>OY728129.1:1293902267-1298902267 GCA_963277665.1 Viscum album
GAGTCATGAACCATTTCACATGACGTATCATGATACTAAACATTACCCAATGCATTGGAGAACTATCAGGGCACAACATTCATAATCATTTCATTGTCATGTTTATGTGTTCCACATAGATCATATAACATGGTTTTATTTAACATCATAATTTACTCCATGGTCTAAGAATGTAGAATACATACATCTAAATCGATAATAAATAAGAATATATTAATTAATGTGAATACCATTGATTGATAAAGGGGAATGGTCTTCACTACATGATGATTTTGTCATGGAAAGTCATAGTTCTATTTCTGCAGCATAACAACGTCATATAGGAATTAATAAATTGGGTTAATGAGGGAGAAAGGGGTAACTATAATTTATACATGAGATGGAAATTAAGAGGGATTTTTTATAATATATTCCAACATAGGAAAAAGTAATGTTGAAGACCTAAAACAAATGAAATGCTTGATAAAAGGGGAGGGTGGAAGATTCCTTACAAAACTCTTCCATGGTAATGGGTGCACATAATTGTTGTTAGGAGGGTTAAATAAGAGTGAAAGGGGATCTCATCATTTAAACATCAAATGGAATTTAATGGGGATAGGTCAGAATGTATCCTAAATTATGTAAAAGGAAATAAAAAGGGTGTATCATTAATAAATTTCTTCATGATAAGGGGAGAGAGAGAATCCTTTAAAGGAATTCCATCATAGTAATGACTTAGGTAAGGGCCCAAATAAGGTATAAGAAATGATACATCATACAATTAACATAAATTGGATATTGATTTAATGATTATAAAAAAATATCAATATATGCAGGTTATATTAAAATAACTAATCTCATAGAAGGTTCTTGAATTAAAATGATACGAGAGGAATACCCTACATGAATGTGTGAATCCAAAGGCTTAGGGGAGGCCTCTGGGGAGATTTTGTGAGCCTTGGGAGGAATCTAAGGTGTATATTACATAGTTTTTATGAGAATCATGGAGTTGGAGTGAATAGAAATTGGATCTTTGATGGGTTTATATAGGAAAGGAGAGATATTTGATTATTATTTGGGTTTTGGAGATTAAATAATAAAATATTCAAAACCACAAACCATACCATGTTTTTCCCATGGTTTCTGAAAAAATTGAGTGGATAACATTATTTTATAAGGACTTGGTTTGAAGATAATAATGTATTTCTCTAGCTTATGTGGAGGTGAATCCTACTTTCAAATAAATGTTTTTAAAATATTAAAATATTTTATAAATCTTGGAGGATTCACTAAGAATTTACAAAATAAAAAAATGAACAAAAAATTACATTATTTTAAAGGAAAACATTATATTTGGTGGATGATACGTTTTATAATATTTATTACATCACTATTGGGCCATTATGATGTCATAAAACCAAACATATGTTTATACGTTATTTAATTTACACCCAAAAATTCGACTGTCTCGCAAAATGATAAAAAATTCACTGATAGATAATTTTGACATCCATATTCCCAAAAAATTTATTCATTTTATATAAATAATTTTCAAAATTTTATAATTTTCATTATTTTAAAAAAAACCAACATTTATTCAAAATCATTGGTTTTTTTATAATAATAGTTTTCAAACCCTAATAAAAACTTCATTTGAAAACATAAAAATTATTTTATCATTTAAATATAAAAAGTAATTTTGTTACATTATTTTATTAAAATGTTAATTTTTTCAGAAATCCATTAATTCGTCAAAAATATATTTATTAATTGAATTTAAATAGTAACCAAAAATTCTTTTGTGCTTTAAAAATCATTTAAAAGTAAAAATAATAGGAAAAAAATATGTTCATTATTTTATAAAAAGTAATTTACATAATATTATTTCTAGGTTCTTGATACCTATCCTTCTATTACACCAGTATATTCCATAACTGTAAGGTGTACGATGGTGGGGATTTCATGTGGTTTTCTGGCGAACACGGTTAGGTCGTGATCCCAATGAGCATGAACTTCTCCGATAAATGGTTTCACTAATGCTTAGGATGTTAGATCTCAGCATAGTCTTGCTCTAGGTAAAATCCCAGAGATGCTATCTCCCTCAAGATATCTGATAAATGGGCATCATAGGGTATAATCCTACAGGTTAAAGCCATCACATACTTTTTCTATTCCAAAAATATTTATTAAAACCCTATATATATACTAGTTCTGTGATCACTATTCAATTTCTATATTATCAATGTTAGTGATACATAACATTAATTTAAAATCCAACTGTATAAAAAAATAACTTCAGGTGTTTTCAGTATCCAAAAGTCATTAAATTAAATCCAAAAGTGAAATTTTATTCATAAAATTTTGTGTCATTATAATATTCTCCAATTAAAAAATTTCACCATTAAAATGTCCTTTCTCATACTAAAATAGATGAGGGTGGATCTGCTTCGTCACCTCATACGATTCCCACATTTCTTCTTCAAACATGTGGTTTCTCCACAATACTTTGAAAAAGGGCTTTTTCATTTTTCATAGATCATTTTTTATATGATATAAGATCATCACTAGCTTCTCTTTATAGGAAAGGTCATTCTCCAATAGTATGACCTCTAGATTGAGTACATGTGATGAGTCTGATATTTACTCTGTTAATAGAGATACATAGAATAGATCATATACTTGAGACATATCCATTGGGAGTGTCAGTTGATAGGCCACTAGTTTGATGCAGTCTAGGATATCAAAAGGGTTATGTACCTTAGACTAAGCTTTCACTTCATCCCAAAATATCATCTCTCTTTTCCATGGAGATATGTAGAGGAATGCCAAGTTTGAAACATCAAAATCTAGGTAATGTTGATGATCATCAGCATAGCTCTTTTGTCGAATCTGAGTAGCTTTGTTATGTTGTTGGATGGTCTTAACTTTTTCCACCATTTCTTAAACCATTTCATGAACAAGAAGTTTATTCTCCCAAAAAATCATCCTAAATTGCAAGTGTTATTCACCTCTTCCCATAAAGGGGTTCATAAAGAACTATTTTGGATTCTTCAGTGGAAACTATTGTTGTAAGAGAACTCTACCAAAGGAATATGTTGGTCACATATGCCTTTCAAGTCCATTGAAGAAGCTCTCAATATGTCCTCAAGTGTTTAGAAAGCACACTCATATTGGCCATCATTTTCAGTGTGATAAGATGTAATAAATTTCATCTTAGTGTTTAGATAATGATGGAGAATTATCCAAAACATTGAGGTGAATCTTAGATCTCGATTAGACACAATAGATAGTGGTACTACATGTATCCTTAAGACTTCTCTGATGTATATCTTACCTAGTTGATCTAGTATGAAATATTTTGGAATCATAATCAAGTGTGTAATCATTATATGATAGTCCACAAAAACCAAAATAGATTTTCCCTTGGATGTCTTTGGAAGTATGGTGACAAAGACCATGATGATGTTTTCCCATTCCCATGTTGGTATGGGAAAAGGTTGAATCATCCCATTATAATTATTCCTTTCATCTTTCACTTTCATACATACTAGGTACTTTGATTTATATTCTTTGATATTGTTCTTCTTTTTATCCCACCAATATTTCTCTCTAAGACCTCGATACATCTTTGTGTTTCCTCGGTTAATAGATAAAGTCGAACAATGTGAATCATCTGAATGATCTTTATTTCACTCAATATTTGTTGGAACACATAGTTTTTACCCAAATATCAGAATTCCTTCTTCATAATCATTGAACTCCAAGTATTTACCTTTTTTATAGTTTCCACTCTCTTATAAATTACAGAATCATAATTTTGAGCATCCATTAACCATTCTTAATGAGACGATTGAAAAATCATTTAGAAAAGTATTGATGATTTTCCTTTTTTTATGATTCCCATGTCCATATTAATCAAATATAAGAAGAACATATCCTTGTCAATTATCATAAATGATGAAATTGTTGGGTCCTTTATACATAAAAAATCATACACATTTTTCACTTTCCCAAGATGATAGTGGATTAACCTATCGTAATACTTGATGAGCTCTAACCATATTTGTTGGTCAATATTTATCTCTTTCTATGTGAATATATATTTGAGACTTTTGTGATCTGTATATATTTCACAGTTATTCCCAAACAGATAATGGTTCAATATTTTCAATGCAAAGATCACAGCTACCAACTCCATGCCATATTTGGGACAGTTTTGTTCATGAAATTTTAACTTCCTTGAGTAATATGTTATGAAATGTTCATTTTTTATTAAAAAATAACCCAATCCATTCTTTTAAGAATCGATGAAAATTACAAAAAGCTCCCCACTTGTGGGTAGTGTGAGAACAGGGGCAGTGAAAAGCCTCCTTTTCAACTCCATGAAGATTTATTCACATTTATCATTCAATGAAAACATGACAACCATTCAAGGTAGCTTAGTAATGGGGTGTTAAAATCGGTATAAATTTCACTCAAATAAGAGAAAATATCCAAGTAACTTAAGGATGTTATGGATATCAATCACAAAAGTTGGCCTTGACCATCCCACAATTGATTTCTTTATTGCAGGATTCATATAAATCCCATTTATTATGATGATATTCCACATGAAGAAAACTGTGTTCATCCAGAACTCACACTTGATGAAAAATGCATGGAGCTTATCCTTTCAAAAGGTCTTTATCATAGTGATCAGATACTCCTCATGCTCCTCCATAGTATAGTGTATGTAATAATATCATCTATAAAGACAAACACAAATTTTTCAAGGTAATATATAGTGAATTTATTCATCAAGTCCATAAATATTATTGGATCATTAGTGAGTCTATAAGTAATCACCATGAACTCATATTACACATACCTTTTTCAAAAATCATTGTTGGGGATATCACTTTTCTTCAACCTTACTTGCTAATATCGTGACCACAGATCAACCTTGGAGAAGTATTGTGCCCCATGAAACTGATCGAATAAGTCATCAATACATGGAAAATGATACTTTTTCTTTATCGTGATCTTTTTGATCCAATGATAATCAATGTAATGGACCATTTACCCATCCTACTTCATGATGAATAGGACTGGTACATCCCATGGTTAAGCACTTGGGTGTATAAACCATTTATCTAGATTATACTAGAGTTATTTCTTCAGTTCCTTGAGTTCCACAATATCTGTCATATATGGAGTCTAGGATATTGAAAACACCCCTAGTATAATCTCAATTGAAAATTTGTCCTCCTGTGTAGGAGGAAAACCATGTAATTCCTAAAGAAACACATCATATAATTCTCTAATAATAATAATATCTTTGAGGATTGTTTATTCCTTAGACTCAGTGATTTTAGCTAGATATGCTTGCTCATGGGGTAATAATATCCATTCTTGAGATGAAGGTGGTAAAAAAGATTCATCATTCTCATTTAACTTGTATAGAATCGATGTTTAATTATCCATACAGAGATTTATTTTCCTCTTGTAGCAATTTATGTTGTCTCCATATAGGGAAAGACAATACTTTCCCATATTTTCATAAACTTTCCCCAAGGGATGTATAACTGGGTTTTCTGGGAAGTTCAATTTAGAAATTATGATAAGGAAGGAATTATATACATGAGATGCAATAGTTGACCCATTTTTTTTCAACGACAAATCTGCTTCCACTATTTCCAATGGTGATTGAATAGTTATACAAAACAATTATGATATTAAGGAATTCATAGAAATAGAATCAAAAAAGTATGTTCACTATTCTTGAATAAATAACTAGTGTATCTATCATTACTTTTTTGTCAGGATCCTATAATGTAGTGGTGATGGAAATATGCCACCCTTGTTTCCTTAGAGGTTGCTGGTTTCCTTTGAAAACCTAAGGCATTGATTTCCAAAGTGCCCCGGTTCCTTGCAGTTGTAATAATAAATAATGTGTTGAGGGTTGACTAGAGAGTTCATTTCCTTCTCCGCAGTAGAGATTTATCTTTTCAGAAATTATTAGCTAGGTTACCATCCTTCGCACACCTAAATCATTTCTCTATTCCATTTCGGAATATTGTGGGGTGCTTCTTTCTTCACCTTTGATATGTGGGATGCTAAAATTTCTTTTCACCATTGGATTTATCCATAGAATATCTATAATAAAATTTCACTTTCCACTTCTAATTGTCGTGATACCCCTAAGATTTAACAATTTTCATTTTTTACATTGAGGGAACATCGTACAATTTCCTCATAGAAATAAAAATCATGGAATTCCACGGGTTTTCATGGACTAGGTATTATCCCAACAAAGAAGTGGACATCCTTTCATTTGGGGTTAACGACAATACCAGAGGATTATTGTGCAATTCATGTGAAGTTTTCCATATAGACCCCAACAGATTCATTATCCTTTTTTATTTATTTTGAGTAAATATCAATCCATCTTATGATATAGGGTGAAGGAAAAATATTTATCAATATACCCTTTACAAAATTCATTCAACTCCATTGATTCAATCTCTTTCTTGGGGTTTTTGTTATTGATCAATGTATGCCACTGATCAGCTTCACCATCCATACATTAAAAAAATAAAATAACCTTATCTTGCTTGAAACAATAAATAATGGAGAATATATTTTCAGTTTAATTTATCCATTTCACCACGATTAATAGATCAGATGACCCATTGAAAATAGGAGGCCATTGTCACATGAAGATCTTGACCGCAGGTTCCTCTCTCTTGGGGCGGGGGGGGGGGGGGGTGTGCTCCTCCTTATCTAGGTTTTTTTTTAAAAAAATGAGTTAACTGAGAGAGTATCATTAAACTTTTTCTGATTAATTCTCCCATTAGGTTTGGCATCTCATTGGGGTAATCATCACACTGCCCTTCGCATCATTTGTTAGAATTATTCCTCTTATTTTCAGTATTTGTCTAAAATAAAAGGGAAATTATAGATGAGTATCTTAAAATATTTAACACATAAAGGGTAATCTAATGACTATAAAGGGATAACATATTAATTAAATTTAACTCCTTATCTTATGAGTTTCTAGGATACAGTCTATATTATCCATGATCTACTTCATAACATATATTCTTATTTGAATTATTTACATTTATCCCTTAATAATTGTTTCTAATGAGATTATGTATTTACCAAATCATATTCCCCATGAGTTTCAAACCAGTTGCACTAAAAGGGCCATTTTTGTGCACTAGGTTTCCCATGGTTAAGGTAGAAACACCTTATAAGAGTTGATACTCTAAGGTACATTAGTTCTGGACCCACATCAACTTGTAGTATCCATACAGAGATGTATTTACTTGAAAATCTACTTCCTCTACACTTACGAAAATTTAGGTAAGTACTCTTACACATAGATTGTGCCTAATGGTTTTCACTAGGGTTTTCTAATCCTAACACAAAAAATTATTAATCATATCCATTAATACAATTTATAACATCCTTGATCTTTATTTCATTTCTAAACATAATTTATTACATAAAATTGAAATTAATACACCCCATAATATTTATAGGTATAGAGTCATTGGGAAATTAGGTAAATTAAATAATAAATTAAAACATTAAAAGAAACCTATTGGATTAAAACGTCTTTAACATGACCAAAACCTTCCTTCATACTCAACACTACATGGGATCACCTGAGGACATACATAAGAATCGGATGAGTTATAAATTCGAGTAAGGTAATAAAAAATTAATATCATGAGGATAATAATACGTGTTTGATAATCCATATCAATGAGGAATAATGGAAGACAAAAAATAAGGCATGATATACCGTGACGATCATAACATGGGTAATGTGAAAAAAAATACAACACAGTGTAAGCATGCGTCAAAGTTCATTGCAATTAGAGGAGCATGATTCAAGGATCAATGCACTTGGAGGATCATGGGTCAAGGCCCATTTCACATGGAGGATCATGATTCAAGGACCATTTCACATGATATATCATGATACTAAACATTACCCAATGCATTGGAGTGCTATCAAGGTGCACCCTTCATAATTGTTTCATAGTCAAGTTTAAGTGTGACACATATATCATATAATATTGTTTCAATCAACATAATAATTTATTAAATGATCTATTAATGTCTAATAAATACATGAAAGTACATAATAAATAAGTGTATGTGTATGAATGTGAATACCCTTGATAGAGAAAGGGGTATATTATTCACTAAATGAAAAATTTGGGGTGGAAAGTCATGGGGAAATTTCAGCAGCATAATATCATCATATAGAAATTAATAAAATGGGTTGATGAGATACTAAGGGGTATTAAATGATCTATACATGAAATGGATAGTTATATTGATATTTTAAAACATATTCCAACATTGGAAAAATGAATTTAGAAGACACCACATAAAAGGAATTTCTGATAAAAGAGGAGAATGTAAGATTCCTTACAAAATTTCAGCATGGTAATAGGTGAACATAAATGTTATTATGAAGGATAAATGTGAGTTAAAGGGTATATAATGATTTAAATATTAAATGGAAATTAAGTTGGTTATGTTAGAATTTATCCCAACTAATTAAAATGGAAATCAAAAGGGCATCTCAAAAATTTAGTGCTTGACGAAAATAGAAGAGAGAGAATCTCTTACGGAATTTCAACCTAGTAACGACTTGTGTAAGGGTCCAAATGAGGGGGAATTAATGTACCATCATAAAAGTAACATCAAGTTTATAGTCATTTAATGATTATAAAATAATATAAATCTAATTAATTGAAATTAAAATACAAAATCTCAAAAAATTTGCTTGAATATAATAGAGAAGAGAGACATATAATACTTGGATGTGTGACTCCAAAGGCTTAGGAGAGGCTTAATGGGAGATTGGGGGATCTTTGGGAGGGAACTTGGTAGTTTAAGGTAGTGTTTGGATAAGCATAAATAAATTTGAATGAATAGAAATGGGATATTAGGTGGGTTCATATAGGAAAGAAGGATGATTTCGTTATTATTTGGGTTCGGGTCACTACATAATAAAATATTCAAAACCAGAAATCATCCCATGGGTTTTCAAATAGTTTATAGAAAAGGGACATATATTATATTATTTTATATGGAAATTTTCCTATGATAAAATAATATTACCCTTGATGATGTGGAGTTTTATCATACTTTAAATGAAATGGTTTTAAAAATCATAAAATATATTATTAGTCTTGGAGAATTTACTAAGGCTTATAAAAATAAAAATAATTAAAAATTACAAAATATTATATTAAAAAACCTATATTTGGCCAATGATATATTTTATAATATTTAGTACATATCTATTGGGTCATTATTATTTCATAAAACACACCATATATTTATACGGTATTTAATTTTCATCCAAAAATTTTACTACCTTAGAAAATTATGAAAAAATTAATTGTTATATAATTTAGACATCATGATTCCAAAAATTAATATTCATTTTATCTAATTAATTTCATAGATATGTAAATTTTATATTTTAAAATAAAAACTGACTTTTATTAAAAATGATATGTTTTTTTGACAATAACAATTTTCAAACCCTAATAAAAATTTCATTTGACTTCATTTGAGTTATATGATAATTTAAATTTAAAAATTAATTAAATAGTAATATTTTATTGAAATATTATTTATTTCATAAATCCATTAATTCGTCATAATACTTTTCTTAATTGAATTTGAATATTAACAAAAAATACTATGTGTGCTTTAAAAATCATATACAATGTATCAATAATATGAAGAAAATATATTCATTATTTTATACAAAATAATGTATATAATCATATTTCAAGGGTCTTGATAGGAATCCCTTTGTTAGACCAGAATATTCCCTAATAGTAAGGTGCGTGATGGTGGGGCATTCATGGGGACTTTCAGTGAACATGGTTTGGGCCATGATCTCGATGAGCATGAACTTCTCCTGTAACTAGTTTTGATAATGATTATGTTATTAGATCACAGCTTGGAATTAGTCTAGTGAAAATCCCATAAATGATATCTCCATCAGAATCATTAATAGATGGGCTTCATAGGGTATGATTCTACTAGTTCAGGATTTCACTTCCTTTGTCTCTTCCAAACGAATTTTTTAAAACTCTATGTTTATACTAGTCATTTAATCATTTTTCAATTATTATAATATCAATTGTAATGATACTAAACTGTAATTTAAAATCCAATTGGATATAAAATAAGTTCATATTTTTTATATATCCTTAAGACATTAAATTATATCAAAACATGAATCTTATTCATAAAATATTGGTTTGTTAGAGTCCATAGAAGAAATTTTGTCACAAAATATGGGTGAAATACAAGCTCTCCGATAACTCAATGAGGAGGTTCTCATAGGAATATAATTTCTAGGTATCATCTTCATCTAGAGACAAATATTCTCCCTCCTATATATGATTATCCAACAATAATGGAGTCTGGGCATTACATTGGCTTGAGATCTAGATAGTCGGACTACATAAATGAGGAAGCCGAAAAAGATCATGACTTCACCATATTGAGAAAAAGTCCTCTTCCTTTCTAGGGTAATCATTCATTCATAGGATGAATTGCGGATCAGTGGTCGATGAAATTGGGAGCACCTCATTGGCCCCCACCCTCTCCCTATGGATGGGAGGAAACTAAGACAACAGTTCCCCCATAGTAACATACTCTCAATGAATCCCTAGTTACTCAAATTGAAGCCATGGAAGGGTGGAAGACATCTAAGAAGTCGAAAAGGAATCCATATCCCAATTTAGTTGATGATACTCCACCTCCACCCAACTTCGACAACCCTGCATCTTCAAACTTTGACAGTGTAGGAGACCCTGAACAACATCTCACACACTTTGTATCTGATGTGGGATGATGATGGGCCCACAAGATCCATAGGAGGAAAACAAGATGAGGTGTTTCATATAGACTCTAATAGTCCATCATTTATTTGGTACAATAGTCTGAGAGTGGGATCCATCGTATGATAGGGTTACATTAATCATAATTTCTTTTATCAGCTCAATTCAACATCGAGGAATACAACTATTTTGAACTGATTAACTGCAAATAGATCGAGAATGAATGGGTTTCTAATTTCATGGAAAGGTAGAAAGGTTTAAACTATTCACTCAACATCCCCCTGTCATAAGAGAAACTACTGGAACTTTATGCTGATAATCACTGGGTTGAGTTGCAGACACCCCTAATCCCCATGAAATATCCATGAAGGTTCTAAGAGTTCATGGAAAGAATAAAACATCTTGAGGAGTCTATTTAGCGATCTTGATCCAAGTATGAACTCAAGAACAAAAAATAGGGGAAGAATCCTTGAAGAAAAATAGATATGAATATCATTCTCAATCCCACAAGGACAACCATCCAATCACTTTGTCAAGCTCCATGCCACCCAACACCTCCTATCAAGTGGTGACCACCACAAAATATCCCTTAAACGGAAGCATAGAGAAATTAGGTTCATTCAAGAATTGAGGAATGTATAAAAAAAGTAATCTCCTTCAAAAATGAATATTTCCTAGGTTATATATAGGAATCCTTGTATAATAAATTGCTCACAATCCCACAACCCTGGAGGCCTATTGATGTAAGCCTCACTGACAGCCCCGATTATTTCCCATTCCACAGTAGTTTTGATCATAATATCTAGAATTGTTTCTAACTCAAGGATGTATTTCATGGAATGGTTGACTTTGGATAGGTGATGCTATACAATTCCACTGATATGGTGTATTGCATAACTATCATCTAATTATAAGAATAGGAAAATTGGAAAAAAAATTGATTAAGTGATTAAAACATTTGATAGCTATAGGAATTGGAAAACAGTTTATTGGGCTCATAATGCTCTGAAAGAAGAGATGTGTAAATTATCGATAGCTCCACCACCCATGAATGAGGCATCAAATATGCTTCCCATGGGTGGTCATGATCACTAGAAGAAGGAAGAGATAGAGGGGGAAGAAACATATTTTTCTCCAAAGCAATCCCATAATCTTGCATATTTCATCCCTACAAAATATATAGCATGGGAATCACCACACAAAACATAATTCTCATCAGGTTAGGAGATCGTCTTTTGCTCCATCAACACAATACACTAGAAAAAACCCTTCTGTTATGATGATTATGACCTCGAATATGGTTTTCCCATGTATAATCGGGGAACCGGAGTCCACATGTAATGGATCTAAGGATATAGGGGTCAATTAATGTGTGTAAAGACTCTATATTTCTCTCATATCCCCATGGAGGATAAATATTCATCTAGACTCATGGGAAAGCACACCAGTATGATCAAAAGAAGAAATGAGGTGCCTTAGAATCCTCCAACATTCATCTCCATACAATTTTCTAGCATGAAAGCTTAGCAGGGGTTCAATCCAAATAACCCATTTAAAGAGGAAGTCTAGTGTGACCTGCACCACTAGAAGTATACACTCCCTCAACCTTCACGCAAAATCCAGGAGAACCTCCCAAAAATGATCCATCTCCTGAACCGCATTCCCATGAGCATACCCATATTGGGATGTGCCGACCTTAGGTGAAAAAATAATTTATTCTGAAATATGTAGCTATAGTCCCATCCAATTCCTCAATCCTTAGTGCACTTAATATTTCAAAAGAACTCAAGTAGGTTCTTGTTGAAGCCCTGGATATCTCATAGTAATTCGAGATAGAAGTCGCAGACACCGAGCTCTATCGAGTGTAGACCATATCCAAAGTATGTCTATTTCAACCTCATTCACTAATAAAGATCATGATTATTCCACCCAAGGCTATATCAGTCCCTTATACATTTTATGAAGACTCAAAAATGTTAACTTCTAAAGGATGTTGATTGATAACATATTTAGGATCAATTTCATCCTAGTTCAGTCTCTCTGAATTTTGTGGTATAATGAAGGGGACTTATCACCTATAAATCTAACCATTCTAGGATATTATAATAGTGAGAAAATACCTCTTTATAATATCATTCTTGATTCCCAATTTGGGTAAGTCACATATAATATCGAGTTCATTGTTATCTGGAAGACAATTCATATAGTGACTTTTTTGGAAGGCCCTGGCATTATAGCAACTTGGAGATACCATAGGAATTCCATTAATGTCTGAAGTTCCCCATAAATGGTAAGGTAGTCATATTATGTGGAAACATCACCCCTTTATAGACGTTTGAAGCCACATATGCCGTAGAATATTTCTAAAAAAATGGAGGTAATCAACCAATGGCGAATGATGATATTCATGTTACACCTACCAATGGATTAGGGATAACTCCTGTGAATCCCTAGATTATAATCGATGGTAATTATATACTCCTCATAAACATCGTTGAAGTATTAGATCTATTACCATAGGTATAGGAATCTCCTGTCCATTGAAATAATAATGATCTTAATCATCTCTCTACGATGACCCAAATAGCAAGGAATGATGAGGTTTCTTCTAATACCCTCCCTCATCCTTATACTGATGGAGTGTCTCCCAGACTACCATCTTCACCTGAATAATTCTTCAGAGACCCAAAAAATGGATGAGGATGATCTCAAGAATTCCTCTACCTCATTTGAGGATGGTGTTTCCACAACCATAGATGAGCTGAAGAAGAAAAATCCTTGAACAGAAGAATAACCACAATGAACTCTGATTACAGTCTACATGCCTCTCAAAGAGAAATAAATATAAATTACATTTCTAAAGTAGCACTGATATGTGTTCTCCTGGAAAAATATAAAAATAACCTAATTGAATCAGGATGTCGATATGCACCATCTCGGACTACCAAATGAGCATCGAGGCATCAATAATGAATCAAAGAGAATGCACACCTCTCGTCCCACCATTATAGAGGAAGATGTTCAAAAAATTGATCAAATACAACTTCATCATAGAACTTCATTACCAATGGTTGATTTCTAACATCATCCCTATTAAGAAGAAGAATGGACAGATTCGAGGGTGAATTGACTTAAGATTCCATAACTGACATTACCCAAAGACGACATCCCATTTTTGATCACAGAACTCTTAATCGATGATATTGATGAATTTCAAGCCCTTTCCTTTATGGATGGTTAATCAGGATACCATAATATCAAGATGGTCCCTGAGGATGAAGAAGCCACTACCTTCAATGTTATTTATTGTTTCTTCCAATACATGGTCATGACCTTTGAATTAAAGAATGAAGACATAAAATATTCATATTCCATTCATCACATATTTAAACCATTCATGTAAAGGATACTTGAGTATTATGTTGAGAATATGGTCGTCAAATCCCATTAGTGATGCGATCACTTCACAGATCTCCATAAAAAATCTTTGATAACCTATGACAACATAGTCTAAATATGAATCTGATGAAGTTCCCTTTCAGGGTAAAATCATGAAATATACTTGGAATTATTGTATTCCAATAAAAAGGAAGATTGTTTCACTTCACTGGCTACAATATGGGGATCATGTAAGAATTCCCATTTGATCCCACCTTGCATAATGTTCCCTGATAAAAAAATGATTGTACTGACACAGTAGTTAATGCAGTCGCCATCCTCATAGACCCTAATCAATAATGGTTATAACTGACACAGATATTGATGAACCAATGAGAACCCCTAGATGGTTGGTGCTTGTAATCGATTATCTTCAAGGTGATACTCTCCTAACAAATCGATCTTGAAGGGAATAGATTCAGCGGTGGGTAGTGAACTTCACTCTAAAGGATGGTCTGAACAAGAAAACATTACTCTACAAATGTGGCTTTGATGGTATTGTCCTTAAGTCCATATCTAAACGATAAGTTCCCACCACCATGTATGAAGTCCACACAGGTTCCTAAAGATCCAATAAATATTGAACTACGCTCTCCCAACATATTATGAGGGTGGGATAAAACTAAAAAAACATGGTACATGACTATGTAGAATTCACCAAGAAATCTCATGCCTTCCAGAATCATGAAAACTTCTTCAATCAACCCCCATAATTTTTACACATGGATTACTATTCCTTTCTATTTTCCATTTGGGGGACAGACGTTGTGGGGTCATACCCCAAGTCCTCAAATAGAAGTTCAAGTACATTCTAACTGGTATCAAATTGTTTTCCAAATTTGATAATGTAATACACCTAAAATAATTCATGTCAAAGAATATCATCAATGTTGTGAATTAACATATCATCATGATGTTTGGATTCCCTCACACAATATTGATGAAAACAACACCAAGTTCTGTTGGATATAGTTGAAGAAACTATACACAAAATACAACATAGAGTCCAATCACTCATCTCACTACCATATAGTGGAAAATGGTATGATAGATTCCTTCAATAAGAATCTATAAAATATACTACAGAATATTTTGAAAAAGGATAAGAAGTCTTGGGAAAAAATACTCCTATATGATTTATAGTCCTACCTTACCACAACACATACTTCTTCACAAGAAATTCCATACTCATTTGTTCATGGGACCAAGGTATTGTCACCCATAAATGTCCTGCTTCCTTCACTATAAATAGACATTTTTGGGAAACTCTTAGTTGATAAAAAGTCTCAAAAGATTATTAATGAGTTGGAAATTCTTGATGAGAAGAGGTTTCAAACATTGGAAAATATAGAAATTAATTATAACTAAATCGTATGATCCTTTAATAAAAACATTCACCAAAGTTCCTTCCTTCAAGGAGAAATGGTGTTGACTTGTAGAACCCCATTGATAATGGAAAAAATACCCCAAAAATATACACCATGTTGGAAGTACCATACATCATACATAAGATCTATCACAATTGATAGTAATCATAGTCCAAAATGGATTGTGAGATTGTCACACCACCCACCAATGAATTATTTCTCAATAAATACATTTCATACTTGTCACTATGAGAGAATCCACATTAGTGTAAGTCACATCACTCATCCTCACCACGTGACATTAAACTACATGGAATATCTTGTACAACCAATAAGACTCTAAACTGTATGAAATCCTTCATCCTTGCTGCATGATGTTAAACTGAATGGGATATCTCATACTAGCATCAGGATGTTAAATTGCATAGCATCTTTCATCCTTACCGCAAGATATTAAACTACATGGCCAATGTCCTCACCGTATGACATAAAACTACATGGATCTTTAATTTCCATCTTTATTCATGTCATGTCACATCAGTCCTCACCACATGTTGTTAAACTAAAATGACCTTATAAAACTACATACTCCATGAATCTCATGTCTAATGAGACATGTAGGGACAACTTGATCTTTATCTTAGTCTAGCTACATCATGATTCACAATACCCCTATCCTGCATGGGGAATTTTTGATACTTGTCTGTCACACTGCGCATGGATCGTGTTTGATTAGGAATTATAGAAAATGCATCCTCACATGAACAAGGAGTAATGGACTCGGACCACATCAGTCCTCACTGCATGACAATAAACTAAATGGATATCTAGAGCTATGTCGGGTTTGATTTTAATTTTCATGAGATACATAGTGATGCCCAGTTTTCATCCTTGGGCCCAACTACAACATCTTAATTTATTCACATCGTTCCACCTTAATTATCATAATATGATGTTAAATTTAATTTAATTTTTATAACTATGTGTTGTGTGATTATAATTCTCATGAGATACATGGTGACACCCATACTTCCACCCTTGGGATCAACTGTAATATTTCCATAAATACACAATGGATCACCTATATCCTCACTAAATGACATAAAAATACCTAGAATTACAAGAAATACATGTATCTTGATTCAAATAATCACAGGATACATAGTGACACAAGGATCTCTAATCCTGGGTCTGGCTGCAATTGTGAGTGGAGATAATGACCACCCCTACATATGGGTAAGAAATGCGTAGAATATTTCCTGTTCTAGAACTATGTGTAGTTTGATTCTCTTCCCCATGAGATATATAGTGAGGCCCAGTCTCTATCATTGGGCCCAAAAATGACATTACCACTTTTCACATCGGTCTTCATCAATCCTCACCAAATGATGTTAAACATCATGGGTTTCTAGAACTATGTGTGGATTGATTCTCATCTTCGTGAGTTATGTAGTGATGCCAAAGCATCAACATTTTTCCCAACCACTACAGTCCCACACATTCAAGTCATCTCCAACAGACATATAACATGATGTTAATCAACGTAAAAAAAATGTCCCTACTACATTAAAATAAAATGTGCAGACCATTTTACATTATCAATTAATTATCAAAGGACCACATGAGACTTATCTTAGTCAACTAGAGTATGGAGTGAATCCACTATCTTTTAATAGAACCTCAATCCAAATAAAAAATTTCATGTTTAGAGTATCTTAGGTCTCCATAAATCTTTCACGGCCCTTGAAAAGGATATCCAGCTACAAGGACCTGCTTCATGACAACGCATACAAGCCTATGGATCTGTTATATGTGCCGATGGATGTCAACCATATGTGTCATTCTGAAAAATGAAATTCCAATCCTCATGATACCTGACACCATTAAAGAAGTAGTCAACATCCCAACATGCCTAAACTACTCCTAGAATGACAATCTCATATCATTACCCATGGCCTGAGATAACTCTAACCATGATTTACTACATTTCCATCCACGGCATGGGAAGATGCTCGAGTGCTCTTGAATCTGGGTATCCTAATTAAGATCTTGTGTCACATCTCCCATATTAGGTCCATGTGATTCATTACCCTAAATTTACTATTCTTTGTTTGAAGATATATGGACTTAAACTCAATCACATAATGGTCCAAATATCAAGACATTAATTTGGTAATGAAATAAACACAAAACTAGTCTGGTATAAAACCTACCAAGGGAGACCAGAGAAAAATTCAACTCTCATCTCACTAAAATATTCATCCTCAATGTTTTGGAAGGGAAATTTTTCTGCAAACATATAAAGAATAAATCTCATAGGGCATACCTTATAGGTGTAGTAAAATACATTCTATGATCGATGGACCCACCAAATCTATAAAAGGGTGGAGAAATGTTTTTCACATATCATCTCCATGAGAATGTGTTTGTTGGGAGGTGGTATAATATTTTGGGTTCTCAAACCATCCATCGATTATATACCTTCCACATATCACACTTTCTGAGTTGGGGTGTCTCAAATCACTATAACCTCCCATGGCCCTTGGAAAGGATATCTAGCTTCAAGGGCCCTTTTCTTCACTATAAATACCTGCCCATGGATCCTACACATACACCGATGGCCATCAACAAAATGTGTCAGTAAAAAAAAGAAATTCTATTCCTTGCAAGCCTTGACATCATCATGATAGTGATCAACACCCCAGTGTATCTGAACCACTACATATATGATTTTCCCATTACTTTCTCTTTACTCAAGCACTCTATATCATGATTTACAATCCCTGAACCAAAATATCCAAGAGGATTTGATATCCTCATAATTAATTCAATGTGTTTTGTACCCTTTATCAAGTATGGTCTACAATACTTCACTCTCTAAAATTTGATGACCCACACATTGTGATTCGAAACCACAGGTCAAAGGGATCGAGCTTCTCTTTAAGAGCGAAACTGTTGTAGGGTTATACAACCCTTCTGGGTTAGATTTATTTCTATACCCAATATAACACCTCGAGCTTCCACGGTATGCTTCTCTTTCAATAATACAGTCGCGTGTGATTTACGCAACTTCGAGTTCTAACACATACCACGACAAATCAAAGTAGCCATTATGAATAATAATACCTAATTTTTAAAATTTTAGAAATTTTATCTCTCAAAATGGACATCATTTTTTGATTCGGAGTATCAAATTTATCCTAAGGTGAAATATTGGTACTTTCGCATAACTTTAATATTTCGATGAATAGTGAAAATTTCTAAATTTTAATTAAAGACAACTTTTTTAATCAAAATAATAAATAGTGATAAATTATGAATTAGAGTGGTTTTAAAGTATAATTAGAATATATTATTACCATTTTATCCAATGGTGTTCATTAGAACTAATTTCACTTTGAAATTGGACATAAATATATATTGTTGTTTAAAAACACGCTATTTGTTATGACAATGGGAGTTAATTATAAAATTAATTAATGAAACTTATATGTTTGGAATTTTTTAAAATTGACTTCATTTTTGAATTCAGAATATCAATTATACCTTAGGGTGAAATTTTTGCATTTTTCTGAAAAACATCAATTTTTGATGAATAGTGAAACTACTAAGTGGTAGTTAAAAAACATAATTTTTCATAAAACATAATTTTACCGCTTTTGTAATTGGAATTTTGAAAATTTGAGAGAGAATATTAATATCAAGGTGTAAAATGTGGTTCAATGAGATGAAAATAATTTTTGTTGAATAGTAACTTTCTACTTCTATTTACCACGGTTAAAAGTAAATAGAGTAATTAGGTGTAAAATGATATTAATATTACCCTAACACGTGTCATAATTCTATTGGACAAGTGTATCTCAACCAAAAACAACCTTAGGAATAAAATATTATCATTTAGGTCCACTTGGATGAGAGTAGGACATTTATTATTATTTAATTCAAAGAAGAGTTAAAAGAGTTAAAATAAAAGTTTATTTACTAAACCATTTTTAATATAGGGTCATACATAAGAAAAATTCGATTTTAAATATTCATTAGAAAGATAAAATTACTTCCTACAAAAGGATATTTTATTTATAATTTTTCGTCATTAAATAATTTAATTTATTTATGACACAATGATGATGCAGTAATTACCAAAATAGTTAAAAAAAATTAAAATAATTGATATTATAAATACCCAAATAAATATAATATAATATTTTTTATGAATTAAACTAATTTAATAGGTTAATATGACATGTTAGGATTTACGTAATTAACGTTTTTCGAAGGAATAATTATGTTATGATTTTTACAAAAATCAATTATTGAATAGTGTCAAAATTGACATAAAAGAGTTTTTAAAACAAATATTATATTATTAATTGATATTAAATTCATAAAAATATAAGGTTCATCCAAGAGACGTATATCATGATAGTTTTAAAATTAATGGACCACTTGGGGGTAGCTTGGATGTATATAGTAATTTTATTAACCATATAATATAAAAAACAAAGAGACATTGTAAATGTGAAACTAATTAACTAAGAGTTAATACATAAAGATAAGGTTGATATAAAGACCCAAACCTGTATAAATAATATTGGTTGAGTGGTTTTCGACCCAGCCCCACCTTAACCTTTAAATAATCCACTTTTGATCCATTAGAAACCGAATATGAATTTATTATAAAATAATATTTCTAGCTTTTCCAAAGGTGCCCCTCACCCCTCTTATAAAAGGGCACTCTCCCTTCTCATTAACTCACACCATCAAAGCCTTTTAGTTCGGACAAACTCTGCCCAAATACTCTATCAACTTCCATCACTTCATCCTAGATGCCTTCTTTTAGTCAGAAATCCAACTTAATGATCCCTTTTGATCAAATCAAAAGGATGAACCCGAAGAAGAGGTAATGATTTCACCACCCTTTTTCAAGTTCATTTCTTCTTCCACTTCTTCATTATTTGTTATTACTATTCTAAAATAATGAATCCAGTGTCTCCTATATACTGTAATATTATTATAAATATGGTACAACCATATTCAGTATTCTATCCATCCATTGAATGACACGTCACCATACGTGCATATGTACGGGTTACCGTCTCCACGTCGTGGTGTAATTGTTATTCAATATATTATTATTTGGATGCGTATAATAATGAATTTTAATTCATGTAAATAATAAATATAACATGATAATTATTCTGTATATATGATATTCCATCCAATTATATATTATGTTAATATCAAAAGAATGATATTTTCGCTCGTGCGTACATACGGATTACTGTCTCCACGACGCGTTGAGATTCATTTCCAAGTTCACCATTCATCGACGATTATAAAAATATATATTACTAATAAGTATGTAATATATGACATAATAATTCTACTGGAGATATATATATATATATATATAATAATTTATGTACTTACATATATCTTATTCATTTACTTCCGTTCAATACTATATGAAAACAGAAACAGCGTTTTTGCATACGTACGGACTACCGTCTCCATAAACTGTGTTTTCCATTTCATATATATGTCTATTATACATATTTATATTCTAAATATATATCATATATTTATCATGTTTTATATTCTGGAATTATTTAAATTATGATCTAAGTGATACAACCAAGAGTGACAAGTTAAAACACGTACGTTAAAGAAAGTGATTATTACCCAAAATGTTAAATTAACATGGAAATTATTATTAAATGGGTAATATGAAGTCATAATTGAATCGGGTATGATATCATAAGTATTAATATGGTTCTGGTATAATTTAATAACATTCTATGATCTTCTTACATGAGGTTAAACGTACCCTCGACTAAAGGAAAGTGCAAGGTAAGGGGTTTTCATCTCACTCCTTATTCCCGTGAGATTCATGCCATATTGCCACTATTAACATTTGTGTGGTGTATTTACTGCCCATAATTTTATTCTATGTGTAATACACTTTAATTTATGTGTATTTACATATTCATTGTATGATACCTCTTTCATGGGTTGTATGTTTCATAAGTTACCAAATTGGTAAGAGTTAATTCCTCAATCTCATCATTATTTGAGATTGTTTATGTGTAAGTATTTACTGGGACATTTTTACCATACTTGTCCATTTTTCATAAAAATTATTTCAAAAAGAAGATTTTAAATATTTTTAAAGGTACTCTTTATCAAGATCAGAATTTCAAATGTTTTAATGATTTATCTTTCTAAATCTTTTTAATTAATGTCCATGTTTTCAAAATGATTTTAAGGATTTATTTATATAGACATGAATGTTTTGAAATGATAATTCTTTTCAAAAGTTTCAAAGTGGTATGGGAAACTTTGATTCAAAAATATCATTTAAAATTAGAACCTTTATAAATTTGTGACTTTTAAATGATTTTACAAAAAAGAAAATTCCTCTCAAAAAATTTTACTCATCATTTTCATCAATGTAAACATCCTTTGATGGATTTTATGCTTATTTGAAGTTCATTTATTATGAAACAAAACTTATATATTGTATTGAAAGTTTTGTGATATGTTTGACTGTAGATGTGTTATTTTTATACCATTCATGGTTTATGGATGAAGTATTTACATTTCGTATGCTACTTTTAATTCGAATGTTTATGTTATGTTTAAACCTTTTCATATGGGAATGCATTGGACTTAATATGTGACGGGTGGTGCCCGCTATAGCTTCTCGATGCATCGGTAGGTCTCATGAGACAAACTAGTGTCTTGGCACAAGGCCTTGATAAAATCATATTTGTAGTCTTGGCACGAGGCCTTGGCTATGTGGTAATGATAGTCTGGCATTATGCATTCCATCATTATGAAAGTGGTTAGTGATGTTGCGTGTGATTATTCTATTAGTAGAATATCCATGTAAATAAGTAAATGGAATTATTTCATTTTATTTCTGCCATATTATGCCGAAGTTCAAGTTTAAAAGTCTTTTGTTTTAGTTTTATACATTTCCTTAAATGTTTATGCTTATTTTTGAAAATTTCTATTGTATTTCTTACCCTTACTGAGCATTTGAGCTCACCCCTTTCTATGTTTTATTTTTCCCAGGATTCCAGGAAGTGTAATGTGATTGATATTCAGGGTTAAGCCAAGGGAATAATGGAATTCATAAATATTATTTATGTGGTTTTGTACGTCTTAATGTTCAAATGCAACATTCATGTATGTGATCTATTTGTTCAAGACTGCTAAACTGATCGGTCCTTCGGGACTTGATTCCTTGTAATCATGCCAATGTAATAAAATAATGCTCCGACTCTGGGTAACTGGGGTCATGGCATTACAGTTGGTATCAGAGGAAGTTTAACAATAACCATGGAAACTAGATTTATATAAACTCTTATTAGAGCACATTGCCCTAAGATAGACTTTGAGGATTAGTATAGAAGAACTTCTTAGAATTTTGGTATTATAGAGATTTTGTGAGTTTTCCGAGCAATACATCCCTGTCTGGATACGAGCAGGTAGAGGCGGCTCTAGAACAGATGTACCTAGGGGTAAAACCTGAAAACACCACTTTGAGCTAGACTCAAACGTGAACTAGTGCACATCAACAGGCCTTACTGAACTCTTGGTTACGACACTCCCGGGGGATATGCTTAGGATAATTTTCATTTTCGTTACAAACCATTATGAAGGGATCATGAGTATAAAATTACTCAAATAAAAAAAATTATGATTGTGGATTATATCCATAAAATGTTCAATTTGTGTTTGGAATTATTCATTGCAATTCATAAACAGACCTAGTTTATGCTATTGTATAGAAATGGTACCCAGTAAAAGGAATGTGAACTCCAGTAATACATATGATCCAAAGAGTAAGAAGGGTCGTATCGGTCATGGTATTAATCCATCATTTAGAAGGGAAATAGTCTCCCACGTATTATCATCATATGAATAAATAGTATCATGTGTGGATAAGATAACTAATGTGTTTACGGAGTCCTATGGCTTTGAAGGGAAGCAAGAGAAGAAAAGGATGGAAGAGAGAAAGATGGATAAAGGGAAGAGCGAAAAGAAGAATTTCCCCATATGTGATAACTGTGGGAAGAAACACCCTGGAACTTTCCTGAAAAGAGTGGGAGTTTGTTATAAGTGTGTAGGAAAAGGGCACAACTTACTTTAATTCAAGGGTAAGAAATGGTTTCAAATGTACAATGCTTCATTTGCAAGGAGTTTGGACATTACACGAACTAATTTCCCAGTAATCAGACTATACCGCAAATGATGCTATTAGATAATAATCAAGTTATGATACTACCACAGATGAAGAGGAATGACTAGTGTTCCTATGTTGTTAATTTAGAATTATTTCATTTAAGTGTTGTATCAATGATGTTCTGGAAATAATTAAGGATTGTATTGTAGTACTATTTAATTATGGATTTGAGATTTTATGGTACTACGAGTGAGTCTACAATGAGTAAAAAAAATTCGAAATTACATGGTTGAAGGAAAGATAAACCTTAATATGGTCCTAATACTGAGGTTGTGATTTTGGAATAAGAGATGGCTGATTTTGGTAATTCAGGATGTTGTGGTGTTGTAAAAGAATATATGAGGAAGGCATTCACATGTTATTACCTGGCAAAAAAAATCCTCATTATGTTTAACTTCCTGGTAAATTTCGGACTGTGAGTTTGGAAAATAGTATTTTGGATAATTCTAATGGTTGGAATGGATTAAGTTTTAAAGGATATTTTTTTTGGATTTTTATAAAAGGACAACACACAGACCGTTTGACGACCCGTAGTGTCGGACAAAGCTGCGGGAATCGAACCCACAACCATAGTGCAATTGGGATTTATTGCCTACCATTGTGCTACATGATGTTCCTGGATGGTATAATGTAGATTATTTACATAAAGTTTCTAATATGTGAATTATAAATTCATTATATTTGGAACCCTATACGATTAGGATAAATATAGAATTTTTGAGTTATATTATATTTTGGGGTGAAAGATGAGTTTGTGGTAGAAATTTATTAATGGATAAAACACTAATTATAAAGTATATCTACTTATGATCTTATCCAATCTCATAAATAAATTCCTCAACATTAATAAAAGGAACATAGAACAAAAATGTTGTCCAAGATGGTACCTTAGATCATCACTAATTTATGGCTTTGGGATTGTTGGCCTTTTCATAGCCATGTTCTCTACCACTATCCATTAGATAATTGATGGTTAGATTTCTCTTCCATGTCCATATTTTCCTACATAGAACCCTAGTAGGTGTTATTTTCGGTAATCTTCATACATTCCACACTTTATTTTAAATAGAGGCCTCATTAATTCATTTTTCTGATGTGGGATTTCAACTAATATATTTTGAAACTTCAAAAATGTGTTATCCTAATACCTTATTTTTTGTTGAACCGATGGTATTTTAAATCATCATAGATTGATGAATTTAAGGACCTCAATTTTAAACTTTTTTTTGATTGATGACCTTAATCACTACCTATAAATATTTACGTTTTTCATCCAATTATATGTCTATAATTTCCACCAATGCCTTCCTAATTGAGATCATAATTTAGTGGTGACCCTTTAATTTCTCTTTTTATCTTGTTAAGATTACATTTTATTAACCAAATTTCCGATGTGGGTTTTTTCACAAAGATATTTACTATTTTCAACATTTATTTTAAAATAAAAATATCAAATTGAGAGGAGGAAATTTATTGAAGGAGGGGAGAATGTAACACACTGAGCTTCCATAGTACGCTTCTCTTTGAATATTACAGTTGCGTGTGTTGTACGCAACTTCGAGTTCTAACAGACACCACGACCAATCAAAGTAGCTGTTATGAATAGTAATACCTAGTTTTTAAAATTTTAGAAATTTTATCTCTCAAAATGGACTTCATTTTTGGATTCGGGGTATCGAATTTAGCCTAAGGTGAAATTTTGGTACTTTTGGATAACTTTAATATTTCGATGAATAGTGGAAATTCATAACTTTTAATTAAAAACAACTTTTTAATAAAAATAATTAATAGTGATAAATTATAAATTTGAGTGGTTTTAAAGTATAATTAGAATATAATTTTACCATTTTATCCAATGGTGTTCATTAGAATTAATTTCACTTTGAAATTGGACATAAACAATTGTCAATCTTTTGATATATATTGTTTCTTAAAAACATGCTATTCGTTGTGACAGCGGGAATTAATTATAAAATTAATTAATGCAACTTATATGTCTGGAATATTTTAAAATAGACATTTTTTTTGAATTCGGAATATCAATTATAGATTAGGGTGAAATTTTGGCATTGTTCTGAAAAACTTCAATTTTTGATGAATATTGAAACTACTAAGTGGTAGTTAAAAAACATAATTTTTCATAAAACACAATTTTACCGCTTCTATGATTGAAATTTCAAAAATCCGAGAGACACGGTTAATATGAAGGAGTAAAATGTGGTTCAATGAGATGAAAATCATTTTTGGTGAATAGTAACTTTCTACTTTTATTTACCACAGTTAAAAGTAAATAGGGTAATTAAGGTTAAAAATGATATTAATATTACCCTAAAACATGTCATAATTCAATTGGACAAGTGTATCTCGACCAAAAACAACCTTAGGAATAAAATATTATCATTTAGGTCCACTTGGATTAGATTAGGACATTTATTATTATTTAATTCAAAGAAGATTTAAAAGAGTTAAAATCAATGTTTATTTACTAAAACATTTTTAATATAGTGTTATACATAAGATAAATTCGATTGTAAATATTAATTATAAATATAAAATGATTTCGTACATAATGATATTTTATTAATAATTTTTACACATTAAATAATTTAATTTATTTACGACACAATGATGATGCAGTAATTACCATAATAGTTAAAAAAATTAGAATAATTGATATTATAAATACCCAAATAAATATAATTTGATATTTTTTTATGAATTATACTAATTTTATAGGTTAGTATGACATGTTAATATTTACATAATTAACTTTTTCCAAAGGAATCATTCTGTTATGATTTTTACAAAAATCCATTATTGAATAGTGTCAAAATTGACATAAAAGTGTTTTTAAAACAAATATTATTTTATTAATTGATATTAAATTCCTAAAAATATAAGGTTCATCCAAGAGACTTATATCATGATCTTTTTATCATTAATGGGAAACTTGGGGGTCTCTTGGATGTATATAGTAAGTTTATTAACCATATAATATAAAAATACAAAGAGACATTGTAAAAGTGAAACTAATTAACTAAGAGTTAATACTTAAAGATAAGGTTAATATAATGACCCAAACCTGTCTAAATTCTATTGGTTGAGTGGTTTTCGACCCATCCCCACCTTAACTTTTAAATAATCCACTTTGGTTCCATTAGAAACTGAATATGAATTTATTATAAAATAATATTTCTAGCTTTTCCAAAGGTGCCCCTCACCCCTCTTATAAAAGGGAACTCTCCCTTCTCATTAACTCACAACTTCAAAGCGTTTTGGTTCGGCCAACCTCTAACCAAATACTCTCTCAACTTCCCTCAATTCATCCTAGATGCCTTCCTTTAGTCATAAAGCCAACTTAAGGATCCCTTTTGATCAAATCAAAATGATGAACCCGAAGAAGAGGTAATGATTTCACCACCCTTTTTCATGTTCCTTTCTTCTTCCTCTTCTTCTTTATTTGTTATTACCATTATAAACTAATGAATCCAGTTTCTCCTATATACTTTAATATTATTATAAATATGGTACAACCATATTTAGTATTCTATCCATCCTTTGAATGACATGTCACCATACGTGCGTATGTACGGCTTACCGTCTCCACGTTGTGGTGTAATTGTTATTCAATATATTTTTATTTGGATGGGTATAATAATGATTTGTAATTCATGTAAATAATAAATATAACATGATAATGATTCAATATATATGATATAACATCCAATTATATATTATTTTAATATCAAAAGAATGATATTTTCGCTCGTGCGTACGTACGGATTACCGTCTCCACGACACGATGAGATTCATTTCCAAGTTCACCATTCATCGACGATTATGAAAATATATATTACTAATAAGTATGTAATATATGATATAATTATTCTACTGGAGATATATATATATATATATTAGGATTTATGTACTTTCATATATCTTATTCATTTACTTCCGTTCAATACTATATGAAAACAGAAACATCGTTTATGCGTACGTACGGACTACCATCTCCATAAACGGTGTTTTCCATTTCATATATATGTCTATTATACATATTTATATTAAAAATATATATGATATATTTATCATGTTTTATATTCTGGAAGTATTTAAATCATTATTTATGTGATACAACAATGAGTGACAAGTTAAAACACGTACGATAAAGAAAGTGATTATTACCCAAAATGTTAACTTAACATGGAAATTATTATTAAATTGGTAATATAAAGTCATAAATGAATCAGGTATGACATCATAAATATTAATATGGTTCTGGTATAATTTAATAACATACTACGATCTTCGTACAGGAGGTTAAACGTACCCTCGACTAAAGGGAAGTGCAAGGTAAGGGGTTTTCATCTCACTCCTTATTCCAGTGAGATTCATGCCATATTGCCACTATTACCTTTTGTGTGGTGTATTTACTGCTCATAATTTTATTCTTTGTGTAATGAAATTTAATTTATGTGTATTTACATATTCATTATATGATACCTCTTTCATGGGTTGTATGTTTCGTATGTTACCAAATTGGTAAGGGTTAATTCCTCAATCTCATCATTATTTGAGATTGTTTATGTGTTAGTATTTAGTGGGAAATCTTTATCATCCTTGTCCATTTTTCATAAAAATGATTTCAAAATAAAGATTTTAAGGATTTTAAAAGGTACTCTATATCATGATCAGAATTTCAAATGTTTTAATGATTTATCTTTCTAAATCTTTTTAATTAATGTCCATGTTTTCAAAATGATATTAACGATTTATTTATATGGACATGAATGTTTTGGAATGATAATTCTTTTCAAAAGTTTCAAAGTGGTATGGGACACTTTTATTCAAAGATAACTTTTAAAATTACTTCCTTTATAAATGTGTGACTTTTAAATGATTTTACAAAAAGGATATTTCTCTCAAAAAAAATTTACTCATCATTTTCATCTATGTCAACATCCTTCGATGGATTTTATGCTTATTTGAAGTTGATTTATTATGAAACAATACTTCTATATTGTATTTATGGTTTTGTGATATGTTTGACTATGGATGTGTTATTTTTATACCATTCATGGTTTATGGATGAAGTATTTACATTTCGTATGCAAGTTTTAATACGAATATTTATGTTATGTTTAAACCTTTTCATATGAGAATGCATTGGACTTAGTATGTGACGGGTGGAGCCTGCTATAGCTCCTCGATGCATCGGTAGGTCTCATAAGACAAACTAGTGTCTTGGTACAAGGCCTTTATAAAATCTTATTTTTAGTCTTGGCAGGAGGCCTTGGCTATGTGGTAATGATAGTCTGGCATTATGAATTCCATCATTATGAAAGTGGTTAGTGATATTGCATGTGATTATTCAATTAGAAGAATATCCATGTGAATAAGTAAATAGAATTATTTCATTTCATTTCTGCCATATTATTTTGAAGTTCAAGTTTAAAAGTCTTTTGTTTTATTTTTATACATTATCTTAAATGTTTATGCTTATTTTTGAATGTTTCTTCCGTATTTCTTACCCTTACTGAGAATTTGAGCTCACCCCTTTCTATGTATTATTTTTCCCAGGATTCTAGGAAGTGTAATGTGATTGATATGCAGGGTTTATCCAAGAGAATAATGGCATTCATAAAGATTATTTATGTTGTTTTGTATGTATTAAAGTGCAAATGTAACATTCCTGTATGTGATCTATTTTTTCACGATTGCTAAACTGATCGGTCCTTTGGGACATGATTCCTTGTAATCATGCCAATGTATTAAAATAATGCACCGACTCTGGGTAACTGGGGTCGGGGCGTTACACCCAACATCATTATCTAGAGATTTGAGGCTTCAAAAATCATTCATTGCCCTTGAAAAAATAGTATATATCACCTTTCTCTTAGCATGCTACTGATGCACAATGTTCTTGACCCACCAACTATTGTAATATTCTACATACCAAAAATCTGATTAAATACATTTGATCCTTAGGAACACCATGGAAGAATTTGAAATTATATAATTTCATGGGATATTCCCAACATGTCTTCACCATATCAAATTCATTAAATCAGAATTCTAGGTTACAATTTACACAGTCGAAAACCCAATTACCTTGGTGGTCCTAGTACGCCATGTATTCCAACTCTATCCATATTACTTCTATAAATCTTCCATTTCCTTTGGAAAGGATACCTGACTTCAAGGACCAATTTCTTGAATACACATACTGCCCTATGGATACTACATATACACATATGTCCATCAACCAAATATGTCACTCTTTCAAAAGGGTGTTCTGACCCTCATGAGCCCTTGCAGCACCACGACATAGCCAATCACTGTAGAGTGCTTTAGGTCATTCCTAGTTTGTTTGAACCATATTCGATGAGAATATATAATCTCCATGTTAAAAAACCCTAAACCAATGAAATATTAGTTCCGAACTAAAAGTCCCTAATCTAAATAAACTAAAGGTCTTAGCTAAAAGACCTTAATCTAATGAAATATTAGGTCCGAGATAAAAGTCCTTAAACTAATGAAACATAATGTCTGAGCTAAAATACCATAAAATTATGAAATATTAGGTCAAAACTAAAAGTCCTTAAACTAATGCAATATTAGGTCTGATATAAAACTCTCTATGCAAAAGAAACATAATGTCCATGCTATTAGACATTAATCTAGATTAATATTTGGTTCAAGAAAAAAATACCCTAACCTAAATAAAGATTAAGATCAAGCTAAATAAACATAAAGTAAAGAAACAGAAGGTCCAAGCTAAATGACCTTAATCTAAAGCAATATAAGGTCCGGCCTGAAAAGACCCTAAACTAAATAGAAATAAGGCTCAAGATAAAAATTCCCTAAAATAAAGAAATAGAAGGTCTGAAAAAAATACCCTAAACTAAGAAAATATTCAGTCCATGCTAAATGAACATAAACTAATGCTAGATAGCAATTCATTATGTAAAATATTTAAATAAATTCCATATGACCTTAAATATCATGGTATGCTCACAAAACCTATCGGATTTTACAAATTATAATGAACTCTCCCTATAAGATATATTTCCTACCCTGATGATACTTATTAAAATAGGAAGATAACAACATAACTAGAATAAATTAATCATTAAGGGATATAATGTCATTGAGAATTTATGGCTTCTTCCTGAATAAAAACATTGGATCTAGTCAATTAGTTTTACTTGATGATATGTAAAGGGTGGGTAGTATTGGATGGACTCATAATATCATAGTAGTGGAATATCCTGCACATCATGAAGGAAATAAAAATGGATGAAAGTATATAAAGTTCATAAGATCCATTCACTAATGACATACTGAAGTAAAAGTCCATCACCCTTTAGAAATGTGGAAAAGTTCCCAACATTTACAGTAGTTCCAAAAAAAATTAATGTCGAATGAATCGAATTCTATGGGGGAAATTTTTTTAAGCTCATAATAGAATAGCGCACACTTTATCGTGGAAAAGAAAATTTTAGGAGTTATTGAATAATGATGATGCATGATGACATAAGTTAATGATGTTTGGGATGGTTGCATTGTTTTTTATAGCTGAACTATTATTATTATTATTATTATAATTTTTCATTATCAATAAATAGTAATGATAATTAATAAAATGATATAGAAATGGAAATTTCCAATGTATTAAATGAATGGAATATCATGCATGGAATAATAGGAGCCACATATGTCCATATTCAACATGATATCTCTATGGTTTTGGGTTTATTGATCGTTCCTTGAGTGGAAACCACACAATTATACGACCTCGTCCAAATTAACTCCCCCACACCACATATCCTACTTCCTGCCCTCAGATTAGTGTGTACGAGGTTCCATAATGTAATTCTTACTAGTACACTCTTATGAAGTGTTGAAATAGGATATGTAGAATAAAAATACATCTAGAGGAGGTTGATAAATAGAACTCCTCCACCTGATGAGATGATCATGTTAAGGATTCTCTCATAGAAGAATAGAAGTATATATTTATCATGAATAGAAGATTGGTGAGGGTCGATATACCCATTTTGTTTTGGCCCTCAACTACATCATAGTTTCATATTAAAAAGGAATTCTCAAAATTATGCATACACAACATCCATCTGAATACCTGTATATCTCTCCACCACTAGAAATAAAAAATCATTCTTTGCAATGAGTATGAAGACCATGTAAAAATATTGGGAGAGATTCATCATCAAATCGGCATGGAAGCCCTTCCATTTTTGTGGTTTCCATGATCATACAAGTAACAATAATGTCTTCAATTGGTTTGACACAATGCATTTCATGAGTTGCATCATAAAATTTATGATTCCCTTCCTAGTGTTTATATCCACTGGTGGGGGGAACAAGGATATTTCCATTTCACCACACACCACATTCAGTACCACCATAATCATATTTTTTGTCTTTTATAATGACACATGTAATGGGTAAGTGGGAACACTTAAAAAATCACAAGATTTAAAATTCAAACTAAAAAAAATACTTCTAAGTATTTACATTCACGCCTTCCAAATATCCACATCATTCAAATTTCAAAATTCACCCCATACCGTCATGTGTATTCCTTGAGACCAACACCAACATCCTCAATGACACCGCATTCTGCATCATCTCCACCACTAGATGTCGTTGTTACACTGGTATCATTGCCATCGCCATTCAAATAACCATACCAGAATACCATCATCGACCACCATAAAAATGAATGTTAGCCACATTCCCTGACAAACATCTGTCATCTCAAAATCACTAGAGAGAACTGAAAAAAAATTGATTCCATAATATAGAAATATAAATGTAAAAGGAATCAAAAAACACAGACATTAAACACAAAGGAATCACAGGCCATGTTCACGCATGACAGGTGATTCCCATCACTATCATTCATTAAGGTGAGTTTAACAATGATGTTTCTGTCATGACCCAAACCCGGCAGAACTGATAACAGGAGAAAAAAATGAGGATACATTCACTGTCATGATTTCCAAAACACAAATGATGTCTCCAAGATCCATCACCATATGAGATCACGACAAAAAACATATTTTCACAAAACAAAAAAAATATGAAACAAACCATGGCTACCATCAAAGGCCTCTTGCCTCTACACATACCAGAATAAACAATGAACCTACAAATCAATTAAAAAAGACGACCACCATAGCTCAGAATGAAACCTACAATTGAATTGCCTCCTATAAAAACATCTTGCAATCGAACCAAAATTCCCAAATCATCCATGAAACCACCATGGAAGACTGAAATTGAGATAAATGAAGGCACTGAATGCTAGAGTAGTTATAGAATAATTCTAGGGCTTCATATGGAGACTTTTCATCATATCAATCTCATGATAGAACAAGGATTCATGGGATTAAAAAGAATGTGGAAGTAGTTTTATCCACTTATGTATGGGATCATCACACTCCTTCCATTATCATTACCCATTTCTTCCAAAAGCGAGGCATAGAACCAGGCATCATAGAGGTTTCTTTTGAGTCACCAATTCCCATTAAGCATGAATATGAACTCATAAAGGAAATGTCAGGTCAAGAAAAATGGATAAACAATGATCCTATGATTTTACATCTAGCTCAAATCCAAAGTTACATTATGAATCAGTAAAATTAATTGAAATAAACCCTGGGGATAACACTGGTAATGATGGAAAAAATAGAAGAAAGGATATGATGGCTCTATCTAGAACATGGTATACACAATGATAAATGAAGAAGGTGTGCATACCAAATACCAGAGAATGAACCTAAATTTCAGTTCTCCCTCAATCCATCCCATAAAGCCTCCTAAAAATTCTCTAAAAATATTCCATTCACGAAAATATATTATCCTCATCCTCCTCTCAATGATGATGAGAAACTTATGCTTGAGAAAACATTCACTTAATAGGATGAAGAAATGAAATTTTTTAGGTGAATAAAAATTGAGTTTCCTAAGGTAGAATTCCTATCAAATATGCTCCCTGAGTAGAGCCTCAATATACACATCTGGTAGGTCTACCTTAGCAACATCGATTCATCCAAATAATTGAAGAAAGTATATGAAATTATCCCAACTCAATGCTTGAACCATCGATATATTTAGACATTATCATAAAAAGATATAATTATTTCCCTCGATTATGAAGGAAAGTAAAACCCTAAAAAGATGTCCCTTACCAAATATCAGCCTCAAATGACTATAGAACTGATACACTATAAACCACCAATTTCAATAGTTATCCATGATATTGTTCATCCAAACAATCATCAAGGTCTTATCGACCCCATCAAGTCATTGTATACTTGATTGGAAGTCATTGAGGTGTGGCATCCAATAATAATATTAGAATATAAACCTTCACCTAACTCAGTGAGTGACACTACACCACCTCCAACCATCTGGAGTCCTATGTTTCTGATATAAAATGGATCAAATCACCTGAACAACATTTGACACACCATGTTTCCCATTGTGATAACATGATTGGAACTACTGAGCAACAAGAAGTAGTGAAACATAGATTTTCTATAACAACAACGCAAGGGTGGGCCATCATTTGGTACACCATTTGTCCAGCACAATTGAATATGGTATGGGAGGATATTCTTCTTCAATTCCTCTTTTATTTCAACTCAAAACTGCAAAAGACAACAAGAAGTGTCCTTTTGAATTACAAATAGTGAGAAAACGAGAAAGTTTCAAATTTCATTTCTAGACGGTAAGGAATGACTTATTTCATGTACAAATCAATACCCCTAGAATATCATCTTAATCATTTCATCGAGAAACTTCATCATGAGATGTTAATGCCACTCATATCGACGAAATATACTGGTAGTTTTTGGGGATTATCTATAATTCCCCCAAAGAAGGTGTGATTCTATACAACCAATCAAACTTATGTCCTTGATATGTAAGCCAATCCCAAGCGAATGAGAATAAAATATGGAGGTCAAATCCACCATACTTAATCCAACCTCAACACCAACTCCATCTATGAAACATGAACCATATCATGTAGAACCCCCTATGAATCAACATCAACCGCTAAATAGATAGGATGAGAGGAGGGGACTCACAAGAAATCAACTTGTGGGTAAAAGTAATAAATTATAATCATTATGGGATGATCATTTCAATGGATACTATATTGATGCAATGGACAATGATTTAATCCTCTTTCCAGATCCCAATAGGCTTGAATAGATATATAACATCCCCCTTTTTCATACTTTACTAATATATGTTTTTAAAGATAAAAAATATAATAGTGTTACCAAACCAAGATCCAAAGGTATAGTGTCTTGGTATAATTAGTATCAAACATAAAATTTACAAAATAAAACATAATTATTATTTAATTCAGTCTTATCTATATTATTAGTGTAATTTTTATTCCCCTTATAAAATGTAATCACCTAAGGATATTAATCAAATAAAGGGGTGAGATAAATTCTGAGTAAGATGACATATAAGAACATGAATCAATATAAGAGGGATGGCCATAATCATCATCGTCATAACATAATCATGGTTTCATCATCATAATCATGAAAAGATGTATCAGATAAAATCATGGAATATAGAAATTCATAAAAATGATGTAAATGTCTTAGTGGTCAAATACCACAATTAGTTTTGAACAAAGGTAGCATCATGTTCACTCATAACACATGTGAATAATCATAAAATCATTATTATAAAAAATATACAGCATCATGTTGATGAATATTTCACATTATTTCCTAAGATACATCAAATAACCCAATGCATTGGAGATCTATATATTTTTGGGTGCACCCATCACATCATAAAATTTATATAATCATACTTTCCACATAGAACATATATCAATCATGGACATAAAATAATCCATATATAGGAAATCGGTTACATGTGAATTAAATAAATCAAAAAATAATTAATAAATATTGGGGTTCCCAAAATAAAAGTGGAATAATATAGTTGGTATAATAATAATCAATCTTGATTGAAGATGAAACAATCTCAAGAACAATAAAAGATATGTCTTTTAGAAGGAATAGTTATTTTTGAGAAATAATTTTATTTTTCATTAAAAATTCTATGAAACATGTTTATCTATGAAAATAAAATGGAAGTAAAATAAATTATATTTAAAGAAAAATTATATGAACATCCATACTGAAAATGGAGTGGGATTTAGAAAACCAAAAGGGGTGGAGTTGGCTTTGAAAATCCCCTTACCTTATGTCTAAATAATTTATCCACTTTAATATTAAATATAGTCAAATTATTTTAATTAATTGAAAAATAAAGAACCTATTATACATTTATTTTATTTAATATGGTTTTATTATGTTTTTATGTCCTTTTTAATGAGTTATATAGTACAATTTCATTATTTGGGAGTGTTCATTTTATTGGTTTTCTCGATCAGTTTTATTGTTTATAGTTATGGAAGTTCATATATAATAAGAATGATTCTAGATAATTGAAATTACATATAATTAATGAACATATATAAGTTTAATTGGTATTTTATATTGTTTATTTAAATATGAAGATGATACATTAGATAATATTTAATGATTCTCTTTTAAAATAATTTTAGTGGTTTTTTATTAGATCAAACTCATTTTGTTTGATTGTTTGATATTGTGAATATAAGTTAGTTCCCAATAATAAAAAAGGTTATAAAGTTCATTTTAAAATATCTTTAAATCATTATAATTGTTTTATGACCATATGTGAAGGTGTTACAAGAAAATGAAAATGCATCATCCATGATGGCGGTAAATCGACATATCCCGAACAATGATTTTATTTTTTAGAATAAAAGGGAGAGGAGAAGAGGTTTGATGATGTATTGTTATATTAACCTAATATACTAAGAGTATATTTAATTTAATTTTGTTACTATTCAACTTTCACAATGGTTTATGAGTATATAGTAAAAAAATATTTTAAATAAATTAAAAGAAAATAAAAAGGGTTTTACAACTTGAATTATCCACCTTGAGAACATATTTAGGGAAATTAGTTTTTGTATTTTGTTGATACACAATGTTCTTGGATGTAGAGGAAGGGACTGGGAATAGGATTAAAGAGAATTTGTATAAGGATTAATTTTTTGATGGTGTGAGGATAATATGTGGTGATGGGTGGTATTTATTGGGGAGGAGTATGGTGTTTTCTAATAATATTATTTTTTAGTTAATTATTTTCTCTATATAATATAAATTGTTTTAAAATTATAAATAAATATATAAAAAGATTATTTTAGTCCTAGAATATTTTAATTAAAAAATCAATGACTTAAGTATTAGATTAATTAATTTATAGTGTATATATACAGTAAATTATCGTATTTTATTATTCACCAATAATTCAAGTATTCATAAAAAATACCAAAAATTAACCCTAAATTTTTTTCAATATATATATATCATAAATGGACACCATTTTATAAAAATAATATTCTAAATATATGAAATGAAATTTTTAATAAAAATAATTATTTACTTGAAAAATTCAAAATTTAAAAATTTAAATAGTTTTATAACACTTTGAAAAATTGATCAATGTCTCATAAAATTCCAATAATCATAAAACAAAATTTTTTAGATTCTATTATATAAAAATAATGATTCTTTTATAGAATTATAGAATTTAAAATAAACTTTTTGGTTTCATAAAAAAAACAATAGCACTTAATTAATAATTTTTTTAATATTTAATTCTTATAATATGATATATTTTTATCATACAATAATTTATAAGATGCCTAAATTTTAATTATACACTCATAGATGATGATACAATTATATTGGTCGGATTACTATTTCTATTGGTCACATTAATATTCCAATTTCCAAGTTAATATTTCATTAGTACAGGTTCGTTATATTCTATAAATATATCTCATTCCATTCATATTAATTTATAAATTTTATATTATTTCATCAATGTAATTTAATATTATTTATAATATATAGAATAATTTTAAGAATGGGTTTTCCATTGATAAATTTTTCATTTATTACATTCTTCCCCTTATAAAATTTTTCCTTTGAAATTTTATTTTACATAATTAGATGAAAACATGTTTGGGTACTTCTCCTTAATAAAATATTCTTGTTACCATGTGGACTCTTAGTACTAATGGTTTCTCCATAGTACTTTTTCTAAGTGAGTAGTCTACATTCATAGGAATTTATCTCTATGGTCCAAGATCTTCAATGAATTCTCCTTATAAGAGATATCATTTTCCAACTATACCACCTTTGAATCTAGTACATGTGATGGATACCATATGTACTTCCTCAGGAAGGATTCAAGGAAGACATCATGTACTTGAGACATGGTATGTTGATGTGTCAATCGATAGGCTTCGACTCTAGCATGATCAATAATATCTAAGGTTCCAATGTACATGGGACATAGATTTCCGTTTCTCCTAAAATATATTGGTCCTCTTCAATAGAGATATATGGAGGAATACAGTGCCTCTAAACTCAAACTCTAGGTATTGTCGATGATTGTCTACATATCTCTTCTTTCAAGTTTGGACTTCCGTTATGTGTTGTTGAATTTTTTAAACCCTTTACACCATTTTTTCAACCATTTATAGTCCTTGGAGGTTATGTTCAAAAACATCATCCAATCATTCCACTTTTCTACATCTTTTACCATAAAGGGAATCATATAGAGCCATTTGGACACTTGACTAGAAACCATTGTTGTAAGAGAACTCGACCAAAGGTGTATGTTTGTCCCATAATCCTTCTAAGTCCATATAACATTCACATAACATATCTTCCAGTGTATTAATATTCCATTTATATTTTCCATTATATTGATTATTATAATCCATAATGATGATTGTCTTAGTGTTTATATCATATTAGAGATTCTTCTAAAACATAATGGTGAATCTCGGATCTTGATTAGATACAATTGATAGTGGTACTCCTTGTAGGAATACCACTTCTCAGATGTATTTCTATGCATGTTAAACCCTTGATATGTCCTATCGATTTGTGATAAAGTGAGATAAATTTATAAGATTCTCCTAAAAAATAAAAAAGGAATTATTTCAAATGGATGTCTTTGTAAATTTGGTGACAAAGTCCATTGTGATGTTTTCCCATTTCCATGTTGGTATGGGAAATGGTTTCATCAGCCACCTATATGTTTTCCTTTCATACGTCACTTCTAACATACCAGATACTTTTATGTATATTCAGTGATCTATTTTTTCATACTGTCTAACTAGTATCCTTATTAGAGATCTCGATACATCTTTATTCTCCCTAGGTGAATAGAGATTGATAAGCTATGTTCATAATTAAGAATCTCCTTCTTTTTCTTTAGATTGGATGGTACACATAGTTGTGACCCAAATATTACAACCCCTTCCTCACCAATTTTGAACTCTGATGATTTCAGTTTTTGGAGATCATCCACCCTCTTCTGAATTTCAACATCATTTATTTGTACATAATTTATTTTCTCCATTAATGATAATTGAGAAATATTTTTAGAAATAATTGGTGATTTTCATTACTTAATTATTTCCATGTCCATCCATTGAAAATATAATAATATTAAATCCTTGTAAATTCTCATAATTGATAATTTTGTATGATCATTTCTCCGAAGGGAATCCACCACTTTATTTACCTTAATAAGATGGTAGTATATTGAGTTGTTGTAATACATAATGGGATCTAACCATCTTTTATGCTTCATATTAAACTCATTCAGTGTGAATATATATTTTAGTCTCTTATGATCATTTTATATTTCACATTTCACCCTATATAGTTAATTCTTCCATATTTTCAATGCAATGATCATAGCCACCAACACCAGATCATGTGTGGGATTTTTTTCTCAGATATATTAATATTACATGAGGTGAAGGATGTAGATTTGAAAATATTCATTAGTAAACATACTAATTCCTTCTTTAAAGTACATTCATATTCCACAAAAAGGTCCCCACTTTTCATAAGTGTGAGTTTTGGGGTGATAATAAGACTCCTTTTTAACACTATAATGTAGAATTCATTTTCACTAGTCCAAAAAAACTTTTATCCCTTCTAATTTATCTTGGATAATGTATTTTTAAAAACTTGATATGTTCTTAAAAAATCTCCAATCATACCCTTCTAGATTAGGGAAACTACAGATCTATATGGCATATGTTATTGGGGGACACTCTTAAACTTCCTTTGTCTTGGAAGGTTCCACAAATAATTATTTTTTGTGATAACATGCCACAATAATGATACTTTCTCCATCAATAACTCATATTTACTATAAATTTCATAATTTTTTCCCTTCTCACTGACTTTAGTACAATATTCAAATTATTTTGACTTTCCTCTTTACCCATGGAGTATATCAAAATATCCTTGATAAAGACTACAACAAATTTGTTATGGTAATCTCTAAAGACAGTATTCATCATGTTTGTCAATATTTATAGGGCATTAGTGAGTCTGAAATGAATCACTATGAAATCATAGTTTCCATCCATCTTTCTAAAGGCATTCATGGTAATATCTTCTTTTCTCACCCTTTATTGTGGATATCTCGTCTAAAAGTCCTCCTTAGAGAAATTAATGGACCTATGTAGTTGATCAAACAATTAATTTATCCATACAAAAGGATACATGTTCTTTATCTTTAATTTCTTTCCTCTTGATAATAAAATAAAAGGTGCATTGGTACATCCTTCATCCTAATTTAGTTGATTAGTGAAACCCATAGTGAAGAACTTGGGCATATAAAACCCTTGTTCATATTCTCTCGCAACTGCTTCTTTAGATCTTATAATTCATTGGTTTTTATCCTATTAGGTGTATTTGACATAGACAGAGATCCATAAATAAGTTCACTTGGGAACTCTTCTCTCTATTTGGAGGAAGACCTCTATTTTTATCAAAGAACACATCAGTGTAGTCCCTCACAGTTGGTATGTCCTTAATCACAATTATCTTCTTTGTCTTAATCATCTGATCTAGATATGATTTCTCATAAAGAAATAATATCCACTATTGATACGATGAATTTGAAAAATATTCATCCCCCTCCTTACACATTTATTTAATTGGAGTATGCTTTGGGATGTGAAGATTGATATCTATTTCTTGACAATCGATGTTGGATTTGTATGAACATATCCAATAAATTCTCAATATAGCATCAAAATCCACTAAATTAACGAAGAGCATACTTTCTGTGAGGTACAGTCAATAAAAATTAACTAGGGTTGAGTAATATACTTTGGATGAAATAATCTGCTCATTTTATTATCTCATAGATAACCCAATATTTATGATTTTAGTTGGTGTTTGAATATTTGAACTGAACATATAAGATATGAAATAGTTCATAGAAAAATAAGGAAATAGTAGGTATGATATTATTTATTGAATAACCATATTACCTATCAACACATCATTTTTGGGATTCACCTTAGCAGTAGTGATGTCATAAGCCTTCCCTTTCTCCATTGGATTTGGTGGTTGATGTCATTGATTACCTTCTAGGGCTCGAGGTTTAGTCCACTGGCCTACATAGTTCACATTCTTCCTATAGTTGATGCATTGAAATATGTGTTCTTATCTTCTTTCCCCTAAAAAATTTTCCTTCTTCCTTGTGTATCTTAAAAAATCATGATCATGGAGTCCTTCTCTCCCAGACTTGAAGCATTTTCCCTCCCCTTTGAGGAAATTTCCATGGTGTTTCTTCCCACATTTTGACATGTGAGTGGTTGAGTTTTCATTCAAAAAATATCATTTGAACCTTTATTTTGAAACTACATCTTTCATTTCATATCTCATTAGCATCAATGATCTTCTTCATTCTACCCAATGTCTTAAAATTATAGATCCTTTAGAAGGTGTGGTTTTAAACCACTAAATAATCTATTAAGTTTTCTATCATTTTTTGATAATAGAAAATGTATAATAACTTGAAATCCTTGTGAAATATTTTTTATAGGGACTGAAAAACTCACTATATTTTTTATTCATATCTTTGAAAACTCTCTCCATATATATAAAAAGGTTCCAATGGGAATAATTGTTATGAAATGGTATCTTAATGTATTCCTACACCATCTAATCAATTTCATCATTCATATTAGTTTTTTTAATCATTTCAAACCATTGATTGGCCTTTCCATCTTGACAATAAACATCGAAAGTCACCATTTATATCATAGAATTGAGAATGAAAAAAAATTTATTCTCCATTGAGTTGACCCATTGATTCATGATAAGTGGATTAGAAGATACACTAACCATCATTGAGAATTAATACATAAAAGATGAGATAAGAAATTTCTCCCTCTTAGGTAAAAATAGGCATTCCACATTATTCAGGTTATAGTTCATAGCCTAATATAGAGAGCTAAAAATCACCATTGAATTTTAAACCCCTACTCCTAAGGCATTGTGGATGTCATTTTGGAAAACACATCATTTTCCCTCACACAGATTCATTTCCGAGTTTCCCATCATTCCCATCATTTTATAAAATAGGAAATCTTCGAACAAAACCTAAGTCAACAAGTCATGATTAAATAAATTATTCTATTATGTAATTAACATTAAAATCATATAATGTGGGATCCTTATGTTCTTAAATTTTATAAAAAAATATTCTTGTGTTTTTTAATATAATTAGTCACATAATAAGGGTTTTCAGTAAGGTTGTTGAATCCTAATTAAAAATATAACTAATTTTTTATTTTATATGGACTATAGTGAACATACGTTTCTTAAATTAAAATTACATCATTTAAACAATAAACTATATAATCGTGTTACAAAAATAAAATCCAAATATTTAGTGTCAGGGGAAAATTATGACCAAACATAACATTTAAAAAATAAAACATAAAAATTATTCATTTTCATTTTCTCTAGATTCTTAGTGGTCCTTGTGTTCTTCTTAAAAAAATTAATCACATAAGAATATAAATAAATGAAAAGGGTGAGATAAAATACTAGTAAGAAGATAGATAAGAACATAAATCATTATTACATGTGTGAGGATAAGAATAGTCATCATAACATAATCATGGGATCATAACCATAAACATACGTGGAAGAATTTGATAAAATCATGGAATGTGGTAATGAAAAAATGAATCATCATGTCTTAGTGGTCAAATACCACACATAGTTGTGAAATAATATAGAATAATGATCATGAATAACATATCTACACAAACATAAATCAACATTGTGAAAAAAATTTAGAATCATGTTCACTCATATTGTACATTATATATTAGATAAATTACATTAACCAATGCATTAGAGTGATATATCATTTAGGAGCACCCATCAAATCATAAATTTTACATAATCATGCATTCCACATAGAATGTAAATCAATCACGGACATAAAATAAATCATTAAATATAAATGGGTTGCATGAGATTTTAATAAAGAAAACATTCATGAATAAACTATGAGGTTACAAAAATAAAATAGAATAACATTCAAGTTATAAGAATCATAAATCCCAACTGATGAAAAAACAATCTCAATAGAAGTAAAAGATTTCTTTTTTATAAAGAAGTGTTCTTTGAAAAAATATTTTACATTATCGTTATAGTATATTAGAAACATTTTTATTAAAAATAATTAATTTAAATGAAATGGTATTTAATTATCATTAACATAATAACCATACTAAATATGTAGTGATAGAGGGAAAACCCAAACAAAGATAGCTGTTTTCAAGAATCCCCTCACCATATATCCAATTTTTTTATTAATTTTAATATCCCCTATTATCAAATTATATTTATTAATTTTAAAATAAATAACCTATTATTAATATATTTTTATTTATTGTCATTTTATTATATTCATTTATCGAATTTTTGATGAGTTGTTGAGTTCAATTCCATCGTTCTAGAGTGTTCATTTTCTTAGTTTTCATGATCAGTTATCTTTCTTATAGTTATGGAAGTTCATGTATAATAATAATGATTATATGTAATTTAAATTATTTTATATAAATTAACATACATAAATTTAATTAGTTTTATATATTATTCTTTCACATATATGAGGATGATTCATTATATAAAATTTAATGATACTCATTTAGAATAATTTCAGTGGTTTCTAATCACAAGGAACTCGTTTTATTTTATTATTTAATATTATGTATATAAGTTAGATCCAAAACATATAAAATATTATAAAATAATCTTAAAATATGTTTCGAGCATTTTTATGTTTTTATAACTAGTCTTGATGGAGTTGAAATAAAATTAAAATTCATCATCCACGATGTCGGTAAATTAACCCATCCCAAATAATGAATTTATATTTTAGAAAAAGAGGGAGAGGAGAAAATGTTTTATGATGGATTATTACAAAAGCATAATTAAATTACAATATATCCACTATACTCAATTTACCATAAAAATTAGATAAACTTATATTAGGATAGAATAATAAATGAAATGAAATTGAAATGAAATTAACAGATAATGAAATAAGGTTTTAACTATTGCATTCTCCTCCTTGATAACCTCCTTAGGGAAATAGATTTTGGTTTTCTGTTGACATAAAAGGCTCCTGGACATAGGTTTAGGGCTCAAAAGTGAATTAGGAAGAATTTTTATATGTTTTAGATATATTAATGTGTGAGCATAAGAGGTGGTGATTGTAGTATTTAAAGGGTATAAGTGGAGTGTTTTCACATTATAATATTCATTAGATTATTATTTTAGATCATGACTATGAATAGTCTTAAAATTATAAATAAATATAATAAATAATTAATGTGAGTTCCTGATTATGGTTCATAAACCATTCATGTCTCAATAAATAGTGTATTCAATTTATAATGTATATATATCGTAAGTTACCTTATTTTACAATTCACAAAATTCAAGTATTTCAAAAAATCACAAAAATTTACTGTAACCATTATTCTATATGTTAAATTGAAAAATTAACTCCATTTTATGAAATTTTGTTTCTAAATATAGGTATTTTAATTTTTAATTAAAGTCATCATTTAATCAAAAAATAATGATTTTAAAATTATAAATGATTTTATGACACTCTTGAAAAATTAATGGAGGTGTCATAAAATTATCATATAATCATAAGACAAAAATATATTATTTTAAGAATATATTTTTTTAAAATAAATTTTCTTTTAAATCATTATATTAATTATAAAATTCTAAAAATACGTTTATGTTTTATAAAAAATACTAACACTTCATTCATAATTTTTAATATATTTAATTACAATTAATATGATATATTTATATCATATTATCATTTATATGATGCCTAAATTTTATTTTTACATTCATAAATTATGTAGCTATTATATTAATAGGATTATTATTCCTAATGGTCACATTACTATTCCAAATATCATGAGACTGTTCAACTGGTATAGGTTCCTTAACTTTTATATTTACTACTTATTCCTTTCATTCTTAATTTATAAATTTTATATTGTGTCATCTTTGTGATATAATTTCATCTATACTATTGCGTATAATTATAATAATGGAATTTCCATTTATAAAATATTGGGTTTTCATAAGGTAGGTCCTAATAGATGAACTAATTATTTCCCCTTTCATGAGATAGTGGAACACATCATTTCGGAATGATTCATCATCAAATACATCATGTAGAAAATTATAGATTCCTGGAATGTAATATTGGGAAGGCTACCAATAGAAGTGGTGTAGGTCCCCACCTTTACCCATTAATAAAGGAGGTGACTATCATGATGTTGTTAGAATAATGGAATATTAGTTTCATGGTTATGTGACTAAAAATACAATCATACGAACTCATGGAATTCTCTAAGAAAATATAAAATAACAAACTATGCCCTGAACCACTTCTTGTGCAACACAAGTAACGCCATCATCCCAACAAACCTCCAAAATATATCCTTTCAAAAAAGTAGCCTGACTAGAAAGTAGGGAGGTAAGAATAGGATGATGAACCTACATAAAGTCCAAAGTTGGTTTTGACACTCTCACACATTATTCCATCGAAATTGAACAAACTAGAACCACCCCTAAAAACAACACCCATAGAAATGGAAAACCAAAAAAATTACTCATCATATGAGGGGTTTTTATTCACTTATATTAATTTCATTTACTTAATGGATCACTTATCTAACGATGAGTATGTATATTCACTCCTATTTCGTGTATCAAATTGGGTAATTTTAGGAAGATTCCACTGGTGTTGAGGGTAATGAGGAAGGCATAATCATGGGAGGAACCAAAATTCTAGCAACGTCCTAACCTACACTGTCAATGTTGGAGAATCCTATGGATGTGTCCTCCAATGACTTCGACATGAGCTAGATAATCCCACTATATTTGCTAAAATACACCATAAACATATCACTTAGGACTATCAATCAGAGGGTGTATAAGTGTCATATTATCCTCGATGAGAATAAAAACCTATTTGGTCCGACCATCCAAGGAGAAGAGCACATACATCTCCTATTTTTAGGCATGATCCATCAACATTTATTACAAAAAACCCTAAAGATCATGTGAAAGAGAATTCCCACAATGGGAGGCATAGTTTGTTGGACGATAAGTACGATATTATAAAATAGTTAGCCTTAGTACTAGACACACTATTGATATTGGATACCGTTTGTTTTTTAAAAGATGTTAAGGATATATTAATATATCTTTTTAATTTCCTTGGGAGTTTGAAGATGTGATTTCAACATATTAGGTATGTTAGATAGATACTGGACCGACGGAATTCCACACGGTTATCTCCTTCATATATCATGTTGAATATTTCATTATCTCGGGGAACATCATACCCTTCTATATGTATGATGGGATAAATAGTTTCCATGTACAAAAAATTTTCTAGGATAATGGTTATGGTGTTAGTCTCATTTCAGTACTAACAATTTTCCAGCGGAGTTGTGATGAGGATAACCTAGCTCCTTTATTCATAATATTTCCAGGTTATGAAAAAAGTGAGGAAATTCGATTGGACCGAATCAATCCTAATGATAAGTTTAGACACCTCATAGAAAACATAGAATTTTTTTGGTTCAGCAGAACACAACCATCATCATTTTTCTAGGAAGTCCCTTGATACATCAACATATGGAGATCCCCTCAGGATACCATCAATGAATAAATTACTGAATTAAATGTCAAATTTTTATTTTTTACACTGATAAGTCTTTGTTCAATCTAATTAGTCACTTTAGATCGTTGTACGATTCTATTTTATGGAAGTTAAAAACCCACTAGTTTATTGTGTTTGATTGAGTCACTATCTCGAAAGGTCAATAAATGAACCCATACGGCCCCCAAAAATCACATAATGAAGATTTTATCTTTACTATCAATGAGGATAAGTATATAAGAAAACATATAGGTGTATATTACACAATATTTATGTTTTCTGTCATGACCTGTGAGTCTAGAAGTGTTGAGTGTTTTGGTGACTCCCTAGACAGTGATGAATTATTGGATGAAGATTCCCTCATTCCATCCCTATAGCACTAGGAAATACCTACCACTCCATTTAAGGTATAGTATGTAGTCTAATCTCTAAAATATAATGATGAAACTCCTTTTCCATATCTCACTCCATCCTCTCTAGTGTTTTCAGAAAATCAAACATTGTTATCTTGTTAGAGGATGTTTCTTCATCTTTTTAATGAATGGTATGGGCTCCTCCACTTACATCGGAGAACTTATGCCACTACATTCCCCACCAATGGAACAAGAGGGAAAAGATGAATATGATGAAGAGTAAGTGGGTGAGGATTTTAGGGGATTAACTCTATCATTTTGAGGAGGGACTCTCTAAAATCATTAAGCAGTGTAGAGAAATATTTCTTGGTACGGAGGAATAACTAAGGCTGAAATTGATTAGTGAAGCCATGTATTATGATGAAAAAGAGGAATATACCTCATTCCTGAAGCATAATTGGTTTTTATTCATTTAGAACTACACATAAATTATGTTCCTCAATCCATAGTTGGACACTCACAAATTAGGCCTCCCCGAGGACCGTTGGGGAATTAAACAAATCTATAGAAGGACGAAACAAACACATGATGCCAAAATTTAGGATAAAGTTAAAAATATAATTAGAAAAAACATTATTTTGGAGGTCCAATATCTCATATGGATGGACAATATCATCCCATTTAAGAAGATGACTGTGAAGATCAGAGTCTATATTTTTTTTAAGGATCTTAACTGACAATACCGGAATGATGTTTTCCCAGTCCCAATCATAGAACTATTGATCGATGAATCAACTAGATATCTGGATATCTAATTCATTAATGGATATTCAGGATAAAATTTAATCCTAATAGGCTAGGAATATCAAGATTTTATCTCTTTAGCCCCCCCATGGAGTGTTATTCTATCAGGTAATTCCCTTTTTAATGTAGAATTATGACACAAAATAGTAAGGTGCAATGAATCGCATCATCAAAAACATATTGGGAATGTTAATAAAATTTTATTATGATGACACGGTTGATAAATCTCAACAATTATCTAACCATCTAGAGGACCTAAAAATCTTCTTTAACAAACTTTTATAAGACAGTCAAAAAATGAATCACATGAACTGTGCTTTATGCTTTATCATTTGGAAAGCACACATCTTCTTCTTCATCCATCATGGAATCAAAGTCGACCCCAAGAAGAAAAAAGATATATTTGAAATGATACCTTATTGAAACATAATAGTCTATACAATACTTCAAGGAATGTTGGCACAAAAGTTTCACTTCATATGAATCGTATATTGAAAATGTATACCCTTCACTGGGTTGATGAAAAATGGGGTTACATATTAATGGATTGGTGATTTTCCTAAATCATTCAATAGTAACATGAGATATGTATTATTCATGCCATTAATAATGATTCGTACCAAAGGAAGTATTATAATTATGTATTTGATAACTTTAGAGTGATTATTGGGTTCCTTCATCATGTAAAAGAATGATGTCATCCTTGAAAATAGTCATTATAATCTCAGTACAACCATGATTGGTACTGAGACTTGTTATTCAGATATCGAGAAGATATGTATGGCGCTAATATTTGTATTCTATAAGCTGAGTTACATCCTACATAATCATTAGGTCTTCTAGTTCTATCATATAAACCTAATCAAATACATTCTTAGCAATCGGATTTTTACAGGATATATATCATAGTGGGCGTTCATCCTACAATAGTTTGGCATTCATTTTGTGCCGCATAAATAGATCAAAGGCTAAGAGTTAAAAGATATTATGGAAGAACACCCCTCATAAGATATGACATCATTTGAAATGAAACTTCTTAATGAAGAGGTTTTCCCAGTTCAAGAGAGCCCTATGATATGGGTGATGAATTTTGACGGTGAATCTATAAGTTTAATAATGTATAGGAAACAAGACCTCAAGCTTAACAAAGTGGGGCTAGGAGTCGTGTCCATCTCTACAGAAATGGTATTTGTACCTTAAACCTCCATATTATTATAATTATATACAAATAATGAAGCATAATATCAAGCTATCATTGTAGGGATTAATATTTCACATCAGGTATAAGTGAATCAATTGAAGATAAAAGGTGATTCATAACTTTTCATTAAGAGAATCAACAAGGATTATGAATTAAAAGAGGAATATCTAATCTTCCATGTAAACAATGTCTAGGATATAATGGTGAATTTCCATTCGATCCAACATTATATCACTTCCCATTGTTATAAAATTCCTAATTAACTAGAGAATTCTACCACAAAATATCAATGCTTCATAAAATACATGTTTGATCAGTGCTGTAGAAAGATAAAATTATCATAAACATGCATGAGATGCAGATCCACATTCGAAATATATTTTTTAAGAACTACATGTGGCTTTATTTATATAATCATTGGATTCTTAGTGATGGAAAGACCTCAAATAATTTACCCAGATACAAAAAATGAGAAAAATGATCCCCTCCCTACTGTATGTGTGCAAGAACTATGTATATAGTTCCCATCCATAACTACATGTTTCTTGATTCCTTTCATTTTATGATATGTAGGGACGTCAAGAACTTCTACATTAGGCCCGAAAGAAAATCTACATCCATTCATAAAATGATTTTCTATCAATCCTTTGGCCTCAAGGACTCTTTTCACTTCAAGATTATTTTACTCACATGTCCAAAAACTCACCCACTCCATAACTATAAGACACAATTTTCCTTACCCCATTATTTTAAACTACATGGTTCATAATCGAAGTCACATGACAATAAACTAAAAGACACAAATGTCCTTATTTTATGATGAAAAAATTAACAGTACCATAATTTTTACCCCCAAGAGGATATCACCCTCATCATCAGTCACCTACCATGTCGTATTCAATAACTATGTGTGGATTTATTAATATTATCATAGGGTACATAGTGATTACAGATTTTCTATCCTAGTCTAGCCACCCTATAAGTAAAAAATAAATGACCACTCCATGTGTACAATTCAGAACCTTGTAGGGAGAATTCCTCAAGAACTACATGTGTCTTGATAATCATTATATGGGATTCGATGTGATGCCTAGGCCCCATGTCTTGGGCCAGCCAAGTAATGTATGAAATTATCCCTCCCTATAAAGAAACTAAATTGATGTAGGGGATTAAAAAGTGGGTATTATTTATAGTTCAATTTCTATAAAAGATTCCCCTCTCGGCACATGATTCATATATGTGAATAGAAGTACATTTATAACAATGTATAGCTTGAATCCTTCCCATATAGGATATATACTGACCCCCAAACCCCCAATCTCAAGTCCAGCCTCAAAGAAGGATAAAAATAACCTCAAACCTATGTACGTGTCAGATTTGTAGAGGGAATATTCTCATAACTACATATGGATTGATTCCATTCATCACAAGACATGTAGTGGAACCCAAATTTCTAATTCATTCTCAAAAAACAATATTCCCTCTATTTTACATCAATTCCCCTTCATCCTTACCATACGACATTAAATTGCATGGGGTCCCAAAACTACATGTGGCTTATTTATCACCATAATGATACATGCATTGTCACTCAAATTATATAACGGGTTCTAGCCTCTATAAATTCATAATACCCATATACTACATTTTATTTCCTATAGGTGGAGGAATAAAATTCCCCCCCCCCTTTTTTTCTTACATAGATCACAGATCAAATGGGATTATGAGTTTGGATGGTTCTTCCTTACATAATCATGGAATATGAATTCACAATAGGTTTTATATGGTCATGGTAGAAAGACCTTAAAAGAAACAAAATATTTCTTTACCCCATGATGTTAAACTATATAGTTAAAGTTAAAAAACTACATCTGGATTCAATCCTAATATCACAAGATATATAGTGATACTCGGGTCTTTAATCTTAGGTACGACCACTATATTTCCTTTTCACATTGTGGAACATGTGTCCTTAACTTATGACATTAAACTGCATATTGAACTTTCTTCCCACACGATATTAAACTGTAAGGTTTCTCATGATCTACATGTGTCCTGAATATCACCTTGATGAGATACCTAGTGATGCCTAGACCTTATGTCCTAAACTCATCCATGGGTAGAAGAAACAAATTCCCACATCTTCTTTATATGAAAATAGATATATATAAGAGATATAATGTATAGGTTCCTCATTATGGGATTTATAAAGGGAAAAGAAATGACCCCTATATTTTAGTGATATCTATATAGGGAAAATTGCACTCCATGTCTAATCACATTATTAATTTTTCTTGTGTACATGGATATATTACTTCCACTGATCATACTAGATGTCCTATGAAATTTTGGATCATAAAAAACATCACTTTTCTATCAAAAATAGAAGGGCAGTGTCTTTAGGAACAAAATTTTCACTATTTATAATATACCCTAATTGTATCTATATAAGAATCCCAAAAAATGCATGTCTACCAAATGGAAATCAGTCCCCATGGGAGGCCTCTTCATTCTCCAAAATACCCGATGGTGTTTTCACAATATCAATTCTCTTAATCTATGAAACCCTGAATTCATGGATTGCATCTTCTTTCTCCCTCATGTCTAAGGCATGTTTGGATACCAGCACGATGACCCTCATGTTACTCATTATTCCTATGAAAAATTCTTCTAGACAAATGACCTAAAATAGTAAGACCACATGTCATCATCACCGTATGATATTAAATTGCAATTCTAATGTCCAAGTAAAATGACACTTAACTACATGATGTACAGAACTACATATTGATTTAATATGTTTTTAAAGAGATACAAATTGATTCTTGGATCTTATATCTTAGGCCTATCCATAAAAAAATTCTTACTACGTAAGGGTCATACCTGCGTAAGGGAAACTATTTAACCCATTCTCTAGAAATTTCAACCTGTAGTGATTCTTTTTTGTCCATTAACATTCTTTTAAGAAACCAAACTGTATATCTAGGGAAGTATGAATCACCATAATCCTCCCTAGAAGTTCAAAATTTGTGTTTATTGTCATAGGGACACCTTTTTTTACTATGCATAATATGCCCCAGTTGGTTCTACATAGTTTTGAAAAAAACCAATTAACCAAAGGAAAAAATCATCCCCATGAGAGCCTTTTCCTATCTATGCATTCCCAAAATACATTTTCATCCCACATTACATATAATATTTGGAAACCCCAATATTCTGGATTACAACCATACCACTTCATGATAGAATGTTGTAGAACATTCTTAGAGAGATTTTCATGAAATAGATGAATTGTTTATCCCTCTGTCAAAGCCAGGAGACCATAAATATAATACCAAAAAAATCCTTTCCCTAATATGTTAAACATCATGTTCCATGTCATAGTTTCATGACATTAAACAAAAATATTATCCATCCCTCATTTACAAAAGTCAAATTCATGTAGAAGTGGATTCTCATTCATTTTTAGTTCAAATACAGATTACCTCATCATTTAGATAAATCATTCCCTTGACAAGACACCTATTTAGGTTTCGATAAAACATAATGGTTACATATTACATGTCTATAAGAAATACAGGGTCACTTTCATGGGGACTCCTTTGTTTGGATATGCACAGTATGCCTCAGGTATCTCCTCACAAGTGAGACAAAAAAGGATTGTCAACCAAAGAAAAATTCATCCCCATAAGAGGCTTGTCATATCACTATATTCCCAAAAAAATATCAGACGAAATATTATTATGGTTATTCCTCATGTACTTTCCCCATATCATCTCTAAAATTTTTTAATCACAAAACTACAGTCCAAAAATTCCCCAATGACTTCAAAAGAATACTTTGAAATTATTGGACAATATTCCATATTGGGGTTCTTTCCCCGTAGTTCATGGTCAATGTTGGTCAACCTAAAATATAATTTTTATTATTATGACATGTAAGAAATTTATCCTTCCAATAAAATAGTAATGAAACTCACCAGGTGGAAAACTCATAAAGTGAACCCTAGGTAAAAATTATGTACTAGCTTGCTAATCCTATGATTTTTATGTTTTTGGAAAACAAAATAGATAAATCAATAAAAAAAATGACAGAAAACTTGTTAGGTCAATAATCCATAAAGATAATCCTATGAAAATTTCATGTTACAGCAACTAATCCTACACCATAGTAGAATTAGGAAATATTTAGTGGTGTAATAGAAATGATAGAATGTTTTTACCGTTTTCCATGTAACCCTAGAAATAGCCAAAAATATGTTCACTAAGTCCATGACCTGAAAAAACATTTATAGTGTTACATGATCAGGTCAATTTGGATTTCTTAGATCACCATTTTAATTTATATGTTTTGGGAATTATGTTCCAAAATTTAGGAATTTATGATTTATTAGAGATAGAAGTGAAGATAAAGGATAATAATTTGATTGAATTTTTTTAGTTTACTAAAAATGAAAATAGACGAGCATCCACATCCTGGAGTCCCTCCATATGAGTAAGACATTGTGATTACAAAGACCACTCAGTATATTCTTATACATAGAGAAGTGTCTGGTCCAACATCTATATGGTGTGTAGAAGCCTACAATAGTTTGCAGTGTCAATATGAGCACTTCCCTACAGTTCCTCTTCCCTCTTAGAAGCATCTAATTTTTTCAGTTAATCCTCCTCCAGCAACCACTACCCTTTTTCAATATCTTCCACAATGTGAGACAATTCATTATTGATCCTTTCCATTTCATAACTATATTGGTCCACCTATTGATAAATATTCCATTCTAAGGAACAATACTATAAATCTTTTCCCTATCACCTCATGGCAATGACAACATTCTCAATATTATTGTTTAGAAGGATCTTCTTAGCCATGGAAATATGTACAATGCACTCTACATTTCAAAGGGGAGAATTGCGTATTCTATTCCTCTTCTGAGAAGAAAGATACTATTTTAATATGTTCTTATTTTAATGATAATATGACCCATGTATCCAATGAATGATAATATGTGGCATAATATGGGTAGTTTTTTCTTTCTTTTAAGGGGGTATGTTAAATCATCTTCCATATATCATTCCCTATTTTACGATGGGAAACTTGAAGGTTATATATAGACATCTAGACTAAATCATAATCACTACTAGATGGAGGAATATATTAGGGAATAATCACCACAATAGGGGGTATTGATTCAACAACCTCAGAGTTTCTTGATTCTGCAGAAGCTGCCTCACATGCAATATTATTAGGTTTGAAAGTCAAAGAATCAATTATAACAACATTATAAGATGTTTGTAATTCTAGGATAATAAGAATAAAGAAATCAAATCATGTGTTTCCAAAAAAGGGAATGACCAGATGAATTGGGAACTCTACTTTATTCTCTAAAACACAAGAATTAAAAAGAACCATCGTTCTATCAACTGGAGAAATAGATGATGTATCCTCCATATTCAAGTTGACACTAGGTTACCCTAGATACATTTGTGGTCCAGCCTCATGCTTTTCCATGTGAGTGATATCCAGAAGGCCTCTCACAAATACTACACTCGTAGGGATAATAATCATATATTGTGAAGAATTCAGGTCAGAATCCTCTTGAATATGAGTTTCCACATCTTCTATAATGATGTTATCTGTTGAAACTGGTTAAATACATTTATATTATGTTTTGACCTATGAAGGATCTACCACTAGTAGGATCTATATTTATTTAGCATGAAGTGTTGCGCCATGGGTCTTAGGACCCCTTATTGGACTTAATTTTCATGGCTTCCTTCTCTACGTCATGAAAAAACACTTTTAGTATGGTGATCATCACTAAAGAATAAGGCAATGTTTCTCCTAGAAGGTTGTTTATTTTTTACTAACTTGATCTAAATGATACCCTAACCAATGTGATTATTCAAAACATTAAATCCAAAAGACTAAATTATAATTAAACAGATACAAGTGTTACATATTATCCTACACTATATTTGTTTCCATAACTATCATTACTATTGATGATTCATGGTGCACCGTGGGGATGATCCACTGGATGGAACTATGAGTAGTACTGGAGGTGGAAATACTCCAGAACAATCCTAAAATTCCAACTCCATATGATCCAATACCATGGGGGATATTTCTCTGATGACTCCCGCATTCAATGGGACGTTCTCCCCGGCTATGGTTCCCCTTGGGATGTACTCTAAGGAAGAAACACATTCTAGAATCTCATTTTAATTCAATTAGTATTAGTAATAGGTTTTCAAGTTCATGATAATGTTGATAATAAGAGTTGGTATAATCAACCATATTACCTATTTGTTATCAATTTTTTACCCCACCATGATGGTCATTATATCCTCTACATAGTCAGACTATTAATTTCTATCCTTGCATGAGTGAATGAAGGTGTCCATCTCCTCCAGATATTTTCCATCTTCAGGAGGATTTTCTAGAGTGGATATCCATGTAGGGTAACTGATCAGTCCAAATCATGGAATCTCAAGGGTCTCTTCCTAAAATCATTTCTATAATATCATCAGATGATGTTATTATTATCAATGAATCTCACGCTCTCCAAGACATTATAAATCATGTTGTGATTGGAATAGATAATTCTAGGAGATCCATCTTGGGATGTGGGGAAAGTTCTGGCCTTCACACTTTCTTTTTTTCTTCCGTCCAACCTCAAGAACGTTTTTAGTGGACTGGGTTTACCATTTGATCTTTGGGGTGTGATCTATTCCAAATGATGGCATAAAATTCTATAAGAGAAGGATTAAAACACATGTAATGTTGAATACTATTGTAAAATATTTTTAATTTTTTTATAAACATCAATCATATTAACCTATATACCATTAGGTTTTTCTCCCAACACGTGTTATTGATGTTCTAAAGACACCTTATCTACACATACATGAATTGAACCAAAAAACATTTATTGTGCATATACATAAAATATAATATCATTATCAATCCTATGATTGATGATTCCTTCTCATAGATATATAATATATCCATTCCTAGTGAGGTCCCTAGATCCTCATTTTCCAATGTACCAAATGGGGTAATGTAAGGATCATAGGTAAAATGATCATGATAGTGGAGTAGCTTCATCATTGACTTCTCACTCATGTCCGATGGAATTACCCCAATTATGATTTTTATTTATGATGAGATGATATATTTTATGATATTTTGAGTGTTTATATATCATTATCCACCCATATGGGATGCTACCCTGCCCCAGATAACATGAAAGGGACCCACCAGTAGGTATTATGGCCTCCCCTCTTTGATTATTCTAAAAAAATTATATGTCTTCACTAATTCTGGTAAGACGGTGTTAATACACATTCCAATGGATAACTGATATGAAATTATGATATTTATGATTCTCAACATGTAAATAGAATCATGAATAGGTCGTAGTTAGCCACTAAAATACATGGTGAGAAAATGATGCTAGTCAGAAAAGTTGGACATCATGGGGATTATCTACCATCCCCACTTATTAAAATGGACCTCCTCAAGCATGGTCCAATAGGAACCAATGTGAATTTAATTCCTATAAGTCATGAACATACTCTACATACTTCTTCAATTCCCATGATGATTTAATAGAGAAATCAGATTGATCCAATTAGAAAATGGGATGTCCTTATTTGAATGAGGTTCAATCTTCAAAGGATCGATTCACCATTTCAAAAAGATTATTTTCAAGAGGAGGGGTAATCTATGTGTTGTCCCAAGATAAAATGGGTAAAAAAAGAATCTTTAAGGTCACCCATGATGGGATCCGCTGAATTTAGTCAGACATCCTAGATACTGATTCCAACTTCTCCATGCACCATGTGGAATGTGGTGGTGTTTGGAACCATAAGATATGTAGCTACGAGATGAAATTTTGATTTTAGTGGGTGTAAGTTTGTATCACCCAAATAGATTCATACATCCCCATGGGCTTTAACTCGATATTAAATTCCTCACTAATCTAGAAGACAATTAAAGGTCACCCCCAGTATAGAAAAAATATTCCTCCAGGGCGAAGATCACACTTTGATGGCCATCCTAGTATCTCACTGTAGTGGCCTTTCATGAAATGCTTTCATAATAGTGGATGTTTTCAAATGGTTATTGCATAGCCTCCTCTATTAACCATGGCGTTTTTTTCAAAATTAATATGGAAGTGTGGGTTTCCTAGATAAATACCCCCTCGCTATGATTTTTTATGGGGGAATGTTTATATTATTGATTATCCAATAATCTGGTTGATTTTTTATGCACAAAATCAAAATAAAAATATAGAATAGAATCAAAAATCCATAAAGAGGAAATATATTATGGATTGGATATTACTTTTTTGGGACCCTAGAATTCCCACTAGGGATTAATGGAATAACTCAAAAGTTTTTTTGTAATTACCTTCAATAAAATGAACCATGAATTTATTCCCCTTTTTGATAGTGAAAAAGGAACTTCCAATATCCAAAATATCCTATAGGGTATCCATATATTTATTTATTTAAAATTATGGAGAATTTTGATTAATAAAGAAAATGGAAATGTATATGTTCATGAAGATCATCAGTTCACGAAGCATTGGCATGTGAACCATCTGTTAACAAAGTGTTTCCCCAAGAAGTGCTGGCCCACAAAGATCTACCCCAAAGAAGAGTTTTATAGAAAAGATATCAAACATAAGGAATTTATTTTGTGGGAAAATCTATCTAAGGAGCAACTGGATACTTTCTATATGGAGATCGAAATTGCTAGACAAGGTTGATGTGGTTCAATTCACATAAAGGGATTACACAAAGGAGAAACACTCACACAAAGAATTTGGTGATCAAGTGTTTTTAGAGGGCTCGTGCTCAAAGAGAAATTTGTAATGGAAAAAGGAGTTGGACTATCTATTAATAGAAAATTTTCACTCTTCTAGGTCCCATTTCATACCGTGAACTAGTTCAAAACAAGATCAATTTCTACAATGGAATATCATCTTCTTAATCCTAATCCAAACCCATTTTGAGGGAGTGAATTTTTTGGTTCTTAAAAATTTATTATACCTGAAGTATAGAGTTAGATGAACTTGTAAAGAGGTATAAATAAACCTAGAATAAGAATTTTAAGAAAAATATTCCAAGGGTACCATGAAATGATAGATGGTTCGGGTCCTGATTGTGAAATTCACATGGTGGATTGTTTCTTCACATAGCATTCCACTACTTTGCAAAACACCCCTGAATGAAACAATATGCTAGATGAGACGGTACCACTGTTTCCCAAAAATGATAACCTGTAATATTTATGTTTGAATGGTGATTTATTCCCTTGAAAACTACTGCCCCATGAAAAAATCATTCGTGAGAAAATATGGAACCATCAGTTCCTAAAAAACAAACCAAGTTGTTTGTAGGTCCAAATTTTGATTTCCATCCCCACAAATTCTCATCTCGCATGAACATAATTATTCACGGGACGATACTGTACCTTCATCCCCCATGAATGAAATCGTTGTTGGGAATAGATATTAATGATGGTAACCAAAAATGAAACCAAGTAATTTGTGGTTCTAGGAAGTGAATTCCATCCTCAGGAATGATAGGCCCATGCAAGCGAATTCTTTTGCTGGATGGGGAATCCTCTTTGTTCTCCCTAACAATATTCCTTGTAGCTCACCATGGATGACTGACCATGCTGGTATCTAGTCCCTTTTCTCTTCTATAAAATACAATCGAGGGGAACTGAATAAGAAACTGAAGGTATGATTGGTGAGAATGGTACATGAATTAAAGGATCCATAAAGAAAAATTTGGATAGATCCATCAATTCCAAGTAGTTAAACAAATTGCATAAAATTAATAAGGATTTAAGATTCATCCATCCATATGAAAAATTATACCCCATTTGCGGGATCCATTCCATGGAGCATTTTCGGGTGGACCATTTTTGGATAAGAACCCTGCATAGAAAAATGCTATGTTGGTGGAACCCCACCCATCGAAGTAAAATGCTAACTAGGAGGTACTCAGCCCCACGTAGAAACATGCTACACGAGAGGAACTCGACCCCATGTAGCAACACAATACATAGATGGAATGTAGGATTGTGTAGCAACACACTATGCTGGCATACCCCAAGTTTTCATATAGCAGTGCTACATGGATGGTACCCTACCCCACATAGAAACTTTCTATGTAGAGGGAACCCTATCCCACATAATATCGTACTATGTGGAATTGTGGAATCTGATGGTGTTCTACTCTCTGCCTCTCATCACTCCCTTTTATCATATCATTGGGATACATTTTTTTACTCCAATAACTATTCTAATAGAATCGGGCCAAGGAATATTCGAAATCCATATGTCATTTATGTTTATATTATCATGTACATCAAGATTTCATATCGAGTCTACATACCTTTGTTAAGGGGAGAAACATTTGTAACCTCCCCAATAAGTCATAAACACAGAATGAAATCATGTATAAATTCTCATGGTAATGATAGTTGTAACCATGAAGGTCTGCATGGCCATAGAGGTACTCATGTGTACCTCACCATTATAGGTATTGAGGGGAACCCCCAACCTTTACCTTCAATGAATGCTGGGGATGGTCACTCAAATAATCCTTAGGGACCGGTATTGCATCCCTCCTTGAGTAATCTGCTAGCCTTTTTGTGGGAGGAAAAATACTACTTCTAATCATCGTCACAATATGTAGTTGGATAGATCAGTAGATTTGACTATCATGGATACCATAATAAAAGAGGAGACTTGATCATTTGAAACCCTCTCTCTCTCCCTTTGGGCACTGGCATTAATCCACCAGTGGAAAAAATTGGATTTTGTGATCTTTTAATATACAACATCTAGTTTCATTCAATGAGCATCACACACGTGGGATTAGAGTTTTGTAGCTATTAGAACATCTGCATGATCAAAATAAACCTTGAGACTCTTATATATTATAATCTCCCATCATGAACCATGGCCTTTATAAAGAGTATAACCCCCTATCATGAACCATATTCCTCTAATACAATATAATCCCCAATCATGAACCATGGGAATATTATATAGTATAATCCCCAATCATTATCCATAGAACTCCAATAATGCATAATACCAAAGTCATATCCAAACCACTTGGGACTCTCATATAGTGTATGTCCCATACCATTAATGAACTATGAGGGATTTTATTAGAAACTTACAAGGATACATAGGAAGCCTTCCTAAGGTCCAAACCCATCACCCAAATTTACCCTAATGTTCTCTGGGATACATTTCATGTGGCTTCATATACACCATAGAGACCACATATATTCTTGGCCCCTCAGTCTTCCTCGGTATAAGTTTGACACCAATCACTGACTAGGCATGTCTCGCCTCGATGTCCTTCCTGTATGACGTTAAACTACATGGTTTGGTCCTAGTCATATAACATTAAAATGTGATGTTTCTTGTTATGTGGAACTAAAATATGTGGGTTCTGATCCCTCTCACAATATTACATAGGAATACCTTCTGATGGTTGCGATCCCGACATAAAAACAACTTATGTCTCCAAAGTAGACAGAAGTATATATAGTGCCACACCACAAGGATTAAAACCAACATCGTCTGAATGAACGACCAAATAATCTCTAATCCCAATATAGAAAGGATCCAGTTGATGGAGAACATCTGATATATACAGATCCCTCAAATGACAGAGATCCTAACACACACACACACACACACACACACACATATATATATATATGATTCCAGACCCACGTGTAGTCATATTTGATCATTACCTTAGGTTAATCTATGTATACATACTTGGGAATGAATAATGGTTCCATAAACATATCTTAATTCTATAAGAGAGTCCCGAAATAGGTAATAGTTCCCGCAAAAAGGTTGTGGTGAGTATGACTTATCATCCTCCTGACCAATGTGAGTTCTTAAGTGTTGTTGCAAAAGTCCCCTAATGGATGTCTACATATGAAAGTTGGTCCACAAGTTGTCATCGATATGAGATCCATTGGGCGTTTCCAGATATGTGAACAAAATCCATTGGAGAATGTTCAGAAGTCATAAACCTGATGTAAATGATTGTGAAAAACTCAACCCCTTATAATCAATCGTCAGGCCCCTATAGGTACTTCAGAAACATATATAAATATAAAGAATTTTTAAATATTTTTATATATAATTATAATTATAAACAATTAAATATATATTAAAATATTTATAAATATATAATAAATATATGTATAATATTTATAAATATATATATTTATATATTTATATAATAAGGTTTATATATATAGAATTATATAAATATTTATAAATATATATATTTATATATAAATACAAATATTTATATAAACATATTATAGATATATTTATTTATAATTATAACTATAAATATTTAAATATATATTAAAATAAACATCAAATTCTAATAAATATATTTAATTAATAAAAAAATTTATTTATAATTATATTTAAAAGTATATATTTTTTAATATTTAAATATTTATTTTAAAAATATATAAATTTAAAATTTTTAATAATATTTATTATTATATTTAAATTTGGCCTTTGTCATCAATATTATATGGATAATAAAGACTAAATTTTATAATCATCATCATCCTAGAAAATTTTTATTGAAGGAAAAAAGGAAACATTGATTACATGTGTTTTTATGGGTGATTTTTTGAATACATTGATAAAATAATTAGCTAATATTTTGAATAGAACCCTTATAGAATTATCCTCCCTCACACATTTATGATTTCATGGAACTGAACCATCATTGCCACTCTTCAACCAACATCTGGAAAAATCAATCCTAGAAAGATCTATAGTATGATATTATTTCTTCTCCTCTTTGATTTCAATATTCTTCCATATAGACCTTTAACTACTCCAACCTCCATGCATGTAGTACCAATGAGGTCAAAAGCACATAAATAATCTTTTCCATTTCATTTCCTATATATTTTTATGATTGGACTTCTTGTTTTCATGATGCAACTCTTTTTTATGTTTTCCCCATCCCAAATCACATTGCATTCTCATTCATTCTCTTTATATTATTGATTTGTTAGGTCAATGTTGTCCAAACCAGATTCACATAACTCATTATAAAAGATGAAGTCATAGCTTCTCATTAGCACTCTGTGAGAACCCTCAAGCTAACCCTTTGTCCCCACATATTTTTATTATGATTGTGGATGTTTAGATCCTTCTTTTTGGATGGATTTCAATGGGAGGGATAGATAGTTGATATAAAATTTTTTTACATAGTCCATCACGTGTCAACTTTATCAGATGACACAATTATATTATCAATAGCATTGATTTGGGAATATATTGAAATTTTGATGCACTTAAATGAAATTGAAGTTTTTTATTCAAAAAAATCATACTTACAGACTATTATTTTACCCCTAACTCATATATGATATTTTTGAATGATAATATTATGTTAGTTATAGATCCAAAGAAATGTTTTTGGATAAATATATTGGACTTCTTTATATTATTGTGAGGCCTTCTATGACTTTTTTTAGTGATAAAATAGAATTTTTCAACAATTATATAATGATGGAATGTATGTTTATTATCTAAAGATGGTACAATTATTCCTATTAATGTAGTTGTTTTAGATCTTTACTAGGAATAATGTGAACCAACCTTGTATTAGATATCAACTCCCATGTTCTATATCCTATATTGGTATAGTTTTCGGTTTTACAATGTATGAGGTTCTCATAATGGTCGTGTTTGGTCTCTTATTCATTGTTCCTATTATATTTATGAAAATTATTTCTTGTTTACAACCATTTTCAATGAATGAGTGGACATTATTGTATCTGTTTGGTGGAGTTAAAACTATACGATCCTTCTTGGAATTTTATTTTTGGATTGGATGTTCTACCGAAAAATTATGTGTATATAAATAATTATACATAATTTATAAATAATTTTGACTATATTTATATATTTGATTATAAATAATTCTGATAATCATGAATTAATAATTTATATGAATGAATTATAAACACATTTGAATGTATAATTAATTTGAATTAATATTTTGGAATTAATATTATTTTGATAGATTGGAAATTGGATATTACATTAATAAATTATAATGATATATATATATATTTCTTTTTAAATATATACATCATTTTTACTGTTTACCATATTATATTGTGTTTACTATTCATTGAAATATTTAACTATTCTCACATGTAATATATTTTTTACCAATAAATATTTTTTAATCTCTTAATGAATTTTTATATCATGATTCATTATATGGAATTTATTTTTTAAACAAAACTCTTAATATATATATCAGATAATTAATAACTTCAAATATATAATGTATTTTAAATTTATATTTCTTAAAAAAGAATAATTTAATATAAAGTAACATATTTTATGTTCTTAAACATCCTTCATTATTTTTAGATTACTAATTATTTTAATTTATGTAAATAAACTAATAAAATATTGTTAAATAAATAATAATTTCATTATAATAAATTTTATTTTAAATTAAAAATATTATGTTAATAAAAATAAATACTTCCTATAAAATAAACGTTTTAATTTTCAAATGAACATTATATTTAATTACTTTTTACACAAATAACTCCCTAAATTTCAATTACGTACCCACCTATATAAATATATATAATACCAAAGTATGATATAATATTTTGTCATAATTTCAATTGCTGATTTATATAAAAAGGATCTCATAATGATAACTACTACGGTGTGCTTAGCCCACATGTGATTTTGTTCTGACCACACTTATTTCTATTCAATTAAATAAAAGTATATGAAAAACAATAGTGATGACACCATATTCCCTATATTAAGCAATATTTTCTCATACGGGATGTTGTTACATCTTGATTCCATAAATCCATCCTTCTATATAAATATCATAATTTGATTACCCATGTTTATAGACACCATATGAATGAAAAAATTTGTATTCAAGATATTAATGTTGTTTATTAGAGAGATGAGAGGCCATATCTCTCTAAAATCGCAAACGTTTTGGGGTTCCATGACTTGATTCTGTAAGGTAATTCTTATGGAAGAAACATTTATCACACCTGGATGATTTGATTCTCATCACATTGAGACTCTTCTGACGAATAAGCCTCATTATTCACAAGATTCAGTTGTGGAAGATAAACAATACAGTGCACTTGACGAAAAGTATCCATCACGCATTCTCATGGTTATATAATAAAGAATCTCATTCTAGGATTCTCTGAAAGGTACAGTGCTAAGAAAAAAGTACAAAACAAAATCCCCTCACTACAAAAGAATTGATGATGGTGGATTGTTGGTGGATGAAGACCCCAATGCGCTACAACAACTTCCAAAAATGTGCAAGTACTCTTTCATGGGCCACATCTCTTACCTTAAAGGTGATCATCATTAGAATTTTCTTGATTTGCATTCATGTATTACACATTTATAGAATATCTCTAACTAGAAATTGATTCTAATAGGCAATGGTTACAATCAAATACTTTTAAAAACACACGATGATCTTGATATGGTTTGGAGGAATAGAAACATTAAGATGAAGACAAGATTTTCTAGATTATAAGATTGCGGCTATACATTTAACACTCACACATATAGGAATTCCATTGAACATGTTTGGGTTAAAATTCATGGGTTGAATTAGTTTGTTTGGAATCCTAAAACACTAAACGATATTGTTTATTGTAATGGAAATCCTATCAAAATAGATCATAGAACGTTATATAATAATTTAATTCTATTTTCAAGAGTGACGGTGGAATTTAATTTAGAGTCAAAACTACCCAATATTATTAGTTTCACAACAAACGATTATAAAACTGAAATCAGAATATAATATTAAAGAAAACCACCCTTTTGTAAACTTTTTATGATCATTGGACACACAATTACTAATTATAGGGTGGTTAGAAAACAATTAAATCAACCAAATTAAAATGAATGGAAAGAAACAACGAAAAATAGGAAAGAAAAGGCCCCCATTGTGGACATAACTGAAACCTCTAAAAAGAAAAATGAAATATGGGTGAAAAAACAAAAAAACATGACAAACATATAGGAAAAAATGGGTACATCATGGGAAGATGTTGCTGTAAAGGGGGATTCTTACATTATGGAGAAAACCCTCTTAGAATAAATAGAGACTTTAGATTTAGATACTATTAGAATCTCCAACAATGAAGTTGAGAAGATACAAATTGTTACTTGTCAATCTGAACAGATTTCTTACTCTAATTAAATCAATGGCACTAAATATGGATCTATGACCATAACATCTGTGTGCCCGAAAACAAAACCTACATAAGTTAATACATTTTTTCTTGAGACATTTTCAAATATAAAATAAACACACCCTTTTCTCTAGGTAAGCATGAAACACTATCTCAACATGAGAAAATGTAATGAGATACTGACATCACATGCACTACACTCATTCTTGGAAATGATTCACCTGGGTCAACTATAGAAAAATATTTAAAAGTACACAATCTTTCAGATATGGACACTGGACAGATCCAAGTAACCTTCCATGATACTGTTACAATAGGTATGAAGATGGAAACTAGAAATATAGAAACCCTCTTATGTTCGGGTCCCTCTACTCACAAGCATATTGTAAAAATCACCCAAACTCTGGATACCACAAGATTCACTATTAATTATGTAATATTTCCTACTAGATATAATGAATCACATACCTAGGCACAGTCCACAAATAATATTAACAAATACGAAGACAAACATATGAAATTTTTGAAAACAAATTTCCACCTGTAGAGGGGACTTCACCCTCGATAAAGGGTCCTTCACAATTTTATGATCAAAATGATGATGTTATCTTGGTATGCAAGGATACTATGTTTACTAATGAGATGATGTCATTCAATCCACCTTCTTTAGACACTATCCAACCCCAGTATTCTATGATTGACACTAAGGATCCGGGGGTTGAAAGGAAATAAAAGATCCTTCAATATCTTGTGATGTTCCACAGCAGGACAAAAATTCTCCAGGTCTAGGTACACATACCCATTTTTATACAAGTATTTAAATTCATGGTACATAGTTTATTGAAAAAATTGGTAGTCTTGATCATACTACAAATAAATCTATTAACATAAATGTAAACTCATTGGTTTTATTCAACAAAAATTCCACAGATTAAACTATCTCAAAGACTGAATCTACTAAGGTGAATATTAGGGATTGAAACATCCCTCCTGGCATATCTAAAAATATAGAAAAACATATCACTAATGTCGACAATTCCCTAATTGTAATAAGGTCTTCCCGAAATAAAAATTTCGGGAAAAAGAAAATAGTGGAGTTCTAAATCCAATCCTAAGATTAAATGAAGATTATATTCTAGAATATTCAGGGTATAGCTTACTTTGACACATTCACTATTCTAAAAAAGATAGGGAACACTCATCATCCTTTTTAGATTTCAATTGATAAACCAAAAATATATTTTTCTGATGAACATTCTCACTTGTTCCAGCATAACTATTCCTTATTTTGTGCAATAAAAAATACCACCAATGTTGAAACTGTATGGTTATTTTCACAATTTTCCATATATAATGTTAATATCTTCAATGTTTCTAATCAAATTTTTACCTAAAACTTTATCACTGATAAGCCTCACCAATTCGGCTTCTTTTTTGATGCTAAGATTAGATATCAAGAAATGATACCTTTGTGGAACGACCTATCATATCTAGGCACCAGTAATAATAAATCTTCGATTCTTATTGGAGAATTCAATGCCATTCTGAAATCAAGTGAAAACATTTGACCCTCCCCGCTACAATTTCCATGAGATAATTTAAAGCCTCAATTTAAGACAACAATCTAATTGAAATTAATCTCACTGGTGAAAAATTTACTTGGTATATAAGACATTACAATAGAGTGGTTCCCTCTACTCTAGATAGATATTTCACAAATGATCATGCCTTAGATAAATGAGACCCAATCCCTAGCACCACACTTCACAAGATGAACTTTGACCATCATCCCATCCTGTTCAATGTATCCACCAAAGGCAGAAGACACTTGTTACAATTCCGATTTAACAATGCATGGTTCTTTGATGATGAATTCACTAATACAATTAAAATATATTGGTCCTCAATGCCACACAACAATGATGCCTTTGCTTGAAATGTTAAATTAAAGCACCTTAGATAGACTCTAAAAAGTTGGTGTAGCTCCAAATCCAAAAAAAATGAACAATGAAATATTCCTTCTTGAGAAATATCTAAATGAATAAAAAACAATAACACTATCTATAATTTGAATATTAATCTGTCTCATGAAATAAACCATACGATTAAGCTCAATTCATTTCTCAATTTTAAATAAAACATGATGATACAATCATTTAAAGTTAATTGGTTATCAGATGGTGACATAAATACTATTTTCTACAATTATATTCAAATAATCAGGAAGTCTTGTAGGCCAATAACCTTTATAAATGATAGGTATAATCTTCTTGACAATGAAGATGATGTTTCTTATCACATTCTCTTACTATGAATCCATCTTCAATGGTACTGAATTCAACAAAGACCTCCTTCCTGAGGTCATTCTGATAGTGATCACTGATGAGGGAAACATTTTCTTACTCATAACCTTTATGGATCATGAAATTAAATACATTATCTTTACTTTTAATCCTGATAGTGCTCGGGGTCTTGATGGTTTCAATAATGGGTTTTTACAACACTAATGGGATGTGATTCATGTTGATGTTTGAAAACATGTCAAATCATTTTTTCCAATGGTTTCTTCCTCATGATATTAATTCTAAATTTCATTCCAGGATCCCAAAAGTGGTAAATGCCTCTAAGATTCATTTTTTATACCCAGTTCACATATTAATACCCTTTATAAAATAATCACTAAAACCATTGCTAATAGACTCTCATATATCACAGATAAAATTGTCTCCAAGAACCAATTTGGTTTTATTAAGGGTAGATACATTAAATATTGTATCTGTCTTACCTATGAGTGTGTCAATAACATAAATAAAACTAACATAAGAGGAAACATTTCTATTAATCAGGACATCAAAAAATCTTTTGACACCATGGGCTAGAGCTTTATCTTCAATGTTCTTCAAGGATTTGGCATTAGTGTTTCATTTATTTCTACAATCAAAAATTTGTTCAACTCAGTGTAAATGTATACTTTAATAAAAGGTTCTACCAAGGGCTATTTCAAATGTACCAAAGGTGTCAAGCATGGTGACCCCCTCTCTGACATTCTCTTCTCAATAGCGGAAGACTATTTTAGCTGCATGGTCAACCATCTAGTTGACTAGAATAAACTGAAACCCATCCATGTCATGTGGAACATGAATGACCCCACTCACCTATTTTATGCTAACAAAATCATCATATTCCATCAAGGTGATAAAAGAAACATTTTAGTCCTCAAACAAACTCTCTCTCACTATGAAGCTATTTATGGAAAAACAATTAGTTGGAATAAATATGGCATCTTATTTGGGACGAAAATTCCTCCCAACAGGAAATCTAACATTATCAGTGACTTGGGTATAAAAGATGGAACTCTACCCTTTACAAATCATTGAATTCCCATTTTTTGGGGTAGACCCAAATCATGACACTTTTCTACAATAGTTGAACAAGTTCTAACCCAGCTATCTTGTTGGAAAGGTAAGTCTCTCCCTATGGTGAGCATGATATGCCCGGTCAAATCCACCATTGTTTCTAAAATTATTTACTCCATAATGTTCTATAAATGAGAGGCCGGTCTTATCAAAAAAATGATAACTATAATAAAAAAATTATTTAGACTGGATGAACTCATGAAAGAAAGATTTAGACTATACCATTTGTTTCAAGCCTATTGAAAAGGTGGTATCAAAAAAATATTAAGCAATTTAAGAAGGACCTTCAAGACAGACTCAATTGGAACCTTCTATGTAAAAATTATGAATCTATTACTTTCCTCAAAAATATATTTCTTCAAAAACATAATATGGAAAAATAAAATTTTATTAATTTTTCTATATGTCTATCCATCAGATAATCTTTCTCCATTATTATGAGTAATTCAATATGAATGGTCTCCAAGGACACCTCCATGAAATTCTGGTTGGATAACCGGACTGGAACGAAATTAATTACTATGATATCTCCTGATCAAACCCCTGAGAGAACTAAATTCTCTATTAGGAACATTATAAAATCTCAACATGATCATATCCTTGAAAATATTTTGAATATCATTGAAAACTACCCTTTCTCAAATACTAATGATTTCGTAATCGGGGAACCTTCTGATAATGGTATGCTTAAATCTATGAATTTTTATAAACATTACCTTTTAAACTCAGAAATAATTTTTAGTTGGATAAATTATTTTAACAAGACTTGGATAAAGCCTTCAATATTAAATCTCATCTAGCGGCTAGCGCACAATAGAGTTCCTAGAGAGATTTTTCTTCAATATTTTGTAATCCACCTCTGTTCAAAATGAAAATTCGGTAATCAACACAGAGAAGATTCTACTCATCAATTTCTTTCTTGTGCTACCGCTTCTGCACTTTGGAACTATATTCAAGAAATATTTTGTTGCTGATGGTTGTTTCATGACACCATTAAGACTCAACTAAAAAATGTGAAGAAATGGATGGCTCTCAGGAAATCAAGAGCCTCTACGTAGCTATAATTTCTAAGAACCATCATGTGATATGGTATGATCAAAATTATATTAATAATGAAAATTACTCAAGAAATCAAAATACTGGTCATATGAAAATCTTAATTTCCATATAGGAAGCCGCTTTGATGAAAAATGGACAATGCTACAACATTGCGCATAACATTAAAATCATGTGATGTCTTCAGATTAATGTAAATTATTATCTACCTCGTCCTACTATAGAAGTGTTATGGAGAGATCCTCTTCCTGGATGGATTAAAGTTAATATTTATGGTTCCTCCAAAGGTAATAGGGGACCTATGGGTTGTCATTCTATTTTCAAGAATCCCCTCAGTCAGATCCTTAAATGCTTCATGTATAGTTGAGGCAACACCACCTGTCTGAAAGCTGAGATGATGAGTTTAATGGATGTTATTTCCTTTTCCAAACTCTTGGTTGGAAAAATATTTGGATTAAAAGTGATTCAGCTACCATCGTGTAGGCTATTTGGAATGGCATAATACATCTTGCATGGCAGATTACTATCCATTGGATAGACTTCACCTATTCTCTTATCGATCAGAACTATATCATCACACATGTTTATCGAGAAGAAAAAATGGTGGAAGATGGCCCATAAATCATGGGTCTAAATGAAGAAATTGCATATTTTGAATACCTACCTGTTGTTTTACTTACATTGCATGAAAGATATTGTAATATGATCTATTATTAGATACATCTGTAAACTCTTTATTTTATAATAATTGTGCCTTGGTTGTTTTGAGCTAAGGTATCATCTTTCTTAAAAAACACACTATATTCATTATTATCATTTATCAACTAATTTTTTTCACAAAAACATTATGATATATTAAAATCAAGTATTGTGATCACTTACGGCCAGTTTCACCTCTCGAACCACTTTATATGTTTTTTATTTTCCCAAATGGTTTGAACAATGAATTCCTATGTGATCTTATTTTTCCATGATCTACGGATTTTTGTCCATGTATCCCTCATACCCCTATCAATTAAAACTAAAATGTCTTTTTTAAATCATGTCATATTAACTTTTATGGACCTTTAAGATACACAAAACAACACATCCTAAATAATATATATTGATCATAACCCCATAAAAGGGACATGCCACTAACTCCATTCAATCCACTTGATATCCATGATGATCCCAGCCCCATATTATTGGCCTCACAGGAAGCTAAGAGCTTCTAAAATTAAATACATGGAAAAAATGCCCTTTCCATTTAATGGATTAGTCAAAGGATTTCTATGAATGTTTAAACTACAATGAATGATTATTCATGAGTGTCTGTAAACCTGTATAGATAAAAATTCACATTGTGACACTAATCAAGGATCCCTTTATAGGTATTATAATCCTACTAAGACATTTTTCAAAATTAGATTGAATAGTGAGAAATTTTTATTGGTGCTTCACCAACTTCCCAACATGGTAACATATAGAGTTAAGGATAAAACTGTCATCCTCATCAGATTCATCTCCTAAAAATTTATTATTTCATGTTTTACCAAGGAATCATCCAGCATATATTATCAACATGCACCTATGTTGCTTGAACTATACATGGTAGTATTCATCCCATCTTAAGTTCCAGTGATCATTGTGTATGAAATAACTAGATAATACATAGTAATAGTTGAGTAATTATTTTATTAAATTAATTACCCATTTCTTTAAAGCTTTAAAAAATTATTTCAAAGATTCAAATATTTAGTTCATCTTATTTTAAAGGTCAATTATTATTATTTTAAATATTGATTTTTTTGAATCAAATGGGATGGAAATGAATTGAAAATTTATGTATTCTAATCCTATGAAAAATAGCATGAATACAGGGTGAAAGAGTTCATCATGTTCTCAAAATATCATGTGTATAACCCTTATCGAATCCTTTATTCATTATTAATTTTTTGTTATCCATGACTTATTTTTCAATACGAGTTTAAAGAACACATGATATTTCGTGGATTATATTGAAGTTATAAATATTCTACTAAACATGGGGAAAAAGGAATGTTTCTAGTGATAGGGATAACACTATATTTTATAGATCAACTGATATGATTATAAGTTTGTAAAATAAAGAAAAAAAAATAAAGGATGTGATTAAAAGTGATAATGATGAAGAATATTTAAAAAAAGTCAAAATATATTTTAATATGAACATCATGGTTGTCCCAGAAAAATTAGAAGTTAAAGATTTGTGAAAATATTCCATTGTATGTTTACTTGTAATATACCCCAATGTCAGCTATACTAAAGCGGTATAATCTAAAAGATAAAAACAGATAGAGTGACTCCAATATTACTAAACTACAATCCCTCTTGATTGATATTCTTCTTGTAGATAATTACATTCCTAGTGGAATATATGACAATAAAGAAATGCTATGTTCAAAGGGTATGATCACTGAAAGTATAGGTTCTTGTAAAAATGAATGTATATTGTTTCACAAGGACCAAAATCACTTATATAATTCCCAAAGTGTGGTTATTTTGAATATAATAAAGATTAATAATGTTGTATTAATGTTTTATGGTAATTTCGAATAATTCCATGGCATATGCGCCCTTATATAAGTGAGGACACTACATGTAAATTTATATGTCATGTGGATTCAAGAAACAAATTTTGGAATCATCGTCACCTGATAGACTCTATGCAATAAAAAATAGATGATCAAGAGTATCCTAAATTTGGAAATGTTCTAATAAACATTCATCATGCACTATCTATATATGGACTGAATCATTTTTTTTCAAATTACCTCTCCCAATACATGGATGACGATGTTGAAAAATTATAGCTTTCCATCGTGGTTATAAAGGAAATGAAAATACATTATGTTATCTCTACTTATATTAGAAGAAAAAAATCTAGGTAAATATATTGATGTTTATTTCGAATTAATTATTCAATATTTTAAATTATTGTGGGATTCAGGTGTTATGTTTTATGATTATATAGAAATGATGATTTCACATTGTGGGATTATACATAAAAATCCTACATATGTATTTTTATAGGATGTAGAATTAAAGGAACTCAAGGGTGTCCCATTTATGGACATGGTACACAGTCAACTAGGATAAAACATTCAGTGAACACTATGTTTCTAGGACATCACAGATTTCTACCTGAGTGACATAAGTACCAATACTGGAAAAATTCAATTGAAATGAGTTCAGACAAATGTATAACATCATCTTTACTAACAGGTCATCAACTATTTTAGGAACTACAAAATATGGATAGTTCTATCAATAATTTTTTTTAAAACCCTTTTGATAAATGGTAGTAAAAATATATCATATTTTTATTACCATAAAAAAAATTTAGGTATCAACACTTTTCTTGATGTTATTAACACTAAATCCAATATTTTTGATAGTTTATCCTTCACATTTATAAATATAAAAATAAAAAATAGATAGAACTAAGCCTCAATTTGAAATGATTAATATGGGATTATGGGATGAGTTTGAACCTGTGAAGGGTGAAAATGGAATTTTCATCCTTTAGTTGCTTACAATCTTTCAAGGAATGAGAGATATCATTTTTATAAATTCATGAATGATATAACGGTTCTAGAGGGGAATTTAATAAATATCTAAAATATCATGTTAATGGTTTATTAGAAAGTAAATGGTTTAATATCACATGATTTCCATGTTTTGTTTCATGTTCTAATTTCTGTAGCTTTACGTTTCATTTTTCCATGAATGTCAATAAAATATTTACCATGGACTATTTAATTTTCAATGATATATATAGAAATGTTATAGACCTAATTAAATTTCCTGATATTGAAAAGGAAATTTCCATCATATTATAGAAATTCAAAATGTTCATCCCATCACTAATTTTTGATTAGGTAGCTCACTTTAGGGTTTTATTAGTAAGAGAAATTATACTATACGGTCCTATATATTATAGATGGGTGTTACCCATTTGAAGTTATTTGCATATTTCTAAAGGGTGTGTCTAAAATTTTAGTAGGCCAATAGTTTTTATTGAAGATAAATATGTTTTGGATTAATCGATTTAATTCCTGAAAAACAACCTATTTGATGTGGAATTAATTGGTCTAAAAAAACTCGCCACACCAAGAACCTTGTGGGGGATATAATTTCTATAATAGATGTTTTCATAATCACTTATACTATTTCGGAGAAGGCCTACCATTATGTTTTCCATAACAGTTTGGTGGTTTCCCCAAATATTGAAAGCTTTAATGAAATTTATAGGCACTTGAATCCATAAAGGGAGAAAATATAGATATCAAATACACATATAAAACAGTTGTTTTGGGGTTTTATTTATAAGCTTTAATTTGAAATTGTGGAATATATTTTAGAATTACATTTATTTCTAGCTAGAGGACCAAGTCTGTATGTATTATCTTATAATTTTTATTTAATAAATGTTTATATGTTCTATAGAAATTAAAATTATGATTGCAGTATCACAAAACATTGTGTGTTTACAGTTGTGGATAAAGAAATGCATGTACATGGTAGTAAGTACATAAATCCAACTTATTCAAATATGTAATAAATAGGCATCATCAAAAAAATATGGTATTTGGATTATATAGTGCTCCAATAGCTAATTTTTCAATGAACATTTATTGATAATTGTAAAACTGTTAAAAATTAATTGGTATCTGTGAAATTGGATTTCAATAACGGTACATTGAAAAACCATTTATAATGGAATTAAATGACGTATATGTGTTTTATGATCTCTATATTGAAAACATAATGTGGTAAAAAAATTATTATCCACCAAATCCACTAAAGTATTAGATGAAAATTCAACTTAGGATGACACTTTCATTTTGACTTCATAATCATTTCATAGTGGTCCCAATGTATACATGGTATTGTAAGTATGAGGATACCACAATGAAGTGATTTAGAAAATAAATATAGGGGTTAAATCTCTTCAACCTTTTAAAAATGGATTTTAATAGTGAGATTATTTTTTATATACATTATGTTACATCATATTATTATCCGTGCACATTGGTATTTATGTAATATGAATTAAATATTCAACCCGTTCTACAGATTATGACATCTGAACAAGCCGATGATACCAATTGTTAAGATAAACTACTTTCTCAAACAACCAGTTCTTCCAATGCAGTGGAACAACAACCATCTCCACAAAACATTTCTACAATTATTTAAGAACAACATATTGACAATGTTAAATTTATGAAATTTTATATGGTGAACAATTAGTGTCCCGGACAAAAAAAATTGCATAATAACATTATAGTATTCAAAAAATATTAAAGTGATAAGGAGCTACAATAAATTTGAGGATGGATGGAATGAACATGGCTTGTCTTTTAACCAAAGAAAGGCCCTGTTCAGTTGTTTCATTAGTCTCACCACTCAAGTGTTAATTGGGATTGATATAGATTCATGGGATAATGTTGTGCCAACACTTAATACACTAATTTGGGAAGAGATTATGGTAACATTAGGATATAATGTCTTTATTTTACTAAAAACAAATATAATCAACCATAGAATTACACTTGATAATCCCAGAAATATATAATTTATTGTAGAAGACTCCTACATGAAAGTTTTATTAATTCTTATCATTAATGCTCATAGAGGATTTATCACAATTCATTTGATGTTTCATCTCAAATATTGAAAAGGTAAAATAAGAATTTAGCCCCCAAAGATGTATCCCCACCTAAATAGCCATGAAACATGAGATGAATTTATTATCCATCATGAGGAGACATGTTTATCTGAATATTGTGAATGGTAATACATTTTTTGACAATACATATATTAATAATGTCAATTATGAATTTATAATTTCTGCAGAAACAAATGAGTGATGAAAATAAGAAGTGGGAAGAAGAAAAAATATACATTTAATGTAAACAGTGGATGGAATACACTTAACTTGAAAAACAATTGTCACATATTTTAAATTGACCATATTAATTTTTTGTGACATTGAAAAAGATGATTATGTTCCTCTATTTATATAAAGATTGATGAATCTAAATACAAGTACACATCCAACCTATGTCATGTGTGTTGGAAGGATGCATGTGTAAATAAACAATGGATACTTGTAGATGAGAACACATAAAAAGAATTGGAATCATGTGTTTGTATGAAATAATAAAAATATTTTTTTCTTTAAATCAATATTGCATAATTATAATTTCTTATTTTATTATATTTATTATCAGACAAAGAAACAAGATTCATCATCCACATTACATGATGAAAAAAATAATATTAGTGTCCTTGAAGCAAATAGAATAGTATGACCCTGTTAGATGTGCGGGTTTTGGTGTTTCACCCTGAACATATTTTTAGAGAAGAAATGAACAGGGGGATAATGATAATAAAATAGAATAATTACAGGAATTATTAACTTATCTGGAGGAAAAATTTAATTTTTAGTTAGAGTTTCTAGAAAATGTTATGGGAAGGAATTAATGATAAGAAACAACAACAAAACAACCAATGTATGAAGACCCCCCCCCCCCCCACCAGGATTTTGTTGAGATATTCCCCTCGAAGTGATGTGTTAGATGATGTAATCAGTATTCTCATTATTTTTATGTGAATTTTGAATTGGAGATATAATAATACGTATCATGTACTAATTTTATATTGGTTCACAATTTTTATGATTGATATCTATCAACACCCACTGATCACCTTTTTACAAGAGATACCATGTTCAATATCAAAGAAGTTATTCTACACACAAAAAAATTCCAATATGTTATGTGAGAGTAGGAATTAATGTATCTCATGATCTGAGTGCTAGGAAACCTATTACACTTAATGATGTATATATTCATATCATTGGTAAAGATACTAAAACTTTTTTGTCATGTTCATTAGATCTTGTAAAAAACATGTCGGCATAAAGGTATTCATTTCTAATTTATTTTTTAAGGAAAAACATTAACATTTAATGAACAAAGTATTGAACCTATGAATGTTATTATAGATAGTCAAAGGGTATGGGTGAAATGGAAGAGAGAATCAAAATTATTTAAAGGATTAACCATCCAATTGAAAGTATCTTTACAGAGAACCTTTTACCCACCCATAAAATGTTCGTATTTACGATCCAAAATGTTAATATGGATTCATGGTTACTAAGTTGTAGAAATTTCATAGTTTATTTTGAATAAAAAATGAACCAAGAGGCCATTATAGACAATATTTATCTAGATAATACAAATGAGATCATAAATTATGAATGAAAATGAGTCCTAGATTTAGATGTATACATGAGGTGTTTTTTCAATATGTTTTCCCAATATATTTTCAACATTTTTAGTTATGATAAAATATAATTCATATTTATTTCATTCATATATATCAATTTTATATTAAGGTACATCCCTATGAATATAAATGTGGACTCGTTTTTTTATCACAACACATCTACACAAGAAAACGCATTGTATTGAAATCAAATTAATTTATTTTTGGGGAAAATTGTCATAATGCTCGAAAGAAAACTTCTGGATGATAGAATATTATTATTAAAAATGATTAATGGGTAAAACTATAAAATTTAATCATATTAAATATTCTTTCTTTACTTTCTGGGATTATTTTTTTTTTAATGGGTATTCGTTGTAGTCAATTTTGTTACATCAAATATTAATTTTCCAGATTTACTGTAGGGATAACCAATAAACTGACCAAACATGATGATATTTTTAAATTTTTAAAACACTATATGAAATGTTTTAGAAATAAAAAACATGTTTTATATTATATATATTATTTTATTTTTAATTATTTTAATATAGATATTATTTTAAATATCTTCAAAAGCATGGAAGGAGGATAGTCGATGTGCATAAGGAGCCTGTAGAATTCTCTAAGTGGATAAGTATTCGTGAATATATAATATTATTTCTCTATAAAATCATATATAAAATGAAATTAATATTTATTTCCAATGTTTATATAGTATCTAAAACAAAACAATAGAAAATATTATAGTTTCTGTGTTTGAAAATATAAGAATGATATCTCATACCATAAATAAATTTTCATCCTTGTAGAGGTATTTTCAAAGATAATTACAATTTTATTTGAAAATATTTATCAATGAGTTGTGTATTTATATTTTCATAGTACTACAAAGAGTTTCAAAATTACTCATGTTAACAAAAGTAAATTGATTTTTTGGGAATGTCTAAGAATCCTACTTGGTGTCATAACATACACATATATCATGATGATGTGACTTCATACTAGATATTTATAAGTTTTATCATCATTTTATAAACTATTTTTAGTTAAATTACTTTTTAATTATTTATTTTGTAAATTTTAACATAGATTTTGATGAAATGACTTCATAAACAAGGACACTTCATTCAACTACTCTAATCATGCACTCAACATGGATCATGATGATGATATTTCTTTTTTATCCTCCAATGAAATCAACATTATATGTCATGAAAAAATATTATTAAATAACCTATACATTTTAATAAATTTTTGGATAAAATAAAACATTTGGATTCATAAATACCCCAATATGATACACGATGAACCACATATGTCTCAAATTGAATGGTTTTAGTTTATAATCTTCATTTTATTAATTTATTATTTCATATTTATTTGTATTGTGTTCATACGATTATCACTAAAATATGAATTTTTCATTCTTATATAACATGATTCGTTTTCTTGAGTTTTGGTGTATTGTTCCAAGAATCTCATTCTATTGATATATTAGACTTTTGAGGCTATAATTTAAATAACAGAATCATGGGAATGGTTTAGGAATGTACACAAAAATCATGAATAAATGATTTCATACAACATAATAAGTAAATTTAATCATTATATTTTCTATTATGCTTAATTTTTTTTCCTAATAATTTTTTATATAATTATTGTTTAGAGTTTTTATTGAGTTATTAGGAAGTCATATTTTTCATTCAGCTGTCAACAAGATGCCAGAAATGTGATAGCATGTTTTTTTGGATGGAAGAGGAAACAACGGGGTACATGAATCATGAAGTGGATCACGAATAATTGAGTTTAATCTTCCATAAAAAATTGTTATGTTTTCTCATGCCTAGATTATTTCATATTTTTTATAGAAAAAAATCACATACTTAATTAGTTTCACCTAAATCTTATATATGGTGTGATTTGTATGACTTGAAATAATTTTTTTAGTTTAAAATTTATATTTTAGTTCAAAACACAAACCACATAGTCGAAACTAATTAAATATATTTAGATTGTTTTGATACTATTGGAAGAAATCCTTATTTCATTTTTGATATGTATGAATCTGTCAAACCATAATCAAACACACAATCTTACCAATATGACTCAAAGTGTGTTTTTTTTGTTTAATTTTTGGATTTAGTAAAAATGATTATTGGAAAACTCAAAATATATCAAAAACATTAAAATTGTTTTGATAATTTAATATAATGATATAAATCTAATTTGTATTGTGTAGAAATCACCCACACCTCAATCTAATACATAGTGTACCCGGTATCACACAAAATGGCTATTATTAGTCTAAAATTTACATTTTAGGTCACAACATGTCTCACTATATGAAAATAGAGAAAAAGTTCTTGGGATAACATATTTTTTTGAAACAATTCATAAATAAATTTTTGATATTTGTTAATTATTATCACTTCAATCCAATAAATAATGTGAACAATATGGCTCAAAGTGCATATTTTAAGTTTAAAATTCTATTTTAGTAAAAAAGAAAAGTGACATACTGAAAACCAAGAAAACACATTAAGATTATAATTATATATTATAAAAATTATAAACAAATAATTTTTTAAATTTAGGAATTATCCACAACTCATTCAAAATCATGGTGTTGTTGGGATGAATCTAAGTGTGTCATTTTATTTAAAATTTCATTTTAGTAAAAAAGAAAAGTGACATACTAAAAACCAAGAAAAATAATATGGATTTTTTGGACATGTTAGGAAAATAATCCATAATAATTGCTTGAATTTTATTAATAACACTCACTTGAATCCTATACACGATATTCCAATTATGATTCTAAGTGTCCATTATTAGTTAAAAATTGATTTCTTTTTCAAAAGTGTGTCACTGGCTGGAAACTGAGAAAATGTACTTTGATTTTCTTGATAATTTATTAAATTTATCTATATGTCATTTTTGACACGTAGGAATCAGTATCACTTCAATATGATACACATTGTGTCTAGTATGACTCAATGTTTCTATTATCAGTTTATAAGATACATTTTAGTTCAGAATTATTTCACTCACTAAAAAGAAAATATATATTCTCTGACTATCCTGATAAATTATACCAACATTTAATAATTAATTTTTGGTATGTCGGAATTCATATCATTTGAAACTGACATACGGTGTGACTAGAATGACTCAATGTGTGTGTTTTCAATTTGGAATGTAATGTTTGTAAAAAACACAAGTTACAAACACAAAACCAAGAAAAAACATTCTTATTGTTTTCATACATTATAAACATTATTCATATGTAATTTTTTGAGGTTTAGTAATCATCTACACTTTAATATAATGCATAGTGTGATCTTTATGACCCTAATTGTCTCTTTTTATTAGAAATTTCCAATTGATTAAAAAATACATATCACATACTAAAAACCAAGAAGACAAATTTGGATTATTTAGATAGATTATGACATATATTTGGAATTCATTTTTATATGAAGGAATAAAATGCATTTCAATCCAAAACAAGGTGTCTCTAGTATGATTCAAAGTGTCTAATATCTGTTTAAAAATGACAGTTTAGTTCAAAATATGTGTCTCCCACTTAAAAATGAGAAAATGTGATCTGATTATCTATATAATTTATGAAAATTATTTGTATGTCCATTGTCACATCTAATAATTATTATCACATAAAACTAAAATATGATGAAATTAGTATTACTAAGTATGATTTTTTATAAAATAAAATGAAATTTTAGTAAAAAAAATTGAAATACTCAAAAATGAGAAAACCCATTCATGTTATTTTCATAATTTAGGAAAACCATTCATAATTCATTTTTAATGAGTAGAAAGTCACTTATTTTCTATCTGATGGATGGTGTGGCCAGTTTGTCTCCATATGTAACTTTTAATTTAAAATTAACATTTTACTAAAAAGACACGTGGCATGAGAAAATCTGAGAAAATAAATTCCTGGTGTTTTCACAGTTTAGGAAAATGGATTATAACTCATTTCTGACAAGTTGTAATCATTAGTGCCTCAATACGATACATGATGTTCTCGCTATGACTCAAATGAACCATTTTCAGTTTAAAATTTACAATCTTAGTTTAAAACATGTATTACTCCCTAAAAAAATAAAGACACACTCTTATTGTCTGGATAATTTAGTGGAATAATTAATAAGTCATTTTTTTCATATATGAAATAGTTTTGTGTATAACAGACACACCACATGACCATTATGACTAAAAGTGTGTGTTTTTATTTTAGAATAATATTTTAGTAAACAAAACAAGTGACATAGTCAAAACCTATACAAAATTTTGATTGTCTTCATACATTAGTAAAATGATCAATAATTAAGTTGTTATTTTTAAGAGTCATCTACACCTCAATCCTATGGATAGTTTGATCGGTATGACTCAAAGTGCGTATTTTTATATAAAATTGATATATTAGTGAATAAGAAAAGTGACCTAACCAAAAATGAGAAAACCTATTTTTATTATTTTTATATTTTAGTATAATGATCCCTAATTCATTTTTTATGTTTATGATTTATCCACTTGTCAATTTGATATACAGTGTTCCTGACAAGAAATAATGTGTTTGTTAACAGTCTAAAATAGGCATCTTAGCTAGAAATGTTTTTCTCTCACCAAACTCCTTGAAATCATTCCTAGATTGTATTGATAAATTAGTAAAATAATTTAAATATCTTTTTTTATGTGTATGAATAAGTATCACATTAATCCAACACACAATGTGAGTGGTATGACTCGATGTATATGTCTTCAATTTAAAATTACATTTTAGTAAGAAAGTCAAGTGACATACTGAAAACTAAGAAAATGTATTTATTTTATTTTGATACTTTAGGAAAATAATCCAGAAGTCATTTATGATAGATATGATGTATCCTCACCCCAATCAGACACACAATGTGACCTATACTCTTTTTGTGTCCTCTTATTTAAAATTTATATTTTTCATGTATTGTTTCATATTATAGTTAATTTATTATTTTATAGTATTACTAAAATAATAATTATTTTCTTATGTTGGTATATTTTTTTTACATGAGTTTTGGTAGTTTGTGTGAAACCTGATACCATTATAATTATTTTTTGAGACAGGTAGTGGTACAAAGACAATTAAACATTGTTGCTTTTTATTTTGTTTGATAATTATTTCTAATGTAATTCTAAATAGCACTATTTTAAGAGTCTATAATGTATTGTTTTTATTAATTTGTGATGAAATTTTTATTTCAATTAAATTAAAAATTTTCCATATATAGGTTAAGGCTATAGTGTGCTGTAGTTCCAATGTAACCATGTAGTTGTAGGGTCCTTATCAGTTTTATTTCAAGTACTAATAAAGCTTTCCCTTTATCAAATCTAATGAAAGATGTGATTAATGGTTCCTTTTATCAGATCTAAAATAGAACTAATAAAATATCAGATTTATTGTCTCTTTCTATATCCTTAATAATGGTTTGTTCAATATCATAATTTTTTTAGAATTAATAATGGAGTCCCCCTTTTAAAATGTGTCTTTGTCCCCAACCTTTAGAAAAATGATAACTATTTCATGTATTTTAATAATTTATAAATTAATTAAATATATTGTATAATCCACTAAAATCTTTATTATAATATTTTATTTTTATAAGTATGTTTTAAAACTTATTTATCATTGTTCATGCTTCATTACATCACAGATTCCAATGAATGGAAAAGGGGAATACCTTAAGCACAATGAGGGTCACCCTTTGAAGAACATCAAAAATTGACAAAGGCATGGACCAGGAACCCATTTGGAGGGAGTCGCGCATGTTTCTTGTGCAACGCCAAAGTCACTTGTGCGCCACCTATGGGTCATTCAAGTCACATGTGCACCCTATTATTTTTTTGCCCAAGGTGCCCAGTGCCATGTAAATAGCTCCTATGGGCCCCCCATTTGAGGTATGAATTTTCCAAAACTCCGATTCAAGCTCTGGTCTTCGAAGTCTTTGTTTGTCATCTTCCGAACACTACTAAGGTAATTATTTACCTATAAGGGAAGATCTAAAGAGGAAGAATAAGTCCTAAGTGTTAGAACTCATCAATAATTGCATGCCTAAGTGTCTATCCCCTAATGGAAATGAAGAAACTTGCGTGATGCCTTGCCCACTCAAGGGAACTTGTGCGCCACTCTTCTGGAAGCCTCTATGGATGATATTAAGAGCATGAGTTCAAAGTCACCCAAGTATTACCCTATAGATTCTTCATCGCCCAAGGTGACTCATGTCGCGAAAGTCTACTTGCATGGCTAGGACTTGTGAACTAGAATAATACTTATGTTCCTCCTTCCTAGTCACCTCCTTTCCTCAAATCCACCTCTCCTCTTCAAGAAATAGCCTCTAAAACCCACTTCAAAACCATTTATGGATTGGTTCCTTTGTTATATTCCATGTCTGAAAGGAATTATGTGAGAACCTCTCCTAAAGCCTCATGACATAAAAGCATTATGTCACCACGGTTAGGGGTTTCCGTTATAAACTCATCCTTTGATATGAGAAGATATTTTGATTTGGGCCTCCTTCTCAGGAGTAAGCCCCAAGTCTCAAGTCCCCTTAACCTGGGCCCCCTTCTTAGGAGTAAGCCCCAGTAATAATTTCCTTTAACATTGGGCATCCTTCTCAGGATTAAGTCCCAAGTATCAAGTTCCCTTAACCTAGTCCACCTTCTCAAAAGTAATCCCCATTCATAATTTCCTTTAACATTAGGCCTCCTTCTCAAGAGTAAGCCCCAAGTTATAAGTTCCCTTTAATTAGCAATCCTCCTTAGGAGTAAGATACAAACATAATTTCTTTTGATTTGGGCATACTTTTTAGGAATAAACCACAATCATAAGTCCCTTTTAATTTGGGTCTCCTTCTCAAGAGTAATCCTCAACATAAAACTCCAAATCCCCATAAAGTACAAATAAATTTATAGACCCTGCTCCTAGGCTTCTTTCATGAAGTAAGTCATGGTCTTCATCAACTTGGGGAGTCATACATATATAATCCCCACAAAATTTCTCATAACTACATCTTTCATGGAACCATCATCATGATTATTGATACCTCTTTTTTCTCACACCGAGCATGACTCACATGAGCTTAGAGTGTAAACATAATCACAACATCTCTTCCTGGTCCATTAACCATGCATAACCCCAATATTTCTATACCCAAACTATGTAGACTTTGATCTCTAACTTAAAAGTAGAGTACATAGGAATCCTTTATATGGTTCAATCCCATATTTCATTAATTCATTTCCGTTCTATATGTGGTTAAAGTAAATTCTTTTTAATCGAACTATGTGGGTTCTGATTATTTTTTAATGGGGACACGTAGGTAACCCATCTTCGGGTATGATCCCAACTCTCAAATAATCCATGTATTTCTGAATGACAATAAACTTCAAGTGCCCCTCTGAGTGGCTTTAAAACCATTATGGGCATCATTGTGACCAAGAGATTTTTATATAATATATTGAAGGATACCATTGACTAAGAGTCTCCAATACATATGGATGATTCTCTATTGATGAAGAACCTCAAATACATATAAAATATCCTCTAAATCCCATACATATCAATCATTGATTTACAGGTCTAAAACTCATATTCATGCTTGGTGAGTTAATAAGGATTCGTGAACATAACCTAAATCTATAAGAGAGTCCCAGAGTAGGCAACAATTCCCCCCAAAGAGGTTTCATGAGCCTGACCTCCCATCCTCTCGACCAATGAAAAATTTTAAGCCTCATCTGTCCAAAAATAATGACCACCGACCATTGGAAAGATGGTCCAAATGGATATAGAATCATTGGGTGTTTCTAATTCTATGAATAATCCCATTGGAAACCAATTGGAATGTTTGAACCTTAAACAAACAAGGACATTCCCATTTCCAGAAGAAACAAAAAAGGGTGAACTCGACTTGAATCCTTAACCTAGTTAATTAATGTTTTAATTATTTGTTAGGCCCCTATAAAAATCAATAATAGGTCCAACAAAGAAATCAATGACATACGTGGTCATCCAAAAGATATAGTCTGGAAAAACCTACGTTGATTATGTATCCTATGTCAAATAGGCACTGTTTTCCAAGATCTCTTTGCAACACAGAATGGATCCTTTAAAGTTCACACCTGTGAATGCCTTGGCCGCTACTCCTGCTGGATCCTCATCCTCACTAAGTATGACATCATCTACTTAGTGTCTTCAATGCTGTGTCTTGAATGCATTAGAGATGGAATACCATCAACATGGTACTATACCAACTCTAGAGGCCACTCGACAAGCCCTCCTAGTTGACAACTCACCTTGGTTGTCCGGACAAAAATGACCAGTGGTCAAGAAGCAGGTGGTTCCAACCACCGTCTCCAACCATTTCGAGTTGTTATCCCTAAAACTCAACAACTAGTCCCTCCCATACAACAAGGAGGTGAATGAAGAGGTCAGTCAAGGCCTCACTTTAAGAAGACATGAGCCCTTCCTGAGGACTCCCACCAACAATCATTGCCAGACTCGTGTGGTAGTGCACCATCAAAATGATGAGGGTATCACCTATAGATGTTCGGCTCATGTCCCTCAGACCCGAGCATGCAAGATGATCCATCAGTTGTAAAATTCGTCCAACCAGGCTTCAGTTCTTACCTCTTCCCCCTCCGGAGAAGTCCATAAATCTAACATGATGGAAAACAATGAGAGGGCATATACACCCATCCGTCCAGATTTCACTTCCCAGCTAAATCATCTGGCAGTAACACATCAATCCCGCTAGGAAATTCTTGCAGTGTACTATAGGCAGGCACATACACCTATTTATAATTATTCATCCAGTCAGCAGGCTCGTCTGACTGCATCCAAAGAAGCTCTCCAATCAAATTTGGTGACCACCTGTAAACAGAAACATACTCCTTCTTACACTCATCAATTCTACCAGCAGTCTTGTCTTTCATCCTTGAAGGATGTTCATCAATAATATTTGGTGGAGAAAAATCAAAAGGCCCATACACATGTGATTCATCAATCTAACCAAAAGTCTCGTTTGGTAGCACCTAGAGATGTCAATTGGAATGCTCCAATGACAAACAGGGGGCAGAAAAAAAATTATGCCCCTACACATTTGTATTGTCAAAATTCTCTAAAAGGAAAAGGAGGACAGGAGTGAGAACACACACCTACTCCAAACACTAAATGAATGTATATTCTGATTCTGTAATCTGAAGTCACCAAGAACATTCAGACAATGGTGAAATAGAAAAATCAAATACCTTCCCATATTCTGGATACCTGTCAGAATATTATAACAACTTCAGCAGCATCAAAGTGAAATAGTCATAAATCTATCCCTATATGTAGAGTAACTCATCAACATGTCCCTCCGGAGTAGAGACACACCTCTATTCCAGTCCAGGTGGGATGTAGGGAATACTCCCCCATGTCATACGAACAATCAATTCAGGCACATACACCCAATTTAAATAGAGATAATCAGCTTAACCTAACCATTTTTCCTGAGCAAGAACATACACCTGCCCTTAATAACCACTTTTTTCAACAAGTGGATTCCAAAGTGATTAAGAAGCAGTCCAAGGAAAATACCCATCCAGCACAGTTGAAAAATCAAGATCCAATCTACAATAAGGCCTTGCTCAATGCTATAGTTCTTGAATCCCTCAGACAATTGTCTGTTGCAACTAAAGATTCTAATCTCTCATTTATAGATTTTGGAAATAACAAAAATAATTATGAAGGTCTTCATCAGACACTTCCTCATGAAGTCTTGATTCATTAAAATTCGGTCAATCTCAATGTATTATCTTCATATGAGAGCCATGATAACCCTCTGTGTGTCCAGAAGTCCAAGGAGAAGGAGGTTTCATCTTTTTCTATAACCCACCATGGTGGTCTTCCACATGATGATGAATTTAGCTGTGAAAGTACTCTCTATAGTAGTAATTCTCATTACCTAGAAAATTCTTCAATGGACGATGTAGTAATGAGAAATCCCTCTTATCCTGAGGCACTTGAAAATGTGTAGCCAGTCAGGTCTGATGCCTTACTGCTAGCAAGTGAAATACTTTCTCAATCATAAGATAGCCCAGGGTTTAGGTCATTATCTGAACCACCCCTGGATTATTCATCTTCTAATTTGACCAATGAATTCACTACCAATATTGTTGAATCTAAGGAAGCAACAAAGAAGCACCAGCTTTGGTCCAATCAGGTATAATAAACATCATCAAATGACAAAGAGGATGTGCTGAATATGAGAAAACAACTAGAGAAAGTTGAAATACAAGTCATGTTTTTTCCTTTGGCTGACTCTCAGAATGATATTCCAAAAAAATTGACAAAAGATTGTATTCACGATATTCAGATCAACATATGGAAAACTCTTTGTCACTTAAAAGAGAAAACATTTTCTTATGATAAATATTAGAATCATGTCAAGATAGTATATGGGTTTCAATGCCAAATTGACTTGGCATCTCTCTCAGTTTCCCAACAACCAAAGGTTCAAAAGCAGCGGAGATCCCTTCAGCGTTCATGCCTTGGCATGTTAAAAAGGTTTCATCAATTAACTACCAATTCCCTATCTGGTATTCATATTAGGGTATGGGGTGTTTATGGAGAATTGTATTTCATTGTAATCTTTAGTCACCAATTCCCACCAAAAGTGGTCCCATGCAATGTTATTTCCCATGGATGGCCACATCTAACTGGTTTTGTGCTTAATCAAAGGCTTGCCTAAGAACATGCCTCAACTAGTTCTTCCCAAAGTCAGGCATATAAAGAAAAAAATTTCGAATTACTCTTGCATCAAGAAAATGAGAATATCGATCAGGATTCTCATTTAGAGCATACACATCATCAGGTGAAAGAAGTGTCAGAAATAATTCAATGGTCATCTGAGCCAGGTGATTTGAGTTGATTTCAGATGATGCATCTGGATAATTTCTATTCTAAAGTCTGTAAAATCAGAAGATATTTTAATAAATTTTCAAATGTAGCATCTCAAGAGCCACCTCAGGTTTCCAGACTAGGGAATCTTTTAATATAAACCTCAGGATCAATAGATAGGATTCAATGAGTTGAGTAGAAAAAACAGAAATAGACCCAATCCATTGGACTGGGAACTTTTTCAAATTATAAATCTCTTCCTCAGAGAAAGTCAGTCTTCTCTCGATTAGTGATGAAGCCATAATAGAAACACGGGGGGAAATTATCGAGAGATTCCCTCCAAATTACAGTTCATCAACAAGTTCCCTAGGGATCAACCAAACAAAAGTCAGTGTCTCATAAAGGACATGGAAGAAGGCAGTATTGCAGATGCGCTGACAGAAGGGCTGCAATGCGTTATTCATCAACAAAGGTCATCAATTCCATTGTCACTAATCCCCTATAACATGAGGCTCACACAGAGAGATCAGATGAAGAAGTTCCTGTTTAAGAGGTTATACACATGGAAATAAATGAAGGTGGTGTGCGTACCAGAAGACAGAGGGTTTCCCAGGGGAAAGACATTCCTTTGGGTAATGCCCTTCAAAACTCCAGAAAGGCACATGCCAAGGAGTTGGAAAAAAGTCAGGTCACATTCCACCATACCTCTTGAGAAGTCCAATCACTCTCATTAGAGGAAAGGTTAACATAACATGATGATGAAATGAAGGAATTAAGGAGGTTAAATGCAGAACTACTTCAAGGTAGTCTTCCTCCTAAGCATGTTGGAGTTAATCAATAATGGGGATTTGTTGCATCTACTAGGATGGATCAAGAATATCCCCATTTTCAATTACACCCTCACAGGTCCAATCCTATGGGTCAAACATGATAGAAACTAGCAATACTACCATCAGTGGCAGTACCAGTCGCCACACCTATCCAAACACCTGTTATTGTACCTGCTCTGTTCCAAGCTCAACTAGATGTTTCTCAAATATTAATGACTAGCATTGAGTCATTAACAGCTCTGTTGAAATATATGGAATGAAATCATGCACAAGTTCAACCAGAACAGAGAGATTACCTAGAATGGGTGGATGCAATTCCTCCCCCATCAAATTTTTTGAAAACTACATTCCCAATTTTTAATGGTTTTGGAGATCTAGAACAACACTTAGCACATTTTTTTTATCATTGTGATCCTATTATGGGAACTCCTCAACAAAAATAAGTAGTTAAGATAAGGTGTTTTGTGTAGTCATTACAAGGACCTGCTTTTTATGGTATACAAGTTTGAAATCTCGGTCAATTACTGGGTGGGAATATCTCAGTCAAAGGTTCCTTATTCAATTTAGCTCAACATTAACAAATATGACAATTATTTATCTTACCAATAGTAAGAAATGGTAAAATGAAAGAGTTTCAGATTTCATTGCTCACTGTAAGGGATTAACATATTTCTTAAGTTTAGCACTCCCATAAGAAAAATTATTGCCAATCTGTGTTGAAAATCTACGTGAAGAACTACACACACCGATGATCCCTATGAAATACATAGGAGGGTTTCGAGACCTTACATCAATTTCTCAAGAGATAGAAGACTCTCTTATAAAGAGGTAGGCTAAAAATCATGCATTTCCATCAGTTCCATGAATGAGAATAGGGAAAGTAGAGACCGATACAGTTACACTTAAACAATCACCTGTACTTGCTTCCACTTCAAAACCTTCATCATATCGATGGGCTCCACCTCCAGAGCGTCAACAACAATGGCCGCCCCATTAATATAATCAAAGAGATCAAATTACGAAACAGTTTTAATATTTTAAGAACAAGTTTTATTCTTTCCGGAATGAACAGGATCTTGGCTACTTCATCTCATCTCAGGAAAACAATCTGGTTCAGTTTCCAAGGCCCAAAAGGCCAAACTAGGAAGGAGATGAAGACCTCCCCAATTATTTCCCATTTCATCAAATGTTGGGGCATACCATTCAAGAGTGTTTTGTCTTCAAAGACCTCCTACAAATGATTGTGGACTCTGGATAGCTAAAACTGAAAGTTTCTTCATCCTAGGTAGCATGTGTTACGGCTATGGATCTCGAAGAAGAAGGTGGGTGGAATGAAGTCAAAAGTAAAAATTCAAGGAAATATGATGATTGGATGGTCAGGAAAATGATCAATTGAACTCATAACATTTTACAAACACAATTGAATCAACCAATTGTTTCTTCTTCGATGAATTCCACAACAAAACCCCCTTCATCCGAAGGAAAACCCTCAAAGAAGCAGCGTAATTTGAATAAAGAAGAGAAGTTAGAAGAAGAATAGCTCATGTCAAAGCCTAAGTTGTCTTTGACTCTAGAATATTTTATGCCATCTAATTCAAAAGCACAGGCAACGCCCCACCAAATGGAACAGCCTGAACTGGTTAATCAGGTAGAAACTTCATCAGATGAAGAATTTATCTTTGGTTCTATTAACATTATTCATTTAATATATCCTTATGCTAATGATAGTTTCAATTATGATGAGCCTAAGTTCCCTATATCAAATAGAGTAATTAGAGGAAGAGACAGAGGTCTAGGATACAGGGAATGATGTGGATTTTCCATAATAAATTATTTCAATCTTACCCCTTCTAGAACTGTATATGCGGCAGAAACTCATGGAAAAGACCTTCTACGGGATCAACAGGAACAAGAAATTTCTTCGACACATGGTAGATTTAGTCCTGGTGCAGTTATTTTGGAAGACCGGTTAGAGGTCACACCTTCTTCCTCACATAAAATAGATAGACCTAGTAAGTCTAATCTATCGAATCCTGGAGTATTTCCAACTCCTACCCCGATACAGGATGCATCTACTACCAAAGCATCAACTTCCAAGGCACCTGGAGAACCAAATTTTCATAATGGGAAATGAAAACCTTTGGACCAAATGTATGATGTCTTGAAACATTTGGCTAAAGTATCGGCCAAGTTATCAACTTGGGATGCCTTGAATCTATCAAAAGATCTACAACACATGCTTATTGAGGCTTTATCAAGTCCTCAAGAATTTGAAACTGAAATTGTTGCGGCTGAGGTCTACCATATAGAGAATGATCCTACATAATTCCCTGTACTGATATCTTTTACAGATGAAGATGAAGATGGTGTTGTACATGGACATATCAGACCATTGTATCTATCTGTAAAAGTCAATGATATAGAAATCTGATGAGCATTCATTGATAATTGCTCAAGAGTAAATATCATTCCTATTTGTACACTTCATTTATTGGGCCTCGCCAAATCTGATTTATCACTTTAAACTTTGATGTTGCAAGGATACGATAAGAATGAATAAGAACCTCTAGGCGAAATTACACTCAGAATTCAGTTTGGAGACCTTTTGTCCAATTTATATTTCATGGTTGTTCATCAGGAAACAACCTTAAACATTTTTCTTCAAAGACCTTGGCTACATCAACATGCGGTCTTACCATCATCATATCATCAATGTTCCAAATATTGTTTCAATGGTCAAATTGGGAAATTTTATGGTGACAAAGCCCCATTCAAAACATGTGAATCTCAATACGGCGAAGATGAATTTTACCACATGGAGGGAAAAGAAAAATCCACGGCAAAGAAGGTTACCAAAATTAATGCCCCAAGTGGTCTGGAAAAGATTCCAGTAAAACCATTCACACATGTGAGTACAAATTATCTATTTCCTATCTTTCAAATTAGCAGGATAAACCTAAATCCAAACACTCTTATGGAAACCTCCATAATGTCAGTTACGGAAATCGAGCCAGATAGCATGGGAGAAATTGTTGACTGGAAAAGCAGTGAAGAAAGCTTAAATGGAGATGTCTTAATTTCATACACTGAAATACAGAAATTATATAATTCATCAACTAGATTAGAAGAAGTTATAGAAATTCCAGAGGAAATTAATGATGTCAATTCTCAATCCATCATCTCCTCTCTATCACCCCAGGAAGACCCTCCATCGTCAATAGGGTTAGAAATGCCAGCCTCTTATCCAAGATGTTCAAATTTTAACTTCTCCCCTAAAAATAGAAGTTCTACTTTGACATCTACGATGAAAGTAGAAACAAAAGAAGTAACACATATTAAATAAGAAGTGTAAGATCTTAGGTATATTCCTCCAGCATTTGAAGGAGTTGTCTCTACCATTGTGGATGAACTCAGGGAAATAAATCTGGGTACAAAAGATGATCTACGCCCCACTTTAATTAGTGCAGCCATGACTATTTTGGAGAAATAAATTTATACTTCATTTCTAAAGAAAAATTGAGATGAATTTTCTTGGAATTATACATAAATTCTAGGTCTTAGTCCCAATGTTTCCACTAATCATTTGGGATTTCTATAAGAACATCGAGGATTCATGCAAGCTGCAAGAAGAACACACTCAACTTATGCTTCCAGAATTGAAGCTGAAGTTGATAAGCTTATGAAGGCTAACTTCTTCATAGAAGTTCTATATCCCAAATGGATATCCAATATTGTCCCTGTAAAAAAGAATAATGGAAAAATTAGAGTTTTCATTGACTACAGAGATCTTACTCGGCATTGTCCCAATGATGATTTTCTAGTTCGGACCACAGAAGTCTTAATTGATGCAAAAACTGTCTACAAAGATCTTTCCTTCATGGATGGTAAATCTGGGAATAATTAAATACAAATGGCAATAGAAGATGAATATTTTACATCCTTCATAGCTCCTTAAGGTGTGTTTTTCTATCGGGAAATACACTTTGGCATAAATAATGCAGGTGCAACGTATCAACATTCCATGCACCATATATTCAATCCTTTTTAGGGAAATTTGTTGAATGTTATGTGGATGATTTGGTGGATTATCCAGAAAATGTTCTAATCAATTGGCCGATCTGGAAATCATATTCAAAAATCTTCGACAACACAATTTGAAGATGAAATTTTTGAAATGTGATTTCGTGGTAACCTCAGGGAAATTTCTCAGCTGTGTTGTACGCCATCGTTGTATCTAATTTTATCCTGATAAGGCATGATCAGTCATTGACATGTCACCTCCTAGAAATTTGAATGTAATAAGAGGACTTGAATAAAACTTTTCCTATATTCGTCGTTTCTTTGCTAATTTGTCAAGAAAGTATTTACCCTTCACCAGATTAATAAAAAAGAGAGTCACCTACCAGTGGACTGAATAATGTCAAGAAGCATTCGATATCCTTAATAAATATCTCTTGAGTCCACCGGTATTATTCCACCTGTTGAAGGAAGACCACTTATTCTCTATGTGACAACTTTAGTGAAATCATTGGGTGCCTTCTTTTCCCAAAAGAATGATGTTGGGAATGAAAATATCCTTTTCTATCTCAGTCGGACTATGCATGAGGCGTAAATTTGATATTCAAGTATTGAAAAGTGCTGCCTAGCATTAATCATTGCAGTTCAGAAGTTGAGACACTACCTACAACATAATGAGGCCCAATTGGTATCTCACAATATCCCGCTCAAATTTATCCTTAGTTGTCCAATTCTTACAGGACGTCTGGCAAGGTGGGCAGTTAATTTGCAGTAGTTTGATATCAACTATATGTCTCAAAAGACAATAAAGGGCCAAGCTATGGCCGATTTCCATGATGAACACCCATCTATAGAAGATACGTCTTTAAATATTGAACTTCTTGATGGGGATGTCTTCTCTATTCAAGATAATCCTCAAACATGGAAAATGTAATCTGATGGTGCCTCCAGAAGTCCAACAGAGAAGAAAATAGAAGATCCTAAATTAAACAATGTTGGGTTAGGAATTGTTCTTATTTCCCCATAAAAGATAGTGTTACCCTATTCCTTCTTTCTTTTGGAAGGCAGTACAAAATATCATGCTCTCATCACAGGCTTGGAATTGGTGCTTCAGGAACAGGTGAATCACTTGAATGTAAAAGGTGATTTAAATTTGGTAATCAAACCAATCAATGGGAATTATACCCTAAGAAATGAATATTTAATCCCTTTGTGTGATTAAGTTAGAGAGTTAATGGAGGAATTTCATTCAGAACTGACATTTTCTTATATCCCGCAATCAAAAAATGCCCAAGCTGATGCACTTTTTAATGTTGCCACAGCCCTGGAAGATCCAAACTAGGACGAAACAATCATCTGTATTTCTCACCGTTGTGTAGTTTCACCATTTGTTCAAATTTGAATAGAGTAAATCAATGAAATCAGTCCCATTTCTAAACCTTATGGTCATATTACAAGATGGATGACACCTATCAGAGAATACATTCAAAATGGAACACTCCCACCTAATAGAGCAAGTGAAGAACAAGTCTGGTGATGTGTGGTCAATTTTACACTTTATGATAGCCTAGATCACCAAAAAATCTCTAAAAGTGAGGTTTTGATGGAATTCTCTTCAAATGTATTGATGGTGAAGAAACAATAGCTATAATGAGTGAAGTTCATGCAGGAGTTTGTGGTGCCCAAAAGTCTGGACATAGACTTTTTGGTCAAATTCAAAGTCTTGTATACTTCTAGCCTTCAATGATGCAAGATTGTGTTGATTTCACTAAGATGTGTCATTGTTTACATGTATGTGCCAACATCATTCATCAACCCCTAGAGTTGCTTCATACAGCTAAATACTCATGGTCATTTGCCACATGGGGAATGGATGATGTAGGCCTTTATCCTCCGGCTACATCCAAGAAGTTTAAGTATATTATTACTACTACTGACTTCTTTTCCAAATGGGCTAAGGAAATACCTCTCAAATAAGTTAGTTCAAGTTTCATTTTAATCCTCGTCATGTCTAACATCATTACTATATTTGGTGTCCCTCATACCATATTGACAGACAATGGAACCAACTTTTGTTCATCCGACGAGAGAAAGTTGTGTCAAGAATACAACATCAAATCAAACCATTCATCATGGTATCATGTAGCAGCCAATGGCCAAATAGAGGCCTTCAATAAGACTCTTTCAAACATACTACAAAAGATGGTGGATAAAGATAAGAAATCTTGCCCTGATAAACATTTTTCTTCTTTATGGGCTTATCGGACCACCACCTGCATGACTACAGGATCAACTTCATATTCATTGGTATATGGAACGGAAGTAGTCATGCCTATTGAATTCCAATTAACATTTCTCATAGTAGTCATTTGTGATCATTCATCCATAGATGAACAATCTCAGATGCGATTTGATGAATTAGAATGATTAGATGAAAACGATCGTGCACCATGCACCACTTGGAAGTCTATAAAAATCGAATAGCATGGGCTTTCAATAAAAAAGTTTGTCCTCGTTCATTCATTCAAAGAGAATTGGTATTGGTCCTCAGAACTCCAATGATACCAGGAGAGAAACCTCTAAATCTTGATCCAACGTAAGAAGGACCTTATTCAATACATTGGGTGTACTCCAATGAAGCTTATTCTTTAATCTCAATGAATGTAAAACTCATCGCGACTCCAACCAATGCCAGATTTTTTAAGAAGTATCTATTGTAAAACAAATACATCCCATTGTCCTTGCTGGAGGACATTAAACTACATAGCCCCTATATCATCCAACATGATGTTAAAATGTGTTCCCTTCATCATCCTGCAAAATGTTAAACTGTAAACAGTCCCTTACACGTCCTACATGACATTAAATTATACATGTTTGTCATACGTTATTTTAAACTATAAACAGTCTCTTATATGTCCTACATGATGTTAAACTGTACTTGTTTTTCCTACATGACGTTTAAACTGTAAAAAAGTCCCTTAATACGTCCTACATGACGTTAAAATGTGCACATGTCCTTCAAGATGTTAAACAGAACAAAAATATGTCTTCGCTACATGATGCTAAACTGTAGAGCACCCTTTGTCCTACATGATGTTAAAATATGCATCGTTAGGGTTGTTTCTACCTCTTGTTTCTCACACTGAGCATGACTCACGTGAGCTTAGAGTATGATTCAACCATAACACCCTCTTTGGGCCGCTAACCACGTGTAATTCCCAACACCATCTTCGGGTCATTGTCCTCAAGTACAAATCGATCACTAATTTATTCTCAATCGAACTACGTGGACTTTTATTCGTTCCTTCTAGGTTGGGTACGTAGGAAACCTCCCGAGGTTCATGCCCAAAAATAATATCCTCACATTGGTTCACCTCCATCTAAAATGATGTTGATCTGTGAAGCCTCCCCCCCCCCAACAAATATCGTCACATTGGTTCACCATCTTCATTACTATATGATGATAAACTATATAATACCCCATTTTCTTCACTGCAATACATTAAAATACAAATCAAAACGTCTTAGCTACATGATGCTAAACTGTGCAGCACCGTTCCATGCATATGACCTTAGACTATTCTCACTTTTGTCTTGTATGACAATAAACTACAACAGCCTCTAACACCCTCACCTGAGAGGTAATCATTATTGACATTGATCTCCAACCATGTCATATTCCAAGGACTACGTGCAAACATGGAAATGCCTGAATCTTTAATCTTGTGTCCAACCATCATTGCACTAATGTCCCCGTTCACCCTTCACATGTAAGAACTAAATCTGTACATAGGGTATTTCAATAATTACTTATGGATTTATTACCATCACTATGGGACATGTATAAACATTCGAGCATCCCTCGAATCTAGATCCAAGTCTTTGGTCCAAACCCCAAACTCGAATTTCAGTCCCTTTGCTGAAAAGTCCCCCTACGAGAACATGAATGTGGTATGAAAACCCTGGTCTTTATTCACATCAGGTTTATAACAAACACACAATGTACATCCCTCATTATGGTCCAATATCTACGACCCTAAACTAGGATCTCCTACGCTCTTGTCCCACTTGACGTTAAATTGTATTTCAAGAACTGCGTACAGCTTGATTTTCATCCTAATGAGATATGTAGTGAAGTACGACATCTTAATTCAGGACCCAGCCACAACATGATTACGGTCAGCATTGGTCTGTGTATCTCCTTCATGAATTGGACAATACCCATTTTCATGTGTCATACTTCTAACCTTAGATACATCCAGATCTCTATAACCCTTCTCTTGACTTCTAGTCACAAAATGTCTGATGCCTAGGAATTCTCTTGCTTGACCATACATCACATACTCTTAGGCAGCCTTGCATAAATAGTCTACATAATGGACCTGTCATCCAAAAGATGCTATTATTTGACTATGCATCCAATTACCTTAGCTGGCCCTACATAACTCAATGCAATAATTGGTTTTTCCAATGGTGGTAAATTTATTCTTCGAAGGAAAACCTCTTTTTTCTATATTGGTCTTAACAACGATATATAGGGATCCACAAAAACAGGCATTCTTAACATATTTTTCCCATAATCTTTTTCAAGATCTAAAAGTATTCAAGTCGATGGTTTATATTTCCCTTCCCTAGATTTGGGTCAAACCTTCACAGGAGTGACATTCATCCAATTATTTGACAATATTGATTGGGAATATCCTCTCCATATTGAAGAACATCTCTCTATACAACATACTCTATGCTTTGGTAAATTTGAATCTCCATGAAATTTCACTGGCTTTTAGAAATAGAAAAGTAAACATTCTGAGAGTTCTTATGCCTGACTTTGCAGCATGTTCCCTTAGGTGGCCTTGCACAATTAGTCAACATAATAGAATTTTCATCCAAAAAATGCTATTATTTGACTATGCAGCCAATGCCCTTAAGTGGCTATAAATAATTCAACCCCCTAACGGGTTTTTCAAATAGTGGTAACTTCACTCTTAGGAAATACTTCCTATGATCCATTTTATCCCTTTTTGTATATCATCCATCAGATTAAAAATTTCTTAAGTCATAGTTTACATGTTATCCCCCATAATTGAATGAGGTAACATGCTTTCAAAAAAAATATCATGGAATTGATTCAATTGTAATCCATCCAGTCAAAGATATTTGACCTTAAACATTGGCCTTTTTATGACCGACATACATGACTTTAAACAGCCAAAAAGAGACAGGGTACTCATTAAATTGGGAACCTGTAAATGGAAATCTGAACAAAATTTGAGTCCTAACTCGCTAAACCTACATTTTGTATGATTTAGGAATTTTTGAGCAACAAAAAGATGCAATGTTTGTGAAGTTGTTTGAATAATCCTAGCAAAAATCAAACTATGCTTACTAGGCCAATTGGCTTAGGTAAAAAAAATTAAGTAGTTAGAAAGAGAATGTAGGTACAAATGATTGAAGGTGAAATGTATTTTTCATTGATTCACAAGATTAGAAGAACATCCATATATTGGAGTATCTTTTCTTTTTCAAGAATTACTAGATGCTTTCAACATAAATTTTAATTTGATTTAAGGCATCATGAGCGTCATCATCAGCCACATGAAGTTCACTCACTCGACCAGCTTTACTCTTTTCATATTGATGGAGGGATTTCATGGAATCTGCGATGGATTTCATACCATCTATTTGGACTCCTTCCAATGAATTGTTAAGCTGGTCAAGTTCCCTAGTAACGACATCTAGTTGTTGTTGAAGGTGCATTTGCTGAACAACATTATCCTGAATCTTATGCTTCAGCTCCTTCATCTTTACAACATGATTAGCCACATCTCGGGACACCGTAGCCTGGAATTCACCGATATTGGTCAGTAGCCTCACTCTGATCAGATCTTGATGGAACTTTTTCTCCTGCTCCCTTCATATGAAGACTTGTTTCACCGCGGTATGGATCTCTTGATATCCAAAACCGCCAGGTCTCAGCATAACGAACAAGGATGATAGTCGTGGTATCATCAAAGACAGCTCTTCAAGAGTCACTTCAGATATGATCTTCCATATATTATGTCATGCCTTGCGACGTGCGAATAGGAATGCCTTTTGCACCTCTAGGTCTGATTTAACATCGCTATCACAGGGAGGAATATAGTCCAAGATTAATGCACTTAAGGATGTTCCATGTTCTTCTCCTTCCACCCTGACCCTTGGTACTTCACTTTCTACTCCCATCAGGGATGAGGCTGAGGATTTACCTCTGTATCTAGCCACTGAAGTTGACGGCCCTACATAGTCAATTTGAAATCTTTGGTTAGTTCCAAAGCATAACAAAAGTTGATTAGATGTCTTGAAAATTAAATACATCCACAAATATTATCATCTTTTACCCAACGGTAGATCAGCAGCATGAGAAGGCTCCTCCACATATTTCCTAGCTTCAAAAGGATTTTCAAGATAGGTTTCAAGAAGCTCAACCAGGTTAAGCTCCACTTGAGCTAGTGTCTCTACACTGATATGGTTTTCTCTACCCCCTTCGGGTATCAGAAGTTCAACAGCTTGCTTAGATGGAACTACACATTCAACAAATCATGGTTAGAGATGTAATAAAAAAAATTTATAGGATGAAGGATAACACTCATGTCCAAAATATTCTAAATCACATGGTTATTTAACATGATCTAAAATATCTTCAAAAGACGCACCATGTTTCATAATTTCATCCAGTCATATCCCAGATTCCTAGTTAGTATCACCAATGGGAGCATTTGACATCTCTTCTAGGAAACCCTCATCCTGCGCTCTCTGACCCCAGATAGCTTCCTCAGAGATAATTGCAGAGTCAGTTACAGTGGTTGTAAAATGTTCTGGTGCGGGTTTTGATCCTAAAGCATCACAGGATGGAAGTCAGTTGATGTTTTCATTCAACATTTTATGAAGTATTGTCAATTTACTAGTAGCATGCCGTTTTCTCTTTGCAGCAGAAATAGGTGCAGTACTAGGAAAGGACGCCTGATCTTATTATCTCATAATTCCTCCAGGAGAAGCCAGGTCAGCAAGAATTTGGGACTGTTCACCAGCACCCTTCGTCGTCCTCAAAGGAGGGTCAGTCCTCTCCCTCAAAGGGGAAATATAATAAGCCCCTACAATCCCATGAAGTATGAGCAACCTTTTCATGAGTTAGCATTCATGACTATCCGAAGGAGTTACCACTACTGATGAAGCATCTATATGTGGACTTATTCCTTACATTCCTTTGCTTCTTTGACTTTTTGGGTGTGTTGACACCGTCACCTCAAAATACAGGTATTGGAGAGGGAAATTCCCTATCTTACTCCTCGTCCATGACATGCTTGCCTGGAGATACTTCACCGGGCTCTTAAGGAGATTTAAGGACTCCAAGAGTGGTGCCGCTAGGGCTCTACTGTGGTGAATGGACCACAGTAGTTTTTCCTTAACAAGCTGTAGGATGAAGAATGTAATTTCCTTGAGTAATAAATCTTTTACTGAAATCAAGTTGAAAAGAAAATAAGGAAAGAAATTTACATCTTCAAGAGCCACGTAATCCTACCACTCCTTGTCTATTGAAGCACTACTCCCCTTAGTGGTTCCACAATCCATCATTTCCTTCACCCGCTTGGTGATAGGAATGGAATCATCAGTGGCATATATGAGAATTTCCAGCTCTCTAATGCAAACCTGCATTTCATCGGGGTTATCCTCGAGGTGGATATCTGGATAATCTCGGAGATCCCACACTCCAGGGATATGTAACACTTCGTATAAGTCCATCCTGGAGATTTTTGCTTCACAATATAATGTCATCCATGTCTGGACAGCCTCTGGTCATAAATATTTAGAATTTTTACCAGAAGGCCATGAGGATGTTACTACAACTTGGGACTTCAACTTCTTCCCAGCCCTTGCAATCACAGATAAAGGATAAGAAAATGAAACTTGTCTCTCTATAAAATAATGGAGACTAAATTGACTTAATGATATAACTCACCATGAGTCGATGTTTTAGGTTTATTGAATCTGGAAGGAGGATTATATCTAGAACGAGGCCGTTTTGACACATGTCGGGCCTCATCATTCACATCATGGGAATCTGGTGAATCAGCCCCGAGTGAAGAACCCAGTGAATCAGATCCACGTGAGGAAGAGTAACTTCTAGATGAAAGGATTCTTTCCTGAAACTTCTCTTTTTACTCCCCACTCGGGGGACAGGAAGATTCAATACCCATACCATGTATGATTCTACCTTTTTCTCGGCATACCATATAGTAAATTGACTCACCACTCCAGCAACTGGTAGATCAAACACTGCCCTGGTATTCTCCATAGATGTTAACAACCATAGTTGTGAAGCAACTATTATATGCTGCTCTGACCTGACATGTAAGGGAGGGGATACCACAATCTGCTGCAGACACTTGAATTGGCATGCAAATCTATATAGAGCATTTTCCTTGCATATAATCTCTCCGTCAATTTTGGTATCCAATACACAATCTCTGCAAACCAGCATATATGACCTCAATTTCAGGCTAGTTGTTCAATCATCAAAAAACCACCCAGTTTGCGGGTTTCCATAAGGAAAGAAATGAAATTCCATGAACATGCTCAGCCTCACCTTCAAATCAAAGGAATTGAGGGACAATAGAGAACTTCCAGAAAATGCCTGCACTGATGGCCTAAAAGAACTTCCAGGAACTTTTACTCCATTCTATACAGCGTTTGTCCTAAAAAGAGTGGTGTTCCATACGCACAAAACATGGAATGCTCCCACTATTATCAAAGGATACATACCCATATAGACATGGAGTAAGCTTCTGTGAATCTTCGCCAAAACTATGGTGGCCAACCCAACCATTTTTCTCTCAGCCAACTTGGTTGTAACAACAATGGTCCCGGGCCTGATTCCCCCCTTCAAATCCCTAATTTGATGAAGATAAATGCTGAGCGAAAAAGCTAAGAATCCCTTGAGACATGCCTTCTCTAGGATTATTTGATCCACTTCATACCCCCACTTATAAACTCTCCATCTTCCATAGTTGTCCAAAATGTTCCAGGAGAATCCCTCTTCTCTTCTCTGGGGTAGCTGGTAAGAAGAGTACAGGTGGTCCCCTTCTCCTTCTTCTGGATTAGAAACATATCTATCCACTTATATGGATGAATATCCTTTATATAATGAGTTTCCATGGTTTTGTTATTCTTATTCATGTGGAAACGTTTCAATAACTCTCAACCCAAAGCCGGAGTATTCTCATAATCATTCCAGGTCACCTTTGGATGATTAATTCATCATACATATCTACCAAAATTGGAGCCCCTGAAATCTTGTTGACATCCCCCAAATTGATGCATACTTCTCCATTAGTCAGATGGAAAGAATTTGTTTCTGGGCTCCAGCGACTGATTAACTCCGGCACAAAATTACCATTCCTTTAAACATATGTCTACCCAGCCCAGACAACTTAAGATATTTTAGCTCCTTTCAGATCATCGAAAAACTCTGCACAGGTCTTTCACACCCAATATTCCCACATCCAAGTCGGCTTCACACCTCCTATAGGAACGAAATCCCAAATGTCTTTCCATCCCTTCGATTGGTCCATCTATGAATTTTTGAAAATAGAGGGATAGCAATGCGGCTGCAGCTTAGGCTTGTGAGTCTTCAGATCTGGCGCACAAGGGCTATGATGCATTATGAATGCCTTATCAACTGTTCCATCATTGAAAAATGATCGTGTAACTGAGACATTTGTGGAAGAGAAGTTGGTGTAAGTCTGAAACCAGTAATGATGAATATAATTATTTTCCAATAGAATGTTGACTCCTTGTAGATGACCTTGGCCATATAAAGGCTAGTAGATTCTCTGTGGGAAATAGGAAGGATATTTCTTCAAGTACTTATCCAAATCTGGAAGAGTGCTATCAAAGATATCATAATAATCATGGACAACGATGTTCATCATGTCATCTATTATCTTGCTGGCCAACTCATCAGTTGATCCAATTCTTTTGGGAGCCATTGAATCTGCACAAAGATTCAACAATTAACTTTAAAGTAAGTCTATTTTTTATTTGTGAAGAAAACAAAAAAAAATTGGATATTGAATTATGCCGTTCAAGTCTTGTCATGCAAGTTTTTCCACGCAGGTTTCACTGGGAAAGTATTTCCACGCAATTCAGAATCCTTACTGGAGAAGCGCGACACAAATAAAAGATATCGACGGAGAAAAGCAACACACTTTCATGGCTAGATATCAAAATATTTGGAGGTAGGATGGTTTTCGTAAAGTGACACCAATATATATAGGCAATCCTGCAACCCTTCTCACCAAAACCTGTGCGCAAAAATCCTATCCTCTATTGTACCATGGTTTCTCTTTTTCCTCGGAGTCAAATCCTTTTTCGTTTTTCGGATCAAACTCTAAGGGGGGGATTTTTTTCACGATCTCTTCCTTCACAATTTCCAACAAATGTAAAAGGGGAATACCTTAAGCACAATGAGGGTCACCCTTTGAATAACATCAAAAAATGACAAAGGCACGGACCATGAACCCATTTGGGGGGATTTGCGCAAGTTTCTTGCACGCCGCGCAAGTCACTTGTGTGCCACCTATGGGTCTCGCAAGTCACTTGGGTGCCCTATTAATTTTTTTTCAATTTTTCAAGTGGCTTATAAATAGCCCATGTGGGCCCCCCATTTGAGGGAAGAATTTTTCAAAACTCAGATTCAAGCTCTGGTCGCCCAAGTCTTTGTCTGACATCTTCTGAACACTTCTAAGGTAATTCTTTACCTAGAAGGGATGATCTAAAGAGGAAGAATATGGACTAAGTGTTAAAACTCATCAATACTTGTGCACCTAAGTGTCCATCCCTTAAGGGGAATGAAGAAACTTGCGTGCCACCTTGCCCTCTCAATAGAACTTGTGCGCCACTCTTTTGGAAGCCTCTAGGGATGATACTAAGGGCTTGAGTTCAAAGTCTCCCAAGTATTACCCTATAGATTCTTCGTCTTCCAAGGTAACTCATGTCACGCATGTCTACTTGCGCGACACGGACTTGCATGCTAGAATAATACTTGCACGACCCCTCCCTTGGCACCTCCTTTCCTCAAATCCACCTCTCTTCTTCAATACAAAGCCTTCAAAACCCTCTTCAAAGCTATTTATGGCATCGTTCCTTTGTTGGGTTCCTTATCTGAAAGGAATTATGTGTGAAACTCTCCCAAAACCTCATGAATTACAAGCTTTATGTCGCCACGATTAGGGGTTTCCTATATAACCTCATCCTTTGAGATGAGAGGATCTTTTTATTTGGTCCTCCTTCTCTAGAGTAAGCCCCAAGTCTCAAGTCCCCTTAACCTGGGACTCCTTTTCATGAGTAAGCCCCAGTCATAATTTCCATTAACATTGGGCTTCTTTATCAAGAGTAAGCCCCAAGTCTCAAGTCCCCTTAACCAGGGCGTCCTTCTCAGGACTAAGCCCTAGTCAAAATTTCCTTTAAAATTGGTCATCCTTCTGAGGAGTATTCCCCAAGTTATATGTTCCCTTTGATTGGGAATCCTCCTCAAGAGTATTCCCTAATCATAATTTATTATGATTGGGGCCTCCTTCTATGGAATAAACCCCAATCATAAGTCCCTTTTAATTTGGGTCGCCTTCTCAGGAGTAATCCTCAAGTTAAAACTCCAAATATCTATAAAGTACAAATACCTTTGTGGACCCAGCTCCTAGGCTTCTTTCCTGAAGTAAGTCCTAGTCTTCATCTACTTGGGCAGTCACACATACGTAAGCCCCACATCATTTCTCATAACTGCATCTTTCATGGCATCATCTTCAAGTTTATTTATACCTATTTTTTCTCACACCGAGCATGATTAACGTGAGATTACAGTGTAAAAATAATCACGACATCTCTTATTGGGCCATTAACCATGCATAAACCCCATATTTATGTACCCAAACTACATGGACATTGATCTCTTCCTTAAAAGTAGAGTACGTTGGAAGACTTTATAAGGTTCGAGCCCAGCATTCATTAATTCTTTTCCATCCCATATGACGTTAAATTATATTCCTTTTAATCAAACTATGTGGGTTCTGATTCCTTTTTAATGAGGATGCGTAGGTAACCCATATGCGGGTATGATCCCAGCTCTCAAATAATCCATGTATTTATGAGTGATAATAATCTTCAAGATCCCCACTGAGTGGCTTTAAAATTAGTATGGTCATTATAGTGACCAAGAGATTTTTATATAATATATTGAAGGATGCCATTGATTAAGAATCTCCAATACATATTGATGATTCTCTATCAATGAAGAACCTAAAATACATATAAAAGAATCTCTAAATCCCATACATATCAATCAATGATTTCAGAGTCTAAAACTCATTTTCATTCTTGGTGAATTAATAAGGATTCGTGAACATAACATAAATCTATAAGAGAGTCCTGGAGTAGGCAATAATTCCCCAAAAAAAGGTGTGATGAGCCTGACCTCCCATCCCCTCAACCCAAAAAAAATCTTAAGCCTCATCGGTCCATAATTAATTAGAACATACCCTTGGAATGTATTTCCAAATGGATATAGAATCATTGGGTGTTTCCGGTTCTACAAATATACCCGTTAGAAACCGATTGGAATGTTTGAACCTTAAAAAACAAGGTCATTCCCATTTCTAGAAGAAACAATCATTCATAAAAAACACTTTTTCAAAATTTATATTTTAATAGTTTGAGTTAATTTCTTTGAATTACTCATTTCTAAATAATAACATAATGAAAAAAAATTTCCAAACAAGTTTTATGGTATTTAAAGAAGTATTATTAATTTTTAAATTTCATAATACATTAAATTAAATGTATTTAATATTTTTTCAACTAGTCTCATGCTTTTTATAGTATTCCCCTAACTTATTATTATCATTTTATGGGTATTTCAAAAATTTATTTAACAATTCCTTATTTTGGAAATCAATCAAAGTTTGTTACCATTCTTCTCAACAATAATATTTTCTATCCTGCACAATTTTCTTATTTGAATTTCAATTGTTCTAATAGATTACTCTAGTTTTTAGTCCTTATATAATTCTATATAAATCACTCCAAAACTTCTTGGAATTATACATGATGACTGTATATAAGACTCAAAGTCATACAAGTGATTATGTACACTATGTTTACATCTATGTGATGAATCCCCATGGAAGTAACAACTCATCCCTGAAATCATTCTCCTTGAAGAGACATACCGTACCACTAATGGAATGACTAATTTATATTGATTTATCCCATTTTAAGGTCCTTTATCAACTGTTTCATCAACATCAATATTTATACTTCTGTCTAGTTTTAATTTTTTATTTCTTTATGGGTAGAGGTATACACATAATCCTTTATCCAATAGGTTATAATAACTCTAAAATATATTGCATTGGTTATGAAAAATTCACAAAAAATCATTACACTTAGGGCGACCCTAGTAGAAAGCCTATGTTACTCTATGCTGCTAAAAAATGCTGAGTGTGTTGGTTAGGGGTGGATTTACATAAAGACTAGGGTTAATATTTCTCCCTTGTAAGAAGTCTGGTTTTTGATTTATCCCATGTAAAATTATCTCTCTCTTTCATAGTTCCCTCCATACTAAATTGGTTGGGGTGTGAAGTGTATTCATAAAATATTTAGATCCAAATTACTATAAAATAATTTTTTTCATCTCTTTAATTTTATGTATACACTCTATAAACATCCACTATAATTATTCTACTGAGAAATAGTTCCATAATATTTTTTAAATATCCAAATTATGAAATTAACTTTTAATAACTTTTATAATTTTAATGAAGGATTATTCACAAACCCCCACCCCCTATTCCTTCTTTAATTGACTTATCCAACTAATCAATTCATATAAAAGGGTCATTCCTTAATGGATAATAAGATTCCTTGATTATTCCATTATGATTCCTAATAATTGTTATCATAGGTAGGCCTTATATAAGGATATTATGGCTCTATTAATATTTTTTCCAGACCCCAGCTGTTGGTATCTAAGGGATTCCCATTTGGGAATATTCATTTCATCTCGAATACCCTTAAGAATATTGTTTTAGTTTTGGTTATATTTTTCTCTAGTTTGTATCCTTTTCCCTAACAAGACTAATAAAATATATTTTTTTCATTTTGTTAGAAACACAATAGATTTAATTCTTCTATATAATGAGATCAACTCATTTCAATTAAATTCATTATTCATATTGGAATGACATAACGAAGATAACTTTTGATAAAGATAATTATTAAATCTCGTTCATTCAATGCTAGAAAATAAAAATACATGATGTTTAGCATGAAACATTAATTATAAATGATGATAATAAATATTCTTTACCCTATAATGTGATGAATTGTCCTTACTACTCTCTTAGTATATGTTTTTATAGTTATAAATCCTCATGTAATATGGATTATAAAATTTAGAGGACATTAAAAGTCACACATTTAGGAACATAAAAATTATAGAGAACTAATCCGGGTGTTAACAGGGTTAAATTTAAATAATTTGGAATTCATGACCATGATATTTTCAATGATATGTTTAATAGATTCACAAATACCATCAACATCATTATAACCCTCAGTGACACCATGATGAATGAATTTATGATTGAATCAATAATTTGATCCTTACCAAATAAGTGGAATTCAACATGTGTATCCATTTAAGAAAGAAAATATTTTTTATAATAACCTCTAGAAAAGGTAATTGGACCTATATTACAATATGATCTTGAATTGAGGTACATTGATCTTGATTCAACTAAATGAAGAAAGGGAGTTACATTTGTATCTAAATATATTTCTTCCATATCTTCCAATTATAACGAACTTGTCTAAATATACATAAAATTAAATCACTTTCATATAATACATAAAACATTACAAAAATGGACCCCCAAAGTCCACATTAGCTTAGTTCCTTTAAAAAAAATGACGAAAAATAATCTATCTCAATGAAAGATCTTCAATTTTCCAAAAAATACCTCCCCATTAGTGATTCTACTTAAAACCATTGATCATTACCTCAGGAAAGGAAACACAATAAAGGGGTGAGATAAAAATTTTTTGTAATGGTAAATAAATAAAATTTGTAAGAATATCCTGAACATAAGGGTGTTAGAATGCGATCATGTTCATTTAGAGATCACACTGTAAATATCAAGGATCATAATCAAGATTCCAGGAATAAATATTTTGAGTTAACAATAAATGAATCATAATAAAATAAATAGCATAAGACATGAAATCATAACATATTAGTAAGATATAGAATTTTGGAATACACATCAACATAAAACATAGTGAACATGTATAGGTAGAAATTGGTCCACACATTAAGTTAGGACATGAAATAAATCCCCTGAATAGATTTATATAAATGAAACCATGTCAACGCATAATGTTGGGAAGATGAAATAATGTTCACACAAAACATCGTGAAGAGTTAATCAGGTCCATGGATAACGTATAGACATTAAACCGGGCCAATTAATAAAATCGTGACCATGAAATCATGTTCCCAGATAACATTATGAACACATAATAATGTTCATTCATAACAATGTGAACATGTAATTAGGTTCATGAATAAATTTATATACATGAAACCATGTCCATGCTAATATTTTTTTACATTTAATCATGTTCATGAAAAACAATTATACTCATGATTCATGCATCATTAACCAATGCATTGGAGGGAGATATAGGTCCCTCCCATCACATAATGAAACTATATATGTATGTGCTCCATAAAATTAATCATATCATGAACCAATAAATTGGTTAGGTTTTATGAATATAAAATCATAACACATGAAATAAAATGTGTATAATTAATATTTAATCACATCATAACCTATATAATATAGGTAGGTTTTATAATCATTTCATTAAAGAGTAACCCATGAAAATAAGTGGGTTTCAAAAGCATATATCCATGGAAAAGAAAAGGATGTCCTAAGAATCATTCCAATAAGATATAAACCATTCATGAAATAATATTAATGGAACATTTGGATCATATACTATAAGAACTTAGGTAACATTAACAGATGTCATATTATATAGAAATTTACATTGAAATATATTTTAATTTTTTTAAGGAAAATATTATATGTTCTTTAAAAATTATGTTTAAAAAATAAAACCATTAGAAAACCATTTACATTGAATATTCATAAAAAATAGAAACAAAGCATCAAATCCTTGATAAAAAATTGTCGCTTATAAACTTATAAAAGAAACTAGAAAACATAAGGAATTTTTTTCATTTAAAACATGTAAAATAATCTTCATAAAATTTTAAAATCCATTTCATTGAAAACACATTAAAAATATATAATGAAATAATGGGAAAATTTTGAAAACCATTTCCCTTCAACATATATAATAATCTTGTAAATTGTTTGAAATCCATTTCATTGAAAATAAATTAAAAAATTAAATAGAAATGTTAAAAATGATTTCAAACCATTTTTCTTGAAAAAATTAAAAATACTCTTGAACTTTTTTTGAATCCAATTTCATTGAAAATAAATTGAAAACATATAATGAAATCTTGAGAAATGTTTTGAAAACATTTTTCCTAGAAAACTTATAAAATAAGATTAAAAAAAATTTGAAATCAATTTATTTAAAAATAATTTAAAAATATTTAAATATTTATTTAAAAAATATAAAATCTTTTTCATTGAAATACATTGATATCTTATGATATATATTTGATTTGTTTTTTTGAGAACATGGATTTGAGGAAATAGATATTTCCAAATGAAAGGAGAAATAATGATGGATTTTCATAAAGACCTTTTATTAATTATATTATGTACCAAAGAGTGAAAAATTGTACCATTACTAGTATATAACATGTATATGTATATATTAAGAGAATTCATGAGATTTTTGGAGAGACAGATCATAATATTTCTTCAACCAAAGCATAATCATAAACAATCTCGATAAACGTTTAGACGTAGCAGTAAATTGTTAGCATTTTAGTAACTTTAATACATGATGGATAGAATAACAATAAATTAAGATTATAATATCATTAAAATAAATTTATTAATGATATAAATTTCTAAAAGGAATTATATAAAACCATCATAAAAATATAGGTTCATGACATGGCTTGTGTCTTAATGAAGAAAAATTGGAACAGTGTGACATTACCAATTTGGTAACTTCTTAAACATAACCCCTGGGAAATAAATATCATATAATGGATATTTAAGTACACATAATAATAAAAATTAGAATAATATAATAAATACATGGGTAGTATACATTCCACACAAATGATATTAGTGGTGATCAAGGAATGTATCCCATGAAAATAAGAGGTCAGATAAAATCCCAAAACCTTGTGTAATGACTCTCTTCATACTCGTAAGAACCTACTGTATAATAAATATAATTTAATTAAAAATATATTAAAGTAACATATTTTTATATATAATTCCATATATGGTTTTATTATGACTTTATATTACCCTATTGTAAATAATTCTATGATAATATTATGCTATAGATAATATTCTCTTTGTTTTTTTCATGTGCCTTAATTTGTTATGAAATTGGTCCTTATGCTTATGTCATTATTTCCAGAATTTAAACCATGACATAAATAGAATTAATATTCATTATATATGTATTATAATAATATATATAATATATATGTATGAAATTAAATACACCGTTAATAGAGACGGTTGGACGTATGTACGCATGAATGCTACCTCCATTTTAATAACGTATTGAATGAATGAAAGTAAATGGATTATATGTATATTTATATTTATATATAATATCAATAAATTAGAATTGGTATTTAATATATATAATATAGGTTCAATAAACATATATTTAATTAATTTTGTGAAGTGTGTGAATGAACCACATCACTTTGATGGGGAAATAGTCCACACTTCCTCAAAAAAATTATTATATTTTCACTAGATTGAAAGCATAAGGTTATGTTATAAAAAATTAAATAAACATAAATAATTATAAATACCATATATATCATATAAAAATATATTTTCCATTATAATTTCCACCATGAGAGTAAGTAAATAAAAAATGTGCATTCATCATTTCGTGATGTTATAGTGAGCTTCACACATAACTAATATATTTGCATCCAATTAGATGGAAGTGTATATAAGTTAATGTTAAAACCATATCATAAAAAACAACTTAGTATATTTAGAATTATTTTTTTTATAAATTCATCTAATACGATGTTTTTTTGGGAGTGTATAATGGAAATAAAAGAATAGAAGTTGAGGAAGGGTGTTACCTCATAATCGGGTAAATCCTTTCAATTTGAACAAAAGAGATTCCTTGGAAGGATTTATGACCAAATGGAGGATTCAAGGATGAATTTAGGGATTTTTGTAATTTTATTTTCAATATATTTCCATAACATAATAGGTTTGAAATGTGTGAAGAAGAGGGAGATGTGGTGGCCTTCTATAGGGAAGGGAAAGGACACACATAGAATTATTGAAAACAAGTTAAGTGTACCAACATTTTTACCTGAAAAAGTCATAAAAAACCAAAACAATAATTTAATAATGTTTTGTGGCCGAAATATTTATATTTAATGAGTTTTTATAGGATGATAAGTAATTTGGGGCTTTAAGTTTAAGGTTAATTTCCTTGAAATGCTCAATTTTAGCTTTATATTTGCAATCAATTTATAATTACAATCACAAATATTTTTTGTACAAAACTAATTTTATGTTATTATAATTTATAAATTAATAAGATTTAAAATATTGAATAATTTTTTTAAAATTATACTCACATATGTGGAATAAATTAATAAAAAATCAATCGCCTAGTTAGGTTGATAATGCTGGTTTTTAAAATAAACAGTGTTCAAATGTTTTCTAAGATTTATATTCAATTTCAATGGAATATTAATTACAATTAAATAAATACTATTAATTGATAAATAGATGATCTAGTTAAATGTTTAAACCAATTTAAGATATAATTTACCGTTATAAATAAATGATACAAAAAGCATTTTTGAACTAAAATTCAGTATTTTTCATTATTCAATAAAAATGAAATATTATATAAAATTACAAAAAATTCATCATAAAGTAATTATTATGTTTATATTTCACATTTTAAGTTTATTATGATGTATTAAATATTTTAAATTTCAAAAAACCAGATTTAAAATGGATTCTCCCTTAAACGGTAGTAAAAATGCCTTAATAAAAACTATTGTATTTTATACATTAAATTATGTTTGTTTATAACCTATTATTAAAAAATATATTAGATTAATATCCAAAATATTTTATTGCAACTATAATATATATATATATATATATATTACGTTAATTTTAATCACTAATTTTGAATAATGTTATCTTTTTGGATAAAATAGAATTGCAGGAATAAAAATAGTTTTCATTAAAAAATTACCTTTATATTCAATTGGTTATTATATCCATTTTTTATTCATATGTATCTAATTAATTTAACCATTTATTTTCATAAGTTAGTCAATCATATTGATCATTATCAACTTAATGGTTATGTTATATCTTATTATATTAAATAGTAATATTTTTAATAACATATTATTCTCCTATAAATCTCGGTCTTTCGTGTTACAGAAGACATCAAGGAAAGTCATTATTACATGTAACACAAGATAACCTCTTTGTTAAGTGTATAGAAAAATAAAATTTTATGCTGCGTGTAGTGTTCAATTAACAAGGTGTTTCATATAATGCAATCCAAACATAGTGATTTAACATAAAATATTCTATTTTTATTGTTGTGTGAAATGAAAAATATCTAAAAGGTTAAATTAATTAGAAAAAATATATTTCCAAAAATCTCAAGGTTTTTAATTATACCCCCACATAAAATTAATTTATCCCTTAAAATTCATTTGTTTTATCAAAGCATTAATAATTTAATGTTTTATTCATAAAACCCACATAATATAACTAAATAATAAGATTTCCTTTAAAAAGAATTGTGTGAACCATAATGGCTTATCAAAGTAACTCATAAAAAGGTTTCCCTATAGGAGACTCTAGGTTAGGAGTGAAAATTGTACATGGAGGAAGAACATATATTTATATGGACTGATTAATTTCATTAGTCATAAACATGAGAATGGTCAATGAAAAGTTGAGGGCCTAAATGTTGTAAAACTATGATAATTTAAATGCCCATAAGTTCAATAAATATTAAGGAATTATGAAAAAAAATTATTTCTAGATTTTATTCCAGAAGATAATGAATTTTTATTAAAACATAAACTTTTATGTCATTAGGAAAACATCACCCATTTGTTGTTCAATGATCTACTTTACCTCTTTATCCAAAAAGTAAGGTGAATCATTCATTCTTGAAGTACTAATAGATAATGAGATCCATGATATTCCATCCCATTTTTCATCAGTTATCATTATCAAAATTTTGTTAGATCAGGTTATCCAATATGCATAAATCGTCATGGGGTTAGATAACACTTTAATTTTATCTTCTTCGTCCGAATTTTAAATTAAACTTTCATTAAATGGTTTACCGTAAAACCCTTTTGAAATATGAAAATACAAAACATTAGAAATAAAATCACGAAATACACTTAAAATTGATCCCTCATATATCTAAAAGTTTATAATGGTTTTCACCTTTCAAACGTGTGAATACCCTCATCTTAAATTCTCTAAAAACATGTTAATAACCATAGTTACAATAAATTATTTTTTATAACATGAAATCTCCCTTATTTCAAAATTATTCGATATTATGCTTAAATCCAAGAAGTTTTAAACATTATCCATGATGACAATGATCACATTGTCAACGTATCTGTTATTGAATCTAAGGTCATCATTATCGTCCAATTTACTTATTCATAATGAACATATCCTTAACCAAATATTATTATCTCAATAGTAGGAATTAATTAATGGTTACCTTCCATTAATCAAAATATCAACATTCCATGAAATCACTTTTTTATTTCTTCATCACCATGCAACATGTCCTTTTTTATATTTAGTTAAAACATATACTAAAAATGCCTATATATTTCACGATTCATATAACATAATATGTGAATATGAAAACATAAATACATCATTCATATAACTCTATCCCTAAACCATTTCATATGATTTATCATATTATTACATAAAAACTCATTCCTAGAATATGATATTTGAATCATGTAATAAGGTTCCCCAATATTAATATAATCATTTTTATTATGTATAATGTCAACAATACTGGATGAAAATAATATACCTTTCACATATTGTTTCTAGTCTCTCTATCTTCATAAGTATAACCAATAATCTTACAACATTCCGAATTCTCCTTATGATATTTCCAATTGGTAAATTGATTATCATAATTCACATATATTCCACATATGAAACATTTAACATTAACCATGTTCATTCTAGTTCTCGCTATTTACTAAAACCATAATGCACAGGGTGAGAAACACATATTGTGATGACCCCCCATCTTCAAGATGAGGGAAGGGACAACAATGTTCTCCATCCTTCCTTCATCAAGATGAAGGAGAGATAATGACCCCTGGGTCCCGGCTTCACTAGGACTTAGAGTGGAGACTAGCACCAAGTTTATAGAATCTCATAGAAAATTGAAGGCATGTCCCTTTTTATGTTACAAGATCAGTAGATAAGATGTCAAATCCCAAAAAACTCCTAATAACAAATGGAAAAGTGAATCCAAAAACCAATCACCGCATGCTTGTTCAATATGTAATGATGATACAAAGTACGAAAACACTCTAAAGTAAAGTACCAAAGAAAAGAGACTATGTAAAAATGAAAACTGCCCCCGATGCCTAAGCTAGTAAAGTCCATCACAGTCCTCAAATTCTTCCTGGAAACCTGAAAACAGATTTATATATGTAGGGTGAGTATACAAGTATACTCAGTTGAGAAAAACAGATTCCCATGCACAGGTGAGAGAACATACTAATGTCCATGTGAGAAAATATCAGAACCTCCAACCACCAACCAAGGAATACTAACTACCCTAGTCTCACCATGCCACACTCACCAAATAACACAAGTCAAGAAATGTAATATTATAAGACCATTAATATTTGGGTACCCCACACTAATTTCTCACTAGTTTAACTCTATTCCAATACAACTAACATCTTGATGATACCACTCTTCCCATACTCAGTCCCACTACCACAACATGCCAACACACACCTTGGCCTCAGACCACAGACAATCTCTCCTGCAGAAACTTGGGCCAAACAAACCACACCCCTCGCCCAAAGACACCTGGGGCTTATCCCGAATACACATGGGAAAAAATCTTATCCCAAACAAACCTAGGAATCTCATCTACAAAAAAAACATTTCTATAAGGATATTGGGCTATTGAAATCGTCAATCCCTTACATCCTACCCGGATACGCTCGAGCAGTAACAAAACAAAATAACACTACTGGAAAAACGACCTATACCCATGGTTGAAAACCGTGGGTATAGCCCCCAAAACCGTGGGTATAGACTATACCCACGGTTTTGGGAACCGTGGGTTGGAACGGAATCGGGATATGGGTCTTGACCTATACCCACGGTTCTACCAAACCGTGGGTATAGGTGTGTCACACACTAACACCCTTTTGTACAGCATGGCAGGGCAATTACCCCACAGTTTTCAAACCGTGGGAAAACTATGTTTCAAAAATCGCGGGCTTAGGGCTTCGAACCCGCGCTGCACGGACGGACTCAGCGCTGCAGTTCAAGAGCCGACCAACCCAGCTAACGATGTTATATGTTTATACATATAATTTTATTATAATATATTAATAAAAATGTAGTTATCTAAAAAACGCGTTGAGCAGGATTCGAACATGCAACCTGCAGGGACGAAGTACATCGGCGAACCAACTAGGCTACGAGAATTACGTTTATATAATTTTTTGGTTTTATATTTATATTAATATTGTCAGTATATTTTAAAATATTCCGTGTCGTGATTTGAACACAGAAATTCACAGAAATTAACGGAGAACTAAACCAACAGAGCTATAGAATTTATGTTCATAAATATTGGTATCCATATAGTTATATTATTTAAGACATTGTTCCCGCTTAAAATTTATTTCATCCCACACAATTGTTTTCCAATATTTCACCCCGTCATAATAGGGCAAAACTATACCCGCGGTTTTGAAAAACTATGGGGATAGGTCTTTGAAAAAATACACCCTATACCCACGGTTTTTCCAAAACCGTGGGTACAGCTCTTCACAAAAAACCTATACCCACGGTTTTGGAAAACCTGTGGGGATAGGTCCTCAAAAGAAATCTATTCCCACAGTTTTGACAAAACCGTGGGCATAGGGGACCTATACCCACGGTTTTGGAAAACTGTGGGTATAGGTTCCCAAACTATCCCTATACCCACGGTTTTCTAGAACCATGGGTATAGGGGGGACCTATACCCATGGTTTTTCACAAAACCGTGGGTATAGGTTGTTTTTCCAGTAGTGTAAGGTGCAAGGAAAAAAGTCAGTAACCAGTCATCCATCCTTCCTCTGGGGTGTTGGGAAAGACACCCTCCACCATGAAATGGTTGTTTTTGGAACATAGTACTCAAAAATGGTGTGGTTAATTTGTAAATCACAAGGAACTATAATTTATATACATGTAGGAAAGCAAACACTTATCCCAACCAACATGTTTCTAAAAAAACAACCAACCCAATCAGAACCACTTTTGATGCCACCCATATATGGATAACCACACGAAAACCACTACTAACCACACAATAACCCACCCACTTCTAAATTTCATTCACTGTAACTACACCAAAAAATCCTTTTCTCACAACACAGTTCCATAGCCCCACTACCCAAAAATTCCCCAATGCATTACCATTACACAAAAAGTCCTTATCTACACAGTTGTACAACAACCCAGCGTAGTTCCATGAGAAAAACATGACACTAGACGTTCAGTTGACTACAAGTTCATCAATTCCACAATCAATCAAAATATTAGACTATGATTCCAATACACCACCTCCATAGCCCCACACCAAAATCCCAAAACAACTTCCATTAAACCACCGACCTATTTCACCCACATTCCACACCCTTCTCCCAGAACCAACTCCTCTATCCACCCCTATACCCACAGTCTACACATTGCTAGAACCCAAAAGAACACAACACACATCCACACTTATCAAAAAAATATATATTTATATTTGCTAAATTTTGTTATTTAAACCACTTTAATAAACACGGGTGATCACACAAGAGTTTTTATCCTCGGGTATCCATTAAATTAACTAAGTATACATGATTAAGATTATTTCTTATTACTTCAAAATACCAAAAATCATAATGAATCTAAATAGAACACCACCAATATGAAAGAAAATGCCACCATTGACCATTATTTTTAGAAGTATTTACATCCATAATATATCACATCATCAACTTGGATAACAAAATAAAATAGATGATCAAACTTCAAATGACTCCTATCCCATTATTTTATTCAATATGTTATCTTTTGATCATACTCCCTTTTAATTTATTTCTTTGTTGAAGAAAGTTATTCATCTATTCATCAAAAAGGATCATTACCATATATGTCACGCATGATGAACAATTAAAGGGAAGAAAAATAAATTCCTACAAGATGATTAAAGGATTGAAGTTCCTCTGTGGGCCAAGAATAAGGGTCGCATGAGGAGTAGGAAATAACTCCAAGAAAAACTAAGTAGGAGATACATGGAATAGGTGTATGAATCATCAAGGGTTAAAGGATCTAGGTGAACCATGGTAAATGAAATGGAATAATGAAAGAAGAGATCTTGACTTAAGAAAGGGAGATGTCTTAATAATCTAGAATGTGATTTCAGAGTTCTTGAAAATCGGATCATGGTTGGACCATGCGATTTGGAGGATACAAGGCTGGTGGACCATTAAAATATATAAAAATTTAATAATTCCCTTTAGAAATAGTGTATATTGACAAGGGAATGGATATGAGTTGATAGGCTACCATTTCATGGAGGTAAACACGTAACTAGGGTGAAACTGAAAAAAATGAAAAAACTGGAAAAAATAGAAATGAGTCACCAATGGGTTAGTTACTAATGCTCAGCCACAGATGCAATCACTCACAGAAACTAATGCCCCATACCCACTGAATCATTGACCTACTGATAGCCTAACCCTTAACTATCTTGACCTACCATGGCTGAGCAACCGACGCCACAACCTACTGATGCTGAAGCACCAGACTCACTGATTCCAACACACCCAACTCACCGATTCTGATGCACGTGACTCACTGATGTCAACACACATGACTAATCGATACACTGACATGCCGATGAAGTGACCTGATAATGCAATGACATGCCGACACACTAAAATTCTGATGCACTGACATGCTGATGGAAAAAAATGGATATTTGGAAAACTCATCATGTAAGCCACTGATAGCTCCAAGAGCATCTCAAACACTAGATTTTAAATATGTAAGGGACTCGAAAAATACAATTTGTTGCATCAGATACCTGTTAAATAATTCTCATTCTCCTGAATTCTTGACTAACTGAGAAGAAAAGTGGTCTGAATAGCTATCCCTTAAGATACCTCTCGGGGGTAAACCACCTTTTGTTATTCTAAATTTGGAGTGAAAAACTAGACACCCAAAGACACCTCTTTGACATATATCTCATGAAAAACTATAGAAAACTATACCAATCCACTTCCCCAAGAAATCATATAAACACCAATGTTCACACTATCCAGACTCATGGATTAGGGAGCTCCTTCCTCCGTGTCAAGATAATATCCAATTTTAGTGGCATTGTCTCAACCGAACGGGTTTAATCGCATCTACATTAATGAATCCTGATAAGGGTTTAGGTTCTACCATTCCCATAGTCAATAATTTTCACACAAAATTATGGAAACAGCTTATCACACAACAAGTGAGGTCAACATTACATCAATAGAAAGGTAAAAATAAAAACAAAATAGAAAACTCAGAAAAACTCTTGGAATTGGGCCCACATATATGCTCTTCACCCCTTAGAATTGTCCTTAAGGCCACTATGCCTCCATAACACATGAAAAAAAGGAATGGTCCATCCACATAAAAACTTCTCTTCACGATCCTTGATTCGTTCTAGTCCCCCCACAAACGTTGTGTTGTCCTCGATATCTAGCTCTCCCCGGTCAAGGATGTGGGAGTCATTGTGTAGATACAGATTGAGTTGAGGGATATGGAATACATCGTGGATCTTCTCCAACCATTATGTCAATGCCAGCTCATATTCCACCTCTCCAAATTGTCCCAACACCTCTAAAAGTCCAATAAATCTTGGATAAATCTTTCTTCATCATCCAAAACTCCGATGTACACACTAAGGGGATAACTTTTAGGAAACATGGTCTCCAACTTCAAACTCCAAAGGAATCCTCCTATGGCCAGCATATGAATTCTTTCAAACTTGATCCACCTAAATCCACTTACACAAAATATGATCATTCTCTGTTGTGCTCTGCACTACCTTTGGTCAAAGAAGGGAAGCTTCAACTACCTCTGTCCAACACATGGGTGAACAACTTGGTATTTTATACAAGTCATCGAACAATTCCATGCCAATGATAGAGTGATAGCTATAATTGTAGGAAAATTCTACCAGGGGCATGTGTCGTACCCACAATCCTCCAATGTCTAGAATGCATGCTCGTAGAATATACTCCAATTTCATGATGGTCTTTTCTGTCTTCCCATCCATCAGAGGGTGGAAAGTGTTGTTGAGGCATAACTTAGTGTCAAAAGTATACTACAATCTGCTCGAGACTCATGAAATAAAACATGTATCCCGATCTGGGACAACATATCATGGAACTCCTTTTTTTCGCACCACCACATCCACATAACTCTTTGTTAATGGATCTACTACGCTCGACTCATTGCTCTCTAAGAAGTGAGCCGACTTCATCAACTAATATACAACTAACCAAATAGTTTCACATCCTTCCTGGTCCTTGGGTAATAATTTGATGAAATCCATTGGATTTCACTCCACTTCCACTTGGGATCATCTAATGGCTACAACAGACTTCCAGGAGACGGTGCTTAGCCTCCACCTACTAACACACTAGTAACCTTGCAACAAAATCCGCCACTGCCTGCTTCACACTGGGCCACCAAAATGGCTCCCTTAGGCCTTCTTAAAACTTACAGACTCCTAGATAAACTACCATCAGAGAGACATGGATCTCACAGATAACTCCCTTAGGCATTTCCACTGCATCAAACATCTTCCCATGGAATTGAATTTGATTCATACTATCCTACGACCATCCCTCTATGGAATCACCCTAGGATTTTTTATCACGAATCACTTTAGCATTTATCTCTCCACACTAAGACACCTCTTCATACTACACCAAGGAAGATTTCACTATCATATGAAACAGAGAGCCTCTTCCACTATCCTCCCCAGTGTCCAGGCACAAAGAGGAAGACTCTTCCATTGCCTTCTAAGCACTCATTAATTCCTATAATACCTCCTTCTATGACATCCTATTCAAGGAATCTGCCACAACATCCCCCATTCCTATGGTGTAAGAGATATTGAAGTTGTAATCCTGGATAAAATCCATCCACCATACCTATCACAAGTTTAGGTTTCTTTGGGAGAAGATATACCACCATCTTTTGTAAATCATAAAGACCACAGTGTCCTCCCTTCTGAGGTAATGACACAAAATATTTAGCACAAACATGACTACTGAAAGCTATAGTTCCTGGGTGGCATAGTTACATTCATGGGGATGTAACTTCATAGACCCATAAGAGATTGATCCCTGCTACAACATCATCACACACCCCAATCCTAAGATGGAAGTGTCACCTAACACCTCAAACATCACTCCTTCCTCTAGAAACCGAAGCACCAGGGCACTAAATAGACTTCTCTATAGATAGTTGAAATTTACCTAACGATACTCACTCAACATGAAACCCTGGTCTTTTCTGGTCAAAGATATTTATTGAGCTATAACATGAGAGAATTCGGGTATGAACCTCTAATAATAACATTTCGGACCCCAGAAACTACAAGCCTCCACCACATTCATGGGTGGTTCCCAAGAGATAACCATTTTAGCCTTTGATGGGTCTAATTCTATCCTTTGATGAGAAACCAAGTTTCTATGTAAGTTCACCTTTTTCATCTAGAACTATCACTTAAAAACATTCCATATAGATGGTGGTTTTAGAGGACATCAAATACATTCCTCGGATGCCCGACGTGCTCCTCCTGTGAACTTGAGTAGATTAGAATATTGTCGATCAAAACTATGATGAAACGGTCCTGGTACTCACAAAAAATAGTGTTCATGAGCCGATTAACATGACTGGTGCATTTAAGACACCGAAGTGCATGACCACAAACTCTAAGTGCCTATACCTTCACATGAAAGTAGTCTATGGGATGTCACCATTCTATACCCTTAAATGGTTATATCTATATTATAGATTGATCTTAGATAACCAACCTACCCCCTTCAACGTGTTTAAAAGATCATTAAACCTTAGTAAGGGGTAATGACTCATTACTGTCACCTGATTCCATCTCCAGTAGTCTATGGATTGTCTCATACCACCATCCACCTTCTTCGCAAACAATACTGGAGCACCCCATGGTGTCAAACTTTGCTGTATAAAACCCTTCTTCATCAGGTCATCAACCTGAATCCACAAATCCCGCAACTCATAATGCACCAACCAATAGAGAGCCACAAAAACTGGATGGAAACATGGTTGCATGTCTATACCAAACTCAACATCATGTCAATGGGGTAGATCCAAAAAATCTTCTTCAAATACATACCTGAATTTTCTCACAACCCACAGAACTTCCACCACCTCTGCATCTACTGATTCCGCTGACAGCTCGATTAACAATGAAATAAGAATCTCCACTCGCTAGTTTCCCTCATAAAAACTCCACTTTCCAGCCAGTTATATGCATTTGGCACCCATATCTAAGAACACGACCCTTCATCAGAAGCATTCAATTACTGCAAGAAAAGAAAAAATCCATTCTTTCCCTATGATAACATTGTATGGGTGCATATTTAGAATAAGAATACCCCCCCTGGGTTGATGTGGCCCCAACATTAGTCTACATCCTCGACAAACACCAAATAGATTAGTTTGACCTCAAATTATAATACTCAACATTAGGGGAATGAATAGTCTCTCTACATCTAGTCCCACATCATGGGCATGACCGGGTGAAATAAAGGAGTTCGAGGGTGTTGAACCAAACAAGGAATACACAAGGTTACTAAACAGACTGATCGTACATCAAACATCCTGTAGCCCTACTGGAACTACTTACACTGTAGCGTGTAACTGCCCATTCCCAGCTACTCTACCTATCTTCTATAAACCACCTCCCTGACCATGCCCTAGTCGAGGTCCCTAAGAAGTTTCCTATGGTCGACCTCCTCCAGCACCATCTACCCTCAATAGAGTGAGAGATCACAACCCCTTCTCTTGGAAGGTCCTGACTGGAAACTACTCTTACTAAGGTGGGTGCTGATCCTTCCCACCCCAACCATATGACACTAAAATAAGGAACTAGTTCCAAATATTTCCATGACCTCCATAGATAAATCACCTCAGTACTGGGACCACAAAGAAATGGAGAGGACTAGGAGAGAAGAACTGGAACCATTGAGGCCTAGTCCCAACTAGATAAAACCTAGAAGGCCATGACGCTAGAGACATGCTTCTGAGAGCATTCCCCTTTAATAAACTCGGCTATATCCCCTCTCGTGGCACACCTCATAGTGAGTGAATCCATTAAATTACCTCATCCTTCTTCTAAACCACTATCAACTATGATAGAGTGAACGGAGTAATAGAATACAGAAGAGATGGTTGTAGTGACTTCTCTAAGAATCAAAACCAGCAATCCTCTTCTGGGAATAGATCTAAGGAAAAATATAGGAGATCCTTGAACTTGATCCCCAGTTCCTTCAAAGACATACTCCTTTCCCAGAGGAAGTGTAGCTCTGTCCTCTTCTGAGACCTCATCATTGAAGAAATTAATTCCTCCTGGAACGTCCTTTCAATGTTATCACACGAGACCGTAGTTTCCTTCCTCTCCACAAGGTAAAGCGTACACCACTAACACACTGCTCCTGCTACCTAGATTGCTTCCAGAGGAACCCAGTACTTTGTCAGATCCAAGATCAAGCTAAAAGTGATCACCAACTCTTCAATCCATCTTTCAGTCTCTATGTCTAAGACGATGCCCTTGTTCTTCTCTAGAGTCTTCCACTTAAAGGAACAAAGTGTCTTCTTCCAATATTCATCTTCTTACTCTCGATCATCCCTCCTCTGATCAACCGGGTCAACCTGTCAGGCCTCAACTGCTCGTATCCCATAGGTGCGACATTCGAGTGCCATAGCTGAAAAAGTAAACAAGGAACTCCTAAGCCTGAGTAGTGTGGAAAATTAATTTTAATTTTTTTAAATCTTAATTTATTTTAAATTCACAAAATACACAATAAATAGAAGAACACAAGTCATTATGATGCATTTACCTTTCCTAGGGTCTCTACCATGAAATCGGTGTAGCCTCACATGGTCATTCAGTAAGTCCATATTCCTTGCATCATATCACATGGGGCCCTAACATCTCGTGTCCTAGATGTTCTTCTGTGTCCTATATCACATTCCAATATTTCCTAACACCATTGCCCCACCATCCCATTTAATCCTTACCATGACTAACTCAAAAAGAAATCATATCTTTAAACTACCAAAACCTCATCCTCTAATATCATTTTTTCATAACCCACCTTCTCCATGATGAGGGAAGGGATGAAAAAGTACCCCATCCTTCCTTCCTCAAGATTAAGGAGAGATCATGACCCCCCCCCCCCCCTCCCCGAGTCCTACCATCAGTAGGCCCTGAATTGGAGACGAGAACCAAGATTATAGAATCTCACATAAAATGAAAGGAATTTCCCTTTTTATGGAACAAGATCATGAGATAGGATGGTAAATCCAGAACAACTCCTAAAACAAAATGTAAAAGTGGAGCCAAAACCCATTTCCCACATGAATGTTTAATGACTAAAGATGATACAAAGTAAAAAAAAACTCTAAGGTAAAGTAACAAAAGAAAAGAGACTATGATGCAATAACAACTGATCCCAATTCCTGAGCTAGTAAAGTCTAACACGGTCCTCAAATCCCTCCTGGAAACCTAAAAATAGTTTTATATATGTAGGGTGAGTATACGGGTATAATCATTAGGGAAACTAAAGCTACCCATGCACAAGTGAGGGAACATACTAAAGTACCTATGAGAAAATAGAAAAACCAAAAACCACCAACAAAGGAATACTAACTAGCCTTGAATCACCAGGGAACACTCACCAAATTACACAATTCAAATAATGTAATTGTATACACATATCGATATTTTGTACACCACACCACATTCCCACTGGTTGACTGCTCACCCGTAATGACAAACATCTTGGCACTACCACTCTCAACATACGTAGTCCTACAACCACAACCTACTCACAAACACTAGGGCCTCAAACCGCACACAATCCCGCCCGTAGACACCTGGGCCACAACAATCATGCCTCTTTCCCAAAGACACCTAAACCTCATCGTTAGGACACTTGGGAAAAAATAATCACTCAGAAAAACCTAGCACTTTCATCTATAACAAACCCTTTCCTATAGGATCTTGGGATATGGTAAGCCTTATGTAATTATAGTCTGTCCGGATATGCTTGAGTGGTAAGAAAATAGAAGAGGGTGCAAGGAAGAAATTCACTAACCAACCATCCATCTTCCCATAAGGATGTTTGGAAAGACACCCTCTCCCATGAAATGGTGGTGTTCGACACATAATGCTCAAAAAGGGTGGGGTGCATATGAAAATCACAAGGAACTAAAATATATATACATATGGGTAAGAAAACACTTTTCCCAGCCTACGTGTTTCTGAAAAAACACCCAACAGACTCATAACCACTTTCGCTGCCACCCCTATATGTACAACCACACCACAGACACTTCAAGAGAATAACCAAACCCTTTTTCATTTTACCAATTGTCCTTTATTTATTTAAGGGATTCACTATAATTCATTACAGCACTACCGGTAAACTTCCATGAACATCATCTATAATCGCCATAGAAGGCGAGGAGTCTGGTTAACAAAACACACAACAACCATCCCACTGCCGAATATCATTCTCTATAACGACACCGCACAATCTGTCTCTCACAACCCATTCCCACATCCCCACTGCCCAAATAATTACCCAATGTAGTCCCACTACACAGAAAATCCATATATAAATAGTAGTCCCACTACCCAACGTTACTATCCAACCATAACACTGAAAGGCGGTCAAACTTCCTACAAGTTCATCCATTCCACAAACAATCAATCTCTCAGACTGAGATTCCAACACCCCACCCACACATCCCCATACACAAACCCCAAAACAAATAGAATTAAACCACATCCCAGCTACGCACACATAACACACCCTTATAAAAAAACCAACTCCTCTATCCACCCCTGTACCCATAATCTACACACGGATAGAAACCTATATAACACAATACACAACCACACCTATCAAATATGATATATCCAGATTTGTTAAATGTTGATATTTAATTCAATTTGATAAACATGGGTGATCACACAAGGGTTTTCATCCAAGGGTGTCCATTTAATTTACCATGTATACGTGATTAAGAATATTTCATGTTACTACTAAATAACATACATGAAAACGAAAATAAACAGAACGCCCCCAGTGTGCAAGAAAATGCCACCAATGACCATGATTTTTAGAAGGATTTATAGCCAAACCAGATCACAACATCAATAAAGATAATAAAAGAAAATATATGACAAAAATTAATCAACTCCCATACCATTATTTCAATAACTCTTTTATATTTTGATCATACTCCTTTCTTATTTATTTCATTTTTTATGAAAATTATTCAGGTGTTCTTAAAATGTATAATTAATATACATGACCAATATGATGAAAAATTAAGGGGAAGTAAAGGAATTCCAAACCAAATGATTAATGGATTGAAGTTCCTCCTTGAGGCAAGAACATGTATCACGCGATTTGTAGAGAATAAATCCAAGGAAAATTGAGTAGGAGACCTCTGGCACATGCGTACGACTCTTCTAGGAAGTAAGGCTCTAGGCACCCAACGGGAAATGAAAAATAATATGTAAAAAAGATATCTCATCTTATGAAAGGGTGAGATCTTAAAAATAAGGGAGAAAATATGAAATTTCATGAAAATAGGATCGTGGTTTGACCATGCAATTTTGCAATTACAATGTTCGTGGAACATTACGAGAAAAGGTGAATTTAATAATTCCCCTCGAAAACAGTGGGGACAGACCTGTGCATGACTATGAGATGATAATATACCATTTCACAGAGGTAAACTCGTAATTGGGGAGAATCTAGAAAAACTAATTTTTTTTGAAAAACTAGAAATGAGTCACTCATGGGTGAGTCAGTGACACTAAGACATCGTTGCAATGAGTCACCAATGCTAATTCCCTTGACCCACTGATGCCTCCACCTACCAAAGTCTGGACCTACTGAAGCCCTGACCTATCAAAACTGGGCCACTGATTCCACGAAAATATAATTCCCTGACCAACCAACACTGATCCACCAACTCCATGAACTACTGATGCCGACACACTTGACTCACCGATGCTGACACACCTGACCCACCAATTCCCTTACACCTGACTCACTGATGCAATGACATGCCAACGCACAGACATGACGACACACTAACATGATGATTCAATGAAATGACGATGGAAAAATTGTAACTTTTTCAAAATCATGAGGTAAGCCACTGAAAGCTCCTAAGACACCTTAAACACTAGATTTTCACAAAGCAAGGGCCTGGGGAAATCTGGCTTATTATATCATAGAATAAAACCACATAATAATGATAACATTACTTATATGATTACTAAATTATTAAAACTTTCTATAATATATGAAATATTAGGTTTATCCTTTTTTATTATTATCCCAATTCCATTAAAAGCCTTTTTGTGGGTTTTAATAGTTTTTTGAATTTACAAATAATATCACTCGGGAGTGTCAAACCAAGTGGGCAGTAAGGCCTGTTGTTCTGTACCAGTTTACCCAAAGTCAAAACTGAACCACTTTGTTGGAGTTTATACCCTTAGGTACATCAATCCTAGATCTACATCCACCTATAATATCTAGATAGGTATGTATTTCTTGGAAACTACACACTCTATCCTTTACCATAATTCTAGTGCATTTTATTAAATGTTAACTCATCCTTATACTTTTCCTAAGAGACATCCCTAGAAAGATAATTTGAAATATAGAAAGTTATTTCATGGAGTTTTTCACATTATAGTTCCTAAATGTTGACTAATACATATCTATGAACTAAAAATAACAATCGAGTATTAACATACATAAACATTGTATCAATGTTTTAGAATACTTACAATATCGTAAAAACAGATTCCCAATGACTATATTCGTTTAGTTCCTTTGGATAGTTGGAAAATATATTCTAGCTTAGTGAAAGATCTTAAATTATTCCCAAAAATGTATCCCCCTTATTAATTCTACTTAAAATCGGTCTTCATTACCTAAGGAAATGTAACATAATAAAGGGGTGAGATAAAATCCATAGTAAGGGTAAATAAAGGAAATGTATTAGTATATAATGAACATAAGGGTATAAGAATGTTATAATGATTATTAAAATATTATACCATTCATATAAAATCTTATAAACATGAATCACATAACAATGATATTCAATTCATAATATATGAATTATAAGGAAATCAAGAGAATAATCCATGAAAGCAACCCATAGTAATGAAACATGAAATATTGGAATACACATAAATGTATAACATACTGAACATATATAAGAAGAAATAGGTTCACACATTGAGGAATTGAAATCTGGCCCTTGCATTGAATTACATACATGGAACCAATTCTACACATAATGTTATGAGAATGCAATTGGGTTCACGCATAACATTGTGAACATATAATTAGCTTCATGCATAATATATGGACATGAAACCAGACCCATATATAACATTGTGAAAATGTAATTAGGATCACACATAACATTGTGAACACATAATAATGTACATTTATAACATTGTGAACATGTAATTAGATTCATGCATAAACTTATATAAATATAACCAGGTCCATATATAACATTGTGAACGTGTATTCAAGTTTATGCATAACATTTATACTCATGAGATATCCATTGTTACCAAATGGATTGGAGGCATATATACATCCCATATGTCACATAATTAAATCATACATTTGTGATACACATAACATTTATAATATCAGGACACATTAAAAGAGTTCGGTTTTATAAAAATCAAATTATAACCCATGAAATGAACTGGTTTTCATTAACATTTCATCACATCATAACTGATGGAAAAGAGTTAGGTTTCATAATCATTTCAAAAAATAATAACCCATGAAAATATTGGGTTTAAGAATCATATATTCCATGGAATATAAATGGGTATCATAAGAATCATTTCATCAAAACATAAACTATTAAGGAAAGATTATTAATTGAACCATTGTATGATTTTTTTGAAGGGCATGAGTAACATCCATGGATTTCATCTTAGAAGGAAAATAACATGGAAATTTGTTTTAAAAAAAATTCTTGAGGAAAATATACATTATTTTTTGAAAGCTATTTTTATAACATAAAAATTTTCAAAACACATTTTCTTTGAAATTTAATTTAAATATCTGAAACAAGGCTTGAAATCATTTTGGAAGTAGTTTCCCTTTTAAACGTATAAATTAATCCTAAAGTTTTTTTAAAAAAATATCATTGAAAAAATAAAAAATAATAATGAAAAAATTTTAAAATAAATTTAATTGAAAAAATGTTGAAAACCTATAAGGAAAACATGAAACTGTTTTGAAAACAATTTTCCTTTATAACATGTAGAATGAGCTAAAAAATGTAATAAAACCCATCACATTAATAATAAATATATAACTTATAAAGAATGAATGAAAATGTTTGGAAACCCATTTTCCTTTAAGACTTGCAAAATAATATTGAAATTTTTTGAAAACCATTTCTTTGAAAACACATCAATAACTTAAAAATAAGTCGTGAAAACATTTTGAAAACAATTTTCTTTAAAAACATGTAAAATAATCTTGAAAATGATTTCACAACCATTTCATTGAAAATAAATTTAAAAATTATAAGTAATTATTGAAAAAAAATTGAAAACTTATTTATTTTTAGTTAAATTTAAAAATTATAATGGATATTTTAATTTTTTTATAAAACATTGTTTTAAAAGAAGACATATTTATGACCAAAAGAAGAAATAAATTTGAATTTTCATAATTTACTATTACTAATTATCTTCAGTAAAAAAGAGCATAAAATTGGTAATATTACATGTATATATCATGTATATCCTCTTATTAATATTTTTCATGATATTTCATGAGATATGTACCATAATATTTCATCAATAGAATCATAATCATACCTAATATCGATAAATGATGATATTGTTGCAATAAAGTGTTACCATTTTTTTAAATTTTATTCATGATGGAAATAATAACATTTAATGAATCTTAAAATATCATGAAAGTAATATAATTCATTATATAAAATTTCTAAAGGATTTGTATACACCCCATATAAAAATATAGGTTCATGACATTGCATGTGTCTCAAAGAAGTAAAATTTAGACAAATTTACTTTAATGATTTGGTAACTTTTGAAACATAACCCCCATGAAATAAATATCATAAAATAGATATTTAAGTACCCATAAACATAATTATAATAATTATAAACTACATTCATTGGAATTATACACACCACAGAAATGAAATGAGTAGTGATTAAGTCATACATCACATGGAAATAAAAAGGTAGATGAAATCCCCTTACCTTGTGTCCATACTCTCTTTATACTCAGAATAAACTACATTATAATAAATATAATTTTTTTATAACGATTTTAAAATATATATTCTTATATCCAATTCCATATAATTTTTCATTGATAATCTATATTATCCACTTTGTAATAATTATATGTTATGTTTACACATTGGGTAGTATTTCATTTGTTTTTCACATGTGTCTAAATTTTTTATATCATTGGTCCTTATACTTATATCATGATTTCTAGAATGTAATAAAAAAATATAATCAATATTAATTATATTTTCATTATAAAATCTATATAATATACAATTATGAAATGAAATACTATGTTTTTGGAGACGGTAGATCGTACATACGCATGAATGATGCATCTATTTTATTGACCTATTGATGGATTAAAAAATTTAAATATAATTATATTTCTATATGTATATAATATCATTAATTCATAACTATTATATCATATATATCCTATAGGCTCACTAAATGTATCCTTAATACATTGCATGTAGTCTATGAATGAAAAACATCTCTTTGAGTGGTCAGTAGTGTATACTTCCTCAAATGAAATTATCATGTTTACACAAGATAAAAAGCATAAGGGTATTTTATAAATAATAATTAGAAAAGAATAAATACATTATAAATATCATAAATATAATATATAAATAGAGACTCCATTTTAATTTCCACCATGAGATGTGGTAAAGGGAAAATGAAAAATAGTCATTTCATGAGGCAGTACTTTCTCATATATGTAAATAGTATGTTAGTTATCGATTAGATTGAAGTGTGTGTATGTTATGGTAGAAAAATTAGCATAAAATCATACTAGTATATTTATTATACTGGTTTTGTTATAAAATAATGTAATAATGTGAGTTTAGGTAGTGTAGAGTGGAAATAAAATAAAGGAAATTGTGGTACGGTGTAACCTCTATATCGAGTAACTCCTTTTGGTTTGCAACAATGGGTTCCATATGAATGATTTCTGACTAAATACATGATTATATATTAAGGGATGTATTATAAAAAGTTTATATTCATATCTTGGACTAACCTATGTGGATTGATATGTGTGAAGAAGATGGTGAGGTGGCGACCTTTTATAGGGAAGGGAAAAGGCATACTTTGAATTTTTTAAACAAGTTAGGTGTATCCCTATTTGTACCTAAAAAAGTAACAAATACACAAAAAAATGTATTTTTTGTGGCCAAAATATTTCTAGATAATGGGTTTTTGACAATTTTATAGATCATTCTGGATCTTATTTTTAGGTTTCATTTGCTTATTTTTCATAATTTTACCTTAGGTGTAGTTATTATTTTTAATGATGTTCAGTAATAGTTTTTTAAAAATACATAGTTGAAATTATTAAAAAATATAAATTATTTTGATTTATAATATTAAATATATTTTTCCAAATTCCAATCTTGTAATTCTCAAAAATTAATTTAAATTTAATCCCGTAGTCGGGTCGATAATGTGGGGTTTTAAAGGAAAGAAGCTAAATAGTTTTCCATTTTATTATATTCAATTTCAATATGAAATTGATTCCAATGACCTAAATTGGTTTAATTGATACAAATTTGATCTAATTAAACATTTAAACTAAGTTAATTTATAATTTTACCTTATAAAAATTATATTGAAGTGTAATTTTGAACTACAATTTATTATTTTAGACAATTCATTAAAAAAGGGAACCTTATTGAAAAATAAAACAATTCAACCTAAAATATTTTTTATATTTATTTTTAAATGATGAAGTTAGTTTGAAAATATTAAATCTAAAAAGATCCAAAAAATTTTATTTTATATAGGTTCTCTTTTAAAAGGTGGTAAAAATTCCTTTATAAAAACATAGTATTTTTTGAATTAAATTGGGTTTGTTTTCATAATATACATAACAAATATATTGAATTAATATAAATAATATTTTATTTTATTTATAATATATATATATATATTTCATTAATGTCACTGAATAATTGTAATTAATTTAATCTACTAGGATAAAAAATCATTCTGTGCATAAAAATAGTTTTCTATAAAAATGTTCGCTTTATATTCAATTGGTTATTATATCCATTTTTTATTCATTTTTAGATAAAGAATTCAACCATGTATTTTGATAACTTATTTATTACTATTCATAACATTCAACTTATCAACTATTTTATAACTTATTATATTAAAAATTAATATTCTAAATAATATATTATTGTTCATTAACACTCGGTCTTGTGTGTTACGCAAGACAGTGAGGAAGGCCATTTTTTCAAGTAATGCAATAAAACATTGGTGTTCCATGTTGAAAACAAAAAAAATCAAATTTATTATTCATTTTTTGAATGATTAACTTGTTTTTGTGTATTATACAAACCATTTAAAATTATTTAATGTGAAATAACTATTTTAGTGTTGTGTGAAATGAAAAATATCAAAATTACTAAACAAATTAAAAAATATATTTCACAACATCTAAGGGAGTTACAACAATGATTCTTCATATTCTTGTAGATTATAGAATGAATTTTCTCTAATTAAATTTTCTAAATTAATTAAATGAATCATAAATAAAAAACATACCGTTAAAAATTACGAACAGGAATGTAATAAATAAAAAAACGTATTTCAAAATAGAATGTAATAATGTTAAGTATATATTTATATGTTATATATTAAAGAAACATATCCATATAAAATATGAGTTTACAAATATTAAATAATAAAGGGAAGATGATAAGTACAAAAAGGAAATAAAATGTAATAATCATGTTGGTTGGACTTCCACTAAAGAATCTGACTCCATTGAAGTATATGGAAGTGAAGAAGAGACAAATAATCTTTAGAGGATGTGAATACACCCTAATGTAAAAATTTATTTTGAATATATTTTCAAACCTCATGTTTTTTGTTAAGTATAAACATTGAATGAGGCTAATAATTATTATATTGTGATTCTGATTCTTAATCCTATTTTACTTCCAATCATGAATAATCTAAATTAATGATTTATGTGATTGATTTGATGAATTTCAAGACGGAATCAAAAATAAATCAAAATAAATATGAAATTTTGACTAAAGATAATAAATATATTATAAATATTTGGTAAATATTATTTTGGAAAATTAAAAATTGATGATTTCTATTTTATAGTTTCTTAAATAAAAGGTTAAAATTAAAAATATGGAACATAATCATACAATATTTGAAACGTAAAATCAAAAATTTTAAAATTATTCTTCCTCAATAAATGATAAATTTTGTGATTAAATTGAAATTGTATTGAAATAGAATGTTAATAGAAATTATTATATTGTTATTTTAAAATAAAAGTTAATTGTATTTTTAAAAGTAAAATAAAACAATGATAATATGGTATCCCTTATGATAAAATAAATACAAATTAGTATTTTTTTTATAATCATCGAATTCTTATGATGTAAAAGGCTAATTTTGTAAAATGTTCAATTGTAAATATTTCAAATGCCCTATGTATCAAATTTCCTCTACAAGGAGGTTATATCGATAAATTTTCTATATGGTTTCCTAAATAAATAATTTTTATTAGAGTTTCTATCGCTAAAAATGTATGTTCTCATATAACATATAATAAATTTTTTAATTCGTATTGTGTACTAAATAATTTTCTTACTAACCCAATCAGACCCAAAATAGTATTGATAATAATAAATGATCATGTTTTCAATTTTTCCAAGATCTGTCACATATCGTAGTTTATGTAAATAGTTTATAATCTATGAAAAGATAAATTTTATTGATATAAAAGGAGTTTATTAAAAAACATTATATGTACTGATATATTTATTAAGGGGGAGATCTTCTATCTAAATTTCAATTCCTTTTAGGGGGATATTAATCTATTTTTTATATTTAATGCATGGTCATTAACATTTTATAATATATAATTTTTTGGGGGTGGTTAATGTTCTCATTCTCTATATTATTTGAGTTAATATTTTCATTATGATTATTGTATTCTTAATGTAAGATTGAGGGAAAATTTATTAGTTTATGGTAATAACATTTTAAATAGAATTAATTATTATTTTATAGATTATTTAGAAAAGGGGGATTATTTTTTACTGGTACAATTTTTAATAAAAATTGGGATATTTTTTGTTCATTTGATTTCCTGCATTTTATATTTTTTTTACTAAAATTATATTTATATTATATATTTCAAAACCCTATTGTCATTTTATATGAAAATTAATTTTTATTATCTCATTTTTTTAACATCATATTGAGTTATCAAGATGTTATTTTTATAAATCCTATTTAATATGAAGGATAAAACATTTATATAACATTTATTCAACTATAATGATGTCTAATACTATTTATTACATTTATGCATTTTTATCTAAATATGATACAATATTTTTTATAAAGAATATTTTTCTTCTTATTCCATTCCTTAATTATTAAATTATAACTTGATTGATATATATTTCCTTCATGTGAATTTTCTTTACATAAATATAGAATACATTTCTATACATATAATTATAATAATTGTAACTCTTACTTTATTGTTTATTTAGTGAAACAAATTCCAAATGATCATATAATAGTTCTAGAATTATAGAATTTCAAGAACTGAAAACCATTTATATTCTTTTATATCTCTTCAAATTTGAAATTTAATCATTTACTCTATGTTGGGTAAGAAAGATATTAGGTATTTATACATGTCATTAATCTACATGAAATAAAAAAATTGGTATTTATTTATTATAAAAAATGGTTGCATTTATGAAAAATTGTCTATTATGTTTTCAGAATTTTTGAATGTGTTTTGGTGTATTTTGATTATATCTCATTATATAATATCCAGATTTATGATATTATTGATTAGATTGAAATATATCTAAATTATATTCATGAATTTATTCTGGTCCATATTCTAATTCTATTTTTTAGATAGTTTAAAAATAACTGAATTTTTAGTTGAAAAATCTACTTGAAATGATGAAATATTGTTCATCATATTCTACCACTAGTCGGTTACCTCCATGGAAGAACACTCCAACTCTATATCTCCAATAGTATAAGGTAATTTCACTATTTACAATGGTAAATTTCTTGTGTTTTCATGTTTATAATGGTAGATCTTTATTTCCAACGGTAGATCTGCATCCTTCTAACAATATATCATTTTAATAAAATACCAAATGGTTAATTTCATAGAAAATATTATTCTTTTTATGGAATTTCCCTGAATTATTATTATCATATAAAGGTTAATTATAAATGATTTGATTATTCCTTTAGTTTTGGAATTGCAACAAATTTTTTACCATTATTCTCAACAATAATATTTTCACTCCAGAATAATTTTGTTATTTGAATTTGAGTTTTTATAATGGTTTACTCGAGTTTTAAGAATGAAAATATTTCTATATAAATCAGTAAATGGATGCTTGGAACAATACACTATGACTACATGAGAAAATACTCAATGAGATACAAGTTTTCCTTTACAAAATTATTACAACGTTGTGATGATTTTTCAAGGATCATATATTCATTCAATTCATTATCTGTGAAGAGGTGTAATATAACTATTCAATAACACTAAAATTATATTGTGTTCATCTATTCAAAGGGCCTACATCATTTGTTTCATCAATAATACTTACTTATTCTTATATATAGTAAAATTATTTTTATATATTTTCTATCTGGGTAGAGGTAATCGCAGAATCCTTTTCCACAATAGTTATACTACCTATAATATATTTCCTATTGTTTATGAACACCTGAACAAAAATAAGAACACTTAGGCTGGGGATGCTTCTATAGAAATCATGGGATTGAGTATCCTCCCTTAAAAGGAACTCTGTATAGTTTTGGTGATACTCTCTAAAAAGTATTAGGTTTGTATTTATCCTACGTAAGAAGTTTTTGTTTATATTACTCTTTTGTAAATTCCCCTCCTTCTCTTTAATAGTAGGTTTCATACTCTATTGGTTGGGCTTTGAAGATTAGACTTTGAATAATTTAGTTCCAAACTACTAGAAAATTAATCATGTTCACCTCTTTAATGTTTTGGATACAATCTTTACACATAAACTGTAATTAATGTTTTATGAAAGGGTTGTTTAATAGTTTTTTAACCACTACAATCCATAATTAGTTATCAATAAATTTGTTAATTTTATTAAAGTCATATTCACCCTTCCCCAGTAGTTCTTCTTTAATCTATGTATCTTGCAAAATAAGCACATCTTGTATGTTACAATGTTTACCAATAGCCATGTTAAAATTAGAGCATATAGACAATGATTTTGGAATAATTATACCATGGATGTTTAAAAATAATGATTCCATATGGGTGATAGTGGATCATCTCCCAATTTTGGATCACATATTCCCTATATGTGAAACATATATGGTTTAAGACTTGTCCAAAGTCTATATTGGCTAAATTTTAATGATTCATAGAGTCCTTGTCAAGATTCTATCAAACTGAGAAACTAGGTTCATGTCTCATTTTTATAATTCCTTACATTAATCCAACGGAACTCATTTCACTATGATCATATCATATCATCCTAAAATGGATAGAAATTATGAAAGTATTATACTATCATTGGAGGAAATTCATAGGGATTGTATAAAGTATTCTGGTTTCTCATGGAATAAGTATAATTCATTAGTGGGGTTCAAATTCAATAATTTTTATCAATATAAGATACATATAGATCATTTTTAAGAATTTTTAATTGTATTTTTCATTCTCTAATTTGTTTCGTGTAAACAGAAGTGACATCATTAATTAGACTCATCATTATGCATGAGGAATCATAGAAGATTAATATGACCTAGAAGAGTGTGGTTATGGATTAGAGTGATCCTAAATCTTATTCAGATCATAATAATTTAATGTTTTCATTTGAGGTGACTATTAATTTGTTTTTGAGAATCACATCGACACATAGGATCATAGTTATGGTATGAATGGAATGATGTCCCCTCCATATTAAATAATTTTTAAGATACATTGATGAACTGTTGAGGTGGCTCACAAGTTTTATTTTCCACTGAGGATCATTTCAGCGCAACACATGTTTCTTTATATCATATTTGAAAAAGTAAAAACCTGATATTTACCATGATATTGGATGGGGTAACATTGACCCCGATCTAGATTCTATGTTGATTCATGTGATGCTACAGATTTTGGATATGATTAAGAAGATCATGTATGGGAAAATAATCATTCTATAACATGCTTCATCGTAAAATGGCCATATCAATCAAGAGATTTGGGGGCATGAAAAGTAATTTTTTGATCCATGACCAAAACACTTCCTAGAATCCCATGGTTTTCTGATTTTTGTGGATGGAAATATCAATGATGGGGAGAATGTTTAAACCCTGATATTATGTACTTAACCTTTGTTTTATTTATTTACTTCTTATATAATGATTGGGTTCTAATTTGGGAGTCTCATGTGTGAATTATTCTTGTTTTGGAGGGACTTATAGAGGTTCATGGTTTAGGCACAGTAAGTATAAAGCATACATATCCCTATAGAAACTGTGAAAAGGTTGAAATTATTTAATGGGATGATTCATCATCAGTGCATGGATTCCCAAAAAAATTGAGTTCCTAGGTGAAACTGTGCTTCTTGAAATAGAGTGAAAATCACAGTTTTTTAATCTTCTTCTTAACCATGTGATCCAACTATTTGAGTAGTTAGATTAAGGTAGTAGTATTGCATGATTGGTAGGTGGTTTCAAATACCATGCAGCCTAACTATGTATCATATAGTTTTCACCAATAAAAATTTGTATCGAATATGAATTAAGCAAAGAAACCTCCTTTAATCTCTTAATCCATCAATAAATCTAATTTTGTTTCTCCATAGTATTGATAGATGATAAACTTTAACATTAAAGAGGTTATAAGGTGAACCGAAGTGTGTTGGAGGTATGGATTCATCAGTAAGTACACATACATCCTTATTTTCCTAACAATATTTCTTCTTCCCTCACTTATAAGCATAGATCCTATCCATAGGGGATATATAATTGATGTGTTATTCAATCTTGTTGAAAACTTGATTGATATATTAATGGGAACATGGTGTGTGATCAAATATAAAAGTTTTGTTGTGTATTATATCATGTTATCCATTCATTGTGTGGTATATAGATTATATCTACATTCCATGAGACATAGAAAAAGAAGGACTTAATTTTATTACATTATTTTATTGAAATGGATATGAAATACATGTGTTATTATTCATAGAATCCTATTTTGTTTATGGAATACTAATTTGGGAAAATAGATGGATTTCTTGGAAATACCTATTATTTATAATTATAAAATGGTTATTTTAACATTATTATTTGGTTTTGAAAATTGTAATTCATTTTTTTAAATTTTATAAAGAATGAAATGGTTTTGTATGGATATCTTTATTACATGGTTTGTGTGAGGGAATTCATAGACAAGAACGTGTGGAAAAGGGTGTATGCCATTAGGGAAACTGGTAATGGTCACCTTGTGGCAACATGGTGGATCGATGAGAGAATAATAATGATAATAGAATTATCACCAAGGAATTCAATGTGTGTTTGTTGATACATGGTAATTGGTATGAATAATAAATAGGGTTGGTTTTTTACATGAAAATTTTTCCTTGGGAATTTTTTATATTTTGATATAAAAAATTTCCTTCTTTTAAAATAATTTCTAAATATTTTAGTAATATTTTTTCCCTAGAGGAATGCTTTGGGAATTAGTTAGGGGGATCCTACTATGTTTAGACTCAACCATACATGTGATGTGTTTTGAATTTTCTAGCATCATCTATCGATATAGAGTTAATGGAAAGGTATCACAATTCTTTAGTGATTCTTCTTGATATCAAGGTAATGGAATATGGAGTAATATCATAGAGTGGTTTGGGTGTTATTGGTTTCGGGCTTGGGATTTTTTAGATTTGTGGTATTTGGTTCTCTTCATGTATGTATTTCAGTTTCCACATGTACTCTGATATGGATTATTAGTTTGGTTATTTTTTGGTTTTATTTTTTACTCAAGAATAACATTTCTGGTTTGTTGGTAATTATTATGTATTTTTTATTTTCTATTAAATATATAAAATCATCCTTAAAAGGGTCTTTAGGTGATTATCATTTATTGATAGCATTTTTTTGGGTCGTCACCTATGACCCAGTAGCACCACCACCACTTCTCAAGCCAATGAGTAGGGGTGGGATGTTATACAATAGGCATGACCCAAACATGAGTGATAACAATGGGTGTTTAATGATAAAGACTCAATGGGGTATGATATTTTAATGTTTTTAAGCTACATTTTCAAAATAATAAATCTATGATGATCCTAATTAATGGAAATCATGTTGTATCTCTATTTTATATTTCATATATGGTTCTAGTTGTTTTTAAAATTTCTATATCTCACACTCAATGTTTCAATAATATACACTAATTGTTTAGTGAGAATTTATGATATAAATCACAAGTTCATTTTGGAAATATTTTACAAAATGATACTAAAATTTTATTTAATTCATGATTTACAAGGACATCATTGCTCTTTTTTACAAAAAAAAGGTTTTTACTACATTTAGATCTGGCTGTGTAGGATTAGATAATTATTTTATAATAGTAGTTATTAGTGGATTATTTAATCACTGATTATATTTGTAATGTTTAAAATTGTAAGAAATGTTAATTCAGGAATTAGACAGTCTAACAAAGAGTTTATATGTATAAATAAAATAGTTCACATATCTAATTGATGAAGTATATCAACCAAATGGGAGTTGATCTATGTTAGATATTATTTCCACAGATTATGGGGGATAAAAACCATGAGAAATGTAAGGAAATAACAAAGGGGGAAAATTTTCTTCGTCTATCTAATGATACAAAGGACATTTTTATTTAATTTTAGAGTTTGAGAAGAAAATTGAGAACCCTATCATTAAGGTAGGTAAAATACTAGGATACCCATAATGGATAAAATAAAAGATAAAATATTCCCAGAGTTGGATCCATTGTATTTCATTTACAAAGGTGTAGATGATTTATCATCAATATTATTATAAAATATAAATAAGGGGATATTTTTAGACACATGTTAGTGCGTGTTGAATTTTTTGAAATGATGATTAGACATGTAATAATGTTTCTTGTTGACAATATGTGGATATTGTTGGATATTCCAATTATTATTTGAATTATTGACATGGTATCCAAGAGAAGATACCAAGACATTTCTTAAATAAATATGTCATATGAATAGTTCAATACGAAATACATAACATAAAGATTCATACTAAGATCATTTAGGTCCACTTCCTTTGGGGACATGGACACAAAAACAACTAGTCTGTAAGTGAACTAAATTATCTCCCACTAGGGTATTAATTACAAGATTCCTTTTTCGATATATAAAACATGATACCTTTCTTCCTATCATGGGAAAATTAATTATATGAGGAGGTGATCTCATACTCTCAATAAGGGTAAACATATGATATACCAATATAAAATGAGAATAATATTATGGGAATATGATAATGAAATTAGAAAACCATAACCTATATATTATAGATCATAAAAATGATCCATAGAATAAATAATATCACATAGTGAAACATGAATCATAATTAAATCAAAGAACATGAACCCTGATATTATAACATAAGCATAAGAATTGATTTTTTCATACACATAAGAATAAAATATCATTCCCTTAGTAATCAAGGGTCACTTCCAAAACTGTCATTGTGGGTTGTGATTAAACCCCAAACCATCATGGTAGTCAATTGTTACATTAGATACCAATATAGTGGATAATTATAACTCCGTAAATAATTTTATTAGAATTTTTTATTCCTAATACTATCATCGTTGACAAAGTACCTTATTGAACTGGGTTAACTAACCATTCCATCCCTATTTATCTCATAAGATATTCATCATTACAAAATGCATTACAGGAATATATAGGTCCCACCAATCACATAATCCTTATTTTTTATTTGAAATTTTATTAAACATTCATAAAATAATATCCCATTAAATTGAAATGGGTTTCATACACATTTCATCAAAACGTTACTTGTGGAAAATTAAATATTTTCCTAAACATTTCATCATTTCATTATAGAATAACCAATGATAGATGATTGGATTTAATAAAAATCTCATAAAAATAATCATAAATCATCCATAGAAATAATGATTTTGGTTACATTGTATCATATAACTAGAAATGCTTATGTGACATAAAATAATGAAATCATATATAGAAAACAAATTTTAAAGATCCCTTAGAACATAAATGAGGAAAATATCCCTTCCATTTTGAAATCAAATATTAAAATATAAAAATTTATAAAACTGTAAAGAAATTTTTTAAATTTAAAATAACATTTGAAAAAATTAATATAATATTTTAAACATCTAGTGATCATGACATCAAGAAATACCAATCATGGAGTACAAATTAGGATGAGGATTCATTTATCATTTTTTGGTAAAAGGTTAAAAGAGCCCTGATTAGAAAATGACAAAAAGATTACTTTTTCTTTTTAAAAATTTATTCATTGAAGATATATCATTAAATTATCATTCAATAATGTTAAAAAAAATTATTATATATTATTAGAAAACATTAAACTAGACAAAAGGGGTTTTGACCAAAAAAGTAAAAATTGTATGTTTTCCATACATAATTATTTTTGATCTATTATGCTCATAAAGAGATAAACCAAAAACTTAAAAATGTAATTTAAAGAAATATTTTTTGGAGAAGAAACAAATTATATTATTTTGAGATAGATCATAATATGTCATCATTTAAATAATATTCATAAATAATCTTGATAAATAATGAGATTATAACATAAAACCCCTATAATTTTGGTAACATTTGAATTATAATCGCCATGAATTCGAGAAACATAAATTGATATTTATATCCCTAAATTCTCATTATCATAGTCATAAAATTCATTAATGGGATTTATATATAGTACACAAAATAAACCAGCGATGAATAAGGAATGTGTCCCATTAAAATAAAAGTGAGATGAAAACCACTTACCAATTGGGAAATATTTAAATCAAAATCCCCATTAATGATTTAAATAAAATGAAAATGAAAATATACTTATATTAATTTGATTCATGAAATAACATGTTATTGGGTCTCCATATATATCACAAAGAAAAGATATGTGCATAATTGAACATATGTCACATATAAGGAAATTTGAGGTACAAATCCCACACCTCAGTTAATGACATTCCTCACACATGTTCAATCCTATTTTATAATAAATATATATTTTTACACATTTATTCTAGAATATATATATATATATCATAATATATATGATTACCTGATGAACTTTTATTACTTCTTTATTAACAATTTATTATTAATATCATTTTTTGGGTAATAACATATTTATTTTCCGTCGAGGTTTTGGTTGGGTGTTTCTCTCCTTTTTGTTTTTTCAGGGTTCTATGATCCAATTAATATTAATTATGATATAAATATCATATTACTCAATAATATATGTATTTATAGTAATCAGTAAAATTCAGATATATAATATGAATTACACCAATCATATAGATGATATGTTGTACATACATATGAACATTGTATCCATTTTTCAGTAGAAGAAAATAATTAAAGGTAAATAATATATCCCCATAATAGAATAATTTTTATATCACTTGAATAATATTTAGTCATTAAATATAACCCTACAACATTATATTTTAATATAAAAAAATGTGTCACATCGCTTCGTGGTTGCAGTAGTCCACATGTACTCACGAGAAAGGTTATCATTTTCCTTGGAATTATGATGTAATATGGAAAATGTGATATTATAATATTTGAGGAAAAATAATGTCATAAATATTATATATGTGTGTTAAATCCATTATTATATCACTCCACGAATGTATGTGGTTGAAAATGGTTTGCATCATTTCGTTGGGTGGTTGGGTTCTATACACAAGATCAAGTGTTTCATATCCTATATTATGAATTTGGATAAGGATAAAGGTTTTTAAAACTAAAAATTAAAATTGTAGTATATATGGATAAATATTTTATTATATTATCTTACTTTTTCAACATTAAAATGTTCAAGTAGAGGAAATAAAACAAGTTTTCTCAATTAATAATGATACCTCTTCTTTAGAGACCTTCCTTAGGTCTGCACCAAACTATGTCTTAGGTGGGATTCTTATTAAATTTAAATCCTATATAACATTGGGATGGATTTAGGAAATATATTTTGGTAGTTATTGTCACATCCAAAAATCATTGGGAGTGTAATGAGGTGAGGGGAGGAGGTTTCCTTTTATAAGTGGGTTTGAGGATACATTTGGAATTTTTTGAAATAAAAAGTTATACCCATGTTTTCCACATGCCAAAAGACTACAAAATAAAATAGTAATGATAAATACATGATATAAGGTCTAAATAATTATCACAACCCATCCCCTAGGTCTCGTGTCGTGACTACCTCAAGCCCGCATTCCTTGGGACAGGGGCTAGCGATTAACACCGAAAGGCGTATTCTCTAAAACTGGGAAGGAATTTCCTTTATGACCTGTAAACTCATTCATGCAAGCACACAGAAAGATACATTCACTATCGAAATATATTGTAAAATGTGTGTATACAGTAACCAAAAGGGTCCAGAATACAAGCCCAACTGGAAAGTACAAAGAAAACTAAAGCGTACAGGTAAACTGAACAGCTCCTATGAACACCCGCCACAGAGCCTACCTGAAGGGTATGTACAGCTCTAAAAGAGTCATCTTTACGGTATGCCTCATCAAATTTCCACCTCGAGCTACCTCTAGTCCGGGTACCCTCATCCTCAGTCGGTTTTGTCCATCGTCTGCACCAAACACAACATGACACGGGCGTAGCCCGTGCAGGGGTGAGTATAACGATACTCAGTAGGGACCACGAGACCCTTGAAGGTCTCACAAAACCCACAAAGGATAAACCACAAATAATGAAAACAACTGAAAACCCTGCTTAGTTATATTCCCATACACATACCCAAGTTATCAAGTATACTCATCTCATTCATGAGGAAACACAAGGTCTAACTCAAAAGCTCAAAGCTCAACTGTTCCACAACGGAAGGAAAACCACGAAGGTATCACCACGTATGTAAGTACTACATAGGTAGAAGTACCACATGGGTAACACCACGGAGCTAGAAGTACCACACTGGTATCAGCACAAAGCTAGAAGTACCACATAGGTAGAAGTACAACACTAGTAAAACCATGAAGGTTAGTAACATATAGGTAGAAGTACCACACATGTAACACCATGGAGCTAGAAGTACCACATAGGCAGAAGTTACACATTGTTAACACCACTAAGATAGAAGTACCACACAAGTAGAAGTACAACATAGGTAAAACCATGATGCTAGATGTACCACATAGATATAATTACCACACATGTAACACCATGAATCTAGAAGCACAACATAGGTAGAGGTACCACAGAGGTAACACCACGAAGCTATAAGTACCACAAAGGTACGTCACATAGAAGAATACTAAAAAGGTATCACCATAAAGGAAAGTACCACACAGGTATTTCGTGCAGAATAATACCTCATGGGTATCACCAAGAAGGTAAGTACTCATCTCACACCAGCTATAACTTTGGTACAATAGTAGAGATGATTATATGTAACCACTAATTCATCTTACTCTGTTAAGAGGTAGACCCATGTTGGATCTTAAATCATCATCACACCCACATAAGATCGTAGTACATCGTCAGAAAGACACAGGATCCTAGTACAGCATCAGACCCACACAGGATCCTAGTATATCTTCAGACCCACACATGATCCTAGCACATCATTAGACCCACACAGGATTATAGAACAACATCAGACCCACACAGGATCCTAGTACATCATCAGACCCACAAAGGATCCTAGTACATAAGACCCACAATGGATCCTATATTAGTACCACATGGATTCATAGAGGGGATCCATGTGGGATCGTCAAGCACAAACCCATGAAGGATCCCTTTCTCATGTCTCGATCAGCTACAGGGTTCCCATACTAAGCTTTCCTACCTCTGGGAGGGTCCAATACTAAAACCACTAGTCGATACTCTAACTTCCATGAAGTCCCGCCAAGAAGTATCCCAATGCCCTTCCACGTCATAGGGGTCTCAATGCAATAGACGGCGAGTCAAACGTACACATGTTCTGTAAGTTATTAGCATTTCTGCTTCGAGGGCCTGGTTGGATTCAAGGTTGGATCCTACCTGGCGATTATCCAACATTACCCAAAACTCAAGTGGAGTATATTAAAATTACCATCTCGATCCAAGGATTCAGGTGCTGCTAACGGTTTGTCAAATGGGAATTCGGTCTGTAAGCTATATGCATTTTTGTGTCGAGGTCCCGGTTGGATTCTTGTTCGATCCAATGCGGTTGTACTCCAAATGGCATCGGATAACCAAACCGGTCACATTATTACGATTCACATGAACAAAACACATGAGATGGACTACCCATTTTTCCAAAATGGATACCTGGTGAAAAAATTTCATTTCACCACAATACGCGCGAACCGGGCTTCATGGGGTACACGCCTCGACCTCAACATAAAATCCAAAATTGGTCTTGAAACATCCATCTTAATTTCAAGGTCACAATGTCATAGACGGTTCGTCATTACGACAATGTATGAGGAAGAAATGTCGGATACAATATCCCGTAATAATAATATTATTATTATTATTGGGTGTTTCATGGACCTGATCCACGAACCAAAATTTAGTATCCAACAATAGACTTGAATCGACTGTATTAATGACAGGATCACATCACCCCTGACGGCAAGTCAATCGGACATCTAACATATGAGTTAACGTGGGTCAATGATTTAATAATAATATAAAATCTATTAATTCACAATTGTTTCTGGCACTCAATCCAAAAACACGAAAAATAATTCCAATATTGGACTCATAATTTCTGTCTCGATATCATGGTCACACTACCGATGACGGTTTTTGAAATCGAGATCGCACTGAACAGTTATGAAAGAATTATGGTTTTGACAACCATAAATAGTAATAATAATATTATATTATTATTATTTTATTTAATTGATAATTTCTCTCTCCAATCTCATTTGATATTCACGCATAAGGAGGGGTATCCCATTTTGGTGCATGTAGGTCTAAATAGCACCTCTCTCTCTCTCTCTTTCTAATCATTTTTCTTTTAAATTGTTTTTTCTATTCCTTCCTGTCTCCAATCTAATTTTATTCTTCCATGATTTTTCACCCCTGTACACGAACCGAGTACCCACTGCGCCTCCCCCTCGCACACGGTTTTCCTTCTCCGAGCCGCCTACTCGCCATCGCCTGATCTGCCTCGTCATCGGCTGAAGCCACCTGGCTCTGATTGCTACACATGAACTGCCTGCACTAGTCATGCCAGACCTCCCTACTCGGCCACTTCACTCCTTCTGTGGGTTGTCACATCTTTGTTCTAACCCTAAAAACTGTGAAGTTTGAATATCTGTGATCCTCGGGTCAAGATCTTCTCATCCGTATTCCGCGCTCAACAAAACATTTTGTTTTTAGCATGCTAAATTATTTGGCGACGAAGAACACGTGAAGAAATCATGAATAACGAAATATAAAAGATCATGGTATATGTGCAAATTGATGGCCGTGTTTGTTCGGCCATCGTCGTTGAGAATAAATTATAATAGGAATCAACAAATAGATATTTATCATAATTAAAAATAAACCCCTACCTCGAAGCTTCCGTTGGAGATTTCCCAAAGTCGATGACGTATTGGTGTTTGTTGATCCTGAAGCAAGACTCCTCCAACCACGCTCCTAGTTTGACGATCCTCCATTCTTTGGTCCCTCATTTGTGAGAACTGTTCATCCCCAAGATGTTCCCCCAAGAACACCCTTTTCCAACGATTCCCCAAAACCCAAGGGTTTAACTCTTCTTCATTTAATTAACGAGGTTCATTAATTTGTGGAATTAATGAGCCTCATTAATCCTACAGATGGTGGTTACAAATTTTGTGTAACCTAACATTTAATGCCCACAATTAAAATCCTCACCTCCCTCGGGTGGTCCACGGCCCCAGAATTCAAAAAGGATGGTGGGAGATTTTCAAATAAAAATTATTTATTTTCTTTTAATCTCACATGAAAAACCAAAAGGCCAAAATCCACTACAGACTCAACTACAGTCGAGGTGTAGCCTTCCTAAAGCGAATATCAATTCTGTGAGTTCAATGGGGCCCTCAGATTCAATTTCGAGCACTTTTTCAAAAGTTATATAACGCCACTCGCACATTTACTGAATGCACCAGAAAAAATTTTCGGAAAAATTATAACAGTTACCCTTGACCCGTACCGATCGAGGTTAGGCTCTGCCTAAGTGAAACACTTCACAACGAACCCAACCGTACTCTCATATTTCCAATTCAAGTTACCGTTTAAAAGTATTGGATTTTACAAAAAATATAATTGTCACTTAATTATTTTATTTATAGACAAAAACTAACATTCTCGGGTTGTTGGATCCGGCCAAAGTTAGTATCTACTTAAAGAAATCATACCCTCACGAGTTCAGCGGTGGTCACAGATTTTTAATCTGAGTTATCGTTCGTGAGTTATAAGAATTTGAAAAATAAAATAATTTATTCTTATTTTATTTACAATTATTCCATTTTGGGGTTTTCTCATAGGAGACTTGCTCCAAAAAAACTTAAGTCGTGCCTAGGGTAAACCCGTCATCCTAAACGCAACAGTGCCCTCATATTTCTAATCTGAGTTACCATTTAAGCATTATTACTCTTTTTTAGGAAAACTGCTTACGAATGCTAATTAAAACTCAACCAAAATTTGACTGATCATTCCAGGCACTCCAGGCCTAGGAATCACGCATCATCAGATTTCAAGGTCTTGAAATAGTTCCGTATAAAAACAATTATACCTAATATATGGGACATTAATTCTCCCAACTTTAGGGATTTGTGTCACTGAAATCCACAACATAGACTCAGAAAACAAATGAGTTGTACTAAACATGAATTTGAGCCTCCCGCTCCCATGTTCTCTCCTAGAGTTTCTCATGCTGCCAATGAACATGCACTAGAGGTATCGACCACCCATGAAGGACCTACTCTTGTTGATCCCCAATCTCTATTGAATCCTCCATAAACATCGACCCATCATCTAAGTCTGTCTCGCCATGGTTGATAATGTGATATGTATCATGCAATCATATCCTCCAGTGTGACACATGGAAAACATTATGCACCCAGTGCATCTTTGGGGGAAAGATATAGACAGTACACCACCTTTCCCACTCTCCTATGAAACTAGAAAGGTCTGATGAACCGTGGAGATAGCTTGTCGCCCCAACCAAATATCTGCATCCCTCGTCATGGTGAGACCCATAGGAAGACATGGTCTCCCTCAAAATCTCATCCTGATGTGTCACTGGAACCATGGTGTGACCTTTGAAGAGGATGACATGCTCCCAAACATCAAAAAATTCTTCAAGAGTCTGTCTTGAGGATATCTGAGAAAGTCGGGCCTTGCAGTCAACATCCCAAGATGTGCCTCCCAAATTCGCTGAGGAATTAAGGAAGTGACAATCAGAGACTAGATATAAGCTAATCCATCTTAATCCACAAAGGATATCTGAAGTGTGACTAGTTGATCTAATTCCCCACTCCATAGATATAGACTAGAGCTCCTACTGAGAGTGGCTGCTACCACATTCCCCTTCCAAGGAGTATAGACTATCTCAATGTCATAGTCCTGGAGAAACTCTAGCCACCCCCATTGGAAACTGAAAACGCAAAACTCTTACTTCCACGAGGGTATGGTTTTCTGAATCAAGATTGATCAGATGCACCCTCCTATGCATGAGTTTAACATGTGTTGTTTGGGTTTCCTTTTTCACCGACTAAGGAAAACCTCATCCCAATTTTGTAGATAAACCACAGCCTTTTTTCCTAATACAGTCAATCTGAGTACAGACTGTGGATGTCCAGTTCATACCCAAACTAACTTCGTAAGGCGTCGACACTTCCACCAAGAGGTTCCAATCGAAACTCTCACCTCAAGGGTCAGATCACAACGTCAGCGAAAGTGTGATTATCGAGTCTCCTCCCAACGGTATCTCCATATGTGAGGTTCAAGTCAATGGTTTAACAGGAAACTATAGGTCTTGAACATGATTCACGGAAGGAGGGAATGATTGGTACATATGTATATTAATACAAAAATTAGTAGTAGACACAGACTATACCTTGAATCATTCCTGGAGTCCTTGGGTCACACTCCTTGACTGCATGCAGCTACTCGTGTTCCCTACCCTCTAGCTCCCTGAGCACGGTGGGGACTAAATTGGGGTGGTGGTTGTAACATATCTAAATGTGTACCACCTCTTGTTGCTCTCCTATATCCTCTTCTGCGCGTGCTACCCTGCAGATTCGTCTATCCCTAATTCATCCTCTTCCTGAAATATTTTACATTCCCAAGTCTCTGACACTGGCGCCAGCTTCCTACTTTCCCACTGCTAACATTCACTGGATGTATCCTCCAAGGCAAAGAACATTTGACCGCAAAGGTTCTCTCTAGAACCCTAACATAAGTAAGAATGTATAGAGGAATTGTTCTAGCTCATATTCCCTTAAACATACCTCGCTTGGAAGTCTAGGCCCTCAAGCACTGATTGTATCGTATTCATCGAGTACAAGGAATGGTCGGTATGCCTCGATTAATACTCAACTACCGACACGTCATCCGTCCGAAGCTGTAGAAGCCCTAGGGAACTCTCAACTACTTCCTCAAGCTAGTACTTAGCCACCTATGAATCTGGCTCACCTCAGAACCTGAGGGATATATGATGTTGAATCACGCGTAAGGCACTAAGCCTATAGGTGTCCTCTACCCGTACCGTCAGTTGTAACTACTAACCAACGGTAGGGATATAGTTTCCACACTACCCGAAGGTACTATCTCAGGTTACAGTCCATGTACCTAAGCCTTATCACTATACAGACCATCCTCATGGTCACTCACTGGAAAATACTAATAGCTAAGATCAACATCTGCTCTACCGTTGTCTCAACTAGGTGGAAAACTCTACCAACCGCCTCCAACCAGCCCTCAGCTGTGTGGGAACTGTCTCGCCTCAAAACCTCAGAGGCCTCTGCTGCTGGAACTCGTGCAACATGCTCAATCATAGTGCATCTTCCATTAGTGCGACTGGTGGTATCTAATAACCAATGGGTGGTGGTTCTGCTGGTACACCACCTGAAGGTGCCAACATAGTAAGAGGGCGCTACATCAGATCCTCATCACTCAGTGGGCCATAATCATATACTCTCTCAAGAATCCTAGCTAGGTGTCTACACAGTGGAATCCTAATAATGAATAGGTGTTCCATGGTCATTAAGTTGTACCTGGTGAGCTGAGTTAAAAAAATCATAACAAAAACTTTTCAAAAAAACGCAATCAATGTTTTTGTAAACTGAGTTGGAAAATCAGAATTCAGGGTCTTGGTGTATGGATACGTCATCCTCCGCACCAACAATGGATTCCCCGAACTGAAAACCACACTCATAACACATAACACTATTAATTCACAGAAAATATTTGAGTCCTCGTTCTTTATAATAATTGAACTCTTCTGATACCAATTAATCCCGACCCGTACCCCGGGGCTCGGGCAGTGACTAGCCCAAACCCACCTTCAGTAGGCCAGGGGCTACTGACTAGCACCGAAAGTCGTATTCCCTAAAACTAGGAAGGCATTACCATTATAACCTGTAAATTCATGCAACCAAGCACACAATAATATACGATCACTATGAAACTATATAGTAAAAATTTTGTGTACAGTAATCAAAAGGGGCCAGAATACAATCTCAACTGGAAAGTGCAAGGAAATCAAGGATGTACAAGTAAACTGAATAGATCTTGTGAAAACCCACCATGGATCCAACCTGTAGGATAGGTAAAGCTATCGAAAAGTTGTATCTATGGTACCCCTCGTGAAAAATCAACCTCAATCTACCTCCAGTCCTGGTACCCTCTTCCACAGTCAATTTTGTTTGTCGTCTGCACCAAACAAAACAAGGTGCAGGTGTATCTCGTGTAGGAGTGAGTATAGGGATACTCAGTAGGGACACCGAGACCCTTGATGGTCTCACAATACCCACAAAGGATACACCAAAACGCATGAAAATAGCTGAGAACCCTACTTAGGTATATTCCCATACACATACCCAAGTTATCAAGTATACCCATCTCATTCATGAGAAAACACAAGGTCCAACTCAAAACCCAATGCTCAACTATTCCACAAAGGAAGGAAAACCACGAAGGTATCCCCATGTAGGTAAGTGCCACACAGGAAGAAGTACCACACTGGTAACACCATGAAGCTAGAAGTACCACACTGGTAAAAGTACCACACATGTATCACCACGAATCTAGAAGTACGACACAGGTAGAAGTACCACATAAGTAACACCCGGAAGGTAAGTATCACATAGGTAGAAGTACCACACATGTAACACCACGAAGCTAGAAGTACCACAAAGGTATATGTACCACACACTTAACACTACGAAGCTAGAAGTACCACACAGGTAACAATACAAAACTAGAAGTACCATACAGGTAACACCACAGAGCTAGAAGTACCACACAGTTATGCCACATAAAAGAATACCACAATGGTATCACAATGAAGGTAAATACCACACAGGTATTCCATGTAGAGGAATACCACAAAGGTATCACCACGAAGGTAAGGACTCAGCTCACACCATGTATAACTTTGGTAAAGTAGTTGACATGATTATATGTTACCAATAATTTATCTTACTCAGTTAATAGGAAGACCCACATAGGATCCAAAATCATCATCAGAACCACATAGGATCGTAGTACATCGTTAGACCCACACAGGATCTTAGTCCGGCATTAGACCCACACAGGATCCTAGTACATCCTCAGACCCACACAGGATCGTAGTACATCATTAGACCCACCCAGGATCCTAGTACATCATCATACCCACATAGGATCCTAGTGGAACATACCCACATAGGATCCTATAGTAGTCCCACCTGGATTCCTAGAGTGGATCCATGTGGGCCCTAGAGCACAGACCCACGAAGGATCCCTTTCTCATGTATCAGCTCGCTATAGGGTTCCCGCACTAAGCTTGCTTGTCTCCTAGAGGGTCTGCTCCTCAAGCCACTGGTCAATACTCCAACTAGCATGAAGTCCCACAATGAAGTATCCTAAATGTCTTCCACGTCCTAGGGGTCTCAACGCAACATAAGGTGCATCAAACGGACGCACATTCTTTATGTTATTAGCATTTCTGCTCTGAGGGCCTGGTTGGATTCGGGGTTCAATCCAACCCGACTGTGCTCCAATATTACCCAAAAGTCATGTAGAGTATACAAAATGGACCGTCTCGATCCAAGTATTCTGGTTCCAATGACGGTTCATCAAATGGGAATCTGGTCTATAAGATATCAGTATTTTAGTGCCCAGGGCCCAGTTGGATTCATGTTCAATCCAACCCAGTCGAACTCCAAATGGAACAAGATAACCAAATGGGTCACATCATTACCATTCACATAGAAAAAACACAAGACAGACTACCCATTTGTTCAAAATAGATTCATGGTGAAAGAGTTGCATTTCACCGCAACACGCGTGAACCGGGCCTCTTGGGGTCTGCACCTTGACCCTAACTTAGAAAACCAAAATTGTTCTTGAAACATCCGTATTAATTTCAGGGTCGCAACACCATAGACGGTTTGTCATTCCAACACTGTATGATGATGATATGTTAGATACAAGATCATGTAATAATAATAATAATATAATTATTGGGTGTTACATTGGCCAAGCCATGAACCAGAATTTAGTATCCATAATTAGACTTGAATCGATCGTATTAATGACAGGATCACATCTCCGTTGACGGCAAGTCAATCGGACGTCGCACGTAGGAGTTATGGCAGGTCAAAAATTTAATAATATTATTAAATCTATTATTTCACAAGAGTTTCAGGTAATCGATCCAATAACTCAAAAACGACAACCAATTTTGGACTCATAATTTCGGTCTCAATGTCAGGGTCGCACTGTTGCTGATAGTTCATGGAACCGTGGTCACACTGAATATTTACGGACGAATTATGGTTTTGACAACCATAAATAATTATATTATTATTATATTATTATTATTTCATTAAATTGAAAATTTCTATCTCCAATCTCATTTGAGATTCACGCATAAGGACGGGTATCCCATTTTGGGGCGCACGGGTCCAAATAGCGCCTCTCTCTCTCTCTCTTTCTAATCATTTTTCTTTTAATTTTATTTTCATTTTATTCCTTCCTATATCCAATCTAATTTTATTATTCCACGATTTTTCACCCTTGTACATGAATCGGGAACCCACTGTGCCTCCCACTCGCACATGTCCTGCCTCTTCCACGCCGCCTACTTGCTGCCGCCTGATCTGCCTCGTCGTTGGACGAAGCCACCTAGCCCCGCTTGCTGCACACGCACCACCTGCACCTGCCACGCCGGACCACCCTACTACACAAATTCACTCTTTATGTGGGCTATCGCATCTCTGTTCTAACCCCAAAAATTGTGACCATTGCATATCTGTGATCCTCAGGTCGAGATATCTGCATCCATATTACGCGGTCAACGAAACATTGTGTTTTTAGTGGACTTAATTATTTGGCGATGAAGAACACGCAATGAATGAATGAAGAATGAAATAGAAAAGATCATGGTATATGTACATCTCGATGGTCGTTTTTTTGCCATCATCATTGAGAATCAAGTACAATAGGAATCAACAAATAGATATTTATCATACCTCAAAATAAACCCCATACCTTGACGCTTCCGTTGGAGATCGCCTACGGTCGAAGACGGATTGGCGTTTGTAGATCCAGAAGCAACCCTCCTCCAATGATTCCACTAGTTTTACGATCTTACATTCATTAGTTCCTCCTTGGAGATAACTGTTCTTCCTCAAGAATCTCTCACAAGAACACCATTTTCCAATGATTCCTCAAAACCCAGGGTTTAACTCTTCCTCATTTAATTAAAGAGGTTCATTAATTTGTGGAATTAATGATCCTCATGAATCCTATGGAGGGTGGTTATAAATTTTGTGTAACCTATCATTTCATGTCCATCATTAAAATCCTAACCTCCCTTGGGTGGTCCCCACCACCATAATTCAAAAAGGTTGGTGGAAGATTTTCAAATAAAAATTATTTATTTTATTTAAATATCCCACGAAAAACTACAAAGACAACATCCACTTTAAACTCAACTACAGACAAGTTGAAGCCTCCCTTAAGTGAATATTGGCATTACAAGTTCAATGGGGCCCTTATATTTCAATTTCGAGCATCGGTTCAAAACATATATAAAGCCGCCCGCGCGTTTATTAAACACACCCGAAAAAAATTTCGGAAAAATTATAACAGTTACCCTTGACCCGCGTTGGTTGAGGTTAAGAAATGTCTATGTGAAACACACCCCAATGAACCCAATGATACCCTCAGATTTCCAATCTAAGTTACCGTTTAAATGGTAATGATTTTCAAGAAAATAATTGTCACTTAATTATTTTATTTACAGCCAAAAACTAACTTTTCTAGTGGCCCACGCTGGCCAAAGTTGGTTTCTACTTAAAAAATGAATACCCTCACGAGTTCAGTGCTGGAATCAGATTTTTAATCTGAGTTACCGTTCATGAGTTATAATCATTTGAAATAAAAAAATAATTATTTTATTATTTTATTTAGGATTATGCCATTTTTGGGTTTTCTCAAAGAAGGCCCACATCGACTAAAACGAAGTCGCACCTATGGTAAACCCATAATCCGAAACACAACGGTGCCCTCGGATTTCTAATCTGAGTTACCGTTTAAGAGTTATTCCTCTATTTTAGGAAAACTTCTTCTGCGTGCTAATTAAAACTGAACCAAACTTTGACGGATCATTTTGGGGACTCTAGGACTTGGAATCGCGTTCTGTCAGATATCGCGGTCTCGAAATAATTCCATATAAAAAAATTATATGAAATTTCTGGGACATTACATTCTACCCACCTTAGGGATTTCCATCCCCAAAATCCACAATATAGACTAAGAAAAAAAAATGAGGGGTACTGAACATGAATCTGAGCCTCCCACACCCATCTACTCTCTTGGAGGTTCCCGTGCTGCCAATGAACATGCACTAGAGGTATCGACCGGCCATGAAGGACCCACTCCTGTCGATCCTCAATCTCTAATGGAACCTCCGTAAACTTCTCCCCATTAACTATGTCCATCTCTACATGGTCGATAACATGTGATGGATCATGCACACATCTCCTCAGCTGTGACACATAGAAAACATTTTTCACCCGATGCATCTATGGGGGAAATAGATAGATGGTACTCCAACTCTTCCACTCTAATGAGAAACTAGAAAGGTCTGATGAATCTTGGAGATAGATTTTCACCCCAGCCAAATATATGTAACCCTTATAGGGGTGAGACCCGTAGGAGGACATGGTCTCCCTCAACATATCCTCTTGAAGCATCACTGGTACGGTGGTGTGATCTATAAAGAGGATGGCATGCTCCCCACCTTCAGAAAATTCATTAGGAGACCGTCCTTGGGATATCTGAGAACATCGAGCCTCGTAGTCAATGTCCTAAGCGGTGCCTCCCAAATTCGATGAGGAATTAGAGATGTAGCAATAATAGACTAGGGGTAAGATTCTACATCTTTATCCATGAAGGATATCCGAAGCGCGACTAGCTGATCTGATGCCCCACTCTGCAGCTGTAGACCAGAGCTCCTACTGAGTGCGTCTGCTACCACGTTCTCCTTCCCAATAGTATATACTATCTCAAATTCATAGTCTTGGAAGAACTCTAGGCACTTCAGTTATGAACTGAAAACTCAGAACTCATACTGCCATGAGGATAAGGTTGGAATTATCAAGAGTGATCGGATTTACCCTCCTATGCATGAGTTTAACCTTTGCTTCCTAGGTTTCCTTTTTCACGGACAAATGAAAACCTCATACCAACATTGTAGATAAACCACAACATTTTTGCCTAATACTGTCAATTAGATTATGAACTGTGTACGTCCAGTCCATACCCAAACAAACATCAAAAGGCCTGGACGCTGCCACTAAGAGGTTTCAATAGAAACTCTCACATCAAGGGTCAGATCACACTATTGGAATAACTATGATTATCAAGTATCCTCCCAAAGGTATCTCCATACGTGATGGTCAAGTCAAAGGCTTAACGAAAAACTCTAGGTCTTGAACAGGATTCATGGAAGGAAGGAATAATTGGTACCTATGTCTGTTAATACGACAATTAGTAGTAGACACAGACTGTACCTCGAATCCTTCCTGGAGTCCTTGGGTCACACTCTATGATTGTATGAATCTACTCTCTTTCCATGCCCTCCTACTGCCTAAGCCTGGTGGGGACTACATTGGACTGGTTGTTATAACATATCAAAATGTATACCACCTCTTGCTGCTTACCTAGGTCCTCTTCCACGTCTGCTGCCCTACAGATTTTTCTGTCCTTAACACATCCTCTTTCAGAAACATTTTACATTCCCAAGTCTCAGAGACTGGTGCAAGTCCTTCTTTCCCAATACTAACATTCACTTGTTGTATCTGACTAGCCAAAAAACATTCAACCATAAAGGTTCTCTCTATCACCCTAACATATGTAGGAATGCATAGAGGAATAGTGCTAGCTCAGATGTCCCTAAACACACCTCACTCGAATGTTTGAGCCCTGAAGCACAGATCGTATCATATTCATCGAGTACCAGGAATGGTCGGTACACCTCAATGAATACTCAGCTATCGACATGTCATCCAGCCGAAGTTGTAGAAGCTCTGGGGAACTCTCAGCTACATCCTCAAGCCAGTCCTTAGCTGCCTGTGAGTCGGGCCCGCCTTGGAACTGGATGGGTATCTGATGTTGAATCACACATAAGGCACTAAACCTATATGTGTCCCCCACTGGTACCGCCGGTTGTAACTGAGGACCAATGAGGAGTGATATAGCTGGCACACTACCCAAAGGTACAATCTCAGGTAATGGCCCACATACCAAAGGCTTATCACTATGAAGACAATCCTCATGGTCACTCACATAAAAATACTGGTAGCTAAGATCACCATCTACTCTACTAGTGTCTCAACTAGGCAGAAAACTCTAGAAACTGCCTCCTGCCAGCCCTAGGCTGCGTGGGAACTGTCTCGCCTCAAAACCTCAGCGGCCTCTGCTGTTGGTACTTGTGCAATGTGCTCAGTCGGCGTGTATCATATGAAAGTGTGGATGGTGTTATCTACTGCCCAACGGGTGGTGTTGCATCTGGTACACCACCCGAAGGTGCCAACATAGTAAGAGGGCCCTACACTAGAGCATCGTCGCTCAGTGGGCCATCATAATGTACTCTCTCAGGAATCCTAGCTGGCTTTCTATGCAACGACATCCTAATAAGGAGCAGGTGTGCCACAAACATTAAGTTATACCTGGTTAGATAACTCAAATAAATCATAAGAAAACCTCTTAAAAAACACACACAATCGGTGTTTTCGTGAACTGATACAGATATCAAAATTCAGGGTCCTTGTGTATGGATACATCGGTCACCGCACCAACACTGGAATCCCTAAACTGAAACCATACTTATATCACTTAACACTATTGCTTCATAGAAAGGATTAGAGTCCTAGTTCTTCGGTAGAACTGAACTCCTCTGATACCAATTTGTCACAACCCGTCCCCCAGGGCTTGTGTCGTGACTACCCTAAACCCGCCAACCATAGGCCAGGGGCTGGCCACTATCACTGAATGGCGTATTCCCAAAAATTGGGAAGTTATTTCCTTTGTAACCTGTAAACTCATGAAACCAAGCACACAGAAAGATATGATCACTAGAAAATTGTACACTAAAAATGGTGTGTATGGTAAGAAAAAGGGGCCAGAATACAGGCCCAACTTGAAATTACAAGGAAAACTGGAAAGTACAAGTAAATTGAATAGCTCCTATGAACAACCACCACGGATCCTACCTAAAGGGTAGGTATATATCTCGAACAGTCATCTCTGTGGTATGCCTCGTCAAATGTCCACCTTGAGCTACCTCCAGTCCTGCTACCCTCGTCCTCAGTTAGTAGTGTCTGTTGTCTGCACCAAACACATAAAGGTGCGGGCATAGCCAATGCTTGGTGAGTATAACGATACTCAGTTGGGACCCCGAGAACCTCGAAGGTGTCACAAAACCCACAAAGGATAAACCAAAAAACATGAGAACAACTTAAAACCCATTTTACATATATTCCCATACACATACCCAAGTTATCAAGTATACCCATCTCATTCATGAGGAAACACAAGGTCCAACTGAAAACCCCAAAGCTCAACTCTTCCACAAAGGAAGGAAAACCACGAAGGTATCTTTACATAGGTAAGTACCACATAGGTAGAAGTACCACATAGGTAACACCATGAAGCTATAAGTACCACATAGGTAGAATTACAACACAAGTATCACCACGAAGCTAGAAGTACCACACAGGTAGAACTACCACACAGGTAACACCATGAAGGTAAGTACTACACATGTAGAAGTACCACACAAGTACCACCATGAAGCTAGAAGTACCACATAGGAAGATGTACCACACAGGTAACACCAAGAATCTATAAGTACCACATAGGTAGAAGTACCACACATGTAACACCCTGAAGCTAGAAGTACAACACAGGTAGAAGTACCACACAGGTAACACCAGGAAGCTAGAGGTACCACACAAGTAGAAGTACCACACAGGTAACACCATGAAGCTAGAATTACCACACTTGTATGCCACATAGAAGAATACCAAAAAGGTATCACTGTGAAGGTTTGTAATATACAGGTATGCCACGCAAAAGAGTTCCACAATTGTATCACCACGATGGTAAGGACTCAGCTCACACCAGGTATAACTTTGGTATAGATGAAGAGATGATTAAATGTAACCACTAATTCATCTTACTCAGTAAATAGGGAAACCCAAGTTGGATCCTAAATTATCATCAGACCCATAGAGGATCGTATTACATCGTCAGACCCACACAAGATCCTTGTACCTCATCAGACCCTCACAGGATCCTAGTACAGCATCAGACGCACACAGGTTCCAAGTACACCATCAGACCCACACCGGTTCCTAGTACATCATCAGACCCACATAGGATCCTAGTACAGCAGATCCACACAGCATCCTAGAGTATATCCACATGGATTCCTAGAGAGGATCCATGTGGGATCCTTGAGCACAGACCCACAAAAGATCCCATTCTAATGTCTCAATTAGCTACAGGGTTCCCGCAATAAGTTTGCTTGTCACTGGGAGGGTATGCTCCTCACACCACTGGTAGATACTCTAACTGCCAAGAAGTCCCACAAAGAAGTGTCCCAAAGGCCCGCCACGTCATAGGGGTCTCCATGCAACAGATGATGCGTAAAATGGATGCCCGGTCTGTAAGTTATTACCTTTTTCGCTCCGAGGGCCCGGTTGGATTCGGGGTTCGATCCAACTCGGACATGCTTCAAATTTACCCAAAACTCAAGTGGAGTATGCCCAAAGAAACTTCTAAATTCAAGGATTCTAGTGCCACTAACAGTTCTTAAAACAGGCATCTGGTCTGTAAGGTATAATCATTTTTGTGCCGATGGCTCGGTTGGATTCATGTTCGATCCAACCCAGTCGTACTCCAAATAGCACCAGATAACCAAACGGGTCACATCATTATTATTCACATTAAAAAACACATTATATAGACTACCCATATGTCCAAAATGGATACCCATTGAAAAAGAAGCTTTTCACTGCAGCACACGCGAACCGGGCCTCGTGGGGTCCGTGCCTCATCCTCGACATAAAAAAACAAAACATTGGAATCATCCATCTTAATTTTAGGGTTACAACGTCACAGACGGTTCATCATTCTGACAACGTATGAGGAATATATGTCATATATAATATCCTGTAATAATATTATTATTATTATTGTTGGGTGTTTCGTGGACCCGAGCTACGAACCAGAATTTCGTATCCAACATTACACTTGAAACGACCGTATTAATGACAGGATCACATCGCCACTGACGGAAAGTCAATCGGATGTCACATGCAAGAGTTATGGTGGATAGAATATTTAATACTATTATTAAATCTATTAATGCACAAGAGTTTTAGGACCTCGATCCAAAAACTCAAAAAAGACATCCAATAATGGACTCATAATTTCTGTCTCGATGTCTGGGTCGCACTGCCGCTGATGATTCATGAAACTGAGTTCGCACTGAAAAGTTGCAGACAAATTATTGTTTCGACAAACATAATTAATAAGAATATTAATATATTATTATTATTTGATTTATTTGAAAATTTCTCTCTCCAATCTCATTTGAGATTCACCCATAAGTAGGGGTATCCAATTTTGGTGGGCGTAGGTCCAAATAGCACATCTCTCTCTCTCTCTTTATAATCATTATTCTATTAATTTTATTATCTATCTATTCCTTTCTATCTCCAATCTAATTTTCATCTTCCAAAATTTTTCACCCTATTACACGAACCGGGAACCCTGTGCACCTCCCCCTCGCACACGGCCTGCCTCCATCGTGCCGCCCACTCGCCACACCCTGATCTTCCTCGTCGTCCGCCGAAGCCACCTGGACCTGCTTGCTGCACACGCATGGCCTGCACCAGCCGCGCCAAACCGCCCTGCTCCACCACTTCGCTCCTTTCGTGGCCTGTCAAATCTCCGTTCTATCCACAAAAATTGTGATAATTTCAGATCTGGGATCCTCAGGTCATGATCTTTGTGTCCGTATTCCATGCTCAACGAAACATTGTGTTTTTAGCATGCTTAATTATATGGCGACGAAGAACATGCGAAGAACACGTGACGAAAAAAATAGAAAATACCGTGGCATATGTGAAGATCGAAGGTTGTGTTTGTTCGGTCATCATCGTTGAGAATCAAGTACAAGAGGAATCAACAAATAGATATTTATCATACTTCTAAATAAGATCCATACCTCAAAGCATCCGTCGGAAATAGCCTGCAGTCGAAGACGGATTGGAATTTTTCGTTCCCGAAGAAAGCCTCCTCCAACGACGCTGCTAATTTTACGATCCCCCATTCATTAGTTCCTCCTTGGTGAGAAATGTTCTTCCTCAAGAGGCTCCCCCAAGAACACTCTTTGCAAACATTTCCCCAAAAACCCAATTGTTTAACTATTCATCATTTAATTAAAGATGTTCATTAATTTGTGCAATTAATGGGCCTCATTAATCCTACAGAGGGTGGTTACACATTTTGTGTATCCTAACATTTAATTTCAATCATTAAAATCTTGATCTCCCTCGGGTGGTCCCCACCACCATATTTTTAAAATTATGGGGGGAGATTTTCAAATAAAAATTATTTATTTTATTTAAATCTCCCACGAAAAACCTCAAAGCCAACTTCCACTCCCAACTCAAATGTGGTTGATGTGAAGTCTCCCTTAAGGAAATATCATCACTGTGAGTTCAATGATGCCCTAATATTTCAATTTTGAGCACCGGTTAAAAATTTATATAACGCCGCTTGCGCGTTTACTATATGAACTCGAAAAATTGTTCGAAAAAATTATAACAGTAACCCTTGACCTGTTCCAGTCGATCTTAGGATCTCCCTAAGTGAAACACGCCCCTATGAACCCAACGGTACCTTCAGATTTCCAATCCGAGTTACCATTTAAATGTTACGGATTTTACAACAAAATAATAGTCACATAGTTATTTTGTTTATGTCCAAAAACTAAATTTCTCTGGTGGCTCGCACCGGCGAAAGATATTATCTTCTTAAAGAAAGAATACCCTCACAAGTTCATCAGTGGTCTCAGATTTTTAATCCAAGTTACCGTTCATGAGTTACAAGCATTTGAAAATTAAAATAATTTACTTAATTATTTTATTTATGATTATGTCATTTTTTGGTTTTCTCATAGGAGTCCCACGTCGACCAAACATAAGTCACACCTAGGGTAAACCCGCCATCCTAAACGCAATGCTGCCCTCATATTTCTAATCTCAATTACCGTTTAAGAGTTATTCTAATTTTTTAGGAAAGATGCTTACTCGTGATAATTAAAACTCATCCAAACATTGACAGATAGTTACGGGTACTCCGTACCTCGGAATCGGGCGCCGTTTGATTTCGTAGTCTTGAAATAATTCCATATAAAATAAGTTATACGGAATTTCCAAGACATTACAATATTTCAATAAATTTGGGCATTGAATGGTTTTTCTGTAATTTTAACAAATAGATTTTTAATTTAACCCCCAGTTAAACCAATTTTTTAACTTAACCATGGAAATAATATTTTCTTGTTTTTACAATTTATGTGACAAAAAATTATTAAATTATTATATAATGTTAATTATTCACATTTTAATAATTTACTCATCTTTTCTGAATTCAATTCATAATATTTTAATAATTTATAAATAAAAATAATTGGACTAATTAATATATTATATCCTTAATTATTCTTTTTAAATCATTATTAAATAGAATTTAACATTTAAATTCTTAAAAAAATGGATATTTTTACAAAAGAATCCCCATTTTCAATATTCATTAATAAAATTAAACTATTAAGATGAATCACAAAAATTCACCAGAAGATAATTTTGAGATTTTGATCCTAAAAATAAATTTAAGTTTTACAAACAAGTTTTCTATGTGTGGAAAAAATAATATTATTATTTGTTCGTGAAAATAAATAAAAATAATTGGGAGATAAATTTATATCGAAATCAAATAATTTCCATTCCAAAAATTATTCAGTTAATTGTCAACATTTTTTATTTATGTAAATTAATATAATTATTTTAAATTTTTTTATTATAATTAAAACCACTAATATTAATGTCTAGGTTATAAATATATTTTGCTCAATAATAATGTTACTAGTATATCATGGTTCTTTAAACACGATGTTTCATGTAATGCATTCCACAAAAATATTTTATTTAGTTCAATATAAAAAATAGTATAAAATAACATGGTGTTAAATTATACCCCCACATAAATACATTTTACCTCAAAAATTTATACATGATCTCAATAATTAAGGGTTTGAAATTTGAAATTTTCATTGAGGAAAACCCACATCTTAAATGGGTGAGTAAAACATCAGCTAAACAAAGTGGGAAAGAGAAACATGAAGGTCATATAGAATAAAGTAAAAAAATGTTCAAAGTTAGAGCAAATTAAATGAAAATATGATCATGGTGCAAAACAATAATGGGTATAAAAAAATACATTGTCTTAGTGAACATGGTTTGAAACAAATTAATCACAACAAATACATAAATATATGATTAATGAAAAGAAAATTTATTTTTTAAAAATAAGGGTAATAGGATGAGATTTTATTTAGAAGATACTTTTTCTGATGTTGAGGGATTATTTAACAATCATATAGTTAAAAAAGGACAATAAAATTATATGATATATTCTAATTTCATAATCACTATTTAATCCTTTGGTAATTTTTTTAAATCTACACATCCATATTTTCTCTAAATAAAAAATATCTAAAATTAGGTTTTTATTACAAAAGAAAGTTTTTTATTCTTATATATAAGATAACCTACAAAGATGATAAAAACAACATACTCCTCTAATTAACCATTAACCAAAACTGAAATGGTATTCACAAGATAACCACCATATGAATAAGTAAAAATTAATCACCAAATTTTAAACAGCACCCAATGTTTAACATAGAGTATTCAATAAATCATAGATCTTAAATTTTATTAAAATATCCCCAAATAAGATTGAACCCCAAATATTAGGATCATTTATTCTTATATTATTCCAAGATAAATGTAACATTTATCTCCAAATAACACCAATAAATATTAATATATCATATCAAAAATTCATATACCCTAATCATATAATTTCTAAAATATCATAATCATTTCAAAAAAATTAATAAATCACCATAAATATACATTGAAATCATATAGGATACAAATAGATAATTCAACCGTTTTTACCAAATTAAAATCCCATATATTTATATTTACCTTAATCATATAATTTTTTCAGAATTGGGAACTTTTTTTATAATATTATTAATCACCAAATAACATTTCAATGAAATAGTAATCTCTATGATAAATATTGTTTCCCAAAACCATATTAATTATCACATAATTTTAAAAAATTCATATAAATCAATACATTACATAGGATATTGGTAAGATTTTCACACTTATCATCCTTTTGTTCCGCATTAATGCCATATTTCCTTGTGGTATGTGGCATGTTCTCTATTTTTATATATTATCATAATATATTTGTAATAAATTTATAAAATAATATGTTCACCTCCATTGTAAAAAACAATTTTCATTAAATATAATGTAAACAATAATGGTTATAAATATATTTAATCTTATGAAAATGTAATTTTTATCATATAGAACTTTGTGTTGAATGAAAGGGTTAACTAAACCATACCCCAATAAAAATATGCCAAAATTTCATTAATTACATTAAAATACACTCACATGAAAAAAAAATGGTGTTTAATACATTCATATTATGATCAAAATTAAACTCATAAACATATGTTGTTATTTATAACTATTTTATTAATAAAAAATAAGACATATATGAATCCATAAATAAAATATTACAAATATGTTTCATGATTATTATAAATAATATTCCATCTTTAAAAAAAATACTTCTATAATACAATTATTGAATCCTAGTACATAAATACTTCAATCCTTCTAATTCAATGATTTTCATGGAATATGTCACTCTTTGGCCTCAGATTTAACTATTGTATTAGGCCATTAAATTGGATAATTCCCTTTTTCCCAATAAATAAAAAATTAAACACATTTTCAATTCATTTATCTATTCCATTATTTTCTACATATAAAAAAATTTTCCCCTTCCCCTGAGACAACATCAAGGTGTCTCATTCGCCATCTCTGATGTAATAAAAACAATGAATTCATACCCCCATATTATACATGATATGATATTTTAGATACCCAAATTCATTTATTGTTTTGTGAGACTAAGATGTGTTTAAGGTGTATATTGTTAATAATATATCATGATAATTGAATAGTAATAATCATAATATAATTTTCTCCTATCATTATCTAAATTTGTTTCTTATCATCACTTAATTGTATATCAATTACGAATATATGAATATTCAATATATTACAGAATGATCTGTTCTACAAATATTTATGTCTAGGTGCTTTGAAAAAATTGAAATAGAATAAAATTTTCATTGTGAACTACATTACACCCACTAGGTTCCACATGAATAAAATCATAGATGTACATATGAAATATGATACTTTTCTACAAAACCTAGGTAATAGTAATATAATAAATGATGATATTGGATTCTCAATGAGAATAAACAATGCAGATAAATACATAACAAGATCATAAGGGTATCAGGACATGAGAATAACATTAGAAAATAATAACCAACATATCATATATCATAAACATGGGTCATGAAATATATAATGGTAGTTTTTAATACCTAAATCTTAAATAAATCAATGAACATAATCAATGAGAGCATTAAATGGGATTAATAAATTATTTTTATGGTGTATATGTAAGCATAGAAAATAATTTCCTTAATAGTCAAGGTTTATATCCAAAAAATGTTATGATGTACTGGTTTTACTCCACATACCATTATAGTAGTCAAATTTCACTCCAAATAATATCATGGTTGATTGGGTTAACTCCCAGAAACATCATAGAAGTCAATTATTACACCCAAGACAATCAGAGTGCATAGTATCCATTACAGAACTAGGTTCAGTCTCAATTCCTACTCTATTTGTCTCATGAGATATATATCATAACGCAATGAATTAGAGGGAGATATAGATTTGAAATATCATATAATCCAAAAAAAATTATTCTAAAAGATTATAAAAAATCATATTATCATAAAAAATAAAATGGAAATGTTTTTCCTAAATATTTCATCATAGCATAACCTGTGTAAAAGAAATAGGTTTCTTATATATTACATAATTTAAGTATTGAATAACCTGTGTGGGGTAAATAGGATTGATAAAAATATTATAATCATAACCATGAATCATACAGATAAATAATATGGGTGGTATATTTGGATAATATAATCAATAATTCTTAAGAAACAACAACATAATTCGTATTAGATGTAAAATGATTTTTCAAAATCACTTGAAATATATATCGCGGAAAATATCCCATCCATTTTAAAATCACATAATTAAAATAAAAAATATTATAAAAAACGAAACCCAAAATTTTCATTAATTATAACCTCAAATAAAATGTAATTAAATCTTTAAACCATTGAGTGGACATAACTGTGGGAAATAGAATTCATGTCTTACACGTTAAAATGAAGATTCCATTCACATTTTCAGTAAAAACCTTAATATCCTTATTCAGGAATCAGTAAGAATATACCATTTAAATTATTCTATATGAATCAAAAAATGGTTCAAAACAACATTAAATAATCATTTTAAAATTTAAAAAAATAATATTTTAAATTTTTTTAGAAATCATAAAAATTGAAGAAAAATTATTTTTGACCGAAATTCGAAATAACATAGATTTTTCTTAAAACCATTATATTCATATTTGTAGTATATAAAGAGAGGAATAGAAAATGATAAAATATAATTTATATAAATAAACTCATGATAAAAAATCATGATATTCTTTAGTATTATATCATAATGTTAATCAATTTAAAAATACTAATAATCAATTTCGATAAATAATGATATTATAACATAAAACGCTTACAACATCGGTAACTATTAAATCGTAAGCGTCATTGAAGGAATAAACATAGATTGTTATATGTATGACTTAATTTTCATGATAATTATCATAAAATAAAATCATGGGTAGTATATAAAACACATAAGGGAACAATGTGGTGAATATAAAAAGGATCACACTGAAATAAAAGTGAGAAAAAAATAACATACCACTTGGGTAAAATTTTATTTTTAAGCCCCATTAAGGAATAAATAAATTAAAAACAACAATTATCATGAAATAAATGTTATTAGTGATATTAATTTTTAATTTCCATGTATATACCCATCATTAATGAATATATGTATATAACATAACATATTTCTCCAAGAATACAATTTGAGACAAAATTCTCGTACCTCAAGTCTTGACATTATTCTAACACATTTGAACATACTTTATAATAAATATAATTTTATTATAAATATATTACAAAAATATAATTAGATATATAATACCATATATTAATTACATACAACCTCTCATTATCCATTTATTAACAATTTATTCTTAAAGTCATGTTTAGGTAATAACTACTTCATTCTCCTTTTATGTTTTGGATTTGTATTTTTTATTAAGTTTACATTGATCCTGGTAGAATAATCTCAAAAAATTTAACCATGATATAAATATAATATATATAAATAATACTTTTATTTATATTAAAACATAAAATTTAGAGTAGAACATTAATTACACTGCTCATGGAAATGGCCGGTTAAATATATGATGAATATTTTATCAATTTTATTGACGAATGGAATGATATAAAGGAAAATAATATATCAAACTTATAGATTCATATTTATATCATATATATAATATATATTAATTAAATAAACCATCATTACAATTTATATAAATATAAAATTAAAATCGCCTCACATCACTTTGTAGAGGCGGTTGTCCAAACATATACATGAGTGAGCTTATCATTTTCCAAAATATTGGAAGGTATCAATATATATGATATATTATAGTTACATAAGAATTAGTATTTCATAAATTTCACATAAATGTAATTAATTCATAACTTTATTAATAAGTGATAGGAGGTGATGAAAAAAAAGTTACATTTGTGTTTGAGGTGCTTGTCCTCCATATAGAGGATCAATGTTTTTGTTTCCCATTTTATGGAAGAGAATATAGATTTATGTTATGAAATTATCTTTATAACATCTAATTATATAGTATTTAGTTATTTTATTATATTGAAAGATGTTAATAAAATTTTATGGTTGTTGAAGAAAAAATAAAACAAAGAATATCGTTGAATAATGATACATCTTCTTCAAAATGGATCACTAGTTTTTCACCCAAATCATTCTTAGGATGGTTTTCTAAACAAACTAATACCTATAATATTTGGGTAGGGAACTAAAGAAGATATTTTTGTTGGTATTTGTGTTGGTATTTTGGTAACTCCCTAATATTTTTATGAAATTGAATTTTAAATAATCTGATTTTTTAATGGATTTCATTGTATGCTATAATATGTTCATATTGCATTACATTCAACACATAAATAAAACATGGTGAAAGCAAAAATGAGTATCTAAAAAATAATATTTTATTCTAATTATTTAAATAATTAAATTATAACCTATATATTATATTGGTGTGAATGAGTAATATAAATCACACCATGAAATATATATATATATTCAATTTTTTTTCATTTATCTGACAGATTAAATAGACATATTATAAGAATAAATCCCATTTTACGTATAAAAATTAATATTTTTCTAAATGTAGTTTTATCACCTATTAATTGTGGACCTATTTTAGAACCAAATTTTAACACCTTTATAAATAATATATGATTAAATATACATAATTTCTTAGAAAGGAGATTAAAATTTTTCCAAGGGTTGTAATTTTTTGACAAGTTTCATGTTTGGATAAACAGTGAAATTATTGTATTTAATGATTATACATTTTCATTTGAAGTCTTTAAATTTTGAAATTATGTTTTGGATTCGTTTAAAATGTAAATTGGTTAATTTTAATTTATAATAATCAAATTATGGTTTTTGAAAAGTTATCTATGCATAGATATGTTATAAAAACATTTTATGTATCAAATGGGAATTTTTATAAAAAAATAATTTTTACGATGTCTTATCTAATTTAATTAAAATAAAATAAATAAAATTATAATTTTTTAAAAAAAAATTGAATAAATAATTAGGATTCATAATGTCCAAATGTAGTGAATAACTACCTTTTGTTTTTTTCCAATATGCATAGTAATCATGGTAAATTTTGTTACGATGGAAAAGGGTTAAATGAGTAATTTTAGCTAAGAATAAAACTGTAAATACTATAAAATGAATCAAGAACAAGCCAAAATTATATTTTCTGAATAAAATTAGACCCTTAATGTATAAGGATCTATATAAAATTGTTTAATATAAACTTTCCCATGAAAACGACTTAAAAAATATATAAAATGAATAAAGATAGAAAATTTTACTTTCTTTGTCTTAAATATCCCTTATGTGTCTACCTAGGGAAAAACTATGTTATGAATTAATTTTAATGTAAATATTAAACGTAATTAATATAGATTTATAATATTTACTTATTTATATATTTTTGTTCACTTAGATAAGATGATAATATTTATAATATTTTAATAAATAAAAATTCAATGATGTCACATTCATGTGTTAATACTATATCATTTTTAATATAGGTTTACCCAAAATATATATTCAACTGTAAATATTATTCTGGAATTTGGAATATTTATCTTTATCATGGTATTATATTCATAATTTTTAACGAACAAATATGCATATTAAATAATTACACGAAAACTTGTTATTGATTAAAATATCCAATAAATGTTATTATATATAATAAAATAAACATATTTTGAGATAATTATTGGGATAACAAATTTTCTAGATGAACTTTTCCTCTTATATAAATAATAAAAAAAAAATTTTTGAAGTTAACTTTTTATCCAGATATTTTTTTAAAGTCCATCTATTGAATAATTTCAAAAATGAAAATAATGATATTATATACAAATAATAATTTACTAAATTATTTTAAAATCATAAAAATATATTTATTTTTAATTTTTTAATATTGCATAAACTCTTATAAATTGTTCATATATGGTATAATTTATATCACATGAATAAAAATTAAAATATTATATTATAAAAAATTTCTACCCTAGTTAAAATTAAAACAGGTTAAATAATAAGAAAATGTTTTAAAAAACATAAAAAAACTCTAAAATATATTGGTTCAAGATATTAAAATTATATATAATCTCATCTTATAATACAGGGTATTTTTGAGGTATTTTTATTGACATAAAATTTATTATAAATTATATTTTTCATAAATTCCAAATGTTCCCCTAACTTCAATTATAAATGGGAACCCCCTCCCTCACATATTCACAATGCATTAAGCCTATAATCTGGAACACACCTAGAAAAATTCCCTTATCATCTTCCCAAGTCATATTTTAGAGGATATGGAATTCCCAAAAGAGAAACTCTAGAGCCATTTAGAGAAGACTAGTGAAGTCGTTTCGAATAAGAAGTAATCACTCTAACTGATCACTCCCTTTTTTCTGCTCTTCTATAGATCTTTTAAATATATGATATATATCATAAAATAATGAAATATAATACGAAATATTCTTAAATGTTTTTACGATTATGAACATAACTTTATAAAAATCATTTCCAATCAAACATGAATTGAAAGTATCCCTCATGCATATGTATGGATTACCATCTCCACGTATCGATAAAATTAATTTTCCATAACCATATTTTATGAGTGGGAATTATTACTATTTTTTTTATATATGATATTTATGACATAATTATTTTTCTAGAATGATAATATCAAATCATCTTTTTTGACAACAAATATTTGGGGAAATGATAATGTCCTTCGTCCATATATATGGCTTACAATCTCCATGATATGATGTGATTCATTTTCATCTAAATTCAACATGCATGGTAAAAATTATTAATTTAAATAATATATATAATATATATAAATCTAAAAATTATTCTAGAATTATAATATATCATATAAATTTCTTTATTTTTCTATTACGTTAAAATAAAAAACATTCCTTTGTACGTATGGCCTACTGTCTCCTTGAACGTTGTATTTTATTTTAAATCTATAAATTTTATGAATCACTAAAAATACATATATTACTAATATATATATCCTAGTTATAATTATAGAGATGATAATATCATCATATATGTTTTAGTACCAAGGATTACAAGTCAAAACATGAATGAAAAACGAAGCGGTTATTACCCAAAATATAACTTTAACGTGGAATTATTAATAAGGGAGTCGTATAAGTTCATAATTAAATCATCCATGGAATCATATATGTTAATATGGTTCTTTATTAGATTTATAGTAAAATTATATTAATTATATAGAAGTATTTAATGTATACAAAGGAATTAAAGAATTAATGTAAGGGTTTTTGTCTCACTTTTATCATTGTTGGAGATATTTCTTATACAGAACGTGTTTACTATGCTATCCAAGAATGTAATTTGTGATTCTTAGCATGAAAATTTAGGCAATTTAAATATTCATATAATTTTTTACTTTCATGGGTAATATAGTCTTATTTGTTATAAAGTGGTAATGGTTAATTTCAAAATGACATTATTATTTGGGATTGATTATATGTAAGTATCTATGGGGGAATATTTATATTCCATATCGAAAGATCTTTAAAAAAATAAAAATATATATAATTATTATTCAATTTTTCCACATTCATAAAATATCAATTCATTTAATATTCCCTTATAATCTCTAAAGGATACATTAAAATATAATGGTTTTTTTAAATTGTGAATTATTGTAAGAAGTGAAAATGTTATCAAGAAGAAAGTATATTTTCCTAAATAATTATTTTCTTATGATCTATCAAAGTCATGTTACATATACAATAACATTATTTTATGTAATTTATGGCCATTATACTTATTATTAATATTTTTGATATATGGTTATCATGGAAAGATATTTATGAAACCCATATCTTTGATGTAAGTTATGTTATGAATGAATGATTCTTATGAAACACATTTCATTTCATGGGTTATGATGTGATGAATGATTTATGTTCTTGTGGAGAGAATATGTATGACATTCATTATATGATGGGTGGGACCCATATCTCCCTCTAATTTTTGGGGTAATGATATATATCTCATGAAATAGACTTGATTAAAATAATAAGTGAACTCAGATTAGTAATAAGGGATTAGAATGAGAGTAATATTAGTTCAGTTAAACAAGGTTTGAATGAGGAGTGATCTCGGTTCAGTAAGGGACTTTTTCCACTACGATGGTTGTTGGTCATAGTGAGTATATTTTGAGTGGGTGAATGGAGTACCCTATAAAATTTTATATTACAAATGGATATAAGTAAAATCACACACATTAAATTAAAATAGTCAGGTTCACCAAAATATTAGTTTGATGTATTTTATAATCATTTAGAATATTTCTCAAAATATTTATTTGGTATCTGGTGAAAGAATAAAAAATAATATTATATATTTTGAAATCAGTTTACTTATTCTAAATCATTTATCAATAATAATTAATAAAACCAATCATTGTAGTGATTTTTCTAGAAGGTACCAATAGATTTCATTTTAAAGTAAAAAAATTAATAAAACAAAAAAATAAGACAGACGGTAGAATTTCTGTTCCAGATGATTATTCTCAAAAGGATACTTAGTCCTCTCCCCATGTAAATCACATTATTATAATTAGTTTATATAAAAAATAAACATGGATCAAAAAACATGATCAGGTGTTACAATTGTATAAAAACTGTTAAGGTCGTACATGACCTCTTCCATTGTAATTGTGGGAGTACAGTTAATATAGTCCATAACCAGACCACTAACAAATAATTTGAGAAAAAGAGTAAAACAAAATTGAGAATAAATCAATGTATATTCTAGTTTAAATTAAGACACAATTTGGGATAGAATAAAATAGAGTAAGACTGACTGATTAAAATGTAAATATAAATAAACCACCAGAGAAAGTTAGAATATAATATAGATCATGTTGCTCTGTCTGGTGTTCCATGTAGCTCCTGTTTATCAGATGTAGTTGGAAATTGATATCGAGTCTTGTTCCAGAATTTTTCTAAAGGATAGATTCTCTTAAACTCTTTCTTTTGAGTTCTTAGGATGGTTTTTTATTTCTTCAATGGGATCCACATCATCAATAGTTATTCACAGGTAATTATTCTTCATATATAGAATACTTCATAGCTACTTAGCTCTATTAACAATAATAGGTATATATTTTATCATCACTTCTCATATTATCATGAGGGAGTCTTCTCCATATTTTAATAGTAACACCAAAAAATATAATCCACCAAATCTTCAGATCCTCGTAATACACGTTATGACTCTAACTTTAATGCATCTATGTAGAGAAAGTAATGAACAATCATTGGAATATGTTTGAGAATTAATGTTGATAAAATATCCATTAGTTAAATTTAATTCAATACAAACATTAACACTAGGGTGTGCCTTTTGAGATGTGACACTTTTGGTGGTGACTCATTAAAAGAATACTTATAGTAGTTTCTCTATATCGTGGTGTCTGATTCATGGGATGATAAATTGGAATGGTATCTTTATTTATCATTGAGTTAGGGTGATGTGGTGTGAGAGTATATCTATTTTTTAGGATAGTTGTGACTCGTGATGATGGTGAGTCATCCTTGAAATTATCTGATTTTATATCCTAGTGGTGAATATTTCTTGATGGTGTCTGAATGAAACAATGGCTCAAGGCGATGGTGTTACTTTTTTTGCAAGGATAAGTTCTTGGGGGTTATACATTTATCATAAATTTCATATTTAAAACCCAATGGTGACTCATTACTGTTGGTGGATTAACCTTTTATGGGTTTCAAGGCATCATTGAGACTTTCAATGTAGTGAGCCTTTATTGGAGGTGCCTCATACGATTTCAAATTTATCCAATCTATCTCATAATATGAAATTATAACAGAAAACCTGAAACTCATTACTTATGACAATAATCATGATTTTATGATCATTTATACAAGGAGTTCAATAATATTCCCCCTTTTGATGATAACAAATCATGGAATTTTATATTTTTGTCATCAAAGTTTAATCATGGAATTTAAATTAAAACTCATACTCTAAAAGGAGAAGTTTTTCACAAGTATTAGTACGGTATCTATGGAAAACAAGGAAGGAATGATATCACATAGTATCAAATGAAGGAAGAAACATATATTACATAATAGTAGTAATTAAAATTGACAAATAAATAAATTACATAATAGAGTTCTCCCCATTTTGGGGCTATAAAATAGTGCTCAATAAAATAGTCAAAATATAATAGAAATGAACAGAGTAAGAGAAATCAGATAAATTAGATTGAAAAAGGCAGTTGTGGTATATAATAATGTTTCCCATGAAAAAGATGAAAAAAATAGTAAAATAAAAAATGCAAAGACTAATCAACGATTCTTCTCAGTATTGTAAGAGGGATCCAACAATGCTTTTCTATTTTCCATGGTCAAGGTAGAGGGATTAGTAATAGGTCCTCGATTAAGTGTTGGTATTGTTTAGGGTTTTGAAACAATAACTAACATAAAATTGGAAATAACTGATTAAGGTCAAGGCTATCGAATGAGGATGTGGCATAGGGGATATACTACCTATCTAGGAGTTATAGGAAATTGACGGGACATATATAGAAATGGTTTATGCGGGTCTATGGCCACTCCAAGCCAGAAGTAGTCAGGGGTAGTTATAGGATGAGTATGATGGGTGGTAATAGGGATAGACTCATGAGATACAACAACAGTACCATGAACATTATGAAATGGTTTCATAAGTTGTATGAATTACATTATAATATTTCCACCTCACTTCATTGCACTAAATAAGTCATTCTTTTCTTATATAAAAATCTTCAACAGATGAACCAAGAAACTCAACTGATTGATATGTTCATTAAAGTCTTGTGTCATAGGAGGAATCCTCAAATTATAATAAAAAAACCTAAAATTTTAATCCATATCATGGTTTCCAAATTTTATTAATATATAATACTTGATGACCATGGTTATAGTCTATCGATCAGACTTCATGTCCTTAGAATATTATGGAACAAACATGAGAACATGATCACTGTTATACTTTATTTTTCTTAAGGTTACTTGAGGCGTTTTAATAGCATCGCATGAATCACTATCTGAAGTATCTCTATGTTATTCTCTGATAATAGTTATAAAAAAACTTAACACAAAAATTAGTATGAGGAGGATCAATAGAACTAGAAGATACTGAATAAATATTTGCACTCTCTTTAATAAGGAATTTATACTTGCTAAAAATGAATACATCATTACATCCACAATAGGTCTCAATAACTATAGTTCATCATACAATCATTTATTCACCATTTTCACTTCCTGAATATGGTGCATCACCTTCGATTGAACGTATTGGGTCACCAATTACAATAAATATACAGATGTTTATTAATTTATCCTAGTAATATGTAGTGATTTATTTTTAAAAGTTTTACAAACATTAGAAACTATCTTTTCTATAAAAACATCCAAGTCACCTTTGATGACCACATCAATAGAAACATGCTGGATATTTGGTTAATGTTCTCTAAGAGAGGAAAATATTTCCAACAAAAAATTAACATCAATATGATGTATCATTGATTCTTCAATATTTCATTCATCTCGAATAGAATATAAAACCTTCTTTGGTAGACTCACATGAATCAAATAGAATTATTCATTAATACTATCCATACATATTTATAATGATTTAATAGGAAGCTCAACCTCTAAAGCATTAACAACTATATACAAAACTGCAACAGGAAAAATAACAAGACCTGTTTTAGTAGAAGAAGCCACATCTCTCAATAGTATATCGCCATGGGTCTCACCATATCTTTTCTCATCAAATTTTCTTTTCTAAATTATCACCATTCTTCTATTAAGATACATTCTACTAAATAATAGTCATAATTCTCATCATCCCAACCATAATATGATCTTAATTTTTATGGTCATTAGTAATAGTCCCTCAATTTACATAATTAGTTTAATAAAAAACATTTTGAATTCCCAAACATGGGGATTGCTCCCCCTCAGTATATTCATCTCCACTTTCACTAGAAAGAAGATCTAAATCACCAACAAAACTGGTCCTCTCTTCTAGTTTAGAAATAGAACCTCAATGAGAAGTGATAATATCTTTAAGAGTCTCAACATCAACTCTTCTAATTTTCCAATTATAAACATGTGGATTTGAACCCTGATCATTATCACTTCCTTTAAAATCATCATTTTAATGTCCACTTACTTTTCCACTTCCCTCTTCATATACTTCATCATCGTTATATTCATATAATTTAGTACAACTTTGTAACTAATCTTCTCATGAGATTTCAATCTCTTCCCATCACTTTTTACAATATTATCAATCTTAGATAGAGTCTTAGGTATAATAGGAGCTCCATATGTAATAGAGGGAGATATGGGGGATAGGTATTGGTCAGTTCCCTCAGTATAAAAATTATTTCTCTTATTCTTATAATAAGGCATCAACCACTTCTTCATTAACTTTTTCTAAGTACTCCATAATTTCATCCGGATCTAGAAAAGTTTCAACATGTTCTCTTAGTCTATAAGGATGATCTAAATGAATAAATTCATCATAAATATTTTTATTATCACTTATCCATTTCATTTTCCAAGTGTTATAACTAATATTCAAACTTCTAAAAATTATTCTAGTTATAAAAAATCCACCACATTTTATTATAACTTCTTCATTTTCATTTCTTATTCCTTTGACTTTAACAATAGCAGACATATTATTCTTGTAGATCATAGAATTTGATATAGATACTATCTTGGTCATTTTAGTCAAATGAATAATAAGATATCTACAATGGTTTATCATCATTAATATTTTTATAATACATATAAAATAGGCATTTTGATACCTTAAGGAAGTAAATTCACCATTTCATAGGCAAATATAATGTTGAATAAACTTGAAGATCAATTTTCACTCACCATATAACTTAGAGGCAGTCAGCCTCCTAAGTGTTCCATCATCAGTCAACTTAGTAATTGCTTCTTTATAGATGAAATCATAATCATAATCTATATTTCTTAAATGGAATTCATTGAACAATCCTCCATATGGTAGATTTAAATTGATATCCCACTACCTTGAATAAATGGAAATTCTACGTACATTAATCATGGTTCGTACTGGGTATTATTCATCTTATTCAAATCAAAAATCAACCTAATGATAAATATAATATAACAACCTAGGAAAAAATGGTATCTCATTTTAATAGAAATCCTCCATCCATATTTGGTTCAATATAATATTATGCACTAATGAATTTCAAGAAAAAACAATTGTAAATGTACTTATTTATTAGGAATTTTTTTTTCACGAACATGGGGTCAACTAGTTCTACTAATGAAGGATGACTCGAATCCCCTTTCTACTAAATATAAGTATGTTACTTATCTAGAATAGACTCCAAAGGTTCTTCAGTTTGGCCATGGAGGTCAACTTTGCTGGCCCAATTGAAGGAATATTGAAGGTTGAAGGGTTCGAAGAAAATTATAGAACATGGATTGAGAGAAAATGAGTTGATGAGATAGTGTGCATTAAAACTAAATAAAAGTACTGCAAATATCATTTGGATATTTAGTGATCTAGTAAATTAAAATAGGGAATCATGATAAATTCCAAATCAAAATAAAATTTTAACTGAAACATAATAATTATATAAACTATAAATAATTTAAAAACTGGCAGTTTAAAAATAAGAGTTTAAAATTTTTACAAAGACATTCAACTGTCTAATTATGAGAAAAAAAATGATGAGATGTTCAATGATGAGTAGATTAATGTTGATATGTTTAGTAGTTAGATGTATCAATGGTGATAAATAACCCATGGTGAGACATTCAAAGTGGCGAGTGAAAAAATATATACATAACCAAAAATATTGATTCCTAATTCATGTTTGATGTAATTTATTCTCTTAGAATTCTAAATATTAGTGAATATATTAGTAAGATAATACACTATACCTATGTATTCAATAGTGATATCACCCTTTTTAAAAAAGATCTCTCAAAAATAGAAATATTTCATCAATATGATTGTTTCTAGAATGTGACATGTGATTCCTAGAAATATTTATAGTACGTGTATTATCATAGTTTATAGGGACATTTCAGAATTGATAACCATATTCTAATAATATACATTTCATCCATAAAATTTGTGCATAGAATCTTATTATGGATTTATATTCATCTTTATTCATAGAGAGAAAACACATATTTTCTCTTTACTACAAAAAGAAACTAGAGACATGCCCAAAAAGTGGAATTATTCAAAGGTTCTTCTCCTATATAACATACCTCCACTAAAAGAAGAATCTGAGAAACTAACTACGTCAATTTCATTTCATCATGGGTAAATTAATCATAAATTAGTAGTATATTTTATGTATTTGAAAATTATTTTTAGAGAACCCATTGTGTATCTATTGAATTTTCTTGAAAGAGAGAACTCATACACAAACTGAACATAATAACAAGTCAGCTAGTAGTAAGAAAGGGAATACATCCAATCATACCTCTATAATTGGTTTGACCTATTGGTTTCCCAATATCATTAGGATTGAATATATAGGATATAATCATAGTATTATCATTACTCTTAGTGATATCTAAGTTAAAATGTTTTAAAATATCCTTTTTATTTTATTTTTGATTTAAAATGATTCCGTCTTTAGTTGACAAAATCTGAAAACCAATAAATAATTGGAGCTCACCCATTAAACTCATATCAAGTTTATTTTCCATCAATTTGAAAAAAAAATTACATTAGCCATTTCTTTGAAGATCCAAAAAATTGTAATCAATATAAATTTGAACAACAAAATTATCTTTTTAAAATAGTTTTTTAAAATTTGTAGGATCAACTATGCCTTTTGAAAAACCTGATGAAATAAAAAAAAATTGATCCTAAATTACCAAACTCATGGAGCCTCTTTAAAATTGTATATTGATTTTGTTAATTTAAAAATATGATTTGGAAAAATGGAATTTTTAAAACTACGGGGTGTTCAATAGAAACATCATCAACTATATACCTATTAAAGAAATAACTATTAACATCCATTTGATAAATTTTAAAATCTTGATGAGTTGTATAAGAAGTTAGTATTATAATATATTCAAGTCTGGCTACTGGTGAAAATGTATCTTCATATATAATTATTTCTTCTTGACAACAACCATGTTCATCTATTCTACAATTGTTTCTTACTATTGGTCACAATTTATCAACCCTATTTATAATCTCACATTCATTTCCTATAGGCATGGTGTCATGTGGTATATAAAAAACTTCCCACACTTTCTTTCTTTCAAACTGATTTAATTCTTATTTTATTTCCAATAATAAGAATTTATAATTGATTGAATAATTGATTTTATTTGTTTTAAGATGATAAAATAATGATTGGTGTTCAACCTGATTTCCTAGAGGAGCTCTAAACTGTTTACCTATATATAGGCGCCTAAATTCAAAATCTATCATATAGGACTTATGGGTACTAACAAATCATGTAAAATTACGGTTTCTTTCTTTATATTCAAATACAGGTTCCTATTATGGATATTCCTGATATTCCTTAGAACTTGATTATTTTTGTAGTTATTTTAGGGAATAATTAGTTGGTTTAGAATTTATGAATCATCATAAATGTTTTATAAAGAGGTATTAGGCTCATATGGATTTTTATAATCAAATTTAATATGAACATATCCATCCCCAATTCTGGTTCTTTTATTAAAAACACAATAGGCTTTACTAGAAGTTTAATAACATAGAAATATTCTTCCATCACTCTTGGAGGAAAATTCTTCTAGATTATCCTTAGTGTTAATAATAAAGACTTTTTAACAAAAGGTACTAATGTAAATAACCTTTGGAATTCTATTATTCCAAATCTAAAAAGGGGTATTTTCATAATATATGATTATTTAAAACACTATTGGTAATGTAATAGGATGTATTTATAATCTATCCCCATATGTAGATAGGTTTGTTATATTCATTTTTCATGGTCTAGGATTTCTTTGTATGATTTCTATTCCTTTTTTATAAAAAACCATTCCAATAAGGTTTCCTAGGAGATAATAAGTTATGACTATATCCATTTTGTGAGAGAAACAATTCAAATTATTGGTTTTCAAACTCACAAACATGGTCACTTCTTAAGGGCTTAATTATATGTAGACTTGTGTTTTCTAGTGATCTATCACACTTGGTGAAGTATGAACATGATTAAATTTTTTTAGATAGAAAGAACACCAAGTATATCTAGAAAATTCATCTACGAGTAACAAAACATAGTGCATTCCATTTATACTAGAAACTGTAGATAGACCAAATAAATCGATATGAACTAAATCAAGAGGTTTAGAATTTGAATATTATTTCTCGAATTTAGAATAAATCTTGTGGTTTTTTTCTATTTTGATAGGGGTTACAAACATTTTAATTTGGGAACTCTAGTTTGGTTAGATCCTTGAATAATAATTTCCTAATAATATTCCTTAGTGAGTGAATTTTGGAGTGACTGAGCCACCTATTCTAAATCCAATAATATTTATGAGAATCACTCAAACATGTAAAATTTGGGGAAATTAATTAATTAAGGTCAGCAGAAAATTTCATTCCATAAAGAAATAAAAACCAAGACATCCTTTGAATTGAAACCATTACATGCATTATTAAAATAATTTACATAAAAAATATCATCAAATAATTTTGATATTCTAATAAAGTTATAATTCAAACCATCAAAAAATAGTAATTTGGAAATTAAAATTGAATTTTTGTTACATATATCACCAAGGCTACTAATTTTTTCCTTTAACATTATCACCATAGGTGACATGAACACCATAATACTTTATTAGGTTCTTCAAGTTAGAATATTCTAATTTCATATTGTTTGAACATCTACTCTCCTAGTACCATATAATTTTATAAGAGGTATTCATGAAGTATTCCATCAAAAAAAATTATAAAAGTAATGATTTTGATACCCAAATTTTTATGGGTCCAGAATTGTTTGCAATTAGGGCCTCATGGACAAATATTTGTCTAATAGGTATACTATTAATAGATTGAAATATGTTTAAACTAATAACTTTGTTTTCTATTACTGAATAGTAACTACCCTTAGAAATTCTTGAATTATAATTATGGCACAAACGTGTTATGAACTATTTTTTCTAGGTTTGTATCATAGACCAGTAACATAATTTGGTATAACTTTTTTTCCTAAAACATGTGTAAGATTTTATATAACATTATTAAACCATTATATTTCCTTAATACTTTTATCACTTAAGATTTGATTTTTCTTTTAATAAAAAATCATTTTTTCCTTTTCAACAGATAAACCATATTTAACATGGGCATATAAATCTTTTTGTCTTTAAGAACATTATATTTACTATTATGTTCATTAGAAGTGTATTATATCATTTTTAAATATTCATAAATTTATTATTTAGACATTTTGTCATCATTATGTTCATATATAGAATTATTATCATTATGAATATTCAAGACACTAAAAACAATAGGCACCAAAATCATAATAGTCATGAAGCACATATTGGTTGAATTTGACTTTTTCTCAGTAGTAGAGTTGGAATAAATGGAGCTATCCTCATTGAAAATACTTGTTGATTTTATATATTTCATAAAACATTATCCCTTCTCATCATACTTCTATTTGTAATTTAGTTTTGTACAATATTCCTTGACATGTACTCTTACTTTTCCTTTATAAAAGGTAATTTCATTACCATCCTTTTCCAAGCATTTTTTAATTATCCTTCATTGTTATACTTCCATTTATAACTATGATTTATAAAAACATTCTTCTCCCTATAAAATTTTAAATTTATCTCCTTTATATGGGACATCTCCTCATCACTATCTGGATGTGACTCACTACCATTTAAACGTTCATATTGTACCTTGTATTTTTTCATTCTTTTTGGATTTTATAGGCATGATACTTACAGAATATATTTTTTCCCATTATATTCTTCTTGGTTTAATTTTGGTTTTTCTTCATAAATCACAATGTTTCCAAACATCTTCTTCACTGGGAGTTTACTAAAGACATTTCACACTCTAATTAAACATATGTTCCTATCCAACATTTTGAAATGAATCAAAGAAATCCCATAATACGATCTTTTTCTGATACTAGATTTCCTAGTGAGATTACACTATTCAAAATTTCGCTAAACCTAAGACACATGTAATAAATTAATCCCTTAGGATTAATTATAAAAGTATCATATTTAATTCTATTTTTATTCAATACCATGTCTTTAAAATTAGTTTTTACCTCCTGTGAAACAACTAGTTCATCCAAAATCTTAAAAGAAATTTTACAAGAAGAAATTATAATTAATTCCTCATTTACTAAAGAATATAAAATGGAATTCACAGCCTTCTAGTTATTATTATAATTGGTTTTGGTAGCTTTAGACCATGTAACTCTATCAGTTGTATGTAATTCTTATTTATCCTATTTATGAGTCGAAATTTCAAAACTTATACTCTCTATGTGAATTTCCATCTTTATCTACCTATAAGATTAATTATTTCCATTAAAAAACATAGGTATTTTGGTAGAATTTTTTTCTTATCTATTATCAATTAATGTAATTGAATTTAAAACTAAAATAATATTAATATCACTAGAGAACAAATAACATCATAGTGGAATTTTTTTGAAAAACATTTATACCAAAGATAACTCCTTTTATTCAAATTTCTTTTTTAAGTTAGTATATCAAGAGGGGGTTAATTGAGTATCCATTAAAAGTTTCTATTAGAAATGCATTAAAATAAAATCCCCCACCTTAAATAAAAAAGTTAGAGTTTACCAAAATAGTTATTTGATATAAGTTTTTATATTTTATAATACTTCTCAAAAGGTTGATTAGTTATTGGTTACAAACAATATATAATATTACTATATACATTTAAATCAATTTACACAATCAAAATCTTATAAAAACTCTAATTAAGATAAAATAATAACTTAGTTTTATTTACTTTAAATAAAAAATTGAATTGGTTTTTTACTAAAAAATATAAAGAAAAAAATATAGAAAACAAATTGTTCAATATGAATTCAATATGTTTAGTCTCAAGATGATAACGAGTCCTCTATACATGTTAATCACATGTTCCCAAGTATATTTTATAAAAAACAAACTCTATTCCAAAACCTGGATGGGGAGTTACAATAGTAGAGAAAATTTATTATCCACATTGGACCTCTTCCATAGAAATAATGGGAGTATAGATAAAAATTTCCCAACTAGACCTCTACCACAACACATGGGAAACAATAGTAAAAGGTACTAATAAGATATATATGCATCATCCAGTTTAGAGAAGGAGATAGTGTGGGATAGAATAAAAAATTTAATCCACACTTCTTAAAATTTAAATATAAATTAGAAATAGATAATATCAGATGAGTATATAGATAATGTTGCTATATCTAATATGTTATACTGCTCATGACTCTTGAATGTATTGTGAAATGAATATTGAGTTGAGTTTAAGATATTTTTTGAAGAATATAGTGTCATAAAATCTTTATTATGAGTATGTAGAATGTTTTCAAGATGTCCAATGGGTATTTCATAATATACCGTTTATCACAGGTAATAATTATTCTTGAATGGAACACATCATATATTTTCATCTCTCTTAATTTGTAAATGTATATAATTTAACTCAACATTTCTTATATTAGCACAAAGGAGTCTGATTCAACTTTTAAAAGTAGCAACAAAAAATATAATCCACCATATCATCCCATCCACATACTTCACATTCTGATAATAACATTAATAAATATCTATTGATAAATTAAAGAACCATCAGTAGAATAAATTTTGGAATTAAATTCCATTAACTAGGCATTGGATAAATTTAATTAAAGTTAATCATACACTGGTTGTGTGTATTTTGAGCAGTGACACTTTTGGAAGTGAATCCTTGGAATAGTGAAATGTCTAGTAGTTTCTTTGCCTTGTGGTCTCTGAGTTTAGTGATTAGACATTAGAATATTGACTTCATCTGGATGTTCTTCAGGATCCAGTAGTGGGTCTTTCTTGATGGTTTCTCAATGCAATGTTGTGTAAAGGAGACATTGATATTTTTTTGGTGATACATCCTTATAGGTGAGACTTTTATTTACTTTCTTAGATTTATAACTCAACAAAGACTCATTGCTGATGTTGACTGATTCGTGGTAGTGTTTGAAGGCCACAATGACACATCCTTTTTAGTGAGTCTTTGTTGGTGTATTTTATACTCCGGAAAAAATTTCAATCTATCTCCTAATAAAAAAATCTAATATAAAACATGAAGCTCATTTATTATCACAACTATCATGATTTGATGATAAATAAAATAAGTAGGTCAATAATGGTCTTGGTAGTGATCATTGACTAAATGAAAATGATTCTCTATGTTTATGTTTATGCCAATATTTCATGTCTTATTTTATAATCTTACGGAATATTTTCTTTTATTCATTATGAACTTCTATGATTCCATCCATTACATGATATCATGGTATTTTATATGTAGTATATGATTTTCAAATATTTTTTATGTTAATTTGTATTATGATTAGGATATGATTGATATCTCTCTTGATTCCCCTAAATGAGAATCTAAGCTCGCACTTTTCTAATGTTTCTTTTCCCCTGATATAAATAAAGGTTTTATGTAGGAATACTAATGGGTAATATCATTGTGGGAGATTTTCAATACCATCCAAAAAGTTATAAGAATTTTTTCCCTATTTTGAAGGGAATTAAACTATTACAGTCCTTCGGAATGTGATTATGAAATATAATGAATATTTATCTAAAAATATTTAATATCCTTGTATGAATGTCATATATCATTATAGTTAATATCAAATAAAAGTTTTAGTGAAACATTGTAAACTAAGATTAGGGTACATTATCCTGATACCTAGGTATATTTATAATGATATGTCTATGAATTTATATATGGACACCCTAAGGTGTCATAGATCAAAGAGTGTATCGTTATTTAAACATCATATGTGTTATCAGTCATAGTTATATGGTTTTTCTATATTATAATAATTTCTCATGATATTCTTTTTTTATTAAATATAGGGAACCATAAGGAAATTGGTTAACATTGAATGTGACAAAAAATATTCTAATGAGAAGTCAAATTGCATGATCAATGGAGTGAAGAACATTAAAATCATGACTAATCAGGTTTTACAAACATAATTGAAAATTTGTACTTTAAAAGTCACTAAAACACAAATTATATTATAAAGATGTATTTTTATTAGAATTCTGGTAATAGATACCATATAGGGAATAAGATTTAGTTTCCTTTGTTTCCTGATGGCAGAATGAAACACCCAAATTGAGGACTAATATGAACAAGAATAAGTTTTGACTATGGAAAATAAGGACTCAAAGAAAGTAACTTAAAATGGAAAATTAAATGTTCAGTTAATAAAATTGATGGAAATATTGACCTATATAAGGTATTATTAATTGATTAATTCTTTAAATATATAAATAATAATAATTATGAAAATCAATGTCCTAAGAGAAATTTTCATGAAGACAATCAACAAGGTGGTATATATAATGGTTGTATTGTTGATGATAACGATACTATAGGTGAAATGTGAAAGTAATATAGAATTATGTGATCGAATGAGGTATCCATGTAAATGTCTTAATGATTCATTGAAACAATAAAACTATATATGTATTTTAATTCCATAATTATATGTAATATATAAGGATTTATCAGATTTTTTCCCTAAGGATTTAAAATTATGTGATGAATTATTTCGATGGACTATAATGGTGATTCAACAGAAACGTGATATTCCTAGAGAACACGTGATTAAGGGAAATATAAACCTTATTATTTTTTTACTTTAAGATAATGATGTTTGGATAAAGTAAATTGAACATTACTGATTACCTTGTAGTTGATTAATGAATTCTTGAAGTTGTATATTATGCTATCATTGATAAAGTTTTCCACATTTTGGTATTTATGAAATGTATAAAATAATGTTAAAAATAACGAAGTGTGAATATTTTTAATAATTATTTAGGTTAATTAAGAAAATTATCATGAATCCAGGGAATACATACTGAAGGTACTCACATGTTTGGTATGTGGAAAACAGGATCTGATTTAAGATATATTATATATATATGTAAATAGGATTTTGAGAAATTTATTGACCTTATTTCTAAAGTTTTCGATTTTCATATTTTATAATGGTTACAAGGCTAACTATTTAGGAAATTATTAATGAGAATAAAGTATTATCTCACCTTATAAAGTATAATGGAAATTAGAAAACTTGTAAAACAAATTTATGATAAAGAAATATGGAATGAAATAGAATTTATGTATGGATAATGTGAACATATAATACTTTTGAAATTAAAAATTCACCTTCATTTCTTGGAATAAGATATTAAATGGGTGTGGACAAAGAAATAATTAATGCTAAGATTGTCCTGAATTAAAATAAGTATATCTTATCATGAAATATAATAAAGTCAATAAAAAAGGATCTTGAAATAAAAAAATACCATTTTCATCTTTTTTATGATATCAATGTCCTTTTTCAGGACACGTTCGATTAATTCATTTTAATTTTTACCTTTATCATATCCATGTTCTCTACCACTCTCTATTGGAACATGATTATTAGATTCTAATTCTATGTTTATATTTTCACATTCCACCTAAATTCCCAAATGTAGAAAACATGTTATGAGTTACATCATCTAATAATTAAGTTCCAAAAAATAATTTTTTGAAAGTATTCTTTAGTATTAATTCTTCTAATTTGGCTTTATATGAATGTAACTTTCAAGTATTAAACCATTGTTAACCAAAACAAATTTCTATGGAGAAATTCATTTTATGGAAGTAGAATATAACACCCTTGGATTTTTTTAAAATATATTTTGAAATAATATGATTTCATTTAAAATATTAAAATGAAAACTACACCATGTAAAGCCTTTAGTACATGAAAAAATACTTATCTTGGGTTTCCATAAACATTGAGTTTCTATGAAATTTTTTTTGTTATAATTATTTAAACTAGACAATTATAACCTATCATTTAAATTGGATGGGATGAAAATTATTTTTCCACAATATAAAATAGACATATATATATATATATATCAATCAGATATTTTGATATCTATACAATAGATTTTATAGAAATAATAAAATAATAAAACCAATTTTATGCCTAAAAAGATATATTTTTTAAAGTCATTTTTAACACCTTTTAATGGAATACCTATCTTAGAACTAAATTTTGGAACTTTTATAAATTCTATTTGATAACATAAAATTCAATTTTGATTAAATATCACCCATATTGTGTCAGGGAAACGTTTTTGTATTTTTCTTAGAATATTCCAGTTTTGATGAATACTGAAAATACTGAATTTTATTGAAAACTAAATTGGATTTAAAGTGTTTACAAGGTAAACTTTAATTTTATAATTGTTTAAAATTTTAATTAGTTAATATTGATTTAAAATAATTAAATTATTGTTTTTTAATTGGTTTTTATAAATGAATTAATTAAAATAACATTTTATGTTTTAAAAGAATTTGTTTCGCAAAAAGTATTTTTCATGGTGTTTTACCAATTTTTGTCAAATTTAACACTAAATATTTTATGTATTGATTTATGAAAAATATATGCCAAATTTTTATTCATAAGTTCCAAAATTATTGAATATGTTCCTCTTTTTCCAATATAAATAGTATTCATGGAAAAAAAATTTACCACACTTATGGGTAAATTGAGTAATTTAGGATAGAAATTAAATTATAAATAAAATAACATGACTCTAACACATGAAGTTTTTTTACTGTATAAATAAACATAGTCAATTAATAGGTCAACCTCAAAATATAGTTTATTAGTAGACACGTTTTTATGAAAATAAGTTATAAAATATTGAAATCAAAGAAATAAATAAAGTGTCTTTTTTGACTAAAAAATTCTTTATGTGTCCACGTGGAGAAAAGATGTTTGTAATAGATGAATAGTAATTTAAAATTTAAAATTTATAAACATATTTTCATAAATTAAGTTTTTTGACTTTTTTCGCAAGTTTCAGGAGATTAATATATTTATAAGAATTTATTTAATAAATATTCAAAGACGTCACAATAATATTTTAAATACTATATTATTTTCATACAGGGCTAACCAAAATATATATTATACTAATAATATTTTTATAATGTTTATAATATTTATATTCTTTATGTAATATTTTTTTATTTTTCGTGAACAAAAAATTATATTAAATAATTACACAATGTTGATTTAGTAATAACATTATTAATGGAAATATCAAATAAGTGTTCTAAAAAATATTTAAATAAATTTAATGTCAGATAAATAATGTTATAAAATTATTTTATAGATTACCTTGACCCCTAGGGATATTATAAAATATTTCATTCTATGTTAACATGTAATCTTGATATTTTTAAAAGTAGAAGTAATGTATAGTGCCAAAATTGATAGTAATGATATTTTATAAATGTAATATTTTATTAAATTATTTAAAAAACAAAAATCTTATTTAAAAAGATAGAAAAATTCTATATGAGGTAAAATTTCATTAATTGTTCTTATATGCTTTAATTTACATCCCTTGGGAAAAAATTACAATATTATACAATTGAAAAATTAGTTACGTTGGTTAAAATTTAAATGACTTAACTAAGGGTTAACCAAAATGATAAGGCATAAAAGAATACCAAAATTAGTAAAAAAATATATTGATTGATCATATTCCAACCTTATCACATTATATATTTGGATCCATGTTATTTTTTGAGTTATTTAGAGTGAAATTTAATTTATTATAAATTAATATTTTCATAAATTCCAATAGTGCCCCTCACTTCAATTATAAAAGGGAACCTCCTTCGTCACTTATTTACATCACAATGTGCCTTAAATCACAAAAATATAAAATAATTTGTCCTTATAAACTACCATAGTCAAATTTAATTGTTTGTTTCTTCCAAAAAGTCCAACTATAGATACCTTTACAGGAGATCTAAGAAGTCATTTCAAATATGAGGTATTCCCTCCAACCGTCCACTCTATTTTTCTGCTCTTCTATACCCCCTCTTAATTTGTGATATATATTATCAAATAATTAATTAGTCATTCTAAATATTATTAAATGTTATTATTATTGTTAAAACACCATTATACATCCCCTTTCTCATAGAATAATAAATGAATTTATCACTCTTTTGTTTGCAAGACTTATTATCTCCACGTAGCGATACAATTCATTTTCCATCAGCATATTTTATGACTGGGAAAAATGATGGATTTAATTTTTATATATAATATATATGAAATAATTATAATTATGTTATGATAATATGATATCTTTCATTTTATCATCTAATATTTTTGGAAATGATAATGTTCCTTGTGCGTACGTATGGCTTACCATATCCAAAATGCGATGTGATTCAAATTTTGTATATATTTCTCATGTATGGCAATAAAGATGACTTTTATTATTATATATAACATAAATCACAAAACATATTTTATAATGATAAAATATCATATAATATTCTCTCTTTAAATTTGAAAATAAATTGAAAACAATGTTCATGTGTACATATGACCTACCATCTCCATGAACGAGATATTTTATTTTCCATATAATTTTTTTTAATCACTATGAATAAATATTTTCAATATATATATATATATATATCATATTTATCATTATAGATAAAATAAAATCATGATCTATGTAAGAGGACCATGTATAACTTGTCATAAAAAATGAATGAAAAACAAAGCGGTGTTTACCCAAAATATATTTTTATCATGGAATTGCTAATATGGGAGTAATATGAATTCATAATAAATAATATATTGTATTTTTTGTATGAAAATTTATATTTTTAGATGAATAATATTATTTTATTTGTTATACAAGTGTTTTGAACTTATACAAGGGAAATCAAGACATAAGGTAAGGTATTTTTGTATCACTTTTATCTCTATAGGAAACATGCCTTATACACTACTTATTTCTTCTACATGGTGTATATACTATCCATGAATTCATTTAATGAGCATTATCCTGAAAACAGAAATAATTTTCATATCAATATAAATTTTTTTCTTTAATGGCTCATATGATCTTACTGATTATAATGTGGTAATGGTTAATTAAACATTCTCGTTTTTATTCAAGATTTATTATACATAAGTATCTACCAGGGAAATATTTATCTTCCATGTCTATGTTACATTAAAAAGTTTTTGAAATATTTTTTAAATTTATTCTAAAAAAATTTAATGTTATTTTTACCCATGTGATAAATTTTACTAAATGATTTGAATAGAATGTAATTGTAATTTTAAAAATGAAACAATTTGTGTCATTTTTAAAACAAGTACAGAAGGAATGTTTTTTAACTTATATTATATGAATTGTTTTTTTTCATTTTTGATGAATTCTTAATTATTTGAAGCTTCCCTCATAATATAGAATGGTTTTTTTTATTTCAACTCATTTTGTGAAAATAAAATGTTTTCTAGTAGAAAGGATATTTTTCTCAAGAATTATTTTCAGCTAATATCTCAATATGTTTCGCCATATATGATAAAAAGAATTGATTTTACTTATAGGTAATATCTTAATTATTTGTATAGATGAATTACTGTTTTTATGAAATGATATTGATGAACCCTATTTCATTTACATGGGTTTTTTATGATTAAATGATGTTTATGAAACACATTTTGAATCTTTGGTTCTGGTATGATAAATTATTTACATTCTTGTGTGAACACATACGTATGGTTTTAATTATGTGATTGGTGGGACCCATAACTCCCCCTACTAAATTTGTTAGTGATTTATATCTCATGAGATATAAAGGACTAAATTGAGATGTGAACCTGATTATGTTACATAATAATGGTATGTGATTAAACTCAGTTCAGTAGTACTCATATGGAACTAGGAGTGAACTATATTAAATATGGGACTTTTTCTAAAATGATGGTCTTGGCGGTGAGCCTTCTCTTTTATGAAACTTATTTTCTATGGTTATGTGTATTCCACAATTTCATGTCTTATTTTATGTTAATATGGAATATGTTCTTTGATTATTTAGGATCATTTATAATTTATTCCAGGACATTATATCATTATCTTTGACAATCATGGTATGATTTTCCAATATTTGTTTTTTTATGTTTTCTTTTTTGATTATGATAAGATTGATACTTATTTTTTTACCCATATTAAGAATATGGCCTCTTCTTTTATTAGTTTTATTTTCCATAGGATATAATATAATGTTTTAGGTAGGAATACAAAACAAGAATATATTTATGGAAAATGTTTAAGATCTATCATGAAATGGGAAGAATGTGTTCCCAGTTTCCAAAGGCAACAAACTATTATGATCCTTGGGAATGTGTTTTCTAGATGTAATTAATATTCATATAAAAAATATGTAATATCCATATATGTAATCCAGGGTCATCTTAAATTTCCCATTCAAATGGATTTGGGAGTGTGATGTAGTGAGGGGAGGAGGTGACATTTTATAAGCGAGGAGAAGAAAAACTGTGATTTTTGTAAGAAAATGTTATTCCCATGATTTATACAACCAATGGATAAAAATTAGTATATTAACATAACTAATATTATATAAGGAAGATACATTTACACAAAATAAGATTTTTAAGATTTTATGTAATTTTTACTGTTACATATTTTGTTTAACCACCCATTAAATCCATTTTAACATATACTGTGGTAATTAATTTTTAATGTTTTTTACTATTAATTATGAAAAAATAAAATTTAACTTTTATTAAATATTATATATTTTATTAAAAAAATTTAATCCATTTTTTAATATTTTATTCAAAGGTGTGGAAGAATGGAATTTAAAATTAAACATACAGACACGATTAAATAAAAAAAATTTAACAAAACATTTTCATAAATATATAAGGTTTTAATATTAAAATTCAATATGAGATTGATTAGAACAATTTTTTTCATTATTTTTATATAATTGAATTAATATTTAATTTAATATCATCTTAATAAAAATTATCTGGTAGTTTTTTCAATTTAAATTGATGTTGAAAATAAAAATAATAATTTCTCAATATTATTTAAAAAAATAAAACATTCTGAAAAAACCCAAACATTAACCCACATATATGTTTTTTATGTTGTTATTCAAAAATAAAAGTTATTTTATTCAAATATATTTCATAAAATTTGAATAAATTAATTTTATGTTTTGGTCATAAAAGGAAATATAAACCTTTTTTATAAAAATGGATTTTTGAATTGTATATATTAATTAATAGATATTAATTAATTATTATTCAATATATTATATTTATATAAAAAGTTCATACTAAATTTTAAAATGTTTTTATTCTTGTTAATACCATGTCTTACACCTATGTTATAATGGTCATGTTTATATGATAATATTAAAAATATATCGTGATTCATTAAAACACATTGTTGTGTGTAATAGAAGAAATCAAAGAAATTAATTTTCTTATGAAGAGAAATATATTATAAAATATCATGTTGTTACACCAAAGTTCAATTTTAATTCCTTGATAGACGGGACATGAATGATACATATACTATTAAAGTGATGTGGAGGCCGAAGTGGTATATCAAACATTGAATGATAATATAATGATTATATTTATAAAGAAGGACACAAGATTACACTTGATGATTTCATAGACTCAATCCTTAAGTTTGAAATGTATTGGAAATATATTTGGAATCAAATTAGTGAAAATATGTATGTTTTTAAAAATTTAAAAATATTGAAAAGTTTCGATGTATGGGATTTCCTATGTATGAAATTTTGGAAAATGAAAAAAATGAAACTTTAGTGACATAAAGGATCTACATAAAAAATTCTAAGGACATAAAAGAATTTTTCTATGTGTGGGAGTTAATTTATCCAAAACTATACACACAATTAATTTATTTAAAAGGAAAAAGGTAATTTGGATATGTTTGTGTGTTCACATATCCAAAAAAAATAAATGTAAGTGAATTCAATGAAGAAGGGAAATTTTTATGTGAATTTATAAATATATAGGAATCTAGATTCATAATATATAAAAATCACCCCTATCAAGATATCTTGTTATGAAAATAGTTTTTTATATAAAAATCCAATGAAATAGAGGATTTGGACTGTGTAATTTGGTTGTTCTATATGATAGAATATATAGGTGAGTCAATCCCTAAAAATTAGTTTGGAATGATGTATTAGAGTTCTAATGTGTTGCGGGGGATTGTCTCTATTTTTTTGTAACGTCAGGAAATTTTCAAAATAGATCATGTGATGCACAAATTATTTTTGAAAACATTAAACAGAATGTTACTCAAACAGGATCCAAGATCCATGCTGAGACAAAATAAGGATGTTACATTTGATATATAATAAATTAGGATATATTCCCACTGTGTTGGAGTTTTTAGGCTAATAGCAAAGTAATCCATCCATGAATTAGCACAAGCATTCACAACCATATAAGAAAATTATATTATTTTGATCTTTCTTTTTTCAGTACAACATGATTTATTAGGATTTAGTTACATATACTACCTAGAGTTTATCCACACAACATTAAAATGAGAAATAATATAATCATTTTCAATGGTTTTGTTCATTTATTTGATAAATTTAATGGTGTGAGGAGATCTGGGGTTCAACTATACCCTTAATAAAATATTATGATTTATGTGATTGAAACAAAAAAATAATATGTTTCTTTCATAAAGATAATCATGAAATGATCAAGTAGACTATCAATATAAATCATTCATCATTATATCTATATATTGATAATAAGAAGACTAATATTGTGTTCTATGTCAGATGAAAATATTACTACACATTTAAAAAATTGAAATAAGTTCATTATTCAATATCCAAATTTTTGGATTAGATGAATGGTATTCTAAAACACATATATCAAAAGAATACTGGAATTATCAATCTATAGTGAAGAAATCATTTTATTTTTATTATGGAAAAATGAAGAAAAAATTGAATAGGGGATTCATAGTAGGAATGTGAAGGAGGAGCATGGATAACCAATAAGGCATCCATTCATATATTAGAAAGAAACTAGTATAAACTGAAACAATTTTATAATACATACTATACTATAAAATATTTGGAGTCCATTTAAAATCGTTGAAAGTAATGTTGGAAGGTTTAGTTGTGAGCTTATAAATCGAACCCGATATTAGAGATTGATAAAGGAGTTAAAAGATAGTGATCCAAGGTTAACAACTATTCAACCATAAACATTGTAAGGTATCAATCCTTTGGTTTCAATGAGTTGAACCAGAACATTTATCAGCAGTGAGCCTAGATGTTGATTAGTAAAAAACATGTAACCACTAAAACCAGTAACCCAAGTGGTTAATTGGGGCATCAATATAATTTCAATCCCATTCTTTATAACATATCCTGGTATGGGTACACCGAGTATGAAATCATTCTTTACATGAAAGCATTACATATTTACATTCATATGTAAATTTTATGGGGATTAGTATCAATAGATTGGTTTAACATAGTTCATACCTATATAGAAATATGATCCTATAAAATTATTAAATTGGTAAAATAAGTTTGAAAAAGGGACACCTAGATTCAAAACCTATCATGGTACCTTAAATAGACCTAATAAGATGAATGGATGATTATTTTGGGTTTTGAGATTTCTGCAATGGGGCAGTAAAAGGTTTGTGGAATTATCACATGGGAGACCTTCGATTTTTACAACGAGAACACAGTGAGTGTCAGTTCCTTAACATCAACATTCAATTTTGGTGGGTAGGTCCAATCAAGTGATAGGATCTATTAACTATAAATTTTCTTTTGGGAGAATTGTGAGAGTGTGGGGAGATTCTCCTTTATTTGAAACTATTCCATATAGGGAATTTATTATCTGATATATCATGGAATTGGTGAAATAAATTTTTTTTAAAGAGGTGTCTCTAGTGATATTTGACATTTTTGAGCTTTACTTATTATGGAGAATGGTTATTATTTTAGTGGTGTGGAACTAGGTTCAATTTTTTGGACCCATAAAATTGTGATCTAGTTGATGTGATAGAGTGGTATTGATGACTACACCCATCGGTATTTCATGTGATAGTGGTGGTATATTTTTTGAAATCTTTTTTCCTATTGAATTGTTGATTAGTGATAAGGTGAATGTGACACTAAGACATAAGGATTAATTTATGTTTTTGTTGGAATAGTTTCCTTTTATTTTTGATGAAATTGAAAATATTCCCCTATTTTAATAGGTTACGTCAAGGATTTATTGAGGTGTTGTAGTATGATCGACATAAGTATGTTCCTTTAAATTTATTTTTTAGAAGGTTTGAATTTATAACCCATGTGGTTACACTGATTGTGTATTTTGTGAAATGTTATATGGTAGGGAGTGATCCATTATAACTAGAGGAAGTGAAAAATTTTATGAATAAAATTTCATTAGATTTTGATTTGTGACATTCCTCTAAGCCAGGAATAGTAAGTAGTTGATATTTTATATTGGAAATCTAGTATGATCAGGATGGTTTCCCCCAATCATTTTTTGTGCTAATGTATAGAGCATGGGATGTGTAGAAATGAACATTATGTTCTAAGGGTCATTGGTGTGGTGATATTGGTCATTTAATGGATGATGTTACATTTCGATGATAGTTCATAGGTTAATACAATTTTAATTATTTCTATATAAAATAAATAATTTGAGGTGTGGATGTAGAATAAAACATATTCCTTGTCTTGGGAATAATGTCTGGATAGTTCTGAAGTGATTCGTGGGTGATTTGTATTGGAAATGTGTTGATGTTCACTATGATACTATGAGATTTTTTTGTTTAGAATATATTTAAATATTGGAATTACATTATATGTCATATTAACACATCTTTGGGGTATTTAAACAAATCAAACAATTCGTCTAGGAGTTAAGGTATCATGAACGAATATTGTGATAGAATATGGGTGGATAATGGTGATTATTTTTATGAATTTTCATCTAGATGAATTTTAACCTGTATTTTCGAGTGTAATGGGTGTGGTGTGGTCGATACCACACAAATCATGTCATCAAACTGCTATTAGAGAGATATCAGTAGGTAATTCCCATATTGGGGAGAACCATGTCTTGATATTGGCCTATGTAAGCTAATTCATATAGTGGGGTGTTCAATAATATTGTTTACGAATCTGTTAGAGACACCATGGTGACCCAATATGTATACATACAATTGATATCTATATTATTGTTATAGGGAATAGGATGACTGATGGCACTGGTTCTGATGAATCATGCACCTCATATATAGAGTTAGGTAGTTAAATCTCATTTAAAATTCTAGGATAAAATATATTGGTATATTTAGGTTTTTATTACAAATACCTGTTGAGTTTAATTTTTTATATACAAATAAATATTCTTGAGAATTAAATGTTTTATTTCTATGAGGATATAAATCACCATACCCTTTCATGTTATGAATTCCTTGAGCAAACATTATATTTTTTAAAATTTAGAAAGTTTTCATTTATAATATAAATTAATATTTGAATTTTGATTATTTAGAAATTTTAAAATTGTGTTGATGGGTTTTTAGGTTCAATGGACTCACTAGGTTTTATAGATAATATTAGAGAAGGGTTTGGGGGTCGAGATACACAAAACAATAAGAAAAAGGCCATTCATGGAATGAATCTTGGGACTTGTGTTGACAGTGGCCTTCACACTGATTTTTTCGGCCATGAATGGAGATGGATGAGTGGGAGACCCTTTTCTATTATAATTTTATTACAAGAATGATGATTTATCATGTTAATGGAGGCAGTTGATGGGATAAATCCCTCCTCCCCTAGTGTTTCATAGTGTAAAACACCTGATCAAATCATGAATGGTGTGCTATGTGGTATTTTTGGAAAGGATTAATTATAGAATTTTTCAGAGTGGTATCTCACATTTTAGTTCACTAGGACTAGTTCAGGGTGACTAATTGCTTCCAGATAATACCATGTATGATATTTGTTTAAGGCCTGTCATGAGGGGTCAACTTTGGTTTTTTCCAGAAAAGATTTAAGTTGAGATCATGCATATTTTCTTATTTTCTTGGTTTCCATCATCATTTTTTATTTCATTATTGGTTTTTTATTTTTGGGGTTTGAGATGATTCTATGAGATCATGGTGGAATCTTCACAATATAATGGAGACTTTTCGTGCTATGGGTATAGGGTGAGCTGATATGATGGTCATATGCCATTGAAACCCCTTTCACCAAAGGTATGTATCCGTATGAATTTTTATAAGGATATTTTATAAATTTTATATGTCTGGAGTCACAATTAATGTTGTACATATGTTATTTTTTATGGATTGGGTTTCGGTCCATGTTGGTGGTATGTAATACCTCATTTCTCACAGTTTCGATGTGTAGATATTTCCTAGTTAATTTTAGGTGTTGTTCCTTATTTAATTAAATGAAAAATAGTTATAAAATAATAATAAATGATAAATTGATGTTAATTAAATAATTTTGATGCCTTATCAAGAGTTACTGACATGTAATGATGGGCGTATTCTATTTAAAATGGGAAAATCTCAGGAATGAGTTTTTATGTTTTAGTCAAAGTGAATAAATATGTATTGATACAGAAGGTCCCTTGATCATACATGTATGATATTTGTTCATGTTTATGTATACTCTAAAATGTGATGTTTAATCCTTCCACTAAGTATTATTCATTATTATTAAATTAAATGAATTATTTTTAAATGAATGTCCTATAATTGGGAAATGACTAAAGGAAATGGTGGACCTTGGGCACGAAGTCGATGCCTCGACCATCGATTGCTAAGGTCGTAACCATAATTTCATTCCTCAAGATACACAAACATTGTGGGGTGTTATTTATATTTACATAGTGATTACCAAAAACATTGATCCATGATATTGACTCCATCAATATGGATGGGTGATGAATTTATATTTATTAACCTATGATGACAATGTGAGATCCTTAGAATTCCTTAGATATCTCCAGTTAGTTGATATAACCATGGTCTAGATGGTCCTCCATGACAACTATATGATAACTATATGGTTATTATATGAGAATATTTTCAATTTTTTGAATGATAGGATTAACTGAGTGATAACCTGGAATATGATAGGAGTGTTATAATGTCTCTTAAGTCTGTGGTTTCTGCAGTTGTGATATAATTATGATGACATTATCGGACACAATACCTTCTTTATGAGGGGTTATATTCCTATTGATGAGCTAAAAATAAAGGATCTCATGTAGGTTTTATAGATTATGATGTGACATAGAGGGCCCCTTTTGTACTCTAGATATGCGTTAAAAATTGAAAGGGGGAATACTAAAATAGTTACATGTATTAAACTTGAGAGGATGACCTCAGACTTCTGTGAAGGGTTTGGAAGATATCCAACCTTTATGAGAAGCATAAATAATATGATTTTGTTTGGATAAAGTAGTTACAAGATATATAGAGATACATAGAATGCATATGATATACTGTTTGGCCTCGCTGTTTTTCATGATATTGATGACTACCTTGCATGTGTTAGTTGAAATTTGGGTAGAGGATGCAACCCCAAAGATGGAAATGATATGTTTTGGAATTCCATAATCATCCTACATGGATTCAATATGATATTGGCTTGTAATTCCTCAGAAATCATCCTTGGATTCAGGTGTGATTTATAATTGAATTCTTGGACAAGCTCCTTGGATTTTGATCTTGGTTATTTAGGATGGGCTTCTATTGATACACTCCATATATTTGACTCATATGTATTTGGAAATAATTCCACTGATATGTTCCTTGGATTTGAATCATGTGTATTTAGATTGGAATATTATTGACATAATCCTTTGATTGAGGGCACTGTTATTTTGAATAGAATGCATTAGACATGCTCCTATGAAATTGTTCATGGGTATCTAGGTAATAATTTCATAGAAATGATTTATGGATTTGGATTATGATTATTTGATTCGGATTTCCTATGAAATACTACAATTAATCGGCCATTGATAATGTTGTTAATGGATAATCGAGGAATCTCCCTTAAGAAATTGAAATGGGTATGAATTGAGTTTTCATGATTTCATGACATGATTAGAGGAATTACAGTACGTGCCAAAGCATGTGTGGGTTGATCTTAGGTTTATTGGTAGAAAAAAAAATTGATAGTAGTTACATGATTAAATATCTATTTTAATTTATATACATATTCTCGATATATCATATTTGATCAAAACATTTACTATTTTATATATTATACAATGTTGTGGGCACCACACCGAGTTTTACTCATAACAATCTTCAGAATCCAAAAAACCTGGGTTTGAAACTAAACTTCACTGATAAAATAATTTTGTTGGGTAGAATCTTGGAGTTGAATGATTTTTCATGATATATCATGAGAGATTGCATACCTGGATATTAATAGGATTTATTATGGAGGTAGAGCCTCAAGGTATTTCTCTTATTATATTTTTTTATATGTGACCAGTTAAGTTGGTGATAAATATTATTGTATACTAATATTGATGTCAATTTTTATAAATGTATTCTTACTCATTCAGTAATTATTAATTCTCATTTCTTCTTTCATGGATGTAAATAAATTTTTATTTCTCGTGACTGATGTTTTATTATATTTTTACACAGTGTTATACTGGGTAACATTAAAACCATGAAATGGCTATATACCTCCACTACTAGTTAGAGGACTTTGTTGTATAGGTAGTAGTGCTTGGGGTCCAAATGGTGAGTATTTATCTGGTTATTGTTGAGAAGTTCACATATGAGTAACTCAATTATTATTGTAGGATTATATACTTTTAAATTTTTGTTCCAGATATCAAATAATAACAATTCCAATAAGATAAAATACTTGGATACACAGTATAATTTAATAAATATCCTTTTACTCTTTTAATATATAAACCACATTAGATAAAATAATTGAATTTCAATCATTAAATCATATGATGTGTTTCCCCAAATAAAATAATTCTAAAATATATTGTATTTTTCATAAACAAAATGAATTTCCAATGATACAACAAGAAATAGAAAAAATGCAACCTTAGAATTAATATTCTCAAGTGTAATATTTTATTAAAAATTAATCATATTGTTTAATATGCCCTTTATACTAAAAAATTTGGTCTTTGAAACTCAATCATACTTGTTGATGTAACTTCACACAGTTCATATTATCATGACAATGATAGACACCATAATTTCTTCTAATATATCTCTTATTTAAAAAAATATTTCTAGTTAAATATTCCATATCCCCCTCACTATGCCTCTAAAATACACTCTCACCAACTATCTCTCTATTTAGTCATACTAAATTATTAAGTTTTAAAAAAACTGGAAATTTATAAAAAAAAACATGATGATAATGAGAACGTAGAAAACCGCAACAATTATTATCCATATTACAACATGATATTCCCCAAATTCATCATATTCAAGGAGATAAGTTTTTCAATATATGACATTATATCTTCTATTATACCGCTTTTTCTTTTTTCTCCTCCAAATTCATTATCATTTTTTCGAATTATTTTCTTCATATATCTTCTAAATATTAATTATAATTCATTTCATTATTTTTTATTATAGTATTTTTCATAAATATTATCCCTATTAATATTTCAGTTATTAAAATATATTAATGAATCAAAAATATTTGACATAAATTACATTAACGTTATATGGTAATGAATAATTAGTTTATATATTTTAATCCTAGTCACACATTTTTAATTACTATTGAGAAAATTTTATTTTTTTATTCTAAATGGATATGAATCCTATATTTATAAATAATTACTTGATGATATTGGGGTTGATTCAAATATTATTACCTACCTGATTATAACATAAAATATTTAGCTTGATAAAATTTTATTTTGTTATGTTAAATAATTGGAGATATTATTTTATTATTCAAAATATATAATTCCTTTAAATCCTATCTTTAACATTATTGATATACCATACCTATGATTTTATTATATAGTCACCCATATAAAAGGGACACAAAAACATACATAAACAAAATCCACCATACTAATCAAGGATGTAAGAAGAAATATAGTGCTTAAGATGAGAGTGATAAAATAAATCATAATTCATATATATGTTATAGGCCCCATTTCTATTTCATTAAGTTTAATTACTATATTATTTGTCGTAAATAAAAGTGATATTATCCTCCTCGACAATGTGATTCTTCTTCATCTTTAACTTATAGTCGTCAAATGTCTCCAAAGATTTTTTTTCTTGTTAAATATTTTGAATAATTTAGAACTAAATAGTTAAAAAATATAATAATAAAAAATTATCCCCTTGGAGGATAATTTCTAGATCATAAATTTCATGAAAACCATTATAATTATTAATAATATATTAAAGATGAGGAAATGTAACAAAAGGATCTATTGGAACCTTAGTGAAAAATTCATATCCATAACATCAATATTATTCTCTATAAATCCAACGAAATATGGACAAACCACAAGATACATATATTTATAACCTATCCTAAATCAATATAGGATTATTGTAGATGGGGTATCATTCTTACGATTGATTACTCATCAAAATATCAATTATAAAACCCAACATTAATTACATGATAAAGAAAAAATGGATGAGGAAATATAAAATATTTCCCCTAAACAAATAACTATGATGATCGAACAACATAAAATTCCAACCAACATACATTTTATATGACCCCAATCAATTTTTATTTTCATAAAAATATAATTACATAATGATTTGTATTCAAACACTTTTTGATATTCCAAAACTTATTGTGAAAAATAGATTTAATCGTCTCATTATGAGATATGTGAGTTTTCTGTAATCTATTAGTAATATTGATGACTAATGATTCATACTGATAATCAAGATTCATGGAAATGTGGAGTGTATAGTGAATAAAGATAACAATGTCACATTGCAAACCTGAAAACAACTATTACTCAATGAATCCATAAAAAATTATGTAATGTCCTCTTGGAATCTAATATCATTCTATAGATAAAGAATCGTGAAATGATTTTTATTCTTTAACTTATGAAAAGAGAAGGACCATAATTATTCAAATGCCACATACTTGTAATATACAATATTAAATAACATCCACATAGATGGTAAGAAAAATTTAATCTAAATTTTTTTATTATTCCTAGTTTTTAAACATAAAAAAAAGAATGAAATATTTTTTTACACGATGATATTTTATTGCGTGTGATAAAAATATCATAATTAGTTAAAATTAAAAAAAATAAAAATATAATTTCATAAAAAACGGAATTTAAAAAAGTAAAAATAATGATACAATTTTATTTTAAAATTATTAATATTATTATCATAATAATTATTATTAATGTTGTTGTTTTTGTGAAAATTATTACAACAACAAAAAATTAAAAACAAAAAAAATAATGAACAAAAACAACAATATGAACTAACAAGATATTTTAAATTATGGTTTTGAAATAATATTAATCAAAAAAGAATTTATATTTCTCTTTCCCAAAATAATTTAAAATTTTATATTATAAAAAAATTATAAAAAATTATAAATTTAATTTATTTGAAAGATAAATATTTTATATAAGTAACAATCGAATAATATAATCAAATGGTCGATAAAATTTTTCAATATTTAACAAATTTATTTAATGTCATATTTTTATTTTTCATTTTAGGGATGATTATTTCAGTGAAAAATAAAGATGATAGAAAATTATTGGGAGAAAAATAGACTATGGAAAATAATTTACTCAAACGAATAAAATATTTTTTTACGTTTTTTGTTGTTTAATGATATCATTTTTCATCCATCGATTGAGAATGTGAATGTTAAAATAAATAAAATAGTCATGTAAATTATATATTACACAATTGTAATATAATTTTTATTTTGTTCAATATTATAAATTAAATAAATTTAATGTAAAATAAAAAAGGTTCTCTAGGTAATTTACAACAATGATCACCAATTCAATAAATGGAAAAATAAACATTGTAAACAATTATTTGGAAAATATCACAGTGATATATCCTCAATGTAATGACAAACCCTCACTTTCATAACACCCAAATAGTATATCATATTCTTTCAAATGTATCAAACCTTCATAGGGTAATAATATCTCTTGTTATGGGTGATGTTTATCTATTATTATGATTAAATCATTTAAATGTCAGTAAGAACTCTTTTTTATTCATTAATTGACACAAAATACCTTTATTATATGTTGGTGGATCTATATGTTAAATTGATTCATTTTTATAAAAAATAATTTCATAAGAATAAATACATTTTATATTTAAAATGTGTATAATTTTCTAAAAAGTGTTTTCATCATGTTTTTGGCACTTAATTTGAATTTTATCCCCTATTTTAAAACATTAATTGAAAAAATTAATATCATTTTTTAAATAATGAGGTAAAATTTTTCTTAGATTTAATTATTGAGATTTTTTAAAATTATTACATTTCCAATGTATTAGAAAAAATACTTATTTTTATTTAAAAATTAAATTTCAATACAAATAGAGTATTTTTTAATATATTAGATTAGAAATTTAGAATCAATGAGAACATATTATACAATAATTATAATTATAATTTAATCTTCATGGTTAAATAACCGTGGTAAATAAAAATTGGTTAGTTACCGTGTAGAAAAATAAAATAGTAAAAGTGACTATACATAGAGGCTAAGGAATAAAATGTTAAAACATGACTTATTTTTGTGGTAATATATTTTTAGACCATAAAATACATACACACATTTATTTATTATATTTTTAAGCACATGGAATGATAGTGACTTCCAATTATTGAATAGTTTTTTTTTATTTAAAAACTTTTCACTGCATAGAAATTTTAAAATGGAACATCCTCCACCCACTTCACAAAACAACATTAGCCATTTAGATCACCTAAATACTAAAAAAATACCAACTCAAAATACTTATACACAATATTGATATACTTTCCATCCCAAAAGACTAACCGTTGTGTCAATAATAATATATCTAATGGTGGTTTCTCTAAGCAATGGTAATTATTTTCACTATGTACTTTCTTTTCTCTAATTTTCTTAAAAACATCAGTTATTATATAATAATTACAATATAATAAAAACATTATCTTATATATACATATATTTCATATATTTATGTAATACCCGATATCCATCTACGCCTCTATCAAATTTGAAATATAACACTCGATCAAACTACTACCTCACGAAATGATATAATTAATTTTCCATCACTATATCTCCTGAAAGGATATCATGAAGGATATAATTTATATACATGAAAAAAATTATAGTTTTTGTAATTTTTTAATTATTACATCACATATAACTTTATACATTTCATTCCATGAGATCATTATATTTTTAGTCGTATCTACGGTGGGCTACAACCTAACATAGTGATGTTATTCATTTTTCACTTATGAATTAAATGGAATGTAATAATGATAATATTAATGAAAATATGTCATATATTTGAAATTATAATTATTTTTCGATGTTTTAATCTTATTTTCATTTCATTTGATATATCTTTTGAAAAAATGTAAATAACATTCCTATGCACGTACAACCTATCATTTCCACGAATGGTGTAATTCATTTTCCATTTCCAGAATTAATGGATTATCTTAAATATATATATATGGAATATATATAAAATTTATATCTTGATTAAAATTATTGATATTATATAACCATGATCATTGTAAAAGTATCACAAATATGAATCCAATATATACATGAAAAAAGAAGTAGTTATTACCCAAAACATGATTTTAACATTGAATTGTTAATATAGAGGTAATACAAGGCATAATTAAATCTAATATAATATGACATATATAAGTATTTTTATCAAATATTTATATAATATGAATATATTTATTATACATGAGGTTTGAATATGTACAGTGAAATTAGAAAATAAACTTTATGGATTTCTTTTTCAAATTGTCATTATTAGGACATATGTTTTGTCATACTCCTATTTTATTTAAAATGGTGTATATAACGACCCATTGAAATGGAGTGTCACTATTTTCTTTATTTTAATGAAATTTAATATTTCATTTAATTTTTTCCTACCATGGTGTTTTGAATTAAAAATTTACCATTACGTGTAAGGGTTTTTTTGCCTCAATTTAATCTTTCTGAGACACCTAAAAAAATCCACCATATGTATCTTTTGTGTGGTATGTCTACATACTATAAAATTATATTATGATTACTATTATTAATTTAATCGTTTATATATATATATAATGTTTTTTATTCACATGGATTATGATTAAAATGATACTAATGTGGAAAATGTTTTTTATAATCGCATTATTTATCGGGATTGATTGTGATTTTTCTTTGATAATGAAATCTTATAACCTAGCTCCCATGAAACTTGTGAATTTTATTCCCATATGGATATTTTGAGGGAATATATTTTTTGCTATAGTTGTCTCACTGTTAATAACTAATGATAAAAAGAGAAAAAATCTATAAAAAAGTTACATTATTTCTCTCTCCAGTTGAAACACACTTTTCCTCCATGTACATGTTTTTTAAAATGTTTTTAACAAATTTATTTACTATTCTTAAATGTATCTTTAAAGAAATTTCTATAAATTTCTTAATTTTTAGAAGTATCATTAATATAAATTATCTTATCATATCATGAATAAAGATATTTTGACTTCTTACTGAAATTTTCAATGGTATGATCATTTTGACATATACATAATAGATATTATTTTCAGCCTTCAAGACTGGTTGATGATTTAATTTATCCTTTATATGTTTTCAAGACTATTTTTAAGTAAAATTATTTCCCTAATTTTTGGAAATATTTTCTATTTTAAAATTGTAATTTTTATAATAATATTATATTTTCCCGAAGATACATTACATGTGAAATTTATAAATAATTTTGCATATAAGATTACAACCTTTGTGGTTACATAATAATTAATGTTGACATGATCCCATGATAAAATCCTTTTTATTGATATTGGTTCTTTCTATTTATTTTAACAATATTTGTATAAAACCCATTAATTTTCAAAGGGATACTCTATGAAGAAATGATGAATGTTTTTTGAAACCCATTAAATTATAATGAAATATTATTTAATAATACGTTTATAAAACCCATATCTTTTAATGGGTAAGGATATAAATAATGTTTTATGTTTTTTGGCATAAACATTTATATATTATGTTATGGGTGGTTCCTGTATCTCACTCTAATGTATTGGTAAATGATTTATATCTCAAGATATAATTATTAGAGGAAAGAAAATGTTCTTTATTTAAAATGTAAAATATTTTTCTATACCTAATCCACTATGGGAAATATGTGATGATTCATGATCCATTATGAATTTTTAAATCGGTGTTTATTCAGGATCCACTTTTATTTTATGTTCTTAATTTTTAACTATGAAATATTAAATGGTTTCTATACATATGATTTTTCTACACATTTATTACATAATATTATGGTTCCTGGTTAATTTACAAGGATTTCTCACTATTATTCTTCATATAATTCGAAATGATGATGTTTTATGCCGTAGACCATGTTTATGATCCTTGATATATTGTATATAAATGTTGTAAGTTATATTCTTAATCTGATACCCATATAATTATCTTATGATTTAATATGATCTTCAATTGATATATTACATTTTTACCCTTACTAAGAATATCAACTAACCCTTTATTATCTTTCCTTTACCCAAGTCATAAATAATGATTTTCATAGGATATGTTTATGTGAAATCATAAATGCGAACATCATTATGGTATATTTAGAGGGTTATTCATGCAATAAGAAAAATTTATATATAACCCCCAAATATTGTGACCATTAATGGTTCTCCTTATGTGTTTATGGAATGTGTTGAATATCAATATAAAGATTTGTAATATCTATGACTAAAAATCATAGTTCATTGCAGTTGTTCTCAATGAAACAGATTAGTTAAACTTTTGAAACTAAGATAATAAATTTTTTGAGATAATCCTAGGGATAAGAATAAAGATATATATATTGATATTTATATAGATAAGACTATTGAAAAGTATAATTATAAAAAAATCCTAGTATTTTTGTGAAGGAGATATTGAGTGGTTTATATGCACTTTCTTCTTTGAAGAGATTTACTAGTGGATGTGTCTCTAGAAATGATATACCTAGGGGTAATTACTCTGAAAAGGATGAATTGAGATTTACTTTCTCATCAACTAGTGCACAAAATTGAGGGCTCCCACTCACATATTTTGACACTCCTAAGGGATATGTTATTCAAGTTCACAAACTCTGTATGAACCATCATAAGGGATTTGAATATATGATGATCATTATTATTCTAAGATAAACCATGGATTCCTTATATTTAAAATAAGTTTTCACGATTTAGAAACCATATAAATTATTTTTTATGAATATTTTATTTCCCACTATGAATATAATTGGTCACGCAATGTTTTTAGTTTTTGTAAATTGGGGGGATATGATGGAATATTGGTAATATTAAATTTGATTTATTATGTGTTAATAAGAAATGTAATGGGATAATAATTGTAGTAAATGATATTTTGAATATTCCAAATTAGTTATCATAAAATATGATTAATAATGTGCACCTAAATAATCTATCTAGCTGGCCATAGATGAGAAAGAAAGTATTTGTTAAGATCTAAGGTTTAGGAGATTATGATTCAAAAGAATATTCAGTTTCTTGTATGTCGAGAATGTGGTATGAATCACTCGGTGGAATGTATCAAATAAATGGGAAGATTATTTTTTTAAAAAGAAATAGTGTACCACATTTTTAAGGATATACAAAAACATCAGATTATATAATGGATTAGAATTATGGTTTCCCAATGGAATCATCAATGGAAGAATGTTATAATTGTGTAAAGTATGGTAATTATAAAAACCAATGTCCAAGTGGCAACTAAAAAGAATAGGATCGATAATATGGTAAATATAATGTTATTTTTTTACGATAATTATTCTAAAAAGGATATATTAAAGGATATAGGTACTAAGGAGTAAGATGATTATGCCTACATAATGGTTTAAGAATTAATTTGGATGATTGAATTGTTTATCTATTGGTAAAAAACAATTATATTATATGAATAATGAAATATATAATTATTTATCTATAAAAACATTTCATTGAGGATTTACAATAATATGTTGAATGGAACTGATGAACTAAAATATAGATTTGATCTAAAGGATATATTTTATATAAATAATGTATATGGGAATGATAAACCTTAATTAATTATTGACATTAAGATAATTTTCTTCTTTTGGGATGAAGAGGTTATTGATATATATATTATAAAATGTATAGTATTTGTGAACTTTGATCTAAATAATGATTTGATGAAAAAAAAATTATGTTATCATTGATGGTCTTTATATCATTTTTTGACTAATGAAATATATTAAATAATCATTGGTTTTATTAATGGAAGGAAGAAGCATGTATGTTTTCATTGAGGATTTATTGTAATTTGAGTTCTTACTATGTTTTTGGAGAATATAGAACCAAGGTAATAACAAATTTGTTATGTGAAAATTAAAAGCTACTTTATGATAATTGTGATATTAATGTTAAGTTGATGTTGGAAATTTATTTACCTTCTTTATAAGTATTTTAATGTAGGAAGTTTCTTAAGGTTAACCATTTATGGAATGGATTTAGTTGATCAATGGATGAGGTTTTATTAAATAATTTATTATTTCATCATATGAATATTTATCCATATTGAATAATGTGTTCTAACCATTTTGGTTTTGATTATAAAAAGATATATATGGAATGGAGTATCATTTCTATGGTTGTCCTGATCCATTATTCCTTCATTCATCAAAAATTCATCATGAATACTAATTTTTTTAGAGAAATGGATCTGAATATGGTTGAAAATAAATAAAGGATGAAATTACAACTATAATGTATGTATGTCTTCTTATGTTAGTTGACTATAAGGTTAAATAATCCCTCAACATCATGGAAAGTATATTTCAATGAAAATGTCATTAATTTTGGACAAATTTATCACCTCACCTCTCTTAAACAAAAATTAAAATGGTTTATCCTAAAGGATTAATCATTCCAAATCCATGTATCACTTTCCACTAATGTTATGAAATTAATAAACCTAATTTAAAATTATCTCTGTATGAACATTATATTTACCATTTTCCATTTTCAAGAGGATGTTTTAAGAACCCTTTTATGATGTGGGTTTTCCAGAAAATAATTTTCTCATTTCAAACCATAGATTACCAAGACCAAGTTCAAATTGTGAGTTAAAAAAATATTTATGGTTCTTATATTATAACACCTTGATACTGTATGCAACATTTTGGAAGTAAATTTAATTTCATCAATATATTTGGTTACATACAACATTGAGTTTTAGTTGACCACAATATACTATTAATATTACTAATTAGTATAGAAATTTATAGCATAGCCATTAAATTTGAGGGTATCAATAAGACTATATAAATTCTTAAATGTATATGGTTTACAATTTTACAAAAACAAATCAATTTTAATAAATGATTGGATGTAATAAAAATAATTTTATTGTAAAAGATATGTCTTTATAAAATACAGTTTTTAAACATATAAATGTTTTAATTTATATAACATAATATATTAAATATTTTTGAATTATTTCTGTGAAATATATTATATTTTGCATCAATTATTTTATTAGTCCTCTAAGTTTTTTTCTGTAAAGAAGACTAGAATAGATCTTGTTTTATGTTTAAAATTTTAATTTTTTTAAACATGATTTCATAATGTTCTTCCACTTATTATAAAACTAATTTTTAACACATTTATAAAATATATTGGAGACAAATATTTTAAATTTATAAATAAAAATGTTAAAATTGTCATAGATTTAATAATTTATAATTTAATTAAAAGTTTAATTTTCCAATGAATATAGAAAATAACTTATTTTTTGTAACCTTCCTTTTAATTTAATTTTTTTATTAAATTTTATTTGTAATTAGTTTAAATATAAACCTAATTAATATATATTTTAATTAATCAAATTGATGTGATTATAATCCTTTTAATATTTTATTTCAATATTATAAAACATTATACCCATGAAAATTTTCTCTTTCAAAAATTACTTTTCCATCGCATTTGTGGGTTTTATTAAATAAATAAATTATTCCACATATGTGAATATAATTTGATAAAATTGATTAAGTAATTTTTATTAGAATAATTGATTTTATTTAATGAGGTGAAATTAATTTTTGGTTATAAATATTCATAAAATATATGAAATTAATTAGTATTATTATGTTTAAAATAGGTTTTTTCATGTTACATACACTTGTATTAAAATTAATTTTAAAAACATATAGTTTCATTCTTTAATAAATTGGATTTAATATTTAAAATCAGTGAAACCAAATAATATAATAAGGCTCATTATGTTCTGGTTCATAATGGATAAATTACCTAGGTATACAAAATCTGTCTTATAACCATAGTGATAACTAAAATATTAAATGTGAGTAAAAATAGATCCTAAGGAATTTCACATTTAAAAAATAATTTTTTTGTGTTGGAGGTGTGGCTTGACCATATAATCTCTCTACTCATTTATTCATAAAATTTGGATGCACATGGTGTAATATATATAGATTTTAAAATATAAAAATCATATTGACATAAAGTATGACTTGGAACATCATGAAAATAAGGGATTATACAATTCAAACAATTTTTTATATATGTTATATTTAAAATGAAATCAACATTTTATATAGCTTTTACTACCCATAAAACTAATTTTTTCTTGCTTTACATGCATGACTGTTCTTTACTAAACAACAATACACTATTAATATCATTATTTATATGAAAATTATCGCCTGGATATAGGAATTGCGAGAATGAATATATCTAAATTACTGATGAAAATATATATTTTACACATGTTTATTAACTATATATGTATTAGTTTTAAAATAAGTATCATTCAAAATAAAATGATTTATATTTTGAAGAACAATATTTTTTTTGAAGGACAGATTAGTCTTTCTTTTGACATATAATTTAAAAACAAAATTCACACATTTATTAAATTAATATGAAAAATTAAACTCCAATTACGAAATTCAAATATAAAAATTTTATTAGGTTTACTTTTTAATATTTTTCTAAGAAGATTCTTTTTTTATGAATTGTCAGAAATAATGAATTTTAATTGAAAAAAAATATCTAAATAATATAATGTGATAAATTGTTATTTTTAATTATTTTAAAAGTGAAATTAGTTTAATTTTGTATCATTTAATCCAATATATTTCATTATAATAATTTTAATATTTAATATATATATATATATATAAACTTTTTAAACTTTGAAACATTTTAAAGTTAAAAATGTGGTTTCTCATCTGATCTATGGAATTAATTATAAATTAACCTTTTCAAATTATTTGAATAGAATTTGTTGAATTGGATTCCATGTTTGAAATAATAATAATTGAACATTATTTGTGGAAAAAATTAATAGTTAATGTATTTAAATTTAATTATTGTGGTTAAGGAAAAAATAAATTTATTGTGAAGTTAAACGAATAAGATAAGAGTGAAGGTGACATAATAATATTATCTTAATTTTATTAAATGTGTTTATGTCATGTTTTTACATCAAATCCCTAGAAGTAATTAAATTATTTCCTACTATAATTTGAAAATGAAACATATTATCAGTTAGGTAAACTAAATGACATAAAATATATTTCTTACTTTTAATGTATATAATGATTTGGGATATGGGAAAATCAATATTTATTGGTTTATAAAAACACTTTTGGAATACAAATGCGTTTTTTAAATAAATTTTAATTAAGTATTTATTATGAATTAGTTAATTAAAATTATTATCAAATTATAATCCAGTAAATATTTAGTTGATAAAAAATATCTAATACTAAAAATCATAATTATTAATTATATTTAATGAACTATTTGGTTTCATTATATATTGAATTGAATATATTAAATGAATAATGTCAGTGTAGAAATTAATGTTATTATATTATAAATTATACTTTATTAAATGATTTAAAATTACTAAAAACCCTATCATATGAAAAGTTATTTTTAAATGTTAATAAATACCACATATGGAACATTAATTTTCCAATTTATATTTTATAGTGAATGTATTGTCCTTTATAGAGTAAGAGCTTTGCTATCATGGTTATTGTTAATGTAGTGTTTTTCAAGTTACATGTGCGTGTGTTAAAGTTAATTTCTATCGCACATTATATTTTTAGTTGATAAATTGGAATTAATACAGAGTATCAGTGTGTAAAAATAATCTAATAATTCTAAAAAATATATACTTAATAGATAAATCATATAGGTTATAAAACTGGTTACCTTAGTTAAAAACCAAAATGATAAACATTTGTGTACTTAGAAATTAATGAATCAAATATTTAGAACATTTATTTAGTTTTTTGGTGGAGGTATTTATTGGCTATACCATCCTTATACCCCATTAATTATAAATCATGGTTCCACTTGAGTTTATATTGACCTCCCAATAGTGAATACTTTTGGGTATTTACAAAAGTGACACTCCTCAACTACAAAGGGGATCTCACTCGTCTCACATATCGATACATATGAGGCCTTTTGTCTCATAAAAAATTCCCAATAAATATAACAATGAAACAAACCAAGTCCTATAGGATTTGGTTTTTAGAACTCTAAATTTTTTTCAAGTTAGTGAAAACATAATGAGGATACCCAAATGATATGTAATGTTCTTCGACAAGCCTCTTCATTTTATTTCCTTCCCAACATCATTATCTTCTTTTAAAACCATGAAGACATAATAAACTTAGTATATTAAATTTACCATGATGTTGTTATATTAATGTTACAACCTAAAAATACACACCCATAAATAAAATTTGTTAGGAAATCATCATTCGTTTGTATGGTGGACTACCGCCTCCTGAACGAGTGTCGTTCATTTTTCTTTTACCACCTCTCAAGGATGGGTATGATGATGGATGTAAATTATATATATATATATATAATAAAATAAATTTAAAACTATAGTCACAATATCATATATAACATTTCACTTTCTAATCTGAAGGTTATATTATAGCATCGCCCATGTGTATAGTGGACTATCACCTCACAAAGTGATGTGAATCATCTTTCTGTAATGCTTTAAATGGAAGCTGTTAAAGATAATGTTAGTTATTATATGTAATATAATTTTAATAATTATTTGATTTATGAAATATTTATCATTTTGGAAAGATAATATATATCATTTTTCTGCTTTATATTTCACTCACATTAGGGTTATAACATCATTTGTGTATGTGTGGACTACCACCTTCATGAAGTTATGTGACTTTATTTTCATCACCACAACCAATAGATGATAAATAAGTATAAATAATTAATTAATATGATTATTACTTCCTGATTATTATTATTTGATGATTTAACTATATAATATGTTCATGATATGGTACAATCGTATCAAAACACTCATGATAAAACAAAGAAATTGACACCCAAGATAATGAAAATATTAAAAGATTATTAACAAACTGGTGATATAGTTTTATAAAAGGATCATATATTATTTGTAAAATATTAATATGGTAATTTAATAAGTTCATAACATATTTAAAACAACTATATAGGATGTTAAATCACATTAAACCAAAAGGGATCATAAGGTATTGTATTTTGTCTCAATTTCATTTCATTTAGGCATATTATAATGTTGTGAACCTATTTTATTTTACATGGTGTATATAATATCGATTTGAAATTTAATTTAATTATTACATCATTATTCATGGTATTTTATGTATTAATTATAATTATTTTTTCTATGTAATTTTTTAAAAAAATTTACTAACTACTAAGGGATTTTATAACTCAATTTCTATTTGTAAGGTTTTTCTTATAATTCATCAGTCATGTCATTATATGATTATGTGTATAACAAATTTTTATTAAATTTTGTTGTATTTACACATTTTTATGTATATTTAATTTTGAAACACATTATCAATTCATTTTTTAATTTTCACTTCATCGTTATGATCATTGTAATGGTTTATTTTACAATATCATTCAAATCAGGAATCATTACTCTTAAAATTAAATTGATGTACAATTTTTCACCATTTCTATATAAAATCATTTAATTTAAAATAAAATAGTTATTTTTTATATATTTAATTAATATTTACATTTTACCACTCTATGTAACCTAAAATGTTTTATAAAATGTATTTAAGAGAATTCGTCTTTATTCTTTTATTTGACCAAAAATCTGTTTTCTTCAAAAAAAATGTTTTCTAAAGATTTTCAAAAATATTTTAATCATTATAAAAATTATTTATATAATAAATGTTCATGAATTATTTATTTTAAAAAAAAAATTCAATAGAATGCTATTTTGTGTTGAAAATAATTTATATCTATCTTTTATTGCAAATATAAAAGGATTTGTATTATTTTCCTCCCAAGGCACTTTCCTAACCATTTTACAATGAAAAATCAGTTTTATTCTAAATATTTTTGGCATGTATATAATTACCCACCATCATGGGAATCATTATGTTGAAAAAACTTTGTTATTTCTATGCGTTTATTTATAGATAAAATTTTTATTAATTGTGATTATCAATTATAGGTGTTCTCATTTTTTCAAAAGGATGATTATATTTTCCACAAGAATGTTTATAATGATATTTTTATGGTACTTTTATTCATCAATGAAAAAACCAACATAATTACTCCAATGGTTATATATTTTATTGATGTAATCCTTATTCTTCCTCTAGATGGTTTAACAATATTTTTGACCAAGGATAATTTTAACATCCACCTTCTTGTTTCATTTTGTGGTAATTAACTTCCTATTTAAATATTCACTGAACTTTGATTATTATAAATTAAATTCCACCTTAAAAACATTTTATTTATCATGGATATATATATTTTCAAAGAAATTTATCATTTTTATATAAATTTTTATACATTGAACCTTATTTTATTGACTGTGGAAATATCGATAAATCCATATTCTTTACTCAATACAGAAATTTTCTAATACATATCATTTTTTAAGAATTAAATCGATCATTAAATATATAAGGAATATTTTAGACCTATCATGAGAGCTGGTCAAAACATTATATATCCCCTTGATGCATTATTAGGCCTCATGAGACAATCAATATAAGATAGTATTAAGTGGTTTTTTACCTATAGTTTTAAAACGTATTTTTAATGGTGTTGACAATAGTGGTGAAAAAATAATCGAGATCATAAAAAATATTAACTATGAATTCCCTACATTAAGAATTCATTTATTATTATACATGATATTTTCACAATTATATTATCTATGGATGTATTTGGTTCTCAGTTTATTGATTAAATGTCATGTTTTTTCAGTTATTTACCTCAATATATTGATTATGTCTTATCAAAATATTAAAATGGATTGTATTCTCTTTTATTTACATTTCCATGTTGAATATATGATATCTAATTATTTAAAGGTCTTTTGGTCTCAGTTATTTATCTTTCCTAGTTAATTATTATTTTTGATTCATTATGTCTTCCATTTTACATAACCCTTACTGAGCATTTGAGTTCACCCAAATTATATTTTCTTTCAAGGATTCACTGATGTTCACTATGTTTGAAATGAAGGTATATTTTAGAAGAAAAAATGTCATTCTTGAAAAAAAAATTATACTTAAATTTTTTTATTCAATGTTAATTTATGAATAAATTATATATATTGTATACCAAGTCTACTAAAATATTATTTCCTTTGGGATGAAATTATAAATATCTTATAACAGTGAAATAAAATTAAGCATCGTGTTAGGGCTGATGGTGTTAGGGTTTCTATAGTATATATCAAAGGGAGGTTTAATAGAAACCTTGGAAACTATATTTCAGAAAATATATATTAGGGAACATAACCCTAAGATAATATTTTAGGATTGGTATAGAATAATATCCTAATGTTTTTGTACGATATATATTATCTAGTTTTTCCATTCAATACATCCCTACACAAATAGTACAAGTGGATGTGGTTCTCGAACATTAGAACCTAGGTGTAAAAATATCAAAGAGGGAATATTGGGATCGAATTGAGGATTATGTGGAACAGTAAAATGGGACTTATTGTGAACTTGATTTGAAAATATCAGGGGATATACCTATGATAATTAAATTGTTTTTACAAACCATTAGAAGTATTTTAATAGATAATAAAACTAAATGACCTAGGATAAACCATAGACTATTGAAGGACCTATGTGAAAATTAAATAGAATAATTATTTTTATTTTGTGATTAAAAAAATTAAATTGTTCAATTATTTTACTAATAGTATTTTGGTTATAAAAATTATGAAACATCCAAATATTGCACTGAATTTTAGAAGAATATATATCATTATTAACCTATCAGTTATGAACATAATTATGGTTGTGAGTTTATAGTTGATCATATGTTTAACATCTTAAACACACCTTTATAAAATTTTTGTGGTAGGAATATAATATTATTAAAGATAATCTGGGAGAAATATTTAGCAAACATATCCCATTGGATTAATATATTATAAAGTGAAAATATGTATTTAGGAATAATGGATTCCCATATAATAGGCATAAGTTTCTATTTTTTGATAACCATAATTTATGAAATACTCATTAATTACATTTTAATAATACTCAAATAAGAATATTATTATCTATAAAAAAATTAGTTGTATTAAAAACATTAGAAAAAAAGGATAGTTAATGATTATATATATTTAAATGATTTCCATTATATTTATTTATAGAAAATTATAAAAATTATATTTTTTTTGAAAAAGGAAAACATGTATATCAGGTGACAACCCATCATGTTCGAAAAGGCCATGGGATGTGGACCCATGGCCTAAGGAAAATAAGATGTTAGAATTTAACCCTAGCCTATGTGATGTCTTGGTTAATATGTCAATAGTTAGACGATTTGAAAAGTAAATATTAGTGATGAACCAATAGTGTTGCTTTTTTAGTTATGGTGTTTAATTTACTAGATAAACATTTATAAAAAATATTTTTTGGAAATAGTTAGAGATATATAGAAAATATGGTGACAATTTTTGGGATCATACAATCTATTCAAAGTGAATTTTATGTCAGTAAGAATCTAAAATTTATTTTTGGATATTAATTTTTTAATGTGTGGGATGAATTGGAAATTGATTGAAGCATAATTAAATTATAAAATTATGCTCATTAAAATGATATTTATCATGTTATTATATTTCCTTATATTCTTAGATAGTGATTGGATTCCTTAACATTATTTTAAGGTTCATGAAACAGAAGTTTTATCCTATCAAAATCATATCCTATAAATCAGAAGGTATTTTAAATCCTTAATGTTTTGTGGTTTGGAGCCCCATAAAATTCCATTAATCATTCATTTTTATTATTATCAATTAACTAAATCCCTTTCGATAATTATTTACGCTTTTCCTCAATTTATATATATTAACATTACACTAATGTTATCCTACAAAAAACCTAGTTATATGTTATTCTAGATGACATCTATAATCTATTTTAAATATTATTAAGAGGATATTTTATTTAAAATATTTTGTGGTGTTTTTGAGAAAATGATACTTCCAAATGTAAATTATGTTACTTCCAAGATGAAGATTAAATTTCTAAGATAAAATTTATTTACGATGGGGATAATGTGACACCCATATATTTTAAAATATGAATATAATATTTGATATCATTTTGACACAAAAAAATCATATAAATAAATCTAACATCACAAGACTTGACATTATATTTACTATTTTAAATAATTTAATTATATTCTATAGCTAAAAATAAATGAAAAAATGTGCTTACCTTTCATTACATGCAAGAATGAGTTTAACTAAAAAACAAAATGAAATTAATATTTTTATTTAAAATTAAAATTGTTACCTTGAATTTGGAATGGTTATAATGAATTAGACTAACCAAATTCAAATAATATATTTTGTACGCTTATTTTTTAAATATCTATTTATTAGTAGTGAAATAATTTTTATTTAAAAGAAATAAAATTATTTTACGGAAAACATTAATTTTCTAAAATAAATATTAGTCATGACTTGAAAAAAAAAATTAATTATGAAAACATTTAGAAAAATCATTATAAATAATAAACACAATTTCTTTAATCATAATATCAAAATTATATCAGGGTAAATTGTTTGGATTTATTGAGATGCTTCATTTTTTTAATGAATTATGATAAAACTAAATTTTAATTGAATAATTATTATAATTTTCAAAATTTATAATGATAAATTATAATCTTAATTGGTATGAAAAAAATTAGTTCAATTTTTATAAATTAATCCAATTTAGATAATTATACTAATTTTTATATTTTATTTATATATAAATTCTTTGTAAACATTTGAAACTTTTTTACTTTAAAAATATCCTTTATCATGCATCTGTAGGGTTAATTTTAAAATAATGTTTTTTTCACTTTTATGAATAGAATTTAGAAATATTTTTTAAATATTTAGAACCATAATAATTTATAATGTCTAATATGGTCATATTTATTTTTTTCACTTGAAAATGAATAGATAATCATTAAAAATTAATTACCACGGTTAAGGGAAACCCATATTTTTTGTGATGTTAAATTAATAAGATAAGAGTGAAAATGACTTAGCATATTATATTAATTATATTAAATGAATTTATTTCTCTGTTTGAAATATTATTATTTGAAATATGGAAATTATTTATCACTTTAATTTTAATATGAACCATATGATAAGTTAATTAAATAAAAATAGAAATATATAACTTTATTCTATTTTATATCTATCATTCATTCGTATAGGGAAAAAATATTTGTTCTGTTACAAATTTTTTTTATGTTAATATTATAAATTATGTTCTATTTTAAAATAAAAATTATTTACATAATATTCTTAGTATATGCTAATATAGTAAATTTTTAGGTCATAAAAAATAGAATAAATTATACTAAAAATAATAAAAGTGCTGTAAATTTGATGATTTATAGTTTACAATTAGATTTTAGATTCATATATCATCTTAAAAATGTTAAAACATAATATATCAAATTTCCTTAATTATCTTGGTATTTTTAAATTTTATTTACTTGATTAATGTAAAAAAATGACAGTTCTGTTGTTTTATGATAACTTATGTTTTATTAAATTATGTAAAATTACCATAAAAATATTCGTATTCCATGTTATTAGTAAATTTTAATAAATAAAAAATATGGTCAATTCATTTACCAATTTATCTCTTATAATAAATATAGTGACACTTAAATAGTAAAAACTCTATTAGCATGAATAATATTCTGTTATAGTTTTTTTCACGTTACATTCACTTGTGTAATAGTAATTTTCAAATAAAAATAGGATTTGTAATTGATATATTTGATTAAATAATTAATATTAGTATGTACACATTATTTGAAAATTCTAAATTTAATTCATTTTTAATGTATTAATTACCTAGGCTAGAAAAATAGTTACTGTAGTGAAAAAACAGAATTTTAAACATATGGAAACATAGAAGTTATGGAATAAAATGTTTTAAAAAATTGTTTTATGGTGTGGATAGACCATATAATTGTTAATCCCCATTAATTATCAATATTGGATCCACTTTAGGTGATATTGACCACGAAATAATGAATACCTTTGGTTATTTAAAAAAAGTGACACTCCTTCGGAATTATAAAGGGGCACCCATTACCCTCACATCTCTTGTCCTCTAAAACAATTTTTCAAGTCCCAAAACTACCCAAATAACATAGAAACTTTCCTACCATAATAATAGAAGAACATTTTTAGAAAAAAGGCAACATTTTATGGATTTCGTGAAAACCAAAAGAGGATATTTAAAGGAGAGGTAATGTTCATTAACTAGATTCTTTATTTTATGTCATTCCCCACCATCTTAAATTGTATTTTGAACATGATTATATAATAACCTTATTATCTTACCCATAATTAAATATTTTTATGTTACTTTTATGACCTTAAACCTTATAAACATTCATAAAATGGGTTATAAAATCACCATTAAAGTGTACGGTGGACACCCGCCTCATGAAGCAATGTCATTCATTTTTTTCTATATTACATCTCAAGGATAGGTATAATGATGGATATAAATCATATATATATATATGAAATTTATAACAATATAATACATTTGTATTAACTATATCATATATATGTTTTCACCTTATATTCTGTAAGTGATTCGATAACATCACTTATCTGTACGGTGGACTACAGCCTCATGAAGAGATGTGACTAATTTTCACTAATGCTTCTCTTAGAAGTTGATAAAGATAATATTAATTATTATATGTTATATAAATTAAATAATTATGATATGCATGAATTCTTTATAATTTTATAAAGATTATATATATCATTTTTGGACTTTCCTTTTCACTCCTATAAAGGTGATAACTTTTTTCATGTATGGAATAAATACCACATTAATGGATCATTTCGAATGATTTCTTCACCACATAAAATGGATAATATATAACTATAATTAATCATTTATTATTATAATTAATTCACTATATGTTTCCAGGTGTTTCTACAAGGTAATGATCATTTTTGGATTAAATTCTCATTTACGATCAAATGGTGATGCCCTTTGAAGTTGTGGTGGTATTATGGGTGTCTGGGTCTCGTTCAGATCATAGAGACCAACTTTTTAGAAAAAAAAATTGTATAGATTCATAGTTAGGAGAAATCATGTGAGACATGCCACATGACAACCCAAATTGTGTCAGGCCCAGGTAGTAGGCTTCAAGAGCCGACACAGTTTTAATAAACCATATAGCGAGAGGAAAATAGTTTTGCCTATGATATAGTAGTTTTTTATAGTGATATGAGATTTGGTTTTTCTTGTTTATGAAAACAATTGGCCCGAACCATGCGGGGAACCCCTCTAACTAGTGAAGGGTGCACGGTTGGTGCCTTATTTTTTCAACCGTGTTATGAATCTGTGCTTCCTATTATTTTTAGGCAAAATGAAAATTTTTCCCTTAAAAATTTATTAAACCTCAATGATATTAAATTATTGAATATTTCAGAAGTGTATCTCATTGGGAGCTCATTTTGAAATCACAATCATCAACTTTAGTGTGGTTTCTCTGCCCGATCTCAGAATTGATCATCGTTGGTCTCATTGGATTCTTGTCAGTGAGTACTCAATTCCTATTAAGTTGTTCACTAGTCATCTTGTAATTGAATGTGTTATTTAGGGGAAAGATAATATGACCCATTTTTTGGTTCTTCATCTTTTCATAATTTTTCTTATGATCTAGATTGAATTAGGGAGTATACTAGATGAATTCTGTACAATGGATCGACGGTAGGTGGTCTATATATTTTATTTCTAGTTTGGTTATTTATAGAGCTAGTTTGATTTGAGTAGAATGTTATAATTTTCAACAGTTCCCCTAAAAGAAATCGTGTACTTTAATTTAACGAATTGGAACCTAATAGAGATTAACTTTATTTATTTTCAGTTTTTTGGAGGTTGTTTCCATATCCAGGGACAACCCTAGAGTGTTCATATACTTCTATATATTGTTATACAAACCATGGGGTGTGTGAAAATTCTTTCCTAAATAGAAGAATCTAATTAATAAATGAACATAATTCAATGGAACTGGTTAATATGATTAACATATGGTTTTAATCTTTGTCCATGTAATACTTGAAGATAATTTTTTAACATTCTAAATGAGAATTATAATATGAGTGGGTACCTCGTAGAATGTAATGTAATGTGAAATTTTTTAAATGAACTAATGATTAATGTTTCCATAGTAATACATGGATATGCTACACCATGTGTCATGATAGAATTAGTGGATGCCTTGGATGAGATTTCTCCTTAGTTCTTCATTCGTTGGGATGCCTTGGGCATTGCTACCACTTAAATGTGTCTTTCTTGGGATCATAGTTTATATGGCCTATTAAGATGATCCTTGGAAACCATTCCCTGATGTTTTCATCAAGATGATCATAGGGTACAATGAGTATCCCTTCATTTAATATACCTTGGATCTTGCACTGTAGTTTCTGAAACATTTGATTATATGGCTCATCTGTGGTTGTTATAAATCATGAGATTATACATCTTGGTCACTGTTTTTATGAAACATAATTTTATATGGCACGGACATGGTCGATATTCTATAGTAGTTATAGGACATGGTTGTGGATGATATGAGATATTTTGTATACATTATGGTCATGGTGGTTATTGTATCTTCTTTACCTCTACCTTATTAAGGATATTGACCCCTTATTTTGAATGGATCCTCTATTAGCTAGTCTGTTTTTTTCTTTTCATGATTTATAAATTCCATAGAAACATGATTAATTCTTGGCATAGGTATTATATACATTGAACACTTCTTAGATTCTATTTCACAACTTAGACTTGTTATAGGCACCCTTGGTTAGGGCCAAGTTGTATTTTATCTCACACCCTATCTTTGGGCACCACTGGGTACCCATAATGATTATATGGATATAGATTGTATTAGGTAAAGTTCCATTAGTTAAAATAATGATTTATTTTAATGATTAATATTATTGGATCACAAGACCAAGATGAGGCTAGTGATGTAAGATGCGATTACTTCTTTTTGGTCTTTCGCTATTTTGATAGATGTATTGTACTAATTCTTGTATATATATTTTTACTACATTCCAAGGAAATTACATGAAACATAATTTTATATTAAATTACATTTTTAATTTTTGTATATATATCTATCTTGGGATATTTATCTCATTTACAGTTATTATAATTTCCTACAATGACGTGTCACTAGACCAATGGTCATAATGTCTATTTGAAGCATCTTATTCATTGTAATAATGATTACACTTTTTGAATGATTTGAAATTAAACTATGATACACTCTAAAAAGTGGTAATAGTATCCCCATAAACACAGATTAGGTCCACAATACTAGATAAAAGTCTTTGGAATTTGGGGAGATGTGGATGAGGTTTTGTCACCCACCAGCTCCAGAAGCCATTTAGTGGAATATGGGTCGGTACATTGCAATGTAGTGTCAGTTCAGTTCCTGTTCTTGCTCTAATATTTTGAGACAACATATAGAGTTTTAATCATGATATGAATTTTGTAATAATAATTTCCTAGCATAGATGACCCACATGTAGAAAAAATCAAAATTACTTGGAATGGAAATTGATGATTTCAGGATTTTTACTAATACAGTTTATTTGATTGCATTATTGGGTGAATCCCATGATGAATGATATTATAATGATTCTAAATTTACTTATTTACTAATTATATATCGATATGTACCTCGTGAATAATTTTTTGTAACTATATATGATTCACATTCCATTCCATATCATGTTCAATACTGGATTTATTGACTTTGATATGTGTTCCTAGTGTGAAATATCTTATATTGTGATAGATGATATATATAGGGTCTTGAGAAATGTGATTTTAACAAAGAGTTTCAACTGTAACCTAACCATTTTTTCTTGATTATTCTATAACATACACCATAATGATTCAACTATGTCACATTGAGTCAAAGGCCATTGGATTAATCGACTAGAACTTATTATAGTTTCCATAAGTTGACATAATATTTCAGTACATGGGGTGTATGGGACATTGTGGGCCAGAAGAAGTGTCCCATTTGGGTGAACCATCTTATAATGTTAATTGATACATAAATGTGAACTGAAATAGAAACTTAAATGATGCATAGGGAACATTACTTATACCCAGGTTTTGAGTGGGTAGTAGGGAGTGTCCCTTTTGATTTTTATGACTTTTTTTATTTACATGTCCTATATTTTTGTGCAGGTTTTGTGGATTGAACTATTTATAGGAGGTTTTTGACAGTTTTTACACATTTTTATATAAAATTTTGTTATGATTCATTTCAGAGGAGTGTGTTTGGAATTGTAGAGACACACGACCATGAAAAAATCTATTCATACGGCAGGCGGGTGGATATGACCAGGCTTCAGAGGTGGTCGGACATTGGATAGTAGTTGATCCTACTATTATTCTAGATGTGACCTAAGAAATTTTATCAAACATAGGTGTTAGTTCATAGTTCTGAGAGGTTTTTCTATTAAATATGAACACTTACTAGGGAGCATCAGATCTTTCATCATCTATGGTAGAGCTAACATGTGTGTTGTAGTAATAGCATCATCCCGTATTTTTTAGGGATCCTAGTCAAAAAGATGATAAGATATGGATTGAAAATATGTTTTAGATATTATTAAATATGTAGAAACCTAATGAGAGGATAGTGAAACTTTCGACTTATATATTTGAAAAAGCATCAAATCACTTGTGCAACATTTTAAAATAGTATTATAGGCTGTGAGATATGGGTTGGAGTGACATCAAAACTATATTTTATGATTAAAGTTTCCCTCAAAGTATGATAGAAGAGTGGGAGAGTGATTTCATGCATTTGGAGAATGTATTGATGAATTTTATGGAGTATTCAATACACATTACCAAGATGTAGTGTTATTTTCCGATTTATCTTGCTGACGAGGAAATGAAGGACTGACACTGTAAGATTGTTATTTGACATATCATTTGATCTTAGGTTAATATGTTCAGGTTGATGATGATTATAGAGATACTAAATAAGGAGTTGATTATAGAGCAGAACCTTAGGGATGTTGGGGGTTCAAGGAAGTGCGGTATAGGATGTTGACCAAAGGGTTCAACTTCTTGTGTCAAAGATCTATCTTTTGAAGCTCCTTGTGATATGAGTACCATCCAGAACGTTAGTTATAATAGTGATTTTTTCTATCATTAATGTGAAACAAAGTAAAACGTGAGGAATCAGTGCGATCAAGACCTATTTGAGTGCCAATATTGCGGTAGGATGGGCAACGTGTCGTGTTTCTCTATAACTCTCCCCTTGTAGTTAGTGGAAGGGGAAAACTCTGGCACTTAGTTAGGGAGTAGGATTCATAGTTCATTTTTTAGGAAGGATATAAACTAGCGACATTCACCCATGATATGTTAGTAGTCATTTATGAGTAATTTATGCAACATCTATGCAAAGAAACAATTCTGGGAATGTTCCAGGTAGTGAGGTTGTGTCACAAGGCCATAGTTCAAGCCAGATATATTATTTATGGACTTCACCAAAGGAAAAGAGTGTCGAGACTTCTACAGCTAGAGGTACGATATTATAATAATATACTCTCTTATATTATCTTTTTGATATATTTCCATCATATGGTTTCATATATATACCTCTGGTGGGAATCTATGTAATTGTTATAAAATTTTATGAGGGTGTTATGAGACTTTATACTCTCTTGGGGATCAAAATAGAGAGTCTATACTACCGAAGTGAGTTCCCCCTTGATATTTGTGGGTGTCACACTATATGGGATATTTTTTTCCTTGACATGACTAGGATTGAATTCATGCTCCTTATAAACTGGGTAGATTCTTATCAAGTCTAGGCTGATTTTTATCTCGCATGGTGTACATTACATCACCCGTGGGAATATATTTTATAAACTATGGTGAATCGTATGAACAAAAGAAATGATCTACACCAGACCATAGTGGGATGGGAGTAATGGTAGACCAAATTTCAAGTTTATGTATGCATGATTAGGGAATCTTTCAGGAATACTTCCTTCCACTATTTGATCATTTTAGCAATTTTTCTATGATGAATTCTCAAGTTTATCTCCTCTAAAATAGGTGGAGTTATGCATAGTGATACTTATAGGATATGAGTCATTATACATTTCTCCTTAAATGATGGCTACTACAATGTTTTATGAGCTTTAGATGCAACCAGAGGTTTTGAATACAATGTTGTTTATTTGACCCAACACTTCCTATGGGGTTCTCTCGTCCTTTATTTGAAAAAGGTGGATAATACCATTAGGATATTCATGGACTACCAAAACATTAAATAGTTGAAGGGTAAGAACTGGTACCCTTTCCTTGAATATATGGCCTTTTTTATTATCTTTGAGGTGATCTGGTGTTTTCAATAATATATTTGAGATTTCGATACCATCAAGTACATGTTCGACCTATAGGCCTGCCATGAACAGTTCATAGAAAGTATGGTCTACATGAGTATATGGTTATTCTATTCAGTCACATAAACATACCTACATTTTTCATGGAATTTATGAACTATATTTTTCATCTTTATCATGATTTGTTTGATGTTGTTTTATTGGATGATATCTTGATTAATTCTCACAGTCAATACTACCATGCCAAACAACTTCAGATCATTATGGATACACTGAGAGAGCATTAGTTATTTGCTAAGATAACAAAGTGACACATCTAGATGGATAAAATTCATTTACTGGGATATATTATCTCTCATACCTCAGTATAAACTGACCTAGAGAAGGTGAGGGTTGTAGTTCTCTGAGATCGTCCCAGGAAAATCATTAATATACAGAGTTTCTTGGGGAAATTCAATTATAAAAATATTTTCATATCTAACATCTCAAGATTAGTATAATATAAAATGTTCTTGGATAATAAGGGTGTGAAGCTTGAATGGATGGATACATGTGAGGGAACTATTCGAGAGATTAATGTGAGATTGACTTTAGCACTAGTATGGATTCTTCTAGAGTTGGGTAGGATCTAAACTGTGTATTTTAAAGAATTAAGTATTAGTATAGGATCTATTATTATTTATGTAGATAGGGTTATAGAATATGGGTCTCATTAGTAGGGTCCACATGGGAGTAATTACATGAAAAACAATCTCATGTTAGCTATAGTTGGTCATGCATTGTGTTATTCGAGAAACTATGTAATGAGAGAGTGTTTTGTGGTGTACATGAACCAAAAATACACTTAAGAACAAATTTACACAGAGTGATCTGAATATGAGGTAGAAAATAGGTTTGAGTAACTATAGTATTTTGACATCGAGCATTCCTATACATCTAGAAAGGTAAATGTTGTGGATGATGCACTGAGTGGGAAGACTCAGATATAAAAATTTCAGTAGCTGATAAAATATTTTTTCTTATAAATTTTTTTTGGATATTCACTTAGAGGCATAGGGTGGTTAAGGGTAGAGTTTATATTATTATCCTTAGCTATGTCCTCTACCTATATGGATAGAGTGATTATGAGGCAAATATTGGATTTAGATAGCCTAGTCTTATGGGATAGTGTGGAAGGTAAAGAACCACCCCCTTGTTGGAAAATGTAATTGGATGTGATTTTGCATATACATGGTCATTTTTGGGTTATAGTGAAAAAACACAAGGAGATGATGTGGGATTTTCATGCCTCCATTTTGGAAAGGAGCCCCAATATCGCCAAGATGTATCACAACTTATACCATCAGTATAGGTGGTCGAGTATGAAACGTAAAGTAGATGGTTTTGTTACGATGTGTTCCACCTCTTAGTGGCTGAAGGATTGACATAAATGTCTAGTTGAAATATTTTAGTAGTTACCAATTTTTGAGTTAAAATGGGATAATTTTGAGATAGTTTTTGTGATTTTATTACTCATGTGGCCTAATGGTTGTGGTTTCATTTGGTAGGTAGTAAAAAGGCTCATGCAAGTTTCTTATTTCATACTGATTAGGTAAACATTCATAGTAGATGATCTTGGGAAGCTATATATCCTTGAGATTGTGAGGCTTCATGGGGTCCCTCGAACAATCCATTCTGATACAGAGATCAGGTTTACATCTAATTTTTTGGAATAGATTACATATGAACTTGGACAAAATGGTGATTCTCATCATAAAATTACACCATCAGACTAATGGCATATCATAGCATATGATTCGGGTGCTCAAGGACATGCTAAGAGCATGAATCCTAGATTATTGGGGAACTTGGAAGAGAAATATACCACATATTGAGTTCACCTACAGTAATAGATATTATGAGACTATACATATTGAACTATATGAGGCTTTTTATGGTAGGCTTTGAAGATCACCCCTGTAATGGTTAAAGGTAGGTGAGGCTGATTTACTGGGACCATGTCAGGAGCATGAAACTTTTGAGTAGGACCATTTGATCAGATAACACATTTCTACTACATTTTCTCGAAAACAATCTTACCATGATCACCATCAAATACCTCTAGAGTTAGAGGACTTGGATTAGGTATTTTTACATATCTCACTAATACTTGGACAGAGATGGACTAAGATTCAGGGTAATATTTCATTGTGATATATTTTTTCTAGTCATGATTTTTGAGATATTTAAGTTGGTAACCTATTGGTGGTAGTTTACCCAGAGGTACTGAGCAATGCCAAAAATATTCCATGTATCTCAACTATTCCATTATCACTAGGACCCATATCAGAATCAACTTCCAAATGAGGTGGAGTTGTAGGTAGATATATCCATTGAGGTTGAAGTTATTCCAAGTCTATTCTTGACCACTATTGGGAGGGAAATTCAGTGATTAATTTATATTGGAGGGGAAGATTGTAAGATCCCATCATTTCTTTTGAGGTATAAATATTTTGTGGGGTTAAATGATTGGTTTCAACCTAATGTGAATTTAGTTTGAGTTCATGGTGGTATTGGGGGTTTTTGGGGATTTTTTAAAGAATGGATCCCCAATTTTTGAAAAAAAAAATGTTGTCTGCATGGTCACCTAAAATATATGAGGCTTGGGAAGAGGGATTTGGGAGCCTGAAAATCGTGAAGAAACCATGAGGCGGGAGATTCATACCCTTCTTAGCGACAATAGTTTTTATAGTGAGATGAGACACATTTTGTGCATGGTTATGGAATCTTATGGAAGTATCAATATGGGACACCCATCTAAACAATTATGGACACATGATTAGTGCACGGTTTGGGAAATCATTGGTCCAAACCGTGCAGTCCATTTTATTGAGTCAAAATAAAAAATTATCAATTAAAAACTTAATAAACCTAAAACAGATATTTTATTTTTCATCTATTGTGTAGGGGTCCACATTTGGATATCCTATTGAACACCAAATCATAGGATTTGGTGTGGTTTATCCAACCAAAATTTAAATAGAGCATCCATGGTGTTGTTGGATTTGCATCAGTGCATAATATAGTCCTCTTTAGTCATTCTTCATTCGACTTGGTATCAATATAGTTATTTAGGTGAAATATAATATCCCTTGTTTTTGGGTTAACCATTTGTTATTATTTTTTCTTCTAATCTCGATCAAATTAGAAGATGATACTCAACGAGTGTTCTACTATAGACCCATTGTAGGTAGTCTATACCATTACCTTATCTTTTGGTGCATTATATATCTAGTTGTCATTATATCACACATAATACCTTCCAATGATCCCCCCAAGTGGAATCAAATAATTAAATTGAATAAATTTGAACCCATTCGGGATTCCATTTAGTTTATTTGAGTTTTTTTGAGGTTGTTTCAACAACATAGCCCACCCCTGGGGTTTTCATCTGCTTCTACATATTATTATACAACACATGGGGTGGTTTTTTGTGCCCTCATAGTTTGAGTAATCCTAGTTGGAAATTAATTAATTTGATTTGAAATTTTAGTTTGACTAGGATATGGTTTCCCTCATTTTCCATGTGAACATGATGTTTAATTTTTGATATGTCTAAAGTACAATTGTTAGATGAGTGGGTAAACTCATGGGATATTATAAAATTTAAATTTTTTAATGTAATTAATGGTGAATCTTTTGTAGGATACCATTGATGTGATACACCATGGTTCATGATAGTGGTAGTGGACACCTAGTTTGAGATTCCTATATGGGTATTGATTTATTGGGATTCCATCAGCATCTATACCCCTTGGATCTAGAATTATTGGTATCAGATTATACATGTTTCGTTGACATGATACTTGGACCCAATACTATGTCTAATAGAGTTTCTATATAGATTATCCTAGGACATTTTAATGATTAATCGATTCAAAATACCATGGATCCATCCCTATAAGGATTTAAACTTCTGATTATAATTCTTGAAAATGGTGTTTTTGAAACTTATGATTATATGTTTCAGTCATGGTTGTTATGAAATTACAAATTATATGGTGTGGTCATTGTCGATATGCTATAAAGGATACATGTTGTGTACATGGAAAATATAAGACAAAAGGTATACAACATGTTTATGATGGTTACACAGTTTTCTATAAATCTACCTTGTTATAAGAGTTTGACAACTTGTTTTCTAGGGATCCTCATTTGGGTACACTCTTTTTATATTACTTGTTTTACATATTTCATGACAACTTGTTTCATATATAATATACCTATGATATAAATTTCACAATTTCTATAATGTACTGAATAGACTAGTCTTATGATAGACATTGTTGGTGGAGCCCTACTAGGAATTTATCTCACATCCTATCCTAGGCAACCGTTTGGTACCCATAAAAACTATATGAATATTGGTTCATATCTTTTAATGCACCCATTGTTAAATTCTCGACCTGATTTCATGATTTCAAGTAGGTAATTATAGGACCGAGATGAGGCTCCAGATTCTAGATGGGAATGTTTCTAATTGGACTTTTAATATTTTGATACATATGTTGTACTGATGCATGTATAACTATTTTGAATTTTTTGTAGAGACATGACATGGAAATTCATTTAATATGAGATTACTTACTGAAATGTGGTGTATATATCTACATTTTAATGATTATCTCATATTGACTTATTATAATGATTCTTCAATGATATATTGCTTTTGCAATGTTCATAGTGCCTATTTTCTGTAGCTTATTCATTGTTATATTGTTTCTATTATTTGAATTGTAATTCCCCGACCCCAGTTAACCAGAGTTGGTGCATTAATGCATAACATTGGAATGCTCACAAAAGATCAAGTCTCAAAAGACCGATTAGTTTAGTATCCTTGGAATCACTAGATACATTCATAAGTCTTTCATTACATGATAAAATGGAAAACTACAACAACATATTTTCCATAGTCCACACTCATATCCCCTCAGACTGTCCCTGCAGTTCAGTCATTAAATTCTTCTTCAGATCCTGGAAAAAAAATAAATCATAGAAATAGGTGAGTTCAGATGCTCAGTAAGGATAACAATATAGTGGAAACGTTCTTAAATAAGCATAAACATTTAAGGAAATGTATAACCAAAACAAAATCCATTTAAACTTTAACATCAACATAACATGGAAAAAATAAAATGAAATAATTCCATTTACTTATTCACATGGATATTCTACTAGTCAAATAATCACATGCATTATCAATAACCACATTCATAATGATGGAATGCATAAGGCTAGACTATCATAACCACATAGTAAAGGCCTTATGCCAAGAAAACAAATAATATTTTTTTCAAGGCCTTGTGCCAAGACGCTAGTTTGTCTCATGAGACCTACTGATGCATCGAGGAGCTATAGTGGCTCCACCTATCACTTACTAAGTCCAATGCATTCCTCATATGAATAGGTTTAAACATAACATAAACATTCGTATTAAAACTAGAATACAAAATGTCAGTAATTTATCCACAAACCATGAATGGAATAAAAATAACACATACAAAGTCAAAAATATCACAAAAACTTCAATACAATATGGAAGTTTTGTATCATAATAAATCAACTTCAAATAATCGTAAAATCCATCAAAGGATGTTGACATAGATGAAATCAAAACTATTTGAGAGAAATATATCTTTTTTTGAAATCATTTAAAAGTCACATATTTATAAAATAAAACATTTACTTTTAAAATATTCTTATAAACTTGTATGAGAAGCTTCGACGATTTTATAATGGAGGAAAATAGCTGCACCCACCATATAAGTTAAAAAAAAGACATTCTTACCTTAATTTTGTTGAAAAGGTTAAAAAGGACATTGTTTGGAAAATGATGGAAATATTCCTTTATAAACATCTTATAAATAGTCAAAAAGTTTATAAATGAATTTAAACCATATTCTATAAAATAGTAAGGATGTTTGGAAATACATTTTTAAGAAACATGGGTGTGGATGGTAAAGATGTCCCAGTAGATAATTACGTATAAACAACCTCAGATGATGAAGAGATTATAGAATTAACTCTTACCTTGTACTTTTCCTTGGTCAAGGGTACATTAACATCATGTATAATAGTTAAATCATAATTATTAAATTAAAAAAATCTACCTAAATATGATATCATATATGATCTTATAATATTGCCTTTTAGTATTATCGTCATTTCGGTGTTAACTGATTCATTTCCATTTATATGTTTGGTTACATAAGTCGTGTTTGTCATGGATAGGATGTATTTTTTTAATATTAAGAACTATATTATGTTCTTAATCATTATTATTAATAATCAAATGAAAAATATTCTTTAATGGTTATGATGGGGAATGAATCTCATCGCGTTCATGGAGACTGTAATCCGTACGTACGCACAAATGCTACTTCCATTTCATTTTTAATTTTAAAAGGAATAAAAACAAAATGATAAATAGGTATATTATTATTAAATTATAATATAATATCTAATATATGTTACATATTTTCATTAACACCATCCTTTATACGTTCCATGTATGGTATGAATGAGTCAGATCACTTTGAGGTGGCGGTAGTCCGCACTTCCTCAAGTGAAATTACCGTATATATATACAACATGAAATGAATAATGGTATGCCATAAAATGGAATTATATAAGCTTATATATAAAATAAATATCATAAATATCATATGTAATTACAGTTATATCATAATGGCCACCATAAGAGGTGGTTGTAGAAGTTTGAACAATCATTGTTTCGTGAGGCAGTAGTTCACCGTCCACAGAAACATTATGTTCTATACCCATTAGATGGAGGTGTGTGTAAGTGTAGTTTGAATACATAACATAAAAAAAACCTAATATATTTAGGATTATGGTGTTGTTATAGAATAAATGGAAAAAATATGGGGTTGTAGAAGCAAAATAAAAGAAAAGAACTTAAGAGAAGATGTTACCTTTAAATTAGGTAACTCCCTTTGGTTTGATCCAAAAAGACCTCTTGAAGTGCCTTCTTCCTAAGGTAAGGCTTCTAGGAGGAGGAGAGGGATGTAGAGAGATTAATAGTGCAGATGTTGGATGATCCAATGGGCTTGAGAGGTGTGTCTAATTGGTTAGAGGTGAGGGATTTTAATAATCGGGAGGATGGCTCTTTAGGAAAGATTGAAAATATTATTTCATTATATAATGATATTCAGATTATAAAGGTCCAAAACTCATTTAAGTTGAAGATACGATGACTCATTATTGAAATGAAATCATCCAAAAATAATTGGACAGGTTTTGGATATTATTTTAGCCTTTATAATATTATTTATTTAAATCATTTGTTAATGAATTAAATACAACATCATTATTATGTCATAAATAAATCAGTTTATTATATGTTTAAAAATTATAAACAAATACCATGATTTAGGAAATATTTTTATATTTTTAATGAATATTTATAGTCTAAATGGTAACATATATATCCCTATGTAAAAATTTTTTTTTTAAAATATATATTTTTATGTCATTTTTGTATTTACTTTAACCTAATTAATATAAAGTGTCATTATCACATACATGTGGCTCCATGTGGTCCCAAAATCTACCCAAGGATGCCCATGGTTGGACATGTATCATAAAATTGGGTTAGGTCATGTGTTAGGGTAATTTAATATTAATATAATATTATTTTTTAACCTTATTTACCTGATTTACCCTTTAACCATGGTAAATAAATTTTACCGAAATAATTATTCAAAATGTCTAAAAATAAAAGTTACATATTTACACAATTTGGAACTCCTGATTATAAATATGGAATCCATTTTTATAAATTCAAAACATATAAGTGGAGGAAATTGATTTAAAATTAATTTCCGTTGTCAAAACAAAAAGCGTGTTTTTTAAGAAATAATAACTATCAAAAGATTGACACTTGTTTATGTCTATTTTAAATGTAAAATTATGTCCAATGACCAATGTTGGATTAAATAGTAAAAATATAATTTAATTATACTTTAAAACCACTCAAATTTACAATTTACTAGTATTAATTGTTTCGATTCAAAAAGTAGTTTTTAATTAAAATTTAGTAATTTTCACTATTCATCAAAATTGAATGTTTTTTCAAAAATACCAATAATTCACCCTAGGATAATTTCAATATTCTGAATCCAAAAATGAATTCTATTTTGAAAGATAAAATTTATGAAATTCCAAAAAGTGGGTATTACTATTCTTAACGGCTAGTTTGATTGGTTGTGGTGTGTGTTAGAACTCGAAGTTGCGTACAACACACGCTATTTTATTATTCAAAGAGAAGCATACCATGGAGGCTTGGGATGTTACATTCTCCCCTCCATCAAATAATATAATCCTCAAAATTTCTAGAATATTACTACGTAAAAAGACTCCGGTGGTTCTTCATTATAAGTTCCTCGGGTTCCCACGTTGCCTCTTCCTTATCATGGTTTCTCCATAGAACTTTTACCAGACGAGTCATCTAGTTTCTCAGCACTTGTTCTATTGTATCAAGAACCTTTTAAGGCTCTTCTCAATAAGTCAGATTGGGTTTTTGTTTTAATTCCTCATATGTTAGTACATGTGTTGGGTTAGGCATGTTTTTTCTCAATAGTGATACGTGGAACACATCATGATCTTTGGAGAGATTTGGCGACATTGCCAAACGGTAAGCTCTAGCCCCAATTAATTCTAGAATTTCGAATGGTCAGATAAAACTTGGACTCAATTTTCCCTTCTTACCGAATTGTATAACACCCTTCCATGGAGATACCTCCAAGAAAACATGATCTCCTACCTGAAATTACAAATCCTTCCTTCGGTTATCGGTATATCTCTTCTTCATACTTTGAGCTACATTGATGTTGTTTCGGATTACCTTCACCTTTTCCATCGTTTCCTCAACATGTTATGGGCCTACAAGTTTTCTTTCACCAACATCATCCCAACAAGTTGGTGTGCGACATCTCTTTACATATAACTCTTCGTATGGTGCCATCTGAATACTTGAATGGAAGCTATTATTATAGGAGAATTCTACCAGAGGTAAATATTGATCCCACATAACTTGAATGTCATGTGAGCATGATCTCATCATGTCTTCTAAAGTTTTAATAGTCTGTTCTGATTGTCCATCAGTTTGGGGGTTGTAGGCAGTGCTCAAATAAAGCTCAGTATCCAGATCTTTCTAAAGACTTTTCCAGAATCTTGAAGTAAAACAGGGATCACGATTAGAAACAATCAATAGAGGTAATCCATGAATTCTCACAACTACATTAATATATAGTCTTTCTAGATGTTCAAGTGGTAGATCTTATCATATATCAAGAAAAAGTGCTGACTTGGTAAGACGATCAACAATTACCCATATTTCATCGATCCTTATTGGATTCATTGGTAGTCCCATGACAAAGTCCATCATAATATTATCACATTTCCACTCAGGTATGGGAAGAGGTTGCATGACTCTTCCAGGCTATTGCCTTCCAGATTTCACTTGTTGACAAACCATATATCTTGACACAAAATCAGAAATCTCCCTCTTCATGTTGTCCCACAAAAAATGTTCCTTCAAATCTCTATACATCTTGGTGCTTCCAGGGTGTATAGAGAAATTATAACTATGAGCATCATCCAAAAATTCCCTTTTTAGATCAGGTATATCGGGAACACAAAGTCTCTTCCCATATTTCAAAATTACATCTTCATACACAAATTCATTCAATCTCCCCTCATTCGTATCATTAATCTTCTTTTGAAACTCTTCATCATCAGTATCAGAACTCTTTATCCTTTCTAGTAAAGATATTTTGGCAACCATTTGAAAAATCATTGATGTTTCACCTTCTGTGGTTATTCCCATATCCATCTTTACTAAATCCATGTATATTGTATCCTTTTTAACTCTCATATTGTTCAAAAATACATGATCCTTTCTACTCAAAGCATATGCCGCCTTATTTTCCTTCCACGAGTGGTAGTGTATAATGCAATCATAATCCTTGAGTAGTTTAAGCCATCTCATTGGCCTCATGTTGAGTTCTTTCTGTGAGAAATTATACTTCAAACTCTTGTGATCATTATAAATATCACATTTTTCACCATATAGATAGTGCTAAAAGTAATGATTACAGTTGTTAAATCAAGATCATGATTAGGATAGTTTTTCTCATGAATGATTATCTATTGTGATGCATAGGCAATAACCCTATCAATATGTATAAGGACACAACCAAGTCCTTTCTTGAATGCATCACTATAAATAATGAACCCATCATTCTTTGATGGTAGAGTCAAGATAGGAGCATCGACTAATCTTCTCTTCAATACTTTGAAACAATATTCACAGTCTTTTTCCAAATAAATTTAACCCATTTACGTGTGAGCTTCGTTAATGGGTTAGCCAATCAGGAAACATTCTGGACGAAACGTCGATAATAACCCGCTAAACCTATAAAACTGCGTACCTCGATTATACTCATTGAAGTTTACCATTACTGGATTGCTCTTGTATTAGAAGGATCAATAGAGATTCCATCCTTAGAGAAAATATATCCAATAAAAAGAAATATCCTAAAACCAGAATTCACACTTGATAAACTTCCCATATAATTCATGTCTTCTCATAGTCTTTAGAATAATGAACAAGTTATTTTAATGATCCTTATAGATTTTGGAGTATACCAAGATATCATCAATAAATACAACTAAAAAGTCATCAAGATATTCCTTGAAAACTATGTTCATTAGATCCATGAAAACATAGGTTGCATTAGTCAGCCCAAAAGGAAATACTGTAAACTCGTAATGCCCGTACCTGGTTCAAAATGCTGTTTTCAGAATGTCTTCCTTCTTTACACACAACTGATGATACCCAGATCTATGGTCAATCTTTGAAAAGTATTGAGCTCCATGAAGTTGGTCAAATAAATCATCAATGCAAGGTAGGGGATACTTGTACTTTATTGTTATACCATTAATCTCCCTATAGTCAATGCACAACCTCATAGATACATCTTTCTTCTTAACAAAAACAACATGGGATCCACATGGAGAAACACTAAGGAGAATAAATCCCTTATTACTCAATTCCTCTAGTTGTTTCTTTAGTTCCACTAATTCCATAGTTTCCATTCTATAATGGGTCTTTGATATGGGCCTTGACCCAGGAATTAAATAAATGGAAAACTCAATTTCTCATTCTGGATGATGTCCAGGTAAATCTTCTAGAAACACATAAACATATTCATTCAAAATAGGTACATCCTCTATTTGAACATTCTGTTCCTCACTCATAGTTATTTCATTTTCTTCCTCCCTAATAATTTAATTTAGTTGAGCTAATGGGGGTGGATCTGGATAAGAATTAGGTGATGATGATTCTTCTCTAAAGTTAAGGTGTTATTTATCATCGTCGTCAAAAATAGTAACCTCCCTAATATTATAATAAATATTCAAATCATGGTCTGAAATCCAACCCATACTAAGGATTATATCAAACTAAATAATAGGTATGACGATCAGATCAGCAGATAAAGAACATTTACATTCTCTAATGGGAATGGATTTACAAAACTGTGTTGCAATGATACTTCCCTTAGGTGTTTTGACTGAAAACTCCCTTGTTAAATATAATTGGAAATATCTAATTTTCATAGAAAACTGGGAAGATATGAAACAATGCGATGATCTAAAATCAAATAAAGCATTAGCTAAACTTGAGGAAACCATTAAATTACCTGCCACTACATTTTTTAGATATTCTACCTCAGCAGTATTGATAGCATAAACTTGGCCTTTATCCCTGGGCCTTTTCTGAGGTATGTTCCCCTAATGCTTAGGAAATTCATTTGCATAATGTCCCATCTCCCTGTAATTGTAGCATTAAACATCGGTAGATTCTTTCTTCCCCTTACAATCACGAGCCTGGTGGCTTTTTTCACCACACTTGTAACAGACTCCCATTCCTTTCAAGAAAGTACTGGGGTGTTTATTCCCACAATTACTATAGGATGGATATTAAATGTTTCCCTTATTCCACTTATTTCCATTTCCATAGTGATCAGTAGATCTCTTCTTCTCATTCTTTGCTTTAAACTCGTAAGACTTAGAGAATTATTTTTTTGTCTTTATAACACACAAGACAATATCTTCATATGACGAGAAGGATTGTGAGACTAATGTTCGATAGAGAAATGGTTTTAACCCATCAAAGAAACGATCAACCTTACTTTTTGGGTTATGTATATAATCTACAGCATGCCTTGATAACCTTGTAAAGTTATCTTCATACTTTGCGACATTCTCATCCTCTTTTTGCCTCAGACTCAGAAATCCCCTTTCTATATCTTCTTGATGGGCACGAGGAAAGTATTTTTCTTAAAAAATATCATTAAACACCCTCTATTCCATATTCGATACTTCATCATCTTCCTTTTTGTTTTGAATCAATGGAAAACATTGATCACCATCTCCAGTGAGGCAGTAAACTTTCATGATAACTTTTTCTCTTTCACTACTCCCCAAGGCTTGGAATATTTTCTCTAAGGAATTTATCCATTTATCAGCTACTAATGGATTTTTAATCCCATTTAATGTTGGTGGTTGTTTCCTCATGAATGGATCTAACATTTATCTTCCATGTTGTGGATCGGGGTGCTCCATATAGGTAAGGTTATTATTCATAACCTGACTGATTTGTCCTAGTATGGTGATAAGCTGATCATCACCTATTGTATCACCAGCTCCACTATAATTATCTTGATCGGGAGATAAATCCCTACATGGAGAGCATGGATTGATACAATTTTCATTCCTTCCACTAAGCGTCATTTCTAAAAAATACCATACACTAGATTAGTTTATGAATCGCAATACATAAATCCAAACTTTTCAAACACTTAACCTAAATTGAACCATTTATGGATATAATCCATAATCATAATATTGTTTTCGTTGAGGAAGTATACACTCATAAACCCTTCATAATGGTTTGTAAAGAAAATGAGAATTATCCTAAGCATATCCCCTGAGAGTGTCGTAACCAATAGTGCAGCAAAGCCCGTTTTCGTGAACCAGTTCCCATTTTAGTCTAGTTTAAAAAGATGTTTTTGGGTTTTACCACTCGGTACATCTATGCCAGATCTTCCACTACCTGCTCATATCCAAACATGGATGTATTTCTCCGAAAACTCACAAAATCTCTATAATACCATAATTCTACGAAGTAATTCTATACTAATCCTCAAAGTCCATCTTAGGTCTATGTGCTCTAATCAGAGTTTATCTAAATCTAGTTTCCAAGGTTAGTACTAAAATTTCTCTGATACCAACTGTAACGCCCAGAACCATGTTACTTGGAGTCGGTGCATTAATGCATAACATTGGCCTGATCAAAAAGGATCATGTCTCGAAATACCGATCAGTTTAGTAGCCTTGGAAACACTAGATACATTCATAAGTATTTCATTACATGATAAAATGGAAAACTAAAACAACATAGTCTCTATAGTCCACCCTCATATCCCCTCATACTATCCCTGCAGGCCATTCATAAAATACTTATTCACATCCTGGGATAAAAATAAAACATCGAAAGGGGTGAGCTCAGATGCTCAGTAAGTATAACAATATAGCGGAAACTATCATAAATTAGCATAAACATTTAATGAAATGTATAAAAAAACAAAAGCCTTTTGAACGTGAACATCAAAATAACATGGAAAAAATAAAATGAAATAATTCCATTTACTTATTCATATGGTTATTCTACTAGTCGAATAATCACATGAAATATCAATAACCACTTTCATAATGATGGAATGCATAATTCCATACTATCATAACCACATAGTCAAGGCCTTGTGGCAAGACTACAAATAATATTTTGTCAAGGCCTTGTGCCAAGACACTAGTTTGTCTCATTAGACCTACCGATGCATCGAGGAGCTATAGCGGGCTCCACCTGTCACTTACTAAGTCCAATGCATTCCTCATATTAATAGGTTTAAACATAACATAAACATTCGTATTAAAACTAGCATAAGAAATGTCAATAATTTATCCATAAACAAGGAATGGTATAAAAATAACACATCCATAGTCAAACATATCACAAAACATTCAATACAATTTGAAAGTTTTGTATCATAATAAATCAACATCAAACAAACTTAAAATCCATCAATGGATGTTGACATAGATGAAATCAAAACTATTTGAGAGAAATATCTCTTTTTTGGAATCATTTAAAAGTCACATAATTATAAAATAAAACATTTAATTTGAAAATATTCTTATAAACTTGTAAGGGAAGCTTCAATGATTTTATAATGGCAGAAAATAGCATCACCCGCCGTATAAGTTAAAAAAAGACATCTTTACCTTAATTTTGTCGAAAAGGATAAAAAGAAAATTGTTTGGAAAACGACAAAAATATTCCTTTATAAACATCTTACAAAAAGTCAAAAAAGAGTATAAATGACTTTAACCCATATTCTATAAAATAGTAAGGATGTTTTGAAATTCATTTTTAAGAAACATGGGTGTGGATGGTAAAGATGTCTGAGTAGATATTTCTGTATAAACAACCTCAGATAATGAAGAGATTGTATAATTAACCCTTACCTTGTACTTTTCCTTGATCGAGGGTACGTTAACCTCTTGTATAATAGTTAAATCATAGTTTTTAAATTATACAAGAACCATATACGTATATATGATATCATATATGATATTATAATATTGCCTCTTAGAATTATCGTCATTTCGGTGTTAATTAATTTGTTTCCCTTTATATGTTTTGTTACATAAGCCGTGTTTGTTATGGATAGGATTTATTTGATTAATATCCAGAATGATATTAAGTTATTAATCAATATTTTTAATAATCAAATGAAAAATATTCTTGAATGGTTATGACGGGGAATGAATCCCATCCCGTTCGTGGAGACGGTAATCCGTATGTACGCACGAACACTACTTCGATTTCATTTTTAATTTTAAAAGGAATAAAAACCAAATGATACATAAGTATATTATTATTACAGTATAATGTTATATATTATATATGTTACTTAAGTTCATTAACAACATCCTTTATATGTTCCATGTATGGTATGAACGAGTCATATCACTTTGAGGGGGTGGTAGTCCGCACTTTCTCAAATCAAATTATTGTATATATATACAGCATGAAACGAATAATGGTATGCCATAAAATGGAATTAAAGAAGATTATATATAAAATATATATCATAAATATCATATGTAACTTCATTTCCATCATAATGGCATCCGTAAGAGGTGGTAGTATAAGATTGAACAATCATCATTTCGTGAGGCAGTAGTTCGTCATCCACAAAAACATTATCTACTATACCCATTTGATGGTGGTGCGCGTAAGTGTAGTTCAAATACATAACATAACAACAACCTTGTATATTTAGGATACTTTTTTTATAAAACAAATGAAAAAAATTAGGGGGTTGGATAAGCACAATAAAAGAAAAGAACTTAAGAGAAGATGTTACCTTTAAATCTGGTAACTCCCTTTGGTTTGAACCAAAATGACCTCTAGAAGTGCCTTCTGCCTAAGTTATGGATTCTAGAATGATGATAAGGATGTAGGGATCTTAATTGGTTAGAGGTTGGTTGAGACAAAGGGCTTGAGAGGTGTGTGGAATTGGTTAGAGGTTAGGGCTTTTTATAAGGGGGGGGAGGGGGTCTTTATGAAAGATTGAAATTATTATTTTATTATATAATGATATTGTGTTCCTAAAGGTACAAAACTCATTAAAGATGAAGATATGATTACTAATGATCTAACAGAAATCATCAAATAATAATTGGATAAGTTTTGGATATTATTTTATTATTTATAATATTTTTTATTTAAATCATTGTTAATGAGGTAAACACTACATCATTACTGTGTCATAACTAATTTTGTTTATTAGATGTCTAAAAATTATAAAAAAACTACCATGATGTAGAAAATCATTTTAGCTTTATAATTAATATTTTTTGTCGAAAATATAACATATATAACCATATTTAAAAATTGTTTTTCTAAAATATATATGCCTATGTCATTTTTGTATTTACTTTAACATAATTAATATAAAGTGTCATTATCACTTAAAAATGGCTCCATGTGGTCCCAAAATCGATCCAAGGAGGCCCATGGTCAGAAATATATCATCCAATAGAGTTAGGACATGTGTTAGATTAATTTAATACTATTATAATATTATTTTTTACCATTATTTACCGGATTTACCCTTTAACCATGTTAAATGAAATATTTACCGAAGTAATTATCCAAAATGTCTAAAAATAAAAGTTAACTATTTAAAAAATTTGGAACTCCAGATTCTAAATATGGAATCAATTTTTCTAAATTCAAAACACATAATTGTAAGAAATTAATTTAAAATTAATTCCCATGGTCAAAACAAAAAGGCGTGTTGTTAAGAAATAATAACTATCAAAATATTGACATTTGTTTATGTCTAGTTTAAATATGAAATAATGTCCAATGACCAAAATTGGATTAAATGGTAAAAATATAATCTAATTATACTTTAAAACCACTCAAATGAACAATTTATTACTATTAATTATTTCAATTAAAAAAGTTGTTTTTAATTAAAATTCAGTAATTTCCACTATTCATCAAAATTGAATGTTTTTTAAAAAATACCAAAAATTCACCCCATGCTAATTTCAATATTACTAATCTAAAATTGAAGTCCATTTTGAGAGATAAAATTTATAAAATTCCAAAAAGTGGATATTACTATTCGTAAAGGTTAGTTTGATTGGTTGTGTTGTGTGTTAGAACTCGAAGTTGCGTACAACACACGCAATTGTATTATTCAATGAGAAATGTACCATGGAAGTTTGGGTCATTACATGAATGATTTGATATTCCATTTTTTTTACACTCTAAAATGGGGTAAGAGTCTCCCAACAAGAACACCATATACCCTCGATGATACTCGAGAACCTCTATTGTTTGGGGAGATGCTCGTGAGACCTTATAACCCCCACCTCGGGGAACTATTTAGTGGAATTTGTTTTGGGAAATTAAGTTCATGATTGTTATAATAAATATGATATAACTACACAGCATTTATAATAAGGGGAACTTTCTTAACAAAACATGCATGAAAAAATAAGGCAATTAGCACCTTAAATAATGAAATTATAGATAGATTGTTAACAAACGTGTGATACAATAATATAAAACGATCTTATATGATATTATAAATATTAATATTTTCATGAATAATTAAACAACATGTTTAGTAATACGATACATGAGGTTAAATAATTTGAAACTAAAGGAAAAAATATTGCAGGGATTTCACCTCAATTTCATTTCATTGAGGCATATTGTTAGGTTATGCACATAGTTTTTTATATGGTGTATATATTTTCCCTTTTATATTCAATATCATTAATAAATATTTATTACTGGTATTTTATTTCTAAATTTTAGTTATTTAATTTATTTGTATTTGTATTACAATTTTTCATGTTTTATGGGATTTCATAAATCAATTTATGTTCATTGGGAAACACTTATAATTCATTGATATTTTAATTCTTTGGTAATGTGTATAATGATAGTCTTATTACCTTATGTTGCATTTACATTTTTTATATTGATTTATAGTTGAAACAAATAATTATTCAATTATTCAATGTCACTTCAAAAATATTGTCCATGAAATTGTTGGTTTCAAAATCTCATTCTAATTGATATTGGTTACTCTTGAATTTTAGATTGTATAAATTGTTTAAAAATTTACAGGTAAACCCATTTCATTTCATTATCCTTTTTTTATTAATTATATTTTCAATTAATATTACCATTATATTAATCACTTGTACTTAAAATGTATTTTATTTTTTTAATAAAATATAAAATTATTTCCCTCTTTGGTCAGAAATATGTTTTATTCCGAATGCTTGTTTTCAAATAATATGTTAAAATATTTTATTAAAAAAAATTCGATATGATTTAAAATTATAAATTTCACCCATTATTACTCTTTACCAAATGATTTAACAGGAATGTTTTGTCGTTTTTATAATAATACACATTTGTAATTTTCTGAAATTTGAATGTATTATTCACGTTGTTTTTTGAACAAGGAAATTCATAATAATTTTACAATGAAAAATGAATGTTATTTATAAATTGAAAGTCACATAAGTATTTAACCTACATCATCACCATCATTTCCTTGAAGATTCCATTTCATGTTCAAGTGGTTATTTTTAATGATAATATTTTTTAAATGTGATTTTAAATGAATACTATTTTTATAATTATTTTCAAAATGAAAAGTATATTGTCCTCAAAAATGATTTTAACAATATATTTATTATATTTTTATTCATAAACAAAAAATACCCTTTAATATTTATCCAATGGTATTATATTGTATTGATATCAACCATGATCTTCCCCTAGATTGATTATGATTATTTTGACCAAGGATGGTATGGACATTCACTTACTTATTTCATTTTGTAGTCATTAACAAAAACTTTAAATATTCACTTCACTTTAACTATTATTCATTAAATTTAACATAAATATTCATTTTATTTATCATGTATATTAATATTTCTTATTGGATAAATATTGATAAATATTGATAAATCATTATTATTTACTCAATATAGATATGTGATGATAAGGCACATTTCAATGAATTAAATAAATTTTTCATTATATGAGGAATATTTTGGATATAGGGTGATAGGTGGGGACAAAATTATATATCCCTTTTATGAATCGGTAGGTCTAATGAGATAATCAAGTTAATAAAGTAGTAAATGGGTTTTTACGTACAGATTTTATACATCTTGTGAATGGTATTGACAGTAGAGGTATCATGATACCTGATATCATGGATGTTTACCTTTTTACATAATAATATTTGTATCTAAAAATAAAAAATTTCGTATTCATGGTATAAAATTCAATGTCAAAACTTTTCATAAAACAATTTTTTAGAAAAAAATATAGGAAATAATCATAATTAATTAAGGATTTATAATTAAAAAATACCTTTTAGTTTTATAAGATAAAATATTCATGAAGTAATATAAATATTATAACTATGAAATGAAACAAAATCATGTAAATCGATTTAAAATAAAAGGTAATCTATATATGAAGCATATGGTATCATAATTTCAACATATAATCAACTAACATGATAATATTAACATTATTTTAAAGAATATTAAATCATTTAACTCTATCTCATTATTGGAGTAACTTATTAAAATTTAATCCTTCCCACATTCTTATATGAGTGACTTAATTTAGTTTACTATGTCACCTCATTAGTGTTTTTAATTCCACCATACTCTCATATATCTATCTTCCAATATTTAGATGTATCACTTTAAAAAATTCATTATAGCAATTTAATAGTACAACTCATCGCATAATGAATATATTACCATAAGTGTTTTGGTTCCCCCCTATTACCACATTCTTAAATGATATTAAAGTATGATAAATTTAAAGATAAAAATTTAATAAAAAAACTTTTCATCATAAAAACCATAAATTTAGATTTCAATACATAAGAAAAATAACATACAGTTATCAAAAAATTATTATAAATAATATCATTCTCTTTTAAATGAATTTTAATGATAAAAATTCCACTAAATAATAGTAAAAGTAAATTCGTTGAAAACCCATGGAAAACCTTAGTTAATTCTTGATTATAAGAAATGATATGATTATGTGAATACATAATTATTATTTATATTATAAAAAACATTATTTTCAATTATTTAAAAAGTAATATAATTTATCTTTATTGAAAATGATTAAAATATTAATTTTTAATCATCATTAAGAAATTAAAAAGTAGATGAAAATTAACATTCAAATCCTTTGAAATATAAATATCATCATTGGTGAAGTCTTTTTTGAGAAATTGATTTAGAGGAAACATTTTTACAATGAAAACATTAAATCATTTAAAAAATGATTTGAAATAAAATCCCTTACGAAATTAGTAAATATAGAATTAAAAGAAAAATGATTTAAAAAACATGAAAAGTATTTTTGAATAATATAACATATATAAATGAATGATAAAATCCATAAATATGGTAAAATAGCTACCACACACATGAAGAAATGACATGAAAATCACATTATTATTAATTAATGGAAATTATGATGATAACTCCCTTATCTTGAACTTTGATAGAGTCGAACACATTATTTCCTCATATTCCTTTGAAATAATCCTTTGTATTTCATATTAATAAATATGGATTTTACATTTTGTGTGTTCAAAACATAGAGTAAGCATGTATATATTTTTGATAGGTATTTTGGAAGGTATTGGTTAATCCAAAATGATCAAAATATATGAATAAGACGGGGGAGGAGGTTCCCTTTTAAAAGTGAGGGGAGTATCACTCTTGTGAATATTCAATCTTTTAAAATGATATAAAAAAATTCATTGGAGAATTATACCATGTAAATTCCATTTCATTTTTAATGCTATAAATATCAAAATATCAACATTTAATAATATCTAAACTAATATTTGGTGACCTTATAACTTATTCCTAATCTTTTTTCTCAATTTACCTTTAAAGATGGTTATAATAGTTTACAATGGTTATAATTAATTATTTGTAGATATAAATTATACTCATTAATAAATTTCAACCACTTAATTCTAAAAATGAAATATACTTTTCCTTATTATATGTTTATAAGTGAGTTAAATTATGTTTAAAATAATGGAGATAAATGCAATGAAAACATTTTTTTGAAAATATTTTTTAACCATTAAAATGAATATATAAAAAATCATGTCTAATTGTGATCATAATGAAATTAATTGGATAAATATAAATCAAATGGGACTAATTTTACATTAAAATAAATACATAACAGTCTGGGACATTGTAAATGTACATTTAGGGAGTATAAAAAGTGCATTTACAGCATAGAGAACTCATATTTTTGTCTCAATTTCAGAACATAATTTATGTTTGTGATGTATAACACCATGATCAACTAAATTAAATTATATATTACATGACATGAAAAATTACAGTTGAAGAAAAATCCGGATCCTCATATATAATATATAATAATTTTACATTAACATATATAATTTCATTAATTTGTAATTCCTCTACATTGAGTGTATGGTTGACTAGATCTTTTCAAAACATCATTTTTATATATGATCTATGTGTATAATATCACTAGTCGTGATCCTCATGTGTAATAAAATATTTTAATATCAAATATTAATCATCAAGTGATAGCAAGACGGATGCAGACCGCTTGCATTGTTCATGGTGTAATTTCTCATCCCATGATACACTAAACAACATCCCAATCTAGTGGTTCACATGGTCTAAAGAACTCCTATAAGTATACTATAGGCTGATGAATAGAAGTTAGGGTATAAGGTTTTATAATAGAGATATTATACCCTCATAGTTAGAGTGTATCACAGTGGTGTAGTCACATAATCTGTAACGCCCTTACCCCAGTGACCCAGATTCGGTGCATTATTACATAACATGGCATGATCACAAGAAAGATCAAATCTAGAAAGACCAATTGGTTTAGTAGCCTTGGAAACACTAGATATATTCATAAGGTTTACATTACATCATAAAATAAAAACTACAACAACATAGTATCCATAGTCCATACTCTTATCCCCTCACACTATCCCTGCAGGTCATTCATAAATTACTTCTTCACATCCTGGGAAAAATAAAACATAGAAAATGGGTGATCTCAAATGCCCAGTAAGGATAACAATATAGCGGAAACTTTCATAAATAATAATAAACATTTAAGGCAATGTATAACTAAAACAAAAGCCTTTTAAACTGGAACTTCAACATAGTACGGAAAAAGTAAAATGAAATAATGCCATTTACTTATTCACATGGATATTATACTAATAGAATAATCACATGCAAAATCAATAACCACTTTCATAATGATGGAATGCATAATGCCAGACTATCATAACCACATAGCCAAGGCCTCGTGCCAAGACATAAAATAAGATTTTGTCAAGGCCTTGTACCAAGACACTAGTTTGTCTCATGATACCTACCGATGCATCGAGGAGCTATAGCGGGCTCCACCTGTCACATATTAAGTCCAATGCATTCCCATATGAAAAGGTTTAAACATAACATAAACATTCATATTAAAACTAGCATAACAAATGCCAATACTTTCACCATAAACTATGAATGGTATAAAAATAGCACATCCACAGTCAAACATATCACAAAACCTTCAATACAATATAGAAGTTTTGTATCATAATAAATCAACTTCAAATAAGTGTAAAATCCATCAAAGTATGTTGACATAGATGAAATAAAAACTATTTTTAGAGAAATATCTCTTTCTATTTTTGAAATCATTTAAGAGTCATATATTTATAAAATAAAACATTTTCTTTGAAAATATTCTTATAAGCTTGTAAGGGAAGCTTCGACGATTTTATAACAGCAGAAAATAACTGCACCCGCCGTATAAGTTAAAAAAACATTCTTACCTTAATTCTGTCGAAAAGGTTAAAAGCACCTCGTTTGGAAAATGATGGAAAGATTCCTTTATAAACCTCTTATAAAAAGTCAATCAAGGGTATAAATGACTTTAACCCATATTATTTTAAATAGTAAAATCTTTTTGAAATACATTTCGAAGAAACATGGATGTGGATGATAATGAAATTCCAGTAGATAATTACGTATAAACAACCTCAGATAATGAAGAGATTGCGAAATAACCCTTACCTTGTACTTTTCATTGTTTGGGGTAGGTTAAAATCATGTATAATGGTTAAATAATTGTTATTAAATTATACAAGAATCATATACATTAATATGATATCATATATGATCTTTTAACATTGCTTTGTTAATAATATCTTAGTATTAACGTTGTTTCGGGTGTTAACTTACTCATTTTATTTTATATTTCTTGTTACGTAAGCCATGTTTTTAATGGATAAATTTTATCTCAATCATATCCAGAATGATATCAAGTCCTTATATACAATTATTAATCATCAAATGAGAATTATACTTGAATGTATACGATGGAGAATCAATCTCATCGCGTTCGTGGAGATGGTAGTCCGTACGTACGCACGAGCGACAATATCATTCTTTTAATATTAAAATAATATATAAATGGATGGTATAACATATATACAAAATCATTATCATGTTATATTTATTATTTACATGAGTTACACATCATTATTATACCCATCCAAATAATAATTTATTGAATAACAATTACACCACGACGTGGAGACAGTAAGCCGTACGTACGCACGTATGGTGACATGTTATTCAAAGGATGGATAGAATACTGAATATGGTTGTACCATATTTATAATAACATCACAGTATATATAAGATACTGGAGTAATTATTTTAGAATGGTAATAAAAAAGACGGAAGAAGTGGAAGAAGAAAGGAACTTGGAAAAGGGTGTTGATATCATTACCTCTTCTTCAAGTTCTTTCTTTTGATTTAATAAAAAGGGCTCTTAGGTTGGATTTATGACTAAAGGAAGGCCTCTAGGATGAAGTTAGGGAATTTGAGAGAGTATTTGGGCAGAGTTTGGCAGAACCAAAAGGCTTTGAAGGTGTGAAGTAATGAGAAGGGGGAGTTTCTTTTTATAAGAGGGGTGAGGGGAACCTTTGGAAAAGCTAGAAATATTAATTTATAATAAATTAATATTAGGTTTCTAATGGCTCCAAAGTTGATCATTTAATGGTTAAGGTGGGGATGGGTTGAAAAACACTCAACAAATAGAATTTATACAGGTTTGGGTTACTATATTAAAATTATCTTTTAGTTTTAACTCTTAGTTAATTAGTTTGACATTTACCATGTCACGTTTTATTTTTATTTTATATAGTAAATAAACTTACTATATACATCCAAGAGACCCCCAAATGGTCCATTAATTATACACCCATCATGATATAAGTCTCTTGGCCGAACCATAGATTTTTATGAATTTAATATCAATTAATAATATAATATTTGTTTTAAAAACTCTTTTATGTCAATTTTGACACTATTCAATAGTTGATTTTTGTGAAACTTATAACAGAATGATTACTTCGAAAAAAAGTCAATTAATTCAATCCTAATTTGTCATATTATCCTTGAAAATTAGTGTAATTCATTAAAAGTCTCAAATTATATTTATTTGGGTATTTATAATATCAATTATTTTAATTTTGCACTATTATGGTAATTACTCCATCATCATTGTGTCATAAATAAATTAAAATATTTAATGTCTAAAATTTATAAATAAAATATCATTATGTAGGAATATTTTTAACTTTATAATGAATATTTAAAATCGAATTTATCTTATGTATAACCCTATATTAAAAATGTTTTAGTAAATAAACTTTGATTTTAACTCTTTTAACTCTTCTTTGAATTAAATAATAATAAATGTCCTAATCTAATCCAAGTTGACCTAAATGATAATATTTTTTCCTAAGTTTGTTTTTGGTCGAGATACATTTTTCCAATAGAATTAGGACATGTGTTAGGGTAATATTAATATAATTTTTACCCTTAATTACCCTATTTACTTTTAACCGTGGTAAATAAAAGTAAAAAAGTTACTATTCACCAAAAATTATTTTCATCTCATTGAACCACATTTTACTTCTTGATATTAACCATGTTTCTCTTATTTTCGAAATTCCATTCACAGAAGTGGTAAAATTAAGTTTTATGAAAAATTCAGTTTTTTAACTACCACTTAGTAGTTTCACTATTCATCAAAAATTGAAGTTTTTCAGAACAATGCCAAAATTTCACCCTAAGATATAATTGATATTCCGAATTCAAAAATTATGACTATTTTAAAAAATTCCAAACATAAATGTTTCATTAATTAATTTTATAATTAATTTCCGCTTTCACAACAAATAGCGTGTTTTTAAGAAACAATATATACCAAAAGATTGACAATTGTTTAGGTCCAATTTCAAAGTGAAATTAATTCTAATGAACACAATTGGATAATGTGGTAAAAATATATTCTAATTATACATTAAAACCCCTCATCAATTTAACTTATCACTATAAATTATTTTGATTAAAAATGTTGTTTTTAAGTATTTTTTCAGTATTCATAAAAATTGGATGTTCTCAGAAAAATACCAAAAATTCATCTTAGGATAATTTCGATATTTCGAAACCAAAAATGAAGTCCATTTTAAAATATAAAATATATATAATTTCAAAAAGTAGGTATTACTATTCATAACGGCTAGTTTTATTGGTTGTGGTGTGTTAGAACTCGATGTTGCGTACAACACACGCTATCGCATTATTCAAAGAGAAGCATACCGTAGAAGATTGGGGTGTTACATTCTCCCCTCCTTCAAATAATTTCATCCTCGAAATTTCCAGAATACTACTGCATGAAAAGACTCAGGTGGTTCTTCATCATAAGTTCCTCGGGTTCCCACGTTGCCTCTTCCATCTTATGGTTTCTCCACAAATCTTTTACCAGATGTGTCGTCCGGTTTCTCAGTACTTGTTCTCTTATATCAAGAATCCTGACGGGCTCTTCACAATAAGATAGATCAGGTTCTAGTTCTAATTCTTCATAGGTGAGTACATGCATTGGGTCAGGCATGTATTTCCTTAACAGAGATACGTGGAACACATCGTGAACTTTGGAGAGACTTGGCGGCATTTCTAATCGGTAAGCAATAGCCCCAATTCGTTCTAGAATTTCGAAAGGTCTGATGTACCTGGGACTCAATTTACCTTTCTTATCAAAACGTATGACTCCCTTCCATGTAGATACCTTCAAGAAAACATGATAACTGACATGAAATTCCAAATACTTCGTTCGATTATTGGCATATCTCTTTTGCCTACTTTGAGCTGCTTTGATGTGATTTTGGATTACGTTAACCTTTTCCATCGTTTCCTCCACCTGTTCTAGACCTACCAGTTTTCTTTCACCAACGTCATCCCAACAGGTTGGTGTGTGAAATCTCTTTCCGTATACCGCTTCATATGGTGCCATATGAATATTCGAATGGAAGCTATTGTTATAGAAAATTATACCAGAGGTAAATACTGATTCCACATACCCTGAAAGTCAAGTGAGCAGGATCTCAACATTTCTTATAAGGTTTGAATAGTCCATTCTGATTGTCTGTCTGTCTGATGGTGGTAGGCAGTGGTCAAATGAAGTTCAGTATCCAGGGATTTCTGAAGACTCTTCCAGAATCTTGATGTAAAACGGGGATCACGATCAGAAACAATCTATAGGGGTACTCCATGAAGTCTCACAACTTCATTAATATATAGTCTTGATAGATGTTCCAGTGGTAGATCTTCTTTTATAGCAAGAAAATGTGCTGACTTGGTAAGACAATCAATAATAACCCACATTGCATCATTCCTTCTAGGATTCTTTGGTAGCCCCATGACAAATTCCATCGTAATATTGTCCCATTTCCACTCCGGTATGGGAAGAGGTTGCATGACTCCTCCAGGGTGTTGCTTTCCAGCTTTCACTTGTTGACAAACCATACATCTTGACACAAAATCAGCAATCTCCCTCTTCATATTGTCCCACCAAAAATGTTCCTTCAAATCTCTATACATTTTGGTGCTCCCAGGGTGTATAGAGAAATTGGAACAATGAGCATCATCAATCAATTCCCTTTTTAGATCAGGTATATCGGGAACACAAAGTCTCTTCCCGAATTTCAAAATTCCATCTTCATACACAAAGTCTCTCAGTCTCCCATCATTCACAGCTTTAATCTTCTTTTGAAATTCTTCATCCTCGGTCTGAGAACTCTTAGTCCTTTCTAGTAAAGATGGTTTGGCAACCATTTGAAAAAGCATTGACGTTTCTCCTTCCCTGGTTATTCCCATGTCCATCTTCACTAGATCCATCAAAATTGGATCCCTTTCAATTCTCATATTGTTCAAAACTCCATGATCTTTTCTGCTCAAAGCATCTTCCACCTTGTTTGCCTTCCCCGGGTGGTAGTGTATCGTGCAATCATAATACTTGAGTAATTCAAGCCATCTCCTTTTCCTCATGTTGAGTTCTTTTCATGAGAAAATATACTTAAAACTCTTTTGATCAGTATAAATCTCACATTTTTCACCATAGAGGAAGTGCCTCCATATCTTCAAAGCAAAGATCACAGCTGCTAACTCGAGATCATGAGTAGGATAGTTTTGTTCATGAATTTTCAACTTTCATGGTGCATAGGAAATAACTCTATCATTCTGCATAAGGACACAACCAAGTCCTTTCTTCAATATATCACTATAAATAACGAACCCATCATTCCCCGATGGTAGATTCAATATAGGAGGATTGACTAATCATCTCTTCAATTATTCAAAACATTCTTCACACTCTTTTGTCCAAACAAATTTAACCCATTTACGTGTGAGCTTTGTTAATGGGTTAGCCAATCGGGAAAAAGTTTGGACGAAACCTCGATAATAACCTGCCAAACCAATAAAACTATGTACCTCAGTTATACTTGTAGATGATGGCCATTCTTGGATTGCCTTGGTCTTATAAGGATCAATATAGATTCCATATTTAGAGACAATATAGCCAAGAAAACAAATCTCATGAAGCCATAATTCACAATTGCTAAACTTTCCATATAATTCATGTCTTCTGAGAGTCTTCAGGATAATGCGCAAGTAATTTTCATGATCTTTGTAGATTCTGGAGTATACCAAGATATCATCAATAAATACCACCACAAATTCATCAAGATACTCCTTGAAAACTCTATTCATCAAATCCATGAATACAGAGGGTGCATTAGTCAATCGAAAAGGCATTATAGTAAACTTGTATGGCCCATACCTGGTTCGAAATGCTGTCTTCGGAATGTCTTCCTTCTTCACACACAAATGATGGTATCCAGATCGAAGGTCAAACTTTTAAAACTATTGAGCTCCATAAATTTGGTCAAATAAATCATCAATGCGTGGTAGGGGATACTTGTTCTTTATTGTTGTAGCATTTATCTCCCTGTAGTCGATACATAACCTCATAGATCCATCATTCTTTTTAACAAAAAGAACAGGGGGTCCCCATGGAGAAACACTAGTGTGAATAAATCTCTTATTACTCAATTAATCTAGTTGTTTCTTTAGTTCAACTAATTCTACAGTGGCCATTCTATAAGTGGTCTTTGATATAGGCCTTGATCCAGGAATTAAATCAATGGAAAACTCAAATTCTTATTCTGGAGGATGTCTAGGTAAAGCTTCCGGAAATACATCTACAAATTCTTTAACAACAGGTACATCCTCTATTTGAACATTCTATTCCTCACCCACAGTAATTTCATTCTCTTCCTCCCCAATAATTGAATTTAGTTGAACTACTATGGGTGGATCTAGATAAGAATTAGATGGTGATGATTCTTCTCTAAAGATAAGGTGTTCCTTATCATCATCATCAAGAATTGTAACCTCTTTATTCTTACAATAAATCTTCACATCATAGTCCGAAAGCTAGTCCATACCGAGGATTATATCAAACTCAATCATAGGTATGATGATGAGATCAGAAGATAAAGAACATTTATGTGATCTTATGGGGACTGATTCACAAAACTTTGTTGCAATGATACTTCCCTTGGGAGTTTTAACTGACAACTCCCTTGTTAAATCAAATTGGAAATATCTAATTTTCTTAGAAAACTGGGAAGATATGAAACAATGCGATGATCCAGAATCAAATAATGCATTTTCTAAACTTGAGGAAACCATTAAATTACCTGCCACCGCATCTTTCGGAGCTTCTACCTCAGCAGTAGTGATAGCATAAGATTGGCCTTGATCCCTTGGAATTTTCTGAGGTAAGTTCCCCTGACTCTTAGGACATTCTTTTGCATAATTCCCCATCTCCCTGCAATTGTAGCACTGAACATTGGTAGATTCCTTCTTCCCTTTGCAATCATGAGCTTGGGGGCCTTTTTCACCACACTTGTAACAGACTCCCGTTCCTTTCAAGAAAGTATCAGGGTGTTTCTTCCCACATTTACCACAGGATGGATATTCAACACTTCCCTTATTCCACTTATTTCCATTCCCAGATTGATCATCATATCTCTTCTTCTCTTGATTTGCTTTAAAGTCAAAAGACTTAGAGAATTCATTTTCGATCTTGATAGCACATGAGATATTGTCTTCGTACGACGAGAAGGATTGTGATTCTAATTCTCGACGGAGAAATGGTTTTAACTCATCAAATAAATGATCAATATTACTTCCAGGGTTACGTATATAATCTCCAGCATACCTTGCTAACCTTGTAAAGTTAGCCTCATACTTTGTGACATTCTCATCCTCCTTTTGTCTCAGACTCAGAAATTGCCTTTCCATATCATCTTGATGGTCGCGAGGAATGTATTTTTCTAAAAATAGATCTTTGAACTCCCTCCATTCCATATTTGATACTTCATCATCTTACTTAGTATTTTGAATCAATGACCACCATTGATCAACATCTCCAGTGAGTTGGTAAACTGAGATGATAACTTTTTCCCTTTCACTACTCCCCAAAGCCTGAAATATTTTCTCTAGGCAAAATATCCATTGCTTAGCTACTAAGGGATTTGTAATCCCATTGAACATTGGTGGTTGTTACCTCATGAAGAGATCTAACATTGATCCTCCACGATGTGGATCAGGGTTCTCCATATGTGTAAGGTTATTATTCATAACCTGAGTAAGTTGTCCCAGTATAGTGATTAGCTGATCAGCACCAGTTGCATCACCATCTCCACTATAATTATCTTGAGCAAGAGGGAAATCCCTACATGGAGTGCGTGCAATGATACGGTTTCCGTTTCTTCCACTAGGTGCCATTTCTAAACAATAGCATAAACTAGATCAGTTTATGAATCAAAATACATAATCCCATACTTATAAAACACTTAACATAAATTGAACTATTTATGGATATAAACCATAATCATAAAAATGTTTTCTTTGAGAAAGTATATACTCATAAACCTTTCATAATTATTTGTAAACAAAATGAGAGTTATCCTAAGAATATCCCTCGGGAGTGTCGTAACCAAGAGTGCAGCAAGGCCCGTTGTCGTGCACCAGTTCCCGTTCGAGTCAAGCTCAAAGCGGTGTTTTCGGGTTTTACCCCTAGGTACATCTGTACCAAAGCCGCCTCTACCTTCTCATATCCAGACAGGGATGTATTGCTCTAAAAACTCACAAAATCTCTACAATACCAAAATTCTAGGAAGTTCTTATATACTAATCCTCAAAGTTCATCTTAGGTCTACGTGCTCAAATCAGAGTTTATCTAAATCTGGCTTCCAAGGTTTGTACTAAACTCCCTATGATACCAACTGTAACGCCCCGACCCCAGTGACCCAGAGTCGGTGCATTATTACATAACATTGTCATGATCACAAGAAAGATCAAATCTCAAAAGACCGATTGGTTTAGTAGGCTTGGAAACACTAGATTTATTCATAAGGTTTACATTACATCATAAAATGAAAACTACAACAACATAGTCTCCATAGTCTACACTCTTATCCCCTCACACTATCCTTGCAGGTCATTCATAAATTACTTCTTCAAATCCTGGGAAAAATAAAACATAGAAAATGGGTGACCTCAAATTCCTAGTAAGGATAACAATATAGCGGAAACTTTCATAAATAAGAATAAACATTTAAGGTAATGTTAACTAAAACAAAAGCCTTTTAAATTGAGCTTCAACATAGTATGGAAAAAGTAAAATTAAATAATTCCATTTTCTTATACACATGGATATTCTACTAATCTAATAATCACATGCAATATCAATAACCACTTTCATAATGATGGAATGCATAATTCCAGACTATCATAACCACATAGCCAAGGCCTTGTTCCAAGACTACAAATAAGATTTTGTCAAGGCCTTGTGCCAAGACACTAGTTTGTCTCATGAGACCTACCGATGCATCGAGGAGCTATAGCGGGCTACACCCGTCACATATTAAGTCCAATGCATTCCCATATGAAAAGGTATAAACATAACATAAACATTTGTATTAAAACTAGCATACGAAATGTCAATACTTTCACCATAAACTATGAATGGTATAAAAATAGCACATCCACAGTCAAACATATCACAAAACCTTCAATACAATATAGAAGTTTTGTATCATAATAAATCAACTTCAAATAAGCGTAAAATCCATCAAAGGATGTTGACATAGATGAAATCAAAACTCTTTTTAGAGAAATATATCTTTCTATTTTTGAAATCATTTAAGAGTCATATAATTATAAAATAAAACATTTTCTTTGAATATATTATTATAAGACTGTAAGAGAAGCTTCGACTATTTTATAATGGCGGAAAATAACCGCACCCGCTGTATAAGTTTAAAAAACATTCTTACCTTAATTCTGTCGAAAAGGTTAAAAACACCTTGTTTGGAAAACAACGGAAAGATTCCTTTATAAACCTCTTATAAAAAATCAAACAGGGGTATCAATGACTTTAACCCATATTATTTTAAATAGTAAAATCTTTTTGAAATACATTTCAAAGAAACATGGATGTGGATGATAAAGAAATCCCAATAGATAATTACATATAAACAACCTCGGATAATGAAGAGATTGCGAAATAACCCTTACCTTGAAATTTTTTTTGGATGGGGTAGGTTAAACTCTTGTATAATGGTGAAATAATTGTTTTTAAATTACACAAGAATCATATACATTAATATGATATCATATATGATCTTTTAGCATTGCTTTGTTAATAATATCTTAGTATTATCGTTGTTGCGGGTGTTAACTTACTCGTTTTCATTTATATGTTTTGTTATGTAAGCCATGTTTTTAATGGATAGGTTGTATCTTAATCATATCCAGAATGATATCAAGTCCTTAGATACTATTATTAATCATCAAATGAGAATTATACTTGAATTGATATGATGGAGAATGAATCTCATCGCGTTCGTGGAGACGGTTGTCCATACGTACGCACGAGCGACAATATCATTCTTTTTATATTAAAATAATATATAAATGGATATTATAACATATATACAGAATAATTATCATGTTATATTTATTATTTAAATGAGTTACACATCATTATTATACCCATCCAAATAATAATTTGTTGAATAACAATTACACCACGACGTGGAGACGGTAAGTCGTACGTACGCACGTATGGTGACATGTTATTCAAAGGATGGATAGAATACTGAATATGGTTGTACCATATTTATAATAACATCAAAATATATATAAGATACTGGAGTTATTACTTTAGAATGGTAATAACAAAGACGTAAGAAGTGGAAGAAGAAAGGAACTTGGAAAAGGGTGGTGAAATCATTACCTCTTCTTCGGGTTCTTCCTTTTGATTTGATCAAAAAGGCTCTTAGGTTGGCTTTCTGACTAAAGTAAGGCCTCTAGGATGAATTGAGGGACGTTTATAGAGTATTTGGGCAGAGGTTGGCTGAATCAAAAGGCTTTGAAGGTGTGAAGTAATGAGAAGGGGGAGTGCCTTTTTATAAGAGGGGTGAGGGAACCTTTGGAAAAGCTAGAAATAGTAATTTATAATAAATTCATATTCGGGTTCTAATGGCTCCAAAGTTGATTATTTAAAGGCTAAGGTGGGTATGGATCTAAAAAAACTCAACCAATAGAATTTTTACAGGTTTGGGTTACTATATTAACCTTGTCTTTTAGTTTTAACTCTTAGTTAATTAGTTTGACATTTACCATGTCACTTTTTATTTTTTTTATATAGTTAATAAACATACTATATACATCAAAGAGACCCCCAAATGGTCCATTAGTGATACAACTATCATGATATAAGTCTCTTGGACGAACCTTATATTTTTATGAATTTAATATCAATTAGTAATATAATATTCGTTTTAAAAACTCTTTTATGTCAATTTTGACACTATTCTATGGTTTATTTTTGTGAAACTTATAAAAGAATTATTACTTCGAAAAAATACAATTAAATCAATACTAATATGTTATATTATCCTATAAAATTATTGTAATTCATTAAAAGTGTCAAATTATATTTATTTTGGTATTTATAATATCAATTATTTTAATTTTTCACTATTATGGTAATTACTCCATCATCATTGTTTCATAAATAAATTACATTATTTAATATCTAAAATTTATAAATAAAATATCATTATGTAAGAAATATTTTTATCTTTCTAATTAATATTTACAATTGAATTTATCTTATGTATAACCCTATATTAAAAATATTTTAGTAAATAAACATTGATTTTAACTCTTTTAACTCTTCTTTGAATTAAATTATAACAAATGTCCTAATCTAATCCAAGTGTACCTAAAAGATAATATTTTATTCCTAAGGTTGTTTTTGGTCGAGATACATTTTTACAATAGAATTAGGACATGTGTTAGGGTAATATTAAAATCATTTTTATACTTAATTACCCTATTTACTTTTAACCGTGGTAAATTAAAGTAAAAAAGTTACTATTCACCAAAAATTATTTTCATCTCACTGAACCACATTTTACTTCTTGATATTAACTATGTCTCTCGGACTTTCGAATTTCCATTCACAAAAGTGGTAAAATTATGTTTAATGAAAAATTTCGTTTTTTAACTACCACTTAGTAGTTTAACTATTCATCAAAAATTGAACTTTTTCATAACAATGCCAAAATTTTACTGTAAGCTATAATTGATATTCCGAATTCAAAAATGATGTCTATTTTACAAAATTCCAGACATATATGTTTCATTAATTAATTTTATAATTAATTCCCGCTGTCACAACAAATAGTGTGTTTTTAAGAAACAATATATACCAAAAGATTGACAATTGTTTAGGTCCAATTTCAAAGTGAAATTAATTCTAATGAACACCATTGGATAAAGTGGTAAAAATATATTCTAATTATACTTTAAAACCACTCATCAATATAATTTATCACTATAAATTATTTTTATTAAAATAGTTGTTTTTAAGTATTTTTTCAGTATTCATAAAAATTGGAAGTTCTCAGAAAAATACCAAAAATTCATTTTAGGATAATTTCGATATTCCCAAACCAAAAATGGAGTCCATTTTGAAATATAAAATATATATAATTTCAAAAATTAGGTATTACTATTCATAACGGCTAGTTTGATTGGTTGTGGTGTGTTAGAACTCGATGTTGCGTACAACACACGCTATCACATTTTTCAAAGAGAAGTGTACTGTAGAAGCTTGGGGTGTTACATAATCAATGGAATAAAAATAATATATACTAGTATAATTAGTAAATAAGAATCTTGACAACATGAGTAATAATAAAAGACCTTCCAAGGAAGTATCATTTACAAAATTATTTATACAATTTCACTATAAAAATATGTATTAATGAAATGTAAATAGGAATCCTGTATAAAAATAGGAAAAAAATACCTTTAGAGTACATAATGGGAATAGTTCAATCCTATCCTCCCCAACTTATATGCATAATTAGCCAAGTATTTTAAATGGGTGCAATCCCCAGGCCCTACTACATCCCTGATGTCTTTTTGGGTACATAGTGGCAGCCTGAATAGGGTGTGAGATAACACTCAGTTGGCCAGAACCAAATATGCCTCTAAAAAATCAATTATATGTATATAAGAAAACCCATTATGAAATATATAATCTAAATATAATGAATTAATAAGTGTGATACATGTATCTGTGATGTTGTACATCCTTTAAATTCTCATTGTAAACTAGTAACTATAAACATAGGGTAACTATAAATCATGATAAAATAAAGGTTAAAATGTATAGTCTAACAACTACAATGAATAACCCATAATAAGATATGCATATAATGCATGATTAACCTCCACTATGGCATATTCCAATCAATCCATTGTTATAACTAATAGGTTGTATCTAAGAAGTAGAAATTTCCAAGGCATCCTCAATGGACTATTCCTTGTAGTCAAGTCTTAGACACAATGGTCAGGTCCAAGGATTATAAATATAGAATGAATTCCATGTAATTAATATTTATTGAGTAGAAATGTCCATGGAATCTGACATAAATTTTTTAACATGGAGTGGTAATGTCCTTGGAAGTCATCATAATCATAATCGTTTCATTATCCCTAATCATAATCATACCCATTACACAAGTTTAACAAACTCATTCCACAGTTTCCATTTAAACAGTCTAATAATTTTAAATAACATGTAATCAAATGGAAAAAGGGACCAAAACCACTCATAATATCACATTTATATCATTAAAGTACCCACAAAGGATGGTGACCTCACAAACACCCAATAGGGTTGTATATCACAGAATTTATACATTTTATAACCTCACGGGTTGTCGAGGTTGACATAGGAAACCTCAAACCATCACAAGGAACTATGTGGGTAACCTATCAAGGTTATAGTAATTTAATAAATTCCTTTAATTAATTTTGGATCAATTCCTAGAAGGTTTGGTGTGTGGTATAATAAAAACTGGAAATAAAATTACTATTATTATAGAAAAATGTATAGAAAACCCACCATATTTTTGTATTACACCACTCATCCATTATTGGCACCTAACTCAACCCGGATCAGAAGAAAAAGGAATAATAGAAAAATTCGCTAAAATTTGGAAATAACAGATTCTACAAACATAACTCTACCAAGAAGAAAAATAATAATGAAATGAAAAGGGGTATTATAGAACACATTGGTTCATATCCAAAGAGGCTGGAGGTGGAAGAATCAGTTTCTAGATTAGAGAGATTTGGAAAATCCTTGGATAAGCTTCTAATGAGAGCCTTTGGTGATCCTCAAATTAGATAAAAAAGGAGGGGGTGAGGGGTTTGTTGAATAAAAATATTCCCTAAATCTTATTTTTAAAACCCGACACTTGATTTTTAAACAGGGTGTATATGAATTAAACATAATTTAATGATCATGATTTCCCTTTAAGGGAAATATCAATACATGTAATGAATTGTCCTTCCTAGTCTAGTACACATCTCTTATTGAGTACACACTATATTTTTGAAATACATGTCATGTACTTATTCTATATCTAACCTTCATTCCACCACATCATTCTTTCTCTAAAGTCTCTTTCATGATACAATTTCCAAGAAGTGCTCCTTTCCTACCACAAACCAGCATTGGTGTGATCAGCATGGCCTATGGTACAAAACCACATAAGGTTTATCTTTATTGACACTTGATAGCTATTGTTGTAGGAGAACACAACTAGGGGTATATAACTATACCATGATCCCATTAAACCGAGGACATGTGCACTATGAATATCCTATACAATGTGTATCATGCCCTCTAACATGACATTGATCAAAGAGTGGTATTTCATTCTCAAAATAACATGTATACCCAATGCCCATTTGTAATACCTACTAAAATTGATATGTAAATAGAACATCTCTATTCAATATAATGTTTTCAATAACCTCATGATGGCACAAAATTTCATGGATATATTTTATTATATGATGCTCTACTGAGAAGATATCCCTGATTTGTAGGAGATGGGTGACCTTCATGATCTTTTCCATAACAACACATATGGTATCATTACATTGAGGGGAACATGACAACCCATTCATTAAATCCATCACAAATTCATCTCATTTCAACATAGGGATTGGTAATTGATGTAAAATCCAAGATGGTAACTAATGTTATACCTTCACCTGCGAATTAGTGGAACACCTCGTGAAAAAATATTCTAAATCTTATTTCATAGATGGCCATCAATGTATAAGGTGAAATTCCTGATCCATATTAGAAAATTATGGATGTACTTATCTAGTCTAGGAATAAAATTACCACATCATCTCCTCATGAATGTCTTCTAGAGGCCAAACGCGACCATGAATATGCATAATTTCATTAGTACGAATGGTCCAACTAAGTGGTGAATCCTCACATGAAACACTCTCCCACTCGACTGGGCCCTCATAATAGGACAGATGTTTGATCCTCATTGTATTTATAATAGTATAATTTACTGAAAATAAAGATATGAAAATTTGTTCTAGACAATTCCTCACCTTCAAGTGCATCTCTGAATAGAAGTCTATAAGTTTTCACCCACTACTGTCCTATTAAACTGCCAATATCTGATTCCTCATACACAGTGCATTAGCAACAACATTTCCCTTCCTAAGAATATAGAAAAGATCCAAGGAAAAATAATCTAGGTATTCAACACAATTTAATTTATTGGTATCCTAGTCACAGAGTATAAATATGTACTTTTGGATTCTCTGGTCCATGTACAGTAAAAAAATCTCTCCCAGTAAATAAAGACTCCAACAACATTAGTACTGAAAAATAGCGTCTAACATGAGATCATGTGTTCAGTATTTCCTCTCATGTGGCCTCAATTTAAGAGACCCATATTTCATTACTTGATATTCTAGAATTAGAACTGATCCTAGCCTAATACCTTATGTATTCCAATATAATGTATAGCTTCTTCCTAGCCCTAGAAGAATTAAGATCGGTGTTGAAGGTAGGAATATAATCATATAAACATCACAACAATATTAGTATAGCCTATAATATTTTATTCTGTGAATGAGAATTCAATTATGAAACACCTATAATATTCATATAGATCCATGAAACTCCAAATATCAAATACATTCTTAGACATCTCCCGTGAAACGAAAATACTCGCCTTCTTAGGGTCTATAGATACTCTTGTATCTAAGATGGTGTAATCTAATATGTGAACTTGTTCTATATAAAATATTAATTTTGTGATATTTTAATATAACCTATTTTCTCTCAATTTATTCAAAACAATATAAAGTGATTTGGAATGATCCTTTTGAGTTTGAGAATATAAAAAAATATTTTAAACAAAATCTATCATTAAGGAGTCTCGATACAAGAGGAAAACCTAATTCATCAAAGCCATGTAAACTACTAGCGTGTTTATGAGACCGAACGGAATAACCAAATACTCATATAGAATATTCATTCTATGAATTTTATTACGAGGGGTTTCATAATGTTGAACACTTATTGGTTATAACCTAACCTCAAAAATATCTTTGATAAAAATTGAGCTCCACATATACGGTCAATAAGAACTTTGATACAAGGAAAAGGATGTCAATTCTTATTTTTCAAATAGTTCAACTTATAGTAATAGATGTATATCCTGATGGTTTCATCACCCTTTTTAATAAAATTTACCAGTTAACCCCCTGGAGAAAAACTAGGTCATATAGACCCCCATATCTCCATGTCCTCCAAACTATCGCTTTAGCTTCATTAACTTAGTAATGACCATCCAGTAAGGAGGAATTGATACTAGGGAAGCTTCCAAAACTAGGTAATTTTGGAAATCCCCATATCGATCAAGAGGTAAACCAGAAAATTCACATGGAAAGGCATACCTAAAAATATTTACTACGGAATGAAATTAAACAAGTTGTATTCAATGATATTTAAAATAGAGTCTAGAAATCTTGGCTATCGCGCCATAAAACTCAGGATTCTCTAGCACATATTTATTTTCCTTTACATCACAATCACAATTGTGAATAAAAAATCATCTCTATGGTGATGTGAAGGTTACTCTCTAGTCCTAGAATTCTATAAACACAACAATGTAAACAAACTAGTCCATTCCAAGGAAAAAATCAAGGCTCGTCATATTGAGAATAAATATATTCCAAAATAAGTGATACCCAACTATACCAAGGGATAATCTATTTCATTGGAATATATTCTCCTATTGAATCACAAATAGAGTTTAAAGTGTCATAACAACATAAAAAATTGAACATCAGGCCCAAGGATCTCGATTATTGGGGAAAATATAAAATATTGAGGTAAACCTATATGAAATGAGAATATAATAGATTAGAAGATAATAAGATCATAACTCTCACAATAGAAGTCATGAGACTCTTCTCCTTTGGTATAAGATGTACTGAATATATCTATCCAAAAATGAAGCCCTGAGAAAAAACCTAACTACCCTGAGTAAGACAAATCAACTACCATAGAACAACCACTCCCGATCTCCCCCATCCGTGAACACATCCTCAGGATAAATGAATAGTAGTACTCAAACTCTTAGCATGACATAGAGCTACAAATCCTTCTCCTACACCAAGAGACACTTTTGACCCCCTCTCAATATCCTTTAAATGAATGGTTCTATAGTACTACTATATATGGCCTATCCTTCCATAGGCTTCACACGCAGTTGGGTCTCTATTACACTAAATCATCATGTGACTTCATCTTCCAAACTGATAAAAAAATATTGAACTGACAACACTCATTCCCTAACTATTATTCACCTCACAATAAGAATCAAAATGTCATATTCATCCAATTGATATAGAATTGGTCGCTCAAGAATTTATGATTCCCTGCTTTTCACCCAGCTTCCCTCAAATTATATTCTGTAAAAAGTGCATGATTCACTCTCTTAGATATAATAGTCAGCAGAAATACGTTCACCTATGATCGAACAGTACTACTGGACCATCCATGAATTGTCTCTCACTATAAGTTTCATTAACAAGATATACAAGTTCAAAGATCCCAATCTCTAAAAAGAGAGCTGAATACTCCATCACGGTCATCGCACTGTACTCTAGATGGATAAAATCACTATCTCATTCAGCTACCATAGTATTCATAAAAATGTATTAATAAAATAATTATCATAAATCCCTCCAAAAGATATCTCTAATCCTATGTGCCTATTTTAGAACATCACACCAATGCATAAAGGCTACCTGAATCATATAATACATGAGATACACTCTCTTATTAGTATATGTCTCAATATTATTTATTATCATCAAAACAACCCCATTACATATCTTAGAAGATTATAGGCTACTATCCTCTAAAAACATTGTTAGATACTAGTACTATAACACATAAATTATCTCTTTCTTATACAAGTCAAGTTGCAGGTATCTCTAAAATGTATTCATAAAGTGCAAGAAACTCTCTCAAAACATGGAATATTATCCTATATCAGGATCAATTGTTGGTACTAAAAGTTTCACTATTGGGGGTTCTAATGGAGGATTAGGTCCCACCACCTCTAGTGAAATGTCATGTCCACCCTCTTGGAACATTATTGGAGGTCTTCATGGTGGAATATGTCAAAACATTCCAAGATCATGCCTCATAAAATTGTTTGGTAACAACCAGATCTGAAATATAAACTTAATAAAGGTACAAGCGTTCTTATATTCATACTAACACCATCTTACTATTCATATACGCCAGACTAGGTAATAAAAACAATCACAAAGAACACAAGAGTGCCTACCTACTTCACACTACTGATGTCAGGTCTGTTTCATGCTCTTTTTTCTCATTACAGGTCCTAGTATATGGAATGTCAATTGAAATTGGAAACACCATTTATCATTGACCTTTCCATTTCATAAGATAATTTATATTAAGTTTATTCTCATTTATTTAACAATTATATAAAATGATTGAGTTATATGGATTACGATTTCTAATTTATATGTGCACATACACCTTATAAATTTAACTATAGAATCCATTTAATCACAACCATAACATGTTCCAACCCATGCAACCGATATTCTATGAATCAATGTTCTATAATAGAATAGCTAAAGTGTATGTTGTATCCTATGAAATAAAAAACACATTATCTTATGATAATAAATTTTATTATGAATTATGATTCAATATTTATTGTATGAAGTATTATTTAAATAAAATTATATAATATTTGGAAAAAATTATAATTTCATGTAGTTAATAAATTCATCCTGTATGGAATGAAATGTAAATTGTATGTGAATACTTTAGGGTTTATAAAAGATGTACTATCAATTCTTCTTATCCATATCATTAAAATGATAAAATTAAATTTCTATATCCAAGTAATAATCATATCATGTCTCATGTGCATCTCCCATTAATGGAATCTAATAAATTGTAATAGAAAAAATATAGAAAAATAAATACCATCCTAGACAATTTGGATTTTTCCTGTACGTGGGTTGGTTATTACCAAGCATAGTTCACTACCAAATTCTGAAACTTTTATGTTTTTACTTTATTCCATCACAATCATTATAGAATAAAAAGAGGATAAAAGGAAAACCACTTTTATACAACTTTGTAACTTGTTGACCAGGGATCCACTAAACGGTTCCAGGATTTGGTGTGTTACATGGCCTCAAGAATTCCTCCCCATATATTAGAGGCTTCCAACTAGTTTTAATGTTCTATGGTCATAATATGGGGTGAATATACCCTCATAATAAAATATTAGCACAATGGTGTAATCACATGATCTAAATAGAAATCATTGTATAAACTAGTATATGTGGTAAATAAAACTCTAGTTAACATGAGTAACAAAAAAATCAAGCTAAGGTGGTATCATATACAAAATTATTTACATGATACTCTAGAAAACGTTGTATTAAATACACTAAAACATGTATCCAGTACAAAAAAAAAGAAATATCTCTATATAACATCATGATAAAATCCCAATCCAATGCTCCCCTTCTTCTTTTCAAAATAAGCCAAGAATCCAAAAATAGGTGGTTTCCTTAGTCCATACTTGTATCCATGAAGTTGTCGAAGTACCCAAAAACTACCTAAATATGTGTGAGATAACACTGAATGTGACACCACCAATAGAGTCTATAACAAATATATTTTGTGTATATATGAATAAGTAGTGTTTAATATATAAAAATAATGTAATTAATAATCAAGTTTGATGAATGTAACTGTGATACTGTCTAGCTTACCAAGGATCACTATAATCCAACAACCACAGTCATGGTATGACTATGATGAATGATAAAATAGTAGTTATAATATTTATTCTATTATTTGTAATCAAGAAACCAAAGAAAGGGCTACCTATAAATCATGATAAACATCTACTATGTCCTATTCCAAGAAATCAAATGTCATAACTAGTGGGTCAGATCCAAGCATAAGAGATGTCCTTATAACCCTCAGTGGAATATACCATCTAATCATGTGTCAGACCAAATAGTTAGATCAAAGGAGTATAAATTTCAAATTAATACCACGTAATATAGATCCATGGAGTAAAAATGTCCATGGAATCTAATATAACATCGAATCCATGGATTATAAATTTCTATGACATTCAATATAATCATATCCATTTTATTATACCATTTTATAATCATACACAAGCCATGAGTTCAGCCAACTCATTCCCAATTTTCCTTTTAAAGAATTAAACCATTTCAAATTACATATAATCAAATGGGTAGGAGGGATAAACCCAATCTTAATATCTCTTTTATATCATTAATTCTCTCACTAAGGATAGGAGATCACACTCACCCAATATGGTGGTATATCATGGGGGAAGATACATAAACTCACCTCACAGGTGGTCTAGGTTGAGGTTTAAAACCTATAACCATCACATGGTACTAAGAGAGAAACCTATTAACGTTCCAATAATTAAAACAAGTAATTAAATTAATTTATGAGAAACAACTAGAGGGACTAGTATGCATAAAAATGAAAACTATTTATAAAATAACTAAAATTTTCCAAAATCAAATTAATAGAGAACCTAAATTATGTCTATGGTAAAAGATTCATCCAGTATCATCTCCAAACTCATCATAGATCAGAATAAAATTAAGGAACAAATGAATGCCCCAAAAAATTCATAAGATATTACACCAAAATAACTCTTCCTAGAGGAATAATAATGATGCAAGGAGGAAGTGGAAAATATAAATCATCATTAAAGATGCACTTTGACTGAAAAAATAATAATCAGAGTCTAGATCATGTATATATAGTAATTCTATGGCTATTTTTCCATCTATCTAATTCACTGGTCCTCTTATGTGATATAAAAAGGATGGTTTGAGGGATGTATAAAAACATTAGTCCCTACCTCTAATTTTTTTAAAAAAATACTTTTTTAAATTAAATTCGGTGTAAATTCATAACACCCTATCTAAATCTCAATATTTCCCTTCAAGGAAATGTCACTAAACATCATTAATAGGCCATAAAATTCCAATACATATCATGTATTGAGTGCATGTTGTGTGTTCCAAATACACATCATGCAGTTGGTTTGTAACTTACCATCAACCCTATGTTTCTTTCCTTCCAAAAAAAAACAACTGACCCTCAGGCTTGGATTTATGTTCTAACCCAAAAAAAAAGAGCAGCAATAGTAATTTACTAGGAAATAAAATGATCAATACCTCATTGAATATAATTTAGGATCATAAACATGGTTTATCACAGTTGAAATCTTCATGAAGAATGAATAACCATTTTTATTCACTCGATGAATTGATAGGGGATGAAAAAGAAAACAATATAACACATTATTAATCTCTATGGATTTATAGTGATCAAATATCTATCCATTTTACCCAAAAAAAGTGTTTTTGTATTCCAATAAAATTTGATATTGATAAAGAAAGTTTTAGGGATAGAAACATATGCACAACCCCCTTCCAGACATTATAATTCTTAGTTATCCCCAGATCCAATTACAATAATTTAAATATAACTATTAATCACATATCATGTGAAATAATTTTTGAATATATAAATAAATATCAATTACATAATTTCCATCTGGACTATATATCTCGGTTGGTAATCCTACTTGGTATTTACAAAATCATGAAAAATGTACACTTATCTACTATATATCATGGTATTCATCATTGATAAATACATAAATATTATATTAATCAAAGATATAAAAATATATTTATTATTTTTCTCAATCACATATATTTTTGAATAACTTGTTTTTAAGTCTTGTTAATCATCCATACTCAATGAAATATAATTTATTCTGACATGTGAAATTCAATATTATAATTTAACTAATAATACAGATAAAAATTACTTGAGTCCCTATAGGATTATTTCTCAATGAAATTATGAATAATTGACTAAATTCTAGGGTTATAGACTATAAGAACTCTATTAAACCCATATAGTAATACGTTAATGTCACAATGTTAGTAAATCTCATATGAAATCATACCATGCAAAATAATCTCTCTATCATGATATCTCCAATCAATAATCTTCAATACTAGTTCCAACACCCTATGTGCTCGATGTCTCATTAATTGATATTGTGAAAATTAAATTTCCCACTTATCACTAAAAATATTGATTTATCTGGTTAATTTGATTTCCTTGGAACGCCCTCATATATCTACCTCCATAAAGGGAAATAAGGGTTATATGATTTCTCACATTTTCTATTAACATAATATCACTTGTGATACACCCAACATTTCCTACCTCACTATGAGGATAATATTTTATACATTTCCTCAATAAATAAAAGTATTTTATCTATTATATCCATTAATTATATAAATAAAATATGGGGATTGTTACACATTACTGTATATAGGAACATCCAATGACATAAAAAATTTTATTTCTTAATGGTTGGTCTGTTCTCATAATCACATGCATGGGAAATTAAAAAGGACATACACCATGAGAGGGATACATAATTTCCTTTGAGTCTACACTCCTAATATTCTAAATATTCTTTGAAAAATAAAATTATTACATTTGGTTGTATGAAATATATTCAAGTATACTATCATGGTACCTGCTAGTACTCATCATAGTGGGAAACTACTAAGACCTTTTTAGCATGACATATATTTTGAGGACATTATCATGTATAAATTCCTTGTAGAACAATCATGATATGATAATAAAACTTCACTAATAATTCAAATATATAATAAATTACTCTGAAATTTTGTTCAAGGGAACCATATTAAACAGATTCCCACATTCAATAGAGCTAACTAACAACATATTTTAGTCCACTTGATCTCAAATGATACTTCTAAATCATCTATGATAGAGAGTTTTTCAAAGGGTTCTATAATTTTTACTCCATGGATAATCAACTCCACATGATAATAAATTATTAATTAAAAGTCCTAAACAGGTGATACTTTCAATCTATATTCATTTTCATTTATGTGACCTCATTCCATTAGATAGATCCACCACTGTTTTCTTATAAAAGTAAATAGTGGAATGGTCTAGACTAGTAGATACTATATCATGAATTAATACATAATTGTGAAGCCAAAATTCTTCCGTGCATACATAAAATGTAACCACAATCCCATACTATATTGTAGAAAACAAATAATTGGATTCTTTGAAATAGTCTAGCTTATAGATCCTTCATTGATACAAAGTCATATCTCGATTGAAACGTCAGATCTATCTATGTCAAATCTTAAATCTGTGTAACCTCTAGTGAGTATCTCTTCATCCCATCCATACATAGAGAATTTATCCTTAGTTCACGTCATATAAATAAGGATAGAATTAATATTATTACATTGTTTTTCATTTATTTATGCTTGATATCTATCTAAAATTCTTAAATAATTTCTATCATCAAACCTCAAATATAACATAGAATACATTATATGTCCAATTTTAGAAGTTTATAGGGTCGTATTCATGATATATCTTTCTTATTGTGTCTGATGAATCATTTTATTAGATTAAAAAATACCAAGTTACATTGGGACCAATCTCCTCTTGGATTGTTTATGAATGATCCTATTTAGTTTCTAGTCTATTTACCGAGTTTAAATTATTCAAATATTCCTCTTTGATCTATCACATAAGAAATTGGTCTCTAGAATGTAGGATGATTTTTCTATGTCCATAATAGGGTATCATTTTTTCAACAATTCCTTAAACACATGTGAGTATAGTATCTCATCTATAATTTATAACATGTCATTGAAATATACTAATATGTATAAAATGGAAGTCCCACAATTCTTTTTGTGAGCACATGGTTCAAATTTATTCTTAATTAAATGAAACTATTTTATGGCTTTAATGAACCACATGTTCAATGACTTGGATGCTTAATTTAATCTATAAATAGATATGTATAACTTATATACCTTTTTTCATTACTTATCATCACAATTCATTCTAGTTATTTCATTTAAAAAACATTTTTGAAGTCCCCATCATCAAGAGTATTTCTGACATCAAATATTTCAAATATCCTAGTAATGGTATATTGTTATCGAATGAAAAATTCAGATGGATTTAATCATGGAAACTATTGGAAAAATTTCATCCTATTTATTTTATAGATGTGTTATAAACCCTATATCTAGTTGTCATGATTTATAAGGTATTTACATTACCTTCCATGTATACATTTCTCTTGCATACCCATTTACACCCATGATTCTTACATCAATGGGAAGATCTATTTCAATAAAAACATAGGTCTCATACATGGATTCGATCATTTAAATATAACTAATTTTCCACAATAAAGATTTTGATCTATCTATTAAATCTTTTTATGATAGAGGATAATTATGTTAAAACAATATTGTGTCAACATCATCAGTGTATGAATAATTATATCACGCTATTTCTCTTACTACTTTAGTGATCATACATAGTACTTGAGTTTTAGGAACAATTATATTCATCAGGACTCATGGAATCTATTACTATAGAAACACTAATGGATATTTAGTGTTAACATCATAAATTTAAATATTTTTTCATATATCCTACTTGAGTTTGTTCTACATTTCAAGAAATATTTCATGTCTTATGAAATTTATATTACTTTTCTGAAGGGCATGGTATCTAATACCCCTTGTTTCCATGGTATTACCTCTAATGATACAATTCATGCATTTTGGTTCTTCTTTATCAATTGGGTTTGCCTTAAAAATTACCTCACAATCCATTTCATGAGCATGTTACATTACATGTCTCAATATACTCCATGACTCAAAGGTAATACAATTTTCCAATTATTTGGTTTTCAATTTAGCCAGAAAGCTTATGTGTGTAATTATTGAGTTTGTTCCATTGAACTAATAATCATAATTAATTTATATATGTTTCAATTATTTTTTATATTTAATAATCGCATTATCATTATTCTTATATATGAAATTTTTATGTGATGTTATCTATAAGAATATATGTTACAATGAAAAATCATAGTAGATCCCAACTATGATGGGAACAAGGTGGTTCTATGATAGTATTCATGCATCTATTTTTTATAATATGATTATATCATTTTTTTAGATATGAATGATAGAGGATATCATCAGTTTATACTCATAAGACATTGAGGAAACCTCTCATGGTGTATTCCATTGGTAATTTTCTGTGTATGATATTATAAAAGTGACATGTTAGTATGAAATCCACCATTTCATGTGTCATTCGATGTTTATATCATAAAATTGGTTTGTTGATACTTATATTTGAAATTTATTTTTTATAGAAATTAATAATTACCTAATTTGGGGGTCGCATTGCTCTTGTCAACAGTGTTCTTATGGCCACTCAAATACACGCTTGGTCTACCATCAAGGTTTTGAAAGGCATCATCAGATATATTGACAGAATCCTTGCTCACTTTGTTTTTGATGCCCGCGTGGAAGGGAAGCGTCATTGGGTGGCTTGGGAGAAGATGTCTAAGCTCATTCGGGAAGGCAGGATCAACATACGAAGCATGATGAACACTCTGTTTTGCAGGAATGTAAGCCTACCCTAGGATATTATAGAACATCAAAATCTTTGGGGAAAGATCAGTAGCAGTGCTCTAGAGTGAAACTCGCATAAGGGGACATTCCACATGCCCCCCTTCATCTCTTCGCTTCGCTCCACCTTCTTGGGCCTACAACCCTTTCCCCAAATGATCATTTGGGAGGGTTATGTTTCCTTCTGCATCAAAATTTGATGGGGGTGTGCCTTGGTATTCCTGGTTTTCCAGCCTACACAATTATGTTTAAGAAATCATGTAACACCCCGACCCTTTTTACCCATAGTTGGTTCATTATTACAAAACATTTTCATGATCACAAAAGATCAAGTCTTGAAAGACTTATTAGTTTAGTAGCCATGGAAACACTAGATACATTCATAAGTCTTACATTACATGATAAAATGGAAAACTACAACAACATAGTCTCCATAATCCACACTCATATCCCCTCAGACTATCCCTATAGTTTAGTCCTAAAATACTTCTTCACATCATGGGAAAAATAAAAAATAGAAAGGGGTGAGCTCAGATACTCAGTAAAGATAACAATATAGCGGAACCTTTCATAAGTAAGAATAAACTTTTAAGGCAATGTATAACTAAAGCAAAATCCTTTTAAACTTGAACTTCAGCATAACATGGAAAAAATAAAATTAAATGATTCCATTTACTTATTCACATGGATATTATACTAGTATAATAATCACATGCAATATCAATAACCACTATCATAATGATGGAATGAATAATGTCAGACTATCATAACCACATAGTCAAGGCCTTGTGCCAAGACTACAAATAAGATTTTGTCAAGGCCTTATGCCAAGACACTAGTTTGTCTCATGAGATATACTGATGCATCAAGGAGCTATATCGGGATCCACCCATCACTTACTAAGTCCAATGCATTCCTCATATGAATAGGTTTAAACATAACATAAACATTCATATTAAATCTAGCATACAAAATGTCCATACTTTATCCATAAACCATGAATGATGTAAAAATAACAAATCCATAGTCAAACATATCACAAAACAATCAATACAATATGGAAGTTTTGTATCATAACTAATCAACTTTAAATAAGCTTAAAATCCATCAAAGGATCTTGACATAGATGAAATCATAACTATTTGAGAGAAATATCTCTTTTTTAGAATCATTTAAATGTAACATAATTATATAATAAAACATTTAATCTAAAAATATTCTTATAAACATTTAAGGGAAGCTTCTATGATTTTATAACGGCGAAAAATAGCCTCACCTACCGTATAAGTTAAAAAAGACATTCTTACCTTAATTTTGTCGAAAAGGTTAAAAAGGCCCTTGTTTGGAAAATGGCGGAAATATTCCTTTATAAACATCTTATAAAATGTCAAACAAGGGAATAAATGAATTTAACCCATAATCTATAAAATATTAAGAATGTTTTGAAATACATTTTTAAGAAACATGGATGTTGAAGATAAAGAGGTCCTAGTAGATAATTATGTATAGACATCCTTGGATAATGAAGAGATTGTAGAATTAACCCTTACCTTGTACTTTTCCTCAGTAGAGGGTACATTAACCTCCAATATAATAGTTAAATATTAGTTATTAAATTATACAAGAACCATATACATAAATATGATATCATATATGATCTTATAATATTGCATTTTAGTATTATCGTCGTTTCAGTGTTAGCTGATTCATTTCCCTTTATACATTTTGTTACATAAGTCGTTTTTTTATGGATCAGATGTATTAGATTAATATCCAAGATTATATAAAGTTCTTAATAATAATTTTTAAAATTCAAATGAAAAATATTATTGAATGTTAACGATGGGGAATGTATCTCATCATGTTTGTGGAGACGGTAATCCGTACGTACGAACGAACGCTACTTCCATTTCTTTTTTAATTTTAAAAGGAATAAAAACCAAAAATATACATAGGTATATTATTATTCCAGTATAATATAATATCTTCTATATGTTACTTAATTTCATTAACACCATCCTTTATACGTTCCATTTATGGTATGAATGAGTCATATCAATTTGAGGGGGCGGTAGTCCACACTTCCTCAAATGAAATTATTGTATATATATAAAACATGAAATGAATAATGGTATGCTAAAATATGGAATTAAAAAAGATTATATATAAAATAAATATCATAAATATAATATCTAATTACAGTTCCATCAAAATGGCCATCATAATAGGTGGTAGTAGAAGATTGAACAATCATCATTTCGTGAGGCATTACTTCGCCATCCAGAGAAACATTATGTTCTATACCCATTCGATGGATGTGTGTGTAAGTGTAGTTCAAATCCATAACATAAAAACAACCTAGTATATTGAGGATACTTTTGTTTTATAAAATAAAGAAAAAAAGATTTTAGGGGGTTGGAGAAACAAAATAAATGAAAAGAACTTAAGAGAAGATGATACCTTTAAATCGGGTATCTCCCTTTGGTTTGAACCAAAAGGACCTTTTTAAGTGATGTCTTCCTACGGTAAGGCTTCGAGGAGGAGTATGGGGATTTAGGGAGATTAATTGGGTAGAGTTTGGAAAATACAAGGGGATTTAGAGGTGTGTGGAAATGGTTAGAGGTGAGGTCTTTTATTAGGGGCAGGAGGGGTCTTTAGGAAATATGGAAAATATTATTTTATTATATAATGATATTCGATTTATAAAGGCAAAAAACTTATTAATGTTGAATATAAAATGACTCATGATCGAAATGAAATCATCCAATAATAATTGGATAGGTTTTGGATATTATTTTAGTCTTTATAATCTTATTTAGTTAAATCATTTATTAATTAGGTAAACACTACATCATTATTGTGTCATAAATAATTTAGTTTATTAGATGTCTAAAAATTATAAAAAAAATACCATGATGTAGTAAATATTTTTATCTTTTAAATGAATATTTTCAGTCGAAAATATAAAATATATAACCTTAAGTAAAAATTGTTTTTCTAAATGGTATATGCTTATCTCATTTTTTTTTATTTACTTTAACATAATTAATATAAAGTGTCATTATCAGTTACATGTGGCTCCACAGGGTCCCAAAATCGACCCAAATATGAACATGGTTGGGAATGTATCATCCAATAGGGTTTGGAAACGTGTTAGGGTAATTTAATATTGTTATAATATTATTTTTTACCCTTATTTACCAGATTTACCCTTTAACCATGGTAAATAAAATATTTACCGATATAATTATTCAAAATGTCTAAAAATAAAACTTACTTATTTAAAAAATTTGAACCTCACGATTCTAAATATGCAATCTATTTTTCTAAATTCAAAACACAGAAGTTCCAGAAATTAATTTAAAATTAATTCTCGTTGTCAAAACAAAAAGTGTGTTTTTTAAGAAAAATAATAACTATCAAAATATTGACACTTGTTTATGTCTATTTTTAATGTCAAATTATGTCTAATGATCAAAATTGGATTAAATGGTAAAAATATAATCTAATTATAATTTAAAACCACTCAAATTTTCACTTTATTACTATTAATTATTTCAATTAAAAAATTGTTTTTAATTAAAATTTAGTAATTTTCACTATTCATAAAAATTGAATGTTTTCCAAAAAATACCAAAAATTCACCCTAGGATAATTTTGATATTCCATATCCAAAAATGAAGTCCATTTTGAATGATAAAATTTATAAAATTCCAAAAAGCGGGTATTACTATTCATGACTGCTAGTTTGATTGGTTGTGGTGTGTGTTAGAACTCGAAGTTGCGTACAACACATGCTACTATATTATTTAAAGAGAAGCATACCATGGAATCATAGGGTGTTACAAAGACATCAGGTTTCCTAAATTTATTAAGTTGATCCTTGATGAAGAGCATCAGTAATCCTTCTATCTTATTGAATCCTCCACGGATCCTGACAGGTGTGTTTTCACTCTTACCAACTCGGGGGGTCTTCTCGGGTAGCACTTTTTGCAGGTTGATGGATATACAAGAGCTAGGGGGGACCATTGGAATGTGGTTCTATGGTTCAAAAAGTTTACGAATAAGTACAATTTCCTATTATGGAGGCTTCAGCATAACGTCGTCCCTACTGATGAGAACGTCTAAAAATGTGTCATTTCCCTAGCCTCATGTTGTCCGTGCTGCAAACATCACCAAGAAGAGAGCACCCAACATCTTTTATTCAATGGAGAATGAGCACATGAGGTCTGGTATTTATTTGGCATGTTCACCACTCTCTTCTCCCCATCTTCCTCCGATGCATCTTTCCTGGACCTCTGGTTTCATAACTCGGGGACAGAGGACTGGAGAGACACGCTCGAATACTCATCCTCCAAGAAAGATGTTGGTGTCTCTAGAAAGCTATAAATAAATCTAGGCATGAGGGGGTTCAAATCTCTGGAAATACTATTATTGAAAGGACTCGGAGTCTCCTCATGGATCTGGTGAAGAGGGTTGGGACCTGTAGGGATGCTCCTTCATTCCATATCTTGCAACCACACTCCCATAATCATATTCAGAGGGACTTTTTGAGAGGTCATTGGGTTCATTGGTTCCCTCTGGTACGAGGCCTGAAACTCAATACTGATGGCTCCTTCTCCTTGGGAGTTATGATAGGTGTGGTGGTTTGGTATGTTACTCTAGTGGTCTAGTTTTTTGGCATTCACTGCATTCTTTATCCAAGGCTTAGCTCTTCAAGAGGAGTCTCTTGCATTCTTCATGGTTCTATCTCTTTTCCATGAAGGCGGCATTATTATTGTGGAAGTGGAAACTGACTACATGGTCCTACGGAAGTCACTGCTTGTCATTTTTTATCCTCTGTGTTCGATCACTTATGTCATCCATAAGTTTTGTGGCCTGATCTCTAATAACTTCTGCTTGAGACGTACATGGAGTGAAGGCAACATGGCATCTGATTTTCTATCTACCATGGCGGGCCAAATTTTTGGTGTCTCTTTCTTTTATGAATTGAATTTCCTGAAAGTGTAGGGGTGAACATCATTAGAGGTTATTCCCTTGTTCTTCACTACTTCCGCCCCCTTAGGTCACAGTTTCTATCGCTTTCTCTCCTTGTAGATTACTTTCTCCTTTTACAATAAAATAAATAATATTGATGATGATGGTGAGGTAGGAAACATTAGGTTTTTCATGAGTTGTATTACATTAATTTTTTATGTGATAAATGATTTATCCCCTCTCCACATGATGGATGTTGATATAGAACTCCATTTTATGGTAATAGAACTTCTTAGATAAGTCCATGTCTATGGAATTTCGTGGTTGATTTAATTTTTGAATATTAAAAGAAAGATAAATTGAACCAATATATTTATGTAAGTATGTAACCTTCTTGATTGAGATATCATGATAAAGGTATTATATTACATCGTACACATTCATAGGGTTTCAAATTTCATTGAGACATTCAGTACATTTTCTATGGGTGTCTTGGTATTTTTCAATGTTCTAACCATATACTTAAGGGGCTATGTTGAATGTCATTGAGAAAGAGACTTATAAGTTCAAATATACGTGTATCATGAATTTGAATTCATGTATTGTATTTATCAAGTTAAAATAAATGATATTTATTTGGGTTTGGTTTACATCCATGATTTAATAAAATGTTATTTGAATGAATAAGTGAGTTAAAAAATAAAAGTAAATAAATTTTTTGTTTTATAAAATAAAATATTTATTATATTTATTGTTGAATAAAGTAGTGATATTTATTAGGTAAGTAATAATTATTCATGGTTCAGTATATACAAAGGAGCATAAGAGGACCATGCTAAATGGTGTGTAATGAAATAGTATGTAAGATATTTATTTTTATATTCTTAATGGCTTTCACATTTCCCATGACTAATATTTGAAATTGATTCAACTAATAATTAGATTGCTGGGAAAGGGTATGTGGGAAGGTTTCCAACCCAAAACACGTCATTAAAAATATTTAATTTTATCACATACAAAAACATACTTGTTTTTGCACAATAGATAGATAAAGGAGATCTCTATATCCTTAGAGAATGGACAATATATCTATTATACTATTTACTGACACTTTATGAATGAATTGATAGAATAATAAGACTTTTTCATTCTTCAGGAATAATTCTACTTTGATCAACCATGAAAAATGCAATAAATAAGGATTGATTATGAAATCAAATGATAATTCGATTGTGATGTTTAGTTATTTTTTTATTTGTTTGGATAGTCATTAGATTGATTCTATACTTATATCCTTTAGTGAAATAATAGCTCAATGAGATCTATTCAATTGGATAATCATCATAGAGGAAGTAAAAGTTAATTTAATTGTACATGTTCTAATAAATTGATTAAAAATAACACGTGGAGAATCTTATTCATGTGGTTAAGGAATTTATCCAGTCATTTAATCCAATATCTAAATCTATTGGGGATGACATTTATTTCATGTATATAATCTATTTTCATAAATTATAAATATTATATGAGTTATCCATAACAAACTTGTGCTTCCACTATGCCCATAAATCTCATGTGGTATTATTGTGTTCACATGTTTAATTTATAATATTTGTTTCTTATAGAATGTTTTCATAAAACATTGATTTCTTTTTCATTATATTAATTCATTATTATTATTTTAACAATGTCTTATATTAACTTTATTTTTTCTCTCTAACATAAACAAAAAATAGTGTAGATTAAAATTAATAAACATAAAAAACACCATGTGGTGTGGATGAATGCTCTTCTCATTCAACATAAGACTAGATGGTGTCTATGTACTAACTACCCATCATGTACCCTTGTATCTCATCTATGTATTCTGATATTATTAGATCTTTATGTTAATATTGGATCTTAGATCTGATAAAATATGATCAACATTTATACCTAGATTGGTGGGCACATGGTTTTATGAACTACATACCATCAAATCATTTTACATTCCATATAGTCCTCATTTTCTCATGTTCAAAACATGGGGGTCCTAGTGTTTCTTTTCTCAGATACCAAACATAGGTGTTGAAAATTATTGTAATAATGAAATCACACACTGAGAAATATTTATAATATAATGTGTACCACCAACTTATTCATATCAGGAAATACACCCTATCTCTAGTCGTGAGGAAAAGACATGCGTAGAAGACAGTACACATCATGTAACAATGTACAAATAATCTAGTTTACATACTTAATTATTAATGAATTTAATTTATTATTTTTTTCAAAAAAATATTGTTAACGTTAATTTAATAAATTATGGAGGGAATTAAGATAATTTAAATTAATAAGACTATTTCATGGTGCTTTTATATTAATTAAGGAATTTATTGAAGTAATTCACTACTTGACATAAAATTTATTCTTTTTTCATATTATATGGATGATAATGAGATTAGACCAATAAATATATATGTGATTGGGATATTATAATTTATTATGATTAAATTAAATTTTATGTAATGCATGCCATCCCCACTTACTTACTAAGTAAGGGAATGTATGCCAAATGTGAATATTTTGTAAACACCCCTTTTTCAATTCATTTCATTCCCTCAACAACTTGTTAATAAAATATTATAGTTGGATATAGATAGAAATATATAGGAGGCGGTCCAATTCTAAGAGCTAAGAAAATCCCCATCATATAAATACATTGGATACAAGGTTGAAAACTACAATAAAAACCGAGATACATTTCAATATGTTCTTTCCCAAGGGGTTAGTATCAGCTTTTCATCTTGTAGATAAGATAACCATTAGGTAATATCATGATCATACCACTATTATTTGATTTCTTCTAGTTATATGGTATATTATTCATGTATTTGGATACTACACGATCACATAAAAAATTAATTAAAAATAATTCAAGGTAAAAAATAATAAAATCAGATTATGAATAAATTTTATTAAAACATTGTTGATACCTAAATTTATATCCACTTAATTTTAACCAGCTATGTGATAATATAAAATGTTCTTTTATGTATAAGGAAAAAATCCTATAACTAAATTCTAATGTTTGTAAGTACATCCAATACCTATGTTAAAATTGAAATTATGGTTCAAAGTGCTTGGAAAACAGATGTTGGAATTCATTCATTTTCAGGGATATTTTAGATTGATTTATTAGATTGACTTTATAGGGTTCACATTAAGGGGTGACTACCTAAGTAGGAATTTGTGATAATCAGAGGAATGTGGTTTGGAAAAACGTTTACGATAAATTTAGGATTAATAGGCCACTCTTAGAATAAATGAACTCTCAGTTAATGAAATTGGGTATTTATGTCTCCCAAAACCCTTCAAATAATTATTTAGGCCCAAGTATTCATTGTGAGAAGGGGAATATAGATATTTTACACTACATAATCTATGAAATGTTATTTTCTAACACTAATGGTGGGGGTCATTATGTTTCAATTAAATTGTTTGAGATAAATGGAATTTAATTTCATTATTTATATTTTTGGTAATCATGTATGTATTAATTATTTTATATTAATTTATAGAAATGTAAAATAAAAAACATTGGTAATATCACTAAAACACATTCCAAAAAATGATAATATTCTCACTGAAATCAATTCATAGAAATATAACAGGATCTTTTGTTTTATACTACACTATAAATGGGAAATAATATATAATGGAAACCACACTTCCTGAGTGTCTTTCCATATATTTTAGTGAATAATTAGTATCGTTCAATATAAATAATTCATATGATATAATGTATTTCCAATATTTCATGTTATCCTTAATGTTTGGAGGTCTTCTTAATTAATTTGAGGATATATAAATAAATTGAATCATTTATCACAATAAATATTATTGTAAACAGAATTTGAGAACATGGAGATATTTGATCTCTAATGCACTATTGACATTCAAGATTGAGGATTCAATAAAATATATGACTTATGTGGTAAAAATTATTTTCAAGATATAACTCTTAGACATTATTGATTTTAGGATCCCTGATTATTTCCACATAGATCTCTTTCTATAATTGTTACCTAAAATCCTATCAAGTTTTATTATGAATTACAAAAATATAAATAGTAAGAAGACACATTCAAAAGATATTACTTATATTATCCAAGTTGATAATGACATAGGATGTCACAAACCCATAGTCCTAATGGTGTATAATAAGCAGAAGAAAACATGAAAAGTCAAAGTAGAACCATTCCATGTTTAAGATAACATAATATAGTAAATCCAAGAATAATAAGATCCAGATCTATGGAAAGTGAAATTGTATGATATTTTATAACATGTGAAAACCATTCCCAATGAAACATGCACTACACCAAGACAAATAACCAATGGGATGATTAGGTGCATTAATTGTTGAATTTAATGATTCCATATATACAAATTTGTGTATTAAAAACTATGTGTGTTTTTCAAATCTAAAACCAAATATTAGAAGCATGCAGGTTTACAATGGTTTCTAGAAGTAAGGTGGAGCTACATTTATCTAATGGAGGAAGGTTGCATTATCTAGTAATTAGAGATTACTATTTCTCATTTTCTTCATTACGGATTTTTGTTTTAAAAAATGTTTATTATGTTCCTTTTCTTTTTAGGAATATCTTTTTTGTTTAATGTTTATATGTGGACGGATTTATTTAAGGAATTTAAAATAAGTTTTTATACTTTTATAATTATTGAATATGTTATGGTATTCTATAAATAATTTAATATATTAATGTATTTAATTAATAAAACAAAATATTATAAATTGATAAGAAAAAATACATGTGACTCATATAACACCAAATTGTGGTATCACTATAACTATCATGTAAACCATAAGCATTTAACAAAACATTATAATTATTTCAATTTTGGCTATGTTGACATAAAACAACGTGAAATGTTTCATTATTATTTATGAGGTATGATGTACAAACCATCATTTTTTGTTTTAGGTGAATGGGACACATGTATTTAATAATATGTACACACTAATGTGTGATATCCATTTTATGTAGAATCTATAGGAGGATTCTCATACATTATGACTTTTACCAATGAAATGAGTATGTATTCCAATGTCCAAAAAATGAGGTATAAGTATGAATACATTTTTATGTTCATGGTGTTCAAGAATAATGTATAGAATCAATATGGTATGAAGATAAAGAATCATTGTTTACATTAAGGTGGACAATATCATATCGAATATTTTATCGATTTTATATGGGATTGTGGGTTTTTATCTAAAATCACACCACCTTATGACCCACAGTGTAATGATATTATCAAAAGGAGGAACTGAAAATTTCCCAACATGGTATGGTTGAAGATGAGTCAGGAATATCATCCATTATTATTTTTGGGCATATCTAATACACATGATAGCATAATTACTAAAATGAGTACCAACTAAGGTGGCCAATACTATTCCCCTTTGCATTATGGATTAAGAAAACCCCATTTATGCACATGTTCATGCATGGGTTGAGAGGAATGTTTTTCATAAAACTCAAAAAAAAACTATCACATTGGGGTGTGATGATTATCAGTATAGTATATCTTAAAGAAAATAAGGAGGTATTATCTATTTCCCCTTCACATAAGAAAGTAACCATTAAGGAAACATCATATTTATTGACAGAGACCACATCCTAATGGAGGATAGTTGGAGAAATATTTAAATCGATGATGCTAATGCCCAAGATAAATATGTTTTTTTCAGAAAATTAATTTTGTTGGTCCCCATGGAAGAGGTTGTTCTTGGAACAAATTTACTACAAAAGAGTGCTACAGAGGTTTAAGAACTAGAGAGATATGGTTTTCTATTCACTAATATGAGGGACTAATTATTGGTTTATAATTATAATACAATGTATTATAATGAGGTATTAATGAGCACAAAATCCACAAGACTAAAATAAACCTTGAATTTTGAGATGGATTCCATGCATAAGAACAATATTTGGCTTCTGATTAATCGTTTAATTGTTGTAAATCTTGTTGGGTATAAATGGGTATTTAAGATAAAAATGAAATTCTAGTTAATTTAAACACCTATAAATCTTGACAAGTGGTCAAAGTGTTTAATAAAGGGAAAGGTATTTACTGTGAAAAATACCTTTCTTCAATTAACCTGTTTAAATCAATCTGAATTTTATATACCCTATCTAGTTACCATAACTTTGAAATTTGGAAAATTGATATGAAAACTAATTTTTCTAAAGAGAACCATTATGTGGATATGTATATAACATAATTAGAAGGGTTTATGACTATAATAAATGAAAAAGACATATAAATGTTATACAGATCCATTTATAGATTAAAATAGAATCTAGTCCATGGAACATTCAGTTTGATAAATATATAAAAGTATTTTTTTCATTAAGAATTAATATGATCTATGTATTAAAAGGTATTATTGTAGGAGTACCAATGTGTTCATAGTACTACATTACAATGAAAAATTAATAATTTGAAATTAAATAGCGAACCTATAATAGGTTAATGCATAGTTGAGAAATTATTTTCCCTGAATGACTTAGGATATACATGATAAATACTGGTAATCAGGATCATGTGTGTTTGATCAAAGGTGATACTTGGTAAAATTCATCACACATATATAGAAAAGATACAGCAGTGGTTTAGTATGGAACAATCTAAGAGGGAATTGATTCTAGTGTCACATGGTACCCATCTTTCCTTGATAATATATCCTTATACATAATAGGATTAATTGACTGTCAGTAAGATAAAATACACCTACATAATATGATCTATCATTTATTACTTTTCATGTAAAAGTAATTATGTAACTTATTATTTTACCATGTTTGGAAGAAAATTATTTGATTAAATTGAAAAATATTTTCCTGTTATTTATGTTATCCTTAGGAATACAAGTTGATCTAAGAATATGTTCCATTTTTTATAAAGGAGATGAATATATAGTCATCAATAGTTATATTGATGTCATATTTTAGATAGATCGGAAAGATATGATTTCATAGTAATGTTGTGTTCATTGTCCTAATAAAGGATTTGTTTTCTTTTATGAATGATTCTAAACCTAATACTTCCATTACAAAGATCAAATTGTATCACTTTCTAAAAACACTCATGTTGTGCATGATTGATAGATCATTATTCCATCCCAATAATTATAGATCAATTAGGATATATACATTTATATTCTATCTTCCAATATTAATCCATCATGGTAACACACATATATCCTCATTCATGAATAATAAGTATGTTACGATAAACCACAAACAACAAATGAGATCTAGATTAGTAGTTATTGCACCTGAAGATTCTATGGAAATGTCCATCAATTTTGGTGCATGTTTGTATCACCACTATCGGGTTATACCCTTGGATCGAATATTAGAATAATAGATATAAATAACATAGTCTTCCAGATCATCAAAATAGTGGAATAATGTGTTAATGTAATTCCAATTATTCTTTTAAGTTATTATAAATTACTTGTAAATATCCTTATTATTCTACTTTTTACATTTATTTTATATTGTAATATATTATCTAAATCTAATGCTAATGATTTAATATATCATTTAAAAAACTTTCATAAAAAATTACTAAAAAAATAATAGTTTTCTATGCCAAACATGTACATCCACTATGACTATAACAAACAAGTAATGAATTTCCTAAAAAGGATAATGGGTGAATTCCATGGCTTATAATAATCCCTAAAACATCCATAATGGTAATATTTAAATACTCAAAAAAATTATTCCACTTCAATTTAAATGGTTGAGTGTGGTCCGATAATATATTATAATCCCGTGGAAAATTAAAAACATATTGTTTATGATATTTACCACCTCAGAAAACACAATGTTTCTTTATCATCTTCCCAAGATAATTCATTATTGAACCCCATGAAATTATCATTGGATTCAAACTTATACCTCATATTTTATAAAAAAAACCATACCTACTCATGTCACCACCAAAAGTAAAAATGTAATAGAATTCGCCATTATAATTTACATCAAAACTATTTCACACATCAGTGTGAACTATTTTTAGAAGAGTTATAGAAATTTTGTTTTGAAAACTAACTTGTGATTTGGATATATTACCTTATAAAAAAATAATGGAATCTTTCAAGTTGATTTAGATCAAAATATTCTAAATTACTATCCTGATAGTGAATTTTCAATCACTTATCATTTATGTAACATGATTATGATGATAAAATAGTTTTTTTATAAGATATTCATATTTGAATGAATATGAATTTCCATTATTTGGTTATTTAAATTAAATTCAAAAATACTATTATTTAGTAGTACCATACCACATTATATGATATATATATATATAATAAGAATCAACTCATATTTCCAAATATAAAAATAATTATAGTGATTTCCATATAAGATATAGAATAATATATCCGATAACAATAGGAACATAATGAAAAATATATAAAACAATTAGATATTTTGGAAATTTGAGATAGTAGTATCTAATTTATAGTTAATATGTCAATCCTCTATTGGTATCTCAAATATCCACCACACATCTATAAAAATTTATAAGTCTACATAGTTCTTATATTATGTTACAAATGTGAGAACAAAGTGTAGTATTTAATTCCAAACAAGTAGATATTGAAATATTACATTAAATAATGAACATAACTAAATCTCCACCTTTATTCATTAGCTAGTTGGAGTTCCTCTTTTATTAGACCATCTTTCCACATGTGTCTTATACCATATCTTATTCATTTAATTCCTTCACATATTCTACTTGTTGGAAGGATGGTTCACTATATCCATAGACATAGAATGGTTCTTTTGTCCCTTTTCCTTATTACTCTTCCTCTTATTCACGATAAGGATAATGAGGTTTTAATGTGTTGGGAAAAAATCCCTCAAGGTATCATTGAATCATTTTTGAGGTGATTGTGTTTGTTGAAAAAGTGGAAAACTGTGTTGTGATTGTTGACAATGCAAACCATGACATACAAATTTATTGAAAAAGGGGATTTCATGGTGGAATGTCGAGTTCAAGAGATGTGTTCAACGATCTATGTTTGATTCAAGAATGTTGAAAAAGGAATGGATGATCTGGAGGCGGCATAAAAAGAACAGATACAAGGTGGCGTCGAAAAAGTGTTTTTGGCAAAGGGACTTGCATGCCGATGTCTTGGAAGATAGAAAAACTTGTGTGCCATATGTTTTAGAAGATCAGATCATCAAAATATGGAAAATGGATAAGGATCGCGCAAGTATTGGGTTGGTCGCGTAGGTGAATTGCACGCCAAGAAAAGACATGCGCGCCGGTGCCTATGAGATTTGGAAACTTGTGCGCCTGTTGTTTTTCAAGATCAGAATATCAAAATATGGAAAAGGAAAGAGGTTCGCGTATGTGTTTTCTTTGGTCGCACAAGTGTCTAGGAGGAAAGCAGACTTGCGTGCCGAATGTTGCGCGTCGAGGGGGTCTTGTGCGGCATCGTGCAGGGTGTTCAAAATGCCTATAAATACTGGACCACTACTCCTCATTTCTCATTAGTGTTCAACACTTTGAATAATCATAGCTCCCATCGTGCAGGTGTGGTGGTCACGCAAGTGGTTGTGTGTCACGCCAGTGGGACTTGCATGCCAGTGTAGGAAGTAGTGCGCCAAGTGTTAGTTGTGCGCTTGAGGTGGTTTAGGCGAGGAAAGAAGTGAGTCACGCACGTTTGGAGTTGAAGAAGCGTGTGTCATGCAAGTGTCTGAGGTGGAATTGCACGCCAGTTGTGACTTGTGTGCCGATACTTGCACACTAGATTAGACTTGTGTGACATGTAAGGTTGATTCCCTGACAGTGTTTTCGTGCTGCGTGGAAGCTGGAAGTTTGCCTGATATCATCGGTGCAAAGAGATATTCATCTAATGGTAAAAGTTGGACTTAAATAGAGAATCTACATACATAGGAATTTGCATTCCTTCATGAAAATGAAGAGACCTATAGATCTATAAACTGTGAGTGGGTCCTTTCTAGAGAAGTGAGAAAAGGAAGAGGAAGAAGGTGATCCTCTCCACCGGTAGTGAGCCAGAGAGAGAGAAACAGGGAGTGACCCTTGGGAAAGCAGTGAGCTAACACTAAACCTTGTAAAGGCAGTGATCCTGGGACAAAGTGGCGGGGCCCGAATCTTGTAATCCACAGCTAGTAAAGTTTAGTGGAATTTGGTACTACATACAACTTGTCGGTGTATGCTCCTTGGATGTAGCCCTTAGCGGTGAACCAAGTAAAATTTTTGTGTCATGTTCATGCTTTACTTTCTGTTTATATTGTGAAACATGAAAGAGAGAGAAGAGTGTTTTTCTTAACAGCGAAACAAGATCAGAATGGGCTTTAATTTTATATTAGTCATACCCTGATTCACCCCCCCCCCCCTCAGGGTATTCAGCCTTGTGGACCTAACATCAAGTTTGATTGATTTATCAACAAAGAGAATAATATGTAGAGTTTTTCATTGTTATATCTCTTTATTTCACATATCCAAATTCATAACAAAACTAGAGACGTTTTTAAATACTGGGGATGGAATGAGTTTAATGCACAACTCATCAGGGATCTTAAACTACATGATGCATAAATATTCCACATATCCAATCATATTGATCAAATTAGTCCCTAATGTCACTAAATATCTAATATTTCACATGAACTTTTCAATGGAGATATCGTTTCTCTCTTATGTTTTCTTCTCTTAATAGAGATATTGATGGTCATAAATGATTCTATACACATCCTCATCCATGTATTAGTTTTTAATATCACTATAATTAGAGGATAACCTGAAACATTGCACATAAATTTCATCTTATACATGATGTATGTGGAGAGAAAAATCATCTACACGGGGCATCATTGTAAAAAGGCTCATGAAGTAGGGTTTCTATATTGTATAATTTCTTTTCATGATGTAATATAACAGATCATCTTGTAAACCATTCCTATAAATTAAAATAAATGAGTCGATTATCCTTATCTAGTATAAATTTTAGTGATATTTTCAAAATCATTTGATTTTATATTACTACAAATTAAGAGTTTGAAATTACTACTCACTTAATTACTAAACATTATTATTAAATTTTTACTAAATTCCCTTAAACTCTGACTAAATTGTCAAAACATCATATCCCCCACAATTAGTTTTGGAATATATTGTTTCATAGATATTCAAGTGGAATGGATCAATATTTCTATTATAATAATCATCCCTAGGTCCTAACATGTTATTTGAGAGGTTTCAGTTAGGCAGAACATTACAACTAGTTTAACATGAACATTCGTGATCTGTTGAGTGGACTCCCCAATCCAAAAAATTTCATTTAAGATTTCCTCAATGATTTTCTCTCAGTTACACTAAACTAAGATTGGGAACACACACATTAATTTAAATAAATTTATGTAATTCCTAAATATAAATATTATTATTTTCAATTAAATTAAATCACACCAACATGGGTTTTCCATGAAATTAAAAATTTGAGGTTTATTCATTAAGAATTATTGGAATAATGTTATGACATAATATTTCAGTTGATTTGTTTTTACGGTTATTCATAGAATTAAATTTTATCTTATCTCATGTCATGTTATTATTATGTTGATATTACATAAGTGATTAACAGTATCATTATATCATTTATAAGTAATATTGATTTATTTTAGAATATATTGAATTCCTTCCAATTCATCTATTAGGTGACCATAATGAATTAAAAAATAATAATCAATCTTGAAACTAATCATATAATATATAAGTGATATTTTCATGATATTCTCAAAATTTTATTATATCTTTTTGATAATAAAATGTATACTGGACTTAAGAAAAAACATCTATAATCATAGATTTCTCCGTGTTATAGAATTTTACATTGTATCTTTTTTATAACATATATTGGTTTATACCTTAACCCTTATCCTTGAACTACCTACTCTCATTTGGGAGCTTCATCCCTTCATAATATTTTACTCTTATTCATATAGAGGGGTCCAACAGATTGGTTATTAAGGGCTAAAATAAATTAAACCATAATATTTCAATCCCTTACATAATAAGCAGGAGATGATTTCACACATTCCATCAATTTTTTAAAATTTAATATATTTAAGGAAACAAATCAAATACACTGGGATTATGAAAAATCAAGATCATAAACATATCATTCAAAGAGAATTTATTTTCAATCTAGGAATCAATTACTTCTATTAATTTTTTAATTAAGATAAAATGAAACAAATTTAGTATAATTTGTTAAAATTTTAAATATTCCATTCAAAATCCTTAAATTTACATCATCCATATTTTAATGGTGAGGGGTTGAAACCCCTTTTTTATTGAATCAAAAAAGAATAGAGAAACAAAGATAGTGGCGGAAGAGAAAAATAGTTTATCAAATCCCTCATCATGGGTACACAAAATGTTTCCTAATCCTCTTGGAAATCCTTCATCCTTTGTCCTACAAGGCTCACCAATCCATTCCCTAACCATGACCTCATACACATCCCCTACTGTGTAGAGATTCAAAATCCTGTTCTTGCTGAATGAGAGTTTAAATGTCCATAAAATCCGAGTTTGAGACCTCAGAAAGTGCATACTCTTTCCTTACTGCTGATTCAGCCCTTCGACGTCCCCACCCATGACTTATAGCATGCCTACCATGATTCCAAGAACTAGATTTCCTCAAAGATTCATCATCTTCTGAAGTAGGATAGCCTTATAACTTCATTTGAGTGATCTAGTCTTCCTACAGATCACTAGTCTGCTTCAACGTAGTGGAGACCCAGTTGGTCCTTTCATTCTTTGGAACTATAGGGCCATTATCAACTTTCCCTGCCTGAGAGATAGCAAGGTTCACCTACACATGACTGAAGTTGTCAGTATAAGTTTTGTAGAAAATAATGGGGAGTTTGGAAGCTGAATAAACTCCCTCTTATGCATTATCTACTACTTTGGAAGGGGCCTACTTCTTAGTCATAGAAGGACGCACCTTACATGTGTTAGTTTCCAAAAAATAAGAAGCAATAGTATTACCAGACTCCACTAATCACCAATCATTGGTCATTTCATCTTATCAGGCAGCAGGGCAAGATCAACCAGTCCCCTTTCAACAATGTCAACCTAGGAGCGCCTTCTACCAACATGATTAGGTGGTATATGCATCTGTCATGTTATGTCCATGGTCATCAAGGCCCCCATCTACACAGTAGTGCATGATGCCCTTCTCAGGATCAGGGGAGGTAACATCAGTCATAAATTGTCCAGGTTGTGCACGTTTTTCCTGAGTCTAGGTATCCAATGGTTTCACGTTATCGAAGGAAACTTGTTTAGACTTCTGCCTATTAAAACATGAATTGCAATCATGTCTATCTAATTAACAATAATTACAAGTTATATACCATATGCAATTTGATTTGTCAGGTCCAATGACCTTACATTCCATATAGAATCGAGATTGATTCTCAAATTCAATCTTAAATTCATGTTCTTCATCATCAGTATAAAGGTAAACCTTATCATTCAACATGGAATATAAATCAACATCAACTAAGAATATGGCATAATGGACGTATCTGGAAACTTTTTTCTCCTTATCCATTATAATCTGAACTCTTATTTCAATAGCAATGTCATATAAAATCCTAGGATTCCAAATTATCCAGTTTAACCCAAATACTTTTACTCAAGATTTAACTGAGGTGTTACCGATTTCTAGAGGGTTGAATTTGTGGTCCCATTCTCAAATGTTCAATTCTATATGTTTGAATAAAAATGATCCATATCCCCAAGAATTCATCTTGACGTTTTCAGAGGGGAAGAGAAATTGGAAGAAACCCCTCCCTAATGAGACACGTTTCCAAGAGTTGAAGCCCCATATATTCGGAATCATCTAAGTGAGGTAATAAATATTACATGGAATAGATACTTTTTAGAGGATGAGGCACAGAATTATTGATTTTTATCCAATTTAGAGCCTCTTTGAGACCACAATTGAATGAACTATAACATGTGCAACAGAGCCCTTCTGATGAATACTGACATTCATACATTTAAAATGTGAGAAATATCAGTTATGAGAATTGACCTCGATTAGGTTAATATTATATAAATGATGATTCATAGGGATCATATCACCTAAATACATCATTGTATTCTTATATGAGTCGATGTTTCGTTGAGACGAGAAATTGAAAGCCGTTGGTAGGATATTTGAATAAGTCTTAGGGTGAAACCTAAATATCCATTACGAAGTGACTAGGGGCACTTCTGACCACTCTCCATCTCTCAATTTTCTTAAATTTATATCATATCTAAATTTTACCAAAATTAATAAATTAATGTAGTATTAAATAAATGAAGTAATCAATTGTACATGAAGTAAACTACATTCCCTCATCAAAAAATTTATCTAGTAAATTAATTAAATATATTATCTTATATATAATAAAAAAGCATGTAATATACAATAAATGACACACACAACACATGTGAATCGGACTAATAAGATATTTTATTGTTTATTATATGTAATATTAAGCACGCTATATAAAAAAGGATATACATAATGAACCACGTTATAAGGTTTTTACTACATTTTGACAATGTATATGTCATAAGCCTAGTGACTAGGTGTGATTCCTATTACATATGAGTTTGGGATACATAGTGTTTTATCTATATTGCACAATGTTTGGCCTCAAAGTTTGAAATCTAATCATACCTCATGTAATTTTTCTAGTATATGTTACACTTGAACCCATTTTTTCTCAAGCATAAGAAAATTGGGACTTCATATTGTGTAAAGTAGTTACATGGTGGGTAGTTCTTCAAACCATGGGCCATCCTTTACAGACCTATATAAAGATATGATTTTTTGATTCATAGAACCAATCCCATTGTATCGCTAATTTTTTTTAACATATAGAAGAGATAAATTGGAATAAGGATTGTATTTATATAGTACATGTCTTGTAGTATTCTTTTAACTGAGGAGAACCTTTGGAGACTTCAAATGTTATTTCCAAATAGTTATTCATTTCAATCAACATAATTTTTTCTATTATCATAGTGATAATGAAGAAATATAAGAGATGATGATGTTTTAATATAAAAAATTAATCAATTTGAAGTAAATTAAATTAAAAACACATTTAAAAAATCAATAAATATAAATAATTATAATTTCAACATGTGACCGCTCTGATTCCACTTTTAGATTTTTATCACAATGGTAGAACATGAATGGAATGTCCAAATATACTTTATGTCCTATATTATTAAATATTTCATTTTATATGATGAATATCAACATGAAAATGGATTTAAATTTTAGATTAAATCATTAGATAAATATGGAAACCATGAGAAGGAGGATATTAATATATAATTTGTATTTATTTTATGAGTAGCATAGAATTTCATTAACTTTTATATCATTTTAATTTACAATCCAGTAGACTAGATCTCATTAAACCATCTTTTCAATATAGGATCCTCATTTATAATCCTTATAGTTGTAATAAATTGGTTCACCATACTATCTTATCATCATCTCAAAATTTTCTGGCACTAGCACGAGTGATCCTGATCTCTTGCATTGTTCATGGATGATAGTAGAAAAAATCAACTAGAATAATGAATAGATATTTATGTTATCCATATAGATTGAGATAGGGGAATAAAAGAGTATTATATACCTCATTATCTCTCCCAATGGAATAAGTTAGATATTTCATCTATACATTGTTCACCAAAAAATTGTTTTTGGAAAGTGATATAATAATATACTTTTAATCAACGACTTAGGGTTGGAAACCTATCCACTACCAATTTATAATTTTGATAATTATTAGTTGATCCCATGTCTATTAATATTATTATTATTATTATTATTTACTTTACATGAGAAACACATTAAAAATATATAAACAAATATAATTTATACCATTTCTAACTGGACCATTTATCTCGGCCCTATTATCAACCCTTGTATTTACAAAACCTTGAATAATGACTATTAATCTAATAAATATCATTATATCATTATTTTTTAAATATTATAATTATTATTGTTTCCAAACATAAAACAAATATTTATTATTAGTAATCGACTTTACTATTATTTCAAAAAAACAACAATTATATATCAGAGGTCAACCAAACCAAAATACATGTCATTTAATATAACGTAATACATTCCAAATAATAATTTTACTTGTTTTCTAAATACACAAAGAATGTGATCCCCTCATCCTATTTTTTGGTGGAAATAGAAATAACAACAAAAGTCTGAACATAGTGTCTAGAAACTATCCACCACACCAACATATAATGAAGAAAACGATTCAACTATGTTCAATAACTATGAATTCATATGAGGTAATATAATCTAATTACCATGAAATTTCAAATATATATGGTTGAATAATGGTTCCATAAACCTATGTGCTCAATATACCATTCTATGACAATTTTAAAATGAAATCACCTAGTAAAAATAAAGTCCATGGATTTATCCTTGTAGTTACATTACCATAAAAGGACTTTATTTATCAACTTTTATCATTAGACATAATTAAAAAAAATTATTTTACATTACTAAAATATCACTCATGACGTACAAAACATATATTACATCATCATGAGTATACGTTTTCACTATTTTTATAAATATATAAAATAAGGTGAATCATGATTACTATTAATTATAATCATAAAATTTAAGGATAAATACACATTTATAATGATATGGACATCCAATGCCGCATGAAAAATCGAACAATTTCATATCAGAAAATTATAATGTGAAGTGGAAAAAAACACTCAATGTCCATTAATTCAAAAATTAGGATCTTATGTTTACACTATTTTTTCATTCAGGAAATTTTTTTCATCATGCAAGATATGATACCAATGACCTTGCTATAATCCCAAGCCATTTATAAGTCAAATGTGAAAAAATTTTAGAGCAAGGATTTAGAACAACAAATATTAGTTTGGGAAATAAAAATAATCAAAACTATTTAACATATTTGAAATTTATGGAAACTCATAAGGATTTTTTAATTTTAAAATGATAATAATATGAACATAATTTTTTCATTTACCTATTCATGATATCATTTTTGAATCCCAATGTTTTCATAAAAACTTTTAAATGAAATAATAGATGTAAAAATTATTAAATGAAAGAATTAACATTTAAAAATCATTTTACATTTATAATATTGTTAAATTTACTTTAAATAATTTAATCATTATTTACTTTTCTAATAACAACATTACCATGAAATACATTTTTTAATTATAGATAAACCACGTAATAAAAATGGGTAATTTTAATTTCATCATGCGGACATTAAAACAGTTATTCTAACATTGTTTTATGATTATCTTATAGTTGATAAATCCACTACATTAAATGAGTATATAATTACAAGTTAACTATATCCTCATTCTATTAGGGGAAACATAAATCAGTTAACTCTATAAGTTCATTTTTTAATTAAATCCATCCACATTCTCTTAGTAGTAACATAAAATAGTGAACTCTATTTCATTATCCAACACATTAAGAGGATTTAATAGACCCAACTATCATATAATGGTTATAATACCATAAGATTTTGGTTTCACTCCCCATTCTTACATTCAACAATAGTTTTTAAGAGTCATTTTTTAAAATAAAAATATTTAATACTGTTCAATTTTCATTATAAAAACCCTAAAATCATCATTTTTTCCATAATCAACACCACTTTTAGTTTTCTAAAAAAATATAATAAATATCATTTTCATTTGGAAAAAACTAAATATTAAAAAAATGTATAACAACATAAAAGGTATATTCTATTAAAAAATGTAAACATGTAGGGGGTGTTGATAACAAATATTGGATATAAAGATGAAAAAATGTGTTCATATTGTATTCATTAGAAAACCATTATTCTTTCCTTTATTGAAAAAAGAATAAAATTACCTTAATGAAAACCAATACAAGAATTCCATTTAAAACATTTGTAAATAAATCCAAAATTATAAGAAAATGAACATTAAAACACTTTGGTTAATAAATATAACAATTCATTAAACATTTTATGAAATATCTAATTTGAGGAAAAATACTATAAATAAAACATTATTTTTTTAATATGGTCTTAATGAAAATACAATACGATAATTGTAACTTTTGATTCAAATGAGCAATGAATTGGATAGATCTAAAATTATATTTAAACCACTGTGTTTCTATTTAATAATGATAAAAGACATCCATATGTTTCAATTCAAACCATAGATATTAAAAAATGTGGGCAAAATTGTATGAGGCATATTGAAAGTAAATTGAAATGATAAATCCTTTATCTTAGTCTTAAACTTATTCAAAAACATTAACATCTCATATTCCTTTGACATCCTCCTCTGGAATACACCTTAATCCTTACTGGATGGTTTTTTGGATTGACCATGACTTTTAAGAAATTTTTGATGTCATGGGAATGTATTTTGTCTGGTAATTGTCATGATAAAATGATAAATTTATGTGAATAACTGAGGAGATTAGGTACTTTTTATATCTTATGTCAGTGTCACTCATATAATATTTAATTTTTTTAGAATAATATAAAGTCATATTTATTGGAAAGTGGCTCAAAATTTTTATCATTTAATTCATTAGTTGATAAGGGTTTAAATCTCCCCATCCAATAATATTTAAGATGATATTTGTGATAATTATACTTTGTTTTTACCAAAGTAAACAATTTTATTACATAAAGTGGTGATAAAAATTTACCATGTCCATTATTCACTTTATACAAAAAAAAATTAGTAAATTCGAACCACTTGTATCAAAATATAAAATCCATTTGAATCATTAAATTTGTATATATGTATAATATTAATATTAATATAAGTATGAAAAACATACTTATTGTTTTTTTGAAAAATTAATTTTTAGGTTAAAAATGAATTTATAAAAAATTCATATATATTTATTATTAAATTGAAATTAATATTATTTTTTAATACAAGTTGTATAATTATATTGTTTAAATAAATGTAAAAATAAATGGTACATTATAAATATTTTAAAATAAATTGTAGTTTTTATAAAAAATTCATAATTTTCACTATTCACCCAACAATCAACATTTTCAGAAAATTGTCAATTATTTATATTCAGATTATTTATAAAGGATTATTATAGTACACATAATAATTTTATAAAATAAAATATCGAAAAGTGGAAAAAATTAAATATAGTGTCCATGAACAATATTGAATAAAAACCACATTTTTTAAAATTTATTTATGAAGAATAAATTAAACTTTAACGAATTCCAAATCTTATATCCAAAATTTGATGAATGTTATTTTATTTTATTCAAAATATTATATTTTAGTTTCATTAAAAATAAATCATATATATATATATTATTTTAATTTACATTGAAAAAATTAAAACACCCACATAAATCAGTTCTCTAAATATTGTATCCTTTAATTTTATATGATTTTAAATAAAATGTGTTCTTGTTTAATAGAAAATTATACATTTTTTTATTTTGAATAATTTTTTTATTTAACTATAATAATTAATTTAGTTATATTAATATATTTTAATCCAATGGTTGGGTCATAATGGTCATATGTAAATAATATTATATTAATGCTATGTGGAATTTCATTTTATACTCACTATTTCATGTGGTACACAAAATTTAGCATTGTGTTATTTATAAACAAACGTAACACGGTGTTAAACTAACTATTTTGTGATTTTTTGGTTTTCTTTGGGTTACACACATATCTTGGTAACCCTAGCTTTTTTAATACAAGAGAGATATATTTGACTGAATTCACAAGATGTTTTGGGTTGATGATTTCGCTACTTTTCTATAAAAGACTAATATATGATATATTTGGAAAAAAATATCAAACTAAAATATTTATTTAATATTTATATTCATAATAAGTGTATTTCATGATGAAAATTTTGTCTTGGAACACTAAATAGATATAATTTATATGGTCATCATTTGTGTTTGGGGTAAATTCAATAAAAGTAATTGATTAAAAGATATAAAAAATGATACTAATATCATAAAATATTTCATTACAAATAAACTGAATCATCATCACCATAATAAATTACATTTAAATTAATCATTAAAGAGGATAAGGTTAATTTATGTAACTCTTGACCCAAGTAACATTTTATGTATTCATAATAGAGATTGTATGTATTGGAGTAAGCACTACAGAAGTGATCGGCTATCAAAGTAGTACAATAAGAAAATTTAGATTCTTAGTGGAATTAAATAGGGGTTACCCTAATTTTTCAATATAGTGAGATGGAAAATTATATAAAGAACATTATTATACACTCATATACTCAGTATAATTATACACCTTAATTACTATATGAGAATAAAATTATTCATTAATGCTTGTTCTGGTTTTGGGATTCATTAATTAGGAAATGTTCTAAAATTTTGAATGAGATTAATAAATTCTTATCATTTTCATCAATTTGTACATAAAATATGAACATAGGTATATCATTTATAAGTTTTAGTGATACATATACAACCCTGGTAGGTAAATGTTCTACTAGGATAAAGAAAAGGTAGTTATAATATCAAACCACATTTTCTCTAGTTGATAGTAATGGTTTGATAATCCTAAAAGTGTTATCAAGAAGGTTGAATTTTGATTACACATGATATAATTGTTTGGAATACCTATAATACTATTAGAAACACCATGCATTGTCGATTTCATGTATTATTGTTAAGGAAAACTATTCTTTAGTTTTAAATGGTGTGCAGTATATGATATAAGTTTTATAAAAGTTTTTAGTATAAATTAGTTCAAAATAATGTAATTTATTGATAAATATATTAGATTAAATTCAATTTATAATTAAAATAGTTTCTATAAAAAATCATTTTAATGTTATGGAATATATCATGATCAAATGGAATTTTCATTAAGGATGTGTCAAATTGTTTAGTTTCTATTGTATATTATTATAATTTATATACTAAATAAGATTTATAATAAAGAATATGACATGATGGAATCCATACACATGAGTTATGATTCAATTAAATAAATAAAATGTTATAAAATTATAGAAGGATAAAAAATATCTATAATAAAAGTGTTAAACCGGATGTTTTTTAAAATATGAGGGAACATGTTCTTTGTAACGTCCCGGAGCTGGGTTCCACTCAACGAGTGCCCCGAACCTAGTTGGTCACATTTCATCAAGCACATTTCCCCAAATGCCAGAGGCTACCGACTAGTAGTGAGGTCCTAGGTCTGATAGTGGGGAAACTGTGCCCTCATTTGTTAATGTGTAGCGCAGCGGAATTAGATACAAACATACAAAATGTGTAAGTAGTAAACAGTACCCAACTAAAAGGGATAACAGTATAGAAGTAAAAGATAACAAAAGTCATACATATATTTTATGATGCATTATGTCTCTAAGTCTAGGAAAAAAGCTAAAATAGGATACACTGCAATCTATACTAATCCAATACAATGTACAAGTACAGCAAATTAAAACGAAGCAGTGTAGTAGGAACTCTACAGCATCGTAAGCCTAAGCTCGGTCCCATGCTCTTCCACTCCTCTACAACAATCAATTACCTATATAGGGACTCTTGCCCTTATCTACACCTGCAGCAGTATAATCTTTTTGGGCCGAAGACAAGACCCAAACAGATTGTGAGAAATCAATCCTAGTACGCAACCACGAAAGGCCCATGCCCAATTGTCAGTGATTTTGTGCAACAGCAGTGTGCAGTAATAAAATGCAGTAAACAGGGAAGTACGTAAAAGTAACATTCACTAACAGTTTCATTTCCATTTTAAAATTCATTTTTCATCCTCGAGCTTGTGCTTTAGCTTAGCAGATTCAACATAATAAATCACCACAGTGAATATACAAAGTAAACATTGTCTGTAAACATGAAAATCCTTACCCTCAGGTAATTAGAATTGAGACCCGCAGGTGACTGCCCATAGGAATAACGAATATTGCCCGCAGGCATACGAGGTCTCTCCCATAGGCACAGAAACTACTGCCCACGGGCATTAGAAATATGCCTCGTAGGATAAACAAAAAACTACACTCAGGCTAAGAAAGTAACCAGGCTGAGCTTAACACATAAGCAAGAAATTTATATACAATTCCTCTAATGGAAATTTAAAGCATGCTATATCACAGCATACCCACAGGTATCCTGGCCAAATGACTAAACATGGGAAATGCACCCACATGGTGGCCCTGGATTTTGGAAAGGATCCCAAACAGCATTTGTATATATTCATTTAATTACCTACACAATTATAGGTATTTAATTAATCAAGTCCTTAGCCATACGACACCCCAAACATGGGAGGGTAACACAATGGTACACAAAAACAACATGATAGTTGGAATTAAACATCAGACCACCTACCTCGATCTCCTCTGATCGATATAAGCAAACAACGCCTCCCAAAATGACCAATAATGGCACAGATCTGATAAAAAAATTTCTCATTCAAACCAAAATAACTTCCCTTAGAGGAAGAATTATCAGGAATGGCTCGTGGAGAGGTAAGAACTCACCCGTGCAGTTCCAACATGATCGATAGTGGAAGAATCTGATTCCCAATGTGCGGTCGGGAGCTCATCCAAGCCCCGGCCCTCTCTCTTGGTGCTCCAAATGCATCCACTACCTCCTCTTCTGAATGAGGAGGATAGTGTCCATTTTAAGAGAAAAAACAAACTACACGGCAAGTACTCTAAAGTACACAATGTGTACTTTTCATCATTTAACTATTCCTCTGGCGGCTACTTTTCACCGCCACAATGCTCATCTGTCGACATGATTACACGGCATGTATTTCTAAATACACGGCGTGTATTTTCACTTCACTGGTGGCTACTCCCACTGCCTTACTATTCACCTACCGACTGATTACACAGTGTGTAAATACTAAGTACACTGCTTGTAGTCATTTTTTACACCCTTCATCACCGAAAAGCCTACACGTCCTGTGTACTCATCCCACGTGGCCAAAGTACACGGCGTGTGGAAAATTACACTGTGTGTACCCACAAATTTTGGTATTTTTCCCCATTTTCCTTATTTTATCAAAAATACATAAGGAAAAAAAGAAAATAATAAACTCGTACCTCAAAAATAAGAACCGAGTTCTTAAAAACTTCCCCCCTTAAAGAAATTCGTCCCCAAATTTCCCTTCCAAGTGTGGTGAAGATAAATCTTAGAACAACTCGTGCCATAGAGCAAGTACATCAGTATCCCACTCCAATGTTTTGTCCTACAGTCGGTCATGCTGCCATAGCACCTGTACGAGAGGAACTGACTGGCTTCAGATAACCTTTGTGCCCATATCAACAATACGAATCGGATGCTCCTCATAGTATGCATCTACCTAAAGTTTAACCTCCTCGGGCTGAAAGACCTAAGACGAGTCTAAATGATAATAGCGCAACTGAGATATATGGAAGACATCATGCATGGCTAGGTACCTGTATGGTAACTAAAATTGATAGGCAACTAGCCCGAATCTCTCCAAAATCTAAAAGGGCCCCACATACATCGGTGAAATTTTACCCTATCTTCAGACTTGCCTGTGTCCCAACCTCAGTGAAACACGTAAGAAAACCTGATCGCAAACCATGAACTCCAAGGGTTGTCTATGGAAATTATCATAAGATTTCTAACGAGACTGTGCGGTATCCATCTGCTTCTGAATCAACTGGATATGCTATGAAGTCTCCTGTACAAGACATGGTCCCAGTAAAGCTGCATCACCTGCCTCCAACCAGCCAAAGGTGATCGGCATGGCCAACCATATAGAGCCTCGTAAGGTGCCTTCTTAATAGTTTCCTAAAAACTATTATTGTGGGAAAACTCAACCAGGGTAATGTGCTTCTCCCAAGAGCTCCCCAACTCCAGGACGCATGTACGCAGCATGTCCTCTAGCACTTGTATCTTACACTCTGACTGGCCATCAGTCTGAGGGTGGTAAGTTGTGCTCAGAAGCACCGGTGTACCCAGTGCCCTCTGAAAACACTTCTAGAAACGATATGTAAAATGGGTGTCCCTGTCTGAAATGATATAATGAGGGACCCCATGATGACATAATACCTCTCAGATATACAAATTTCTGAGCACGTCAACACCAAAGGTCTCCATGATCGCCAAAAAGTGAGCTACCTTCGTGAGTCTATCCACAACAACCCACACGACATCATTGCCTTGAGGAGACCTCAGCAACCCGATCATGATGTCCATCACGACATCTTCCCATTTCCACTTCAGAATGGGAAAATTTTGTAACAGTCTGGCTAGCCTCTGATGCTCCTCCTTCACTTGCTGACAGGTGGAATATCTTGCAACAAAAATAGATACTTCTCGTTTCATACCCGGCCACCAATACTGACGTCTCATGTCACAGAACATCTTGTTAACTCTGTGATGCACCTCCCAAGCTTAATCATGAAACTCTCATATCATCTCCTTGCATATATCCCCTAAAACCCACACTCTTCCATGGATACACAATTCCTCATCATCACCTATCGTCCAACCAGGATGAGGGTCTTCACTTTCCACTGACTCTCGTAGAACTAGGCCTTATGAAACTGATAGATGTCTAATACTCACTCTATACAAGAGGGTAGAAGTCATATCTAAGGTTGAAAGATAGGTTTTCCCCTAACTATCATACACCTCCAAATGCATCTCAGAGAACAAAGCCATAATCTTCCACTCACCACTGGCCTCCTGCACTTCCTATATATGGGTCTTTCTACTCAGTGCATTAGCCACTACATTAACCTTACCTGGTGTATATGAAAGCTCAAAGTCGAAGGACTATAGGTATTCAACCCACCTTCGCTATCTCAAGTTAAAGTAACACTAGGTATAGATATATTTGAGACTTCGGTGGTCTGTAAACACCAAAAAATGTTCTCCCAAGAGATAATGTCTCAAACATCATAACACATGAACAACTGTAACCAACTCGAGATATTGAGGCGGGTAATTCATCTCATGTGGCCTCAACTGCCGAGACCCGTACGCAACTACTCTATCACCTTGCATCAAGACTGCTCCAATCCCAATACCTGATGCATCACAGTAAACTATATTTCTCTTCCCTTTATCTAGAAGTATCAGGACTGGTGCTGATGTCAGTCTTCCCTTCAGCTCCTGAAAGTATATCTCGCAAGCTTCTCACCAAACGAACAACACACCCTTCTTAGTCAAACCTGTCAATGGAACTGCTAAGCGGGATAAGTCCTAAATAAAGAGACTGTAGTAACCAGCTGGCCCCAAGAAACTCCTTATATAAAATACATTCTTAGGATGCTCCCAGGAAACTACTGGTCTCACTTTCTCTGGATCTACTGCAACTCCTACCTCTGATATAATATGACCCAGGAAGTGAATTAGGTCCATCCAAAAGTGTCACTTTGAGATCTTAGCATATAACTGATGCTCTCTCGGTGTTCTCAAAATGATCTCAAGATGGGTGGCATGGTCTTGTCGAGTGTGACCTCAAGCATGTTTCCCCAAATGCCAGAGGCTTCCGACTAGAAATGAGGGCCTAGGTCTGTGTAACGACCCAAATCTGTAGCCCTTCCACTGGTGCCCCTTACCCGGTTCTCCACATGACCTCAAGCGCATTTCCCCAAACACCAGAGGCTACAGACTAGTAGTGAGGGCCTTGGTATGTTATTGGGGAAACTATGCCCTCATTTGGTAAGGTATACAAGGAAAGAAAAACAAAAGTCAATAACGGAAACAGTAAACAGCATACAAACATTGAAACTAAACAGCGAAAGCAATGAACATATAATGTTAATAATAATGATACAGCAGGTACAAGTATTTAAGGAAAGCATCAAACAAAACAAAGTGCTGAAATACAACTAAAAATAAGTACAAAAGTAAACATAAACTCCAGCAACATTGCAAGCCTAAGCTCGGTCATATGCTCTCCAGCACCAACCAGAAATCATGTACCTGAAGTAGAAGGGCCACAATCCCTGTCCGCACCTGCAACCATATAACCCATTTGGACTGAATAGTAGGACCCAAACAGGGTGTGAGACTAATCCCAGTAGGCAATCACCACGAGATATGTGCCCTACTGTTAGTGAGTAATATATCAAAAGTGAAGGAAATAAATGTAGTAGAGAAGTAGATGTACACTAAAGTAAGAAATCCTACCAAACTTCATTCATAGTTATTTATTAGTTCAGTAAAATCATTTAGATATCAACCATGGAACCTAGAAACAACTCTATACTCCCAAGGAAAGCATGTAATCACAACAGGTAACTCATCTGTCCACAAAAACAGCAAGCAGTAAAAACCCAATATTGTTATTTGGATTGGTGGACTCGTCACAACCAACCAAAAAATTAAGCACTGACTCTTTGGGTTCCTCCTACTAGCAACCCCCTCTAGTCAAGTAGACGTACAAAGGCACAGACACTCTGGGAGGCTCTCACTTTCAATTCCCCTTTGGTCTTGCAACGAAAGATATAGACTCTCTAAGGAAGCAATTATGTCTATTTCCCCCTATTGTCTCGCTACGTAACTAAGGACACTCTGAGGAAGCACAAAGTCTCATTCCCTTAGGTCCTGTGATCGATACTAATTATAACAGACTCTCTATAGAATCCCTAATCATCAATTCCCCCTTTTGTCTACTACACCAGGTTCACTCAGCCTTGAGCAGTTTAGTCGTGCGTAATTGACTGTTAGCAGCCTAAGTATGTTCAGAAACTACTTGGCTAATAGCTACAATGCATCCACAAGCATATAAATAGTAGGCAACACATGTAATCAAGTCAACAGGCATACTAGAAATGTGCAATAGGGTTCCCTCGTAGGCAAACCATGCCAAATGGCAATCAACTGCCAAAACAAGTGGAAACACCCATGGGGTAATCCTCAAACATGACAAAAAGCAATTATTAATCATCTAATAACCTCAAGCATACAATCAATCTAAGGCAGATAATGATACAGGATCAAACCCTAACCCGAGATACCCGATACATGGGTATCCGGCACTTTTTCACCAAAAAACACAAAGACATTCAACGTAGGGAAACAAACAACCTACCTCAATCCTAAGAGATTGATATTCTTGAACCTCGGCCTGTGAATCGGCCTAGAATGGAGTAAATATACAAAAACATCAAAAACATTCAACCTTAGATAACTCTCACAATATGAGGAATCAGGAAACATGGCCAAAGAAGAACCGAGAACTCACCACTGCGATTCTATTGCACCCGAGGGCGTTCGATTCGGACAACCTGTGAAGGATCGGTGGCTCGGAGAATAATTGGCCCTCTAGGATACTCTGGGCATAATTAGGTTGATAAGAATATGAAAACAGGGGTTAGGCGCGACCCTGGTCCAATTAATGATATAAAAAGAAAAGTACATGACATGTACTTCTTGAGTACGCGATGTGTACTCACCTTTTCCGTACACCGTATTAATCAGACTCCACCTCATCGCTACACCACGTGTTACTGGCCCGAACATGGCCTCAAGAGGAAGAAATGTACAAGGTGTGTACTTGTAAAGTACATGGTGTGTACTTACAAAATTTCTAGATTCTCCTCTTTTTCCCAAAAACGGCCAGAAAAGGAAAACATACCTGAAAAAGAAGGTCTGGGTTCTTAAAAACTTCCCTCCTTAAAGAAATTCATCCCTGAATATTCCTATCAAGGTGGCGAAGAAGAAACCTCGAACAACTTAGGCCACTATGATCGCATATCGGCCTCCCTCTCCCAAGTCTCGTCCTGCACACGGTCGTGCTGCTATAGCACCCGTACCAGAGGAACAGACCAGCCATGAAGTACTTTAGTGCTAAAATCAACAATCCGGATATGATGCTCCTCGAATGATGCATCCTTCTCCTGATCAACCTCCTCAGGTCTAAAAACATGGGACGGTTCTGAGAAATAGCGTCGAAGTTGAGAAACATGGAAGATGTCTTCCATAGCCTGATATCTCTGAGGTAACTGCAACCTATAAGAAACCAGCCCGACTCTCTCCAGAACCTCGAATGGCCCGACGTATCTTGGTGAAATCTTACCCTGTCTCCTGATCCTCTTGTGTCCCAACCTCAGGGTAACACGTAGTAAAACCTGGTCTCCGACCCCGAACTATAGAGGTCGCCTCTACTGTTCAGCATAAGATTTATGATGAGACTGTGCAGTAGCCATCCTCTTCTGAATCTACTCTATCTGCTCTGAGGTCTCTTAGATGAGACGAGGTCCAATAAAAGCTGCCTCTCCTACCTCCAGCCAATACAAAGCTGATCAGCCTGGCCTACCGTACAAATCCTTGTAAGGTGTCATATGAATAGATTCATGGAAACTGTTATTATAGGAAAACTCCACGAGAGGTATATTATTATCCCAAGAACCACCAAAATCTAGAATGCAAGCTCGTAGCATATCCTCAAGAACCTGGATTGTGCTCTCTGACTGACCATCTGTCTGAGGATGATAAGCTGTACTCAGAAGCACTTGTGTACCCAAAGATTTATATAGCCCCTGCCAGAAATGTGAAGTAAAGTGGGTGTCCCTATCTAAAACGATAGTACTCGGAACCCCATGAAATCACATAATCTCACAGACGTACAACCATCCAAGCTCATCGACACCGAAGGTCTCCTTTATTGGCAAGAAGTGAGCAACCTTCGTAAGCCTGTCAACGACAACCCACAATGCATTGTTTCCTATCTATGATCTCGGTAACTCTGTCATGAATTCCATTGCGACATCATTCCACTTCCACTCTGGAATGGGTTGCTACTGTAAAATCCATGTTGGTCGCTGGTGCTCCACCTTCACCTGCTGACAATTGGAACATCTCATGACAAAACCAGCCACATCTCTCTTCATACATGGCCACCAGTACTGGCGGTGTAAATCACGGTACATCTTAGTGACACAAGGATGAACTTCTCAAATTGAGTAAAGGAAGTCTCGCATCAGCTCCTTGCATATATCTGATGCCACCCATACGCATTCATGGAAACGCAAGATCTCATCCTCGCCAACGGTCCACCCGGGAAGAGGGTCCTCTCCTGACACGATTTCCCATAGGACTATCCCTTCTGAATCTGCCAGCTACCTCATTCGAACTCGGTCCAAAAGTGTAGAGGTAACAGCCATAGAAGATAGGAAAATCTTCCCCAACCTATTGTGCACCTCCAAATGAATCTCTGAGAACAGCGCCATCAGTTGCCACTCACTGCTGGCCTCCTGAACTGCCTGTATCTGAGTTCTCCTGCTCAGTGCATCAGCCACTGCGTTGTCTTTCCCAGGCGTATAGGCAATCTCGAAATCGAAGTACTGGAGATACTCAACCCACCTCCGCTGTCTCAGATTCAGGTCACGCTACGTGAAGATGTACTTGAAACAATTGTGGTCGGTGTATACCACAAAATGTTATCCCAGAAGATAATGTCTCCAACAGCGTAAAGCATGAACGACCACGGCCAAAACCAGGTCATGCGATGGATAATTCCTCTCATGGGGCCTCAGTTTTCGAGATCGATATGCAACCACTCAATCCTCCTGCATAGTCCCTACTCCATGCCCGATGCTAGATGCATCATAGAAAACTGTATAGATCTTTCCCGGTTCCGGCAAAACTAGGATCGGTGCTTATGTCAATCTCCCCTTCATCTCCTTAAAGGATGAGTCATAGGCTTCTGACCAAACAAACTTCACCCCCTTCTTATTCAAGCCTATCTATGGTGCTTCTAGGCATTAGAAGTCCTATATAAACCGCTTGTAGTAACTAGCAAGCCCCAAGAAACTCCATACCTCAAAGATGTTCTTCAGCTGCTCCTAGGTAACTACTGCTCTCACCTTCTCTGGGTCTACTAATACTCTTCTCTTTGAGATGACATGACCCAAGAATTGAATCTTGTCCATCCAAAAGTGGCACTTTGAGAGTTTAGCATAAAGCTGATGCTCCCTCAGTGTACTCAAAACTATCTCAAGATGGGTTTCATGGTTGTGTCGAGTGTGAGAGTACACCAAGATATCGACCACGAAGACCACGACGAAGGAATCCATGTAAGGATGGAACACTCGGTTCATTAGTGCCATGAAAACTACTGTCCCGTTTTTAAGGCCGAACGGCATAACCGTATACTCATAGAGGTCATACCTGCTCCTGAAGGGTGTTAGCGGTATATCTGAAGGTCTAACGCACAGCTGGTGATAACCGGACCTCAAATCGATCTTTGAGAATACCAAAGCTCCTCGAAGATTATAGAAGAGATCATCAATCCTCGGAAAGGGATATCAGTTCTTGACCGTCAACTGGTTCAACTTCCGATAATCCACACAAAGCCTAAGGGTACCATCTGCCTTCTTTGCGAACAGGACAGGAAAACCCCACGGAGAAGTACTGGGTCGGATGAAAACCTTTTCCCTCAACTCCTCCAACTTCTTCTTGAGCTCCTGCAACTCAAGTGGAGCCATCCTATAAAGAGGAATGGTCACCTTTGCGGCTCCAGGCATGAGATCAATCGAGAAGTATACCTCGCACTCCGGAGGCAAACATGAAACGTCTTCTGGAAAGACATCTAGAAAGCGATCAACCACTAGAGGAAAATATAACTGAGAAGTCCCTGGGTCATCTAGATAAAGACTAGAAATATGAGCCAAAACTACTCCTAGCCCATGATGCCTGATCCCGACTCGACTCGCCTAAACATCCCACTCGCCTTTATGAAGGAATGATTCACCCTCTTGTGATACGAAACTCACCCTACGACGATAGCAATCGACGACTACCTGGAAGGTAACCAACCAGTCCATATCAAGAATGACGTCATAGCCCATCATCTCTAGGACATAGAGGTCCCATAAGAAACGATACCCTGCAACCTCGAGAGGGCACCCCTTTCACTGACGTACGCTAGATGTCCTCATTCCCATGGGTGGGTCGAGAGTCAACATGTTAGTAGACGAATAGACATAGAGCTCAAGGCTTTCCATGAAAGCAACAGAGATAAAGATATGTGAAGCACAAGTATCGAAAAGGGATGAAGATAAAACTAAGGCTACTAAGATCGTACCTCGAACTGTAGAGGGTATGGGATCCTTCTCCTGATGAGTCTACTCTACATCAAAAGTCTGGAATATACCACGGCCATATGTAGCAGCCTGAAAACCCTGAGATGCTCCTCTATGAGCCTGACCACTACATCCATGGCCTCCACCCTGACCTGAACGTCCTGCAGAACTCCATCCCCCAGTTTTCTGCGGAGTTGGGGATCATGCTTCTATACACGGGGTCAAAACTGATCCTCCTTCACTAGCTGCTGGAAGGGGAACCTTGCAGAAACACTGCAGGAGACCCATCTTACTGCAGGATCGGCACTCCACTGGGTCCCTCGGGCACTAGGTCTTATTATTCCCGCTCCTCCCACACTGGTAACACACCACTTGGGTGCCAGAAGGGGCATCTCGACTACCAGAATAAATACCTCGCTTCCTCGGGTCGCCTCGTGTAAACTCTCGGTGGCGCTTCCTGCTGTCTGTCTGGAGGGAATCTGCCTTGGATGTTGTACTTCCCTAGTCCACAGCTCCAGTATCCCTCAAGTTCCTCTCCAGGATGAGTTCCTGGTTGACTATCAGAGTAATATAAGTCAACTTAAATACATTCACCTGCGATCTGATATCCGGTCTGAGGCCTTCCTCAAACTTCCTTGCTAGAAACAGCTCTTCATTCCCCAGGACGGGACTGAATCGTTGTAACTCAGTGAAGCGGGAGGAATACTCCATGACTGAGAGAGTACTCTGTTGCAGGATCATGAACTCCATGGCTCTGTCATCCCTCAGTGTCGCTGGGTAGAGGTAGTTTTAAAACGTACGCGGAAACTCATCCCAAGCCATAGCCTGCTGGCACCCCATCAGAGAGACTACGTCCCACCATCTCTTGGAGGAATCTCACAGCATATATGTCGCGAGATTCACCCTACTCTATGGAGGTGTCTCCAGATGCTTGAAGATGGATAGCATGGCTTCCATCCATGACTCTACAGCCTGAGGTCCTCCATCCCCTGTGAACGTGGGAGGATGTTGCTGTTGAAAGACCCGCGTCAGCTCTGCCATAGTCGGGGTAGGATGCTGATCTCCCTGGAAGGTCTGCATGAATCTCATGAAACCCCCTCGGAACTGAGCATTGTCACCAGTGTCTAAAATCACTGCAGGTTCCATGTCTAGAATGATGGGCGGAACTACCGGTAGTCCCTGATTGGTCGTATCAGGTGTACGATCGCTGCCTAGTTCCTGGCGTGCAACAGGAGGAAGTCTCGGTGCCATAGCTCTGAAATACCAAAAAACACATTTATTAAAGATGAACATAGTTTCCACAGGGGAGAGTAAACGGAATAGGATGGAAAACCCTTTAAATTGGGGAAAAACATGATGACACGGTGTGTAGTAACACCACACGACGTGTTTCATAAAAGTTTACCCAGGGTGTGTACCTTGGCCATACATGGATGTGTAAACTACCCGGATACACGACGTGTTCTTAAACTACACGGCGTGTACTTAACCCTTTTTTGCTACCCAATTACTCTTACACGACTAAGTCACACAGACGGTCCCAACCGAAGAATACACGGCGTGTTTTGCGGCAGACACGGTGTGTGCTGGACACGCCTTACCTAGCCCGTGTTGTTAGTGACATGGCCTTACACACAGTCGACACTACAGGGTGTGTTCCCATGAGACACGGCGTGCACTTGAAGAGGAACCTTGGCCCGTGTTGTTCATGACACGGTCGGGTACTCGGCTGATCCTTACACAGCATATTCCGAACAAACATAGAGTGTATAGGGGAAGATAACACTGACCCGTGTTTTCAAGACACGACAAGGTACCTAGGAAAAGATACACGACATGTGCATACCGAACACGGTGTGTACTAAACATGCATTAACTGGCCCGTGTTGTTAGTTACACGGTCGGGATCCTAGTTAACCTCTACACAGCGTGTACCTACTGTACACGGCGTGTTCCTGAAAACCATTTACAGCTCCGTGTCCCAGTCCACATGGTCAGTGACATGGCCAAAAACTACATGGCGTGTATCTATAAAGTACACGCCATGTATTCCGGGTTTTTTCTGACAGTAGCCTCAAAACTGCACCAGAGCCCAGAAAACATAGAAAAACAAGGGTTAAGGTGCCAAATTCCTATCCGCGGGGGCCCATACTCCCTGCGAATCAAAGCTTGGCATCATAACAATGCATAGAACAAGCCATAGTATAAGAACTCATGACCCACGAAATTCTGATCCTTGAGGGTCCGTAACACCTCTAAGATAAAATTTTGGCACCCGTGATAAAAGGCTACAAATAATGATACCTTATCAACATAACAGGTATTCTATCACAGCAGCTATCACAACAGCATGCATTGTCTATCACAAATCCTATCACAATAGCATGCAATATCTAATGCAACCTAGATGGCATGGAAAAATACATGGCATGTGATCTTCTAACATGTGCCTATATGATGCATGAGATAGCATACCCTCATCTCATTGGGTTGAAACAAAATATAACTGCAATCATATAAATAGTAACAGCACAAAACAAGTGCATCACCCAACGGTGAAATCAATTAAAATGTAACATTCTCAAAACTCAAAATTTGAAATATTCGAGGTAATCTGGCTTTTTTCCTGTACACGGGTTCTGGAACGCCCGAGCACAGCTATTCACCATTTACCTATTCCTTCTAATCCCTCTCTAATGTCAATAAACAGTAAGTAAATAGAAAAAGGAAATAATTCCTTTGATACCACTTTGTAACGACCTGAATCTAGAGCTCTTCCACTGGTGCCACGTACCCGGTTCACCACATGACCTCAAGCGCATTTCCCCAAATTCCAGAGGCTGCTGACTAGAAGCGAGGGCCTTGGTAAGTTATTGGGGAAACTATGCCCTCATTCGGTAAGGTATACAAGGCAAGAAAAACAACAGTCAATAATGGAAGCAGTAAACAGCATACAAACACTGAAACTAAACAGCAGAAGCAATGAATATATAATGTTAATAATAATGATGCAGTAGGTACAAGTATCTAAGGAATGTAGCAAACACAATAATGTGCTGAAATACAACAGAAAATAAGTACGAAAGTAAACCGAAACTCCAGCAGCATCGCAAGCCTAAGCTCGGTCCTATGCTCTCCAACTCCAACAAGTAATCATGTACCCGAAGTAGAAGGGCCACAATCCCTATCCACACCTGCAACCATATAACCTGTTTGGGCCAAAAAGCAGCACCTAAACAGGGTGTGAGACTAATCCCAGTAGGCAATCACCACGAGATCCGTGCCCTACTGTCAGTGAGTAATATAGCAAAAGTAAAGGAAATAAATGTAGCAGTGAAGCAAATGTACACTAAATTAAGAAATCCTACCAAAATCCATTCACAGTTATTTATTAGTTTACTACAATCATTTAGATATCAACCATGGAACCTAGCAGTAGCTCTATACTCCCAAGGAAAGCAAGCAATCACAACAGGTAACTCAACAGTCTACCTAAACAGCAAGCAGTACAAACTCACACTTGTTCTTTGGCTTGGTGGACTCGTCACAACCAACCAACAAATTAAGCATTGACTCTCTGGGTGGATCCTACTAGCAAACCCCTCTACTCAAGTAGACGTACAAAGGCACAGACACTCTGGGAAGCTCTCACCATCAATTCCCCTATGGTCTTGCAACGAAAGATATAGACTCTATGATGAATCACTTACATCCAATTCCCCCTATAGTTTCGCTACGTAACTAAGGACACTCTGAGGAAGCACAAAGTCCTATTCCCTTAGGTCCTGCGATCGATACTAATTATAAAAGACTCTCTAGGGAAGCCATAATCATCAATTCCCCCATTAGTCTACCACACCAGGTTCACTCATCCCTGAGCAGATTAGTCGTGCGTAATCGACTATTAGTAGCCTAAGTAAGTTCAGAAACTACTTGGCTAATAGCTACAATGAATCCACAAGCATATAAACAGCAAGAAACACATGCAATCAATTCAACAGGAATACTAGCAATGTTCAATAGGGTTGCCTCGTAGGCAAACCATGCCAAACGACAATCAACATCCAAGACAAGGGGAAACACCCATGCGGTGATCCTCAAACATTCTAACAAGAAATTATTAATCATGTAAAAACCTCAAGAATACAAGTAATCTAAGGCAGATAATGATACAGGATCAAACCCTAACCCGAGATACCTGATACATGGGTATCCGGCACTTTTTCACCAAAAACTCAAAGACATTCAACGTAGGGAAAAAAACCACCTACCTCAATCCTAGGAGATTGATATCCTTGAACCTCGTCCTGTGAATCAGCCTATAATGGAGTAAATCTGTAAAAATGTCTAAAACATTCAACCTTAGATAACTCTCACAGGAGGAGGAATCAGGAAACATGCCCAAAGAAGAACTGAGAACTCACCGCTGCGATTCTATTGCACCCGACGACATTCTATTCATACAACCGATAAAGGATCGATGGCTCGGAGAATAATCGTCCCTCTAGGTCGCTCTGGATGTAAATAGGCGGAGAAGAAGATGAAAATAGTGTTTAGGCGCAACCACGGTCCGATTAATGAAATAAAAAAGAAATGTACACGGGATGTACTTCTTGAGTACACAGTGTGTACTCTCCCTTTCCATACACTGTATTAATCAGACTCCACCTCATCGCTACACCCCGTGTGACTGGCCCGGACATGGCCAGCATGCGGTCTCAAGCGGAAGAAAAGTACACGGCATTTACTTGTAAAGTACATGGTGTGAACTTACAAAATTTCTAGATTCTCTTCTTTTTCTCAAAAACATATAGAAAAGGAAAACATAAATGAAAAAGAAGGTATGGGTTCTTACAGTCTGATAGTGGGAATCTATGGCATAATTTTCCAAGTGTAGCATAGTGGAATTAGAAATAATCATACAAAATGCGGAAGCAGTAAACAACACCCAACTGAAATGGATAACATTATAGAAATAAAAGATAACAAAATTCATACATATATATAATGATTAATTATGTATTTAAGTCTAGAAAAGCATCCAAAATAAGATACACTACAATCTAAAATAATACAATACAAAGTAAAGGTACAGAAGAGGAAAACAAAGCAGTGCAGCAGGAACTCTACAGCACCATAAGCCTAAGCTTGGTCACATGCTCTTCCACTCCTCTGCAACAATCCAACACCTATATAGGGACTCTGGCCCTTATCTACACCTACATACATTATAATTTGTTTGGGCTGAAGAAATTACCCAAAAAGGTTGTGAGAAATCAATCCCAGTAGGCAACCACCAAAGTCACGTGCCCAACTATCAGTGATTTTGTGCAACAGCAGTGTGCAGTAATAAAATTTAGTAAACTAAGAAGTACTCAAAAGTATCTTTCCCTACCAGTTTCATTGCCATTTTAATATTCATTTATCAACCCCAAGCTTTTGCTTTAGCATGGTAGGTATGAAATAATAAATCACCACAATGAATATACAAAGTAAACATTGTCCGCAGACATGAAAATCCTTACCCTCAGGTAATCAGAATCGAAACTCGCAGGTGATTGCCCACAGGCGTATGAGGTGTCACCCACAACCACAGAAACTACTTCCCACAGGCATGAGAAAAGATTCCCTCAGGCTAAACGAACCACTTCCCTTAGACTAAGCAAGTAACTGGGACAAGCCCAACACATAAGAAAGAAATTTATATACAATTCCTCTTAAAGAAATTTAAAACATTCTAAATCACGGCATACCCATGGGTATCCTGACCAAACAACTAAACAAGGGAAACGCACCCATGAGGTGTCCCTGGATCCTAGAAATGATCAGAAACATCAATTTTTCATATTCATTAAATTACCAACGTAATAATAGGTATTTAATTAATCAAGGCCTCAGCCATAAGACACCCCAAACATGGGCACGTAACACAATGGTACACAAAACCAACATGATAGTTGGAATTAAACACCAATCCACCTACCTCGATCTGCTCTGATCGATATACACGAATATTACCTCCCAAAACGACCAAGAACAGCATAGATATGATAAATACATATACTCGTTCAATCACAAATAACATTCCTTAGAGGAATAATTAGTAGAAAATACTGACGAAGGGGGAATAACTCACCCGTGTGGTTCCAACGTGATCAACAACTGAAGAATCTGATTCCCGGTGTGCGGTTGGGAGCTCCTCCAAGCTTCGTCCCTTTCTCCCAATACTAAAAATGCGTCCAAAACATCCTCTACTGAATGAGGAGGCTACTGACCATTTTATGTGGAAAAAACAAACTACACAGTGTGTACTCTCAATTACATGGTGTGTAATTTTCATCATTTAACTGTTCCTAAGGCCGATACTTTTCACAACCACATTGTTCATCTATCGACATGATTACACAGTGTGTATTTCTTAATACACGGTGTGTATTGTCGCTCCGCTGGCAGCTACACCCACCTCCTTACTATTCACCCACCGACTGATTACACGGTGTTTAAATACTAAGTACACGGCGTGTAGTCAGGTTTTACACACTTCATCGTTGACAGGCCTACATGCCATGTGTACTCATCCCACACTACCAAATTACATGGCTTGTGGTAAATTACATGGCATGTACCCACAAATTTTTGGATTTTCCAAATTTTCCTTATTTTCTCAAAAATAATTTAGGAAAAAGGAAAATAATAAACTCGTACCTCAAGAATAAGAACCAGGTTCTTACATTCCTATCACCCATTAGTGGAATATTTTAAATAATAATATCTTATTTTATATATATAAAAATGTCCAAAAACATATAATAGTCTATATAATTTAGAAATAATGGTTTATTTATTAAATATTTCTACTAAAATGAAAAAATTGGTTTTCCATAATAAATTTTTTTATATCATAGAATGATATTTTTGAGAGAATATATTGTCTAGGAGGCCAGATAGATATGTTTCAACTAAGAGAAGTTCAATGTTAAAAAATAAAATATTATGGTAATAAAAATAAGATATAAATTTCACTTGAAATCATAAATGGATAAGGTGTTGTTGCAATAAGATTAATGTACATAGTTACATTATTGAAAAATGATATCAAGTTAAATGTTTAATGGAAATTTTTCTAAGAATTATGATCATGAATCAAGAGTGTTCTGTATGTTTAAAAAATAAGTTATTTTGCTTTTAACATTAGATTTTGTGATTTTATGATGTTTGAATATGTTCAAGGATTTTAATATTAACTATATGATTCCAAATTCGTAGAATTTTTCAAACCACTTTACCACTTATATGTTACTAACCAAAATGTTTACTTTGATGGTTTTATCATATAGTCAATAAGATATGACCTATAAATTCAATATAGATGTAATGTGTTTTACAAAATCCTTGAATTTTGAAAAACTATAAGGATAATATATTAGCATTACATATGTAATATATTTGATAAGTGAGTATGTACTATTTTGTAAAAAAAATATCATATAGATTATGAATATAAATAATATTATAAAATAAAAAAGTAAATAGACACTTTATCATTCCTTCACATTGGCTGCATATATAAATATATAGATATAAAATTTATCAAATCAAATTATTAAAGGAATCTCATGTTATAAAATTGATTTTTCATCAGCTAATGTTAATCATAGATTGTTATAGGTACTAAAAAATATTAAGAATAACATGATAATGTTTCTTGTATTTTGATACAAAATTTTCTCATGAGGCACACAATAGTTTTTTCATTGGATGAACCATGAAGTACAAAACAATGAGTATTATACACAATTTCATTGGTATACATGGGGTGAATAGTTTTTATTTCGATTCCTTACAACCATTATATTATGATACACCTCACATGAGAACCTTCATATTTTTATTACATTCTCAAAAACCCTCATACTTATGAAATCATGGCTGGTTAGCTATGTGGCTGATCATTTCCTCAGTTGGTGCTTAACTATGTTAGTATTTTTCCTCTCCTATGAAGAGTATGGAGTTTTTTACTTCAATTGAGATAAAATGATGAAATATATAGCCATAATATAAAATTTTATATATATATTTTACTTCAATTGTTTGATAAAGGAAATTTCATATGATAAAAATCGAGACAGGTGGAATGTAATGTATTTTTCTTCCTTTTTTTGTATGTACATATAGAATTGAGAATATATTAAGTGGATACATGAGATTGAAATACCTCATGTAATAGGGTAACATTATGTCTTTCAAAAAATGATCATATAAAAATTCATGCTTGTATATTATAAATATAGTGTATAAACGAATATAGATAGATGTGTTTGATAGAGATCATCCAAGATCCCCTTATAGACTGACTAAACATTATTCCATTTCTAGAGTCTATAATTTAATTTAATTTATAGATGATTAATATTTTTTATAAATGCATCAATGTTCCATAGGGTCAAGCTTTATGGTTGACCAAATGATCATTTCATTTATGAAATAAATATAGACCACTAAATAATGTTTTATAATTAATCAAGGATTTTGTTTTCGATAGTTATTCATAAGGTATTGTGTTTAATGCGATACATTGTGAATTTTTTGAAAACTATTTTTTTATTAATGTTCAATAGTATTGTATTCTATGATTTCATAATTTATTACTTATGATAATATAGAAATATAAATGGAAGGAATTAATTTTATACTTTATTGAAAGATGGATATTGAAGAGAATATGTTGTAAAGACATAAGATGTCATAAGGTCTGATATGGTTTTTAAAAGAGTACAACTTACATATGGGAAAATACATTTGTATTTAATCATTTAATTTTATTTAATTTTTAAATTTATGGATATTGTATGATTTTTTTAATTATGCACGTTGTATTGTATGAAATGGTATAGTTTTAGTGACATGAATTGAATTATTTTATTCATTTTGAACTATTTTCAGTCACATATCTCTCCCAATATTAATTATTAAATTTTATAACTTCCTACACATAATCTATCATTGGAATCATATTTTATAAGGTGAATCATTTGAGAGTTTTTGGGTTCGATAAATACATGATATTTTAAAAAAAGATATTTATAAACGAATTCGATAAATTTTAGAGAATATGTATAGTTCTGGGGAGTGTTTTCATAGCCAATATAAAAGTGGAAAGGACATGGGTTAGGAAAAAATTTGTGATCCATCATCAAGATTCTCATTTATAGTATCATAACTGAATCTCTCTTCATAAATCCCCTTTAGCATAATTAGATACTAGAATATGATATAGGTTTGTACGGTCTTTCCCAATGGATTTGGGTGATTCAGTGAAACCCAAAGATAAAACTCCAATGTAAAATTCATCATGTTATTCCTTGGTTATATTAATGATGAATATAATTATCGTAATGGAAAGAGAATATTCTAGTGTAAGGTTCAAGTTGTTTATTTTGTATTGATTGGATTTTAATATAAAAGGAATTGTGATGTTGGGTTTTATGGTTTTTAAATGTATCCACTACTTTTATTAATAAATAATAATTTCATAGAAAACTTTTATAATGTATTTCCAAAATTAATTAATAAACTATATTTTTTCTCATTATATAACTTCCAATCACATTTCACAAAATCCCATTATTTGGTAACTTCTATCTAGATCCACCACCACACCACTAGATACTAATGCTAATGAACCTCTCATTTCATTAATAGAATATATAGAAAAAAATAACTAAGAGAATGGATGAATAGTAAACCTGGTAGTGAACACAACACCATATAATTTACACTACATTTATTTCATATAAAGAAATTACATTATTTGACCTCCTTAATCATCAAACTAAATTTCAAATTAAACACCCATTGAATTCACCTGAAACTCTTGAATTCCATTAGAACTGTGATAAAAATATCTTTCTTCACTGAATCCTATAGTAAATCCCCATCTCTTTCAATAAAAAATATATAAACAAATTAAAACATTACTTATTTTTTAAAATAATTCATTTTAGATGATCTAATAAAATAAATAAGTAATATTATTTCACTAACAATCGATATCTTTTACAGAAACCAACTTTCATATAAAATAATAAATATATAAAAAAGTGTAAATATAATAACATGAATCAAATAGTGTGTCCAAAATTTATTTATGAGAATGGTAAAGTTTAAATTTGACCTTTATCATCCTATAACATGACCACATTACCAAAAAATCTAATAATATTATTATAATAGTCATACTGTGAAAATCTAAGCTTCTACATCCACCCCAATATCAAGTATATTCCTCTTGGAGAGATTAAATTCTAAAAGTGTTATGGAAAATATGGTCATATTTTATTCCTGTTCTCATCTAAGATTTATTGAAGTCTACTATACTAACATATAATATTCTTTGTTGGTATCACCATTCCAAAATGGTTATTCTTCAACTAGTACTCAATAACCATAAGGTTTTCATTAATATTATCTTCGTACGTGACATGATGAATCCCCATTCTAATGTCTGTGATGGAATAAAATCATATCTCCCAAAATGTTATATTTTGAATACATTTTTTACCTGAACTAACTATGTTGATATTTTTATCCTATACACAATATAAACTAATATACCAAAAAAATCTTGTGGTCTAATGAACCTTAGTAATAAAATTTTTCTAAAGACAGACTACAATAAACCACATGTTGGTGAGTCCTTCAGGAGCACATCACATCTTTCCTTGAACTCCAATATTCTATTTCACCAATTCTATTATGAATTATAATTGTTTTGATCTCTCATCATTCCATCCAGGATAATTATTAATGCCTTAATTATAAAATATAAAAACTCAATACCTATAAGGGATGAATAACTAATGTAAATATAGAAATGAAGAGGCATAATGTGTTTCCTATATAGGTGTGAAAATGGTTCTGTGGTGACAATTGAGTGGTAGTTATTTATGATTGAATAAAATAATGACTATTACTAGTCATTCCATCTTTTTCCAAAATTTAACATTCATTCTATTATGATATCCTTCAGAACCATATAGGTCATCTCTATCTTAATAATTTTTTATAGGGGTAGAATTTCATAACCAACTTTAATATGGTCTCTAGTTCCTATAATAATATCCTACAAAAACTATATCTGAATAAGGAATCTTAATCAAATACAGTCATCCATGGAACCCAATAAAACTATATAATATCATATGTATATTGATGTCTTCAGATCCTCATTGAACTGTACTCCTATACAAGATATAATTTATCCTACATGGTCATTCAATCCATAAACAATGGTAAAATATAATGTCCCTTAATTTAGTATCTGATTATTATCATTAGATAAATCAACATAATATCCCGCAAACACATGGGATCATTAAGTGATAGGAAAACTCTATGTAGTACATTGTTCTCAACCATCACATGTTTATAGGTGAGGTAGCGGTATTTGAATTTAGTAACAATATTCTTCATTCCTTTCCAACAAAACATACTTTCTATGTTTTAATAAAAAAAATCACAAATAATACAATAAAAAATGGTAGAAATGAAACTCCCTTAGTACCTCCATTCACCAAAATCTAGAACAATTAGACACCAAGGAATATGATGATGTACTCAACATCTTAATATAATCCATGAGGGTTATCTCTTAATAGTATCATATAATGGATTATGTTGAGACCTATTTCTCTATGATGGGCATCCATTAATTGGTAAATAAATATGGGGTCTATAATTATTGATCAAAGATAATAAATATCTCTAAATTCCACTAAGACCAACTACATTAAGAATAGTAGCTGAGTTCCCTTGTACACTGGAAGAGAGCATGATTTCCTATAAAGGGATTTGACCACTGCATTATTATTTATTTGGGTATAGAATCTCCTAAATTCAAAATCATATGATATATTTTCCCCTTTCTTCTACATTATATTATAATCATTCTAGGGTATTATGAATCTGAGACTCTATTGATCGCTTTAATCAATAAATCACTTAAATATAAGTTAATGTCGTAATGATTTCAATGTGAACAAAACTATTGAATTCCTGAAATCATAGAATTTTATTTTCTAGAGGTATCAAGATCCTAAAACAATAATAAATTAATTACTACCATGGCATTAGAAATAATATATTAAAAACACTATAGGAATCACAAAAATCCATATACTAAACTCTTATCTCTATTAAATTTTAAACCAATTCACTAACCAACCTCTTATTTATCTCATTAAAGGCTACATAACATTAGTTTGACTATCTAAAAAATCACACCTAAATTGTAAGGTATGTTTAGGGGATTGTGATCTTGGTGAATTAGGATATCAATCTATCATAATATCTTATTATCCATTGGAATCCCAAAATCTAAAATGAATTTACATATGGATCTTTAGATGGGGAAAACAAAATTTCATTACGGTCAACTGCTAACACACCAAATGAAATGAAATTTTGACAAAATTAAACTTAACCGACCCAAAACATATATTTAGATATTTTAAGATCATTTAGTTTCTCATGAAGTAATATTATGTTAATCCTCATATTATTTTCAAGTTCATCATCCATCATAGAATATAAGAGAATATAATCAATGAAAACTACCATGAATCAATCAATAAAATGATTTGAATGGTGTGATTAAAAAGACCCATAAATAAGGAAGGATAATTCATCACTCAAAATGGGATTATAGGAAAATCATATTCCCTATGATGACACTATTGGCGATAAATTTGTGAACCAATAACTAATGATGATGAGTATAAAATTACCTACGTAGAATCCCTAAAACTTCACCCAGATCCGCGCATATACATCTTAGTCACTTCACTAAGGTTCCTTTTTCATTTCGCATGCTTTATTTCCAAACAAAACTATGTGAACTATCACCCTTTACAATCCAATTTTCCAATGGATATATCATTTTCTATTAAAAACATACCTATACAGTCACTAGGAAATATATTTCATTGTTCAAACGTGAGATAGATAACCTCATAGACCCATCTGAATATTTATATGAGCCCATATTAGTATCACTTTATGTTTAATAACATAGAGGTGATAAATTGATGGAGGATAAACAAATCCAAGGATGATATCTTTTATAAAGTTACCACATTACCCATTCTCCTCAAGAACTACTGAAATGAATACTCCACCAAACATCACCCACCTGATTAAAAACTCACCCCCAATCATCCACCAGTGAGTCACCTCACCCAAGGGAATCCACCCTAGTGAAAATAGATCCATATTTTACTAGGTGGGATACACCAAACCCTAGGTATTTATTTGATGTGACACCACTTCCATGTTCATCCAATATAGTGACGTGTCACACAAGGTCACACATCCGGGGATGCCTCTCCATAGGTCACCCACCTGGTTCACTCATTGCCAACGGTGCCCCACCTAGGAGACACTAACTCTTGTTCATCCACCTGGTATACCACATTACAATGATTATCCACATAATAAAAACCTACCCCAATGTCGTACACTTATGAGACTCCTTTATTATGACTACTCTTAATGGATTAGTATACCCTAGCCATGTGACAATAGTGAAATATCATCAACAAGGTACTCAGTTAGGAAATAGAATGTTCTATTTTTTGGAAAATGGATTAATAATTTTTTAGCCATCATATTATGGAACCATGTAAACCCTTTTTCTTCATCAAAGTACCATGTTTCCCGAGTCCTATATTTTGGTAGTCATTCAATAAGACCCCTTTCAAATCTACCAAATTCAAATGATTAGGTCATTCTTACTAGAATGAAATCCTTTAATCGTCCATTACCTTGATTAGAGGATAATCATTACTTTCTTCTCAAATGGGATGAACTACTGAGGTAATTTGAATAATTGATTCCCATTATAATTAGTGACACTATTGCAATGAAACTAGATTGGTCCCAACTAATTCAAGAATGATTATCTCACCAATTCATTTAGTCGATTGAAAAATTTATCCCTCCTTGAGTAAAAATATATTTTTCTTCCAAGATGTCATAACACACTCACCATCCTGCACTTTCCTAATCTTAAATAGGGAGAAATATGAGAGGATATGGTTCTCTTCAAGTGTAATAACCAGGATTGTTCCAATCAATTAATTCATCAATATAAATAAAAAATAAATATGGTATAATCATAAAGGATAGTCTCATTTGATATGTAAAATAAAAATATAACTGACTATTTTCATATAATTTATCTGATCTTACTTTCAATCCAATTTCTCATACTAAGAATTACTTTCATGTTCATTGAGATATAATATAGTCATTCAATTAGCATCATAAAAAATTCCTTCAAGAGAGCCTCTTTCTAGGTGTAATCCCTACACTTCCTTCTGAAGTATACCTTATATGTGTATGACCCACTTATTTATCTATTGTAACACTTTTTTGGACACATAAATCCCCCCAACATTATGTTAAATATTCTATATAATTCTTTAACCTAATGATGTTAAATTGGATTGGGTGTCCTGTCACACAACCTTAAACTAGTTTACTCAAAATTCATGGACTATTATTCATGTTCTGATTAGATAAATTGGATTCCAAAAAAAGTTTCATATAGAATATAATTGTATAGTAATTTCTATCATCATAAGTTTTTATTCATTAGGATATCATACACTTCTTTCATTCTCAAGACCATATTCCTAAGACCTAGTTCATCCCATTCTATAATGTCATACTCCATAGATATTCTCCTCATTGAGGTATATCCTTGATATAAAAATTCCATATAACGATGGACATACCCTCTCCTAGAATATTCATATTTCATTTATATTTCATCGTTCCTAATAGTATGATTCTCCTACTTAGTGGGTAATATTCCAACTAGATATCCAACCCATATTCATTTGGAAAAATTCCCACTAAGCATTTCAATAAAATGAAAACCTTGTGTAAACCCTACACCATCCATTTTTAGGAATCATCCACTTATTCATCCTTACCTATTGAAATTTAAATATATGGGATGTTCCTTATCGCATGACTGTAAAATGTGTAGCTCCAACTACCATGTTTTTTATTTATTACCCCATATGGATTTTGGGAAAACTTTTTCAGGATCAATACCACACTACTAACATGAAAAACTTTATTTTGTAGGGAAAAAACTCTTCAGAACCCAGTTATTGAGAATTTACCATAACATCATAAAATTGAATGTCACCTAGTAAAAATGAAAATATATATATATATAATATCAAATATATACAAACATTCATGAAAATGGATGTTAATGATCAATCTTTAACATGAGGCGTAACATGATACAGATTCAGAAATTTTTAAGGATTCATGAACCTAAATTAAATATTTAAGAGAATCTTTTAATATTAATTTGTTCCCCAAATAGTGTTTTATTATCCTAACATCTCATTCTCAAGACCAATAAATTGTTTTGAGAATGAACAGTGATTAACACCAGTGACCTCCTTCCATTGGAAAGAAGATATATATCTATATATATCCTATGATTGATGAGATAGTAATTGAGTTTCCTCATATCCACAAAACCCCCATTTGTGATGGTCTAAAACATGGATAATGACATGGTTCAAATATTCGGAATCCGAAGATACCGTCTCCCCCAAAATCAAGTTCTAGTTCAACTTCATTTGGGGTAAACCAAATATCACAAGCCTGATGTAAATCATTTAATTACCAAAATAATCATGTCATCTTAATTTTTGGGTTTTCATTCATTGTGTGTGATATAGAATAAATAAAAAATTAACCAACATGACTAATTGAACTATGAATTTTTTTTCAAAATTAAATATGATTTTGTTACAACATTATTTTCTATTTTGTTTATGTTATTCTTAATATCTCCATGGACCATCTCTAGATATATATTTTATCCAGAGTGAATGAAATATCATACACCAAAAATTATCACATCAAGGAACATGAAAAATTCATAACCTTGATGAATCTAAGGAAGGAATCGCCAATAATATATCTTAAACACTATGTGTATAATTTGATGGTGAGGTAGTACAAAAATCATGGTACAATTTTGACATTAGTAGCTATCCACGAGGGTGTCCATGCACTAATTCCTACAATATAATTACTTAATATGAATGTTAATATGTGTCCAATAGCACTTTTTTACACAATTAATCACTTATAGAGTTTAACCATATAGTTTGATAATCAAAACCATCCTTATCCTATATTGGTGGATTGGGAAGTTTACTAAGAATCGATTATGTAACATGAGATCTCAAGATGTTCACTACCTCAACTAGAACCGTGTGACCCAAATATCTTTGAATCTTATTGGGGTTTCCACTTATTAATTTCCCCCTATGTCACCCAGATCAATGAATTTAGGAGATCTTTGGAGGAATAATGGTTCTTTGACAATAGGGGGAAGTTTTATATCTTAAGACCCATAGAAGGAGAAAAAAATGTTCAATAATAATAACCCACGAGATTTACCATATCATAGTTCAATCCAAATATTAATTAAATCAAATTGTTAATGTATTTAATGGTAGGGACATAATAATTCTTATACATGTTATGTCATCTTGTATATCCGAATAGATCATGGAGGATAGGAATGGTTGTATATACCCACACTTATTGAGAAGGTGGAACATATCCTCACACCTATTATTGAATCCCAATTATATATAATAGTATATATAGGGGGTAAACCTAGATTCATGACCATATCCTACATAGGTTTCTAGATGTTGATATCATGTGAAGAAGGTCGTAGTCAATATACCCTGGTGATCATCCTAATTTTGGATCATATTCCTTATCTTTTCAGAGTTGATGAAGCACAAAATCATATCATAAAAGAAAAAATAGTGGGAATATATTCTTATGGCCACCCAAGATTCTAATTAATCCATTTTTTCATTTTCCATGATGGTGGAACAAATTCTTACTCCACTTCTTCCTGATCATTATTGATTTCATTAATTAGTGGATACAAAAAGGTAAACACTTACTCATGCCTAGTCTAAGAGGACTAATTGATATATTTCAATGGAAGGAAAGGGACATGACCATATTAAAATTTGGATTCAAGGGTATCATTTTAAATGCATATTAATGGTTGGAGTTTAAACCAAGGGGAATCCCATCCAATGTGGTTATCCATAATCCCAAACAAGATCATCTAAGAAAAAATCTCTCTGCATGTAGACAACTGTCAAAATATAGACCAATATTCATGCTCTAGTAAATATTAGTATTGTTGAGGCCTTTCAATGATTTTCCATGGATTCCCACAACTCCACCTACAATGTGATAGAAGGATAGGGTAAATCCATTCATGAAGTTCTCCCCATGAAATTTTAATTAGTATTTCAATAGATACTCCCTTGAAAACATGATAAGAATATCCTCATGTCATAGAATGTTCATTTAGGGAATACATATACATTTAATCACAAAAGTGATAATGGTTGATCATATTTTCTATATCAACCATAACTTTTGATATATCTTATTCATCAACAATATGGAAAAACTCAATTTCGGATAACTCATAGAAAAATACCATTGTTTCCCAATCAGGAAGAACAATGTTTCCACACTAATGATGAAGAGGTTATTAAAATATTTAAAATTTAGTCATGGATAACAAACCAGATATGTTATAGCACATTACCACTCATTGGCTAGACACTTTTATAGTGTTAATGGAGGATTTCAGGAATTTCTTGGGCCATAATTTGTGGTCAACCTTTCATCAACTAATGGAAAAGAACCTCCATTATCAATATGAATGAGACCATCTCTAGGGTGTGAAGAAATATCAGATCAAGATTGATAAACTCTCAACAGACTGGAACCTGGTGTTAGAGAAGCCTTAACAGAACTTTCAGTATGATTGTATCGATAGATTAAAGGCTATTTGGTATATAATCGATCACACCACATTTGAAATGTGTATCTACATACATGGAAGATATGGATAACTTAATTTTATACCACTCCTAATAGGGAATATTCCCTCTTATGTGAATCAAGTAATGTAAATTAAATAATACAATTCACATAACCAAATAATTAATACAATAGTTGGACTATCCAATGATACCATTATGCCTCTAAGAGGTGAATGTGGAATTACTGAAGGGTGTGGTCCATTGATAGGATCTTACACTAGTATTAAATTAAATTATCTTAGTCATCCAAATTGGGAAAGATTATATAGCCAACCACATAATAATCTCTCTTAGAAATTGCACAATCTATGATAGGATGTCACTTGGATCACACTTGAGTGAATGTTTTCAAAATATGAATATTGTATTTACTTTTGATAAGGAAACCACACATTAGAAACCACATCTTATAGGTTTAGAAGAGTTTTTATTACCAAAACCACCCCTAGATTCATCATACCATAAACTCATAGATGATGTGATGGTGGTGGAACTTTTATAAAATGTTAGCCAGTATTTTTAGAATTTTTTATTATCCCCCCCAGGAGTTCAGTATATTTAAAGATAGGTATCGACTCTGGGTAGCTAACAACACAACCATTCAAATAATTTCATGGTATTTCCCTATAATTTAGTTCATGATGAATTGGGAAGATTATAGACATTAATATGATCACCATATACAAATAAAATATAATTTGACATCCATTAAACAAAATCAAACACCATATACATCAAAAAATTAAAAACATACTAAAAGTAAAGATCCAAGGAAAGACCATGATGTTACTTTTTAGAGGGAGATATATTAAAATGTTTTTAATTTATATTTATATTTGGAGGAAACATTTCCAACAACATAGTTTATATTAATGAAAATTTTCATCCTCAATACAATAGTAGTTACATATTGAGTTAAAAACAAAAAAGTACCCAACAAAATGAACAATATCTATATTACGGCCCACAAAACACTTGAAGAATTCATGTACACGAAAATTAAGAGTTTATCCTAGAACTTTCCTCCTAGAAAATATTAATTCCCACATCCTAAAATATTTTCTACCAAATATAAATGGAATGTTGGGGTGATATCATAATAAACACTCAATGAATTAAATTCCCTATACAATAAATAGAAGTTATATTAACATTAGTCTAATATTTAATAACTAAAATAGTTCAATACTATGTTTATTTGGGTAAAAATTCCTACTGAGTATGACTTTCAGACTGAATTGAACATATCTCCTACCACTCATTAATATAGGGCCACCAATCCCATGAGAGTAGTTTTAGGGAATGAGGTTGGATCATGTTTAAGGAAATTGGAGAGGCTTCAGATCTCTCTCTCGCGGCTCCTAGGGCTTCTCCTTGGCGCTCCCGTTTCCTCCCTCCCCAGCCTCCTCGCCCTATAATGTTAGATCTGGAGTGGCCTGGGGAGGGGGGGTTCCTTGTTTCATGTTTTAGTTGTCTGATTTTAAGTTTTGTTGGTTTTCGTTTAGTAGTTGACGCTTGAAGATGGCAGATCCGGGGACCTCGCTGCTGCCTCTGCCCTCTGGTGGATTTTCTTCGGAGGTCTCGGGTGCTCGCTATGGAGGTCTCTTGGAGGTATCTTCTTATTGTTGCGTTTCACATTTCTTCATCGTTTCCGGGGGTCTGGTCCTTGGGTGTAAGACCGGATGCACCGGAACACTCTATGGAGCGTCCAAGGATCTTCTCTCGAGGATGAACGGTTGTGATGTGGCGGTTTAGCAACTTGTGGAGGTCGTCTTCTGAGCTGTGGTGGTAGAGTGTGTTTGAGGGTCTCTGAGGGCTGTCGCCTGTGGTTGGAGTGTCTGATGTGGGGTTCCCCATTTTGTTTGTTTGATTTTGTGATTTTATATGGATCGTGTGGTTTTTGCGGTTCCTTGTTTTTGAGATGGAGATGACGGGTCCTCGCCGGTGTTGTTTTGGTTTGACGACATTGGTCGCTGGTGAAGACGACGTCGGGAGCCGGTGAACCATGTCGGTGGTTCAAGAATGTGCGGCGCGCGATGGTGGTCAGGTCGTCGTGCAGCTTTCGATTGGTGTGTGGGAGATTTAAGGGTTGAAGTGTGGTCTGGATGGTGCGCGGCACGAGGCTATCAGCACTGTCGCGGGATATGCTGGCAGGTGTGAAATGATTGTGGTCGCGTGAAGTTGGCGATGCTCGTGGCTCGAGGCGGTTTACAGGGAATTTGAATTTGATAAAGAAATATGAAATTTTTATTTCGCTTGAATGTGGTGATCGGTTTAACAGATGTGGTGTTTTGGTGTAATGGGTACCGGCAACCCCTTAAACCGGATTTAGAAAATGGGAAAAAATGATTGTTGTTGCTGTTTAAGGAAACTGATTTTTTTGAACATGATAATTGTGTAATACCAATGAATCACATAAATGCAACAACTTCATCCCTCATTCTGTGAATGTCACCCAATCATAGTCTTATCAGATAGACACATACCAATGTGTTTAGTGAATCTACATCCACATTCACTAAAAACATACTTTCTACACTCACAAAAAATATTATTGACTCCAATTCTCCTCATATCTACTGACTCTCTTACCTCTCAATTAGATTACATGGATGAGTGGTGTTCACCAATAAATATTGAATGGAAACCATTCCATGATTATTTGAATTCTACTCTAGATCATCTAAACATTTTGAATCCCAAATTTGTAGTCATCAATTGAATGGGAGATCCAAAATATCACATTTTCATTTTTTTTCCTAATGTTACCTAATAGTGGTCCCACTAAATTGACATGTTGTTGAAAAACATAGGTGTTTCATAGAGACCATGCTATAGCTAGCCTTCAAATACTTCATTTTTATAGTTGATAGATCTATTATAATGTGGTAAGACCTCCTTAATCAATTAATTTATGGATTCATATCCATAATTTAGATGATTATGATTATCCACCAAAAAATTTAAAACAACATTAAATTGAGAGGGTCTATACTTTCATCTCCTAATGGAAAGGTTATACTTAATCACTCAGTATTCATCCCCAATAGTAGAAACTATTTCTTCCCATTATAAGGAATAATTTTTATGAGATACATATGCTATTGGTCTCATTGAAAAATCATGTTTTGTTTCATGAGTTTACTTACACAGAACAATATTTAGAGGATTTCATTTTTTGAAACAAGGATAACACTTTACAAGTAAAAAATTATTAATGAAGAAGGTATATAATTCCAAAAATACTACCCCCATTCCTCAGCTAACACTAGAAAATTATATTAAACCTGATTAAGATCAATATATCCAGAAACCTTCCATAAATCCCCAACAACAAAAAAATAACTGTTGTTTAGTTCAATGATATTTCCATATCCATCCATGATGAGGGGACCAGATGACTAAAAATTATTATTTTCAAAAGAGAGACGGTTCTAGGATAATTCATTAGCGCTAAGGAATACAATATCATTATGATTTCTAATGATCGGAATTCTGATAAATACAGTAACAATTATCATCTTGACCAATATAGTTATAATTAGATGTTAGTACATAAATTCCATGTAGGATTAATTTTTTTGGATGTCATTTTGAATATTGTTAATTATTTATAGTAAATATTAGGTAATCTATAAAACAAGTTATAGAGGTATCCAATGTACAAATAGAGGTGTAAGTTGACGAATTAAAAGTCCTGACCATACATGAAAATAAGTTATATAACTTGATGAACCCAATGATAGTCAGTCCAGATCATTCTACTTCTAGAGACAAACTAAATCAACCAATTATGGGTCCATCTATCATAGAATCATCCAAATAAATATGGTAAAATCTATTATATGGATTTATGTGTAGAAAAAATATAAAAATAATGATTATAAGAAGTTTGTGTAAGTAATTACCAAACTGGTACATACCAACATATTGTTTTCCCACAACATATTAGGCATGGTAATCCTAAACAAACAAAATCACTCTCATAATAAGAATCACATTCAGACTCAATAAATTTTATTCTCTTAATAGACCCATTAATTTATAAATAATATCTATATTAACACATGTTCCCCACACATAATAGTGTATCCATAAGTAGATTCCAAATTAACATCAGGATTAGTGGTGACACAATCACACCCAAGATCTACATTGACATAATGTTCTTTCTAAATCAAAATACATTGATGAAACCCAAGGATGATAAATCTAGTTTATACAATAGGAATATAATGTTTCCCTTGAATTATCCAGAGTCCATCCAAATTGAATAATCCTGGAGGACTGATTAGTAGGTGTACAACTATCTAATCAACCCATAAGAGTTTAAGGACCATCTCGGATCAACCTGCCTTCAATAAAAATAACTCGAACCTCCACCCAATATCTATAAACCTATAAATTAGTTACTGTATCAGAAATTTCCTAGAATAATGAACATCTAGTTATTGGGAGGCATTATCATCTACTATAAATGGAAAAGAATCTAGAAATATTTAGCTACTTGTTGAGATAAACAGTAAATTCTATCACTTTTAAACATTCAGAAAGAAACAATGGAATAATTTTTAAAGACCATTTATATCTGTTAAGAATTTGAGACTACGGTTTATATAGCCACAATGTATCATGTAGAAACTATGCATTTGAGTTTCATGCATCCATATCATTCATAGAGCAGAATTTTTTAGGATACCTTCAAGGGACACATCTGATCCATATACCCATTAGGAAATATTGATAATGTCATCATTGACTGACCCTAGTTGATAATGGATCTAAGAACAATCATATATAGTTTTAGAGAGCCTAATGCATGGGTAATGGTTAAGATATTTTTTCTCACTCTATATGAACCATTTAGGGGAACACTAGAAGTCTAAAACCCACCTTGAAATGATTAGTTTCAAATTTTAGTTAATATATATTATCTCAACTGTTGAGTTCATCGTATTCCACCTAGACAAATAATTTAACATAAAATTATGAAGAACCTAACCTGATATGCATGTTTCAGTACTATTATCCTACCATTTGTGATAAAAGTACCCCATATTTAAATGGTTGGAGTATTGTGTGGAGATGGTTCCCCTATTAATCTTCAAAAACCCACTATGGGTAAGAGGGTTTACACCTGATAAAAAAGTTTCCAATGATGGAAGGAAATACTCTAGTGACCATACATTGTATACATAAATATAACTTTATAATAGGTTAATATTCAATATATAAAATTATTATCCACACAATTTTTTTTAGGATTAGTGTTTTTGGTAACATTGATTCCAAAACACCATGTTCTTGATATATCTTCATAATATCCCTCTATGTTCTTTATAAGTACCTTACATGTTAAATATATAATTCTTAAAATTATTCTACATATACTAGGGAAAAGATACATTATAAATTGTGTTATAAGATGCTCACTAAGGGTATACATTGGGATATGTTTAGAGTAACTTAAATATAAAAGAAGTAAAAGGATATTTAAACATGATATTAAAATTTTAAAACTATTCCCTATATATAAAAGATAATAATATTAATTCATATCATAAACCTTGGTAGTTCATAAGATATAAATCATTAATTAATAAAATAACATGATCCTTGAGAGAATAAATTTTATATAATAAATATATTATTTCATACAAATATTTATGTAAGAACATTTCAATAGTTAAGGCTCACTACCAAGAAAATCATAGTGAATTGGATTCGCTCCCCATTTTATCAGATCGATATTCATGGATCACTCTCATGAAAATCATAGTCGATAGAGTTCCTTACATAATAGGGTTCACTCTCCATTTCATTACTTATTATCTCATGAGATATTAATATTTAACCACATCATTAGAGTGTTATATAATTACATTCCTACCCATAATATAATCTAATTACATTCATATGTGTTCTCAAAAATCATAAATAATTTAGAATATATTATAACTTGTAGAAATGAAATGTGTTTTATGAACAGTTTAACATTTCATCATATCATAAAATCTAATGATTAAAAAAGTGTTATAAACATACAGTCTATATAAGCATAACATATCCAGAGAAATAATAAACATGGAATCATTGTAAGGTAACCCCAATAAATCATAAGTGGAATTAGATGATATTATCATAGAAGAAAAATTAATTTAAAAGATCATATTATCATTTTTGTGGAAAATACACTTCTCACTATGATATCCCATATTTAAAATCTATAAAATTTTCCAATATCAAAGTAAAAATTTTCATCATAAGGAAACTTAGAAACAAGTAAAGGAATATAAAAATTGTTGATTAGTCATGATGATAGGATATTATTTTCATGTCGCATTTGTAGAAACAAAGATTAATTTTACATTTTATGTAAAAAATCAAAAATAAATAATTTTGTAAACAAAAGAAATATTAAATTAAATAAATTTTTTTTAAAAAAAATGGTCAAAATGAATTTAAAAAATTATTGTATATTAGCTAAATCAATATTGATTTTTTTTTAAAAATGGATATGGAAGAGAGTTAAATTTTGACTGAAGAGATATACAATGTCAGATGTATGTCCTAACATTTTTTTTGTCTCTTAAGTTCATTAACAGAGGAAAATGAAAGGAAAACTAGTGTTCTGAATAAATAAAAATTTGATAATAAAATTTATGATATCCTTTTGGGATATTTCAAAAAAAAGTAAGCATCATAAACTTAATGATAAGTGATATGAATAAAACATTATTCTATGATATAAATCCTTAGCATCTTTCATAGAATTTGAATAATAAGTCCCATGAAATGAATTAACATATATGGATATGTATATCCCAAAATTCTCATTAAAAATATTAGGGTAATTCATGGATACTATATATACCATATAAAATATAAAAATGTTGAATATGGAATGTGTCTCATAAATATTAAAGTGATATTAAGGTCACATTCATCCATGTTAATTTTATTCAAAATCATTCTAGAAACCGGTATTATAAATTTTAATTTTTTATAATTCCATACCATAATCATATATATTCGTTTTATATAATATATTATCCACTTACAACATTTTAACCACAAATTATTAATAATTCTTAATAGATGATAACTATTTCCTTTTTATTTAATAATTTTTAATCAGACATTAATTCTATTTCATGGTGATCATTATACAATAATTCTCAATAATTTTATCATTATATAAATAAAATATATCTTATTTATATTTATATTTAGTGTCATCCATAAAATTTTGGTATTCAATAATGAATTACACCATTCATAGAGAGGATGGGTCCTACACACACATGAAAATTGTTTTCACATATTACAAGGTAGAACAAAATAAAGTTTAATAATAATTCACCATTGCAGAATCATTATTAAAATATATATATTCATTAAATATATTATTATAATCATCTATTTAAATAATAAATTTAAAAAGAATCACATCGGTTCATAGGGTGGTAATCCACATGTACGCATGAGTGAAATTATCGCATTCTAATGGGTTAGAATGTAAGATGGTAGAGACATGTATTATAAATATATAATTATAGTTATCTCATAAATATTATATATAAAATTTTTTAAACAACATAATATCCATCCATGGAGGATGGATATAGATATTGAATTGTACCATTATGTTTTGGTTGTGGTCCACATGTACGTATCAGTGATACTCCCACATCCATTTCACTAGAAAAGATCCTAGATATTTATTGTTCCATATTCATAATAACATTTAAGTATACTACTACTACTAAATTTATTATTATACGATGAAAACCATATATTTATATGACGTGGAAGATGAAATAGATTTGAATAGGTAGGGTGAGACAATTACTTCTTCATCGATAGGCTTCTATTAGATCCATTATTAAGGAAAAATTGAATTGTCTTTTATGAATAAATGAACCACATAATAATGTTTAGGTAATTTTATAAGGTAATTGTGTATGATTTAGTTTTTTTAAAGGATGATTTTGGTTTAAATTAGAGAAATTATTTGTTTCCTTTCATAATTGGGTGAGCAGACGCACACGAAATTTCTTATAACATTAAAATATAATAATTTCATACTAAAATGTTTCTTCCAAATGAAAAGATATTTCAATTTGGGGTAGTATTATTTATAAATATGTCTAAAAAATTATATTTATACATGTTTAATTATAAAACATACACTTATTTTTGTTGATAATGGATGAAAAAATGGATTTTAAATTTTTATTAAATGATAATAATTCCATCACTTTTATAGGATAGGGGAGGGGAACTCATGGAATTTATTAAAATATTAACTTAATATATATATTAATTTAAATGTCCAAATGGATCCAAATTTATAATATCTAAATATAACATGATTATTTTTTAAATAATATCATATAATAATATGTGGTTAGATATAGAATACATTTATAACCATGACTATTTGTTTTAACCCCTCGTTAACCCTTTTCACACTTACCATTAAGATAATGTTGTTTAGTAATTGAAGGTCATGATATTTAGTATAAATAGGAAAGAATAAAATAAATAGACCATGGATGATATTTTCAATCATATCCCACTAAATTGGAAAATTATAGGATTTCAATGAATTTTATATCATTTAATAGAATATTATTTTATTAAAATATCAGTAATGTGATGTTTACAAATATTCATTCACATCATTTTTTATATGAAAAATAAAAAATAAAAAATTTAATTAAAATGTTCCCGAAACTCCATAATTTTTATTTATAATCTCTAAAATTCATGGGAGACATTTATTCTTTCAAATTACATTAATTTTAATATATTTAATATCAATTATTTTATTTTTCAATTAAATAAATAATACTTTGGTAGCCTTGTTTATAAATTTAAGGAAATTGTGTTTTCAAAAAAAACAAAAATAAATTACCATGATGAATTTAAATAATTTATATTTTAAATTAATATTTTTAGCTGAAAATACCCTCAATTTATTTCCATAATAGAAATATTTTATTTATTAGAAACATGAGCGTTAAATTTTTTACATTTCTTTAAAAAAAATATTTAAAGATCATAATCACATCTTAAAGGAATGAAAATCACATATTAATGAGACATGGATGAGTATGGTGAAAATTAATCAAAAAATAGAATTATTGAATGTGTTACAGTCATTTTATAGTCCCTATTATTTTATTTTTGAAGTTATATACCTAATTAATGCTCTACTATGGAATGAAATATATTGAGGGTACTTTTAATGTTGACCAAAATTAAAAGGAAGCTATTTTATTAATTTGGAAATACTAATTCCAAATATTTTACACTTTTTTATAAATTTAGACAAAAACGTTTCATAATTTAATTTAAAATTATACATTAAAAAAGAAATGAAAGAATGTTTTTATAAATAATCCCTTTAAAGTATAAAATGTTTTTATACTAAATTTAGATATAAATTTTTCTTAGAAACATTAATTCTATTAATTTAAATCACAACAAACTAATTAAATTTTAAAAATAATCCAAAATCTAATTTTACTTTATAAATTCATTAAAAGATAACACAGTTTTAAAAAAAACTATATTTTTTACTATTCATTATAAAAGAAAAACATTTTATTAATTTTTATGAAATTAACATTAGGATAGTATTGAAATGGAAAATGAAAAACGAAGTTAATTTTTTAAAATTTATATTCAACGATGTTTAAATTTTGGTTTTATATAAAAACATATAATATTTAAAAATCCAATCTGGTTAGAAATAATTATTTTCCCTTCTAACATCAAAGATGTTTAATATTTTTATAATGAATATCACTTTATAAAATATAATCGATGAATATATTTTGAAATGATTCATATCAACATTATATATATTATAAAACTCTTCCCCTACTTTTCAAATTTCATCTTTAACATTTTATTCACTTATTAAACGATCAGGGATACCTTTACCTCATATCATTTTTGTATTCCAATGTTTCTTATTCAACTATATTGTTTTTACATAAAACCATAACCTATTTAATTTACTTATTCTTGAATAAATTACCAATATCTTTAAAAATATGAATATGATATTTTTTATATGAAATGTTCTCTTGAAACTAATTTACCTCAGGACTGAAATCATGAGATGAATCTAGAACATTCTTTCATAATGTAAAAACATGAAAATCAATGTTGACCATAGATAAAATCATAGTAAAAGATACTCAATAAGAAACTAATCAAAAAATATTTAGTATTTCATATTATTTAACTAACTCTAGTCTTGTCATCTGATTTTTAATAAAACCCACAATATATTTTCAGGGAGATACATTATGATAAACATGATCTCCAAAATCTATGGAGGATGTTTCCTCTAGTTGTCCATATAAACATTCCTCCTAATCTGATATTTCTTATTATGTTTTTAAATTACTTTTTCCTTATAAATCATTTCCTCTTCATGTTTGTGTCCCATCAACTTACTTTCACATACTTTATCCCAAAAAAGATGTATTTCAACATCACATTCCATATAATGTAAAAAAATCCATTTTTATAATGGAATAAAAAAATATATTTTATGAAATCACAACAAAAGAGTTATGTTGATCATAATTTCCATGTTATTTCACTGAACAATAATGAAGTATTTATTTTATGGTATGCATCATTCATTCATATTTCCTATCATATCATGGTTGAAAAGTTGTAATTAAAATTAATTATGTTCCCAACAATGGTTTATATCATTTTTATGACTTATAGGTGAACCTAGAATCATAGTAAAATATAATGGAGATCAAAATTCCCAGTAACCTTAATATATCCTTAATATAAAGTAATAAAATTTGATCTAATGATTGAGTATCCTGATTGGGAATGAAATGTAAAGATTTAGTTAATCGATAAATAGTAAACCAAATCAAATTATTACTTCATGATATATTTATTAATCCTTATATTTAATCAAAGGATATATTTTCTCATTTCAATTATTATATAGGAAAAGGATTAATCATACACATTAGTAATTATAATTATGATTTTACTAGTTGATAAGTGAAACAATTCATAGTAAAGTGAGAAATATATCTTTTCATTCCATCTCACTGGTAATACTTCCAAATATCTATGTATGTCTTAGTACAAAATGGATAGCTGGAAAATAGAGAACTATGAGCTCCCATCAATAATTCAATCTTTAACTAGTAAATACAAGAAATACATAATCTCTTTCCAAATCACTATTAGACCTTAATTTTCAGCTTTAAATTCAATAAACCTATCCATATTAACCAGTTATTCCTTTTATGGTAATTAATTTTTTTTCTTGTGACCTTACTAAATTCTTCCATAAAAAATATATTGTGTTGATATTTAAAACAAAATAGTGTAAGCTCCTGCATCCACAGCTTTTAGGATATTATTAATCAAATCATAACCAACTGTTCATGTTTTAAACATAACATTGTCAATGAATCATTATTTTTCTGACTCAATGATTATCTATATCATTTAATTCTATAGGATATTAATGAATCATTCAATAATAATCCTTCAGATGTTTAATCCACCTACTCTATCTGAAAATCAACTATATATTTGTGAATACATAATTTAAAATATTATGATCAATATATATTTCAAATATGGATCCATATAAATTTTGAATAAAAGTTTTTATTGAAAATAAAAAAAGATTCAAGTTGGAGGTCATGTGTATGATAGTATTTTTGATGTGGTTTAAATTGATTTGAAGTAAAATGAATTACTTGATTATTATGCATTGAGAAAAAACCCATTTCAATTTAATGAACCGCCACTATATATGATATAGTCACAGTTTCGGGATTGAAATCCAAAAACAAGAGAATTTTACAATCTTTTTTTCTTGAAATCAATCATCACATTCTATTTTATAGATTATGATTACAGTTTTTTGTGATAACATAGTTATTTTTCATGAAAATTATGAAAAAAATTCAAAAAACAACAACTAGTAGCTTTCTAATCCAAGAAAGCTATGAATTTCGACAACATTTTTATTCCTTTTTTCTTCATCATCCACATTAGTCTTATCAGGATCAACTATTATTAAAAATTTATTTACAATGTTTTCATGGAATGAAATCAGTTATTAACAAAAAATTAAAATGCTAAATTTTTACTATATTGTATTATAATTAATGGTTTATAGAAAAATGATTAGATGTTTTCCATTATCCTCATATCATTTTGAATAACTGATAATATCATTAATATTAACTATGATAAAATTATCAAAATATTCATAGAATACAGTATTTATAAAATCCAAATATAATGTTGGGGAAATTTTTAATTGAAATAGGATAACCAAATACTTATAATTCCTATATCTATTAAAAAATTGATTTTTGGGGTTCCATCTTCATTTACATCCATATGAAAATACCCAGACTATAAGTGACCCTTTAAAAAATAATAAGATCATAGGATATGCTCGAACAAATCACTAATATGGGGAAAACTGTACATGTTTTTCACTGAGATGTTATTCAATGAACTATAATCAATATAAATCCTCATATATTCATCATTATTTTTTGAAAAACAATATAAAAGTAGACCAATGTTATGTACCTGTATTAATGAATTCTTTTTAAAGAAACTCCTAAAAATTATTTTCCAAATCTAGAAGATCTACTTGATACATTATAAAATTGGGTTATTAAAATTTATTATCCCAAAAAAACTATTTCAATAATAAATTAAACTTTCTAAATAGTTCAAACGCTATTAAAATCATCAAAAAAACATCCATGTATTCTTTTACTACCGTCAAATCCATAATTTTAATAGTTCCATTATATTTAACAATATTTTCATGATAATATTCATTTGTATATTTTAACAATTTATCGGAATCCTGATATGTTCTCAATGGTATGGGTTAATTATTATTTACTAATAGAAACAATATCTGAAAACAAACTCGTTTAGATCAATAATATTACATATCTTGGTAAACATAGAACCAATAAATACCCTTCATGAAAAAAAATCACATAGGGGAAAGGAAATATGATTTTTAGGTAAATTCATTTCAGAAATAATGATAGGATGAATCTTGTAATTTATTTTTTGTATGACGCATCCTTTAGTTGTTTTTACCATATGTTTTGGAATAATTTATAAAAGTATAACATTTAATTTACTATAAAATTTCTCAGAAATGAAATAATGTGTAGAACCAAAATAAAACAGGACATTAAGATGATTATAATAAATAAGAAATTTACCTCAGATACACTTCATCACTCATTGACTCACAGTGATGACCTAGCTCCGATGATTGAGATCTTGGTTTCCCCTCCCCATTAGAGGGGGGTGGGGGCTACTCCTCATTCATTGCCTCTGATGTGTCCTCCAAACCTTCCTTCCCTTCTCAAATCCAGAGTTCCTTCCCTCATTTCTGGGGATCCTAATTTTTTTAAAAGATCCATATTTGTACCATGGTTCACCCCAACACTCTTTTGTGCCTTCAGAGTTTAATAATGATTCAGATTTGTTCAAGATGACTCTGATGGATCAGTTTCTTCATTTAACCCCTTCGATAGATGTCATTGACCATTTTATATTTTAAGTATAGTATCTACAATATTGTGCAACTTTTAGCCTTCTTGGTCAAAGTCATATAATGATCCAGTTTGGGTCGATGGAATGCCTCATCAGTGCTTGGTCTAAATCTCCATGAAGATGTGATAGTCACTCTTTATTTCTCCTTCAGTGGTACTTAGAATTCCACATAAAGAGAAATAATATGAGCACAATGATTTGGGTAAGTTTACTTGGCCTTCCACTTCCCTTCCAAAACACTTCAATATTTCCTATTCATGGCAATATGGTCAGTTGTTACTTATGCTCCGACAGAAAAACTGAATTTGTGTGTCACCCCATTTTCCATCACATCTGTGTGGAGGTTGACTTCTCTAAGCCTCTAATGGATATTTTTTGTATTACTGATGGACAATAATTCTTGGTAGAGACAGGCTGTTATGTTTGAGTCGTGGGCATATTTTTGTAGTTCTTTCTATCAGCTAGGTCATCTAGCTTCAGTTTTTCATAGTGGGTCTTTAAGCAAGAATTTTCACAAATGAGGGAATATTGATCCAATTTTCTATGATGGACCTATCGTGCAACTTTTTAATGTGCATGGGATGGCACATTCAAATTGACTTTTTCAAGAAGACCATGCTTTAAACTCTAAGACTTGGGTGGTGGTTGTCTTAGATAGCGGTGGCACTAATATAGAGTTTGGGATGAAAAAACCCATGGTGTTTCCTACTATGCCTATGTTCAATGATACATTTGACAAGATAATGTTGTATTTTAATATTAATTGTTTTCTAGCTACTATTGGTATTCACATTTGAGATTCTGTATCTTAGAAGGTTATCGGGGGTTCTCATGAGTTCCCTTAAATTCTTGAGGGCTCCTTAATAGTGGAAACCCCTCTAAGGGAAGTGGTAATTATTGAGTTGCGTGACTATTTTGAACATTTTCCAATAGATATGGATTCTGAATATGCTCAACATGTGGAGGGGGAGGTTCCTTTAGAATCAGTGGTTTATAAAGGCGGTGTTATGACACCTTGTATTGGTTAAGCTTCTATTAAGAAGGGGTCTTCAATAGAGTAGGTAATGAATTTGGACATGTTCAAGATTTCCAATCAGTTTGTGGTGCTTGAAAATTAGGACTCGTCATTTGAACACTATTTTACTTAGTAGATTATTGATACCAGTTAGCATGAAAAGTATAAAGTCAATGGGGAGCATGTGAATATGAGGTGATGGTTTCCAATCAGATCATTGATAGTGCCACTCCTGGAGAATCATGTGATAGTCATGTTGATGGGGAGAAGCATCATATTTTGCCATCGGATGATTCTAATAGACAACTTCATCATATGGGAAGTTCTTGTGTGCATTCAACTGGCATGGTTATGACTTTGGTAGCACTATATGGTGATGATCAGGTCACTTGTTTGTAAAAAACCATTTAGTAGGAGGAATCCCAGAAAAATATGATTCTTTGCACATATCACATTGGTTGGGTATGTCTCAAGTGATGATAAAGAGAAAATTAATAATGTCACAAAGGAATGGAGTTATGGTAAATCATCCTATAGTAACATTGTCATGAACGGGGGAAATAAGGTGAATGAAAACGTGGAAGCTGCCTATGTTCCACCAAATAGATGGATAATGAAGGATTACTCCAACATGCCGAAAACCATGTCAACCAGGTCCAAATATAAGGCTCTAAAGAAGTCTTATTATGATCCCAAGTGTGGAGATGCTATCAAGAAAACTCTCAAGAATCATGTCACATCAGATCAACTAAATCTCATGGAGTGGAATTTCACTCCCCTTAAATATTATAACTCACAATCTGATTAGGAATTGGTTGATTCTGGTGCAATATATGATTATTCTTATGGTGTGGAGTTTGATTACTTTGATATGTACTTTTACTCTCATTGTTTTCCATATTTTCTTCCTCATGGTTCCCATCATGCACCTTTTATTCTATTAACAATTTTGGGGGATCAGGCTTTATTCATGGTCCGGTGCCTTTTTGTGGGAGAAATGTACCTTATACCACTTGGTTTAATGGATAAACATCTATTAAAGTAGTTTAAATGGATTTCACCAATGTATTACACTTATTTTATGGATTCTTACTAACATTCATGTTCTTATTCAAACACACATGAACATAATGACATCTATCATTACATTAAAATAATTATTACTACATGTTTATTCAAATTGGTCTTACAACTTCCAATATATTATTAATTGTAATTATGATATACGTTCACAAACATACTACATGTGAAGCACTTACCATACATCCAAAGGCATAACTATTGGAGCCAAAATTTGGGACAAATAGGAGGCTGCAAGATGGCCCCACGAACTACCTCGTGAAGCCACTTTGCAAATTCCCCAAGCATCGCGGCCTCCATGAAGCAAAGAAGATGGAAGGATCCATGAACGCAGTTGACGTTCATGAACCCGCTGTGAAGGAAAGAAGGTGGGACGCTCTGGGAACGCATTTGACGTCAGCGACGCCGCTGCAAAGAAAAGGAGGTCGGACACTCTACGACCCCATTTGACATTCACGACCTGCTACGAAGCCACTAAGCCCCTCTTCGTGCCACGTAAGCTCTGCTCTTTGGTGCCTCTTGACTATAAATACCAATCTCCCCCTGATCCCTAGGGAGTGGGAATCTGACCCTTCGGCTTCCAAGCTTTCGAATCGTGAAGCAGTCTTATGCTCGGTGAACCATGAGCTATGTGAGGTACTTCTTCTTCACAAAGTGCCTCCCCATGGTATTGTTTTGATCCCATCTTAAGGGAGGGATTCCTTTCGTGAATCCTAATGTATTTTGTGAAGGAAGGGGATCCCCAAGGGGACTCGGGTCATCGCATAGCATTTATGTTTCGTGAAGCACCCTTCATGTACACAAGATCTATATTCTAAGGCAGGGTCACTATACTTCACGAAGCACATTGCTTCCTGACACCTTTCTTTGTGAGGAACCTTCGCTCCGTGAGGTTGTGCTCCGCGGATGTCCTTCCACTTCACAAAGCACCACCTATTATCACCTCATCCCAATGCTAAGGCTAAGGAACCTTAATTCGCAAAGCAAAACCCTTCGCAAGTTCTCTCCATCATGCGGAGTAACAGATCTCCACAAGTCCCCTACCTATGGACCCCTCTTCTTGTAAAATCCTTTCCCCGTGTGACCCTCCAAGTTTGCACGATGAGACTTCAATGTCCCCTGGATGATATTGCCTATTGCATTTCTTCGCCTAATGCTTCTTCGCATAGGCATGCAAATGGCTATTGGTTCTTCGCATAGACATGCTAATGTGGACCCCTCAATGATTCGCTCCGCGACACCACCTCAGTACGGCCTTTCTGATGCCTTCCCTCCCACAAGGAGCAGAGGGTACCAGTTATGTATGTCCTAGGGGTGCGGAGCAAACCCACTTCGTCCAAGTTGCAGGACATTAAACTGCCAAGCACCATCATCCTCAACACATGACGTTAAACTTGACCTAACCCCGTGCCTCGCACGCAGGGACCCCCCCCCCCCCTCACCTTGGTAATTCTCTATGCCCCCTGGTCTCCACAGAGGATGATATCCTCTTTCTGGGAGTGGAGTTTGTCTGCTGGTAAGTGCAACCACCTTGGTGTAAGCCCCTAGATTTTATTGCAGGAGGAAACACCCATGCTCCTCCTCACATCCTCAGTGCCAAGGCTAGTGAAGGGAATGATAGGGAATGGGGATCCTTCTTTCTTCGGTCCAAAATCCCTCTCCCGTTGCGCTTTGTCTCCATCGGGCCTCCATCTCAGACTAAGTCCCAATCTCTATCTCCCGGGGCCGCTCCACGCGTAAGCCCCACTCCAAATCCCATGAACGCACCTTTCACGACGTGATTATCATGTCTCATCCACCTCTTGTTTCTCACACCGAGCACGACACACTTGGTCTTAGAGTAAGCATCAACCATGGAAACACCCTCGTCCGGCATGACGTTAAATTGTACATCTAAACAATGTGGACTTTGATCCATGTCATGGAATGGTACGTAGGAAGCCTCCATGAGGTTCAAACCCAATAACCATTGGCCCCGACCATCTTTGTTTCAGTGCACCAAGACCCATTAACACCTTTGGCAGTCTAAAGTGTAAGCCCCACAACTATCTGAACTACGGGGACTTTGATCCTTGCCAAGGCATGGTACGTAAGAAGCCTAACAAGGATTAAGCCTTCCATACACCTAGACCAAGGTCCTTATTCATATAATTTCTCTGACACCAAAACCTGAACTATGGGGATATTGATCCATGTCAAGTCATGGAATGTAGGAAGCCTCCTTGATGTTCAAGCCCACCACCAACCAGTCGTTCTGACCCCCCCCCCCCCCCCCCTTCACATTGGTTCACCAACATCCTTCATGACGTTAAACTATACACCCAAACTATGGGGACTTTGATCCATGTCAAGGCATGGTAGATAGGAAACCTCCCTAAGGTTCAACCCCACCACCACCTGGTCATTCCGACCCCACTTCACCTCGGTTCACCCCCATCCCGCTTGACGTTAAACTGTACATCTGAACTACATGCACTTTGATCCATGTCAAGGCATGGTACGTAGGATGCCTCCATGAGGTTCAAGCCCAACAACCATTGGCCTCAACCATCTCTGTGTTAGTACTCCAAGCCCCATTAACACCTTAGGCATTCTAGAGTGTAAGCCCCACACCACCCAAACTACGAGGACATTGATCCATGTCAAGGCATGGTACGCAGGAAGCCTCGCGAGTTTCAAGCCCATCACCCATCGGACCCTCGGTCCATCTTCGCACCGGTTCACTAGACCCCACCTGAACTACATGGTCTTTGATCCTTTCCAAGGTATTGTACTTAGAAATCCTCCACGAGGTTAAAGCCCAAAACCATCATACATCCTGATTCTTACCTGGTCCACCACATCCCAGTGAGATCATGCCACCCCATTCCCTCCCACAGCATTCGAGATGCTTCCCACATGTTGGCCCCAATATCGGTATTCCCTCCGGGGGATTTCTTCATCTGATCCACTCTAATCTGTGTTCTGATTAGTCTGATCGATCTCCGCTGGACGTTAAACTTCCGGCATACCCCATATTAAACACAGGAAGCTGAGGAAAACATCATATACATACCTATGTCATATGATTCCCCACGTTCGATGTGGGATGACTCGGGTTTCCACGCCCTTGAGAAGCCATTTAATAAGGGACAGAAGAGAGACACACCAATCCCCAGAGTCCAGACACGTTAGTGATGCCCCAGTGTGACTAATCCCCTAACCAAAGGTTGCTTCCCTGAGCGGACCCCTTGGAATGTCCTGACAGAAGTAGCCTAAATAACTAGTGTCCATGATGATATGGTGTCGGGAAGATTTTCATGAACAATGTATTAAATCTATGAGGGATACTCGGACTAGGTGAAAAGTTCTGAGGAGGAATCCACGTAAGGAAGAACCGATATCCCATCGTCCCATTTCGATCAAGGAGAAAACATCCTTGAATAAGGAGAGAACGCCTCCCACCTTTGGAAAGCGGGAATGCGGGGTAACAAAAGCAGTTCCTGTCGCACTCAAGAAGACGGACGTGCATGCCCCGGCCAAAGCATAGGAAATAGAAATGGCGAACCTGATGTGAAATTCTTCTACTCAATATGGATATTTGTAACACTCGGGGCATCCATGGATTGACATGTCACCAGATCCAGCTCTCCGGTGCTAAGTCCTGCCATGAAAATAGTGGTCCTGGCCTGAAACTCACCAGATGTTTGGGAAGTAGAACATTGGGCATCCCGTTCTGCAATGTTGTCAGTGTGGATCCCTCTTACCAGCCACGGAAGACAGAATGGATTTGGGAAACTGGTTTTCTATTTCATTTCCTAGCGGTGTTAATGAATTAATCTCCCTGCTTCTAGGAATCAGGTTGCTGCCACGGGAATGCGATCACCACCCGCCCACCTACGTAGGGGTAGGTGCAACGCCACCATAGCCGCTCCGCGTGGATTTGTAGCTTCCGCAATGGCATCTAAATCCACGAACATGGGGCCCCCACACCCAATCTCCCCATAAAAAGTCATCCAACGAAGGGTGATTAACGACCTCATACGCCGTTACGAGGAGGAGGGTATAATCCCAACTAGGGATATGGCCCGCCTGGACCTGGAGGAATTTAGGCCCTACCGTCAATGCCACCCCTGAGGGACGTATAGGGAGCCTCTTCTCCCCACCCCAACATTCAATAATTTTGGGATCCTGTCCCTTGAACTCTTCGATGACTCTTTGCCTTACGCTGATGAGGTGGGCGATGTCCGGCCTAGCCCGGTCAGAGTCCCTATCTAGGGGCTCCCAGCGAGGGTCCCCACTTGGCCGCGTCAATGTCGCTGCCCTGCCTTGCTAGAGGAGTAGGTAGGCTACGCACCTGAACCACCAGCACCGACTCGCCTGACCCGATGCCAGTGTCGGGCATGAGCTGAGGATGCCTGCCAAGGGGTGTCAATGTCAACAGATATTGTTGCTCGAGTCACCACCGACACATATCATCAAGTCCTGAAACACACTGATAATATTCGCTCATATTCCCAATTGGGATTGAGGCCCCAACCACCCCATGGGTAGGCTGGGTCAACTCTCCTGGTTGCAGGCACGGACAGTGGTCGTCGTGAACTAACCTATGGCGATGCCACCCCATACGGAGGTCCTCCCCGTACCACCACCACCAAGAGCATGGGTCTACCCCACTTCGAGGCTCGGCATGGAGGTCTACCCCATGCAACCCCCAATCCGAATGAGGGTCTACCCTGCGGTAGTGATGTTCGGTACGGAGGCATCTCTCGTGCCCATCACACTAGGTCTGGAGCCCTTCCTCCTTCCCCCGATCATCGACATGGAGACATTACCCATCTGGTCTCCCTCTACTGTGGGGATCCTCCCTACATCCCCTCCGTAGCTGGTGAAGGTCCTCCTCGCCCCGGTAACCAGAGGGGTGAAGGCCAGCCTCACTCCACCCGCACTAACCATGGAGGTCCTCCCCATGCTCCTGCCAGTTTCGAAGGAGGTTTTTCCTGCTCAGGTGCTGCTCATGGAGGTCCTCCCCATGTCCTTGTTGACATTTTTTACGGTGTTCCTCGCACCTCGACTGTCTTAAGTGGAAATCCTCTCTTCCCTGGCACCAGTGCGGCCAAAGGACCACATGTTGGAAATCGGCCCTTTCCCGAGGAGCCACCCAGGGGCAGGAGGGCAGGTCATCGTTTACACAAGTAGAATCCTGGGAAGGCCCAGATGGAGATCAAACCGGTCCACTACTCAGACTCTAAAGTAGAGTGCGACTAAGCTCAGGAACCCTCCTCTTGCTTATCCGAGTCAAGGGATGGGGTAGGGGTGAGGCGCTTAGCCTTGTCCTATAAGAATGTGAGGTCCACAGGATTCTCACCTCCCTCCGTAGGTTTATCCAGGAGGATGAAAATCTGGCGACCCCACAGTTTACAGTTGTACGGTCACCACCATCATTTCCGGAAGCACTTTCTACCTCCACAATAGATCACAAAGAGCTATTCTGGGGACCAATGGCAGGCGAACAACAGCATGACCTACCACCAGCAACCCTGGCCACCAATCTATGAATGATGACATCCAGTCCATCCTATCACGATGTAGTGGCTAGGTAACTACACTCTTCGAGGGACAGCCTGAGAATTGGCAGCCAGTCAGCCCGTTCGTCGTATTCTCAACCGGCCAACCTACCGTCCCAGCGGTCTGCCGCAGCACCACTTCCAGTCCCTCAACCACCCCCAATTGGTGAGTGGGGAAATCAAGGGATAGACCCTGAATTTGAGCCAAGGAGCTTCTGTATCATCCTTGTAGCGGACCACTTCCCTGAGAAGTTCTGGCCTGCAGTAGCACGGGATTTCTGCATACTCGACTCCCTCGCCCCAAAGGAATTTGAGTGTTTCCACTACACCCTTTGGGCAATGCATTTCAATCTCCATCATCAGTGTGTGGTTTATCCAAGGATCCAAATGCATTTTGAAGACACCAGTGAGCAGTGTCGTCTAGTTGATCTGGCCGTACTCCCTATGGCCCAGCGCCCTGAGTCACCATGTCATTGTGAGGCCCTCCAGCAGCAATGCGTTCAGAGTATTATGGTACTCCACAAGATTATCAGGGAGGTTACCCCCCACATGCAAGTCTATAGCTGGGGGAAGTATGCGGACCTCCTCTTCAGTCCTATCCGGTAGTAGCCTGACTCGCTATGCGATATTGAGGACATGCCCTTGGGAAGGGTCATGGTCCACCTGGCTGACGGCGTGGACAGGGAGGACGAGCTAGAGTTCCTTGATGAAGACTTATCCCCTGAGGGTGTCCCACCACTACTGGACCCATCAGGGAGGATTACTCATTAGCAGAGGAACCTCCTAGGTATCCCTCCACCCACCGAGGCGTTGGTACTCAGTCGGAATTCTGGCAAGGGAAAAGAGCATGTCGTAGCTTTCAAGAACTCCGACCCATCTGCCTCAGTGCAAAAGGTGGAGGAGGACCCCGAGAAGGCCGTGTTGCACCAGCAACTATCTAATCAAAAGCGTTTGGTCGACGAACTCCTGGCTAAAAGTGGCATAGAGTGACGACCCAACTATGGTGATCCTAGGTCGGGGCAGCAGAGGCAGGAACAACTTCTCCTCAGTGAGATTCCTCCATGAAACCTAGATCATATCGCTCTTGCAGAAAGGGATGAAGCTGGAACTCACGGAAATAGGGTGTGGTATGTCTCAATGAACCCTCCCAAGCGGCATGGTAATCTAAGGAATCCTGTTCAGGTTCCCCCAGCTGCCCCGCAGGCCATCCCACCAGTCGCTCCAGAGCCTCTAAACCTGTCTACCATGTCAAAGAGCCCGGAAACGCACTCATGATTAGGGATCCCCATCAAGACAGGGACCCCCGCCTGGATGATCCTATATAGGAACTCATTTCCCACCTTGAGTCATTGGAGAAGCGGCAGGTGGAAATCCCACCAGATGGAAATCTATATCCAGCCTGGGTGGATGATATGTCGATGCCTATGGGTTTTGGGAATCCCACCTTCTACCCCTTTAACGTGATAGGGGACCTGCCGCAACATCTGGCCCACTTTATCTCGAGGTTTGGGCCTATGATAGGGGTCCTAGTGCAGTAGGAGGCTGCCAAGCTCCGTTGTTTCATTCAGACACTGGAGGGTCCGGCGTTAGTCTGGTACAGCCAGCTCTCCGTCGGATCCATGACCAGCTGGGAGGACCTTCACAGGCAGTTCCTCTACCAGTTCATCTCTACCACCTGGAAGACCAGCATCGTAGACCTCTTCAAGTACAAAAAAAGGCCTGATGAGTGAGTTGCGGACTTCATCTCCTGGTGTAAGGGGATTACATACTCCCTGGACATGTCACTAACTCAAGACCAATTACTGACGATGTGTGTGGGAAATGTCAAGACAGAACTAGTTTCCTTATTTATTAATCAGAACTATCCCAAAGGGTTCCGAGACTTCTCGTATAAGTCCCAACGCCTTGAGGATTCCCTACAACAGGCCAAAAAGGCATGTCCGCTACCCCCTTTGATCCCAGTAAGGAGATCTACCAGAGATGATCCCGCAACGGTGGCCCAAATAGAGGCCCCCAGGTAGCTAGAATTGCTACCAGTAGCACCATCCCCACAGCCTCGCAGAGGACCTCCACTTCAGTTACAGCCTCCGGCTCTACAGAGTCCTCATAATCGGCAAGCGCCCCTGCATAATGTGCCGCCACCGCCTAGGAGGGACAATTAGGGTACACCTCCTCAATAAGCCCTATTGGCCCCTTGTCAAGGATAGGCTCCAAGGGATCTCTATCCAGAAAGAAGACACCATACTTACTCGTTTGGCAAGAATCAAGTCCCCTGTTAATTCTGTAGTTCCCTTGAGCAGGGGATTGTATGCCTGCCTAAGTGTAGAAGGCCGGCAGAGGTGAATCTCACGGATCGCCCCAAATACTGCCCCTATCATCAGATTTTTAGTCACACCCTCAATTAGTTCTATGTGTTTAAGGACTAGCTTCAAGACTAGGTTGATAACAACATATTCAGGTTGGGCCCGGCCTTGGAATATGTTTCGGGTGTCTTTGTGAAGTTAGATATTCATAGCGACAGTGAAGGTGAGTGGCAGCAGGTTCCCAGCCGCGAATCCCAGAAGTACGATGACTAGATGGATCATAAAATGGTTTCACGTGTCCATAAAATAATTCAGGCATGCCTGAATTAGCCAGAGCCTTCATAAGCTGCAACCACCACCTCTGCATCATCATCTCAGCCGGCCACTTCCCATAAGATCAAGCATCGGCAGCGCAAGAAAAAACAACGCACCCCGCCAATGTCATCATCATCCCACACTCTCGGCAACTTCAGGCCCCCTGAGATGGGGATCCCTCTCAAAATCCTCCCTGTGGTGGATGATTCATCGAGTGACAGTAAAGGGTATGCTTCAGTTAATACTGTCAATATGGTAAACCCCTATATAACTCCCGACGAGGGGGAACGCTAGGAGAACCTCCCCAACATCCCCAGTTGACGCCAAAGTTAGTGGAGCCGCGACTATATGGGTCATCAAGGTGCATCAGTCGGAACCTCTTTCCAAGTCATGCATTCCACCGAGACCAAATAGCAGGCCCATCATAGAGCTCAGCACGTGTATCCCTTTCATCTGTTGTGGTTAAGACCGACCCTTCCACCGTTTGTGCTACTGGATCAGGCAGAGCCACTTCGGCCATACCGTGACATGCTTCACCCCGCTACAGGCCAACCTCAACTGTATGGACCTCATCCGGCATCTACTCTTCAGGCTTCGACTGGCGAACAGTGGAATGTTCCCAGCACCAGCCAGCCGTCGGTCCAACCGATAGGGCCCGCCATGACTCCAATCACAGAGCGGCCTCCTGTAAGCATAAGTTCACACATATCACAGAATTATGATGTTCGAAAGAATCTTTCTATTATCCTACTGAGTATTTCCATCTTTGAATCCCTCCGCCTGTCATCAGATATGCATGAGGCCCTCGCTGAGGCTTTATGGAGCCCCCTCCAGTTTGAGACAGAGGTAAAAGCTTCCGAAGCCTTTCATAGTGAAGAAGTTGAGACTGCCGAATGCCAATCCATCATTTAGTTCTACAGAGAGGATGAAGGCGCTCCCATATAGAGGAATATCTTCTTGTTGTACATCACTGGCCAATTTAACGGCATGGAGTTTCACCGCTGTCTTGTTGACACCGGCTCTGGGATAAACCTTATCCCGGCATGGACACTGTGAAAGCTAGGATTATCCAAGGATGACCTGACTCCCTCTGATTTAAGGATCTAAGGATATGACAGGACAGAGCAGACCCCAGTCGACAAGATACATCTGAAGACCCAGTTCAGTGTCCTAGTTTCCAGCACTGAGTTCATGGTTTTCTCCCATGACGCCGCGTATAATGCATTAATGGGAATACCATGGCTCCACCTGCACACGGTGGTCCCCTCATCGTATCTCCAATGCCTCAAGTACTCCCTTAATGGCCGAGTAGGCATACTCCAAGGTGATGCATCTCCTTTCTCCTCTTGTGAACCCCATTATCTAGATGCTGACTATTACAAGAGCAAGGATAATCTGATTCTAGCAAGTGAGGTTGATCCCACCCTGGTCGCAAGTGACCCTTGGGTAGGTCTGGGTGACGCCTGCATCTTCTCAATCCATCGATTGGAAGCCACAACCCCCAAAATGGGGCAATGCTTTGTTTTCTCTGGTACAAGAGGAAGGAATATTCCCAAGTCCAAGAGACGGAGGAGAATCACCTCGTACACCTACACAACCCAGGCTCAGGTGATCCCGGAACCTCCGACTCCCGCACGGTATCGGGACATCCGCCCCATGGCAACGGCAGTACGTCATACATGTCTGCTTCACCAGGATGGGATTAAAGGGATCAAGCCGATGCGCCACTATTTCTTTGATATCATCAAGCGTGGTCCCTTGGGCTAAAGTCCATATGGTATTGGATCGACTACCTTCATCACCATGGTCTCAGAGGTGTGTAAATCTCATAATGCGCTATCCACCACTGTCCAGGCGAGTACCAGCCTCCCGTTAGTTTCCTCTGACCAAGGCGAAGCTCCACCCACTAGGAATCCCTCCTCTGCAAGCGAAGAAGAGGATTTGGAGGATGATCCCCCCACCTTTGAAGAAGGTGTCTCTTCACGATCGATGAACTGGTATAGTTGTACCTTGGTAGCGAGGCGAATCCGAGACCCACATTGATCAGTACCGCCATGTACCTCGAGGTGAAGTAGAGGTACGTGGAATTATTTAAGAAGAATCATGATGTATTCACCTCGAGTTATGACAAGATGCCAGGAATATATCCTCAAGTAGTCGTCCATCGCCTCGGTCTCCCGAAAAACCATCGCAGGTTCATGCAGCCTCCCATAAAGATGCACTCTTCTCACAGTGCCATGGTTGAGGCCTTAGTTGACAAGATAATCATATCCAACTTTGTCAAGGAGGTACAGTACCCCAAGTGTCTAGCCATCATTATTCCAGTCAGAAAGAATAACAGATAGATCAGAGGTTGTATCAACTTCCGAGATCTCAATCGTCACTGTCTGAAGGATGATTTTCCCCTTCTGGTGATAGAATTGTTGATTGAATCAACGGCTGGGTTCCAAGCCCACTCCTTCAGGGATGTTTACTCTGGATATAATAATATCCAGATGGCCCACGAGGATGAAGATTCCATGGCTTTAAGGGTGCCCCAAGGTACTTTCTGTTACCAGGTTATGCCCTTCATCCTGAAGAATGCAGGTGCCACCAATCAGCGGGTCATGCATCGCATATTCAAGACACTCCTCGGGACATTGCTGGAGTGCTATGTGGATGATATTTTGGTCAAATCTTGCTTGCGCCAGGACCATCTCAAGGATCTTGAGAAACTGTTTGGCTTCCTTTGTTCCTGCCACTTGAAGATGAACTCGTTGAAGTGTTCCTTCGAGGTTACTTCCAAGAAGTTTCTTAACTTTGTTGTCAAGTGTTGAGGCATCGAGATTTACCAAGATAAGATCAAGGTGATCATCCAAATTCCTCCTCTAAGAAATATCTGAGAGCTTTGAGGTTTTCAAGGACACTTAGCCTATATATGTCGATTCATTGTGAATCTGGCTGGAAAGTGTATTCCCTTTTCTCGGATAATGAAGAAAGGATCTAACTATGAATGGGACGAAGTGTGTCAGGTCATCTTTGAGGAAATTATGTAGTACTTTCTCCAGCCTCTGGTCATGATTCCACCTGTCTCCAAAAAGCCGTTGATTCTCTATGTCACTGTCCCGGACCGATCTCTCAGCACCCTTCTCACCCAGAAAAACAATGAGGGGATAGAGGACATCCTCTACTACCTCAGCCTCATGCTCTTCAATACGAAGACCAGATACTCCCCCATTGAGAAGAGTTGTCTTTCACTCATATTTATTCTACAGAAGTTGAGACATTACCTGCAGCACCATGAGGTACACCTGGTCTCTCGGGTAGACCTACTAAAGTACATTTTGAACTTCCCCATGTTGACTGGCCGACTAGCACGGTGGGCAGTGATCCTTCAGCAGTTCAAGATCAGGTTCGTGCCTCATAAGGATATTAAGGGGCATGCATTGGCGGAATTTCTAGCTGCCCATCCAACCTCCGCAGGCCAGTCCCTAGATATTTATTTTCCCGATGAGGCAATCCTATCGGTAGATCAGGTCGTCCCATGTTGGCAGATGCATTTTGATTGTGCCTCCCGAAGCCCTACCGGTAAGAGCCTCAATGATACTAGGCTCAACAAAGTAGGTCTGGGTATTGTCTTTATCACCTCGGCGCATGCCATCCTGTCATACTCATTCATGTTGTCATAAGGCTGCAACAAAAACGAGGCAGAGTATCAGGCTCTTGTTACTGGTCTCGAGCTGTCCCTCGAGATCGATGTGCCCCATTTTCACGTGAAAGGTGATTCCAAGCTAGTCATCAAGCAAGTCAACAGCGACTATGTTGTCCAAAACCCAGAGGTCACACCATTTTTGGAGCGCAACCTCCATCAAATGGCCTAGTTCTCTTCTCGACTAGAGGTTACACATGTCCCTCGGTCACAGAATGGTCGAGGGGATGTTTTGGCCAGCTTAGCTGCATCATTTTCAGAGCTCGAGCAGGATGATTTGATTATAGATGTGGACCACTGAAGAATCATTGTCCACGTCACCGTATAGGATGACGACGGCCTGCGAGTAAGCCATCATTCCACCAGATCCTCCACAACAGGACCACTAGGCTCTTCAGATGCAGTGGTTGAAGCGACTCCCAATTGGGGAGCCCCTTTTGTCAGTATCTCCAAAATGGTTGCCTCATGGCTAATCGGGCCAAGCACGAGTGAATCTGACACTGCGCACTGTAGTTTACCATCCATAGTGGTCCCAATCTTGAGCAGATCCTCTAAAAGTGCGGTTTTGATGGTGTTCTCCTTCGTTGCATCCAAGGAGTCGAGATTCCCCAGGTCATTCAAGATGTTCATTCCGGTTCCTGTGGTGCCCACCAGGTTGGGCCAAAGTTGTCCCATAAAATCCGGATAATGGGGTACTTTTGGCCCTATTTGATTCATGATTGTATTGAGTTTTCCAAGAGATGTCGTGTGTGCCAAGTCCATGCAAACTTCCTGCATCAGTCACCAGAACCTCTCCACTCCACCAAGTACTCTTGGCCATTCGCGGTGTGGGGACACAATGTCATGGGACCATATCCATTGGTGAAAGATCACCAATGCAGGTTCATCCTGACCACCAAGGATTTCTTTCCAAGTGGGCAGAAGCAGTTCCACTCAAGGAGGTCAAGGCCCGTTCCACCATTATCTTCGTGAGCTCCAATATCATCCACCGGTTTGGATTCCCTCATGATGTCCTCACTGATAACGAAACCAAATTCCGAGCAGCCGATCTGAAGAAATTATACTCCAAGTACAATATCTATTCCAACCATACCTCCTGCTATCATGTACAAGAAAATGGGAAGATCGAGGCATTCAACAAAACCCTCTCTAACATTTTTCAGAAAATGGTTTGTCAGAAAAAAAAAAGTTGGCCGGGAAATCTCCCCAACGCCCTCTGGGTCTATCAGACAACGAATCACAATTCCAGCCATGTGACCCCGTATTCCCTGGTGTACGGAGCTGAAGCCGTCCTGCCCATCGAGATCTGGCTGCCTTCGTTACGCACTGCGGTATACGACCGGAAAATGCCAGATAAGGTAGCCGAAATCCGTCCAATTGAATTGGAGGCACTTGACGAGAATAGGATCTGTGCCCTGAAAAATCTGGAAAGGAGTCATAATAAGATGTCTAGAGCCTAAAACAAGAAGGTTCTCCTCCACACTTTTCTACAAGGAAACCTGGTATTGGCCCTCCAAGCTCCAATGATCCCTGGGAGGAAACCACCCAAGTTGGAGCCCAAATGGGAAGGATGTTACATAGTCCACAGGGTTTACCCCAATGGAGCATACTCCATGGTGACCATGGATGGTGAGCGTATAACTCCTCCCACCAATGCCAAATTCCTCAAGAAATACTTTTCTTGAGACCTATGGTCCTGCACGACCTTAAACTGTTGGTCCTGCATAACCCTAAACTGCATGATAGTCCTGCACAGTCCTGCATGACGTTAAACTGCATTTTTTGAACTACGTATCACTTGATTCCCATCCGCATGGGATACGTAGGAATTCTCAGATTCCTCGTCTTGAGCCCATCCTGAACTCTTATCTTTGACTATCCCACCTGGGTATAGCTTTCTCAGAGGATCCTCGCATGATATGGTGTAGGCTCCCTTATCCCCACTCATACAAAGATTATAATGGTCGCACTGCATGTCCACTCCCATTATTTTATACTCCAACGTCCTCACCGCACGACATTAAACTGCATTGCCTTCAAGAAATACATATGGCTTGATTCCCATCCTCATGGGATACATAGGAACGCCCATACATTTCATCTGTTGGCCCAGCCCAAACGCCAGAATCATCTCCACGGGTCAAGATGTATGGGAAGTGTGCAAACTTTTTCCACAATTTATATCAAGATAATCTCGATCCAGTCGTACTTCCTGCTCCCTGGAGACATTCACCTCTTTCAAAGATGGGTACATTTATGCTTCACCCACTCCTTGACTGGGATTCTATCACCTTGCCCATCCAGAAGGGCCCCTGAATGGTATGGATGCTAGGCCTAAGGTCTCCCTTACCACTTCGGGCCAATGCCCTCGAGGATGTCGAGAAACAAGCCAATACAAGTATCATGTTTCGAATATGGTCAGAGGTCGATTCTCATTCGTTTCCCCCATTTCAGTTCAATATAGGGACGCTATGTTTAGAACATGGTCAACAGATGTCCTGGATCATTAGGGACACCCCAAGGTGTCCCAAACATCGAGTGTAGTGATTCATTCTGCCATGTTGTATCTCCAAGAGACGAACTACCTCCGAGCGATGCCAACTATTAGTCCCCTTGTCCTTTTTAGTCCCCCTGCCCAGGTTCTCTTATGGGAGTGTATAGTGTGGTGCGGGATTATGTCTTCATTCAGGTCGGGTTATTCGTCGTGTCGTACACCTCCCTTGTTTGGGGTATACTACTCCCTCATCGTCCTCACTATAAGACATTAAACTGCAAACTGGTCAGGTCTTCCTGACCGAGGCCGAGCCTCTGGCCCCTTGTCCTTTTTGGGCCCCCGACCCAGGTTCTCTTATGGGAGTGTACGGTGTGGTGAGGGATTATGTCCTCATTCACGTCGAGTTGCTCACCATGCTGTATACATCCCCGAATGGGACACCTTAGCCTTCCTAACTGAGGCCCAGCCTCAGGCCCCTTGGCCTTTTCGGTCCCACTTCCTAGTTTCTCTTTTTTGGGATTGTGCGGTGTGGTATGGGATTATGTCCTCATTCAAGATGGGTCACTCGTTGTGTCGTACACCCCCCCCCCCACCCCATTAAAGTATCTTACCCCCGAGTATCTTAAAGAACTATGTGTGGCTTGATTCCCATCCTAATGGGATATGTAGGACAACCCGAATGACTAGAATTCTGGTCCAGCCCCATCTCCCGGAAATCTCCATCTCACCATGGCCCCTTAGCCTACCCTTCCCTGGAGAGGAGAGTATATGGTGTGGCATGGTATTATGTCCTTGTTCACATTAGGGTTGTAACGACCATGATGTCTGCCTCTAACTCTTGAACACCCTCGTCGCCCCTTTTCAGCGGTTCATCAATGTGCCTAAGGGTACTCTGGTTTAGTACCTAGAATGTCAGACTCTGCTTGGACATGCTTCCATCTTCTTTTCTGGCTTTGTGTTCCCCTTCATTAGGGATTCCATCACATCTCACACCTGATGGGACCCCCGAGTGGCATGGATGCTAGTCCTAAGTTCTCTCCTACCATTACGGGCCAACACCCCCGAGGTTCATGTACAAAAATCCATTAAAAATCCCACGTTGCGAATATGGTCAGCGGTTGATGCTCATTTGTTTTCCCACTTCAGGCTAACACGATGTGCATACTGTGTTTCGAACGTGGTCAGCAGTTATCCTCCATCACCACGCCAACCCCATTAAGCCCAAAATTTCAATTACATGATTCATATCCTTATCCACCTTCTCATGTCCAAGAAGAACTTTGAAACTCTTGGTACTATTCCTCAGTGCACATCCACACGTTAGGAGAACCAAATCCGCGATAGGGGAATCATTCGGGGCTTCTCACCAATTTCCCTTTGGCTGGCATCCCAAGTATTTCAAAATACATCTACCTCCCTTGTTTCCAACATCAAGTTTAACTCACGTGGGATTAGGGATCGGGTTGAGGTATACACTTACTTGGAAAGTTTACACTCCATCTATGGTCTGAGCCCTAAGACCATAAACTAAGATCTCTCCTAGAACTACGTTTGGCTTGATTCCCATTCTTATAGGATACATAGGACCACTCAGATGTTTCGTTTTCTGGTCCAGCTCATTTGGGAGATATTTTCTCCTCCCCCATTTCCCTCCTACCTATATGTAGGCCCCTTGGACTGAGGTTCCCCTCTCGGAATTGCATACGGTGTGATATGGGACCATGTCCCCATTCCTGTCGGGGATGTTTTATTACACCATACACATTCCCCACCTAGAATCGTCTCTACAACGTCTGCGCAGCATGATGTTAAAATGCATGCTTGGTCCCATCACACAGCCCTAAACTATGATATCATCATCTTGGTCGCACGAAGAAAAACGGAACCGCATTGTGATGACCTCATCATAGAGGAAATCACGGTGGGTATCAGTCATTTACCATACAATTTTCTAACGGCTATATACGGCTTGATTCTTATGGAAACGCTAGGGCCTTCTACCCTAGGCCTGTCGCTTCATAAAAAAACCACTCACCTTAAAGGACAAACAAGATTTATCAAATACCGTTTCTCTTGGTGTGAGGTCCACGCCCGCACGCCCTCTTTCTTGGCACTAGTACCCTGTCGTGCCACCTGAATAACTATGTGAAGCTTGATCCCCATCCTTATTGGGTACGTAGGAATGCCTATGCACTTTTCCTCAGGCCCAGCTCAACTCTTGTTTTCAGTCCCTCGACCTAAAACCTCTTCGAGGAACACATGGTGGTCGGAACCCCTGTGTCCCATTCATGTCGGGTATTTTTAGTTACCCCACCATGTGCCTCCCGTGTTTCCTACCATCTATGGTCTGAGTTCTACAACCCTAAACTAAGATCTCCCTATGGTAAGAGGCTTGACCCCCTCTATCTAATACGTCTCGTTGTCGTATTTAGATGTGTTTGACAAAGAGACCGAAGTGTGGAATTTTCATGGGGACATTACCCTCATTCCATGACCATGCTTCATGAGCTCTCTATTTGGATCCTCATCCTCTTCCATATACGAAGGGACCCCCTAATAGCCTGGTCCCATACCACATCAGCTCACCTACCGTCCTGGGCCAACGCCCCTAACGATCTCTGACGACATTTTTTACGGGTCTCGTGTCTCTAACATGGTCAACAGTCAACCATCATTTGCATGTCCCCATTATGGGATAATATGATGTAGATGCTGCGTTTCCGCCACAGTCAACAGTTATCCTCCATCGTCACGCTGCCATTATTGTGATCCAAATTTCAAGCATCATGATTCACACATTTCCACTTCCTCATGTTCAAATGGAATTCTGACATACTCAGATTTATCTCTTCACGCGTCTAGGTGCACTACATGGACGTGTTAGCATCATTGGGTTGGCATTCACCGAGCGTCCCTTCTCCCTAACATGTCCCTTCCTATGTCGGGAAAGTCCCACCACTACTTCTTGTTTCCCACATCGAGTAGGACTCAGTCGGCTTAGTAGTTTTGGTGGGATGTACATTGGCGCAGCCAGGATTCTCATCGTCCCGCATGACGTTAAATTGTGCTTCTAGAACTATGTATTCCTTGATTCCCATCCTTGTGGGATATGTAGAGACACCCCAGTATTTTGCCTAGGGTCCAGGCCCGGGAATCGTAAAGTCATGTTCCTCCCCATTTACGGCCTTCTGGCCTGACTTCTCATGGGTAACTATGTAACTGAAATTTTTCCCCGAACTAGTTCGGGATACCCCATGATGGCATTAGGAAGCAACAACCCCCCTCGCCAGAGAGACCCTGTCTGAAAGAAGGAATGGTCCATGATCAAACTGATGCATCCATCTAGTGCGCTTCCACCACAGTGGTGTAATTTCAAGAGTATCGGATTCTGTTTGACCAAACCCTCACTCCGCATTCCACGCTTTGCGTTCCCCTTATTCGGACCCTCGTCCTCTTTCATGTCTAGAGGAACCCCCTAACAGTATGGATGCTCGGCCTATGTCCCGCCTACTATCCTAGGCCAATGTCCCGGAAGACTAATGGATGACATTTTGAGTTTGGTCCTGTGTTTTGAACAAGTTCAATCGTCGACCCTCATTTGTTATCCCTACTCCAGGATAACGCAATAAGAATTTTGTGTTTCGAATCCAGTCAACAACCATTCTTTATTGTCATGCCACCACCACAATGTTCCAAATCTTGGGTATCATGATTCACACTTCCCATTCCCATCAGTTCAGATCGATTTTAGCGCCCCTGGAGTTACACCATTCGTGCGTAAGAGCACACTGGAAAATTGTAATTCAGCTATTCTGAGATCTTCATTCTCCAGCCAAGTCTCTCAAATTTCCTCCCGGAAATCCGGACCGGTTGTTCAAACCCTGGATGCCCGAAGCTTGGTTTTCGCTCCTACATTTGGATGGGGCGATGAGGTGGCTAGCCCTTGTTTCTCACATCGGTCTCGACCCACATGAGCTTGGGGAATGGTCACTGGACACTCCACGAACATCATAAGGATGCAATAAACCAATGTAAACAATGGAACATGTGCATGCTATGACATTCAAACAATCAAAGCACGAAAGTATGTTTAAGGGTTTGTAATCCTTACATTACCCGGGGGTCGACTTCCCCCATGGATGGATTGACCTCATTGAAGGAACTTTGTAGCTCCTCCACCCTCTGGATGGTGGCGTCCAGAATATGTTGCCGCTTTTTCACCTCTTAATCCTCCTCGACGGCGAGAGGGCGCAATTTGTTGGCCGCAGTCTGGGCCCACTCCACATCGACCCGGATGGCGATCATCTCCCCAGAAGCTCACCTCATGCCCTCATCGTCTTCAACCATATGGTCCTCCAATCGTGATATTAGCTCATATTGCGCATTAAGGGAGGTCAAGTGTTGGTCCGCCTGATTCTGCAGCCGATGGACCTCGTCTTCAGCCTTCTGGAGCCTCTTGATGTTTATCACCTTCCACCGCTGCCAACCCACACCAAGGCCTTGGTCGTACTCCTGAATATTTTCTTCCATAAGATCTCAGATGAGAATGTGAGGATGTCAGGCATCCACTCCCCCAGTGCACAATTCATTCAGTTGCGATAAAATATTTTCCATCTCATTCAACCATAGCACTTGTGGGTATCATTAATGAAGTGTGTGATCAGATTCTACGATCAGCGATAGATTATTTTTCTGTCCTCATCATTAGAGGTCGTATCATCCCAGTCGGCGTGATTGGAAGGCTCGTATACAGGGAATGCCCCCCAGAACACCTTGGTTTGGTCCACGTTTGGTGTCAGATCGGCAGTGGCAGGGCCTGAATCATCTGGTTGATCCTCATCATCAGATCCCACCTTGATAACCTTAGGCTCAATCCCACTGGCGCCCCCACCAGTGATCGAGAGTGATGTATTTCGGTCAGGCTGGATGTTCAACTCCATGACCACCGACATTCCCCTGGGAAGGGCGCTACCAGAAGCCCCGACTAACTTCACCACAGCAGCCCAGACCAATTGAAAGACTGTACATTCCAAGAAATGTATGTGAATTTCAGTTAACATGGTTAAGGGATGACAGTTGTGGATTCGGTAGAGAAGACTTACAAAGGTCAAATCCCGGGTCTTGATCTTGGTCTGATGTCATCGGAACCCCGAGATGCGGCCCCCGTATATGGTTGGTAGGTCTGGAGACTCTGGGGGAGCCGCCTCAACTGTCCCAGCCCCACCAGACACGGAAGTAGATACAGCCACGAGCGTGGATCCTGATGGTCCTGCGTCGACACCCGCTGAGGGGTGAGAATGACGTCTATGCACAAGGTCCTCCTACATAGTAAAAATTCTGATAAGGAATCCAGAGTAACATAAGGTCAAACTCTAAATAAGGAACTTGGGATTTTACCTCGAGAGACTCCGTGAAATATTCAAGATCCGAGGACTGGTTGCCGACTTCACCCTCCTCCGGCAGACTCTCCCTACCAGCCTCGTCTCCCCAGGAGGACTCGTCTGATTCATCCGGTAGGGGGAAGCGCTCCCTCAGATCAGTGGATGACAGTTACGGAGGGACCGTGCGATCCAACAGCACCCTGACTCGGTCTTTAATCGGGTGCAGGGCACCCCAGGAGTGGATGAAGTCTTCCAGCTCAGCTATGTATTGCTAGACCTATTCCCGATATACTTCAAAACCGGCCCTAATAGGGCCAATTCCCGGAATGTCCATCCTGAGGTTGTTAAGGTGCTTCCATAACATGGATGGTCTAAGTAATTTCCAGTTGACTTCCCAGATGTCCCAGGCCTCTGGAAAGATATCATTCCTTGGCATGTCAATGTGGCGCAACCGTTTCCCCAGGGCTTGAGTAAAAATCCTACGGAATCCCCTCGGTGGCTGCCCCTCTGGATGACTCTGTTCTCTTGGGACCACCGGCTCCGCTGCCGCTGCTGGATCCACTACTGCTTCTCCTTCCTCAACTGGTGCAGACGCCAGCGCTACAGCATCCCTACCACTATGGGATGCCCATGTCGCCTTCCGGCCTCATCCCCAAGATCGGGGAAGCTCGCCCTCACCGACCAGGACGGTTGGACGCTTCAGCATCTCCCCTGGATAGGCCTCCTCCCAGCTCTGGGAGTATTATTTTATCAGCCCAAGGACGACAGTCGGTGGAGGCAATACATTCCGCATCTTCCCGTCTTCTCGTGTAAACATGAGCCACATCTGCCTCATCACACACGAGTTCTCCTCGTAGCGCACCCCCAGGTAGACCTGTGGGGTAAACCGCTGCAGGAACAAGAATTGTTGGGTGAACTGGTGTGGGGTTTACGGCTCGCAAATATGCTCGCGGTCCACCCTGGCCACCAGGACTCCACCTCGAAAGGCCAGGAGGTAGGCCCGATGCTATTCTATCCCACTTCGGTTGTCAGTGAAGGCCCCCGTCGGTAATGGGAGCGGGTGGAAATTGAATTCCTTCACCCTCCACACTAAGTTTAGAACAGATGGTGTGGTCACCTTGGTTAGAAATCTCCCTGTGGAATTAAAGATCGGGGGATGTAAATTCGACCCTGGTGGCAAGATGGGGTTCAGATAATCGTAGATCCCCCTGATGTGCGCCGCCATCCACCCGTACAGGAGGTGGAATGGCCCGCATACCCTCTGTGGCCTTTTCCCCTCAATGATGTGCCACAAAATCTTGTACAACTTGGGGAGCATAGGGATTCCCAGGTTGACCCGTCATCTTGATGCCAAAGTGGATTCCATGACGAAAGTTCTTTTCCGCACTCCCATGTTCTTATCCCTCACCGGCAGGATCCAACCACAGATGAGGGTTGTGATGAATGTCACCAGCCTGACAATTGGTCATTGTTCAGTGCTGACACTGAACCCCCAGGTCTTCAACTGGATATCCTCCAGCAGCCACCAGTATGAGTTTTCCTTACTATGGGCACCATTCGGGCAAGTTCAAGGCCTCGTCGGGAACTTCCTGTTTTCTGGGAATATCAAGAACTTCTTGAACCAGTTCTTGAAGTGGAAATCTCTCACCGCCTCCTTATCCTCCCCATTCATGAGCTCCATCAATGCCATCGCAAGATGTGGAATCTACTCCGGATCCTCCCATTCACCCATAGCTGGGATTAATTCATCGTACATCACCCCCAGTATCGGGACCCCTGAGTTCTTATGCATGCTCCATAGGCTGATTCCGACCTCCCCATGATGCAGGTGAAAGGTATTGGTCCCCAGTGACCACTGGCTCAACAGCTCCGGAATTAACGGCTTCGGTAGGTAGATATGGAACTGGGAAGCCCAAGATGCATCATAAAGACCCACTCTTCTCAACTTTGCCAGGAACTCCTCGTAGGAGGCACCTACCCAATAGGCCTAGGACCAATCGACCGTAAATTTTCCACCCTGGCGCAGGTCTTATTCTTCGGACCCCCTATTCTTCGAGTTCCCCAGCGCCGCCTTTAGGATGGTTCGGTACAGTGGAAGGGACATCTCTTGCTTTAATGCCCTCCTGTCTACATTGGTCAAATGATTGTATAGGCAGTCAACAATGACGGGTGTGAAATACTACTGGTCATGACCATCGGGCGCCCTGAACCATCAGTGCTGACACGGTATGCTTCAGAACCAGTAAGATGGCTCATACCTACCTTCTTCAGGGATTAAGACATCATCCCTTAGCCCGAATCCATACAGGGGAAACCTCCTACATAGTGGTTAGTTCTTATGGATCTCCAACAGCAGCTCCACCAAAGAACTATGGTCTAAGTGGCTCTGGACTACCTCTCCTAGCCTCAGACTGTTTTTCATTTCGTCCCTCCGAGTGGCATCCGCAAGGACCCCCTAGGAAACTTCTTGGTGGGCTATTCGATTATGGAACTTAGATGTTTGGTTGGCTAGTTCTCAAAGATAATTCTAAAAGAGTGTTCGTAAAGCCTGCTCGTAATGATTGTTAATTGGACGTTGCGTCAGCGTTCAAAGCCAGATCGCGGAGAGTCGAGGACTCGTTGTGCGCTGCGAAGACTCGATTCATAGAGGCCACTCATGGAGTACGCTGAGATTCACCAATCGAGAGCGCAAGAATAGAAGATCACGGAGAAGGTAATGGAAAAAAGAGATGGCAAGCCCCCTATTTATAGGCGACGGCCTTCGGAGCTCCATGGCATGTCCAACCCGCATGAAGATTCGCAGCGCGCGCAGCCCACGCATCCACTGTCCACCTCACAAGCCCTCTTCACGAGTCAACATTGAGAATGACTGAGGATTTTTCATGATTTCCCTCTGACTTCAACCCTTGATCTCTCTGTGGCTCCAAGTATGAGGGTAGGAATTTTTTGGCACCAAAATTTGGGACAAAGAGGAGGCCCCAAGATGGCCCCACGAACTGCCTCATGAAGCCACTTCAAAGATTCCCCCAACACCGTGGCCACCACAAAGTAAAGAAGGTGGGAGGCTCCGTGAATGTAGTTGACGTTCGCGAACTCACTGCAAATCAAAGAATTCAGGATGCTCCGCGAACGCATTTGACATTCGCAACTCCACCGTGAAGAAAAGGAGGCGGGATGCTCTGTGACCCCATTTGACGTTCACGACCTGCCGCGAAGCCACCAAGCCCCTCTTCACGCATCATAAGCTCCACTCCACGACACCTCTTGCCTATAAATACCGGGATCCCCCTGAGACCTCGGGATGGAGAATCCAACCCTTCGGCTTCCCAGCTCTTGAATCGTGAAGTAGTCATCCGCTCGGTGAACAATGAGCTGTGCGAGGTACTTCTACTTCGTGAAGTGCCTCCCTATGGTCTTGTTTTGATCCCCTCTTAAGAGAGGGATGCCTTTCACAAATCCTAAGGGATTTCGCAAAGAAAGGGGATCCCCAAGGGGACCCGGGTCATCACGGAGCATTTATGCTTCGTTAAGCACTCTTCATGTACACATGATCCATATGCTAAGGCAGGGTCACTATACTTCACGAAGCACATTGCTTCCCGACACCTTGCTTCGCGAGGCACCTTTCTTCCGTGAGGTTGTGCCTCGCTGAGGTCCTTGCACTTCATGAAGTACTTCCCATTTGCACCTATGTCCCATACTAAGGCTAAGGCACCCAACTTCTCAAAGCACACCCCTTCGTAAGTTCCCTCCGCTATGCGGAACAACAAAGCTCCACAAGGCCCCTACCAATGGACCCCTCTTCTTGGAAAATCCTTTCCTCGTGCGACCCTCCAGGTTTGTACGATGTGACTTCAAAGTCCCCTGACGATACCGCCCGTTGCATTACTTTGCCTAATGCTTCTTTGAATAGTCACACTAATGGCTATTTCTTCTTCACATAGACGTGCTAACATGGACACCTTGATGGTTCGCTCTGCGACACCCCCTCAGTATGGCCTTGCCGATTCCTTCCCTCACACAAGGAGAAGAGGGTACCAGTTATGTAAGTCCTAGTGGTGCGGAGCAAACCCACTTCATCTGAGATGAAGAACATTAATCTTCCAAGCGTCATCGTCCTCAACACATGACGTTAAACTGTGTCCTGGCCCCGTGCCTTGCACGGAGGGACCCCCCCCTGCCTTGGGCATTCTCCACACCACCTAGTTTGCACAGGGGATGATATACTCTTCTTGGAGTGGAGTTTGTCAACGGGGAAGGGCATCCACCTTGGTTTAAGCCCCTAGGTTTTCTTGCAGGAGGCAGCACCCCTACTCCTCCTCACTTCCTCAGTGCCAAGGCCAGTGGAGGGTATGATAGGGAATAGGTATCCTCCTTTCTTCTGTCTCAAATCCTTCTTTCGATGCGCTTTCTCACAATCGGGCCTCCATCTCGAAGTAAGTCCCAGTCTCTCTCTCCCTGGGCCGCTCCACGCATAAGACCCACTATACCGCCCCGACCCCAGCTACCCAGATTCGGTGCATTACTTCGTAACATTGGCATGATCACAAAAGATCAAGTCTCGAAAGACCGATTAGTTTAGTAGCCTTGTAAACACTAGATACATTCATAAATGTTACATTACATCATAAAGTGAAAAACTAATAACAAAGTCTTCATAGTCCACACTCATATCCTCTTCTGACTATCCCTGCAGGTCATTCATAAAATACTTCTTCACATCCTGGAAAATATTAAAACATTGAAAGGGGTGAGCTCAGATGCTCAGTAAGGATAACAATATTGCGGAAGCTTTCATAAATAAACATTAACATTTAAGGCAATGTATAACTAAAACAAAAGCCTTTTCAAAATTGAACTTCAGCATAATATGGAAAAAGTAAAATGAGATAATGCCATTTACTTATTCACATGGATATTCTACTGGTCGAATAATCACATGCAATATCAATAACCACTTTCATAATGATGGAATGCATAATGACAGACTATCATAACCACATAGCCAAGGCCTCGTGCCAAGACCAGAAATAAGATTTTTTCAAGGCCTCGTGCCAAGACACTAGTTTGTCTCATGAGACCTGCCGATGCATCGAGGATCTATAGCGGGCTCCACCCGTCACTTATTAAGTCCAATGCATTCCTCATATGAATAGGTTTAAACATATCATAAACCATAACATATTCGTATCACATAAAACATGCATAAAGGAAACATAAAATTTCCACATTTCAATCACAAGATATCAATACAACACATTTATATAATAAAAACACTTTCAAAACCATTTTCAATACCAAAATAAAAGAAAGGTAAAACATGGTATTTATTTTTCTTTTAAAAAAAGGTATGGCTTGTAAAGGAAGTCGAACTCAAATAATGGTCACGGCGGCGGAGAAGTCGTTGTCGCCGCATACGTACGACAAAAACATTCCCTTTTGTCATTTAGTAAATGCTTCGTATAAAAATATTCATTTTGAATAAATGTAAAAGTCAAAGGGGTTTATACACCGTATAAAAGAAAGTTGTGTATAAAACCAAATATGCCTCAATGAAAGGAGATTGAGACGAAGTCCTTAAAAAGATCATTTTTAAAATAAAATAGATCTATTATGTGTATTCACTATAGGTACACATAAAGAAAGTAAAAATACAAAATAAGACATAATTATATCATGACATAATTTGAAAGTAGGAGGTTAACCCAAAGAATGGAAGTTGGGTTAAGAAGTTCCCTTACCTTGTGTCCGACTTGGTTTGACCGTTCTTTAACCTCCTGAATAATACACTAGAGTTAATATCTACCATTTTCAATTTCATTACCCTTTTTATATCACTTATTACAATTTTATGAACATTATGTAATTATTTAAGTTAATAACGGTCGTTTTGTCGATTTTTGGTACTTGAGTCAACAATTAACTTCTTATAATTACAAGTTGTTTATGTGGTAGAATATCCATTATCTCCAGAATTATATTCATGATTTAGATGTCATATATTTCATATATATCCAGTATATACAATCATTCATAATATTACGTAACATTTAGATGTAAGAAATGAAATGCACCGTTCATGGAGACGGTAAGTCGTACGTACGCATGAACGCTACTTTCACTTCTATTTCGTATTTAATGGAATGAAATCATAATTATATAAAGGTATAATATAGTTCCAGTATAATATCATATATAATATCATTTACTCCATCCTTTATACATCCCACATATGGCATTAATGATTCACATCACTTTGAGGGGGTGGTAGTCCGCACTTCCTAAAATGAAATTATCGCGTTTACCCATAATGGAAATCATAAAGTATGCCATAAATGAGAAATACAGAAGCATAAGGAAAACATAAACATATTATATATCATATATAAATATAGTGACATCTTAATGGCCACCTTTTAAGGTGTTATATGAGTGTTGAAGAATCATCGTTTCGTGAGGTAGAAATTCGCCATCCACAGAAACAGTATGTTCTTTAACGATTAGATGTAGGTGTGTGTATGTGTAGCTCGAATCCTTCATATAAACAAATCATAGTATATTGGTGATATTGGTTTTGTTACAAAAGAAATAAATAAAAAGTTTTTAGGGGGTTGGAGAAGAAAAATAAAACAAAACAACATTAGAGAAGACATTACCTCAAAATCGGGTAACTCTTTTTGATTTGAGACAAAGGCTTCCTTGGGAAGAGTTATGCCCAAATTGAGGCTTCTAGGAGTAATAGGGGGAAGTTTGAAGAGTATTTGGGCAGAGTTTGGGCGATCCAAATGGCTTGAAACTGTGAATGAGGTGGTAGAGGTGGGGGCCTTTTATAAGAGGAGAGGAGGGGCACTCTTGGAAAGTAAACAAAAGTCACTTTATTGTAAAATGAGTTTCGGATTTTAGAGGTCCCAAACTTATATAATTCGAGGCTAAGGTGATAAGGGTTCGAAATACACCCATACAATAGGTTTTGGACATGTTTAGGTCATATATATTACATTATCTTTCCATCTTATTTAAATCGTTAAATAATGAGGTCATCGCTGCATCATCATGATGTCATAAATAATTTAATTTATTTAATGTATAAAAATTATAAAAAAAATACTATGATGTATGAAATCTTTTTATCTTTCCAATGACTATTTATAGTCAAAAATATGACTTGTATAACCCCATGTGAAAATTGTTTTAGTAAAAACATTTCATGTTTGTGTCATTTTTTACTTTAACATTAAATAAAAGGTATTTATGTCATTTTCCAACTAAAGTGGATCCATGGGGTCCCCAAGTTGACCCATGGATTGTCTTGGTCGGCCATGGAACATCCAATGAGGGTAGGACATGTTTCAAGCTCATCTCATATTATTAAAACATTATTTTTACCTTAAACTACACTAATTACCTCTAATCACGATTAAGAACTTAAAAGTTACTATTCACTAAAAATTATTTTAATCTCATTGAACCACATTTTACTTCTTAATGAAAACCATGTATGTCAGATTTTTGAAAATCAAACCATAGAAGTGGTAATATTTCATTTAAACGAAAAATCAGTTTTTTAACTACCACTTAGTGGTTTCACTATTCAACAAAAATTGAAGTTTTTCAGAACAATGCCAAAATTTCACCCTAAGATATATTTGATATTCTGATTTCAAAAATGATGTCTATTTTAAAAAATTCCAAACATATAAGTTGCATTAATTAATTTTATAATTAATTCCTGCTGTCACAATAAATAGCGTGTTTTTAAGAAACAATTTATATCAAAAGACTGACAATTGTTTATGTCCAATTTCAATGTTAAATTAATTCTAATGACCACCATTGGATAAAATGGTAAAAATATATTATAATTATACTTTAAAACCACTCAATAGTATAAATTATCACTATAAATTATTTTGATTAAAAACGTTGTTTTAAGTATTTTTCACTATTCATAAAAATTTGGAAGTTCTCAGAAAATTACAAAAAATTCAACATAGGCTAATTTCAATATTAGGAATACAAAAATGAAGTCCATTTTGAAATATAAAATTTCTATAAATTTAAAAAGTTGTTATTACTATTCATAACGGCGACTTTGATTAGTTGCAGTGTGTTAGAACTCGAAGTTGCGTACAATGCAAGCTATTGCATTATTGAATGAGAAGTGTATCATGGAAGCTCGGGGTGTTACATTCTCCCCTCCTTCAATAAATTGCGTCCTCGTAATTTGAAATTTTTCTTTGATAATAAAAGGTTGAAAAGAGAAAATACCTTTGTGGAAAACCCACATCGGAAATAAGATTAATAAAATTTAGCCTTAATAAGAGGGAAAGGGAAATGAAAAAGTCACCACCCAATTATGATCTCGATTAGGAGAAAATTGGTGAAAATTAGAGACATATAATTAGAGGAAAAACGTAAATATTTGTAGGGAGTGATTGAGGTCATCAATCACAATCAAATGTCAAATTGAGGGCCTCAAAGCCTTCAATCTATGTTGATTTAAAATATCATCAGTTCAACAAGACATAACGTATTAGGATAACACATTTTTTGTTTTAATATCCCTTTACCAAAGTTTAAGAATTAATTTATTCATTGAATAGGAGATAGGTATATATATATTTATGCTTGAAAATTAGAGTTTCAACCTTCAACTCATCTTTCACTCAAAAAGATAATAGAACTCAAAAATATTATACTTATCCTAATTGTATAAGGTTCCAAATGTTAACACATACCATTTAGATTAGTAAAATTATTTTTTAATAACCAGGGACTTCCTGTAGGCAAGTGGTAGGAAATAAAGGCCCGTCGCACTATGGTTGTGGGTTCTATTCCTGTAGCTTTGTCTGACGCGATGGGTTATGCCCCACCCTGCAGGTTGTCCTTTTCATAAAACTATAGTATTATAATATTCCAAAAATAATCTTCATAATTTTTTTAACCTTAAACAATACTATCCAAAGATCAACTTAATCCACTCCAACCTTTATAGTTATCCAAAATAACTCTGTCCAGACTTTCTCTAAAAGGTCCCTTAATTCCAAAATCAATTTATCAGATTCCCCAAACAAAGTAAAGTTTCTATTATTGTCACATACTAAAAATATAATTACCTTCATCATATTAAAACCTTAATGAAAACAACAAGTAATGCAGTACAATCCTTATATATATATATCACATTATCCTTATAACCAGAATATAATCCATGAGTCCAAAAGCACCAATACATTAGTTATTCTGCTTCAAATGTAGTAACAACATAAGATTGTCCTTGATCCCTTGGCCTTTTCTGAGGTAAGTTTCCCTGATGCTTAGGACATTCATTTGAATAATGCCCCATTTCCCTACAATTGTAGCATTAAACATTGATAGCCTCTTTCTTTCCCTTGCAATCACGAGCCTGGTGACACTTTTCTCCACATTTATAACAAACTCTCATTCCTTTTAGGAAAGTACCAGGGTGATTCTTCCCACAATTATCACATAATGGAAAATCATTCTTTCCTTTTTTCCCTTTATCTGTCTCTTGTTCCACCGTTCTCTTCTTCTATTGCTTTACTTTGTTGTCATAATACTTAGAGAATTCCTTTTCTATCTTGATAGCACATGAGACTATTCTTCGTATGTTGAGAAAGATTTTGATACTAGAGCTCGATGGAGAAATGGTTTTAACCCATCAAAGAAACGATCAATATTACTTCTTGGGATACATATATAATCTGCAGCATACCTCGCTAACCTTGTAAAGTTGGCCTCATACTTTGCGACATTCTCATCTTCCTTTTGTCTCAGACTCAAGAATTGTCTTTCCATGTCTGCTCGATGGTCGCGAGGATAGTATTTTTCTAGGAAAAGTTCTTTGAACTCTCTCAATTCCATATTTGATACTTCATCATCTTCTTTGTGTTTTGAATCAATGACCACCATTGATCGGAATCTCTAGTGAGGCGGTAGACTTCCATGATAACCTTTTCCCTTTCACTACTCCCCAAGGCGTGGAATATTTTTTCTAAAGAATTTATCCATTGCTCAGCTACTAATGGATTTGTACCCCCATTAAATTTTGGTGGTTGTTGCCTCATGAAGCGGTCTAACATTGATCCTCCACGTTGCGGATCAGGGTGCTCCATACGAGTAAGGTTATTATTCATAACCTGAGTGATTTGTCCCAGTATGGTAATAAGTTGATCAGCACCAGTTGTATCTCCATCTCCACAATAACTATCTTGAGCAGGAGGGTAATCCCTACACGAAGTGTGTTCATTGATACGGTTTTCATTCCTTCCACTAGGCGCCATTTCTAAACAATGTCATAAACTATATTAGTTTATGAATCAAAATACATAATTCTATACTTGTAAGATACTTTACATAAATTGAACTATTTATGGATATAATCCATAAAAATGTTTTCTTTGAGGAAGTATATACTCATAACCCTTCATAGTGGTTTATAAAGAAAATGAGAATTATGCAAAGTATATCCCCCGGGAGTGTCGTAACCAAGAGTGCAACAAGGCCCGTTGTCTTGCACCAGTTCTCGTTCGAGTCTAGCTCAAAGCGGTGTTGTCGGGTTTTACCCCTAGGTACATCTGTGCCAGAGCCGCCTCAACCTGCTCGTATCCAGATAGGGATGTATTGCTCGGAAAACTCACAACATCTCTACAATACCAAAATTCTAGGAAGTTCTTCTATACTAATCCTCAAAGTCTATCTTCGGGCTATGTGCTCTAATCAGAGTTTATCTAAATCTAGCTTCCAAGGTTAGTACTAAACTGCCTCTGATACCAACTGTAACGCCCTAACCCCAGCTACCCAGAGTCGGTGCATTACTTCGTAACATTGGAATGATCACAAAAGATCAAGTCTTCAAAGACTGATTAGTTTAGTAGCCTTGGAAACACTAGATACATTCATAAATGTTACATTACATCATAAAGTGAAAAACTAATAACAAAGTCTTCATAGTCCACACTCATATCCTCTTCTGACTATCCCTGTAGGTCATTCATAAAATACTTCTTCACATCCTGGAAAATATTAAAACATTGAAAGGGGTGAGCTCAGATTCTCAGTAAGGATAACAATATTGCAGAAGCTTTCATAAATAAACATTAACATTTAAGGAAATGTATAACTAAAACAAAAGCCTTTTTAAACTTGAACTTCAGCATAATATGGTAAAAGTAAAATGAGATAATTCCATTTACTTATTCACGTGGATATTCTACTGGTCGAATAATCACATGAAATATCAATAACCACTTTCATAATGATGGAATGCATAATTCCAGACTATCATAACCACGTAGCCAAGGCCTCGTGCCAAGACCACAAATAAGATTTTGTCAAGGCCTCGTGCCAAGACACTAGTTTGTCTCATGAGACCTGCCGATGCATCAAGGAGCTATAGCAGGCTCCACCCGTCACTTATTAAGTCCAATGCATTCCTCATATGAATAGGTTTAAACATATCATAAACCATAACATAATCGTATCACATAAAACATGCATAAAGGAAACATAAAATTTCCACATTTCAATCCCAAGATATCAATACAACCCATTGATATAATAAAAACACTTTCAAAACCATTTTCAATACCAAAATAAAAGAAAGGTAAAACATGGTATTTATTTTTCTTTTAAAGAAAGGTATGGCTTGTAAAGGAAGCCGAAACTCAAATAATGGCCACGGCGGCGGAGAAGTCGTTGTCGCCGCATATGTACAACAAAAAAATTTCCTTTTTTAGTTTAGTAAATGCTTCGTATAAAAATATTCCTTTTGAATAAATGTAAAAGTCAAAGGGGTTTATACACCGTATAAAAGAAAGTTGTGTATAAAACCAAATATGCCTCAATGAAAGGAGATTGAGACGAAGTTCTTAAAAAGATCATTTTTAAAATAAAATAGATCTATTATGTGTATTCACTATAGGTACACATAAATAAAGTAAAAATACAAAATAATACATAATAATATCATGACATAATTTGAAAGTAGGAGATTAACCCAAAGAATGGAAGTTGGGTTAAGAATTTCCCTTACCTTGTGTCTGACTTGATTTGACCGTTATTTAACCTCATGAATAATAAACTAGAGTTAATATCTACCATTTTCAATTTCATTTTCCTTTTTATATCACTTATTACAATGTTATGAACATTATGTAATTATTTAAGTTAATAACGGTCATTTTATCGATTTTTGGTACTTGAGTCAACAATTAACTTCTTATAATTACAAGTTGTTTATGTGGTAGAATATCCATTATCTCCAGAATTATATTCATGATTTAGATGTCATATATTTCATATATATCCAGTATATACATTCATTCATAATATTACGTAACATTTAGAGGTAAGAAATTAAATGCACCGTTCATGGAGACGGTAAGTCGTACGTACGCATGAACGCTACTTTCACTTCTATTTCGTATTTAATGGAATGAAATCATAATTATATAAAGGTATAATATATTTCCAGTATAATATCATATATAATATCATTTACTCCATCCTTTATACATCCCACATATGACATTAACGATTCACATCACTTTGAGGGGGCGGTAGTCCGCACTTCCTAAAATGAAATTATCGCGTTTACCCATAATGGAAATCATAAAGTATGCCATAAATGAGAAATAAAGAAGCATAAGGAAAACATAAACATATTATATATCATATATAAATATAGTGACATCTTAATTTCCACCTTTGAAGGTGTTATATGAGTGTTGAACAATCATCGTTTCGTGAGGCAGAAATTCGCCATCCACAGAAACAGTATGTTCTTTAACAATTAGATGTAGGTGTGTGTAAGTGTAGCTCGATTCCTTCTTATAAAAAATTCCTAGTATATTGAGGATACTGGTGTTGTTACAAAAGAAATTAATAAAAAGTGTTTAGGGGGTTGGAGAAGAAAAATAAAACAAAACAACATTAGAGAAGACATTACCTCAAAATCGGGTAACTCTTTTTGATTTGAGCCAAAGGCTTCCTTGGGAAGAGTTCTGCCCAAAGTGAGGCATCTAGGAGTAATAGGGGGAAGTTGGTAGAGTATTTGGGCAGATGTTGGGCAAGCCAAATGGCTTGAAAGTGTGAATGAGGTGGTAGATATTGGGGCCTTTTATAAGAGGAGAGGAGGGGCACTCTTGGAAAGTAAAGAAAAGTCACTTTATTATAAAATGAGTTTCGGATTTTAGAGGTCCCACACTTATATAATTCAAAGATAAGGTGATAAGGGTTCTAAATACACCCATCCAATAGGTTTTGGACATGTTTAGGTCTTAGATATTACATTATCTTTCCATTTTATTTAAATCATTAAATAATCAGGTCATCGCTACAACATCATGATGTCATAAATAATTTAATTTATTTAATGTATAAAAATTATAAAAAAATACAATGATGTAGGAAATTTTTTTAGCTTTGCAATGACTATTTATAGTCAAAAATATGACTTGTATAACCCCATGTAAAAATTGTTTTAGTAAAACATTTCATGTTTGTGTCATTTTTTACTTTAACATTAAATAAAAGGTATTTATGTCATTTTCCAACTAAAGTGGCTCCATGGGGTCCCCAAGTTGACCCATGGACTGTCTTGGTCGGCCATGGAACATCCAATGAGGGTAGGACATGTTTCAAGCTCATCTCATATTATTAAAAGATTATTTTTACCTTAAACTACACTAATTACCTCTAATCGCGATTAAGAACTTTAAAGTTACTATTCACCAAAAAATTATTTTAATCTCATTGAACCACATTTTACTTCTTAATGACAACCATGTATGTCGGATTTTTGAAAATCAAACCACAGAAGTGGTAATATTTCATTTAAACGAAAAATCAGTTTTTTAACTACCACTTAGTGGTTTCACTATTCATCAAAAAATTAAGTTTTTCAGAATAATGCCAAAATTTCACCCTAAGCTATATTTGATATTCCGATTTCAAAAATGATGTCTATTTTAAAAAATTCCTAACATATAAGTTTCATTAATTAATTTTATAATTAATTCCCGTTGTCACAACAAATAGCGTGTTTTTAAGAAACAATTTATATCAAAAGACTGACAATTGTTTATGTCCAATTTCAATGTTAAATTAATTCTAATGACCACCATTGGATAAAATGGTAAAAATATATTATAATTATACTTTAAAACCACTAAATATTATAACTTATCAGTATAAATTATTTTGATTAAAAAAGTTGTTTTAAGTATTTTTCACTATTCATAAAAATTTGGAAGTTCTCAGAAAATTACAAATAATTCAACATAGGATAATTTCAATATTAGGAATACAAAAATTAAGTCCATTTTGAAATATAAAATTTCTATAAATTTAAAAAATGGTTATTACTATTCATAACGGCTACTTTGATTAGTTGCAGTGTGTTAGAACTCGAAGTTGCGTACAATGCAAGCTATTGCATTATTGAATGAGAAGCGTATCATGGAAGATCGGGGTGTTACACCCACTCCATATCCCATGGATGCACATTTCTCAACGTGATCGTCAGGTCTCTACCACCTCTTGTTTTTTACACCGATCATGACTCACGTGGGCTTAGATTAAGCATTGACCATGACAACACCCTCATCCTGCATGATGTTAAATTGTACATCTGAACTACGTGGACTTTGATCCATGTCAAGTCATGGTACATAAGAAGCCTCCATGAAGTTCAAGCTCAAAAACCATTGGCCCCGACCATCTCTGTGTTGGTGCACCAAGCCCCATTAACACCTTGGACATCATAGAGTGTAAGCCCCACACCCATCCGAACTACTGGTACTTTGATCCTTACCAAGGCATGGTATGTAGGAAGCCTCACGAGGTTCAAGCCCGTCATCCACCTAGACCAAGGTCTTTATTCACATCGGTTCTCCAACACCCCAACCTGAACTATGGGCACTTTGATCCATGTCAAGGCATGGTACGTAAGAAGCCTCCATGAGGTTCAATCCCACCACCACCTGGTCGTTCCGACCCCCCTTCACGTCGGTTCACCCGCGTCCCACATGATGTTAAACTATACACCTGAACTATGTGGAATTTAATCCATTTTAAGGCATGGTACGTAGGAAGCCTCCCATAGGTTCAATCCCACCACCACCTTGTCGTTCCAACCCCCCTTCACGTCGGTTCACCCCCGTCCCGAATGACTTTAAACTATACATCTGAACTATGTGGACTTTGATCCATGTCAAGGCATGGTACGTAGGAAGCCTCCACGAGGTTCAATCCCAATAACCATTGGCCCCGACCATCTCTGTGTTGATGCGCTAAGCCCCATTAACACCTTGGGCACCTAGAGTGTAAGCCCCAAACCACCCGAACTATGAGGACTTTGATCCATGTCAAGGGATGGTACGTAGGAAGCCTCATGAGTTTCAAGCCCATCACCCATCGGACCCCCGGTCCATCTTCGCGTCAGTTCACCAGCACCCACCTGAACTACGTGGTCTTTGATCCTTGCCAAGTTATGGTATGTAGGAAACCTCCACGAGGTTCAAGCCCAAAACCATCGTCCATCCTGATTCTTACCCGGGCTGCCACATCCCGGTGAGATCATTCCACCACATTCCCTCCCATAGCATTTGGGAAGCCGTCCATGTGCTGGCCCCAATATCGATATTCCCTTTATGGGATTCCTTTGTCCGATCAACTATAATCAGTGTTTTGATCAGTCTGATCTGTCTCCGCAGGATGCTAAAATTGCGGCATACCCCGTGTTAAACACAGGAAGCTAAGGAAAACCTCAGATACATGCCTATGGAATATGATTCCCCACATTCGGTGTGGGATGCATCGGGCTTTCACGCCCTCGAGAATCCCTATAATATGAAAAATAAGAGAGACACACCAATCCCCAGCGTACAGACACTTCAGTGATGCCCCAGCATGACTACTCCCCAAACCGAAGGTTACTGCCCTGACCAGACCCCATGGAATGTCCTGACATAATCAGCGTAATTAACTGGTGTCTATGATGATATGGTGCCAGGAAGAGTTTCATGAACAACGCATTAAATCTATGAGGGAGACTCGGACTAGGTGACAAGTTCTGAGGAGGAATCCACAGAAGGAAGAAGAAATATCACATGATCCTGTTTTGATCAAGGAGAAAATTTCCCTGAATAAGGAGAGAATGTTGCCCACCTTTGGAAAGCGGGAATTCCGGGTAACAAAAGTCGCGCTTATCGCACTCAAGTAGACGAACGAACGTGCTCCAGAGAAAGTGTCAAAAACAATAACCCATTTGGATTTTTACCACTAATCTTGCATATTGAAAATTCCATTTTCATGTAATTATATTTAATTGATCTATTTTTTCCTTTTCCCTACAACATGTACCCATTTTATAATGGTTTTAAAGGTACACATTGACAATGAAAAACTCTATTTATAACTTCACATTACATCAAAAATATTTCTCATAAATTTTGAATTCACAAGATGAAAATTCAATATGATATTTTTCCATTAATCTTGTGTAAAACCCATTAATCATACTATCATGATCACTGATAAAATATGATGTGCAACTTTCTAACTTGGTGATGTTTTCTTCGTATGTATTAAATTATTCTTCCTCCATTTTCCTTAATTTAATGAATTTATTTTCAATTTAATATCTAAATGTTTTATGAAAAACAATTCAAGGAAGATATTATTAAATTCATCCTAATTCATGGAATAAATCTCATCTCTTACCACGATATTTTTTCCCATTTACCAACATTGGTTAGACTCATTGTTAAAATGGTAAATATAAAGTCTTTTAATTTTAATATCTAAAAATCCCATGACATCGAGTAGATGTTCTTGAGATTTATTCCATCCTTTAACTACTAATAAGAGAGATGATCCACTAAATGAAATAGGATGTTGTCTCATAAAATGATCTGAAATAATCATGGTCCTAGGTGGTTGATGTGTTTTTTATATTGCTCGTATAACACCACCATTTATATCCTAATTCAACTAATACACAATTTTAATAAAAAATTCATTTCTAATTCCATCCATTCGGGTTGCTAATTGGAAATGATATCTTTCCATTTGTATATTCCTATGTCAACTTCTATATTTCTTTTGTGGAAAACCATTTTGAACATTCAATTTTTTAATTGAATAAAAATGGTAATATTAAATTTCTATGTCATTTTAACATACCCATAATTTAAAATAATTTAAAAGAATTAACCTTCTCTTAAAAAATTTATTTATATAAACCTTTATATGACAAAAATTCCATAAACATATCATATTGTATTAACTATAAACTAGAATAATATTTTTTAAACACTCTTGGTTATAGTTTTATATGGTTAGATAAAAATTCTTGTGTAAAAAATCATATATTAAAAATTGGACACTTCAAATCTATATAAATTTTTACCATAATATAAAACATTTTTTCTATTCATGAAAAAATTGAAAACATTAAACATGAATTATTCAATTCACATACCCGTCCTTAATCCAAATGAAAAAAACATAAACATGTTGGATGAGAAAAAAATATTAGTATGAGATATTCAAATAAGGAAAGAACCAATAATTAAATGAATACATATACAAAATATAATTTTTTAAGATAATATCTGGGCTCAAAATAAACATCTCCTTACAAATGAAATCATCTTCTCTACCAATATAATTTCATACTAAATTCCATAAGAAATTTAAAATTTATATTAAAAATAAAAATTGATTCTTTGATAACTTTACAAAAAAAAATTCCAAAAGTTATACTTTTTATCCTTATAAAGTAGAATATGCATTCCAATACCTTTTGAAATAATAATATTTCTAAAAAAATGATAAAAATATAGATAGATCATCTACAGAACTAGAAATATAATTTTATTATAAATAGTACATAAAAATAGATTAAACATCACCATTATACATGGACTAACCAGAAGAATCATTCTTGAAATATTCATCATTATTATAAATGGAATAACCATAACAATTGATTCCCATAAACTCTTAGTTAAACCCTAATCAGTTATATCTATCCCATTACCCAATTCAATTTAGAACTATAATATAATCACCCTCCATAAGTTTATAATGGAACCATTTTTTAACATAAGAAAAATCCTAGATGTATAATTGAATACAAAATAGATTGTATATAAAATGATCTTTTTACCCATAAGAAATTTGTTTGGTTATTGATATATCCATTAAATTTTAAAACCCATTTTAATTTCCAAAGTACATTGAAAAAGCGATATTTGGTTTCTTATTTAAGAATACATCTAATTTTCCAATGGAATACAATATTCAAATACTGGTAATGATGGTGGTAAAAGTCATTGTCATTGTATATGTCAATGTAGCACATTCATTATGTCAATTATTAGGATAATCAAAAATTCCATAAAAAGATTCATTTTTTGAAATCCATTGAAATAATTTTAAAATCCACATAAAATTTACAATAGAGATATTTTAGGTCCCTAAAATTCCATAATTAAAAAATTATGTATGGAATAAAAATAGAGTTATAAGAGAAACCTGATAAGTGTATTTTTTAAAGAATGGCATTTACCTTTAGTCCAACCCATCACATACATTATTTACCATCTTGAAAAATAATAATTTGTTAATTATTTACATTATTGGTATCATTTTGATCATTTATTATTCCTTTTTTCTAAATTATCACCAAGTTATTACAATTACTTAATCATTTATGTTTACAATGGATTTTTTGACGATATTCATTTTATAAGTCTAAAATGACTTTGATTGGTTGAATACGGTAAAAGTGTTCATTATTCAATATTTTTTCAAAAAAACCATGAAATAGTAATTAAATTCATACATATGTTATACATTTTAGTCCATCAATGATATATGATTATGAAAAATTAACTACATTTCAATCATTGAGACAGTAGTCCATACATATCCATGAGTAACATTTCCATTTTAATCAATGATAATTATAGAAAGAAGGTAGGTATTATTTTATCATAAAATAATGATAATATTTTCATAAATATAATCTTAATTATTATAATATACTTATATTTATCATCAATGTTATTTAGAGATGAAAATCGAATCACGTCACTTTGTGGAGGTGGTAGTCCACATGTATGTAAGAAAGACATTATAATTTATCAGTGAATGGAAAGGTGAGCAGGTAAATGATATATTATCTTTTAATAATGATAAATATTTCATTAATATCATATATAACTAATAATTACGTGATTATAATCTATCCATGAGAGATGGTGAATGAAAATTAATTATAACGGTTCTTGAGGCTGTAGTCCGCCATACACACAAATGATACTATTGTATACCATTTAACAACATAGGATATGGGTATAGTTCATTAAATTTAAAAAATATATATATTTATTAGGAGAAAACTATTTTTAATATTTTACTAAGGTTGAAGATGGTTTCAATGAATTGAAATAATAAATAAAATAAGAACATGTGGTTAAAAAGTATAATTCTTATTAACAAAGTATCCTTTGATTAAGGCCTTAAGACATCTAAGGGTTGTGTTATACCTAAAGAAAGACCTATAGAATTATGGGAGGTAATATATTAAGTTATTTGGATTGGTATTTTCGGAAACAAATTGGATTTGGAGTGTGATGAAATTATAATAATTAGTTCTCTTTTATAACAGAGGGGAGGGAAAGTCTTTGAATATTGAAATTTTTAAATTTAATAAAAATTAATATTAGTTTTAAATTGGTTAAAGATAAATTTTTCAATAATTTATGATTTTAGATCAAACTTTTACCCTTACCATTTTTTTAACCCCTATTAATCATTTTCACAAAAACAGTGAAGAAAGGTTTTTTATTCTTAACGTTCTCAGTAGTTACTACAAATAGAAAAACGGATTATAAATGGACCATGGTTGGTATTTGAAACCATATGATAATAAATTGGTTGATGATAGGTTTTTTTATTAATTTTATATCATTTAATAATATATCATGTTCATAAAATTTCTATAATTTTAATTTTACTATTATTCATTTATTTTGATTTTTATAATTATAAGAAAATAAATTAAATTTGAATAAAATTAATAAAAACCCCTATATGATTTCATATTAATCTATAAATTTTTTGTGATCACATTATAACATTCAAATTATATAATTTTCTAATTTTTAATACAATTTCTTATAGTAATGAAAGACTTGTTGTTTCAGTGTTGTGTAAGAAGTTAAGGAAATTATTCAATTATTATAAATTATAAATAAGTCACAATAATTAAGATATGTCATTTAGATTTAAAATTAATATTTCTAAATGAACATAAATACTATTTATAACCATATTGAATATATTATAGTTACTAATAAAAGGAGTGTGAATTTTTTTACTTTACATTAAAAAATGTATTTTAATGTTTACAATCACATAAAAACACAAACAAGAGGAAATAAAATCTTATAATGGATTAGTATGGATCAAATTCAAAAATACGATAAAATAAAATAAATTTTTAGGATTATTTTATAATTAATATCATTTTATTTGTAACATTAATTACACAGTTTACTATTTATTTTAGTAACAAAATTAATATGGTTAATATTCATATTAACCAAAAATAAAAGGTACCAATTTACTAAATTTAGAAAACTTGACTCCAAATAATGAATCCATTTCATGATATTAAAAACACATAACTATCAGATTTAATATAAATTTAATCTGGAAATCCACAATGAGAAGAATGTTTTTTAGAAAAATTCCCTTTTAAGTATAAAAATAATTAATACTAAATTAAAGTATAAAATTCATTTCAAAACCAAAATTCTGTTATTTTAAATCAAATGTAACTAATTATATAGTAAAATTATTCAAAAATATATTTCTATTTATAAATACTCTAAAATAATGAATTTTTTTCCATAAAAATTATTATTATTCACTATTCATTGAGAAATAAGAATTTTTAGAAACATTTCAAAAAATCATAATAGTTTAATATTGGTATGATGAATTAAAAAATGGTTTTTATTATTTAATATAAAAATTATATAATTTTTTAATTTATATTTTAAATAATCTATACAGTACATTAAAATATTATTTTTTTAGAAATAAATATTTTTTCTTATGAAAGAAAAATTGTTTAATATTTAAATAATTAATATAAAAATATAGATTATAACTAAATAATATATATGGAAATTTTTTATATAAAAATTACCTAGGATTTTATAGAATTGTTATGTACCTCTAATGATAGATACATATAATATATCGTGAACTTGTTGGATCTTTTGTGGAATCACCAAGGGATAAAATAACATCCCTACTCAATAAATAATCTTGAAAGGTAAAATACACATAGAGATCATATTACCATTAATTATGAATATCATAACATTATTAAATAAGAAAGTTCATAATAATACCATCTCAGATACTTCAAATTAAAATTTTAATTGATGATTCTCAGTATAATTTTTTTGTCAATTATGAGATTCCTTACTGTGTTATTGAATGACTCTGGATTTCTCCTATATATACTTATAAATATTAGGCCCAAATATATTTATTTATCCTACATCATAATTCTATGTTTATGTTCAAAAAAATTTCTATTGGGGTTTTCTTATTAAGCTATATTAATGCTTGAGTGAAATGCAATTCTATAAGAAAAATATAAAAAAGGAAGGTGACGATCGCGAAAACATATAAAATCAATATAAAAATATCATAGCAAATCCTATAGGGTTTAAATAATTCTCATTCATTGAAGATAATTTTTTTGATGAAATATATTACTAATACATAAAACGAATCCAAATCTTATTGAGTACATCATAATAACATTGAGGTAAAACTTAGTTCCATATAAGATACAATAGAATGTTGTACTCTGAACATCATTTGAACTTCATTAATGTATGTTTTGGAAAGTTATTTAACATATAAATAATATTTAACTGAAATAAATTGTGTTGATCCTATAAGGAGAATGAGTACAACCAAAACTGCATTATATCATTTACATTTTTTTGGGAGTCTAATGAAAAAAAAACATTGATATGTCTTCCAATTTCCATTTCAATATGGGTAATGGTTTTTACATCCATATAAACTTAAATATATAAGAATTATCTGGGAGAAATACCCATAACCTATATATTAACTTAATAATATATATCTTCATGTTTTATATCGATAAATAATCTTTCATGTCTCTATATGTCATCATAAATCTTGGAATTATAATGAATGATGAACTATAAACTTCATTCAATACGTCCTTCTTCCAAAAAATGGTATGACTGTTATAGATATATTAATCCAAAATATTATCAATACACCAAAATTCAGGATCATATTAAGGTAATTTATCACCTTATTTTAGAGTTATATATCTTTCTATTACACATATTTTTCGTAATTTATTTAAATGGTTCACTACTTATTTTAGATAGAGAATATTTATCTTAATCTTGGTTATTTGACCAATAATTTGAAAATAAGGAAATATTGGTAATTTTCTTCCTCGTTGTTGAAAATATGGAACACTCTACTTGACTTAGAGAATCTTTTACCTTACTTTATTTTCCAAGGTAGTAATTTATTGAGTTTCTATAATCATTAATCAACTCAAATATTCATCTCTGATTCATATTCATCACTTGAAAAGTGATTATATACCTTAAAAATTTATGATCATTATATATATCAATCCTTTTTAGATAATTATAATATATTGTTTTATATAAGTAAAACATTATTGGAGTTCACTCCAAATAATGTGTTGGGTAATTTACTCATGAGCCAATAATTTCCATGAGACATAATCTATCACCATATCATTACACATGAGGATGATTCCTAGGCCCTTATTTTATGTGTCACTATAGACCACAAACACTTCACCATTGTATGGTAGTGTAAGAACATTGGTATTGACTAACCTTATCTTCAATTCCAAGAATGTTTCCAAAAATTCAACTGTCAAATTAAGCATAGCACCATTCTAAGTTAACTTGGTGGTGAAATTAGTCATTCATGAGGAATTATAAAAAAATCATTAATAATATACATAAAAAACTATGCATATCTGTCCACATTTTTGTTGTATTCCAATGGTAAACGAAATTCCTAATTGATATATTAATATTTAAAAAATATGTTGAGATTATATGTCTGAAAGTGAATTTATTATTAGAAAAAAATCACCATTGATAGTTTTTTTCTAAGAACATCTCCTTACTTAGGGTCTTCAATAAAATTATGAAGGGTTCATCATGATTATACTTAACCATTAAATATATATGAATATAGTTTATAGAAAATACAAAAATATAATCAATATAAACACTAATGACCCTATTTATTAAATCTATGGTGAAAATTTTAGAATTAGTAAAAATAGATGAAATCAAAATAAATTCATAGTGTCCATACACCATATGTAATTTTTCATCCGTATAGCCTCCTTCATGAACAAAAATTGATGATATCTAGAATGATGGGGAATTATGTAAATGTACTAATCTCCATGCAGTTGATCAAACAATTAATCAATAAAATGTATAATATACTTTTTTTTATAGTTATCTTATTTATCTCCCAATAATCAATGAATAGTTTCATCGATCCACCTTTCTCAACATAATAAACAAGTACAACCCAATATGATGTACATGCTCGATTAAATACATTAACAATATTCTCATTGATTTTGTTCATTAATTCCTCCATATTAATTTGGGAAAATCTATATGGAATAATTTAAATATTTTTAAAACCACATATATGTTCTATTGAAAACATGACTTGAAAATTTAGAGAAATAATAGGAAAATAATCCAGAAATATATCAACAAAATCCCATAAATTTAGAATATATTCAATGTTTAGTTTCTCATAAACCATATGAGGTTATTAACATTTTTATAATGGGAATCAATACACATATAATGGAAGAAATTTTTTAACACCCCAAGCTTCTACGGTACACTTCTCTTTGAATAATGTGATGGCGTGTGTTGTACGCAACATCGAGTTCTAACACACCACAACCAATCAAACTAGCCGTTATGAATAGTAATACCTAATTTTTGAAATTATATATATTTTAATATTTCAAAATGGACTTCATTTTTGGATTCGGAATATCTAATTTAGCCTAGGGTGAAATTTTGGAACTTTTCGGAAAACACTTATATTCTGATGAATAGTGAAAATTACTAAATTTTAATTAAAAACAACTTTTTTAATCAAAATAATTTATATTGATAAATTATGAATTTGAGTAGTTTTATAGTATATGTAGAATATATTTTTAAAATTTAATTCAATTTTGGTCATTGTAAAAAAATTTACAATTAAACCAGACATAAACAAGTGTCAATCTTTTGATAGTTATTATCTCTTAAAAACACGCTTTTTGTTTTAACAACGGGAATTAATTTTAAATTAATTTCTGCCACTTATGTGTTTTGAATTTGTAAAAATGGATTCCATATTTAGAATCAGGATGTTCAAATTATGTAAATTGGTAACTTTTATTTTTATACATTTTGAATAATTACTGCAGTAAATATTTTATTTACCATGGTTAAGGGTAAATACGGTAAATAAGGGTTAAAATAATAATAATATAATAATACTAAATTACCCTAAAACGTTTCCTAACCATATTGGTGGACACATGTCCAACCATGGGCATATTTGGGTCGATTTTGGGACCCCATGGTGCCACTTGTAAGTGATAGGGACACTTTATTTAAATTAAGTTAAAATGAATACAAAAATGACACAAGCATATATCTTTTAGAAAAAAAAATTTACATAAGGTTATATATGTTGTATTTTCTACTATAAATATTAATTATAAATCTAAAACTACATCCTACATAATGATATTTTATTTATAATTTTTATATATTAAATAATTTAATTTATTTATGACACAATTATGATGCAGTAATTACCATAATAGTAAAAAATTAAAATAATTGATATTATAAATACCAAAATAAATATAATTTTAGACTTTTAATGAATTAAATTAATTTTATAGGATAACATGACATATTAGGATTGATTTAATTGACTTTTTTTTAATTAATCATTCTGTTATAAGTTTCACAAAAATCAACAATTGAATAGTTTCAAAATTGACAAAAAAGAGTTTTTAAAACAAATACTATATTATTAATTGATATTAAATTCCTAAAAATCTAAGCCTCGGCCAAGAGACTTATATCAGGATAGTTGTATCATTAATGGACCATTTGCAGGTCACTTGGATGTATATAGTAAGTTTATTAACTATATAATATAAAAATACAAAGTGACAAGGTAAATGTCAAACTAATTAACTAAGAGTTAAAACTAAAAGATAAGGTTAATATAGTAACCCAAACCTGTCTAAATTCTATTAGTTGAATGGATTTAGACCTATCCCCACATTAAACTTTGAATAATCATCTTTGTATCCATTATAAACCAAATATGAATTTATTATAAATTAATATTTCTATCTTTTCCAAAGGTTCCCCTCACCCCTCTTATAAAAGGTCACTCCACCTTCTCATTACTTCAAGTCTTCAAAGCCTTTTGGTTCGGCCAAAATCTGCCCAAATACTCTCTACACTTCCCTCACTAAAACCTAGAGGCCATATTTTGATCAGAAAGCCAACCTATGTAGCCCTTTTGATCAAATCAAAAGGAAGAACCCGAAGAAGAGGTAATGTTTTCACCACCCTTTTTCAAATTCATTTCTTCTTCCACTTCTTCTTTCTTTGTTATTACCATTATAAAATAATAACTCCAGTATCTTATATATACTGTGATGTTATTATAAATATGGTACAACCATATTCAGTATTCTATCCACCCTTTGAATAACATGTCACCATATGTGCGTACGTACGGCTTACCGTCTCCACGTCGTGGTGTAATTGTTATTCAATATATTATTATTTGGATGGGTATAATAATGAAGTGTAACTCATGTAAATAATAAATATAACATGATAATGATTCTTTATATATTAAATACTATCCAATTATATATTATTTTAATATCAAAAGAATGATATTGTCGCTCGTGCGTACGTACGGACTACAGTCTCCACGAACGCGATGAGATTCATTCTCTATCGTATCCATTCAAGTATAATTCTCATTTTATGATTAATAATAGTATCTAAGGACTTGATATAATTCTGGATATGATTGAGATACAACCTATACATTACAAACACGGCTTACTTAACAAAACATATAAAAGGAAACGAGTAAGTTAACACCCGAAACAACGATAATACTAAGATATTATTAACAAATCAATGTTAAAAGATCATATATGATATCATATTAATGTATATGATTCTTGTATAATTAAATAACAATTATTTCACCATTATACAAGAGTTTAACCTACCCCAACCAAGGAAAAGTACAAGGTAAGGGTTTATTTCACAATCTCTTCATTATCCGAGGTTGTTTATACGTAATAATCTACTGGGATCTCTTTATCATCCACATCCATGTTTCTTAAAAATGTATTTCAAAACATTTTTACTATTTAAAAGAATATGGGTTAAAGTCATTTATACCCTTTTTTGACTTTTTATAAGTGGTTTATAAAGAAATCTTTCCGTCGTTTTCCAAACAATGTGCTTTTTAACCTTTTGATAGAATTATGGTAAGACTGTTTTTTTAACTTATACGGTGGGTGTTGTTATTTTCTGCGATTATAAAATCGTCGAAGCTTCCCTTACAATCTAATAAGAATATTTTCAAAGAAAATGTTTTATTTTATAAATATATGACTCTTAAATGATTTCAAAATAGAAAGAGATATTTCTCTAAAAAGAGTTTTGATTTCATCTATGTCAACATCTCTGATGGATTTTATGCTTATTTGAAGTTGATTTATTATGATACAAGACATATATATTGTATTGAAGGTTTTGTGATATGTTTGACTATGGATGTGCTATTTTTATACCATTCATAGTTTATGGTGAAAGTATTGACATTTCATATGCTATTTTTAATACGAATGTTTATGTTATGTTTAAACCTTTTCATATGGGAATGCATTGGACTTAATATGTGACGGGTGGAGCCCTCTATAGCTCCTCGATGCATCGGTAGATCTCATGAGACAAACTAGTGTCTTGGCACAAGACCTTGGCAAAATCTTATTTTTAGTCCTGGCATGAGGCCTTGGCTATGTGGTTATGATAGTCTGCCATTATGCATTCCATCATTATGAAAGTGGTAATTGATATTGCATGTGATTATTCGATTAGTAGAATATCCATGTGAATAAGTAAATGAAATTATTTCATTTTATTTTTTCCATACTATATTGAAGTTCAAGTTTAAAAGTCTTTTGTTTTAAGTTATACATTGCCTTAAATGTTTATTCTTATTTATGAAATTTTCTGCTATATTGTTATCCTTACTGGGAATTTGAGCTCACCCCTTTTCTATGTTTTATTTTTCCCATGATGTGAAGAAGTAATTTATGAATGACCTGCAGGGATAGTATGTGGGGATATGAGTGTGGGATAAGGAGACTATGTTCTTGTAGTAGTTTTTTCACTTTATGATGTAATGTAAAACTTTATGAATATATCTAGTGTTTCCAAGGCTACAAAACCAATCGGTCTTTCGAGATTTGATCTTTCTTATGATCATTCCAATGTTATGTAATAATTCACTGACTCTAGGTAACTGAGGTCGGGGCAATATAGTTGGTATCAGAGGAAGTTTAGTACAAACCTTGGAAGCTAGATTTAGATAAACTCTGATTAGAGCACGTAGACCTAAGATGAACTTTGAGTATTAGTATAGAAGAACTTCCTAGAATTTTGGTATTGTAGAGATTTTGTGAGTTTTCCGAGAAATACATCCCTATCTAGATACGAACAGGTAGAGGCGGCTCTGGCACATATGTACCTAGGGGTAAAACCCGAAAACATCGCCTTGTGCTAGACTCGAACGGGAACTGGTGCACGACAACGGGCCTTGCTGCACTCTTGGTTACGACACTCCCCGGGGATATTCTTAGGATAACTCTCATTTTCTTTACAAATCATTATGAAGGGTTTATGAGTATATACTTCCTCATAGAAAACATTTTTATGATTATGGATTATATCCATAAATAGTTCAATTTATGTTAAGTGTTTTATAAGTATGGGATTATGTATTTTGATTCATAAACTGATCTAGTTTATGCCATTGTTTAGAAATGGAACCTAGTGGAAGAAATGGAAACCGTATCAATGCACGCACTCCATATAGGGATTTCCATTCTGCTCAAGATAATTATACCGGAGCTAGTGATGCAACTGGTGCCGATCAGCTAATCACCATCCTGGGACAACTTACTCAGGTTATGAATAATAACCTTACCCATATAAAGCACCCTGATCCACATCGTGGAGGATCATTGTTAGATAACTTCATGAGGCAACAACCACAAAAGTTCAATGGGAGTACAAATCCCTTAGTAGCTGAGCAATGGATATTTTCCCTAGAGAAAATATTTCATGCTTTGGGGAGTAGTGAAAGGGAAAAAGTTATCATGGCAGTTTACCGCCTCAATGGAGATGCTGATCAATGGTTGTAATTGATTCAAAATACGAAGGAAGATGATGAAGTATCAAATATGGAATGGAGGGAGTTCAAAGATCTGTTTTTAGAAAAATACTTTCCTCGTGACCATCGAGCTGATATGGAAAGGCAGTTTCTGAGTCTGAGACAAAAGGAAGATGAGAATCTCAAAAAGTATGAGGCTAACTTTACAAGGATAGCAAGGTATTTTGGAGATTATATACGTAACCCAAGAAGTAAGATTGATCGTTTCTTTGATGGGTTAAAACCATTTCTCCGTCGAGCATTAGTATCACAATCCTTCTCGTCATACGAAGACATTGTCTCATGTGCTATCAAGACTGAAAAGGAATTCTCTAAGTCTTATGACTTTAAAGCAAAGCAAGAGAAGAAGAGATCTGCTGATCAATCTGGGAATGGAAATAAGTGGAAGAAGGGAAATTTTGAATATCCATCCTGTGGTAAATGTGGGAAGAAACACCCCGGTACTTGCATGAATGGAACGCGAGTCTCTTACAAGTGTGGTGAAAAAGGCCACTAATCTCGTGATTGAAATGGGAAGAAGGAAGCTACCAATGTTCAGTGATACAATTACAGGGAGATGGGGAATTATGAAAAAGAATGTCCTAAGCATCAGGGGAACTTACCTCAGAAAATTCAAGGGATCAAGGCCAAGCTTATGTTATCACTACTGTTGAGGTAGAAGCTCTGAAAGACGTGGTGGCAGGTAATTTAATGGTTTCCTCAAGTTTAGAAAATGCATTATTTGATTCTAGATCATCACATTGTTTTATATCATCCCAATTTTCTAAGAAAATTATGTATTTCTAATTTTATTTAACAAGGGAGTTTTCAGTTAGAACTCCTAAGGGAAGTATCATTGCAATAAAGTTTTGTGAATCAGTCCCCATTAGAGCACATAAATATTTTTTATCTGTTGATCTCATCGTCATACCTATGATTGAGTTTGATAAATTCCTCGATATGGACTGGCTATCGGACTATGATGCGAAGATTTATTGTAAGAATAAAGAGGTTATGATTCTTGATGATGATGATAAGGAACACCTTATCTTTAGAGCAGAATCGTCACCACCTAATTCTTAACTAGATCCACCCCCAGTAGCTCAACTAAATTCAATTATTGGGGAAGAAGAGAATGAAATGACTATGGGTGAGGAAAGGAATGTTCAAATAGAGGATTTACCCGTTGTTAAAGAATATGTAGGTGTGTTTCCGGACGATTTACCTGGACATCCTACAGAATGAGAAGTTGAGTTTTTCATTGATTTAATTCCTGGATCAAGGCCTATATCGAAGACCCATTATAGAATGGCCATTGTAGAACTAGTCAAACTAAATAAACAACTAGAGGAATTGAGTAATAATGGATTTATTCTCCATAGTGTTTCTCCATGGGGAGCCCCTGTTCTTTTTGTTAAAAAGAAAGATGGATCCATGAGGTTATGTATCGACTACAGGGAGATCAATTCTATAACAATAAAGAACAAGTATCTCCTACCTCACATTGATGATATATTTGACCAACTGCATGGAGCTCAATACTTTTCAAAGATTGACCTTTGATCTGGATACCATCAGTTGTGTGTGAAGAAGGAATAAATTCCGAAGACAACATTTCGAACCAGGTACGAGCATTACGAGTTTACTGTAATGCCTTTTGGTTTGACTAATGCACCCTCTGTATTCATGGATCTGATGAATAGATTTTTCAAGGATTATATCGATGAATTTGTGGTGGTATTTATTGATGATATCTTGGTATAATCCAGAAGCTATGAAGATCATGAAAATCACTTGCGCATTATCCTGAAGACTATGAGAAGACATGAATTATATTGAAAGTTTAGCAAGTGTGAATTCTGGTTTCATGAGATTTCTTTTCTTGGCCATATTTTCTCTAAAGATGGAATCTTTGTTGATCCTTCTAAGACCAAGGCAATCCAAGAATGTCCAGCACCAACGAATATAACTGAGGTACGTAGTTTTATTGGTTTGGCAGGTTATTATCGACGTTTCGTCCAGAATTTTTCCCAATTGGCTAACCCATTAACGAAGCTCACACGTAAATGGGTTAAATTTGTTTGGACAAAAGAGTGTGAAGAATGATTCGAAGAACTGAAGAGAATATTAGTCAATGCTCCTATATTGACTCTACCATCGCGGAATGATGGGTTCGTTATTTATAGTGATGTATCAAAGAAAGGACTTGGTTGTGTCCTTATGCAGAATGATAGGTTTATTGCCTATGCATCACGACAGTTGAAAATTCATGAAAAAAACTACCCTACTCGTGATCTTGAGTTAGCAGCTGTGATCTTTGATTTGAAGATATGGAGGCACTACCTCTATGGTGAAAAATGTGAGATTTATATTGATCACAAGAGTTTTAAGTATATTTTCTCACAAAAAGAACTCAACATGAGGCAAAGGAGATGGATTTAATTACTCAAGGATTATGATTGTACGATACACTACCACCCGGGGAAGGAAAAAAAGGTGTCAGATTCTTTGAGCAGAAAAGACCATGGAGTATTGAACAATATGAGAATTGAAAGGGATCCAATTTTCAAGGATCTAGTGAAGATGTACATGGGAATAACCAGGGAAGGTGAAACATCAATGCTTTTTCAAACGGTTTCCAAACCATCTTTACTAGAAAGAATTAATAGTTCTCAGACCGATGATGAAGAATTTCAAAAGAAGATTAAAGCTGTGAATGATGGGAGATTGAGAGACTTTGTGTATGAAGAGGGAATTTTGAAATTCGGGAAGAGGCTTTGTGTTCCCGATATACCTGATCTAAAAAGGGAATTATTGGATGATGCTCATAGTTCCAATTTCTCTATACACCCTGGGAACACCAAAATGTATAGGTATTTGAAGGAACATTTTTGGTGGGACAACATGAAGAGGGAGATTGCTGATTTTGTGTCAATATGTATGGTTTGTCAACAAGTGAAAGCTGGAAGGCAACAGCCTGGAGGAGTCATGCAACCTATTCCCATACCGGAGTGGAAATGGGACAACATTACAATGGACTTTGTCATGGGGCTACCAAATAATCCTAGAAGGAACGATGCAATATGGGTTATTGTTGATCGTCTTACCAAGTCAGCACATTTTCTTGCTATAAGAGAAGATCTACCATTGGAACGTCTAGGAAGACTACATATTAATGAAGTTGTGAGACTTCATGGAGTACCCTTATCGATTGTTTCTGATCGTGATCCCCGTTTTACTTCAAGATTCTGGAAGATTCTTCAGAAATCCTTGGATAATGAACTTCATTTGAGAACTGCCTACCACCCTCAGACAGATGGACAATCAGAACGGACTATTCAAACCTTAGAAGACATGTTGAGCTCTTTCTCACTTTACATTCAGGGTATGTGGGATCAATATTTACCTTTGGTAGAATTTTCCTATAACAATAGCTTCCATTCGAGTATCCAGATGGCACCATATGAAGCGTTATACAGAAAGAGATGTCGCAGACCAACCTTTTGGGATGACGTTGGTGAGAGAAAACTTGTAGGTCCAGAACTGGTGGAGGAAACGATGGAAAAGGTGAAGGTAATCCAAAATCACATCAAAGCAGCTCAAAGTAGGCAAATGAGATATGCCGATAATCGAAGGAAGGATTTCAAATTTCAAGTCAGTGATCATGTTTTCCTGAAGGTATCTCCATGGAAGGGAGTCATAAGTTTTGGTAAGAAAGGTAAATTGAGTCCCAGGTACATCGGACCTTTCGAAATTCTAGAACGAATTGGGGCTATAGCTTACCAATTGGCAATGCCGCCAAGTCTCTCCAAAGTTCACGATGTGTTCCAAGTATCTCTGTTAAGGAAATACATTCCTGACCCAACGCATGTACTCACCTATGAGGAATTAGAACTGGAACTCGATCTGTCTTATTGTGAAGAGCCTGTCAGAATTCTTGATACGAGAGAACAAGTGCTGAGAAACCGGACAACGCGTCTGGTAAATGTTTTGTGGAGAAACTATAAGATGGAAGAGGCAACGTGGGAACCCGAGGAACTTATGATGAAGAACCACCCGAGTCTTTTCATGTGGTAGTATTCTAGAAATTTCGAGGATGAAATTATTTGAAGGAGGGTAGAATGTAACACCCCAAGCTTCTACGGTATGCTTCTCTTTGAATAATGTGATAGCATGTGTCGTACGCAACATCGAGTTCCAACACACCCCAACCAATCAAACTAGCCGTTATGAATAGTAATACCTACTTTTTGAAATTATATATATTTTATATTTCAAAATAGACTTCATTTTTGGATTCGGAATATCAAATTTATCATAGGGTGAAATTTTGGAACTTTTCGGATAACACTGATATTTTGATGAATAGTGAAAATTACTAAATTTTAATTAAAAACAACTTTTTTAATCGAAGTAATTTATATTGATAAATTCTGAATTTGAGTGGTTTTAAAGTATATTTAGAATATATTTTTACGATTTAATTCAATGTTGGTCATTGTACATAATTTTACAATTAAACAGGACATAAACAAGTGTCAATCTTTTGATAGTTATTATCTCTTAAAAACACGCTTTTTGTTTTAACAGTGGGAGTTAATTTTAAATTAATTTCTGCCACTTCTGTGTTTTGAATTTGGAAAAATGGATTCCATATTTAGAATCAGGATGTTCAAATTGTGTAAATAGGTAACTTTTATCTTTAGACATTTTGAATAATTACTGCGGTAAATATTTTATTTACCATGGTTAATGGTAAATCCGGTAAATAAGGGTTAAATAAATAATATTATAATAATACTAAATTACCCTAAAACATGTCCTAACCTTATTGGTGGATACATGCCCGACCATGGGCATCTTTGGGTCGATTTTGGGACCCCATGGTGCCACTTGTAAGTGATAGGGATACTTTATTTTAATTAAGTTAAAATGAATACAAAAATGACACAAGCATATATCTTTTAGAAAACCAATTTTTACATAGGGTTATATATGTTCAATTTTCGACTATAAATATTCATTAGAAATACAAAAATATTTCCCATATAATTCTATTTTATTTAAAAAAATTAGATATTAAATAATTTAATTTATTTATGACACAATGATGATGCAGTAATTACCATAATAGTAAAAATTTAAATAATTGATATTATAAATACCCAAATAAATATAATTTGAGACTTTTAATGACTTAAACTTATTTTCTAGTATAATATGACATACTAGGATTGATTTAATTGACTTTGTTCTAAGTAATCATTCTGTTATAAGTTTCAAAAAAATCAACTATTGAATAGTGTCAAAATTGATATAAAAGAGTTTTTAAAACAAATACTATATTATTAATTGATATTAAATTCCTCAAAAAAACCAATGTTCAGCCAAGATACTTATATCATGATATTAGTATCATTAATGGACCATTTTGGGGTCTCTTGGATGTATATAGTAAGTTTATTAACTATATAATATAAAAATACAAAGTGACATGGTAAATGTCAAACTAATTAACTATGAGTTAAAACTAAAAGATAAGGTTAATATAGTAACGCAAACCTGTCTAAATTATATTGGTTGAACGTTTTTCGCCCTATACCTACCTTAACCTTTGAATAATCAACTCTGGAGCCATTAGAAACTGAATATGAATTTATTATAAATTAATATTTCTAGCTTTTTCAAAGGTGCCCCTCACCCCTCTTATAAAAGGGCACTCCCCCTTATCATTACTTCACACCTTCAAAGCCTTTTGGATCGACCAAACTCTGCCTAAATACACTCTCAAATTCCCTAAATACAACCTAGAGTCCTTAGTTTGATCATAAATCCAACATAGAGAGCCCTTTTGATCAAATCAAAAGGAAGAACCCGAATAAGAGGTAATGTTTTCACCACCCTTTTTCAAATTCATTTCTTCTTCCACTTATTATTTCTTTGTTATTACCATTATAAAATAATAACTCCAGTATCTTTTATATACTGTGTTGTTATTATAAATATGGTAAAACCATATTAAGTATTCTATCCACCCTTTGAATAACTTGTCACCATACGTGCGTACGTACGGCTTACCGTCTCCACGTCGTGGTGTAATTGTTATTCAATATATTATTATTTGGATGGGTATAATAATGATGTGTAACTCATGTAAATAATAAATATAAAATTATAATGATTCTTTATATATTATATACAATCCAATTATATATTATTTTAATATCAAAAGAATGATATTGTCGCTCGTGCGTACGTACGGACTACTGTCTCCAAGAACGCGATGAGATTCATTCTCTATCGTATCCATTCAAGTATAATTCTCATTTTATGATTAATAATAGTATCTAAGGACTTGATATCATTCTGTATATGATTAATATACATCCTATCCATTAAAATCATGGATTACGTAACAAAACATATAAAAGGAAACGAGTAAGTTAACACCCGAAACAACGATAATACTAAGATATTATTAACAAATAAATGTTAAAATATCATATATGATATCATATTAATGTATATGATTCTTGTATAATTTAATAACAATTATTTCACTATTATACAGGAGGTTAACCTACCCCAACCAAGGAAAAGTACAAGGTAAGGGTTTATTTCACAATCTCTTCATTATCTGAGGTTGTTTATACGTAATAATCTACTGGGATCTCTTTATCATCCACATCCTAGTTTCTTAAAAATGTATTTCAAAACATTTTTATTATTTACAACAATATGGGTTAAAGTCATTTATACCCTTGTTTGACTTTTTATAAGTGGTTTATAAAGGAATATTTCCGTCATTTTCCAAACAAGGTGTTTTTTAACCTTTCGACAGAATTAAGGTAAGAATGTTTTTTTTAAATTATATGGCGGGTGCGGTTATTTTCTGCTGTTATAAAATCATAGAAGCTTCCCTTAAAAGCTTATAAGAATATTTTCAAAGAAAATGTTTTATTTTATAAATATATGACTCTTAAATTATTTCAAAATTGAAAGATATATTTCTATAAAAAGAGTTTCGATTTCATCTATATCAACATCCTTTGATGGATTTTACGCTTAATTGAAGTTGATTTATTATGATACAAAACTTCTATATTGTATTGAAGGTTTTGTGATATGTTTGACTGTGGATGTTCTATTTTTATACCATTCATAGTTTATGGTGAAAGTATTGACATTTCATATGCTAGTTTTAATACGAATGATTATGTTATGTTTAAACCTTTTCATATGGGATTGCATTGGACTTAATATGTGAAGGGTGGAGCCCGCTATAGCTCCTCGATGCATCGGTGGGTCTCATGAGACAAACTAGTGTCTTGGCACAAGCCCTTGGAAAAATCTTATTTGTAGTATTGGTACGAGGCCTTGGCTATGTGGTTGTGATAGTCTGGCATTATGCATTCCATCATTATGAAAGTGGTAATTAATATTGCATGTGATTATTCGATTATAGAGTATCCAGGTGAATAAGTAAATGGAATTATTTCATTTTATTTTTGTCATACTATGTTGAAGTTAAAGTTTAAAAGGCTTTTGTTTTAAGTTATACATTGCCTTAAATGTTTATTCTTATTTATGAAAGTTTCCGCTATATTGTTATCCTTACTGGGCATTTGATCTCACCCCTTTTCTATGTTTTATTTTTACTAGGATGTGAAGAAGTAATTTATGAATGACCATCAGGGATAGTATGTGGGGATATGAGTGTGGGATAAGGAGACTATGTTTTTGTAGTAGTTTTTTCACTTTATGATGTAATGTAAAACTTTATGAATATATCTAGTGTTTCCAAGGCTACTAAACCAATCTGTCTTTCGAGATTTGATCTTTCTTGTGATCATGCCAATGTTATGTAATAATGCACCGACTCTAGGTAACTGGGGTCGGGGTGTTACAAATTTCCAATACACTTTCATATTTATGTTCACACAAATTTTTTATCATAGGATTATTTAGGATATCAAATCCGGAATCCCTTCCTTAAACAATTAATGTAGTCTTTAAGGACAAAAATTCCATGCTTATGAAAATATAATATACAAACAGATAGAGAATAAAACAATTATTAGGAATTATATTCACACAAACATCAAAAATAGATGTTTAAAATACATTAGATGAAATCATCATACCATAAAGAGTATTAACTGGTTACAAAAAATCTAATCATTTTTGTTGTATTGTGATACTAATATATAATTTTGAAGATATAAATGAGTCGGTAGATCCAGAATTTAGTAAGACCTTAAAAATATTATTGTGTATTGTTAGTGTACCTTTTACAACATCAGTATCCACATAAATAATAGTGACTGCATGATATTTTCATTTGTTTTCTGGATTAAGTGTTTTTTCATGCTAATTATTATCATTAACCTTCATATTTGAGAAATGGTCACCATAATTACCCTACTCCTTATGTCTGAAATATTTTCATGTCATTGGTGAATTTGTGTCACTTTATCTCCTTCATTAGATAAATTATTCTCCCCATAACATTGGTATAAAATTACTAGAAGACTTTCCTTTCGAAACATAAAACATTTACTTACCCACTTATAACAATTTCTATAATTTTTACTTACACACATCAATTATAAAATATTTCTCACATTCTTCTCTCTGTTATTTTTATAATTTCCATCCAATTCAATATTTTTTTATAAAAACCATGGGATTAAATGGAAAAATCATTATCTATATCCACATTCATAAAACATATAATGTTTTCACCATAGCTACTAAAGTCCCTTATCATTAATTCTGATTATATAATTTTTTGAAGAAATTAAATAACTTATCAACTTTAGATTTAGGTATGATGAAAATACCAAAATTATACCCAAAAATTATTGTTAAATTTTCATCATAAGTACTATTATATTAACCATCCTTATACTTTATTTTATAGAATTCCATCTACATTTTCATACTACATATATGAGGAAAGTCGCTATTGAAAAATATACTCCTAAATACATCCCATTCCATGGGTTAAATTTACTCCCATTTTCACATGTTGTTAATAAGATTCTACAATTTATATTCATCACATCCTAAATAATAAAAAGATACAATAACTTTTTATGGTTCCAATAGATGGGGAAAGGATAATATGTTTCCAGTTTTACTAATCCATATCTCTAAAAAATGTGTATTGGTGGACCTAGTATAAAAATGTAGATGTTGGACCATGAGGGATGTAACTAAACATTGTTACCTCCACTACTCATTTGAAATATTTTAAATATTTATAACATTGGATAGTTCTATAAGAATATATATTTTTTAATTCTAGGTCCAATAACATTTGATTTTTATGATAAAATAATTTCATTTTAAATCATATTTAGCATTAATATGGTTCATTCAGCTTCCATACACTCACTAATACCAAAAAACATAGAGTTAGTAATATTAATCATTGTAGGAAATGACCCCCACACTATGATAATTGAAAGTGTCCTTTTCTAAACTAATTTCACTACCCATTCCTATATTGATTGTCTCATGAGATATCCATCGTTACCCAATACATTGGGGGACTATATAATTTATTTAAAACCTTTAAAATAATAATAAAATATTCATATGTGTTCCCCAATATCATATACCATCCCCATATATCATAACCCATATATTGAAAATAGTTTTAATAATCATTTAAATGTTTTATCATAACATAACCCATGATAAATAAAAAGGATTGATTAATATCCCATCATCATAATCTTAAACCATCTAGAGAAAGAAAAAGTATGTTATCCTTGGATCATTTCCCTTGTAGTACATATGTTACATAAAATTATGTTATCATAGATTAACAGTTCCTTTAACATATCACTCGAACAATTCATATCAATAATAAACATTAAAATTTTAAATAAAATATTAAAAATATTAAAATTTCCCAAATAATAAGGCAATAATTTTTTATAAAAATTTATTTTGAAAATATTTAGGGATTTTTTTAAGAATTGACTAGTATTGATGTTGTAATGTTCTATTCATGTAGTGTATCTAAAAACATTCCATCAAAATTTTCATTAAAAAGTAAAAAGTACCACATTCTAAAAATGAAAAGATGATTTCTTTTATTTTTTGGTAAAAAGTCAAAATTTTAAACAATAACCTTAAAAATAATTTAAAATTAGAAAAAAATCATGAAATCATTTTGGAAAATATTATTATGGATACAATATAAATTATTACCAAAGAGATAAATAAAGGGAGTTCCCCATTAAAATAGTTTTTTTATATTCAGATCACAAAGAGGGGAAAATGAAAGGAAAAAATGTAACATTCATAAACCAAATTTCTATAAAAAATTAATTTTATTATTAATTTATAGGTTAAATAATTTAATCATATAAAGCTTAATCATAAAAAAACATGACAAACAATGATATTGAAACATAAATCCCTTACCCCATTGTAATTTTTAAATCATAATCACCAAGAAAAATTGAACCATATATGAATATTTATATCAAATAACTTATATTATAGTAATAATAAATGGAGTTAATGGTATGTATATAGACCGCATAATAGATATAGGTGGTGAATATGGATTGTGTCCCACATAAATAAATGCAGGACACAAATCCCTTCCCTCATGTCTGACTTGCTCTAAAATCAAACTATCCTCCTGTATAATAAATTTAAAATTTTATATAAATTTATTCAAAAATAATAAAATTAATAATAACATAATATATTATCTACATAATATATTTTTACAAAAAAAAAATTAATAATTCCTCAAAAAATCTATTTTCCAGTAGTAAACTATTTCATTTGTTATTATAATTTTGGTTTGGAAGTTCTAGTAATTGTATATTGATCCTAGTTATGTAATATCCATTAACCAAATAATTTTATAAATAATATATATATATATATTCATTATATATATACATATTCATCTATAAATGGTAGATATTAAAAAAAATTAATTACACCATTCATGTAGATGATAGGCCATACAATCACATGAACACTGTCTTCAGTTTTCAACGAATGGAAAAAAATGTAGGTAAATAGAAAATATAATTTATTCATTCATTATTATATCATAAATATCATTTTCGTTCATTAAATATATCATAATTACCATCCATGAATAGTGTAAATGAAAATAAATCACATCACTATGTGGTAATGGTAGTCTGTAGGTACGTAAAAGGAACATTGTTAATTTCCAATGGATTTGAATATAATAAGGTTTATATAATATTATAATTCTAGAATTATAATTATTTCATAGATATCATATTAATATTATAAATCAAAAATGATAACCATCCAAAAAATATGATGATAAAAAATGAATCATATTAGTAAATGTATATGGTAGTCCACACATTCAGAAGAGTGATACATTCACTTGTAATTTAATGAAAATTGGAATAGATAGTTATGGTTAAAAAATCATTACAACATTTGTCTATTTTTAGGGAACTAAATATATTGTTTTCCAAAGAATTCCATATTTTTGGATAATTTAAATGAATTAATAAAATGACTGAAGTTAGGAAATAAGATTACGTTTTCTTTTGTAGTCCAATTATAGATATATGCTTAAGGAACCTTGTAATATCCGTTCAAGTATACTGGAATATCTAGATTATGTACTAGTATGTCAACACTTGTAACGACCCGACTCTTTGGAAAAGGTACGGATCATTAGTTTTTCTTTAAAATCTTTCCTTTAAGCTTGTTTAATGTGTTTAACATCCTAAGGAAGGTCTAGGGAGTTTCTTTGGTTGGTTCGGAGCCTGGGAGTTTGAGAAATGGGCTGTAGACAATGGTGCATGGCCTGCGCACGGACTAAACATGGTTTCATACAAACCGTGCGGCCTTTGGTCTAGATGCAGGGAGGTGTGCATGGGTTAAACGCGGTTTGGGTAAACCGTGCGCCTAAACTGTGTGTCCCTTGGTCGGGAGGTAGTGAGTTGCACATGGTTTTCGTATGGTTTGGTAAATCATGTGCCTAAACTGTGCGACCCTATTCTGGGTAAAATTACCATTTTCCCATTTTTTTTTAAATCCTAAAGTCCTTATTTCTTCCTCCAGCAGACAAAACCAGAGGGGATCCCCCTTTTGAGCTCCAAACCCTCTCCTCTCTCAATCACTTGTCGTTTCTTCATCCGGTGACCGTTCGTTGATCCTTTGAAGGCTTTGGATCACCCTCGGTAAGGCTTACCTCACGAACCCTTCCTTCCTCGGTGAATATTTCCTTTCATTTCGCTATTTTGATCCGGGCTCATATGCCCTATTTCCAGGTCATTGGACTGGAACTCAGATCTCTTCCAACCTACTACGAATCTGAGGTCAATATCAAGTGAGCCTACGCCTACAGCTCTAAGGTATGTGGTCACGTGGTTTCCATTTTTGGTTTTCGCATTTTTTAGTTATTATCATCGTTCCATGGTTTGTCTTTCGTCAAACCCCGTTTTTATATTGATTGCATCATGTCTAAATGACCCATGTGGTATGATATTGTTTAATCTAACATGGATAGGGTGCTTAGATGAGGTATGGACTGGGTAAGGTCAACCCTGAGTGTTATGCTTTGAGATTTGGCCCTTTTCACCTTTGGACCTTAACGATATGTCTTGAAAGGAATTTTCCATTTTTGGAAAATGAGATGACTTGGTTAGAGGATAGCTAGGATGAGATAGCCTAAACCCCTTGAATAAATTGAAATTCATGTTTCCGTGATATGTGATTATGTGATAATGTGATTGGGAAATTCCATGATTTGTTAATGTGATATGATATAATATGGATTTCCTTATATATTGTGATGTGAATGGTTATGCCTTTCTTTGTTGACATGCTTTTGATAACCCATGTGTGGGCGGGAAGCATTCTTACCCCGTTCCAGATGAATCTCCGTGTGTGGGCGGGAGACATTCTTACCCTGTGCCAGATGAATCTCTATGTGTGGGTGGGAGGCATTCTTACCCTGTGCCAGATGAATCTCCTTGTGTGGGTGGGTGGAATTCTTACCTTGTGCGAGATGAATCTTCATGTGTGGGCAGGGGTATTTTTACCTTGTGCCAGATAAATCTCCATGTGTGGGCGGGAGGCATTCTTACCCCATGCCAGATACAGTGCTTATGGACGAGAGGCATGCTTACCTCATTCCAGTGATAACCTATATCTATGTACTCATACCCCCTGGTGTTTGTTCAGAATAGCAGCCATGAGCTGAAGCAGGTAGACCCGCCAGGTGTCCTTCCGAAACCTGAGCGTGAGGGTTGTTTATTACTTTGCTTTACTTAATGTCAGTTCACTACACACTGTTTATTTTGCGAACACCTATTTGGATTACACGTAGACCCCATTTGTGGTGGCCTACTGTGAATTGTCTCACACCCAACCCGGGAGGCCTCCTTGGCACCCGTGTAGACTTTACTGCTGCAGGTACATGTAGAGGAAAAGTCCCAACTTCATGTTATTGATACATGTATGTTCTAGATGAAGTCCAAAGTAGAGGACCAAGCTTGGATAGAGATTCCGATGGACTACTTTTGTTCTCTTTTTGTTTTATCATCATTCCATACATCCATTTTTTATTCAACACTGCCTATGTTACTTTTGTATATCTATCAGCGTTTTCCTTACTTCTGTTGTTTGGTTTGTATGTTTCCCTTTTTCCCCTATTTACCATTGGTTGTGCTTCCGCTATTTTTACTACTTTGTTGTTATACCGTTGTGTACTCTGACATGGGGGTACAGTTTCCCCACCGACTTACCATTACACCCATGCTTCTAGTTGGCAGCCCCAGGCCAATGGGGAGATGAGCCAGGGAAAATGTGGCCAACCAGGCTCGGGGCTCGGGTTGAGGGGAATCTGGGTTCGGGAACGCTTAGGGGATTATCCATGAGCGGTTCTTGGGCATCACGAACCCTTGTACGGGGTATGGGCGGAGTTTCCTATTTTATGATGTTGTTGATTCTGCTATTTACTGTTGATACTGTTTCACCATTGGGTGTTTCACATGTTTTTTTATGTTATTGAGATTTGCAATGTTGGAATTTTCACTTCATGGTTTGACCCGATGAAATGAGGGTTATACATTAGAACATGCATCACAGTAGGAACAATATGATTAGGCCATTCATCTTTCCATGCCACGTTTCAGTTTTCAGCGAGCATTGCTTGTTGTTTATTTCCATGCCTAGTTAATATGTGTGCAGCTGTGCTAACCCATATTACAGGTAGTGAATTGAGGAATTATGTGGTTTTGGTGGGTGTCACTTTTTGGTTCATAAGGTGTATGGGCCCTTATGGACTGGGAAATGCCATGTCACTGGGTTATGTCATGTTTGAACAGTTGTAGGTTTTACTAATAATTCCTATGGGTGTGGATAGGTGATCATAGGGGTAGGAAGGCTTAGTACCTATCCTAGCTTCTAGAGTTCAACCGTTAATTTATTGGTTTCTTCTTTTGAGACTTTCATTTGGCATTATAGTGCTATGCCTCTGACACGTCCTCGAGTTGTGTGCGTTGAAGGTGGCGATGATCACATTCATGAGGTGGCGGTCCCTGATCCGCCAGTTGATCTTCCTATCGAGCCACCCATGGAGCCTTTAGAGATTCCTGAGATGGGCGTCGATGCCCAGTTCCGTGAGAGCTTCTTGCGTATGATGCAGAGTATGCAAGGTGGAGTGAGACCTGCCCCGAGTATGGTAGAGTTGACCCGCGAGTTTTAGTCGCAGCATCCTCATACATTTACGGGAGATGGCATACCACTTGATGCAGAGTCCTGGTTGGAAGCTATTCTGACCATCTTAGAGCACCATGAGACGCCTCCAGAGCTGAGGGTCAAGCTCGCAGCTTATATGCCACATGGTTCAGCCAGGAGGTGTTGAGTTGTAATCACCCAGTCGGGACAGTAGAGAGATATGATCTGGACTGATTTTCAGACCATCTTATACTATTATTTCTTTCCCCAGACTTTGAGGGCTAAGAGATCTAGGGAGTTTATGAATTTACTACAAGGGACCATGACAGTCATGGAATATTTGTCCCATTTCACTGAGTTACAACATTTTTCTCCTACACTAGTTACTGATGATCTCACGACCGCTAGGAGTTTTGATGATGGGATATGTTACGCCATCCAGTTGTAGGTTAATGTGTTCAGTATGACAACCATTTCAGAGATTATCAATTAGGCTTTGATCATAGAGATGAATTTGAGAGAATCAGACAGTGTGAACCAGGTTGCTTCAGCACCTAAGGGTTCCAGTGGATCTGCTTCTGGGAAGAAGTGTGGTTTTTAGGACTATCATGGTGTTAGTGGTGGTTAGACCCTTTTCTTAGGTGGTACTCCTATCTGTCACTAATGTGGGGTGCCAGGACATTTGAGGAGGAAATGTACGTGAAATCCAGTGGAGTGCAGAGGTTGTGGTAGGTTGGGTCATATCCACCATTTCTTCAAGACCTTTCCCCCAGGGTCTAGTGATAAGGGATCTATACCTACTCCACGATCTGGTGCTAGATTGTCATGATCATGTCAGTCAGCCAGCTGGAATACTGCCGGTCGATCAGGCCGTGGCGTCAATCGAGGTAGAGGTAATCAGGTGTGTGACTCTCTGCACCAGCAGGGCGGGTCTGCTTAGGGTAGTTAGGCTATGACTCAGGTCCGTGGTACCAGCTAGTTGTATGCAATCGATCCTACGCCATAGGTTCAGTATGCCAGACCATCTACTATACGAGGTATGACTCTAGTTGCCTCTGCATTATTATCTTCTTTGTTTGATACAGGCTCTTCTCACTCTTTTATATTGAAGGTGATTATCAGAAGTTTGGGACTCGACTTTGAGTCATATCATGGCATGATCATGTTAGATACACCATTAGGTATCCTTTCAGAGGGAATTCTTCATTGTCATAATTGTCCCCTCGAGGTGGGTGGTTACCTTTTCATGTGGAACCTGTATGTTCTGGATATGAAAGGTTTTCATGTAATAATCATGATGGACTGGTTAGTTCCCTATAGATCCCCGATTGACTGCAATCGTTTGAGGGTGGCGTTCACATCACCAGAGGGTGACACATATATTCATAAGGGAGAATGGGATCTTAATGTGACATGAGCAGGAATAGAACACTAGAGTTTGGGTGGTGTCATGGCACAGGTTTCCAGTCTTTATCTCGATGATCAAGGGTTACAACCCTCTATTTATCCTCCAGTGGTAGAGCTTTTCATTGATGTCTTTACTAATGATTTCTCTAGTCTACCTCCAGTGCAAGAGGTGGAGTTTACTATTGACCTTATACCAGGATCATCACCAGTGACCATTCCTCCTTATAGGATGGAACCTAAGAAACTCCTGGAGCTCAAGATTCATCTGGAGGACCTGGAAGAAAAAGTCTTTATACGTCTCAGTACATCTCCTTGGGGATCACTGGTTCTTTTTTCCAAGAATGAAGATGGTACCCTTCATCTTTGGGTGGATTATCATAAGTTAAATCAGCTCACTATTAAGAATCGGTATCCTTTACCGCGAATTGACGACCTCTTTGATCATATCCGAGGAGCGAAGGTGTTTTCAAAGATAGACTTGCGGTCGATCTATCACCAGGTGCATGTTAGGACTTCAGACATACCTCGCATGGTGTTCAAGAGTAGGTATAGTCTCTATGGGTACCTAGTCATATCGTTTGGGCTTACAAATGCACCTACAGTGTTTATGGATCTTATGAATCGGATTTTTCACCCTTACCTTGATTCTTTTGTGTTTGTATTTGTGAATGATATCTTAGTCTATTCACGCTCAAGACACAATCATGCAACCCATCTTCATATTGTGCTGAATATGGAAAGAGAGAATCATCTTTATGGTAATCTCAGTAAATGTCACTTTTGGATAAATAAGGTTCACTTCCTGGGTCACATTATCTCTGAGTCTAGAGTTTCAGTTGACCCTGAGAAGGTGAGTGTTGTAATTTCTTGAGAGCATCCCAAGAAAGTATTTGATATCAAGAGTTTCTTGGGGATTGCTAGATATTATAGGTGGTTCATTCATGACTTTTCATGCCTAGCAGCACCGCTTACAGCTTTGACTAAAAAGGGGGTGAGATTCGATTGGTTAGAACCTTGTGAAGTATCTTTTCAAGAACTAAAGGGAAGACTAACTTCAGCACCGATAATGATCTTGTCGGAGCCAGGAAGAGCTTATATGGTCTATTGTGACACTTCAGGTATCGGGTTTAGAGTTGTCTTGATGCAGGATGAGTGAGTCGTTGCGTATAGTTCTCGTCAGTTAAAGCCTCGTGAACAGAATTATCTGACGCACGACCTTGAGCTCGCAGTGGGTGTATATGACTTACGCAATTGGAGACACTATTTTTTGGGAGAGAATTTTGTGGTATACACTGACCACAAAAGCCTCAAATATATCTTCACTCAATGGTATCTAAATCTCAGGCAACGCAGGTGGGTCGAGTACCAGCAATCCTTTGATTTCGAACTGGCCTACACTCCTAGGAAAGGAAATTCAGTAGCCGATGTGCTGAGTCAGAAAACTCAGTCACAAGTGGTTTGGGAATCTAATGAGGAGTGTAAGATGATCTCCCTATTTTCAGAGTTGGACGTTGAGGTTCAAGAGGGTCAGGGTCAAACTGTTCTCTCAGCCTTAGCGGTGACATCTACTCTTTTGGAACGGGTAAGGGCAAGACAGTTATCAGATCCGGAAGGCCTTGTTCTACAAGAAAGTGTCACTAATGATTCCTCTACATATTGAATTGTGGATGAAGGTGATACTTTATTGTTCCGTGGGAATGTATGGGTCCCAGCAGACACCAGAGAGGAGCTAATGTGGGATTTCCATGCCTCAGCATGGACAGTTCATCTAGGCATCACCAAAATGTATCATGATTTGTGACGACAGTACTGGTGGCCTAGAATGAAGTGGGAGATAGCTGGTTTTATCACACGTTGTTCCACCTGTTAGTAGGTGAAGGAGGAACATCATCATCTGGTAGGGCTTCTGCAGTCATTGTCCATTCTGAAGAGGAAATGGGACGATGTTTCTATGGACTTTGTAACCAGTTTACCTAGGTCACCTCATGGAAATGATGCAGTATGGGTTATCATCGACCGTCTGAAAAAGGTCATGCATTTCTTACCTATGCAGGAGACCTTCACGGTTGATGAATTGGGAAGTCTGTATGTCATGGAAATAGTGTGCCTTAATGGATCACCTCGTTCTGTTGTCTCGAATAGAGATCCTTGTTTTACATCTCAGTTCTGGAAGGGTTTACATATGGCCTTGGGTATGCAGTTACTTTTGAGCATGGCCTATCACCCACAAACTGACAGACAGACCGAGCGGACTATACAAGTACTTGAGGATATGTTATGTGCCTGTGTGTTAGATTTTGGAGGTTCATGGGAGAAACACATTCCTCTTGTCAATTTCAGTTATAATAATAGTTTTCAGGCTACTATTGAGATGGTTCCCTATGAAGCCTTATATGGTAGGCCTTGTCGCTCACCTTTGTGTGGGATTGAATCGGGGGAGGCCGCTGTTTTTGGGCCACGTCTTATGCAAGAGACTACAGAGCAGATACAGCTTATTAGGAAGCATATATAGACAGCTCAGTCTAGATAGCAGTCCTATGCTAACAAGCACCGGCGACCTCTTGATTTTGAGGTTAGGAACCAGGTTTTCTTGAAGGTCTCACCCAGGTTGGGGAAAAGACATATACGGAAGCAGGGTAATCTTTCACGGAGGTTCGTAGGACCCTTTGAGGTGATGAAGTGGATCAGACCAGTAACATACCATCTTTCACTTCCGCAGAGACATCAGGCCATGCATGAGTATCTAATGCAAATTGTTGACTGGAGCGTGAAGAAACTATGTGGCAGGTACGTTCCTCTTGTACGGGTGCTATGGTAGCACGACCGAGCACAAGACGAGACCTGGGAGCGGGAGGCTGATATACATTCTCAATGGCCATAGGTTTTGTTGTTGACATCTCAGTACCCTCGGAAGCCAACTCAGGGACGAGTTTCTTTAAGGAGGGGAGGCTGTAACAACCCAACTCTTTGTAAAATGTACTTATCATTAGTTTTTCTTTTAAATATTTCCTTTGAGATTGTTTAATATGTGTAACATCCTAAGGAAGGTTCAGGGAGTGTCCGGGGTTGGTTCGGAGCCTTGGAGTTTGAGAAATGGTCTTGCAGACAATGGCGCACGGCCTGCGTATGGCCTAAGCATGGTTTCAGACAAACCGTGCGGCTTTTGGTTTGGAGGCAGGGAGGTGCGCATGGGTTGCACATGGATTGGGTAAATCGTGGACCTAAACCGTGCGGTCCTTGGTCGGGAGGCAGTGAGGTGCTCATGGTTTGCATATAGTTTGGTAAACCATGCACCTAAACCGTGTGACCCGGTTCTGGGTAAAATTACCATTGATCCCTTGTTTTGTTTTATAAGACAAAATGCTTTCTTTCTTCCTCTAGCGGACAGAACTAAATGGGAGAGCTCTTTTGAGCTCCAAACCATCTCCTCTCTCAATCTCTTGTCGTTTCTTCATCTGGAGACCGTTCTTCGATCCGTAGAAGGCGTTGGATCACCCTCGGTAAGGCCTACCTCACGCACCCTTCCTTCCTCACTGAATCATGCCTTTAATTTCACTATTTTGATGCATGCTCATGTGCCTTATTTCTAGGTAATTGGACTGAAACTCAGATCTCTTCCAACCTACTGTGAATCTGAGGTCGATATCAAGTGAGCCTACATCTACAGCTCTAAGGTAGGTGGTCACGTGGTTTCCATTTTGGGTTTTCTCCTTTTTGATTTATTATCGTCGTTTCATGGTTTGTCTTCCTTCAAACCCAATTTTTATATTGATTTCTTCATGTATAAATGACCCGTGTGGTATGATATTGATGAATCTAACCTGGATAGGGTGCTTAGATGAGGTATGGACTGGGTAAGGTAACCCATGGGTGTTATGCCTTGAGATTTCGCCTTTTTTCACCTTTGGACCTTAACGATATGTCTAGAAAGGCATTTTCCATGTTAGGCAAATTAGATGACTTGGTTAGAGGTTGGCTAGGATGAGATAGCCTAAACCCCTTGAATAAATTGAAATGCATGTTGCCTTGAGATGTGATTATGTGATAATGTGATTGGGAAATGCCATGCTTTTTTAATGTGATATGATATAAGATGGATTGCCTTATATATTGTGATGTGAATGGTTATGCCTTTCTATGTTGAAATGCTTGTGATAACCCATGTGTGGGAAGGAAGCATTCTTACTCCGTGCCAAATGAATCTCCATGTGTGGGCGGGAGGCATTCTTACACCGTGCTAGATGAAACTTCGTGTTTGGGTGGGAGGCATTCTTACCTCATTCCAGATGAATCTCTGTGTGAGGGTGGGAGGCATTCTTACCCCGTGCCAGATGAATATTCGTGTGTGGGCGGGAGGCATTCTTACCTCATGCCCGATGAATCTCCATGTGAGGGCGGGAGGCATTCTTTCTCCATGCCATATGAATCTCTGTGTGTGGGCGGGAGGCACTCTTACCATGTGCCAGCTACAGTGCTTATGGACAAGAGGCATGCTTACCTCATGCCAGTGATAACCTATATCTATGTACTCATACACCCTGGTGTTTGTATAGAATACCATCCATGAGCTGAAGCAGGTAGACTCGCCAGGTGTCCTTTAGGAACCTGAGCGAGAGAGTTGTTTATTTCTTTGATTTACTTACTGGAAGTTTACTACAAACTGTTTATTTTTCAAACAACTATTTGGATTACATGTAGTCCCCGTTGGTGGTGGCCTACTGAGACTTGTCTCAAAACCTACCTGGGCGGCCTCCTTGGCACCTGTGTAGACTTTACTGCAGAAGGTACAAGTAGGGGCAAAGGCCCAGCTTCAGGTTGTTGATACATGTATGTTTTAGCTGGAGTCCAGAGCAGAAGGCCAAGATTGTCTAGAGATACTCATGGACTACTTTTGTTCTCTTTTTGTATTACTGTATTAGCATTCCATACATACATTTTTTATCAGACACTGCCTATGTGGATTTTGTATATCTATCAGGGTTTTCCTTACTTCTATTTTTTGGTTTGTATGTTTCACTTTTTCTCCTGTTTACCATTGGTTGTGCTTCTGCTATTTTTACTACATTGCTGTTATAACACTGTTTACTCTGACATGGGGGTACAGTCTCCCCACTGACTTACCAATACACCCTCACTGCTAGTCAGTAGCCCCTCGCCTATGGGGAGATGAGCCAGGGGTCATGTGGCCAACCGAGCTCGGGGCTCGGGATGAGGGGCAGCCAGGTCCGGGACATCACAAAAATAGAACTGAATCAGTTTTTTTCATGAAATAAGAATCAATGTGAGTTAAATAAGATAAATGAGGGGGTCCTTTTTTAATTTGAGGAGAGGACAGACTAGGTATTTCAAAAATGATCAAAATATAATAATTCCACACTTAATACAAATTATTTAAAGTTTATAGATATTCAATGGTGGGATATAATGGGGCTTAAATATTTATATTAAACATGATTTATAATAATTTAATTCATAATATTCGACTTTTCACATAGTTTCACTCCTTAGTAAACTTAGTATAGCCTTTATTATGGTAAAAATTTTATTATTATTCTTAATAGTATTCATGGATGAAAAGTAAAGTAGAATCAATACCAAATTTGGAAATTCATATTATAAAAATGGAATCCATTTTAAAAAATTAAATTTAATGAAGTGAAAGAATTTTATTTAAAATTAATCTTGTAGAAGGTGAAGAAAAATTATTTTCCAGAAATAATGTTTCTTATGTATAAAAAGTTTTTATATAAAAATTCAATAGAAATAAAAATATAATGATGAAAATAATATTATTTATATCATATTTTAACTAATGAAACTTTTTAAAAAATAAAAAAATATTACCATTGCCAATGCTTTAAATGAGATGGTAGGTGTCAATAATAATTAGTATATTTCATTGTTCATTGGAAAATAAATAGTTTCAGAAAATACTCAAAGTTCATTAAATTAAATTTTTACATTTTCAAATAAAAAACGATGTTAATTTTTAAAATTAAAATTTCTCAATTTGAAAAAAAATTAATTATATTTTTTGTTCAAAAAAGTAAATAAATCCCATTTTTCAGAAGAAGAAAATATATTTTTTATATATAAAATTTTTTTTCAAAAAACTTTTTTTTATATTTCAATATATTATCATTATCTAAAACCATTATACATATATTTATTTTTTTATTTCTACTCACTCTTCCAATTTAAAAGCTAGGTTTTAATGACATATTATATTATGATTCATTTAGACTCGGGTTTGATTATATCACAAAATATTGATGAAATTCTATTCATTTTAAGAGAAATATATCATAAAATCTCTGGGTTTTACAAATGAAATAGAAACTTATAACAAATATTTGTTAACTATTTGATAAGAAACTTCAATCTTCGTCAGTTATAATTTTAAATTTCTTGAAAATATAATAGAGGCCATAAACTTTACTTTGCAAAGTAACCATATCTCAAAGGCTTCAGTGTCCATAATTTACAAATTCACAACTATGATAGCTGAGATGAAACAACCTAGGGAAATTATCACCAAATAGGATATTTCAATATAAATAATACATCCAATTTGTCTCTAAATATCCAGAAGATATATTAATTATCTTCCCAACTAGAAGAAACCCCCAAATCAGTTTTTGGGGTCAATAATTCTCCTATGACATATTTTTAATTATAGGGTTTTGGTGATTTTTTTACCTTGAGTGACTATTATGAAGATGGAGAAAAGAATAAATATATTATCAATAGTGATTATTGGACATCATTCTTCTCGGGACTTAATGACACCTCTATATAATTCACATAGGATACCAATTCACCTGAACTATACTCTAGTCATGTTATCATTCCTTCATCACCCCATTAAATATAAAATAAAGTAGATAAATAATGGAAGGATGACCTCTAATAAACCCCACAATCATTTGCGTAAGGCCTAACCAATAACATTGATGAAATTAAAAATTAAATCCCAGAATATAGGAAGACCTAAAAGACACAATGATTATTACTTCAATGTCTCTTTAATAATATATAATATACTTTCCTTTATTAAAAAATCACAATATAGTCACCAAGAATTACCTAGAGATTACTTTTCTTTATACGAATGTAGCCACCCATCACCAAGTCCTTATAGAAGATCATATTTTATTAAATTAGGAAACTATGAAGATATGTAAATCCCAAAACAATAAGGTCCAATCTATCATTTGATATCTTATTAAGTCAATATTCATCTATAAATTTTCATAACAAATGTAGATGACAAAAATCATCACTATAATGAAAACTATCATGCAGATAGGTATTTTTATCCAATGTAGGGAATATAATAATCACAATTAAAAGAATTATTTCCATGTCCCAATTATATAACACAACTAGAAAATAGGTATATTTCCACAGTTTAAAACTGTGGAAATAGGCCCCAAAACTGTGGCCAAAGCGTACGACCATGATTTTGGCCAACCGTGGTCGCTATTTCAGTGGCAGTAGGTCCTAGCCTAGTGCCAAAATTTTAATTATGGCAATACCAACATATTTCCACAGTTTTGAAAACCTTAGCAATAGTCCTCCAAATTTTAAATTGTGGTAATATGCTTAAAAACCCGTGGCAATAGCCAAAATTATAAATGTCCCTAGTGGGATTTGATCCCTACACCTCCACTAGCCAGTCCAGCGCACTAACCACTACATCGCACCACAATTTGGGTACATATATATATTATGATATATATATATATATATATATATATAAATAAAAACTCTGGGAATACACTCAAAACCATGGTGATAGAGCTGCCTGCCAAATTTTTTGTGGGAATTGTTTTTCCCGCATAAGCACGGGAACCCTATAGCCACAGTTTTAGAGAACCGTGGATATAGGGCAATGAAAAAATTGGCATATAGCCAAGTTTTTTTAAACAATTTCAATAGGCTACAAAACTATGGAAATAGCCATGGGTTATTGCCACAGTTCGGAAAACCATGGCTATAGGGCACAGAAAACAGACCTATAGCCACAGTTTTAAAAACCATGGCTATAGGCCACCGAATCGTGGCTATATCCACCTATATCCACGGTTTTAAAACCATGGATATATCTACCTGTAGCCACGGTTTTAAAACCATGGCTATAGATCTGTGGCAGTAGCTCCATTTTCTAGTTGTGTAATTCATGATTTTTAAAACTATAGGATTCCAATAACATTCCATCATGGAAAGGTACTCAATGTAAAATAAAAACAAGATATCTATTAAGGTTGAGTAATCCACCACATTAATATATTGCCCCATTTTATTCATCTACAATGTTATCAACCTCATGTTAATTAATGTTGGAACCACCTACCAATGTCCCAGGAATTGCATCTCTAATCCCTTTTGATGGGAAAATAACTGAGTTCTATGACTATGATATTATGTTCGAATACTAGAAAATTTTTTAATATATTTATGATCTCAAAATGTATTTTTAAAAATTACAAAAACAAAATGTGAAGATAAAATCTCAAATTTGTTCTTTCATAATGACACTGGGTATGTTCCCTAAATCATGGTACTCTGCAGAGGCATTAAGGTCAACTATGTGATGTATAGTGTGGTCCTTAAAATTATTCTTCCTTTAAAACTAAATGAACTGGGATGGATTTAGGGATGTCTCATATTCATAAATAATTTCATATCTAGTCATTCATTCAGGAACATCCAAATTTTGAGATTAATGGAAAAGTTATTCACTTAAAAATGGGAAGAAGTCTTCATAGAATCGATTAAAACCCTAAAGTGTTATCTATTACACCAATTGGTAATGATGATTCTAGTAGATGGGATGCCACTCATCCTATATGTGGAAAACATTGCGAAATTACACTGATACCAACTTAATAAAATAAATGATTTATAGAATGAAAATAGTCTCCAATATTTATAAAAGGTTTATAATTAATTATAGAACCTAATGGTCCAAGGGTGTCTAGAATTGATCTTCTTAATTAGATTATCATTTTCTAAATGTTTACTAGTTATTTTGTTCAATGGGATATTATCCAAAAATATTATGACATATTTCTCATGTAAATAAATGGATTAAATGGTAGTGCTAGATTATTTTCTCATATCACACATTGAAGAAGAAAACACAGTGCTGAATATTCAAATCCTATATGATGAGTTTTGTCCAATCCATGACACTCCCAGTTAAGGGAGATATACATTGATGACTCCTCTTTGAGAATAACTATGAAAATGATGAGAAACCCGGTGCTCAATTATGTGTTTCTAGATATTTTATTCATCTCATAATCCAATGTTATTTTACATTATTATATCCTATAATCCTAAGGGTACACCAATATTGTGGTGGAATAAAAAAATATCAAATCATTATCTAGTATTAGTAATTATAACCCTAAGTGTATAATTTTATTTTTTTAAGGGGACCTAGATCTTGTAATTAAGAACATTAATGGATAATATTACACTATGATGAATGGGTTATCTATATTCCTTATATATTTTTAGATCCTAATGGAAAAATTACCCTTTAATCCAATGATAAGTCATTTCCCTTTCATATGTAATGCATATTCCAACATACTAGCTAATTTATAGAAAACATATGACATATTTATTAAGGATGATAAGAAATATGAAATCCCATATTATATATTAGTCACACCTATCATTGTTTGTGATATGAAAGAAATAACTTAAACCAATGATACGTAAGAGAATGACGATTATACATTCACTATATAAATTCTCCACATAATATACTATTTCCAAAGAGAAATCCTTCTATTTGAACGATCCATGAAGTAATCGATTGAAAATCGGGTAGTGAATATCATCTATGAGATGGACTAAAGGAATAAAAGGTATAAAAGAAACATGTAACTAATCGAATCCTCCATATATTCATCGAGGGAGGAGAGAAAATTTTCATCTCTTTGGAGGATCAGGTAGGATATTATGATTCTCATTAGTCAGGAATCTGACTCTCTCATAAAAATAGGAGACATAGATATTTTAAGAAAATAATGTGACATTACTTCATTTAGTTCATAGAGATGTTTGGTTTTTTTAAAGAGCTTCCAAGTTCATCCATCAACACACGGTGTTACTTAATTCTTCCAGATAATCTTGTCAATTTTTCATATGGGGAATGGATTTCATGGGAATATATACCTCAACAACAACTATATCATCTAATTACATCCATACCCCTACCAACTTCATCACAATGTTGGTAGACTTGATACCCTTTAATGAATCTCGAGAAAATAACATAATCAAATTCATAAAGACTAATATCATTAAATTATTTTGGTTTCCACACACAATATTTTTTGAAATTACATCAATTTAATCTCTTCTGAGTTGAAAATTTTATATCTGTAGTATAAAGTCATGTCTAAACACTTATACCACTATTGTGTAGTAAAGAATTCATATATATGTGCATTTAATAATTTTATATCATCTATAAATTGGAAAATGGTAGAAAAAGATAATAAATATTTTCCAAAAAATTCAACATTCCTTGTGGGATTATAACACCATAACACTTACCATGATTTAAGTGGCCACATACTTTATTATATATATAACATAGGCACTAATACTTATTTATGTTAAAATTCAATCCCTCTACATTTTTATGTAGCTCTCAAAAGGTGAACTATCCAAGAATTGACTTGATGAATTATGGTGTCCAAAAAAAACATGACCAGGCACACTACACAAACTGGAAGTCCATGATGACCATATTTTATGATCAATTAATAATAAAGTTTATTTCTACTTAATCCTCAATGGAGAGTTAGTTCCCACATAGAGAACCCTAATGATACTAGAGAATAATACCAAAATGTTAGAAACAATATGGGATGGAATCTATGTTATCTTAAAGGTAAATTAAAACAAATCATACTCCATAGATACAATAGATGGAGAACACATTATTACCTTAACCATTGTAATATTTATAAAGAAATAAATTTCATAATGGTGCATTAGATAAAAATTTCCAAACTACATGATGTTAAAAAACATTTTCGTGGTCTTTGACACACATCAAAACAAATTTTGTCTGCTATGTACTCATTAAAATAACATATAATACTATATAAATTGGTCCAAAAATTATGGACGTATTGTGGAACACCTTATCTAGCCATCACCCCCCCATATGAGAACTCAATTCATATAAAATAATTTTACACATGTTCTACATGTGATGAGTTCATTATTACAAATTTCTTGTATACTAGTTTTATCTATGAAAAGATATTATCTACAAGAATGATATGTTTCTTTAATCATGTTATTATAGGTTATGTAGTGACACCCAGATCCTTTATACTATGACCAAATTCAATAATAATGTAAAATTAACCTATTTTTCCAATGTAATTTCTTGATCCACACAAGTGATCATTTACTTGACTATGATATATTAGTAGAACCTCATGTCATATATATGATATATAAACATTTTTTCTCCATTACATGAATATGAGTGTGGTATATATAGGGAATATAACAATATTAACAACATATATAAATATTACAATCCTTATGGGATATGTAGTGATTCATAAATTTATTCTTATTGGCCCAACCATGAAAATAGAAACATTCACCTCCACTTGTATAATGTAATTATCTACAAATTGGTTTTTATCCGTTTCATGAGGATTTTATAGTCATTACCATATTGAATAACCCAATAATCATGTTCTTCTTAGCCCATAAAAATAAAAAATCCACATTGGTCCTATATTATATATATATGTAAGGAATTTCACTAAAAGAGCTACATGTGTATTGAATTCTGAATCCATAGGATATGTAGCGATACAAGGATTTTATATCCTATGAATATATTTGAATTCCCACAAACACATAATTGTATTATATAATAATTCAATATATGTAGTGAATTTATTTGCACCATGTCCTTATGCCTTTATTCATTACCCTGTATGATATATAGCGATTATTGTATACCACATATGTTAGGAATAGGTTCATTTTTCAATAAATAAAATTTATTAAACTATACATAAAAAATGTTTTCAAAGTGTTCCCTATAATAGTTCCGTCTTTTCAATATATTACTAAAAACTATCCCTCTATTAGTATGAATTGGATATACAGAAGAGGCCTCAACCTGGAATTCATAATCTTTGATTTATTGCTAAAATTCATCTCCCATGTGAAAATTTTACTTTATACATAGGTTCCTTCTTCATACATGTAGGATACCATGTCTATGTATATTATAGTCAACTGGGACACTCTAGTTAACCTAGACCATTCAATAACATTCCCCAATCCCTATAAAAGGTTTTTACCTAAATAGTTTACCATATATGTATTATGTATGGATTTATTTTTATTCTTATAACTTATGTAAGGACACCTAGATCTCTTATACTAGTCCCAACTATAAATTCTAAAATTCATGAGAATTTAGTCCTCCTCTAATGATATTAAATTGAAAAACCTTGGGTTCACCAATCACGATCTTAAACAGTTCAGAGAATCTGACAATACATGGACCAATTTCCTAATATGACAGCCAGATTCATGAAATAGTACTCGATGTAGTATTTTTCTCCGAACATTGTTCATTAAAAATTATCCAGTATTATTATTATACCTAATTTTAATATATCTAGTAAAATATAATAACTATGTGTGGCATGATTATTATCCTCAAATGATATGTAGTGATTATAGGATCACTTATGCTTGGTCAGACCACAAATCTGAAAATCCCTCTCTCATGTTATAGAATTTTACATTTTGTAAAATTACTTAGCATTCAAAATACCATTCTAGTTTTGTCCTATTGAAGAAAAAATTGAACCTAACTCATATTACATAAGATTATAAAAATTTTCCCAATGAAGTAATCACTCCATTCTAAAACACACCCATCATTCCCATAAGATGTTAAATTACATGGCCTATTATCCTTGTATCAAAACATTACACTAATTGACATCATACTAGAAATATAATTTTTAACTAAATTGTGTTTGGTTCTGTCCTATATGATTTTTTTCTTAGAGTTGTTCATATCATGAAACATAATTACCTTGTGTGGGATATAGATCCATATAGGAGAGTTATTCTATGGGATCCCGCAATGGGATAAAATGCCACTTTTTATCCCTAGATAATCATTGTGTTTGGATCCCACATATTCATGATTGACTATACAAAAATGCATTTTCTGGGGGTTTATATTAGGTCATTGGGGTCTTCATTGATGGATATTTCATCTCTTGAGAAACCAACAATAAAGAAATAGTGATTTTTCAGTCAAAAAAATGTAGCCTATATTAATTTCCCTATATAAACAACCACACCACATGATACTAAAAAAAATTTGTATGTCCATATTGTGTGACAATAAAAAACATGACTCCAATGTCATTTTCATATGTATTTAAACTAAACAAACCCTATTTCCTTTTTGTATGATGTTATGTTATGCATACAATCAACTATTATCACTCTTTTCTTGATGACTAGAACTTAATAACCATTTTATAATGGGGTTAGGGATAGTTCCAGAAACAATTTTCATATTTCATTTTAAAAATAAACACTTTATATATTATTTATAATAGATTCATAAATCCTTACGTGACTATAATTAATGAGTATTTATAACATAAAGGGACACCTTTTTTGGGGTTTTCTTAAATAAATCATTTTTACACTTTTATATGTTACCTAAATCATTATTACCATCTAGTGGGATCCAAATATTGAAAAATAGTTCTCTAGTTTAGAACATTACTTGAAAGAATTATTAGAGACCCCACTATAATAATTTGATTAACAGTAATCTCTTACAAACATTTTACTGTTAGTTAACCATAATTCAGGGACATTGATGTAGGATTTAAAATATCATCCTTATTCATTTAATTAGAGTTATAAAATTAATATACCAGGAACCCAAATTATGTTATCATGTCACACTTCCCCTCCATAATATAGACCATTCATTATGAACATAAACTTTGAGGATGTTGGTCCAAATAATATTACTATATACCTAATACTATCTGGTCAAGGATGTAAAACCATAAACTCTATCCCTTAATGATCTAAATTTTAATGTTTTAAACTGATATTAAATGAGGAATTAAAAATTTAGTCTAAAACATTGTAATGGGAATATAATGAAAAATTCAGGTCCCTAATCACGAAGGTTCTAACATTTTAATATTGTTCAAAAATGTTTAACAGAGAATGTTGAAAAGAAATAAACCTCATAGTTCCCAACATATGGTCATTAAAACAATCAAAACAATCTAAATGAATCCCCTAGTTAATAAAAATACTTATTACAATACCATTTTATGTATCTTTTCCTTAAAAATTTTGTCAATAAATCGATGAATAATTTATGGGGAATCATATTTCACCTTGAATAATCCCTCTTCCATGAATGTACATTATCTCTCAAAAGTTTTGTAGCCTTTCAAACCATACATGGTTATCCATAATGAGTGCATCCAATTTCATGGGATTCCTCTACATGGATATGTATACAGGCCCCAATTTGGATCCTTTATACATTCCCTCAAGCTAGTCTTCCAAAAAAAGACACATTCATCCAAATATTCTGGTTCACTAATATCCTAACTACTTGTAACCATTATAACGTAATCCATCCTTTGGAAATTTGTAATGGTCCTCCTTGGATTATGTGCCCCATTTCACTATAAAATATTAAAACATCATGGGTTATGATTTACACAATCAGTAATAAAACTATTAATGTTGATTCAATTCCATCCACACTAAGTCTTCATTAATCATAAAAAATTTATAATAGGGAAATAGAATGTTTTCCATTACCCTTTGAAAAAATGGTCCATGGAACATGTCCATAAACTAAATTCTCCATAGTTTTTCTTGATATAGTCATTGTGGGTTGTGACTATTAATTACTAGATGGATTATCCCGTGCATTTAGAAAAATATTCTTGACCACAAACATCAACCACTTTGGTCCAACTACGTTAGCCTAAACTACCTGAAGAAAAGGAATATGACCTTCCATGATGAAATCAAACCCAGGGAAACCAATTCAATTGTAGAATATTCCCACATTGAGAAACAATCATGCCTTATTCAAGAAAAATTAAGTGCTTTAAATTAAAAATTAACATAACTTATTAGGTCAAATATATATAAAGGTGGAACAAAAATATCAAAATCCGTAGCCACAAAGCTTCCCCCCATATAGGGTTTAGGAAATATTTTGGGCGATATAATAAAATTAACCATTATTTTTGGGGTCCAAAATATGCCCATAATAGAAGTAAAGATGTGCTAACATGAACCTTTAGAATAAGTAAAATTTTGAGTAGTCCCATTATATATGAAATTTTAAGAGACATAATTAAGGGGTTATCATATAACTTTGTGCTTTTAAATATTCAATAAAAATCCCATATACCATTCTCAACCAGATTGGGGTATTAAATAATCTAAATGAATAGTCATAAGAAATATAGTGATAGTATTTATGCCTATATTCATCCATGAGTTATGATCTAATGAAAATCCATTGGAGTCTGATTCATATGAATTGTGATTGATTTGTTTTAATCATTTTCATTGATAAAATTCATTTTGTTAATAGTGATATTGTGGATCAAATATTAAAAAGTTATTATTAAATAATAGTCAATGTATATAATGTATTCAAAAAATAGATGATTATAAATAAAAATTATTGTAATTAATTTAAAAAAATATATAGGAAGAGAATAATTTATATGTAGGAGCTTCTCTTATGAGAAAAAATTATTGGAAAGTGACCTCTATCGAATCATCGAGAAATAGAATGGATTGATTCATTTCATGAACAAAATAGTATAAAGTGGTGAATCTAGGAGGTTACTCATTTTTGGTAGGGGTAAAAATTTATACCTTAGTGTATTCCTTTTAATTTTCATCTTATATACCTATAAATTCATTTTTTAATCATCCAATATTTCAATGTCTACATTTTACTCCCATTATTGGTGGCTTATGCGTATATCCTATAAAAAAGTAAGGCAATGCCACTCTAACTCAAATAATGTATAATGGTATTTTTTATGATGAACCACAAATATAAGTTTGATAGAGATAGAAGTTATATTAGACTCTTCCAGAAACCCATCAGTTTCTCCTCCTTACTCATGGGCCTAGTTAATAATTTTCATAGAAGCATGAATATACTGGTAGTTAAATCTTCTACTTCCCAATGGCATAATGTAGTACTTATGTTGATGCAGCTTTATATGAGACTCTTCCCTGTAAGTATAAAAAATTAATTTCTATAATATTATTTCATAAAACCTATCCAATTATTGGTGGAAGGTGATGATATTTTGGTGTAGTTTAGAGTCACTCTTCAAAACAAGAATGTTTTCTACGACATATATTCCTCAGGATAGGACTATGATATTCCTTTCAAAATTAATCACCCTATGATGTGTTTGAGATACTATTATAGATATGATAAAAATACTTAGATGGAAAAACTAACTTGATAGAGGGATTTTAGAATACAAAAATTACTATATTGATGTGATAATTTCCATAGTAGGAACCACTCGGGTTTGGTAAACCATGTAGATCATTACATTGATATTTATATTCTTATTAGTGTTAGTGGGAGAATAATTTAACTACAAAACTCTATATATATGTTCTATAAGGATGGTATATCTCAACACTATTTCCAAATCACCCACAAAATTTCGGTTACACCTCATGATGAATTTTTCCTTGGTTATATGGGTTGCGACATTTAAGTGGGACAAACCACAAAGAGATAGTTCTTGTCTCACATTGGGAAATCACAATTCCTTATTACATTCTATGAGAATTGGGATATAGGGGAAATATACTTGTTATATGAGATCATATATCATGTGAGAGGACTTAGATAGAATAATAGGTTATTCTAAATGATGGAATGTTGCTAAGTTATCCTAATATCATGATTACATTTGGTCATCATATTCAAACAATATTCTAGTTTATCCATAGATTATGGGGTGGAGACTCTCATTGTAATTCCTTATACTAATTTTTTACCATTAAAATATGGTTCATGTTCAGTTATGGACACAAGTTTTCCTAGAGACAATGACATGAAACTCACCATAGGTCACCTGATGAGAATAATCATGGCCCCCCTTTGACCTCTTAGAGGAGTGACATATTGAAATAAATAAGACATTTAATCAGTATTTTAATTCATATGTATGTATAACATATGGATGAAGGATAAAATTGGTGACTCTCCCCTTCTATAAAGAATGATAAGTTATTTCTTTTTTTTTTTGCTTTCTGGATATGCATGGTTTATAATGGTGGAACATATCGACATCCCACTAGCACCAGTTGGGTTTTAATTTAGATATGGATGATATATTATGTGACTTCACATTAAAATCACCACATCATATACTTCTAAGGAGATTATTTCCCCTATGTAATAAGAGTGTCTCCTATAGTCTATCCTTCCACCAACTATATTCCACTAAAAAAATACTTAGTGTAGCATTGTTTTTTAAAACACATATATGTAGGAGGAATATTCTTAGATAAATGGTTATAAACCCATCTAGATGAGTTTCTGTTATAATTACTATATTAATTTAATTACCCCATTTTCAGTGTACACCTCACTCATTCCCCATAAAGTAGTTTCAGAAGGCCCCAATTTTTTCAAAGAAGGAAATAAAAATGGAATTTTAATGTGATCCCTTGTTCATGAAGCATTAAAATTTTCCCAATCCATGTGTTTAAAATGATTTAATTTCAGGGTCTAGGAACCATCCTTGTGGAATCTTTTCCTTATTGTAAAAGATCCTTCACTAAAATTGTAGTACTCCAAAGAATCGATTATTCTATATAAGAAGGAAAAAATTCATAATATATTGATTCAATAATGGTCTTCCATATAACCTTTCAATTATCCAATAAACTAATTCCCAATTTCCCATGATTAATGTGGGATCTGTTAGTATAGAGTCTCTAATAGATCAATAATTCTAGAATCCAGTCATTATTATTATAAACATAAATCAATAAAATTATAATGCATTTGAAGATAGATTCATTATTATGGTGAGTCTTGAAATATGCACATTTCACAATAACCTAGTATATCCACATATATTCATCCATGAGTCTACCCTAGGGATGTAAATCCAAGTTATTATTTCAGCCTTGAGATTAGAAAATATTGAAGAGGCATGAAATCAAGGAGTAATAATGTTTTTCACAATCCATCTTATTATTTATATTTTCAAGAGGTATTTTTATATTTTGAAGTATGAATTATATTTTTTATCCATTTAGAATAAATATTCCCACTAAAGATATGTTCACGATACATTAATTCATATCTTTTTAACCTGTGATCATGAAAGTAATATGTCTGAATGAGGTATATTGACATGCATTAGTATCATGTGATTGTATAGGTGAAATATTTCTAATTCTTGATTGTCATTTTGGTTATATTTCATGAAAATTTCTAGATGTTGTGAATATATAAGGTACATATCATGAAGTTTATCTAAGGGGGGAGAATTAGGGTGTGCACTCTCAAGGGAAATTAAAACACTTACAACATTACAGTCTCACATTCCAATTTGGATCTTGGCCTTATAACCTATAGGATCACATGAATTTGAATTAATCTATATATACAATATGATGATCAATTTTTGGTGAATTTGTAATGTAAACATGGACATGAGTATTTATTTGGTTTATCCATATTGGGATATGTCTAATGAGAATTCATTATCATCTTACCATACACAAAAATAACAATGTAGACCACTTATTATTGTAGTAGTTACTATAGCAGTTACTGTTCGGTACTATAGCAACTGAAACTATTCACCTGATTTTGGCCTTCGGGCCACCAATGTGGGACTATGGGTCTCAAGGGCCTTTGGGTCATCAAAGGCCTTCAGGACATAGGGCCTTCGGGCCACAAAGACCATGGAGTAGCAAAGTTCATACAGAGCAAGCCCCAGAAGAGGACCAAAGCAACAAGATTAGCAGCCACCAGATACAGAGCTAACCGAATTTGAAGAATGAGAGGGTATGGAATCCACCATCGAGACCAAGAACCGTGTAGCTTTTTACGGGGCAATGCTAGCCGATCAGCAAACGCATGGTGGGGAGCTAGGTGATCAATGATGCAGAAGTTGGGGAGGGGTAGTTCAAGTGGGCTAGGCCTACCGGTCATGTATTAGGCATGGTATGCCTTTGGGCCTTTGGGTCATGTATTGTGAGTTAGTCGGGCATTGTGCCCTGGGCCTACGGGTCATGTACAGGTTCCCCTTCAACCCTTAAAATGGGGATTATACATAATAAAATAAAAAATAAGGCCTTCGGGCCATTCGGGCTATGTATTGAGATATGTACCTCATGTACCATAGATCATTGCATTATAATGGTTTGGTATATATCACTACTTCCAATGGTTCACTCCTTCAAAAAAATTATTTTCTTACCATATGTTTAAAGGATCACCATCACAAATTTAGGATTTTGAGTTCCCTTATCTAAAAACTCTGAATTCATCCTAATATAAGGTAGAGGCTTTCATTTAGTTATTCATGGATGTGTCTAAACCTATGTAAAAACAACTTGATGAAGATACATTATTAATAGAATATCTATAGAATAGATTAATAATTTATATTGATAAAATAATACACTCCATTAATATTGGAAGGATCAATTATGGTTTCCAAACCATTATGATTTCATCCCCTCATCTGAAATAATCACTACTTTCTCTATGAGAATCGGATATGGAAATGTGTTCTCTACGCATGTTTCTATTTGTATTTATTCTAAATATGTAGGAAATGTATAGTTATTAGATTCTCCCATTTTGGTTCCATTTGATCTTCCCTTAATGATATAGGGGGAATATTTTCCTATCAACCATAAACTGGGATAGATCAATTATGGGATTTTATAAAATCCCACAAATCGTCAATAATTTCATAATTATTACTCAAAAAATTTCCCAAGAAATAAATTTTCATTGAAGCATAGAAGGATTTTGAATTTCAAATTATCTAAATTAGAATATAAGATAATCTTATATTGTAAAAATTATATTTTATGATCTAGTATACAATGGTTTTTTCTTCAATTAATCAGAAAACACTAGGTAAATGACATGATTACTAAATCATTGTCCTCTGTTGTTGACTTGATCCATTAAACTCAACAATTAACTCATCCATAATACTCTCATTTTTTTAACTACTATATCCACAAATAGATTCTCGCACCAAACAAGATGTGTAATGGACATATCAATGAGGTGAAAGTTCCCATTAGATTATAAATTATGAATTCATTACTTCTATATAACTCAGACACTACATGGTGTAAGAAATATCTAAGTCATAGAAATATTCTTATCCATGGATATTGAAATGTAGTTACATCGTTCTCAGTATAGAAACCTTAAAAGTTCTAGTGGCACCAGAAAACTTATGGAAATACTTCTACGCGATGGTGAACCTATGTATGGAATAGCTTGATAACTCTAAAACCATTTTAAAAGTTCCGCTACAATTCCTATCACATAAAAAACCATATCATCCTCGAATCACCAGATGATATTAACATGCTCTACTAACAACAACATTTATGCCTCCACCCTATAGCATGGTCCAATTCCTTAATGTTATATCCATGATGCTTGGAAAAATGCTTCAATGAATGAAAACTTACCCACATGTGTTCTGACTTTCTCCCTAGTGTTCATATAGATGAGTGAACTTTTTAGTGCCATTATTTGGTGTTCATACTTGAGTTTTCTTGGCTATACAACCAATGATAAGATTATTTATTAATCCTCTGTCATTATTATAGTAAAACCAACAAAATTATAATGTAGTCCCCATTGGATAAAATTTTTAATTTTATAGTCTCTAAAATTACCTTCATGACATAGAGCATGATATCTAACATAATTTAGTTCACTATAATGTAGCTATATGAAACGAATTCACAACACTCCAACTACAGCCACTCCTTTTTCCATGTCTTTCCTGGTTTTTCTTTCCTACACACTTGTGAAATAATTTCCATGAAAATAACTTTTAAATTCCTTGAGATTTAGAGACTAAGAAAATAATCACTGAGTTAAAAATTAACATGTATCGAAATTAATTTTTTTACATCAATATACCTTTTCCCTGGCCTTTTTGATCATGCAATCCTGAAATAAATTCCCCAATGGTATAATTATCTTCAACATGGGTTTGGAATAGTGAAATTTTCAAATAATGTAACTTGATTCATTGATATTATGAATCACTTATTGGTTTTCATCCTTGATCATCCCTATTTTCAAGAAATCCAACTACAATACTTTAATTTATTAATAATTTATAATAGACTTCCATTTGACTTTATTGACCATAAACAATGCATAATTTTTCATCCCATTATTCAATGGATCCTTGGAATTATCTTTTTTCACAAAATTATATCTTCTCACTCTTAATATATTTTATCCCCTGACCATATTTTTAATAAAATAAAGATGGAAATTGGAAAAAGGTTGTTTCCAATGGTACTTCTAAAAATGTATGAGTGAACGATTCTTTCTTGTATTCCTTACTGGAGAAAAAAAAAGTTTAGATCATCTCTAGCATAATATGTAAAACACTAAAATAAATCATACCCCCTCTCCCTTTAGGATATCTTCTCCACTTGAAGATATTTTATACTAATATTTCAAAATAGCATTATTATTTATAATCCCCCTCATGTTTATTATCGAAACATTTTAAATCTATATGATTGAAAAGACAATATCCATTCCAAATATATTATCATAAGAGATTCACCGAGTGAATTTACCACTTTTCACATGAGATGTTAATAAAACCATTAAGCCTATAATTTTGGAGTTTTTTGTAGGAAATAGAATTTTTATAGTTATAAATAAGCTTATTTGTGTCACTCAAGAATACCATGAAACACATAAGGAATCATTGTACTCTCAAATTCAAAAAGGCAACATATGATTTCCATAATATCAAAACAAACCATTATTATATATCATTAATGTACTTGGTTGTAAGAAACATAACACATGATTATATAATGAACATTGTATGATAAAAATTTGAGAGACACATTATAAAAGAGGTTCAATTTGATAAAATGATATCATTAGAACTATATTCAATTCATACTATCAAAATTTTTGAAAACATATGATATGTGTTAATATATTTTTATGTGTATTACAGCTCCCTCTGAGACCATTTCTCTTGATAGTAATTTTTGATATCACATATTGGTGTAAAAAATGGGTGGAAGGTATTTTTCTTAGAAACTTTTTTATTAAGGACTGTCCACTAGTTCATTTATAGAACAATCATTTGAGTGATATAGATGTAGAATCACCACACTGACCATATATATCATTTAATTATATACTTTTCACAAAACTATTTCACATAATAAAGAATATATATAGAGGGGTACCTTCAAAATACTCAAGTTGAGGAATATAAATGGTCAAGATGAACACACCCATTAACTTCAACTATTTCATTTCTTTTACATATATTTTTGAAAGGAATGATATCAACCTGTTATGTTATTTATCATAATTTGTAGCTGGACATATCAACCTCTTTCCAAATAATCTATTTTTTTGGGATATATACACAACATTTTTTATGGATTTTATCATTTTCATCATTCCATGGATTATGGCTGTCCACGGTTGTGTGATTTATCAAACATAAAGAATTAGATTCTAGTGATCTATCACTAGTGGATATCTATTCCATATTTCTTCTCTATTTCAACATCCTATTTTTTAATATTATTATAAAGGGTGTAAAAAATTTTGAAATCCCCTCCTATGATATAAAAAACTATAATATTTGAATATATCTCCATTGGTGGTATAAACATGACATACTCTTCTTCCTTCAAAACTAGAGCAACCACTTATTCTTTTTTCGGGCCTAAAATTATTTACTCAAATAGATTTATAGTGAGTAATAATATTCTTTTCATTCATACACCTATTATTGATGGTAATTTTAATTCTAAAAGACATTAAATCTATTTTCTAGATTAATAGGCCTTCTCCCTGGATAATCATTATCCATGTATGTAATATGAGTGGAGTAACTACTTATGGATTGACTATCTTTACATGAATTTATTAGATTAAAATACTCTTAAATAAGATTTTTGTTAGAGAAACTCATAATATTTCCCATATGAAACATACCCAAATTAGTTTCTTCCTTAAATATATATTGGTATCTCTATATTTATTAGCATATCTTTCAAAAAAAATGTAATTTTTAGCATATGAACAAGATGTTTCAAAATAATAAATAATAAAATCAATTTAAAGACTCCATAACCATTATATTTCATATATCATACATACCTTATTATCATCATTCTTGAAGCCAGATCTTGATAGGTATGAATCTCCCTTCAACACCTTCTCCATGGTCATTCTCTTCATGATCTCTTGTTAATTATTTACAACCACTCCTATTTGATCCCATGACTGTTTCCCATTTTATCAATACATGAAGTCAAGGCCACTTCTAATAATATAACATATTTTTCCATGTATAAATCATAAATAATTGAAGTTTATAATAAATTCATGATACTATATTATTCATCATTGTCATTTCATGGGAATTACATAGATTATAAATTTAATGATGTTCCAACTACATCTCTAGAATCAAATATCCTATTCTATTATAGGAGATAGTATTATATTTTTAACCCCTTATGCACATGGGGGTTAGAATTAGATATAACACAAGGTTCAGAAATTACCACATCTAGGGAAAGAAACTCTGGGGTAAATTACTCTTTATTATTATCGTTTCTTTTTATCATAAGTAACTTCACACTTTTATTTTATTATTCACTGAACAAATAGTCAAATTACATCCTCAAGTGTATTGAAAAACTTTAATTATTTAACTATTTGATCATTTCTTCATCAAGAGACTCCTTCAAATCCTTTTTTACTAAAACATCAATTGAAAATTTTCATGGATATGTTTCAAGGAAAACTCCATGTGAGTTTCACATAACAATTCCACCATCTAGAACATATAAAACATCCATGATAAACATCAATGAATCATATTTATTCATTTATCCATGACATGAAATTAATTATATCATATAATGGAGCCTATATTTTGGATGAAACTACCAATAATACATCAAATCAGGTAAGATAAATAAAAAATAAAAAGATAAACCTCTCTTTAACACAACTTGTTTATAATAAAAAAGGGACATAAAAATAGATTAACGTGAGAGGTTGGTAGGAGGTTAATTAAGTGTATGAACCATCAGAGACAATTATAACTGAGAATCATTTAATGTCTCACTTTTCTTATGGGATCATAACCTCTCAACTATGAGTCTAAAATCGATTCTCATTAATTGGATATTAATTTTTCTTCAAATTTTGTTTTGGTGTCAATAATAAATGTAAATATCTATACAAGTATTTACATTGTTTACCCTTAATGGAATATATCTGAGGGGTATATATAGGAATTTATCCATGAACCATAATAACTATAAACCTCATAGGGTTCAATGAATCAGTCTAGGTAACTTCTACTCTAAGGATAACTACTCTATAATTTATTGGGGTTGCTCAATACATCCCAAGAGTCAATCAATAGAATTTTCATTTATTGGATCATTTTAAATAGAACATATCACATTCATAGTTTACGGTCATGTATGTACATTTTCAATGAAATATTAATGAATTTAAAACGAGGCATATTCCCTCTTGATGTTTAATTAGGATGCTTCATCACCTATATCAAAACACCATGATATGGATTCCATCATTCCAAAATATATTCGGACAAAAATTTCCATTCCATTTGGTAAAACAATCATCTTATTAAACATATGAAGGATCAACAATGATTTTCCAACATACAATCATCTATCCCTAGCCTAAATAAAACTCCCATTTCTCTTTTTGATAATCATAAATGGAAATATTTTCCATATAATGAACTCTCTCTTTCACAATTTTCTATATATCTGGTTTTTACATAGAGATTCACTTATTCATGGTTTTCTCCCATATTATATCCCCTTATTATTATTGTGAGGTTGTTCACCCATCAGTGGAACATCGAGAAAGATCAATCATGGTCTTTTAAAACAATCTATAAATCCTCCATATTTTCTTCATGATTTTTGTATAAAAATTAAGAGAATTAAATTTTTTTTGACTCCTAGAAAACTCCTGGTTGTGGAATGGTATGAGAGGATATAGTGTAACTCCATTCATTGTACAACATCTACAGCATGATCATGTAAACCATGGTAAAATATTCTCTTATTTCATATTAACTATGGTTTTTCAAATATTAATATGTCATTGAAGTCATTTATTCAATAGATCCACATAACTCAACCATTATCTCATCAATAATACCCACAAATTTTAAGGAATGATATTTCTAAACCCTTTCTGAAACTGAACTAACTTTTTCATGGACACATCACCATTGTTTTGTTTTGTTTTTTGGATTGGAGAATATGAATTACATAAATATTTTGAATTTGGACCCTCCATGGTGAAATGCCTAACTATGGCTCGGAGATCTTCCTCCCCAAAGATACTATATCTTTTCCATATTAGTTATTATATGGACACCAAAAAAGATACAATTACACTTGGAATCCTCTGAAATAATCACATGCCATGGTGAACCTAATTAAAGAATATCTTGAGGACTACATATCCCACATCCGATGTCACTATGAAATTTCAATGAAATATGTCAACCTATACATCCTCAACACTCAATTTTCAAGTTAAAGGGATACTTGCTCCCACCTCTACACTATTTCCCTACAGTGTAGACCAATACATCTACTCTTCCTCCCTATAGTGCAGAACACTACTTCCATTCATAAACTCCAACAATTCATTCCCATGTTCTCTCTATTAGTGATACGGTTGTGTGGAATTATTGGTTCCATTTCATGGTTGAGTATTTCTCCACATGTTCTAGGTCGAATTAGCTTGGCTATGTGTACATGGTTTTCCTTCATTTTTCATCATCAATCTTTATTTTGTTGAATCCAAAGAAATTGTATTTTTCTATAAATGGCTGAAATTCATATTAGTGTACTCTTAAATAACCCTTATATGATTTTTGTCATTAACTATGTCATAAATAAAGGTATTATGACATAGAAACATGAACTTCCCTTACAACACGACCACTACATCCACCAATACAGTGTGCTCTTACCTTTTATGGCTATACCGCATGCTTCTTCACTATAGTCTATGAACAAAACTTATATAATGCCTCCATACATATCCACTAAACCAATAATAACATTATCAACACTATTACATTAATAAACACTTCATCATGTATATTTATGAATATTATTGATTAAAATATACATTTTCCATGTTCTTTTTCATCAAAAAATATCTCAAGAAACACTTCGATGTTCTATTCATATTCTAATTGTTTTGTAAATACTGAAATTTTGATCAAATATAAAATTCATCATTTATATTTGAACACACATCATGGATATCAACCTAGCCTATTTTATTACCAATAACCTTGACCAAACTTATTGTCAAAAACCTTGACTGACATTGTTGTCAAAAAATATAACATCAATACTTTGGGGAATTTTACAAATTTATACAACTATATATGGTATAGATGGATAATAATGAATGGATTTCCCCTAATTGATCTTTAAAATAATGTTTTTGATCAATATTGTAGCCTTAGTGTCTTAGGAAACATTGGAATATGTGGCCTTCCCAAAACAGCCTATAAAAGTAATTAATTTAATATTAGGGTTATAAAATCATAAATAAAAGTTCATGTAAGGAAACAATTTAATTGATAGAGTATTTTAAAATTTCAACTTGTTCACTCTGTATTGGTTCCAACCTCATTATCCAATTTTTCTATGTAGGACCCCAAACCTAGGTACCATTTCTAATCCCCTTTCCCAATTCCCTCACCAAGGGCCTTCACCCAGGTGACTCATTATATACATTTTTCTGGCTATCTCACTAATGCCCTTAACTTATGTTCCTTGATAATGAACCTCATTTATGCATCTCACATAAGTCTCTGATGGAGGATGCTCTCTATGAAGTAAGGGAATCATCACATACCTGGTATAATGATGAGAGGATATAGAGAATTATAAGACAAATTTATCAATATAGGTGCACTAATTTAATTATCCTAACACCCCTATTTGTAAGATATTCATCCATTTACCAATCTTATATTATATTATTCTCTAGTATTGATATGTATAGTAACCAATGGAATCTATGAACTGGACCAGTGTGGCTCTCCCGACTACCCTTTACAGATCCAGCTTATTACAGCACTGTGGGGGGGTCAACTTAGAATATGATCCTCCTCATTATGTATAGATACCTTTATAATGGGTGGGGTATTTTTTCTCCTTCGAGGGACAAAATAATAATGATGAAAATTACCAATGTCCCTAGGTAGAATCAATATAATTTCACCATGGGTCTTGGCTATCTACCCATGTCACTTCTCCAAGGTTCCTCCTGTATCACCCAGGTCGCCATTCCCAGGCCCCTTGTGCACAAATCATCCCTTTCCCATCCATCCTCACACAAAAAACTATCATTTACTATAAATATAATCATATTACACTCAAATTTAAATGAGTTTCCCCATTTTTAAAATAGAGAGTGATCCTTAGAGAACCATTAACCCAGGTCTCAAAACCCATTTAGGTAGGGATTTAAGGCTAATAATAAAGGGAAATTGACTTATGGAAGTAGGAATGATCCATCTAAAAGGTGGTGGAATTATTTGAGTTAAAATATTATACCTATTCCTCAAGAACTTGGGTGAAAAATAGTACACTAAATATTACCCATCTGGGAGAGAGCTCACCCATGATCACCAACTTGGATAGGAATTCCACCCAAAGTCTTCCACATGATGGACACATCTAACATGGTCATTCACATTAAAAACACATATCCCCATGTCATCAACCTATTAGACACCTTAACCATGGTCATATAACTATGTAACACTCACCCAAGGTTATACAATATGGTGAAACCTGAACTATGGCCACCCACATGGGTGAAAACTGACCCAAGGTCACACACATCAGTGAATCCTTGCCTATGGTCATCCACCCGTGAGACACATCTATCAAGGTAACCCACCTAGGATACACTTCAACAATTGTCATCCCTGAAGGTGATATCTATCCCACATGTGACACACCTTTCGTATGCTAACCCATTAGGGTGAACTATACACTACTCTAAATATAGATACCTATCTTCACTATGGTTCTTTATTGAGGAGAAGAAACTTTTAGTTACATCACCAGGTTGAACTAATTTTTTAGCCCTAAAAATAAGGAACCATATATACCCTTAAATATATAAAAAAAGTACCCTTTTCCCATGTCCTTTATTTGGGTAGCCAATAATCATGACCCCATACAATGATCCTCAGTGTATCTGATCAGGGAATGATCACTAGAGTGTACCACATCAATCAGGGACTCCATGGAGAAAATAAGTCCAAGAATTTTCATCAAAGATGGGTAGAAATGTCTAGGAAATCAAAATAATGGTACCATTAAACAATAAGATTACCTATCTGAACTACACAACAGTGGTCTCCCCTATATAAATGATGAATTTTTCACCATTAAACATGATATTTCAGTAAGGTAATTACTCAATGAGTAGGAATCTAGTCATTCATAAAAAATATCACACAGTTTTCACCTTCATATCCAATTATTCATAGATATAGGTATGAAGATGGATGGAATGTGTTATCTTCTCATGGAAGACCCTCGATGGTTCCCCTTGCTGATTTCATCACCATGAATCATCAATAAGAAATGGATACACATAAAGGGAGACCTAAATTTGTAACCTTCATCCACATAAAATTAGGAATTATCCTTTATTATGATCAGTTATATTTTATCGATTTTTCTCACAGATTGAATGACACATATGGGGTTATAAATTTGATTTTATTGTGTAATTAGAATCCAAAAAAAATCCATAATCGGGCATCTACCTAGGGGTATGCATCCAAATACATTTTTTGGTTTGGCTTTTATGTGTAATACCCAATTGATTCTCCTTTTTCAAAGAAATCATAAAAATAATATCCCCTCAATATGATGTTATTCTATATGGAAAAATCTGTAACACATGATTTTAAATTGAATGGAGTGGTCCCGTCACATCAAATTAAATATTCCATTTGAACTAAATGATCTTTGATTCATATTTTGATAGGATATGTAGTAAACCTCCTAGAGGTTCAAACCTGTCATGAACCAAGAAAATATTCCATCCTAATACCTGAACTAGTCATTATGATGGCCTAAAGGGTGTTCCAAATCCCCATGGGATGGAGAATAGTTCTTGGGATTAAAAAACATACCTTCATAATGATTTCATCCATTTATATTTCCATAAACAACAAAAAATAATAAACAAAACATAACTGAATGACCATAACCAAATAAGGAATAATAATTTTTAGATACATGGTTTTCAAAATTAAACCAAACTCAAAAGTAATATAACATAAGGAAATGAAAAATAATCCCAAAACCACCTTGAAACAAAAGGGTTATCACCCTCACGTAACCACCACAAACACTTGCAACAAGTGGAAGACTAGAAACTGGGTCAACCAATATCACCCTGAAACATATTTCCTTTAATTGGGTCATACATAAAAAAGTATACACACACACAACTTTTATGTATTTTATTATCCAAATCGCGGATAGATTCCACCAAAATGAAAATATTCCATGATATAATAATATAAAATTAATTATCATGCACATTTATGAAATAGCCTTTGAAATATTTTTATGAAAACATTTCCTTTAGAAAAAAACTATTCTCAAGAAAACACATTCATGGAAAACCATTCCTCAAACAACATTATTCAAAATGATATATACACGTGGTCAATCATATACTGATGGATGGAACCAAATCACATAAGAATCATATCACTATAGCAAACTTTGGGTAATTACCTAAGGTTAACAAGAACATGTGGAACTCAAGGAACCTCATACCTTAGTGAAAAATGGTATAGCAACCACAACCAAAAACATCCTAATGCATGAGACACTATATTGGGATATTTACAAAATTCTAGTGGTATCTAGTCATCATAAATTTATAGTTAGTAGTGGGATCATAAATCCTGCTAAGTGAATCCAAAACATTCAACTTCCCAATCAATTAGTGTTAATACACTATAAAAATCCGAGCTTTCAACTTCCTAATCACTAGTGTACTAGTTCTTGTTTTACCACCTAGCTTCCCTGGATTCCATTTGTTCACAAATACCATTTCACATATCACACAAATCATCACTTTCAAATACACATGTGAAGAATCTCAATCACATTTGTAAATAACCACTTTCACATTTTCACATTTAATCGAATGATAAAAAAGTTCATTAGAAAACCACCAATTTTTATAAACAAAGCCACATAATTTCATTTGCACACCAAAATCATTTGGAAAAACATTTTTTATGCAAATTTAAAATTTTAAAAACCCATTTTAAAACATAATAAGAAGAAAACATATTAAATATAACCATTTTATTATTCATACGTCTCTTCTAGTTCAACTCAAACCAAGCTTCACATCACCTCCATGATTCATAGACATGTTTAATTTTAAAAATAATATATCCAACATCACACACAAATTAAATATTATTAAAAAACCCATTTTTAACACATTGTCGCATCAAGTGGATCTGAAAACATTCTACACACATTTCACACAAATCATATAACATTTTAAAGACACATAATGATTAAGAACACATGAAAACAAAACCATTTACCATTAATAATCCATTTTAATCACATATGAATCTCAAAAAAATTCAAAACATGATTTTCACCATAAAAATAATCGACAAAACACATATAATTAATCGATGAATTTAGTTAAACACATCCAATAATGTAAAATCATGGAACCACCTACCTCACACATAGACTATTTTTTAAATTGTTGAAAAATTTCAACCGTATAACCAAAAAACCCAATAAAGGAACGATTAGACATCCATCATCAATATATCCCCCAAAAAACACAATGTTAAACCCTCTTAAGGTCAAAAACGTCACTAAAAATTCAGAACTCAAGAAATAGTCGATAAGAACACTAGAAAGAAAGACAAATCAAGAGGTGAGGGGATTACTTGATATTTCCTTAAAGTTACTACACAAAACCCACCCAATTATTGAGATAAAAGGGTCTAAGAATTCATGGATGATCATCCCATTGCTGAAAGTCCCAAATGGTGTAAATGGGATTAGGTTGGGTCTAGAAATCAGAGAGTGTATAAAGTTAAATTCTAATTATTTTCAGACCTAGAAAAGTTGTATGGTTTTCTTACATGGTTTTTTAAACCATTACGCAACCATGACCTCCTCACATTGTAAGAGTAAAACACGTCATGATTATCTTGCATGGTTACCTAAAAATTCTCAAACCATGTGGTTTGACACTATCCCAAAATGACACTTATCCACACAATTTTCCAGTCAAGGCACACAGTTTCCCCTAACAATGCATACACCATGCCCTATATGATGTGAAGCCAAAATTATCTATGTTTCATCAATAAAAATTGGGGAAACTATGAATTAACCATAGGATTGAATTTAAATAAATGAATACCTAAAAAATTAATGGAAGTGACAATTCTTCCCACCATTAAAGATTCTCATCCTTAGAATTTCATTCCATGGTTGGATCCAAAAACAAAATGCGATAATCCTCCACAACTCAAGGAAATTCCTAACAAACATCAAAATGAAGAGAAATCAATCATACTATAAACTTAAATAGATATTCACAAGACTAAATATTGGAGGAAAGAATAGACTCTCTACCATATGCCTTATTTCACAAGAAATCCACAACAACTCTAGTTGATTGATCAAAATAAAAGGAATCTTCACAACGAAAAAATCAATCCTCCCAATCCAAGAACACCCCAATCATTTGAAAATAAATCTCATACCACTTACATAAAACAAACAAATGAACCCAAATATCTTATAAAATAGAGTTTAAAAACAAAAACCATAAACTTTTCAACCATTTATTCAAATAATTTTGTTTAGTACACTCTAAATTCTCCATGATTACTCTTAAGTTAATCGCATTGCAAACATCTACAAATGAAACTTCTGAATTAAAATATGTTCCCGGACTAAATTAGATTATTAAATTGGAAGTCTTGAACAAACTCCCCCCCCCCATGAAAACCAACTAACATTGACCAACACTTGGAGAATCTATAATGAGATCTAGTGTGGGAATTCACAAAATTTAGAATAACAACTAGTTTAGGCCAACACAAACAAAAATACTCATGGAATACCATCAAATATAATACCCACACCACAAGGGGATTGATGGAAGAAAATTTAAACCAAACAAAAATTAATTCAAAATTTACCATCCACACCGGATATGACAATATCTATAGGATCATATACCAAAACTGAATAGGGGAAATAAGGCGAATGAAAATGTGGAATCAATCTGCGCTCCACTAAATAGATGGACAATGAAGGATTGCTCTGACAAGCAAAAAAATATGTCAAACAGGTCCAAATATAAGGCTTTAAAGAAGTCTGATTCTGATCCCATGAATGGGTGTGCTATTAAGAATCCTTCCAAGAATCATGTCAGATTAGAGTATCTAAAACATAGGGAGCAGTAAATCACTCGCCCCAAACAGTATAACTTGCAATCTGATAGGTAATTGGCTGATGCTGGTATAGCCTCTGATTATTCTTATGGTGAGGAGTTTGATTACATTGATATATAGTTTTACTCTCATTATTTTCCATCATTTCTTCCTTATGTTTTCTATCTTTCACCTTTTATTCTATAAATTATTTTGTAGGATCTAGTTTTTATGCCTGGTCATGTCTCTTTTCAAGTATGAAATGTACCTTATACCATATGGTTTAATGTATCAACATATATTAAATTATTTTAAAGGTATTTAACCAAGATATTGTATTTATTGTATAGATTCTTACCAAAATCCATGTTCTTATTTAAACACACATGAGCATAATGACCAATCTCATTACATTAAATAAAATTCTACCTATTTATCCAAATTGGTCTTATAACTACCAATATATTTTTCATTTAAATTAGGATATTTTTTCCCAAACAAACCATATATGAAGCACTTACCATACTTCAAAAGGCATAACTAGGATAGATTTTTACTACTACTCTCAGATTTTGAAAATGATATTTTAATATAATAAGATATATTTGATATTTGTTTCCCTTTTCCATACAACTTGGACCCATTTTATAATGGTTTTAAAGGTACACATTAATAATGAGAAACTATATTTATAACTTCATATTACATGACAAAAATATCCCATAACTTTTGAATTTTCAAAAAGAAATCCATTTTATATTTTTACATTAATCCTGAGTAAAATCCGTAAATCATACTGTCATGATCACTGATAAAATATGATGTGTGCGTTTCTAAATGGGTGAAGTTTTCTTCATACATGGGAAATGACTCTTACTCTATTTTTCTCAATTCTATGAATTTACATTCAATTTCATGTAAAAACATTTTATGAAAATATTTATCAAGGAAGATATTATTAAATTCATCCCAATTTATGGAATAAACCTCCTCGCTTTCCATGATATTTTTACCATTTACCTACATTGTTCGGACTCATCTTTAAAATTGTAAATATAAAGCCTTTCTATTTTAATATCTAAAAATCCCATGACCTTGAGTAGCTATTCTCGGGATTTAATCCGTCCATAAACTACCAATGGTATAGATGATCCACTAAATTCTATAGGATGTTGTCTTATAAAAAGATTTATTATCATCATGGTCCTAGGTGGTAGATGTGGTTTTTATATTGCTTGAATAATACCACCATTTATAGCCTAATTCAACTGATCTATCACTGTAACAAAAAAACTCATTTTTAATTCCATCCATTTAGGTTGCTGATTCAAAATGATATCTTTCCTTTGGTAAATTCCTATGTTAGCTTACCTATTTATTTTGTGGAAACCCATTTTGAAGACTCATTGTTTAAATGAATAAACATGGTAATATTCAATTTCTATATAATTTTAACATAACCATAATGTACAATCTTTTAATGACTTTGACTATATCTTAGCCTCTACATTTAGAAAATCCTTTCTCTGATAAAAATTTCATAATCATAACATACTAAACTGACTATAAACTATAATAATTTTTATTAAATATGAATATATAAATTTTGGTAATAGTTTTATATGGTTACATAAAAAATCATATGTAACAAACATGTATATTAAAAAGTGGACACTTCAAATCCATATCAATTTTTACAATAATATAAAACATTTAAAATAAAACATTTTTTCTATTGATGAAAAATATTTAAAACATTCAACATGAATTATTTAATTCCCACACCCATCCTTAAACCTATTAACAAAACTTAAACATGTTGGATGAGCACAAATGGATCAGTATGGGACATACAAATAATGAAAGAACCCATTATTCAATGAATACATATAAAAACTTTCATTTTTCAAAATAATATCGACGCTCAAAATAAACATCTCCTTACCCATGAAATAAACTTGAATTCCAATATAATTTCATAATAAATTCCATAATAAATTTTAAATTGATATTAAAAATAAAAAATGATTCTTTGAAAAAATTAAAAACATAAAAATAACATTTTCCTATAGTTATACTTTTTAACCTTATGAAGTAGAATATGAATTACAATACCATTTGAAATGATAATATTTCTATAAAAACTGATAAAAATATTGATAGATCATTTACTCAACTTAAAAAACAGTTTTATTATATATAGTACATAAAAATAGTGTAAACATCAGTGTTATACTTGGAGTAACCAGAAGAATCATGCTTGAAATATCCATCATGATTATACATGGAATATTCGTCATAATTGTTTCCCATTAACTCTTAGTTGAACCCTAATCAGTTATATCTGTCTCATTGCCCAATTCACTTTAGATATATAATAGGATCTCCCTACCTTATTTTATAAGGTATCCACTTGTTATCATAAGAAACAATCAAGATCCATAATATAATACATAAAATACTACAACAGAAAATGGTCTTTTCACCGAAGTTTTTTTGGTTATTGATATATCAATTCCATTTTAATACCCATTTTCATTTCCCAACTACTCTGGAAACGTGATATGTGGATTTCTATTTAATAATATATCAAATTTTTCAATGGAATACAATATTAAAATACTTTTTAAGAGGGTGGTAAAAGTTATTGTCGTTTTATATGTTAAAATAGAACATTCCTTTTATTTATAAAGATAATCAAGCATTCCATAAAAAGATTGATTTTTTTGAAATCAATTGAAATAATTTTAAAGTACACAAAAAATTTAAATTATATATATTTTATGTCCCAAAATAATCCATAACTAAATAATTATGTATGGAAGAAAAATAGAGTTATAAGGTAAAATTGATAAGTGTATTTTTAAAAGAAATTCGTTTACCTTGAGTCCAACTCATCAAATACATTATTTATCATACTAAATAATAATAATATGTTAATTAATTAAATTCATGATATCATTTTGTGCATTTATTATTCATTTTATCTCACATATTACCATGTTTTTAAAATTACTTAATCATTTTTTTTACATTGGAATTTTTGATGATATTCGCTTTATAAGTTCAAAATTACATCGGTTGGTTGAATATGGTCAAATTGGACAGTATTCAATATTTTCTCAAATAAAAATCATGAAATAATAATTATATTCATTCATAAGTTACACTTTTAAATCTATCAATAAATTATGATTTTAAAAAATTAACTATATTTAAATCATTGAGTCAATAGGGTATATATATCCATGAGTAACATTACCATTTTCATCAATGATAATTATATAAAGAAGGTATGTATAATTTTATCAAAAAATAATGATAATAATTTCATAAATAAAATCATAATTGTTATAATATACTTATATTTATCATCAATGGGATTTGGTGATGAGAAAATAATCTTGTCACTTTGTAGAGGTGGTAGTCCACACGTATGTAAGAAAGATGTTATCATTTATCAATGAATGGAAAGGTGAGAAGTTAAATGACATATTATCATTTAATAATGATATATTATCATTTAATAATGACATATATTTCATTAATATCATATATAAATAATAATTCCATGATTATAATCTATCTATGGGATATGGTGATTGAAACTTAATTATAAAAGTTCATGAGGTTTTAGTCAGCTATAAACCCAAATGATGGTTTGGTTTAACATTTCTAAATTTCGAAGATGGGTATAGGTCATTAATTTAACAGAATAATATATATGTATAAAGATAAAACCTTTTTTAATATATTAAGGGTTGTATTACAGATAAAAAGACCTATATAATTATGGGAGGTAATATAGTAATGTATCTGTATATGTATTTTTTGAACCACAATGGATTTTAAGTGTAAAGAAATTATATTAATTCGTTCCCTTTTATAACAGAGGGGAGGGGCACTCATGGAATATTGAAATTTTAAATTTAATAAAATTTAATATTCATTTTAAATTGTATAAAATTTAAATTTTAAAACATGTATGATTTTAGATCAAACTTTTACCCTTACCATTTTGTTTTAACCCCCTATTAACCATTTTTACAAAAAACTTGATAAAATGGTTTTTTTCTTGTCGTTCTGGATAGTTACTTCAAACAAAAAAATAGATCATAAATAGACCATGGTTAGTATTTGAAACAATATCATAATACCTTGGATGATGATTTGGTTTTTTCATGAATTATATATCATTTAATAATTTCGTATTTTCATAAAATATCAATAATTTCAATATTACAATTATTCTTTTTTTTGAATTTTATAACTATAAGAAAATAAAGTAAATTTGAATAAAATGAATAAAAACCTTTATATAATTTTTTAATTATCTATAAATTTTTTGGTTAAATTATAACATTAAAATTATAATATTTTATTATTTTTAATATAATTTCATATAATAATTAAATACTTATTATGTCGGTGTTGTGTAAGAATTTTTAAAAATTGTGTCATTACTATATATTATAAATAAATTACCATAATTAATATATATCATTTAGATTTCAAATTAATATTTATAAAAGAAAATAAATACCATTTATCATGATATTAAAAATATTGTAGTGATAAAGAACAAGAGTGTGAATTTTTTTACTTTACATTAAACAATCTATTTTAAAGGTTATAATCACATACAAACACAAAAAAGTGTAAATACAGTCATATAATGGTTGAGTAAGGAGGAAATTCACACATATAAAAAATTAAAGGCATTTTTTGTCTCATTTTATAGTGATTATCATTTTATTTGTAACACAATTTACACGGTTTACTATATATTTTAGAAATAATGTTTCTATAGATAATATTCATATAAACCAAAAATAAAATGGACCTATTTACTAAAGATGCAAAAAATGGATCCAAAAAATGAATCGATTTCTTGATATTCAAAACATATAACTATCAGATTTAAAAAAATGTAATCTAGAAAACCAAAATGACCATAAGGTTTTTTTTAGAAAAATTCCATTTTAAGTAGAAAAGTTTTTAATGCTAAATTAAATTATAAAATTCATTTAAAAATAAATTCAGTTATTTTAAGTCAAATATAACTAATTATATTATAAAATTATTCAAAAACGTGATTTTACATTATAAATACTATAAAATAATTAATAAGTTTCAATAAAAATCAGTATTTTTTAATATTCATTGAGAAATATGTCTTTTTAGAAACATTTCATAAAATCAAATTAGTATAATTTTTGAATGCTTAATTAAAAAATGGTTTTCATTTTTTAATATTAAAATTATATAATTTTTAAATATATATTTTTAATAATCCATATAATACATAAAACTCTATTTTTTTAGAAATAAATCTTTTTTAGTTTGACTGAAAAATTGTTTAATATTTCAATAATTAATATAACAATATACAATATAACTAATGAATATATATGAAAATTTTTATATAAAAATTAGATAGTCTGTTATAGAATTTTAATGTACTTCTCATGGCTGATACGTTGAATACATCGTAATGTTGAGAGAGGTTTTGTTGAAGCACCAAAGGATAAGCTAACATCGCTACTCAATAAATATTCTTGAATGGGAAAATATACATAGAGATCATATTACCTTTCATTATGAATATCAAAAAATAATTTAATAATAAAATTCATAATAATACCCTCTCACCTACTTAAAATTCAAAATCTCATTGATGATTCTCAATATAATTTTTTTGTCGACTCTTAGCTTCCTTATTTTGCACATGAATGACTCTATATTTCTCTTATATATCCTTATATATATTAGGCCATAATATATTTATTTATCCTGTATCATCATGCTATTTTAAAGTTCAAAACTTTGTTCCACTATGGTATTCTTATTGAGCCATATTAATGCTCAACTGAAATGCAATGATATAAGAAAACTCGAATAGAGGAAGGTGATAATCTCAAAAACATTTGAAATCAATATATAAATCCCTTAGAATGTCCTATAGGGTTTGAATAATTCTCTTAGAATGAAGATAAATTTGAGGATGAAATATAATACTGAAACCTAAAAATTAATCCAAATCTTATTGAGGAAAACATAATAACATTGAGGTAAACCATAGTTCCCGATAAGATACAATATAATATGGTACTCTGAACATTTTTATAACATTATTAATGCATATTTTGGAAAGTTATTTAACATATAAATCTTTTTTAATTGAAATAAATTATGTTGACCCTATAAAGAGAATGAATAAACTGAAAACTACTTTATATCCTTTAGATTTCTTCGGGTGTCTAATGAAAAAATCCATTGATATGTTTTCCAATTTATATTTCATTATGGGCAGGGGTTTTCACATCCATATAGATTTAAATAATTGGGAATTATCTTGTAGAAATACAAATCACCTATATATTAACTCTATAATATATATCTTAATGTTTTATATCTAGAAATAATCTTTCATGTATCTATATGTCATCATAAATCTATGAATAATAATGAATGATGAACTACGAACTTTATTCAATATATCCTTCATCAAAAAATGGTATGGTTGAAATAGATAAATTAATCAAAAATATTATCAATCCACCACAATTTAGGATCGTATTAGGGGTATTTATCACCTTATTTTATAATTATATATCTTACTATTACACCTCTTTATTCATAAACTTTTTATATGGTTTAATTCTCATGTGGGATAGAGAATATTTCTCTCATTCTTGTATCTTTTACCTATAATGTGTAAATAAGGAAATATTGGATCTTTTTTGTCCTAATTATTGATAATATGGAATGATCCTCTTGACTTATTGAATCTTTTTTTATTTTTATTATTTTCTAGGGTGGTAATTTATTGAGTTTTAATAATCATTAATCAACTAAAATATTCATCTTTGGTTCATATTCATCACTAGAAAATTGATTATATACATTAAACATTTATGCTTATTACATATATCACTCCTTACTAGATAATGATAATATATCTATGTATATAATGCAAAAATTATTAGAGTTAACTCCAAATAATGTGTTCTGAAATTTAATCGTAATTCATTAACTTCCTTGAGGCATAATATATCAGCATATCATTCCACATGAGGACGCATCCTAGGATTTTCTTTTATGTGTCCCTATAGACCACAAACACTTATCCATTGTATGGTAGTGTAAGAATAGTTGTATTGATTAACCTTCTCATCAATTCCAAGAATGTTTCCAAAAAAGAAACTATCCAAATAATCATATCATATTTTTAAGTTAAATTTGTGGTTAAATTAGTCCTTAATAAGGAATTGTCAAAAAATAATTGATAAAATCCATAAAAAACTATGCATACCTATCACCATTTTTTTGTCTTCAAATAGTAAAAGACACCTATAACTGAAAGAATCATATTTATAACATCTGTTGATATTATATAACCCTGAGTGAAATAATTATCATAAAAAATTCATCATTGATAATTTTTCTAAGAAAATTTTCGTCTATAGGGTCTTCAATAAAATTCATAAGAGTTCGTTATGTTTATCCTTAGCCATTTAATATATATGAATATATTCTATAAGTAATACCCAAATATAATCAAGATGAACTCTAATGACCCTATTTATTAAATCTGTGTTGGTAATTTTATAATTAGTTGAAACAAATGGAGTCCAAATAAATTTATAGTGTCCTTGAAACTTATGGGATTTTTCATCAGTATAGCCTCCTTCATGAACAATAATTGATGATATCCAGAATGATGGTCAGTCATGGAAATGTATTGATCTCCATGGAGTTGATCAAACAATTAATCAATACTATGTATAATAGACTTGTTTTTATGGTTATCTTATTTATCTCCCAATAATAAATGAATAGTCGAATCAATCCATCTTTCTTCCCAACATAATTAACAAGTACAACCTGTTATGATGTACATGGTTAAACAAATACATTATATATATTCTCATTGAGTTCTTCATTAATTCCTCCATATTAATTAGGGGAATTCTATATGGAATATTTAAAATATTTTTCAAACCACATTTTAGATCAATTGAAAACACGACTTTACAATTCAAAGAAATAATAAGAAAATAATTTAGAAATTTCTCAAAAAACTCCCATATAATTAGAATACAACCAATGTTTAGTTTCTCATAAACTATATGAGGTTAATACCCTTTTTTAATAGTAATCAAGACACATATAATGGATGAAATTTTCACTATAATTTCATATTTATATTAACACTAATTTTTTATCATAGGATTGTATAGGATATGAAATCTTGCATCCCTTCGCTAAAAAATTGATGTGGTCTTTAAGGAATAAAATTCCATGCCTAAGAAAACATAATGTTAAACTAGATTGAGAATAAAAGTATTTTTAAGTATTAATTTAACACACAACAAATAAGATAAGATTAAAAGACATGAGATTCAATCATCGTACCATTAAGATTATTCACTTGTTTCTAAAAATCTAATAATTTTTGTGTTATTGTCATATTATTAGATAATTTTAAATATATAAATGAGTGGGTAAATCTATAATTAAGTAACAACTTAGTAGTTTTAGGGTGTATGGATACTTTACATTTCACCATTTCATTGTCCACATAAAAAATATTAATTTCATGATATTTCCATTTGTTTCTTGGATTTAGTGTTTTTTCATTCTAATCATTATCATTAACCATCATATTTGAGAAATTTTCACCATAATTCCAATACTCTGAATGTTTGAAATATTTTCATATGGTTAGTGAATATGCCTTACATTTTGTACATCATTAGATAAATGTTTCTCCCCATCACTTTGGTATTAAATTACTAAAATACCTTCCTTTCGAAACATAAAATATTTACATATCCCCTTATAACAATTTCTATAATTTTTACTTGCACACATCAATTATAAAATAATTATCATATTCTTCTCTCAATTATTTTTATAACTTCTAATCAATTCCATAATTTTTTTATCAAAACCATGGGATTGATGTGTAGAAACATTCTCCATATCCATATTCATAACATATATAATGTTTTCATCATAGCTATTAAATTCCCTTATCATTAATTCCCATTATAGAATTTTTTTAAGACACTAAAAATAGTTATCAACCATAGATTTGTGTTTGATGAAAATACCATAAGCATACCCCACAATTATTGTTATATTTTCTTCATATATACTATTATATTTAGCATCCTTCTGATTTATCACATGGAATTCCATCTACATTTTCATACTACATACATGAGGAAAGTCCCTATTTAAAAATATAATCCTAAACACATCCCTTTACTTAGATTAACTTTATTCCCATTTACACATGTTGCAAATAAGATTCCACAATTGATATTATTCGCATCCCAAATGATAAAAAGAAAACATAACTTTTGAAGGTTCTAAAAGATGCTGAAAAGAAATCATGTTTCCATTTTTACTAATCCATTTCTCCAACCAATGTGTATTGGTGGACCCAGTATAAAAGGTGGATATTGGGCCACAAGGGATGTAAATAAACTTTTTTCCCTCTATTACTCATTTGTAATATTTTTATGATTCATAACTGTTGATAATTTTGTAAAAATGTATTTTTTTCATTGCAGGTCTAACAAAATTTTATTTTTATGCGAAAATCATTACATTGTCCATCATATTTAGTGTTAACATGGTTCCTTCTGATTCTATACACTATCTAATACCAAAAAACATACAGTTTGAAATATTAATCATAGTGGGAAATCATATAATCATGAAAAATAATTTAAATAATGTTCATATTAATAAAACTAAAAATCAATATATGACACCATAAGTTTAACCTAGGATATTATGATCATCGTATATTAAAATCCATTCCATTGTTTAGAAAATAAAATGTGAATTAACCAAATAATATGCTATAATGGTGGAAAAACAGGTATGTTTTAAGGGAACATTCAACATGCACTAGAATAATGGTCAATATATGTTATACTAACTTATTTGGGGTTTTTAACACAATATTCATATGTTACAAAACCAATCCACATGTAATATCAATAATGATTTTTTTATTATAAAAATAAACTCCTTAATTTATCAAAAAATTATATGTTCTCAAATAAATTTTATTAACCTAAGGATTCTCGGTAAATATTTATCATCATTGTTTCTAGATGTAATAAAACATTTCTCTAAAATAAACTATTGCAGCCCATAATATAAATATATAAATATCACATGATAAAATATTAATATTCTATATATAACATTATAATACATGATATAATCATATATGATTATTATATTTAGAAACATGGATATATAATAAACTTTTCCATATGATTTATACATCATATACCTCTAAGTTATTCGTAACTCCCAAAATTCATTATAATATCATACATAAAATATTTATTGATCACCTAGGGAAAGGAAACATAAGAAATAGTGATCTCATATACTTAGTAAGGGTAAAAAAGGTGATATAAATGATCATATGAACAAAACATGAAAATAAGAGAATAATAACTTTATTTTGAAAATGGGGAACCATACGTTATATATCATAGAACATAATCTTTACTAATGGTATAAATATTTGATGTTTATAAGATATGAATCATAAAGGAATCCCATAGCATTATCCATGAGACCATAATAATTTCATAGGAAATATGATTTGTTAAGACACACATATATATAGGGAAATATTTCCACTGTAAAGGATCATTGAAATACAATCATATTGGATTCTGTTCACTCCCCATCATTATATCTTTACCCAATGATCACTCCCAGACTATGACAGTAGAAATAGTCCTTTACTAAACTTGGTTCACTCCCCATTCCTATAATTATTATCAAATAATATATCCTTCATAACCCAATGCATTAGGGGACTATATAATTCATTTCCAACCTATCAAATAATCATAATATGTTCATATTTGTTCCCCAAGATCATAAATAATCCCCATATATCATAACCCCTGAAAAGAAAATAGTTTTCATAAACATTTCAATATTTAATCATAACATAACCCATGAAAAATAAAGTGGTTAGATTAATATCCCATCATCATAATCTTAAACCATACAAAGAAATAGTAATTATGTTATCCTTGTGTCACTACCCATGTAATACATATGTTCTATCAAATGATGTTATCATAGATTAACAGTTCTTTTAACAGATCAGTAGAACATTTCATATCAATAATAATCATTTAAATTTTAAATTACCTATTAAAAATCATAAAATATCCCAAATATTAAGGAAATAATATTCGTTAAAAATTTTCTTCAACAATATTAATGGAATTTTCAACAAATTGACTAGTATTGATGGTGAAATTTTCTATTCATGAAGTGTATGCAAATAACATTCCAACAAAACATTCATTAAAATTTTAAAGTACCACATTATGAAAATGAATTGGTGATTCCATTTGAACAATTTTTAAAAAGTCAAAATGTTAAACAATTATATTAAAAAATAATTTAAAAATACTAAAAATAATAATGAAATCATTCTGTAAAATATGATTATACATACAAAAATAATTATTACCAAAGTGATAAATAAAGGGAGTTCTCCTTTAAAATATTATTTTTTTTCTTGAGATCATAAATAGGGGAAAATGAGATAAAAAATTTAATATTCATAAATAAAAATAGTGTCAAAAAATTAAATTTATTATTAATGGATTGGATAAAATATTTAATCATCTAAAGCTTAATCATAAAAAAATCATGACAAACAATGAGATCAAAACTTAAATCCCTTACACCTTTGTAACATTAAAATCATAATCCCCAAGATAGAAAGAACCATAAATGGATATTTATATCAGATAATTTATATTATATTAATCATAAATGGAATTTTTGGTGTGTATATAGACCTAATAATAGATATATGTGGTTAATATGTCTTGTGTCCAATAAAATAAAATCAGGACACAAATACATTCCCTCAAGGCTGAATTGCTCTGAAATCACTATAACCTCCTGTATAATAAATTTAAAATTTAATATAAATTTATTAAAAAATAATATAATTACTCATAATTCAATATATGATCAACGTATTACACTTTAACATCAATTTATTAATAATTATTACAAAAATCCTTGTTTTCAGTAGTAAACTATTTCATTAGTTATTATAATTTTGGTTTGGAAGTTCTAGTAATTGTATATTGATCATGGTTATATAATCTCCATTAACCTAATAATTTTACAAATAATATATATATATATATATTCATTATATATATTTATATATTCATTGATAAATGGTTGATAAAAAAATTGAACTACACTGTTCATGTAGATGATTGGTCATACAAACACATGAACATTGTCTTCACTTTTGCACGAATGGAAACAAATGTAGGTAAATAGAAATATTACTTTATTGATCCATTATTATATCATACATATCATTTTTATTCATTAAATCAATCATAATTACCATCCATGAATAGTGTAAATGAAAATAAATCACATCCTTATGTGGAGGTGGTAGTCCACACGTACATATAGGGAACATTATCATTTTCTAATGGATTCTAAGGAAAGAAGGTATATATGATATTATAATTATATAAGTATAATTATTTCATAGATATCATATTAATATTCAAAACAAAAAATGATTACCATCCATAAAATATGATGATATAAAATGAATCATATTGGTAAATTGATATGGTAGTCCACACATTCAGAAGAGTGATACTTTCACTTTCTATTTAATGAAAATTAGAATGGATAATTTTGGTTAAAAATAATTAAAACATTTTAATATATTTTGGGAACTAAATATATTATTTTTCGACGAATACCATATTTTTAGATAAATTAAAATAATGAATAAATTGAATGGAGTCAAGATATATTATTTAGTCTTCATTGGTTGGCCACTTCTAGATACATGCTTAATGAACCTTGGAATATCCTTTAAAGTATATTAGAATCTCTATATTATGTATTTGTATGTCAAAAATATTATTGGATTGGATTTTTTCATGAAATAAGAATCAATGTGAGTTATATAAGACAAATGAGGGGTGTCCTTTTGTAATTCGGGGAGAGGACAGATTTGGTATTTCAATAATGATCGAAATATTAGAATTCCATGCTTAGTCCAAATGATTTAAAATTTCTATATATTCATATGTGGGATATAATTCAGCTTAAATATTTCCATTAAACCTCACTGATAATAATTTAATTCAAAATATTTCACTTTTGACAATGTTTTACCCCTAGTAAACTCGTTATAACCATTATTGTGCTGAAAATTTTATTATTGTATATAATATTCAATATGTAAGAAAATGACAGTGGACACAATACCAAATTTGGATATTAATATTATAAAAATTTAATCCATTTTAAAAAATTAAATTTTTATGAAGTTTAAGAATTTTATTTAAAATTCATCTTATAGAAGGTTATGAAATTGTTTTTCCAGAAAATATTTTTATTATGTATAAAAAGTTTTATATAAAAATTAAATAGAAAATATATTATAATTAACAAAATATTATTATTTATATTATAATTTAACTCATGAAACCATTAATAAAATAACAAAATTTAACATTGTAAATCCTTTAAATGGGATGATATGTGTCAACAATAATCAATATGTTTCATTGTTATTTGAGAAATAAATAGTTTCATAAAATAAACATAAGTTTACTGAATAAAATTATTACATTTTCAATTACAAAATGATGTTTATTTTTAAAAAGAAAATTTATCTAAGTGAAAAAATAATAATTATATTATTTGGTCACAAAAGGAAATAAAAACCATTTTCATAAGAAAATGTATTTTTTTAGTATCAAAATAATTTCGCAAATAATATTTACATATTTGTCAAAGTATTATCATTATGTAAAACCATTATACATAATTTGAAAAAAAAATCTACTCACTCCTCCAATTAAACAACTAGGTTTTAATGATATTCTATATTATGGTTTATTTAGACTGTGGTTTGATTGTATCACAAGATATTGATGAAACTGAATTCATTTGAAGAGAGATATATCATAAAATATGTAGGTTTTACAAATGAAATGGCCACTTTTAGAAAATATTTGGGAATAATTTGATAAGAAACGTTATTATTAGTGGATTGTAATTATATATTCCTAGGAAATTTGATCGAGGACATAAAATCTACTTTGCAAAGTGACCATAACTCAAAGGATAAACTAGACACTATTTATAGATTCATAGCTATGACAGATAAGATGAAACTACCTAGGGAAATTGTCACCAAATATGATATTTCAATTTCAAAAATACAACCAATTTGTCTCAAAATCTCCAGGGTATTTTTCTAGGAGATCTATAAATTATTTTCCCAACTGCAATAACCCCTCAAATCAGTGTTTGGGGTCACGAGTTCTCCTATGAAATATCATTAATTATAGGATATTGGTTTTTTCTTTTACCTCGAGTGACTATTATGAAGATGAAGATTATAATCTATATAATCACAATAGTGATTCTTGGACTTCATTTTTTCCAGGACTCAATGACACCTCTACATAATTCACATAGGATACCAATTCTTCGAACTGTTCTCTAGTTAGGATATCACTCCTTCTTCTCCCCATGAAATATTAAATAATATAGAGAAATAAGGGAAGGATGGCCTCAGATGAACCCCGCAATCATTTGGGTAAGGGTTAACCACTACCATTGATGAAAATAAAAATTAAATCTAGTCATATAGGAAGACTTGAAAGCCACATTGATTTTTGCTTCAAAGTCTCTTGAATAATATATTATTTATGTTTCCTTCTTAAATGAGAATCACTGTATATTTACCAAGAATTATGTAGAGATTCCATATCATTATGATGATATATCAACACAACACCAAGACTTTATAAAAGATCATATTGTATTAAATTATGCAGCTATTATGATATATCAATCCCACAACAGTATGGTGAAATCTAACATCAGATATCTTATTAAGCCAATATTCATCTTTAAAATTATTATAGCCAAAGTGGCTGAACAAAATAATCCCTATAATTAATACTATAATATAGGTAGGGATTTTTATCCAATATAGGGAACTTAATAATAACTATTAAGAGAAATTTTTTCCATGTCCCAATTATATAATTCTCGATTTATAAAACTATAGGGTTCTAAAAAAATTACTTCATGGAATGTTAGTCAATGTAAAATCAAAACAAGATATCAATTAATGATGAGTAATCCACCATCTTAATATATTACCAAAATTTATTCTTATACGTGGTTATCCACCTCATGTTAAATAATGTTGGAACCACCTACCAATGTCCCAAGAATTTCATTTCTAATCCCTTTTGATGGGATGAGAACTGAGTTCTATGACTTTGATATGTTGGTTATATACTAGATATATTTTGATCATATTTATGACCTCCAAATTTATTTTGAAAAATTAAAATAACAAAAATTGAAGATAAAATATCAAAATTATGCTTTCAGGGTGACACTGGGAATGTTCCCTACATCATGGTATTCTACATAGGCATTAGGGTCAACATTGTGATGTATAGTGTGATCTTTAAAATTATGCTTCCTTGAAAACTAAATGAAGTGTGAGGGCTTTAGGGATGTAACACATTAATAAATAATTTTATATTCATTCATTAACTCAGTAACCTCCAATTTGTGAGATTAATGGAAAAGGGATTCACTTAACAATGGGAAGAATAATTCATAGAATCAATTAAGTTCTTGAAGTGTTATCTAATACCCCAGTTGGTCAGTATGATTCTAGTAGATGGGATGCTACTAATTATATATGTGTAAAACATAGAGAAATTACACTAATCAAAACATAGTAAAATAAATGATATATAGAACGAAAATAGTCTCTAATATTTATACGGAATTTATAATTACTTATAGAATATAAAGGGCCAAGGGTGTCTAGAATCCATATTCTTAATTAGATTATCATTTTTTTAGTGTTGTCTTAGCATTTTTTTCTATGTTCTATTATCCTAAAATATTATGACATCTATATTATGCAAATGAATGAATTAAATGGTAATGGTAGGTTCTTTTCTCATATCACACTATAAATAAGAAAACACAATGGTGAATATTCAACTCATATTTGATGAGATTTTCCCAATCCATGACACTCTCAGATAAGGGAGATATACTTTGATGATTTCTATCGAAGAATGACTATGAAAATAAATGAGAGACCTGATGCTCAATTATGTGGTTCTAGGGATTTTCTTCATCTCATCATCCAAATCTATTTTACAATATTAAATCCTACAATCCAATGGGTAAACCAACATTGAGGTGGAATAAATAATCCGAAATCATTATCTTGAAGTATGAATTATATCTCTAAGTGTATATTTTGATTTTTTAAGGGGACCTAGATCATGTAATTAAGAATATTAATGGAGAATAATCTACTCTGATTAATGGTTTATCATCATTCCTCATATATTTTTGGAGACTAATTGAATAATTCCCCTTTGATCTAATAATAAGTCATTTCCCTTTCATATTTAATTCATATTCTAAGATACTAGCTAATTTAGAGAAACAATATTACATCACTGTTTTGGATGAGATGAAATTTGAAATGCCACATTACATTTTAGTCACCCCTATAATTTTCTGTGATATGGAGGAAATAACTTAAACTAATGATATATAATAGAATGAAAATTACACAATCACTATATGGATTCTCCAAAAAATATACTATATCCAAAGAGAAATCATTCTATTTGAATGAACCAAGATGTAATAGATCGATAATCGGGGAGTGAATATCATCCTAAGGGATGGACTAAAGGAATATAAGGTACTAAAGGAATATAAGGTACAAAAGAAACATGTCACTGATCTAATCCTCCGTAGATTCATCGAGGGAGGAGAGAATATTTTTATTACTTTGGAGGATCAGGTAGGATATTATGATTCTGATTAGTCAGGAATCTGTATCTTTCCTAAAAATATGAGACTTGGATATTTTTAGAAAACAATGACACATGAATTCATTTAGTTCATAGGGATGTTTGAATTTGTTAACATGTTTCCAAACTCATCCATCTACCCAAGTAGTTTTTTATTATTCTAGATACTCTTAAAAAAATTTCATATGGGGAATGGATATATTGAGAATATGTACCTCAACAAAAACTAGATCTTCCATTAACATCCATACCCCCACCAAATTCTACACAATGTGGGTAGATGTGAAACACCTCAATGAATACCAATAAAATAACACAGTGAAATTAATAAATAATAATATCATTACATTATTTTTGGTTCCTCACACAATATTTTTGGAAATGAAATCAATTTCATATCTTCTGAGTTTAAAAGTTTATATCTATTATATAATGTCATATATAACCACTTATCCCATTGTTCTATAGTAATGAATCGATATATATATATTAATTTAATAATTCTATATCATCTATAAATTTTAAAATGGTAGAAAAAGATAAGAAATATTTTCCAAAAAAAATCAACATTCCTTGTGGGATTATCACACCATAACACATACCATGATTTGATTGGACCCATACTTTCTCATCTATATAACCTTAGAACTACTACCAATTGATGTTCAAATTACATCCCTCAACATTTCAATTTTTAACTACCTCTAAAAAGGTGAACTATCTAATAATTGACTTGATGAATTAAGGTGTCCTAAAAATATGATCAGACACACTGCACAAACTAGAAGTCTATCATAAATATATTTTATAAGCCTTAAACAATAAATTTGACTTCTACTTAATCCTATATGGAGAGTGTATTATCACCAAGAGAACCTTTATGATACTATATAAGAATCCCATAATGTTAGAAAACATTTGGGATTGACTCTATGTTATTTTAAAGTTAAATTTAATCAAGTCATACTCCACAGATACAATAGATGGAGAACACAATATTCCCTTGACCATTATAAGATTATTGAAGAAATAATTTTCATAATGGAACATTAGATAATAATTTCTATACTACATGATGTTAAATAACATTTTCTTGGTCTATAAAACACATCTAGAAACTATGTGTCCCCTAATTACTCATTATATGAACATATACTACAACAAATATTAGTCTAAAAATTATGATCATAGAGTAGAACACTTTATCTAGACTTCTCCCCCCCACATGAGAACTCAATTCATATAAAATAATTTTACACACATTCTACATATTATGTGATCATTAATTCTCATTTCTTGTATACTAGATTTATATATGAAAGGAAATTATCTACATGAATGATATGTTTCTTGTATCAAGTTATTATAGGATTCGTAGTGACACCCAGATCCTCTATATTGTGACCAAAATCAATAATAATGTAAAAGTTCCATTTTTTCCTATTTTATTCTTTGATCCACACAAGAGATCATTTACTTGAATATGATATATTTGTAGAACCTTATGTCATATGTATGATATATAAAGAACAAAATTTTCCATTCATTGAATATGAGCATGATATATACAAGGACTTTATCCTCAGGAACTACATATTCAAATATTCCAATCTTTATAGGATATGTAGTGCTTCCGAGATTTATTATTATTGGTCTAACCATGAAAATAGTAACATTAACCTCCACTTGTATAATAGAATGATCTAGAAATTTATTTTTATCTATTTATTGCATATTTTATAGTCATTACCACAATGAATGACCCTAAAATCATGTTCTTCATAGCCCATAAAAATAATAAATCCACCTTGGTCCAATATTATATATATCTATGTATGTAGTTTCACTACAAGAGCTATGTGTGTCTTGAATTATGAAACCATTGGATATGTAGTGATACTAGAATCTTCTATCCTAGTAATATATTTCAGTTCCCACAAACACATAATTTTATTATATAATAATTAAATCTATGTAGTGAATTTATCGGCACTATGTCTCTATGCCTTGATTTTTTTCCATATAAGATAAATAATGATTCTTTTATACCACATATTCTAAGAATGTGTTCATTTTTCAACAAATAAAATTTCCTAAACTATGTAAAAACAATGTTGTCAATGTTTTCTTGATAATAGGTCCATCCTTTTAATATATTCATAAAATCCATCCCTCTCTTAGTATGAGTCATATATACACAAGAGACCTCAACAAGGAATTTATAATCTGTGATTTATTTTTAAAATTCATCTCCCCAATGAAAATTTTACTTTATACATGGGTTCCTTCTTCATACATGTATGATTCAATGTCCATGTATATGCCATTCAACCAAGACACTCTAGTAAACCTAGAACATTAAAGAACATTACACAATCCGTATGAAAGGATTTGACCTACATAGTGAACCATATATGTACTATGTATGGATTTATTTTTATTCTTAAAACTTACATAGTGACACATAGATCTCTTATACTTGGCCCAACTATAAATTCTAGTCAATCTATGGTCCTTGTCAAATAATTATAAAATTCATGGAAATTTAGCAATCCTCAATTGATACTAAATTAAAATAAATTGTTTTCACCATTGATGATCATAAATTGTTCATAAAATCCAACAATACATGGCCCAATTGACTTATATGAGAGCCGGATTCATGTAATGTTACCCGGTGTAGTATTTCTCTCCAAACATAGTTCATTAAAAATTATTCTCTATTATAATTATACTTGATGTTAAGATATCCAATAAAATAAAATAACTATGTGTGTCATGATTATTATCCTCAAATGATATGTAGTGATGATAGGATCACTTATCCTTGGATCAACCACAGATCTGAAATTCCATCTCTCATGTTATTGCATTTTTCCTTTTGTAAAATTACTTAACATCACAAATACCATTCTAGTTTTGTCCAATTCAGGAACCAAATGACCCTCACTCATGTAACACCAGATTGTAAAAATTATCCCCATGAAGTAATCACTCCATTCTAAAACAAACCCATATTATCCATAGGATGTTAAATTACATGTCCTATTATCCTTGTTTCAAAACATTACTCTACATGAAATTATACTAGAAATATTATTTTTAACTACATTGTGTTTAGTTCCATCAAACATAAAATTTTGTTTCTTAGAGTTTTTCATATCATGAAACATAATTTACTTGTGTGATATATAGATACATGTAAAAGAAAAAAAATATGGGATCCCCCAATGCAATAAAACACCACTTTTTATCCCAAGATAGTCATGGTGTATGGATCACCCATATTCATTGTTGAATATAAAAAATTAAATTTTCTGGGGGCAACTATGAGGTCCCTTGGGTGTTCATTGTTGGATATTTCATCGCTTGAGAAACCAATAATAAGGAAATAATTATTTTTCATATATAAAAACCTAACTTCTATTAATTTCTATATATGAACAACCCAACCACATGATTCTAAAAAAAATTTGTATTTCCATATTGTGTGACCATAAAAAACATGGATCCCCAATCATTTTCATATGTATTTAAACTAAAAAACCCCTATTTACTATTTTTATGATGTTATTTTATGCATAACATCAACTATTATCACACCTTTTCCTGATGACCATAACTACTGAACCATGTTCTAATGGGATTAAGGATGGTTCCATAAACTTTTCTACATTTCTTTTTAATAAGACACACTTTATATCATACGTATATTAGATTTCCAAAATCCTTTCATGACTATAATTAACGAGTATATATATCATGAAGGGACACCTCTGTTAGAATTTTATTAAGTAACCCAATTTTACACTTGTATATGATCCTTCAATATTTTCTATCATCCAGTGGGGTCAAAATTTTGAAAAATTGGTCTCCAATTAATAACATTACTTGAAATAATTATTAGATATCCCAATATAATAATGTTATTAGTAGTAATCCCATATAAATAGTTTATAGGTTGTTACTCTTGATTCAAGGACCTTGTTATAGAATTAACAATATCACAATTATTTATTTAACTACAGTTATAAAATTCATATAACAATATACAAAATTATGTTATCATTTCACATGTCCCCTCCATAAGATGGTTCATTAATTATGACGATAAACTATGTGGATGTTTTTCAAATTATATTACTATAAACCTAATAATATATTGTCAAGGATATAAAACCATAAACTATATCCCTTAATGATATAAATTTTAATATTGTAAACTTATAGTAAATGAGGCATTAAAAAATTTAGTCTAAAACACTGTAATGGGAAACTAAGGAAATATCCAGGTCCCTGATCACTAAAGTACTAACATATTAGGATTGTTCCAAAATGTTTAAGAGATAATGTGGAAAAAGAATAAATCTCAAAGCACCCAATATATGGTCATTTAAAAAACCAATACACATTAAATTAATCCCCAAGTTTATAAAAATACTTATATCAATACCATTTATGTATCATTTCCTTAAAAATGTGATCAATGCATCAAAACATGATTTTTGGGGAATCATATTTATCCTTGAATACTCCCTCTTCCATGAATGTACATTATATCTCAATGGTTTTGTTGCCTTTCAATCCATACATGGTTATCCATAATTTTTGCGCCGAATTTCATGAGATTCTTCTATATGACTATGTATACATGCCCCAATTTGGATCCTTTATACATGCCCTCAATCTAGTCTTCCAACCTAAGACACATTCATCCAAATATTCCGGTCCTCTAATATCCTAACTACTTGAAACCATTATAACATAATCCATCCTTTGGAAATTTTCAATGGTCATCCCTGGCCTATGTTCCATATTTCACTATATAATATTAAAATGTCATGGATTATTATTTACACAGTCAACAATATAACTATTAATGTTCATTCAATGTCCTCCATACTAAGACTTAATTAATAATAAACATTATATAGAATAGGGAAATATAATTTTTTCCATTACCCATTAAAAAAATAATCTAGGAAACATCTCTGTAAAATAAATGCTCCATATTTTTTCTTTGATATAGTCACTATGGATTGTGGCATTTCATTACAAGATGGATTATCCCATGCATTTAGTAAAATCTTCTTGACGATAAAAATAGACTACATTGATCCAACTAGTCTAGCCTAAAATACCTAAAGAATAGAAAATATGACCTTCCATGTTGAAATCAAACCATGGGAAACCAATTAAAACATTTAATATTCCAACATTGAGAAAACATCAGGCCTTATTCAAGAAAAATCAAGTTCTTGAAATTAAAAATGCATAGAACTTATTAGGTCAAAAATATGTAAAGGGATACTAAATAAATCCAAATCCCAACCCACAAATCGTCCCCCATATATGGTTTAGAAAATATTTTGGGTGATATAGTAAAAGTAACAATTCTTTTGGGGTCCCAAATATGCCCATAAAAAAGTAAATATTTACTCACAAGTCCCTTTAGAATAGAAAAAATTTAGAGTAGTCCCAATATATATGAAATTAGAAGATATATAATTGTGGGTTTCTCATATAACATTGTGCTTTCAAATCTTCAATAAAAATCCCATATATCATCCTAAATAATATTGCTGTATGAAATCATCTAAATTAACTAACATTAGAAATATATTGATGTTATTTATGCCTATATCCATCCATGATCTATGAGATAATTAAAATTCATTGGAATTTGATTCGTAGGAATCATGGTTGATTAGTATTAGTCATTGTCATTATTAAAATTCATTTTGGTAATACTGATATTGTGGACCAACTATTAAAAAGTTATAAAATAATAATCAATATAGATAATGTATTAAAAAATATGATTATGGGAAAAATATTGTTCTAATTAATATAGAAAAAATATAGGAAGAGAATAATATATATTTTAGAGCCTCTCTTCATGAGAAAAAGCTATTGGAAAGATCCCTTTATTTAATCATAAAGAAATACAATGAATTGATTTGTTTCATGAAAAAAATATTAGAAAGTGGGAAATATAGTAGGTTTCACCTTTTTGGTAGGGGTAAATATTTTTACCACAGTGGATTCCTTTTAATTTTCATCCTATATACCTAGAAATTTAATTTGTAACCATCCAATTCTCCATTGTCTACATTTAACTCCCATTATTGGTGGCTTATGCATAAAACCTCTAAAAAAGTCAGCCACTTACACTCTTGTTAAAATAATGTATAATGGGATTTTTGATGATGCACCACAAATACATGTTTGATAGAGTGAGAAGTTAATTTATACTCTTAATGAAACCCATTCGTTTTTCATCCTTGCTAATGGCCCAAGTTTATCATTTTCATGCAAGCATGAATGTACTGATAGTTAAATCCTCCACTGCCCAAAGGCATAATGTAGCAATTTTGTTGATGCAGATTCATATGAAACTCTTCACTGGAAGTATCAAAAATTAATTTCTATAATATTATTTTATATAACCAATTCACTAATTGGTGGAAGGTTATGGTATTTTGGTCTAGTTTAGAGTCACTCTTCAAAACAAGAATGTTTTCTAGGACACAAGTTCATCAAGAGAGGACTATGATATTCCTTTCAAAATTAATCACACTCTATTGTATTTTATGTAATATGAGAGATATGATAAAAAATCATTAGATATTAAACTAACATGATAGAGGTATTTTAGAATAAAAAAATTACTCTATTGAAGTGATCATTTCCATGGGAGGAATCAATCGCATTTGGTAAACCACACAAATCATTACTTCAATATGTATCTTCTCATTAGTGTTAGTGGGAGAATAATTTATCTTTACAACTCTGTCTATATGTTCTACGAGGATGGTATATCTCAACACTATAGCCTAATCACCCACAAAATTTTGACTACACCTCATGATGAATTTTTCCTCGGTTATATGGGTTGCAACACTCATGTGGGACAAACCATAAAGAAATGGTTCGTGTACCGCATTGGGAGTGACCAATACCTTATTACATTCTATAAAAATTGGGATAAATGTGAAATATACTTATTCTATGAGATCATCTATCATGTGTGAGGACTCAGAGAGAACAATTTGATATTTTAAAATATGTAATATTAGTGAGTTATCTTAATATCATGATCGCATTTGGTCATCATACTCAAATAATATTCTAATTTATCAGTAGATTTTTGGGTGGTGACTCCAATTGGAATTCCTTATACAATTGTTTCACCCTTGAAATATTTATTATGTTTATTTATCAACACATTTATCCCAGAGACCATGACATGAGACTCATCATAGATCACCTGATGAGAATCATCATCGCCCCCATAGATATCCTAGATGAGTGAGATATTGAAATAAATAAGAGGTTTCATCAGTATTATAATTCATATGTATGTATAATATATAGAGGAAGGATAAACATGGTGACTCTACAATTCTATCATTAATGATAAGTTAATTATATGTTTTTTCTTTATGGATATGTATGGTTTATAATGGTGGAAGATCTGGACATCCAACTAGAACCAATTGAGTTTGAATTTGGAGATGGATGATATATTATGTGACTTCCCATTCAAATCTCCACATAATATACTTATAAGGAGATAGTTTCCCATATGTAATAGGATAATCTACTATAGTCTATCCATCCACTGACTATATTACACTAAAAATATACTCAGTCTATCATTGTTGTTTAAAAAAAATATATGTAAGAGGAATATTCATAGATAAATGTTTCTAAATCCATCTATATGAGTTTCTATTTTAATTACTATATTAATTTAATTACCCCATTTTCAGTGTACACATCACTCATGATCCATAAAGTAATTTTAGAAGGCCAAAAAATTTCAAAGTAATAAACATCATTGGAAATTTTTATGTGATCCCTTGTTCATGAAACATTAAAAAAATCCAAATCCCTGTGTTTAAAATGATTTAATTTATGGTTCTAGGGACCATCCTAGTAGAATATTTTCCATATTTGAAATGTTCTATGACTAAAAGTGATGTACTCCAAAGAATCTATTTTTTGTCTAAGGAGGGAAAAAATCAAAATAAATGTATTCAATTATCGTCTCCCCTATGAAATTTCAATTATCCAACAAAATAACTACCTATTTCCCATGGGTAAGGTGGAATATGTTTTCATGGAGGCTCTAATAGATCAATAATTCAAGAATCCGATCATTATTATTATAAATATACATCAATAAAATCATGACGGGTTTGAAGATGGATTAATTATTTTAGTGAGTCTTTAATTATTCACATTTCACAATTACCTAGTAGATCCATATATATTCATCCATGAATCCACCATAGGGATGAAAATCTCAGTTATTATTCTAGCATTAAGATTATAAAATATCGAAGATTGTAGAAATATAGAAGTAACAATGTGTTTTAGGATCCATAATAATCTTTATATTTTCAAGAGTTAGTTGGATTTTTTGATGTATTAATGATAGGTTTGCCCCATTTAGAATAAATATTCCCACTAAAGATATGTTCATGACACATTAATTCATTTATTTGTTAACCCATGAACATGAAAGTAATGTGTCTGGATGAAATATATTGACATGCATTAGTATCATGTGATTTTATAAGGGAAATTTGTTTGATTATAGATTTTCCTTGTGGTTATTTTTCATAATCATTTCTAAATGTTGATAATATACAAGGGATGTATCTTGTGGTTAGTCTGAGGGGGTAGAATTAGGGTGTAAACTCTCAGAGAAAATTAAAACACTTACACCTTTACAGTATCACCTTCCATGTTGGATCTTGACCACGAAACCTATAAGATCACATGAAATTTAATTAATATTTATATAAATTAGGATGATAAATTTATTTAATTCATAATGTAAATATGAACATGAGTATTTATTTGGTTTATCAATACTGGGTTATGTCCAATGAGCATTCAATAGAATTCTTCCATACACAAAAATAACCATGTATACCACTTATTACTATGGATTGAGATATGTACCTACTATACCATGTCTCGCTGCATTATAATGGTTAGAAATAGATCACTACTTCCAATGGTTCTCTCTTTAAAAAAATTATTGTCTTACCATCAGTGGAAAGGATCACAATCACAAATTAATGAAATCTAGGTCCCTTATCTAGAAACTCAAATTGAATCTTCAAATATGGTATAGGCTTTGATGTAGTTATTCATGGATGATTCTAAAACTATGTGAAAAAACATTAATGAATATCCCTTATTTATATAATATCTCTAGAATAGTTTAACCTTTGATATTGATAAAATAATCTCCTTTTTCAATATTGGAAGGATCAATAATGGTTTCCAAACCTTCATGCTTTCATCCACTCATCTGAAATAATATCTACTCTCTCTATGAGAATTGGATATGGAAATGTGTTCTCTGTAAATGGTTATATTTCTACTTATTCTAAATATGTAGGAAATGAATATAGTTTCAATTCTCCCATTTTGGTTCCATTTGGTCTCTCCTTATTGGTATAGGGAGGCTCTTTTTCTATCAACCAAAAACCTAGAAAGATCAATTATGGGAATATAAAAAAATAACATTAAACATCACTCATTCCATAATGATTACTCCAAAAATCTCCCCAAAAATAAATTCTCATGGAAACATGAAAAGCTTTTTATTGTCGCATGGTCTGAATTATTATAGCATAGAACCTTTTATTGTAAAAATTATATTGTTTGATCTAGTATACAGTAGTTTTGTATTCAATTCATCATATATAACTAGGTAAATAACATGATTAAAAAATCATTTTACTCTGTAGTTAATTTGATCAATATAACTCAACCATGAACTGATCCACAATAATCTCATTATTTTATGCACTATCTCCACAAACTGATTCCCACACTGAACTAGTTGTGTAATGGACAGATCAATGAGTTGTAAGTTACCATTAGATTATAAATTATGAATTAATTACTTTTATCTAACTCAAACCCTACATGATGTAAGAAAGATCTGTGTTATAGAAATATTCTTATCCATGTATATTGAAATGTTTTTACATCTTTCTCATCATATACAGCTCAAAAGATCTAGTGGAACTAGAACTCCTATGAAAATACTTCTATATGATGGTGAACCTAGCTATGGAAAATCTTGAGAACTCTACACCCATATTAAATGTTTCTATAGAATTCATATCATAGATAAGAACCATATCTTCCATGAATAACTAGTTGAGAGTAACGTGTTCTACTACCAACAACATATTTGCATCCACCCTGTAGCAGGGTCCACTTCATCAATGTTGCAGCCATGCTACTTGGAAAAATTCTTCCATGATTGAAAACTTATGCACTTTTGTTCTCAGATTCTCCCTAGTGTTGATATGGATGAAGGGACTTTATAGTGACCTTATATGGTCAATATTACTCCCATATGTGCATAGTTGAGTTAGCATGGATATAAAACCAATGATAGGATTATTTATTCTTCCTCCATCATCATTATGGTAAAACCATCAACATTAAAAAGTAGCTTCCATTGGATAAACCTTAGAATTAAACAGTTTCTAAAATTACCTCTATGAATTAGAGCATGATATGTAACATAAATTGATTCACTATCACATAGCTATATGAATCATATTGACAACCCTCCCACTACAACCCCCACTTTGTCCATGTCTTTCCTTGTTTTGGTTATCCTACACACTTTTGAAGTAGTCTCTATGAAAATAACATTTATCATTCCATGAGACTTATCATCTAAGAAAATCATCACCTTATTAAACATTAACATGTATAGAAATTAATTTTATTTTTCAACAATATACCTTGTACCGGACCTTTTTGATCATCCAATATTGAATAAAATGGTTTAATGGTCTAATTATCTTCAAAAAAAATTGAATAGTGAAATTTTCAAAACATCTAACTTGATTCATTATGATTCTAATACACATATTGGTTTTCATCCTTGATCATCCCTATTTTCAACAAACTTGACCAACCCGTTTCTTAATGACCTTTACAAAACTTATTTTTAATAAATCCAATTTCAATACTTTTGAGCTATTAATAATTGCTAAAAGTATCCCCTTGGACTTTATTGAAAATATACAATACTTAATTTGTATTCCAATTATTCAATGGATCATTGGAAGTATCTTTTTTAATATAATTATATATTCTCTCTTTAAGGATATTTTATCCCCCAACCGTATTGTTAATAATACAGATGGAAAGTGGAAAAATTGTTGTTTCCAAAGGTCCTTCTACAAATGTAGGAGTGAATGTTTCTTCCTTGTCTCAGTTATTAGAGAAAAAACAATCTTTAGATCATATCTACCATAATAAAGTGAAACACTAAAATAAATTATACCCCCACCCCATTAGAATATATTATCCACTTGAGTATATTTTCAACTAATATTTCAAAACAACATCATTATTTAGAATCACCCAAATTTTGATTATCCAAATATTTTAAATACATTTGATTGAAAAGATAATATAACTTCCTAATATATTATCACAAGATATTCACTGAGGGAATTTACCACTTTTCACATGAGATGTTAATAAAAAATCTAAGCCTACAATTTCAGAGAATTTTGTAGGGAATTTTTTTATAGTCAGAAATAAGGTTATTTGGGTCACTCATGAATACCGTGAAACACATAGAAAATCATTTGATTATAAAATTAAAAAAGACAAAATATGATTTCCATAACATCACACCAAACCATTGTTACATATCATTAATGTAATTGGTTGTAATAAAAATAACACATGATTATATAATGAACATAGTTTGAAACAAAATTTAGATAACCCATTATAAATGTTGGAAATTTGATAAAATGATATCATTAGACTCTATTTATTTCAGATCATCGCAGTTTTTTAAAACATATGATAAGGAATAATATCCTTTGATGTGTATTACACCTCCCCCTAATTTTTTTTCTATGGACGGTAATTTTTTATATCATTTATTATTGAAAAAAATAGGGGGAAATATTTTCCATGGAAAATATTTTATAAATGAATATCCACTAGTTCATTTATAGAACAATAAATCATGTGATATAGATGTAGAATCACCCCATTGACCATATATCTCTTTTAATAATAGACTTTTTAAAAAACTGTTTGACATAATAAAGAATATATATAGAGGGTAACCATCAAAATCATCATGTTGAGGAATAGAAGTGGTCAAGATAAACACACCCATCAGCTTTAATCCTTCCTTTTCAATTTTAAATATTCTTAGAAAGGAATAAAATCAACCTATTATGTTATTTATTATCATTTGTGGATGTACATATCAACCTATTTCCAAATGATCTGTTTTTTTGGGATACATAATACACAACCTTTTTTATGGATTTGATCATTTTCGTCCTTCCTTGGATTTTAGTTGTCCAAAATTGTGTAATTGAACACACATAAAGAATTAGATTCTAGGGATCCATCACCAGTGGATCTCTCTTCCATCATTATTTTCTATTTCATATTCTTTTTTTACTCTTACTATAATGGTTATGAACAATTTTTAAATCCTATAATCATTGAATATATCTCCCTTGGTGGTATAAACATGACATACTCTTCTTCCTTCACAACTGGAACAGCTGCTTATTCTTTTTTCGGGACTGACTTCATTTCCTCTAATAGATGTATTGTGAGTTATCATATTATTTTCATTCATACAGCCATTATTAAGGATCATTTTAATTTTAAAAAACATTAAACCTTTATTACAACATAATACGCCTTCTCTGTAGATAATCATTATCCAGGTATGTAATATGGGTGGGGTAACTATTTATAGATTCAATACCTTTCCATGAAGTTATTAGTTTAAAACACTATTCCATAAGATTTGTGTTATAGAAAATAAAAACATTTTCCATATGAAACAAACCCAAATTATATTCATCATTAATTAGAGATTGGTATCTTCGGATTTATACTCATATCTCTCAAAATGATAGAATTTATAGAATCTGGACATGATGTGTCAAAATACTACATAACAAAATCAATTTATAGACTCCATTATCCATGGAACCACGCTTTTATATTTTTTATTGGACAACTAATTTCCTCCAAAATTTAATATCTAAAAACATTATTTAATTTAACACCTATTTTATAGGTATGTGTATCTTTTCATCTTGTTATAAAAATTTGATGTTATTTTCTTTCAACTAAGAACCCATCACCATTAAATTTCATGTAGGATCCATACATAATTGTAATTATTCTTCAAGAGAGATCTTGAGAGGTAAGAATCTCCCTTCAACACCTTCTTCATGGAAATTTTCTTCATGATATCTTGGTAATTATTTCCAACCACGCCTATTTGATCCCACAATATTTTCCAATTGTATTCATACATGAAGTTAAGGCCACTTATTTTACTTTAGCCTCTTTTTTCCATGGATAAATTATCAATAATTTAAATTTACACTCAATTCATGATACTATATTATTCTTCATTTTCATTTCATGTACATTACATAGATTATAAAATTGTTAGTGTTCCAAATCCATCTTTAGAATCACGTCTCGTTTTCCATTATAGAAGATAGAATTATATTTTGAACCATTTATCCACATGAGGGTTAGAATTATATATAACACAAGGTTCAGATATTACCTCATCTAGGGAAAACAACTCATGGGTAAATTACACTTTATTATTCATGTTTGTTTTTATCATAAGTAACTTGACACTTTTATTTTATTATTCACCAAAAAAGATAATCAAATTACACACTCATTTATATTGAGAACCTACAATTATTTAACTATTTTTTCATTTCTTTATCAAGAGACTCCATCAATTCCTTTTTTACTGAAACATCAATTGAAAATATTCATGGATATGTTTCAAAGAAAAAACTATGTGTGTTTCACATACCAATTATACCATCCACAACATATAAAAAGCATCCAAGATAAACATAAATGAATCATATTTATTCATTTATCCATGATTTTAAATTAATTCTATAAAATAATCGAGCCTTCATTGTAGATGAAACTACCAACAATACATCAAATCAGGTAAGAGAAATAAAAAATACAAAGATAAACCTCTCTTTTACACGAATTGTTTGTAATAAAAAATGGACATAAAAAGAGATTAACATGAGAGGGTGGGAGGAGGTTAAATAAGAGTATGAACTATCAGAGACAATTATAACTCTGAATCATTTAATGTATGACTTTTTTTATCGGATCATAACCTCTCAACTGTGAGGGTAAAATAGATTCCCATTAACTAGATATTCATTTTTTTCATAATCTATTTTGCTGTCAATAAGTAATGTAAATTTGTACATGATTATTTACATGGTTTACCCTCAATTTAATATATATGAGGAGTAGATTTAGGCATTCATCCAAGAACCATAATAACTATAAAACTTATTGGCCATAATGGATCAGTCTAGGTAACTTCTACTACAAGGATAACAACGTTATAATGTTTGGGGTAGTCTACTACATCCCAATGGTCACTCAATAGAATTTTCATTTATTGGATCATTTTAAATGGAAAATTTCAACTTCACAGTTTATGGTCATGTAGTTCCTTTATCAAAGATCTTTTAAATAATTTAAAACAAGTTATATTCATTCATTATTATTTAATTAGGATGGTTCATCACTTCTATAAAAACACCCTCATATAGCTCCAATCATTCCAAAATATATTTGGACATATTTATTCATTACATTTGATAAAACAATCATTTTATTAAACTTATGAAGGATCAAAAATGAGTTTTAATCATATAATAATCTTTCCCTCATTTGAAAAAAAACTGTCATTTCGCTTTTTCAAAATCAGAAATAGAAAATTACTCCATATACTGATCTCTCTCTTTACCAATTTTCTATATATCTAGTTTTTACACAGATATTAACTTATCAATGTTTTTCTCCCATATGATATCCCCATATTATTATGGGTAGGTTGTCCACCCATTAATGGAACACCAATAATATTCAATTATGGGATTTTAAAACCATCAATAAATCTTCGATCATTTCTCCGTGATTTTTGTAAAATATATGAGAATTAAATTTTTGGGGACACCTACAAAGCTCCTGGTTTTGGAATGGTATGAAAGCATATAGTGTAACACCATTCATTGTGAAACATGTATAACATGATCATGTAAACCATGTTTTAATATTATATTATTTCATCTGAAGTATGGTTTTCCAAGATTCCTTTTTGATTGAAGCTATTTATTCAATAGATCCACATAACTCAACCATTATCACATCCATAATACCCACAAAATTTCAATAATGTTATTCTTAAACCCTTTCTCACACCGAACTGGCTGTGACATGGACACATCACCACTATTTTGAGTTTTTTGGGATTGGAGATTCTGAATTCCATACATATTTTGAATTCGGACCCTCCATGGTGAAATGCCTATCTGTGACATGGACAAATTCCTCCCCAAATAGACTATATCATATCTTTATTGGTTATTGTATGGACACCACAAAAGATAAAATTCCAGTTGAAATCCTCATAAATAATTACATGCCATGGTGAACCTTATTAAGGAGTAACCTGAGAACTATATATCCCATATTAGATGTCACTCTAAAATTTGCATGAAATATGTCAACCTATACTTCCTCAACACATCATTTTCAAGTAAAAGGGATACTTGTTGCCATCTCTACATTGTTTCCCTGCATTCTTGACCACTACCTCTTTTCTTTCTACCTACAATGGAGAACATTACTTCCATTCAAAGACTCCTACCATGAATTCAAACATTATCTCTATTAGTGATATGGTTGGATGGCCTTGTTGGTTTCCCTTCATGGTTGAGTATTTCCCCACATGTTCTAGGTCAATTGGGATTGGCTACATGTACATGGTTTTCCTTTATTTTTCATCCCCAATTATTATTTTGGTGAATCCAGTGACATTGTAGTGTAGCTATGGATGGTTGATATACATATTATTCCACTCTCCAATAACCCCACTATGATGTTGATCATTAACTATGTCATAAATAAATTTAGTATTACATAGTTACATGAAAGTCCATTACAACAGGACCTCTACATCCACCAATAAAATTAACTCTTACATTTTTTGGTTATACCACATGCTTCTTTAGCATACTCTATGAACAAAACTTATAGAATTCATTTCAACTTATCACTATAACAATAATCACATTGTCAACAATATTACATGAATAAAAACATAAAAATGTATATTTATGAATTTTATTGATGAAAATATACATTTTCTATGATCTTTTTTATAAAAAATATCCCAAGAAACACTTCGATGTTATAGTCAGATTCTACATGTTTTGTAAATACTAAAAAATTTATCAAATACAAAGTACTTAATTGTGATTCCAATACACATCATGGTCAGTAGCCATGTCAATTTTATTATCAATAACCTAGACCAAAATTATTATTATCAACTTTGACCAACATTGTTGTTAAAAAAATATAACTTCAATAATTTGGAGAATTGTACAATTTTATACAATGATGGAAGGTAGATGAGGATCATAATGAATGAACTTACCCTACTTGATCTTTAAAATAATGTTTTTGATAAATATTTTAGTCTCAATGTCATCGAAAACATTTAAAGATATGGACGTCCCAAAACAATCTTTAAAAGTAATCAATATTATATCACGGCTATAACATAAGGTTCATGTAAGAAAAAAATGTAATTGATTGAGTATTTTAAAATGTCAACCCATTCAAACAGGATTGTTTTGAACAAAATTTTCAAATATTTCTATCTAGGACCCCTAACATATGTACCATTTCTAATCCCCATCACAATTCCCTCACCAGGGGCCTTCACCCAGGTGCCTCATTTTGTATCTTTCCCTGGGTGCCTCACTAATGCCCCTAACTTATGTTCTCTAATAATTAACCTCATTGATTACTCTCAAATATGTCTCTCACCAAGGATTCTCTCTATGGAGTAAGGGAATCATCACATACCTGGTATAAGGATGGGGGGAGATAGAGAATTATAAAAGAAATTTCTTGATATAGCTTCACTAATTTCATGATCCGAACACCCCTATTTGTAGTAATGTTCATCCATTTACTAAAATTATATTATATTATTCTCTAGTATTTACATGTGTAGTCACCAATGGAATCTATGCACATGAAAAGTGTGGGTCTCCCAACTATCCTTTATTGATCCAGCTTATTATCATAATGGGGGTGGGGGTCACCTTAGAATATGATCCTCCTCATTCTATTTGGATACCATTCTCTAGGGTGGGGTATTGTTTTCCTCATTTGAGGGACTAAATAATAATGATCAATATTCCTAAAATCCCTAGGTAGAATCAATATAATTTCACCCTGGGACCTGGTTATATGCCCATGTCACTTCGTTAAGGTTCCTCCTACATCACCCAGGTAGACATGCCCAGCCCCCTTGTGTACAAATCTTCCCTCACCTATCCTCCCTCACACAAACCACTATCATTTACTATAAATAGAATCTTGGTCCACTCACTTGGAAATGAGTTTCCCCATTTTTAAAATAAAGAGTGATCCTCAAAGAACCCTTAACCTAGGTCTCAAAACCCATCGAGGTAGGGATTTATGGATAATAATAATAATGGTAAATTCAATTATGGAAGTAGGAATGATCAATATAAAAGTTGATGGAATTATTGGACATAATAGATTCTCCATATACCTTGAGAACTAGGTTTAATAACATTACACCCAATATTACCCATCTGGGAGAGAGATCAACCATGATCACCCACTTGGGTTGAAATTCCACCCAAAGTCATCTACATGGGAGACACATATACCATGGAAATTCACATTATAAACACATCTCCCCAGTTCATCCACCTATGAGACACCTTATCCAAGGTCATATACCTATGTGACACTTACCCAAGGTTATCCACTAGGGTGAGACCTAAATCATGGTCACCCATCAGGGTGAAAACAAACCCAATTTCAGGCACATAGGTAAATCCTTTCCTAAGTTCATACACTCATTTGAAACCTCTCTCAATGTAATCCACCTAGGATACACCTCACCCATCGTCATCTATGAAGGTGATATCTCCCCCACATGCGACACACCCTTTTATGGTAACCCATTTGGGAGAACTATACACTACTATGAATACAGATACAAATCACCACTAAGGTTATCTATTAAGAATAAGAAACTTATAGTTCCTTGGCTTGGATGAACAAATTTTTTATCCCTCAAAATAACGAACCATATATACAATCCAATATATATAAAAGCACCTATTTTCACAGGTCCTATATTTGGGTAGAAATTAATCAGGACCACTTACCATGATTCTTAGTGTATATGATAAGGTAATGATCACTAGAGTATACCAAATAAATAAAAGAATCTATTGATAAATTAAGAACAATAATTTTCATCAAAGATGGGTTGAAATTTCTAGGTAATAAAAATAATGGTATCCTTTTACAATAGGGGTCCCTATCCAAAAGACACTATAGTGGTCTCTCCCATATAAATGTTGAATTTTACACTATTAAATAGGCTAGTCCATAAAGGTAATCACTCTGTGTGTAATACTATAGTATTTAATAAAATATACAATACCTATTTCAATTTCATATCCCATTATTCATAGATATAGTTATCAAGATGGATGGATGGGGTTATCTTCTCATGGAAGACCCATGATGGTTCCCCTTGGTGATTTCATCACTATGAATCATCAATAAGAAATGGACACACACAAAGGAAAACCTCAATTAGTAACATTAAAGACCTACTTATTCTCATTGGCTTAAGAGTACAACTATTCATTACATGGCCTTAAAAGATGTCCCGAAGGAGCCAAATAATAGAAATAAATGCCTAATGGTTTCAAAGTAAGAGAGGGACGATTTAACCTTTAATAAATAAACTAATAACCTAATAAAAGATAACCAAATTATTCACTAAATGATGAATAAACAAATGAAAGAAAACTCAACAACTTCAGGTATCTCAAAAACACATCAAAGTGTGCAACAACGAAAGACCAATAAAGTATCAAAGTAAATAGCAAATAAATAAATAAATACTCTCAAGAGACCAAAAGAGTCCATGCTTCACAAGAGCCTATCTCCACCATCACTGAACATCCCAAGTATCATGAGACAATGCTAAAAAGGTGTGAAACATTACCTTTTCCCCTTTCCCAGAAGATAGAAACTAAAAAAACAGCAAAGTTTCAAAGTATGGATGAGTATAAAACTCGGTAGGTTTCCCCAATGACTTCCCTAATCATGAAACTATGATATAACAGTTATCACATTATATACAACAGTTTATATAAAAATATATATATAAAAAAATTTACAAAAATAGTTTATAAACAAATATAAACATGTTCAAAAACCAATTATAACCATGTGAAAAAAATGTAAATGAAACAAGAAAGTTATTTTCCATAAAATATCTAATCAAATATTATTAAAAAAATTAACTATTAATTTGGCATACCCATTACATAGTTCACAATACACCCACACTTGAATGATACATTCGATAGTTCCATACTTATGAGCAGTCTCTCGTCCAATTACCTTGTGTCCCAGTGACACACTCCCCTAAACCAGGGTCATGCACAATGTACCCCAATGGTACTGGTCCCTTATCCAGGTCCTGTTAATAATATACTCACACCACCACCATGTATGCCAAATATTTCCATTACCAAAATAAACCACTTCAATAAAATAAACTTTTATTAAAAACCAAGCACAAAAAATTTAAAAAAAACGTTTCATTTCAATAAAACATTCCCCTTTTTATTGAAAACATGTAATACAATTCATGTGCCAACAATCCATAAAAATTCCCATTTAAAATCTATATTTTAAAACCAAGGAACAAAGCACTCTTTCAAAATCCCCAATTTTCCATCTTGCGCAAACCGTCACTCAAGAAGGTTTCCAAAAAGTGTTCAACAACCAAATCATAATCAATTCATCACCATACATTAAATTTGAATTCATTCCAATCAGTTCTACTAAGAGGAGTTCAGAGTGAAGCTTCCTACATCAAAGGTTTGCATGAAACCCAAAAAGGAAGAAGAACACTCAAAAAAACTGGGTTGATTCTTCAAAGAATCAACATTAGATCCCTTATCCTAACAACAAAAACCCAAATCTCAACTTATATCACTAAAAATCTAGATCTACCGATAAAAGGCATAAATCTTTGAACCAAGAGGATAGGAGAAGTAAATTTAAGTGAACACTTTCTTAGAGAGATTTACCACAGATTCAACGAAGATCCAAAGCGGATTGGATCAATTAGAAAGAAGGAGTGCCTCTAAAAATCTCTTAGGGGGAGTCTAGGGTCGAGAAAAAGGAGGTATGGAAAGAATAAACTAAGAGGAACTACCAAATACATTTCTTTAAGTAATGTGTGGGCTGACTCATGACGTGTACCCCTTGGCCATGACGTGAAGGCCACACTGGATAAGTACGCCAAAAAATCCATCTCCTAGGTTTAAAAAAAATTAAACATTACATGAAGTGTACCTCAAGTACACGATGTGTAACAGATCATGGCATGACCCACCAATTCCCAACATAAATCTGTCCCCAATTACATTGTGTTTAATTCAAGTACACAATGTGTACTTCAAGTACACGACATATACTTCAGGTACATGACCTGAAACCTACGATAAACCCCAAAACTGCTTTTTATGGATTCTTATTCAAAAGGGGACTTAGAAAAGGTGGAAAACACACTTCATCAAGGTAAAAGGATGTCACAACCTAGAAACCAGGGGTACTAAATTCTTCCCACCATTGGACTTTATGTCCTTATAATGTAGAAAACCTTCACTTCCCTAAAAGATTTCCAGTCATTTCCCTTTCATTTCCTTCTCACATTAAAAATTCTCTTCCTAAATTTGACCATTCTTCCATAAAACCCACACCAGACTGATGCTTTTCACATGCAAGACTTTATCTTGCCTATCCACAATCTGTACCGGGATATGTATCAACGAAGCATCTGGTTGTAGGTCATTGTGATCCCATATGATCTCATGGTTAAGATTAGGCTGATAATTTTTCAACTAGGATACATGGAATACATTATACACCAAACTGTACTATGGTGGTAAATCAAGGTGATATGCCAACTCTCCAACTCGTTCCAGTATCTCGAAATGGAAATTCTATCTTAGAGATAAATTTCCCTGATTCCTGAAACGATGTTGTTAAAGTCTTGGAGAGATCCTCAAGAACACATTATCACCCACAGTGAACAAAAATGGTCTTTTATAGTGATATATATATGATTTCTGACGACTCTGAGCCATCTCCATCCTCTTTCTAATGAACTAGATCTTCTCTGTTGTTTCTTGGACAAGGCTCGGCCCAACTTGGGAAGTTTCACCTATTTTGTCCCAACATAATAGAGAACATCAAGGACACCCATACAATGATTCAAACTGAGCCATATATATCAAGGCCTAATAGTTGTTATTCTATGAGAACTCAACCAAGGGTATATTCTCTTACCATGATCCCCCAAAATCTATTACACAAGCCCTCAACATGTATTTCAATGTTTGTATCATCCTCTCAGACTGGATATCTGTCCTAGGTAGATACATATGCTCATAGTCAACTGAGTCCCAAGGTCGTTTTGTAAAGATTTCCAAAAACGAGATGTGAACCTTGGATCTCCATCCAAAATGATGGAAAATTATACACCATGCCTCTTTAAAACTTCTTTAATATAAATTTTTGATAGATCCTCCACCGTATAACTTTAACGAATAGCGATGAAATGGGCTGACTTGGTAAGTGAATCCACTATCACCCATATTGAATCATGTTTTTGAATAGTTATTGTAAGACCTGTAACCAAATCCATCGGTATCTTCTCCCATTTCTATATTGGGATATGCAAGGATTGTAAGATACATGCTTGTATTGATGCTCTTCCTTGACATTCTAAAAAGTTAATCACTTAGAAATGATCTCTTCCACCTTACTTTTATTGACTCTCCTCTAAAACTGTGTCTTCAATGCCTTATACATATTATATGTTCTTGGATGTACATCCCATCTCAAATAGTGGTAGACATGAAGGAGTTTTTCCTGAAAGGCAATAGGTAAAACCATACGATCTCTAAAACACAAAACTAAACTCCCATCATGTTTCTATCCCTCAATGGTCTTCCCACCATTGAGTTTTGAACTCATAAACATGCATTTTGTATCGGATTTTTATTCCACTTTGACAATATTTACCAAATCACTAACAACCATAGTTGAAAAAAAACACAACATCACATTGGTATTCACATTCCACATGCATGTTATCTAATACATAAATCAACTGCCATTCATCTGAATCATCTTCCGCCAACTGAGAATATGACTTTATGCTCAATGTATCTGCCACTGAATTCCCTTTTCCTGGTGTATACATCAAGACAATGTTAAACAACTATAGATACTCCATCCATTTCAATTTCCTCAGATTCAAATCTCGGTGTGATAAAATGTGTTTCATGCTTTTTCAGTCTATGAACACAGTGAATTTATCACTAATGAGATAGTGCCTCCATTCTTTCAAAGGATGGATGACTATAGATAACTCCAAATTGTGTGTTGGTTAATAATTTTCATGCACCCTCAACAACCTTGAACCTTAAGCAACCATGTAGTCTCCTTGCATGAGAACACAGCCCAACTATGATCCTGAAGCATCACAGTACACTAGATACCCTTATCTTGATTCTGGAAAAATCTGGATTGGTGCGGATGTATGATGAACTTTTAGTTCTTAGAAATACAAATGGAAATCCTCCATCCATTGAAATTGAGTATTCTTTATTGTTAGAGATGTCATTGGAGAATCTATTTGTGAGAAATCATGCAGAATGTTTTGATAGTATCCAACTAGTCCAAGAAAACATCATATCTTGAAGAAATTAGTCAGTGGTTTCCATGAGATAACAACTTTTATCTTTTCATGATCCACCGAAACAACTTTTTCCGAAATCACATGGCAAAGAAAGCATACCTCTTGTATCAAAAAATTACATTTTGATAGTTTGTCATACAAACGATCATCTCGCATGATTCCAAACACCATTTCCATGTTTTCTCATGTTCAGCCCTTATCTTGTAATTCAATAAGATTTCATCCACAAACACCACAAAAAAAGATTCTAGATATCTCTGGAATATTAGATACATCAAATCCATAAATATCGATAGTGTATTTGTCAGACCGAAAGGCTTGAGTAAATATTTTTAAAGGACATATCTGTTTATGAAATCTGTCTTTGGAATATCTTCCTTTTGAACTCACAATTGGTGATATCCTGATCGCATGTCAAAATTGTAGAATCACTGAGCCCCCCTTATTTTATCGAACATGTCATCAATGCGTTGAAGTGGGTACATGTTCCTTATCGTCACCTAGTTTAGCTTATGATAATCAATGCATAGCTGAAGAGTTCCATATGATTTCTTAAGGAACAAGATCGGTTCTACCCACGGAGATGTACTTGGATGAATAAAACCCTCTCTTTCCAACTCCTCCAACTGCAACATCAATTCCATTAAATCGTTTGGTTCCATCCTATAAGACGGAAGGGAAACATGACTGGTCCCTGGAAGGAGATCAATCGTAAACTCCACATCCCTTAAAGGTGGTAACCTTGAGAAGTTCTTGGGAAAGACATATGGAAATTTATACACTAATGATGAAAAAATATCTTTCTAGATCTCTTCCATTGATTCCAAAGTCAATGTTTTCAACTAATATGAGATCGTTCCAACCATTGGTTCCAACATGCTCTTTTCACCCTTCTTTACCATCCTCTCTCCTCTTAAGAGATGATTGATCCCATGCTTAGTCATGAAACTAACTATTCTCTTATAATAGTAAATGTGAGCCTTAAACATTATCAACCAATCCATACTCATGATTATGACATAGAAATCCATTTAAACCACAGAGAAGTCCCATTTCATCTCAACTCTATCAACAGTTATAGCACATGCACTGCACATAATGGATTGATATTCTCTTTCCCCAAGTGGAGTTTTCATTTTTAAAATAGAAGGAATCATTTCCAAACGTAAACATAGAAAATAAACAACATAAGAAGAAATGAAATAATGTGATGCACCAGTATCGAAGAGCACTTTAACATGGATAGAATTCAAAATAAGCATACCTTTCACCATAGATAGTCCATCCTGATCATCAATAATCATCTTCTCAGATCTATACAATTGTATAATCGATTCATTTTTCTCCTTATTTCCTTGCTGAGATTTCCCTATTTGAGGATTCATTTTATTTCTAGAATCACTCGGGCTAGATCTACTCTACTGAAGAGATTTATTCAGATGTCCTTGAACTGTCAAAGAATATAATTCTTACAATGCGTGAGAAGTGTCTCGAGCACCTTAACTTTGAGAACAACAACAATAGAACTGAAGATTCCCCATATTCTTACAGTTATGAAATGATCTATGTTGTGCCGTACACTTTCACTTTATGTGTTCCGGAGAACCACATTGTAAAAAACCATGTTTTCTCTTGGTTCGTGGGGGAAGTTTCACTGATCCAGCCATCTGATACTGATTTCTACTTCCACCTTGGAAATAGGTGTCTCTTTTCGGCTTTCTCCCAGCATTTGAGCTCCCACCATTACCTATATATATCATAATACTTCCTCACATTGATCCCTATATATAGCATTCATCCATAGTCTCTCTGTTCATCATATCTATATAATCAGTAATACAGAGCACTACAATCTTCGACCGATTCTTCCACATTAGCCTTGATTAGAAGTTTTGTTCCATCATCGACTCACATGCTGCAACTTCCGGTGAAAAGAACACTAAATTCATGAGTTTAGTTGCATACTCTATGACAGATATACTCTCTTATTTCTAGATAAAGAAGTCCATTCGTTTTTTGGATCTTGCACGTGTGAGGATATAAATAATTGTTGAACAATTCCTCAAAATACACCCATGTTAGGCCTTCATCCAATTTAGCATGCACCGATAAATCCCACCACTGGAGGGAAAGATCCTCAAGCATATAAGGCTCCATTTAGAAATTCAGATCTGATGGTGTGTCGATGAAATCGAATATATGATTCATCCTACTCAGTCATACCTCTGGTTTTTCGGGTTCAGCACCACCCCAGATGTTGCGTGGATTTTGCTTCATGAACTAGATGGTATGATCCACATGCCTTGGCTCATTCCTCCAGTTCCCTATATCCATAGCTTGAAAATCCTGGACAATATTCTAAACTAGATCTTGGTACAATCGTGGTTCAGGTGAAACCACATTCTCAACAGATTCTTCAGGATGGTTTCGATGACGCCTACTAGGTTATAATTTATAAACCAACAACAAACTCCATTAATCTAACTCTCTATCAAGTGTTTGATTATCATTTCAAATTCTATCACATAAACTATCACAACATTGTTTTCCAAAAACAACCTTTTTCCATGTTCATCCATTTTTGAAAACATTTAACTTGCTTTTTGAATATTAAACCATTTTTAAAAATACCATAATCATTTAATTTTTCAAAATATTTCTTTTGAAAAACAATTTCATACTTTTTTTTTCAAAAATAAACACTTTTTTCTCAACATGAATCATTTCTAGAAATTATATATGCACTCCTAGTGGGAATTCATTTCTATAAAATTCTTGTAATGCTCGTCTCATTGGCCAAGCCCATGACAATGGTATTTCCAACATTCTATATGTGTCTAAAAAACAATTATCTACCCAACGTCCTGGAAACTTGAAGTTCATCATAAAGGGGTTAGCTATGTCCTTTTATGTTATACATTTCAGTTTCTACAATCCTATTCTATTTCTGACACTTTCACTGGGGCGCGCGCGTCTGTCTGCTAGAGTGATACAGGTGTGGCTTTGTTACCCCGCATTCCCACTTTCCAAAGGCGGGCGTCATCCATTCCTTATTCAGGGTTTCTTTCTCCTTGATTGAAACGGGATGATGAGGTGTTAGTTCTTCCTTCCATGGATTCCTCCTCGGAACTCGTCACCTAGTCCGGGTCTCCCTCATAGATTTAATACGTGGTTTGTGAAACTCTTCCTGGCACCATATCTTCGTGGACACCAATTAATTACGCTGCTTCTTTAGAAAATTCCAAGGGGTTCAGTCAGGGAAGAAACCTTTGGTTAGTGGAGTAGTCACGTTGAGGCATCACTGGCGTGTCTGGATGCTAGGGAAGTGGTGTGTCTGTCTTCTGTCCCTTATTATAGAGCTTCTCGAGGGCGCGGAAGCCCGAGGCATCTGACATAGAACACGGGGAATCATATGCCATGGGCATGTATCTGAGGTTTTACTCATCTTACTATCTTTAACATAGGGTATTCTGTAAGTTTAACATCCAGTAGAGACGGATCAGGCTAATCAGAACACTGACTAGTAAGTACCTGATAGAGGAACCCCCGGGAGGGAACACCGATATTAGGGCCATCATGTGGGTGTCCTTTCGAATGTTGTTAAACAGAATGGGGAGTGGGGTGGCATAATCTCACCGGGATGTGGTGGTCTGGGTAAGAATCAGGATGGACGATGTCTTTGGGCTTGATAATCAAAGAGACTTCCTACGTATCCCCATAGTGGGGAATCAAAGACCATGTAGTTCAGAGGGTGAATATAGTTTAACGTCTTACGGGATGGGAGTGAACCGATGTGAAGGGGATCAGAATGACCAGGTGGTGGTGGGCTTGAGCCTTAGGGAGTCTTCTTACATACCCTCCCTTGGTAAGGATCAAAGACCACGTAGTTCAAGATGGGTTGGGGCTTACACTCTGATGCGGCCCAAGGTGTTGGTGAACCGATGGTCAGAACAGCCAGGTGGTGGGCTAGAACCTCTTGAGGCTTCCTACGTACCATGCCTTGACATGGATCAAAGTCCCCATAGTTCGGGAAGGGGCGTGTCGGTGAACCGACATGAAGATGGACCTGGGGTCTGATGGGTGTTAGGCTTCAACCTCATGGATGCATCCTACGTACCATGCCTTGACATGGATCAAATAACTCATAGTTCATGAAAGGGGCTTGGGACACCGACACAGAGATGGTCGGGGACAATGGTTATTGGGATTTAACCTCAAAGAGGCTTCCAACGTACCATGACTTGACATGGATCAAAGTCCTCGTAGTTTAGGATGGGTCATGGGGATTACACCCTAGGATGCCCATGGTGTTGGTGAACTGACGTGAAGTGGTTCAGAATGACCAGGTGGTGGGATTGAACCACATGAGGCTTCCTACGTACCATGCCTTGACATATATCAAATTCCTTGTAGTTCAGGATGGGTCATGGGACATACACTCTAGGATGCACATGGTTTTGGTGAACTGACGTGAAGGGGGTTAGAATGACCAGGTGGTGGGCTTGAACCTCATGAGGCTTCCTACGTACCATTCCTTGACATGGATCAAAGTCCTCATAGTTCAGGATGGGTCTTGGGGCTTACACTCTAGGCTTCCCATGGTGTTTTTCAAGGTTGGTGCTTACTCTAAGCCCACATGAGTCTTGATCGGTGTGAGAAAAAAGAGTCAACAGAGACCTGGTGACCACATCACGAAAGGTGCGTCCATGGGAGATGGAGTGGGGCTTACGCGTGGAGCGGGCTAGGGAGAGAGATATTGGGACTCACTGCGAGATGGAGGCCCGAGAGGGTCAGGGCTTACTCCAGGATGGAGGCCCGAGAGGGTTGGGGATTACCCTAACATGGAGGCCCAATGGAGACAAAGTACAGTGGGAGAGGGACATGGGACTGAATAAAGGGGGAGTCTCATTCCCCATCATGCCCTCCACTATCCTTAGGGATCGAAGATGAAAGGAGGAGTAGGGATGCTATGCTTCCTCCTAGAAGGGAAACTAGGGGATTATGCCAAGGTGGCTTCCCTTCCCCTACAGACAACATCACTCCCATAAGGAGGATATCATCCCCTATGGAGGCCAGGGGGCATAGAGAATGTACAAGGTAGGGGGCACCCTGCATGCGAGGCATGGGGAGAGGTCACAGTTTAATGTCATGTGCTGAGGACGATGGTGCTTGGTAGTTTAACGTCCTATAGATTGAACGAGGTGGGTGTGCTCCACACCCCTATGACATATATAACTAGTTCCCTCTGCTCCTTGTGGGATGGAAGGAATAGGAAACGTCGTAGCGAGGTGGTGTCGTGGAGCGAACCATCAAGGGGTCCATGTTAGCATAGCTATGCGAAGAAGAAATAGACATTAGCCTACCTATGCGAAGAAGCATTAGGTGAAGCAATGCAATAGGCAATATCGTCCAGGGGACTTTGGAGTCACATTGTGCAAACCTGGAGGGTAACACTGGAAAAGTAATTCCCAAGCAGAGGGGTCCATAGGCAGGGGCCTTGTGAAGCTCGGTTGCTCCGCGTGGCGGAGTGCACTTGTGAAGGAGTGTGCTTCGTGAAGTGGGGTGCCTTAGCCTTAGCATGGGTTGGAGGTTCATATGGGAGGTGCTTCGTAAAGTGGACAGGCATTCACAGAGCACGGCCTCGCAGAGCAAACGTGCCTCGTGAAGCAAGGTGTCGAGAAGCAATGTGCTTCACGAAGTACATTGACCCTACCTTAGCATGTGGATAATGTGTACATGAAGGGTGTTTCGCAAATCATAAATTCTACACAATGACTTGGTTCCCCTTGAGGATCCCCTTCCTTCGTGAAGACCCTTAGGCTTAGCGAAAGGCATCCCTCTTCGAAGAGGGGATCAAGACGAGACAAGGGGGAGGCACTTCGTAGAGCAGAAGTACCTCGCACAGCTCATGGTTTGCAGAGCAGAAGGATGCTTCACGATTCGGGAGACGGGAAGTCAAAAGGTCCAATTTTCCATTCTTTGGGATCAGGAGGAGCCCGGTATTTATAGGAAATAGGCGCCGCAGAGCAGATCTCACGCGATGCGAAGAGGGAATGGGTTGCTTCATGGAAGGATCACAAACATCAACAGCTATGCGGAGCGTCCCACCACTTTTCTTCGTGGTGGGCTCACGAATGTCAAATGCATTCATAGAGCAGCCCACCTCATTGCTTCATGGTAGGCTCGCGAACGTCCAATGTGTTCACGGAGAAGCCAGCCTCATTGCTTCACGGTGGGCTCACGAACTTCAAATGTGTTCATGGAGCGGCCTGCCTCGTTGCTTTGCGGCAGATACAGTGGTGGGGAATTCCATGAAGGGGATTCACGAGGCTGTTCTTTGGGACCATATTTGGGCCTCGACTTTGTTCTGAATTTTGGCTCCAACAAATGCCCCCCCCCCCTCAGAGTTGGATCCACAGAGAGATCAAGGGTCGAAGTCTGAGGGAAATCGCTAAAATCGGTGGCCGTTCGCGGTGTTGACGCATAGAGAAGGCTCACGAGGCGGATAGGGGATGCGTAGGCTGATCGCACTGTGGAGCTCCATGCAAACTGGACACGCCGCGAAGCTCCGAAAGTCACCATCTATAAATATTCGATATGCCTTCTCTTTTTTCCTTTCCCTCCTCAGCAATATTTTCTTTTTGCGCTCTCGATTCGCGGAGCTCTGCGTACTCTGCGAGTGTTCTCTACGAATCAAGTCTTCGCGGTGCACAGCGAGTCCTTGACTCCACGTTTGCACTCCGCGATCTGGCTTTGATCACCTAGGCAGCGCCCTATGAATAGTCTCCATGATCGGACTTCACGAACACGCTTCGCGAACGATCTTTGTGAACCATCCAAAAAAACATCCATATTTCAGAACCCAATGGCCCACCAAGAAGCCCCCTAGGGGGTCCATGCAGATGCCGCCCGGAGGGATGTAATGGAGAATAGCCTGGGGCTAGGATAGTTAGTCTAGAGCCACTCGAACCATATTTCATTGGTTGAGCTGCTCTCGGAGATCCATAAGAACTACCCGATGTGTAGGAGGTTTCCCTTGTATGGATTCAGGCTGAGGGATGATATCTTCATCCCTAATGTAGGTAGGGATGATCCAGCTTACTAGTTCCATAGTACGATGTGTTAGAACCAATGGTTCAGGGCACCCGATTTTCATGCCCGAGAGGACTTCACTCCTGTCATTATTGACTGTTTATTCAATCATCTAAACAATGTTGATGGGAAGGCATTGCAGCAGGAGACCTCCCCTCCTCTGTACTAAACCATCCTTAAGGCGGCGCTAGGGAACACGAAGAAGGGGTGGTCCGAGGAATGGGACCTGCGCCAGGGCGGAAACTTTACGGACGATTGTGCCTGGGCCTACTGGGTAGGTGCCTCATGCGAGGATTTCGGAGAGGTGTTGAGAAGAGTGGGCCTATATGAGGGTTCCTAGGTTTCCAAGTTTCACATCTACCAGAAAAAGCAGCTAATATCGAAGCTATTGAGCCGGTGGTCACTGGGGACCAATACCTTCCACCTGCATCATGGGGAAGTCGGCATCAGCCTATAGGACGTGCAACAGATCTCGGGGGTCCTGATACTGGGGGCAATGTATGACGAATTCCTCCCGACAATGGGTGTGTGGGAGGATTCGAAGCAGATGTCGCATCTGAAGATGGAATTGATGGAGCTCATGATCGGGGAGGACAAGGAGGCTGTGAGGGATGTCCACTTCAGGTGGTGGTTCAAGCAATTCCTAAATTTCCCAGAAAATAGGTGGTTCTCATTGAGGCCTTGAACTTTCCCAAAGTGGGTCCAGAGTAAAGAAAACTCATATTGGTGGATGTTAGAGAATAGCCAATGGAAGACCTGGGGGTTCAGTGTTAGCACTGAACAACAGCCAATAGTCAGGCTGGAGGCATTCATCATAGCTCTCATCTACGGTTGGATCCTTCTGGTGAGGGATACAAACATGGGAGTGCGTCCAAGAACTTTCATCATGGCATCCACATTGGCGACACGAGGGTAGGTCAACCAAGGGATCCCAATGCTCACTAAATTGTACAGAATGTTGTGGCACATCAGTGAGGGGAAAAGGCCACAGAGGGTATGCGGGCTGTTCCATCTTCTGTACGGGTGGATGGCGGCACACATCAGGGGGATCTATGAGTATATGAACCCCATATCACCTCTAAGGTCGAACTTCCATCCCTTGATTTTGAATTTCGCGGGGTGATTTCCGACCAAGCTGACCACACCATCGGTTCTGAATCGGGTGTAAAGGGTGGAGGAATTCAATTTCCACCAGTTCCCATTGCCGACGGGGGAATCCACTGATGACGGTTGGGGACAAAAGAGCATTGGGCCTATGTCATGGACTTTCTAGGTGGATTCCTGGTGGCCAGGGTGGACCATGAGCATCTCTACGAGCCATACACCCCACACCGGTTTGCAAGGAAATTCCAGTGCTTGCAGTGGCTGACCCCGCAGGTCTACCTGGGGTGCGCTAAGCGGATCACCCATGTGTGATGAGTCAGATGTGGGTCATGTTCACAAGGGAAGATGGGAAGATGCAGAATTTACTGCCTCTACCGACAGTCATCCTTGGGCTGGTAAAATAATATGCCCAGAGCTGGGAGGCATCCTATCCAGGGGAGATGAATAAGTGGCCAACCATCCTAGTTGGTGAGGGTGAGCTTCCCTGATCTCAGGGCCGAGGTCAAAAGGAGACAAGGGAATCCCGCAGTGGCGGGGATTATATAGCGGCGAAGCCCGCACCAATTGAAGGGAGAGCAGTGGTAGCGGATCCTGCAGCGGCAGCGGATCCGGTGGTCCTAGGAGTGCAGATTCATCCAGAGGGGCGGCCACCGAGGGAATTCTGCAGGATTTCTACTCAGGCCCCGAGGAAATGGTTGCGCCATATTGACATTCTGAATAATTATGTTTTCTCAGAGGCCTGGGACATCTAGGAAGTCAACCGGCAATTCCTCAACCCATCCGAGTTATGGAAGCACCTTAACCGCCTCGGAATTTACTTACCGGGAATTGGCCCTATTAGAGCTGGCTTTGCAGTATCCCAGGTAGAGGAAGATAAATAAATAGCCGAGCTAAAAGACTCTATCCACTCCTGGGATGCCTTTCCCCTAATGATAGACCATGTCATGGTGCTTCTGGGTTGTACAGCCCCTCCGCAACTATCAGCTACTGACCTGAGGGAGCGCTTCCCTCTTCCAGAAGAATCGGACAAGCCCTCCTAGGGAGACAAGGCTAGTTGAGAGGGTCTTCCAGAGGAGGGTGAATTTGGCGATCATTCCTTGGATCTTGAAGATTTCGCAGAGGCCCTTGAGGTAACCTCCCAAGTTCCTTCTTCAGAGTCTGCCCTCAGGTTACTCTAGATTCTTTATGATCCTTTACAATGTGAAAGAGGACCTTGTGCATAGACCTCATTCCCACCCCTCATTGGGTGCCAATGAGGGACCTTCGGGATCCATACCCGTGGCTGCATCAACATCTGTGTCTGGCGGGGCTAGGACAGTCGAGGCGGCTCCCCTAGAGTCTCCAGACCTACCAAACATATGAGGGGGGCCACATCTCGGGGTTCTGATGACATCAGCCCGACAGCGAGACCGTGGATTTTACCTCTGTAAGTCTTCCCCACCAAATCTGCAACTTCCATCCCCTGACCATGTTAACTAACATCCACATCCACTTTTTGGTGTGTACAGTCCTTCAATAGGCCTTGGATGTTGTGGAAAAGTTGGTCGGTGCTTCTGATAGCACCCTTCCCAGAGGCATGCCAATGGTCGTGGAGGTGGACATCCATCCCAACCAGACTGCAGCACTCTCGATCGCTGGTGGGAATTCTAGTGGGACTAAAATTGAGATTATTGAGGTGGGATCCGATGTTGGGGATCAACAAAATAGTCCAGGCCCCATCATACCTGATCTAACGGCAGATGTGGACCCGGCTGAGGAGTTCCTGGGGGCATTCCCTGCATACGAGCCTGCTAATCACGCCGACTGGGATGAGACGGACTCTAACGAGGAAGACAGCAAAATAGTCTTCCGTCGATCATGGAAGCTGATCATGCGCTTCATCAATGACACCACCCCCCCCCCAAGAACTATGGTTGGTTGATATGGACAGACTTCATTCATGATTGTGCGAACTATGTACCAGGGGATTGGATGCTCAACGCCCTCACATGCCCATCCGAGATCTTATGGTGGAAACGATTCAGCAGTATGACCGTGGCCTCAGCGTAGGCTGGCATTGAAGGAAAGAGGTGAACATCAAGAAGCTCCGGGAGACTGAAAACAAGGTTGAATGGTTGTAGTCCTAGTAATATGAGAATTCTGTTTCTCTCGATGCGCAATCAAAGCTCGTCTCATGGCTGAAAGCCCAATTGGCAGAGGCTGAAGAGGGTATGAAGTTATCCTCTGAAGAGATGGCCATTATTCGGGCTGGTAGAGAGCGGGATTGGGTCATGGCTAGTGAACTGCTCCCTCTCACTGTCGAGGAGGAGTGGGAGGTGAATAGGCGGCAGCAACTTCTGGATGCCACCAGCCAGAGGGTGGCGGAGCTGCAACATGCCTTTGATGAGGTCAATTCATCCATGGGAGGAGTCAACCCCCGGGTACTGTAATGATTACAAACCCTTAAACGTACTTTCATGCTTTGATTGTTTAAATTTCATAGAATACATGAGTTCTTTTGTTTACATTGGTTTATTGCATCCCTGTGATGCTCGTGGAGCGTGTAGTGACCATTCCCTAAGATCACGTGGGTCAAACCTGATGTGAGAAACAAGGGATGACCACCTTATCACATCATCCAATCATTGGAGTGAAAATAAATCTTTGGGAATCCAGGGATTGGGCAACCAATATGGATTTCCAAGAGGAAATGGGAGAGACCTGACTGGAGAATTAATCTCTCAGAACAGTTGAATTACCATCTTCCTAGTGTGCTCTTGTGCACAAATGGGGTAACACCAAGGGCACTGAAATCGATCCAAACAGATAGTAATGGGAGGTGTGAATCACGATACCTAGGATTCGGAACATTGTGAGGGTGGCGTGACAATAAAGAATAATTGTTGACCGCATTAGAAACACAGAATTCTTATTGCATTATCTTGGAGTGGGGATAGAAAATGAGTGTCGATCGTTGACCATGTTCGAAACACGGGACCAAACTCAAAATTTCATCTGTTAGTCTTCCGGAACATTGGGCCAGGACAATAGGCAGCCCAGAGGTCGAGCATCCATACTGTTAAGGGGTTCATATAGACTTGAAAGAGGATGAGGGTCCAAATAAGGGACACACAAATCATGGAATGTGGAGTGAGGGTTTGTTCAAATAGAATTCATCACTCTTGAAATTATGCCCCCGTGGTGGAAGAGCACTGTATGGACACATCGGTTTGATCATGGATCAATCCTTATTTCAGACAAGGACTCTCTAGCGAGGGAACTGTCGCTTCCCAATTCATCTTGGGGCATCCCAAACTTTTTCAGGGTAGAGTTGCAATTTCACGGTTCCCCACAAGGGGTCTGGCCAGGGGGTTCGAAATGAGGAGGGACAGGACTTATTATTCCTAGGGATGGACCCTAGGAAAAATACCAGGGTGTCTTTATGTATCCCATGAGGATGGGAATCAAGCCGCACGTAGTTATGGAAGCACAGTTTAAAGTCATGCAGGACGATGAGATGTCTGGCTACGTCGGTGCACTTCCTACCAAAACTACTAAGCCCACGTGAGTCATGCTCGATGTGGGAAACAAGAAGTAGTGGTGGGACTTCCCGACACATGAAGGAACATGTTAGGGAAAAGGGGTGCTCATTAAATGTCAGCCCAACGATGTTAACTCGTCCATGTAGTGCACCCAGATGCGCGAAGAGGTAAAGCAAAGTATGTCAGAATTCCACTTGAACATGAGGAAGGGGAAATGTGTGAATCATGATGCTTGAATTCTGGACCACAATGATGGTGGAGTGACAATAGAGGATAACTATTGACCATGGAAGAAACACAGCATCTACATCACGTTAGCCTGGAATGGGGATAGACAAATGAGGGTCAACCATTGACCATGTTCGAAACACGGGACATGTCGCAAATGTCGTCAAAGATCCTTAGGGTTGCTGGCCCGAAATGGTAGGAGATCCCTTAGTCCTAGAATCCATGCCATCCAGGGGTCCTTTTGGATGTGTAAGAGGATGAGTATCTAAATAGAAGTCTCTCTAAGCTTGAACATGGAATAAGGGGAATGTCCCCATGAAAATTCCACACTTTGGGCTCTTTTTCAAACGCATCTAAATATGAAAATGAGGCGTATTAGATAGAAGGAGATCTTAGTTTAGGGTCGTAGAACTCAGACCATGGATGGTAGGAAACGCGGGAGACACATGGTGGGTTAATTACAAAAACCTGACATGAATGAGCACCAGGGGTTCCGACCACCACGTGTTCTTTGGAGAGGTTTTAGGTCGAGGGACTGAAAACGAGGGTTGATTTGGGCCTGAGGAAAAGTGCACAGGAATTATTACGTACCCCATGAGTATGGGGATCATGCTACGCGTAGTTCTTGAGGTGGCACAGTAAGGTACCAGTGCCGGGGATAAATGGTTTGTGCGGGTGTGGCCCTCGCGCCAAGAGAAGCAGTATTTGATGAATATTGTTTTTCCTTTAAGGTGAGTGGTTTTCTTTTGTGAAGAGATAGGCCTAGGGTAACAAGACCTGGAATCGCCACAAAAATCAAGCCATAGTAGGCATTGAAAAATGGTATGGCGTGTGACCAATACCAAACATGGTGTCCGCTTGAGTGATACAACACGATGCAGTGCCATTTTTCGTCATGCGGCCAGGACGATAATGTCACATTTTAGGGTCATGTGATAGGACCAGGAGGCATAGTTTAAATTCGTATGGCTTATACATGAAGTAATACACACCATGTGGTACAGCGTACGTGATGTGAATGAGTACATAATCCTACACTATATTGTACGCAATTCTGAGAAAGGAGCCTCAGGCCAAGGGGCCTACATAGAGGTAAAAGGGCAAGGGGCAGGAGAAACTAGCTCCCAATTGAGCTGGACCCAAACATGAGACATCCAAGTAGTCCTACGTATCCCACAATGATGGTAATCAAGCCACATGTAGTTCTAGATGAGATCTTAGTTTATGTTCTTAGATTACAGACCATGGATGGAGTGAAAACCCTCCAAGTGAAAACCTCAACCTGATCCCTAAGCCCACGTGAGTTAAACTCGGTGTGGGAAATAAGGGAGGAATATGTCTATTACAATACATGGAACACACGCCAAAGGGATATTAGTGTGGATCCCTGAATGACTCCCCTATCATTGTTGTGGTCCTCCTAACGCGCAGATGCGCACTGAGGAATAGTACCAAGAGTTTCAAAGTACTACTTGGACATGATGAGGTGGCGAATGATGTGAATCATGTAACTGACATTTTGAGCTTAATGGGGTTGGCGTGGAGATGGAGGGTAACTATTGACCATGTTTGAAACACAATATCCATATCGTGTTAGCCTGAAATGGGAACAACAAATGAGCATCGACCGCTGACCATATTCGCAACGCGGGATTTGTATCATCTTGTTATTCGCGACCCTTAAGGGTGTTCGCCTGTAATGGTAGGAGGGCCCTTAGGCCTGGAATCCATACCATTCAAGGTCCCTTCTGAGTGTGAAAGGTGATGGAAGACCTAATGAAGGTGAACACAAATCCTGAAAAACAGGTGGAAACATGTCTGAGTAGAGTCCGACATTCCAGGTACTAAACCAGAGTACCCTTAGGCACATTAATGAACTGCCGAAAAGGTTCAATGAGGGTGCTCAGGAGGGAGAGGTACATGGCATGGTTGTTACAAGCCTAATGTGAATGAGGACAAAATCCCATGCCACACCATATACTCCCCTTCCCGAAGAAGGGTAGGCCAAGGGGCCAAGGTGAAATGGAGATTTTTGGGAGATGGGGTTGGACCCGAAGTCTAGACATTAAGGCGGTCCTACATATCCCATGAAGATGGGAATCAAGCCACATGTAGTTCTTGAAGACACACGGGGGGTAAAATACCATAATGATGGGGGTGTACAACATGGTGAATGGCCCGACATGAATGGGGGCACAATCCCACGCCACACCATACAACTCTAAACAGGAACTTGGGTCGGGGGCCCGAAAAGGCCAAGGGGTCTGAGGATGGGCCTCGGTTGGAAAGGCCTGATCAGTCTACATTTTAACATCTTGTAGTGAGGATGATGAGATGAGTAAGATACCCCACACAAGTTTGGTGTATGGCATGGAGAATAACCCGATGTGAATGGGGACATAATCTTGTACCACACTGCACACTCCCAAAAGAGAGAACCTAGGAAGTGGGCCTGAAAAGGCCAAGGGGCCTGATGCTAGGCCTCGGCCGGGAAGGCCCGACTAGTTTTCAGTTTAATGTCTTGTAGTGAGGGCGAGGGGGTGGATAAGGTGTCTCATTCTTGGATGTGTACGGCACGGTGAGAAACCTGACGTGAATGAGGGCATAATCCCATGCCACGTCGTACAATCCCATAAGAGAAAACCGAGGTCGGGGCCCAAAAAGGCCAAGGGGCCTGATATTTGGAATCTCCTGGATGGATTTCGTTGCTTGGAGATACCATGAGATAGAATGAACCACTACACTCGATGTTTGGGATGTCTTGGGGTGGTCCTAATGATCCAGGATAGCTGTTGACCATGTTTGAAACACATCGTCCCTATAGTGACCTGAAATGGGAGCAACAAACGAGTATCGACCAATGACCATATTTGAAATGCGGGACATGTATCAGCTTGTTGCTTGACATCCTCGAGGGCATTGGCCTGAAGTTGTAAGATATCCCTTAGGCCTAGCATCCATACCATTCAGGGGCCCTTTCGGATAGGGAGGGTGATGACATTCCAATCAAAGGAGTGGGTTAAGCATAGTTGCACCCATCACTAAAAGAGGTGAACATCTCCAGGGAGTGGGACATACGGCCGGATCGATGTTAGATCGATGTGAATTGGGTAAAAAGTTTTCCCCTCTGCCATATGTCTTGACCTAGGGGAAGATTCTAGCGTTTGGGCTGGTACAACTGACGAAATGTTCTGGCGTTCCTACGTATCCCGTAAGGATGGGAATCAAGACATCCGTAGTTCTTGAAGTCCATGTGGTTTAAATTCATGAGGTGAAGACACGGGAGAAGAACAGGGTGTGGGAACATGGTGAAACCATTAAAATCCTAGTATGAGTGGGGTTGAGGAAGCTTACCCCATATCATGCGATGATCCTCTGAGAGAACTATACCCAGGGGGATAGTTTAGAAGAAGAGTTTGAGGCTGGGCTCAAAACGAGGCATCTGAGTATTCCTACATATCCCATAAGGATGGGAATCAAGCCATACGTAGTTATCAATATTTAGTTTAACGTCATGTAGGAAGATGCACAGTTTAAAGTTGTGTAGGACTGAAGAGTTTAAGGTCATGCGGGACCTTCGTGCAGTTTAGGGTCATGCGGGACCATCCAGTTTAAGGTCATGCAGGACCATTAGGCTCAGTCAAAGTATTTATTGAGGAACATGGAATTGGTGGGATGAGTTATATGCTCACCATCCATGGTTACTAGGGAGTATGCTCCATTGGAGTAAACCCTCTGGACTATGTAAGGTCCTTCCCATTTGGGCTCCAACTTGGGTGGCTTCCTGCCGGGGATCATTGGCACTCGGAGGGCCAATACCAGGTCACCTTTCAGAAAAGAGTGGAGGCGAACCTTTTTATTTAAGGCTCTAGACATCTTATTTTGATGCCTTTTTAGATTTTGCAGGGCATGAATCGTATTCTCATCAAGTGCTTCCAATTCAGCTAAACGGATTTCGGCCACCTTATCTGGCGCCTGCTGGTCATAGACTATGGTGTGTAATGGAGGCAGCTGGATCACGATGGGTAGGATGGCCTCACCCCCGTATACCAGGGAATATGGGGTCACCAGGGTAGAATTACTATTCGTTGTCCGATAAGCCCAGAGGGAGTTGGGTAGCTTGTCTGGCCAACTCTTCTTATTCTGACCAACCACTTTATGAAAAAATTTATAGAGGGTTTTGTTGAACACCTCGATCTGTCCATTTTCATGTGTGTGATAGTGGGAGGTATGGTTCAAACGGATATTGTACTTAGCGTACAATTTCTTCAACTCGGATGTCCAGAAGTTGGTGCCGTTATCGGTGAGGACAGTGTGAGGGACACCAAACTATTGGATAATATTGGAACTCCCAAAGTCAATGATAGGATGGTATTTGACTTCCTTAAGCGGAATCGCCTCTGCCCACTTGGAAAATAAATCTGTAGAGGTTAGAATGAATCGGCATTGGCGAGCCGTTGCTGGTGGGTATGGTCCCACGACATCGAGTCCCCACACCGCAAATTTCCAAGATTACTTGGTGGAGTGGAGAGGTTCTAGCGACCGATGCAGGAAGTTAGAATGAACTTGGCATACGTGACATATCTTGGAAAACTCTATACAATCATGGATCATAGAGGGCAAGAAGTACCCCAGTCTCCAAATTTGATGGGACAGCTTTGGCCCAGCCTGATGGGCACCATAGGAACCATCATGAAGCTCCTGCATGACTTATGAAATCTCAACCCCCTGAATGAAACGATGGAGAAAACCATCAAACTCGTGCTTATAGAGGGTTGGCTTAAGGCTGGGATTGCTCTAGAGGGTAAACTGTAGTGCACGGCGTCGGATTCGCTCGTGCTCGTCCTGATCAGCCAGGAGGAAACCATTTTGGAGATACTCGATAAAAGGGGATCTCCAGTCGGGAGTCTCTTCAACCACTGCATCTGAAGAGCCTAGTGGTCCGAACGTGGAGAATCTAGCGATAAGATGGCTCACTCGTAGGTCATCTTCATCCTCTGGGTTGATGGGGGAAATGACTCTCCGGTGTGCCACATGTATAATCAGATCATCCTGATTGGGCTTTGAAAGTGATGTAGCTAAGTTGGCCAAAGCGTCCGCTTGACCATTCTGTGACCGAGGGACATGGGTAACCTTTGGTCGAGAAGGGAACTAGGCCATTAGATGGAGGGTGCACTCCAAAAATGGTGCAAGCTCTTGATTTCTGACAACATAGCCATAGTTGACCTACTTGATGACTACCTCGGAATCCCCCTTCACATTAAAATGGGGCACATCGATCTCAAGAGCCAGCTCGAGGCTAGTGATAAGAGCCTGATACTCTGCTTCGTTGTTGGTGCAGCCTACTGAAAACAGGAATGAGTACGGCAGAATGGCTTGCGTCAGGGTAATAAAGACGATACAAATTCCTACTCTATTGAGACTAGGATCATTGAGCCTCCTACCGGTAGGGCTCCAGGAGGCACCATCAAAGTGAATCTACCAACATGGGATGGCATGATCTATCGAGAGGATTGCCTCATCGGGAAAATCCAAGTTCAGGGACTGGTCCGAGGAGGTTGGATGGGTACCTAGAAATTCTGCCAATGCCTTCCCCTGGATATCCTTCTGGGGGACAAACCTGACATTGAACTGCTATAGGATTACTTCCCACCGTGCTAGATGGTTAGTCAACATGGAGTGATTCAGAATGTAATTAAGTGGGTCTACCCAAGAGACCAGTTGTACCTCATGGTGTTGTAGGTAATTTCACAACTTTTGCATGGAAAATACGAGCACAAGGCATCTCTTCTCGATGGGGGGGTATCTAGTCTCTGTATCGAGAAGCATGCGGTTGAGGTAGTAGAAACGGTTCAATGTCTCCTCGTTGTTCTTTTGGGCAAGAAGGGAGCCGAGAGATCGTTCCATGGTAGTCACATACAGGATTAGCAGCTTCCTAGAGATGGGTGGAATCAAGACTGGAGGCTAGAGCAAGTACTTCTTGATTTCCTCAACGGTAGTCTGGAACTCTTCATCCCATTCATAGGTAGAGACTTTCTTCATTAGCCGAGAAAAGGGCTTACACTTTCCAGCCAGATTCTCAATGAATCGGCATATGTAGGCCAAGTGGCATTGGAAACCTCGAAGCTCTCGGATATTGCTCAGGGGAGGCATATGGCTGATTTCCTTGATCTTCTCTGGGTTGATCTCGATGCATCGGTGCCTGAAAACAAAGCCAAAAAAATTCTCGGAAGTGACCCCAAAGGCACACTTCAATGGGTTCATTTTCAAGTGGTGGGAGTGGAGGAAGCTGAACATTTCCTCAAGCTCCTTGATATGGTTCTGACGATGGCGATATTTTACCACTCGATCATCCACATAGCATTCTACAAATTTCTTGAGGATTGGCTTGAATATGCGATGCATGGCCCACTGATAGGTGGCACCCACATTCTTCAGGCCGAAGGGCATAACCTGGTAATAGAAAGTACCTTGGGGTGCCTTGAAATCTGTGTATTCTTCATCCTCAGGGTCCATTCGGATCTGATTATATCCAGAGTAATCGTACATGAATGAGAGGGCTTGGAACCCGGCCATAGCATCGATCAACAATTCTATCACAGGAAGGGGAAAATCATCCTTCAGACAGTGACGGTTGAGATCTCGGAAGTCGATACAGACTCTGATCTTCTCATTCTTCTTCTTGACAGGCACAATGTTGGCTAGCCACTTGGGGTAATGGATCTCCTTGATGAATGTGGCCCTGATGAGCTTGTCAACTTTGGCCTTGACCACGGCACCGTGAGAAGGGTGCATCTTTCTAGGTAGCTGCTTGAACCCGCGATGGTTTGTCGGGAGACCGAGGTAGTGGATGGCTACCTGAGGATCTAGCCCTGGAATCTCATCATATCTCTAAGAGAATACATCACGATGCTGTTTAAGGAAGTCCACATACCTCTTATGTTCCTCTAGGGACATGGTGGCACTGATCAATGTAGGTCTTAGATCTGTCCCGCTACCAAGGTTCACCTGTACCAGTTCATCGACCGTGGCAGAGACACCTTTTCAAAGGGGGGGGGAGCGTCCTCCAAATCCTCTTCTTCACTTGAGGACGATGGATTCATGGCGGGTGAGGCTTCCCTTTGGTCGGAGGAACCTGACGGGGGGATGGTACCAGCCTGGATAGTGCATCAAGAGATTCATTTTCCACTGAGACCGTGGAGATGAAGTCAGCCGATCTAATCCCATCTGGCCTTCAACCCACGGGGCCACGATTGATGATATTAAAGTAATAGTGGTGCATTGGCTTGAGCCAGTTAATCCCATCCCGGTGAAACAGACACGTATGATGTACTGTCATTTCAATGGGGCAGACATCTTGGTATCGTACTGGGGTAGGAGGTTCTAGGATCACCTAAGCCTGGTTTTTGTTGGAGTACGAGGTGATTTTCCATCGTCACTTGGACTTGGGAATATGCCATCCTCTTTTACCAGAGACAACAAATCATTGCCCCATGTCGGGGATTGTGACCTCTAATCGATGGATTGGGAAGATATAGGCGTCATCCAGACCTGCCCAAGGGTAACTTGTGATTGGGGTGGGCTCAACCTCACTTTCCATAATCTGGTTATCCTTGCTCTTGTAATATTCATCGTCCAGATAACGGGCTTCACAAGAGGCGAAAGGAGATGCATCACCTTGGAGTACGCATACTCGACCATTAAGGGAGTACTTGAGGCATTGGTGGTATGATGAGGGGACCATCGCGTGCATATGGAGTCATGGTCTGCCCATCAATGCATTGTACGCGGTGTCCTGGGAGACGACCATAAATTCAGTACTGGAAACTAAGCCACCTAACTGAGTCATCAAATGGATCATGCCAACCAGGGTTTGTTTTGTCCTTTAATATCCCTGAAACCTTTAATCAGAGGGAGTCGGGTCATCCTCAGATAACCCCAGCTTTCGCAGTGTCCGCATCGGGATAAGGTTGATCCCAAAGCCAATTTCAACGAGATAGCGACAAACCTCCATGTCATTAAATTGTCTGGTGATATACAGTGGGTGGATGTTCTCCTGTATGGGAGAGCCTTCATCCTCTCTGGAGAATGAAATGATGGCCTGACATTCGGCAGTCTCAACTGCTTCAGCATGAATGGCTTCTGCAGCTTCTACCTCCGTCTCAAACTGGAGGGGGATCCTTAAATCATCATCGAGAGCCTCGCTATTATCTGAAGACAAACAGAGGGATTCAAGGATGGAAATCCTCTTTGGGATTCTGGAAAGGTTTTTTAGGACATCATAATTCCGTTACAGGCATGAACCTCTGCTTACAAGAAGCTGCTCTGCAGTTGGAGACATGGCGGGCCCTGCTGGCTGGATCGACAACTGGCTGGTGGTGGGCATATCTCGCTGCCCACTAGTCTAATCCTGAAGAGTATCTACCGGATGAGGTTTGGATGACTTAGGTCTGCTTGTAGTGGGGTGAATCTTGTCGCGGCACGGCCGAAGTGGCTCTTGCTAATCCAGTAGCACAAACAGTGGTGGATGTGGTCCTGACGACACCGGATAAAGGGGCTACGAGTGCTAAGCTCTGCATTGGGCCTGCTTTCTGGTCTCAGCAGCATGCATGGCCTAGCTGGAGGTGCCGACTAATGCACCTCGACGACCCATATAGTTGTGGCTTCTCTGACGTTGGCGTCAGCTAGGGACGTTGGGGAGGTTCGCCTGGCGTTCCCCCTCGTCGGGAGTCATATAGGGGTTTACCAACTCGATGGTATTAACTGAAGTGCACCCTTGACAGTCACTTGACAAATCATCCACCATTGGGTGGATTCTGGGGGAAATCCCCATCTCATGGGGTATAAAGTCGCCAAGAGTGCAGGACAACGATGACGTTGGCGGGGTGTGTTGCTTTTTCTTGCACCGCCGATGCTTGATATTCTGGGAAGAGGATGGCTGAGATGATGATGTAGAAGTGGTGGTCATAGCTTCAGAAGGCTCCGGCTGATTCAGGCATGCCCGAATGATGCCATGGGCATGAGAAACCATCTTACGAGCCATCCAGTCATCGTACATCTGGGATCTGTGGGTGGGGACCTGCTACCACTTTCCTTCACTATCGCTACCACTGCCTGAACCTACGAAGACACCCACTACGTGTGTCGAGGCTGGGCCTAGCCTGACTATGTTGTTATCGACCTGGTATTGGAACTAGTATTAAACACATAGCACTACTTGAGGGTGTTCCCCAAAATCTGATGATAGGGGCAGTAGTTGGGTCAATCGGTGAGATTCGCCTCTGCCGACCTTTTACACTCAGATAAGTGTACAATCCCCTGCTCTAGGGAGCTACGGAAGTAACCGAGGACTTGATTCTCACTAAACGAGTAAGTCTAGTGTCTTATTTCTGAATAGGGAGGCCTTGGACCCTATCCCTGATGAGGATCTAGAGGGGTCTATCGAGGAGGTGGGCCCTGATTGTCCCGCCTGGGTGGTGGCAGCGCATTACGTGGGGGTGTCTGCCAATTCTGAGGATACTGCGGAGCCAAAATCTGTGCCTGAGGGGGGGACCTCTGGGAGGCTGTGGGGTCGGTGCCACTGGTAGTAACTCCAGCTGTCTGGGTGCTTCTATTTGTCCCACCACGATAGGCTCAGATCTGGCATCTCTCCTTGCTGGTATTATAGGGGGTAGAGGACGTGCCTGACTGGCCTATTGCAGAGCTTCTTCGAGGTTCTGAGCCTTATCTGAGAAGTCCCAAAACCCTCCGAGATGGTTCTAAGTGATTAGGGAGGGAACCAATTCCGTTTGGACATTCCCTATGCACATCGTCAGTAATTTTTCCTAATTCAGTGGCATGTCGAGAGAGTACGTGAGCCCCTTCCACCGGGTGATAAAGTCCACGACTCGCTCATCAAGACTTTGCTTGCACTTGAAGAGGTCTGCAATACTGGTCTTCCGGGTGGTAGAGATAAACTAGTAAAGGAACTGCCTTCGAAGGTCCTCCCAGCTAGTCACGGATCCGACGGGGAGTTGGTTGTACCAGACGAATGTTAGCCCCTCCAGCGTCTGAACAAAACAACAGAGGTTGGCAGCCTCGTGCTGTGCTGGGGTCCCTAGCATAGTCCCACACCTTGAGTTCAAGTGGTCCAAGTGATGTGGCAGGTCACCCGTCTCATTAAAGGGAGATAAGGTGGGGTTTCCGAATCCCGGGGGCGCCGGTATATCATCCACCCATGTCGGGTATGGCTTTCCATCTGGTGGGATTTCCACCTTCTGTGTTTCCAATGCCTCAAGGTGGGCTATGAGTGTTGCCATAAGATTATTCGGGCGTTGGTCCCTATCTTGATGGGGATCCCTAACCACGAGTGCATCGTCAGGCTCTTCGACACGGTAGACAGGTTCAGCAGCTCATGGAGAGACTGGTGGAGCGGCCTGCGGGGTAGCTGGCGGAACCCATGTCGGATTCCTCAGATTGTCGCGTCGTTTGGGAGGGTTTGGTGAGACGTACCGCACCCTCTTACCATGAGCTCCAGCTTCAGACCAGTCCGTAGGAGTGGTATGATCGGGGTTTCCTGGGGCCATCTCGTTGAGGGGTAGTTGTTCCTTCCCCTGCTACCCTGGCCAAGGATCACCATAGTCGGGTCATCGCTCTACAGCGCGTTCAACCAGGAGTATTTTCGACCAACCTCTTATGCTCAGTAAGTTGTTGGTGCAATGTGGCCTTCTCAAGGTCCTCCTCCATCTTCTACATGGAGGCAGATGGTTCGGAGTACCTGACAGCTCTGACTTTCTCTTTTCCCTTACTAGCATTCCGGCTGAGTACCAACGCCTCGGTGGGCACATGGAGACCTAGGATGTTCCTCTACTGAAGATTAATCCTCCCTGATGGATCCAACAGTAGTGGCACACCTTCAGGGGGTAAGTATCCATCGAAAAACTACATCTCATCCTCCTTGTCCACTATGTCGGCCATGTGGACCGTGACCCTTCCTGGGGGCACGTCCTCAATATCACATAGCGAGTCGGGCTGCCACCTGATAGGGCTGAAGAGGAGGGCAGCATACTACCCACATCCATGAATTTTCACATGGGGGTAGCCTCCCTCATAATTTTGCATAGTACCTTGATACTCTAAATGCATTGCTACTAGAGGGCCTCACAACGGCCTGGTGACTCGGGGCGCTGGCCCAAAGGGAGTGTGTCCAGATCGACTAGACAACACTACTCGCTAATGTATTCAAAATGTTCTTGGATCCCTGGATAATCCATGTGCTGATGATGGAGGCTGAACTGCATCACCCAGAGGGTGTGGCGGAAACACTCAACTTCTTCTGGGGGGAGGGACTCAGGTATGCAGAAATATCGTGCTTCTACAGGCCAGAACTTCTCGAGGAAGTGGTCCTCTGGAACCAGTAGGAGCATGGGGAGGACCTCCATGCTTGGTGTGGGTGGAGAGAGGTTGGCCTTCAACCCTCTGGTTTCCGAGCTGAGGAGGGCCTTCTCCAGCTACGGAGAGGATGTAGGGAGGATCCCCACGTTGGAGAGAGACCGGATAGGTAATGTCTCCACATCGACGGTAGGGGGCAGGACGAAGGACTCCATACCCAATGTGATGGGAATGGGAGAGACTTCCATACAGAACATCACCGTGGCAGGGCAGTCCTTCATTCAGATTGGGGGTAGCATGGGGCAGACCTCCATGCCAAGCCTCAAAGCGGGGAAGACCCACTCTCTCGGTGGTAGGAGAATGGGGAGGACCTTTTTATAGGGTGGCATCGCTATGGGTTGGTTCACAGTGAACCCCTCTTATGCCTCTAACTAGGACAGTCGACTCAGCCTACCCGATGGGCGGTTGGAGCCTCGATCCTAGTTGGGCGTATAAGCGCCCCCTGTTCAGTGTGTGCAAGAACTTGATGATATGCGTCAGAGGTGGGTCGGGCCACAGTAGTCGTCGATGTTGACGCCGCCTGGCGGGCGTCCTCAGCTCATGCCCAACGCTGGCGTCGGGTCCAGCGATCCGGTGCAGGTGGTGTAGGTGCATAGCTTACCTGCTCCTCCGGTAAGGCCGGACGGATGTGCTGATGCGGCTGGGTGGGGGCCCTTGCTGGGAGCCCCTGAATTGAGTCTCTAACCGGGCTGGGCTGAACATCACCCACATTATCAGTGTAAGGTAGGGATTCGTCAAAGCGCTCCAAGGACAGACTCTCGAAATGATTGAATGTTGGGGTGGGGAGCAGCGGCTCCCTACGCAACCCTCAGGGGTGGCGTTGATGGCGGGGCCTGGACTCCTCTTGGTCTAGGAAATCCATATCTCGGGTTGGTATTATGCCCTCCTCCTCGTAATGATTAATGAGGTCATTAATTACCCTTTGTTGGATAACTTACGATGGGTAGATGGGGCATTGGTGCTCCATGGTCGTGGACGCAGAAGCTGTTGTGGAAGCGGTGAAGCCACGCAGAGCAGCTGTGCTGGTGTTGCCCATGCCCATGCATAGGTGGGCGGGCGGTGATCATGTTCCTATGGTAGAAACCTGATTCTTGAGAAGCGGAGAGACAAACTCATCATTGTTGAAAGGAAAAAAGGAATCGATGACAAATGCCCCAGTTCCATCCCATCTTTCGTGATCGGTAAGAGGGATATACGCTGACAACGTTGCAGAACAGGATGTCCAACATTCTACTGCCCCAAATTCTGGAGAGTTTCACACCACGCCCTCTATTTGCTTAGAAGGACCCGGCGGCGGATAGTTGGATCTGGTGACACACCAATCCATTGATTCCGCGAGCTCTATTAATCTTCATATTTAGACAAATAACTTCACTTCGGGTTCACCATTTTTGTTTCTAATGCTTTGGTCGGGGCGCGCACATCTGTCTGCTGGAGTGCGATAGGTGCGGCTTTGTTACCCCGCATTCCCTCTTTCCAAAGGTGGGCGTCATCCCTTCCTTATTTATGGACATTTACTCCTTGATCTAAACGGGATGATGGGATGTCAGTTCTTCCTTCTGTAGATTCTTCCTCAGAACTCATCACCTAATCTGGGTCTCCCTCATATATTTAATACGTTGTTCATGAAACTCTTCCCTGCTCCATATCTTTATGGACACCATTTAATTACGCTACTTCTTTCAGGACATTCCAAGGGGTCCGGTTATGGCAGAAACATTTTTTTAGGGGAGTAGTCATGTTGGGGCATCACTGGCGTGTCTGGATGCTTGGGAATTGGCGTGTCTGTCTTTGGTCCCTTATTATAGGGCTTCTCGAGGGCGTGGAAGACTGAGGCTTCCACCATCAAACGTGAGGAATCATATTCCATGGGCATGTATCTAAGGATTTCCTCAGCTTCCTATGTTTAACACGGGGTATGCCACAAGTTCAACGTCCGGTAGAGAAAAATCGAGCTGATCAGAACACAGACTAGAGTGGATCCGGAAGAGGAACCCCACTGAGGGAACACCGATATTGGGGCCATCACGTGGGCAGCCTCCCGAATGTTGTCAAAAGGAATGGGGATTGGGGTGGAATGATCTCACTGGGATGTGGTGGCCTGGGTAAGAATCGTGATGGATGATGGCTTTGGGCTTGAGCCTCGAAGAGTCTTCCTACGTATCCCTGTGGTGGGGAATCAAATACCACATCGTTCGGAGGGTGAATACAGTTTAACTACTTACAGGATGGGGGTGAACCGATGTGAAGGGGGTCGGAATGACCAAATGGTGGTGGGTTTGATCCTCAGGGAGTCTTCCTATGTACCCTGACTTGGAAAGGATCAAATACCACATAGTTCAGGATGGGTTTGGGATTACACTCTGAGGCGGCCCAAGGTGTTGTTGAACCGATGGTCAGAACAACCAAGTGGTGGGATTGAACCTCGTGAGGCTTACTACGTACCATGCCATGACATGGATCAAAGTCCCCATAGTTCGGGAAGGGGTGTGTAGGCGATCCGACATGAAGATGGACCTGGGTTCCGATGGGTGTTGGGCTTGAACCTCGTGGAGGCTTCCTACTTACCATGCCTTGACATGGATCAAAGGCCTAAAATTCATGAAAGAGGATTGGCACACTGACATAGAGACGGTCAGGGCCAATGGTTGTTGGTCTTGAACCTCGTGGAGGCTTCCTACGTACCATGCCTTGACATGGATCAAAGTCCTCGTAGTTCAGAATGGGTTGGGGCTTACACTCTGAGGCGGCCCATGGTGTTGGTGGACCGATGTGAAGGGGGTCGGAATGACCAGGTGGTGGGCTTGAACCTCATGAGGCTTCCTACATACCATGCCTTGACATGGATCAAAGTCCTTGTAGTTCAGGATGGGACACGGGGCTTACACTCTAGGATACCCATGGTGTTGGTGAACCGACGTGAAGGGGGTCAGAATGACCAAGTGGTGGGCTTGAACCTCATGAGGCTTCCTATGTACCATTCCTTGTCATGGATCAAAGTCCTTGTAGTTCAAGATGGGTCATGGGGCTTACACTCTAGGCTGCCTATAGGGTTGGTGAACCGACGTGAAGGGGGGTCAGAATGACCAGGTGGTGGGATAGAACCTCGTGACGATTCCTATTTAACATGCCTTGACATGGATCAAAGTCCTCATAGTTTATTATGGGTCATGGGGATTATACTCTAGGCTACCCATGGTGTTTGTCAAGGTCGTTTCTTACTCTAAGCCCACGTGAGTCATGCTTAGTGTGACAAACAAGAGGCATCAGAGACCTGATGACCACGTCGGGAAAGGTGTGTCCATGGGAGATGGAGTGGGGCTTACGCATGGAGCGGCCCAGGGAGAGAGAGATTGGGACTCAATTTGATATGGTGGCCCGAGAGAGTCGGGGCTTACTTGAGGATGGAGGCCCGAGAGAGTCAGGGCTTACTCTCGGATGGAGGCCTGAGAGGGTTAGGGCTTACTCCAGGATGGAGGCCCGAGAGGTTCGGGGCTTACTCCATGATGGAGGCCCGAGAGGTTCGGGGCTTACTCCCGGATGGAGGCCTGATGGAGAAAAAGCACAGCAAGAGAGGGACTTGGAACTGAAGAAAGGAGGAGACCCATTCCCCATCACGCCCTCTGTTGGCCTTGGGGACTAAAGATGAAAGGAGGAGCAGAGATGCTATAGTGCCTCCTGGAAGGAAAACTAGGGGCTTACGCCAAGGTGGCTTCCCTTCCCCTACGGGAAAATCCACTCTCATAAGGAGGATATCATCCCTTATGGAGGCTTGGGGGCGTGTGGAATGTCCAAGGTGGGGTGCACCCCACGTGCGAGGCATGGGGCAAGGTCACAGTTTAACGTCATGTGCTGAGGACGATGGCGTGTGGCAATTTAACGTCATGCATCTCAGATGAGGTGGGTGTGCTCCACACCCTTAGGACTTACATTACTGGTACCCTCTACTCCATGTGGGAGGGAAGGAACCGGCAACGCCATAGAGAGGGGGTTTCGCAGAGCGAACCATCGAGGGGTCCACGTTAGCGTGGCTATGCGAAGAAGCAATAGCCATTAGCGTGCCTATGTGAAGAATCATTAGGTGAAGCAATGCAATGGGCGGTATCGTCTAGGAGACTTTGGAGTCACATCGTGCAAACCTGGAGGGTCGCATGGGAAAAGAAATTTCCAAGCAGAAGGGTCCACAGGCAGGGGCCTTGTGAAGCTCTGTTGTTTCGCATGGCGGAGGGCACTTGTGAAGGGGTGTACTTCGCGAAGTGGGGTTTCTTAGACTTAGAATGGGGCGGAGGTTCATATGGTAGTTTCTTCATGAAGTGGATGGGCATTCGTAGAACACGTCCTTGCAGAGCAAAGTGCCTCACGAAGAAAGGTGTCAGGAAGCAATCTACTTCGCGAAGGACATTGACCATGCCTTAGCATGTGGATCATGTGTACATGAATGGTGTTTCGCGAAGCATAAATTCTATGTGACGACCTGGGTCCCCTTGGGGATCCCCTTCCTTTGAAAAGACTCTTAGGATTTTTGAAAGGCATCCCTCTCAGAAGAGGGGAACAAGAAGAGACAAGGAGGAGGCACTTCGCAGAGCAGAAGTACCTCACACAGCTCATGGTTCACAGAGCAGAAGGATGCTTCGCAATTCGGGAGCCGAGAAGTCCAAAGCTCTGATTGTCCATCCTTTGGGATTAGGGGGAGCCCAGTATTTATCGACAAGAGGTGCCGCAGAGCGGAGCTCATGCGGTGATAAGAGGGAATGGGTTGCTTCACGGTGGGATCGCGAACAACAACGCATGCACGGAGCATCCCGCCTCCTTGCTTCAGGGCGGGCTCACGAACGTCAAATGCGTTCGCAGAGTGGCCTGACTCATTGCTTTGTGGTTGGCTCACGAACATCAAATGATTTCGCGGAGTAGCCCGCCTCATTGCTTAGCGGAGGGCTCTCGAACATCAAATGCGTTCGCGGAGCGGCCCGCCTCATTGCTTCGCAGCGGTTGCAGTGTTGGGGGAATTCCGTGAAGGGGCTTCACGAGGCTGTTCTTTGGGACCTTCTTTGGGCCTCTTCTTTGTCCAAAATTTTGGTGCCAACATACTCCTATATATGATTCCAACCCAAGGAATATAATAAATAAATTACAACTCCAAGAACAATAACATTGATGACTACTTGTTAGAAAAGTATCAAAAAATTTGATAACATTTGTAATGACCCATTAATTCTCATTGGCTTGAGAGTACAATGATTCATTAATTGGCCTTCAGCGACATCCCTAAGGTTCCTAAGTGTGGAAATAATTTTCCCAGGGTCTCAAAGTAAGTGGGGGACGATTTACCCATTAAGAAATAAAACAATAAACCAACAGAACATAACCATAATGTTCACTAAATGATGCATGAACAAAAGAAAGACAACTCAACAACTTCATGTATCTCAAAAACACATCAATGTGTGCAACAGTGGGAGACCAATCATGTATGAATGAAAACGAAAGACAAATAACTAAAGACACTCAATAGACTACATGAATCCATGTTCCACAAACTCAAAGCTCCACTATCACCGAACAACCCAAGTATCACGAAGTAGTGCTAAAAACGTGTGAAACATTACCTTCACCCCTTTCCCAGATGATAACATCTGAAAAATCATCAAAGTGCCAAATAAGGGGTGAGTATAAAACTCAATATATTTTACCGAATCACATCCCTACTCACACCACTAGGATTGAATGGTTATCACATTAAAAAAAATAGTTTATATAAAACAATCAATATAAAGAAATTTTAAAAAAAGAGTTTATAAATAAATATAAACACATTCGAAAACCAATTAAATGCAAGTGAAAAAAAGTAAATGAAACCAATTTTCAGAAAGATAATATTTTGAAAATAACTAATCTAATCTTATAAACAATTTATGATTATTATTTTTTTCTTACCCATTCCATAGTTCACAATACTGCCACACATGCATCATTTATTCAAAATACTTATGAGCGGTCTCTCATCCAATTACCTTATGTCCCAATGACACATGCCTCCAATATAGGGTCACGCACCTTGTACCCCAACGGTACTCGCACCTTGTACCCCAACGGTACTCTCCCCTAGTCACGATGTGAAGGCCATACTGGATAAGTACGCCAAAAAAACCATTGCCTTGGGTTAAATTTTTTTTAAAACATTACACGATGTGTACATCAGGTACACAAAATGTACCAGCTCACAACATGACCCCCCACTTCACAACTTAAATTTGTCCCCAAGTGCACAGCGATTGCTTCAGGTATACAACGTGCACTTCAGGTACACGACTTGAAATCTAAAGTAAACCCCATAAAACTGATTTTTAAGGATTATTAATCAAAAGGGGACATAGAAGTGGTGGATAAAATATTTGATCAAGGTAATAGGATGTCACAACCTAGAAACTGGGGGTACTACAATAAACTTCATCCACATGAAATTATGAATTCTCATTTATTACGATCGGTCTTATTTCAACTATTTTTTATCACCCATATAATAAAACATATGGGGTTATAAATTTAATTAGGTAGTGTGATTAGAATCAATAAAAATTACACTAATTAGGCCTCCACCTAGGGTAATTCCTCCTAATATATTTTTCGGTTAGTCTTATATGTGTAATCCCTAAATGATTCTCCATTTTCAAAACATTGTCAAAAATAATTTCCCCTCTATATAATGTTCACCTATATGGAAAAATTAGTAACACGTGATTTTAAATTCAATAGAGTGGTCATATCACATGAAGTTAACTCTTCCATTTGAACTACTTGATCTTCAATTCCTATTTTGATAGGATACGTAGTTAACCTACTAGAGGTTCAAACCTACCATGAACTAAGAAAGGATTCCATCCAACATGATACCCGACCCAATAATTGGAATGGCCCAAAGGGTGTTCCCGATCCCCTCGGGCTGGAAAATAGTTCATGGGTATCAACAATATACCTTCATAATGATTTCACCCATTTATATTTCCATAAAAAACAAAAAATAATAATAATAACATAATTGAATAACCATAAGCAAACAAGGAACAATAATTTTTAGATTTAAGGTTTACAACATTAAACCAAAATCAAAAGTAATATAATTGATGGAAATAAAAAAACATCCCTAAAACCCCCATGAAACAAAATGTTTATCACCCTCACGTCACCACCACCAACACTTGAAACCACTGTAATAATAGAAACTGGGTCAACCATCATCACCACAAAGTAAATTTCCTTTACATTGGTAATACATATTAATGTCTACATACACCCAATGTTTTATGTAATATTTTATAAAAATACTAGTTAGATTCCTCCCAAAATAAAATATTTCATGCTATAATTATAAAATATTAATTATTATGCACATTTATGCAAAAGACATTAAATTTTTTTTATGAAAAAATTTCCTTTAGAAAAAAACTATTCTCAAGGAAACACTTTCAAGGAAAAATATTACACAACGAACATTATTCAAAATGATATATACACATGGTCCATCATATAATGATGGATGGAACCACATAACTTAAGAATCATATAACTATAGTGTATCATGGGTAAATCCCTAAGGTTAACTAGCACATGAGGAACTTTAGCAACCTCGTACCTCGGTGAAAAATGGTATAGAAACCACAACACAAAGCATCCTCATGCATGAGACACTAGATTGGGATATTCCCAAAAATATAGTGGTCCCTAGTCATCATAATAGTTTAGTTAGTGGTTTAATCATAAATCATGCTAAGTGAATCTAGGCCTTTCCACTTCAGAGTCAACTAGAGTTAATCCACTAGAAGAATCTGAGCTTGCCACATCCGAATCGCTAGTGTACTAGTTCTAGTTTTACCACCTAGGTTACATGGATTCCATTTGTGATCAAATTCCATTTCACATATCACACAAGTCATCACTTTCACATAAACATTTCATGAATCCTGGTCACATAAGTAAATCACCACTTTCAAATTTTTACATTTAATCCAATGATAAAAATTTAACTAGAAAACCACCCATTTCAATAAAAAAATACAATTAATTTCATAATCACACCATTATCATTTGGAAATTCATTTTTGAACCACTTTTCCAATTTTGAAGACCCATTTGAAAACATAACAAGAAGAAAACATATTAAATATAACCATTTTCTTGTTCAATCCCCTATTCTAGTTCATCTAAAAATATAATTCACAACACCACCAAGATTCATAGACATATTTAAGTTGAACAATAATGTTGGAAACATCAAAAAAAAATTATTAATATTAAAAACCCCATTTCTAATACAGTCTCACATCAAGTGGATTTGAAAACATGCTACACACCTTTCACCCTATTCACATGATATTTTCATGATGCACAACAATTTCCCTTTAAGAAACCATTTTTATCACATATGAATCTCAAAAAATTCAAAATATGATTTTCACCACACAAATAAACCATAGAACACATATAATTAATCAATTAAATGAGTTAAACTCAACCAATAATGCAAAATCATGGAACCACCTACCTCACGCATGGAATATTTTGTAAATTGATGAAAAATCACAACTGCATCACCAAAAAATCCAATATAGGCATGATTTGATCCTCGTCATAAATATCTCCTCCAAAAGCACAATATTAAACCCTATTTATCACAAAAACTCCACTGGAAGATCAGAACCTAAGAAATATGGGAGAAGAACCCTGGAAAGATAGAGAAATCAAGATGAGAGGGGTTAATTGATGTTAACTTGAAGTTACAACACCAAAACTACCCAAGTATTGAAGATCAAAGGGTTTATGAATTCTTGGAGGAGCCTCCCATAGTTTCAAATCCTGAATAGGGTAAATGGGATTGGTTTAGGTCTAGAAATCAAAAAGTGTAGAAAGGTAAATTCTCATTTTTTTACTAACCTAGACAAGTCTTATGGTTTTCTTACACAATTTTTGAAACCATTTCGCAACTATTCACCCCTTACATTCAAAGAGGAAAACACCGCATGGTTATCTTGCATGGTTATCTAAACCATGCACAAACCATGTGGTTTTCTACTATCCAAAAATCACACTTAGATGTACTATTTTCTAGTCAAGGAACACAATTTCCCCTAACAATGAATACACCTTGCTCTACTTTCTATGAATCCAAGGATGTAAATGTTTCATAAAAACACTTAGGGAAACTAATAATTAACCATGGGATAGAATTTATAAAAAGGAATACGTCAAAAAAATCATCGATGTTCCAATTCTCCCCATAATTAAATGTTTCCACCCTTAGAAAGTCATTCCATGGTTGGATCCAAAAATAATACTCGATAATCTTCCACAACTCAAGAAAATTGTTAACAAAACATAAAAATCAAGAAAAATCAATAACACTATAAACATAAATAGATATTCACAAGATTAAACATGGGAGGACAGAATCGAATCCCTACTATATTCTTTATTCCACAAGAAATCAACAATAACTCTAGTTTATTGATTAAAACAAAAGGAATCATCACAACCACAAAATCAATTTTCTCAATCCAAGAACACCTCACACATTACCAAATGAATCTCATACCACTAACATAAAAAGAACAAATGAAACTAAATCACTTCTAAATGAGAATCCAAAAACTCAATCCATAAATTTTGAAACCATTTATTCAAAAAATATTGATGGGTGCACTCCAAAATCTCCATGATTACTCATAAGTTAATCTCATTGCAAACATCTCTAAATGAAACATCTCAATGAAAATATGTTCCATGACCAAACTAGACTTTTAAATTGGGAGTGATGAACTGAATCCCACCCTGAAAACCAACTAATATTGACCAACATATGGTGAAACCATAAAGAGATATGGGTCGGCCTACCCACAATTTAAAATAACAACCATTTAGGCCAACAGGAATGAACCAACTCAAGGAATACTAAAACAGATCATACCCCCACCATAAGGGGCCTGATGGAAGAAAATACAAACCAAACATAAATCACTTCACAATTTACCAACCACATGGTATATGACCATATATAGATGAGCACAGACTAAAATTGAAACTGATTCACAGGGCCTTCCATACCAGAACAACAAAATGGAGATTCAAATCCAAACAGGGACAACCATTGGAATAGCATGAATATAAAAAACAATACTTTTCCATCAATTAGGAATTTACAAAAAAGGAAACGTGTAACAAGAAGCCTCAAATTTCCCACATCCAAATGGTGAATACTAGGCTGGATTAAATATTCCCCATACCCAAAATGGTTTCTTAACTACATGAGAAACCTCACTCTAAGACCTATGGATAATCCAAGATGTATTGAAGCAGCTTCTTCCATATATCCAGGAGATAATATTACTCGGTCGGAATACCTTCTTTTTGTTTCATGAGTGACCACACATCCTACCAGTCAAAACCAAAAGAAAGAAACACCCAATGCAACTCACTTTCTCAAAAATAGAATTTTCACCAATACAATGACTGAATATATGCACATGTATTATCCTCATTCACTTAGAATGAGAATCAAAAGAAACAAGATGCCCACAGAACACACCTTCATTTAAAATAGAAAATTCATAATTTCAAAAAGAAAAAAAATGCTTCCATTAAACCAAAAATTCTGAAAAGATTCTAGAACATCCACTTTTTCATTTTAAAGAATGTAAAACGTCAATAAAAACCACTAGTAAAAACCCTTACAAAACTAGAATCACGCATTTGAAGGGACATTAAACTAATCCCCAAACGGCGCACTACTCCTACCAACAGATTGTGTTTTTTTTCAATGTGGTGGACCTAGCTCCAGAATTATTTAAAGAAACTCTGTGAAACTACTGTTACAAGTGACCTAGGAATCCATAGTAATAGATGCTCCTCCACGCATTCAGACATGATGTATTCCAATGACCACACTTTCCACACTAATGTAATAGATTGATCCTATAGCTGAATGATGCTGATGAAACATCCAAACACCTTTTAATATGTGTCCAACACTAATAGCTTCGGGCTGGTCTCTATTACTAGAATACCCTTCACCACTCCTAGGAAATACCTTTAAGCATAATGGTGTATACTTCATCTTTAACAACTAAGGAAACTCAAGGAAACTAATGTTTCCCATAATTGTTTTCTGCATTAACTCTTCCGCTTCAAGGGGATCTGATTGACCATTAAAATGGAGGAGGATTCAACTTTTAAAACTCAAGAATAGAGCATACGGGTTAATAAAATGGAGGTTCTAATGATGGTGAACTACCCATGGACACAATTGGAATATACATTCTATCTTGTGGGGGTGTACGCTATCCAATAAAAAAATCCAAAACTCAATCAAACTAATCCATTGGACAAAAAATATACATCTCAAACTCTTAATACATAAAAGGGAACCAACTTAATGGCATCCCAAAATGTTTTTCAAAAAAAACCACTATCCATTATCTCAAAACCAATTCGTCGATAGGAACTCAAACTTGTAACACCATTCGAACATGAAGAGTTATAAAAAGAAAAAAACCTCACAAAAAAATTCCCAAATCACATGAAAACACACCACATAACTATTAGTTATCAAAACTTCACACCTTCTCTTAAAATAATTTTTCAAAATAAAATAACATTGGAGGGTTTCAAACTCACCAATGGTATTCCATGGAACCTCACACATGTATATTCTCCTGCAAAACCAGGCACTAATCCAATTTTACACACATATCCATGAATTTGGACACTCTTGGAAATACCAAAGGTTAAAAAAACTTTTTCCACTTTCCAAGACAAAACATTCAACCCAAAAATTCAACATATTAACTTAATTCTAATTTAAAAATTCAAAACAAATCAAAATCTCACAAACCACTGAATAAAAAACCATTTTCAAACACCACACATCAATTTTTTTCATCTTTCTCACAATAAAATCCAATTTTATATCACTTTTGGGACCACTAAAAATATCATTCCATCATAAAACATATGAATGAACTCATTTTTTCATATTTTAAAAAAAATTCAAAGCCCTCTTTAAAACAGATTCTTGTTTTAAAAAAATTGATAAACCATAGGATTTTATTATTAAAACCCAATATTGATAAAATCATCCCAATTTATAAAAAATAATTTTATAAGAACCCACTTTTGAAAATATTCCTTCAAAATGATCCAGAAAATTTATTTTCCACCTTCCCAAAATAGAACCATTACCACTTTAAATCCAATTTCACTATTCCAAAACAAGATCTTTCAATATAATTTTCATAACCCAAGAAGACACAAAATAACTCAAAAGGGAAAACTACTTTTGATGGGTGACTTGTCCATACGGTTTGCGGATATACACCAATAGAACATTCATCACATAGAATATTATAGGACTATGTCCTCAGCTCCACATGGATTTCCAGGCCCTACGAGCTAATTGATACCACTGACCCAACTCTTATTTCATTTCCCAAACACAAAACACACTATAAGATAAAAATAAACAAAATAAACATGACTTCCTAGGGAAACTCATGGTTCTTCCCAGAAGGTGTTGTCCAAACACTCCCCCAAACCGACGCCCAAGCCCTACGAGCTCACTAATTAACATGTATATTTACACAGAAGCCTTTGAAACATTTCTAAGAGGACATTTTATTTAGAAAAAAACTATTCTCAAGGAAATAATTTCTAGGAAAACCATTTCTCAAAAATAATTCATCAAAATAAAATATACAAAAGTTCCACCATATACCCACTGATGGAACCACATCAAATAAGCATCATGACACAATAGAGCACCATGGGTAAATACCTATAGTTAACTAGCACAAGTGGAACTCTAGAAACCTTGTACCTCAGTGAAACATGGTATAGCAACCACAACCAAATAAATCCTCAAGAACAATCCACTAGAGAGGAAACTATCAAAAATTCTACTATTATCCAATCATCATAATAGTTTAGTTAGGGTTTTAATTTTAAATCCAGCTAATTGAATTCGATTCATTCCACATTGGAGTAAAATAGTGTTAAGATACTAGAAGAATCCAGGAGTTAGACTTCCAAATCACTAGCCTATTAGTTATATGTTTCCCACATAGGTACCTAGGATTTTCCTTGTTGTAAAATTACATTTCAAAAATCACACAAATCATCATTTTCATATACATATGTCATGAATCAAATGAATACAAGGAATTACCCACTTGAAAATTTACACATTTAATCCAAAGATCAAAATTTCATAATGAAACAACCCTTTTTCCATTAATAAAGCCACTTGATTTCATAGTCACACTAAAATCATTTAGAAATAAAAATTTTCACCACATTTAAAATTTATGAAAACAAATTGAAAGCATAAAAATAAAAAAAACATATGAAATATAACCATTTTCTTGGCTAAGCCCATATTCTAGTTCATTTTGAAACATACATCACATTACATTCATGATTCAATGCCATAATTAAGGTTCACAATAAAATATCCAACATTATAAAAAAATCATTCCTCTTGAAAAAACCATTTTTGATATATTCACACCTCAAGTGACTTTAAAAACACATTCCATATCTTTAACCCAATTCATGTAACATATTTGAGAAACAAAACAATGAATCACACATGAAAACACAACCATTACCCTCTAACTATCAATATTCATCAAATGAACATATCAAAAAATTTCAAAAACATGATTTGAACCACGCAAATATTCTATATAAAAAAACTCATCCCATAATGTAAAAGCATGGAACGACCTTCCTCACACATGGAAACTTCTAGAAATTGGTGTGAAACTACAACCGCACAACCGTAAGACCCTATAAGGGAATTATTAGACATTGATAATTAATATGTCCCCAAAAAACAAAATATTAAACCCTATTAAAGTCAAAAACACCACTAGAAATTTATTATTCAAGAAAGAAGGGGGAAGAACACTAGATATATAGATAAATCAAGAAAATATGGGCTCAATTAATGTTTCCATGAATTTCCCATGCAAAAACCACCCAAGGGTTGAAGATATAAAGACTCTAAGAAATCATGGAGGAGGCTCCCATGGATGAAAATCCCAAAAGGGTAGGTGTTACTGAAATATGGTTAAAAATTGATGATGGTAGAAAGGAAAATTCTACCTTAGTAACGACATCAACAATCCACATGATATTACTACATAGTTTTCCAAACCATGTGGTAACCGTGCACCCCTCACTATCAAATAGGCATACAACACACAATTACCCAAACCGTGTGGTTAACCACTATAAAAAATGACACCTACCCACATGGATTCTTGGGAAAGTAATATGGTTTCTCCTAACCATGCACAACCCATGTGCCACCTACTACTAAGAAATTTTTTTTCATTTTTCATAGAAAACACTTGTGGAAACTACGAATTAACCAAGGGACAAAATCTAATAAAGGAAATCCTTAAAAAAGACATAGATGTGATAAAACCTGATATAGTTAGAACTTAATTTTAATTCTTATGGGTATATATTCCTCATGATATCATCCATGTTGTTTTATTTTCTGACCACATTCCCATGAGTGATGAAATACCAATCTCTACGTACACACTCCCTTGAGATTCTCTGCATTATAACATTTCCACATACAAATATTTCATAAATGTAGGGTGATACTCGCTCAGTGTGTCATCATATTTCCTTCATTAGGGCATGTTCCAAGAAATATCCCACATTATTTTAGGTGTAAATATTCAAATTACATATACTAACCATCAATATTAGGCTATATTCCCATTGTGAATATTTATAAATAACTATCAATTTGTGGTCCCTTGATCAGCCATCACTAAGAAACTCATGCCTAATAATAATTACAGAGTGACATTAAATTTTATGGATTATTACATTGTATGGAAACCTAAATTATTTAACACTAAATAAATGGTTTCTTATTCCTATTATTATAGGATACATAGGGTTGCTCCTCAACGATCAATCAATCATTAAAACAATGGGTAATAAGTATCATATAGATGTTCGCATTGATATATGTTTTCAATCTCATATTAACACAATCGGTAATAAGTCCCATCCTAATAATTTTTGAAGGATTTATGAATGTGAATTAATTATAAGAAAGTGTCCTAAAATAGGAAATAATACCCCAAAATAGGGTGTGAGGGGCTTGAACATCCATCATCATTATCAATTTGAGTTTCCATGAATCACGGGTGAGAATCCCCTTTGACTAACTACCACTATAAAGTGGGTATATCATAAAATATCCTACCATGGGTGTGAGATTAATCGGGTACGTCACAATCTATGAAAAAACCATGTATGAGACCATTTAATAAAGGAATAGTGAACCAATTTAAATATTCTGAAAGAATACCCCCACCCCCACCATAACCAAGTAGTGATATAATGTTGATTATAGTGAAAAAGACAACTTATCACGGTATTCATGATATCATCTGAAAAAACATAAACATGATGATATCCAAACGTAAGGTTCAAATTTGAGTTCCACTACTCCCCCTACAACTTATTAAGAAGGACATTGATCCTTGAAATTTGGCATTTCTTATTTAATACCACATTTTTTTAGCGAGATTAAATTTAAACCTCAAAAAATTTTATGCCTTCCTAGGTAATAGAACATGAGATACCCAAGGCATCATAATGATCATTTTTTAATGAATAGTGAAAAATTAAGTATTTTAATTCAAACTTCCTTTTAATATAATTTATTTATATGGTTATATTATCTTTTTAAATTATTTTAAAGTGTAATACGATTATATTTTTACCATTTAATCCAATGTTGGTAATTGGATGAAATTTCACTTTTAAATTGGACAAAAATACATGTCAATCTTTTAGTAGTTTTTACTTCTTAAAAACACGCTTTCTCATTTTGAAAATGGGAATTAAGATTAAATTAATTAATGGAAATTATATGTTTTTAATTTGAAAAAATATAAATAATTTTTTAATTCTAAAAATCAAAATTATCTTTGGGTGAATTTTTGGTATTTTTCTGAAAACGTTTAACTTTTTATGAATTGTGAAAAAACACTCCATAGTAGTTAAAAACCACCTTTTTCATTTAAATGAAATTTTACCACTTTTTTGAATTGATTTTAAAAAATCCAACATAAATTTTTTTTATATGAAAGTAAAATGTTGTTCAAAAAGTTGGAAATAATTTTTGTGAATAGTATCTTTTGACTTTTATTTACCGTAGTTAAAGTTAAATATGGCAATTCAAGGTAAAAATAATATTATAATAATAAAAAATTACTGTAACACTTGTACTAACCTTATTGGATGATTCATGGACAACCCATACAATCCTTGTGTGAGACTTTTGGCCTTTGAAATCCATTTGGGTAAGATAATGACATTAATATCTTTTTATTTAAAGTAACAATAAAAATATCATAAACATGTGTTGTTTTGATAAAAAAAATTAATGTTGGGTTATATAATTTATATTTTTTTTATATAAGTAGTAATTATAAATCTAAAAAGATTTCATAAATCATGGTAATTTATTTATAATTTTTGGACATCAAATAATTTTATTTATTTATGACATAATGATGATGTAATGATTACCACATTAGTGAATGTTTTAAATAAATGAGATTATAAATAATAAAATAAATATATTTTGATACTTTTTATTCCATCCACTAATTTTATTAATTAGGATTCTTGTTATGTTTGAATTAATGATTTATTTTCTATAAAATCTAGTTGGTTTGGATTTTTTAAAAATTCATGATATGAATAGTATTAAAATTGACATAAATGAGTTTTTAAATAAATTAATATTTTATTAGATGATAAAATAGTCCTAAAAATATAATATTCGTCCAAATGACATATATGATGTTAAAATTTTCATTAAGGAACCATTTTGGGTCTCTTGGAATTTTATATTAACTATATTAACCATATAGATTGAATACACAAGAAACCATGGTACAACTCAAATTAATTAAGTAAGGGTTAAAGCTAAATGATAAGGTTAAATTTGAAACTCAAACTTGTCTAAAACCAATTTTCTAAGATTATTTCGAATAATATTTATCTTATCTTATAATATAATGAGTTATGGTCCTTTTGAAACCTAAAATACTTTTATAATAAAATAATATTTTCAAACTTTCTTAAAGAGCCCCTCCTCCCTCTTATAAAAGGACACCACTTATAACTCATTACTTACACCTCTCAGGCCCATTTTCTCATCCAAAGCCTACAAACTTAAGCTCCCAAGATCCTCCTTTTCCTCCTATAAGCCTTACCTTAGTCAGAAGGAACTACAAGGAAGCCTTTTGGTTCAAACCAAATGGAGTTACCCAATTTAAAGGTGACGTCTTCCCTCAAGTTCTCTTCTTTTATTTTACTTCTTCACTCCATATGATCTTTTTATTATTTGAATACATAAAAACACCAGTATCCTCAATATAATAAGTTTTTTTATGAAAATTATTTGAGCTAAACTTACATACACCTCTATTTAATGGATAAAAACATATTGTTTCTGTGTACGACGAACTAGTGCCTCACGAAACCATGATGTTTCAATCTTCTCCTACAACCTCCAATGGTATAAATTATGATGGAACTGTATTTATATGTGATATATATTATATTTATATTTTTTATATGCATCAGTATTTTTCATTTAGATAAATCCTTTATGGTTTCCATAATGGGTAAATACAATAATTTCATTTGAGGAAGTGCGGACTACCACCCCTTCAAAGTGATATGACTCGTTCATGCCAAACATGGAACATATAACGGATAGAATTAATGAAATTATATATGATATTATACTGGATTTATAATATACCTATGTATAATTATGGTTTCATTCCATTAAATATGAAATATAAATGAAAGTGGCATTCATGCGTACGTACGTCTTACCATCTCAATGAACGGTGCATTTCATTTATTATCTCCAAATGTTATGTACTATTATAAATACATATATATAATAGATATATACTATATATATGATATCGAAATAATTAATATAATTCTGAAGGTAATGTAATTTTTACCACATGGACAACTTGTAATTATATTAAGTTCATTTTTGACTCAAGTACGAAATATCGACAAAACAACTGTTATTAACATAAATGATTATATAATGTCTATAACGTGGTAATAATTGATATAAAAGGAAAATTAAACATGACAAATGTTCTTAATAAAGTGGAAATTAACTTTAGTTTATTATTCAAGAGATTAAAGGATGAATAAGTCAAGTCGGACACGAGGTAAGGGACTTCATCTCAATCTCCTTTCACTAAGGCATATTTTGATTTATACACGACATTATTTTATACGGTGTATAAACCCCTATGAATTTTAATTTCATTCAAAGGTAATGTTCTTATATGTAGTGTTTTACTAAATTACAAAGGGAATCTTTATTTTTAACGTATGCGGTGACAACGACCTTTCCACCGCTGTGAGAGTTATTTGATATTTGGCTTACTTAAAAATTCATAATGTTTTTAAAAGGAAACTAAATACCACATACACTTTTGCATATTTTGGAATTGAAAGTGGTTTGGATAATGGATTGGTAATGTCAATATATTTAAATTATATATTGTGATTGAAATGTTGAAATGTTATCTTTCTTTTATGTTTATTATATGTGTTATGAATATGTAATTGTTCTTGGGAATTTTTTATGTATACAGGTGGTTCTGTAAAAACCCTAGGGAGGGTGAGCTCGAGATAGCTCTCCAATGCATTGGGTAATGTGACAGAGGTAAATGTTAATGTTTCTCCTAAGAGATTTAGGGAATACACAATTATGGTTATTCCAAATGTAACTCCCTACGTAGCTATGAAAGCTACAATGTATGTTTGATATGGATGCCACAAGTTACCTTTATGATTTATGATTTCTATGTGTTATTCATAAAGCTTATGATTTCATGAGTTATGTTAAGAATCATATGTTTTGTATGTATTGATGAACTAATGTTTTCTTTATATTATTTTTTAACCTTTACTGAGCTTTTTAAGCTCATCCCATGTTTTTGAAATGTTTTCCACAGGGTATAAGGTAGGGTAAAAGAAAGGAAGAATTCAAGAACATTTATATCAAGAAAATAATTATTGTTTTCTTTTAAGAATTTTTATTTTATAAAAAATGGATACTGAGTAGAAGTGTCTAGATTGTAAAATTTGATATGTAATGTAATAGTTATGTCCTAATTCTCTAAAACATTAAACCTAAAAAGATCCTCAATGTGAATTATTAACTTAATTAAAGATTATGTAATGTTTAAGGCCGGGGCATTATAATTGGTATCTGATGTCAGTTTAGATAACATTAGAAGTTAGGATATGTTTTAATTAATATTCATAATTTAATTTATGTTAATATTGAAATGATATAGAATTTCATATTACCAAGTTTCTTCGCCTAATATATTTATGTGTCTATAATGGTTTTCTACAAAGGAAATAGGGTAGCTATGATGGGAAGGTATACAGAGGGAAATGACCTTCTAATCAGTATCTTAAGATGGTCAGAATCAAAATTGAACTATTTGTTGCAGTGATGGATTAGTTGACTCAGGTGATAAATGGTGGTTGTATTTTTTTATGATATTTTGTTATATTCTAAAAGTAAATAGGAGCATCAAATTCATTTAACGGTTGTCTTGAAAACTGTAAAATAAAATAAACTATATGGGAAATTCATAAAGTGTGAGTTTTGGTTAAAAATAATTTCTTTCCTTGGTCACATTGTTTCTAAGGATGGCATAACCATTGATCCTAATAAAACAAAAGTTGTTGAAAAATTGCCAAGGCCTACCAATATCACAAAGAATCGTAGTTTTCTTGGATTAGCGGGTTATTAAAGAAGGTTTATTGAGAGTTTTTTACTGTTATCTAGCCTACTGACGAAGTTAACTCGAAAAGGTGTTAATTTCATTTGGACAAAAAAATGTGATGATTTTTTTCAGGAATTGAAAAAAAAATTGGTGAATGCAATAGTTTTGGAGCTGCCTTCTAGAGATGGTGAGTTTTTTATCTACAGTAATGCTTCATTGAATGGACTTGGTTTTATCCTTATGCATAATGATCAGGTAATTTCTTATGCTTCACGTCATTTTAAACCTCATGATTTAAATTACCCTACACATGATTTGGAATTAGCTGCTCTATTTTTTCCTTAAAATTTTGGAGGCATCATTTATTTGGAGTAAAATATGAAATATATACTAACCACAAAAGTTTGAAGTATATATTCACTTAGAAATAATTGAACATGATACATAGGAGATGGCTTGAATTAATCGAGGAATATTATTTCACGATCCATTACCATCCGGGAAAGGATAATAATGTGGCTGATGATTTGAGCCCGAAAATTAATGCTACATTAACCATGTTACATTTGGAACAAGATAATTTTATTAACAATTTGATGATATTTGGAATATAAGTTGTTTGTGAAGCAGATCCCTTAGTTTTGTTTCAGGTGTCAGTGAAATCATCTCTATCATACATAATTAAGTAAGCGCATAAGGAAGATAGTGAGGTGCAGAAAAAGGTATAGTTTGTTAAGAAGGGTAAGTTTCCTGATTTTAACACTGATAATGATTGTGTTTTGAGGTTGAAAAGAGTTTATGTGTGCCTTGTGATCCATATTATAAGAAAGAGTTATTATGTGAAGCTAATAGTTATCAGTTTTTAGTTCATCTTATCAGTACTAAGATGTATAGAGATATTCAGGAGTATTACTGGTGGGATAGAATGAAAAGAGATATTACTTACTTTACAATGAAGTGTTTGACTTGTCAATAGGTTAAAACAAAGAGATAGTTACACAAAGGGATGCTTCATCATTTACCGATACCAGAGTGGAAATGGGAAAATATATCCATGGACTTCGTTGTGAGATTACTAAATACATCTTGAGGTAATAATGCAATCTGGGTTATTGTTGATTGATTGAATAAACCTGCTCATTTCCTTTATATTCATGATATTTTGTCTCTACGTCAACTTTATCAGTTGTATGTTAAAGAGATAATCAGTTTTCATAGAGTTCCCCTCTCCATTGAATCTAATTGTGATCCCAGGTTTACTTATGACTTTTATAAAGGCCTTCAGTAGTAATTGGGTACTGAATTAAATTTTAGTACATCTTTTCATCCACAATCAGATAGGAAGTCAAAACGAACAATTCAGCCATTGAAAGATATGTTATGTGATTTCTCAATGGATTACTAGGGAATTTGGGACCAACATCATTCTTCAGTTGAATTTTCATATAATAATAGTTTTAATTCCACTATATAGATGGCTCCATTTGAGGCATTATATAGAAAGCAGTGTCGAACTCTAGCTTTTTAGGATGAAGTAGGTGAAAGGAAGTTTATGGGACCAGAATTGGTAGAAGATATGGCAGAAAAAGTTCAATTGATTTAGAAGCAAATGAGAATAGCTAATAGCAGGAAAAAAAGTTATGCGGATAACCAGAGGAAAGATATTTCTTTTGAGGTAGGTGATCATGTCTTTCTCAACATTTCTCTATGGAACAGTGTGTTGTGTTTTGTAAGAAGGGAAAGTTGAGTCTGAGGTTCATTAGACCTTATGAAATCCTGGATAAAGTTGGATCAGTTATGTACATAGTGGAATTACCTCCAATTTTATCCTAGGTAGACAATTTCTTTTATGTTTCAATGTTGAGATAGTATATTCTAGATCCATCTAATGTTTTGAGTCTAGAGGTAGTTAAGTTGGAAGAGAATCTTTTTTATAAGGAACAACCAGTCCAGATTCTTGACTGTAGAGAGTAAGTGTTGCGGAATAAGGTAGTTCATTAAGTAAATTTTTTTTGAAAAAACCATATGGTTGAAGAGGCAATGTGGGAATCTGAAAATTCTATGAGGGATAAATACCCCCATTTATATGATATGGGAATAAAATTGCGAGAACACAATTTCCAAAATGGGGAAGGATGTAACATCCCAGGTAAATAAAAAATATAATATTTTAATATTTATTAATATTTGTGAATTAAATATTAATTTTACTTTAAAGGGTATGTCATGTTTGATGGAATACCCAATACGCAACAATAGGTTTCTTTGAAATCTTACGTTGCACATAATGTTGAGTTATAATGAAAAATAATAATATAATTTAATTATTTTAAATGGTAGTTAACTCCTAACTATTGTATTGGTGGGAATGAACAGAACTAACTAAAATATGATTATACATGTTTTTTAAATGTTTTTACATTTATCCAATAAAAGTTAGAGGCTTAAAATGTGAATGAATCCAATTTTAAGCACAAACACTCTAATATTCTTTAGAAGGTCAATTTACCACCTTTTAATGGAGAACCCTTTTTAAATCTAGTTTTTGTCACTTTTATATGTTCTCTTTGAAAAAATAATTTTATTTTATATAATAGGGACATAAAAATTTACTTTGGATTAAATTTTGGTATTTTTCTGATCATATTCATTTTTTAATAAATAGTGAATAATACAGCGTTTTAATTCAAAACTGCATTTTAATATTATTTATTTATATGGTTATATTATCTTTTTAAATGTGTTTAAAGTGTAATTGGATTATATTTTTACTATTTAATACAATTTTTTTCATTGGAAGTTGTTTCACTTTTAAATTGGACATAAATACATGTCAGTCTTTTGGTAGAATTTACTTCTTAAAAACATGTTTTCTGGATTTGACAACGGGAATTAATTTTAAATTAATTAATGAAACTTATATGTTTTTAATTTGTTAAAATAGAAATCATTTTTGATTTCTCAATATCAAAATTATCTTTGGGTGAAGTTTTGGTGTTTTTCTAAAAACATTCAATTTTTGGTGAATAGTGAAAAACACTAGGTAGTAGTTAAAAACCGACTTTTTCATTTTAATGAAATTTTAACACTTCAATAAATTGAATTTTAAAAATCATACATACATGGTTTCCATAATTATGTAAAATTTTGTTCAATAAGATTAAAATACGTTTTGGTGAATATTATCTTTTGTCCTTTTAATTACCGCAGTTAAAGGTAAATAGGGTAATTCAAGGTAAAATTAATATTATAATAATATAATATTAGCTTAAAACTTGTTATAACCTTATTTTATGAGTCATGTCCAATCTATAAAATCGTTTTGTGAGACTTTTTTCCTTTTAAAGCCTTTCGGGTAAGATAATGATATTACTAACTTTTTATTTAAAGTAAAAAAATATCATAAACATGTATTTTTTTGCTAAATCAATCTTAATATGGGAATATATAATTGATATTTTTGACTAAAAATAGGCATTATAAATCTAAATTAATTTTATAAATCATCATAATTTATTTATAATTTTTGGACAACAAACAATTTATTTCTTTATGAAACAATGATGATGTAATGATTACCTCATTAATGAATGTTTTAAATAAATGAGATTATAAATATTAAAATATATTTTTTTGAAACTTTTAATGAAATCCACGAAATTTATAGATTATTATTACCTTATATATTTTAATTAATGAAGTGTTTTTTAAATAATCAAGTTGGTTTGGAATTTTTAAAAATCCATGATATGAATAGTATAAAAATTGACATAAATGAGTTTTTAAATAAATTAATATTTTATTAAATGATCCAAATAGTCCTAAAAATCTAATATTCCATAAGATGACATATATTATGTTAAAATTTTCATTAATGATCCATTTTGGGTAGCTTGTCATTTTATAGTAACTATATTAACCATATGGAGTGAATACACAAGAAGACATAGTAAATGTAAAATTAATTAACAAATGGTTAAAGCTAAATCATAAGTTTAAATATCACTCCCAAACTTTTCTAAAACCTATTGGCTGAGAGGATTTAGAATAATATTAATCTTATCTTAGAATTTAATTAGTTGTGGTCTTTTTGAAATATAAAATACTTTTATAATACAATAATATTTTCAAACATTCTTAATGAACCCATCCTCCCTCTTATAAATGGACACCACTACTAACCCATTACTCACACCTCTCAAGCCCTTTGGATAATCCAAAATATACCCTAATAATCTCTCAAGATCCCTATCTTCCTCTTAGAAGCCTTACCTTATGAATAAGGCACTTAAAATAACTTTTTGGACCAAACCAAAGGGAGGTACCCGATTTTAAGTTAACATCTTCCCTCAAGTTTTCTTATTTTATTTGACTTGTTCACTCCCTATGACCTTCTTATTATTTGTTTACATATAAATATAAGTATTCTCAATATAAAAGGTTGTTTTTATGAGAATTATTCTAACTAATCTTACACACACCTCCATGTAATGGGTAAAATAACATACTGTTTTTATTGATGGAAAACTACTATCTCACGAAACGATGATTGTTCAATCTTCTCCTACCACCTCTTATAGTGGTTGTTATGATGGAACTGTATTGATGAAGCAAGAATTTTAACATATTTTATACTGTGTTTAAATGTTATAATACCCACCATAGTTTTATTTTATGGTTAATTGTCACTTTTTTATGTTTTAGTATTATTTTGAGCTCAAATGAAAAAATGGATTAATTTTGGGATTTAACTGTTTTATTTATCTTCTGTATTTCGGAAATATAATTTTATAAAATGAATGAAATTTTGAAATTAATTTTTTTATGGTTTTCTAGCATCATGGGCCTTATTTTATCCTTTTGGATCTACATCTAAATCAATCATTTGGTGGTCATAAAACATCTCACAATCTGTGCCTCGAAAACTGTGCGCAGATCTGAAAGGTTTTAAAGATGAGATTTTATCTCGAAGAAGATCGGTCCATTGTAGCTGAAATTTTATTAAGGATCTATAAGAGATATTAATTAACATTTTTAATTAAGGATTACATGTCTAAATCCACTGATTACAAGGCCATAATTTCATGGTAATTTGGAGTTGTGGAATACAAAGAGTCACCTGGACCTATTAAATGTTCCACACTAAAACAGCCATAACTCCTTACGTAGACCAATAAACCTGAACTTTTCTAGAGGCACGCGTAATGAATAATGTAACAGCTTTCAAGAAGAGTCTATTTACCAATTATTACATTTAATGGTCCTAAAAGTCATGAACTTCGGGAAGACAAAATTGAGAGAGATTTCTTCAACCCATTTTCTCTATAAATTTGTACCTCCTCTCTTTTTACAAGGATATCCATTTTCAAGGGGAAAGGTTGATTATTTTTGTTGTAATAGTTACTTTTATTTTTAATATATATTAGTTTATCTTTCCTCTTCATACCTTATTTCTTCCATTTATTTTATTTTATGCGTTCTTCCACTGTTATTCCCTTCTCAACTCCACTAAAAATAGAGAAATAACCTCGGTGCTTGTTCGAGGGAGGGAATGGTGGTTTGATTGAGTTCATTGTACATTAGTTTCTAATCCCCTTATTTAATTCTAATAATTTTTGTGGTGGTTAAATTTATTATGGTGAGCGGTCGCACCATTTTCTCTACCACCAATTTCTTCTTCTCGTTTATCAATTTTCCTTCCCTTCGCTATTTGTGTCGTGCATATGGTGGAGTATGGAATGAGTAATGATGGTCATAAAAGAGGTATCCTAGTTAACTTTAGGAAGGGAATTACCCTGTATGTAGAGGTATCAGTAAGGGGTGATGACATTTCAAATGAGAAGGTAAGGTGTGATAGGTCTTGATAACCTCATTGAGTTGAATATTGAGATTCTTTTTAAACAATGATATCAACCACCACAACCTCCTAAGAACAACGTCATAATTTCTCTTTTCTAACTTCTTTATTTATTTCATTGAATTAGTATATTTTATATTTATATATTATGTATTTCAATTCTCCTCCCCATTTATATTAGTATCATAATTTATATTAGTTAGTTTATAATGGTGATAATAGGAAAATAGTTCATGTTAGTGGCCTCCTTGTGATCGACCTCAGGGTGTGCCACTATGGTACATTATTAGGTTAATAATAATTTAATTGAATTGTGGTTTTCAAAAAAAAACAATCTCATAAATTTGGCACTGTTTCTGGGGAGTCGAACTCTTATGCACACTATTTTTCATAAAAACCCAAGAAAAAATTAAAAATTTCAAAAAAAAAGAGCTTCATTGAATATCATTCTTTTTTTCGGTTGAGATGGATTATTTTAGTGATTTTTAATATTCTTGGCCAAGTTTTGAATTTTCTATCATGGAAGAGACTTCTATGATGAAAATGGAAAAGAATTCCCTAATGATTCAAAATAATTTCAAAATCCTTGAACAAGCAAGCAAGATGGTAGCATCGTTGGTGACTGAAGTTGAAGAAGTTAAAGCTCTATGGCTGGAACAACAACATAACCAAGATGAAGAAGAATAGTTAAATGTTGTTCCACCAACATTTGATTTTGAAGAACCCATGGATGACTTGAATACTCTTTTTGAAGATCCAATCATCACTACATGACCATTTCTTGAAGAGGTTCCTGAAGATGACAAAACAGCTGATACAATTGTGGGAGATCAACATGCTTTGGATGAACATTGGTTAGATTTTGTTGAAGACAAAAATTTAGTGATCCCCCAATCTTTTTAAAAGAATAATTAGTATCTCTATACCCATCTCTTGATTTGGAAGAAGATTAAGAACTCCCAGCTAAAAAATAATTCCCAGTGGCCTTGCCTGAATAGATCGTATTTCAAGCTAACCTACACGAAAGGGAATATTTTTATATTGATTCTTCATGTTTTAATCATATCCAAGTGGAATTATTTTCTGAATTCCATTATGAATTTTTTGAAATAGTATTACATTAGAAAGCCCTGTATTCTGATGTTAAAGAGACCACACATGTTATGGCAGTGAAAAAAGAGGACCCATTCTTCCTCATTCTCCCATATTCTAAATTATACCACATTGAAAAGGGGAAGGAGATATTATACTCTATTCATGGGTTCCTCCATGACTGTTTTAGGCTGAATAGAACTTGGAGAATGAGTTTATGGTGGTTTATAATCATGAAACCCTATCCACCATCGGATTGGGGTTAAACCGCTGCAACTGTCTGCCTAGGGGCAGTACAAACCTATCCCCTGCTTGGGGGTCAAACCAATAATTATCCTCTTTCTTTTCTATTCCTATTTTTTTATTTATTTTTATCATATTTTCATTATTTCATTCCTTTTAGTTCAAGTGGTAGTAGCTAAGATCATAACTCAAAGCTTCCACTGAAAAATAAAGTCTGGTTGTATCTTTATTTCCCTTTATTTTTCTTCCCTTATATTTATTTTTTATCAAGCTGTAATAAAGGGTAGTGAAATATATGTGTGGGGGAGTTTCCACCTGCTTAGTTATTTTGTGTACTTTCCTTTTCTTTTTCTTTTTCATTTTTAAAAACCTTGATCTTTAATGAAAATTCTGATCATTTATCACACACTAGTTGATTTTAAGAGAGTTGAAATGATTTTTGAAAAAATGGATTTTAAATTATTGTTTATGTGAGAAACTATTTTCTTGAAATGGATTTTCAAACATTTTTATGATTTTGGCCGATTTGTGAAATCCATGCCCATGAAAAACTGACTCAAAACAATTTTCTTATCATGTGATCTATTCTGAACCACTTTGGAATATTCTTTCTAATACCCATACTTTCTTGAGAGAATCTTGGATTTTGTGTGAGAACTAGAACTTGGGACTTTTCTCTTTCGAAGCTTTAGATTTCATGGAATGTTTTTGATATGATTGAGGAATTTGTTTGGATAGACATATTTTATCTTGAGACCTACCTTTACATATATCCTTCATTAGCCATTAGATTCCATGAATTTCCTTATAGGTTTAAGCCACATTACAAGCCGATGTCTCCTTAGATTCCCACACTCTTGGTATTTTTGCACTGATATTTAAAGTTTGAGAGTGGGGGGAGGGCCTTTCGTGTGCGTTATTTGGCATGTGTTTCATTTATGGGGGATGTGATGTGTGGGTCAAAATTTTGGGCAATGGATGATAAAGATCAAGTTGCGCATGGGTAATCCTTTCATTGTTCTTTATTTGTTTCATCTGGTTCTCCTTCAAAAAAATGAAAAAATAGAAAAAATGGAGATGAGCTTGAATTTATCATTTTACATCATTCTATGACTCATGTACCTATCTAAATTCAAGGGCATGATGGTCATTATTTCATTTTATTCAATTTTCATCTCATTCTCCATGAAAAGAAAACAAAACGAAGAAAATAAAGATGTGCCTTTTTGGAGATTTACAAGAAAAAGAAAAAATAAATAGATAAAGGGGAGAAATTAGATGATATCCTTCTTTGTAATAATTTCTTGCATCATATACCATGTCACACAAAAAGAGGGTGGTGTTTTTTTTCACACTGTTAAGGGGATTGAGTGAGAAATTCCTATGTTTTCCCTTGAATATTCATGTATTGTGCTTAAGAGTCTAACCTCCTCTTTTCAGCCTTAATTTTTTAATCATTTCCCCACCAACCCTAAGCCACAGAATTCACCTGGAAAAATTCCTCATTATTGAATTAATTTTGATGTTTCATGCTGTGGAGAGATGAGAATTGTCACAATCCTATGCTGATACATGCACTTTCCAAGTATGACCGTAACTCCAGATTTAATTTCTCTTGAGTGAAGAGTGACACAATATTTCAAGGTGAGGTAGGTTGTGATTGGGCCATGGATGAATTTTTTAGGTTGAATAAATTTAAATGTGAGAAATGAAAATGATTAGGAAAACTTTTTTCATATAAGAGACATGATAAATTTCATTTTGGAAGAGATAATTGTTGTTTTCTCATTTTTTTTATTATTCTGTGAATTTTGATTTGGATATATGATGATTGCCCAGGAGTGAAATGATTAAGTGTGGGGGAGTGATGAAGCATGAATATTTTATACTGTATTTCAATGTTATAATACCCACCATAGTTTTATTTTATGGGAAATTGTCACATTTTTATGTTTTAGTAGTATTTTGAGCTCAAATGCAAAAATGGCTTAATTTTGGGATTTAACTGTTTTATTTGTCTTCTGTATTTTGGCCATATAATTTTCTAATATAAATAAAATTGTGAAATTCTATTTTTTATGGTTTCATAACATCATGGGCCTCATTTCATCCTTCTGGATCTACATCTCAATCAATTATTTAGAGGTCATAAATCAGCTCACAATTTGTGCCTCGAAAACTGTGCACAGATCTGAAAGGTTTTAAAGATGATATTTTATCTCGAAGAAGACCTGTCCATTAGAGATCAAATTTTATTAATGAGCTGGAATAGTAATTAATTAACATCTTTAATTAAGGATTCCATGTCTGAATCTGCTGATTATAAGGCCATAATGTCATGGGAATTTGGAGTTGTGGAATATGAAGAGTCACCAAGATTGATTAAATGTTCTGCACTAAAATAGCCATAACCCCTTCTTAAATAGACCAATAAACCTGAAATTTTGTGGTTACACAAGTAATGACTAATGGAACAACATTCAAGCAGGGTCAATTTACCAATTATTCTATTTAATTGTCCTAAAAGTCCTGAACTTCAGGCAGACATAATTGAGAGAGATTTCTTCAACCCATTTTCTCTATAAATATTTACCTCCTCTATTTTTACAAGGATAGCCATTTTCAAGGGGCAAGGTTGAGTATTTTTGTTTTAATAGTTAATTTTATTTTTAATATATATTAGTTTAGCTTTCCTCTTCATACCTCCTTTCGTCCATTTATTTTATTTGATGCTTTCTTCCACTATTATTCCCTTCTCAACTCCACTAAAAATGGAGAACTAACCTCAGCGCTTGTTCGAGGGAGGGAATAGTGGTTTGATTGAGTTCATTATACATTAATTTTTAATCCCTTTATTCAATTCTAATAATTTTGGTTGTGTTTAAATCTATTACAGTGAGTTGTCACCCCATTTACCCTACCACCAATTTCTTCTTCTCGAATATCAATTTTCCTTCCCTTCTCTATTTGTGTCGTGCATACAGAGGAGTATGGCATGAGTAGTGATGGTCAGTGAAGAGGTATCCAAGCTGACTTTAGGAAGGGAATTACCCCGTATGCAGAGGTCTTGGTATGGGGTGATAACATTTCAAATTACAAGGTGAGGTGTGACAGGTCTTGATCACCTCATTGAGTTGAATATTAAGATTCTTTATAAATAACGATATCAACCACCACGACCTCCTAAGAACAACTGCCTACTTTCTTTCTTCTAACTTAATTATTTATTGCATCACATTATTATATATTATATTTATATATTATGTATTTCAATTCTCCTCCCCATTTATATTAGTATCATATTTTATATTAGTTAGTTTATAATAGTGACAATTGGAAAATAGTGTGTGTTAGCGGTCTCCTTATGATCGACCCTAGGGTGTGCCACTATGGTACATTATTAGGTTAATAAGACATTAATTGAATTGTGGTTTGTTACAAAATTACTCTCATCAGGTATTTAAATTTTATATATATTATATTTATATTTCTTCTATTCTTCTGTAATTTTCAATTATAGAATAACTTTATGGTTTCCATAATGGGTAAATATGATAATTTCATTTGAGGAAGTGCGGACTACCGCCCCCTCAAAGTGATATGACTCATTCATGCCATATGTGGAATGTATAAAGGATGGAGTTAATGAAATTATATATGATATTGTACTAGATTTATAATATTCCTATGTATCATTATGTTTTCATTCCATTAAATATGAAATAGAAATGAAAGTAGCATTCATGGATACGTATGGCTTACCATCTCTATGAAAGGTGCATTTCATTTCTTATCTCAATAAATTATGTAATATTATAAATAAATAAATATACTAGGTATATATGATATATATGATATCTAAATCAAGAATATCATTCTTGAGATATTAGAATTTTGACAACATATACAACTTGTAATTATAAGAAGTTCATTTTTGACTCAATTACCAAATATTGACAAAATGACCGTTATTAACTTAAATGATTATATAATGTCTATAACGTGGTAATAACTGATATAAAAGGAATATTAAAAATGTAAAACGTTCTGAATAAAGTATAAATTAATTTTAGTTTATTATTCAGGATATTAATGAACGAATGAGTCAATTCGGACACGAGGTAAGGGACTGTGTCTCAATATCCTTTCATTGATGCATATTTTGATTTATATAAGAATTTCATTTATATGGTGTATAAACCCCTTTGAATTTTCATTTTGTTAAAATGGAATCTTTTTATATGTGGCATTTTACTAAACGACAAAGGTAATATTTTGTTTTAACGTATGTGTTGAAAATGACCTTTCTGCCACCACGATCATTATTTGATATTTGGCTTTCTTAACAAGTTTTATAATTTTTAAATGGAAAATAAATACCATATACTCTTTTACATATTTTGGTATTGAAAATGGTTTTGATAATGGATTGGTTATTTTAATATATTTAAATGATATATTGTGACTGAAATGTGGAAATGTTATCTTTACATTTTGTTTATTTTATGTGTTGTGAATATGTTATGGTTCTTTTTAATTGTTTACATATACAGGTGATTCCGTAAAAAACCTAGGGTGGGTAAGCCCGAGATAGATCTCCAATACATTGGGTAATGTGATGGAGGTAAACGTTAATTTTTATCCTAAGATAATTATGGAATATTCTATGATGTGTATTCCAAATGTAACTCCCTATGTAGCTGTGAAAGCTACAATGTAAGTTTGATATGGATTCAACAAGTTTCCTTTATGATTTATGATTTCTATGTTTTATTCATAAATCATATGATTTCATGAGGTATTTTAAAGAGATTATTTTTTTATATATTGATTAACTAATGTTTCATTCTTTATTTTTTGAACCCTTAATGATTTTTTTATGCTCATCCCATGTTTTTTAAATGTTTTTCATAGGGTATAAGTCAGGATAATAGAAAGGAATAATTCCATAAATTTATATCAAGAAAAGAATTATTATTTTCTTTTAATAATTTTTATTTTATAAAAAAATGGATACTGAGTAGAAGTTTCTACTTTGTAATATTTGAGATGTAATAAAATAGTTATGGTCTAATTCTCTATAACTCTAAACATGAAAAGATCTTAAATGTGAATTACTAACATAATTCATGATTATGAAATGTTTAAGGCTGGTGCCTTATAATTATCGAGTATTTTTATTAAGGTTCCATGTCTATTTTATGTCATCATATTATTCCTTATAAACCTTGTCCACTATTTTATTTTCATGTTTATACCCTTACTGGGATTTTCTAGCTCATCCCATTTGTTCATTTATTCCTTAGGTTATCGTATGAAGATAGAGGAGCTCAAATGAAGATATACAATATTTATGTATTATTAAAATAAATATTTTTTATTATATTTCAATTTTTTAGTTATATATACCTAATCATCCAAATACAGTAGACATTACAATCCTTGGCTTGTGATTTGATGGTTATTTATGATAAAAAACATGTAATAAATTGTTTAAAATTCAAGGGCCTCTATAAAACTTTATATGAATATAATTTGAAAATTATTAAATATAAAAATAATAAGTAGTAAAATTAACTTGAAAAAGGAAAAAAGAATTATAAAATAAAAATTTAATTATTGTGTTTAATTTTTCATTTTCAAAGGATGGAATAATATTTTGAACTTTATTAAAAAAGTTATTTTTATAAACATACATTGTTAAAATGGTATTAATTTTTTATTTTTGAGAAGGGATGACTAGTTTTTAATATCCTATAAAATAATTCATATATTATTTTCAAAAATATAGGAGAAAATGTTTTCCATGGAATAATCGTCATTTAATACACAATATATTTGTAAGAATGGGAGTTATTCTTACAAATAGTACAATTTTATTTAGTAAACTTCTTATCAAAGACATGTATATCAATAAATATATGTATCATATGATTAAGAAATTAAATACAACATAAAATATATGATAGTGTAAAATCACATAAATCATGAAAATTATATTCTTCTATGAATGGTTATGATCTAATTAAAATAATTGGCCATGAAAACTCCTTACCAAATTTAAAAATTTTGACACAAAAACCCCCCCTGAGAGTTATAACTATAAATAGAACATTGAGTATATTAAAATATATAAATATCATGATATATAATTAAAATATTTATGTATTCACACCATTTAAATTTAAATACGGTTTATTCCATAAACATACCTCAGGGGTTTCATGTTTGAGATAAAGAAATTAATACAAATATCACAACCATTGATGTAATGATCCATTGATGATGAATATATTAGATCATATTTTAAATTAAAATAAATAAAATTATAAATAAAATTTTATATAACTATAATATGATATAATTATATATAGAAAAGTGGGGCTCATTAATTTTCATTACAACTAAAAGAATGTAAAATAAGTTATGAAAAACCCTTACCATGACTCGTTTCTTAGTTGGACACAATATAACCTCCAATAAAATAAATATAACTAAATTAATATCCTATTTCATAAATATAATCATATATATTTACCTTTTATAATCCTTATTATAAATTTTTATCAATAGTAAATTAATTATTCTTAGAATAATATGACCATCAGATGTTAATAACTTTAACCATTTTTCACATGTTTAATACTTTTGAAATCATTACCCATTATTTGATAAAATTTAATTATTGAAATATAATTTATTAATATATAATATATAACTTATAGTGACTAAAAAGTTTCTTATTTTATTCCATATTTTATTTTTAAAATTTATGAGAACAAAATTGAAAACATCTTATTTCGATAAATTAAGAAAAGAAAATTTATACAACTGTAATAAGTTAAATACATGATATAAAATTTACAAAAAAAATATATCAATATATATTTGATTATTATAAAATAATAATATTATATTTCTGGTTCTTATTTTTATCCAAAATATATTTTTATTGCATTGTTCTTATAGTTGGTTAAACCGACACAAAATTGAACCATTTTTTACTCAGTTAGTGAGTATTGTTATATAGGTGTCTATTTTGACACAAAGTAATTATATTAGGATTATAATGGTGTTATTTTTATGTATTTATCATGTTGAACTTTAATTTAAATCATTTAGTTAATTTAAAAAAATATAGTTTAATAATGATAAATGATTCACAATGGAGGCAGAAGTCCCCATGTATGAGTGATTAGTATTCCTATTTCTCATATACTGGTAGGAATTGAAGGTAGATATTAAATAGGTATTATAAAAAAAATTAAGTTATATAAATAATATTTATTATTCATTTAAAACATTATGACTAGACAATAATTGTGGTAATGAAAAAAGATGATGTTGCCTCATGGAGGTGGTAGTGTGTGCAACAAACTAATGATATTCTTTCATTATTCTAAGTGGATGAAAATGGATAAATAAAGGCTGAAATTATAGTGTAAAAATATATCAGTGTCATAATGATACTTATTTCATCATATTACTAATTTGATAAGGTATTTTTTTAGGAAATATAAAAATGAAAATCTTATGAATAGTTAAGACATACATTTGAGTGTTGATTTTTCTCTTGTAATTCCCATTAAAATTGAATGGATTGGGATAACAATGAGTGAACATATGATTATTTATTTGGATTGGTATATATGGATATTAAAATGTACAAGTATTGAGTATTAATTAAAATAATAGGTGTGTGTTTGAATGGGTGTATGTGATAACCTTTTATAAGAGAGGAAAATGGAATCTTTGGAAACAACATTTATTTTTTAACAATTCCATAATATTATTCCAAGAACAATGAATTAATATTTTATAAATTACTTAACTTGTAATGAATTTTAATAAATAAGGACTCAAAAAGTTCATAATAAAAAAATTATACATTTTATGGGATTTTTATCATTATGTCCTTACATATTACTCTTTTACTATTAAACATGGTAAGTAGTTTTTGAAAATTTAATTTTGTGACTTATTAAACAAATAACTTATCCAATATTAAATTTTTTGGTTTTTCGGAACAAAATATAACATTTATATTATCCAATTAAATCTATACATATTATGAAATAATCATTTAAATTAAAACACTTAATATGTTGAAAAAAACTTTTAGAAGAAAATTTACATTTTTAGTATTATAGATTCTTAATATTATTGAGATAGTATTACTAATTAAATGACTTTTAATTCAGATATATTTTTTGTTTATACTTCATATTATATTCCTCAATTATAATAATTCAATTAAATTTATTTTTTATAAATTCTATGAAATTAATAAAATAATTTTTTTGAAATAATTATTTTACAATTATCATTGTAATTCTCATAAATCCTAATAATATAAATTTTACACCTAAAATGGATCTAAAATTATTAAATACTATAATAATTATTATCTAAAATATATTATGAATCTTATATACATACCATTCTATTTTTAGGAAATTAATCATATCATTAATACATGTAAGGCGTACAAACTCATTTTTGGAAAAAAGTTATTTTAAAGAAAAATGACTTCTTATTAGGATAATGTTACAAATTTAATTAATTCCAATTATATGAAAATAATTATAATTATTAATATATAATATTTTTAAAATTAAATTAAACAAATAACATCAATTCAATATATTATAATTAATTAAAATAATTTCAAAAAATAGTTTTCATTGAAAAATCGTATAAATTTTCAAAATGGTGTGCATGGTGTTATAAATTCAACATAAATTTACAAAATGAATTATGAAATTTATAATATATAATATTATATGTAATATTTAAGAAATTTAATTTACTTATATAATTAAACAATTTCATAAATGTGGTTGGATTAATAAAATGGTATTTTTTATTCTGCACCTAAAAATCCATTATTTTGTAGAAATCATAAAAAAAATCCATAACAAATTTCATTGTTATGATTCAAAAAAATAAAATTTAAAATCAAAATTTTTAAAATTTTATTCCTTAATTATATATATATAATATAAATAAATCATCTTTTATTGAAATTATTATTTTTGATATTAATTCATCTTAATTATTTAACATATAAAGGTAATAACAATTAATTATTTACCATCATAGTATTTATTATATATTTATTCATAATATATTCATAATTTTTTTGGTTTTTCTATGTTGGTTGTATAATTTTACACATGTTATAGAACCAAATATGTTTTTTAAAGAAACCAAAATCTCCGGTTGTTACATTCTACCCCCATTTATATAAATTATGTCTTTGATATTTAATAAACATTTAAATGATGTAATTGGTAATGCTGTTGAAAATATTTACATTCCATGAGATTTTAGATCTAATGGGGTATGATCATAAACATCACATGGAATACTATAAATCACTTTTTTCCAAAAACCATTTCAATGAAATGAATCGCATAACAATGTATTATGGCTAATGTGTTAGATTAAATTTTCATATTAGATAAATCGTGTTTGGAATTGAACTAATTGCTTACCATATTTGATTCAAAATGTTTTATTAACTATTATAGAATTTAATGTTGAGGTAAATTAATGATATAAATTATATTTCAAGAATTAGTTTTTTTTTTGAGGAGGATATTTTTATTTTCAAAAATATATTTTCAATAAAAAATAATAATCATGCCACTAAATTTTTTCTTTAAAATAAAAATCACAAATAGTGGTCACATGGTGTTCTTATTAAAAAAATACATTTAATTTTATAGAACTAGATTAAATCTACTAACTCTTATTGGATGGTAATAGAAACCTAATTACCACATACATCTTTATCGATAGTTAATATATAGGTTCTAACATGATACTTGGGTCTAGAAGGTGGTGGATTATCACCAACCTCAGTAATAATTGTATAAGGGAATTAACCATAATAATTCATGATTTCCCCCAACATAAGGCATTAAATTGTTAGTGGTTATATAGGACGTGTTCTATATTATTTACTCATGTTATCTAATATCATCATTTTACTTTTTTAGTTTGATGCTCGATGACAAAATTAACAAAAGGAACGAACCTTGTAGTTCCCTTAAGGAAATTCTAGTGGTTATTCCTCCCACAATATATATATATATATATATATAATTGATCATTTTCTCCTTCATTTTATATGTTACTTTATCTTCTATGAGACTCCATATTTTTATTCTTTGGTATGTCTTAGACATCAACTATGTTCACATTTAATATCATATATCATGATATATGGCTTGGTATAATGATAATTGTTCTCAATATAGCTCACATTATGATGGGTCTTTAATTGAGGTTATCTCAACATTATTCCTCTCATAAATGTTTCCATAGGATCCATCTGTAATCAAAACAAAAAGGGTTAGAAATAGTAATGAATAATTAATAATATGTCGATATTATCATAATAATAAAAATGAATTCAACTATAAAAAATTCTTTTTCTATTAGATTATCTTGTTGGCCTACAGTTAGTTTATATCAATCTATATAAATCAATTTTTTACTTGGGTAACCTTAAGATGGATTTTCTTACTCTCTTAAATCTAATCCCTCAAAATTAAATTGTAATATATACTTCAAGGTTATTCATAAAGGGACTATTATTAATAAAATTATATCCCTATGGAGTGTATATATATATTTGTAGGCTTAGTCCCACTCATTATGAATCATGTTTATTATCAAGTGAATAATCAACTAAGCCATTTTGAGTTTTTTATCGATAGGTTCATCTCATACATATACACAACCAATTTCTTGTATCCATACAAGGATGTATTTATAGTAAAATCACTTAATCAAGGCATTACCAATATTGGAGGATGTCATCCTATACTCAAATATTTGGGTTTCTCTAAGGTTCTCTAATCTAACACCAAAGGTTGAAAAATAAATCTCCAAAATTATCTAAATTTATCTCCAAAATTAATAAAATAACATCCAAATTAACTATTATAATTTATAAAATAACAAAAACCCCATTTTATACATACTTAAGTGACCTAATAAAAACATGGATTAAATAATATAATAATCTCATGTTTTAAATAATACTTTTCCAAATATTGGAACAAAATAAGGAATAAAAGTTTTGGTGTATTTTTTATTACATAGAAAAACATTTTATTTTTTTACATGTTCTAATATTTCACCATAATAATTCTACTCAATACACTTTTCATGGTATCTCACATGATATAATATTATTCATAACCCATGGATTTGAAAATATAATAAATGGGTGAGAACAAATTCTTAGTAAGGGTAAAACATATGATAACATGAATGAAAACATGAGACACAAATATCAAAATAAATAATCAAATTACCTTAACTGATATTTATAAAACTTGTTGGAGAAATATAAAGTCATATAAATGCCATTATATATTCATAAAAGATATTACCTTACTAAAACAATATCTCAATAATCATATTACATGTGAGAAAATTATACTACAGAAACATAATTTAAAAATAAGGCATAATATTAAAAACAAGTCATCTCATGTAAATTAAATGTATTTTTAAAATATATAGTACCTTGGTGAATAATTTTTGAAATGTGGAATGACCATAATAATAGGAATACTTCTGTGATAAAATTCATTATGTTGATGCTTATGTAAACAAACTCATTATGTCCACACATAAAAGTGTGATCAATCCCATCATTATCAATATTATGTAAAAAAACTCATAAAATTCATGCCTAACTTTCTCATGAGATATATACACAAACCAATTCACTGTATAGTGATATGGGATTCCATACATGATTATCTATACATATGTATGACACATAATATTCATCATCATCATATCATAAATAACCCTTAGAAAAATAATTGGGTTTTAATATATGTAACATAAAATTAACATAATAAATAAAAGGATATAAAAATATAATTTTAAAAATTTTATCATATCATATTAACATATATATGGTGAAAAAAACATCACTTTATGAAAGATAATTATTTTCGGATAAATAGGTGAGAAAATATAAATGTTTTCACAAAAACAATTTAGAACATTGAATTCTAAATTACTCAAAAAAACATGAGAATGGAAAGAGAATAATCTTTAAAACAATAACATAAATAATTCTAAATGAATCATCATTTAAGAAAGATAATGGTTTTTTAAAATTGATGTGAAAACAATTTAAACCCTTTTTTTAAATAGTCTTTAGTATTGGATACATGAAAATTTAATTAAATTTTCATAGAAATGGATTGAAAATACATTGGAAAATTTTATACATAAAAATAATATATATTAATGGATCCTATAAATATTACATAATGGTTATGAAATGAAAATATTAAGTGGATGTTAAAACATTTTATTATTAAATGATGGAAACCCCCTTTGTTCATTTTGAGACAGAACCTTATTAACAACGGAAATACTTAAAGGAGTATTAAATTTTACTTTTCAAAATGTTAAAACAATTAGAAAATTAATAAAAAATAGTCAATATGGAATTTCCAAAATTATTGGAGAACATTGGTGTTTATGAAAATATAGACAAGGGATAAGAGATTACTTGGTATGAATGGTTATTGTTCTTACCAATGGTACACTACTATTTTGAAAAAAAAAATATTAAAGAATTGTATATTGATAAAGGTAAGTAATATACCAATAGAACTAAAATAAATTACCAATAAAGTAGGGGAATTGTTACAATCATATAAGTAGTTAAAATTATATTTTTCTATGAAATTCTATAACACAATTAAAAAAATTGGATCACAATAACTTCTTACAACAATTGTAACATTTGAATCAAAACACTCATGAAGTGTAAAAATTTAAATAAAAAAATATATAATAAAATATTAGATGATCAAAATAATAAATTATAAGAAGAAATTATTCACCCCATTTTAAATGAAAAATTGTGTATATCTTAAATATGTCTTATGAGAATCATTTTTTAGACAAATATACCCTTATGAATATAACAATCACTAAATTAATGATAAATATGAAATAAATTAATGAGAAATGAAAGTAAATAAAATAAAATAAATTTGGAAATTAAATTTTATAAATTGACAAGATAAAATATTTAAAATTTAAATAATTTTATTATAATTATCTCTTACAACTCAAGGAAATGAAAATGAGTTATGAAAAAGACCTTACATAGATTCATTTCTTATTAGATCACATTATAACATAATTTTGAAAAAAACCCCACATAAACATTTTTTTTTATTTAATAAAATTAATAAAAAATATTACTATATTTTAAAATTTATTATAAATATTTATAAGAATTATTTTAAATATCAGAGTGTATTATGACCATTATGTGTTAAAAAATTTAATTATTTTGTGATTGTTAAATAAGTATCATATCATTACCCATGACTTTTTAAATTTTAAATATTGATATATCATTTTATATTCTATAATATGTAGAATTTAATTATTTAATATGTTCATATTTCACTTCATATTTATTTTAGTTTTGTTGTGTAAAAATTGAATTGATAATGAATTATTTAAGAAATTTGTGAGAAAGAAAACAAAACATTAATTGTAAGTAAATTACATAATATACTATTTATATTACCATGAAACAATGATTAATTTGTTATTATATTATAATAATACTATATCCCATATTCCTATATTCATCCATACAATATTTTCATAGAATCAATGATGTAGGTTATTAAACAAACCCAAACATTAACTTTCCTAAACGGGATTGGTGAGTATAGTTTTGGAGGTGTTTCCTTTCATATAGTGTACTTATATCAGTATTATAATTAAATTTATTTTTGTATTTTTTTCTGAATAATTTTTTAAATTTTATATTATTTATGAAAATCTAGATGAAATAAATAAAAAGGATTCATAGTAGAAGTGAGAGTCCTCATATAAACATGTGTAGGATTTTTGTTTGCCAATAATTGAGAGGGGGTGAAGGATGATATAAAATTGATATTAAGAATCAAAATTATATAATATAAATAATTTTAATTCATGATTTGTACCATTAAGACTATCTAAGAAAATATTTAATGAAAAATGGAGGGCATCATTTTGTAGAGGTTGTAGTCTGCACAACGCACTAATAATGTTATTTTTTTCTAAGTTCATGGAAATTAAAAACTAAGACTTTACCATTAATATTAAAAAATAAAATTATATTATATATAATAAATTCAAGATATTATTATGGATATATTATTTTTGTGTGGAATATTATTAATAATAAAATCTGAATAATGAGATAACACTTACATTGGAGACTAGATTTTTCCATTGGAAGTCCCCTTGTTATTGAATGGATTATGTTAAATATGATTTTTTGGGGGATTATGATTTTGCAGTAGGTTTAAAGGTGATTAAATGTAATTATTTTAATGGGATAATTATAAGTATAGGTGTATTTTAGGATGAGTGTAATGGATCCACTTCTTTAAGATAGGAAAATATAACTTTTCAAAACACCCATTATATTTTTATAATTCTATGGAAAAATTTCTAGTTCAATAGATCCAGGGTTTTTAAATAATTAATATTTTGGTTAATTAAGGTTAATAAAGACTCAAAAAATAAATTTAAAACATGTTTTAAAATTTTTATTGTGTTTTTATCATTAAGTCGTTATATTTTAATCATTTACATTTAAACTTGGTAATTAGTTTTTAACAATGTGTGTTCATATTTTGATAAATATATAAGATAACCCTTATAACCAAATTCAGGTGTTCTAGAATTAAAAATAACATAAATTTACTCTTTGTTATTTTTTAAATATTAATAAATTAAATTTTCAATTTATGATTATATTTTTTCAAAAATAACTTTTAGTAGAAAAATGAAATTTTTAGAGTTATGAATTCTCATTTATATTTAGAATTGATTACAAAACATATGTTTTATAAAATATTTATTTATGATTTCAAAAATAATTTTTTTTATTTAACATATTTTTCATTAATTTATTTCATTTTAATTTCTTTATATTAAAAATAATAATTTTTAGATATTTCTTTCTCCACTATCATAGTAATTACACTTAATCCTAGTAATCAAAATTTTGTACCTAGAAAATTAATTGGAAATATTAGAGAGTATGAATATTACTGTAACAAATATAATGATCATTTTATAAAATTATCTTCCTTTGGTCTAGGAAATTGATCAACGCATTAGTGCATATACCATGTAAAAAATCATTTTTTGTTAAAGTTAATTTTTAAGATAAAGAAGTTATGATAAGGATTTATTTTTCAATTAAATTAATTAGAATTAATTTAAAATAATTATTATCAATAATATTTAATTTAGTTAATATTAAATGAAATAAAAAACATCCTTTCATCATGTAATATTTCATTAAAAAATTGTCTAAAATAGTTTTCATTAAAATGTTATATAAAATTTCGAAATAATGATTTGGCGATTCTAAATTAAATATATTATTATAAAAATGTTTATTATACTTTAAAATATAAAATTTTAATGGAAAGTTTTTCAAAAAAAACTTTATTAATATAATAAAATAATCTCATAAACAATTATACATTAATAAAATTTTCATTTTTAACTATTCACCTAAAAATCGATTATTTTACAAAAATCTTAAAAATCCATTATATATTAATTTAGATTTGATTAAATAATAAATTATAACAAATTTGATCAATTTAATTTCTATATTTATAATTTTTATAAGAAAATAAAAAATATAAAGTATTTTTTTTCAAATAACATTTTCAATATTGACCCATATTAATTATACACCTTTTAAAGATAATAAATATTAATTGTTGACTATCATAGTGTTTATTATATGTTCATTAATAATTTTTTAATAATATGATATAGGTTTTTTTCATTGGTTGTATCATGTGACACATGTTATATATCATTGTATTTATTTTTAATAATATAAAATCTATGGGTTTTTTATATAGTTGTTTTTAAATTACTCAGAATTTTGTTTACTTGTTGAAAATGATTACCTATGAATGAATTTTTTTATATGTTATTAATAATATAGTAAGGTGTATGTTTTATAAACCAATATCTTATGTGTGATTTCACATGGTAATCCATGTCATTTACTTATCATGATCTTGTGATTTTACATTCCTACTTTCCAAAGGTGGGAAACCATCACCGCTAAGTTTAGTGATATTAGATCCTTGATTAGAACATGATGATGTAAGGTTGACTATTCCTTTAATTTATTTATCCATATATCTCACCACTTATATTGGGTCACCATTATAGATCTAACACATGTTCATGAATCATGTATTAGTTCTATCTTCTGCTAGATACCAGTTAATTATGTCACTTGTTTCTATGAATAAGTGACTATCTATTATTGCAAATGATGATAATATTCAGAATACTTGGAATCTATACAAATCTTTTTTGTTTTATATGAGGTAATATTTTTATAGGTTATAATCCATGTTATTTATAAAAACAAATACTTACAATTAGTTCCATGAGGCAACATATTATCCCTTCATAAATATTCCCACGACCATATCAAAAGTAATGCTTTCCTCATAAAACATTGTGAATCAAATTTGTTATGGGAGGAACTGGACACTAATCACACCAATAAACTTAATTTCATTACATATGGACTCTCAAGATCATCATTTTGGGAATCATTTTCTCTTCACACAAGCTAACAATCATAGGTTTTCACATAAGTGTAGAATGATAGTGATCCCATGACCAAATAATTTGCTTCTTATTCGTGTAAAAATAATTATATCATACCCATCATATGAAGAATATCATAGGTACTCCACAGATGAACAGGGATAAGTGTCACTATCCTCATAAAATTTGGATGGATTTCTGATGCATCAAGTGGACTTTACAAGTTTAATTATGAGAAACAGAAGTCCCACATATTCTAATCAAGTGTTTCCCAACAACATATTTTTAGTCTAGTGATTATATTCCTACATGAACGCATCATTTATTTTTTGATGAAAATTTTAAATTAAAGTGAGGGTAATCTAAGATATTATCATCATGTATGGGTAGGTCAAATATTTAGAGTCATGTTGGGGAAGTCCCATATATGTTTTTCAAATAGGGGTTGGTTAAAATGTTTTAAGTTGAGTGATGGTAGTACCATATATAATTATCAAGTATGGTTCAGTCACATATTTATAATCTAGTGGGGACCTTCCCACAATCTCTCAATATGGATGGTTCAGTTCAAAGGTTGACATCCTATAACAGTGATAAATTTTAGTGGGGACTCTATAATGGTATGGTAAGTGTTTTTTATTACGAAGAAGATGAAATAAATTCAAAGAGAGCTACTTATGAGGTGGAGAGGTAATAGTGCTAATTTTAGGTTTGAACCTCACATAATTGTCCAACATACCCCACCATGCCAATAACCCGGAGTATCCTAGGCTAATTATATAGGGAATCTTATAATCAATGCATAGGTTTAGGCTATAATTTAATGTCATACATTGAAAAAATTATCTATTGTTTAACATGTTTTTTTTTTGATTATTCCATGTATTCTTACATCATGCGACGTGGATGATGGAATTAGACTGTACAAAAAGTGACTTGGTTGATTTTGTGTGCCTTTACGTCATCTGAATATAATTTTTATTGGGTATTATGCACAACAATAACCAACCCCAATTGGAATGGGTGGAGATATATATATATATATATATATATATATATATATATTCTACATGTCCTTGTCAAAAGGGAGAGAGGGATGGCCACCCTTGATAATTCAATTTTGGAAGCTAAATATCCACTGTGAAATTCCTTTGGAGGGAAAAATGAATGGACACTACATGAGTATTTTTATGGAGTAGTAAAGGTATGTTTTGGGAATATTCACAATTATTTCAACTTGGGTTCCACTGAAGAGTAGTGAAGTGCTGTGAAGGACCTACGATAGTGTGGTGATCATGTGCTGCTAAGGAGTGGTGAAGGTTATGTGTGTGGATTATGTGATTATACTTCCCACCTGTTTCTAATAATCAATGAAGGATATATGTTGTGATTTTCTAATTGTACTATCTATGTGATTATAAAGAGTAGTGAGGGATATGTACATGACTTATATAAGTGTGATTCCCAAGAGTTTCTATGCATCCGTGAAGGATATTTTTGGGGATTATGAATTGATATACCATAATGGGGATCAAATGATACGTTTAACATGATCCTTCTAATGCTCATAACATAATTCATACCGTGTTTTTAAAAATATGAATCTTTAATTTATCCCCCAAGGATTCCTAATCTCGTCACATAGAGTCTGCAATATTTTAACATCATGCAAAAATAATGTTATACTGAGATAGAAATCATGTGTCTAGGATGTTGATCACAAAATTTGACATCATGTGGTTAGGGAAAATATCATGTAGTTTTTCATATTGTGGCATAGAAGTTTGTATTATGAATATCAGAAATTAAAATGGATTGAATATGGCTAAAAATTATTTTACTTTATTACTACTAAGGAGTAGTGATGTAATGTGTAATGATTAAGAGAGTGTTCTACCCAGATGCAATGACCATAATTAATGTTTTGCTCATAGAGATGAAATGAATGTGTCCCAATTGGGTGGATGAGGGACCCATTATCCATCAACCTTATGAATGGTTTTTTTGGTGAAAAGATGATCCATTTAGGTCATTAAATAATTGTTTCTTGCAACATTGGAGTTGTATAAAAATTTGTTTTGTGAGTTATGATGTACAATAATGGATATAGTAAAATAAATTTCTCACGCAAAATTTTGGTTGTTAAAAAATGTGGCCTTTGAGAATATATATATTTAACACTATTTCATGAAAATTTTTGAGTTTCTTGAAAACTTGTGTTTGTGAGTAATATCATTTGAGTATGGACTTGGAAAACAATATTTCCTAAAACATTTATAAATTCCATTAAATTTATTTTTTGATAAATTTAAATTTGGTGATAATGTGGAAAAATCATTTTCATACAAAATTTGGAGTTTTTCTTTAAAATCCACTACTGTATTATAAAACTTGATACATGTTAAATTATCACATAAACTCTAGTATACCCCATTCTAATTTCATGTGGGATAGGTCACTAAGACCCTAGAATGGATAAACAAACACACACACACAGATATATATATATATATATATATATATATCTAAGTTAAAGTATATACTCATGGTCTACTTCTTCATCTACTAAAGAGAGCCTCAATGCTAAATCTCAAATACCATATTGAGGCTCGAAGTAGGTATGTAGTCTATTGGAATTGAGGGTTATATATTATGTACCTTATTAATCCTATCTAATGATTGTTTCCATTAACATGTTCTTATTAACTAATACATTCTAAATTAAATATATATATATCAAAATTAATAGGCACATTCATGAAAATTCATGTTTATTCAATGTTGGTTTTAGACACTATTGGTTGTTCCTTAATTAGTATTCATGATCTAAAATTGTATGGACACCTCAATGTATAAATAAAATCACTTGTAACATCTCAAAAATGATAATATTTATTCAAATCTATTGACTGTGGTATTAGTCAGTGGGGATACATAATGGGATTATGTATAATTACTCCATTATTTTATAGAGAATGAGGCAAGGATTGGTATGAATAATATTTAATCATTACTGATTAAAGTCATGGATATCGATCTCATCTATTCATATATGATTATGAGTTATAATTTATATACATATCAATTTTATAATTTTGAATTCACACATATAGAGATATCAAATTCTAAACCTATATTTAATCCAATTTCAAAACTAGGTAAGAGGTAATATTCGATGGAATTGTATCAATACTATAAAAGACTATTAGAAAACATATTATTGAAGGTATTGTAGTGATTTAATATAGTATAAGTATAATTCCCCAATATTAGGATTTTGGACCGTGTATTATGCCTCTAGGAGAATAGGACTCTAGTCCTTCAAAATATGGTGTTTTGACTATTCTGTAGATACCTTAGGAAGTTGAATCACCATGGTAGTAATCACTAGAATAAGATAACCAAATAGGTATGGGGATGGATAGTATAGGTACATTGTTGGATTTAGGCCTTTTATATGATTTTGTGTGGGTAAGGACAAGCTTGTTTCTTCATCAAGTGGTGATATAGTTATAGTCATTGAAGAGGTATTAGGGAGTGATTATTTTAGTGTAGCTAAATAAATAAAAAATTTAAAGGCCTCTATGAAACTTTTAAATTGGTCCAACTAACATGATCCTCTAGGAAAAATAAGGTTTCCCACTCAACATAATTTATAAGGGTATTAGGTAATAAGAAAAATTCAAACACTTTTATACTAACGATATAAGTAAATGTCTCCTTTTTATCAATAGTTGTTATTTTGTTTGAACATTAGTTAAAATGTTACATGAATAAATTTGATGAAAAAATATAGTTTTAATTTATTTTATAAAACTATACTGTCTAATGTGACTTTCAATATCAAGTTTTATAAATTTGAACATTTATATATTATAAAAATATAGATATGGTGATACATTCAATGTAATTTTTCATAATAACCAATGTTGAAAGTATCTTTTCATATTGATGGTTATAAAAAGAAAATTGAAATTTATTTTCAATATTGGTTTCTATTAAATTAGATGTTGAAAACACCACTAAATATATAGAAATATAATTTCAATATATGTTTTCTTAAAAATCATTGAAAATTAATCAATATTTTTCTAAAATTAATTTAAAATACATTACCCTATACCCTATAACCAAAAAACTAATAGTATTGGAATCAATAAACAAAATAAATCAATGAAAAATTTCATAAAAAACATTACGATTATGATACACACACATGAAATAATTAAAAAAATATATAAAACATATAAAATTTAAAATTAAGTAACTAATAAAATATAATAAAACCTATGAAATATAAAAATCATTAAACATTCAAAAACATCACATAAAAAATGCATAAAATTTATTTTAAATTCATGGAAGAAGAATATGCATAACATTCAATTCCCAATAAAATATAAAAAATTCATCATTTATGAAATTATAAATAAGTACTTTATTTATAATATTTGTATTCTTACTTATCATGGAATAGAAGGAACCAAAATTTAATCTATATTCTTTCTAGTATTTTGGATATCTATTTAAATTTAACAGGATTGCATAAATGTTAAACAACTATTGAAATTTACTCTATATATGTAATACCATAACCATAAGTGATTTTGATTTGTTTGAAAAGGGTAAGAATATACCTTATTTCATAAGTAATAATTTAACTCAATTTATATTCAAATTTCTCATTTAAATGAAAATTGAAATTGAAATTTATTTATATGAAATAAAAATGTAACACTTGTAACAAGTAATCATCGCTAATAAAAATAACCATGATTTCTATTATAGATATTCATAACATATAGTATCTACCAAATATGTTATCAGTTATCAAAAATGGATAAATATTATTTAATATATAATAATACCATGATAATATTTTATCCCTTGAAAACCGAGAGAAGCATCTGAAGCTGTTGATTATTTATTTTTTCCATGACTGTTTAAATTTTAGATACTCATATATAAGGTAAATATATAAAAACAATAAAATTAATTTAAAATAAAATGTTAAAAAATTTTAAAACATAACACATATCTCATATCTTAATTGATTATCATTCCAATATATCTAGAGAAAAAAATACCCTTTGAATTTTATGACTATGGACATCTCTTTTGTTGGAAATCACATTACAGTAGTATGATCAACAATATCAAGTGCTGTTACTCTTATATGACGTGACTTGATATGCTGATGATGTACATATTCCCCCAAGTTATGTTTTATTATATATGACATAATATATAATTTGGTTTTAGTAATATGAAACTCAAAATACACATTTGTATCTGAATAGGGAGGTAGAGGATTTGGATAGGTAAGACAAGTATGTATCATTAATTTTGTGAGAATACACTAAAAATGATTTAATTCATCACCAACTAATAGATTCTTTTCTTAAAGATAAACTTTTATGGATTCCCTTTTCCCTCTTACACTTCCTCCCTTGATTATATACAAGGGTTTTCAGGAACATTTCTGATACTAACACCAAACTCATATATTTTTATATGACCCATGTCTTCATTATTATATAATTATTCCTTAAGAATAACCATCCTACACTCATGGTGTAGGGTCTACTATTCAACTTTCAATTAATGGGAATCCAGAAATGGTTTTTAAATTTTTTTATAACATCAATAAATTTGTAAAATAGTTGTATTAATTAACAGAAATATTTATTTTGTAACAATTTCATCTGCCAAATTTTTTATGGTATAGTAATAAACATCCAATATTTCTAATTTTGTCACTTTTCTATTTTTCATGGAGAATGGAGTAAATGGAGTATTGAATTGGACCAATTTAGATACACCGCTAGATGTACCTCTTAATTCATCAAAATTTTCTCATATAATTATCTCAATTAATTAGGGATACACTCCATGTGAAAAATTATAAGGGTATAAATTTTTTTATTGGATATCTTAGTGAGATCTCATGGATTCCTTATATATAACAATAAATGAATATGTCCTCATGTAATTAAGGAAAAACTTTCAAATAGAATTTATAAAAAATAATTATCATGCAATATTGGATTCCACTTTTCATCTATTAAAAAACAACTCAATTCCCATATATAAAAAAATCCAATAACAGAGGCATACGTAAAAAAAATTATTTACAAAAATATAATCTAAAATCAAAATTGATTTAAATTCCCTCTATCTAATTAGTTATTTCATTATATACCACTTATTATACATTTTCATATAGATAATTTCTAATTTCATTAATAATGTGGTAGACTAAATATTATTTTTATAAAATTTATACCAATTGAAAAATAATTATTGTTATAATATATATGCTGAGATAGTATGCAGTTACACAATCATATAAAGAATCATTCATTATATTTAAAAACTCTATTGATAAAGATATAATATTTTAATCATTACCTGATTATTTATAACCATGAAAATCCTAAATATATTTTTATTTTGTCATACTAGGTTATTTTTATAATAAAATTGAATTAGAAACCCCTACTCCATCACATGAGAAAGTTACTGTGGTTTTAAATGTTTAATCCAATGCCTCCTGACTTTGGGAATCAACTTCTTTGTAGAATACGAAGAATCACAAATAGTAAAATCACTGGTAGTTATATAAATAATTTCAACACACATTTTTTTATATTCAATAAATAATTTAATTATTAATATTTAATTTTTATGAAGTTATGTTCATATATATCGATATATGTTTCTCTTTAGAATGAATATAAATTACATTTATGTATTATTATTTATTCAATTTATCTGAAATTGTATTTTATTAGATTTTAATTATTATTAAATTTAACAAATTTATTTTTGTAATAGAAGGAAAATATGTTTTGTTTTCTAAATAATACAACTATAAAAATTACATACATGAAAATGATAAATAAAAAAATTATCTGCAAAATGATAATGACAAGATTATTAAAAAAATTGAGTTTATAAATTTTATAAATAAAAAAGTACTAATTAATGGAATAATTGGTCAATGCCTATAAATTTAAGCATCATTGTTAAATTTATAGTCTGTTTGGATATTTTTGTTTTATAAAATATAAAAAGTTGAGAATTAGATGAATAATTAAGTGAGTAACAATTTCTTTCCAATATCCCTTCAATATGATCATTTATTTATCCTAAATAATGTGTAGATAACCTTTCATATTATCCTTATGTAATTAAAAAATAGATGAATAAATATAGAAAAATCTGTAACATCATCAAAATCAACAATTCCTTGTAGAATTTTCCTCACCTTAAAATCCATGAACCATTAATCATTTGAATGGATATTAACATAAAATATATACTTTCAATGTGTCACTATGATAAAATATACGTCATTAAAATTAAAAATATTTAGATCAAATCATGTAAATCTATAATAATAATAATGTATCACACCAGTATTACTATCAACATAGTCACACATCAACAACATTACTTGATATTGTGTATAATCATTTTCCTATATATCCTCAAAACTGTAAAATTTATTATTGATGATAAATTTCAGTTTCTTTAATTTCTATCAATGAAACACATTAGTTTAGTTAGGAACATTACCCTATTATTTTGAATATTACTCTTCGTACCCAATTTTTTTTGGATAATGTTTATCCATAAATTATAAAACCTTACTATGTGAACATATTAACAAAGGGTTGTCAAAATTTGGATCCCTCGTAATCTAAAAATAAACCACAAGAATATTTAATAATGGAATGGGGAATTATAAACTCCCCATACAAGAAGATATATCATGTGAAATTGATGTACCAAAATAGAGAATTCACACAACGACAAAGATTCTGAAAAGAGTCCTTCCATCAAAAATTGAAACAACAGAAACTTATGGAAACAAACATCAAATAGAAATTGAGAAAAAAACATTAATAAAAAATAGATTGGACAATCGTCCAAAATCCATGACAGAAAACAACTGCATCATTTTATTTCAACGAATTTATAATATTTTAATCACTACTGAAAAATCATCCATTTTGATCACAAATCACCTACCCTACATTAGAACATGTATAGATAGTCCCACATCAGCCTCACAGTGAGGTTTTTCTGGTTAGTTGGTTACAATATACGTTAATCTTTATGAGGGATATAATATTTATCATGGTAACCTAGAATTACATTAATTTCTGCCAGCCATAACCATTGACTTCCAATTAATGTTAAAGTCACTCTTACTTTTCTAAATGTTTACAATTACATGTGAATTTGGAAAAAAATCCCCATATCCATTATGTATCATTATCATTGACCATTACATATGTCAAAAAACCATAATACATAATTTAGTCCACTAACCATCTATATACTATGATTGAGAACATGGAATTCTCAACCACTACCTTTTATACTCTTCTAATTTCATGAGTATTCACTAGTATGATACAAAAATTATAGATTTTTTTCTAATAGATATATGAATTGGAATATGAAGTAAACTAAAAATATCATATGAATATCCCACTAAAATACTACTTACATGGAATCATGAACATGTCATATACATTAAAATTTTAAAATCCTTTTAAATTCCACAACAATAATATTTTCTCTCTCCAACCTTTTAGTCACCACATTACCACTGGTGAATGATGTTGCCTCAGTATTTTTTTAATTTAAATAATGGGGAATGTGTAATCTATATTTTTTTAAAATATTGAACAAAAGAATTTCCCATCACATAACCCTCCAAAATCTTCTAGATGAAGTGATAATTCAAGACATTATTCTTTTTTACATGGGTGAGACAAGAAATTCATTTCTAAATAAATTTCCCTCTAACTATCAATGGATAAAAATTCATCATCCCAAATCATCTTTATTAGAAAAAATTATTCATAAATGATATAAATTCTTCAAATTCTTTAATCATATCCACATATTCATATTCTAAAGTGTAAAACTCTACCAAAATCTATAACATTGAAATCTATCTTATCATTTCCACTATGAGAGTAAACAAAAAATATATGGAAGTATTAAATATGATGATATATCCACCGAATAATATATCCAAATAAATCAATAATATATCATTAGTTTTAAAATTAAATCCTTCCTTTTCTGATCCTTTTAGATACCAAATTATCCACTTTAGAGTGTCCTAGTGTACTTTTCCCTGATTCACCATAAATATACTAAAAATTCACTCATGATGAGAAATTTATGGCCTATTACATACCATGGTTTACATAAACATTTCAAACAATGATGAAAATATAACTTTAAACATGTAGTTTTATTTATCTTCTATTTTAATTCTTTCTCCTTATATAATTTAATGGCTCATATCAATTTGTGTACCCCAGTTTACAACCAACCATTTTGAGTCCCTATATTCCCTTCCTAGAATAATTATATCTTAAAAAATGATATCTTACGATTTTTTATTTTTTATTAATATTTCCAATATTTTTTTATTCTCATTGAGCTATATCAACTAAAATATTTTATAAAAAATATCCTTAAACTTCAAAATCCATTTAACTTCATGACCCTCTAGGTGTATTTTCTTTACATACACAGGAAGATTGATAAATCTCTCATCCTTGAAAACCTTATTATATCAATAGTTATCATAGTTTCTATCGTAAATTTTTTTCTCATCCATAAATCCATCAAACTTTTAATTTCATATCCACGATCCTTTATTTAATTACATAAACATATCATTCTCTTAGACACCAAGTCACCTTTCTATTTTTCCATGAAACTATTTGACTGATTTTTGTCAATTTCGTCCTTGAAGTCACTATATTAGACATAATTATTTATAAATATCTATTCTAGATGAAATATTATCTATATATCAAAACTCAACATCACCATGATAGTTTTTTATTAAAAAACTGATGAAAATGTTTTATATATGTTCATAGCTTCCCTCTACTAAAATACATTCACTACCTACCAAACCTTGTAACTTTTGGTACAACCATATTCTTCTTTCCATAAAACAACCTATTTTTTATAAAGTTTCTTATTCCCATTTTTTAATTACATTAACATCAATATTTAGTTTTCATCCAATAAATCTATCTTCTATTTTATTGATGGATCCAATATTCTAGAATCACATATACTAATAAATTATTCAATGATCACAAGCTCTCCTCCATCCATTAAAGATAAATAATGTAAATCTATTCCAAGACTCTGAAAAATTAATCTGATTTTAATAGATATTCATAATTAATCATTTTATTCTACTCTTTCAAGAACAACATCTTCTTGAACATCACATTTTTGAGGAATTACAATGAGATTCCATCCACTAGTTCACAAATAATTTTTTCAAATTAGTTTTTCTTTAATTTTTCAGGTTGGTTATTAAGGGATTTTTTTGATACAATGTTGTAAATATTATTTTAACATCGGTTAATGAAAATTTACATTGTAATGGAATTTATGTAGGCATTTTTTTCTTCAGTTCTATTATAACCAATGATAAAAACCTCTTTCCATGTCTGTTTACTAAAAAAAGATGTGAAAATTCATTTTCACTTCGGTTATCAGATAACCAAACTCATAAAAAATCCCTATAGGTTCATCTGTAACGACCTGAGTCCGGAGCCCCTCCACTGGTGCCCCATACTCGGTTCGCCACATGACCTCAAGAGTGTTTCCCCTAATTCCAGAGGATGGCGACTAGTTGTGAGGGCCTTGTTGAATCGGTGGGAAACTATGCCCTCATTCGGTAAGGTATACAGTGGAAAAACAATAGTCAATAGCGGAAGCAGTAACAACATGCATAACAACAGAAACCAAACAGCGGAAGCAATGAATATATATAGCAATGATGACAATGATGCAGCAGGTAAAAGTATCTATGGAAAATAGAAAACACAACAACGTGCTGTAATACAACTAAAAACAAAGTGAAAAGGAAAAAAACAAAATAAACACCTCAGCATCGCGAGCCTCGGCATGGTCCCATGCTCTCCAGCTCCAGTGCAATCAAGAACTTGAAGTAGAAGGGCGCTTTCCCTTATCTATACCTGTAACAACGTAGTCAGTTTGGGCCCAAAAGCATGGCCCAAACAAGGTGTGAGATACAATACCAGTAGGCAATCACCCAAATATTTGTGTCTAACAGTCAATAAATACAAGGCAAGTAATAAAACAGAAGCAGTAATCAGGAAAGCACAAGCATCTACAATCCACAGTTCTAGAAAATAAAGTACACAAGTAAATAGCCAGCAACAAGAATAAATAGGTAACCCTCTGGGTAGCTCTCACATCCTAACCCCTATGTTCAACCTATAAGTACTAGAAACCCTCTAAGAGGCACACACAGTCTCACCCCCTGGTTCAGCTATGAAATTAATAGACTATGGGGAAGCACTCACAGTCAATTCCCCCTATAGTCTCGTATCATGCTAAAGGATCTCTGGGGAAGCACTCAACATCTATTCCCCCTGTGGCCCCAATCGAGGAGCTACATACTCTCTGAGGAAGCACTCAACGTCAATTCCCCCTGTAGTCTTGCATCGTAATTAAAAGACACTTTGGTGAATCCCTTCTGCCAATTCTCTATTTATTCTACTACTCTAGGTTCTCACAGTCCTGATTGAAAGGTAAAACATGCTCAACACATGTGTACATCGTCTAAGTAAACCTCAAGAACTACTTGGCTATCAACTAAGGCTCAGTAGCATAACAAGGTAGCATTTCCACTGTCCTATGACTAAGCATGGAAACTGGAAAAATTCTAGATAGGAAGAACAAGCATAGAAAACATCCAAGTTACAGTAAAGCTACCATAATCACAGGAAAAACATCTACTCTAGCAATCAAGAAAAGCAAGCAATACAACAAGGGAAAAACAGGAACATGCAATACCCCATTCAAGGGTATTGGTGGAATTTGCACAAAATATTCATCGACTTTCTACGGAAAGGCACAAACCACCTACCTCGATCCTAGGAGATTGATATACATGAACGATGATGAAGGATTCCCCTTAGAATGACGTAGATCTGATAAAACGCACAAAATTCTCAACCTACGATAACTTGAAAATAAGGAGGAATCATGGAACAAGGCTAAAGCATAAAGGAGAGCTCACCGCTGCGATTCCAACACAATCGACCAGGTTCGGATCGAAGAACAGACAAAGAGGCAGGAGCTCGTCGAAGACTCAGTTCTACGGTCGCTCTCGGGCGGATAGAATCAGGAGAAGAAGATGAAATTGGGGGTTAGGCGTGACCCCGGTCCGTTTAAAGAAAAAACACGGTGTGTATTTTGAAAGTACACGATGTGTATTGGGTTTTTCCGTACTCCTCTAAAAATGTCCTCCATGTCACCCCTACACACCGTGTGTGTGGCCCGGGCACGGCCAGCACACGTCTTCGAGCCGGAGAAGAGTACATGGCGTGTACTCAGAAATTACACGGTGTGTACTTCAAAAATTTCCAGAAAATTAAATTTTCATAAAAACTCCCGAAAAGGGAAAAACATACCTGAACGAAGGTCCGGGTTCTTAAAAACTTCCCCCGTTAAAGAAATTCGTCCTCGAATGTCCCTAATGAGGTGGAGAAGAGGAAACCCCAAATAGCTCCAGCCACTGTGATCGTACATCGGCCTCCCTTTCCAAAGTCTCATCTTGTACTCGCCTGTGTTGCCATAGCACCCGTACTAGAGGAAAAGACCGCCCACGGAGAACCTTTATACTGTGATCGATAATCTGGATAGGATGTTCTTCAAACTACGCATCCGCTTCAAGCTCGAATTCCTCAGGCTGAAAGAGGTGAGACGGGTCTGAAAAGTAACGTCGGAGTTGAGAGATGTGGAAGCCGTCATGCATGGACCGATACCTCTGAGGTAGCTGCAATCGATAGGTGACCGGCCCAACTCTCTCCAAGACCTCAAATGGCCCGACGTACCACGGTGAAAGCTTACCCTGTATCCAAATCCTCTTGTGTCCCAACCTCGGTGCGACACACAGGAAAACCTGATAACCGACCTCGAACTCCAGAGGTCATCTCCGCTGGTCAGCATAAGACTTTTGTCGAGACTGTGTTGTAGCCATCCTCTTCCAAATCAGCTCTATCTGTTCTAAGGTCTCCTGAACAAGACGAGGTCCCAGCAAAGATGCCTCTCCTGCCTCCAGCCAGCATAAGGGTGATCGGCATAGCCTACCGTACAAAGCCTCGTATGGTGCCATCTGAAAGGTCACTTGGAAACTATTGTTGTAGGCGAACTACACTAGAGGAATATGCTTCTCCCAAGAACCGGAAAAGTCTAGGATGCATGCTCGGAGCATATCCTCAAGCACCTGTATCGTGCGCTCGGACTGGCCATCAGTCTGGGGATGGTATGTTGTACTCAAAAGTACCTGTATACCCAAGGCCTTCTGAAGTCCTTACCAGAACCGAGAGGTAAAGCATGCATCCCTGTCTGAAACGATGGAGTGTGGGACTCCATGCAGATGAACAGTCTCTCAGATTTAAATTCTTCCCAGATCATCAACAATGAAGGTCTCCTTGATCGGTAATAAGTGAGAAACCTTCGTAAGCCTGTCGACGACAACCCAAACAGCATCGTTCCATTGAGGAAACCTCGGCAACCCAGTCACGAAGTCCATCGTGACGTCATTCCACTTCCAATCCAGAATGGGTAACTGTTGTAAAAGGCATGTTGGTCGCTGATGCTTTTCCTTCACCTTCTGACAAGTAGAACATATCATGACAAAACCAGCAACATCCTTTTTCATACCTGGCCACCAGTATTGGCGATGAAGATCCCGATACATCTTGGTGACGCCAGGATAGACTACCCAAACTGAGGAATGAAAACCCCACATCATCTCCTCACGTATGTCTGCTGGTACCCATATGCGTCCCTGGAAACTCAAGATCTCATCCTCACCCACTTTCCATCTGAGAGGAGGGTCCTCTCCTGACACACTCTCCCACATGACTAATCCCTCAGAGTCTGATAGCTGCCTCATCCGTACCCGATCAAGAAGTGTAGAGGTAATAGCTACAGAAGATAGGAAGGTATGTCCCTGTCTGTCGTGCACCTCTAGATGCATCTTAGAGAACAGAGTCATCAGCTGCCACTCACTGCTGGCCTCCCGAACTGCCTGAATTTGAGTTCTCCTGCTCAACGCATTAGCCACTGTTTTACCCTTACTCGGCATATAGGAAAGATCGAAGTTAAAATACTGTAGATACTCAACCCACCTTCACTGCCTCAGATTTAGATCATGGTGAGTGAAGATATACTTGAGACTCTTGTGGTCAGTGAAGACCACAAAGTGCTCCCCCAGTAGATAGTGTCTCCAACAGTGTAAGGCATGAACAACAGCTGCCAACTGCAGATCGTGCGTCAGGTAGTTCCTCTCATGTGGCCTCAACTACCGAGACCCATTCGCAATGACTCCATCCCCCTACATAAGCACAGCTCCCAACCCGATACCTGAAGCATCACAATAAATAGTGTAGCTCTTGCCTGGCTCCGGCTAGACTAGTATTGGTGCTGACGTCAACCTCCATTTCAGCTCATGAAAGGATGCCTCACAAGAATCTGACCATAATAACTTCACCCCTTTCTTGGTCAGGCCTATCAAAGGTGTTGCTAGATGAGAAAAGTTATGAATGAAGTGTCTGTAGTATCCAGCGAGCCCTAGGAAGCTTCGTACCTCAAAGACGTTCTTCGGATGCTCCCAGGAAACTACAGATCTCACTTTCTCTGGGTCCACAGATAGTCCTGCCTCTGAGATGACGTGACCCAAGAAGTGAATTTGATCCATCCATAAGTGGAACTTCGAGAGTTTAGCATAAAGATGATGCTCTCTCAGTGTACTCAGAACGATAGCAATATGTGTGGAATGGTCGTGTCGAGTGTGAGAGTACACCAAGATATCGTCCACGAAGACCATGATGAAGGAGTCCAAATAAGGATGGAACACTCGGTTCATCAGTGACATGAAAACTGCAAGTGCGTTCATGAGACCGAACGGCATGACTGTATGCTCGTATAGACCATACCTGATCATGAAGGCTGTCAGAGGTATATCTGATGGTCTAACACGCAATTGATGGTAACTGGACCTCAAGTCGATCTTCGAGAACACCCGGGCTCCTCGAAGCTGATCGAAAAGGTCACCGTTCCTTGGAAAAGGATATCAGTTCTTAACCATCAATTGATTCAGCTTCCGATAATCCATACAAATCTGAAGGGTACAGTCTACCTTCTTTGCAAATAGGATAGGCGAACCCCAAGGAGAAGTACTGGTTCGGATGAAACCCTTAGCCTGTAGCTCCTCCAACATCTTTTTGAGCTCCTTCAACTCAGGTGTGGCCATCCTATAGGGAGTAATGGACATCGGTTCCACTCCTGGCATGAGCTCAATAGAGATGTCTACCTCACACTCCAGAGGCAAACCTGAAAAGTCCTCTGGAAAGACGTCCCTCAAGCGATCCACCACTGGAGGAAATTCCAACGGTGGAGTCCCCTAGTCATCCAGATAAATACTACAATCTGGGCCATCACCCTTCCTAGCCCATGATGCTCGAGTCCTGCTCGACTCTCCTGAACATCCCATTCACCTCTATAAAGAAAAGATTCACCCTCTAGTGAGACGAAACTCACTCTACAGTGATAGCAGTCGATGAATGCTTGGAAGGGAATCCACCAGTCCATGATGAGGATGAAATCATAGCCTGTAATCTCTAGTACATAGAGATCCCATAAGAAGAGATACCCTACAACCTCAAGAGGGCACTCTCTACACTGGCGTACACTAGATTTCCTCGTTCCCAAGGGTGTGTCTAGTGTCAACGAGTCAGCAGAATAAAAGATGCATAGTCCATGTCTCTCCACAACAGCAATAGAGATAAAGCTATGCGTAGAACCAGTATCGAAAAGGGATGAATATAAAACTGAGGCTACTAAAATCGTACCTCGAATAGTAGAAGGGTCGGGATCCTACTCCTAATAAGTCTACTCCAAGGCGAAATATTGGCATGTACCACGGCCTTGCGTCCCTGGCTGACCACTCTCAGCTGAACCTCCCTACTGGTGCTAAGGAACTGGTGGCTAAACGCCATGGCCTCGACCTCCACCTCGGCCCGAATGGCCAGAAGAACTCCAGTTCCCCGACTGGTGAGAAACTGACGGTGCTGCTCCTGAATGAGGAGTCATGGAAGAACCCCGGTCACCAGCTGGTGGTGAGAAAACCTAACAGAAATGCTGAAGGTGACCCATCTTTCCACAAGATCAGCACTCCACGGGGTCCCTATGGCACTACGGCCTTGTATTCCTTGACCGGCCACACTGGTTGCATACCACCTGGTTTCATGACGATTCATCTCGCTTCCTCGGATCACCATGTGTAGGCTCTCTATGGCGCTTCTTGCTATCATCTGGAGACAAACTGGCTCTGGAAGCAGAACCACCCTGGATCACAGCTCCAGAGTCTCTCAGATTGCACTCTGCAATTAGTGCCTAGTTGACGATGGAAGTAATGGAAGTCAGCTGGAAGATGTTCACCTATGAGCGGATCTCCCGCCTGAGAAAATCCTCAATCTTCCTTGCTAAAAACACCCCACTCCCATCCCGAAGGGGTGTGAAACGCTATAGATCGGTGAAACGAGCGGAATACTCCATGACCGAAAGAGTACCCTGCTCTAATCTCATGAACTTCTGGGCTCGGTCGGCCCTCAGGGTCTCCGGGTAGAAGTAGTGATAGAACACATGCTGGAACTCCTCCCAAGACATAGCCCACTACTGACCCACCTGTGAGATCACGTCCCACCACCTCCTAGTGGAGTCTCAGAGCATGTAGGTGGCGAGCTTGTCCCGCCTCTCTAGAGGCATCTCCATGTCACGACCCGTCCTCGAGGCCCGTGCCGTGACTACCCCAAGCCCGCCTTCCATAGGCCAGGGGCTGGCGACTAGCACCAAGGCGTAATTCTCAGTAAAAAGGGAAAGCATTGCCTTTGTAAAGTAAACAAACACCACAGAGCAAGCAAGATGAAGTAAACACTAAGTAAAAACTGAGTACAACAGTATGTGCGGAAAGTAAGTGGGCCAGAATACTAACCCAAACTGAAAGTAAAGTACAACTGAAAAAGGGAGTACATAAACTGAAAAGTAAATCCACAGCCTCGAGTCATCCACTGGAAGTCCAACCTGAAGGCTGGGTAGAGATAGCCTCCACAGCTCCTCGGGTCCAGCCGTCCGCTCCGTGTACGTCCCGCCCAATGGTCCACCTCCAGGTACCGACCTGCTCTGCAAGCCTCAACCACGATCAGCGCTGTCTGCCATCTACAACCAACACAACATAGTGTGGGCATAGCCCGTGCAGGGGTGAGTGTAAGCTACTTAGTAGGGACCTTGGGACCCCCGAAGGTCTCCCAGAGTCCACAAAGGAAAGATATAATCACGAAGTAACATCCGACACTTCTTAGGTATATGCCCATACATATACCTAAGTCATAAATTCTCGTTCGGCTCCAACATCTGAGCCCAAGTTCTATCATGTCCACACAGGATAGCACAACTTGATCCACATAGGAAAGCAAAACAAGATTTCACCTCACACAGGTATACTTCATCGTATGACTATAGAGATGATCAGATGTAGCCACTGATTCATCTAAGCCGTCGAACCCACATAGGATTGATAGGTACTAACCCCCGCAATGACCCACAAAGGATCGATAGGTAACTAACCCCCACAATGACCCACAAAGGATCGATAGGTAACTAACCCCCGCAATGACCCACACAGGATCAGAACCACACAAGATTTGTAGGCGCTGGCCCACACAGGACCGCTGAGCACTGACCCACATAGGATCGGACCCTCACAGGATCGGTAGCACTAATCCACGTAAAATCGTTGAGTGTTGTAGTCGTCGCCATCGAATCCACATAAGATTTCTGCACAGTCGTCATCGTCGTCACAGTCGCAGCCACAGTCGCAGCCACAGTCGCAGCCAGCTCTAGGGTTCCCGCACACAGTAAGCTCGTTCGGGAGGGTCCGCTCCACAAGTCGAAGGTCTGATACATCAACTGACACATATTCCGGAGTTGATGTATCCAAAAGTTCTGTATCGTCAACACGAACTCAACGGGACAGACGGCGCGTCGATCGGACGCCCGGTCTGAGAGTTATTAGATTTTTTGTTTCAGGGGCCCGGTTGGTTTTTAAGTCAAAACCAACCCGACCGCACTCCAACTACATCCAAACCTCGAGAAGATTAAGCCAAAAGGTCCATCTCACTTATAGGAATCCAAAAAATTCGACGACACATCAATCGGACGTCTAGAACTCAAGTTATAAGTGTTTCTACTCCGAGGGCCCAGTTGGTTTTGTGTACGAACCAACCCGAACAAACCTGAAGTACTCCGAAACCTTGAGTGTAATATACCGAAACGACCATCTCGATCCAAGTATCACATCGCAGCTGATAGTGCGTCGATCGGAGGTCTTTAGCCCAAGTTATGGGAAAAAGACCGTGAGAGGTCCGGTATTATGGGGTTCGGGCCCGGCCCGATACCCTCTAGGTCGGCCCGAACTGGATCGACCCGTCCTGGGTCCGGGTCCGGCCCGCTTGGGCATGGTCAGGCCCGGCTGGCACGTCCTGGACTGGCGGTCCGGCCTGGGCAGCCGGCCCGGCGCGCTGGCGCCAGCCAGGTGGCTCGGTCGTTTCGGCCGAGTGGACAGGGGTGCAGGGGTGTGTGGTGCCCCCCGCCCGTTTGTAATCTACGGCCCCCATGTGGGGGGCCGCTCATGTCCGGCCAGCCGGGGGTTACGAACCCCCAGCTCTTCCTCTGGCCGGCCGGCCTGATCCGGCCGGCCGGCTATTGCCACCACGGGACCGGCAAGTGTCGGTCCCCCTGCTCCGACGTCGGTGGCCCGAAACCAGCCGTCGGTTCCCCTGCTCTGCCGCGGCCTCAGCTACGGCCTTGGACCGTCCAGCGTGGTGCGACGGCGCCACGCCCCTCTGCTGCGGCCCCACTCCGGCCACGGTGTTTTCGTGATCCTCCGGCGCGGTGGAACGGCGTTGTGACCTTATTCAACTTCATTGGCGCGGCGTGACGGCGCCGCGCATCCTTGCCGCACGAACCCGCGCGGTGCGTCGGCACCGCTTGATTTTCCTTCGAACCGCAACAATACAAGAAATAAGGGAGGAGGGTCGGCCATGTTTGTGTGCTCCGTCCCCCTCCCGTTAATCGATAGAAAGCGGAAAAGTTTCATGAATAATGGCAATAGAAGTAATCTGGAACAACAATTTAAATAAACCCCTACCTCGTCGAATTCGTTGATCGAGGGTTAGTCGTGGAAATAACTGTCGTGGAAGAAGACATCGCGGAAAAGGAGAGTCGCGTCGCGGATAAATGATTCGTCGGCGTCGCGTCATCGATCTCTGAGGATCCGGCGTTCTTCTTGTTCTTCGCGTTCTTCGTCGAGGAGGAAGAACTTCAAGAGCTTTTCCTTTTTCTCCCAAATCCTCCCAACGCAACAAGTTCCAGACAAAATAAAATAAGAACTTCCCTTATTTTATTAACATGACTTAAGTTGAAATTCAAAAGTTGCATTAACCCTCTCAAATTAAACTCACCTAATTTATTAACATAAGTTATCAACTTAAACGGTGAGTTGAAGGAGTTAGGGAATATGAAGGGGTGGGGTTCGTGTGGGCCCCACCACCCCCATAACCTCTCATTGGAATTTGGGTGGTTACCCAACTTCTACCCAAAGGTTTTAATTACCAAGTAAAAAAAATTGATGCTCAATTTTTATTTTAACTTCCACAATTTTTAACAACTTCTCTCGTGAAAACGCAACTCCGGAAAAGGTGTTCCTAAGAAACTTCTGGCGCTGCGAATTCATCGGTGCCCTCAGAATTCAATTCCGAGCACCATTTCAAAAGATAGAAAAACTCACTCATTCGTTCACTGAATGTACCCGAGCTAATCTTCGGTTAGAAATTCCGGGCACACCGGGCCTCGGAATCAAGTTCCGTCAGCAACCACGTTCTTGTAAAATCCAAAAGAAAATTAAGAAAAAATTTCCCTTGAATTTTACGAGTCTTTACATTACTCCCACCTCAAAGCTTTACGTCCCCATAATGATACATCAAAAACTAGGGGAACAAATGTGGGTACTGTGCACGCATCTGAGCCTCCCGCTCCCAAGTGCTCTCCTGGAGGTTCTCGTGCTGCCATCTGATGCGCACTAGAGGAATCGACCATCCACATAGGACCCTCTCCTATCGATCCTCGATCTCCACTGGGACCTCCGAAAAAGTCTCCCCATCATCAACGTCCAACTCCCCATGGTCAATGATATGTGTCGGGTCGTGCACGTATCTCCTCAGCTGGGATGCGTGGAAGACGTCGTGCACCCGGTGCAACTGAGGTGGTAGAGCTAGGCGATAAGCCACCTTTCCAATCCTGCTGAGGACCTGGAATGGTCCGATGAAGTGTGAAGATAACTTTATGCCTCGGCCAAATCTATGTAATCCACATCGAGGTGAGACCCGCAAGAAGACGTGGTCGCCATCCTCAAACTCTACTGGCCTCCGCCTCTTGTCATCATAAGACTTCTGCCAGCTCTGAGCTGTCCTCATCCTCTCCTAGATGATCTGGACCTTCTCTGTCGTGGCCTGGACCATCTCTGGTCCCACAAGTGCTGACTCCCCAGGGTTTGTCCAGCACAGAGTTGACCTACAAGGTCGGCCGTACAACGCCTCGTATGGTGTCATCCCGATGGTGGAGTGGTATCTGTTATTGTATGCGAACTCCACCAAGGGTAGTTGGTCCTCCTAGCTGCGACCAAAGTCGAGGACACATGCGCGGAGCATGTCCTCATGAGTCTGAATGTTCCTCTCCATCTGACCATCTGTCTGAGGGTGAAAGGTAGTGCTCAGACGTAGCTGCGTCCCGAACGCCTCCTGAAACCCCTTCCAAAGCCGGGAAGTAAAGCGAGCATCTCGATCGGAGACGATGGATGATGTCACACCATGAAGCTATACAATCTCCTGAATGTAGATACGTCCCAAGCTCTCCACTGAGCCCTAATCTCGGATGGGTAAGAAGTGATCCGACTTAGTAAGTCGGTCGACAATCACCCAAATGGAGTCGTGACCTCTGGAAGTACGTGGAAGTCCAGTCACTAAGTCCATAGATATGTTGTCCCACTTCCACTCTGGGACCTCCAAGTGTTGTACCAAGCCTGCTGGTACCTGGTGCTCTGCCTTCACCTGCTGGCAAGTGAGGCATCGAGAAATGAACTCTTCCACAGCCTTCTTCATGCCTGGCCACCAGTGCTGTCGTCTGAGATCCTGTTACATCTTCTCCACTACAGGATGTACCGCCAAAGTGGTGGTGTGAAACTCTCTCATCACCTCCTCTTGTAAAGAAACTGGTACCAAGGTACGTCCTCTAAAAAGGACATCGTGCTCTCCTCTTAAAGAGAAACCATCAGGTGCCTGTCCTGAGGATATCTGTGCACGTCACATCTCACAGTCAGCATCCCCACGCTGTGCCTCTCTGACCCGCTGCAGTAGTGGAGGAGTGACTGTGAGTGACTGAAGAAAGGCTACTCCATCTCTATCCACAAAGGATATCTACAAAGTGACTAGCTGCTCTGTCGCCTCCCCAAGTAGGTGAATGCCCGTCCTCTTACTGAGTGCATCGGCTACTACGTGGACCTTTCTAGGAGTATAGACTATATCAAATTCATAGTCCTGGAGGAACTCAAGCCATCGCCGCTATCTCAGGTTAGGGTCCTTCTACGAGAAGATGCACCTGAGACTCTGGTGGTCAGAATAGACTGTAAAGTGCTCGCCCATCAGATAGTGTCACCACATCTTCAGAGCAAAGACCCCTGCTGATAACTCCAGGTCATGGGTAGCGTAGTTTTGATCATGCTTCCCCAACTGTCATAATCTATATGATATCACAGCCCTCTCCTGCATCAGGACACATCTGAGTCTGGTACCTGATGCATCGCAGTAAACTACGTACCCAACTCCCTCCTCTGGTAGCCTCAAGATAGGTGCGCTGGTCAATCGTTGTCTCAGCTCCTAGAAGCTCTGCTGACATCTGTCTGACCACACAAAGGGTTTCCCATTTTTATTCAAAGATTAGAGTGGTGGTGTAACTCTGGAGAAGTCTGGAACAAATCTCTGATAGTATCCAGCTAGTCCCAAGAAACTCCGCACCTCCGTCACACTCTTGGGTGGCTCCCAAGCTAGCACGGCCTCGATCTTCAAAGGATCCACAGCAAATCCTATCTTAGAGATGACGTGTCCCAAGAAGTGGACCTCACATATCCAAAACTGACACTTCGAGAGCTTTCTGTAAAGCTGTTTCTCTCGGAGTGTGTCTAGTACAACCCGCAAGTGGTAGGCGTGCTCCTCCTCAGTGGTTGAGTATATCAAAATGTCGTCGATGAAGGCCATGAAAAATCGATCAAGGTATGGATGAAAGATCCTATTCATGAGGGCCATGAACACTTCTGGAGAATTGGTTATGCCTAATGGCATAACCAAGAACTCATAGTGGCCATAACGACACCTGAAGGCTGTCTTCTGCACGTCCTCGTCCCGAACTCTGAGCTGGTGATAGCCTGAACTGAGGTCTATCTTCGAGAACCATCATGCTCCCTTGAGCTGATCGAAGAGGTCTTCAATCCTCGTTAGCGGATACTAGTTTCTCACGGTCACCTGGTTCAGGCGACGATAGTCAACACAAAGTCTCAAGCTCCTGTCCGCCTTCTTGGCAAACAATATCGGAGAAGCCCAGGGTGAAACACTGGGTCGGATGAATCTCTTGCCCTGCAAGTCCTCCAACTGTACTCGTAGCTCTCGAAGCTCAGCAGGGGCCATCTGATATGCTGGGGTGGATATCGGGGCTATCCCGGGGTACAGGTCAATATAAAAGTCTACCTCTCTGCGAGGAGGTAGTCCTGGAAAGTCTTCGGGGAAAACATCCGCATACTGATCCAGCACTGCAGGAAAACCAGGACTCCGCAGGTCAACTGCTCCTAGGATGAGGCTAGCCAACTGATGAGTGATGGGCTGTCCTCTCCTCTGCGAGAGTCCATCCTATGCTGCGAAGGCTCCCTTCTCACCGGTGAAGGTGAACCTGCTCCCGTCGGTGCGTACACACTACACCTTGCGCCTAATAGAGTCGATCTGAACATGGATTGTAGATAACCAATCCATGCCCAAAATGATGTCGTAAGGCCTCGACGCCGCTACAAAAATATCCCAGTCAAATCTCTCGCCTCCTAGAGTAAGCTAACACTGCCGGAACTAGTGTTTAATCGTCGAGTCTGCTCCCGTAGGAGTCTCTAGCCGTAAGGATCGAGCCAACGGCTCTGTCGGAATCTCCGAGCTCCGAACAAGGGCAGTGGATATGAAAAAATGACTCACTCCTGTGTCTATAAGAACTGTAGCAAGGATGGAATAGACACAGATAGTACCTCGAATAATCTCGGGTGCGCCGTGGTCGTAGGCCTCCGCTGCCTGGAGCTGTGCCTATCTCTGCTCGCCAGCTCCCTGTGGTCGGGGTGGGCCTCCTGGTGGTGGTGGTGGTAGAGCCTCAAAGCATCGCCCACCACCTGCTGCTCGGCTAGCTCCTCTGCCTCGTCCCCCTGTTCTCTGCGGACCACTACGGTCGACCCTCTGCCTTTGCCTGGGTGGTCCCTAAACTATCTTCTTCTCTTCTGCATGGTGGGTCAGGAAGCCATGAGCCATGTGGCCCTGCCCGCCGCATGCGTAGCACTGTCTGCCTCTCGAAAGACTGGATCCGCGTTGTGTGCCCCGCACTGCTGAACCAGTGTCCTGAGGTCGTCTGCCTGTGGGTCTGGTCTGCCTGGACCCATGCATCATCCATTGACTGCCTACTGTAGAAGACTCTGCTACGTGCCGCCCTGTGGTAGGTCTCGCTGTAGATGTAGGCTCATCAAGGAATCTCTCGATCAGAAGGGCTCACTCCATTACCCCTTTTTATGTTGGAATGTTGAGGGAGATCAGCGATGCCCTTATCTCCTCCCTCAATCCCTGCTCGAAGATCCAGGCCCGGAAGAATGGGTCCCGTACCATGTCTGTCGAGTAGCGTGAGAGATCGGTAAATCTCGCCGAGTACTGGGCGACCATCAAGCTACCCTTCCGTAGCTATAGAAGCTCCTGGATGCGCACTGCACGGAGGGTGGCTGGGACGAACTCCGAGCAGAAGAGGCTCTCAAAGTCTGTCCAGAGGAGAGATGCCTCATCGTGTACCTAGAGAAAAAAACTCCACCATCTTCCTGGTGCCGCGTGCAGTAGGCTCGCTACGAGGATCACCATGAGGTCCGCTGGTGTCCTCACTAACCTGAAAACCCGAACAACTACCTCCAGCCAATCCTCGGCTGCCTGAGGGTCCGTCTCCCCACGAAACCTGGGCGGTCGCTGACACTGAAACTCATGCAGTGCACTAAGGCGACGTGCATCGTCAGTGGCTGGGGCTAGTATCATCGGTGGCTCAGCGGGTAGCGGTACCGCCGGTGCCTCTACTGTCAAAGGGCCATGTACCGAGGCCTCGTCGCTCGGTGGGATATCGTCATGCACAACTCTTGGAACCCTAGCTGACTACCGTCATGGGGACATCCTGAAAAGAAACAGGTGTGCCACAGTCAAACAGTATACCTGGTGAGCTGACATAAAGTAATCACAAAGAAAACATGAAACACACATGCAATCAATGTTTTCGTGCATTAAGTCAGAAATCAGAAGTCAGGGTCCTGGTGTACGGATACGTTGGCCGCCGCACTAACACTGGTCTCCCTGGAGTGATAACCACACTAAATACTCTTAACATTATTGCTTCACATAGAAAAAGTTCAGAGTCTTGAGTTCTGCGGTAGAACCAAACTCCTCAGATACCAATTTGTCACGACTCATCCTCGCGGCCCATGCCGTGACTACCCCAAGATTGCCTTCCATAGGCCAGGGGCTGGCAACTAGCACCAAGGCGTAATTCTCGGTAAAAAGGGAAGGCATTCCCATTGTAAAGTAAACAAACACACAGAGCAAGCAAGAAGAAGTAAACATTAAGTAAAAATTGAGTACAACAGTATGTGCGGAAAGTAAGTGGGCCAGAATACAAACCCAAACTGAAAGTAAAGTACAACTGAAAAAGGGAGTACAGAAACTGAAAAGTAAAGTTGCATCCTCGAGTCATCCGCTGGAAGTCCCACCTGAAGGGTGGGTACATATAGCCTCCACATCTCCTCCGGTCCAGCCGTCTACTCCGTGTACGTCCCGTCCAATAGTCCACCTCCAGGTACTGACCTGCTCCGCAAGCCTCAACCACAATCAACGTTGTCTATCATCTACAACCAACACAACATAGTGCGGGCATAGCCCGTGCAGGGGTGAGTATAATCTACTCAGTAGGGACCCCGAGACCCCCGAAGGTCTCCCAAAATCCACAAAGGATAATCCACAAAGGAAAGATATAATCACGAAGTAACATCCGGCACTGCTTAGGTATATTCCCATACATATACCTAACTCATCAATTATCGTTCGGCTCCAACATTCGAGCCCAAGTTCGATCATGTCCACACAGGATAGCACAACTCGATCCACATAGGAAAGAAAAACAAGATTTTAGCTCACACAGGTATACTTCTTCATATGACGATAGAGATGATCAGATATAGCCACTGATTCATCTAAGTCGTCGGACCCACATAGGATCGATAGGTACTAAACCCCATAATGACCCACAAAGGATCGATAGGTAACTAACCCACGCAATGAACCACAAAGGATCGATAGGTAACTAACCCCCGTAATGACCCACATAGGATCGGACCCACACAGGATCTATAGGCGCTGGCCCACACAAGACCATTGAGTGCTGACCCACACAGGATCGGACCCACACAGGATCGGTAGCACTGATCCACGTAGGATTGCTGAGTGTTGTAGTCGTCGTCGTCGAATCCACGGAGGATTTCTGCACAGTCGTCATCATCGTCACAGTCGCAGCCACAGTCGTAGCCAGCTCTACCATTCCCGCACACAACAAGCTCGTTCGGGAGGGTCCGCTCCACGAGCCGAAGGGCTGATACATCAACTGACACATAGTCCAGAGTTAATGTATCCAAAAGTTCTGTATCGTCAACAGGAACTCAACGCGACAGACGGCCCGTCGATCGGACGTTCGTTCTGAGAGTTATTGGATTTTTCGTTCTAAGGACCCGGTTTGTTTTTAAGTCAAAACCAACCCGACCATACTCCAATTGTGTCCAAACATCGAGCGGAGTAATCCAAAAGGTCCGTCTCACTTAGAGGAATCCAACAAAGTCGACGGCACGTCAATTGGATGTCTAGAACTCAAGTTATAAGCGTTTCCGCTCCGAGGGCCCGATTGGTTGCGTGTACGAACCAACCCAGCCAAACCCAAAGTACTCTGAAAGCTTGAGTGTAATATACCGAAACGACTATCTCGATCCAAGGATCGCATCGCAGCTGACAGTGTGTCGATCAGAGGTCTGCATCCCATGTTATGTGCAAAAGACCGTGAGAGGTCCGGTATTAGGGGGTTCGGGCCCGGTCCGACCCGGACCGATACCCTCTGGGTCGGCCTGAACTAGGTCGACCCGTACGGTGTACGGGTCTGACCCGCTTGGGCGCGGCCCGGCCCGGCTGGTGCGGCCCATCCTGGCGGTCTGGGTTGGGCATCCGGCCCAGCACGCTGGCGCCCGCCAAGTGGCTCAGCTGTTTCGGCCGAGCGGACAGGGGTGCGGGGGGGGGGGGGGGGGGGGGGGGGCGCTGCCCCCCGCCCGTTTGTAATCCGCGGCCACCATGTGGGGGGGGGCGCTCATGTCCGACCATCCGGGGGTTAAGAACCCCCAGCTCTTCCTCTGGTCGGCCGGCCTGCTCCAGCCGGCCGGTTGTTTCCACCACGGGACCGGTAAGGGCCGGTCCCCCTGCTCTGATGCCAGCGGCCCGGAACCGGCAGCTGATTCCCCTGCTCCGCCGCGGCCTCAGCCGCGGCCTTGGATCATCCGGTGTGGCGCTACGGCGCCGCGCCTCTCCACCGCGGCCTTGCTCTGGCCGGGGTGTTTTCTTGATCCTCTGGTGCGGCGGAACGGCGCTGCGACCTTATTCAAATTCATCGGCGCGGCACGACGGCGCCGTGCATCCTTGCCGCACGATCCCGCGTGGTGCGTCGGTACCGCATCATTTTACTTCGAACCGCAACAATACAAGAAATAAGGGAGGAGGTTCGACTGTGTTTGTGCGGTCCAGACCCCTCCCGTTAATCAATAGAAAGCGGCAAAGTTTCATGAAGAACGACAATAGAAGTAATCAAGAACAACAATTTAAATAAACCCCTAACTCGTCGAATTCGTTGAGCGAGGGTTCGTCGCAGAAATAACCATCACGGAAGAAGACGTCGCGGAAGGAGAGAGTCGTGTCGTGGAGAAATGATTCATCGGCATCGCGTCGTCGATCTCCGAGGATCCGGCGTTCTTCGTGTTCTTCGCGTTCTTCGTCGAGGAGGAAGAACTTCAAGAGCTTTTCCTTTTTCTCCCAAATCCTCCCAACACAACAAGTTCTAACCAAAATAAAATAAGAACTTCCCTTATTTTATTAACGTGACATAAGTTGAAATTCAAAAGTTGCATTAACCCTCTCAAATTAAACTCACCTAATTAATTAACATAAGTTATCAACTTAAATGGTGAGTTGAAGGGGTTAGGGAATATGAAGGGGTGGGGTTCATGTGGGCCCCACCGCCCTCATAACCTCCCATGGGAAGTTGGGTGGTTACCCAACTTCCACCCAAAGGTTTTAATTACCAAGTAAATATAAAAATTGAAGCTCATTTTTTATTTTAACTTCCACAATTTTTAACAACTTCTCTCATGAAAACGCAACTCCAGAAAAGGTGTTCCTAAGAAAATTTCAGCGCTGTGAATTCATCGGTGCCCTCGGAATTCAATTCCGAGCACCAGTTCAAAAGTTTGAAAAACCCGCTTGTTCGTTCACTAAACGTACCCGATCTAATCTTCGGTTAGAAATTCCGGGCACACCGGGCCTCGGAATCAAGTTCCGTCAGAAACCGTGTTCTTGTAAAATCCCAAATAAAATTAAGAAAAAATTTCCCTTGAATTTTACGGGTCTTTACACTCCAGATGCTCGAAGATAGTCTGCATGGCTTCCAGCCATGACTCTGCAGCCTGAGGTCCTCCTTCCCCCGAGAACGTGGGAGGATGATGCTGTTGAAAAACCCACGTCAGGTCTTCCAAAGACGTGGTCGGAGGCGGTGCTCCCTGGAAGGCCTGCATCATCCTCATGAAACCTTCCCTGAACAGCACATCTACGCCTACAACTGGTATAACAGCTGGTGCCAAGGCTGGCCCGACTGGAGGATCGGTAGGAAGTCCCTGATCAGCCATATCGGGCGTCTGATCACTGCCTGACAATAGATGTATGAACAGAGGATGTCTCAGAGGAATAGCTTTGAAAGATCAAAAGCACACCTTAGATCAGGAAAACAAGGACAGAGAACACAAGAGTACAAAGTAGTAACATGGGAAGAAAAACACACAACATTGCAAAACACGACTACACGGCATGTATAAAAACTACACGGCATGTCTCTTTAAACCACTGACATGGGTGTGTACTCCTGCCCTACAAGTTGTGTAACACCTCAACTACACGGCTTGTTGACCCCAACACACGGCATGTACCTGAAAAATATTCCCCTACCCGAGTCTCTTTACACGGATAACCCACGCGGTCCGACTCAACCTGAGACTACACGGCGTGTTCGAAACAAACACGGTGTGTACTAGGAAAGGGTTTGGAGGCCCGTGTTGTTAATCACACAGCCGTCTACACAGCTTAACCTTACACGGCATGCTCCAAACAAAAACGGTGTGTATAGGTGAAGGTGATACCATCCCGTGTTGTTCGTGACATGGACGGGTACCTGGACAAGAATACACGGCGTGTTCAGAGCAAACACGGCATGTGGAAATGAAGGTAAAGTCGTCCTGTGTTGTTAGGGACATGGTCGGTTACCTGGACAGGACTACACGGCGTGTTACCTCTGGACACGGTATGTTCTACCCGAGCTTCCCCAATTCGTGTTGTTAGTGACACGGCTGGGTACATGGCTCCGAACTTACGCAGCATGTACCTACCGTACACGGCGTGTTCCTGAAGTTACTTTCACGACACCGTGTTCTACTCACATAGTCAATGACACAGCCTGAAGACTACACGGCGTGTATACAAAAAGTACACACTGTGTATTCTAGTTTTTTCTGGGCAGTAGCTCAGAAACTGCACAAAATTCCAGAAACACTAAAAACAGGGGAAAGAGGTGTCAATTTCCAATCCATGGGGGCCCATACTCCCCATGAATCATAGCCTGGAATCTCCCACAGTCATATACAAGAGAAAACAGGATCATGATCCACCAATTTTCGATTAATGAGGTCCCATAACACCTCAAGAACCAAAATTTGGTGTTCATTTTTAAGAAAGGAACAAAACAAACAGTTTTCTAACATGACAGTAGAGAATCTATCAAGCATATATCACAACAGCATGCATAATCTACAGAGAGTCTATCACAACAGCATGCAATCGCTAATTCACCCTAGATGGAATGGCAAAAATGCATGACATGTGATTTATACAAGTGACTATATGACGCATGAGATGGAATACCCTCATCTCATCGGGTTGCGACAGAAATAGAACCGAAGTATCAAAACAATAATAGCATAAGTCAAGTGAATCACACTAGGTGAAATCAGATCAACCATAAAATCTCATAACCAGCAAAAACTGCAATTAACGAGCTAGTATGGATTTTCCATGTACACGGGTTAGCTACTCCTGAGCACAGCTTAATGCTAAGTACCAAATCCGTCCTATCCCTGGATAAAGTCTCCAAATAGAAAGCAAGATAAAAGAACCCCTCTGATACCACTTTCTAACGACCCGAGTCTGGAGCCCCTCCACTGGTGCCCCGTACCCGGTTCACCACATGACCTCAAGCGCATTTCCCCGAATGCCAGAGGCTGCCGACTACCAACGAGGGCCTTGGTGAATCAGTGGGAAACTATGCCCTCATTTAGTATGGTATACAGCATAAAAACAACAGTCAATATTGGAAGCAGTAACAACATGCATAACAATAGAAACCAAACAGCGGAAGCAATGAATATATATAGAAATGATGAAAATGATGCAGCAAGTAAAAGTATCTATGGAAAACAGAAAACACAACAACGTGTTGGAATACAACTGAAAACAAAGTGCAAAGGAAAAACAAAATAAACTCTTCAACATCGTGAGCCTCGGCTCGGTCCCATGCTCTCCAACTCCAGTGCAATCAAGGACCTAAAGTAGAAGGGTGCTTGCCCTTATCTATACCTACAACAACATAGTCTGTTTGGGCCCAAAAGCATAGCCCAAACAGGGTGTGAGATACAATCCCAGTAGGCAATCACCCAAAGATTTGTGCCTAATAGTCAATAAATACAAGGCAAGTAATAAAACAGAAGCAGTAAACAGGAAAGCACAAGAATCTACAATCCACAGTTCTAGCAAATAAAGTACACAAGTAAATAGCCAGTAACAAGAAGAAACAGGTAACCCTCTGGGTAGCTCTCACAACCTAACCCCTATGGTTCAACATATAAGTACTAGAAACCCTCTAGGAGGCACACACAGTCTCACCACTCTGGTTCAGCTATAAAATTAATAGACTCTCTGGGGAAGCACTCACCGTCAATTCCCCATATAGTCTCGTATCATGCTAAAGGCTCTCTGGGGAATCACTCAATGTCTATTCCCCCTATGTCCCACATCAAGTAACTACAGACTCTCTGGGGAACCACTCAACGTCAATTCCCCTTGTGGTCTCGCATCATAATTAAAAGACACTCTAGAGAAGCCCTTCAGTCAATTCTCCCTTTGGTCTACTACTCTAGGTTCTCACAGTCCTGAGTGAAAGGTAAAACATGCTCAACACACGTGTACATCGTCCAAGTAAACCTCAAGAACTACTTGGCTATCAACTAAGGCTCAGCAGCCTAACAAGGTAGCAGTTTCACTATCCAATGACTAAGCATGGAAACTGTAAAAATGCCAGACAGAAAGAACAAGCCTAGCAAACATCCATGGTACAGTAAAGCTACCATAATCACAGGAAAAACATATACTCTAGCAATCAAGAAAATTAGGCAATACAACAAGGGAAAAACAGGAACACGCAATACCCCGTTCAAGGGTATTGGTGGAATTTGCACAAAATATTCATCAAGTTTATACGGAAAGGCACAAACCACCTACCTCGATCCTAGGAGATCGATATACATGAACGAAGATGATGAATTCCCCTTAGAATGACATATATCTGAGAAAATGCACAAAATTCTCAACCAACGATAACATGAAAATGAGGAGGAATCATGGAACAAAGCTAAAGTAGAAATGAGAGCTCGCCGCTATGATTCCAATGCAATCGACCGTGCTCGAATCGAAGAACAGACGAAGAGGCTGGAGCTCGTCAAAGATCCGGTCGTATGGTCGCTCTCGGGCAGACGGAATCTATAGAAGAAGATGAAATCAGGGGTTAGACGCGACCCCGGTCTGTTTAATAAAACAAAAAAGTACACGGCGTGTATTTTTAAAGTACACGGTGTGTAGTGGGTTTTTTCGTACTCTACTAAAAACAGCCTCCACGTCACCCCTACACACCGTGTGTGTGGCCCAGGTATAGCCAGCACATGGATTTGAGCTAGAGAAGAGTACATAGCGTGTACTCAGAAAGTACACGGCGTGTACTTCGAAAATTTACAGAAAATTTAATTTTCTTAAAAACTCCAAAAAAAAGGAAAAACATACCTGAACGAAGGTCCGGGTTCTTACATCATCACATTGGTTATTTTCTCACTAATGTGATAAACCTATATAAATTTGTTTATCACATTAGTTCATTGATAACTAACATGATAAAAATTTTATCATGTCAGTTTTCTAAAAAAACACACGAAAGAAGGTTTTTCATGTCTGTTTTGTAGTAACCTACATTATAAAAAACTGTCGATTGGTTTATCATGTTTGTTCCCATAGAAACGAAATGATTAATAGTTTTTTATTTATAATTTTTTTCTATTTCCATCCTACCTATAGTTGAAAATATTATAAAATTACAAGAAAAAAAACAACATCAAAATTAGCAGAACAACATACAAAATACACTTATGATTTTGAAATTTCATGTTTAAATATATATATAATAAATAAAATAAAATTTAATAAAATGAATAAAATGATTCACACATTCTGTTTTCAAGTGTCTCATATGATATTCACAATATGGATGAGATCCAAAAAAAATATACAAATTAAAATGAAATAATTTAATCGTTATTCTTAATAAAACGAATGAAATATTAAAGAATATGTTATAAAAAACTCTAACCTGTTGTAACTTTTTAGCTATGATAGTTTTAATTATTCCATATATAAATATTTAAAAAATTATACACATTCCCATATACCACCTTTTTTATGAAACTTCTGTTTAAAATAATAGTTCAATTAAAAAAACAATTTTAATTAATATATCCAAAATTTAATAATTCTAAATGAAATTCACTTTTTATTATATATATTTGATATTGACTCCCTTCTTACTTTTGGTATCTTGATATAAATTACATTACCTATATGAAAATAATATTAATATATAAATTTCTCTCATTATAATATAAACATGTATTAAAATATTCAAACTTCTGTGTATAATACATTTTTAAAATTTTCTCGCAGTTTACCATGGATAGAGCATAGCCAGTAAAGCACCCTCTCCCTTGGACAAAAAATACCCAATATCCATAGGTCACTAGTATAAAATAAAAAATAATATTAGTGGTTATTAAGTCAATAAATATACAAAAACGTTTAAGATATATGTTTCATACTGTTGAAGAAAAGTAAACATCCAGCACTGAATAATTTAATTCTTAAAGAATCTTTCAACAATATAAATTATTCTTTCTACATAATTCATTATCCATGCTACATGTGACAAAAAAATGTGGGTCCATAAATACATATACATATTTCTTATCATACTCCTTATAAATTGAATAATAATAACTAATAAAAATATACATGAGTAAAAAATTTGAATAAAATTTCAATAAATTAAACAAACGAAAAAAATTTGCTGAATAGTAAAAATGGAAAATAATGCATTGTGTTGATTCCAAAATGATCACCACCTAAAAGTTCCATGATATTTCTTTTCAAAATCTCTATATTCATTTCATTACCATAAACATAATATTTAATTGGAATCTCAAATACTTCCAATAGTAAATCATAATATGTTGAAAATCTATCAAGACTCGTAGATACTATATATAGTTTTTCACTTTGTATTTTTTTTATTCATTATTTATTTACCATTAATTTATCATTGTAAAAATTAGATAAATATATACATATTTAAATGATAAAAAAATTAAAATATAAATTAAATAAAAGTTAAAATATACACATACCTCTATAGAAATATGTTTAAGAATTCAAGTTGCGAAAATGAAAAAATAGTAAATACTTTGTCCAACTATACATGCCTCATCTATAAGACATGGTATTCTTGTTTATTTATCTATAATATCATGTATCGTGACCTTATTATGCTCTATCTATTCCCATTGATGTTGAACGGTATCACCTATATAAAATATCATCCCATATGCAACAATATGATGGGGATAATTAATATAAAATCACAATAACATATAAGATATGGAGGAGGGGGTGTATGTGTATGATAATAAGGAGAGGGTTCTGCAGGTGGAGGTAGAGGAGTTAGAAGATTTAGAGGATGGGTGTATGAGTAGGATAAGAGGAAGAGGGGTCTGTAGGTGGAGGTGGAGGAGTCAGATAAGTAGGTGGAGTGGGAGCTCCAGGAGAAGGTGGAGTGGGAGCTTCAGAAGAAGGTGGAGTGGGATCAACAGTCTGAAACTGCCTTTGCATGTCTGAAAACATTGATTGTATAGAATATCTAACCTTCTACTATATGTTCACATGAATATCTTGAACATGAGATTCCAAAGAATCTATTTTTTATAAATATCCTCCATTGAAAAATCTATTGATTTTGAAAATTCATTATTCACTGATACACCTATCAGGTATCCTCGTACACAACCAGGGTGTTTGGGATTTTCCAACGTTGGATCTAGGATATAATTTTTAACCTTATGAATAAATAGATTCTATGTGCTCTTCTTCTCAAGACATTCCTTTATGAAATATTTTAAAATATCAATAAAGAATAATAATATATAAAGAACTTTATTATCTTAAATAAATGAATAAAGTAAAAATCTTGCAATCCTTTTAGAAACAACCCTCAACTATTCCATAATATAATGTCCTTTTTTCTTATTAAATACCTATTCAAATTTTCATTTCTTTTGGGGGTCATCCTTTTCATATCTTGAAGGCTAAGCTTTATGTTTTTGAAAATTTCCTTCCATCATTTTTTCTTCCAATAACATATAACCTCCCTAAGATAATGTAATAAGTTATATGTTTCTAGATTTTATATCCTAATGAAATATCCTCAATTTCAGTAAACTAAGAATAATGAAATAATTAAAAATTATTAATAATAAAATTAATATAAAAACAATTCTAAAAGGTAACATTTCACTTACTATAAATGATTCTCATATTCTACTTTCAAAAATTTATTTTCAGTATCTTTATCTATACATGGATAGATATCATAGGGATTATGATGTTTCTTATGCCCAAAATGTTTTTTAATGTGAGGCTCAATTTAAAATCCCACCATCTCTAAGAAACTAATGATAAACACTTTCTCCTGACTCCTCTAAGATTAGGTATATCATATTTAATTTGATAAGAAGTAGAAAAAAATATATTATAATAAAAATTTCCAGATAATTAAAATTATAATCGATATGATTACTAAAACAGCCTCCCACAAGGTAGATTGTGTCACTTTTTCAACACTACACCGATAACCAAACAAAATTCTAACATATCTTTTCGCATGCATTGCTATAAAAGCCTATAATTTTATTGGAATTTTCACCTCTTGGAATATCATTATCATCAATATATATTGGTATCCTGTGGTCCAAGATATAGGCAAATGATAATTTTGGTAAATGTGTGGTGCCACATTTACCACCCCACTAACTCTTCTTTTCCCCTATGGTATTAGATATATCATGTAAAGAATTACGAGGTGGCTCATCAACAAGGGAATGTGTTTATTCCACCCTAGAGGTATGAGTACAATCATATCCATCAGAATGTGGTGGATCAGATGATTTATTTTCAATTATCGTAAAAAATTAAGGAAATAAACAATTAGTTCACAAACATATAAATCCAACTCTTATATACAAATTTAAATAAAAAAATGAAAAATGACCAAAGAAAATGTAACATGAAACTTAAAAAATATTTAGTTAGAGGTGAAATGACATAAATAAATGAAATAAAATAAAAAAATCTCTATGTTTAAATATACTATTATACATTATTTTTTGTTTTTATTTTCTTTATAAAATTTATTTATTTGGTTTTCAAAAAATTAAATTAATATATAACTAATGTAAGGGTAAAAATAGTAAATTAAACAAATATAAACTAATATAAAAAATATTTTTAGATATATAGATGTTCTTATAATGAAAATAAAATTAAGATATCAAATAATTTATGAAATTTTAAAAAGTAAACCACAAATAAACATATGTTACTTGTAATATTAGGAATGTAATAAAAGATTTTTTTTCCAAAATCCATTCATCATAATCATTCCATATGGCAGAAACCAAGTATACAATGTGCCCATTAATATTATTTGTTAATCATTCTATAGATGTACGCATTCCACATAAATCAACATCTTTTTCAAGTTTATCATCACCAACATGTGATTTTTTTCATTGTAAGACAATATACCAATATATATCAGATTAAATAAAATATTTTTTTCTGTCATTCCATGATAAAAGGATCAACTTTGTATTTAAATTTATTTAGATCTAATACTATCATACTACATTCATCATTTCTTCCACTATTGTTACTGATAAATAATTTTTATTGAAACATTAGAACATGGATTTTAATGTAATAATCCTCTCATATTTATTCAATGAATCAATAACATTTAGCTGATTTCATGACTTGTATTTTGTCTTTGGATGTCAAAAAATGATTTAAATCTACGACCAGTAATACACTATTATTTTGAACCGCATATTTGTTTTTTAATTGTTCATATAAAGTGTATATAAATTAATGTAATACCTAGACCATGTTATCAAATTTAAACATGGGCTTTCCACTTACCATCCCAATGTTTCTAATGAATCTGATCAACCAATCACAGTCTCTTTAATCCATGAAAAAGATATTCTCTTTCAAGATCCACATATTTTCTTCTTTGGATAACATTGTCTAAAAACATAAATTTGTAATGTTATAAATGGTTGATCATTATCTATTTTATTAAAAATGTTTAAATTTGCCGTCTTTATATTTTCACCTTTCAAAAAATTGATTTTCATGCCACAGATCCCCATTCCCCCATGATTAATTCATTCATTCTAATGTGTAGGTAAACTTATGTGCTCTACTACATAAAAATAGCTTGTTCAATAATCCACAACCTCATCAAAAAAATACTTCTCAGTAATGGAGTCTGGATGTCCATATAGACTCTTAACATACCCGTTCAATATCTTCATATACCCATAAAATGTAATCATCAAATATAGATTTAAAGTAACACAAATATTTATTTATCACACTATGTGAACCACTAAATTCTCCATAATATAAAAAAATATGGACTAAAATATATTTTCAATTGAAAAATTATATAAATTGCCTCATTCTACAAAGTGATCAAAGAATTTAGATTAATCACCTTATTAGAAATTTAATTACAAAAACAACACACCGTCCTAGAAGTCATTCTGACATGAAGGGGAAATATTCCATTAAATGTAACTGGTGGGAGTTGTTTAATAACAATGTGAAAATAATCATGTTTTATACCTTTCAACTTCAATTCCATTAAAGACATAAAGAAATTATATTTAAAGAATAACTAGGTGGAACTATGACATCAAGAAGACTTTGAAAAAAGAAAATTTTCTCCCTCAATGATATTGTATGAAAATATGGGGTAGGAATGTTTTGTTTCCATTTGGAGTGGGAGCCAACTCCAAAAGTTTTCCTACTGAGAGTAATTCTGATCTTGAATTTATCCTACCTTTAGTATTTCCATAACATTGTTCAACTAATGTTGTCATAGATATTATTCTCCATGTCTATTACATCAGTGTTATGTCTTACCTCATGATATCTCTTATATTGTAGCTGAAAAAATATTTACCATTTATTCCAAATATATCTATCGTTTCCATGTTTCTATGTATTTCTAAATTTCAATTAAATGTTTTCACCCTCTTAAAAGTATCATCAGTGGATAATGGTTTTCAAGAAATATCAAACTCATGTGATCCAATGAATGACTTTTAGAATATTATATGATAGTAATTGATAGGAAAAAGTTTTCTATTTCCCATGTATACCAATTTTTACCCATAATTTATTGGATAATATGAAGTCTGTTGTTCAAAAATTGGGCGGGCTTTATTCCGCTTAACCCTGTATCCAGAAAATTTTTCATATGATGGGAATTCATTTATAAAGAACATAATCATTGCATATAGTTGATAATATTCTATTTTATAACAATCATACACCCTTGTACCAACCTCTCATAATAGTTTCAAGTCATAAATTAATGGTTAAAAAACTATATCATTTGTTGGTTGTTTTGGTCTAAGAATCATTAAACTCAATATGAAATATTTGTTCTTCATAAATAATTCAAGAGATAAGTTGTAAATTACCATTAAAAAATTACATAAACAATGTGTGCTACTAATGAATCAGTATGGATTTATTCCATATGTTCATATTCCTATTATGATATTTATATCTCCATTTATGAATATAGGAAACTTATGACAAATGCTCTTCAAATGTGGAAAATATTCAAGATTCCTTAATTTTCCATCACATATCCACTCTTCTACATTCCATTTTAACTTTTTTAAATCATGTGAATTTGAAAATAAAATATAAAATGAGGAAATATATCAAGATACCAAAATGCCTTGGTAGGGGTCTCTAAAAATTCTAAATCATCATGAAATATTTCATTCAACTTATACCTTGATGTAACACATTTAGTGTACCCTAAAATAAATTCATATTCCTTCATATATGAAACACAATCACTTGAGAATTCATGTATTTTTTTGTACCATAATCACATCAGGAATAATATTTTATTTTCTTTACAATATGATTCGGTAAGATCATTTTAATTCAGAAGAAAATCAATAAACAAATATAGAATATCAGTAAAACTCTTATCACTCCAACAATGTTTTTTCATTAAAGTAAATAAATCTAAACATTGATGATGAAAATGTAAATTCAGTATAGTCCGAATACATTGGATTTTAATCATCACCATATAGAATCTCAATTGTCTATTATTTCTAAACTTATTATACTTCGATATCACTAATAATTTATTTAATTTCATCAGAGTTAAAATGATTCAATGCATCATCGTCAATAGATCAGAAATTCTACCCAATTTCACCATGAAAAAAACATGGGATGTATCTTGGATTAAACCATGAAAAATTTAATGATCATTAATATATCTTCTCTTTAACTTCTTTATATATAAACATTTTAGACAAGTATAAAACAATATGACATTGTTTCGAACATTTAATTTAGAAAATTACAAAAATAGCTTCAACACCTTTTTGATATTCATCACATATTCAAATTGTTGTAATCCAAAATTGAATAATATTTATCTAAAAAATTAACCAAAATAAATATCTTCTCAAACAAATGTTGTTGTGATAAAACTGAGAATGAATTATTCAATTCCATCTAGGCTTAAATTTATATCAAATATATCATAATTTGAATATAAAAAAACATTGATTTGTTTTCAAAAACTATGCGCATTTGAAATGATTAATAATAAGTTCTGGAAAATAATTGAATATAAGTTTAAATAAAATTGGTTAATTAAAATTTATCACCCTTTATATTTCTAATCCCAAATACCACAACATGTTATTTTTATTTTAAAAAATTTTAATTAACTTTAAATTACTTTTAGTATAAAAGGCCACAACGATTTTTTAAAAATATTTTATTTTGTACAATAAAATGACATAATAGTATATTTTAATTAAAAATATCATTTATGTGTTTTTTTTGAGAAGGTTACAATATAAAAATATTCATCACATTTAAAATAAAACATATTTAAATCAAATGTTTAATTAATTATTTCATTAAATTGATTAAAAAATAGTTTCCCTTACTAGAACATTTTCTAAAAAAACATCATATCATAATGGCTATAAAACATTGATTAACTATTATTATGAATAATTTTAAAAAACCAGATACATCATTCTCAATGTAACAAACTAAAATATTATATATTATACAATACTAAATAAACAAAACATAGGATTCTATGTAATAAGACACTGAATAGATATAGGGTAACATGCTCAAGAATTCAAACAATATAAATATTCTATAATACATTATTAAATATGATGTAAACCACTAATAATAACGTGGAAAAATATTATAGTGAATCTATTTAATTATATAACATATAATATAGTTTTCAGTAGAATTAAGATTACATTATGGGTTGTTATTTAATAAATCATTGACATTCATATATAATTGTAATTATAAAAAATTAATTTATATTACCTTATGTTACACTAAATATATAATGTATTGATTGTAAATAATAATTTTTCAAAATTTAGACTTACTCGTCATCCCATGTTTCTGCATTCCATCTCAACATTCACAAACCACTAACTCAACCATTCCAATACATCCAAGACAGAACCCCTGTATATCCCCTATAACTTTTTATGAAACCTTATTCAACATTGGAAAATATAAACATGGTTGTAAATAGAGGTAAATCCTTGATTTTAATATTCCAATTTAAAATTATAGTGTTTTTCATAGTTTATATTCCTTTATTAGAAATTAATATTTGTAAAATATAACCACAAAATTAATATTTAATTTTATAAAACAATAGATCATATTTTCAATTCATAACTAAATTAATGAAATAAATTTTTCTCCATAAAAATTAAAAAAAATATTTTAATGAATTATTTTTAGATGACATTATTAAAATGAAAATAAATTTTCATGAAACTTAAAAAAGAGATCTAAAGTTGAAGAGTAGAGGTTATTAGGTAAGTCTAAGTCTAATCTCTAATTTTTATATAAATAATTAATTTAGAGTATCAAATAGTATTTTATAATTTAAAAACCATTGGTGCTTTATGGTTAAAATATTTATCCCCACTAAACTAAGTTATACATCCACTAACCATTTATTAAATAACTCAACTAAATTTTTAGAATGGGTAATGTCTTATAATTCAATTAAGATATAGTTGGAATGATTTTTATCAACATTTAAAACATTAAAAAAATTAAAAAAATATTTATTCTATATTTTCCTAATAAATGCCATGTTCCATGAAGTGGTTTTATGATTTCTATTAGTCCACATGTAAGATGATTAATGGGAAAAATCAGTCATTATATAATAAATCATCAAGACTTACATTTTCTTTGTTACTATTTTGAGGAAAATCATTCAGTCTATATGTAACATATAAATGAAAATAAATAAAATAGTAAATTTATAACCACGATATACATGGTTATATTAGGTAACCAATAAAAATGATCTATAATATTTCCAAAAAATACACATTCATGGAGAAAATTAATATAATTAGCTAAGGTATTGAAAAGAATTTACATTACACTAAATCAAAAACAAGGTTTTCAATATAAAATTGTGATCTAATAATTTATCAGAGTTCAATAAAAATCAACTAGAATGATCATATTAATAAAATTAATATAGTAATTAAATATTATCCAATCATACATTTAAGGTTTACTATTCTCATTATTACTATTTACCCAAAAAATGGTTGTACCCATGTTATTTGAATAACCCAAAAAATTGCCTTAAGGGTTCATAACACCTATAATTTACAAACCATATCATTAAAAATCCAATTAATGTTTAGGAGAACATAAAATCCATACAAATTTTAGAAAAAAAGATTACCCAAAAAACCATTTATCATAACCCAATAAAAATAACACATAAGAAACCCTAGGTGGATAATTGAGAAATAATTCTAACACCATTACCATCAAAAGTACTTATTTAATCTAGAATGTAATATTATGATTTCATAATAATATTTAGAAGCATCTTGTTGAATCATATAGTAGTATCTTCTCATTAAAATGATAGTAATATAATATTTAGATAAATGGACTATAAAAAACAAGTGTTAGGGAATCTGCAAGTGATGATCAATGTGTGATGATTACATCAGAGTTGATTGATGAGTCGATTAAATTCACAACAATGATTTCGAAGAAACCAAATGATGTATGAATATAGAGAAATGATATTGGAGGGAAATAGGTTAAAGAAATGAGGTTAAGGCTTCCATGTATGAAATGAGTTTTCTTTCGCGATATCGAATAGCACCGAAATGATTGAAAATGGAAATACATAAAATAAATTATATAACACATCAGTTAGATCATAACTGATATGATAATGGTATTTTTATTATTTTATCATGTCAGTTACATAGTAACCAATGTTAAAAACACAATTTATCTGATCGGTTATCAAATAAATGACATGATAAGGCAATGAAAATTTCATTATCATCCTGGTTAAAAAATAACGGATGTCAAAAACCTCATTATCATGTTAGTTAATATATAACCAATTTTAAAAAGTGGGGTAGTATTGTTTTCCATATCAGTTAAATGATAACTGGATTACTAAAGTAATACGCATAGATTTTTCACACCAATTATGGATAACCAATGTGAAAAATATTACATGATAAATACATTTGTTTAGTAATATTTCTAAAACTCTCTAGTATATATTCTAGTAACATTATTTATTCCTATGAAATTAACATGACTCCAAATAATTTTAGAAATTTTTTCATTATAAAACATCAATTCATATAAAATTGGATTTCATCAATTGATTCTTTATCATCATCTCAATTTTCAACCATATTTTTATTTTTTAAATGAATTCCTCATTAAAGATAATATTAAAATATTTAATTACATTACGGGTGTTATAATTCAAAATCTGTATTAATTTTTGTAGTAAAAAACAATATAAATTTTTAATATTTAGACTTAGATATTAGGTTTTACAGGTCATTGCCATCAGAATAGTTATACAATAAAATTCTAAAAACATTGAGGTGGATAAATTCCACTTCGCTTCTTAACAATAGTTATTCTAAAATATCTGACCCCATAGGTGTGCATGGACTATTTTTAGCTATGTATGCTATGAAATTTGTTTACATTAGAAAAAAATTAATTGTATATTTTGATATTTATTATCATGATATGAGCCTCTCCATCAAACATATAAAATATTAAATCTTCTAAAAGATCTTCTTTGTTGTCTACATGCAGTCATTTAAAATTTGATTCCTCTTCTCTATAAAAACATCTAGAAATACTTTCGACTTTTTTATAAACCATTATCATAAATTGGGATTTTAATATTATTTCCATTTTAGGTATTACACTATATAACTTTATTAAACAACCAGACATAACACACCAGATTATATCTTAAGGAAGTAAATCCATATATTCATTGTTAGATCATTCATTGATATCACAATCTATAAAACCCTCAATGTGAATAGCTTTATATATGCCCCTAAACATCATTGATCATGTGATATAGGTTTTTAGAAATGAATGTGCTTCCATTTTGATTAAATAACATCCTTCTCTGATTTCAAGGTATATTATTTTTATAAATTCTAAACTCTATGAGTTTTACTATCATTACACCCTTTACTATAAATACTCAAATTATATTATCAAAAAGATACCCTAGATAACAATTCATAAATGTATAAATTTTATATGTTTTCAATATAACAATTATTTCTCTATATGATCGTTATATAACATATTATGTCCCATATTTTACACGCTAGGACACAATCATGAAACACTATGTAATATTTAATAATAAATTTTTTAATATATATTCGAATAATTCATTATCTAGCTGATTAATGGAATGTATGTTCTTTCATAAACCTAATATGTTACATACTCATTGTATCCCCCAAGAAGCTTCAATTTGAAATTTGGACATGAATATCAAAATAGAACATGATCTCAATATTTTTAATATCAACTTTGTGAAAATTTTGGAAACTTCTATATACATAATTTTCCACATTCATCACCTTGGACATTGAGTGAAACAAAACCCCAAAATCAATGATCCTTAATTCTAGTAAAATTTTGATATATAAAAGTAAACAGGTATTATTTAAAGGAGTATATTATACTGAGTATGATATTTTGTAATCTTTATTAATATAATTTACCACATTATCAATATACATTTTATTCATGTTCCCCTTCTTACCATAGTTTCAATATATAGGTTTGGGTCATGTCGATCTACCTCAAATTCTTTCCCCAAATTTATCTCCTCATCTCCTTCGACTTATCTATTATCTAAAAGTTACTACACCTTTTTTATTAATTGTAGTTTATGTGGTTTATTAGACATATATCTACATTATCTATTCATTAAGAATGATATTTACAGAATCCTAAAACAGTAGGTTTTCCTTTTTCATGATTTACTTAAGATATTTACAATCACATACAAGATTTAAGTAGTGATGAAATCCGTAATATATCTCACACATACATCAAAAAAATTTGACTAACTAAATTATGTAAACTCTAAATAAAGTAAATTCTATTTTTATGATCAAAAATGGGCATTCTATCTGAAGTCCCCATTTATAATAACCACTTCACCATAAAATCATTATTCATAGTTATTTACTTATCTTGAATTTCCTATAGAGTACTCATGATATATATTGTATTCTTCATCTCTTGGATTATTTAGGAAACAATCCATGATAATGACATCTAAATCAATCCATGTTTCTTTATATATATCCTTTCCCATTCTATATTTTCCATTTCAACCAGTCCAACCCCACCTTTAAAAGAAACTTATGTCATTTCTGAATTAGAAATCCATTCATGTGTATCCACCATGATTTTATATTTTTCTTATCAATTATTTATATCCAAAACATTCATTCATTAAATTTAATAACTTTTGAAACAATGACTCCCTCCGAATAAATAAGTCACATACCAATAATTTTACCTAAATAGGTTATAGCTGATATTGTTGCTCAGACTTTAAAAAAACTCAAATACTAGATTTTGGGATTCAGACATTAGTCCATCATCCATGTGAGAATAATATTTATTCCTTTCATTTTATAAAAGGTAAAATATTAAAATCAGTATGTATAAATTAATAAATTAGATCATTCATTCTGAAGAAACCCCTAATGCGCCTTTGTTCATGGTCATTTCGAGTCAACATGACTTTATGTTCTTATAGTAAGTGGTAATTTAGACTATACGAGAAACACTATAGAATTTATTTCGGTTTAGGAGATGGGAGGATGAGATCATAAAACCATTTAAATGGAATTAAATCCTAATTTGGGAAAGTCTTATAAAATTAAGATACATTTTTGAGACATTCCAAAATCCCATTGAAAGACTTTTAACCCCATGAGAGTGATTTCATAGATTTCATGCATTGAATTCAATATATATATACATGTTTATCTGTTATTGGGGAAACCTATATTTACCATTTATTATTCATCAATATATACATATGTATATATCAGGGGTGATCTGTCATTTTCTTATTAATATTTAATTCTTTAGTTTAATTCTAGAATATTAGGTGCTCTAAAATTTATCACTTTCTAGAATGTTGATGGGTGTTTATGGTGTTTTTCTTAGCCCCTATAAATAGATTCCTACATATCAAAGTGATGGGGGTCAAATCCAACATAGTATTATTCCAATTCATATAAAAAATACACCTTTTTGGATTTATTACATTGATAATTAGGTGAATTTTATTGTTATGATACCATGATCATTTTTAGGTAGTTTAATATCTTATATAATGGAAGATTAGGTGAATGGTTCCAAGAAATTAATGGTGTGTCTCTTAAACAAAGAATAATTTTCTAGTTATCCTCAAAGGGACTATAGCCAAATGCAAATGTCATTATTTATGAGTGAACATGACCCAATGATATATGTGGTTTGTTTCTCTTATTCGGACATTACCCAATAAAAATGATTTTTCCACACCATGAATTTATACCAATTATAGAAATATTCATATGGAATAGAGCCCTAGTGAAAGTGATTAATCCTTTTAGAAGGAACATTTTAAAATTATCATGAAAGTTTTATCTAATGAGGAATATAGACTTGTGAGAAATAATGTTGGTTGATATGATCTTGGGTTAGAACATTATGTTGGATTCTCACATATCTTATTAAGATAGAAATCAAATCCCATGTTTTTTAGATGTATAATTTTATGTCATGTAACAGAACCAGGACTTTGTTGTTTAATATTATGTTGAGTGGAAAGTTTCATGTTTTTTACACATTGTAACCTAGGAGTATGTTTCATGAAAGGTGAAACAACATAGTATTAACTAGGGATTATTCATTGGCCTCCCTACTTGCTTTATCTTATAGGTAATATATAAATTTTGATGAAAATGACAAATAATAGAGAATATAGCCCTTTATAGAATGTGTTTTTGTTTACACATAGTTTTAGGAACGAATATATTAAAATTTGTTGAATAATAATTAGCTAATACTGTCTGACTAAACTAATGGAGGGATATAGATCGATTTGGATGATGTTAGGGAATTTTCATCTTTTTCTTATCCAATGTTCGCGCTTAAATGGAATGGATGGTGCTCATTGATATTTATAATCCACATTCATTGATGTATCTCGGTGAAGAAATAATTTTTTTTAAGGTTGGGGCATAAATCCAATGTCTAGATACATGATCAAATAGATAATTTAGTAGTCACCTACGAAAAACATTTTATATCCATGTTAGGTAGTTTGGTGTATAGATGATGTCACTAAATTTGATTTGATATGTACCATTAAACCCGGTGGATAATGAATTGTAAACCCTATATGGGCCTTATTAATATTGGAATAAATGTTGGATATCCCTTCTATCAAGGGAATACATGATCAAACATATGTCCATTGGTATGCATACCTTAATCACCTGACCTTGGTGGTTTCAAAGGATTCTTTGGTAATTCATTACCTCAGTGTGAGACCTAGATAATGGGATGGTTCACAATTGAAATTAGGGTTTAGATTTTACTATAGTGTTGAATAAATAATGTTCTTTACCCACATTGGTTCTTATAAAAAAATCCAGTCATGTGTAGAGGTAAGGTTATGCTTCTTCCTGTTTAGGAGTTTCTTGAAGTGAATCAAACTAGTAAGGGATAGGATAAGTGTCCCATCATAGTGTGGCATTGTAAAATGGGTTTCATCTAGTTAGGGTAGGGTGGATTATTTCTCCCATGTAAGGGTAGGTTGAAGATATTTACCCTAGTGGATTTTGGGTGTATATTTATCCCTATTTTGAGATAGGGAAAGAAGTTCACCCTAGTTGAGCCATGAAAATTTATTCACATAAGATTCAGAGTAGAGTTAGGGGTTTCACCCTAGTATTATGTTCCCCTAATGGAAATGGATTTTATTCTCTATATATTGGTGCTCCAAATAGGAAATGACAATGTGTATATTTTGTATTATTGATATTTAGGTTCTTTTATCATATTATAGGAAAATAGTGGAAATATTTTTTACAAGAGTATTTTATATTAAAATTAATCAATTACCCCTCCCTATAGAGAAATAGCATTATTATTATATATAATATTCTACATAGACATGGAATATGAAAACTGTGTGATAGATGCATCTGTAGTCTCTTTATCGTCTAAAAAGAGGTATATGTGGGAGAATAAGTGGTCTATCTATAGAAAATAATAGAATCATGTTTCATAGGAGATCATTGGAAAATAAATTTTTATGTGACAAACATTTTTCATAAATAAATTTTAAATTTTATTAGACAAATGGTCAATACATAAAATAACAATCCACACCATGATCATACATGATTAGTATCATTAGTAACTTGAACACATAAATAAGTGTTATATAATTGAAATACATTATATCCCACTTAGTTCCTCGTATCAATAACCAATATTAGACTCACCAAACATAATATAATTATTTATAGCCTACGGAATTGAAACTTTAACACCACAAGAGTTTGTAAAATATATTTTTTGAACAAATATAATTTATTGATATTTTTTATTACATGCAGCACTAAGCATAGCTTGAATTACACATTATTATATATTTATATTATGTTACACAAAACATAGAGATTAAAAACATGATATAATATTAATATGTTTCTCTTTAATATTATTTTTTAATCTAGTTGTTATAATTGTGGGTATGAATAGAATTATAGTTCCCCCAGACTTAACATACAAGGATATTACATAATTTTGATGAATATTCAGAACATTAAAAAAGTAAATGACCAAAGACCCTAATAATTTAATGTCTTTGGAAACTTGGAAACAAAATCTTATATCTTGGTGAAATTTCTTCAAAATCTCCCATAAATATCTTCCCCTTTTGTACTCCTACATAAAACATTCTTTTTAACCAGGGTAAATGATAATTAAGAATGTGGTGATCCCAGATACTCAATAAGGTTATAAAAGGTACATATGTAAGCATAACATGACAATAAGTGTATGATAACATGATCATAATATTATAAGGACATACCGTATATATTAAAGATCATAATCAATATTCTTGGAATAAATATCGGTAGTTCATAGTACATTAATCATAAGGGAATCGCGAGTGTAATCAATGAAATAGTAACATTGTAATAGGACATGGAATCATGGGATGCACATAAGAATAGAAAATCATATTTCAATTATACCTATCAAGACCTTCATAACATGTGAGACATAGACTAATCACCCATGTACCTAATTCAGGATTAGTTTAACAACCCATGTACCTTCTTGTTTTTAGGCTTGGGTTATAACCATTGTACCCCCTAATTTTCATTCTTGGGCTACAACTCATGTACCCTTTTGTTTTATGGCTTCAGATATAAACCTTGTGCCCTCTTTTTTTCAGGCATGTTCTATAACCCATATACCCTCTTGTTTTTCAGCATAGCCTCTAACCACTCTACCCACTTTTTTTTAGGATTGGGATAAAACCTATTTACCCTTTGATCTCGTATATCATTTATCATTACCAGATTCACTAAATGTATATATAGGTCTTACCCATCACATAATATAATCATATTTACATGTTCTATAATATAATTAAACATTCATCATACAATGACACATAAAAAGAGATGGGTTTCATAAACATCACTTCATAACACATGAAATGAAATGGGTATCATAAACATTTAATCATATCATAGCCTCTGTGAAATATATAGGTTTATTAATAATTTCATCTTAGACTAACTAGTGGAAGTAGGTTTCATAATAATTTTTCATTGTATACCATGTCGAATGGAAATGTTTTTCATAAACATTATGACATTAAGACATAAAATAGTCAGATAAATAATATGAATGTTATCCTTGTAAAATATACCTAGTAAATAATAAACTGTATAAAATAATTTCATCTTATATGGAGATTTATTTTTAACAATCAATTGAAACATTTCATAAAGATAATAGTCTTACTTCAAAAACCCCTTTCATGAAATATATTAAAAAAATCCCTTTCTTATAAATAAAATATTTAAATTTCATTTAAAAAAATTTATTGCGGAAAATATAGTTTTTATTTTTTTTAAACATTTTTATTTCATAAAACATTTTTAAAAACATTTTATTTGAAAATAGATCTGAAATTTTACAATGGATGCTTTGAAAAATATTTTAAAATATAAAACATTTTTCAAACGTTTTTTTAAAAGACAAAAAAACAATGAATTTTAATAATATTAGAAAAAATATTTTCCTTAAAAATAAACTTGTAAAAATCCAAATTATTATTCAAGGAAATGACGGTCATGAGGATCTGTAAATTTTTATATGCTGAAAATTCATTTTTTACCGTAAAAAGTTTAGAAAATTCCCTCTATTAGAAAAATAATTTAATATTTCTTTAAAAAAAATATTTAAAAACCTAAAACCTATATATATTTTTCTTTTAAAATCCATTTAATATGAAAAGAACATGTTTTAATAACTTTTTTAGAAAATATGGTATTTAGGGAAAACAGATTTCTGACCATAGAGAAAAATGAAGTCATATTTTTATAAAAATATATTATTAATTATCTTAAGTACCAAAGAGTTATAAAATGGTATAATTACATGAATATATCGTGAATAAATATATGAGAGAAAAATTCATCATATTTCATGAGTGATTTATCATAATAATTCATCAATGGGATCATAATCGTAAATAATCCGAATAAATGATTAGATTATAGAAATAAAATCTTACCACTTTGGTAACATTGAATCATAATCCCCATGGAATAAAAAAATTACATAAAGATTAAAATATTATGAAAATAATGATTTTCATGTTAAAAAAATTCTACGGGTAGTATATACATCTCGTAAAATAATATAGGTTCATAACATAACTTGTGCCTTAAAGAAGGGAAATTGAGGGAAAATTGCCATATGAATTTTGTAGCATATGAACTGTAAATCCTGTGGAAGAGATATAATTCAATATATATCTAAATGAAAATATAATTAAGGATATGATTTATATAACACATTCATATTTAGTGTATACATAAAAAAATAAATAAATAAGTGGTGAATATGGAATGAGTCTCACATAAATAAAAGTGATACATGAAATCCCCTTACTACTTAAGTAAATTTTGAATAATGAGATCATTGAAGGAATAATAACAATTCAAACATTTGATATATTTTTTATCTAAATTCATGATATAAAATTTCATTGGTCATTGTACACACCATAAAATAAGAATAAGTTTCCAATATAGAATATATCTCATAGAAATAAAAGTTAAACGAGAAAACCCATACCATAAGTCTTCACATTCTTCGTACACGTTCATAAATCATATATAATAACTATAATTATATTATAAATCTAATAAAAACTCATATTCTTATATATAATAAAATATATTATTTTATTATCACATCATATTACCAATTTATTAACAATTTCAGGTTAATGTTATATTCTAGGTAATAACTTCTTTGTAATTTTTTGTATATGTATTGACATGTCATGATTTATCCTCTTAATTATATCATGATTTAATTATTTCCATAATGTAAAACATGATGTTAAAATAATAAAAAATCAATATATAATAATTTTTAATAATCTATAAATGATTGAAATGTGAAATAGAATACACCGTTCATGGAGACAGTAGGTCGTACGTACGCATGAATATTGTTTCTATTTTCATGTCGTATTTAAATAAAGATAGTAAATGAAATATATGTATATTTATATTATAAATAAAGAAAAATTATTTTTTCATGTATATCATATATTTTTACTAAACCCACCCCTAATACATTCCATGTAAATTGTGGAAAAATCACATCGCTTTGAAGAGGCAGTAGTCCACACATCCACAAACAAATTTATCGTATTTACATAAAATGGAAAGCATGAAGGAATGTTTTATATTATAATTACAGATTAATTAACACATAATAATTATATTATATATTATATACAAAAAATAAGTCCATCATAATGCTCAACTATGATAGAAGGTACAAGAAAATTTAATGAAATCATTTTTTGAGGCGGTAGTCTGTCGTACACACAAATGGTAAGTTCATTACCCATTTGATGAAAGTGTGTACAGGTGTAAGTATAAATATTGGGATAAAAATATATAAGTATATTTAGTATTCTTAGGTTGTTATATAATCATGTAATTATAATAAGTGAGGTTTTGTATAATGAAAATAAAACAAAAGTACTTATTGAAGGATGATACCTATTCATTGGGTAACACCTTTTGGTTTTCACCAAAGGGCTTCCATGGATAGATTTATTCGCAAAGTTTGTCCCATGTGATGAATTTACATAATTTTTTATCTCATTTGAGAAAGTTTTGGATGATGAATAATTTCTTGAGTGGATTGTGGGAGGGGAATAGTGATTTCCTTTTTATAGAGGAGGAGGAGGGGAATTCTTATAAATACCAAAGGTAAACACTGTTGGTTTTTTTAAGGTAACTATTTTTTAACCTTTATAATTTAACTGTTAAGAATAAATTGATATTTATTAGATAAAATAGACCCAATTAATTCTAAATATAATAACTAATTTATGAAAAATAAATATCATGTGTGTTGGAAATTAATTTTAAAACAAAAGCTTGTAACATGAAAAAACACTACATTAACCCAAATCATGCTAACAATGTTTTTACAATTTAAATGTCAATATGTTCACTATAAAATCTCAATTGGTCCATTAATAGACCTTATTTTATAGTTATTAGTATTTAAAAATAATTTGGAATAATATGGTATTTTTAGTAAATTTGAAATCTTTTAATAAACTATCATTTATTAATAAATAACATTAATGTTAATTTTAACATTATTTGATTAATTTAAATTTAAAAATATATATCAACTTGAAGTTGAAATTTAAATATATTAAGTTCACACCTGTGTAATGTGATATATTCATCTAAATATGAATTGAAGTGATTGAATCAATTTACTTTACTTTTATATTTTTAGTATCATTTATTTTTGTTAATTATTAACTAAATAAATAACATATTGGGAATTCATTAATGATTTAATATAAATAATTCGCCTATAAAAATTATATATATATTATTATCATGAATAATAATTCTTTCGATTTTCAAAATAAAGTGTACAACTCAACTAATGTTTTTTTGTTCATACCTCAAGGCTTTATAAAAGTTAATGGAATTGAAGGTTCTTTTTTTCATTTTCATTAATTACATTATTTTATAGGTCAATTTCATAGAATAGTCGAATAACTTGTAAAATAAGAACCAATATGGTATATTGTTGAAATATTGGAATCCAATAGATTTTGGACAAGTGTTTATTTTTTTCATAAGGTTAACGTTTAATCACCATGAAATGTTTTTTCTTTAATCAGTGTAACTAATATTAGTAATTTTTTTGGTAAAAAACTATGTTTACTATAATATAAATGATAAATTATTATGATTAAAAATTTGGAATCCATTTTTCCAAATTATAAAAAAAGTGGCAAAAATTAATTTCAAATTAATCTCGTAGACGTGTCGCGAAAGTGGGTTTTCAATGTAAATCATTTCAAAATATTTATTTGTTTTTATATAAATTTTAAAATTAAAATTAGTATAAATTATGTGCATTGGATAAATTTATGTATAATTGATTTAGTTACACATTAAAACCAAATTAAATTATAACTTACCAACATTAATAAATTATAATAAAATAAAATTTCTAGTTAAAATTAAATAATTTTAACTATTAATAAAAATTAAAACTTCTTAGAAAAATACCAAAAAATAACACAATGAATAATTTTATATTCCTATTTCAAAAATTATGTTTATTTTTTAAAATGAATATTATTAAAGTCTTAATAATTATAATTAAAATAGGTGCACCATTAAAATGTGGTAAAATAATAGTGTTGTGTTTATCGCAAACCAATCTATGTGTTTCATGTAGTGTAAGATCAAATTGGTGTTGTGAACAAAGAAACAATAAATTGGTTCTTCCATATAACACAAGCTATATTCAATATTTAGTTAAATGAAAAACATTTAAAAGATTAAACTAATTCGAAAAAAATATTTCACAAAATCTCTAGATATACACGGATGAACTAAATTATAAAAATATTTGGTTTAAAAATTTGTGATTATTTAATTCCATGGTGACCAATTAATTATAAATGAAAATAAAAACCATTTGCAAATAAGGTAAATCATTTTTTGAAAAACAATTTTTATCCAAAAAAAACATTTTTTCCTCAATAAATTAAACAAATCACTTTTTTTGAATGATATTGATCAAATTTATATATTATAAAATTAATAAAAATTTTAACATTCTCTATATGTTTCTTTTATATAAGTGATAAGAATAAATCATATTTTATGTTTAAAAAAATATTTTCTTCTAAAAAGAAGTTTTGTCACATTTTACACCCTTATTTTAATTATATCTCCATTTTTATACAATTTATATGAAAACATTTACTATTTTATTTAAATATATATGTAAAATATATTTTAGTTTCAATTTTATTTTTTGATTTTATCAACAGATAAATTATTCGATTAATATTTAAAAAATACTAATTTTCATAAGAATTTTCATTTCTCTTAAAAGATTTAAAACAAATTTAAAAAAATAAATATGGGTTTGAATGTAACATTATATCAATTATATATCTATAATTTTATTTTATTTTATTTGAATAAGTTTCTTATTGATGTTTTATATAATGTATTTGTAAACATTTGAACTTTTTCTCTTTGGAAAACTTCTTTCTCATCATGTTTGTGTGATTAACATTAAATTTGTTTTCCCACTTTTATGAATGGAATTTGGAAAATAAATAATATTTGAAATAAGAATTATTTATATTTTATAATATTTTAATATTAATAATTGACAATAATTAATAGTAAAAATGCTAAAAAGTAATTATTGCTTTTAAAGTAAAAATTAGATTAGTGGGGGATTAAACTAGAAAGATAAGGATTAAAATGACCCAAAACATGACCAACTACTATTTTATGTAAAATTATCAACTAAATATCTTAATTAGTCTATAATGGGTCATTTTTAAAACTTTTGGAATTTTAATAATGTCGACATAGCATTTTCTTTTCAAAAATTTCAAGTTTTCCACTCTAATCACTGATAAAGGGCCACATGCTATCCTCTCCACTTAACACATCCAAAAATAATAATATTTTAAAATACCTAACCAAATCAATTAATTACTTCCCTAATCTCAATATAGAATAATTATTCTTGTCATAATTAAAACCTATAATTATTTTTGATGCAAACTAAAAGAATTTTATAGATAATATGTAACATCTTTAAACAAGAATATTATTTTATTTCCTCCCCCAACACCATTAATTATAATATAACCATGCTTATATAATATCCAATATTCATTAAATATATATATAATTCTATATGGTAATTGAATAATACAAATTGTTCTCCTCTTCCATGAAATGATCAGGATATCATCATTTGTGTGTGTGACAGACTACCGCCTCACAAACCGATTATATTTTTTTATATAAAAAACTCTCAAATATTGATACAATGACGGATTTAATATATATATATATATGATATATATTATACCATTGTAATTTTTTGATCATGATATCAGGTGTGATTTCTTACCTTCCATTTAGTGGGAATACGTTAATTTCGGTCGTGCGTATAATAGACTATTACCTCACAAAGCGACGTGATTCATTCAAACATTACATGGAAGGTAATAAGAATGATTTGAAAGTGATATATATATATATATATACCTGAAATAAAAATGATTTTATGATTATGATCTATTTTTTACCATTCTTTATTTATTTCATTCATCAAAGTGGAAATAGTGTTTGTTCATACGTACGACCTAATATCTCCATGAATAATGTAATCCATTTTCTATCTCAAACTTTTATTGATCCATCTAAATATATGTATTCTGAATATATATGATATTTATATCATGGTTCAAATTATAGATATTATGTAACCATTATCAATGTAAGGGGCTAAAAATAATAATTCAAAACATACAATAAAAGCCAATAAGTTATTACCCAAAATGGGACATTAAAATTAAATTGATAATAAATGGGAAGTAAATTTTTTTAATAATATCTTACATTCTATGATATATATAAATGGAAATTTAATATATGTAAAATTCAATTATATTAATTATACATGAGGTTTTAATTTTAATGAATGAATTTTAGACTTATGGTATGAGATTTACATCTCACATTTCACTACGGGAAAAATGAGCAATTGCGACGGGTTATTTGCGACGGGATTTAATCCCGTCGCAAATAGTCGTGTTAAAAAAGTATTTGCGACGGGGGTACATACCCGTCGCAAATAAGGAGGCTTTTGCGACGGGATTGCTTTCCCCGTCGCAAATAGTTTTCCCGCGATGCGCGCCAAATCGCGGGAAACGTATTTGCGACGGGGAAATATTCCCGTCGCAAATAACAGGCGGCGGTAAATGGTATTTGCGACGGGAATATTCCCCCGTCGCAAATACTATGTCGGCAGAGGGTTATTTGCGACGGGTCCCGTCGCAAATAACTAATTACCGGTTGACCGTAATAAATGTTGGCGAAGGTATTTGCGACGGGTCCCGTCGCAAATAATACTATTTGCGACGGGAATCCCGTCGCAAATGGACCCGTCGCAACTAATCTAACCTATAAATACCCCCATCCGTTTTTTTCATTTCATTCTCATTCCTTATCTTCTCTCTCTCTCAGAATCATATTTCTAGAGTTTAGTTTTTCTCCAGTTTAAGTTTTTTCTCCGGAGCTGATATTAAAGTTTTGAAGAACGATCAGAACAGATCAATTTTCAAGGTATTTATCTTCATTTTAATTTTTTATTTATTTTTAATTTTTTATTAGTTTTTATTATTATTAATTAGTTGTAATTTAATTATGTTTACATTGTTTTATTACTTAATAAATTTAAATTATTAGTATTGTTTATATGGTAATTAGGAATAATTAGTAATAATTTTTAATAATTAAGAATAAATATTAATAACTAGTAATAAATACCAATAATTAGGAATAAGAACATTATTACATTATTAGTTTATTTTATTATTAATATTAAAATAATATAATTTTTTATATATATACAGTTCTTTTTTCATCTGTGTGTTTGCTGTCTTCACATGTATTATTTGTATGTGGAGATAGAAAACGCACAGATGAAAAAAGAACTGTATATAAATTAGAAAATTATATTATTTTAATATTAATAATAAAATATATTAATAATGTTATTATTTGTAATTATTGGTAATTATTTCTAATTATTGATAATTATTCATTTTATTACTAATAATTATCAATAATTAAGAATAATTAGTAATAATTACCAATAATTAACAATAATTAGTATTAATTACCTATAATTAGTATTAATTACCTATAATTAGTATTAATTACCATTAATTAGTATTAATTACCAATAATTAGTATTAATTACCAATAATTCGTAATAATTAGGAATAATTAACAATAATTACTAATAATTAGGAATAATTAACAATAATTACGAATAATTAACAATAATTAGTAATAATTAGGAATAATTAGGAATAATTAGTAATAATTAAGAATAATTAGGAATAATTAGTATTAATTAGGAATAATTAGTAATAATTACCAATAATTAGGAATAATTAGGAATAATTAGTATTAATTACAAATAATTAGTATTAATTAGGAATAATTAGTATTAATTACAAATAATTAGTATTAATTACAAATAATTAGTCTTAATTACCAATAATTAGTATTAATTACCAATAATTAGTATTAATTACCAATAATTCGTAATAATTAGTATTAATTACCAATAATTCGTAATAATTAGGAATAATTAACAATAATTAGTAATAATTAGGAATAATTAACAATAATTAGGAATAATTAGTAATAATTAGGAATAATTAGGAATAATTAGTAATAATTAGGAATAATTAGTAATAATTAGGAATAATTAGGAATAATTAGTATTAATTAGGAATAATTAGTATTAATTACCAATAATTAGTATTAATTACCAATAATTAGTAATAATTACCAATAATTAGTTTTAATTACAAATAATTCGTATTAATTACAAATAATTAGTATTAATTAGGAATAATTAGTATTAATTACCAATAATTAGTATTAATTACCAATAATTAGTATTAATTACCAATAATTAGTATTAATTACCAATAATTAGTATTAATTACCAATAATTAGTATTAATTACCAATAATTAGTAATAATTAGGAATAATTAACAATAATTAGTAATAATTAGGAATAATTACGAATAATTAGTATTAATTAGGAATAATTAGTAATAATTACCAATAATTAGTATTAATTACCAATAATTAGTATTAATTACCAATAATTAGTATTAATTACCAATAATTAGTAATAATTAGGAATAATTAACAATAATTAGTAATAATTAGGAATAATTAACAATAATTAGTAATAATTAGGACTAATTAACAATAATTAGGAATAATTAGTATTAATTAGGAATAATTAGTATTAATTACGAATAATTAGTAATAATTACCAATAATTAGTAATAATTACCAATAATTAGTAATAATTACCAATAATTAGTATTAATTAGGAATAATTAACAATAATTAGTAATAATTAGGAATAATTAACAATAATTAGTAATAATTAGGAATAATTAACAATAATTAGTAATAATTAGGAATAATTAACAATAATTAGTAATAATTAGTATTAATTAGGAATAATTAGTAATAATTACCAATAATTAGTATTAATTAGGAATAATTAGTAATAATTACCAATAATTAGTATTAATTACCAATAATTAGTATTAAATACCAATAATTAGTATTAATTACCAATAATTAGTAATAATTAGGAATAATTAATAATAATTAGGAATAATTAACAATAATTAGTAATAATTAGGACTAATTAACAATAATTAGGAATAATTAGTATTAATTAGGAATAATTAGTATTAATTAGGAATAATTAGTATTAATTACGAATAATTAGTAATAATTACCAATAATTAGTAATAATTACCAATAATTAGTAATAATTACCAATAATTAGTAATAATTACCAATAATTAGTAATAATTACCAATAATTAGTATTAATTACCAATAATTAGCATTAATTACCAATAATTAGCATTAATTACCAATAATTAGCAATAATTACCAATAATTAGCAATAATTACCAATAATTAGCAATAATTACCAATAATTAGTATTAATTACTAATAATTAGTAATAATTACGAATAATTAGAAATAATTACGAATAATTAGAAATAATTACCAATAATTAGCAATAATTAGCAATAATTAGCAATAATTAGAAATAATTAGCAATAATTAGAAATAATTAGCAATAATTAGAAATAATTAGCAATAATTAGTAATAATTAGCAATAATTAGGAATAATTAGTAATAATTAGGAATAATTAGGAATAAGTAGGATTAATTAGGAATAAGTAGGATTAATTAGGAATAATTAGGATTAATTAGGAATAATTAGTAATAATTGCCAATAATGACCAATAATTGCCAATAATTACCAATAATTGCAAATAATTAGGAATAATTGCAAATAATTAGGAATAATTAGGAATAATCAGGAATACTCAGGAATACTCACGAATACTCACGAATACTCACGAATACTCACGAATAATCACGAATACTCACGAATAATCACGAATACTCACGAATACTCACAAATAATCAGGAATACTCACAAATAATCAGGAATACTCAGGAATACTCAGGAATACTCAAGAACACTTAGCAAAAAAAATTATATTATCAATATTTACGAAAAAACAATATTAATATTATTAAAATAATAAAAAAATTAAAAAATATTAAAATTATCAATATTCAGAACAAACTTTGTTCTATTATTGCGCATGACCTGACAATTGACGACCCTTTAAGATTTGAACATGTTAATAATAGAACAAAGTTTGTTCTGAATATTGATAATTTTAATATTTTTTAATTTTTTTTATTATTTTAATAATATTAATATTGTTTTTTCGTAAATATTGATAATATTTTTTTTATTACTAATAATTAGTAAACGAAATCTGCTTGGATAATGAAGGGAAAATTTATAACCATCTCCACAACGATGATTATCAAATTTCCTTTCATTATTCAAGCAGTTTTCCTTTTGCTAAGTATTGCTAAGTATTGCTAAATTAGTAATAAATAGTAATAATTAGCAATAAATTGTAATAATTAGTAATAAATTGTAATAATTAGTAATCCTTGCTTGAGTGTTTTTTCTAACAAATTATTCAAAACCAGTAATGCTTTTATATTTTATAGAAAAATATGGAACAGCGAGGTCGTCAACAGTCATTATTAGATGACCGCATATGGATAAATCAACGCAGAAATCCAAATGGTTCTGGTTTAAATCCAGTATATATAGAGGGTGTGGAGATTTTTTTATCATTTGCGGCATCAAATTCAGAATTTGTTTCAGAAGGAAAGATAAAATGCCCTTGCAGAAAATGTGCATTGAGAACGTTTGACACGTTTGACAAAGTGGGGGAACATCTCTTGCGTTTTGGTTTTCAAGCTGATTATGTTTTTTGGTATCAACACGGTGAACGCAGTTCCAGAGCAGCTGATACCAACTTGATTCCGGATCCATCCCAGTTTCAAGATTTAGTACATGATGTTGCAGGTTCATCTGTTCAACATACAGAAACTCCGGCTGATATAGCTTCAAATCCTGAGTTGGGACCGTCTGAATTTTATGAGTTGTTGAAGTCTGCTGAGGATGCATTATATCCTGGCTGCAAGATGAGCAAATTAGAAGCAGTTGCAAAATTTATGGCTATCAAATCAGATAACGGAATGTCAAACACATGTTTTGACCAGATATTTTCTTTGCTGAAAACACTGTTACCCGAAGGAAATGTTTTACCTGCAAATTACTATGAAAGTAAGAGGTTGGTTCGAAATTTGGGGCTTACTTGTCAGAAGATTCATGCATGTTCAAATGACTGCATTTTATATTCAGGGGAAAATGAGTCGTTGGATAGTTGTCCCACATGTGGGCAACAGAGATATAAAGAAGGACAACACGGGAAGTCTGGTTTGATTCCTGTAAAACAGTTGAGATATTTTCCGCTTACATCCAGACTTCAGCGTTTATTCATGTCTAAGAATACAGCGACAATGATGTCATGGCATAAAGAGAATATTTCAACCGATAAAAGCTTGAATCATCCAGCCGATGGTGATTCATGGAAACATTTTGATAGAGTGCATCCATCATTTGCTTTAGAAGCTAGAAATGTTCGACTGGGCCTTTCCACTGATGGTTTCTGTCCGTTTGGATCTTATGGTAGTCAATATTCATGTTGGCCTGTTTTTTTAACTCCGTATAATTTACCTCCATGGATGTTGATGAAGGAGCCATATATCTTTTTGACTTTACTAATTCCAGGACATCCGAAGAAAAATATTGATGTTTATTTGAAGCCATTGATTGATGAATTAAATTTATTGTGGAGTACTGGTGTCAGTACATATGATGTTGCAACGAAACAGAATTTCATACTGAGAGCAGCATTGATGTGGACAATAAGTGACTTCCCGGCTTATGGGATGTTATCTGGCTGGAGTACACATGGTCAGAAATCATGTCCTTACTGTATGGGAGAGAACAAAGCATTTATGCTCATTCATGGAAAGAAACCTTGTTATTTTGACTGTCATCGCAGATTTCTTCCAGCTGATCATCCTTTTCGCAGAAACAGATCTCATTTCAGAAAAGGAACAGTTGAAAGGGATGGACCTCCAAAAATGCTATCAGGTTCGGAGTTAAAATCGGTTGTATTTTCATTACCTCCCATCACTTTTGGTCCCACAATAAACCAACAGAAAATTTCTGGTTTTGGGAAAGAACACAATTGGATTAAACGTAGCATATTTTGGGATTTGCCATATTGGTCTGATTTGTTGGTCCGACACATGTTAGATGTCATGCATATTGAGAAGAACTGTTTTGATAATTTGTTTCATACAGTTTTGGATACGCCAGGAAAGAGCAAAGACAATGTAAATGCACGTTTAGATCTTGCCCAAATTTGCAGACGTCCAGAATTGGAAATACTATTAATAATTTTTTTTTATTTTTTTTATAGTATTTGCGACGGGATACTATGCCCGTCGCAAATACTAGTATTATTAATATTTTTTTATTTTTTTTTAAAAAGAGTATTTGCGACGGGACCCGTCGCAAATACTATTCATAGTAATTGCGACGGGTCCCGGTTCCCGTCGCAAATACTAGTATTATTATTTTTTTTATTTTTTAAAAAAAAACGTTATTGCGACGGGCCCGTCGCAAAAACAATTTGCGACGGGAACCGTCGCAAAAGGTATTTGCGACGGGCCCGTCGCAATAACTGTTTAAAAAGTTTTTTACAAAAAACGGAATACTATTTGCGACGGGGAGAATGCCCGTCGCAAAAAAGGGCTTTAGCGACGGTCCCGTCGCAAATAAGTTTAGTTGCGACGGCGTTTTCCGCAACGGGCTATTTGCGACGGGACCCCGTCGCAAATGGCTATTTGCGACGGGATCCCGTCGCAAATAGCCCGTCGCAAATACCTGGTTTTCCAGTAGTGTTTATTTGATTTGTGAGACACATACCACATTCACCGGATGTTCCCTTCATGTGGTGTATATATTTCCTCTAAATCTATTTTATGCTTTTTATCTACATTTTTTTGGATTTACATATCCATTTTATAATATCTAATTCAAAGGTTTTATGGATTCAATATTTCCAAAATTGTATGGTATTTTTTTCTCAAGTTTTCTTCTTTAGGATATACATTATGTTATGCACATATAATCTTTTACGAGGTATTAATATATCTCCATTGAAATTTAATATTAGGAAATTATTCTTTCCCCAGATATTTTTTGTCTTATTTGATTTTATTCTTTCATGGGTCTTATCATTCAATGTTACTGAACCAACTGTCATTGAAATAGAGTCAAAGATTCAAATTTTATATTTCCTACTAACTAATTTATAGTGGCTAGTAGGGTCAAACCCATATCGAAGGTAGTGAAACCAATTTTCTTCTAAAACATTCCAAAAAACCCCACTGTTAGCAGGAGTGGGGTAAATTTTTTAATTTTTCTTTACTTTTTTACTTTTTATATTTTTTTTATTTTTAACAATTAATTAAAAGAAAAAAACTTTTTTTATATTTTTTACCTAAGATACAATGAAATTGGGCCAAATATGAAAAGTAGTATACAGCAGAAAGGGTGATGGTGAAACATGAGCAATGAGAGTAAAATGCGCAGGGAAAAAGTTTATTATACTGGTTTAAAAGATTTCCTTTTCACAATAATGATTGAAAATTTTACAACTAAAAAGAATGACTTATTTTCATCACTAAGAGATAAGACACTCAGATTGATCAATCTCATAGTTTTCCACTCTAATAAAGGTTTCACCGCAATAGTAAAATAGAGCAAACTCACTGTATGATTTGAAGTTTTAATTTTGAATTAAAGGCTTTAGAAAATGTATCCATGATCAGTCTCACCGAATGATCATGGAATTTGAAAATGGAATGCAAGTGGCACGATGTGATTGAATGAATTCAGAGTTGATCTTGCCGAACAATTCTGACTACATCAAATGAAAAAAGTGAAAAGTGAGTAAAAGATAACTTGTAGAAATGGAATTTCTTTGAACTCAAGGTATTTAGCTAAATATCATGTTCATTGATGAAAATGATAACATTCGATTACAATATATGGATTTGAGAAGAAACATAGGAGAGAGAGAACTCCCTTCTGAATTACAACACTATTGCACTGCTCCTGAACTACTTCGTGAGAACTCCTTGAATGGTAATATGAGTATCCTAGATCTTTTCTATGGTTCCACGTGAGAATTAATTGTGTATGAGATCAATCCTATGAGTCCTAGTTGGTCTAAAGTCTCTGGCATCTGCTGCATGTCACCGCATGTCTCCCACAACCTTAGTTCGGTTCTTCACCGCTGCACCGCACACATGCACTTTTTTTTGGAACACACATCAAACTATCTTTTCCCCCCTGTAACTAACCATAAATGAGATAGTTGAATGTATCTAGAGGGGTTTTGAGTCTTGTAAGAACATGAATAGTAAAAACAGTACGAAATTATTCAATTTACAACATAAAAATATTTAAATTAACCTATTTCATTAATTATGTAATCAATTATAAAGATTAGAGTAATTATTTTGTTAATTTATTATTTAAATTATTAGGTTAATTAATTTTTTTCTACTTTAAAGTTATTTATAGAAATAAATCATTTTACTAATTTTATTGATTATTTGATTAATTTATTTTATAAACGTTATATACATTGTTATATGTTATTAGTTTATGTTTATTTAATATATTTATTATGTTTATAACTTCTAGATAGACTAAATTATTAAAATTCAGATTTATATTTTTATTTAATTAAATTAATATTATTAGCAATTAGTTATTTAAAATTTATGTTAGATTATTATTTATTAATTTTATTATTATTTTTATTATTGTTTTTTTTTATAAAATGTTAAAATATAAATACTATATTTAATTAAATTATTTATTTAAGGTATCATTTATTTAGATTTTATTTAAATGTTATTATTAAAATTTTATTTTTAATAAATTTTATTAATTAGTTAGTTTTATATTTTATTTTTTTATTATTAATTTTATTTGGTTTTATTTTTATATTATATTTATTTATATATATTTTTATATTCCCTTCTCATTCGCATCTTCTCCTACATGCTACATAGCGGGGGAATTCGAGCTTCTCTGAGAAGCTCTGGTGACACCCCTCGGCTCGGTCTTGTCCACTGGAGGAGGCCATCTACTTGTCATCAGAGCAGCACGCGGCTTCGTGGTCCGACGATAGGCAGTTCAGCTTCTACATGTTAGGGTTTATTTATGGAGGTGACGTGGCACTCCCTCATGTGGGTTATTCTCTCCAGATCTAGAGGCTTCCCTTCTCAAGCACCAGTGGCTCGAGCTCGCAACGGATCAGAAGGGAAAAATGAGCGTCAGTGAGACTGTGGAGCTGAAAAATGACTATCAGTGACTCATAAAATTTTAACTATAAAACAAACATAAGTAAAATAATAAAATGAAACATAAAATAAACACTTAAATTATATAAATGTAATTAATTTATTGATTAATTAGGAATCTATAACTAAAATTAAAAGTTAAGAAAATAAAATAAATAAAAGAGGCCCGATTATTTTAATATAAAGAACACAACTTTTAGTTTTAGATTATTAATTGTAAACAAAATTATTAAAAAAAAATCTTATTGTTAAATTTATTTATAACGAATAAGATAAAGATTTAAATTGAAATTAACGAGTTGGAAAAAATAAATAGGAATACAGTGATTAAAGGATGTGGCGATACCTTGTAAGATGGAATTTTGTCGGCGAGTCATTGAGTCACCAATAGTAGAAAAAGTGCAGTGTTGGTGAGAAATGCTAGAAAATGTTGGTGAGTCAAAGACTAAAACAATGGGAAAAGTAAAACTAAAGTCATAGACATGAAGAAAAATTAAAAAGAATAAAATATTATGGATATTAAAGATATAAAAATCTAAATTAATTATTTAACTAAATGAAGATTCAAAATTAAAAACACACTCACTAGTACAAAAAGTATTTTTAACGTCACCCGTTTCACGTCGGTTTTTTAGAACTGACGTGAAAATCTCCGAAATTTTATTTTTCACGTCGGTTATTATATAACCGACGTGAAAATCCTTGTTCGCTGATTTTTCATGTCGGTTATTAAATAACCGACGTGAAAAATCATTTATGTTGACTTTTTACGCCGCTTATTTAATAACCGACGTGAAAAATCAATTTTCCCTGATTTGTCTTGTCGGTTCTTATATGAACCGACGTAAAAAATAAATTATAATGAATTTTTTACATTGGTTATTTAATAACCAATGTAAAAATTGTTTACAATCATGTAGTTTATTTCCCGAGCTTTGTTTTGATAGGTCATGGAACTCAAACGGATTTACAGATCAAAAGTTATGGTCATCGGAAGTTAATCTTCCCTAAAAGAAGTCTTAGAGAATGTCGACTTCATAGGATCATAACTTTTGATACGTTACTCCATTTGAGCTCCGTGACCTATCAAATCGAAGATTACGAAATGAAATACATGTTGAAAGCATTTTTAACCTTGGTTATTTAAAAACCGAAGTAAAAAAGTCGTGAAACCCGATTTTTTACGTCGGTTCTTATAATAACCGACGTAAAAAATAGGGTTTCACGACTTTTTTACGTTGGTTTTTAAATAAACAACGTTAAAAACGATTACAAAAATTTAGATGATTTTGTAAGCTTCGATTTGATAGGTCACGGAGCTCAAATGGAGTTACGGATCAAAAGTTATGGCCATTGGAAGATGATCATCTCTAAATGAAGTCTTAGATAATGTCAACTTCAAAGGACCATAACTTTTGATTCGTAACTCAATTTGAGCTCCGCGAACCATCAAATCGAAGATTGAGAAATTAACTACATGTTTGTCAACATTTTAAGTGTCGGTTATTTAATAACAAATGTAAAAAGTCATGAAAATTAATTTTTGAGGTCGGTTCTTATAAGAACCGACGTAAAAAAATCAATGAAAATTGATTTTTCACGTCGGTTTTTATATAAACGACGTGAAAAATCAGCAAAAATTTCAATATTTTTCATGTCGGTTATCATAAAACCGACGTGAAAGATGATTTTAATTTCCCACCAACGCGGGATTTCAATTTTTTACGAAAATTTTCAATTTCCACGTCGGTCATTAAATAACTGACGTGAAAAAAGTCACGAAGATTGATTTTTCACGTCGGTTTTTATATAACCAACATGAAAAATCAGCGAAAATTTTAATATTTTTCACGTCGGTAATCATAAAAACTGACCTGAAAATGATTTTAATATCCCGCCGAAGCGGTATTTCAATTTTTTCACAGCGCGGGCTCAAAATTTTCAGTTGTCGCCTAAATTTTTAATAACGCATTTTATTTTTCCATATCATTTATATGGTTTCATTATACACAAATTGTAATCTAATGATCCTTTCATTCAACCATTATCATTCTGCCAACTAAACCCATTTCATCTTCAACGTGAATCCAATATTTCTTCTTTCCGCGATCTAGTCAAGGTATTCGTGATTATGTTTCCATGATTTATGTTTTGTTATGATTAGTTTTCTTAATTTATATACCATTTAATGATTCGGATTCACTATTTCATATTTGTATCATGGTAAAACTACAAATCCTCATTCAGATTCTAAATTTCCTTCTCAGACAAAGCTTTGGTTGGCTCATTCGATCATTCCTCGGAAAAAAATACATCAAACTTCTAATGGTCACAACTTTTAATCCGTAGCTCCGTTTGAGCTCTATGACCTGTCAAATCGAAGCTCGGTAAATTATCTACAAAATGAGAAACATTTTTAACGTCAGTTATTTAATAAGGGATGTAAAAAATGACTTTTAACGTCGGTTTTTAAATAACCGACGTTAAAAATGGCGTTTCAACGCGTTTTTTTGTATAAAATATGGTCTTTCACGTCGGTTTTTTAAAAACCGGTGTGAAAAAATTTAAAAAACATTTTTAACATCGGTTATTAAATAACCGACGTTAAAAAACATATTTTTTACATCGGTCGCAATAACGTCGCCACAGCGTTGCCACAAACCGACGTTAAAAAGAAAAAAAACCGACGTAAAAAAACTTTTTTGTACTGATGACTATTTTATCAAATAAAAAATTTAATACTTAACTTATATTAAAAACTAAATAAGTTATTAAAATAATTAAATTACCAATTCTAAAAAGAACTTGAATATTAAATTTAATTATCAATTTAAGAAAATTTTACTATAAAAGATTAATAAAGTTAATATATTTTAATTGATCAAAACTAAAAGATAAAATATTAAATTAAAGGATAAGTTAACAAAATATAAATAAAATTACTAAATGATTAAATAATAAAAATTCCATGTTATTTAAAAAGTAATGCGGATTAAAACCACATATCTAATTAATAAATTATTAGTATTGAAAAATTATTAAGACAAGATTAATTATTTTAAAAGAAAAAAATACATAATTTGTTATAAAAAATTTATTAATTAATAATTTTAATTATAAACGTACAAAAGTGAAAATATTTAGAAATTTTTTTAAAGTTAATTAAATAAATTATTGCGTATTAATTAAAAATAAGTGGCTAAACTATGTGTTTTTAGAGCCATATCAAATTCCACCACACAAAAAACATTTTTTATCCACAAACAATTTCATGCTTTATTAACTTTGAAAAAAAGATGTGTTTTGTATTATTCAGCTCAAAATAAAGCACGTGAGTAGTTTAGAAACAAATAATAATAAAGCTCTAAATGAGGCTTTTAAAAGGGAATGTTTAAAAAGATGTCTTTCCCAACTACAATTACATACACTACTGCAAAAAATGTTATTTACGTTGGTTATTTTTTATTTTTTATGTCAGTTTTTAGCCGATGTTAATACAGACGACGTTATAAATAACATTTTTATGTTGGTTATTTAAAAACTGACGTAAAAAACATAACATCGCGGTGTTTATCATGTCGGTTAATTAATAACCGACGTGCAAAAACAGGGGGGGTTTATAACGTCGGTTATTATATAACTGTCGTGATAAACCGGGTGGGTTATCACGTCGGTTATAAAATAACCAATGTTATAAACCTGTGTGGGGGATTTTTTTCACGTCGGTTATTAAATAATCGACGTGATAAATCTCTGGTAAATGGTTTATCACGTCGGTTATATAATAACCGACGTGCTAAACCAGTCGGGGGGGGGGGGGGGGGGGGTTATCACGTCGGTTATTAAATAACCGACTTGATAAACCATTTCCTAGGCCTTTTATCACATCGGTTATTAAATAACCGACGTGATAAACCATTCCAGAGGTGTTTATCATGTCGGTTATTAAAAAAACCGACGTGATAAACCCTTCCCGATTTCTTTATCACGTCGGTTATAAAATAACCGATGTGGAAGACCAATTTTTTTTCAAAATCGAATGCAACCCTCTACTCTCCCCCAGAAACAACCAGAAACCAAATCAAGAATTCGTACCACAAAAATAGAAGTAGATCAAAACAAGAAATAAAGAAAAATTAAGCATTTACATTGATAACATATAAAACTTACCCCAATAGATATCCCTCCCACCACCCCCTTTACAACACCCCCTCACCCCACTTGACAGCCCCCACCACACCCCTGGACTACCCCCCCCCCCACTGGACAACCCTCCCACCACCCCCTGAACAGCACCCCCTCACACCACTTGATAGCCCCCACCACACCCCTAGACTGCCCCCCGACCCCCTGGACACCCCCAAACACCCCAGGACAACCCCCCACTCTCCTGAACAGCACCCCTCACCCCTCACCCCACTTGACATTCCTCACCACACCCATGGACTGCCCCCCCCCCTCGCCCCCCCGACCCCCTTGACAGCCCCAAACACCCCGGGACAACCCCCCCCCCCCCCACCCTCATGTATACCCCCCACCCTGGACAGCCCTCCCCCACCCCATTGGAGCCCCCACCACACCCTTGGACTTTCCCCGACCCCCTGGACAGCCCCAAACACCACTAGACAACCCCCCCCCCCCCACCCTCATGTATACCCCCCACCCCCTGGACAGTACTTCTAGACCCCTGGATAGCCCTCCCACACCCCTGAAACAGACCAAAAAGTTACCGAAAACAAACCATAACCCCCTCACCCAACTAGACTACCCCCACCACACCCCTGGACACTCCCCCCACACCCATGGACATCACCACCACCCCTTGGACAACACTCCCATATCCCTGGACAACCCTCCCACACCCTTGAAACATACCAAAAAGTTTCTAAAACAAACCAGAACCCCCTCAACCCACTAGACAGCCCCGACCACACCCCTGGACTGCCCCCCCCCCCCATCCCCATGGAAACCTTGGACCCCCCAACTAGATAGTCCCCTCCCCACCCTAGAAACCCCCCTCACCCCACAAGACACCCCCACACCCCTGGACACCCCCTAGACAGCCTCCCACTCCCCTGGACAGCCCTTCCACCCTCCTAGAAATGCTCCCACCCCCATGGACTCCCCCCCCCCACTCTCATGGACACCCAGGACCCCCCACCCCACCGGACAGCCCTCACAGACCCTTGAACACCCCCCACCCCACTGAACACCCCCCACACCCTTGGAACCCCCCCCCCAAGACCAGAATCCATACCAGAAAAACCATCATAAGTAGACCAAAACAAGAAGTAGATAAAAATTAAACATTCACATATATAACATTCAAAACTTACACTTTCAACTTCAAAAAAAACTAAATCCAACCTAAATGACTACCAAATACACAATTACAATGATAATATTCAAAATTACATTTTACATTACAAACAACTAAAATTCAATCAAACCTGTAAAATAATTTGACCACTCCACTTGTAAGTGTTTGATGTCTTCAAAAGTAAAGGGTTGAGGGTCATCAAAAATATGAAAATTAAAAGGATAGTAGTTAACGTGTATAATGAATAAATCAAATTGAAATATTATGGCAAAGTTTATGAGGAAATATTACCAGGTCAAAATTCAAAACTGTCCTAGTTGTTATTATTTCATACATAAATATTAACATATAATATCTGCATTCGATGAAGCCTTGTTGTTCATGACAATTCTGTTTGAATGATTGTAAATTCAATATATTATTTTTATGTAACAAATCAAAAAGTACAAATTATAAATGAATATTTACCTTCGTATTTACATATTTGATCTTTTCACTCCTTTTCTTTGTGTTTTTTCAAAAGTAGACCCATGCCCTGTTAGAAAATAATACGAATGGGGTAAATTTAAAATTCATTATAATATATAAAACTATTGAGAAATTGAAACTTACTTTTCCAATATATTCTTAAAACCTTCCCACACATCATCATGGACAGTGCATATCCAATAAAGTGCTTTCTCCCTTGGGAAAAAAACCCCTAACATCAAATGATCACTGATAAAAGGAAATTTAAGGTTAGTGGTTTTTTATGTTAAAAGATAATTAACTATTTGAGAGAGATGTGTTTCATACCTCTCACAAAAAGGCATCATCCAACATTTGTGACTATATTCTTTTCAAGTATTTCAACAATATAAAGCATTCTTTTTTCCTCATCCAATGCACATGCTTCAGGAGAAATCAATTGTGGGTCCATGAATCCATATACATTTGTCAGCTCATTCCTCTCACAAATTTTATAAAGATACCTAATAAAAAATAGACGTAAGTATACATTTTTAATAAATATAACGAAGGGAAAAGGGGTTAAGACTTACATGGAAAAAATTTGCACCACGTTGATGCCAAACTTATCTCCAGTAACCAGCTCCATGATATCAGTTTTCATAATTCCCACACTTATTCCACATCCACAAACATGAGCTTCCATTGGAAACTCATAATGACCTGCCAACAAATTTGAATATCCTGACAATCTGTCAAGACTACTAGAATTTGTATCTGATGTCATAGCCATTTGTCTTTGTTGTTGTCTATACAGTATTTCTTTACCTTTGAAGTATTTCTGTAAAAATAAATAGAAAAATATATTAGTTTTCAAATGATAAAACAACTTTAATAAAAAAATAAAATAAAAGATATAACATTCATACATCTATGGTAATGAGTCGAAGAAGTATGGAGGACCAAATTAAAAAATGGCTGATACTATGTCCAACTGTCATCACCTCATCTGTAGGTAATGGTACTTGAGCTGATATATCTATAATATCATGTATAGTGACCCTATGATTCTCTACCTCTAATTATTGATGATGAACTATATCTCCTATACAATATACCAACCCATATGCAACTATATGATGTTGAGGATAATCAACATACAACTCGCAATAATTAAGAAGTTTTGGCGGAGAAGTAGGATAAAAAATGGGGTCCACAGGCTGAGGTGGGGGAGTGGGAGCTACTGGCGGAGGTGGAGGATAAATAATGGGGTCTATAGGGGGAGGTGGAGGAGTGAGAGCTACAGTCTGAAATTGTCTTTGCATGTCTGTAAATATTGACTATACCGACACTCTAATCTTTTCCTCCATCATCACATTAATATTATGAACTTCATCCTCCAAGGATTCTATTTTTTTTATAAACCCCCTCAATGTTAGAAGTTAAAGAACGTGACAATACTTTTCATACTGATACACCTGCTGGATATCCTCTTACATGACCAGGATGTTCGGGATTTCCCAATGCTATAGATAAAATATCTTTCCTCCCAGTAGTTGTAAATTCCCCCTGTGAACTCTGCTCCTCAAGAGAGTCCAATATTAATTAATTGAACATTTCTGTAATGATTGAAATTATATGAAGAAAATAGTTAACTTAAATAAATAAAATAGATATCTTATAATCCTCTCAGCTATGATTCTCGATTATTTTGAAAGATATTTCCCTTTTTTCCCATCCGATCTCTCTTCCATTTTTCATGTCTAGATGGAGGGGTTGGAGGGGCCACCTCTCCAGAGCTTGAAGACTCAGCTCTTAGTTGTTTAAATTTTTCTGCCATCAATTGTTCTTCCAAAAATGAATACCCTCCCCGAGATAAACTATGAGGGTATCCATTTTTAGATTGGATCTCCTGATGATATTTCCTTGTTTGTTGTAAATTAAGAATAATAAATCATTAACAAAACATTAATAAGATCATTTATATAAGAAATCTTATAAAAGTTTACATTTCCCTTACCAAAAATGACTATTTTCTCCTAATTTCAAAAAACTGTTAGCATGTGTCTTCATCTATAAAAGGATATATACGACATGGATTGTCATGAATCCTATGACCATATATGAAATCAGATGAGAGGGTTGATTTGAAATCCCTCCATCTCCTGGCAGGAAACGATAAGCATTTCTTCCTAACTCCTCCAGTGTCAGGAATATCAAATTTCATCTGATAAAGAAGAGGTTAAACATATTATATATACTAGAAACATTTAAAGAATAGTCAAACAATAGCAAAAGATCTTACCAAAATCGTCTCCCACAATTTAGAGATTATCGATTTATCCACACTTCTCCAGTCATTATACAGAATGCTTACTTCTCTCTTATCCTGAGTTGATAGAAAACTCTTAAAATATTTTTCATTTGGACCTCTAGGAATATCATCATCATCAAACTCAACGAGTATCCTCTGATCCTACATACGGGAAAGTGCTAATTTTGGTAAATGTGTGCACCCATGTTTACCAACCTTTGAACTCTTTGTCGTAATAGGAGCACATGAGAAAGATTGGGGAACATCAAGAGGAGCATGTGAATGTTCCTCCCCAGAGGTATGACGAATATGCTCATCTCCAGAATCATGTGGTTGATCAACTGAATGATCTGTCATTATCCTTCAAATCAAAAAAACAAACATTTGTACACCAATATACAAATTCAAATATTTTAATACTACTATAATCAGAAAATAGAAAAGTGTACTAAGTTACATAATAGTAAACATTGTTAATATGGTAAGCATGTCAAACAATGGAAAAGATGGTCAAGATGGTAAACATGGTAACCTTGGTAAACATGGTAAACTTGGTAAACATGGTAAAGTAATTTTCACTGAACAAAAATAATAGATATATAATTAATGTAATGGTAAACATGATAAAGTAAACTAAACAAACTTAAAACAAACAAAAACATATACTTATTTCGTTTTAATACATGTTTTAATAAATAAAAAACTTACAATATCTAACATTTTATGAAAAAAATAAATGTAAACAAGAAATAAACATATGTTACCTGTAATTTTAGGAATTTACAAATGGATTGTTTTCCCAAATTCCTTCTTCCTGATCGTTCCTTATGGCACAAACCATGTCTTCAACATGCTCATCATTATGTTCTATTAATCTTTCCATGGAAGTAGGGATCTCACATAAATCAGCATCTTCATCAAGTTCATCCTCACCAACATATTGTTTTTTACCTTGTAAAACAACAACCCACTACATATCTGATTGATTTACTACATAGAAATTTTTTTTTCATGTTTTTCTATTATAAAATAATCAGTTGTGTCTTCCAATCTATTCAGATTAACAAGTGTCATTCAAAATTCATCATGTCTAACACTTTTTTTACCGATAAACCATTTACAGTTAAAAACAGGAACTTTAATTTTAAATTAATCAACCTCCCATATGTCTTCAATCACTCCATAATATGCACTTGATGCAGAAATTGGGTGTTTGTCCTTAGCACTCGAAAAATGCATTACTTCTGCAAACACCAATACACCACTATTCTGAACTGCACTTCTGTTGTCCTGAGATTTTGTATGAAATGTATAGCCATTAATTTCATAACCAGACCATGTTATCACATTTAAACATGGACCACCCACTATCCATTTTAATGTATCTGATACATATGATCTACCAAGCAAGGTCTTATTAAACCATGACAAAAAAATTTCGTTGTGCTCATTCAAAATCCACAATTCTTTCTTCTTTGGATGACATTGATTCAACTCAATAATATGCAATGTGATATACGGTTGAGCATCAACTATGTTATTCAAGATATATGATTCTAACTTCTTCATCTGTTCAACTGAAAATTATTTGACTTTCGAGACATGAATCCCCTTTCTCTCATTATTAACTCGTTCATGGCGAGATGGAGCCAAACCTACGTGTTGCGTCGCAGCCAAGTAGCTCGTACAAAAATCTGCCACCTCCTTATAAATATACTTTTCAATAATGGAGGCTTCAGGTCGATATGTATTTTTAACAAACCCCTTTAATATTTTCATATACCTTTCAAAAGGATACATCCAACGAAGATATACAGGTCCACAAATCTTTATTTCTCGAACCAGATGAATCATTAAATTCACCATTATATCAAAAAAAGTTGGAGGAAAATACATTTCCAACTGAAAAAGTATAAAAATTGCATCCTTTTCTAAAATGTTCAAAGCATTCACATCAATCGCCTTGTTATAAATTGAATTGAAAACATAACACAACTTCATTATAGTCTTTATGACACGGATGGGAAATATTCCACACAATGAAACTAGTAGAATTTGTTGCATCATGACGTGACAATCATGTGATTTTATACCTATAAACTTCAAGTCCTTCAATGGAACAAAATTTTTTACATTTGAAGAATAACCTTGAGGCGCTTTGATATCATGAAGACACTGAAAAAAGCTAATTTTCTCTATCTTCGATAATGTATGACAAGCCGGGGGAAGAAATGTTCATCTTCCTTTAGGAGTGAGAGCTAACTCCAAACGTATTATCATTGATAGTAAGTCTAATCTTGCATTCAACCCATCTTTTGTCTTTCCTTTAATATCGAACAATGTTCCAATCAAACAATCACAGATATTATTCTCCACGTGCATGACACCAATATTATGTTTAACTTCATGATACCTCCAATATGGTAGCTCAAAAAATATTGACCTTTTCTTCCAAATATGTTTATCATTACTAGATTTCTGTGTCTTTCCCAATGTCACATCAAGGTTGTTCACCCTCTCAAAATACAGATCATGGGATAAAGGTTTTAGAGAAGTATCAAATTATTGTGAGCCATTTAATGCCTTTTTTAGTATTCTATAAGGGTGATCTATAGGCAAAAACATTTGATGACCCATGTACACTATTTTCCTCCCATGATGTAATTGAAAATATGACGTCTGTTGTTCACAAATTGGACATGCTTTATGCCCTTTAACATTGTATCTAGAAAAATTTCCATACGCTGGGAAGTCATTTATAGTGAAAAGAAGCACCACATGCAGTTGAAAATATTCCATTTTATAAGAATCATACACCCTAATACCATCAGCCCATAACAGTTTCAAATCATCAATCAACGGTGACAAGTAAACATCAATATCATTGCCGGGTTGCTTTGGACCAGAGATTATTATACTCAACATGACATATTTGCGCTTCATACAAACATTAGAAGAGAGGTTGTAAATTACCAATAAAATAGGCCATGAACTATGTGCACTACTGAGGGTTTGGTATGAATTCATTCCATCTGTGAACAACCCTAGTCTGAGATTTCTAATTTCATTTCTAAATGTAGAATACTGTGCATCAATTTTCTTCTATTGTGGACAATCAGCTGGATGATGTATTTTTCCATCACATACCCGCTCATCAGCATTCCATATTAACCTTTTTGCATCATGTGAATTAGCAAATAAACGATTGAAATGGTGAATTATAGGAAGATACCAAAATACCTTTGAAGGGATCTTTGTAATCTCTACATCAGCCTATGATTTGTCTTTCACCTTATACTGTGATGTCCCACATTTAGGACACTCTGACAAAAATTCATATTATTTCCTATATATAATGCATTCATTCATACAAGCATGTATTTTCTTGTATCCCAATTCCATTAGGAATAATATTTTATTGGCCTTATAATGTGAATCTGGAAGATCGTTATCTTTTGGAAGAATGTATTTCATCAATTGTAGCAGCTCTGTAAAACTTCTGTCACTCCATCCATGTTTCACCTTTAGGTTAATCAATCTTAACACCGCTGAAAAAACCATAAAATATGTACAACCAGTAAATAATGGTTTTTCAGCATCACCATATAGACGCACAACTGTCGGTTCTATCTCAATTTGTTCTGCTACAATATCGCGAATCATTTCTTCAATTCCATCAGAGTTACCATCTTGCAAATCATCATCATCAGTGACATTCTGTCCAGTTTCACCATGCCAAATCCAAGGGCTGTAACTCGAATTAAAAATCTGACAAATCAGATGATCTTTTATCTCTCTACTTTTCTACTTCTTCATATTCAAACATTTTAGTCATGGACAGAAAAAAATGTCACTACTTGGAACATTTCGTTTAGAAATTTCCAAAAAGGCATCAACACCTTCCTTATATTCATTGCTCAATCGATGTGCCATAATCCAACTTCGACTCATTATTACCTATAACAAATATCAAAAAAATATATATATTTAATATAAGACAAATATATGTTTATATGAAAAAAATCATAATTTAAATGTAAAACAATTTTGAAATATAAAACAAATCTATGCGTATTTAAAAAAATATGCTTGAATATTATTTTAAAAACAAAATATAGATAGATATAACAGTTTCAAATTCCATTTAATCAAAGAAAACCATGGGGCCTATAATGGTTGATAGAAAATTGGAGAAAATGGAGTAAACCTGAGAATCAAAACAAATTTAAAATAAAAAATTCAGATGAAGAAAATCACAATGTAAATCCAATCATCACGGCACAATCATCATGTCATAATCTCAGAAACCAAGATGCAGTAGTCAATCCCAAATGACATTTATCCCCCACCCCCTTGGACACCCCCTAGACACCACCACCCCCTTGTACAGCCCCCACCCCCTGGACACCACCCCCACCCCCTTGTACACCCCATGGACACCACCACACCCTTGTACATCTCCCCACCCCTCTAGACAGAACCCCCGACCCCTACCCCCTTGGACACCGCCTGGACAGCACCCCACCCCTCTAGACAGCACCCCCACCCCTCCTAGACACCACCCCACCCCCCACCCCCTTGGACACCCCCTGGACACCCCAACCTTCTAGACTTCCCCCCCCACCCCCTGGACATCCCTCCACCCATCTAGACAGCACCCCCACCCATCCTGGACACCACCCCCACCCCCTACCCCCTGGACACCCCCTTGGACACCCCAACCCTCTGGACAGCCCCCACCCCCTGGACAACCCCCCAAACCCTCTAGACAGGCCCCCACCCCGTTGGGCATCCCCCCACACCCACCCACCCCCTGGACACCCCCAACCCTCTCGACAGCCCCCCACCCCCCAAAGAACCCCCAAACCCTCTAGACATTCCCCCACCCCCTTGGACAGCCCCCCCCCCCCCCACCCACCCCCTTAGACACCCCCCTGGACACCCCCAACCCTCTCGACAGCCCCCACCCCTCTAGACAGCACCCCCACCCCCACCCCTCCTGGACCCCACCCCCACCCCCTACCCCCTTGGACACCCCCCTGGACACCCCCAACCCTCTGGACATCCCCCACCCCCTAGACAGCCCCCACGCCCTTGGACACCCCCCACCCCTTGGACAGCCCCTCACCCCTCTATACAGCACCCCCACCCCTCCTAGAAACCACCCCCACCTCCTACCCCCTTGCACACCCCCTGGACACCCTCTAACCCTCTGAACACCCCCCCTGGATAGCCCCCACCCCTTTAGACAGCACACCCCACCCCTCCTGGACACCACCCCCACCCCCTACCCCCTTGGACACCCCCTGGACACCAACCCTCTGGACAGCACCCACCCCCCCCCCCCCCGGACAACCCCCCAATGTAACGCCCCAACCCCAGTGACCCAGAATCGGTGCATTATTTTAATACATTGGCATGATTACAAGGAACCAAGTCCTGAAGAACCGATCAGTTTAGCAGTCTTGGAAAATAGATTACATACATGAATGTTACATTACACTTCATAACATACAAAAAAAACATAAATAATCCTTTATGAATGCCATTATTCCCTTGTCTTAACCCTTCATATCAATCACATTACACTTCTTGGAATCCTAGGAAAAATAAAACATAGAAAGGGGTGAGCTCAAATGCTCTGTAATGGTAAGCAATACAGCGGAAACTTTCAAAAATAAGCATAAACATTTAAGGCAATGTATAAAAGTAAAACAAAAGCCTTTTAAACTTGAACTTCAGCATAATATTGCAGAAATAAAATGTAATAATGCCATTTAATTATTCACATGGATATTCTACTAATCTAATAATCACATGAAATATCACTAACCACTTTCATAATGATGGAATGCATAATTCCAGACTATCATAACCACATAGCCAAGGCCTCGTTCCAATACTACAAATAAGATTTTTTCAAGGCCTTGTGCCAAGACACTAGTTTGTCTCATGAGACCAAACGATGCATCGAGGAGCTATAGCGGGCTCCACCCATCACTTACTAAGTCCAATTCATTCCTCATATGAATAGGTTTAAACATAACATAAACATTTGTATTAAAACTAGCATACGAAATGTCAATACTTTCTCTATAAACCATGAATGGTATAAAAATAACACATCCACAGTCAAACATATCACAAAACCTTTAATGGAAGTTTTTTTATAATAAATCAACTTCAAATGAGCTTAAAATCCATCAAAGGATGTTGACATAGATGAAAATGTTGAGTAAAATTTTTTGAGAGAAATATCCTTTTTGTAAAATCATTTAAAAGTCACACATTTATAAAGGAAATAATTTAAAAGTGATTTTTGAATCAAAGTTTCCCATACCACTTTGAAACTTTTGAAAATAATTATCATTTCAAAACATTCATGTCCATATAAATAAATCCTTAAAATCATTTTGAAAACATGGACATTAATTAAAAATATTTAGAAAGATAAATCGTTAAAAAATTTGAAATTATGATCTTGATAAAGAGTACCTTTCAAAATCCTTAAAATATTTATTTTGAAATCATTTTTATGAAAAATGGACGTGGATGATAAAAATGTCTCAGTAAATACTTACACATAAACAATCTCGGATAATGATGAGATTGAGGAATTAACCCTTACCAATTTGGTAACTTACGAAACATACAACCCATGAAAGAGGTATCATACAATGAATATATAAATACATATAAATTAAAGTGTATTACACAAATAATACAATTATGGTCAGTATATACACCACACAAAAGGTAATAGTGGCAATATGGCATGAATCTCACGGGAATAAGGAGTTAGATGAAAACCCCTTACCTTGCACTTTCCTTTAGTCGAGGGTACGTTTAACCTCCTGTATGAAGATCGTAGTATGTTATTAAATTATACCAGAACCATATTAATATTTATGATATCATACTCGATTAATTTATGACTTTATATTACCCATTTAATAATAATTTCGATGTTAAGTTAACATTTTGGGTAATAATCACTTTCTTTATCGTACGTGTTTTAACTTTTCACTCTTGGTTGTATCACTTAGATCATGATTTAAATACTTCCAGAATATAAAACATGATAAATATATCATATATATTTAGAATATAAATATGTATAATAGACATATATATGAAATTGAAAACACCATTTATGGAGACGGTAGTCCGTACGTACGCATAAACGTTGTTTCTGTTTTCATATAGTATTGAACGGAAGTAAATGAATAAGATATATGTAAGTAAATAAATCCTTATATATATATATATATATCTATCCAGTAGCATTATTATTTCATATATTACATACATATTAGTAATATATATTTTTATAATCGTCGATGAATGATGAACTTGGAAATGAATCTCATCGCGTTGTGGAGACGGTAATCCGTACGTACGCACGAGCGAAAATATCATTCTTTTGATATTAAAATAATATATAATTGGATGGGATAACATATATACAGAATCATTATCATTTTATATTTATGTTTTACATGAATTACAAATCATTATTATACCCATCCAAATAATAATATATTGAATAACAATTACACCACGACGTGTAGACGGTAAGCCGTACGTACGCACGTATGGTGACATGTCATTAAAAGGATGGATAGAATACAGAATATGTTTGTAACATATTTATAATAATATTAAACTATATAGGAGTTACTGGATTCATTATTTTAGAATGTTAATAACAAATAAAGAAGACGTGGAAGAAGAAAGGAACTTGAAAAAGGGTGGTGAAATCATTACCTCTTCTTCGGATTCTTCCTTTTGATTTGATCAAAAGGGCTCCTTAAGTTGGATTTCTGACTAAAGGAAGGCCTCTAGGATGAATTGAGGGAAGTTGATAGAGTATTTGGGCAGAGGTGGGCCGAACCAAAAGGCTTTGAAGGTGTTATTTAATGAGAAGGGAGAGTGCCCTTTTATAAGAGGGGTGAGGGGCACCTTTGGAAAAGCTAGACATATTATTTTATAATAAATTCATATTTGGTTTCTAATGGCTCAAAAGTGGATTATTTAAAGGTTAAGGTGAGTAGGGGTCGAAAACCACTCAAACAATAGAATTTAGACAGGTTTGGGTCATTATATTAACCTTATCTTTAAGTATTAACTCTTAGTTAATTAGTTTCACTTTTACAATGTCTCTTTGTATTTTTATATTATATGGTTAATAAACTTACTATATACATCCAAGAAACCCCCAAGTGGTCCATTAATGATACACCTATCATGATATATGTCTCTTGGAGGAGTCTTAGATTTTTAGGAATTTAATATCAATTAATAATATAATATTGTTTTTAAAAAATCTTTTATGTCAATTATGAGACTATTCAATAATTGATTTTTTTTTAAAAATCATAACAGAATTATTACTTACAAAAACGTTAATTAAATCAATCCTAACATGTCATATTATCCTAGAAAATTATTGGTATTTATAAAAAGTCTCAAATTACATTTATTTGGGTATTTATAATATCAATTATTCCAATTTTTCATTAATTAGGTAACTACTGCATCATCATTGTGTCATAAATAAATTAAATTGTTTAATGTCTAAAAATTATAAATAAAATATAATTATGTAGGAAATCTTTTTATATTTCTAATTAATATTTAAAATCAAATTTATCTTAGGTATAACCCTATATTAAAAATGTTTTAGTAAATAAACTTTGATTTTAACTCTTTTAACTCTTCTTTGAATTAAATAATAATAAATGTCCTAATCTAATCCAAGTGGACATAAATGATAATATTTTATTCATAAGGTTGTTTTTGGTCGATATAAACTTGTCCAATAGAATTAGGACATGTGTTAGGGTAATATTAATATCATTTTTACCCTTAATTATCCTATTTACTTTTAACCATGGTAAATAAAAGTAAAAAGTTATTATTCACCAAAAATTATTTTCATCTTATTGAACCAAATTTTACCTCTTGATATTAACCGTGTCTCTTGGATTTTCGAAATTCCAGTCACAGAAGCGGTAAAATCAAGTTTTATGAAAAATTCAGTTTTTTAACTACCACTTAGTAGTTTCACTATTCATCAAAAATTGAAGTTTTTCAGAACAATGCCAAAATTTCACCCTAAGCTATAATTGATATTATGAATTCAAAAATGATTTCTATTTTAAAAAATTCCGAACATATAAGTTGCATTAATTAATTTTATAATTAATTCCCGCTGTCACAATAAATAGCGTGTTTTTAAGAAACAATATATATCAAAAGATTGACAATTGTTTATGTCCAATTTCAAAGTGAAATTAATTTTAATGAACACCATTGGATAAAATGGTAAAAATATATTCTAATTATACTTTAAACCCACTAAAATTCATAAATTATCACTATTAATTATTTTGATTAAAAAAGTTGTTTTTAATTAAAATTTACTAATTTTCACTATTCATCAAAATATTAAAGTTATCCGAAAAGTACCAAAATTTCACCTTAGGCTAAATTCGATACTCCAAATCCAAAAATGAAGTCCATTTTGAGAGATAAAATTTCTAAAATTTTAAAAAGTTGGTATTACTATTCATAACGGCTACTTTGATTGGTCGTGGTGTGTGTTAGAACTCGAAGTTGCGTACAACACACGGTATTGTATTATTCAAAGAGAAGCGTACCGTGGAAGCTCGGGGTGTTACATTATCCCCTCCTTCAATAAATTGTGTCCTCGCAATTTGATATTTTTCTTTGAAAATAAAGGTTGAAAATAGAAAATATATTTGTGGAAAAACCCACATCGGAAATTTGGTTAATAAAATTTAGTCTTAACAAGATGAAAAGAGAAATGAAAGGGTCACCACAAAATTATGATCTCAATTAAGAGGACATTGGTGGAAATTATAGACAAATAATTGGAGGGAAAACGCAAATATTTATAGGTAGTGATTGAGGTCATCAATCACAAACAAGTGTAAATTGAGGGCCTTAAATTCATAAATCTATGATGTTTTAAAATACCATCGGTTCAACAAAACATATGGTATTAGGATAACACATTTTTTGTTTTAAGATCCCTTCACTAAAGTATAAGAATTAATTTCTTCATTGAATAAGAGAAGAAGAAAAATATATACTTGAAAAATAGAGTCTCGTCCTTTAACTATGTTCTACCACAAACTCATCTTTCACTCTAAAAGATAAAAGAACTCAAAAATAATATTCTATTTATCCTATTCGTATAGGGTTCAAAAAAAAGGAATTTATAATTCATCTAGAAGAACCATTAAAAAATGACATTATTCAAACCAGGACATCACGTGGGTCTGTGGTAGGTGATACACCCTTGTCGCCCTTCGGTTGTGGGTTCAAGTCTCACGGCCTTGCCGGACGTGACGGGTTGTCGCCCGACCTCCGGGTTGTCCTTTTATGGCAATCCAAAATAATTCAAACTAGAACTATCCAAAATACTTAAGTCCAAAATTTATAAGGAAGGTAAACACAATGAAGATCCTTTTTTGCTGCGTAATAACATGTGTTCAACTTCATCATGTATTCTTTTAAAACACTGCAACATTCTGAATTACCATAAAACCTTATTGATTACATTCATGATACCTTATTCCTTAAAGAATAATAGATATACTCCTTCAATCCAAAAATGTTGTAAACCCCAATAATGATGGAATATACAAATCATTAATCGGGTTCAAGGTAGTCAATAATATATAATATAATTTATCCAAATCGATCATGTATTATTCTAAAATCACTACCTCGGTATCAGAACCATATTATGGTTTATCTTTCTCTCAACCATATATTTTCCAAAAATTTAACCTGCTATTGAGTCACTTTTCTTTGTTCCACACAATATCAAGTCCTTAATGAAATAGTACTGCAGTACAATCCTTATATACTCCATAATTATTATAACAAGTACATTGTTGATAAAACACTCAAATGAAATAATCAACATAATAACTTTAATAATTCGTCTTCATCTGTGGTAGTATCATAACTTGATTATTATCCAATAGCATCATTTGCGGCATAGTCTGATGACTGGAACATAGGTTCGCATAGTGTCCAAACTCCTTGCAAATGAAGCATTGTACATTTGAAACCATTTTCTTACCCTTGCAGTCACCTACCTTGTGCCCTTTTCCTCCGCACTTATAACAAACTCCCATTCCTTTCAGGAAAGTTCCACGTTGTTTCTTCCCACATTTATCACATATGGGGAAATTCTTCTTTTCCCTCATCCCTTTATCCATCTTTCTCTCTTCCATCCTTTTCTTCTCTTACTTCCCTTCAAAGTCATAGGACTCAGTAAACTCTTTAGTTATCTTATCCACACATGATACTATTTCTTCATATGATGATAATATGTGGGAGACTATTTCCCTTATAAATGATGTCTTAATACCATGAAAGATATGATCCTTCTTACTCTTTTGATCATACGTATTACTGGATTTCACATTCCTTATACTGGGCACCATTTTTATACAATAGCATAAACTAGGTCAGTTTATGAATTGCAATAAGTAATTCCTAATCAAAATTGAACAGTTTGTGGATATAATCTATAATCATAAAAAATGTTTTCTTTGAGTAAGTATATACTCATGATCCCTTCAAAATGGTTTGTAAATAAAATGAGAATTATCCTAAGCATATCCCTCGGGAGTGTCGTAACCAAGAGTGCAGTTAGGCCCGTTGTCGTGCACCAGTTCCCGTTCGAGTCTAGCTCAAAGAGGTGTTTTTTGGTGTTACCCCTAGGTACATCTATGCCAGATCCGCCTCTACCTGCTCATATCCAGACAGGGATGTATTGCTCTGAAAACTCACAAAATCTCTACAATACCAAAATTCTAGGAAGTACTTCTATACTAATCATCAAAGTCTATCTTAGGGCTATGTGCTCTAATCAGAGTTTATCTAAATCTAGTTTCCAAGGTTATTGCTAAACTTCCTTTGATACCAACTTTAATGCCCCGACCCCAGTGACCCAGATTCGGTGCATTATTTTAATACATTAGCATGATTACAAGGAACAAAGTCCCGAAGAACCGATCAGTTTAGCAGTCTTGGAAAATAGATTACATACATGAATGTTACATTACACTTCATAACATACAAAACAACATAAATAATCCTTTATGAATGCCATTATTCCCTTGTCTTAACCCTACATATCAATCACATTACACTTCTTTGAATCCTGGGAAAAATAAAACATAGAAAGGGGTGAGCTCAAATGCTCAGTAAGGGTAAGAAATACAACGAAAACTTTCAAAAATAAGCATAAATATTTAAGGCAATGTAAAAAACTAAAACAAAAGCCTTTTAAACTTGAACTTCAGCATAATATGGCAGAAATAAAATGAAATAATGCCATTTAATTATTCACATGGATATTCTACTAATCGAATAATCACATGCAATATCACTAACCACTTTCATAATGATGGAATGCATAATTCCAGACTATCATAACCACATAGCCAAGGCCTCAGGCCAAGACTACAAATAGGATTTTGTCAAGGCCTTGTGCCAAGACACTAGTTTGTCTCATGAGACCTACCGATGCATCAAGTAGCTATAGCAGTCTCCACCTGTCACTTACTAAGTCCAATGCATTCCTCATATGAATAGGTTTAAACATAACAGAAACATTCGTATTAAAACTAGCATACGAAATGTCAATACTTTCTCCATAAACCATGAATGGTATAAAAATAACACATCCACATTCAAACATATCACAAAAACTTCAATGGATGTTTTTTTATAATAAATCAACTTCAAATGAGCTTAAAATCCATCAAAGGATGTTGACATAGATGAAAATGTTGAGTAAATTTTTTTGAGAGAAATATACTTTTTGTAAAATCATTTAAAAGTCACACATTTATAAAGGAAATAATTTTAAAATAGATTTTTGAATCAAAGTGTCCCATACCACATTGAAACTTTTGAAACTAATTATCATTTCAAAACATTCATGTCCATATAAATAAATCCTTAAAATCATTTTGAAAACATGGACATTAATTAAAAATATTTAGAAAGATAAATCATTAAAATATTTGAAATTATGATCTTGATAAAGAGTACCTTTAAAAATCCTTAAAATATTCATTTTGAAATCATTTTTAGGAAAAATGGATGTGGATGATAAAAATGTCCGAGTAAGTACTTACACATAAACAATCTCGGATAATGATGAGATTGAGGAATTAACCCTTACCAATTTGGTAACTTATGAAACATAAAACCCATGAAAGAGGTATCATACAATGAATATATAAATACACATAAATTAAAGTTTATTACACAAATAATACAATTATGGTCAGTACATACACTACACAAAAGGTAATAGTGGCAATATGGCATGAATCTCACGGGAATAAGGAGTGAGATGAAAACCCCTTACCTTGCACTTTCTTTTAGTCGAGGGTACGTTTAACCTCCTGTACGAAGATAGTAGTATGTTATTAAATTATAACAGAACCATATTAATATTTATGATATCATACCTGATTCATTTATGACTTTATATTACCCATTTAATAATAATTTCCATGTTAAGTTAACATTTTGGGTAATAATCACTTTCTTTATCGTACATGTTTTAACTTGTCACTCTTGGTTGTATCACTTAGATCATGATTTAAATACTTACAGAATATAAAACATGATAAATATATCATATATATTTAGAATAGAAATATGTATAATAGACATATATATGAAATGGAAAACACCATTTATGGAGACGGTAGTCCGTACGTACGCATAAACATTGTTTCTATTTTCATATAGTATTGAACAGAAGTAAATGAATAAGATATATGTAAGTACATAAATCCTTATATATATATATATATCCAGTAGCATTATTATGTCATATATTACATGCATATTAGCAATATATATTTTTATAATCGTCGATGAATGGAGAACTTGGAAATGAATCTCATCGCGTCGTGGAGACGGTAATCCGTACGTACGCACGAGCGAAAATATCATTCTTTTGATATTAAAATAATATATAATTGGATGTTATATCATATATAAGTAATAATTATCATGTTATATTTATTATTTACATGAATTACAAATCATTATTATACCCATCCAAATAATAATATATTGAATAACAATTACACCACGACGTGGAGATGGTAAGCCATACGTACGCACGTATGGTGACATGTCATTAAAAGGATGGATAGAATACTGAATATGTTTGTACCATATTTATAATAATATTACAGTATATAGGAGATAATGGATTCATTATTTTAGAATGGTAATAACAAAGAAAGAAGAAGTGGAAGAAGAAATGAACTTGAAAAAGGGTGGTGAAATCATTACCTCTTCTTCGGGTTCTTCCTTTTGATTTGATCAAAAGGGCTCCTTAAGTTGGTTTTCTGACTAAAGGAAGGCCTATAGGATGAATTGGGGTAAGTTTAGAGAGTATTTGGGAAGAGGTGGGCCGAACCAAAAGGCTTTCAAGGTGTGAGTTAACGAGAAGGGAGAGTGCCCTTTTATAAGAGGGGTGAGGGGAACCTTTGGAAAAGCTAGAAATAATATTTTATAATAAATTAATATTCGGTTTCTAATGGCTCCAAAGTGGATTATTTAAAGGTTAAGGTGTTGAGGGGTCGAAAACCACTCACCCAATATAATTTAGACAGGTTTGGGTCATTATATTAACCTTATCTTTAAGTATTAACTCTTAGTTAATTAGTTTCACTTTTACAATCTCTCTTTGTAGTTTTATATTATATGGTTAATAAACTTACTATATACATCCAAGCGACCCCCAAGTGGTCCATTAATGATACACCTATCATGATATAAGTCTTTTTGCCGAACCTTAGTTTTTTAGGAATTTAATATCAATTAATAATATAATATTTGTTTTTAAAAACTTTTATGTCAATTTTAACACTATTCCATAATTTATTTTTTTAAAACTTATAACAGAATTATTACTTAAAAAAAGTTAATTAAATAAATCCTAACATTTCATATTATCCTATAAAATTATTGGTATTTATAAAAAGTCTCATATTACATTTATTTGGGTATTTATAATATCAATTATTCCAATTTTTCATTAATTAGGTAATTACTGTATCATCATTGTGTCATAAATAAATTAAATTTTTTAATGTCTAAAAATTATAAATAAAATATAATTATGTAGGAAATCTTTTTATATTTCTAATGAATATTTACAATCGAATTTATATCTTGTATAACCCAATATTAAAAATGTTTTAGTAAATAAACGTTGATTTTAACTCTTTTAACTCTTCTTTGAATTAAATAATAATAAATGTCCTAATCTAATCCAAGTGGACCTAAATGATAATATTTTATTCCTAAGGTTGTTTTTGGTCGAGATAAACTTGTCCAATAGAATTAGGACATGTGTTAGGGTAATATTAATATCATTTTTACCCTTAATTACCCTATTTACTTTTAACCGTGGTAAATAAAAGTAAAAAGTTACTATTCCCCAAAAATTATTTTCATCTCATTGAACCACATTTTACCTCTTTATATTAACCGTGTCTCTCGGTTTTTCGAAATTCCAATCACAGAAGCGGTAAAATTAAGTTTTATGAAAAATTCAGTTTTTTAACTACCACTTAGTAGTTTCACTATTCATCAAAAATTGATGTTTTTCAGAACAATGCCAAAATTTCACCATAAGCTATAATTGATATTCCGAATTCAAAAATGATGTCTATTTTACAAAATTCCAAACATATAAGTTGAATTAATTACTTTTATAATTAATTCCCGCTATCACAACAAATAGCGTGTTTTTAAGAAACAATATATATCAAAAGATTGACAATTGTTTATGTCCAATTTCAAAGTGAAATTAATTCTAATGAACACCATTGGATAAAATGGTAAAAATATATTCTAATTATACTTTAAAACCACTAAAATTCATAATTTATCAACATTAATTACTTTGATTAAAAAAGTTATTTTTAGTTAAAATTTATTAATTTTCACTATTCATCAAAATATTAAAGTAATCCGAAAAGTACCAAAATTTCACCTTAGGCTAAATTCGATACTCCAAATCCAAAAATGAAGTCCATTTTTAGAGATAAAATTTCTAAAATTTTAAAAATTTGGTATTACTATTTATAACGGCTACTTTGATTGGTTGTGGTGTGTGTTAGAACTCGAAGTTGCGTACAACACAAGCTACTGTATTATTTAAAGAGAAGCGTACCGTGGAAGCTCGGGGTGTTACATTCTCCCCTCCTTCAATAAATTGGGACCTCGCAATTTTATATTGTTCTTTGAAAATAAAGGTTGCAAATAGAAAATATCTTTGTGGAAAAACCCACATCGGAAATTTGGTTAATAAAATTTAGTCCTAACAAGATGAAAAGATAAATGAAAGGGTCACCACAAAATTATGATCTCGATTAGGAGGAAATTGGTGGCAATTATAGACATAGAATTGGAGGAAAAACGTAAATATTTATAGGTAGTGATTGAGGTCATCAATCAAAAACAAGTGTAAATTGAGGTCCTTAAATTCATAAATCTATGATGTTTTAAAATACCATCGGTTCAAAAAAACATATAGAATTAGGATAACACATTTTTTGTTTTAATATCCCTTCACTAAAGTATAAGAATTAATTTCTTCATTGAATAAGAGAAGAAGAAAAATATATACTTGAAAAATAGAGTCTCATCCTTTAACTATGTTCTACCACAAACTCATCTTTCACTCTAAAAGATAATAGAACTCAAAAATAATATTCTATTTATCCTATTCGTATAGGGTTCAAAAAATGAATTTATAATTTATCTAGAAGAACCATTAAAAATGACATTATTCAAACCAGTACATCACGTGGGTCAGTGGTAGGTGATACACCCTTGTCGCCCTTCGGTTGTGGGTTCAAGTCTCACGGCCTTGCCGGACGCGACAGGTTGCCGCCCGACCTCCGGGTGGTCCTTTTATGGCAATCCAAAATAATTCAAACTAGAACTATCCAAAATTATTCAGTCCAAAATTTATAAGGAAGGAAAGCACAATGAAGATCCTTTTTTCATGCGTAATAACATGTGATCACCTTCATCATGTATTCTTTTAAAACACTGCAACATTCTGAATTACCATAAAACCTTATTGATTACATTCATGATCCCTTATTCCTTAAAGAATAATAGATATACTCCTTCAATCCAAAAATGTTGTAAACCCCAACAATGATGGAATATACAAATCATTAATCGGTTTCAAGGTAGTCAAGAATATCCAATATAATTTATCCAAATCAATCATGTATTATTCTAAAATCACTACCTCAGTATCAGAACCATATTATGGTTTATCTTTCTCTAAACCATATATTTTCCAAAAATTTAACCTGCTATTGAGTCACTTTACTTTGTTCCAAACAATCTTAAGTCCTTAATGAAATAGTACTGCAGTACAATCCTTATATACTCCATAATTGTTATAACAAGTACATTGTTGATACAACACTCAAATTACAAAATCAACATAATAACTCTAATAATTCCTCTTCATATGTGGTAGTATCATAACTTGATTATTATCCAATATCATCATTTTCAGCATAGTCTGATGACTGGGACATAGGTTCGCCTAGTGTCCAAACTCCTTGCAAATGAAGCATTGTACATTTGAAACCATTTTCTTACCCTTGTAGTCACCTACCTTGTGCCCTTTTCCTCCACACTTATAACAAACTCCCATTCCTTTTAGGCAAGTTCCAGGGTGTTTCTTCCCATAGTTATCACATATGGGGAAATTTTTCTTTTCCATGTTCCCTTTATCCATCTTTCTCTCTTCCATCCTTTTCTTCTCTTGCTTCCCTTCAAAGCCATAGGACTCAGTAAACTCTTTAGTTATCTTATCAATACATGATACTATTTCTTCATATGATGATAATATGTGGGAGACTATTTCCCTTATAAATGATGTCTTAATACCATGAAATATACGATCCTTTTTACTCTTTGGATCATACGTATTACTGGAGTTCACATTCCTTCTACTAGGATCCATTTCTATACAATAGCATAAACTAGGTCAGTTTAGGAATTGCAATAAATAATTCCTAATGAAAATTGAACAGTTTATGGATATAATCCATAATCATAAAAAATGTTTTCTTTGAGTAAGTATATACTCATGAGACCTTCATAATGGTTTGTAAATAAAATGAGAATTATCCTAAGCATATCCCCCAGGAGTGTCGTAACCAAGAGTGCAGCAAGGCCCGTTGTTGTGCACCAGTTCCCATTCGATTCTAGCTTAATGCGGTGTTTTCGGGTGTTAACCCTAGGTACATTTGTGCCAGAGCCGCCTCTACCTGCTCGTATCCAGACAAGGATGTATTGCTCGGAAAACTCACAAAATCTCTACAATACCAAAATTCTAGAAAGTTCTTCTATACTAATCCTCAAAGTCTATCTTAGGGCTATGTGATCTAGTCAAAGTTTATCTAAATATAGTTTCCAAGGTTATTGCTAAACTTCCTTTGATACCAACTGTAACACCTCGACCCCAGTGACCTAGAGTCGGTGCATTATTTTAATACATTGGCATGATTATAAGGAACCAAGTCCCGAAGAACCGATCAGTTTAGCAGTCTTTGAAAATATATTACATACATGAATGTTACATTACACTTCATAACATACAAAAAAACATAAATAATCCTTTATGAATGCCATTATTCCCTTGTCTTAACCCTGTATATCAATCACATTACACTTCTTGGAATCCTAGGAAAAATAAAACATAGAAAGGGGTGAGCTCAAATGCTCAGTAAGGGTAAGCAATATAGCGGAAACTTTTAAAAATAAGCATACACATTTAAGGAAATGAATAAAACTAAAACAAAAGCCTTTTAAACTTGAACTTCAGCATAATATGGCAGAAATAAAATGAAATAATTCCATTTACTTATTCACATGGATATTCTACTAATCGAATAATCACATGCAATATCACTAACCACTTTCATAATGATGGAATGCATAATGCCAGACTATCATAACCCCATAGCCAAGGCCTCATGCCAAGACTACAAATAATATTTTTTCAAGGCCTTGTGCCAAGACACTAGTTTGTCTCATGAGACCTACCGATGCATCGAGGACCTATAGGTGTCTCCACCCGTCACTTACTAAGTCCAATGCATTCCTCATATGAATAGTTTTAAACATAACATAAACATTCGTATTAAAACTAGCATACGAAATGTCAATACTTTCTCCATAAACCATGAATGGTATAAAAATAACACATCCACAGTCAAACATATCACAAAAACTTCAATGGAAGTTTTGTATAATAAATCAACTTCAAATGAGCTGAAAATCCATCAAAGGGTGTTGACATAGATGAAAATGTTGAGTAAATTTTTTTGAGAGAAATATCCTTTTGTAAAATCATTTAAAAGTCACACATTTATAAAGGAAATAATTTTAAAAGAGATTTTTGAATCAAAGTATCCCATACAACTTTGAAACTTTTAAAAATAATTATCATTTCAAAACATTCATGTCCATATAAATAAATCCTTTAAATCATTTTGAAAACATGGACATTAATTAAAATGATTTAGAAAGATAAATCTTTAAAATATTTGAAATTATGATCTTGATAAAGAGTACCTTTAAAAATCCTTAAAATCTTCATTTTGAAATCATTTTTATGAAAAATGGACATGGATGATAAAAATGTCCCAGTAAATACTTACACATAGACAATCTCGGATAATGATGAGATTGAGGAATTAACCCTTACCAATTTGGTAACTTACGAAACATACAACCCATGAAAGAGGTATCATACAATGAATATATAAATACACATAAATTAAAGTGTATTACACAAATAATACAATTATGGTCAGTACATACACCACACAAAAGTTAATAGTGGCAATATGTCATGAATCTCACGGGAATAAGGAGTGAGATGAAAACCCCTTACCTTGCACTTTCCTTTAGTCGAGGGTACGTTTAACCTCCTGTACGAAGATCGTAGTATGTTATTAAATTATACCAGAACCATATTAATATTTATGATATCATACCTGATTCATTTATGACTTTATATTACCCATTTAATAATAATTTCCATGTTAAGTTAACATTTTGGGTAATAATCACTTTCTTTATCGTACGTGTTTTAACTTGTCACTCTTGGTTGTATCACTTAGATCATGATTTAAATACTTCCAGAATATAAAACATGATAAATATATCATATATATTTAGAATATAAATATGTATAATATACATATATATGAAATGGAAAACACCATTTATGGAGACGGTAGTCCGTACGTACGCATAAACGATGTTTCTGTTTTCATATAGTATTGAACGGAAGTAAATGGATAAGATATATGTAAGTACATAAATCCTTATATATATATATATATCTCTCTCCAGTAGCATTATTATGTCATATATTACATACATATTTGTAATATATATTTTTATAATCGTCGATGAATGGTGAACTTGGAAATGAATCTCATCGCGTCGTGGAGACGGTAATCCGTACGTACGCACGAGCGAAAATATCATTCTTTTGATATTAAAATAATATATAATTGGATGGTATATCATATATACAGAATAATTATCATGTTATATTTATTATTTACATGAATTACAAATCATTATTATACCCATCCAAATAATAATATATTGAATAACAATTACACCACGACGTGGAGACGGTAAGCCGTACGTACGCACGTATGGTGACATATCATTAAAAGGATGGATATAATACTGAATATGTTTGTACCATATTTATAATAATATTACAGTATATAGGAGATACTGGATTCATTATTTTATAATGGTAATAACAAAGAAAGAAGAAGTGGAAGAATAAAGGAACTTGAAAAAGGGTGGTGAAATCATTACCTCTTCTTCGGGTTCTTCCTTTTGATTTGATCAAAAGGGCTCCTTAAGTTGGCTTTCTGACTAAAGGAAGGCCTCTAGGATGAAGTGAGGGAAGTTGAGAGAGTATTTGGGTAGAGGTGGGCCGAACAAAAAGGCTTTGAAGGTGTGAGTTAATGAGAAGGGAGAATGCCCTTTTATAAGAGGGGTGAGGGCCACCTTTGGAAAAGCTAGAAATATTATTTTATAATAAATTTATTTTCGGTTTATGATGGATCTGAAGTAGATTATTTAAAGTTTAAGGTGGGTAGGGGTCGAAAACCACTCAACAAATAGAATTTAGATAGGTTTGGGTCATTATATTAACATTATCTTTAAGTATTAACTCTTAGTTAATTAGTTTCACTTTTAAAATGTCTCTTTGTATTTTTATATTCTATGGTTAATAAACATACTATATACAACCAAGAGACCCTCAAGTGGTACATTAATTATACACCTATCATGATATAAGTATCTTAGCCGAACAGTACATTTTTATGAATTTAATATCAATTAATAATATAATATTTGTTTTAAAAAACATTTATGTCAATTTTGACACTATTCAATAATTGATTTTTTTAAAACTCATAACAGAATTATTACTTCGAAAAAAGTTACTTAAATCAATACTAACATGTCATATTATACTATAAAATTATTTTTATTTATAAAAAGTCTCAAATTACATTTATTTGGGTATTTATAATATCAATTATTCCAATTTTTCATTAATTAGGTAATTACTGCATCATCATTGTGTCATAAATAAATTAAATTTATTAATGTCTAAAAATTATAAATAAAATATAATTATGTAGGAAATCTTTTTATCTTTCTAATTAATATTTAAAATCAAATTTATCTTATGTATAACCCTATATTATAAATGTTTTAGTAAATAAACTTTGATTTTAACTCTTTTAACTCTTCTTTGAATTAAATAATAATAAATGTCCTAATCTAATCCAAGTGGACCTAAATGATAATATTTTATTCCTAAGGTTGTTTTTGGTCAATATAAACTTGTCCAATAGAATTAGGACATGTGTTAGGGTAATATTAATATCATTTTTACCGTTAATTACCCTATTTACTATTAACCGTGGTAAATAAAAGTAAAAAGTTACTATTCACCAAAAATTATTTTAATCCCATTGAACCACATTTAATCCTTGATATTAACCGTGTCGCTCGGATTTTCGAAATTCCAATCACAGAAGCGGTAAAATTAAATTTTATGAAAAATTCAGTTTTTTAACTACCACTTAGTAGTTTCACTATTCATCAAAAATTGATGTTTTTCAGAACAATGCCAAAATTTCACCCTAAGCTATAATTTGTCACACCCATATTTTCAAATTTGATTTTTTTAACTTTATGGGCACCGGGTAGTTCGGGTCGAGGTCCGACATAAAATTTTTGAATTCTTTTTTTTTAAGAACACATGTCTTGGCCTTGACAGCGTTCAGCGCACCACGGTTGAAGTCCTGCGGCCTCGCTCGAGTCATCGTGCGACCTCCCCTGGTTCACCGCACAACCTAATGAATGTTCAAGGCAGATAAATAAAATGCAACGAAGAGTAAAATGAAAAAAAAATATAAAGTAAAATAATAATAATAATAATAATAATAATAATAATAATAATTAAGGGACTACTTTAATGATAATTATATTATTTGAGAATATTATTATTATTATTATTATTATTGATGGAATTCATAATATAATTTTCATTAAGTTGTTATTAATATTATAATAATTAATATTTTGAATTTTGAGTTGTGTCAATAAATGAGTCTTCGAGGCTTGGCAGTGTGCGACGCACAAGCAGATCATGATTTTGAAGCTGTGCGGTTTCACCCGGGGCACCGTGGGACCTTCCTGATGATCATATAATTAAATAAAATAAGTTAATAATAATGTAGTATAACTAAATGAGTGGTAAAAATATATATATAATAAGTATGTTAAAAATTTAATGAATTTAGTTTTAATGATAATAATAATAATAATATTGTCAATTATTATCATTATGATTGTTAATATTTTAATTAGCAACGTTTTCTTTTTTAGGGTGTAGCTGTTATTATGCTATTATTTTTATTGGTTTTTTGTTTTTTGTTTTTTTGGGGTTTCTTTTTTTTTTATTTTTTTTTATTTATTTATTTTTTTTATTTTTATTTTTTTCTCTTATTTTTTCCCTCATTCCCGCTTCCCCCCTCATTTCCCTTCCCCTTTTTCCATCGGCCCTTCCCCCCTTGTATCGCGGCTCACCCCTTCCCTCCTAACCCTAAGACCCGGCCGATTTCAGCACCTCCCTCCCGGCTGCACCCCTTGTCTGGCGACCTCCCTCCTGGCCGCGCTCTTGTCTGGCAACCTCCCTCCCGGCCACACCTCTGTCCGGCGACCATCCTTCCGGTCAGTCTTCCCCTGCCCGCCACCTGCCGTCGCACTCCCTTCGCAGCACAACCGGCTCCAGCGCCTCCCACGCGAGCAACCATGCTTCCCCTGCCTCCTCGCTACGGCTTCACCTCACCCATCTCAGCACCGGCCCGCGCCTCACCCTCCGACACCCCCTGCCGGCTTGCCCTCTATGCCACCGGCTACCTCTCCCAGCCATCCCTATTACAGCGGCCGCCCTTCCCGATGGCTGACGTCCCTCCTGCTTCATCTGGTGAAGAGACGAACTGCTACCCCTACTCCGTCCGGTGAATACCCCCCTCGGTTAAGCCTCCTTGCTGTTTTTTTTTCAACAGGTATATGTTTTGATTTTGGGTTTTTAATTTGAAGTTTTGGGTTTGTGTTTGGTTTTATTTCGGTGTGTTTGGCATGCAATGAGGGTTTTGCATCAAATTTTTGGGTTAAATCTTGATGTTTTGGTTCAATTGTTTGTTTAGGGTCAATTGTGGTTTGTTTGAGTTGCGGTTGGTGTGCAAAGATCCTTACACACCATATTTGTGAAGTCCGCTACACCCAGGTAGGTGGTTCCATGTCTTTACATCTTTTAGATAATTTAGTTTGGTTGTTTAATTAATTTAATATGTTCTATGATTTAATTGAATAATGTGATCCATGTTTATAATGTTCTGGCATGCTCGTCTGATGAGATTGGATTTCCGAAATAGTAGGCTCTTGTTGTTTATCTGTGTGTTGTCATATAAATGATTGGTTGTTCTTTAAAAGCTGTGCGACATGCATTTTAAAAATTGTTTGACATGCATGCGTCATGAAAATTTCACTTTCTTTAGAAATGATCTTGTTTTCTTCATTTTGAACTTATTAGGGAAAGTCCAAAAATTGTTTAATCAATTGTTTATATGGTGCAAATGTGGTTTTAGAATATTTGAGTCAGAAATTGATTTTAAAATGGTCTTTGCACGTAAAAATATGTGCTGTTTTGGTGCAATGTTTTCAATTTGGGTTCTAGGTGATGTTTGGTTGGTGCGAACTTATTTTTTATGGGTAGTTGAGTTGTGTATGTCTAAATGTGGGTTTTTAATGTGTAGCGAATCATTTTAAGAGGTGCAGATGGTTCAGACAATTGTGTAGTTGGGTGAAACTAGTTTTAAGGACAATTTATTATGCAAGTGGTTTGAACGACTCCCTTATTTGTAAATGAGTGTGTTTATTTGTGTCGTCCCTTGTTGTGTTATTAAAATAATGATTCCTAAGTTTTTCAAATTGTTTATGTTCTTGTTTGAGCGTTTTTTTTTTCAAATGGGGTTTTTGCGAAACGATTAGGTAACGACAAATATATTTTTGGAAAGGTATTCTTGGCGTGCGTGAGTTTTTGAAATGTTGTTTGGGTGTGAAAATAGTGACTTGTGTGTAATGTCTGTTGGGTCTGTGATATGGGAAAAACAATATACCATGTGAATGTGAAACTTGATTGAGCACAAGGGAAAACCCCGGGTATCTAGGTGGGAGGACTAGAACTAGTGCGCTAATGAGCCGGATGGGTATCGTCCCTGTCTCACTTAGCTGGATTGACGATTGCAACACTAACTAAACATGATATCTGAGGGTAGTGGCCTTCTAAGCCACGTGTTCTGAGGGTCGTGGCCTTCTAATCCACGTTTTCTGAGGGTCGTGGCCTTCTAATCCATGTTTCACCGAGACACGAGGTTCTAGGGTCTCACTCGAACTAGATGAACCTTAGGGGATTTACCCATAGTGCTCTACCATCTTTGGTGTGGGGCCTTCCGTCGGCATATGGAGGACCACTTGGGTGTGAGTGTGTGTGTGTGTGAGTATGTGTGTGTGTTCCCATAGTGAACATTTCTCTTCCTCTTTAAAAATCGTGTTTGTGAAATGAGTTCTTTTAGTGTTTTCCTTTAGCATTTGGCTTGTAAATGTTTCCTTTAAAAGTATTTCGAAAGTATAACTTGAATAATCACATTAAATTGTCTTTTTGATTTTGTGGCATGAAACCTTTTTATTGGGTGGCATCCTACTGGGCTTTTAGCTCACACCCTACATACACCCTTGGGTGTATGTAGATTCGTGTTTCTTGTGTATTCCAGGTTGTGCGTCGTGCTCAGCGATGGTGGTTCTGGTCGTTGATGGTCTTATTGTGCAGGTTGGTGTTGTGGCGTGCGGATGCTACACCACTCTTGTTGCTTGGAGGTTGAGTTAGAGTTTTAGTCTCTTTGGTTGTCACTTATTTTTATTTTGGGACGTTGGCTCTAATTGTAAACCTTTAGTTTTGACTTCAGTTCAATGGTCTCATTGGTTGTCAATTTCCTGGTTTCATTTTATTATCTTGTTAGTGTTTGTGTATCCTATTTCGGGTAAACCGTTCCCACAGGTTACTCTTGATACCCGGGCACTTGTGCCAGCCCGTGGGGATCGGGAACGCCCTTCGGGCCTTGCCGCGGACCGGACCGGGCGCCGGGTCGGATGGCGACCCGGCCTGGTTCGTGACATAATTGATATTCCGAATTCAAAAATGATGTCTATTTTACAAAATTCCAAACATATAAGTTGCATTAATTAATTGTATAATTAATTCTCATTGTCACAACAAATAGCGTGTTTTTAAGAAACAATATATATCAAAAGATTGACAATTGTTTATGTCCAATTTCAAAGTGAAATTAATTCTAATGAACACCATTGGATAAAATGGTAAAAATATATTCTAATTATACTTTAAAACCCCTAAAATTCATAATTTATCACAATTAATTATTTTGATTAAAAAAAGTTGTTTTTAATTAAAATTTACTAATTTTCACTATTCATCAAAATATTAAAGTTATCTGAAAAGTACCAAAATCTCACCTTAGGCTAAATTCGATACTCCGAATCCAAAAATGAAGTCCATTTTGAGAGATAAAATTTCTAAAATTTTAAAAAGTTGGTATTACTATTCATAACGGCTACTTTGATTGGTCGTGGTGTGTGTTAGAACTCGAAGTTGCGTACAACACATGGTACTGTATTATTCATAGAAAAGTGTATCGTGGAAGCTCGGAGTGTTACACCCAAACCCTCTGGACAGGCCCCCACCCCCTTGGACAGACCCCCCCCCCCCCCCCCACACACACCCCTGGACTGCCCCCCCCCCCCACCTCCATGGTAACCCTGGACAACCCCTAACCCCCTGGACAGCCACCAACCCTCTTGGCAGCCCCCCAAAACCATGAGATTTTAACCTCAAGCTACTAGTTTTGGCATATCTAGAGATTTTAACCTCAAGTTACTAGTTTTGGTATTTTCCATTATTCAAAATGAGAACCATGAATTGTATCTCTTACTAGTCTAAAATGCTCTATTGTGCAATGAATTGGTTTTTAATAGCATATGAAGACTTATAATATTCCATGAAAATAAGCGACGTAAATAGATTATGGAACAACAAAAAGTGATGCCCAAAATAGAAACAACCAAGGATCCAAAAAAAACATTCCACCATGAAAAACCATATATATACTTATAAAATAAATCACACTGGTACACGGAATGGGTGTATCACAATGGTTTACATATAAATTGCAGTAATAAAGGTGAATGAGATCATTAGTTGTCAATGACAACAAAAATTACCATTAATGTGGGGCATTCGCGAAACAAAAACAAACGAAATAGAAGTAGGTGAGGCTTACGTGAATATTGCGTGTCGATCTAATATATTTGGGGATAATAAATAAGATGATGATGGAAAAACGAGGTAAGAGGGTTTGAAATCGAAGAATCTTACCTAGTTTAAACAAAAAAATCGCAAAACGTAAATATAGACTATTTAGGGAAAAAACGAACGAAATAAAGTCATGGGAGACTTACCTGAGTGTTGCGAGTTGAGATGATGGATCCGAGGAGAGTAAATATGATAAATTATGATGGTAAAACGAGTTTAACGCAACGAGATCAATGAGTTTATTAGGGTTTACCGCGCGAGAGAGACGAGTCGTTAGACTGTCGATCGAAAAATCTTAAATGACAATCCACGGGGCGTGTTAATTTTTTAAATGTTTTATAACGTCGGTTATTTAATAACCGACGTTATAAACTATTTTTATTACATTTATAACGTCGGTTATTTTATAACCGACGTAAAAAAATCCGCGTGTTGGTTTTTTACGTCGGTTATTGAATAACCGACGTAAAAAATACATCAGAAATCACAGTTTTTTATGTCGGTTATAATATAACCGACGTAAAAAATTCTGCGGGTTGGTTTGTTACGTCGGTTATCAAATAACCGACGTAAAAAAGGCCTCAAAAGCCACTTTTTTATGTCAGTTATTTTATAACCGATGTAAAAAATTCATAGATACCTTGTTTTTTACGTCGGTTATCAAATAACAGATGTAAAAAACACCGCGCTTTGGTTTTTTACGTCGGTTAATTTATAACCGATGAAAAAAACGAACGCGCGCGATTTTTAAGGTCGGTTATTAAAATAACCAACGTTAAAAATTTACTCACCACATTTTTTACGTCGGTTATAAAATAACCGACGTAAAAAACCACGTTTCACAGATTATCACGTCGGTTATATATAACCGACGTAAAAAATGGTGACGTAAATAACGTTTTCTACACTGGTGCTAGTGTGTAATTAAAAGAGCAAAGAATCTTATTTTTTTGAGGATGTTGTGCCTCATATATGAAGCTCCATAATGACTTACTTCAAAGCAATATAGGTCCTAAATTCAAGAGTGATAATAGGTTCAAAATAAATGTAACTAAAAACATAACAAAAAGAACCTTTTTCTTTGACATTCCCTTAGGTTTCAAAAATAAATAATTTTTTTCAATCATCTTATTTATACAACTTAAATGATTTCCATATAAACTAGTTCTCTCATTCTTCGTCTAGTGTTTATTAATCCCCTCATCTTAATAAACTCAATTTTTACCCTAGTAACATCATTTTATTTTTTCCATGCCACGTAACATGTGCTAAGAACTGTGCATATACACATATTCAATGTGTACAAAGGGCTTTTTGTTTACAGAAACACACCCACTCCCTATGGTCTGAGAGATTCATCATGTGATCCCAAATGAATCTTTTACGCCAGTTTCAACATATTTATATAATCAAAATTTTCATTGGACCACTAAGGTGATTAATTTTAATAATTTAATGAATAGTGAGAGCTCTAAGATCAAGTTCAAACTTCCAGTTCCAAAAGTTATGATCTCAAATCCACTAACAAGTATCCTATATCACTCTCAAATATAGTTCTTAATTTTTTTTTCATAAAATCACTAAGCATAGTCAGTCCAAAATCATCCATCCTCACAAGTTTCATATTCAATGAAACTTTGAACTACCAATAAGAAATTGTCCTTAGGAAATACTCTCTTTGAGTATAGAGTGAATCCTAAAATTGAACATGAATTTTGAAAAAAAAAATAAACATTTTTTACAAAAAAGTATAAAGAGATGTGTGAAATGATTGGTTTCCATTAAGCACAGTTTAACTTAGTAAATAATTAACCACCTCTCCCACACTTAAAACCCAACTTTTTCCCCAAAGTTGAATTCAAAAGTGGACAAGAAAATGATTCTGACTATTAAAGTTCAAAGCTTATTTTGAAATAAGTAGATTAATGAAATATTTCAAGGTTCTCCAAAAACATGACCCAAGATTCATTAAAATCGAGTTAATGTTTAAAATTTTTATGTTTCCTACTAACTAATGTATAGTGGTTAGCATGGTCTAACCCACAGGGAAGGTAGTGCAACCAATTTTCTTCTAAAATTTTTCAAAGAACCCCATTATTGTCAGGAGTGGGGTAAACTTCCTATTTTATTTTTTTTATTTTTTATGTATTATATTTTTTTCATTCTAATAAGGTAGTAAATGAATAGAACATTTTTTTAATATTTATTTCTAAGCAATGATGAAACATGGCCAAATATGAAAATTATTAATCAACAGAAAGGGTGATGCTAAAAATGAACAATTAGAATAAAATGCCTGTGGAAAAATCATTATCCTAGTAGTTTCAAAGATTTTTTTTTCACAAGAATAATAGAAAACATTACCACTAAAAAGACTAACTTATTTCACTTACTAGGAGATAAGTCACTCAGATTAAAAAATCTCAGAGTTTGCCACTCAAAGAAATGTTCAACCACAAAAGTACAATAAAACAAACTCACTGTGTGATCTAAAGTTTTTATTTTGAATTACATGCTTTAGAAAATGTATCCATGATCAGTCTCACTAAATGATCATGGAATTTGAAAATTTAATGCGAGTGGAACTATGTGATTGAATGAATTCATAATTGATCTTGCCGATCAATACTGAATGCATAAAATGAAAAAAGTGAAAAGCCAGTAAAAGATAACTAGTAGAAATTACCTTTCCCTGAACTCAAGGTATTTAACTAACTATCATATTCATTGATGGAAATGAAAGCATTCAATTACAATATATGGAATGTAGAAGAAACATAGGCGAGAGAGAACTCCCCTATGAACTACAATAGTGCGGAACTACTCCTGAACTACTCGGCGAGAACTCTATAAATGGTACTCTGAGTCTCCTGGATCTGTTTTGTGGTTCCTCATTAGAATGAGTTGCGTACGATTTCAAATCGATGAATCCTTTATGCTCTGTTTTATAAATTCTTTGAAATATTCTACATGTCACTACATATCTCCCACCAACGTAGTTCGGTTTTTTACTGTTGCACCACACACATGAACTTTTTAGTGCAACACATGCCGCACTATCTTTTCCCTAGTAACGGACTCCTGATGGGTTAGTTGAATTATCTGGACATGTTTTGAACCTGGTAAGAACATTCATAGTAAAATAGAGTACGAAATTATTCAATTTACAACATCAAAAGATTTAAAATAAAATATTTAATTAATTGTGTAAACAAGTATGAAGATTAAAGTAGTTAGTTTGTTAATTTATTATTTAAATTGTTAAGTAAATTAATTTTTTTAAATTTAAAGTGATTTATAAAAATAATTCATTTTATTAATTATTATTTGATAAATTTATTAATTTATTTAATTTACATTATATTAGTTGTTTTAAGTTATTATTTTATATTTATTTAATATCTTTATTAAGTTTATAATTTATAGTTTGATTAAATTATTAAAATTCTTATTTATTTGATTATTTTATTAAATTAATATTATTAACACTTAGTTATTAAAATTTTATAATAGATTATTATTTATTAATTTTATAATTATAATTATAATTATAATTATTTTATTTTCAAAAGGTTAAATTATAAATTCTATATTTTATTAATATATTTATTTATGGTTTAATTTATTTATATTTTATTTATAAGTTATTATTAAAATTTTAGTTTTTGTAAAATTTATTAATTAGTTAGTTTTATTTTTTATTTTATTATTATTGATTTTATTTATTTAAATTTTTATATCCCCACATTCTCATCTTCTCCAACACCCTACGTACGGGGGATTTGAGCTTCTCTGAGAAGCTCCGATGACACCCCTTGGGTTGGTCTTGTCCGAATGCGGCAACCATCTTCTCGTCATCCCAGCAGTGCGCGGCTTCGTGGTTTGACGACAGGTGGTTCGGCTCCGGCAAGTTGGGGTTCATCAATGGCAGTGGCGCGGCATAGCCCTCGTGTGGGTTCTTCTCTAGATCCGACAGCTTCCTTTCTCAAGAACCAGCGGCTCGAGCTCACAATGGATCAGAGACATCAGATCTTCCTCAGGCTCGGGTTCAGGTTCAGGATCGAAAAAGGGGTTCCTACAGGCGGCTCCCTAGATCTGCACAAGAATAGGCTTTTTAGGATCTGTTGCTTTAAATTTTAATCGGTTATTTAATTACAAACACAATTATTTAAAAGATTGCTTATTGTTAAATTTATTTAAAATGAAAAAGTTAAAGTTTAATATTGAAATTAAAGAGTTAAAAAATAAATAGGAAAAAAATGATTGAAGGAAGAGGCAACAACGAGTAAGATGGAATTATGTCCGTGATTCCTTAAGCCTCCAACCATAGAAAAAGTGCATTGTTGGGAAGATAAACAAGTAATTATCAGTGAGTCAAAGTCTAATTTTTCTGAGAATTTAAAAAAGAATTCACAGACATGAATGAAAATTAAAAAGAATAAAATATTATGGATAATAATGCTTTAAAAATCTAAATTAGTTAATTAACTAAATGAAGACTTAAAATCAATAATACAATATTTTATCATATTAAAACATGATTACTTAACTATATTAAAAAGTAAACAGTTATTAAAATAATTAAATTACCCATTCTAAAAATACTTGATAGATTAAATTTAATATTTGATATAAGATAATTTGGTTATAAAATATTAATAATGTTAACATATTTTAATGAATCAAAACAGAAATATAAAATATTAAATTAATGGTTAGCTTAATTATATCTGAATAAAATGATAAAATGATTAAATAATAAAAAATTCAAAATATTTAAAAAGTAATGCATATTAAAGCCACATAGCTAATTAATAAATTATTAGTTAAGAAAAATTAGTAAGACTAGAATAATTATTTTAAAAGCTAAAAAATACACAATTTGTTATAAAAAAATGATTATTTAATAAATTTAATTATACAAGTACAAAAGTTCAAATATTTATTAAAATGTGTAATGTTAATTAATTAAATTATTAAATATAAATTAGAAATATGTGGAAAAACTATGTGTTTTTAGAGCCACATCAAATTCTCCAACACTTAAACTTTTTTTATCCTCAAACAATTTTATGCCATATTAACATTGAAAGACCGAAGCGTGTTTTTATTATTCAGCTAAAATTAAATCATGTGGGAAGTATAGAAATAGAGGACAATGAAGCTGTAAATGGGGATTTTAAAATGGAATGTTTCAAAAGACGTCTTTCCCAACTACAATTAATTACTAGTTAATTAAAAGAGAAAAGAATCTTTCGCTTTTTGGGATTTCTTGCATCATATATGAAACTACCTATTGACGTACATCAAAGCAATCTAGGTCCTAAATTCAAGAGTGATAATAGGTTACAAATCACTGGAATTAAAAACTTAACAAAACGAACCTTGTAATTTGACTTTCCATTAGGTTTCAAAAATAAATATTTTTTTAAATCACCTTATTTATACAACATAAATGATTTCCATATAAACCAGGTGTCCCCTTCTTCATCTGACGTTCATTATTCCCCTCACCTTAATGAACTCATTTTTAACCCTATAAACCTTATCTTTTTTTCCCAACCAATGTAACATGTGCTAATCACTATGCATATGCACTTATTCAAAGTGTACAGATGGATTTTAGATAACAGAAACACAACCAATCCCTAGTGTCTCAGAGATTCACTGTGAGATCTCAAATGCCCATTTTACTCTAGTTTCAAAATATTTATATAAAAAATATTTACATTTTCCCACTAAGCTTATTACATTTAATAATTTAATGAAAATTGAGTCCCATAAGATCAAGTTCAAACATACAGTTCCTAAATCTATGATCTCAACTCCACTAACAAGTATCCTATATTACTCTCAAACATAGTGCCTAAAAAAATTCATAACATCACTAAGAATAATCATTCATTAATCATCCATCCTCAAATGTTTTAGATTCATGGAAACATTTAACTAACGATAAGACACTATCCTTAGGAAAAAATCACATGTAGTATAGAGTGAATCCTAAAATTGTGCTAGAATTTCAAAAAATCAATTAACAATTTCTTATAAAAAGTATAAAGAGTTGTGGGAATTGATGTGTTTCAATTATGAACAATTTAGTTTCTCTAAGAATTGACCCCCTCCCCCACACATAAAAGCTAAATTTTTCCCCAAAGTTGACTTCAAAACTGTATAAGACAATAATTGTGACTATTGAAGTTCAAAGATGGTTTTCAATTAAGTAGATTAATGACATATTTCAAGGGTCTCATTAAATCTTCATCTAAGTTAAGAGACCAGTCCCTCCATGAATGTGCGACAATTTTTTCTAAGAATTTTTTCATCTCTCTAGTTGAAATTTCAACTTTTCCACTAGATTGTGGATTGTAATATATACCTGTTTTTTAAACACACACATATTTTTTTTATTAAACCCTCAAACTTTTAATTTTTAAAGTGTGTTTCATTATTAGAGATGACGGATTTTGGTACTCCAAAACATGAAAAGATATTCTTTTTAACAAACATAATTACATTAATGGCCTAATTATTTGGAAGTGCGACTACCTAAACCCACTTAAACAAATGATCAATAGAAACTAGGATATACTCATTCACATGAGATAATTAAAATGGACCCATGAAATCTAAACCCCACATATAAAATATATATCCTTTTAAGATACTTTTTTGGGGTATTTCATGTTTTCCAGCAACACTGCCTGACCTTTGGCTCCAGTCACATACAACTACAAGGATACTAGAATATTTAAATAGGATTGGCCAATAAAAACTAAATTGGAGGACTTTTTGAGTTGTCCGTTCATCACCATGGTGTTCTCCCCAAGGCGAGGAATGAAAAATCTCTAGAATTTACTACATTTCTTCCTCTAACACACACCTTCTAAGTATACAATCATCAAATCTTCTAAATAGAAAAGGGTCATCCTAAAGTTAATACTAAAGTTCAGAAATGAATTTCTTCCTTTGATTATTGGATATATTTTTGGGAAAGAAACCAACTACCATGAAATTGGAAAAATATGAAATCTATGCAGACTTCTTTATTGACACAGTGAGTAATTTTTCATTAGGAAATGAATAATTAATCTCCATTGGATATACACATTGGGTATTATAAATCCTAGGAAAATGGTCTGCAACTAAATTTTTAGCTCCCTCCTTATCCATAATATCCAAATCAAATGCATGTAATAATATAATCCAACTAATCAGCCTGGGTTTGGTTTCTATCTTAGAAAAAAATATTTCAAGGTAGAATGATCAGTGAATATGATGACTTTTGAGCCTAGTAGGTACTAACTAAACTTATCTAGAGAAAATAAAATAGCTAACAATTCATTTTTAGTAGTGGTTTAATTTCATTGAGCCTACTACCATAGTATACCATATATAGCTTCTTATTTCTCCTCTTCCCTGAGATAGATCCAATGACTATATAACTATCATCACACATTAATTAAAAAGGGAGTTTCCAAGCACGTTCCATGATGATAGGTGATGTAGTTATTTTTTTCATTAAGAAGATGAAATGAATCAAGACAGTTTTGGTCAAAATTGAACGGAACATCCTTAGCAAGCAAAGAACATAAGGTATTAGTTATTTTAGAAAAATATTTTATGATCCTCTGGTAGAAACTGACATGACCTAGATAACTTCCTACACCCTTAACATTCATAGGAGGTGTGATTTTTTGAATTACTTCTATTTTAACAGTGTCAACTTCCAAACCACTCTTGGAAATTTTATGTCCTAACAAAAATCCCTTAGTTACCATGAATTGACAGTTTTCCCAGTTAAGATCAAGGTTGGTCACTAAACAACATTCTAACACTAACTCCATATTTCCTAATCATTTATCAAAAGTACTATCCAAAATGGAGAAATCATCGATGAAAACTACTATGACTCTCTCAATCATATCAGCAAATATATCCATCATACACCATTAAAAGGCAGTATGGGCTCCACATATCCCAAAGGGCATCCATCAGTAGGAAAATGTACCAAAGGGGAATGTAATAGTTTTCTTCTCCCGATCCTCTAGAGAAACATGAATATGGTTGTAACCTGAATACCTGTCCATGAAATAGAAAAATTCATTCCTAGAAAGCCTCTAAATCATTTTATCGTAGAATGGCATTATAAAATGGTATTTTCTAGTGAAAAAATTAAGCTTCATATAGTCTATACAGACTCTCTATTTGGACAACATTGAAACATCCTTTCTTAGGGACTATTTGGACCAGGCTGACCTAAGTACTGTCAGAGATAGGGTAAATTATTCCAATGTCCGACATTTTTATTATTTCTTCTCTCACAAATTATTTTATGCTAGGCCTCAATATTATTTGACACTCTACCCTAGGATTAAATAATTTATTATTTAGAAACACAAATATAAAATTAAAAGTTAATGAAATCATATAAATAAAGGAAACTGGATTATTTTAACATAAAGAATACAACTTGTAGTTTTAAATCACTAATTGTAAACAATATTATTAAAAACATTGGTTATTGTTATATTTACTTAAAATAATAAGGTTAAATATTTAAATTAAAATTAAGAAGTTAAAAAATATGAATACAATGATAAAAGGAAGAGGCAAAAGTGAGTAAGTTGGAATTGTGTTGGTGAGTCAGTGAGACACCGACAATAGAAAAATTATAGTGTCGGTAGAAAAAAAGTAACCGTCAGTGAGTCAAAGACTAAAAAAATTGGAAAAGTAAAAAAAGTGTCACAGACATGAAAGAAAATTAAAAATAAATTTTTTTATGGCTATTGAAGATTTAAAAAATTAAATTAATTAATTAAATAAAGGAATAATTTAAAATAAAAACACATTATATTATCAAATTAAAACATGAATACTTAAATAATATTAAAAACTAAATTTGTTATTAAAATAATTAAAATAAAAATTCTAAAAATAACTAATCGATTAAATCTAATACTCTACTTAAGATAAATTTATTATAAAGATTAAAAAAGTTAATTTATTTTAATTAATCAAAACTGAAAGATAAAATATTATATTAAAGGATAAGTTAATTAAATGTCAATAAAATGATTAAATGATTAAATAATAAAAATATAAAATAATTTAAAAAGTAAGGAAGACTAAAACCACACATCAAATTAATAAATTATTAGTCTATAAAAATTAGTAAGACTAGAATAATTATTTTAGAAGATAAAAAATAAATAATTTGTTATAACAATTGATTAATTAAAAAATTAAATTTTAAAAGTACAAAAGTGAAAATAATTAGTAAAAAGTGTAAATTTAATTTATTAAATTATTAAATATTAATTAAGAAGAAGCAGAAAATCTATGTGTTTTTAGATCGACATCAGTTTCCAATGTGGTCGGTGATTTATGTTACAATATTACCATTTAATAGGATTTCCCATGATTATGTTTCAAAGGATGACATCATATGATTTATCTCTCAATAACCTCATGAATTTTATTCTCATATGGTTATTTCTATATAATAAATAGTCTCCATATATTTCCCCCAATTATGTACTCTAGAGTTCAAAATATTATATTTAAAAAAAGAATCTTCTCGATCAAAAAACCATTTTCTCAGAAAACAATATTTTCTAAAAATGTTTTCAACATTGTTTTTATCATTATTTAAATTATTTATTAAAGCAAATTTTACCCGTGATTCAATTAGTATTTTTTTAACAGAATCTTCATGTATTTTTTTAAATAGTTCTTGTTATTGTTTTATTGAAAATGTGAAATAAATCACTATTTTAACATGTATGACGTAAATGTAATTTCCCGAATTATGACCATTATTTTATTTTAAGTGTTATTTTTATTATTTATATGTAATTTTTAATGAAACATATATATTTTTTAAAAAATTATGTTTTAGAACACGTCTTTTTCATATATGAATTGATATTTTTATCAAGAATTGTTTTAAATGATTTTCAAAGCCTCCAATATATGTTTTAATGGTTATTTTAAATGAAATGTATTTCCAAAATATTTTATGAATTTATAGATTATTAATGTGAATCTTGAAGAAACATTATTTTCTTGAATAAATGTTTCAAGTTACATTTTAAAATCAGTTTCAATCTATGATAACATAATTTTAAGTTACTTATGATTTATTGGGGATATGTGGCAAGGATACCATTAATATTCATTATATGGATGGTATATTTTTATGAAGAAAAGACATTTACAAAACCAAGTTAATATCCATGGTTTATATAAGGATATAATTTTTATTAAACCCAATTCCATGGGATATGCTTTGGTTAATTGATTAACTATTTAAGAAACCACTTTTCATTACATAGTGAGTGGTGTGATGATATAATGAATGTTTTATTTTATTATGATGCACATAAGTATGGACTTCATTATTAGATGGGTGTGGCCTATGTGTCCCTCCAATGCATTGGGTAAATATTTATATCTATTAAATAATAATAGGAAACATGTTTATGGGCATGATCTACTATGGGAAATAGGTGAGTCCTAATCCACTATGGGAAATTAGTATTACCGGATCTATAATGGAAAACATGTGATGAGTCCAGATCCACTATGTTGATGGTATCCGTAGTTCACCTTGAAATATGATTATGTCTTCAATATGTATTATAGTTCCACACTTATATGACATTATTATATGGATCATGATTGATTTATGTTGATTTTTCATTCTTATGGGCCATGTATTTAGAAATGATGATGTTTTCTACCATTAATCTTGTTTATGATCAATGAAAGTTTTGATAAAAATGTCATAGGTTAATGTACTAGTCAAAAAAAACTTATTATTATCTGATTCTTAAATATTATTTTATATTGATACCTCTTATGATTACCCTTACTGAACAGCTTAGAACACCCTATCTTATGTTTCTTTCTCTATGCCATGATGAATGGTTTAGGTAAGGTATTCCTAAGAGGAGTAAAATGTGAGAAGATCTATATTGGAGATATTTAAGATATTTCATGAAATATGATGTTTGTGTTTATTATCTCTAAATACACGAAAATATTATATTCTATAGTTGTGGATTTATGAAATTAATTGAATATTCATCTAAAAATGTGGTATTTATCTTTGAAAAGTATGGGTCTCTATAGTTTGTATCAATTAAAATGTTTATTTAACCATTATAAACTTATATATGAAAACATTTGTGAAATCTGTAGAGGTATATGTATAAGGATAATTCCAGGTATGATTTAAACTATATGAAAATTTTATAAAATATTTATAATAGATATAACAAGTGGTTCCCACAAAATTACATCCATGTCTATACACTAAAAGTGGATGTGGTTCTAGAATAAAGGTACCTAGGGTCAATATCATGTAAATGGGGGAATTAATATGGACATAATCTTCACATAGTGCATGATAATAATCCATTTTGGACACCTAGTCTCGCACTCCAATGGGATATAATTATGGTATTTAAAAAATCATTATGAACAAAAATGGATGATTTAAATAATGATCACGAATAATATTTGTTAAGAATAATATTTCATAGATTGAAATGGAGGTGTCGTGAATTAGAAAATATATAAGTGATTTTTAATGATTATATGGTTTTATACTATGAATATTTCTACTCACATAATGGTTTTTTGTTTTAGGAAACCAAGGGAACTAGAATGAAATTGATAAATATTGAATGTGTTAATTGATATGTTTATGATAAACCAAATGGTGTGATGACTAGAGTAAAGAATATTATGATTATTACTAATAATTTATCATGATATATGACTTAAAGCTTGCACCTTAACCAAATCTGAGACTCCCCAATGAAGGGAAGGAAAAAGTTTATTGAGAGGTCATATATTGGAGACCACATAGAAAATAAGATTAATTTCCCTATATGTTAATAATAGGGGTAGAAACACTCAAGGGAATGTCTCAAATGAATGAGAAGATGTTTTTTCACAATCATATTTTTATTTCTTCACTTCTGACCAATTTTACCTTTTTGACATGGGGTTTTCTTTCACGTTTCAGAAGGGATGAGATAAAATTTGGGGTTTTGGGGTGTTTTTATCTTGGAAAATGGTTTTCATGTGGTGTGGGAAAACTATGCGACATGATCTAGAAAATTGTGAACTTAATTTTTGGTGGTGGAGGCACGACGCATGTCTTGTACATGGTTTGTCAAACTATGTAGTAAGCATGTAGGGTGGTTTAGTCACTAGATAGTGTTTTTTAACATGGTTGGAAATTTTTTTGAAAACCATGCATACAAACCATGTTGGTGACTATGTGTTTCTATTAAGGAGTTCAGGGTTGGCCAATGATTTGGTAAACCGTGTAGCCAAAGCATGTGAGTTTCCTAGAACTTAAAATTTATGAAATTATAACTCTATGCTTATGATATTTTTACCCCAAATCCACCTGTTTTTCCACCTAGTGCCTGAGACCATAAGGAGACCCATCCTTGGTTCCTCAATCCTCCTCCATCCTCCCATCGGGTAGAGCTATAAGATACTTCAAATGTTCAGGGTGATTTCTCATGGTAATCCTCTCCTCTCATATTCTACTTCCACTTTCTTCCAGTTTCCCTTGAGTTTATCTTCTCCCATGGTAACATGGTTCTAGGGTTCATGTTTCTCACCATGTATTTTGGAGGGTTTTTCTTGTTTAGTGATCCTCTTGGTAGATCATGGATCTTGGATTCTTCATGGATTGTTTTTGTGTGTGCGTTGTTGATACTCCCTGTATTTGAGGTAGGTTTCCATTTTCACTTGAATTTTTAATTTAAGAATCATTGGTTTCATGATCTTTTCACATTCCTTATATTCTAAATAATGATGTGTGATTTTTGGAATGATTATTTGGTGTGAAAAGGGGTGCTTTTTTACTTGTTGTGTGTTATGTGAAATTATTTTTTAAATACTTCTCACTGAGTGTTGGATAAAATGACTTGTTGGATTTCACCTGTTATTTGTCAATTGTAAAACATGGTTTTTATTTAAAAATGTATTTTTAAAATGTGAAATAATTATTTGGATTCCATGAAATTATTTTTAAAGGGGTTTTTTATTAAAAAAGTAATGTGTATTTGGCTTTGGGAAATGGTTTGGAAAGTTATAATGGTTAATGGGAAATTTATAATTTTAATTAAAGTGAAGTTTTTTTTTCACATGTGTTGTGAGAACATAATATGGGATTTTTATAAATGATTGAGAGACATAAGATGATTCATTTCTACCTTTTCGAAAAGTGGAATGTGTTCTTTTTAATGTGATGGTTTTGTGAAGTGTACATGAGTCATGTTTGGAAATTTGTGAAAATGGTGAAAGTGTTTATCAGGAAAAAAATCCTTGGGTAATACTATTTCCTTGATTATATAAATGTGGAATGGGTGGGATGTCTTCATTTTGAAATCCTTGTGACCCATTATATGTAAAATAAATGGTATTTCCTTAGTGTGGACTCCATTGTGATATATGTGTTTAAGCTAATAGGGTGATCCTTGGGTGATTCGGGAGAGGCCTATTATCTGATCAATTATATATCTGCATATAATTGGATGATTGGTTATAATTTGTTATCTCACCAAATTCAATAATCATGAGATGAAAATCTGATATTTCTATTGAATTTTCATAAAATGATTGATGTACCAGTCAGGTTATGCAGTAGCTAGTGGCCGATAGCAGGGGATATTTTTATTATTATAATCTGATAGTTCCCCATAGTCTGTACTAGGTATGTTGTGGCTAAACACATGGGTGTATATGATGTTATCAAGTGAGGCATGTTTTTCGGGATGATTCAAGATGTATAGTATATTTCATATTATTCATGAGATCCTAGGATCCTCCAATGTTTATTGGTAAGTATTTTCTTGTAGTGTTGATAGAGATACAAGGATACTTTTGGTTATTATTTCTATTTCCCTTATGATGTCATTATTTTGGTGTTCTCATGCATTGTTCATTTCATTGTAAAGTTATGTGTTGGATTTCAATGGTTTGTGAAAAATATTTTAATAAAGAAAATATTTTGTACTCTCTTGTACCTATTTTAAAATGAAAGTATGAATTTCCCCATAAAAATGATAAAGTTACGTTGATATAAAAGAATATAAGTATGGAATGATAATGGGGAAATGGATTGTATTTTGTTTTTAAAGTTAAAATGTTTATAAAATCTTACTTTATATATTGTATTTCAAAAATAAATTTGATGTTTCTATTATTTTAAAGGAAGTGCATTGGAAATATTTTGTTCGGGCATGCCTTCTGAGTTTTAATACTCATGCCTATAGTTCGTTCATATTTTAAGATTGTGGTGCATGTTTTAACTTGGTATCGATCACTATAGCTGATAGTGGGTTTTAATATCAAATAGTGACCCTTGAGGTCACATTAGGATGCCGTTGTAGTGAGGTTCATTTGGGTTTAATTGTTTAGTTGTTGTATTTCCATATTTATGTAAAATATGTTCACTTTGGGTGTTTTTATATATATTTGGGCTAATTATGTTGTCTTTTCATGGTTTAGTTATTTATTTTTCATTGTGAAAAATCATCCCATTTGTTTACTCTATCAATTCCTGACAATAGTTTACCACCTACGGGGATTAGGAACACCCATCAAGCCTTTCCATAGATCAGCTTGGGTGACCAGTTTGTGTTTGACCCAGGTTGGTTCATGAAAAAATTGTATTATATAAGGTTATTTTTTGGGGGACATTTCTTTAATAGTTACCTTTGTTATTTGGGGACGTCAATGTAGATTGATTATGACTTTTGGGACCTCGGGATGTTGGTATGAGGGTGTTTATAGACAATACATACTATACCAAGCCTTGGATTTTGGGGGTAAGTCCAGTTTTATTTGGTCTCTTTGGATCTTTTTGTTTGTTTCATATTTGGGATTCAAAATGGGAGTTGACCTAGTGGTATTTAGGAGCTCACAGGACCTATAAATCAATGTGGATTTGGTGACATGGACCTTGAATGCTATGTATAATGGTGGTATGTTTGGAATATAGCCGCTAACCATATGGCCAAGTTACCCATTGACAGTAGTTTCCCCTTTTGAGTTTCTTTGAGTTCCTCATGAGCTTGAAATTATTTTGGAAACTCTTGAATTGGAATTGTTAAGACTGAATTTTGGTGTGGAAATATTTTGGGTTTTTTAAAATGAAAATTGAGTTTTTTCTTTTATTTTGCAGATACTCTCAGAATAGTGAATTTTATAAAATGATTTTTTATGGAATGTAATTTTTTGAGTTGTTGAAAAATGTTTTCAATGAGATGAAAAATATTTTTGATGAAAATTCCAAGGATTTTATTTTTTTATCATGATTCACTGATTTGTACCATGGAATTTGAAAAAGGATTTTGATTTGGTGGCTAGAGGGATTTTGAAAAGTTTTATGAATTTTGAAATGGGGAAGTGGATTGAAAGTTTAGATGTATGGGTTGGTTGTTTTGTTTTGGAAAATGGAAATGGTTTCTTTTGACCTTCGTTATCCTTAGGTTCTCACATGCATTGATATGAGAGTAAAGTGTATTGATTATATTATGGGAGGATGAGTGTTTGGTATAGAATCATTAATGGGTGCCTGATATGGCATGAGAATGTGCATGTGAGTGAGACTCTAATTATACCATTGGTGAGTGTTAAACCCACCAAGTTTTTTTCTATTATAATTGTTTTGAAGAGGAAAGTTTTGGTGTTTTGAAAACCAATGTTGTGTGTTTGTTTTCACAGTTTAGTAGGTGTTGTTTACAAGGTATTTATTTGAGAAATCCTATTTATGAGTTGTATTTGATCATTCTATGGGAATTATTTTCTTCTAGTGATCGCCCCCATAGATATTTGATTGATATTCATGGTGCAGCTATGGGTGATTACCAATTTGGAGGTCTTCTAGTAGATCAAACTAAGGATTTTGTTCTTGGGTTTCGAAAGATAAACCCACATATCTTTTATCTTCAAGTGGATCATATCAAATAAGAAGAGTGGATTCTAAAGATTAAAATGAATTTTATCATCATTGAGTTTCTTGAGATGTTAAAGGTATTTTTTATACCTTTATGATTTAATGTAATCCTTAGAAGTGATAGAATTTGATCTCTTGAAAAAATACTTCTAAAGATATTACTTGGGAGTTCTTCATGGATTTATTCATCCAACAATAAATTCTAAATGTGATTAGGGTATGGAAGGGAATGGGGATGTGATATCTACAACGGGTTGATGTGTCAGTGTTAGAGTTCTATCATCACTTTGTAGACCTAGTTTTTTACGATTTGATGTATGTTGCGGATCATTTATCAAAGGATCAGGATTTCAAATGTGGTCTTCATCATGATATTCAGTCTACAGTGGCATATTTTAAAATAACTTATTTTTTTATCATGGTGATGGATGTTATTTTCTTTGAATATGAGATGGTAGTGGTTTTTGAGGTAGTCTTACCACACTTTATTCCAATAACTGGTCAGGGGAATTCTTGAAAGGGGATGGTTGATCGGCCAGAAGCTATTGGAACAGAGCGTGGAACTAAAAGAAATTGGGATCTTTCTTCAACTTCTTTTGGTTGTGAAACTGTGTTGTGTCATCAGTGTGGCATTCCATATCATAATAAGTAGTCATGTTAAAGAACATTGATTTCCTTTCATGATTGTGGGTGCCTATGCCACTTGCAATGGTTCAGTTAGGGTGTTTCCATGAAGTGATGTGGACCCATTTCACAAAATTAAAGTATTGTTTGGGCTTGGTTTACAGTCCCTTTATGTTTTAGTTCTTATTTCATTCATTTCAGTTGTTACCAATGGTGTTCTCTTATTTTTAGATTTAAGGGGTTGTTTTTAATCTATTTAGAATTCATGATTTAATGAAAGTGTGTTATTATTTTGTAAGTTATGAATCTTTATCCATTCTGAATGGAGGTATATCACATATGTATCATTGAATTATTATCATGGATATATGAAATTATTAACTTATGATTGTGAGTTAGGAAATTATTCAAAGATCAAGGCACCATCAATAGGCCCTGAAGTGATGTTCAGATGTAGTAAAAAATACCAGGGGTGTGAGAGACTCTATTCTTATCTTGTCTATAATGTGGGAATAAAGAAAATTTAAGGTTCTATATTTTAGTTTCTTTATCACAATTTAATTCTATATTGTCTTCGGTTTCTTTTGGCAGGAACCCTATTGTAGGGGTTGATTGGTTTTTGTTGGCGAATTTTTGGTTTGTCATGTTGGGTTGAAATTATGTTTCCTCGCGTTGGTTCTTCCGTGTTAGATTGTTCCATTGGTTCAATCTAGTAGGTCGTTAATGGTGAGGATACCCACTATAGGTCTTGTTGTGGTTTCATAAGGGAATAATTTGCGTTTGTTATTTTTTAATGATGGGGAGCCCATTCTGGCCTCCCCTTTAGTGATTTTGGTTTGGTGGTGATGTTGGTCTGGATGAATTTTAATTATTTTGAAGTTGTTTGATTACCAATTTTAAATTAGGTTTGGGCGACCATTAGGATTTTGGGTGTGTTATTAACAATCTTGTTTGAGGCCTGTCTGTAGAGGTTATGGCTCGATATTCCCATTGTATCTCATGAAATAGACTCAATTGTTTTTTTTGGGAAATAAGCATGAGTTCTAAATTTCTACGGATGAGAAGTTTTGTTTAAGAAGTTGGATTTTGAGGTTAAAGAAATCCTTAGTTATTGATCGATAAACTATAAGATTTTGTGGCTTGTTGGGGGTGGAAAGAATTATTGGTGGGGAGAATTATCACACTCAGTTTTTTATTTTTGACATCTAATCTTGTTTACCTTTTTATACTTCGGTTTTTCTCTCGAGTTATTGGTGTGACAGATTTAAAGTTTTTTTGAGATTTTTTTATCTAGGCACGCAATATGTATGCGGTTTGGGAAAATAATGCATCATGCTACAAGAAATGGTGCATCTTATGTGTCTGTGGTAGAGGATTGGCACACATATTGCACACAGTTTTTCAAATAGTGTGAAAAGAATGCAGAGTGATTCTATCTCAAGACAGTGGTGTTTAGAATGGTTGGGAGACAATTTTCAAACTGTGTGTCCAAATCGTGAAACTATTCATTTGTGTCTATTAAGGGGTTCACGATTGGACCAAGGATTGGTAAACCATTCTTCAAAACTGTTTGAGCTACATAAGTCTTAAAATTTGTGTAATTCCAATTCTACCCTTCTGAGTTGTCTACCCCCAATCCTCCCATTTTTGCAATGACCTACATTTATATCAAGGAAATTTACCTTCTTATAATTGATTTATATAGTATAAATCACATTAAATCACATAAATAACACAATAAAAACATTATAAATGAAGAATGAATGAAATAAGAGTCTTTTCTGAAATTAAAGAATATATACCAATAGAATAGTATCATGAAATTTGGAATAGTAATATAACCCCGATTAATAGTAAACCATCCAAAATAATAGTAAAATCACCTATGAATTAATAAATAAAATTTATGCATCTTAAAAATGAAAATATGATATAATTATATCATAGTACTTGTAAATATATGTTTTTGAAATTGTTATTTAAGTGTTGATATTTTTATAAAACATAAGTGTTTATTTTCAATTTTATAATTAATATAATTTTTTGAAAGAAAACATATTTCCATAAAATGTATTCATAAATTAATATTTTTTAATCTCAAGATTATAAGATAATTTTATAATACCTTAATTAATTTTTCAAAGTGTTACAAAATTGGTTATAATTTAAAAATTTGTATTTTCCATGTAAATTATGATTTAATTATAAATAAAATTTATCATATTTAGAAAATAATTTTCATAAAATTTATTTTGTTTTCATATTTTACATGTCATAAAATGGCATGGGTGAATAGTAAAATACGATTACATATGATAGAAGATAAATACATGAATTATGGAGTCATAGATGATTTATTCCTGATTTAATCCAAAAATATTTAATGCTCCTTCATTATTTTAATATATTTATTGATAACTCTCAAAATATACATATTCTTCATCCAAAATAAAAAATAATGAATAAAATAAATAGATAAAACCTCTCTCCTACACTATAAAAACCACCCCTCACCACCTACTCTCCTCACACATTTCAATCATTGAGTCTTATCCAAGTTCTACCGAATGAAATTCCCAAGAAACTCCCCCACATCCAAGATATCTTAGTCTCATCAAAATACCAGACATTTTCCCTAATTAGGTTCTGAAATAAGAGAAATTCAAGATATAAAATCCTCTTTCTTTTCTTTTATTTTCATTTCAATTTTTTTACTTCTATTATTCTCTCCTAACCTCCCCTTATTCAAGTTACATGATAACTCATTTATATTAAATATATAGATTTTTTTTATGTTAATGGAATAATCCTTCATCAATATCACTTTACCTATCATTTTTTTCTAAAAATTTAATCATCCCCCATGTTGTTTCATTTCACCGACATCGTAGATGATGCATTTTCATTGTTATTTTAATTCTTTCAAGTATGGTTATAAAAACATTTATAATTGTTGAAATAGATTTTATAATTTATTTTATAACAATTTTTATGTTCTGGAACTAACATTTATACATAATACTAAGAGATAAAATAGAACTAGTCTATTGTAATTGAAAATCACCAAAATTAACCTAAGAAATTATCATTAACTATTTATCTAATAATTCTTCCTCATAACATATTGTAACATCCCAGAACCAGATGCCACTAAAAGGTTCCCCATTCCCAATGAGCCACATGGACTCAAGTGCATCTCCACAAATTCCATTTGATGCCAGCTAGTAGTGAGGGCCTAGGTGAGTTCGTGGAGAGATTATACAATAATTAGATGTGTGTAGTGCAATAAAATATCAATAAAAGATACAAATAGTGTAAACATTAAACTAAAAATAGAATTAAACAATTCTGATAGTATAGAAAATATTGAAATAAAATCATATCCAATATTATGATATATGTCACATGTTTCTAATAAAATAGAAAAAATAGGAATATAAAGAAAATGTAAAATCCATACAGCAAAAGTACCAAAAGGACCATATAAACCTAGATGCATTGCAAGCCTCACCTTGGTCCCATGATCTCCATATCCAAAGCAACATATTATGTACCTGTATTAGGGCTCTTTCGTTGTTCGACTCCTATAATCATATAATCTTTTTTGGTCTAAAAACATGAACCAAACAAGGTGTGAGATATAATTCCTATAGGAAACCAACCAAGATTTGTTCCAATCAGTCAATGAATATATATAATAGGATGTGTGCAATATGAAAATCAGTAAGAAAGAAAATACTCAAAAGTTAACATCCTGCATGTACTGATTATATTTTAATATCCATATAATATTTCAATTTAATGGAAATTTATATGTCTTGATATTTGGCTCAATCCCAACATCCCCATGTAACTAGTAGCACAACATATCCGTCAGAAGGTCATCTATACAATACAACTCAAAACCGAATCCATCCTTGTTCTTTGTCTTATCACACATGTCATAATTCATTCCATCTCATTTATTTATTCATTTCAAAACAGATTATATCCTTGACATTCTTATGTTAGAATTCATGTACTACTCCAAGTCTAATTAACCAACACCCTATGAGACCATCCTTGGTTAACCTCTTAGGAACCCTATATTGCACTAGGTGTGGTGTAACATCCATTTCATATGATTCCATCCTTGGTAGTCTTCTACGTAATCCCCAAGTATTACTCTTGACATATAATCAATTACCCTTTTGAGTCTACCCTTGATAATTAATTTGGATTCCAAGTATCATTCAGTGTATAATTCAAGTCTCAATGTGTCCATCCATGGGATCTATCGTTTAGATGCATGTGTCACTCATGAAAATTCCATATTAACTATTGTTTCTATCAACGACATTCTAAGGTGAATCCATATTTCACTCAAGGTAAAAGAGTCAATATTCACATATGTTTTTCCATAGAATATCTCATTTGTATCCATGTATTTCCTTGGGATATTTATCATTTAACGAATTTCATTTCATTTAAAAATTTCATTTAACATGACAATGTCATAACAAATAGAATCTAATAAGCACTCCAAAAATGGTGTACCAATCCTTGGCCAACCCCAAAGGGCATTCCCATCCAATTACACACATGTGCATTATCCATATAACAAGAATCACATGAATAAAAAACTAACACATGAATTTATCATCATTTAACTAAAATGGGAACATCATGGTAATGAGCTTCCCATGCTTAATCCATCAATTACAAAGCATAGTCTCAACATAACTCATGTGGGATAGTAATTCAATGGCCATTTAAATACTCACATGGCCATTTCCACTATAACTTGTATAATAAGCCTATCAAGATATCACATCGCTTAGTTATAATAAAACTCACATGGGAAAATCCCAATTTAATAAAATTTGATCCAATTACATCATTACAAGTCATAGGTTTTACATACTCACACGGTAATAGAAAATATTCCTTAAACAATAAAGGCATATAAGGGTAATGGGGAATGTCATTCATCTCATATGCTTAATTTAATACATTTACAATATAACAATATTTCAATTCCATTTCATGTATAAAAGATTCCATTTTTAACAACCCCTGAAAGGGATAATGGCACACCTCAAGGGGTTTTGATGTCATAATCTATAAAGGTCCATTCAAGGAAACTCACCAATCGGGTGATCCTTATTCAAGGTATACACCATATAATATGCATAAAAAGCATATTAAATTAACTAAAACACAACATAAAATAATAGGATTCAATTTTAAGTAAAGGTGATACCCAAAAAGTGGGTGTGTGGCATGCTGACAGATATAAACTATCATGATTCTAATGAAAAGCACATGAAAACATACCTTAGGCTAATGCTTGATATCTAATCCATTATCATGCATTGATTTGTCTTGGTCTGGATTAAATCTGATGAACATAAAAAAGAATGATAAAATAGGGAATATTAGACTAAAATAATACATCATAGTCGATAACTAGAAGAATTTGGAATGGATAAAAAGGAATTAAGGCTTTACCATTGTGGGTCTAAGTAGACAAAGCACATTCGAATCCGAGTCTGGAAAAAGAGTAGATCTAAAAAACTACCCTAGACATCAAGTATGAGACTTTATGCATGGGGATACTATTTTTATAGGAAATATCCAATTTTGGGTTATAAAATAATTTTAATTAAATTTAAAATTTGTAAAATTCATAAAATTTAAGGGTTGCCTGGTTGACACGCACATGTTTTTAAACTATGTAGAAATCGTATACGGTTTCCTGTATAACAAGGGGTGACCTCATGATTACCCATAATGGTTTACTAACCATGTGGTGGCCATATGAAAATCCACTATCAATGTATGAAAAAAATTTAGACCTATATTCATGGCCATGCGTCTCAACATACACAATTTACCCTAACAGTGCGACCTCTTCATTTCACCCAGAACATGGGTTCCAGGATCCATAACACCCCCTGAATCCCCCTAAGAGCTATGTGAACTCAACATACTCTGAAATTAGGACATATTTAAAAAAATAAAATGAGAATTTATGTAAAACAAGAGATCTCTACCTCAAAGAAGAATTGGGTTGTTACAATCATCCCCCTTAAAGAACTTCATCCCAGAATTTCCCATCCAAGGGTGGGAAAGCATGATATGAGAACAAATTTGACCACTATGACCATACATCATCCTCCCTCTCCCAGGTCTCTTACTATACTTGGTCATGATTTCATAGCACCCATACTAATGGAATGGACCAACCTTAGGGAACCATTGTGATACGATCAATAATTTTTATCAAATGCTACTAAAAGGAAGAATTTAACTTTAACTCAACATCCTCTATCTGAAACTCATGAAGAAAGTCTAAATTGTAGTTTCACATTTGATAAACATATATGACATCTTTCATATCCTGATACCACTGAGTTAACTGAAATCTATTTGCTACCCTCCTGACTCTCTCTAGAATCTTGAATGGCTTGACATATCTCAGGGAAATATTACCCCATATCCTGTGTTGTACCTCTCGTTCCCCTCGTTGTTTGATTTTCATGATCACAATCACCTTATTTTTTTGTCTAACCTTGTTTTTAAGTGTTGTGGATGATAGGCAAAAGATTGCCAAAGGATTGGCCTAAGAATGGACAAGAAGTGGACTGAAATTCAGTCCACCGGCCAACCGGTGTGATAGCACCGGCCAGCCGGTGGACCTGGCAGAGGCATTGCCCACTGCCAGGTTCCACCGGTCAGTCGGTGGCACCCAGATGAATAGTGTGAGCTACTGTCTCCCCACCGGCCAGCCGGTGGCTCCTCCACCGGTCAGCCGGTGGAGCCTGGACCAAATTCTTCTCCTCTGCCAAGGCACCGGCCAGCCGGTGGAGCTGTACCGGCCAGCCGGTAGCCCAGTCAAACTAGCCGTTGGCTTTGACCAGTCAACCCTCTTTTGGCCTCCAACGGCTCCGAGGACTTCTCCAACGGCTCCAAAGACTCCCCAAGGGTTCCATGCCTATAAATAAAGGCCAAGGAAGCCCCGGACACCAACTGGATCATATACAAAGCCCACGGACACGTTGTTCATCATTTGGCGTACCTCCGGCGGACTTCCTTCAAGGAACCCACCTTGCTCCAACAACTTCCACATCCAAGGAGCTCCTTCAAAGAAGCTTGGAAGCGTCCTTCAACATCATCAATCAATCAAAGGCGCCCAAGGCTTCTCCCAATTACGGTTTTTAGTGTTTTATTTATTTTGAGCTTAAAATTGGGTTTGTGCCTACAAACCCCAACTCCTTTTCTCATCCTCTCTATTTTGGGTTTCACATCACCACTAAGGTGTGAAAAGGTTGTCAAGCTTTCCTTTAAATAGCTTGAAACATAGGTGAGCTATCCTTCACCTGTAAGAAGGATAGTGGGTTCTTGCTAAACCATTAAAAGCAAGTGGGTTCTTGCTCAACCACCAAAAGCAAGCTGTAATAGGTCCTAGTGCTACCTCAAAGCCTAGTGGGTTTCTTGCTAAAACCATTGAAAAGCAAGCGGTAGGAATCTCTCAACGGTTGAGTTGGGAGCGGAGACGTAGGCCAGGTTTTAGGCCGAACTCCGTTATCAATTTCTTGTGTCTTTCCTCTTCACTTTCCGCTGCACCTTTAACTTTGATTTTAATTTGTTAATCATTTTTTAAAAGGCAATTCACCCCCCCTCTTTCCATCCTTCCCGTTTTTCTCCGCCCAACAATTGGTATCAGAGGGGTAATTTGAGTAATACCTTAAACGGTTTCAAATTAAAGATCCTTTGTGATGGAATCTTCCTCTTTCGCCCCCGAGGGCTACTCATTGGGTCGGGCTCCATTTTTTGATGGGTCCGACTATAATTATTGGAAAACCCGCATGACCACTTTTTTAAGAAGCATAGGATATCCTATTTACAAAATTGTCATGCAAGGTTATACTTTGTCTACCCCCGACGAATCCAAATGGACCCCCGCCGATATTAATAATTTTGAGCTTGATGGAAAAGCCATGAATGCTCTTCATTGCGGGTTAGATAGAAATGAATTTAATCGTGTTTCTACTTGCTCATCTTCACATGAAATTTGGAAGCTTTTAGAAGTGACCCATGAAGGCACTAATAAAGTCAAAGATACTAGATTAGATATGTATAGACAAGACTTTGAATCTTTTTCAATGCATCCAAATGAGTCTCTTTCTGAAATGTTTACACGCTTCACTGACGTTTGCAATGGTAGAAAATCTCTTGGTGATGATGTTTCAGCTGAAGCAATGGTCAAGAAGATTCTATGGGTCCTTCCGAGCTCATGGGCACCTAAAGTGACGACAATCCAAGAAGCTAAGGATGTCAAAAACATGCCGGTCGAAGAACTCATCGGATCTCTCATGACGTATGAGATCACAATGAGGAGGCAAGCACAAAAGGAGGGCACCCCTATCAAGACACTAAAGAACATCGCCCTCAAGGTACAAAAAGAAGTAAGCTCCTCCTCCTCATCTTCCTCATCTACTTCATCTTCAAGCGGCGACTCGGAAATGGAGAATCTCGCCCGCCAAATGCACAAGTTTATGAAGAAGCACAAGAAGAAGAAATCCCGCAAGCACCGAAAGCAAGAACCCACCGAAAAATCCGAGCCCAAGGTGAAATGCTACGGGTGTGGCCAAAAAGGGCATTACAAGCCCGATTGCCCACTCAACAAAAAACGGGCCACGCAAAAGGAAAAAGGAAAGAAAAAGGTCCTCAAGGCGACATGGAGTGACACCTCCTCTTCATCCTCCTCCTCCTCCTCGAGCGACCAAGGTACAAAATGCCTAATGGCATTTCACGAGGTAACTTCTTCCGATTCCTCATCCTCGTCCTCATCTTCAAATTCTTTTAATCATTTGTCTTATGAAGAACTCCAACATGTTAGAGATCAACTTGAAAATGGTTTTCATGAACTTTCTTCAAAATTTGTTTCTTTGAAAAAGAATTTGAAAAAGCTTTCCTCCGAAAAAGACCAACTTCTCAAAGAGAAGGAGGAACTCTCCCTAAAAATCCAAAATTTCCCAAATGTTGATTCTTTGGAATCAACCATCAAGGACCTTAGAGAATCTCTTGCTAAATTCACCAACGGGGAACAAAATCTGACCAAACTCTTAGGTTCCCAACGAATTTCAAGAACCACCAATGGACTTGGCTACACCAATATAGCTTCCTCCTCCCATGCACCCACTATTTTTGTAAGGGGGAGCTCTAGTTATAAATTTTTCAATTATTGTAAAAAACCCGGGCACCTCATTTATGAGTGTGATTGCAAAAATGCCCGGTACGGCCAACCCAAGTATATTTTCTATTCCGATGAGTTCTATAGGAGAAGACCCGCCATGAGACAAGTATGGATTGAAAAATCCCTTCTAGCGAGTCTCTCCGGGCCTAAAATTGTCTCTTTTCAAAATTCCTTTCCCCGGTGATTCATTGTTTTTATTTAGGGGGAGAACTTTCTAAATTGTTTTCAAAGCCTTGTCTTAGATTCAAACTTTCAATTTCAATACTTGGTTTCAAATTTTTTAATTTCAAATCTTTTAAATTGCTATTCAATTTCTCAATTGATTTTTCAATTCTCATATCTTGTTTTTCAAATCTCTTCCCTCAATCAAGTTTTATGCCCCACGCTATTTTGATAATCACAAAGGGGGAGAAATTTCTTGATTGATTGGGGGAGAATATTTTCTATCATGCTTTGATTTATTTTCAAACTACTTTAAGAATGTTTTCAATTTCAGTATTTTACATTAATTGTTTTGGTGATTGTGATCATCAAAATAGGGGGAGATTGTTGTACCTCTCGTTCCCCTCGTTGTTTGATTTTCATGATCACAATCACCTTATTTTTTGTCTAACCTTGTTTTTAAGTGTTGTGGATGATAGGCAAAAGATTGCCAAAGGATTGGCCCAAGAATGGACAAGAAGTGGACTGAAATTCAGTCCACCGGCCAACCGGTGTGATAGCACTGGCCAGCCGGTGGACCTGGCAGAGGCATTGCCCACTGCCAGGTTCCACCGGTCAGCCGGTGGCTCTGTCACCGGCCAGCCGGTGGCACCCAGATGAATAGTGTGAGCTACTGTCTCCCCACCGGCCAGCCGGTGGCTCCTCCACCGTTCAGCCGGTGGAGCCTGGACCAAATTCTTCTCCTCTGCCAAGGCACCGGCCAGCCGGTGGAGCTGTACCGGCCAGCCGGTAGCCCAGTCAAACTAGCCGTTGGCTTTGACCAGTCAACCCTCTTTTGGACTCCAACGGCTCCGAGGACTTCTCCAACGGCTCCGAAGACTCCCCAAGGGTTCCATGCCTATAAATAAAGGCCAAGGAAGCCCCGGACACCAACTGGATCATATACAAAGCCCACGGACACGTTGTTCATCATTTGGCGTACCTCCGGCGGACTTCCTTCAAGGAACCCACCTTGCTCCAACAACTTCCACATCCAAGGAGCTCCTTCAAAGAAGCTTGGAAGCGTCCTTCAACATCATCAATCAATCAAAGGTGCCCAAGGCTTCTCCCAATTACGGTTTTTAGTGTTTTATTTATTTTGAGCTTAAAATTGGGTTTGTGCCTACAAACCCCAACTCCTTTTCTCATCCTCTCTATTTTGGGTTTCACATCACCACTAAGGTGTGAAAAGGTTGTCAAGATTTCCTTTAAATAGCTTGAAACATAGGTGATCTATCCTTCACCTGTAAGAAGGATAGTGGGTTCTTGCTAAACCATTAAAAGAAAGTGGGTTCTTGCTCAACCACCAAAAGCAAGCTGTAATAGGTCCTAGTGCTACCTCAAAGCCTAGTGGGTTTCTTGCTAAAACCATTGAAAAGCAAGCGGTAGGAATCTCTCAACGGTTGAGTTGGGAGCGGAGACGTAGGCCGGGTTTTAGGCCGAACTCCGTTATCAATTTCTTGTGTCTTGCCTCTTTACTTTCCGCTGCACCTTTAACTTTGATTTTAATTTGTTAATCATTTTTTAAAAGGCAATTCACCCCCCCTCTTGCCATCCTTCCCGTTTTTCTCCGCCCAACATCCTGATCCTCTTATGTCATAGCCTTAGTGAAACATGAAGGAAAACCCATTACCCAACTTCAAACTCAAGAGGCCATCTACGGCGATTGGGAGAAGATTTATAGTGAGACTTTGTAGTAGCTATCTACTTCCGAATCAACTGTATCTGTTCTTTAGTCTCTTAGAACATATGATGTCCCAGTATAGCTATCTCTCCTGCCTCCTGCCAACATAAGGGTGATTTTGTGGACTATCATTAATTGTCTCATATGAATGCATTTTAATAGTAGCATGAAATATATTGTTTTTGGAAAAATCAACCAGGGGTATATGCCTCTCCCAAGACCCCCCAAAATCCAGAACACATGACCACAACATGTCCTCAAGCACCTAAATCATGCACTCTGACTGGATATCCATTTGGGGGGTGGTATTCCATGATCAGAAGCACCTGTTTACACATCTCCCTCTATAGATATTTCTAGAATTGATAAGTAATCTAGGAATATCTATTTGAAACAATAGTATGCGGGACCCCCTAGATTTGTTCAATGTCATGGATGTAGGACATCATATGGACATCCACTATGAAGGTTTCCTTGACCTATATAAATAATAATCATTCATAATAATATCAACAAAAACCCATACAACATTAATAAATCAAGGATAACTTGATAAAACTATCTCAAAATCCCTCGTGACTTCATTTACTTTCCACTTCAAAATGGGTAGCGACTGTAAAATCCCATCTGGTCACTAGTTTTCCACCTTAACAAAGTAATAGATGGAACATCTCATGAAAAACCACTCTACATCTGTTTTCATACCTAGAAACCAATACTAACGTTGTAAATCCTAATACATATTGGTGACCCCGGTGTTCACTACCCAAGACGAAGCATGAAAATCCCATAACATCTCCTCACACATCCATAAAGAGACCCATATGCTACAATGTACTTACTAGATCCCATCCTCAGCTATGGTCCAACTAGGATGAGGTTCTTCACCTACTACCCCCGAATGGCCCGAAGGCCTTAATTTTTATTTTATTAGGGACAGTCACCTCATCCTCACTCTATCCATTAGTTAGAGGTAACAACTAAAGATGATAGAAACGTCTTCCCATGACTTTCATGCACCTCCAAGTGTATCATAGAGAACAAATCCATAACATTCCACTCTCTAGGCCCACTAATACTCCAGTCTCTAAGAATATTATATCCAACAAGTGAATCTGATCCATCCATATATAGCACTTTGTGAGGATAACATATAACTAATTCTCTCTTAGTATATTCAAACAATATAAAGACGTTTTGAATGTTCTTTTCAATTGTGAGAATACACTAAGATATCATCCACAAAAAAAATAAAAAAAATAAAGATATGGATGGAGAACTTGGTTCATAAATTCCATGAAGACCACCTGGGCATTCTTGAAACCAAGTGGTATAACCAAATACTAATACAGACCATAATTTCTATAGAAGGCTCCTCAAGGTATGTCTAATGGTCTAACACACAACTTATAAAAATTGTTTCTCAAATAAGTATTTGAGAAGAATTTACCTCCTCAGATATGGTCAAGGAGATAATTTATCTTCTATAAAGGATAACAATTCTTACCGATCAACTAGTTTAATTTTTAGTAATCCCCATATAGCCTAAGAGTACATTCCGCATGTTATAAAACAATGTATGAAAAATAAAAAGATAACTACTAGGTTAGATAAACCATTTTACTTTAAACCCTATATCTATATCTTGATCTCTTGAAACATATTCATAGACATCCTGTAAGTAGGATTGGTTACTGGCGATGCTCCTAGAACTAGATCGATAGAGAACTCTACCTCTCTCAATGGAAGTATTACTTATAAGTTGTTTGCGAAGAAGTCCCTGAAACAATCAACCATAGGAGAGAAATCATTATGATGTTTCACCTAATTATATAGATAAAAAATTGAAATATAGGCTATCATCCCACCCAACCCACAATGACCAGGTATATCTCAGCTCACCTGGACATCCCATTCACTCTTAAAAATGAACTCCCCGCTCTCTGGTGATGTAAATTTTACCCTACTGTGAATGAAATTAATGATAACTCGAAAGGAAACCATCCAATCCATCCCAAGAATGATGTCGAAGACTTACATATTGAGGATTGAAATGTTTCTTATGAAGTGACACCCACCAACCTCAAGGGTCACTCCCTACACTGACACACAACTTCCATCCTATTCCTTAATAGAATGTCTTGAATCATAATGACATCATTAGTATTAACAACGATCCAAAGTCTCTGGAAAATAGGAACATATATAAATCTATGTGAATCACCTCTATCAAAGATTATTGAAGCTAAAATAGAGAGTACACAAATAGTACTTCTGATAGTAAAAGGTCATGGATCCTACTCCTGTTGGGTCTATTGCATTTCATATGTATAGAATGTACGATGACCTTGTGACACTACTTGGAAAACCTAAACTAATCCACCTAGTTGTCACTTTGAACTTGGGGTCTGGATACCACATCCATGACCACCATCACGACTAGATTAGCCTGATGTACCCCACCTTCCTATTTGGTGAGAAGCTAATGACACTTCTCTTAAATATGTAGAAGGTTAAGAATATATCTTTCTAGATTCATGTTGAAATTTTATATAGAAGTGTTGAATATGATCCATCTTGCCTAAATATCGACACTTGACTGGGTCCTTCATACACTATGGACTCATATATCTCACCCTACAACACTGGTAGCACCTCATCTGGATACTGTATGAGATTTCTTGACTACTAGTATCATTGTGTGGAATCTATATATGACACTTCCTACTACTAGTGGATATGGTACCAAACCTCAGTTTAGATCATCCATAGTTCACACCTCCAAATTCCCTCAAGTTATGCCCTGTGATTAGAACTTGATTCACTATCCCAGATAAGTTAGTCAGCTAGAAGACATTCACCTATGATCAAATGTCACATCTAATACCATCCTTGAATCTCCTATCTTTCAAAAACTCATAACCCATCATAATTGGTGTGATGAATTGTAGCTTAGTAAAATGGGATGAATAGTCCTTGACTGATAGTGAACCCTACTACAAATGTAATAACTTCTGATCTCTATCGACCCTCAGAATATTGGGATATAAATAGTCATATAAGGCTATATGAAACTCCCTCTAAGAAATCTCTTGATTATGATCATTCTAGGTTATAACATCCCACCACCTTTAGGAGGAATCACACAACATGTGCGTAGTGAGCTTTAACCTCCTCTCAGGAGGTGTGACTACATGATCGAAGATAACAACATAGAATCTAATCATGGATCTGAAACAATTGATATTCTATCCCTCGAAAATGTTTGTGGATGCTATTAATAAATCTCAAGCGTGTGTTTCCATGCTGCCTAAACGGTCTGCATGAACCACATAAAGCCTTCAAAGAACTATGATGCCACTATAAGGTTCCCCGAGTCTAGTGGGTCACATAGCATAAAGAGCATATTTCAAAAATCCAAAGGCTTCTGAATAGTAGTGATGTCCTGGGTGAGTCTTTCGAGAGACTATGCCCTCAATAGAAGAGTGTAGAAAAGAGGTATATCAATAACAGTTTCCAGTAGTGGAAGTAAGAAACCATTCAACAGAAGTAAACAATGGATAACTGGTATTATAAACAATCCATAAATCATATCATATAAAATATGATGATATATGTCACATGTTTATAATAAAACATTCAAAATATGAATACGGATAATATTTACAATATGTATAAAAAATGTGATGATGATAATGATAATATGAGGGAAAACCCCCATAGATGTTTTTTATTGGATTAAGAAGACAAAAACAGAACAAGAAACCTGCATCCCTCAAGGAGGAAAAAAATGATGAAGGCTAAGGGAATCCCCTTGGACAATACTCTTGCACTAAATAGGGACTGAGTCCAGATTATGGTAAACCACAAGATCCTCTTCCGGTCATCCCATGCGAGCCTGCACATCCGCAACAAAGTTCTTCTCCCTCCATCTATGATGTATCAACTAGCCTTGGTTGGATTCCATAATTCATTTGTGAATATTGTAAGTCAACTCTCAGGGCATCAAATTTCGACCATGAATAGCCTTTACAAGAACTTCAGAATCCGATTCAATATTTGTCACCTAGAAGCCCATCCTTATACAAACCCTCAAACCTGAAAGAAGTGCCCGAGCTTCCGCACCGAGCGAGTTTCCAATACCATAAAAGGTGCTAAATCCTATTAAAACAAAGCCCATGGAGTCCTTCAGAACTCCACCGCCCCTCATGATTCCCTCTGAGCAGGAACCATCCACATTGAGTTTGAGACCAAAGGTAGGAGGCTCCCATTTAACCCACTGTCTGCATACCCTATTCTGAGTGTGGGGAGCGCTAATGAAATTTCCGATCATGATAGAAGTATGGAAACCCTTCATAATCGAAATTAACTATACAACAAGGGACCTAGAACACATCTTCATGAATAATAACGAGTGACTGGAGCTGATCCAGACATGGTTATGGGCCTCCCATATAGTCTAGCATATCGAGGATACGATAATGATACGCACCTTGAGCTACATGATTCTTCTTTCAGATCCTCGAAACCAAGATGTCAAGAAACCCTATAAGTAGGAAGGGTCTCCATCCATGCACGGGCGAGGGGAGAAGAATGACCAAAGATGCACAACCCAAGAACTATGAAAAAATAAGTGAAGCATCATCTGCACCTTCGGCCACTCACAACAAAAGAATCAAGATTCCATTGAAATCTCCTTCCATTTGATATTATTATCAGTCAGAATTGACTTGTTCTTGATTCTCCAAATCAGGAAATTCATAATAGTAGAAATCTTAGGGCACCAGGCCACCGGAGGGCCCTCATCCAAAGCAGCCTCTTCATGGAGAAGACCTCTATAATCCCACAAGTTAAACCTGCCCAAACTCGACCAGCTGAAACAACATTTATCAGTGGTATTTTTCATCACAACACTTTCAAAGACCTCCATCTGAGTAGGGTTCAGCATCGTTTGGAGGAGGCCATAGTCCTCCGTAGCTTTGTTGAAGGTAATGTTCGGAGAGGGGAATCTTGGAAAGAATAGTTTCTTGCCCGACCAATTTAAATAATAGAAGTCGATATCCCCTTTACTGATGATCCATCGTGTGTGATTTTCAAGATGCTCCAAGTGAGAAAATATGTAGTGAGCCTGGTCCAAGGAATGAGAACCGTGCTCGCCTAGAACTGACCAAAACGAGCACTGATGAATTTCTCCCACAGAGACTCCCCAACTAGAATATCCCATGCTAACCGACCCTGCATTCCCCAGATGGCTTCATTAATATCCCGGAGTCAAACACCGCCTTCTGAGACCAGTTTTTCCATGCGAGGCCACGAAGCCCAGTGGCAGAACCCCGTTTGATTAGAGTCCCACATGAATGATTTGATCATTCTTTCCAACTTCTCTACAACACCTATTGGTGGCCTGATAATAGAGAAAATATGCATTGGAATAGAGGAGAGAACAGTGTTGATCATAGTAACCCATCCTCCAAAAGACAGAAGCTTATTTTTCCAGTTGAAAATCCTACCCAGAATGCGATTCAGAATGTCATGGAAATGCTTCTTCTTGATGCAGCCACTAGAGATCGGTATGCAAAGGTATAGGATCAGTAGTTTCCTTTGAAGGCATCCGAAAATTCCTTGAACCTCTCTATAGCGCCTACCAGAGAACTTTTTTGAAATAAACACATGATACTTCGAGGAATTAATATTTTGTCCACTCAAGTGACCATAAATGTACAAGATCTCCATGAGGTTGGCCCAGAACATGCGTCTTCCATTTGTGAAAATCAAAATGTCATCAGAAAACCTAAAATGAAAAATATACACTGTGGACTACCGACAACAATACTGTTTCATTCTATCATTCTCCAAACTTCTATTCAGATTGCGAGACAATGTATCTTGAGCCAATATGAAAATACTTGGTGATAGAGGGTCACCCTGGAGGACACCCTGAACTGACGTGAAATAACCAAAGCCTTTCCCCATCAGAGAAATGGAGAGCCAAGGAGAGGAGTAATACCTAAAGCAGATATCGCAATACCACTCTTGGAACCTGAAGTTCCTCATAACACAGATAATGAAGCTCCATTCAATATTATCATAAGCCTTGTTCATATCAACTTGGAAAATGACGTTGGAACCCACTGAATGCCTATGCAGGTCATTCACAAGATCATTGGCAATACTAACCACTCCTTGAATGTTCCGAACCTAAATGAAACCGTGTTTTTATCTCGAAACCAACTTGAGTATAAACCCACCAAGTCTTCCAGCAATAACCATAGACAAAATATTATAGGAATAATTGCAGAGACAGATAGTGCGATAATGAGAGATGAGAGTTGGATTGCTAAACTTTGGAATGAGGACCACCCTTGAAGAGAATATGCTTCTATTCAAAGTGCCACCCCTAAAGAAATCTTGAATTGATTCCACCACCTGAGAACCGACCACATCCAAATCTGCCACATACAAAAGAAATAGGAAATCCATCCAACCCGGGCGCACTTTCTTGAGGCATTCTCAAGACAGCCTCTCTAATCTCATTCTCCGTAGGAAGTGTGTTAAGCAGAGAATTATCAGAATCATTCACCAGCATGGGGATGCATCTCAAGAAGCCCTCGCCATCTGAATCATCCCAATCAAAGGAAGGAGAGGGCTCTCCCGATAAGATACCCTCAAAATGGTCCAACGCCATTCTTCATGAAAAATCCCTATCAGAAATGTAGGTTCCATTGCCAATGTGAAAATTAACCTTCATGATCATTTTCTCCTTCATGTATGCATGAAAGAAGGCACTATTACGATCACCTTCTCTTAGACATCTCACCCGAGAGCATTGTCTACAATCTCTCTCGATCTCTAGAAGTTTTTTGGAAAGAGAAGCTCACTTATGAAGTAATTATATTATGGTTATTTAAATTTTTGACTCCTACAATTGAATAATCTATTTGGGTCAAAAAACATGACCCAAATATGGTGTGAGATATAATCGCAGTAGTCAAACACCTATGGTCTATCCCAATCAGTCAGTTAAAATATATAACAATCAATTTGTAATAATAAAATCTATAAGAAATGACATACTCAAAAGTAAACATCCTATATGCACCAGTTTTCATTTAAAATCCATTTAACATTTCAATTATATTGAAATTTATATGTTTCAAGATCCTGCTCAAGCCCTCCATCCCCCATGTAACAGTTATCATAACAGATGCCTCAAAAGGTCATCTAAACAATAAAATTCAACACTAAATCAATGATTTTTCTTTATATTGGTAGAGGTGTTGTAAGTCATTAAATCTCATTCATTTATTCATATATAACATGAGTCTATCCATGAAATTACTAAGTAATAATTAATGTATCACTCCATTTTTAATAAAACAACACCCAATGAGCCCGTCCTATGCGAACCTCTAAAGAACTCTATATCACTCTAGATGAGGTTTAACATCCATTTCATAAAAGTCCATACTTGGAGGTCCTCTAAGGAATCCCCATTCCCTTTTAAGTCCATCCTTGATATTATATTCAGATTCCAAGTATCACTCAACATATAAGTCATGTCTCAATGAGTCCTTCCATGGAATCTATCATTTGGTTCCATGTATCACTCATGAAAATATCAAATTATCCATTGAGTCTATCCATGGAATTATATGGTGAATCCTTGTATCAATCAAGATATAAGGGTTGATAGTCACATGAGTCCATCCATATAATATTTCATTTGGATCCATGTATTATCCAATGCTATTTATCATTTAACTAACTCCATTCCATTTAAACATTTAATTTAACATTACATCGTCAAAACCAATATCATCTATCAATATCACCTCAAAATTTGTATCAAGAATTATCCAACATCAAAGGGCTTATCTTTCCATTTAATCATGTGGGAATTGTTCATATAACAAGCATCACTATAGGCAACATGAAATGTGTTCCATGCACTTCTCTAAAAAATTGATGATGTGAACCTCACTTAGACACCAACTGCTATTTTTAAGTGGAAATAAGTCTTTATGTTGTTATAAGGAGAAGATTGTATTTCTATGTGCTGCGACCCAAAATTTCCGATACTAGGATAAAAAAGTTCATAGTGATACTTTTAATTTTCCATGGGGGTCAGTGACGGTAGCAGAGGGATCATCATGAAGGTTCCGGACTGCAGTATGATAGTAATTCATATCCGAGGTGTGGGGGTTCATTCCTCATGGTATGGAGCATCTATTTTGGCCCAAGTCCCCCAAAAGAACATTGGCACACCAGGTACCTACACACAACCTACATGCATGCCACCAGCTTGTGTGAATGGACACATTCTGAAAAGGTCCCATATTTTTCATATAAAAAGACCCTTGGGTCTTCATTTGTACGAACAAATTTCTTGAAGGCTGATTTATTCTTTGATCGTTGTAGTATAGTGATCATGTCCTCTAAAACCTCCAAGGTAGTTTACTACCGCATAAAGAGAGGGAATCAATGGGGGATAGTGAGACTTAAGTCCATTCAATGTTAAAAATAAGTAACACTTTCAATGATCATTTTCCCAAACCCCCTGATTTAATAATTCTAGCATGATTATCCCTTCCTGAAACTGGAACATACACTACTCACTTCTGGGAATACCAATGATGAACCTTGAAGGATTGATTCAAGTCTCGACCAAGTCTATTCATCCAGGTTGTTCATCACCTAAGGTTCCATCAGTTTTCCCAATCCTACTTGCACAAAGCACCCTTGTGTGACCCTCCTTTGTTCTCCCTACCCTTTATCCTGCACAAGCCTTTCATGAAACCTCCTTTAAAGACACTGATGGAAATTATTCTCCTTCACTATCTACCTTTCCAAAAATGGACCATATTAAAACCTCCATGAAGACCTCAAATATTTGAAAAACCTTAAGGAATTTCACATTATCAGGTCTCCTAATTTGACTAGGATTTCTATGATTATTAGTTTCCCATATTTGTCCTACTAGTGGGTAATGATCTTCATTGAATATATAGATTTTGATATCTAGAGTCACATGGGCCCCTACCCTGGGGAAAGTGTTGTGTAGTTCCAAATAATGAATTCTAGGGATACGACTATGTCCTCCCTTCTAGTATCTATGATCCAGAGCCTTTAGTTCCTAGTAGGGAGTGTACGGATCAAAATACTTTTCCCTTCTACATGGAATTAGATCCTCCTTCAACTTTTGAAACAATTTTAGTGCAACCAAACTGGTGTAAGCCCCTTTCCTTTTATGTAGAAGGTCACAGTAATTATCCTCTCTACATCCATGGACTTCATTCCTTATTTACCTTGGAATCTCTTCCAATTTAAAGAGAATAGAGTGAAGTGAAATAGTCCCAACCTCTTTTGATATAGCCTCAAACTCTTCCACCATGGCCCCAAAATCTTCCACCAATGAAGGTGGAAAGCTATGTAGTTTGCTAAAACATTCATATACTATTGTTTCTCACATTGAGCATGATTCACACAAGCTTATATTTTTGTAATGATCATGACACCCACACAATCCAACAGAAATATTGAACTATGAGAAATCTGATTCCTATTAATTAGGATACATAGGAAACCCACTTAGGGTCTGAACTAAATGGGAATCCTCCATAATAATAATCCCCAATCATAATTATCTTAAATCAAGACATCCTCTTTAGGAGTAAGTCTCGAGTTAATCCCCCAAACCACCATGAGTTAAAACATCCCTCATGGTCCCTTTATAGGGGATATCCTTATCAGGATTAAGCCCCAAACTATCATATTAAAGGGACATACTCCCCTATGATAAATACCATTATGGACCTCCATAGGTGTGGGTCCTCACTACCAAACTACTTGGGATTTGATTCCAATCCAAATGGGATATGTAGGAATCCTACCTGAAGTTCAAAACCAACATCCTTAACAAACCATGTTCTTTTAGGACACTTCCCTAGAAGGGTCTTATTCAACCTAGAATATCATATCCCTTCCATGTTCCATGGGATTTTTTGACATGAGTACCTCACCAATCATTGACTATGTGACTTCTATCTAGAATTACATTAAACATGATGTTAATATATATGGTTGGGACCTTATCACACAAACAAAAAAGGTATTATGTGCCCTACTAAGTGCCAATAAACTAATTGGGTTCTGAATAATTTCACAAGGATACGTATGAATCCCACTTATGGGTTTTATCCTAACATCAAAAACAAATTCCCATCTCCCTGGATGAAGATAAACTCTAGAGTGACATTCATCTACCTGGATGACAAACAACTCTTGAGTTCAATAATGTGTGGCTAGAAAACAAGAATTTTTGAAATAATGAACAAAGAATCTCTATGTATTATATGGGAGGATAGATTTGATAGAGATCCTCAGATACATACATATATCACCATCAATAAAGTAACTCAAATATATACATTTGATTATAAATTCCATACTTACTAATAATTTATTTCTAAATTCCAAGGGAAAATTGTATTATACTTGATTAATTAATAAAGTATTTGTGAACATATCATAAATGTATAAGAGTGTCTCGAAGTAGGAAATAATTCCACTAAAAAGGGTATGATGAGCCCAACCTCCCATCCTGTTGACCAATGTGAGTTCTGAAGCATCGTAGGTAAAAATTCCTAATGAGTTTTCACCTTTGGAAAGAAATTACCAATGGATGTAGAACCATTGGGTGTTTACGGTTCAAAGAAAAAACCTATTGGAAATTGTTTAGAAATAATGATTTTTCTAATGAAGTAAAATTTTCCAGGGAAACAATCACATTCATTACAAAATAATACATATATTTAACATCATTTAACTCATGTGGGAACATCTTGGTAATGATATTCCCATACTTAATCGATCCATTACATATCATGGTCTCAACATAACTCATGTGGGATTGTAATTAAAGTTCCATTCAAATACTCAAATGTCCATTTTCACTATAATAATCCTAATAAGGATATCAAGCCATCACATGGCTTAACAATATTATAACTATGATAGTCAAATCCATAATTATAGAAATTGATCCAATTATAGAAATTCACATCATATACTTTACTTACACACATGGGAAAAGATAACATGATTTATAAAATAAAGGCATACATGGGTCAAGGTTCAAGTGTCCCATTCCAAACCCTTATTTAAATTCAATTAAAATATAACAATATTGTAATTTCATTTCATTTATAACATATTCCATTTTTAAAACCTAATAAAGGGGATAAAGGCACACCTCAAGGGGTGTCCAAGGCATAATCCATAATGTTTCATTCAAGGGAACTCTCCGATTGGGTGTCCCTTATTCAAGGTATACAACCTATAACATGTAAAAAAATTCCCATTCAATTACCTAAAATGCAATAGGAAACAATAGGGTCAAATTTCAATTGAAGGCGATGCCCCAAAAATGGGTGTGTGGAATGAATACACGTATAAAAAATTTTACTTCCAATGAAAATACCATGAACACATACCTTAGGCTCGTTCTTGATAATATATCCTGTATCAATCTATGATTCATCCTGGTTTGGATGTAATCTGAATAATGAATGATGAATGAGAAATTTGGGCACATGATCCCAAATTAAAACAGTGAAACCGATAGCCAAAATCATCATGAACGGATAAAATGAATTAAGTCCATACCATTGCGGATCCGGGGACACAAACCATATTCATATCGAAGGCATGAAAATGAGTATATCTAAAACACTGACATAGGCCCCAAGGAGGATCTTCCATCTATGGGGATGTTGTGCGTTGGAAAAAATATCCCAATTTAGGGTTATAAAAGAATCTTGATTAAATTTAAAATCTATAAAATTATTAAATGTATAGGGCCACATGGTTTACCCACATGGTTTCATGTAGGCATAGGGGGAGCCACATGGTTTTCTAACCTTGTGGTAACCGTGCGAAAAGCTGCTGTCAAAGTATCCTAAAAATGCAGACCTCACCACATGGTCGTATGGCTCATCCATAACAGTTTACCTTAAATGTGCGACTACATATTTTTAACCAAAACATGGTTACTGAGCTTCAGAACAACCCCAAACACTCTTGAGACCTCTATGACCTCAACAAGCACCCACATTAGGCCATATTTAAGAAAATAAAATTAGAATTGACAGAAAACAAGATATTCATACCTCAAAGAAGAATCGGGTTCTTACACATATGACCAAAATATTTATATGATTATTTAAACTAATATATGTTAATTAATAACTTAAATAATCTATTCTGGATTTCTATTTCCATTTCACATGAACTTCAATACTCTTACACAAGAAAATCGTTCATCAAAACTAAGAAAATGAGCACTCCCGAATGATGAAAATGAATACTATAACTCATCAAAAAGGCTGTAAATGAACATAATATATTGATAATAAATAAATTACATTTATAAAAAATTATATAACTATAATTAATGAATCTAATTTTATTAATCAGGAAATTAATATCAAGTACGTAATTATTTCATACAAAAGGTAATATATTTTACCCAAACCCCCATTTTTCATCTGGGTAACTCTTTCTCTATATTACCCCAATTAAATGATTCTTTATTTTTCTATACGAATTATAAATTAAACTTTATATGTTCCAAAATAATATATCTAGATCATAGTATCCTTTTTTAATAGGAAAATCATGATTTTAAAAAGGATTATTTCTCAATTCTTCCCGATAAGCAAGCCCGATTTAATGGAACATCCAAAATTATTATCAATTTTCATGTACACTCCATAATCTATTTTAAGCCGAAAATATTTTTATAAAATCAATTATTTATTATGAAAAACATTCTTGGTTCATTTCAATTTTTATATAAAAGATTATTCCTTTTTCATTTTAAACACTCTTTAATATTTTCCTTATACTGCACTAAAATGTTTTATTTATAATGTTTTTTAAACACTTTTTTTACTATTTATAAATTAATTTTGACATCATTAGCATGATATATTTCAGTTTTTTCATAATAATTTAAATTAATTAGTTAAATCCATTATTTAATTTACACCATTATAGTATCCATTTTGTTATGCCTTTTGACATGGTTATGATACCCAATTCATTCCATGGGTAACCCTTATGTTTATGTTTGGTTCAATTATGTATGGTTCTTCATGTGGAAAAACAATTAATTAAAATGTTATTATGGGTGATCCCAAATATAAATCCAATGAATTGGAAAAAATTTAGTCTCACAAGATTTAATGTTTGGACTGGGAGTGAACCAGATTCCATTACGGGACTTTGTCCACTATGTGACATAGTCAAGGTGGTTTGCCTTGTCTCATGTTTATGTAATGTTATATGTTGTTTCCACATTCCGATAATGCCATGATTATATATTCTCATGTTATACATCTTATTATTAATTATTTTTATTCATGTTCATTTCCTTTTATTCCACCTTGTTATGCGTTCTAACCCATGTGCTATGTTTTATTACTATGCTTATTTCCTTATTAAGCTTTATAGATCATTCCTTTTGTTAATTTATTCCCTAGGTTATCTTATGTAGTTATAATGGGTCAAATTATGTCATGATACAATTATGATTATTAAATAAAATATTATTTATTTTGTTTTCATGATGTTTAAGTATGTACCTAATCTTCTGAAGACACTAGACTTTACGACCCTTAGCTTGAAATTTTATTATTAATTATGGTTAAAATCATGTAATAAGATGTGTAAAAGGATAGGGATTTTATAGTTGGTAGAAAATATTATATTATTTATTTTTAGATATTAAGACTAGAGAACTTTTGTAATAACCTAGTGGACAATTCTACCACTATGACTGAGATTGAAACCCAAGGAATCACATGTTAGGATATACTTTTAATTTAATGTTTATCATTTTATGTTCAATGTTTTATTTTTATATTTTTATTAGATAGGTATTAAATACATATAATCTTATTTATTTTTCTTATTTAATGGCATTAAATAGGAGAAGTACCCTTACCTGTTTTCACATTAGTATGTAAAATGAAATTTTGAGGGATAATTTTCATAATAGTGTGAAAATGTAACGACCTAGATTTATATCAATTAAATTTACTTTATTATAATTATTTCATATATTATAAATCAAAAAAATTACATAATGATCACAAATAAATTACAAATGAAAAATTAATGAAATAAGTGTCTGTTTTTAGAAATTAAGGAATGTATACCAATGGAATAGTAACTTGACCATTGGAATATAAATATGACCATTATGAATAAGAAACTAGCCAATAGAATTGTAAACTCGCCAATGAAGGTATAAATAAAATATAAGAATCTTAAAAATGAAAATATGATGTAATTATATCATATTATATGTAAATAAATGTGTTAGAAATTATTAATTAAGTATTGATAATTTTATAAATCATAAGTGCTTATTTTAAATTTTATAATTAATATAATTATTTAAAAGGAAATTTATTTCAATAAAATGTTTTCATAAACTAATATTTTGTTATCTTATGATTATAAGATAATTTTATGAGACATTAATTAATATTTCAATGTGTTGCAATATCATTTATATTTAAAAATTGTTATTTTCCTTGTAAATGATAATTTTAGTTAAAAACTAAAATTCTATTATTTAGAAAAATATTTTCAGAAAATAGAGTTAATTTTCTATTTATAAATGGAAAAAATGGCTTGGTTGAATATTTTTTATTTTTCTAATAAACATGATTGTATTTTGTTTATATTAAAATACAACAATATATGATAAAAGATAAATATAAGAATTATGGAATCATATATGATATATGGCTGATGTGAGACAAAAAAATGAACTATACATACTTTTTTTTAAATATTTAGTGATAATTATGAAACTATTCATAGTCTAGAGCCAAAATAATAAACTAATGAACAATATAAATAGAAAAACACCCCTCTCCTCTATTAAAACAACCCCTCACCACCTCTTCTCCTCACACCATCAAATATTTGAGACTTTTCAAAGTTATACCCAACACTATTCACAAGACTCTACCCTAAGTCCAGGTCCTATTTGTATCATCAATTGAATAAAACCTTTTCCCTAAAGAGGTTCTCAAGGAGGTGAAATTCAAAAGGTAAAATCCCCTTTCTTTTCTTTTCCTTTCTTTTCATTTATTTTCTTTTCAATTTATTTTATATTCTTATTATCTCCTCACCTCACCTTATACATGTTAAATGATAAATCTAGTATATTAAATACACTGGAATTGAATTATATTACTGGTGTAATCCATCATCAATACCCCATCTATTATCCTTTTGTTCAATAATGAAATCATCGCTCGTGATGTGTCAATTTACCGACATCAGGGAAGATGCATTTTCATTTTCCTTTAACCCCTTCACGGATGGTTATAAAACCATTTTTAATTGTTGAAATAGATTTAATAATTTATTTTATAACATTTTTTTGTTTTTTAACTAAATTTTATACATAATACTAAATTGATAGACAGAATGAGTTCGTTGTAATAAAAAACCACCAGAATTAACATAAACATTTATCATTAACTATTTATAAAATAATTCATCCTCATACCATATAACCAAATGATTTATAAAATAATTTAACCTTAAATATATTAATTAATAAATCATAACATAAATTATATATTTATATTTCCAATTTACACAAACTTCCATACTCTTACACAAGAGAATCGATCATCAAAACTATGAAAATGAGCACTCCCAAACTATTAAATTGAAAACTATAACACATAAAAAAGGTCATAAATTAAATTTATAAATTTATAATAAATAAATTAAATGTATAAAAGGTTTTTTCATTATTAATTATTTAATCTAATTTTATTTTTCTAGGACAATAATATCAAGTGAAGAACTGTTTCAGACATAAGGCAAGGGATTCTACCCGAACCTCTAGTTTTCATTTAGGTTACTCTTTATCTCTCTTTACCCAAATATAATTCTTCTTTATTTTTTCTACTACTTAAAAATTATGTTTATATTTTCCAAACTCATATATCGAAATAATTCCGTCATTATAAGATGGAGAAATGTGTGTTTTTAAAATCCCTTTATCAATTTTTCCAAAAAAGTAAGCCTGATTAAAGGGAACTGCTTGAATTTTTAACCATTTTCATGTCCATGCCATAATCTATATTAATCACCCATTATTTTGATAAAATCACTATTTTTATGAAAAAAATCTTGTTAAATTTTTTGTTTTATACCTAAGATTATTCCTTTTCTTTTTTAAATACTCTTTAATAATTTCTTTAAACCATACTAAAATGTTTTATTTTTCAAGCTATATAAATAGTTTTTTACTTATTTTTACTTCATATTAACATAATTTATCATGTTATATGACTATATTTTCTTATTAATAACCTTGTAAGATTTAAATCAATTCCATCATGGTCACCATAATGATATTCCTTTTTATTATTATTTTTTAACATGGTTATGATACTTAATTATTTCCATGGGTAATGATTATATTTATGTTTGATTAATTATATATGTTTATTCATGTGGAATACATATTCATGAACATGTTATGATAGGTTCACCGAGATATCAATCAAATTAATTGGGTAATTTTTTCCCTTGTGATTTCATGTTGGGACTGTGAGTGAAACCAATTCCTTTATGGGTTATTTTCCACAATGTGATGTAGTCTTGGGAGTTATACTTGAAAAATGTTTATGTCATGTTATATGTTGTTTCCACATTTATATGATTACATGATTATATGTTACCATGTTATACATGTTATTATTTCTTATGTTTATTCATGTTTCATACCTTTTATGCCATTATATTTTGACTTCTAACCCATGCCCTTTGTTTTAATCATATTCTTATTTTCTTATTGGAATTTATATATCATCACTTTTGTTGATGTATTCCATAGTTTATCCTATGTAGTTATAAGGGATCAAATGGATTTATAATCTCATTATTAAGATTAAATAAAATATGTGTTTATCTTTGTTTCATGATGTTTAATTATTTTCATAATCATCCAAAGACACTAGACTTTATGTTCCTTGTAATTTGAGGGTAAATTATGCTTATAATCATGTAATGATATGTTTAAAAAGCTACAGGAATTATAATTTGTCCCTACCTGAGGTGAGTTGGACACTATGTATCCTCCTCCTTGTATCCTCAAACCTCATCCTACCTCCCTTGGCATAGATCTATTGATTCTTTTAAGAGTTAGGGATGATTTCTAAAGGTAATCATCTCCTCTCATCTACCTCTTCCTCTTTCATCAATTTTATCCAGTGTTTCTCTTCAACCTTGGTAAATTGAATCTAAGGTTCATGTTTCCCTTCATTTATGTTGGGGGTTTTATTATTTAGGGATCCTCTTGGTAGATCTTGGATCTTGGAACCTTCATGGAGTGGTTTTGGGTGTGTGTTATCAATTCGTCCTGTATTTGAGTTTGGTTTTCCATTACACTTTCATTTTAAATTTAAGAATAATGGGTTTCAGTATTTTCACACATTATTTATTTTATAAGTATTTTTGTGTGATTTTCAGAATGAATATTTTGTGTTAAAAGTAGTTGTTTATTCATTATTGTGTGTTAAATGATTTTTTTTCTAAATATTCCACACCATGCATTGGATAATATTTCATGTTGGATTTCACATGTGATTTGTAGATTATAAATCGTGGTTCATCTTTTTGAATAAATTTATAACATTGAAAATGAGTATTTGGGTTCCTTTACTGTGTTTTAAAAATGGTATTGGATTTAAAATAAATGTGTATTTGTATTTTTGAAATGTTTTGGCAAGCGGTGATGGTTAATGGAATGTTCATCATTTTAATGAAAGAGATTTTTGGTTTGAACATGTGGTGAGAGAATATAATATGAGATTATTATAAAAGAGTGATAGATGAAACATGGTGTATTTGTACCTTTTTGAAAAGTTTAATTTATTCTTTTGAAAGTGATGGTCTTGTGAAGTATACGCCAGGCCCATTTTGTACTTTGTGAAAATGGTGAATGTTTTTATCATGAGATGTATCATTTAATAATCATATTTTCTTGTTTATAAAAATTTAGAATGGGTGGTATTTCCTAGCTATGAAATAATCATTAACAATTATGTGGTATGGAACTCAGTGTTCATTGGCGTGGACTCATTTGTGATCGATGTTTCTAAAAAAAGAGATTGATCCTTTGGTGATTTGGGTGATTCATGTTGTCTGAAATTTTATTTATGTTCTTGTTATTGGATTATAAATTGGAATCAGTTGGATAACCCTATTATATACTCATGACATGGAGAGCCTGAATTAGATATTGAATTTTCTAGTAATGATTTTTAAAATAATTATGTTACACACTAGAAAATGGCCAACAACATGGTGGATATTTTGTTGTCATTACAATAGTATAGTTCCCCTTGGTCTGCGCCAGGTAGGGTGTGGCCATGAGTGTTGGCATATTTGATGTCATCGAGCGAGACATGATTTCATGGATGAATTATGATTTATAGTATGTTCTTTATTATTCAAGATATCCTAGGATCCTCCCATTTATATTGGAACATTGTTTCACATAGGTTTGATGCAGATACTTAGCCACTATTTTGGGATTCTTTCAAATTCACTTATGATGTGATTATTGAGGACTTCTCATGTGTGGTTCATCTCTTTATTAAGTGATGAGTTGGATTTCGAAGTTTTTTGAAAAAAACATTAATGTAGAAAATGTTTGGTACTCTCTTTTATATGTTTTTCAATGAAAGTATCACATTATCGTTAAAAATGTTTATGTTTCTTTGATAGAAAAGAATATGAATATGTTATGAAAATGGGGAAATGGACCGTATTTCATTTTTAATGCCATAATTTGTATAAAATCATTCTCTATATATTGTATTTCAAACATGAATTTCATGTTTCTATTATTGTATATGAAGTGAGTTGGGAATATATGATTTAGGCATGCATGTTGTGTTCTAATAATCACACCTATAAATATTTATTATTTTTAGATTTTAGTGTAGGTTTTAGTTAGGTATTAATCTCTTTGGGAGAGGGTTGGTGTTGATAATAGAGAGTGACCCTCCATGTCACTTGGATATTTCATTATAGTCAGGTTCAGTTGGGTTTTATTGATCAGTTTTTGTATATCTATCTTTGTATAAAAGATGATTAGTTTGGATATTGTTATATATATTTAGGATACTTGGTTATCTATTTTATGTCTAATTATTTAATTATAATTGGTAAAAATTGTTCCTTTTGTTTACTTTATTGATACCTAGAACTAGTTTCTAGCCCATGGGGATCAGGAAAGACTATCGAGCCTTGCCGCATATCAGCTTGGGTGACTGGTTCGGGATCGACTCGGGTTGGTTTGTGAAAACATGGTGTGAGAGAAGGTTAGTATTTAGAGTAAATTGACATTAGAGCACCCATTATTATTTGGGGATTTCAAGGAACATGGATTTCGACTGTCAGAACCTCTAGTGTTAGGTATTAGGGAGTGCCTAGCCAACACAATGTATACTGAGACATGGGATTCCATGGGAAGTCTAGTTTTATATAATCTCTTTGTTTCTTATAGTTTTTTTTTGGTATTTGGGATATTAAATAGGAGTTGGGATAGTGGTATCCATGAGCTCTCAGGGTTTGGGAATCCATGTGGAACTGAGGAAATTTTCCTAGAATGATCTATGTGACAATGGTGTGTTTCAAATATGGTCTCTAACCATATGGAAAATTATCCTATAGAAACTAGTTTCCCCTTGTGAGTTTCTTTGAGTTACTCATGAGTGTGATATTTTTGGAAACTCTTTCTTTGTAATTGTGAAAACTGAATTTTGAAGTGGAACCTGTTTGGTTTTGAAATACATAAATTTACTTTTTAGTTTTATTTTGAAGCGAGTCTTGGAAAATTAGATTTTGTAAAATGGTTTTTGAGGGAATGTAATTTGTTGAGTTCTTGAAAAATGTTTTCAATGAGATGGGAAGGATTTTTTATGGAAATTCATGGCATTTTAATTTTGAGCATGTTTTAATGATTTGTAATGTGGAATCTTAAAATCGTTTTTGACTTGGTGGTTAGAGGAAATTGGAAAAGTATTTATGAATTTTGAAATGGGAAGTGGAATGAAGGTGTGAAAGTGTTTATTTAGTGTTTTTAGGAAAATGGAAATGTTTTGTTTTGAACATTGGTATTTTCTTGGGTTCTCACATGCATGGATATGTGTGGAATGTGGATGGGTAATGATGTGGGAGGATGAGTACCCAGTATGGACTAGTTGGATGGTACCCATGATGTAAAGATAATGTGTGTGTGAGTTATAATTCAAGGATAAAATTGGTGAGTGTGAAACCAACCAAATGTTTTTATTTTAAAAATGTTTGGAAGAGGAAAGTTTGGTGTTTTCAATAAAAATGTTTTGTGGTTTGTTTTTCTGTGTATTGAGATTATTTTGATGAGGTTTTTTGTTTGAGAACTCTTGTTGATAAGTTGGTTTTGATAGATATCTTCACTTTATTATTTCCCAGTGATCACCCCACATAGAAAAGTGATTGATTTTCATGGTGAAGCTGCAGGTGATTTCCCATTAGAAGGTCTTTTCATTGACCATCCTAAGATTTTTTTTCTTTATTTCTGAATGTTAACTCCACATCTCTTTTATGTTCAAGAAGATACTCTTTGAATTGGAAGAGTTAATGTAGAATATTATAAGGAACATTGGATTCATTTAGTTTCTCGAGTTATTGAAGATAAATTTCACTACCTTTATGCATGAATGTGTTCCATTCAAGTGGTGTAAATCTATCTCTCAAAACATGCCTCGTGAAGATATTTATTGGGAGTTTATAAAGGCTTTTTTTCATCTAAAAAAACTTCTTTGAGGTGATGGGGGTAAATAATGGAATAGAGAAGTTTTTTCTTTAGCAATGGAGATATGTCCATTTTGGATTTATATTATCTCTTTTTAGACCTAGTTTTATATATTCGAATTTAAGTTATAGATGATTACTTGAAGGCTCAGGATTTCGAATGTGGGATTAGTATGGATCTACCTTTAAAGGTGTTGGAGATTAATATGACCCTTTTTTCTAATGTGGTAGGAAATGTATTTTCATTGAAGCTAAGATGGAAGTTTTGATTTGGGTATTTATCCCACCCTTTTTTCCTAGATGTGGTGAGGGTAATTGTAATAAGGGTGTGGGGGATCAGCCTAAAGTTCTTTGAACTAATTGTGGAATTAAAAGGCCTCGAAATATTTTTTCAACTAATTCTTGGTGTTGAACTGTGTTCCAGCTTTAGTATGGAAAGCCAACTCATAAGAATTCATTGATTCTAAGAGCATTAAAGACTTGTATTTCTTGTGGGTACGTAGGCCACATGCAATAGTTCTACCATGGTGTTTCTAAGAAGAATCATGGACCTACATTTCAGGAGTAGTGTGTTGTTTGGAATCTATTTAAATACCATTTGTATTATATCTTTTAATTCTGTTGTGATTACTGTTCCTTGTGGTGTTCTATTTTGTTTTAGATGTAAAGGGATGTTTTTAATATCCATAGAAATAATTTTTTAATGAAAGTCTGTTCTTATTTTGGAAACTATTAATTATTCTCTATTCTAAATGGATGTATCTACCATACATGTATTTTAAATCTTGTATTTGTGATTGGGATATTATTAGATTTTGACTGCGAGGAAAGAGAATATTTAATCATCGATGATCCAGCCATGGGCCCCGTAGTGAATCTTGCATGTATTCAGAAATCATAGGGGTGTGAGAGACCATGTTCATATCTTGTCTTTAGTATGGGAATATAAACAATGGGTAAATCTAGTGAATAGAATCATCAAGTTGGTATGATTAATGGTTATAATAATAATAATGAGAAAGAGACTAAAATTGGAATATAAATGGTATTATATGATTTAATAGTATTTTTTATGTTGAATGTAATAAGAATGATTAAATTATTGTTAATTAAACTTAAGATATGATTCATATTTCATATTTTAGTAAAGTGGTATAAAGGAATATGATGATTAATCCTAGTTAATGTCTTAATAACGACTTGGAATCAATGAAGTGTCTATGCATTAAAATTAAATAATTATGAAATGTATTAGGATTCTTTAGGAATATTTTTTCATTAAGGAATTTCAATAATATGTGGAATGGTGTTGATGACATAGAAAAGTGATTTCATGGAAGGGTGGAATTATATAGAAAACACATGATTAAGAGAAGATAATCATTAATATGTTTATAATTTTGTGTTAATTATATTTGGATAATGAGATTAATGATATGTATATAATAAATTTGATATTACTATTTACCATGGGGTTTATTAATGAATTTTTGAAAAGCGGTTTATGAAATTATTGATGCAGTTTACAACATTTTTGGATTTAAATAATATACAAAATATTATATGTTTTATTTATTTAATAAGAAATAATTTAGTTTTCAAACAAGGTTTTATGGTAATTCATATTCTTACCGTGTTTCAAGAGAATATCTGATGAAGGAATTAACATGTTTGGTATGTGACAATTAAGATCAACTTCATATTTTCTTGTGGGTTTAACGATTAGTTCATTTTGTAAATTGAGTGATAATTATACTAAGGTTTTGAAATTTAATATTTTGGATGTTTCATGAGGTTTACCATTTATGAAATGGTTAATCTTTAAATATAGATTAGGTAGTAAAGAATAGTATATCACTTCACCATATTATTATTAATATATATTTGATAACCACAACTATTTTTTTTATAATTATAACTAGAGATGTACAGAATGAAATATAATTATTTAATGGATCCTTTAGTATGTTAGTTCTTCAGGTATAAAAACACATCTTCAAATATTGTAGTAAGAGATGAAGATTAAATTTATTTATGTACAAGGAAAGGATTAAATTGTGCTTATGATACAATTTAATGTTAATACCTTGGAATATCAGTGCCTTTAAAATTATTGATCACTTAGAGATAGTAGATTGTCTATTGGATATTCCACCATGCCTCTTATAGGTTAAAGATTCTATCTACAAATCTCTTCTAAGGAAGTATCTACATCATCAATCACATGTACTTAACATAGAGTTTATACTGATGGAGTGTGATATTTCTTATAATGAACATACAATAGAGATTCTAGATCATAGGTGGAACGTTCTACCAAACAGGACCACTCACATGGTCAACATATTTTAGTGAAACCACCAGCTTAGGTATATTATGTTGGATATTGATAATGTAATGATACATAACTTTCCTCACTTATTGGTACTGAAGTGACAAATATTGAGGGTGAAATTAGTTTTACGCGGGTATAATATAACTCCCCATTATTTTGATAAATATTATTTTAAAATAAATTTAATCTTTTTGTTATTTTAAATTACATGAATAACTGATATTATCATGGGTTTCAAGAAAAACTGAATTTATCTTGTGTTATACGCAATAATGAGTTTAAAAGAAACACGACATACTATAAAATTTTTAATATTTAATATGATAGTTGTCATATAGCAATTTGAATGGTGGGTATAATTAGGATTAACTAAATTAGGTAAATATATGGTTCAGAAATTTATAAATAATGAATTATTTGGTAACTAATTAATAATAAATGAAAATAAAAAAAATTTAAAACTAAAGAAAATATTTTTCTTGTAAACTATTTTAATGAACACAAATTTTTTTCCTTAAATAAATTTTAAAAACCACTATGAATGAATGATTTTTTTTGAAATTAATTATATATATATTCAGTCAAATGTTTAACATTAAACTTATGTGTTTTCTATAAAATAGATAATAAATATAATTTTATGCTTGAAGCTTTATTTTTTCTACAAAACAGATTTTTCGTATTTTTTGTAATTTTTTTAGAATTAATTAAGTAATTTTTTAGAAAACTTATTTTCAAAAATGAAATTAATTTTTAAAATATCAAATTCATAATTATCTTTGATTTATTTATAATGAAATTAGATGACAAATATTTTAGTGAATAGAAAAGAAATATATTTGTTTTTATTAAAAATTTCCAATACATGTATAAAATTAAAAAACATAAAATTTGTTTTAATATGGTTGTTAATATGAAAGTCATTAAATTTTATGTTAATTGATAAAATTTATCTTATTTTAATGAATTTAATATTTAATTTTTTTTTATAAAAGCTATTTAGACCTTTAAACATTTTCTCTTTGAAAAAATGCTTTCTCATCATATCTGTGGGATTAATTTTAAATTAATTTTGGCCAATAAAAAGAATGGATATCTAAAGATTTTATTCTATATTTGGAAATAGAATATTTTTTATTTGAAAAAAATATAAAAATAATTTTCTATCATAATTAATATTAAAAACAGTAAAGATTAATTATCATGGTTTGGGTAAATGGATTTATCTGAGGGTATAACAAAAACTATATTGGTTAAAAGTTCCCAAAAACTTTTCAAAAAAAATATTGGATGGACTTATTATGATGACTTATATTATACTTTCTTTAATTACCAATATGTTATCCTTTAATCATGCAAAAAATATTATTAATTATTGTTCTTTTTAAAAATTAAAACTCTGTCACTCACCTCACTTACAAAAGGTCACAATATCTCCTCTCATTTCCACACTTCCAATAACCTGATTGATTCACCATTACCAAAAAAATCACGTACTTAATATCCTAGTCACATCCAAGCAGCCTTATTTTTGTCATAAATTCAACTTAAGATCCACTTTGGTGAAAACCAAAAGAACTTGTCCAAAGATGAGGTAACATCCCTAATTGAGTGTTTAATTTTATTTATTCCACCACATCTGTTAATTCATATTAAACCATACTTATATAATATTCAAAGTATCTTATATATACATATGTATTATTATGTAAATGTGATAACATAAATGATTCTACTATTCTATCAAATGAGTCATTAAATTTTCATTCTTGTGTGTGGTAAACTACCGCCTCATGAACTAAAGTTATTTATTTTCCAGAATGACATCTGACAGTTGGATAAAATTATAGATTTATTTTTTATAAATTATATTTATTATACATTTGGGACTATTATATAAATATTTCCTTCATACCTTCCATTTAGTGGTAATACCATAATTTTGTTCATGTGTACGGTGGACTACCTCCTCACGAAGAGACGTGAATAATTATCCCATAACAAGGAAGTTAACAATGGATGTTTTAATGATAATATGTTATATAAATGATATAAAACTGATTATATAATGGTGATATTTTATTTAAAATTATTTTTTTCCATCAATAAATGCAAACAATGAGAATGCTTATGTATGGTCTATTGTCTCAAAGAAAGGTGTGTTTCATTTTCAATCTATAAACTATATTGATGAAACTAAATATTTGTATAGATAATATTATATATATATATATATATCATTATTACGGTTATTTTAATAATAAAACCATTATCAAAATAATATTAAAAAAAATTAAAAATCAAAACATACAGAAAAAAATTATTACCTGAATCATGACTTTAACATGGAATTGTTAATAAAATTGTAATAAATGGGAATAAGTAAATAAAATATGATATGATATATATATTTTTGTTTATTTAATATATTTATAATAATATTAATTTTTTAGTGGAGGTATTAAAGTGTATAAATGAAGTCAGAACTTATAGTGAGAAATTTCCATCTTACTTTTATTTTTATGTGAGACATATGCCATATTCACCATATGTTTCCTTTATGTGGTATATATACTTCCCTTGAATTTATTTTATTATTATTATCATTATATTTTTGGTGATTTACATATCCTTTTTAGTATCCCAATTTCATTGGGATTATATTTTCAAAGTTACTAATGTGGTAATGGATCTTTCTCTCAAATTGACTTCTTTTGAAATTAAATGATGTTATTTACCTATCTTATTTTATTAGGTACATATATAGACCATATGACATGTAATATTATGAATTTATTTTTTCTATGGATATTTTTTTTGTTTCATTTAATTCAATTCCATTATTTGACTTATGATTCAAAGATTCTATATTTTTATGGTTTTTATGTTTCAATTTTATCATTTGTCAGAATGTCCATGATTATGCCTCCAGTGATGAAATCATATGAGATATCTCTCAAGAAACTCATTTATTTTATTCTAATATGGTTTTTTTGGATAATACATGTTTTATAGACATTTTTTACACATTTTGTAATCAATATTTCTAAATAATGTGACTAAGAAGTATCTCATTTTTAGTCAAAAACCCTTTTATTCCAAAAGTTTTTTTAATGAAAATGCATTAAAAATGTTTTAAAAATTAGTAAAATGGTTATTAAAGTAATTTTACTCTATATTAATTTTATAAAAATAATCATGGAATCTTCATGTACCATGCTAAACAATTACCATTTACATTTTTCTAGAAATGAATAATTGTTTTAATGAGTCCAACATAAACATAATTTCTAGAAATCATGATTTTTTGAAGTTTAATTCACATTTATCTAGGCTATTTAAAAATTAATGGATTTTAATAATTATTTATGTTTTATTTTTTTTAAATAATAAATTATATTTTACTCATGAAATATTTTAAATTATTTTTAATGATTTAGTTTTAACTATTCAAATATATTTTCAAAGAAAATTATTTCTGAATTATTTGATAAATTTTTAAAAAATTATTTTTCAATGAAAATTAATTTTCCTCAATAATATTTATATGTTTACTTTTAAATTAATTTCCAATATAATGTGACATCCTTTTATGATACTCATTTTTACTAGGTATATGATCCAAGGACACCATTCTTATTATTTCTATGGATGGATAATGTTTATGATTACTGGATGTCCTTGAAAACCATTTCACATCAATGAGTTATGAAATGATAAATTAGTTAGAAAAATAATTCTTTTTTTATATTCATACTTTTTAAAATTGATTAAATTTATATGATACATGTTTTCTTTGAATGGTTTTTGATGTGATGATATGAGGAATGTTTTTTGGTATTATGGAACACATAATTTTGATTTTATTTATGAGATGGGTTAGACCTATACATCCATCCAATTAATTTTGTAAGGTTTAATATTTTATAAGATAACAATGGGAAACACGTCTATGAGATTGATCCACTTAGGAAAATAGGTGACCCATGATACACTTTGGGAAATAGGTGCATCCTAATCCAAATTGGGAAACATGTGATGAGTCCTAATACTCTATGTTGATGGTCTCAGTAGTTAACAATAACATATGAAGTGGTTGTCAATATTTATAGTGGATACATCATTTTATGGTAATATATTATGGTTCATGATTGATTTATGATGATTTATGACTCTTAGGGGCTGTATTGTTGGAAATGAAATTTTTTTATTGTAGGAGTCATGTTTATATTATATGAATGGTTGGGTATGAATTTATAATGTTATGTTCAATATCATAAACCCTTATTATTTTTATCATATTATTTCTTATGATCGTATATTTTTATATCTTATCCTTTCTATTACTGATAATTTAAAATCGCCCATTCTTATGTTCTATTCCCTATATTGTGATGAATGTTTTTGGAAAGGTATTCCTAAGTGGAGTACTATGGGAGAAGATCATTTTGGGAGATGTTTAAGATCATATATGAAATAATAATATTGTGTTTATAAAAACCTGGTTTTTGCTGTGAAAGACTTTGGAATATTCTTGATGATATTCCAGAGCAGCGCCTTCAGACGGCGTGCGATTCCGAGCCCCGGAGTGGCCGGAATTAAATTTTCAGTGCGTTCACACTGGAAATGCTAAATAAATGGGATAACTCCTAAATGGAGCCTCAGATCAGAGATCCAAGTGTATGGATGGGTCCGGAATGAGGTGTTTACCCTAGGAACGACATAAAACTTGCCAGCGCGGGACGTTTGGACCCCTCGCCCGCTTCTGGAATGTTAAACGGATAAATTAATTAATTAATTTTTTGTCTAATGGTGAAACCCTAGTATCTTTTAAATGGTGGATCGGATTGGAAAACCGAGGGCACCGTTGTGTTCAGAGTGTATCGTTTACCCTAGGAGGGGTATAATTTTCACGGGCGCGGGCCGTCTGTGAAAAATGGCCCCAGGGGCGTTTTCATAATTTGGAGGCTTTGGGCGTTCAGTTTTATAACTTTTGAAAGGGGTCTCGGATTAAAATTCCAAAACATCCGTTGTGCTCTGGAGGTGGTGTTCATCCTAGGGGAGGCTTAACCTCGACCCTGTCAGACGTTTCGAGTACGGGTCAAAATTGAAGATTAAATTAATTTTTAATTAATTTATTTTTTTTTCTTTTAAAACCCTAACCCCACCCCTCTTCCTCCCCTTCCCCTGGAATCCCCTAGTCTTCCTCTCCTCCTTCCCCTCCTCTGGTGAGGCATCTACAGTAAGGCGACGACGCGGCAACAAATCGCCCGTGAAGCTTCGGGCAACGCCCCTGCAGTAGGGTCTTGTTGCGTTTTGTCTTCCCGCACCTACTTTGAGCATATTTAATACTATCGAATTGCTTTCGGATATTCGAACGAAGCCCATGAATGCGTATTATAGATTTTTCCCTTTCCAACGCATCTTTCGGATTCAAATTCCAAGCCCCGTGGCCTCCGAAATCATCCACCGAAGTTGGCGGGTTTTCGGTTTCCGACGAGTTCGAGCGGCGGCGCGGCTTGGTGGAGGCGGCGGCTCGCGGGTGGCTTCAACGGTCGGCGGCGCGGGTGATCAGTGGAGGAGGAAGCCTCGAAGAGCGGAAGCGGGCACCTTTAGGTGTCTCAGCACGAGGCGGCGGACGTACCTCAGGAGGACGGGGCTCTGGCGGAGCACCCTGGCGAGGCGTCGACCGCCAGGGAGCGGTGACCGCGGGGTCGCGGCGCGCGACCCCAGTGCGGCAACAATGACCCGCGCCGCGTGGGTCTTCACGCGGCCGCCGCGACCGGCCCTCGTGGCCGGTCTGCGCGTGGACCACGTGTCCGCGGCCGGCCTGCGCGGCAAAGCCGCGGGCCGACCCAGGCTGGGCGGACCGGCCGGTCCAGGCCGGTCCAGCCCTAGGGGCCTTCCCCCTCGGTGTTCAGACTCCCGTAATTTCCGCTAAGGGTGTCCCTTTTGAGAACCGTCTATGGAAGTAGATCCGTATTGACGAGACGGTCTTTTGAGATGGTTTCAAGAATTTTTTAATTCCCGAAACGAGGGGCCTCGGTGGCGCGACACGTCTTTAAGTGGACGAGCGTTTTTCCCGAGAATCTTGTTTTGAGCGGCGTGGACGCGTCCGACGTTTATTTTGAGCGCCGTCAGTGGTGTTGGGACCCTGGCATCGAGGCAGATCTTTACAGGGTGGTTTCAGGTGTTGAGGCCGAATTTGTGGCGTGGGCCCCACAACCCGTCTTTCGAGCTGCGTGCAGCGTTTCACGAATTTTTCGTCGGACGTCCGTTCGGGGCGTGCAAGCAGTCGATGTTGGGTGTTTTTCCAAGGGGATTGCAATGGTGCAATCCGCCCGCCCTAATTCGGCACGATGGTGTGGGGCCCATGAGGGCTGTTTGGGCGTCGACGGTGATTTTCCATCTTTATCACCGGGCGACCATTTTGGACAAATGAGTAGTCCATCTTGTGTGCTTTTTCGAGAGGATCGCAACGGTGCGATCTGTTCGTTGAGTTTCTGGACTGGGTTGCGGGACCCACGTGGCGCCGCTCGTGTGCGGTGCGCTGTGATGCATCTTTTTATCTGGATATCCGTTGCACTCATGTGAGTAGTTCTTTTGATGTGTTTTCTTGAGGGGATCGCAATGGTGAGATGCGCCCGACTGTTTTCAGGGCCGAGGCTCGGGATCACGGGATGTCGTTCGGGCGTGAGGCGGTGTTGGTGACTTTTCCGTCGAATATCCGTTGGAGGCGAGTAAGTAGTCGATCTTGCGTGTTTTTTTCACGAGGATTACAATGGTGCAATCCGTTTGATTGTGCAGAACCTCTTGCACGATCTTATTGAATGTGGAGCATGTGAGGTGCTCCGGTGGCGGTTCATCCTAACTTGTTTGTAGCGGACCCTTGGCGTGTGATCGAGCACTCTTGGGAGAGTGATAAAAATGATTCACGAGATGTGGTTGGCCGTGCCTGGGCCTTTGAGGTGGATTTGTTACGTCACGCCTTCACGTTGACGCTGGGTGCCTTGTGCACGATAGCCTTTGGGCTGGAACGAGGTATACTCTCGGAGTATACGGGAGCGCTTGGAGGTATGTGTGGTTTATACCTGAGACGTTTGTGCGCTTGGTTGGCGTCGACTTGGGGCCACACATCGTGTGGGCCCCATGTGCATTCCATGTTCTGCTTTGCGTACTTTTACCTCTCGCGACGTAGAGGGTCTCTCTGTGCTCGTTTTTTTTGACCAGCAGGGTTGAGTGGTCTCCCCCTGGTTTCGTTCTCGATGGATTGGCCAGTAGCGGTGATAGTGGCACCCCGTGATGGAACAGGCGCTGAACCTATTTTGGGAGAGTTGTTCGGGAGTTGGGTGGTTGCGTGATACCCACTCCATGATCGGTTGGCTAGTGTTGTACCCTTTAGTGGAGATGGCCAGGGTAGTTTTGAGTTTTACCCTCCAGCAGGGATGGGCAATGGGTTACTCATCGGCTTCTAGGGTCTACCCTCCAGCAGAGACTGTCCAGTGGGTAACCCGACGCACTTAGGGTCTACCCTCCAGTAGAGACTGGGCAGTGGGTCACCCGACACACTTAGGGTCTACCCTCCTGTAGAGACTGGGAAGTGGGTCACCCGATGCACTTAGGGTCTTCCCTCCAGCAGAGACTGGGCAGTGGGTCACCCGACGCACTTAGGGTCTACCCTCCAGCAGAGACTGGGCAGTGGGTCACCCGACGACCTCTTAGGGTCTACCCTCCAGTAGGGCTGGGCAGTGGGTCGCCCGTCGTCTAGTTCCAGGTCTACCCTCCAGCACGGTTGGGCAGTGGGTCGCCTGTCGACTTATTCCAGGTCTACCCTCCAGCACGGTTGGGAAGTGGGTTTCCTGTCGACTTATTCCAGGTCTACCATCCAGTAGGGCTCGGAAGTGGGTTGCCTGATGATGTAATAAGGACTACCCTCTAGCGGGGCTGGGAAGTGGGTCGCCGGATGATGTGTTATGGTTTACCCTCAAAAAAGGCTGGGCAGTGGGTCACCTAGTATCTTAATATGGTTTACCCTCCAGCGGGGCTGGGCAGTGGGTCTCTTGATGATGTGTTGGGGTTTACCCTCCAGTAGGGCTGGGCAGTGGGTCACCCGATATCTGGTTATGAGTTACCCTCCAACAAGGCTGGGCAGTGGGTCACCTGTTGGCACTCCATAATCAGTCCTTCCTACTAGGCTAGTGTGTGGCTTTCCTCTGTGGTTACCGGAGCGGGACTCTTGGTTGTATGGGTCGGTGTTGTAATGGCTTGACTTTGAGAACACCTCTCGACTGTGGGGCAATGACGAGTTGTGGTTAACGGTCCCCCAGAACTCTCAAGTACGAGGAGCACTTTCCACATCGAGACGCATTCTTGTGACACGGTCTAAAACCGTTTGGGCGAGTCAGTGCTGCCCAAAGCGGATAGTGTCGAAGTGCGGTGATTGAGCCCCTTGGCTTGCGATTCAGGGCAGACGTGTGGGATGTTGGGCATTGTTGGTGTTAGATTCTGGGACTATTGGTTACTTTTTCTTGGGCTGATCTACGGGACGGAGATCCCCATACGACGTTTTTTGGGCTTCTTGCTGAGCATAAATATATGTATATACCTTGTTCGAGCACCCCCTTCTTGGGTTTGGTTGCTCTCCTTCCAGGAGAGGCGAAGACGCGCGGGGTATGCCACGTGCTTTCCGTGTCTAGCTTCTCGTGGTTGGACGAGACTACTCTCCTACTATAGGTAGCCAAGACTCGACGAGAAGTTCTACTTCTCACCATTTCTAGATCCTTGTGTTTGGAAGAGTCTTATACCTTTCTCTTGTTGGGTTGAGCTGGACTCTTAACTTCACTTTCAGTTGTACTCCTTTTCTTTTCCTATTCGCTATACTGCTCACCCTTAGATACCTCCTTTGTTTCTCCCTCGAGCCTTCAGGGTATCCTACTGAGTATTTTTATACTCACCCCTTCTTGGGCTTTGCCCGCACTTGGTGTGCCCTTGCAGATGATGGACAGGTTGGTCGTGACCTCAGTGGAGCATAGGAGTTCGGGAGCTTGGACCGCGTGTGGTGTTCATGGCCGGGTTTCATGTGGGAGACCCGTCAGCTGTTTCTTTTTGTTTACCTGTTGTCGGGTTGTGGAACATTTTGGTTGGGCGCGTGTTTTTCCCCTTTTCTTTTCAGCTTGTACTTTGTACTGTTTAGAGGTCGATGCACTCTTGTGGTTATTTATACCAGTTGCCTTTTCTTTTCTTGTCTTTTCTTTTTTACTCTGCACTTTTGCATTGAGTTTGCTGCGTGTGGGTGTGTACAGGTGCTTAGGCAAAGGCCTCCCCGAGTTGTTGCGCCTTCGACGCTGGTCGCCAGCCCCTGGCCTATGGAGGCGGGCTTGGGGTAGTTGCGGCTTAAGCCTGGGTAGGGTCGGTTCGTGACAAAGTGGTATCAGAGGTGGTTCGTTCCTTGGGACATTGTGCGGACCTCCCTAAAAGAGGAATTGGTTGGGATTTAGGGTAGCAGTGTTAACGTGTCTCGAGAGCGGCTCTCAGGCCAGGGAGTCCAGTGATGGTGCGGTGGCTGACGTATCCATTCAACAGGACCTTGATAACCCGCTTGTCGACTCGACATGCTGAGACACTTGTTACAGGAAAAATTTTGTTTGTGCATCACATAGGATCGAGTCTTTGACTATCCTTCTTGAGTCAGCTCCCCATCATTGTTATTATGGTATATACATATATGCTCATCTGACCGCGGCAGTCCTTGATAATGATCAGGATGTCTCCATGAAGACAACCAGCCAGGATACCAGCTTTGGGTGCGTGACGATGACCCTGTGAGCTACGAGGCCACAGTCCAGGACCCATCGTGCGAGCCCTTTTCTCCGGGTGGGCTAGTAGCAGCACCCCCACCTGTTGAGTAGCAGACAGCTTCAGTAGAGCAGACGGGGCTTGAGCGCAGGTAGAGCGCGCTCCATGAGTTCCAACGGCAGAGACCGCTGAGGTTCAGTGGTGATCCAGACCCTTAGGCAGTAGAGGGTTGGCTAGAGGTAGTGGTTAGTCTCTTAGGGCTTGTGCAGACGCCGACAGATCAGAGAGTGGCTTTGGCAGCCACCCTTTTTCGTGGAGCAGCTCGGCGTTGGTGGAGTCTGGTGACTCAGTTTCGTGACGATTCGTCGCTATCGTTGGACGAATTTCAGTTGTTGCTCCATGAGGAGTTTTGCCCCTAATTCTTGCGCTCCGTTTGGATTCAGGAGATCCTGCAGTTTCAGCAGGGAGGGATGACGGTGGCCGAGTACGCGACTAGTTTTGCAGACCGTGCATGCTTTTACCCGGACTTGGTCCGTGAAGATGACATCCGAGCATGGAAGTTTGAGCAGGGTCTCCGCCAAGAGATTCGTGCTGTCATATTACCCTTGGGAATTTCCACATATGTTGGGGTGATAGAGTAGGCACTGGTGATTGAGGGCTTCCTATCATGTTTTGCGGTTGGTAGTGGTAGTGGGCACGACGGAGCCGGGACATCTGCGATAGCTCACAGGCGCCAGAGGATAGGACCTTGATGAAGGTGGCCTTCCCACTGCCGGTTTCGGAGACGTGGTCGTATACCACTGTGGTGAAATGGATCAGGGCCTCAGCCAAGGATTCCCTTCCGTGAGTGGATCCCGGGCCGTGGTCGTACACTATAGTGGCGCCGGAGGGCACCAGTGCATCCTAGATAGAGTCAGTGCTATACTTGTGATGGACGAGGTCACTTGGCACGAGACTGCCCGAATTGAGTTGTTGGGAGCTTCAGGTAGGCAGCAGGCGCACCACCACGGTAGAGGTAGCACCGTGATCGGAGTAGTACCTAGGGAGGTGGTTCTAGCAGAGGAGCGGGAGGAGCTGGTAGTGGGGGATGACTTTACGAGATCTCCCCATCACCACTAGGAGGTCCACATCAGGCTCCGAGAGCTGATGGTTGGGACCGCGGGTAGCCGCGAGCTTTGGATTTCTACGATCCTACAGAGCACAGGATGGTGAGAGGTACCCCTTGCGACTCTTCTACTTCTTGCAGTAGAATTGTTGGGCTCTGCGAGTGAAAGGATTTTCTCCCTGCTCCTTGTTTGAGGTGTTACCAGGGTGATGTAGGGCGTCGGGTGTAACCCTGTGTTGGTAAGGAAAAATGTGTGAGACCTTTTCCTTTCGTCGACGGTGCTGACTCCTTCTCCTCTGAGCGTGTAAGAGAGTATTGGTTGAGAGACATCGGCTGTGAAATCTTGCGTGACCAGATATCCTTGGGTGCTTCACCATATAGATATTCTGAAGGAGGGAATCATCGGGCCTTATTCCAAGTGTGGGAGGTGATTCCAGTCGTGGCGTGCGACGTAGTGGTGTGACCGGGGAGGTGAGCTACCCCCGAGAGCCTTCGGGCCGTTTGAGACCGTGCAGAGGGATGACGAGGCTCTCTAACTCCTTGCCCTAACCCCAAAGTCTATAGTGGGTGCACGACAACGGCAAGGGCCGACCTCGCATGAACAGATCAATCCTTTGGTCTGTGTGTGGTGGCACAGAGCTGTGCGTGGGTTCTTCTGGGTATGGGAAAGCCAGGTGTGGGATTAGTACCCTGTGTTTCTCCCTAGTTTTTCTTTTCGGGGATGAAAAGCTTGAAGGAGGTAATGATGTAAGAACCTGGTTTTTTTTGTGAAAGACTTTGGAATTTTCTTGATGATATTCCAGAGCAGCGCCTTCATACGGCGTGCGATTCCGATCCCCAGAGTGGCCGGAAATAAATTTTCAGTGCGTTCACACTGGAAATGATAAATAAATGGGATAACTCCTAAACAGAGCTTCATATCGGAGATCCGAGTGTACAGATGGGTCCGGAATGGGGTGTTTACCCTAGGAACGACATAAAACTTGTTAGCGCGGGATGTTTGGACCCCTCACCCGCTTCTGGAATGTTAAATGGATAAATTAATTAATTAGTTTATTCGTCTAATGGTGAAATGCTAGTATCTCTTAAATGGTGGATCGGATTGGAAAACCGAGGGAACCGTTGAGTTCAGAGCGTACCGTTTACCCTAGGAGGGGTATAAGTTTCACGGGCGCGGGCCGTCTGTAAAAAATGGCCCCAGGGGCGTTTTCATAATTTGGTGGCTTTGGGCATTCAGTTTTATAACTTTTGAATGGGGTCTCGGATTAAAATTCTGAAACCGCCGTTGTTCTCGGGAGGTGGTGTTTACCCTAGGGGAGGCTTAACCTCGACCCCGTCGGGCGTTTCGGGTATAGGTCAAAATTAAAGATTAAGTTAATTTTTAATTAATTTAATTTTTTTTTCTTTTAAAACCCTAACCCCACCCCTCTTCTTCCCCTTCACCCTGACGGCCCCTCCTCTCCCTCTCCTCCTCCCCATCCTCCGGCAAGGCAGCTCCGGCAAGGCGACGGTGCGGCGGCGGATCGCCCGTGAAGCTTCGGGCAACGCCCCTGCAGGTAGGGTCTTGTTGCGTTTTGTCTTCCCGCACCTACTTTGAGCATATTTAATACTATAGAATTGCTGTTTGATTTTTGAACTAAGCCCATGAATGCGTAGTAGAGATTTTTTCCTTTCCAACTCATCTTTCGGATTCGAATTCCAAGCCCCGTGGCCTCCGTAATCATCCGCCGAAGTTGGCGGGTTTTTGGTTTCCGGCGAGTTCGTGCGGCGGCGCGACTTGGTGGAGGCGGCGGCGCGCGGGTGGCTCCAGCGGTCGGCGGTGCGGGTGATCAGCGGAGGAGGCAGCCTCAGCGAGTGGCAGCGGGCACCTTCGGGTGTCTCGGCGAGAGGCGGAAGACGAGCCTTCGGAGGCCGGGGCTCTGGCGGAGCACCTCGGTGAGGCGGCGGTCGCCAGGGAGCGGCGACCGCGGGGTCGCGGCGCGCGACCCCTGTGCGGCGACAAAGACCCGCGCCGCGCGGGTCTTCACGCGGCTGCCGCGACCGACCCTCGTGGCCGGTCTGCGCGCGGACCGCGTGTCCACGGCCGGCCCGCGCGGCCAAGCCGCGGGCCGGTCCAGCCCCAGGGGCCTTGCCCCCTCGGTGTTCGGACTCCCGTAATTTCCGCTACGGGTGTCCGTTTTGAGCGCTGTCTACGGAAGTAGATCCGTATTGACGAGACGGTCTTTTGAGATAGTTTCGGGAATTTTTTAATTCCCGAAACGAGGGGCCTCGGTGGCGCGACGCGTCTTTAAGTGGACGAGCGTTTTTCCCGAGAATCTTGTTTTGAGCGGCGCGGACACGTCCGACATTCGTTTTGAGCACCGTCAGTGGCATTGTGACCCTGGAATCTAGGCGGAGCTTTCCAGGGTGGTTTCAGGCATTGAGGCCGAATTTGAGGCATGGGCCCCACGACCCGTCTTTCGAGCTGCGTGAAACGTTTCACGACTTTTTTGTCGGACTTCCATTCAGGGCGTGCGAGCAGTCGATGTTGGGTGTTTTTCCGAGGGGATTGCAATGGTGCAATCCGCCCGCCCTAATTCGGCACGATGGTGCGTGGCCCGCGAGGGCCGTTTGGGCGTCGACAATGATTTTCCATCTTTATCACCGGGTGACCATTTTGGACAAGTGAGTAGTCCATCTTGTGTGCTTTTTCGAGAGGATCGCAATGGTGTGATCCGTTCGTTGAGTTTCGGGACTGGGTTTTGGGTCCCACGTGGCGCCGCTCGTGTGCGGTGCGACGAGATGCATCTTTTTATCCGGATATCCGTTGCACTGATGTGAGTGGTGCTTTTGATGTGTTTTCCTGAGGGGATCACAATGGTGTGATGCGCCCGACTGTTTTCAGGGTCGAGGCTCGGGATCACGGGACGCCGTTCGGGCGTGAGGCGGTGTTGGTGACTTTTCTGTCAGATATCCGTTAGAGGCGAGTAAGTAGTCGATCTCGTGTGTTTTTTCGCAAGGATTACAACGGTGCAATCCGTTTGATTGTGCAGAGCCTCTTGCATGATATTATTGAATGTGGAGCATGTGAGGTGCTCCGGTGGCGGTTCGTCCTACCTTGTTTATAGCGGACCCTTGGCGTGTGATCGCGCACTCTTGGGAGAGTGATACAAATGATTCACGAGATGTGGTTGGCCGTGCTGGGGCCTTTGAGGTGGAGTTGTTACGTCATGCATTCACGTTGACGCTGGGTGCCGTGTGCACGATAGCCTTTGGGCTGGAACGAGGTATACTCTGGGAGTATACGGGAGCGCTTGGAGGTACATGTGGTTTGTACCTGAGACGTTCGTGCGCTTGGTTGGGGCGACTTAGGGCCACACGTCATGTGGACCCCATGTGCGTGCTGTGTTCTGCTTTGTGTACTTTGACCTGTCGTGACGTAGAGGGTATCTCTGTGCTCGTTTGTTTGACCAGTAGGGTTGAGTGGTCTCCCCCTGGTTTCGTTCTCGATGGATTGGCCGGTAGCGGTGCTAGTGGCACCCCGTGATGGAATAGGCGCTGAACCTCTTTAGGGAGAGTTGTTCTGGAGTTGGGTGGTTGCGTGATACCCACTCCGTGATCAGTTGGCCAGTGTTGTACCCTCTAATGGAGATGGCCAGGGCAGTTCTGAGTTTTACCCTCCAGCAGGGCAGGGCAGTGGGTTACTCATCAGAGTCTAGGGTCTACCCTCCAGCAGAGACTGGGCAGTGGGTCACCTGACGCACTTAGGGTCTTCCCTCGAGGAGAGACTGGGCAGTGGGTCACCCGACGCACTTAGGGTCTACCCTCCAGCAGAGACTGGGCAGTGGGTCACCCGACACACTTAGGTTCTACCCTCCAGCAGAGACTGGGCAGTGGGTCACCTGACGACCTCTTAGGGTCTACCCTCCAGCAGGGTAGGGCAGTGGGTCGCCCGTCGTCTAGTTCCAGGTCTACCCTCCAACACGGCTGGGCAGTGGGTCTCCTGTCGACATATTCCAGGTCTACCCTCCAGTACGGCTGGGCAGTGGGTCGCCTGTCGACTTATTCCAGGTCTACCCTTCAGTAGGGCTGGGTAGTGGGTCCCCTGATGATGTAATAAGGTCTACCCTCCAGCAGGGCTGGGTAGTGGGTCTCTGGATGATGTGTTATGGTTTACCCTCCAGCAGGGCTGGGTAGTGGGTCACCCAGTATCTTAATATGGTTTACCCTCCAGTGGGGCTGGGCAGTGGGTCGCTTGATGATGTGTTGGGGTTTACCCTCCAGCAGGGCTGGGTAGTGGGTCACCCGATATCTGGTTACGAATTACCCTCCAGCAAGGCTGGGAAGTGGGTCACCTGTTGGCACTCCAGAATCAGTCCTTCCTACTAGGCTAGTCTGTGGCTTTCCTCCGTGGTTACCGGAGTGGGACCCTTGGTTTTACGGGTCAGTGTTGTAATGACTTGACTTTGAGCAGACCTCTCGACTGCAGGGCAGTGACAAGTTGTGGTTGACGTTCCCCCAGAACTCTAAAGTACGAGGAGAAATTTCCCTACCGAGACGCATTCTTGTGACACAATCTAAAACCGTGCGGGCGAGTCAGTACCGCCCAAAGAGGATAGTGTCGATGTACGGTGATTGAGACCCTTAGCTTGTGATTCGGGGCAGACGTGCGGGATGCTGGGCATCGATGGTGTTAGCTTCTGGGACTGTTGGATACTTTTTCTTGGGCTGAGCTACGGGACGGAGATCCCCTTATGACGTTGTTCGGGATTCTTGCTGAGCATAAAGATATGTATATACCTTGTTCGAGCACCCACTTCTTGGGTTTGGTTACTATCCTTCCAGGAGAGGCGAAGACGCACGGGGTATGCCAGGTGCTTTCTGTGTCTAGATTATCGTGGTTGGACGAGACTACTCTCCTACTATAGGTAGCAAAGACTCGATGAGAAGTTCATCTTCTCACCGTTTCTATCTCCTTGTGTTTGGACGAGTCTTCTACCTTTCTCTTGTTGGGTTGAGCTGGACTCTTTACTGCACTTTCAGTTTTACTCCTTTTCTTTTCCTGTTCGCTCTACTGCTCACCCTTTGGTACCTCCTTTGTTTCTCCCTTGAGCCTTCGGGGTATCCTACTGAGTATTTTTATATACTCACCCCTTCTTGGGATTTGCTCGCACTTGCTGTGCCCTTGAAGACGAAAGAAAGGTTGGTCGTGACCTCAGTGGAGCATAGAAGTTTGGGAGCTTGGACCGCGTGCGGTGGTCGTGGCCGGGTTTCAGGTGGGAGACTCGTCAGCTGTTTCTTTTTGTTTACCTGTAGCCGGGTTGTGGCACTTTTTGGTTGGGCGCGTGTTTTCCCCCTTTTCTTTCCAGCTTTTACTTTGTACTGTTTAGAGGTCGATGCACTCTTGTGGTTATTTATAGCAGTTTCCTTTTATTTTCTTGTCTTTTCTTTTTTACTCTGCACCTTTTCATTGATTTTTCATCGTGTGGGTGTGTACAGGTGCTTAGGAAAAGGCCTCCCCGAGTTGTTGTGCCTTCGGCGCTGGTCTCCAGCCCCTGGCCTATGGAGGCGGTCTTGGGGTAGTTGAGGCTCGAGCCCGGGTAGGGTCGGGTCGTGGCAGTGTTTCTAGTATAAAAACCACTAAACAATTATAGTCTCATTTCTAGTATTTTTGAAATGTATTGAATAATCATCTAAAAAGATGCGATATTTATATATAAAAATCCAAGTTCACTATATAAAATATGAAAGGGTTATCTCAGATTCCCATTAAGAGTAAAAAGTGATATATCAACATAAATTGAGGATAAGGTTATGAGAACATTTTAATATCATTTGATAAATATACCATTAATATCAGGGGTTATAAAATTTATTGATGAAATAAATCATGATAATTAATCACACATTAATTAAAAAATATTCAATGATCATACTTCATTACATTATAACATTGGTATAATAAGTAGATTTATGGTATATACATAAGAATAAAAAATCATTTCCTTAGTAGTCAAAGATCATTTTCAAAATTATCATAATGGAATGAACTCAATCCTAAAACAATCATACTTGTAACTATTCACACACAAGACTATCATAGTGGAAAAAGGCACATACTTAATTGGGTTCTATCTCTATTCCATACATCTTTACCTTATGATATATCAGTCATTAACCAATAAATTGGATTTCTATATTATTCAGGGTCCACCCATCTGAGTTTATAATGTAACAACCCATATATGGTTATAATGTAACCATCATAATTTTTTATAAATTGAGCTCCATCCATGTTTTATAAAAAATCATCCAACAAATAAATCATACAACATATATTTGTAGCACCTAGACCCCAGAAAAATAGATCTGGTGTTCTATTTTATTACATTGGCATGATTATATGTAATAAAATCCTAAAGGATATAGTGTTTAGTAGTACTAGTAAACCAAATACACAAATGATTCTTTTATTATAATGAATACACTAATTACAACATAATTTTTTTTCTTTCTAAATACATAACTCCAAGGATAACCTTAACCCATCTAGTAAATCCATTCATATCATTCACAATAATCTTTTTGGATTCCTAGGGAATGTAACATAATAAGGGTGATCTCAAATTTTCATTATGGAAAAAATATAGTGGAAGCAATAACAAATCAATGAAAATAGTCAATATGAAAAGGTAAATAACTGAACACACATGCCACATAATCAAATAAGTAAATGGAAGTACATAGGACATATGGCCGGGAAATTACAAGAAACACATGCCATTCAAATAACTAAATAAGGAAAAATAAATATGACAAGGTGGGAAACTAAAACACATATCATTTAATAAATGATTTTAAAAATTAAATGTATCCATATATATGTGTATGGAAAATCTCATGGATGAATAATAACTGAAACTGAATAAGGGAAATTATTTCTTAATGGACGTTGTGTTTAAGGAACATAAAAACCTATACCATCATGACCTTTCATAATATGGTTTAAAACTATTGATAGACACCTATTTAATTTTTGAAACTTTTTTGTCTCATGGGAACATATCAATGCATTGAGAATCTATATAAAATTGTTTCTCTACCTGTCATTGCAATACAAAACCATTCCTCATATTGAATAATAAAAATAAATAGTATGTATTATAAAAAATCAGTATAGAATAAATATTATGAAATTATCAATATTTCCCCAAAAAATCAAATAACTGCCAATGTTGACACCATATGTAATGTGGTTTATGGTTTACTCAATAGTAATATCCATGAAAAATGAAATGGATAATTAGGGGAAATTAAATTTTCGATGATCATAGAAGATTGCATATTTCAAGAGAACAAACAAATGAATCAAGAAAGTTAATGTGAATACAATATTTAGCCAAATAAATACAAACCAACCAGAATAAGAATAAATATCGAATTAATATAAAAAATCCCATGTGGATTAAAAATGAGGGGTTGTTTTTTAATGAATAGAAATACTATAAAAATATCTTTAAAAACATTATTTAGGAAAAAATCCTTTTGTTTTGAAAAACCTTTTCATTGAAATTATCTTTTGAAAAAAATTTATTAAAAAGTAATCATATAAAACATCAAAGGAAGCTTTAAATAAATAGAGGTGAATAAATTCATACTTTTCATATGAGGGAAAAGAATATTTCCTTTACACTGTAAAAGGTTTTAACAATTAATTTTCATGAAAGTGTCTAGAAGATTCCTTAGAAAACATTGGTAAAAGAATAAATGGTATAAATTTAATTACTAATTCATTTTTTAAGAACATTGTAATAAAATGTAGTATTTATAATAAAATATGTTCTCTAACTAAATAGAGAAATAAATTAGAGTTTTCTTAAAATCATTTTCTAAAATATTTTGAGTACCAAATAGTTGAAAAATGTGAATAATCATTGAAAATGGTCATGGATAACACAAAAAATAATGAAATGGGTTTACTGAACAATGGTCATATAATTTACTCTAATGAAAATACCATTGAAAGATTATTATATCAGTCTTGAGGAAAATAATCTTTAAACTTCCCAAAGTGTCCCATACAACATTCAATAATATTAAATCATAAGACTCATGAGTGAATAATATTGATTGAAAGATTTAAATAACATCAAGATAAAATAATTCATGATATAATATATCAATATAGGAAATAGATACATCAGAAAAATGAAGTAAATAGTGAAAATGACATTAATCCCACAGATGTAAAATGTGAGATAAAAATCAGTTACCTTGTGTCTGAATTGTCTCGTGTGTCATTATATTCTTGAATAAAAAACTCATGTTATCTATTTACATTCATGAGAAAATTTTCCATTTTTATCACAACTTTTATTTAACTTATTATTATTTTTTATTCAACTACAAAATCAATTAATTTTAAGTCATGTATTTTGATCAAATTCAGTTTATATATCAAAAACAGCTTGTGTTAGTCAACTATGGTCAAAGAGTACATTTTATAAAATCACCAGAATAATAATTATAAAATAATGGTCATATTTATACATAAATTATAATTTTAAAATCAATAATTAAATATTGTTATGAATAATGAACCAATGTTGCAATCATGGAGACTGTTGGCCCTACGTACGCATGAGTAACGTTCCCATTTTTTATTGATTATTTAGGAAATAAGTTAAGTAAAAATAATTTTTATAGAATGATAATTATATATGAAATACCATAATATTTAATCTCATATATATATATAGAATTATTTTAGGTAACAGGAATCACATCAGGTCGAGGAGGCGACAGTCTACATGTCCATGAACGACGTTATCACTTTCAAAGTGTGTGTGAAAGGTAACAAATAAAATGATATATATATTTTATATTTATATAAATGTAATTATTTAATTTATATAATATTTTTTTGTGTACCATATATTTAATTAAAACCATCATTTATACATTACATTAATGGTGTGAGCGAATCACATCGCTTTGAGGGTCTATTTGTCTACACTTCCACAAATGATGTTATTGTTTTTACAAAAAATAGAAATTATTAATATATGTTTTTAAAATAATTAAAGAATAATAAATAAATAATTAATATCATATATATTAATATTTTCCATCATTATGGTCACTGTGAGAGGTGGTAAAGGAATAATGAACAATCAATAGTTTGTGAGGTGGTAGTTCATTGTACACTTAAACAGTATATTTGTTACCCATTTGATGTAGGTGTGTACAATTTTAGGTAATAAAATTACCATAATATCATCATAGTATATTTTGGATACATTATTTTCCACATAAACCTTTAAAAAGGATAATTGAGTGAGTGGATAATGGAAATAAAATTAAAGAGCCCTAAAAAAGACCTTACCTCGTAATCGGGTAACTCATTTTTCATTTCACAAAAAGGATTCCTTGGATTTATTTCCTCCCAAATAGGGTCTTCAAGGAGTAAGGTATGGATGTTTTTTATTATATTTGGAATATATTGGATAATCCTATGTGGCTTTATAGGTTTGAGGATGTGGGAGGAAAGGATTCATTTTATAATGGAGGAGTGGAACTCTTGTAATATTATAAAATAAAGGAACCCACGAAGAGTTTTTTTATTTATGTGGAAAAATACTGGTCCAGTTTTGAAAAAAATGGAGTATATAGTCCAAATATGTCCATCCAATAGGTTTTGGACAAGGGTATTGGCCTTTTAGGCCTTTTCACTTATTAATACTAATTTATCTTTAATCATTTTAATTAATTTCAATTACTTCCACTAATATTTTTGGTAAAATACTGATTTTACCTTATGATTAATTAAAAATTATTATGATTAAAAATATTTAATCCATTTTTATAAATTCTAAACAATGAAGTTTCATAAATTATTTTAAATTTAATCTCGTAGATGGGATGACGATATGGGTTCTTAATGTGAAAACATTCAAAAGTTTTCTATGTTTTTATACTCAATTTCATAGTAAAATTGATTAAAATGACCTAAATTTTATTAATTGATAAAAATATAATCTAATTTAAATTTAAAAAATATTTAAAACATAATTTTAGCTTATAAATAGATTATATGGAAATGTTGTTTTAAATTAAATATTAGTATTTTTTGTTTTTCATTATAAAATGAATCTTCTCAGAAAAATACCCAAAAATTACCATAACATAATTTTTATGTTTATATTTAAAACATATAGTTTATTATGAGATACCATATTTATAAATTTTCTATTTTTTTCTAAAATAGGTCCTCTATTAAAATTTGGTAATAGTTCCTTAATAAAAATGTTTGTTTTTTTCCTTAATATTGAGTTTATTCTTATCTTATGTCTATAGAATCTACTATAATATTATCAAAAATATTTGATGGATTATATAGAATATAAATTTCATTAATATATTTCACTAATTTTAATTAATTTAATTTACTAAGACAAAACACCTTTGTGAGCATAACAATAATAATATTACCATTATATTCAATTGGGTTATATATTAATTTCAAATTAATTGGTAACCAATTAATTAGTTTTATATTTGTGTAAACCATATATTTTCTTAATTTAGTTAATACTATTCATATCATCTAATTTTATTGATTATATTAAGTATTATTATATTAAATAATAATATTTTAGTAATATATTATTGTCCAGTAAAACTTGATCTTGCGTGTAATGTATGATACCTCGACGTTTCATGAAATTGCTAGATATAAAAATATTGGATTTATTTAAAATATAAGATATATTATAAATACTCAGGATATTATATTCTCCTATGCCCTTAGTGTTTCGTTTCATACACGCTATTGAAGACATTGATCATACTTTAGATTTTCCGAGCGTCCCAATATCCACAAGTTAATTTAATCGTGTCCCTATAATTTTAAATCGATCTTGATAATATATTTTATGAAATTTATTATTTTTAAATCATGCATAATGAATAGTTTTCATAAAAATTCCTCTAGAAAATAAATAATGGTTATTACATGGGTCACATGGAATAACATATAACTAGGTCTCTATGTAATAGAACATCAATGGAATGTAAATATATGTACTAAGAATTAATGAATAAATATTTATAGAGGCGATTGAGGTCATCAATCACAAACAATTTAATGATCAATGGATATTTTAGAGCTTCAAATCGATAAATATTTGATGATTTAGTAGACTATCAGTTCAACAAAAATTAGTGTATTATGAAAATAGATTTTTTTATCATTTTCATAATATTGCATTATTAGTTTAGTGCCTAAGAATACAATGAAATATAATTTATTGATACATTTGAAATTCATAATAACAATTTCATCTTTTGGTTTGTCTTTAATCAAATTCTAATTCATCCATTACCTTAATAAATGGGTATCCAAAAAGTTAACTTTCATCCCCAAAGCAAAAAAAATAATTTAATGGATATTAAGGCCCATAAAATATTGACAAGTCTAACTCTTTTTCACTAACTATTCAACAACATAAATATGGTTAATATATTAATCACTAAAGCAAAAAATTAATACCAATGTTTCATAATTAAAATTTATTCATAAAATTGTATAAATAATTAAACATAATTGAAGACATAGTATTGGCCAATGGTAGGCATAAAAACCTTATCATCCTTCGGAAACAGGTTCAATCCCTAAGGCCTTTCTTGACATGATAGGTTGTAACCTAGAATATAGGTTTTCCTTCTCTAAAACCATATTAATATAACTTAAAAAATAAATATATTAGAAATCACTGAAATTTAATCATTACATAACCTCTTTAATATGGTTTTCAATACATCCTCAATAAATAAATATTTAATACAATTATTTCATAAATACATCCTTCAATGATCTAGTTTTTATCATTTAAGAGGGTGAATTGATATCGTTAATTTCCATGTTCCAAACATTTAAGGAAATAGACCACAATTGGATCCTTAGGATTAGTTTCATTTCCATCCATTATACTATTCAATTTTCATTTGAAAACCTTTTAATTGTATACTCCTTTCCCACATATATATAATTTACTTGTTCCATTGAGACACTTTCCTTGGTATCTCCTTCCACACTTCTCACATATCAGAAATAGATTATTCATTTATTCATGGTCTCTACCAATCATGCTCTGATAAACCTCCATATTTTACTTTGTTGGTGTGTTTGAGAGTTGGAATAATTATATATTATTACTAATATTTCAGGAAACTAATTTTTCAGAAACATGATATCCTTCATTCCATTCAACCCCTCATTTGGTATCTTGTTTCCACCATCTTTTCCATTATGTTCGATGTTAGTTTGAATCCTTCAGTTTCAAGCCATTAACAAAAACCGGAAATGATAGTGTGAGAAACAATAGTCATAGTGAGAAAAGTATATAATCATTTATAATATATCTAAATCAAAAAACCATATTTTTAAATCTAAAACACCTTAGTTTTAACCTTGATCATTGTTTTCCATTGTCAGTTCAAATTTTGCATGATGGTTTGTAAAACAAACGTGGGTAATCCTTAGCATATCCCCCGACAGTTTCAAACTAGGTGCACACTAAGGTTCATTGTCCTGTATCAGGTTACCCTAATTCAGGCATGGGATACCTTGTGTGAGTTGTTAATCCTAGGTACATTTGTCCTAGAACCACATCCACAAGTTGTATCCTGATAGGGATGTATTGCTAAAAATATTCACATAATCACTAACTTACCAAAATTATTGGATGTTCTTGTAAAATTATCCTCAATGTCTATATTGGTATTTTGCTTCATAATCTATGTTTTCTATATCTAGTTTCCAAGGTGGGTACTAAACATCTTATGATACCAACTATAGCGACGCTACCCCAGATGCCCATAGCTGATGCATTATTTAATTATATTTTCATGATTATAAGGAATAAAATCCTGATGGACTTACTATTTAGTAGTCTTGTTAAACTAGATACATAAATGATTCTCTTTTAAAAAATTAATACACTAATTACAAGGGAAATTGTCTCATAATAGGTGTTATGTATAAGGGACATGAAAACCTATACCATCAAGACATTTTAAAATATGGTTTAAAAATATGGATATAAATCCATTACATTTTTGAAAATTATTTTTCTAATGAGAACCTATCAATGCATCGAGGAGCTATATAAATTCTGGGCTTCACCTATCATTTATAGTCTAAATAATTCCACATATTGAATAATCAAAATAAATAATATGCCTCAGAAAATATCCATATTGTAAAAAATAATATATAATTATCTATATTTTTCCAACTAATAAAATAACATTCATAGTATACACCATATGTAAATTGTTATACGGTTTAAGTAATATTAATATCCATGAAAAATGAAATAGATAATTAGGGGGAATTCGTTGTTTGATGATCATAAGTGATTGAATATTTCATGAGTAATTACAATTGAATCCAGGAAGTGAATGTGAATATTATCCTTGGAAAAATAAATAATAAACTATTCAAAGGAAGAATAATATGGTATCAATACAACAAATCCCAAGTGGAGTAAAAATGAGGTATTTTTTGCTATAAAATTTAAATGCTATAAAAAGATCTTTTAAAGAAATTATTGTGGAAAATATATATTTTTTACATTTTCTTTGAAATTAGCTTTTCAAAATATTTTATTTAATTATTAACCATTTAAACATTCAAATAAAGCTTTAAATAAATTGGGGTGAGTAAATACAAACTTTTCATATGAGAAAAATAACATTTCTTTTGCATAGTAAAAAGGATTAAAAACTGCCTAGTCTAGAAAGCGGCCAGAATACTCATTTGAAAAAATTAATGAAAGAAAAAATGCTAATTTTTTTTAATAATTTGTTTTTTAAAAATATTTTAATGGCACATGGTTTTTAGAATAAAATAGGTTCTTTGACTAAAGAGATATGTAATGTTGGTTTTTCTTAAAAAAATTTTCTAACTCATTATGAGTACCAAGGAGTTCGAAAATGGGAATCATCCTTAAAAATGATCATGAATAACCAATGGATCATGAAAAGGGTTTATGAAAAATTGGTCATATAATTTATCCTAATGGAAATACCATTGAAATATCATTATATTATTCTTGAGGAAAATAATATTTAAACATCCCAAAGTTTCCCATACCACATTGAAACATTTTAAATCATAAGCCTCATAAAGGATTAATATTGAATGAACGTTTTAAATAACATGAAGATAAAATAATTCATGATATGATATATCAAAATGGGTATTAGGTACATCACACAAATGAAGTAAATGGTGAACATGAAATTTATCTCATGATTGTAAAAAGTGAGATGAAAATATCTAACCTTGTGTCTAACTTGTCTCGTGTGTATTTATATTATTGAATAAAAAATATATGTTAATTATATAAATTATTGAGAAATTTTTTCATTTTTATCATTACTATTATTCCTCTTATTATAATTTTTTTTAAACTACTAAATCAATTAAGTTTACATCATGTGTTTTATCGTAATTTAGTTTATATTCCAGAAACAACTTGTATTCTTTAACTATGGTCAAAGGGGTCATTATATAAAATCTTCAAAATAGTAATCATGAAATATTTTTCACATTTATTCATTAATTATAAATTTAAAATCAAAAATTAAATGTGGTTATGAATAATTAACCACCATTACAATCATTGAGATGGAAGGTCGTACGTACGCATGAGTAACGTTCCAATTTTTCAATTATCATTTAGGAAAAAATGTTAGTAATAATAATGATTAAAAATGATAATTATATAATAAATAAAATATATTAAATCATATATAATTATCTAAATAATTCTATTATTTAAAAATAATCACATCGTGTCGAGTTGGCGGTAGTCCACACATCCACGAATGACATTATAACTTTTTAGGTGTGTTCAAAAGGGTAATAAATAAAATGATATATATATATATATTATATATATAAAGGTAATTATGAAATTAATATAATATATATGATTTTTATTTCATATATATTTAAATAAAACCATCTTTTATACATTTCATGTAATGTGCGAATAGATCACATCTCTTTGAGGGGGTGATAGTCCACACTTCCGCAAATGATGTTATAATTTTTACAAAAAATAGAAAGTATGAAGATATGTGTTATAAAAGAATTATATAATATTAAAGTCATAATAAATTTAATATATAATATATATAAACTTACTTTTAATCATAATATCCTCTAAGTGATATGGTAAAGTAATAATGAACAATCATCATTTTGAGAGGCAGTAGTTCATCATACACAGAAACAATATATTTGTTACACATTAGATGGATGTAACACACCGACCCCTCTAGGCTGGAGCCGGTGTATTAATTGTGATATTGGCATGGTTATAAGGAATGAAAATCCCAAAGGAATGATCAGTTTAGTAGTCCTAAAGAAACTAGATACATAGATGTAACTCACATTACATTGGAAATGGTTACAGAATACAATACATAACAAAAAACTCAAAACTTCATCCACTGGAACTCAAAATAAGACCTTCTATTCATCACATTTTGAAGGTATACAATGAAAGGAGTGGGATCAAATGCTCAGTAAGGGTTAAAAATATCAGGAGCATGAGTACAATAATAAGTGAATCACAATCAATCTGACATAATCAATACGGTATAGTGAATAAATGAACAACTAATGCAATTAATAAACTGAAAATGAAATTGCATCCATAGATTTTTTCATAGTGAAAAAATCATGGATAATAATAATAAATGATAATGAATAAAGAGAATTATTATTAATTGGATGTCATGTATTTGGAACATGAAACCATAATACTATAAAAACAGTTTAGTTCTGTGGGTAGAAACCCGTCTGATTTTTTTGGAAACAAACTCGAAGGGTCTGTCGCCAAATTGTTTTGTCTCATGAGACCTACCGATGTATCGAGGGGATATAGTAGGCCCCACCCACCACTAGATGTCCAAATAATTCTTTATACATTGATTTAATAAAAGAGCAATATTCCCCTTCAATATCCATATAGAGTAGAGTATACAGATTCATCAATTTTTCCATAATTAAAATAACTTTCCAAATAAACACCGTATGTAAAATGCTATACGGTTTGGAAAAAAAACATATCCATGACATGAGATTATTGATATTTAATATAAATATAATTTTAAATGAAAAGTGACCCCAAATGGGCAGTAGGTACACCACATAAGGATTATTAGGTGCATAATACAAAGATAGTCACAACAAAAATGGCAGCTGAGACAAAGTCCCTTACCATAATGTAATCGGACGAACCGTATGACCAGAACTTAATAACCATCAAGTGAATCATTTAATAAAATTAATATAAATAGAATCATGTTAATATATATCAAATTTAAGCACACATATATCAAATATAAGGAATAATCGGCGAACAATGGAAATCTCACAGAAATGAAAGTGAGATGAGAAACCCCTTACCTTATGCTCAAGTGTGTTCTTTATTTGTTTTAATGAACTGAATAATAAAATTTAGCTACATTAACTAATATTAAAATAACCTCCTATACATTTAATTTATTTAGTATAACCTTATGAGGTTCATTCATGTCCCTTTCTATGGGTTCAATTGCTTCAATTTTCATGTTTTGGAAGCATTTTCTCCCATGATTTTCATGGTTCGTTACTTGTTTCCATGAATGGAAGTTCATTTGAAACATGGTTAATCATACAGAATTGTTAATAAATATTATTAACTAAATTATGGAGATATAAATTATATTATAATGATTTTGGGTTATATACCATGATGATGATTCATTAGTTAAAACATTAATGATGTTCGTTTAGATCGTTTTAGTGGTTCTTTGATAATAACAACCTCATTTTGTTTTATAAATTAGAACCATGAGTACCAAAGAATTAAAGAATCATGTGTGAGTCATAACACATATATTATAACCTGGTTAGACCATATAAATGGTTTCATGTCCAGAATTGAAATAATTATTGCAAATTGAAATCACATCATCCATGATGTCGGTAATTCGACACATCACGGACAATGTTTTTAATTCCTTGAACAAGTGGAGAAAAGAATAATATTGATGATAAATTTTTCATGAAAATGAGAAAATAAATAATATAATGGATTCTTTAGATTTCATTCCTCTTGGGTAAGAATAGATAAAGAAATAATAAATAAAGAACTCAAAATAAAAGAATAATTTTGAAACTACTTACAAAAATTCAGCAAGCTAACGGCTACGCAACATGGTTTTGGAAAATATTAAAAAGAGAGGGGACAAGGGTAAAATATCCATAAATTAATCATAATATATATTAGATCAATAATAAGAAGAAAAATAAGAACATGGTATGGAAACTTGAAAGATTTACCACATAAAAGAGAACTTGAAAGGAAAAAAGAAAAAAATTGAGAATTTTCTTACCTTGTAGAGTAACCCTTAGAACATGAAGGTTGGGACCTTGTGGGATTTAGGAAACCTTGGGTGGACTAATATTAAGGTAATGAGGCCATAAATTCATTGCGTGAGAATTGGTAATGAATTCAATGAAGGGAAGAGTTGGTATTTATAGGAAAAGTGAGGGATTATTTTAATAATTTTTCAAGGGACACCTCATCGGTGGTATTTTCAAAACCATGGGCTTGACCATGGTATTTGACCATGGTATAAGAAACATGGTACACCTCACATATTATTTAACTATACAAAAGTCGACCAGATTTATGACGTCATTATTTCATCATTAATGATGTCATAAACACACTAAAACCAAAAACTGTATTTTTTACTATTCACTGAAAAATCAACTGTTTCAGAAAAATTCCCAAAATTCACCCTAAACATTTTTAGATGTGTAGAATTTAAAAGTGAAATCCATTTTTCAAAAATAATTTTCTAAATATTATTAATTTAATTTTTCAATAAAGTCATACTTAATTTGAAAAATAACAATCTTAAAGTGCAATTAGTTTTATTTCTCATTGAAAAACTAATTAAGATCTCATTATCTTGTTGCCTTAAGAAAATGAAATAATAATATTATTCACTATTCATAAGGGTCATGTTACTATACATATTACTATTCATAAGGGTATGTTACTATTCACTAAATATTAATTTTGTTCTATCATACTCCAAATGACTTTCTAATCACAACTCTAGATGACCATTTTTCGAAATTCAAAACACAGAAGTTGAAAATTTATATTTAATGGCCAGGTTTTGACTATATCCTAAATAACCTAGTGTTGTTTCGAAGGAACACAATGATGAATATATTGTATTTAACAGAAACATACCATAAAATGTTTGGGGTGCTACATTATTCCCTCCTTTATAAATTTCTTCCTCAAAATTTTATATACATAGCCCACCAAAAAGATGTGGGTGGTTCTTCTTCATGAAATACTCTGGTTCCCAGGTCGCTTCCTCCATATTCTAGTTTCTACAAAGAACCTTTACTAGACGAGTTGTTCGATTTCTCAATACCTTATCCTTTCTGTCAAGAATCCTGAATGGCATTTCTCAGTATGACAAATCTAGTTCCAGTTATATTCCTTCATATGTGGGTACATGCATTGGGCCTGGCATGTATTTATTTAAAAATGATACATGGAACACATCATGAACTTTGCAGATATTTGGAGGCATCACTAAATGGTAAGCTACAGCTCCGATTCTTCCCAAAATTTCAAATAGTCTGATGTAACTGGGGCTTAGTTTCCCTTTCTTACTGAACCTTAAGATGCCCTTCCATGGAGATAATTTCAGAAATACATGATCTACCTCTTGAAATTCCAAGTCCATTCGCCGGTTGTCATCAGAGTGGCGCAACGGAAGCATGGTGGGCCCATAACCCGCAGGTCGGAGGATCGAAACCTCCCTCTAATACCAACTATAACACCCCGACCCCTCTAGGCTGGAGCCGGTGTATTACTTGTGATATTGGAATGGTTAGAAGGAATGAAAATCCCGAAGGAACGATCAGTTTAGTAGTCTTGAAGAAACTAGATACATAGATGTAACTCAAATTACATTGGAAATGGTTACAAAATACAATACATAACAAAAAACTCAAAACTGCATCCACAGGAACTCAAAAGAAGACCTTCTCTTCATCACCTATCAAAGGTAGACAATAAAAGGGGTGAGCTAAAACTCTTAGTAAGAGTTAAAAATAGCTAAAGCATGAGTTCAATAATATGTGAATCACAATCAATTTGACATAATAAATATGGCATAGTGAATAAATGAACAACTAATGCCATTAATAAACTGAAAATGAAACTACATCCATAGATTTTGTCATAGGGAAAACCTCATGGATAATAATAATAACTGATAATGAATAAAGATAATGCTTATTAATTGGACATCATGTATCTAGAACATGAAACCATAATAATGTAAACACGGTTTAGTTCTGTGGGTCGAAACCCATATGATTTTTTTGGAAACAAACTCGAATGGTCTGTCACCAAACTGTTTTGTCTCATGAGACCTACTGATGCATCGAGGGGCTATAGCAGGCCCCATCTTCCACTGCATATCCAAAGAATTCTTTATACATTGATTCAATATAATAGCAATATTCCCTTTCAATATCCGTATAGAGTAGAGTATACAGATTCATCAATATTTCCATAATTAAAATAACTTTCCAAAAAAACACCATACGTAAAATGGTATACGGTTTAGACAACAAAAATATCCAGGACATGATATTATGGATATTTAATATAAATATAATTTCAAATGAAAATTTATCTCAAATGGCCAGTAGGTACACCACGTAAGTATTATTAGGTGCACAATACAAAGATAGTCACAACAAAAACGTCTGTTGAGACAAAGTCCCTTACCACAATGTAATCAGTCGAACCGTATGACCAGAACATAATAACAATCAAGTGAATCATTGAATAAAATGAATATAAATATAATCATGTTATTATATATCAAATGGAAGTACACATATACCAAATATATGGAATAATTGGCGAACAATGGAAATCTCACAAAGATGAATGTGAGATGAGAAACCCCTTACCTTATGCTCGAGTGTGTTATTCGTTTGTTATAATGACCTAAATAAAAAAATTTAGCTTCATTAATTAATATGTAAAGAACCTCTTATGCTTGTAATTGATTTATTATAACCTTATCAGGTTCATTCATGTCCCTTTCTATGGGTTCAATTGGTTCACTTTTCATGTTTTGGAAGCATTTTCTTCCTTGGTTTTCATGGTTCGTTTACTTTTTTCCATGAATGGAGGTTCATTTGAAACATGTTTAAACATCCAGAATTGTTAATAAATCTTATTAATGAAATTATGGTGATATAAATGATCTTTATTTTGGGTTATATAGATGATGACGATTCATTAGTTAAAACATTAATGATGTTCGTTTAGATCGTTTTAGTGGTTCTTTGATAATAAAAACCTCATTTTGTTTTAAAAATTAGAACCATGAGTACCAAAGAATTAAAGGACCATGGGTGAGTCATAACACATATATTATAACCTGGTTAAACCATATAAATGGTTTCAAGACCAGAATTGAAAGAATTATTGCAAATTGAAATCACATCGTCCACGATGTAGGTAATTCGACACATCACAGACAATGTTTTTAATTCCTTGAACAAGTGGAGAAAAGAAAAAGATTGATGATGATTTTCTCAAGAACATGAGAACATACAGAATATAAAATATTCTGGAGATTTCATTCCTCTTGGGTAAGAAGAGATAAAGAAAGAATCAATAAAAAACTCAAAATGAAAGAATAATATTGAAATTGCTTACAAAAATTCGCCAGCCTAACAGCTACAAAACATGGTTTTAGAAAATATTAAAAAGAGAGGGGACAAGGTTCACCTATCCAGAAATAAATCATAATATAGATTAGATCAATAATAAGAAGAAAAATAAGAACATGGTATGGAAACATGAAAGATATACTACATAAAATAGAACTTGAAATGAAAAAAAAAGAAATTGAGAATTTTCTTACCTTGTAGAGTAACCCTTAGAACGTGACGGTTGAGACCTTGGGTGCTTGAAGAAACCCTGGGTGGACTAATATGAATTGAAGGAGGCCATAACTTCATGGAGTGAGAATTGGGAATTAATTCAATGAAGGGAAGAGCTGGTATATATAGGAAAAGTGAGGGATTATTTTAATAATTTCCAAGGGACACCTCATCGGTGGTATTTGAAAAACCATGGGCTTGACCCTGGTATAAGCCACATGGAACACCTCAAATCTTATTTAACTATACACAAGTCTACCAGATTTATGACATCATTATTTCATCATTAATGATGTCATAAACACACCGAAACTAAAAACTGTATATATTACTATTCACTGAAAAGTCAATTGTTTCAGAAAAATTCCCAAAATTTACCCTAACCATTTTTCAAAGTGTATAATTAAAAAGTGAAATCCATTTTCCAAAAATAATTTTCTAAATATTATTAATTTAATTTTAAAATATAGTCATAGTTAATTTGAAAAATAACAATCTGAAAGTGCAATTAGTTTTATTTCTCTTTGAAAAACTAATTAAGATCCCATTATCTTATTGCCATAAGAAAATGAAATAAAATTATTATTTACTATTCATAAGGGTCATATTAATATTCATAAAGGTATGTTACTATTTACCAAAAATTAAGTTTGTTCTATCAGACTTCAAATGACTTACTGATCACAACTCTAGATGACCATTTTTCAAAATTCAAAACATAGAAGTGGAAAATTTATATTTAATGGCAAGGTTTTGACTATATCCTAAATAAACTAGTGTTGTTTCGATGGAATACAGTGATGAATAGAATGTATTTAACAGAAAAATACCATAAAATGTTTGTGGTGCTACAATGGAGGTTCATGTAAGTGTAGGTAGAACACATAGAATATAAAAAATAATATTTAGGATATATTAGATTATAGATGAACATTTAATAAGGATAATTGAGAGAGTGCATAATATAAATAAAATTAAAGACCCTTAGGAAAGACGTTACTTATTAATCAGGTAACTACTTTTGGTTTTCACCAAAAGGATTCCTTGGATTGCTTTATTCCCAAATTGATTCTTCAAGGATGAAGGTAGGGATTTTGGTGAGTGAATTTTTTATATCTGGTCTAAACATATGTATCCTAAGATATGAGAGGAAGTGGGAGGAAAAGAGACCTTTTACAACAGATGAGGAGTGCAGTCTTGTAATATTTTAATAGAAATGATCCCCACCAAAATTTTTTTATATAAAGAGGACAAATAATTGACCAAATTCAATAATATTTAGTACAGGGTCCAAATATGTCAATAAAATAGCTTCATGTAAAGCATAGAGGTCGTTTTGGTTCCTACGTTTAAGGTTTAGTCCCTTATTATGTTTAATTTTACATTTATCGTTGTAATTAATTTTAATTAATTTAACTAATATTTTCTGTGAAAAATATAGTTAGACTTTTTATGAATTATATATTATTATTAAAAATATTCAATTAATTTTCTATATTTCAAACAAATAATTGGTAGAAATTATTTAAAATTTTATCCTGCAGACAGGACAATAATGCAGGGTTTTAATGTAAACACATCCAAAGGTTTTCTATGTTTTTATAGTAAATTTAAATGTGAAATTATTTCAATTACCTAAATTTTAATAAATAATTAAAATAATATCTAGTTAAACATTAAAAATAATCTAAAAAGTAATTTATCTATATTAATAAATTAGATGAAAAAAGTTGAATTAAATATTAGTATTTTTCCATTTTCATTAAAAAATAAATTTCTAATAAAAATACCCAAAATTTATGCTAAACTTAATTTTTTGTTTCTATTTAAAAGAATAGGTTTATTTTAACATATAATATTTATAAAATATTGAAAATTGGATTTAAAATAGGTTCTCTATTAAAAGGCAGTAAAAGTCCCGTAATAAAAATATAGGTTTTTATGTGTAATAATGAGTTTATTCTTATCTTATGTCTATTGAATCTATTGTTTGACTAAAAACATATTTTATTAAACATATAAAATATATATTTCTTTAATATAAATCATTAATTGTAATTAATTTAATTTATTAAAAAAAATTCCATTGTGAGAATAAAAATAATATTATTTCCTTTTTATTCAATTGGTTTATATTTTCATTTGTAATAAATTGGTAACCTATTAATTAATTTTATATATGTGTAAACCATATATTTTAATAAGTTATTTAATACTATTCATAACTGCTAATTATATCTACCTGGTTATGTATTATTATATTAAATAATAATATTTTAAGAATATATTACTGTTTGGTAAAACTCAGTATTGTGTGTAATGCTGCCATTGAAGGTGTTCTCTCTTACTTATAATGCACACTAACTCCGTGTTACAATAATTTCAAGCTATAAAATTAATAAATTTATTTAAAATAGTTTATATATTTTAAAAAATCAGGATATTATATTTCCTTTCACGCTTGGTGTTGTGTATCATACTTTCTATTGAAGACAATCCTTATATATTTCATTTGTGAGGTGTTTTATATTTGGACCACATGATCGTTAAATCTTCATCCTATCATCACTTCATATCACATGAAATGAAAATGTGTTTCATGAACATTACCATAATTTGAAGTAGTATAGCTAAATAGAAGAAATAAATTCATATAAACTTCATCATTATAGTAATATAACCTCAAGAGGAATAAGAATTGTAAAATTGGATCACATCCCTAGTAAAACAAAAAAAATAAAGGATGTTTTTGATGATGAGTAATATTTAAAAATATAAAATTTCATTAAAATGTTCTTGAGGAAAATATCATTTTCCATTTTTAAATCACATCATTAAAATCATAATATTTCAAAAATATTAACCAAAATATATTAATTTAAAATAAACTAGAAAATTTTTAAATAATTATTTAAATATTTGAGTGGTTATGATAGAGGAAAATATTTTCCATTCTATCCATCTTAAAACAATGGTTCCATTCAAATTTTCAATAAAAAGGAAAAATAAAATACTTTGAGGAAATGATAAGATGATTTCTTAGAAAAATTATAAATTCAGTAAAGGGTAAAAATTTATTTAAGAAATAATATAGTAATAATATTAACACAGTTAATAATATTTTTTTAAAACATTAATCTAGATGAAAAAATATTTTTGATCGAAGAGAGAAATAAAATCAATGTTATTTTAAAACATTATTTTTGTATCATTAGTGAAAAAATAAGGGAAAATGACATAAAAATTTATTTCAATAAATAATTCGAAGATAATAATGTTATTATGGTTTTGGAGAGATTGATCATAAAATTTCATCATAATAAACTTAATAATAATCAATCCGGATAGACAGTGGGATTATAATATAAAAATGTTACTACTTATGTAAAAATTTAATATTATCAACCATTAAAAAAATAACATTAAATTGATATTTATATCCCCATAAAATTCATAATAATAATAATAAAATACATTCATGGGAAGTATATACACTATATAAAAGAAATAAGTTATGGATTTGGCTTGTGACTCATAGAAGTAAAAATTGAGAGGAAAATCCCTTACATTAAGTCTGGTTTCCTTCGTAAGTATTTGAAACTCCTATTTAATAAATATATTTCTTTTATAGATATATTAAATAAAAATAATATTATATATAATATTATATATATTACTTATATCCTTTTATAAATGTTTATAAATAATTATTTATTGAAATTGCTATTTCATGTGACAACTGCTCTATTTTCATGTATATTCCAATTCGGTAGTTTTGGTCCTTTTACGTTGACCATAGTTAAATAATATTTAGTATTTTAATAATTATAAAAATATCATATGTATTATTTATATATAAACTTATAATAATCCATTAAATCTAGAGATAGAAAACTAATTACACCATTCATTGGATCAGTAGGTTGTACATACACATGACCATGATTTCCATTTTCTCAATTGATATAAAGAAATAAAGATAAATATTAACTAAGATTTTAATAAACAAATTATATCGTATAATTCATATATATTCATTCGATATATTCTTATTTCCATCCATGTAAAAATAAAATGAAAAACATACCACATAGATTCATGGAGGCGGTATCCACACCTATGAACATGAGACATTTCCATTTTCAATGGATTGAAAGTTAAGAAGGTATATTTGATATTATAATTCCATAAGTTTAAATATATTATACATATAATATATATAATATTAACCTATCATTATATCCACCCAAGAGAGACGGTGATGAAAAATTTAATTACATCATTTTGCGGGGACATAGTCCACCGTACACATGATGGATCGTTTTCTTTCTTGTTTGGTGGAAGAGAATATGGATATAGTATATTACATTTAAATAATTTCATATATGTGTATGGTATATAATTATTTTATTTTGTAATTATAATTTTATTTTATTTTATAGAGTAAGAATATGAAATAATATGAAAACTCATGGTTAAGGACTAATCATCTTCTTCTATGAACATCATTAGTTTTAGAAATAAATACTTATTAATTGGATATACTTGTCAAAATAATTCTTTTCATATTTTATAAAGGAACTATTTACGGTATTTGATATGTCTTGAATAAATCAAAAGGATTTGGGTGAGTGAAGAGGAGATGAGATGGGTGCCCTTTTATAATTGGGGAGGGGGAACACATGAAAATTTTAAAATAAAAATGGTATGGCCATGTTTACTCAAGAAAAAAGAAAAAATAATTTTTTATTATTGATTCTAAGATGTGATTATGTTGATATATAAAAAATTAATTTGAAAAGTTTTTAGGTCATTTTAGTTTAACCCCAAATATGCATGCTTTAACCGTTACCACAATTAGTTTTTTTATTATTTGTACTATTCAATATGAAAAAACATAATTTTGCCTTATTATATAATATTTATAATTATGATCCTAAATTTGGGTTCCATTTTTCAAAATTCAATTAATATATGTGGATGAATTCAATTAAAAATTAATCCCACGAACAAGATGAAAAAATGCTTTTCCAAATAAAATATATTTCAAAAGTATACACTATTTTCATATGAAAATTTAAAATGAAATGCATTTAAAAACCATAAATATGATAAATAATAATAAAATTGATCTAATTATACTTTAAAATAATTGAAAAACAAGAGTAATCATTGTAAAAACATTAATCCAAAAGGATGTTGTTAATAAAAATATACATTTTTCATTATTCATTGGAAAATTATTCTTTATGAAAATTCTAAAATATTCACATTAAAAAAAAAATTATTCTCATTAGAAATTTAATTTTTAAAAAATTTTTATCTAAAATTATAAATAATAAATAAATTAATATGTTTGAAAAAGTAAATAAACCCACTTTTTTGAAAAAAAACATTTTTAGAAATAAAACATGATTTCTCATTATCACATTCTAAGAGAAAACTAGATGAATGATAAAAACATTGTTTAATATATACTATATAAATTTAATTTAATATATTATATAATAGATTTTAATTTAATTTTTTATTTAAAAAACAAATTTCACACATAAGACCTATTTTTCAAAGAAACATTTATTTAAATTCATGTGATTTTCTTCTTTTAATTATTAACCAATTGATAAGTAATTAATTTGTCTTATAAAATTTAAAAAATTATTTTTTTTAATTCATTATTGATTCATATTCATAACCTATATTTTAACAACAATGTTGTAAAAATAATATTATATAAGAAATATGCTAATTGTATATTGTGGTTTTTATAAACTAAGTGGTGTGTGTAAGGTAAGATATCATGGAAATTAAAATTATTTCAAAAAATGTTGGGTTTTTACAATTATTACCACATTAAAAAATTAAATCATGAAAATTTAAACTTGTTCTCATTAATCAATTGTATAAAAATAGAAAATTCTTTTTTGGAAAACCCACATGATAAAATGGGTCATTAAAACATCCTCTCAAAAAGAAGTAAAAGTAATTACGAAGGTCATTACATTTTTAGGTTTCCAAATAAGAGAACAATAATGGGAAATGAGGACATATAAATGGAGAAAAACATACTGTCTAAATAATTATAGAGGGTGATAGAGATTATTATTAATAAAATAAAGAATGATCAATATAATGTTAATGATCACAATCCAAAATTATAATCTTTAGGTACCAACAATTATAAATATATTATTCTAAATTAAAATTATTATTCTTGAATGTATAATTATACTCATTACAGAAAATTTAGGTCTATATGTTTTTTAAATAAATTTATTATATTATATTTATACATATATAAAGACATGAACATAAAAAAGTTCTTAAACACTTTATTTTATCTAATCACTTGAAAATGAACATTTTAAGAAAAATATAGAAAATTTTCTCCTTATATGACACCAAAAAAGTTTATTTATAAAATAACATCAATTTTATAAAAATAATTATCTAATTATGATAATTTAAATTTAAAAGTAAATATCATTTTTAAATAAAATTACCATTTTTTAGAACATGATCAAAATTTGGGCATATAGAGAAATTTCTTATGATTTCATAAAATTTTATAATAAAATTATTAAAGTTTAATGTAAACATGTTATAAAAAAATATTATTTGAAACATGGATATATATTCTAATGAAAATAATCCATTAAGTCTTTTCAATGAATAAAATTATTCTTTCTTCGTGAAAAACATTTTTTTTTCATAATACATAACACTTTTATTAAATTATTGTATGTTTTATTTTATTATATTTAACTTTATAAATTCATATAATTAATTTTATGCATTTAATTCTATATTCCTCAGTATGGCCCATATAATAATATGGAAGGCTAATACAATTTATAATGTTCCAGGTCATAACATTGTGGGTTCTACAGGGTCATTGTTTGCAATGAAATACCAATTCTTACAACATGTTTATATATTGGAGGCCCCCTTTCATATATCTGGACCCTTCTAAATGTTTTGTGGGTGATGTAACGTTTTTAAACATATATGTTATTTGGTTTTCTAAATATCCCATGTTGTTGATTGAGACGATTCATCTAAGCTATATATATTATTAGACCGTTGTCTATGATAATAATGAATGTTTTGAAAATATTAAGTCTCCAATCATATTTTTAATTCCCCCTTATGGTTACCTTCCCAATAAAATGATATTTTAATATTAATATAATGAATATGACTCATGGTTATACAGTATTTTAGTAATTAAGTTCATTTTGGTTAAACTAATTATATTTTATGTCATGTGTTCTGCTAAGTTACCATATTTATTTTCTTAATTGTTTCAGGTAATTTTAAATTGGGATGTAGTACTATAGATAGATATCAGGTTGGAAGAACATCCAATGGTGGTAGAAAAACTATTGGGGATTATATTCCATGAAATAAATCTATTTGAAATCAATCCACAATCATTATGTATAATTATTAGGTTGATTCTAGCATATACTTTTTCTTAGATGTAATAATATCCAAGTTGGAAATTCGTGACCAATATTCACAAAGTAAAAAAATATATCATCACTGATAGAGGGAAATTGGAAAGTATAATGTCTCATAAGAAATAGATAGTGGGGGAAGAATCCAAGACCTCTAACTAGCCTCAACCACAAACAGATCAGTGACACAATACTAATGATCCACCACACCATAACCATAGATAATGTTATATAGTTTTTGGATATAAAGAAGTACCCCGGTGAAGAAAAAGAGTCCTAAGAAACAAATAAGTTAAAGGTATCTTGGTGTTACTTAGGAAAAAATGGGAGATCTGGAAAATGGCCTTTTCAAGAATGTCTTTCCCAAGGCTATAATGTTTTAGGGAGTACTGACAACTATTATTCCATCCACTCCTGTAAGTGGAAGAATATGTGGGTAATCTATGATGAAAAAAATGTATTTGTGGTGTTATGAGACGCTTTCTAACTTTACCCCTTTTTATATGGATCATCACTATCTCAAATATTTCACTGATAATGGAATATCTTTTAAAAAATAAAAAATATCTTATATTCATGGATTTATTTAGAAATTAAATAAGAAACTGGAAGTTCATAAGTTTCCTTTATATACTTTATATCAGATTACTCCTCACAATATGTGATAATTATTCCTCCCAAATCTCCCATCTTTGTGCCTAAATATCTCATATAGATGGTATAATTTCTCTATTTATTCCATTTAATACATTAATTTTTTTTAGGAATATTTCATAACCTAAGTCATGAGATGTATCAATATTCAAGGTCCTAGTGATCTATGAATAGATATTTGAAAAATATTAAATATATTAATATCACATGTGTAGATTTTTTCTGAAAATATGGAAAATGTCACAAATGATGTATTCGATTGGAAAACGTATACCATCGTTGAGTTCAAAATTAGGGTTTTACCCTGGGTGGACATAGTGTTCTATGGTGTTCAAATATTGTTAAAAAGTCATCACATGAGTAAATAATAAATTAATTTGTTGTTATTTGATGACATAGTGGCCAAATAGAATTATATAAAAACTCTATTATAACAAATTTCTTGGATGGCCTCATGACCTTTCTATTTGAGAGATGAGATCATGGAGGAGCTTCTATGGATGAACATATACATATTGAGCATTAAAAATTTGTGTGGTAATAGAAATCTAAGATCTCACTAATTGTAATGATTCCAATTCATTATTAATCAAAAATTGATCCAAATAGAGGTTGGATATTTTATCTATAGGTTTTTCCCCATTTAAATCTAATGATGACTGTGAATTAATTAGTTTCCAAATTAATTCATGGTTTTATCTCTATTGGGTTGTCCAACTTTTTATTTCTCCTCATAGATATGGTAATTTCATATTTATTCATTATCATTTATGATTTTAAATTTGATAAACCCTATTTTTTGGGTTTTATTGATGATTTTCAAATGAAAAAAACCATCTATTGATGCTCAGTTTCTTTTATGTTCCTATCTCCCCCAGTTATTGGCATTTATCTTTGTTAATCAGTTAACTGGTGATTTGATGATATCAAGTAGTACTGATCATTGGGTGATTATTTTATAGAATAAAGAATCATTATATCAATATTAGTATTGGGATTCTGAGATAGAAGATAGGTTTGAATATGATTGTGGGATCCCTAAAATGGATTGGGTAACATTGGGTTGATGGAGGTGTGGGGTTCAGGTGATAGTGCATTCATGTTGGTGGTGTAGCATGAATCTAGGATGAAAACAGGTGGTTTCCACATGAGAATCTTAATCAATGTTAAATAATATTATATTAATTAAAATAAATAAATAGAGAATCCCATATGGTGTTTGGTGGATATGTCAAATAATTGGATACATTAAACCCTATATTAACATGGATTGAGATATTACATAAATAATATGAATAATAATTTTCTATGATGGGAAAGGGGTAGATCACATAGAGGGATCATGTGTTATTCGTGAGACACATGAAAGCGGAATCCATAATGCTTTCTTGAAGTTGTGATTAGAGATTCTTTTTGACATATACTCATGTCATATATTTTAAATTATTAATAACAATATATTTGTTATTATAATTGTTAAAACATGTTTCTAACTTTTCACCTCAGTGAAACATCATATTGATGATTTAACTGTGGAATTATGATCATGGTATTGAGATAGTCAATTCAAGATAAAATATAGGTTCTTAATTCATGATTTTGGATTGGTTACATTGAAATACCACTATAATAATAATAATTATTATTATTTACAAACATTGTATTTGATGTACCTTCTTCAAATGGGGTCAGAATGAAGAACTGTCTATAGAACTGTGACCCACATATTGAGGCATATATTTTGAAACCAATGTTGGATGTTCAATTTGAAATCATGTATCAGTACCATGATGTGTTGTATGTATGTGTCTTGGTGAAATTCATGTTTTTACGAGAAATCCATTTTGGTCTAGATAGAATCCCATCTAGAGAGTCTTACCTCAGTGATTAAAATGGAATTATCCATTTTGAAATTCATATCCATTTTCGGTGATATATAAGTGTATTTATGTCTCTTCTATTCAGTCCAATGTTGAGACCTGTGTGTTTGTCAATAGGTTTCCAAACTGTAATACAGATACTTGATTTTTCCACCGGTAGTAATTTCACATAAAGAACAAGGAGATAACATAAATTTTGGAATCATTTCAATGATACAAGATGATTTATGAGAGAGGCTTCATTCAATAGTTCTTAAATAGTATCTTTTGAGTGTGTTACCTTAGACCATTCCTATGAGGGTCTATTGTAGAATCATGTTTATATCATAGAGGGTTACCCCTCTATAGCTTCATCATGATCAGTGCAGTGTGGGTGAGTTCCTTTATTTTTGAGAAATTTTACTCAATCTACTTTGACTGGAATCCTTATTGTCTGGGAGCATGTTTCTTTTATAGAGTCATGGAGTGATCCTCACTTATTTTATATATTATCAAGGAATGGTATTTTGAATTTTCAAGGCCATATCATACATGGGGATCAATCTCTTATATAGGGGGATGTTTCACATAGTTTTTGGTGTCCCCACCCTTTGTAATCCTTAGATGTTATCCACTATCTCTATATTGAGATATGATAATTCTGTTGAGGTTGAGTTTGATCGAGTGTGGTACTTTAATAAACCCTCTTAGTATCATTCATTCTTCTCTTCTCATGACCTGATGAGTATAACCTATGGGAAGAATGTCATTAACGGAATTATATCTCATTGAGTCTGTTATCTTATGTGATTGTTATTTTGAACCATCAAGAAAAAATCCTAGGATGGAAATGTGGTTATGAACATACATTGAGACTAAGTGTCTATTATTAGTATATCATGACGTTTTACTATATGTATCACATTCGGATTAAAAAATCCTATAATTATTTGAATACTCTTGATTCTTTATGTTTGGTTATTTAGGTGTGTCCTACTAGGTATTGTTATACTCATCCATAAATGGGTTCTTCTTACACATGTCATGTATTATGTGGAGGATAATCCTTTTAGTTGAGTCTTTGGAGAATTAGGAGCAGAGTGATCTTATCTAGGAAATAAAGACCAAGGAGCATACAGGTGTTTCATTTTATAGCAGTTCCCTCATACTGATCATGTTAGAAATTATTTTCCAATATTTGGTGGGATTATATTTCACCCATTTTCATTCTTTCCAGAACATTATTCAATACTATAATTGTGGGATTATATAAGTATCCAAGAATTTTTAGTAGTTTTTTTTTCATTTCATCGTTTTTTATGCTTGGAAATATGTGTTTCTGTACATGTAGTTTTTGAAAAGTCCTCCCAAGTGTGTGATATAACTTCCAATTTCTAGTAACCAACCCCTTGACTATTAGAGGAAGGGTTGGGGTAGTTATAGATTAGTCTAATAATTACCCATACCTTACATACATTGATATTAGTTAAATGTTGAAGAATATTCTTTACATTATATTACAAAGCCATGACATGACAATATATGTATTGTGTCTTTAGAAACTGGGAAACATAAATCACTGGTTCATAAAACATGTAAATTTTCTCCCTCTTATTTCTTTATAACTAGACTTATTTTTTTCATATATTACTTAATAACCTTATTTAGGACCTAGGGAAAAGAAAAACATAAAAGGGTGAGTTCAAATTCTCAGAATGGGTAAACAGGGGAGATATCAACCATATCATAATCATAGGACATAAAAAATTCACATATTAAAATATTATTCTATATTTAAAAGTTAATAATATCATGTCATGGGATAAATCATAAAGGTTCAACGTAATATGAAAAGTCATAACATAAGACATGAAATTTTGTGGCCAAAACATAATAAATAAAAAATCATGTCATATTAGTCAAGGCTCATTGCTAAGACCATCATACCAGATAAAGTCCATTACTGAACGTAGTTGACTCCTCGTTCCATCCCTGTATTATAGAACTAGAATTACTTGTCCTTCCAGCCATATCTATATCCTGAGATATAAATCTTTACCCAGTTCATTGGAGGTAGATATAGGGCCCAACCATCTCATAATTAAACAAATATTACATTTTACAAAAAAATATAAATCATTCATAATAGCATAACCTAAGGAATAAAAACATCATTCCATTATTAAATAATCCATATAAATAAATGGATTTCATAAATAAAATATCATCATAAAAAAAATCAAACCATATTAATAATAGGGATAGTATACTTGAACCATAACCCTATTAAATAATTCCATCTTATATAGAAAATAATTTTGATATAACACTTGAAATTACTCCTTGATGAAAATATCTATTCGTCTTTAAAATCAACTTATTTTCCCAAAATGTCATGAAAATTTTAATGAAAATAATTTATTTTAATATATAATTTAAATCATGTAGAGGAATCTTAATTGAAATAAGTTGTTATGAAAATGTAAAATATGATCATGCATTAAAAGTTAAAAAACGTTCTCCCTGTAATTTTGTCTGAAAAATCAAAAAGAATTTCATATTGAATAATGAAAAAATATTATTTTTTACCATTTAATAAAAATTTAATTTAAACAATTATTTAAGGCTAAAAATAATATTACATATTTAGGAAATATATATGTGCATGATAAATATACCCTGATAAATACTTATGTATAAACAATCTCAGATAATAATGAGATTGCGAAATTATTCCTTACTTTAGGTCTGATTTCCTTTGTCTGTACCTAAACCTCTTGTATAATGAATTTAATAATTTCATTGAATTATTCCTAAATCGTAGTAAATTTTATGATATAATATATGATCATATTATAATCTGTTTGTTAATAAAATTTAATTGTTACTCGTTATTTGAATATTAATTACTTTATGATCTTATGCATGTTTTGTCAAATAAGATCTGGTTCTTCTTATTTGGTTATAGTTATATCATTAAAAAATGATATTAACATAAGATATACCTTATTTATTATTTCTTTATATTTATATAATAATTTTTTAATGAATATCATGTATAATGGATCACATCACATAGTTGAGACAGAAGGTCGTACGTACACACGAGCGACGATATCATTCTCATATTTTTCGAATGGTAATGAATGGGATGGTTTATAGTATTTCATAATTAATATCATGTTTTAATAATCATATATATTTATGGTTTCAATTATTTTACACATCCATGAATGTTGGTTGTGAAAAATATATTACACCACGGCGTGAAGACGGTAAGTCGTACGTACGCACGTGTGATGATTTCATTTTTTGTAGGATGGATAAGTTGTGGAATATGGTTGTTTCATAATTATAATAACATATCAATATATAAGTCATACTTTAGCTATTAATTTGAAATTTTAAACCTTATTAAAAGGAAGTATATGAATAATGAATTTTGAAATAATCGATAGAGGAGATTACCTGTTCTTTGATGTGCTTCTTCTAAATAACCACTTAGATCCCTAGAGTTGGTCTTTGAAGAATTCCAGAATATCTAGATTGTAAATAGAAAATTTTATTAGGAAAATGGTCATGGTATTTCCAAGTAAGAATATTCAAAGTTATGATAATAAGTGAGGGAGGATGTTACCTTTTATAATTGAGTTGAGGGGAACATTTGGAAACTCCAATAATAATAATAATTTATAATAAAATATATCCCCATGAAAAAACCTCCAAAATTACCCATATTAGAATATAGTATTAGATAAGGTTTCTATATTATCTACGAATTAATTTTTTATAGGTATTTATATCAATTTAACCCTTATCTCTTTAATTAACACTTAGTTATTCTATTTAGTTTTTAACTAGCGTAACAAATAATTCATTATTAAAAGGGTGAAATATTTACTTAGTTGATGTAAAATAGAAATAAATAAATAAATTAGATCTTTTTATACCATATCATAATTATTATGTATTTTTAAAAATGTTTTATGATTTTTACATAATTTAATAAAACATTATTTTTATAAATAATCAATAGTATTAATTTTGATACTATTCAATTAATTGATTTTTTAAAATATCAATATAACAAGTTAACTTTGAAAAAACTATTTTATTATATTCCTAAGAGGAAATTTGCATCTATAAAATTAATTATAAATATTAATGAGTCCAAATTATATTTATTTTAATGTTTTTAATAACAATTATTTGTTATCCATATTTATTAGATAAATATTACATCAATTTTGTGTAATAATTTAATATACTTATTTGTTGAATAATAATTAAAAATAAAATACTATGATGAAGTTAAATCTTATATATTTTATAAAATATTTTTTAGTCGAATTTATATTCTTGAAATTAGGACATTTAAAATGTTGTACTTATTAAATTAGAAAGGTGACAACTTTAACATTACATTAATTAAAATAAAATAAGTATCATAATCCATTTTATAATGCTCCAAATGGCCACTAACTCAACCCTTGGATGTTTATGGCTGATATACACTCACCCAAAAAAATTTGGTCAAATTTTTGAGTTCTTTAATGGTTATTATAATTATAATAATTTTTTTTATTTATTTCCTATCAATTAATTAGTTTTTATATCATCAAAGTATAAATATTTAATGAAATTATTTTTTCATATTAATTAAAAATAAACTACCATGATAAGTCAAAACATTTTATCTTTCAAATGAGTATTTCAAAATTTATTTTTCTTTTTTATTACCTTATATAAAAAAATGATTTAGTAAATAAAATTTGAAGGAGACGTATTTAACTTTTTCGTTAAGTAATATAAATTAAATTTTTTAATCTCGTCCAACTAGATTAAAATGGATAAAATTCATACCCAGGGTTGATTTAGGTAAAAACGAACTCAACTAATGATATTATGTCAAGTGTGAGGGCAATTTTATAATAGTATTCTTACCCATAATTACCCATTTTAACCTTTTATCGTATTAATAAAAATTACTAAAGATACAATTCATAATGCCCAAAAATAATATAAATATATTTACATAATTTGTATCTACTAATTCTAAATATGAAGACTATATTTAAACATTAAAATAAATTGTTTTTAGAAATTAATTTAAAAGATATCCCATTGATGTAATGAGTGAAAGGTTTTTTAAAAGTTAAAACACTGCAAAAAATTGAAATATTTTTACTTATGAAATCAAAGAAAAATTAATAATAAATACATAAATTATATTTAATGATAAAAATATATTCTATTTATACTTTAAAACCATTTAATATTATAATTTAACCATATAAATTATTTTGAGGGAAAAAATTGATTTTACCAAAAAGTTTCTGTATTTTTACTATTCATCCAAATATGAATATAATTAGACAAATATTAGAAATTCCTCAAAATTAAATATTTATATCCTCCTTCAAAATAGAATTTTTAATTTGTTATATAAAAATTATTAATGTGCCAAAATCTTAATTTAAAAGTGGTTTGGCATTAAAAGGTAGAAAATTATCCTTTTGAAATATAAAGGTTTTTATATATGAAATAGGGTTTATTTTTACCCTATGAAAAAAATATCCAATGGATGAATATAAAATATATATTCCACTAATTTAATTTATTAATAATAATTCACATAATATGAATAAAAATATATATTTGATTTGAAATTTTTATACACTTTCATAAGTTAGTTTCGTTTATTCCCACTAACCTAACAACTAGGTTATAATGGTAATTTAATATTAAGGGAGTCTTTTGATTTGTTTAAACTCACGATTTCATGAAATTAAAGCTGTTTAATAAAAATTATTTAGGGAAAATATTTCATTAAAACATACATGTGTTACAATCTACCCCCTTAAACTAAATTTCTCCATCAAAATTCATCACTTGGATAGAAATAGATGATGATATCTCTCCCTAATCATATCCTAATGTTCTCAAAAATCTTCCTCAAATTGGTGGTTCAACCACTGAACTTTAACCATACTTGTTTTATTGTTTTGCATAAAATTTTGGCTATGATCCAGAATCTCTATCAGTTGTTCTTCATAAGAAAGGTCTTACTCTAGCAGTATGAGTTGTTAGTTTAGTACATGTGGATGATCAATTATGTACATTATTAGGATATATAAATGAAACACATCATGAACTTGTGAGATATTATGTGGAAGTTCCAATCGGTAAGCTACCTTCCTAACATGATCTATATTTTTAGAAGGAATGATATACCTAGGGCTCAAGTTTTCCATTTTTCCAAATCTCATTAATCTTTTCCAGGGAGATATTCATAGACAAAAATTTTACACCCACTTCAAACTCTTGGTCTTTTCATCAGTTATATGAATAATTTTTTTTCTAACTCTAAGATTCTATTGTGTGTTGTTGAATATATCTGACCATTTATTTCATTCCTTCAACAAGATTAGGTCCTCATGGCTTTCAGTCCCAAACATCATCCCAACAAGTTAGTGTTCTACACATCCTTCCATAGAGGTATTCATAAGGATCCATATAAATAATGGAGTGAAATCTTTTGTTGTAAGAGAATTCAACCATAGGTAGGTGTTGATCCCAAACACATTTGAAATCCATTGAGATAGCTCTCAACATGTCTTCAAGAGTTTGAATTATCTTCGCATACTCACTACCTATCAAAGTATGATAATAAATGATTAAAATTAACTTTGTATCTAGATCCTGCTGAAGACTTCTCTATAACATCAAGGTAAACCTCAAATCCCGATCAGATATAATGGGAAGGGGTACTACATGAAATTTTAGAACTTCCTTTACATATATCATGGAAGGATGATCAAGATAGAAATACTCTCTAAGAGAAAAGAGGTGTTCTGACTTTGTAAGGTGATAACCTACAAAAAATATAATATTATTGCCTTTAAATGTTTTTGGAATACTGATGACAATTTACATAATCATGTTTTTCCATTTCCATTGTCGTATGGGTAATGGTTGTAACATCCCAATGGAATTCTGTCTCTTTGACTTAACATGCTGAAAAACCAAGCACCGAGAGACATAATTGGAAAAATCTATTTCATTCCATCCCACAAGAAATAATCTTTCAGGTCCATGTACATCCTTGAGCTTCTAGGGTGATTAGTGAATGAAGAACTATGAGCCTCATCCAATATCTCCTTCATTAATTATGGTATGGGAGAAAAAAAACCCAGTTTGAACCTTATTATTCTATCATAATCAAGGTTGAACTCAATAACATTTCACAAATTATTTTGTAGCTCCACTTCTTCCTTCTGCACCTCCTTAATGTTCACTTGATTATATGGTTGAGAATTTATTTGATAAAGAATATATTTCCCCACTTTCTTTAAAATATCAGCATCCTTCCTTTTCAAATCGATAAATAATGGATCATTTGTGATCCTCATCGTGGATAGGATAGCATGGTACATTAGACTCAAAGAATATTCATCCTTTTCACATTCCCAGGGTGGTAATGTATTGAGTAGTCGTAATCATTAATCAACTCCAACTATCTTCTTTGACGCATATTCAACTCCTTTTGTTTGAAAATGTACTTTAAACTTTTATGATCAGTATAAATATCACATCTTTAACCACAAAGATAAATCATCCATATATTTATTGAAAATATTATCGAAGATAAATCCAAATCATGTGTAAGGTAATATTTCCCATGGATTTTCAATTTCTGTGAGACAAAAGCTATCACCATATAATTTTTCTAGAGAACGCAACCTATCCTCTTTTTGGATGCATCATTGTAGATCACCAAAATTTATCCACTACAAGGCAATGTGATCTTATGTGTACTAGCTATCCTTCATTTGAGCTCTTTGAAATCCTCTTCACATTCCTCCGTCCATACGAACTTAACTCCTTTCCAATCAACTTGGTGAGTGGATTATATAATCATGAAAAATCATTCAAAAGACATCGATAATATCTATACTAACCAATAAATATTTGGATCTCAATTATTGTTGTTGGTCTCAGCCAACATTAAATAACTTCAATTTTTTATGGATCCATAGATATCCCCTCTCTTGAGATTATGTGACCTAAAAATGAAACATTATAATGCCAAAATCCACACGTGGTAAAGTTTTCATAATGCTTCTCATTTCTCAGGGTCTTTTGTACAATTAAAAAGTGATATTCATGTTCTTACTTACTCTAAGAATAGACATGAATATCATCTATAAATACTACCAAATAATGACCAAGATAATATATAAGGAACATATTCATTAGATCCATAAAGATAACAGGGGATTTAGTGAGAAGAAAATGCATCACTCTAAATTCATAGTGTACATTCCTTGTACGGAATGTAATATATTGTCTATCCTCTTTCTTGACCATTAATTAATTATATCCTAAATAAATATCACTGTTTTTAAAATTATTGATCTCCATGTAGTTGTTTAAAGAATTCATTGATGTGCGGAAGAGGTTATCTTTTCTTGATAGTTATCTTGTTAAGTTCTTGATAATCAATGCAGAGTCTCATTGATCCATATCTCTTATTAACTAATAGAACATGTGCTTCCCAAGGGGACACACTGTGGCATATGAATACCCTATAAATATTATCTTGGATTCTCTTCCTCAATTCCTGCAACACAATTGTGTCCATTCTATATGGTGTCATTGAAATATGAATAACACTAGGTATGATTTCTATTGAAAACTCATCTTCATGATTTGGTGGAATACCTAGTAATTCTTTCATAAATACATCATCAAACTCCCATAATATGTTCTTATTATTAATTTTGAGTTCCTCCCCAAGCATGTGAGATATATAACCTTCATTTATAAGAATCAAGAACCATAATATGGATGAAATATTCACTAGAAGTTCATACACATCCCTACATCAATATATGATAATAGATTAATATGGAATATAAAATGGGACTTCCCTTCCATGGAAATTGATATGATATCCATATAGATAAATCCAATACATTTGAATAATCACATAAAATTTCACTATAGGAATGATCAAATGATTCATATGATGCACCTTCCCACAAACTTCAAGTGTAGAATAATTATTAACTTTTTATGCGACCATTGTTACATTAGGAGTTTTCAAAGATAACTCAACATCTAATTATTGAGGTAATACAGTGATACCCCTATAAAATTATTGAAAAGTAAAATGGTGGGTGGATCTAGAATCATATAAAAAATTTACTATAGAGTGGATGGTAGGTGTACCTTTCACTACTTCATTATCATATTCCACATCACTAATAGCGATCACAAGTGTCTTGCATTAGTCATTGTCCATAAGAGTTTGCTGACATCGATCATCATTAATAAACCTTTTATTTGGGCCTTAATTAGAATAATGCACCATTTACTTGATCTTGTAACAAATAAGTATAGGAGGTGAATTGTGTTTAGCCTCTTCTCTTTTGGATTCATGGGACATATTGTTCCCATCACTTTGGAATTCCACTACCCGATGACCTTCTTTTCCACACAAAAAACATTTACTAGTCCATTTAAGTCAACTTACTCCTTGTTTTTTTCCACACATTGAGAAAAAGGAAAAACTAATCTTTTTAGTGTGGTCTTTATATTTTCCCTTGAATTCCATTTTTCCCTTCTTATCATTCCCATCGGACTGATGGGTTACTCCAATCTCCATCTCAACCATGAGAGGACATCGAATGATTTCATCATATCTATTGAAATACCTTATGGATAATGCCCTAAGGAGACATAGTTTTGATCCACTAAAGAATAGATCAATTTTACTCTTAGGTTGGATAATAATTACATAAGCTTAGCTTGCAAGTCTTGTACGGTTTTCTTCATAGGTACCAATAGAGTCATGATCCTTTTGGTTAAGTTCAAGTAACTCCTTCTCCATCATTGTTCAACGAATATGAGGAAAGTACTTATTAAAAAATAAGTTATTGAACCCACCATATTCAGTGGACTAAATTTCAAATCTTTTCCTCATATTCTTGATAAGGTTCCACCATTGATCAGCTTCACCTTCCAAATGATAGACTGTTAAGATGAATGTTTCATGTTTTGTACATTGGAGAACTAAAAATATCATTTTAGTTGTACTGATCCATTCTCCAGCCACTAATGGATTAGAAGACCTGCTAAAAGAAGGTCGATACTGCCTCATGAATGAATAAAAAATTGTTTCCATCTTTTTCACGTTTTGAAGTCTTTCATGATTCATAGATTGAGAATGTTGTGCTATAATAGCTATAAGATTTTTCATTCCATAACCTATAACATTTGGTTTCTCAGGAGGAAAGTCATTTAATTTCCTGTTGCATTCAGTATTTATGTTGTTCCTTCTTGTTCCATCCATTGACTAAAACCAAGAAGCATAGTGTGATCAATACTAATCATAATGTGAAATCCAGATAATCATGATTAAAATTTCAATTTAGGATACATTGGGTTTTATCCTAGGTTATTCATGATCATTTCTAAGACACTAGGACTGTAACATATACTTTGACATATCCTTGGGGTTATTACAAAGTTTTTCTCATCATAGTTTCCAAAGGATAACTATAATATTCCTCTGATAAAAACTACAACAACCCATACTTTACATACATTGATATTACTTAAAAGTTAATGAGTATTCTTTACAAAATATAACAATACCGTGATATGACCATATGGGTATAGTGTCTTAAAAAACTAGGAAACATAAACAACTAGTTCAAAAAACATCTACATTGTCTCCCACTTATTTTTTTCATAACTAGACTCCTTTTTTATATATTTTACTTAATAACCTTCTTCATGACCTGAGGAAAGGAAACACCTAAAAGGGTGATCTAAAATTCTTATTAAGGTTAAATAGGGTAGATATCAATCATATCATAATCCTAGGACATAAAAGCATAACATTTGAAAATCTTATCCTGTATAAAAAAGATCGTGATATCATATCATGGGATAAACCATAATAGTTCAACGTAATCCAAAAATTCTTAACATAAGACATGAACTTTTGTGTCATACACATAATCATTGAAAATCATTTCATATTAGTCAGTCATCATTACAAAGATCACCATAGCAGAAAAAGTCCATTACTAAACTTAGTTCACTTCCCACTCCAACCCTATATTATAGAACTAGATTTACTTTCCATTCCATACATGTCAATCTCAAGAGATATAAATATTTACCCATTGAATTTTATGGAGATATAGGTCCCACCAATCACATAATTGAATCACTTTTATGTGTGCCATAAATATATAAATCATTCATCATAGTATAACCCAAAGAATAAAATGGGTTTCTTAAACATCATTCCATCATAACAAAATCCATATAAAACAAATAGATTTCATAAATAGAATTTTATAAAAATAAAAATAAAAACTAATAGGTATAAAATACATTAACCAGAACCCTATTATAAAATTCCATCTTAGATAGAAAATAATTTTGATATAACACTTGAAATTAATTCTTGAAGAAAATATTCATTCTTTTTCAAAAACTGATTCTATTTTAAAAGTTTCTTCAAATTTTAAAAGAAAATAATTTATTTGACAATAAATATGAAATAGTGTATAAAAAAAAATCATAGAAATAATTTTTTATGAAAATATAAAAATCTGTTCATGTCGTATAAGTTAAAAAACATTCTCCTCATACTTTTTTCAGAAATGTCAAAAAGTACATGAATTCCAATAATGAAAAAAGATTCCTTTAATATTGTTTAATAAAAATTTACCAATAGGTAAAATTGACTTAAAAAGTTATTGAATAATATATATAATATTACATATTTAGTAAACATGAATATGGATGATAAATATACCCCAATAAATACTTACGTATAAAAAATCTCGGATAATAATGAGATTGAAAAATTATCCCTTACCTTTAGTCTTATTTATTTTGTATGTATCTAAACCTCTTATATAATGATATAAATAATTCCATTAAATTATTATGAAGTAATTTTAATTTTTCTGATATCATATATTATCTTATTATCATCGTTTTGTTAATAACATCTCATTATTAGTTGTTATTCGGATATTAACTATTTTTTGTTCTTTTTCATGTTTTATTGAATAAGTTATAGTTCCCCTTATTAGGTCATAGATATATGATTAAAAACAATATTAACATACTATATACCATATTTATTAACTATTTTTATTTATATAATCAATCATTAGTTAGGATCATGTAGAATTAATTGCATCGCATCGTGTAGACAGTAGGTCATACGTACGCACGAGTGACAATATCATTCCCATATTTTTTGAATGGTATTGAATTGGATGGTGTATAATTTTTAATAATTAATATAATATTGTAATAATAATATATATTTATTATTTACATCATTATATTTATCCAAGTATGGTGGTGGTGAAAAACATATTACACCATGGCGTGGAGACGGTAAGCTGTATGTATGCACGCCTGGTGATTTCATTTTTCCTAGGATGTATATAAGGTGGAATATGGTTTTCTCAGAATTATAATAACATCTCATTTTATAAGTGATACTCGAGTTATTAATTTATAATGAAACAAATTATGAAGAGGAAGTATAATAAGAATGAAGATATAAAGTATTGGTAGAGGAGATTACATCTTCTTCGATGTGTTTCCTCTAAATCACCTCTTGGAGCCCTACAATTCGACTTCGAATAGAAAAAAAACCTCTATAATTAAAATAGAAAATTTCATATGGAAATATTTCATGGTAAAGACAAGATTAATTGCTAAAGTTGATGTTAATAGGCGAGGTAGAAGTTTCCCTTTTAAAATTGAGGTGAGGTGCACTTTTAAAAATGCCAAAAATAATAATTTATAATAAAATAAATCCTTAATAAAAAACATCCACAATGACCCAAATTATAATATTAGATTAGATGAAGTATAAATATCATCAATAAATAAATTTCAGATGTATTTTTTCCAATTTAAACCCTATCTTTCTAATTAAATCATTGTTATTCTATTTAATTTTTAACTAGGGTAAAAAATAACTCAAAAATAAAATGGTAAAATATTTAATTATTTGAGGTAAAATAGACCATAAGTAAATACTTTAGAACATTTTATACCATATCATAATTATTATATATATTTTAAAATGTTTTATGATTTTTAAATAATTTAATAAAATATTATTTTGATAAACAATAAATATTGTCAATTTTCACAACGTTAATTATACTTATTTTTAAAATATTCTGATAAAAATTTTAGATGAAACCAACTATTTTATTATATTAATCAGAGGGAAATTGAATCCATAAAAATCATTATAAATAGTATTAGGACCAAAATTTATTTATTTTAACATTTGTAATAATTTTTTTGTCATTTAAATTGATAAGGCAATTACTACATAAATTTTTTGTTTTTATTTGACATACTTATTTATTGAATAAAAATAAAAAATAAAATAAAATAATGAAGATAAATATTATATATTTCATAATAATAATTGTAACACCCCAGGTAAATAAAGAATATGACATTTTTATATTTATCCCTATTTGTGAATAAAATGTTAATATTAATTTAAAGGGAACACTATGCTTGATGGCTTACCCAATACGCAACAATGAGTTCCTTTGAAATCTTACATTGCACTATAATAAAAAAATAATATTATTTTAAATGGTAGTTAACACCTAGCTATTGTAATGGAGGGAATGAACAGAACTAACTACAAAATGATTATATATGTTTGTCAAATATTTTTTAGAGGATTAAAAATGTGAATGAATTCAATTTTAAGCATAAACATTCTAATATTCTTTAGAAGGTCGATTAACACCCTTTTGATGGCGAACCTCTTTTAAATCCACTTTTTGACAATTTTATGTGTTATATTTGACAAAATAAAATTATTCTTTAGAATCGAGACATCAAAATTTACTTTGAGTAAATTTTTGGTATCTTTCCGATAAAGTTCATTTTTTATGAATAGTGAAAAATGTTGTATTTTAATTCAAAACCTCTTTTTAATCTAATTTATTTATATGATTAGATTATCTTTTGAGTTGTTTTTAAAGTAAAATTAGAATATATTTTTACCATTTAATCCAATAGTGGTCATTGGAATTAATTTCACATTGAAATTGGACTTAAACTAGGGTCAATCTTTTAATAGATATTGTTTCTTAAAAACACGCTATTTGTTTTTGACAGCGGGAATTAATTATTAAATTAATTAATTCAACTTATATGTTTTGAATTTTGTAAAATAGACCTTATTTTTGAGTTCAGAATATCAAATATAGCTTAGGGTGAATTTTTGTTATCTTTCTAAAAAACATCAATTTTTGATGAATAGTGAAACCACTAAGTGGTAGTTAAAGAAACTGATTTTTCATTTAAATGAAACTTTTCCACCTCTGTGTTTTGAATTTAAAAAATCCAAAATACATGGTTGTAATTAAGAAGTAAAATGTGGTTCAATGGGATTAAAATAATTTTTTGGTGAATAGTAACTTTTAACTTTTTAATCGCAATTAGAGGTAATTAGTGTAGTTTAAGGTAAAAATAATGTTTTAATAATATGAGATGAGATTGAAACATGTACTACCATTATTGGATGTGTCATGGCCGACCAAGAAAATCCATGGGTCAACTTGGGGACCCCATGGAGCCACTTTGGAAGGAAAATGACATTAATATCTTTTTATTTAATGTAAAAGTAAAAATGACACAAACATGAGTTGTTTTACTAAAACAATTTTTAAATAGGGTTATACAAGTCAAATATTTGACTATAAATAGTCATTGGAAAGATAAAACGATTTCCTACATCATAGTATTTGTTTTATAATTTTTAGACTTTAAATAAATTAAATTATTTATGACATCATAATGATGGAGCGATTACCACATTATTTAACGATTTAAATAAAATGAAAAGATAATGTAAAATATAAGACCTAAACTTGTCAAAAACCTATTGGATGGGTATATTTAGAACCCTTATCAACTTATCCTAGAATTATATCAATGTGGTACCTTTTAAATCCAAAAATCATTTTAAAATAAAGTAACATTTCTTTACTTTCCAAGAGTGCCCCTGCTCTCCTCTTATAAAAGGCCCCCACCACTATCACCTTACCCACACCTCTCAATCCTTTGGTTTTTCCAAGATCATCCCATGTTGTCTCTCCACATCCCTATATTCCTCTTAGAATCATCACTTTGGGAAGAAGTCTTCCCAAGGAAGCTTTTGAGCTCAAATCAAAAAGAGTTACCCGATTTTAAGGTAATGTCTACACTTGTGTTCTTTTGTTTTATTTTGATTCTCCAACCCCCTAAAATATTTTTATTAATTTATTTTGTAACAAATACAGTATATTCAATATAATAGGATGTTTTTATAATAATAATTAGAGCTAAACATACACACACCTACATCTAATGGTTAAAGAACATTCTGTTTCTGTGGATGGAGAATTTCTCCATCACAAAAAGATGATTGTTCAACACTCATATAACACCTTCAAAGGTGTCCATTAAGATGTAACTATATTTATATATGATATATAATATGTTTATGTTTTACTTATGCTTCTGTATTTTTATTTTGTGGCATACCTTTATGCTTTTCATTGTGGGTAAACACGATAATTTCATTTTAGGAAGTGCGGACTACCGCCCCCTCAAAGTGATTTGATTCGTTAATTCCATATGTGGGATGTATAAAGGATGAATTTTAAGTTATTATATATGATTTATGTTACATATAAATTATGTATATAATTATGGAATTAAAATATACATACCTCTCATTTGGTTTTAATTCCATTAATATGACATAAAAATGAAAGTAGCGTTCATGCGTACGTACGGCTTACCGTCTCCATGAATGGTGCATTTCATTTATTACCTATACATGATTATGTAATATTATAAATACATGTATATTCTGGATATATATGATATATATGATATACAAATCATGAATATAATTCCGGATATAATGAACCTTTGACCAAATGAACAACATGTAATTGTAAGAAGTCCACTTTCGACTTAAGAACCAAATATCGACAAAACAAACATTATTATCTTAAATGATTACATAATGTTTATAACATGGAAATAAGTGATATAAAAGGAATAATGAACTTGAAAAAGGTTCTTAAACAAGTGGAAATTAACTCAAGTTTATTATTCAGGACGTTAAAGAACGATCGAGTCAAGTTGGACCCGAGGTAAGGGATCCAACCTCTCTCTTTCTTTTTAAGTACTCTCTTTTATGTAATTTCTTTTAAGCCCATATTTATTATGTTTGGGGATGTTATTTTATATTCCTAATACTTTAATTTTTATGTTAATATTATGAGAGACCCTATTTGATCTCATAAATCCATTTTTGGAAGTTTTAAGTGGCGCCGTTAGGCTGCCGAGTTTTCGTAAGGGATTTTTGATCTCACTTTTATTCCCGTGACATTTATGCTACGTTTGCCACTATTTCCTTTGAGTGGTGTATGTACTGCCCATTATTATACACTTTGTGTAGTATAATTTAATTTATGGGTATTTACATCTTCATTGTATGACCCTTCTTCCATGGGGTGTACTTTTCGAGAGTTACCCAACTCGGTAAGGGGACCTTTCACCCTCCTCTTTTTAAAAGAATTCTTTTGTTATGTCTTTTAATTCACATACTATTATATTGGGATATGTTATTATATATACTAATTTATGTAAATTTTATGTCCATGTGATGTGATACCCATTATCTCTCTCATAAACCCTTTTTGTAAAATTTTATGTGACGCCGTTAGGATGTCGAATTTTACCAAGGGAACTTCTTAACCGAATTTCGATTTCTTTGGGTTCAACATGTAGTTATTGTATATGTCATCCTTTGAATATGTGTGAATGAACTTTGATTGTTTTAAACTTAATATACACTTATATTGGGTGTATTTATATTTTTCACACAAAATTATGAGATTGATTTATCCTTAATTTAAGGATACCTTCTTTATAATGGATTTCATCTCATTTTACATATCTTTTGAGACTTCATTGTTGTTATGCACCAATTCAATCTTATATGGTGTGTATACTATCCTTTTACATATTATATCTTTAATCCCTTTATTCCCATGATATTATAAAGTTAAGATTAAATGTTATTCCACAATTATTTGTATTCAAGAGTCTCCCATTTTGTTAAAAACTCTTTAACAAAAATATCATTTTAAATGTTTTAAAGATTACTTATTCTAAATATTTATCTTTAATGTCCATGTTTTCAAAATGGTTTTCAGTATTTATTTATATGGACATTAATGTTTTAAATTTATAATTCCAATAAAAGCTTCAAAGTGGTATGGGACACTTTGATTCAAAAGTCTCTTTTAAATGATTTTAGAAAATGGATTGATTAATTCAATATCTTGGAATTACTTATTTTGATTGAAAATGAAATGTTGTTATTGAAATGTTTATATTTTCAATATTTTATGTGTAATGATGGTAATTGGACATTTTACGGGTGGTTATGTGATAAACCAGATGACGGGTGGTGCCGTGAATACCAGGACGAGTGGTTACGTTATAACCTCCAATGCATTGGGTATGGAAGTCGGCCGTATGACTATTCCATTAAGTATGTGTGGAAGTTGGCCGTATGGTTATTCCATTTAAGTATGTTTATGTCCCAAGTTTACTTTATATGTTATGTGTTCTTTATATGGGTTTTATGGTAATATTTTGGTTACAAAAGGGTAAATAATGATATTTTATTCAGTGAAGAGTTTTTACTACTTCCTAAAGGTAAAAGGTATTACTTTGATAAAGTTTACATGGTTTACTTGTTGCTTTGAAAAACTAACAGTTTTCATTCTTTGTGTATCCCTTGCTGAGCTTTTTATGCTCACCTCAAGTTTTTTTGAAATGTTTTTCACAGGACATAATGTGGAATAGGGTCAAGGATGGGATCAAGGGAAAGTCCTGGTATCTAATACATAGAACTAGACATGTTTCTTTTTAAGAGTTTTTATTTTATGGAAATTTAGTAGAAGTGACTACTTTGTAATCTTTTGAGATGTAATAGTTATATCCTAATTCTCTAAAACTCTAAACCTGAAAAGATCCTCAATGTGAATTATTCATTTAATTCAATATTATGTAAGGTTCAAGGTCGGGGCCTTATAATAATTTTATTTCAATTTATATTCTATAAAATTCAATATTTTAAATTTTCTGATTATTAAATTATGAAGGTGACAACATTAACATCATTGTAAATAAAATAATACAAGTGTCATAATCCATTCTATAAGACTTCAAATGGTAACTAACTCAACACTTGGATTCTTATAGCCGATATTTACTAGACCAATAGGTTTTTTTCATGTTTTTTGGTCCATTTATGGTTATTATAATTTTACTAAAAAAATATTTTATTGATTTCTTATCAATTAATTAATTTTTACATCATCAAAGTATTAAATTTTAATGTAATTATTTATTTCCTAAAAATAAAAAAAGTACAATGATAAATAAATTAAAATTATCTTTAAAATTAGAATTTATAATTGAATTTATCTTCTATAAAACCTTATATAAAAATTCTTTAGTCGTTAAAATTTGAGTGAGTCATATTTAACTTCTCTTTTAATACAATAAATCAAATGTCCTAATCTAATCCAAGTGGATTAAAATGGATACCATTTCGACCCAAGTATGATTTATGTCGAAACGCACTCATCCAATGATATTAGGACTAGTGTTAAGGTAATTTTATAATAGCAAACTTACCCATAATTACCTAGTTTACCCTTTTACCATATGAATACAAATTACTGAAGTTACTATTCATAACACCTAAAAATAAAACAAATATATTTAAAAAATTTGAAAATACTAATTCCAAATAAGAATTAAAATTTTTAAAATTAAAAACATAGTATTTTTGTTATTAATTTAAAATCAATCATGTTGTCAGAATGAGGGAACCTGATTTTAAAAGTTAAAACATTACAAATGATTGAATTGTTTTTACATCTGAATTCAATGTATCAATAATTATAATGGAATAAATTATATATTTATGATGAAAATATATTATATTTATACTCTAAAACTATTCAATATTATATTTTAACAATAAAAATTATTTTTAGGGAAAAAAATTTCACTTAAAAGTTTGTGTATTTTTACTATTCATCCAAATTTGAAAGTTATCAGAAAAATATTATAAATTCATCCAATTTAATTTTATATCCCGGTTAAAAATAATATGTTTATATTGTCATATAAAAATTATTAATGTGTCAAAATCATAATTTAAAAGGGGTTCCCCATTAAATGGTAGAAAATTACCCTTTTGAAAAATATAGGTATTTAAACCTCAAATAGGGTTTATTCATACCCTGTGACAAAAATATCCATTAGATGAATAGGAAAAATATTTAATTAAGTATATAACATTTATATTTCAATAATTTCATTTAATAATAGTAATTCACATTACAAATATACATATACATAATTCATTTATATTTTTTCTATATTTTCATAAGTTAGTTTTGATTATTCCTACTGACCAAATGATGTGGTTATAATAGTGATTTTATATCAAAGGATTCTTGTAGTTTGTTTAAAATAATGATTGATTTTTACTAATGCTATTTAATAAAATTTATATAGAGAAAATATTTCATTAAAACATCAGGGTGTTACAAGGCTTCATCAGGATTGGTCATGAATACATGGTATGAGAGTTGATTAACGAGCCTAAAGTGTTATGACACTGAATGGGATTAGGAACATTTATTAGAGTCTATGACGTCTAGATTTGAGGTTTGGATTCATAACTAGAGAAATAGTATTAATGTGTTTGGAGTTCAAATCTCTGGCTAGGGAATCCATTGTTGGGGTGGCGGTCGATGTATCCATTTACCTGGACTCTAATAACCTTCTTCCAGACATGGTACATGTAATAATTCATTGTATGGAAAAAAATTAGTACATGCATAATATAGTAATGGGTTTTTGTTTCCATGTCCTTCTTGAGTCAGCCCCTTATATATGATCTTTATTCGTGGTATATATTAACTACATTATGATGTCTCCACAGGGACAACCAGCTAAGATTTTGATATAATGTCAAGATGAAAAATATTTGAGTGACGAGGCTTCAGTTTAGTGAATCAATGATGAGGTGTTTCCTCCAGTTAGGTACATACAAGTTACACCACCATTTTGGTGGCTCATATATCAATTAGTGGATCTGATGGATGTTTTTAGACATGTTGTAAAAAAGATGGCTCCAAGAGGCGAGGATGATGATACAGAAAGTCTTTTCATGTTATGTGGGTTCTAGAGATAGATACTGCTTAGGTTTTTTGGTGAGATAGTCGCTCTAGTAGTGTAATATAGTCTTGATGTAATGGTCTAGGTTTTCCAACTTGTGAAGAACATTGTACGATCAGATGGTTTAACTTGTGACACTTTTTCTTTAGAGACTAGAAGTTTGATCTAGTTATACTGATAGATGACACAACTCTACTAAGGGTTCATTGTGATTTCTAAAGTTGAAGATGAACTGTGATACATGGTTGTCCAAAACCCCTTCTTAGGTGGTGGACATTTGGAACAAGCATGTGGAGGGAATGTACTAATTATTTAAGGCCCCTGTTGATGATGGTTCTATCAAGGAGAAATTTCATGGATGTATAGGGTGTCCTTAGATCCCTAATATAGTGATGTTTTATATGAGTTTATAAATGAAATTATGGAAGGATAATTCTACCACTAAGACCCATTATTTAGATGTGTTCTAAAACCAATCAAGAGAGTTAGTGCCTCCCAAATTGGATAATGTTGAGATATGGTGGATATGTTTCTTTAAATGTTATGTTTCTGTTTTTTTGATATACTAGGATGTCATATCGTACCTTGCATATAGTAAATAAGTGATGAAGTGAAATGATGAGTTCCATGTAGTAGGATCTTTCAAAGTATTTGAGTTCTATTAGAGGTACATTGTGTTTCTTCACTACCTTGGATGTATTTGTCACATAGAGTTATGAACCACATTTCCCAATGTGAATCCTATATCCATGACCTTCTGATACTAGTGGTTATTTATTCTTAACCATTTGTATTGAATTCCCCTTCAAAGAGGATTAGTTAATACCAACTTCTAATAATAGTGTGACCTAACTCTTGGAGAATATTTAGAGCCTCTTGTTGAATCACAACATAGTTTACATGATACCCTATAATATTTTCCCCAGTATGGACTTTTTTACAACCAATAATGATTAGTAGGTTGCTACGATTGAGTGTATATGTTCTTCTTGTTTGTTGGGATCTATTTTTTATCCTTTTATAAGGACTTATCTTAGTCTGAGCAAGATGAGTTCATTTTCTAGTGGTTATGAACAACTTCTATTCAATTGGATTGTGATAACTTTGGAGTAGAAGACTTTGTGAGATATTTATTTTCCCAAAATTGTGATGGGTATGAGGATGTCTTCCTTTGGTACGTTTTTAATTTTTCGCCACATCGAAAGTATTGATTCTATAGGGACTAGAACCTAGGATCACCTAATGTTTTTTATAGAAAATTATATAGAATCCCTTGAGGTTCATAAGATTAATGTTTATTCAGGAGTTTAATGTGAAATGGGGTTATTAATACCTAGTGTGTTCACTTGGTAATCCTAGTTTTTTCACTTAAGAGGTGGAGGAGTTCTTGAGGTTTTGTGTGGATTGGTACCCTTTGGACCTAGTGACCCAAGGAATATTATTCACTACATATAATAGATGGATTCTACAACCAAAAGTTTTGGAAGAAGTTTTTATCTAAGTGTCACCTCACAATAGGTTACCAATTGGTCTATTTTTGGGGAAGGATGTACCAAAGATGGATTTCTAGAGACACTATAGTTTTAGTGAGTTCTTAATGATGTCATTCAGAATGTTGTATTCCTTAATTAAATTTTGAGACATATAGAATCTATACTTAGACCTTAACTTATTTTTTCATAGTATTCTTCTTTGATGACATCCATCTGTGCTTAGATTCCAAATTGGATCATGTGATACACCTAAGGATAGTGCGGTATACATCCATTCAATAGTTGTTACCCCTCTACTTCATCACAGAGACAGAGAGGAGTAACTCATGTATATCGATTATAAGATGATACATGACCATATATTCACTATGTATATTTTTAATGGATTTTACAATGTTGTGAAGCTCTTATTCATTGTCCGAGGATGGATGTTGACCCAAGTCATGCTGTATAAGGAGGTGAAATGGAGTTTTCTCCCTTAGCAACACTTCTAGTGGAGTTGGGGATATATCACCATCTCTTAGCATTGGTTGGGATGTAAAGGGTGTTAATGAATGTTTTCAGGTTAATATATTGATTCCTTGAATTATATAACTGATTATCAATAAAAATTTTGTGTTGAGTTCAAGACACTTGTTTATCGAGGAGGTATTCAATATTTTTGGAATTCCCTTAATGATCATTGTATACTATAGTGCTTAAATCATGAGACAATTAGAGAGAGTGTGTGGGAAGACATTGGGTAATTGGTTGTGGCTGTGAACTGTGTTCTTACCCAGTTATTCAAACAGTTACAGTTCACTATTTTGGTTCAGGTGACCATGCTTTAAGTTCAGTGGTTTTTTCCATAGTTGGGAGGATCATCTACCATCAAAGGGGTTTTTTATCATTGTGACTATCAACCCACCACTGGAGTCTCACATTTTGGATTCCATGTATGAGAGACCATGTTTGTTACTATTATTCTGGTCTGTGTTAGTGTGTTATTGGGCTTGGTTCATTGTTTTGGTGGAAAAAATGGTTGTACATATGAAACTTATCTATGGTTGAATAAGTACATACCATAAAAATTTGGAGTTATTTATATACGAACAATGAAGGTCTATTGATTTTCAGAGTTCTGGATTTCTAAACAAGATGATAGTCTATCTTTGGGGTTCCTAGAAACTTTATTTCTCCTTCGAATTTATATTTTTAGTGTGGTGGTGTAAAGTTTTACCCCATGAGAAAGGTATTTTTGGATTCATAATTTTATACACATGTCACTTTGGAGTTGGTATGTACACAACTCATTCCGTTATTTTTACGTAGGTAATTTATGGCATGAGAGTGTAGTTTTCTTTTTCATGGAGGGAGTGGTGTTGGGAAATAGAAGTGAATGACCCTTTGTGAGAATGAATTTTCCTTGAGTGTAGGTTTATGTTATCAGAATAAATAATTAAGAGATCTCATGGGAGTTGGATACCAATTTGAGAGTTAATTAACCCATATTCTTATTTAGTTTTTACTTTTTGGGGATGAAAATATTAGAATAGGGAAAAATTTAATGTTCGTTCCTTTTCCATTTAATATACTGAAACATTTCTATGAATATTTCCAATTCCAAGAACTGACATGACATGAGATTTTGAGGTGTAATAATCACTGAATAGATATGTGAATGATATTAAAAATATTAATATAACACACACATTTTTCCTGAAAAAGGATTATCAACCAATAATAGGATTATGATATTGGAAAACTGAAAACCACTATTGAGTTTAAAACACAGGATTTTCCCTAGGCAGAACATATTTTTTTTTTCTGTATTGGATTTTTTTTTAAAATTTCATCATGGGCATAAATAATAATTTATGTGAATAAATAAATTTATTTTTATTTGATAATAAAATGACCTAAAAAGTATCTATATAAACCTAGGTTTAACCATAAATGTTTTCCCATATAATCTTGGTGTTTTTGATAGGATCTGATTGAGTTTTATCCATGGAAGAAGATCGATGGATCGATCCATGGAAATTTGTGGGAAAACAAAAATCTTGGAAAACTCCAATAAAAATTATGTTAATTATTTATTCATTAGTGATTGATCCAAATCTATTTTAAATGCTCGATTTTTTGGTTTTCTCCCCATTTAAATCTTGATATGAATGAAAATTAACCAATTTCTAAATTATTACATGGATCGATCTCTATTGGGTTCTCCAATGTTTTATTTCTCTTCCTAGATCTAGTAATTTGACATATATTTATTCTTTTTCACGATTCTAAATATGAGAAACCTTTTTATTTGGGTTTTTTCAATGATTGTTAAATTAAAACATCCATAGATTGACTACAACATTACGTTATCTGTGTATCTTTATCAACTCATGTAATTATTCATTAGTAATTGGTTGAACATTATTTCGATGATATCTGGGAATACCTTCCATTGTGTGATCATTTAATGGAACAAAGGATCACTGTCATGTGTTTCAAATTTGGATTTGGAGAAGTGATGGAAGAATGAAAATGATAGTGGTATCCCAAAATTTTATTTGATAATGGTGGATTTATGGAGGTGCAAGGATTAGTGGATAGTTCTTCCATGAGTGTGGGGTAGAGTAAATATAATAAGAAACTAGGTTTTGTTTACTTGAGGAACATGATAATAGGATAATAATAATTTAATAATAAAAATAAATGAATAGATAAGGCTATGTGGATATAGGAGATTGCACGAGATATGGGGAGTTGTGAAACCCAACATTAAAAAGATTCAATATATTATATAAATAATATTCTAAATAATTGTGGGGGAATGGAAAGGGGATTATCACATGGAGTACCTGTGTGACGTGTGTGAGATGCAAGTAATTGGAATCCATAATGGGGTGTTGGAATTGTTATTGGAGTGAGTGTGGCCTCTCCTCGCATCATATAAGTGATGATGATGATGATGATGATGATGATGATGATAATAATAATAATAATAATATATTTAAAACTTCTTTCTAACATAACTCCTCTATGCCATAATAAATTGATGAGTTGTTGGTGGAATTAAGGTCAAGGTATTGAGATGGTAAATTGAGGACCAATGATGTGAACTTAATTTAGTCTTGTATATTTGTTCCAAGGAGACCCAATTAATACTAATACTAATAATATTAATCATCATCATAATAATAATAACAATAATAATAATAATAACATCAACAATTATTAATATTATTATAATGGAAAATAGTATTTGACATTACTTCTCTATAAAATATCGAAATGAATAACATTATGTAAGCATTGAGACCCTAATATTGTGTAGAATGTTTAAGACCATTGTTGGGTGAATAACTCAGACTCATGGCTCAGGCCCACGAAGTGTTCTATGTATGTCTTATAGAATATATGTATTTTAAGTAACAATTTTGGGAACTTGAATTCCCTATCATAATAATTTTTCTATATGGATCACAACAACATGATTTGTCATGTCATTCAAGGCATTTTGTGGTGACATATGAGTGGATTAGTATATTATCCATTCAAACCAATGACCATCCCCACGTGTTCATTAATATTTTTCCCAAATAATATATATGAACTCATGTAGACCAACCTAAGTAGTTTTCCATGAAAAATATAGCGAGGAACTTTATTTTTTAATTAGATATACGATGTGAGGTGATTTAATAAATATTATTATTTCTATGAAGCTTAACTAGTATCACAAGAGTGTGTGCTATTGGTCCATTCCTATGATGGTTCAGTGTTGTATCTCATTCTCGTCATAGAGGGTGACCCCTCTATAGTATCCTCATGATCAATACTTTGTAAGAGAGTTCTCTTATTCTAGAGTAAGATGTCCCAACCCACTTTGACTAGACCCCTCAATGGCTTGAAACATGTATCCCTATGAGTGGGCCAATGTGATCCTCATTTAATTCATTCTTTACAAAGGTGTGTTTTTTGTAATTTTTAGGACTTATAATTACATGGGAATCGATCCCCTATATAGGTGGATGTTTAAATTAGGTTCTTGTGTCCCCCTAGTGAGCCCTGGTTTTTGACCCCCTATCTGTTTATCAAGATCTATTCTTTTTAATTTGGTGTAGTCCAACCATATAAATTTATTGAATGAACCCTCTCGGTATCATCATGATTTTCAGGGATAGAACTAATCTGTGTGTCCTTTGGTATGAGTGTCATCAGTGCGAGTATAGGTCATGGATTGTGTTCTCTTGGATGATTGTTATTTAGAGCCTTTGAGCAGAAATGCTATGCTGGAAATGCTATTATAGCCTTACCTTGAGCATGTGTGTCTATTATAATTATATTTGGATGTTATATTTTATGTATAATAATATTATGGACATATACATTGATGAGATGACTACTATTGAGACCATTTTAGTGTATTTTGTTTTATTTATTTTCACAGATGTCAATGAGTGTGTCAATGATGATCAATATGAAGAAGGAGATCTCCCACGTCAAAGTTGATGTAGAATGGAAAACTAGATGAAGATTTTATGATTTATATTTCCCAAATATCATATGTTTTGAGAACTTGTGATTCAAGAAATATTAAGGAAATGGGGATAAAAGGTGATGCCGATCATATTCAGTTTTGATTGGAAAGAAAGATATTTTTGGAAGACTGGGAAGTTGTAGTACATTCCAATGAAAATATGACGATGTTAAAGGTGTTTGATTAAAGACTATATATCACAGAAGATATTGTTCATGATGAAATTAGTTTTTTGTTGAATAAGATAGATGATAGTGAAGCCGCATTGGAATTTTGCGTGTAAGGTATGATTCAATGTAATGACATCCAAAATGGAAAAGGCATGAAGTGCATAAAATATTCAATAAGTTCATGAAATATGAAGTTGTCACAAAATAGAACTATGTTCCCAATGTGATGTCAAATGGGGTTTGCGTGATGCGTCGGGATCTTGCATGACACATTAGGTTTTTTGGGTGTGGGGTTCAGTGATGCATATAAATAAGAGGTGAACACCTCTCATTTGAGAATATCTACACTTAGAGAAAAAGATAGATATGAAGCATTAAAGAATTTTATGTAAATGGAGTTTCATGAAAGAAGTAATAGTTTCATGTATGAACAGAGAGTAGCACACAAGAATAGGGTTGTGTGAAAGATTGAGGTTGTGCACAAGAGTCCTTCCACAACAAAAGTTTAATCTTACATGAAAGGCATTAAATTTGCATGCATGAAATTCCTAAAGGTTATGAAAATGATTGGACTCATGCAAGCCTTTCACAAGTTTTAATCACTCTCATGATCCATCTTCTCCCAGAAAATAATACCTTGAACTATTCTGCTACACAAAGAGAAGAATATAACACACTGACACGACTAGTGTTTAACACCCATGATGTGCTTCCTGAAGAAACTAATTCATGAAGCTCACTGCTTTCATAAATATGATCATCCTCCTATTTTCACATTAATTCCATTATATTTGTAGGGTCATTTTCTATGTGAAGAAGAACCAAACGTGCATCTAAACTCATATCCTCACAAAGGAAAAAGGAATTATACTGATACACTCATGTGTTGGTGTTGATAATTGAATAATGATATTAAGAAACTGCTGCACTATTCCATATTATGTTGTTTTAATTAAGAAAAAGAGAGTGGAAAATATATATTAATTTATTCAGGACATAACAAATGTGATGACACTAAGCTGAGATTGTCCTCGTTGTTTTCACAATCACAAATAGAGTTTGTGATCCTATCATGAATAACATTATGTTTTAGTGTATTTGGGTTTTAATTGAATAAGAAGGAGAAGAATATTGTGAAGCTTTCCAGTTTACAACTATTAAGTAGAAAGAAGGGTTACATGCATATTGCTAAGTAAGTACTAATTGAAGAAAGGAAGAACAATGTAGCTGTGTGATATCAAATGGTTCTAAATAGGTGTAATAACTAATTTATGTTAGAAACCCTATTCAATAGGGAGAAGACTATCTTGGGAGGTTGTATAAAGAACCAGCAAGGTGCTAAATGTGGAACTAGGTCATAACCAGTTCAGAAAGAGGATTATTTCCTTTCCCCAACCAAAGTGTAGGGGATCACACTATCTAGAGGATTGTTTTCCTATCCAAAACACTGTAACAGTTATCACATTATTGTGGATAATCCATGCACTGGTCATTCCCATGTTGGGAAAGGATGTATATTATCTTATTTAGTAGTAAAAATTGTAAAAATATCACGTGCATACTTTTAATTCTTTCTATAATTTCATGTGACAAGGATAAGAGAATAACAGAATCAAGATCGTAACAGGTCAACATGTATATGGATAAAAAGATATAATTGGTTTAATAAGTCCCAACATCGATTCCCCCCTCTCACTATTAGTCATATCACAAATTATTCCTCTCAATTAGTATCAAATCACAATGTTCACATATTTTAGATTATCTACATAGAATATATTATTGTTTGAAGACTTAAATTTCCTTCCCGAGTTAACAATGAAGTTCAGATTTGGTGAATATTTAGTTATCTCTGAGCAGAAGGCCATATCTACAAAGACCATGATGTGTACGAAAAATAAGGAGAAGAACAATCTGAATAATAATTCCCTCTTATCTAAATTAGATGATGTTTTTATCTCACCATGCCTTACTAACAAGGAAGATTTATCAGGATTGGAATATAATGATCATGTGATTAAAGTTTCCACCAAGAATATGGATGACCTTCCCACCTCATGTGATCAAGAGGTATGTGTTATTACATTTGAAAATTATTCTCATGATGAAAATTCTAGCACTTGTGGTGATGATCAATCTATAAACTTTCAAGAGTTATCAGTTGATAGATTAATAATGATTATATATAGTGTTCCTGGGGATATTGAATCACTTATTTTAGGAGTATTTGAGTGTATGCAAGAAGATATCAACCTACTGGAATAAGAAAATGTTGTTTTGGAGAAGGTATTAAAATAAAATATTTGTGAATATTTTAGTATATCTAGACATGTTTGAGCCTTTGAAGAAAACAAAGAATTTGAAATAAGTTCCTCAAAATGGTTCAAAGAAGATAAATAAAATGAGCGAGTCAACAAGACTCTATAAGAGAAGATCCATGCACTTGAAGATGAGCTGAAGAAGAGTGTTGATTTCAAGGGTTTATATTTTAAAGAAACTTCCCAGAATATAAAAAAACCTGAATCCTTTTTACAAAGAAAATTTATTTTGTATGAAGGTGAAGTTGAAAGATTGAATAAGTCCTGTGAAGGGAAGATCATTATTTTTGAAGATTAGAAAATCACTCTCAATATGAAATGATGAGAAATGGAAGCTTAGTTGGACAATCTTGAGAAGACACATATTGAGGCTTCTCATAAGAAAGAAATAGTGGCTGCTGGAACTAAATGCTCATTGGGGGGATTCTAAGGGTAAAATACCTCCAACATTAGTTAAAAATATCATTTCTTCACTTGATGATCTATCACAAGCAGCTGAGAAAGAAAAGGTACCATCTATGGAATCTTGTACTCTTTTTTCTAAATGTGTTTCTATAAAAAGTGATGATTAAAGAAAAATGATTAAAAGTATGAATGAGGAAAGGTAATGATATACCAACCACCAAGGTTAGGGTGGATAAAAATAATAAGGTGGAATATGGCTCCCCATGGAGATCACAAAACATAAATAAGAAGCCCCAACAATCTAACATAGAAGATATCTAGAAGTCAAGATTTGTTGGTTAATGTTGTTCCTGCAATAGCTTTGGTCATTGTGCATTGGATTTTTTGTGAAATACATTACATAAAAAAGTATAGAGAAAACCTACATCAAGGGGAGAAAGCCAGAGAAGAAGAAGAAACATACAAAGATCCCGAAGTATCTGTATACTGAAAACAGATTTGGAATGCTTGATAACATCTCTGATGTTTTTAGTGGGAGTGGTCACAAGGTGGTACATGTTCATCTCAACATGCATCCAAACAAGACAAGAAAATAATATGACAAAATCTTTCTAGTAATGAAGATGAAACCTTGGGATGAAACTAGAAAAATATTGTAAATACAAATTATCCCAGGAAGATTCCAAGATTGAAAGGTTGGAAGTCCTTTGATTTTAAATCCATGAATTTTAATGGTGGTGCATCTAAAATAATTTACCAATAAGGTTTAAACTCATAAGAAACCATGTAAAAAATCCAAACATGATGCCTCATAATATTTGGAAAGAATGAGGAAAATTGGAGATTTACATGTCAAGGATAGTGCCAAATTAAAGGTAAAAATTTCACATGATGATAAAAAGGTTATGTGTGTAATGTGACACATGACTGGTCATACTGTTTGAAATTCCATTGAATTTATTCAAACTCAAGAAGAATATCTTTAGAAGATGAGAGTTTCACTAGGATATTGTAGTTATTTGAAATATCTAGAAGAAAGAAGGCTTGCACACAAAGAGATTGAATAAGTTACAAGATCCACACAAGTGTATCCATAATTTAAGATTATATGTGAAAGTGTGAAGAGTGGAGAAAATGGATCATCTTGGTTAAGAAAATCATCTCAACCTTGAAGTTCTCATTGATTAAGCAAGAAGGATCCACCATATTCCATTATATTTTTTTGTATTTTATTTGATATGATAATGTAGGGAATTTAAGGTTAGGAAATTTCGTAGGGAGGGAACTAGAGAAATAATGATGAGAAGTGTTCCCCTTGAGGGGAATAAAATAAAGAAGCGGCCAAAGTTAATATTTCAATCAGTATCGACATTATTTTTTTATAAAATTCTATTACTCTGAAGGTTGTTTGAAGATCATGTCATTGGAAAAGGTATGTCATTTCTCAATATCTCATTCTTGGTTAATAAAAATAAAGATAATTCAATAAGGGGGGGAGGTAACTTAATTAATCAGTGACATAAGAATAATAGAAGTGTACCAAGGTCACTTATCTTTCCCATTACACATGATTTTTTTGATCCATTTTTGGAAGTGAGTGCAGGAGTTTTAGGTTTTCTTTTCTTAAAAGGATTTCATATCTTTAGCTTATAATGAAAGTGGAAATACCCTTAAAGACAATTTTATGAGTTCAAATCTCATAAGCTATCATATTAGTGGGTATTGGAAAACTTTATTTTCTAAATAAAATCTTATTGTTTTCTACACTGAGAATTTCTCCCAGTAGACTTAGATTGAAATGATTGATGTAACACTGATTAAGTTTGAATTGATAATTTTTTCCCATGAACATTTTCTTGCTTCTTAATAAGGGGGAGATAAGTTAATTGAATGTTTGGGGGAGAGAACGAAGTGAAGGGTAGATAGAAGAATCAAATTGACACATTCATTTGAAAGAGAACATTGGATATTTCTAAAAAATACAAATGGGGTGATTGTTGGGACCACATTAGTGTATGAGGTTGTATTTGTTATCAAATATGTCAATGAGGTTGTCAGTGATGATAATTATGAAGAAAGAGATCTCCAAAACAACGTTGATGGAGAATGGAAATATAGATTATGCTTTTCTAATTTATATTTCCAAAATATCACAATTTTTTAGAACATGTGACGAAATCCTTATGAAGGAAATGTGGAGAAAATGTGATTCCATCCATATTTAGTTTTGATTGGAAACAATGATGTTACTGGGAGACAGATATGTTTTAGTACATTCCCTTGAAAACATGACGATGCTAATGGCCTTAAATCCAATACTATATGTCACAGAAGATACGATTCATGATGAAAGTAGTTGTTTGTTGAATAATCCAAATGACAACGAATTTGCATTTGAAAAGGATGTTGTGTACATATTTGAATATGGCTTGGTATATTCCATGAAAGCGGATTTCCTATATCCAAACATCCAAATATAGAAAAGGAATGACTCATACGAATGATTGGTTTTTTTATGAAATATTGAAAAGAGTTTGGAATGTTGCATATAGGTAATGATTCAAGTTCAGAACATCAAAAAATGGAAAAGTATTTAAGTTATTGAAAGATTCAGGAAGTGTGTGAAATATGAGATTGGGATGAAAGATACTCATGCGCCCAATGAAACTTCAAATGGGGTTGTGCACGACGTGTCTAGATCTTGCGCATTGTGTTAGGGTTTTTACGCCCAGGGGTCAGCAATGTCTATAAATAATAGGTGAGTCCCTCTCATTTGAGAAGCTTGAAACATAGAGAAATATTGATCTCTAAAGCACATAATAATTTTATGTAAAGAAAGTTTCATGAAATAAGTAAGAATTTCATGCCAAAAAGGATATTTTAACACAATAAGATAGTTGCACACAAGATTGATGTTGCGCGCAAGAGGACTTCCATGTGAAAATTTTCATCTTGCATGCAAGGCATAAAAGTTGCATGCAAGACACCCCTAAATGTTTTGTGAGATATTGGAGTCCCACAAGCCTTTGAAAAGTGTTAAGAACTCTTGAAGAAGCTTCATGAATAATATAATCCTATGAGAAATTTGGTTACATGAAGAGAAGGAGATATAACACTCACATGACGGGTGTTTAACACCCTCGTGGTGTTTCATGAAGAAATTAATTGATGAATATCACTACTTGCACAAAAAATGATCATTCTATGGGTTGTACATTAATTCCATACTATTTAAAGGGGTGTTGTCTATGTGAAGAAGAACCAAATGATCAAATAAACTCATATCCACTAAATGGAAGAAGGAATTATACCGATACACTCATGAGTTGGTGTTGAGAATTGAATATAAAGATTAATACACTACTACACTATTCCATATTATATTATTTTAATGAAGAAGAAGAGAGTGTCCAGTCTCTTTTCAATTATTCAGGCCATAAAATCTATGATGATTATAAGATGAGATGGTCTTCATTTGTTTGGAAATCAGAAATGGAGTTTTTGATCCTAGAAAAAAGAAGAATATGTTTTAGTGTAATTGGTTTTTCATTTTGTAACACTAATTGAGCTTCAAGAAATAATTTTAGGGAAATGAACCACAAAATCGGAGGAACGATGACAACGATGATGGTGATGATGTAAACTCATTCAGTCGTTGTCATCGTTGTCATTAGTCCTCCAGCGTCGTGATTAATTTCCAACAAATTCTTTCATGAAGTTCAGTTAGTGTTACAAAATCAGCTGTTCTAACCTCTATTGATGTTTGTGTACTAAAAAAGCTCCTTTCTCAATTTTTATAACCTCTATGTAGTTTTTCACACAAGTAAAACCAATCTCTATAATGTTTTTGGTATAGTTTTTATGATTTTTTTGGTTCATTTTTAGGTTTTGGGTTTATGAATTCAAGGGTATAGTCTAGGTTTTATGTTTTACGGTTTTTAATTTTGAGATTACTATATAGGGGAGATGTGTTTGGGTTTAGTGTTCTAATTTTAGGTTTTTAGGTTTAGAGAACCAAGGTAAAAAGAAGAGATAACAACATATATTTTACAGTATGTTAATCTTACAATGAAGATAATACATCATTATGGATGAGAGTGTGAACTCAACCCACCAATTTTAGGGTATCATTTCTGGTTGTGAACTTCTTGATTACATATGGTGCATCTCAAATCTATCCTTGTGCATGAGGCCAGTCCATTTCATTCCGTATCCTACTGGCCTTCGGTCTCCTATGGGGACGTAACTGATTTATGTAAGGTATCACTATTGGATAGACTTCGGTAATTGGGAAATAATGAAAATCCCCAATAGGTGTCCATGGTGTACCATAATAGTTAGAAATGGTGTCCATATGATACACTAGATCAACATTTTCTTCGATTGATATGTTCACAGAGGCAAATTATGGGATGGTGTGTTTGCTTGGAAACTATAAGGTTTGAAAGTTTCCACGTTGACATTGCCTCTTTTCAAGTAATACCTCCATTTTTTCACCAATTCTATTTGTGATAGGGTCTTATCTCTCTTGAACTTCAAATTTAGAGTCTTCTCATTGAAAAAGGCAGATATGATAATAATAAGCTTCTTCAATAATATTTTTAATCTCTCGTTGAAAGTGTCTTCTGTTCTACTACCCCTGTTGTATTCCATATGATGCTATTTTTTGTCTACCAACAAAGTAATTCACACAATGACATAATATATCATGAACTAGGAAAATTATAGGTAACTTGCGAAGCCCATTCAAGACACCATTGATACACTCAATAATGTTTGTGATCATGTGTATGTACCACTTCCCCCTATCATATTCCAATGTCTATTCTTCTTTTGAAATTAACATCATATAATCATAAACTTCTTTATTATCCATACAGATTTATTTAACACATTCTTCAAACCACCGTTGATCTAGATCATATTCTACACAGAAGATATGATATTTTAAATAAATTGATTTTTTTACATTGAAATAGTAAAAAATAACAAAGTCAATGCGTTCCAAGCCTCATGATTTCATTATTTATCGATTCATTGTGTAATTATTTATGCACATTGATAGAAATGTGTCTAATGAAAATATAATGATGTGCATTTGGGTATTTCAACGTATCAGGATCCAAATTGATTGCCCCATTAATTTCCCGATTTCGATCAAATATTAAACAAACATCTTGAATATTGGTGAAATGGTTGATGATACATGCCAAAAACCAACTCCATGATTCATAGTTCTCATTCTATATAATGGAAATGGAGAAAAGAAGAGGTGAATTGTTACTATATTGGGTTTCCACAATCAATAATACTCCCTTTTATTTTCTGTATAGAAACTCTTTATCAATCAGAATGAATAGTTTTATGAAACAAAATGGGTATAAAAAATGGATGAATGCTGTGAAAAATTGATGAAATTGAACATGAGATGGATGAAGTCGGTTATCTTGAGACACATGTTTGTTTGCATCAAGTTGGAATAAAACTTGGTTATGATGCCTTAATATTTCTAGCAATTCAGCCAACACCCGATACGATTCATCTCAATCACCATAGACCTTCATAATTTCCTTCTATTTTTCTACACAAGACTTATTATAGGAAATATTATAAACAAATGATTGTTGTATCCTATCTTGAATAAGGGATATCAGAACATCTTGGAATGTACTAATCATCTCAACGATAATGGATGACACAAATTATTCATCCAATTAGGCATGATCATGTTTCAGGCTTGGTGGAATGAAAGTATGAGATGCCTCAATGCTTGAGATTCTCCAACCTCAAATTCAATGACTGGAATCACCATAAAGTACAATCTACTATCATCCCCATACTTTTCACACAATATAAGTTATTTACTATAAGAGTATTACTCAGCTATATATCTGCATTTCCTCTCAATGTGAAATCTCTTTAGCGTGATTTTTAATGAATCATTACTTGGAAAATTCCTTCCAACATATAAGGTTTTTTCTTGCTCACTAAAACTATTTGGTACAACTCTAGGAAACTCAATTGCAGGAATGAGATCATTATTGTCAAATTCAGGCACACGTGTCATTGATTTTGAATAAGATTCAAAGAGTGGTGGATGATTTTTTGTAGGTCAAGGCTATTGTACAAATAATTCATTTCTCAATAAATCTTCCATAAATTCCCCTAGTCCATCCTCATCATCACTATTGTCACCATCCATTCCATCATTACGAAACTCCTCATCTGAAGTCCGATTAACATGCATATCCGAGATATCATCTAGGTTTTCTTCTTCTACATCATTTAGAATAGGCTCAATTTAATGTGGCAGAGTACCTTCAAGTACTCTTGTATGTCTACGTCTTCGTACTTCTAGAATTTGTTGTTGCAAAATCTAAATATAAATATATAACTCCATTATGTTACCTTCTCAAAGTTGAGAAAATAAATTTATTTCTTGGACCCACTATGAATCCACAACCAATGGACAAGCTAGACAGCACGATGTTGCTAGGAATTCAAAAAATCCTATAGCTTATAGACTTGTTATATTTATCGAGTCCTAGATTTAAGGAACCAAGAATGCTATCTTTAAGTTCACTTAGGTTTACACAATCAAATTTACTAACCACTGTTATTGGATGTGTACTATTAGAAGCTCCTTGCTCAGTTTGAATAACCTCCCCATTGTAGTATACACAGGCAAATATGACTCTCTGTGTTAAAAATATGTTTTGATCAAAATTTTGATAGTGTAACAAATATTAAAAATTATGGTTGGCCTTATAATATTTATTTGAATGTAATTTTAGGATGCCATTTTATACCCTAAAATATGCTAGTAATGTTTCATTATATTAAAATTTATTAGAATATAATTCACATAATATTTGGAAACTGAGGTAAAAAAGTAAAGAAACCTAAAATTAGTTTATTTATCATTGATAAAACGATAACTAAGATCATATAAAGTGAAATAAATAATAACAAACACATGAATTCTTTATAACATACAAGAAATTCCATGACATCTTTCAATATAATGTGGTTTGGATGGGATGAGCCTCACTTCAGTTATGAGGTAAAATCCAGCTTATTTTTAACTAGAATCTTAATAACATATTCAGAAGATATGTACATAACTTTTGAACTTTAAAAAGATTTAGACCTTCTAATGACATACCATAAATGTCATCTTAGATTCCATTATAAGTCAAAGAACGTGTAAAAGTTCAAAAGTGAAGTGCATATATTTTGAAGATGTTATTAACCTACCAATTAAAAATAAGCTGGATTTTACCTCATGTATGATGTGAGACTCATCTAATGCAAAAAAAATTCTAGTGAAAAATGTCAAGGTATTTCTTGTATGTTGTAAATTATTTATGTGTTATTTATTCTTCTTCATTTCACTTTATATGATCATCAGTATCATTATCTAAGAATTATATGGATTCATTTTTTAATAATATTCTAGTCATTAATGAATAAATAATTAGTCATTACTAATAATAACTATTATTTATAAACTATATAATATTTACAGTACTAAAATTTTAAAACATTTTCTTATATCCTAAATTATGATACTAATGTATCTTGGTACCATTTTTTACTAAGTTAGTCATTATTTAATCACTAGTTAATCATTTCTATGCTAATTATTATATATTAATTATTCAATAACTCTATAATAGAGAATAAAAAACACATAAAAACACATGAATGATTTATAACATACAAGAAATAACAACATTTTAAAAAAAACATGATGTGTATGATATGATCCCAAAATCGTAATTGAGGTGAATCCTAACTGATTTTATTTGATAGATTAGTAACAGATTCTACTTGTATGTACTTAACTTATTAATTACATATCTTTAGATGATGTTATTAAGCTACCAAATAAAAATAAATTGTATTTTACCTCACTTATGAAGTCATGCACATATCATCCAAACCATGTTTAATTGAAAAATGTGAAGGTATTGGTTTCATGTTGTAAAAAATTCATGTGTAAGATAATGTGTTTGTTCTTTTCCATTTTAGTTAATATAATCATAATTTTCATTTTATCAATGATAAGTATTATTATCTAATCATTACATGTATTCATCTTTTAATCCTAAGTTATTTGTTAATTAATATATTATTAATCATTACTAATAAAAACTATTATTTATGAACTATGTAATATTTATGATACAAAATTTTAGAAAATATCGTTATATCAAAAAAAAATTATTCTAATGTTTCTTAGTACAATTTTTAACAAATCAATCATTCTATAATCACTATTAAATAATTATTAAGTTATTATTAATTATTTATTCATTAATCATTGATCATGTGACATTAAATGGTTAATTATTATTAACTAATCATATGTTTTTATTTTTAATCCTATGTTATTCATTAATTTATATATAATTAATCATTTCTAATAATGAGTATTATTTCTAAACTATATATAACTAATTAAACTACTTAATAAAAAACATATTTAAAACTGACTAATAAGAATTAAATTACTAATAATAACTTTCATTCTTTAATGACTCTATCCTTGTCCATTTAATTATATATCATCAAAATTATCATTTTATAATTGATAGATATACTGATTTTATTATTCTTTTCTTAGGTATTTTTTGTAGTTTATAAAGTAAATACGATTCATCTTAAGAATATTCATTTGGAGTGTCAAACTAGGAGTGTATCCAGGCCTCTTATTGTGCACCAATTCCTATTTGAGTCTAGCTCAAAGTGGTGTTTTCAGGTTTTACCCCTAGGTACATATATTCTTGAGCCACATCAACTTGTTTGTATCCATACGTGGATTTTATTTCTTAGATAACCACATAATATTTATGCTAACAAACTTTTAGAAAACTTAATCCTACTTTATTATATACATAATCTATACTTAATCTCTACATAATCATTAATAATAATAATTATTATATAAAAATTTATATAACTAATTAATCCACATAATAAACAAAATCTTTAGAACTAACTGAACTACATAAAAACTGAATTGTTTTGAAATAAAATGTATTCAATTAAAAAAATAAAAAATTAAATTAAATAAAAAAATACCACTAAATGATGCATCGCAAAAAACCGGGATTTATTTTGGACCACAGAATACACTACACAGAAACAGAGTTTTTTTAGGGAGAGAAGCAGTGGAATGAAGGGACATGGGGGAAAATTGAAGTGAAGAGAAGCGGGATGGGTTTCCTTTTATAGAGAGTTTAGGGAAATAAGACACCCCCACCACCTTTTCCATGTCATCGATTTAGGTCAAATGCAGTGGGGGGAAGGAAGTCGGTAGAAATGATGCCGCCATTAAAGCATATTTTTGTTAGAAAAATTAACTTTTTCCTTTTATAATTTTTTTTCATAAAACATATTAAAACAATTCCAACTCTGCTATCATGCTACACAAAATGGTGGATCCATGCAACTCCTATGCGCCCGTATTGGTGTTCTCATCTTCCTATTATGCAAGATTATAGCTTATCCCAAGCTGGATCCCCCATATGTGATCGACCCTCATGGGTCCCACATATGGCAGTGGTTGAACTAAATAGGTATTTCTAGTCGGTAAACCATTTTTTATGAACTCCATTAAAAACCATATCAAAATCCATATAGTAAAAACCCCAAATCATCCTACATTAATATAAAAATAAAACAATAAAAATACCAAAGTAAAAAAACTCAATTATTCTCCATTTTGTATTCAGTGATAAATTACAAATCTCACAACTTCTTTAAATATTTTGACCACTATTTCAACAACCAATAAAACGTTTTTTCTGAATTATAGGCATGTTCAACAATAAGGACATTAAAACTAATTGAAATTTCAACTTGTTAACTAATTGAAAACAATTTAAACATTAAAAAACAACTTAGATTCTTCATTGGGTCCATTCTATTTTTTTTAAAAAATTATTCATTTAATAGAAGGGATTGAATACAATTATGCATAATCCAACCCATGTGATCAATTCCATTTATCTCATTCAATTTATTAAAACATGCAAACAACATTTAATATATCAACGAGGTCACTTAGAGGGTGACATGGTCATTAAAAAATTTGACTACCTGAGTAATTCCATGTATAGGATAAACCAAACTTTTATGTGGTGCATCGAGAACCATTAAAAACTATATATCAAGGGAAATTTGAATTTAAATTTAATCTAAAGGCTAAGTATGTGTTCAAATGTGGAAATTATCTATGAAGGAAAATTCAAGGTGGAACACACTAGGGGTTTCCATAAGTGTTTCATCCAACCTCTAATCCACTAAACAAGGATTAGTGAACTTGTATCGAGGTGCAAGGGTCAACTAGACATGAAGGACTTAATATAATCATGATGCTTGGGTAAGGCCTACATGAGGCACAACTATGTAGCTATGAAAACTAAAAACTCAAAGGGAAAACTAAATGACTGATAACCTTAATGTTGTAGATGACTCTTCGCTAGATATCAGCTTTAGAGCTATAGAGGACTGAAAGAGATCAATGAAATATTCCATCACCCTGATTGTAGGTAAAATGATCCTACATAAAAATAGCTTAATGTATTGGAAGGAAAATTTAAATATGAAGTAATATACTAGGGGAGGTCACCTTGAGGAATACAATGCTTCTGAAAAATCAGAAATCAAAAATTGGATGTGGGAGTTACTTCAATTCCTAACATAGGGTGATCTTGATCTTAATGGAGAATAATAGGGGTGTTGGTAAACTGGAGGAATAAATGGAAAATTAAAATATGGTTTTAGGTTAATTGGGGATAAAATTGGTTATTTCAGCCTAAAATATCGAGGTGTGTGGTATGGTCACATAGTTTGGCCAAAAAAATGGGAAAATCATGCTTAGTTTCATACTAATTGGTGTACATCACACGGTTAGACACACCATTTCACATACCATCTACAAACCATGAAAATGGCTTTATCCCATACCTACATCTAGAAGCATGACCATGTTACTTAGGTTGCACGGTTACAAAAAAACTATGAAACCCTGTTTCTTCTTCCCATTTTTAGGCTCTAGGCTTTAAACGTTCCCTAGACGCACCATGTACATCTTTAGATTGAATATAAATCACATTTAGGGTCATTTAAGGAATTAAAATTCAAAAACTTAAGATTCATACCTTCATTGAAAATGTGGATCGTTACACCTATGGTAAAAAAAATTATTTTTAGACTAATTTATTACATAAAAAAATATCCAAGACCACATCATAGGAGAAATTATAATTCCTTCCTAAAACACTTCTAGGAAAAAATGGTTCAAATTTATCATCATTTTACACAACCCGTGCCAATGTAATTCATTATAAACATACCACCATAAATTATTCTCACCCTTGTGAAGCTTAAGTTTTCTTGGAAAATAAACGATCTAACTCCAAGAATAGGCACAACTGAAAATATATGAACTATCAGATAATTGATTTTATAGTCTCTACAAGTCTCTCCCAAAAATAAATATATTACTCTCCAACTGATCTGATTTTCCCCACCATATGATTACGCTTATTTTCTCCCCTAAAATGTAAAACCATGTGCTCTACTCTATTTCCATTAACAAACAAAAATAATAGACATGGAAAAACAACTCACACCTAAGAACCAATATGAAAACTATAATAACCAATGTTCATTCCTAGAACCCAAGGAACAACAACTTATATGACTAAATTACAACTTGAAATCAGGTTCACATCCTCAAATGGAATATGGTGCACTCTACATCATAAGGTTTTCCTTAGACTACCCTCGAACATGAAATTGGACTCATGGTCATAGAGTAAAAGACCTAATGAAGATTGTATGGAAGACCTAAAATTACTGACCATCACATGAACAAATGTTTGTTCTAATAAAAAAATGTACCCTCGATAGCCGTCTTCAAAATCAAGGAATATCTTTCAAGAAAATATCAACCACTCTACCACCCTCTACTCGAGTATCAATACAAAACCATAAGAATCCATCCATGCTCTCACTACACTACACAATGTGAAACAAAACCAAAAAGTGATAACAACCCAACCACACTTTCCATATGAATCCATCCATGGGATTAGCTATAGTCTAAGACCTCCACTTATCAAGAACCATTAATTGTCATGCATAACCACACCCTCAAGATTGGAGTCATCAACATCCCTACCAAGGAAGAACCATGACACCCATAGAAGACACCAATTATAGTAGGAACATCGGAACCACTATAATTCACAACAAAAAATGCATGGGAAGAATAGATCCCGTAAATGAACACAAAATTGGGGCATCATTGGTATCACCACCTCAATAAATATTTAGCCTAGTCCAAATATATCTCAGATTACATTTTTATCATCAAACCACTAACACTGCACTCATATCCCAAATAGACCCACAATGTTCTACAACAATCCCTTGATTAAGTAATTGTATCTTCATCCCTGGAGAGAATATCAACATAGTATTCACATGAAATTTAATCAAAATAAAATATAAAAATGATGTTTAGTTGTGTATAATTACACCAAATAGAAATGTGTGACACACCATATATAACATTATAAACACTTCAAACAACTGAAACTCCATCATCAATGAAAAAAACATACATGCATATGTCCTAGGAATCCAACATTCCTAGAGAGATGAATGATTATTACCCTCTCATCCATTGGTTAAGAAGAAAAACAAGAATAATAAAAAAATCAATAACATAAAGTGTAGCAAATTTAGTTAAATCGAACAATAAAAAAATATGGAAATAAAAACTATTAATACCATTACTTAAAATCACAGACACCCTATAGGAAAATAAATTCACGACACCCTAGTCTGTCATCAATCACAATTTCAGATATATTCCTAAAAACCAATTTACCAACAACCAAAATCATTAAAATCCACCTGATCTGATACAATATTTATTTAACTGGACTAGTCAACGCAACATGACACTTAATCTAGCCCACCAAAAGGACTCAATTGCACCTCCCCATATGCTTGAGGCATCCAACTATTATAAAGGGTATAATAGATCTAGTGTGGATGAAATAACCTATTTTTAGAGAAAAATAAATGTATATGTGCTAAAATTATTCACAAGTATATTCATTATATTATTCATCATTAATAAAATAAAAAGCAACGATGTAATAAATGAAATACATCATGCATCATGTATACTTAAATTTAAAAAACCATACTTTTATTCCAACATGTACAACAACAAATACTAAATCAATAAATAAAAAATTTAATAGGTTATACTTCCAACTCCATACCAAACCACGTAAATAGTCTCTATAACTCTCAAGATATACTGCCATGATCTTGAGAATATAAATTAGTGACCCCACTCAAACAAGAAACATTGAGCCTTCGAATGTCCATTTTTAATTTTTGATACATCTAAAAGCTAACACAAGCTCTTCATTCACACCAATTTTCGTATACATTGGTTGGGAAATAAATCTCATTATTCCTCCACTAATGATGAACATATAATCTATTATCATAACATGTGAATAAACACATGTCATCCCAATAAAAGTCAAAATATAATAAAATATGGACTAAAAAAGAAAAACGGTGATAAAAAATAAACAGAATAGCCACCCAGAAGTTCTTCCCCACAACCAAGGAAAATATACCACTTATTTTTCCTACAATAAAGGATTTATTTCTCATGGATCACCTTGATACATGACATCAGTCATGTCTACCAGATCTGTAGAGGATTCCCAAGAAATCAAAATTCGAAGGCCCCAATTCTAGACCCCTGGTCATAACTAATTAATTAAAATAGTAACATCACACTACTAGGCTGTAGGATCCTAATAAAATGATCTATGATAGTGACAGGACTCTATGGTACACCCTATATAACCTTCCATACATTAAAAGTCTTATAGAAAATGACATATTCTAAATGAAGGCTTGATAATATACACATCTTTTGGGGTCCATCCATCAATGGTAATGATAAATAACCTGTCCCATGGGTCCCATCCATCCATGTTACTATCATATACTATATCATAGGGGACACATCCATGTTTCTCAGAGTGCTCATGATCCGGTATAAATAACCTCTAGCTAGTTCATAACTCTCAAATAGAGTGTTTCCCTCATCCAGATCAACCAAAAAATCCATGATCTAATCTAAATATATATACCCAATGGAGGATAGAAAGTGATAAAAAATTGTGATAATTCTCTATCCATGATATCCCAAAAGTCTCCACCTCAAACCAATTACTAAGTCGAAACTACCTCAATGACCCTTTCCAAGGGAAACCGAAATATGGGCCAATTCAATTGTTAATCCAAACATAAAAAAATAGGAACTAGTAGTTCCCATCTACACTATGATATAGGCCATCCATGATGAGTTTTGATCCGTCTATCAAATATAACATCCAAATAGGTGAAATTTCACTACCAATCGACTCTCAAATCGTAATACATAGGAATCCCATTATCCCCAATCTAACAACATATGGTGAACTCATTCCTTGTGCTCCCCTGATACACACATTCTCTTGGTCCACTCTAAAAAATGGTTCCCAAAGAACCAAAAGGCCAACGAATTAGTTGGTTTCCCTATGAGGGGTCCCTATCTCCAAAAAAAAAACATGTGACATGCTCAAAATGAAACAAATCCTCAAATAGACATCAATGAGCTCCAATGGATCCACTATCAAAAACTTACCCACAATAGAATACAAACGAACTAGAAAACAAATAATGGTGTTCTCGATGGTCCTATATGGAACCAAAAGAAATGAATGAAACCCTAAATGGTCTCCCCAATATACAAGAATCCTTGATTGAAATCCAATTTAAGGAAATCCTCAACTAATTACCCTGGTAAACATCCCCTCCTCAGATACCATCTCACCTATAATGGCATCAAAAATGGTCTTTCATACTCATATTAAAAACAAAATTACAGCAGAATATAGGTTCAATCCAATGGAATCAAACCATATCAAAGGGTATAACATCAATTATCATCAAACACATTTTCTAAATATCAAATACTCAATCCTTAAGAAACTAGTCCTGATATAAAGTAAAAATGCATGATATTCTTTTAGATATTAATCATTCCCACATTCAGGGATTTTTATAAAACAAACACAATAAAAACCAACTTGGAAACAATGATACATGTTAATTAATTATATAATGTACCTCACTCAGGTATCTCTTAAAACAACCCAATCCACTACCGAATTCTGAATCCAATCATTGAATAAATCCATCTCAAAATGTTATCCCATAACAAAAGACCTTCCAAATATCCACTAAACACTAAAAAGAATCCACCATAAATATTCCTGTTTAAAAAAATTTTCTTAATAGAATATTCATAAGTCCTATTATAACTATAGGTAGAAGTATAATAATACACAATAATAATGAGAAAATATATGGGGTTTCCTTCTTTTATATGACATATAACCTAAAAGAACCACCGTTGCCCTATTCAGGGGCCTAATCGGTATGTACTTCTCCTTTGTACATGATGTTTCCAACTATTACATTGTGAGTAAATTTAAAGGGGTATCCATCCATGTTCCTGGCCATGTTCCACCACATAGGCCCTAGAAAACTATAGTACACGACCACTGGTCGTGTACCAAACATTTTCTACGACTGGGTGCACTACATGACCATGTAACTTGACATAGAGTGTCTATAAATTCTTGAGGCCACAGATCGATTCAGCACTAATTGGATTGTACATGGGGATGAAATTCCGTAGAGTCACTTCTCCTTTACCTCTCACAAAAGGAAGAACTCCCAATATGTGATCTTTGAACCACATGATATGTGCATGTGTTTTCCAGAACAAAAAACCCACAAAATAGCTCGAATAACTATATAATTATCAAAAAAAGTAATATACGCCAATGAGGTCCCTATAAGTTGATATAATATATTAAAATTTTATAAAGAATTAGTTTAAATCAATTAAAAAACTAAAATGAGGCTACCTTTATGCATAAAACATTGTAACTTCACACCATATCTATGTCATCTAGATGCCGACACCCGATCTAATGCTAGAAGAGATCCATGGGAAACACCTCATTTTACCCGTAACAATATATAACTATACCTTATATGGGTACAATACATAGAAAACTATGGTGATTGAATGTGAGAATCCAAAGGAAAGAATGGAAATGAAAAAATGGAAAAAATGAAAAGGATTAAAAAATAAAAAAATGAAAAGGGGGATCGATCTTGGCTTTGGTGGCCTTGATGGGTTTATTCTTTTATATAAAAAATTCCCCATTTTAGAATCATATATATGGACATAATAGAAATAATATATTCTTTTTAAATTATATCATTGATTTAACATGCATAAATAAATTAATATTTAACTAATTAAATATTAAATATTACATAAAATTTGAATGTCTTGGATTTCCAACAAACTCATTTACTACGCTAAGAACCATACTCCTGGGAAAATGAATTGGTTATAAAAAATTATCTTAGATCATCTTATAGTTATAATTACAGTTTTGGTGATGAAATACTTTTGGGGAAAAAGCTCAGTTTTTTTTAAATTTTCTAGATCCATGATGACACAACTTATCAAATGTTTTACTCAAATGGTGACATAGGTTGGAAGAATAAGAAAGTGGTGAACAGGGTAGTGATGTTGTATAGGGACTTTGTGAAAAAAAATAGCATTCAGGTTTTGTATTTTTTTAGACAATGGGCCTTAATATCATTGAATGGGTTACCCCTCATCCCAGTTAATAAGGATTTCCTCATTTATTAACATAAAGTAGATTAACACCAAACTATTTTGAATTATTATACTATTGTTTTTATTATTACAATTATGAGATATGTGTTTGGTTTTCTACTAGTTTTCAATCCATGTGGGGCGAGTATGATCTCCCGGGAGGATGCTGGACAATGTATTTTTAATTTTTTAATATTTATATTCATTTTATATGCGAATGAGATTTCAGGAATTGGGAAGAGATATTATCCTCCCTTAATATAGTACTAATTTCTTATTATAGGTAAGGAATGAGACCCCTCGGGTTTGAGATATTTATCCTAGTCTTAGGGCTCGATGCGGATTATACTACCAATATATTATCATGTTCATCAGTATGATTCTCTGCCCCATTGTTTGGATAATGATTTTATATGAGCTACAAACCTTGGTAAATTATGGTTCTTAGGATGATCAAGAATCACCTAAGTGGCATATTATGTTTTGGTGATAGGAATATATCACATTGTGTGGATTCTTCTATAACAAGGATCAATATATTTTCCCATTATGGTCGATAAGATCAAAGATACTATGTTATTATCAAATGTATATACATTCTATCCTGGGTGTTTCATTAGAACATGAGGATAAATGATGGTTATTCATTTATGGTTTTTTAACTATATTTGTTTTTATGATCATATCAAATGTGTATGAATTTAATTTTGATGTTATATAGTTGAATATATTAGTGGATCATAGCTGAGTTATCCATGTACCCTTTTGGGGTCTCTAGAAAACTTGGGTTCTTGATAAAACTACAATGATTGTATGTTTAGGATAATTAGAGGATCATTATATCTAGATCGTAAGGGATTATATGAGTGAGACATGAATAATAGGATGTGAAGAGGATCAAGGATGGTAATAAAGACTCATTATTTCAATTATTTTTTCTAAATATTTGTACAGGTTAGTGGTTAATATGATATTTGGAACTAGCATAATAGTTGGTCAATAAAACTATATTATTCTACATTCATTTATTATTCATCTTTGTTTATTTTTCTGGTGAACTCTGATGGATTTTTATGGTTTTTCATTTATTTATTATTGTGTTCTATATTATTACCCATTCTTTTATGGATATATAGTCCTCTTAATGTTTCGTTGACCCCTCATGCTAGGCGGCAACCCGAGATTATTGGAATTTTTCCTGAGGTCCTAGTTTCTCTCCGATTAAGAAACTCAATAGTGGACCGGTTCTAGTGAGTTAAAAGTAATATTTTGATTAAAATTATATATTAATTTATATTATATTAAAATTTTATATAATAAATTTAGTGATTACCATTGAAATATATTTTATGCATTGGGGATTTTTAAAGGTAATATATTGATTTCTGTTACAATCTATGTCAAAAAAAATTTATATCTTCATGAACGATCAGGATAAGATGAATAATGAATATAACACACTTATAATTTATGAAATTTTTTATTTAAATAAATTTAATTTCTTTAAAAGCTGATATTACACACAACTCTGAGTTTAACTGATCCATGTAATACTATTAAAACAATATTATTTAATTTCATTTTTATAAACTAGCTATTAATTTTTGTGTGTGTGAATTGGAAAAACTAAATTATGAAATGTATATTTCTTACACAAGAATAGAATAAATTAATTATTTACACTATATATTAGAAATAAAAATAAAAATAATTTGAATATAAATGAAATATTTTTATGTAAAATGTGTTTTATGAACACAATGTGTTTTAATTCTAATAAAATTTACTAAGAACTATTATTTATTTATATTAATTAAATTTATTTTTTATATATTCAATATAATATTTTATCATACATCTAATATTTTTTTAAGTATCAAATAAGAATAAATCCATTTTAATTCATAAAAATGCATTTTTCTAAAAATGTGTTCTATCGTACACTTATTAAAAAATTAAATATGAACACTTTTATAAAATTTATTTGGAAAAATAAATATCAATTCTTTAATCATAATCACAATATTTTCTTAGGGTAGATTTTATAAAAGTTTCTCAAAAGATTAATTTTTTGACGAGTAGTGAAAAATATATATTTTTATTAAAATCATCCTTGGAATTTAAAATCATTTTCAATGATACTTCGTGTTTTAAAATGGTTAAAATAAAAAATAGTTCAATTATATTTTTATTAATCCAATTTATTTAATTATAACCATTTTTGATATTTAATTTTGAAATTAAAACCCCTTTTAACTTTGAATGATTTTTCTCTTGAAAACCATTTTTTCTTCATGTGTGTGGGTTTATGTTTAAGTTACATTTTCTAACTTATAAGAATTGATTTTAGATATATATTTTCAACATTTATAATAATAATAATTTCTTATATATAATAAGCTAAACATTTTTATTCTGAATATTAGAAACATTAATAATTAATTATTGAGGTTATGGTTAAGATAGGTTTTTCGGGGGTTAAAAAAATATGGGATAAAATGAACTAAAAATTTGTTAAACTACTATTTTATGGAAATTTTAATTCCTTATATAATATAATTTTATAAAATGATAATATTTTCTAATGTTTTTCATTTTACAAACATGGGAATATCATTTTATTTTCAAATATTTTAATTCCTCTCTCTCACCTTATTATAAATGGGCAGCCGGTCTCCTATACACTTCACACTTAAAAATTATTTTGGATTAAATAAAACCTATAAAAAAGAATTAATAAATTACCCCTCACATACTAGAGTCCTTATTTTTTAAACCCTCCTATGAATTATTTACATTCAAACATAAATTGGTTCTCTGAAGTAGATGTATCATTCGTAACCAACTGTTTTATTTTATTTCTTGTTTTACCTCCAACACATATTATTTAAAAATGAAGCTATAATAAAATCAATATATAATATATACTGAGATTTTATTATGTTTATATAATTACCTATATCAATCTCCTCATACATAAAATGGGAAACTAATTCATTAATTATGGAATGAAAAACTATTGCATTGCAGACCAATGTAGTTTGTTTTCCATCAACGCTTTTCACAGATTGATATAATTATATATTTAAAGTATATATGTTATATATATGAACTAATGTTTTTTAAAATATAATATCACATCTAAATAATTACCATCTTACCCATTTGAAAACAATAACTATGCTTGTATGCATGGAAGACTACCGCCTCGCAAACTGATGTGAGGTGTTTTTCAATTATATTATACATTGTCCATAATAATAATTGATATATATATATATATATATATATAATATTTTATAAATTATATAATAATAATTATTAAAATATTAATTATTATATACATTTATTTCATTAAATCTGTTAAAAATTGTAAACAACATTCATGTGTATATACGACCCACCATCACCATGAACTGGGTAATACATTTTTCTATCACTTGAATTTATTGGAGACTCCAAATATATATATATATATATAATGAATATTTTTGATACTTATATCAATATTTAATTCATGGAGGTTGTTAATACACGAAAAATTTTCAACCACATAATATACTGGAACAAATCATATATTCAAAATGAAGCAGTTATCGCCCAGAATAGTAATTTTAATACAATGTTTTTAATAAGAAACTAAAAATGATTTTATGTAATTAATATATGGTATAATATATATTAGTATTTTTATATAATATATTTATAAAAAAAATATATTACTTATATAGGATGTTTTAACGTGATGAAGAAAGCTGATACTTAAGGTAGAATATTTTCATCTCACTATTTTTTCAGTATGACACATGTCATATTCACCACTTATTTCATATGTATGGAATATATACTACCCATGAATTTATTTTATGACTATTTTCATGAATATAATTAGATATCAATATCCATATATGGTTATTTATTTTATTATACTTATGAATCAAAAGTTAGAAAGTTGGTAAGGGTTTTATGTTACAATCTCGTTATTTATAAGTATTTTTTATGATTACGATTTTTATAATTATATATTATTATTTATCACTAATAAAACTCAAGAATTTTATTATATTATTTATATTTCTATTCAAAACACGTCTCCTATGATTTTTCGATCTTTAATAACTAAAATAACCAAAATAATAATAATTTTAGGAAAAATAACAGTATCACTATTTCCGATAAAAAACATTTCCCCTCTATGTCAATGATTTATAAATAGATTTCAAATAATGTTTTTACTATTATTAAAATATTATTTATTTTTATTTTAATTTTTTTAACATTTTAAAAACATAATTTAATTTTTTTGTTGGTTTACTAAAATGGGTCATTTTTGGCTTTTTACTAATATTTTTTTAAAAATATTTTTTTAACATGTATAAAATGAAAGGGATTTTCAACTATCATGACCACCTAGGTATTTCATGAACCTCTTATAATATTCAAAGTTTATTTTAAAATAAAATGTTTTCTTTAATATTTGGGAACGTTTTATAATTTAAATAAGTGATTTCAAAAGGGAATGTATATTTTCTTTATGAATGTTTAAAAGATACTATTATGGAATTTCTATTCAAAAATGAAAAAACCACCTATTTTTTCTTGTGAATATTGGGGATGTTATCCAATGTTATCATCAACATGCTTTCTTTGGATTTTTTATGATTATAAAGATGTAATGTTTATGAAACCCATTAAATATCCAGGTTTATGCTGTAACTAATTGATAAAGTGTTTATGAAACATGTTTCCCTCAAATGGGTTATAATGTGATTATATGATGAATGATTTATTATTTTTCAGTACCCCTATGTATGGTTTTTATTAAGTGACATGTGGTTCTATTATAATCCCAGAAAGTGTGCTTATATTATAAACCATGGAAAGGTAGATGTAAACCAATTATTTCTAGTAACATTATAAACCATGGATGAGTGGTTACATTATAAACCCTGGACGAATGTTTATGTTATAATCTGAGGATGGGTGATCTAATTATAGATCCACAATTCATTAGTTAATATTGGATAACTCATGAAGTAAATATTTTATTTATAAACCTGATATCATGTTCACATTTTCTATAAGGGACATAATATTAATGTATATAAGATTAAGAGTTGCCTAATTTTAATTTCTGTAAGTTTATTTGAGGATTGGATCTCATGTCCTTAAACTAATAAATAATCTTATTTCTATTTATACATTGAAACAATGTGATGACTAATTTTTTTCAATATTATTATATCTAAGTTCTGTTCTCATGGATCATTTTCTTTTAATTCATTTATTATGAATGTATTATAAACTATAATGATTTTGGATATAACCAGTTTTTTTTGATCATTAACATATTGGGTACAAAATATGTAAATTTATGATCATTATCTCATTATATGATGATTATATTAGGCTTTCATATATTCATCAATTGATATCTCTCAATTGTACACATACTAAGAATCAAATATAAAAAATTTATATTTTTCCTTTCCGTAGGATATGAAGAAAATTTTTATATAGGGTATGTCTATGAAGAGTACTAAATGGGTAGTTAATTGTGGGGACTCTTGAAAATATTTCATGAAATAAGAAGATCATATATCTATTATAAAAATTCATTAAACATATATGATCATCAATTATGTATCTGTGAAATGTATTGAACATTCAACATTAACGATGTAATTTTTATGTATTAAATTCCTAGTTCATTAAAGTCAGAATCACATAAGCTTTTTTATTTAACATTTTAAAATAATATTTTGAAAAAAATAGTGAGAACCCTAAGGATAAGTTAAATTATAGGACAATTTCATTGAATTTTAATAATGGTTAGAGTGGGTAGTTTTAACGAAATTACATCTATATCTTGATACTACTAGTGGATGTGGCTCTAAAACAGATGTACATAGGTGTAATAGCACATATATGGAACTTTTTCCTATAAATCAATTATCACATGGTGCATGACAATGTTCCATTTTTTTCATCAAATCTCACACTATCTAGGGAAATGTTTTAGAAATTCATAAAATCGTTATAACTACGAATGAGTTATTTGATTAGATGATGAACTAGGTTAATCCTATGATAAAATCTGATGAAAATAAGGTTTCATAATTTATATTTCTTATAAAATTATTTTAATGATCATGTGGTTCCCCCCAATGACTATTTTTTTCTACGCTATGTGTTTTTTTTATAAATTCAATAATACCCAAAGGAATTTTCTAAAAAATCAATTGCATGACCAATAAAATGCGGATCCTCATGAAAAAACAAATTTATTATTACCTAGGATGTGATATTTTGTGACTATCATCACTCAAATATCCTAATATATAATTGATAACATGGTTCTAATTGAAATTCCAAATTTAATAGGGAGGGAGAAAAGATCCATTTAATATTTTATGTGAAAACATCCACCCTCATTTTACTACACTTCTTATACACTTTTTTTCTCAATAATTGATCAATTTTATAGAAAAAGTTATTTTTTATAATTTTGTGTTTTGACCATGAAAGGGTTGTCCTATAAATTTATAATTTAGAAGGTAAATTAGATTGATAATGGAATATTATTAAGAATACGATGAAATGTTGTGAAACTTACTATATGGAATGAGATGATTTTATGGGGATAAATTTCATTATGTATGTCCCCTTTATTATATATATAAATATAATGAATTACTTCCTTTATCTTATGCATTAGGATGATGGATCCATTAATATAGAAGATGAAAATTTTAAAATAATTTCATTATATGATTCTGGTTTAATTATCATCACTAAAATAAAACATGCACTAATTATTTAGTGTTTTCAAACCAATGATTTGAATGAAATTATATAAAATGTATTTTTGACCCTATAATTATATTTTCCAATGTGAACTAAATGTGAAAATGGAAGCTGGAAACCCCCATGGTGCGGGTGATCAGAAATGGGTGATAGAGTTTCAAGGAGGTCAGAGTGGCATATGATATGGAGGGAAGAAAATATTTCAACCTACTACATTAAAACAAATACAATAAGGAATAATCTTGAGAATTCATAAACTAAACTCTAATGTGATTCACGTATGGGAAACCTATAAAACATGAAATGGATGGTAGAAATAATTTTAATAATCTAGTAAATGAGAGGAATGAAGAGAGGGTTCAATAGAATACACCTCTAACACCACAATGCTATATATGTGATGAGTTTAGAAATTATTTGAATCAATGAAATATCCCAAGGGCTAATAATTATAATAATCCATAACAACATCCAAATTAAATGTATAAAGTGTATTTCTAATAAATAAAAATATCTTCAGTAAATGATTAACATTAGAAAACACTTATACTCCACTACATAGTTGGGAATTTCATTTTAGAGTTTGTATATAGGACCCCTATAAAAATAATAGTTTTTATCCTTTAGTGAAATTTTATGTGATTTTTATTATTGAATATATCTCTATATATATATTAAAAAATAATGGAATCATATTTCATATTTTAAAGGAATATATGATAACATATTGATGAAAGCATGAACCTGAGCGTCCTATGTAAATGTTTTTCTTCATAACATAGGATCATTTTAAAGAAATATTTTTGTTTTACCTTTTTTCTGAATATATGATTTTATTTTTCAAAATGAATAGGGTATATTATTAATAGTATAATACTTTTTGAGTGATTATAATGATTTCTAGATATTTGTTAAGTTGACCATGGATGTATGTAAGATTAAATCATTCAAATCGTTAGGAATCCATTTCGGTTAATAATATTTTATAGGATATTTAATATTAATATTTTATGTAATTATTGATGTTTTAGAAAATTATGATCTTTAATTATCTGTATTGTGTTAATTGTAATAAAAAATTTTATTTTGTTAAATATTTAGAGACATATATAAGGATATGTCACTATTTAATGGTTTTTATGATCTGATAAAATTTAATTTTCATTTTTTCAAATTATAAAACATAATATTGGATATTCATTTCCTAGAGTGAGAAATGAAGTCAAAATTAATCAAAGAAAATCTTACAAATTGAATTGTTATTAGGAAATTAAAGGAGATCATGTATTAATTTTTTCTCATATTTACTATCTTGATATTATTATTATAAGGACTAGGCCTTAAACATTACATAATCTAGAAAATACCATTAGAATTCACTTATTTACATTACCAAAGATATTTTAGGTTTACAGTTATAAAAAATTAGAAAATAATTTATAAATATCAACCCACAATCATACAGAGTTGGTTTGACTAAAAAAATATATATTTTTTTATAAATCATATTTTCATAATAAAAAAATCAAATGATTTCCAGAAAATTCTTCCCGACATTCATCTTGGCCTTTAATTTTCTATAACCCATCCTTAAACCCTATGATTTTTTTTAAAACATTGGATGAGAACAAAAATAATAGTAAGATATATAAAAAATAGGGAAACCATTAGTACATGAGTACTTATAAAAATATGAAATCATTGTCACAAAAATATACTCTTCACCCAATAAGTATCTTATAGTTACTTTCGGAAAATAAGAGATTTCCATAAAAAATCGAAAAAATAAATAATAAAATAATAATAACATGGGGAATTAGTTACTTAATATTTTAACCGCCATGTATAACATATGATTAGTAACTCTCATAAGTACCTTACAATTTAACTCTCATGGATAACTTACAATGTAACACTTGCAGTTACCTTATGGTGTAACCATCATAGTTACAAATGGAGTAACCATATGGATGACCTCTAATATAGAAATAAAAAGATAATTTGAGGGATATATAGGTAATATAATTCATTATAAACAATTCCTAAGAACCAAAAAATAATAATAATACATAAATAATTGCATAAAAAATTTATGTTTAATTTTTTAAAATATAATTTTAAAAGTGGATCGGTAGAGAATAATACCTCAAAAATATCATATATTTGAAGTAAGAATAAAAATAATGAAAGGAATATTTTTTTAAACTATAAATACATATAATAAAACATAATATAAAAAAATTCATTACACAAGTAATATTAATACCACATAATCAATGAAGTAGAAGGTTAACCCAAATAATGGAAATTGGGTTATGAATTCCCTTACCTCGGGTTCTTATAACTCAAAACATGTTCAAACCTCATGTATAATAATTCAAAAAGTGTTATTAATATATTAAAGAACCATATTAACATTTATAATTACTTATATGATATTATCATAACATATTTCAACCCATTTATTAATAATAGTTTTTTATTTTCGTCGTTTCAGGTGCATTTATTTTGAGGGATTGCACTGTTGGTTTTTTACTAATTTTCTTATCGGATGGGAGAAAAACACAAAAATAGAAAATACATGACATTAATGAAGATATAGAATATAAAATGGTCTTATATATCATTTTTGTTATATCTTATGAGAATAAATCTTTAGATAAATCATTTGTGATGAACAATATTTTATTTTGGTGGATTTTATAATTAAAAACCGATTTTGTTTTATTAGTTAATATTATGTAGAAACACTAGTTATAGAACATAGTATAAAATATAACATTTAAATTAAAATATTATTTAACCATATTATATTTTTTACAACCATCATTCAAGGAGGTAATGTAAATTGAAAACACATCACCCACGATGTCGGTAAACCGACATATCACATATGATGTTTTTTATTTTTAGAATAAAAGGGAGATGAGATGAAGTATGATGATGATTTTTTTCATAAACATGATAAAATTATATTATATTAAATATACCATAGCTTTAATTCATCTTAGATAAGGGTAGGTGAAGAGATCATAATAAAATGAAAATAGTTGAAAAGAAAATAAAAGAAAATGCAAGAGAATTTTTATCACGTGAATCCTCCTCCTTGAGAAACTATTTAAGGCCCTTTGTTTTAACCTTTTGGTGAGATAAAAATGTATTTGATGTGGGGATTTGGATTGGGGAGGAAATGAGGAATAAAATAATCAAGCTTCAAATATTTGAGGTGTGAGGATAATAGGTGGTTAGGGATGGTATTTATTATGGATGATAAGGGTGTTTTCTCATTATTATATTCATTAGCTTTTTAATTTTGATCAAGAATATGAATAGTTTGAGAATTATCATAAAATATATTAAAATAATTAAGGGAAGTTATAGATTATGGTGCTTACATCATTCATAACTGATGTAATAGTGTATTTATCTTATAATGTATATATAATGTAAATTACCATATATTACTATTCATTAAAAATTCAGGTATTTCAAAAATACCCAAAAATTCCCCTGAGATATTTTTTGACATGTAGAATTAAAAAATGAACTATATTTTTTGAAAATATTTTTCTAAATATTATCAATCCAATTTTTAATTAAAATCAAAATTTGATCTAAAAATACCAATTTTGAAATTATAACTAATTCTAAAACACATTGAAAAAATAAGTAAAGTCTCATAAAACTATCGTATAATCATAAGACAAAAGAATAATAATTTAAGAATATATTTTATGGAAATAAATTTTATTTTAAATCATTACATTAATTATAAAACTATAATAAAATATTTCTGGCATACAAAAATACATACACTTAATTTATCATTTAAAAAAAAATTTATTTACTTATTGAATGATCTAAATATATCATGATTACACTTATAAGATACATAAATTTTATTTATATTCTCATAGCTGTGGTTTATATTATATTTCTCAAAATTAAAATTTATAATTTTAATTTTAGTATTCCTAAGGTCAAGTTAATATTTCATCAGTATAAATTCATTAATTTCTAGAAATATCTCTTATTTAATTATAAAATTGTTATGAATTTAAATATTTGTTTCTAGAATAAATTTTTTATATGAGTACCTAGGTTGGTACATTATCCCCACCTTATATAAATTTCATCCTTAAATTATTTATTTACTTATTATAAAAGTGAGGGTACCTTTCTCTCACATCATATTCAGATTCCCATTTTGAATTTTCAACTTTGTGGTTTCTCCAAAAAATCGTAACCTGATGAATTACCTTATTTTTCAATGCATGAACTCTATGATCAATAATATTAAAAGGTTTTAATTTATATGAAATATTATATTCCAGATGAACAAATTTTGACTCAAAACATGTGATGTATTTAGAACATACATTCTCAACATCAAAACTAGGAAAACATTGGGTACCTGAGATGAACTCAGAGGAAAAGCTATGCGATTGGTGAATAATAAAAAATTATCCTAGATTTTATAGGACCTAATTAATCATGGACATAAAATTCCTTTATTAGAAAAAATAATAACATTTTTCCATAGAATGATTCTAAGAAAAACATGATCACCTACCTCAAAGGAAAACTCATTCCTCATATTATATACATGACTTTTCTGCCTCCACTGAGCTGTCCTTATCTGTTTCTGGATCATATTCACTTTCTCAAACACTTCCTCTACTAATTATGGTCCCATAAACTCTATTTAACTGATTCCATCCCAAAAATATAGAGTTTTATGTTGCTTTCTGTATAATTCCTCAAAAGGTTTCATCTGTATAATGGAATGAAAACTGTTACTATTAGAAAAAATAACTAATGAGATATACTGATCCCATCTTCCTAGGTTGTCCATTGAAGATGCTCGAAACATATCCTCAAATGTATGAATTGTTTTCTCTTTTTTTTCCATTAGACTTTGGATGAAAAGCGCTATAGAAATTTTATTTTGTGCTCAATGACTTCTGAATGCCTTTACAAAAGTTATAAGTGAACATGGGATCACAGTTAGACACAATGGAATGGGGAAAATCCATGTGACTTGAAAATATCTTTGAGGTATAATCAACAAAGCTGATCCAAATAAATAATATCATGTATATGAATGAAATGTGCAGATTTAGTCAGTTGATCAAGAATAACCCAAATTTTACGGTTACCTTAGGAAGTCTTTAGTAGTCCCACTATGAAGTCTGTAGATATATTTTAACATTTTTTATATGTAATTGGAAAAGTCCAAAGCACCCCATTTGGTAGTTGTTTCTCTACTTTAACCTTTTTTACATGTTAAAAATTTCATAGTAAAATCTACAGTATCTATTTTTATTCAATCTAACCAGTAATACTCCTGAAGGTCTATGTACATCTTACTACTACCAAGATGAACCGAAAACGGAGAACTATGAGATTCACTTAAAAACTCTTTCTTCACCTATGTTTCAGAAGTAACACACAATCCCTTTCCAAACCATAAAAAACAATGTTTATAAATGTCAAATTCTAAAAACCTACCCCTTTAACCAATTCTACCTTTTTATATAACTCTGAGACTTCCTTCTAGGCTTTCTTAATTTTGTATGATAGAGATGACTGCACTACAACCAGAAATAAAACATATGAATTTACTAAACCTACAATTTCCAAGCAATATTTCATCAAATAATTAATCAAGGGGTCTTGTTCCAAATATAAAATGATTAATGTTGCCTGAATTTTTTGAATAGTGACATCAACCACTGTTTCATTTTCACGGATGGTAATTGATTATTCACTCATAATACATTATCAGTTCAATCCATCTTCTATGTCTCATGTTTAATTCCATCTGAGTGAATATATACTTCACAGTTTTATGGTCAATATATATTTCACATTTGGATTCTTATAAATGATGCTTCCAAATTTTAGAAGTGAAAACCATATATTAAAATTCCAAATCATGTGTGGGATAATTTAACTCATGAGGTTTTACTTTTCTTGAAGCATAAGAAATTACCTGATCATTCTGCATCAGAACATAACCAAGTCCCTTCAATGAAGCATCACTGTAGATCAAAAATTAATAATTTTTGGAAGGCAGGGTCAAAAATAGATCACTCACCAATCTCTTCTTCAGTTCTAGAAAACAAACATCATAGTCTTCTATAAAAATAAAATTTACCCATTTTCAAGTTAACTTAGTAAGAGGGCTAGATAATTATGAAATTCTTTAATAGATAATCTTCAATAACCTTATAATACAAGAATACTATGAATCTCTGTAAAATTTTTATGTCTTTTCAATTCATTAAACACTTTTTTTGGAATGATAGTCTGTTATTCCATCTATATTTACAATATTCCCTAGAAAATAAATCTATTTCCACAAAAAATCATATTTTCTAAATTTTCTACATAACTTATTTTCTTTTAGATTTTTTAGACAAACCTTTAATGTTATTCATGATCCACATAATTTTTTAAAAGACCAAAATATGATCAATAAAAACAAAAAGAACTTAAATAAATATTCATGGAATATTCTATTCCTAAGGTTCATAAATATAGTATGAGAATTTTTCAAACCAAAGGTAATAAAAACAAACTCATAATGACCATATATATTATAATTTTTTTCAAGATGTAAACCACCTTCACCTTCAGTTGATGGAACCCATATCACATGTAAATCTTGAAAAAATAACGAGCTCCCTAAATCAGACCAAATAAGTCATTGATATTAGGAAAATGATATATATTCTAAGAAATAATGTTTTTAAAATCTCTATAATAAATGAAAAGTCTCATGAGACTATTATTAATTTTAATAAAAAAATAGGAACACCCCATAGTGAAGTTCTAGGATGAATAAATCCTTTATCAAGAAACTCATGCAACTGATTTCTTAAATCAAGAATTTCCACATAAGAAATTAGATAAGGTGGTTTTGAAATTGGATTAGAATCATGAAACATGTAAATATTAAATTTAAATTATCGATCATGTATTAAATCTTTCAACTCATCAGGAAAAAAATCCAAGAATTAATTTACCACTGGAATATCATTAATCAGAATAGTTCCATTGATTTTATCAATACGAGAATGATAACTTTCATTTCCAAATTTTTATAGTTTCTCATATTCTTGATTTGTTATAAATTTTATCGGTTAATTATTGTATATAAGCAGAAACTCTGTATGGAAAAAAACTTCTTCATTTCTACTATAAATCTTATAATGATATACAAAAATTTAATCCATACCCAAAATAACACCAAACAATACAAAGGTAAAATAAAAAGTTTTGTAGTTATCTTCATTCCATATAAAACAATAAAAAATTTCTTGTAATTCCAATTACTATTATATTTCCCCCTAGTTTATTAACCACAAGTTCTATTTCATTTAGGGAGGTGAAATTTAAAATTTATGAGGAGATTCCTCAGAAATTCTTAAATGCGTAGACCCCGTATCAAACAAGACATTAGAAAAATCTGAGTAAAAAAACAAATTACCTAATTTCAATTCATTAGATGTCCCGATATCTGCTCACATAGTCACAAAGGATCTCAAAACACCTTTCTACTTATAATATTGCTACTTTCCATCATTCAAATCACTCTTTGGGAAATTATTTTCATAATGACCTACCTTACAACATTTAAAACTCTTTATAGTTTTCTTACAAAAATATATATTTAGATCATTTTAATTACAATCTCGAGCCATATTTCCAAACTTACCACATTAGAAAAACATCCTAGTTTTGTTAAGGCTTCCCCAGGATCATTTTTACCACAAATTTCACAAACTGAAACCAGAAATTATTACCATCAGATTTATTTGATTGATTCTTACCCATCACATTCCATCTAGACCTCTTTTTTTTCTTGTTTTCATTGCACATTTTATTATTAGAAAACTCCATTTTTATCCTCTCATTACATAGGAAAATTTCCTCATAACATTTTAATTCATGGGAGTCCAATTCTCATTGATATCTTGGCATTAATTCTGAGTAAAAATGAATTTTTTTTCTATCAAGATCCTGAATAAGATTTAGAGTGTACCTTTCAAATTGGGTGAATTTTTCCTCATACATGGCCACTGTATCCTCCTCCTTTTATTTCAATTCATGGAATTAATTTTCTATAATATGTTGAACCACCTTAGGGTAATGTTTTTCAAGGAAAATATTTTTAAATTCATCCCATTCTAAGGAATCAATATCCTCACTATCCCTGATATTCTTGACCATTGACCACCACTTGTCAAATTCATATTCAAAACGATAAGTGGAAGGACTAAACTTTTTATTATCTTAACAACCATAAAATCAAATATATTTTCCATGTATTTAATCCATCATTTAGATATCACTAGGTCAGAAGATCCTCTGAAAGTAGGATGGTGTTGCCTCATTAATTCTCCACTATTTTCATGTTCCTTTGTGGTAGATCTATTTATTCTCTTAAATGTTTTCCACTACCATTTATATCCCGATTGAACTTACATATTACTATAAAAAACTGTTTAGTACCAATTCCCACCATTCCTAGTTTCATATTTGGAAAGATATTATCCTCTCGATGCCTTCTTACTTTAGCGTTCTTGTTTCTTCTGTAGAAAACCATTCTGAAACGACATATCTTAGATGAATCAACATAGTAATATTAAAATAATATATCATTTAAATATAAAAATATGTTAAAATAATTTATGGTATTCTATTAGCATCATCATAACCCCTAAAGTTATTTAAATAGTTATATGATACAAACTATAAGGACTCGGCCTTAAACAATACATATTCTAGAAAATTACATTAGAATTCACTTATTTACATTCAAAATATATTTTCAGTTTATAGTTTTTAGAAATTAGTAAATAATTCATAAATATAAACCCACATGAATAATAATTGGATACAATTAAATAAATATCCATTTTTTTTGTAATAGAAATGTTTTTAATAAAAACAAGAAACGTTTTCATGAAAAATCTCCATAACATTAATCTTGGATACACCTTTTATATTAACCGCCTTTAAACCCTCTGAAAAATATATTAAAACTTAGGATTATCATACATTTTTTATTAGGGGATGTAAAAATAAGGGGGGAAACTATTAGTACATGATATGAAATCACTCCCACAAGGACATACTTGTGACCCAATAATTATCATATATTTAATTTGTGAAAACATGAGATTTATATATAAATAATAGAAGAAAATAAATAATACCCTAAACATAAGTTGGGAAATTAATTAATTATGATTGTAAACATATCATAAATCATATTATTTATAACCCTCATGGTTACCATACAATGTAACCCTCATAGAAAACTTAAAGTGTAACCCTCACATCGATATTATAGTGTAACCATCACAGATACACTTGGATTAGCCATATGGTCAACCTACATCATAAGAATACCTAATGAATTGAAGGACGATATTGGTCCCTACCTTCCTTATAAAAATTTTCCAATAAAAAAAACATAATCATTTTACATGAATAATTTCATTAATTGTTTTTTTAATTTTGTAAAATATAATTTAAATAGAGGATTTGTAAAGAAATTTCCATTGAAAATATAATATATTTAAAGGGATAGTGAATATAATGAAAGGAATAATTGTATTAACATTAAATCCACATAAAACAAAATAATATAAATAAAATTCATCACATAAATAATCTCAGTACACTATAATTGATGATGTAGAAGGTCAACCCAAAGAATAAAAATTGTGTTAAGAATTCTCTTACCTCGGGTTCAAATTTCTTAAAACATGTTCAAAACTCAAAAATAATGGTTTAAAGAGTTTTATTAATATATTAAATAAACATATTAATATTTATAATTACATATGTTATATTAAAATAACTTATTTTAAACCATTTATTTTTAATATTTTGTTATTTTCATTGTTTTGGGAGCAATAATTTTGTAATTTCCATGGTTTTTTTATTATGAATTTTCTTATAGGATTTGAGAAAAACACTAGAATTGAAATATAATGATATTAATACATTTACATAACATTAAATGTTCTTATATATAATTTTTTGTATGTTTTGAGTATGAATAATTAGATAAAACATCTGTGATGAACCATAATTTGTTTTGGTGAATTTTGATCATTATGAAACACTTTTTTTATTAAATAATTTTATCTATAAAAAATAGTTCCATCACATAATATAAAATAAAATATTTATAATAAAATATTATTTAACCATATTAATGGTTTTAGTACTAAACTTAAAGGCTGTAATGGAAATTGAAAACACATCATCCATGATGTTGGTAAATCAACACATCATGAACGATGTTTTTTTTATAATTAAAGGTATAGGAGAGGAAGTATACTGATTAGTTTTTGAAAATATATGATAACATTAAATTATTTATATGATACTAGAGTTTTCATTCCTCTTTGATAAGGTTAGGTAAATAAATTGTATGCAGTGAAAAATAATTGAAAAAATATAAAAGAAAATGAAACATGATTTTTACCTCTTCAATTCTCCTCCTTGAGAACCTCTTTAATGCCACTAGTTTGGGCCTTTTGGTGATACCATAAGGTCTTGGAAGTGGGTAGGAGGCCTGGGAATGGAATTGGGTATAAAAAAATAATGATAAAAGGCTTTTATATGTGAGGAGAAGAGGTGGTGGGGTGGTATTTATAGTGGAGAAGAAGAGTGTTTTCTCATTATTAAATTCATTAGTTTATTAATTTTTCTCAAGACAATGTAAAGTTTTAGAAATATAATAAATTATATAAATAAAATGAAGTGAAGTTTGAGATTGTGGTTCTTACGTCATTCCTGAGTCAAGTAGTATTATATTTATCTTATAATGTACATATACCGTAGTTTACTATTCATTAAAAATTTAAGTGTTTCAGAAAAATCTAAAAAATTCACCGCATCCATTTAATGAAGTATAGAATTAAAAAAATGAAATTTATTTTTTGAAAATAATTTTCCTAATATGAGAAATCTAATTTTTAATTTAAATCATAATTTATTCAAAAAATACAAATTTTAAAATTGTAACTAATTTTATAACACTTTGAAATAATAAATAAAGTTTCATAAAATTATATTATAATCATAAGACAAAAAAATAATAATTTAAGAATATATTTTATTAAAATAAATTTTATTTTAAATCATTAAATTAATAATAAAATTTTAATTAAATAATTATGACTTATAAAAATACCAACACTTAATTTATCATTTCCAAAACCTATATTTTCATATTCAATGATCTAACTATATAATGATTACATTTATAAGATACATAAATTTTATTTATATTATCATAGGTGAGGTTAATATTCTATTGGCCAATATTACTATTCATAATGGTCATTTTACTATTCCCAAGGTTAATTTACTATTACATCACTATAAATTCATTAATTTATATAAATATCACTTATTTCATTATAAATTTTATGGAACTCAAATATTTAATTCCAGAATGAAAAAATATTTTATATGTACTCGGGTTGTTACAATTAGAATCCATCATCATTATAAAATGGTTATTGAAATCATGATGTCATACATTTACATTCATTTCAAATTAATCAATGGAATTCACACACATCAAAGATTTATGGCTTTTTGTTGTTCATGTTTCTCGTGAACTAATTCTCTATCACTCACTATATATAATTGGGTATTAATTTTCTAATCCATTCCCATATTTTCACTTAAAATTAATTTTAACCTATTTGGACACAGATTTTTGTGTTAGTCAACATAACCATTGTATTTCCCTTTCCCTCAATCTAACATGAATTCTTATTAATCCCTTTTATTATATGGTTTTTCTATAAATAAATTATCAAATGTAAAACCCTATATTTCCATGAAAAATTTCAAATTGTGGAGGAAAAAATTATTAGGGGGTGGATAATTTTACTCCTTGATATTTCTTGAAAAATATTTAATTTTTTTATAGATTTATTTATACACAAGCCCTAGATTAAATGAACCGTGGTATACTGTTCAATTTTTTTATTTAATGTGATAGTGATAATTGATCTGTATATATTTTTAGAATGAATTAAAATAACTAAATATTAATAATTATAGTTTTCACACATTAATAGAATAAATTTTTTGGTTATCAATTGGTTATAAATAAATAAATAATTTTAAAGAAAAATAAAAGTTATTATAGAACATAATTATTAAAAGTAAAATGTGTTTTTGTCAATATAAATTAATTTAATAACTACCAGTAAATTTCATTAATGAGATTTATATATTATAAATAATTTTTTTTCTCATTTAGATAATATTTTTATAAGCATGGGATAATAATCATCCTAGTTTTATACAAAAAAAGTATTTTTTATAAAAAGTAGTTCCATCACAAAATAATTTTAAAATTAATTTTTCACAATTTTAGAAACATTATTTGACATATTTAATATAATATTTTCAACCAAAATTTCAAATTTATCATGGGGTGAATTTATGATAATTTTATGAGATTGTCAATTTTTTAACTAACATTGAAAAAAATTGTCTTTTATTGAAAACTACATTTTCATTTAAATAATTTATAAAGATAAATATAGATTTAACATGTTTGAAATAATATTAGTCAAATTTTATTGTGATTAATAAATTTTTTTAATTAGATTCATTTTCCTGTATATTGGTTTTCATATAAACTTATTTACTTTTCAATGTTTTTTTGGAAACCCATTTTTTCTTTTCATTTGTGGGTAAAATGTTAAATTAAATTCTTCCCCTTATATGAATTTAATTTGAAAATCTTGTTTTAATATTTTTTATCATCATAATTAATATAATATAATATTTTCTACTTAATATTTGATAAAAATAAATATATGGAAAAGTAAAAATTAATTTTTACAATTATGATTAAAAGGTGTTTATTGGGTATTAAAAAAATGATATGCTATAAAATAAACTAAAAACATGCCAAATTAATTTTTTATTTCCATATTTAGACCCTATTTGATATATTTTTTCATAATGATCCATTTTAGAAACTTTTTGAATGTGAAAAATGTGGGTCTATCTTTTTCATTTTGAAAATTTCAAGTGTTCCTACTCCCCTATTTATAAAAAGGCACCAAATTTCCTCTTCTCATCATCCTTTGAAGAATTTTATTCATTCAATACTTTCCAAAATATTTTTCTTACTTCCCAAATCATGTACTATTTTAATTATCTTGATTAGGAATCCATCAATAATATATTTAGGTATATATATAAAGTGGTTCTCTAAATAATATTTATTATTCATAACCAAGCATATATAACTTATTTATTCTTAAAATTAATTCAAATAGTATTAAAATATAATGATATAGTAAAATAATTATGTATCATACATTTATATTTTATTATTATTATATCATAACTGATATGCATTCCCACTTCCAATAAATGGGAAATAAAACTTTTGATCATTTGCAGAGTGGACTTCCACAACATGAATTGATGTAGTTCAATTTTCCTCACCATTTCTCAAAAGATAATATAATGATGTTTTTAAATTATATATGTGATATTTATGACATAAAAATATATTGATATATTATTTCACATATAATATCTTACCTTCTAAACCTGATGGAAAACAATAACAGCGCTCCTGTGTAAAAAAGACTACGACCTCATGAAACGATGTGACATGTATTTCATTTTTGTTTTATATGGACAGTAATAAAGAAATATTTATAGAATATATATGATTTATATGATATAATTATTATTATTTAATAGTGATTTATAATTTAAATTTATTATATTCCATCTATTAAAAAATGTAAACAATGTTCATTCATAAGTAGATCCTACTTTCTCCATGAATGGTGTAATACATTTTCCATGTCTAATCACTATATGTGACTATAAATATGAATATATTGAATATATTTTACATTTATATCATTATTTACATTATGATGTTATGGGTAAATAAATAATGTAATATTATGGAATCTACTGAACGAAAACATATATGAAAAATGAACCAGTTACACCTAGAATGATGATATTAATAAATAATTGTTTTTAAAAGGGTTATAAGAGATTATAAATAAATTAAATATGTTATGATATATATGAAAAATGGTTTTTAATATATTTTAAATAATTATATATTAATTATATTGTAGGATCTTATGTGTATGTAGAAAGTTGATATGTAAGGTAATGGATTTTCATCTCACTTTTAATAAAATGGGACACTTTCCATATTCACCACTTGTTTATTTTTTGGGTGTATAAACATACCATTAATGTATTTAATGATTTTTATAATAAAAAATATGGGATATACATATCAATATAAGCTTTACTATGTCATGGGTCATATGAGACAAAAGTTATCAACGATATAATACTTTCATGTTACAATCTCAGTGTTTATCAGTATTATTAGTGATTATGTTTTAGATGATTAAATCATATGATCAAACTCTCAATAAAATAATTTTTTTCTTATCTACTAGTTATTTATAGAGAATACATACTTTCCTTTTGTTTTCCCCTCATTATATAATATTTATAACATATATACCTTTTTAATAAAAATCAACATTATATCTTTGTTTTGTTGAATGTTCTTTATCATTCATTTTTAGGGTTTCTATAATTTTTTAAATAATGTTTTTAGTATTAATAAAAGAATATTTAAATTAATTTTTACCCCTTTTTATTTTTTACATTGTGGTTTAAATTTAATATTCTTATGTATTTTCAAAATGATTTACTTATTAATTTTTCTGAAAATTTGAGATGAATATTTATTTTAGAATGTATGGAATGAATGGTTTTTTTTCTGATCTCATCCCCACTATATAATTTATAGAATACATTATTAGCTTCTAAGTAGTTTTTAAAGAAAAAAATTTCATTATTATATGTAAATTATTTATATTTTAATTTAGTTATTTCAAAATGGAATGGATATTTTCCTCAAAATTTTTTTAACGATCATTTTATGGAATTTATATTCAACAAAAAAACAACATATTATTTTGATTATGTTTTTTTGGGGATATTATCCCATGGTTCCATCCTTATTCTTTCGATGTGTATTAAATTGTTCATATTATGAACTGTTTATGAAACCCATTTATTCTGTTTTTTATGCTATGATGAATTGATGAAATTTTTACGGAACACATTTCCCAAGAACAAATTATATTGTGATGATATTAGGAATGTTTTATGATCTTGTTGAATACTTAGGTATGGTATTCATTATTTTAAATATTTTTGCATTTTTAACTAGGTATGGGTTGTAACATTATAATCTAAGGATAGGTGGTTACATTATAAACCAAGGACATGTGGTTATAATAAAACTCATGTATGTGTGGTTATTTTATAAATAATAGACGGGTGGTTCAATTATAAACTAAGCGTTGGTGGAAAAATTATTATCCAATGGTGGATAATTACATAACTAACCATGTATGGGTGGTTATGTTATAAACCAAGGATGTAAGATCACATTATAGTTCTCTAATTCATTAGGTAAATATGAAAAAATCCTAAAGTGAATATGTTATTCAACAAAAAGATTTCATATAAACAATTTCATGAGTGGGCCATGTTCTAATGTCCATAGAACTAATCATGGACCTTGTTTTCATGTCATTAAGCTAATTCAATGGAAATGTTTTATGTTGATAACCTTATTAATGAAGATGTTTTTATTTATGCATGTTGAAAATGTTTTGAGATTCTATTTTTCCACATTAATATATAAATTTTATACATTCTAAACTCATGTTGATTTATTTTCTTTATGATTCATGTATCTGGAACTGCCATGCATTATTACATGAAACTTTTCTATCATATTTGGCATATTTTTAATGCATTTTTTAATTATATGGTCACAATAATTTACCTTTATGATTATCTTAGGCTTTTATATGATTATTGATTGATATCTCACATGTTTACACTTACTTGGAATATAAGCTCACTCTTTCTTATGTTTCTATTCCAAAGTACATAAATAATGTTTTTATATAGGTAATTAAATAAAGAGCAATAAATGGGGATATAATTTTGGGATATTCTCTGTACTAATATGATTTTTTATATAGTATATTATGAAACTAAACCGCTACATACCTAAGACATGAATTTTTAAAAAGTATTTAATATTCATGTATAAATATGTGATTTTTATTTAAGAAAATATTGGGACGTTATAGTGAATATATGTTTATATTTGGTGTAGTATGTGATCATAATTGGAGAAAAATTATATATGGGAAAATAATTAACCATTTGGTGAACATTAAGGCACATATATTGGAAACATATTGATTAGTGATATTATATATTAAATGAAATTAATTAACTATATAGTTTTTGATAATGAAATCATGAAAGTTTTATACCCTTTATTTGTACGTGGATATGTGATTTTTCTGAAGGAATGTTGTATGAATTATCGTATTTTGGAAGTAACTATGATTTTTAATGTTTGTTACAAATTTTTATGGCCACCTAAGTATTTGATAAAATTAGAGAAGTATTGGACATGTTCGGAAATGTGTATAAGTAGGCTTGAAGTATAATTGGAAGGCATATAATTTTTTAATTTTTAATGGATGTTGTGGTTATTGAATATGGTTTATGGAATAATTTAGTACCCAATAGTAACCACAAGGATGAAAAATAGACAATAATTTATCACACCATATCCTCATATGAATGGAAACAATCTTTTCGATTTTCATTTTATATCTATGGTTTGATAATATAACATAAAACAATAAGATGATTAGAAAATGCACTTCTCAATTCATAAACATTTTCTTATTTTCTCATATCAGATCTATATTTTTTAAAACATTTGTTGGGAATGAAATATATTCATTTTTTATAATTTATATATAATGATTAGTTTCAGGAATCATAGATACAGATATATTGAAGGTTATTTTGATAGGATTGTACCTAAATATTCATTAATAAACCATGTCATGAAAATTATGAGAACAAATATTTTAATGTAACATATATGGTTTCTATAAAATGTTAGAGGGAAATAAATCAAATTGAAGGAAATATTTTAACCATGGTTTTTAAAATATATTCTTTGAGAAATAATCACATGTTGGTTTATGGAAATTTGTCACAATTGTCCAGACATCTAATGTTTTTTCAATTTGGTTATTTTTTAGAATATAGAGACTTATAGATGTTTTATGAAAAAATTCAATGTAATTTTTTATATTTGAAGAGATAATAGTCTATGAAAATTTATGGTTTAAATTTTAAAAAATCATGGTGAAATTTTAGAGAGAATCTAATCTGATGATATATAATAGTTTTCAGTAGATTAAAATTATATTTAATTATCTTGGTGGATACAGATAGATAATATTAAATTTTCAAAAAAAAATATAGGTCTATTTTTTATCTATACTTATAAGGTGAATGTTGTAAACTCAAAAAAATTTACTCACATTGTATTAATTATTGACTAGGGAAATAGAATGATTGATTCATTTTGATAAATTATGAATATTTGATTATATATTTATTGATTTATTAATATAGGGTCCATTTATATAAAGATTAAGGTATTTCCAAGATATAATAAAAAATTATTGGAGGAGTTATCTATTTAATTTAAATGTTATTAGGGAAATGAAACTAAGAATGATAATATTATAGAATCATAAAGCATAATGTAAGGTGTTAATATTAAATATATTAATTATATCTATGGTGATCTTATAGGATGAAAGAATTGAGAAATTGAATGATATTTTATTATATAGTTTATTTTAATATAACCTGAACATATTTTTATGATCCATAAAAATTATATAAAATAAATGAGAGATGTAAAAAGTAATCTTAACATACACAATTCAATGAAAAAGAAATTGATATAATTTTATTCCTTAATAGACAAAGAATACATAAATAAATTTAATGTATGTAAAAATTATATTGAATATCATAATATAGACTCTCGCACATCTAATAGGTGAAGATAAGAAAATAAGTTATGTTGATAATGGTTCATCAAATCTATCCTTTTTTGTTTAATTTATTTTAGTTTTGTTTTTCTTATACATTTATGATCCCCATTTATCTAAAATTATTACAATATTAATGAAATTATTCAAGGATAAGAAGGATTAGTAAGTGATATATTATAGTTATACCACTATGAAAAAATTATATTGTTATGTTAGTGTGACTTCATTCAAATTAACCATGAAAAATTGTATTTTCAGGGATAATGAATTTTCTAGGTTTTTATAAACTATAACATTATGAGATGTTGATTTCTTATAAAAATATTTTCAATGTATTCCTATACAAATTTAATGAAAAATACACAATAAAAAATTTCTTCATATTTGGGATAGTATATATATTATTATTTTCAAAAAGATATCATAATATATTTTCATTAATTTTACTAATTAAATTTTATACAATGGTTACATTTCTTAATGAATTTTTCATTATCAATAATATGGGTTGAATTTTTTCTATTAATTTTTTACTTTCATTTTCATGTAATTGAATTATATTTCTCTACTTACACTTGAATTTTTTTTACTTTTGGTTGGTTAATATCCATCCAATCATTTATAGATCATCTAATTAAAAGTTACTTGATTAAGAGTAAATGAATTACTACCTAAAATTTTAATCAAAAATCACTTTTAAATGATTTTTCATTAACATATTGTAAAATGAAAAAATAATATATATAATTATATTAATTTTTTTTATAATTATAATTATAAAGGCAGTAAATATGTGACACATGGTGACTAATACTATTGATAAATGTCTGTATATTTATTTTTTCTAAGAGGAATTAAAATTAATTTTCATTTTTAAACGTATTTTGGATCAATAAAATTGAATTATTTAATTAAACATTACTAGATATTAATCTTAATGAATGTAATAGTTTTTATAATCGTTGTAGTGAACAATAAATCATGAAAACATACCATGGGGGGGGGGGAGGTGGTATAAATAAGATAGGTCAACATTTTACCAAATTTAGAATTTATTGTTAAACATATCTTCTTGGTCCCTGGACAACTATTAACTATTATGGTATACATGCATTTTTTAAGATTTACCTAAATTTCAAAAACACATTCAAGATATAAATGAAAACATGATATCAACACATGATATTTTTATATGGTTTGGCCCCAATGTGGAAAACCTTCTCCTTACTATATCAACTCTTTTCAGGTCAAATATTCTATACAATTTTAAATAAAAAATATATTGTGAGAAAATTGGTCATTATATAAGTAAATAACAAAATATTAAACATCCTAAAATATCATATTACATAGGTGACATTTCATAATATTTCACATATGATATTTTACTTCTCACATGGGTAATTTATATTTTCTCTTGTGAGTTTTTGTAACACAATTCTTCTAAAATTGATGAAACATATATCCATGAATGTATTTACAACCAAAATACTGATCCAATTTCATAATAAAAATCTTATTAACATGTATTTAGTTATAGAACAATACATATGCAACACAATGTCTTCTCTACTTATCTTTTGAGTTCTATTAATGATTTTTCCTACTAGCATACTCACCTCGAAAATTCTTTTTTATCTTCCTTCATACGCATCTTTAACTAACCCATATTGACATGTTATCCCACTTAGACTATAATTCATATTCAAATTGAAAAACTAGTAGTATATAACTCCTCTAAACATGCTTAGTACTATCTATTTTTCTTTAATAGGATATAAAACAACTCATCCTACTTTTCATTGAGAGATCTCATTTTAATTCTCTATATCAAACTCCTAGATTATGCTATCATATACACCAAACATAAGTAATAAAATTTTATAATGATTTTATATTATTATCCTCTATCTTCTCATAAAATATCATGAATTATTAGAAATATTAAATGCACCCATAATTTTCAATATTCCATAAATATAACTCATTTTGGAAAAAATATCCTTCAACATGAGAAATTATTATAAAAGTACCCACCTTTTTTCTTCATGTTATTTCATACAATATTTTCAACACAATGTTATTTCCTAATACATCCAAATTGATTACAAATCATTTTTAGGAAATTATTTGAATAATATATTATTTTAAAATCTCTTATATTAGCATCACCTTCCTAAAAATATAATAATTTTGAATCCAAATATAAATCTCCACAACTATATAAAAATATAAATTTCACCAACATTAAAACAAGTGAATCCATCTTACAACTTAATAATATAAAATTAAATTCATTAAAAAACTTGGTTTGATTTTGTACACAATAAAAAAACTCAAAAAACATCTTTTAGTTATCATCAAGATTCATAAAAAAACATAATATCTAATATGAATTTCAAGCATTTATATGATTCCATATGCATTTTTCACTAAAATATGAAAAATTAATTTCAACACAATAAATATTATTGAAAAATATTTATTATTTTCTCCTCTTCCCCCATGATTTAAGATCATTTTCCCATTCATTAAAATATTTTATCACATGTTTTTTATTTGTATCATTGAATATTGGTACATGATTGAAAACATTATATTCTAAAAAATATCACTATTCTTTTAAAAAAAATTACCCAGTATAAACATAGAATTTTTCTATGTCATTTATCTTTTGATTTTTGAGATATCTTACTTGAATTTAATTTTATGTTTTTATTTCATCAAACATATACTATGTTGAGGAATCCTCATAGACATTTTAGAATGATTCTTTAATATATGACATTACTTTAGTACTGAGAACATGATTAATGTGTATATGAGTTTAAAAATGTGGGAAAAAATCCAATTCCATGTAGCTTAATTAGATTATGTTTTATATAAATAATTTTTTCTTCTCTTTATTGAAATTTTAAATTTTTACTCTACATTGAAAAATTCATCCGTGTGGTTCCCAATCCACATATACATATCTAAAATACCTTTATAAATTTTCAAATATATCAAAATATTATGTGGTTTTTTCAAAGTATCATATGGGGTTTCACATAGATTTATTTTCATACATGTATATAGATTTTATTAGTCAAATAATTCACATATTCACTAGTCGTGTCCGTTAATTTCCATCAATATTATTCATGTTATATAACAAGAAATCATGATTTCTTAAAAATAAGTCTGAGATATTTTAAATCAACTTAGGAATATTCCATCCACTTCAAATACATCCAAAACAACTATAAATAGTTTTGGGAACTATTAAAATGATTACAATTACACTTTAATATTTTCCATATTTGAACAAGCTCTCCCTTAAAACATTGATCCTATTTAAACCATCATTTTTACCCATTGTAATTTCACCCTTATATGTTGTACATTATGGTTTAATATCCATATCCTATAAAAAATCTTCAACATCAGATTATACTATTGGATAATATGATTCATTTCCCTCATATCACATTTTGGGTCCATATATACCATACATTTGATCATCTAATTTATTATTCCAACCAATCTATCTATAGATCTATTTTAAAGACCATTATTCTTATTTATTACCATTATAGATATAAAAATAGAAATATAAACTTATTTATTTTTTGTGTAATCACTTGTTCCCAATAATCATTATCACACATTGATTTTCACATTGAAACTAAATAAAAATAATATACAAAGTACATGTAAATCTATTCATTTTTACATGCTTTTCAATAATTTTTTTATATTAAAAATACATTGTATTTTCCCTCGCTAAAGATGAAAAGAACTAAAAAGGAAGAAATATTCTTCCACATTATAGAAATTATAGGACTTGAATAACTTGTTTTATTATTTTCATTAATGACATTAGTTGGAAGAAAATATTATCATTTCATTCAAACACATTTAATTTTAATGTAACATCCCCGACTTGAGAACCACTAAACTTGTTACCCAATTTGGGTCGTCACGTGTCATCAAGAACATATCCCTACATAGTAGAGTCTTCTAACTAGTGTAGAGGGTCTAATTAGCCATGTGGAGATACTATACCCTCTTTACCAAAGTGGGGAACACTAGTTAATAATATAAATAACAGAAAAAATATGTAATAACCAATATGCATGCATAGCCAAACATCTCCCAAAACTGGATACAAATTGAAAATAAACATTAATCATGTCGTGTCATGCTAATAGTTCCAAAATTAATGAAACCCAAAATTAAGACAACCATATGATTCCCTAAAATGGTCCTGACTCCATGCCCATAACCCCATCCTTGCATGTCCTAGTACAAACTCAACTTCATAGCACTACCCCCCTTCACTTATCCAAACCTGCAACAATTGAGTCTTCTCAGGTACCCAATAGTGGCCTGTGTAGGGTGTGTGTAAAACTCATTATGCCACCACCAATGGTGTCTACAAAATATCCAATTTATCATATAGATCATGTAGTTATAAATTAAATGAAAATTTAAACAAAATGATAACTTTGGTTCTATTAGATATACCCTAAAATTCCTAGTTGTTAATGAATTCCACCTATTCAAAAATTTCCTTGTAAAACATGTTTATATATTATCAATTAAAAATCCATTTATAATTTAAAATATTCATCTTTTAATATATACTAATCTTTTTGTGCCTTTCAACATAATTCATAAACCATTTGACATAATCTTAATTAAAAAATAAACCCACGTTAAAAACATGCCAAAACCCCCCTTTTCTATTATCAAAATCTAGGAAAAAGTACCAATATTCCATTTTCAACTCCACTAAATATATTAACATGTTAAATATGGTATCTACAATATCGAACATCAATTCTACACATAACTTCAATAAATCTAGGTTTGGAAACATCAGATCACCCCCTGGGTGTCCCAAAAATCATTCTAATCATCCTCCAAACATACCATTGGGATAACGAGGGGTGTAAATCATTAATTATACAACTATTTTACAGAATATTACTCAAATTAACAAATGGAAAATAAGTTGGAAGAAATATCTCAACACACATCCACAAATCTATAACAAAACTATTGGATAAAACATGTAGAACACCTACATCTAATTCAATGATGAATGCATTCATAATCCTGGCCTTACGTCTAGATTTAAGGACCCCTTAATGATTCAACCTATAATCAACAAGAAATATATGGTGTTTTGGATTCATAATAAGATTGGAGAAATTACAAACCCTAATCTAGAAAAGGGATGGAAGAGGAGCATTAGACTTACCCGAGGCTTCGATATGCAACAAAATGCTCTCCAAATAGTGAAGAATCCAAGGAGAAACACCCTTGGGAAGAAGGGGTAAATTTGGTTCATCTTTATGATCAATATGGGGATTAATGAGGGAGATATTTTTTGGGGATAAAGATATCCTATAATTGAAAAATTATACATTTTCCAACTTTTTTAGGGGTACACGGTTTACCTACCTGGTTTTCCAAATCGTGCATAAACCATGCTCAAAACACTATCTAATGGATGTTGGGTCACAAAGTTACATGTTGTGACCCAAATAGTTTAATAACCATGCTCCAACTATGAAATATTCTGCTATACATGGTTGCACAATTTTCCTAGGAATACCACACGGTTTAACTAATCATTCAACCACCATGATCCTTGCATATATTGGCGAGGTTTCCCATCCATTTGTGTCCCAAACACCCAAAACACCCCAAAGATCCCTCATACATCTTCTGAACATTTATTTAACAAAATATAAGGGACTTGAACAAATATAAAAACATATCATACTTCCACGAAGATGAGATATTACAACCTCCCTACATTATGACAGAACATCCTCAAACTGCTCTGGTTGAGCATCACTAATCTTCCAAGGTAAATTGATCAGGCCACTGATCCCGCACATCCATTCCCCCTTTCCAAGAATCTCATTCAACATTAATATTCTTCCACAAAATTTGAACCAATGGAACTGTTATTCCCTACAAGAATTTCTCACCATGAACCACAACATGAACCAGATAATTCTCAAACGACACATCAACTTCAACCATACACCAAATGGTACATCTATGCAAGGAACCCTATGAAACACTTCTTAATTTAAAACACTTGGAATCTTCACCTCAAGTATCATACCATCATAAAAGAATCAATTTAAACCCCATCAGTGCAATCATCTTCAAAAACCATGACCCAAATCACATGGAACCATTTTTCTCTATTTACCAAACTAAAATGGTCGAAATAACTTGATATCACCTAATTAAAAACACACAATCATTCAAATCACATTTATATACTTACATTGATCCACTACTTTTTTCCTGATGATCTCATTGCTTCACTCTACATCTAAGACACAATCAATACCCTCAGTGCACTCAAATGATTAAACCTCATTGAAATACTCTCCATCATGACCTACTCACCCTAGCAATGATCACTTGAGTAAATAAAGTCCAAAATTACGACCATGTCCTCAAAAAAATACTTGTCTATTATGGATCCATCCACCATATTCCATTTTTTGGAACCCCCACTATTGAATGAAGACCATCAGAATCTTAACTCAACTTTTACATATTTCCTGACGTGTTCCAATTCACCATGATGGATCGTCCATAAAGAAATCACCCTATATTGACATCCAGTCTTGTAGTTGAAACTGTCCAGGAGGAAATTCTTACACCATCCATGCATGGACTAAGATCAAATTGATCACATAAAATTACGACTTCATTTTTGAATGAAAAATTCCACTACAACATTAAACTAGAGGTGGGTCAGGCTCCCCACACACATTAACATTTACCATTTCGTATCAGAATATCCCTAACAATATTGTACCATAATTCCCATATTCCACTAATGGAACACTTCCAATTTTTCACCTATCCAAGGTTCTTACTAACTTAAAGTATATGGATATTGTCACGACCCACCCTCGGGGCCCGTGCCGTGACTACCCCAAGCCCGCCTTCCATAGGCCAGGGGCTGGCGACTAGCACCAAGGCGTAAATCCCAACAAAAAGGGAAGGCATTTCCTTTGAAAAGTAAATAAGCACCACAGAGTAAGCAAGAAGAAAAGTAAATACTAAGAAAGAACAGAGTACAACTGAAAGTGCGGAAAAGTAAATGAGCCATTATACAAACCCAAACTGAAAGTAAAGTACAACTCGAAAGGGAAAACAACAACTGTAAAGTAAAAGCCGCTACACCGAGCTGTCCACTTGAGATCCCACCTGAAGGGTGGGTACAGATAGCTCCACTGCTCCTCGGGTCCCGTCGTCCGCTCCGAACACGTCCCGCCCAGTTGTCCACCTCCAGGTACCGTCCTGCTCTGCAAGCCTCAGCCAAGATCAATGTCGTCCGTCGTCTGCAACCAACACAACGTAGTGAGGGCATAGCCCGTGCAGGGGTGAGTATAAGCTACTCAGTAGGGACCTCGAGACCCCTGAAGGTCTCCCAAAATCCACAAAGGATAAACCATAAAGGAAGATACAGTCACGAAATAACAACCGACACTGCTTAGGTATATGCCCATACATATACCTAATTTATCAATTCCAATATGCTCCAAACTCCGAGCCCAAGTACAACTCAGTCCACACAGGAAAGTAAACGTATTCCACACAGGAAAGAAAAACGTAATCCACACAGGATAGCACAACACAATCCACACAGGAAAGCAACAGGATTCAGCTCACACAGGTATACTTCTTCGAAAGACGATAAAGATGATCTCTGATCCATCTAAGTCGTCGGACCCACGAAGGATCGATAGGTAACTAACCCCCACAAAGACCCACACAGGATCGGGCCCACACAGGACCTGTAGGCGCTGGTTCACATAGGACTGCTGAGCGCAATGACCCACACAGGATCAGACCCACACAGGATCAGACCCACACAGGACCTGTAGCACTGATCCACGTAGGATCGCTGAGTGTTGTAGTCGTCGTCGAATCCACCAACGATCTCTGTACTGTCGTCGCAGTCACAGTAGCAGTAGCAGTAGTAGTCACAGTCGCAGTAGCAGTAGTAGTCGCAGCCAGCACTAGGGTTCCCGCACACAACAAGCTCGTTCGGGAGGGTCCGCTCCACGAGCCGAGAGGCTGATACATCAACTATCACACAGTCTAGAGTTGATGTATCCAAAAGTTCCGTATCGCCAATAGGAACTCAACGCAACAGAGGGCGCGTCAATCGGACGCCCGGTCTGAGAGTTATTGGCTTTTTCGTCCCAGGGGCCTGGTTGGTTTTTAAGGCAAAACCAACCCGACCGTACTCCACCTGCGTCCAAACCTCGGGCGGAGTATGCCAAAAGATCCGTCTCACTAAGAGGAACACAACAAAGCTGACGACACGTCAATCGGACGTCCGTAGCTCAAGATATGAGCGTTTCAGCTCAGAGGGCCCGGTTGGTTTCGTGAACGAACCAACCCGGCCGAACTGAAAGTATTCCGAAACTTTGAGTGCGATATACTGAATCGACCATCTCGATCCAAGGATCGCATCGCCGCTGACAGTTCATCAATCGGAGGTCCGTAGCTCATGTTATGGGCAAAATACCAAAGTCGATTCGAAAACAGGGGGTCCGGGTCCGGGCCGACCCGTCCCGGCCGGCGGCGCGGCCCGACACGGCGGCGCACTCCGGAGCAGCGGCGCGGTCGGTGCGCCGCTCGGGTGCCATGCGCGGGGGGCAAGGCCCCCGCCCTTCCTGCTGGCGGTGCGTCTGAAAGCCGCGCCTTTGATCAAACGGGCCCCCTCGTGGGGGCCTGCCTTTGAGAAAAACGGGGGGGCACTGCCCCCCCTTTGTGAAACCCCCCCCCACGTGGGGGGCCTGCTTTGAGGAAAACGGGGGGGGGGCGCTGCCCCCCACTTGGTGTAACCGCAGCCCCCCCTTTATGGGGGGCCGGTTTTGGCCAGCCGGGGGAATTTATTCCCCCGGTCCTTCTCCCTTCCGGCCGGCCCAACATGGCCGGCCGGTTCTTCCTCAACGGAACCGGAAAGCCGGTCCCCCTTCCGGCTTCCAACACCGGCGGCCCGGATAGCCGCCAGTCTTCATGTCCCACCGCGGCCCGGAACCGGCCGCGACCTTCGTCGTTCGGCGAGGTGCGACGGCACCGTGCCCCACCGCCGTGGCACCGCTCCGGCCGCGGCGCCTTCAACTTTCTTCGACGCGGCGCGACGGCGTCACGTCCTTGCATTATTTTATGACGCGGCGTGACGGCGCCGCACATTTCTTGTCGTATGATCCTGCGCGGTGCGACGGCACCGCGCCTCACCCATTTTAATCCACAACAAAATCAATATCAAATGGAGGAGGGTCGGCCGTATTCGTACGGTCCGTCCCCCTCACGTTAATTGCTAATAATTGGATAAATTTCACGAAGAAATATTCTCGGGTATAATTCATGAACAAAAGTAATAAATAAACCCCTACCTCGGTTTCAAGTACGATGTTCGTCAACGACCCGCAGAAGACAAACGTCGCGGAGGTCGGGCGTCCCGGTAATCGTTCTTCAATTCCGTTGACGAAGAGGTACGTCCGAAGAGGTACGTCGTTGGTTAATCTTCGTAAGACGACGAAGGAAGTCTGAGGAGGAAGCGATGTTCCCTTTCGTTGACACAGAAGGAATCGTCGATCTTCGGAAACAATCCGGCTACGAAGAAGAGAGGAGCGGCGTTCTTCGTCGGAGCTTGAGTGTTCTTCGTGTTCTTTGTCAAAGTTTGAAGAAGAAGAAGGAGCTCTCAAATCCTCTCAAGATGGATAACCAAAATAAAATAAGCTGAGGCTTATTTTATTTACACAAATATCAACTTGAATTTCAAAGGTTTGAAATTCAAATCAACCCACCTTAATTAATTAAACCAAGTTGGCAAACATTAATTAAAGGGGGTTATAGGGGAGTTTTGAGAGAAGTTGAGGAGTTGGGGTTCGTGTGGGCCCCACCACACTTAATCCTCCCAAGGGAGGGTAAGTGGATGTGGGTCCCAAACCTAACTCCCTTTGGGAGGTTAAAACTAACAAAAAAAAAAAGAAATAAAATATGTTTCCACATTTTATTTAACTTTATTTTAAAAACCCAAAAACTAACTCTCAACCCGCAATAAACGCAACCTCAAGAAAAGGTCTCCTTAAGCGAATATCGGCGCTGCGAGTTCATCGGTGCCCTCGGAATTTGATTCCGGGCACCGGTTCAAAAGTTAGAAATTCCCGCTCGTTCGTTCACGGAACGTACCCGAGCCAAACTTCGGAAAATGATTCCGGGCACTCTGGGCCTCAGAATCAGGTGCCGTCAGAAACTGCGCTCTTGTAAAATTCCAAAAAAAATTAAGAAAAAATTTCCCTTGAATTTTATAGGTCTTTACATTACTCCCACCTCAGGGCTTTACGTCCCCGTAAAGATACATCAAAAACTAGGGAAACAAATGAGGGTACTGAGCACGCATCTGAGCCTCCCTCTCCCATGTTCTCTCCTGGAGGTTCCCGTGCTTCCATCTGATGCGCACAAGAGGAATCGATCGCCCATGTAGGACCCGCTCTTTTCGATCCTCTATCTCCATTGGGACCTTCGTAAAAGTCGCCCCATCGTCAACTTCAAACTCCCCGTGGTCAATGATGTGCGTCGGGTCGTGCACGTATCTCCTCAGCTGAGATACGTGGAAGACGTCGTGCACCCGGTGCAACTGAGGTGGTTGAGTCAGGAGATAATCCACCTCGCCAATCCTGCAGAGGACCTGGAAGGGTCCGATTAAGCGCGGAGATAACTTGCCGCCTCGGCCAAATCTTCGTATACCACGTTGAGGTGAGACCTGCAAGAAGACGTGGTCGCCATCCTCGAACTCTAGTGGTCTCCACCTCCTGTCAGCATATGACTTCTTCCGGCTCTGAGCTGTCCTCATCCGCTCCTGGATGACCTGGACCTTCTCTGTCATGGCCTGGACCATCTCCAGTCCCACAAGTGCTGACTCCCCAGGGTCTGTCTAGCACAAAGGAGATCTGCAAGGTCGACCATACAATGCCTCGTATGATGCCATCTCTATGGTGGAGTGGTAGCTGTTGTTGTACCCAAACTCCACCAATGGTTGGTGGTCCTCCCAACTGTGACCAAAGTCGAGGACACATGCGCGGAGCATGTCCTCGAGAGTCTGAATGGTCCTCTCCGTCTGACCATCCGTCTGAGGGTGAAAGGCTGTGCTCAGACGTAGCTGTGTCCCGAACGCCTCCTGTAACCCCTTCCAAAGCCGGGAAGTAAAGCGAGCATCTCGATCGAAGACGATAGATGATGGCACGCCGTGGAGCCGCACAATCTCCTGTACGTAGAGACATCCAAAGCTCTCCACTGAGCCCTGCTCTCTGATGGGTAAGAAGTGATCCGACTTGGTGAGTCGGTCAAAAATCACCCAGATGGAGTCGTGACCTCTGGAAGTGCGTGGAAGTCCAGTCATGAAGTCCATAGATATGCCATCCCACTTCCACTCCGGTACCTCCAAGGGATGTACCAAGCCTGCTGGTACCTGATGCTCTGCCTTCACCTGCTGGTAGGTGAGGCATCGAGAGACGAACTCTGCTACAGCCTTCTTCATGTCCGGCCACCAGTGCTGTCGTCTGAGATCCTGGTACATCTTTGCCACTCCTGGATGTACCACCAAAGGAGAAGTGTGAAACTCTCTCAGCACCTCCTCTCGCAAAGCGACTGGTACCATGGTATGTCCTCTGAAAGGGATGTCGTGCTCTGCTCCAAGGGAGAAACCATCAGGTGCCTGTCCCGAGGATATCTGTGCACGCCGTGTCTCACAGTCAGCGTCCTCACGCTGTGCCTCTCTGACCCGCTGCAGTAGTGGAGGGGTGACTGTGGGAGACTGGAGGAAGGCTGCTCCATCTCTATCCACGAAGGATATATGCATAGAGGCTAGTTGCTCCGTCGCCTCCTCAAGTAGCTGAATTCCCGTCCTCCTGCTGAGGGCATCGGCTACTACGTTTCCCTTCCCAGGAGTATAGACTATCTCAAAGTCATAGTCCTAGAGGAACTCGAGCCATCGCCGCTGTCTCAGGTTCAGGTCCTTCTGCGAGAAGATATACCTGAGACTCTGATGATCAGAAAAGACTGTAAAGCGCTCGCCCATCAGGTAATGTCGCCATGTCTTCAGAGCGAAGACCACTGCTGCTAACTCCAGGTCATGGGTAGAGTAGTTCTTCTCATGCGGTCTCAACTGACGTGATCCATAGGCGATCACTGCCCGATCCTGCATCAGGACACAACCGAGTCCAGTCCCTGATGCATCGCAGTAAACTATGTATCCAACTCCCTCCTCAGGCAACCTCATGATAGGTGCGCTGGTCAATCTCTGTCTCAGCTCCTGAAAGCTCTGTTGACATCTGTCTGACCACACGAAGGGTTTCCCCTTCTTCGTCAAAGCTGTGAGTGGTGCTGCAACTCTAGAGAAGTCTGGCACGAATCTCCGATAGTATCCAGCTAGTCCCAAGAAACTCCGAACCTCAGTCACGCTCCTGGGTAGCTCCCAAGCTTGCACTGCCTCGATATTCGTGGGATCCACTGCAACTCCCGCCTCAGAGATGGCGTGTCCCAAGAAGTGGACCTCACATATCCAGAACTGACACTTCGAGAGCTTACCATAAAGATGATTCTCTTGGAGTGTGTCTAGTACAACTCGCAAGTGGTATGCGTGTTCCTCCTCAGTCGTCGAGTAAATCAGAATGTCGTCGATGAAGACCACGACAAACCGATCGAGGTATGGTTGAAAGATCCTATTCATGAGATCCATGAATACTGCTGGAGCATTGGTTACACCGAAAGGCATATCCAAGAACTCATAGTGGCCATACCGACATCTGAAGGCCGTCTTCTGCACGTCCTCGTCTCTGACTCTGAGCTGATGATATCCTGACCTGAGGTCTATCTTCGAGAACCACCGTGATCCCTTGAGCTGATAAAAGAGGTCATCAATCCTCGGTAGCGGATACTTGTTCCTCACTGTCACCTGGTTCAGGAGATGATAATAAACACAAAGTCGCAAGCTATCGTCCGCCTTCTTGGCGAACAATATCAGGGAAGCCCAGGGTGAAACACTGGGTCGGATGAACCCCTTTCCCTGCAAGTCCTCCAACTGTACCCATAGCTCTCGAAGCTCGGCGGGGGCCATCCGATATGCTGGAGTCGATATCGGAGCTGTCCCGGGGTACAGGTCAATATAAAAGTCTACCTCTCTGCGAGGAGGTAGCCCTGGAACGTCGTCGGGAAAAACGTCCGCAAACTGACCCACCACTACAGGAAAACCAGGACTCCGCACGTCAACTGCTCCTAGGATGAGGCTAGTCAACTGATGAGTGATGGGCTGTCCTCTCCTCCGCGGAAGTCCATCCTGTGCTGCAAAGGCTCCCTTCTCGCCGGTGAAGGTGAACCTGCTCCTGTCGGTGCGTACACATCGCACCTTGCACCTAAAACAGTCAATCTGTGCATGGACCGTAGATAGCCAATCCATGCCCAAGATGACGTCGTAAGGCCTCGACGCTGCTACAAGAAGATCCCAGCCGAAGCTCTCGCCTCCTAGAGTAAGCTCGCACTGCCGGCACCAGTGCGTAATCGTCGAGTCTGCTCCCGTAGGAGTCTCTAGCCGTAAGGATTGAGCCAATGGATCTGTCAGAATCTTCGAGCTCCGAGCAAGGGCAACGGATATGATAGAGTGACTCGCTCCTGTGTCTATAAGTTCTACAGCAAGGGTGGAATAGAAACAGATAGTACCTCGAATCATCTCGGGTGCGCCGTGGTCGTAGGCCTCTGCTGCCTGGAGCTATGCCTATCTCTGCCCGCCTGCTCCCTGTGGTCGGGGTGGACCTCCTAGTGGCGGTGGTGGCAGAGCCTTAAAACGTCGCCCACCACCTGCTGCTCGTCCAGCTCCTCTGCCTCGTCCGCCTCCTCCCTGAGGACCGCCACGGTCGACCCTCTACCTCTGCCTCAGTGGTCCCTCAACCGTCTGCTGCTCCTCGGCATGGCGGGTCGGGCAGTCACGAGCCATGTGGCCCTGGCCGCCGCACGAGTAGCATTGTCTGCCTCTCGAAAGACTGGCTCCACGCTGTGTGCCCCGCACTGCTGACCTAGTGTCCTGAGGTCGTCGGCCTGAAGGTCTGGTCTGCTTGGACCCTTGAGTCATCCGTCGACTGCCTGCTGCAGATGAATCTGCCACGTGCCACCCTGCGTTGGGTCGCTGCGCTGGTGCAGACTCAGCAAGGAAACTCTCGATCAAAAGGGCCCGCTCCAGTACTCCTGTCTGAGTCGGAATGCTGAGGGAGATCAGCAATGCCCTGATCTCGTGTCTCAATCCATGCTCGAAGGTCTGGGACCGGAAGAATGGGTCACATACCATGTCGGTCGAGTAGCGCGAGAGATCATTAAATCTTGCCGAGTACTGAGCAACCGTCATCCTGCCCTGCCGCAGCAGAAGAAGCTCCTGAATACGCACCGCACGAAGGGTGGCTGGGACGAACTCCGAGCGGAAGAGGCTCTCAAAGTCCGTCCAAAGTAGAGATGCCTCATCGTGCACCTGGAGCATCAAGATCCACCATCGCCCTGCTGCTGCATGCAGTAGGCTCGCAACGAGGATCACCATGAGGTCTGCAGGTGTCCTCACTAGCCTAAAAACACGTACGACTGCCTCTAGCCAGTCCTCGGATGCCTGGGGGTCTGTCTCCCCACGAAACCTGGGCGGTCGCTGGCGCTGAAACTCATGCAGTGCGCTGAGGCGACGTGCATCATCAGTGGATGGTGCTGGAAGCATCGGGGGCTCGACGGGTAGTGCTACCGCCGGTGCCACAGCTGACAAAGGGCCCTACACCGAGGCCTCGTCGCTCGGTGGGCTGTCATCACGCTCGACTCTCGGAACCCTAGCTGGCTGTCGTCGTGGGGCCATCCTAAAAAGGAAACAGGTGTGCCAAGGTCAGAAAAGTATACCTGGTGAGCTGATATAAAGTAATAAAAAAGAAAACTTTGAAACACACACACAATCAATGTTTTCATGCATTAAGTCGGAAATCAGTTGTCAGGGTCCTGGTGTACGGATACGTCGGCCGCCGCACCAACACTGGACTCCCTGGACTGATAACCACACTCAATACGCTAAACATTATTGCTTCACATAGAAAAGATCAGAGTTCGTGGTAGAACCAATCTCCTCTGATACCAATTTGTCACGACCCGCCCTCGGGGCCCATTCCGTGACTACCCCAAGCCCACCTTCCATAGGCCATGGGCTGGCGACTAGCACCAAGGCGTAAATCCCAACAAAAAGGGAAGGTATTTCCTTTGAAAAGTAAATAAGCACTACAGAGTAAGCAAGCGGAAAAATAAATACTAGGAAAGAACCGAGTACAACTGAAAGTGCGGAAAAGTAAATGGGCCAGTATACAAACCCAAACTGAAAGTAAAGTACATCTCGAAAAGGAAAACAACAACTATAAAGTAAAAGCCGCTACACCGAGCTGTCCACTGGAGATCCCACCTGAAGGGTGGGTACAGATAGCTCCACTGCTCCTCGGGTCCCGTCGTCCGCTCCGAACACGTCCTGCCCAGTGGTCCACCTCCAGGTACCATCCTGCTCTGCAAGCCTCAGACATGATCAACGCTGCCCGTCGTCTACAACCAACACAACGTAGTGCGGGAATAGACCGTGCAGGGGTGAGTATAAGCTACTCAGTAGGGACCCCGAGACCCCTGAAGGTCTCCCAAAATCCACAAAGGATAAACCACAAAGGAAGATACAGTCACGAAATAACAACCGAAACTGCTTAGGTATATGCCCATACATATACCTAAGTCATAAATTCCAATACGCTTCAACCTCCGAGCCCAAGTACAACTCAGTCCACACAGGAAAGTAAACGTATTCCACACAGGAAAGCAAAACGTAATCCACACAGGATGGCACAACACAATCCACACAGGAAAGCAACATGATTCAGCTCACACATGTATACTTCTTTGAAAGATGATAAAGATGATCTCTGATCCATCTAAGTCGTCGGACCCACGAAGGATCGATAGGTAACTAACCCCCGCAAAGACCCACACAGGATCGGGCCCACACAGGACCTGTAGGCACTGGTTCACACAGGACCGCTGAGCGCAATGACCCACACAGGATCAGACCCACACAGGATCGGTCCCACACAGGACCTGTTGCACTAATCCACATAGGATCGATGAGTGCTGTAGTTGTCGTCGAATCCACCAAGGATCTCTGTACTGTCGTCGTCGCAGTCACAGTAGCAGTAGTAGTAGCAGTCACAGTCGTAGTAGCAGTAGCAGTCGCAGCCAGCACTAGGGTTCCCGCACACAGCAAGCTCGTTCAGGAGGGTCCGCTCCACGAGCCGAGAGGCTGATACATCAACTGTCACACAGTCTAGAGTTGATGTATCCAAAAGTTCCGTATCGTCAACAGGAACTCAACGCAACAGACGGCGCGTCAATCGGACGCCTGGTCTGAGAGTTATTGGCCTTTTCGTCCCTGGGGCCCGGTTGGTTTTTAAGGAAAAACCAACCCGACCTTACTCCACCTGTGTCCAAACCTCGGGCGGAGTATGCCAAAAGATCTGTCTCACTAAGAGGAACACAAAAAAGCTGACGACACGTCAATCGGATGTCCGTAGCTCAAGATATGAGCGTTTCCGCTTCGAGGGCCCGGTTGGTTTCGTGAACGAACCAACCCGGCCGAACACAAAGTATTCCGAAACTTTGAGTGCGATATACCGAATCGACCGTCTCGATCCAAGGATCACATCTCCACTGACAGTTCGTCAATCGGAGGTCCGTAGCTCAAGTTATGGGCAAAAGACCGAAGTCGATTCGAAAACAGGGGGTCCGGGTCCGGGCCGACCCGGCCCGGCGCGGCGGCGCGGCCGGTGCGCCGCTTGGGTGCCACGCGCGGGGGGCAAGGCCCCCGCCCTTCCTGCAGGCGGCGCGGCTGAAATCTGCGCCTTTGATCAAACGGCCCCCCTCGTGGGGGGCTGCCTTTGAGAAAAACGGGGGGGGGGGGGCTGCCCCCCCTTGGTGTAACCGCGGCCCCCCCTTTATGGGGGGCCGGTTTTGGTCAGTCGGGGGAATTTATTCCCCCGGTCCTTCTCCCTTCCGGCCAGCCCAACATGGCTGGCCGGCACTTCCTCAATGGGACCGGCAAGCCGGTCCCCCTTCCGGCTTCCGACACCGGCGGCCCGGATAGCCGCCAGTCTTCACGTCCTGCCACGGCCCAGAACCGGCCGCGGCCTTCGTCGTTCGGCACGGTGCGACGACACCGTGCCCCACCTCCGTGGCCCCGCTCCGGCCGCGGCGCCTTCAACTTTCTTCGACGCGGCGCGACGGCGCCGCACATTTCTTGTCATATGATCCTGCGCGGTGCGACGGCACCGCGCCTCACCCGTTTCAATCAACAACAAAATCAATATGAAATGGAGGAGGGTCGGCCGTGTTCGTACGGTCCGGCCCCCTCGCGTTAATTTCTAACAATTGGATAAATTTCACAAAGAAATATTCTCGGGTATAATTCATGAACAAAAGTAATAAATAAACCCCTACCTCGGTTTCGAGTACGATGTTCGTCAACGACCCGCGGAAGACAAACCTCGCGGAGGTCGGGCGTCGCGGTAATCGTTCGTCAATTCCATTGACGAAGAGGTACGTCCGAAGAGGTACGTCATTGGTGAATCTTCGTAAGCTGACGAAGGAAGTCCGAGGAGGAAGCGGCGTTCCCTTTCGTTGACACGGAAGGTGTCGTCGATCTTCGGAAACAAACCGGCTACGAAGAAGAGAGGAGCGGCGTTCTTCATCGGAGCTTGAGTGTTCTTCGTGTTCTTCATCAAAGTTTGAAGAAGAAGAAGGAGCTCTCAAATCCTCTCAAGATGTCTAACCAAAATAAAATAAGCTAAGGCTTATTTTATTTACACAAATATCAACTTGAATTTCAAAGGTTTGAAATTCAAATCAACACACCTTAATTAATTAAACCAAGTTGTCAAACATTAATTAAAGGGGGTTATAGGGGAGTTTTGAGAGAAGTTGAGGAGTTTGGGTTCGTGTGGGCCCCACCACACTTAATCCTACCAAGGGAGGTTAAGTGGATGTGGGTCCCACCCCTAACTCCCTTTGGGAGGTTAAAACTAACAAAAAATAAATAAATAAAATATGTTTCCACATTTTATTTAACTTTATTTAAAAACCCCAAAAACTAACTCTCAACCTGCAATAAACGCAAACTCGAAAAAGGTCTCCTTAAGCGAATATCGGCGCTGCGAGTTCATCAGTGCCCTCGAAATTTGATTCCGGGCACCGGTTCAAAAGTTAGAAATTCCGGCTCGTTCGTTCACTAAACGTACCCAAGCCAAACTTCGGAAAATGATTCCGGGCACTCCGGGCCTTGGAATCAGGTGCCGTCAGAAACCGCTCTCTTGTAAAATTCCAAAGAAAATTAAGAAAAAATTTCCCTTGAATTTTACGGGTCTTTACATATATCTTCCAACACACCTATTTTTGTCATTCCCAATCATCTTGAAGAATTCTGTCATCATGACACCAATTCCCTCCAATCCGTCATCGGGCTCCACTACTCCCATCAACATTCCCAAAAAAAGTACTCCTAAAAATTGTACATTAAATAAAGAATGATGCCTTCTCACTCAAACCCATTCTAAAATTGAAATGTAATTTTCACCCCAAAAAATCCACTGAAGGTTATTTACAAATCTTCACATATGTCCCCCACTCCAAAACGAGTTAAGCTATCCCTGACTAACTCATCTTAGAAAACCTAGTAACAACATTGACATGACAATACTTCACATGGAAAAGGTGACTTAAAACATTGATACATACCAACACCACCCAAGGAGATTTACCCGAGTATACTATAGCTTTCTGTTGGAGTTATACAACTGAATCTTTCTTTCCACAACCAATGATCATTTCTTAGAACCCCTTAAATGAACTTAAAACAGGTGTCTTGTATTTTTATTCAGAACTGCCCTGAGTCCACATCCACCACATGGCGTAGTCAACCACCATAATCAAGCACCACCTATCCATCTTCATAGGAACCCAATGTTCACCTCATAGGTTTCCCTTTGGCATCCTCGTTCCACTACATCCACTCAACGTTCTCCTCCCCACATTCATAAATGACTTATCCCTCCACAAATTACGTGTCTTGTTAACATCACTTTACATGAGGAATTTGAATATCCAAAGCTCCCCCATGATCATAATTCAAACCCCAAAACATAGATATTTCGATCTATCTCTTCCTAGAATATGAAAATAAAAATCTCTTATTGCTTATTCCCATCATTCATGAATAGAACCCATAGCGTTCCTCGACCCCTGGTCCATCCCAAGGACCTTATAGGTAAACCATTGATGGTTCACATCCTATCATCCAAATCAACATATACCACCCTATGATTGAAAAATCAATGATGTACTCATCCTTCCAAAATTACTTTAGGTTTCTAAGCATGAAACCAGAGCATTTTCACCATACCCAGGACAATTTTATGATGATGGGCATGATCGTTATAATCTAGAAGTACACTAAGAAGTTTCTGGAGAACACCAACCTGAATTGTACCTCACTTTCATCACCTATATCAGTGGTACACCATGATCTTCTATGAATTTTAGGATTCCCTTTCTTAACATGTCTCGTCAGAACATAACCACCACCCCTCTTGCGTGATTACCGACCAAGACTAACCACAACTCCCAGAAAACCCATCAAGAAGTCATGAAACAATGTTTCATGTAGAATTATTTCCACCACACCACTAGAGATATTTCAATACTTTACTAGGATTTGATAACCAAAACACAATAGTCCACAACAATAATCAATACCAATGGTTTCTCACATGACCACACTTCTCACTTTGATTTCATAGATATCAAAAGATGCTTATTATGATCGAAATCACTCTTTAGCTATGTGTGACCACATTTGTACCTCATTAGATCCATTATTGTTTCACACTTCCTTGCGAACACTCTTTCAAGGAATTTAGTTCCCACAAGTAATCCACCACATAGACATAGATAAATGCCCACTTACACACCTAGCAACGACTCTTGGGCAATCATCCTCATCAACCCCAAGGAATTCACTACATCTCACCTAGAAACCAAACCATCCATACAATCAATCTCATCCATGTGACCGCCCCACCTCTAGTTTCACCTTCAAAACCAAAGCATCTAACTACACATCATTAAACCTTGTCTCTTCTGCCTGAAAAAAATTAAGGTCTCCATTAATCATATTCTAAATTTATGGTCAGGGAATTAGTAATAAACAGCTCTTCAAAACAAACATTACATCCTACCATAATCACTTGGGTTCCATTCTAAAAGAACTAGGACACACCTATAACATTTAATGAAACTTGATGGTACTCATTATTTTAAATTCGACCGCTGAAGCTTCTCCCATGTGTTATATTCTAAGGCACATGCATCATTGGGCTAGCCTCCCATGAGGTCACCCTTGATTTTTCAAAAAACAAGGAACATTTAACAACTCTGGTCACACCACACAACCATCAACCTTCCCACTTATCCCTCTAGGCCAATACCACACTAGGAAACACTAAAAATGTTCCACTTTTATATAAAAAACATACTCATATGTGACACACACCCAAAATATCTAAAAACCACATCTGACCTCTCCCATAGGTCACATTGAAGGTATAATGATGTCACCCACCTAAATTAGAGTCACAAAAAGAAAAATAAATTGATCCTTCATCCAAACCATACACATTATGTTATAAACAAATCAATGCTTGTGATTGGAACCCTCACCGCCATTACGATATACACTATGCCTAGATCACAAATAGAAAATATACTCTAGGTTCCACACCAATGTTAATCATACACATATACAACACTACAATCCAAAAACCCTCTTTGAGATCCAAAACACACTCACAGGGTTCCTACTGATATGGTCACTAAATCCTATGCACCATTATTAAGGTACATCATGTACTCTTTATAGTCATGACCCACAAGAGTTTCCACACATACATAGTCGAAAAACGCCTCCTGAACCAAAGGCCACATCTATACAAAGGGCCACATAAGAACATATCATATGCCATATCATAACAATGAATGCCTCAAAAACCAAATCTATGGTCTCACACTAGGGCACTCTCATTCCCCCAGACCACCCATGCAAGGGTAAAATTGAAAACACAAGGAATACCAACTATGCGATTCACCCAAAATGTCTATCATTACACATAAATATATAATTTACTTCACCATTTTTGAACTCAAGCATTCAGATTTTAAACTCCACATTCACCCAATGTTTCGAAAGTATCTACCTTATTTAAGACCCTAATTAAAAACATTATTCTCAACAGACACTTCAAAGAATGATCAACATAATTAAACCACATATGGAAATGATCTTACACTATCAACCTTAAACAACCCATCCTGCATACACTATACCAATGGTCATCATCACACATGGAATAATAACCCTACCATACATACCTCTAGTAATTTTCAACATGGGTAAACTAATTTACATAGCCAGGAGCATTCACTAAACACCTTGATAAAACTATTCCTACACTCCCAACATAAAGCCTTCCTTTTATGCACATTTCCTCATTTCACATCCTATTACAAACCACATTTTAACTCATTTAAACCATTTTTTAAGCACTATTCTTTTACCATTTATGTACAATATTTCCCCATTAAGTATTATCATCATTCTTATTAGACACCATTTTATTTTTAATTCTCTTGAAGGAAAAATTCATCCCACCTTTTATATCCCACACACTGATCCCTATGTGTGTATACCATGATGAATGACACATATGTCCCTAGGTGCGTAAAATGATTCATGATTGCACAACATCAGGAAATTATTTCCCTGAGAAAAATAACATAAAATTTTCACATCACACAACATGTGCATCACCCAATGGTGAAATATTATTCACCTTTACAACAAATAACAATAATGAAAATTCCCACCCTAAGTGACATGGGTTTTCCCTCATACACAGGGTTTCCCTCATACATGGGTTAGCTACTCCCATGAACGAGCTCAATAATAAGGCACAACAAAACCTAACCTCATGTATACCATTCCAAATAACAAGACCCCATAAATTTACTACTAAAATCCAACTTTGTAATGACCCTGACCTGAGATCCACTAAACCAGTTCACTGAGTGTGGTCATAACATGACCTCAAGTGTTCCTCCCCATACATCACATGATATTGAATAGTGGAGGGGGTCTAATTATCATGGTGGGGAGACTATACCCTATTCTACAGAGTATTCCACAATTGATAACAATATAAATAGAGAAAAAATACATAATATCCAATAAAAATGAATAGCCAAACATCACCCAAAACTAGGTAAAACCCAAAAATCAACATTAACCATGTCTTTTCATGCTAATAGTACCAAAAATAAGGATTAAAAAAATAAATAAAAATATATGAATCCCCAAAACGCTCCAAACTCCAAGTCTCAATCCTCATCTACGTATATCCCAATCCCAACTCAAATCCATATCACCAATCCCATTCCCTTATCTGAACATTCAACAATGAAGTCTTTTTAGGTACCCAACGATAGCCCGAGTAGGGTTTCAGTACAACTCAGAAGGTTACCATAAACGATGTCTACAAAATATCCATTTTTAACAGATATTGCAAGAATATATGAAGTAAATGAAATAGATAAATAAAAGGATAACTCGGGTTCCATTATATAATCAAGTACACTTAAACCATTTCTAACATTATTTCTATTTTCCTCAAATATCCCATTTTCATTATTTAATCCCTTTTTTATTAGTTGTTTCGTGGGTTAGGCATATACATCATCTACACATGGTTCTAAGGCAATAAATCATTAATAAAAAGGGAATAAATCAAGTCACATTTTCAATAGGGATAGACACGTCACATAAACAAATTATCCTCACCTCAAAACCATGGTCTAGGTGAAATGAATCCATTAGGGGAATAGATCCTCTATTATTTTCCCAAACCCATGAATTTTTGGGTGGAGTTTAGCGCCTCAGCTTAACTCGACCCTTCACTGTAAAAGCTTATGTCAATACCCCGCACTACCAATCCATGTGAATGTTCTTATTTATCCATTAACCACACACATATCATATCAAAACCAAACAAAACACTTTAAATTGAAATAACATACCATAACAATAAACAAGGGGATTAATAGTATTACATAACCCATTAACAAATATTCCATTTACATTAAATAAAAATTTATCCCAATTCCCATTCTCATGACTAACACATTAAGTATATTAAAAAATTCATATACATTATCCAATATTATAAAATTACCATACATTATCCCATTTATCCCATTTATTATTTGAAAATAATTTTTCCAATTCTTCATTTTTAGTACAATTCTTATATTACATAGCATAAAAAATTTATTACATTCAACCCATTAGGTATACCCCATATTTACCATGTATTAACAAATTCAACCTATTCATCAATTCCCTTATTCTTCCTATTTACATGTTCTCAATTCACATACCATTGATAATTTAACATTTTCACATTAAATATATACTAACCATTTTATACCTTTCAACATAATTCATAAAACAACTGAAACAATCCCAATTAACCTAATTAACCCACTTTCAATCCATGTAAAACAACCACTTTTACCATTATCACAACCTAGTAACAAATATCAATATTTTATTTTCAACTGAACTAAACATATTAACATGTTAAATCAAGGATTCACTTTATCACATGTCAATTCTACACTTATCTTCTCAAAATCTAGGTTTGGAAATGTTGGTGCACCCCATGGGTGGAACATAATCATTCTAATCATCATCAACGCATCCCACATGGATCATGAGGTTTCTAATTCATTAATTAGTTATCTATTTTATTAAATATTACTCAAAGTAAGAAATTCACAATAAGAGGGAAGAAATATCTCAACCCACATGCACAAATATATAAAAACTATAGAATTTAACTTTTAGACCACCTACTATGAATCTAATTATGAACAAACTCATTATCGCGACCTTAGGTCCTGATTCAACCAACCCATAATGTCACGAACCAGATCGGGTATCCTGGTAACCTTATAACTGAGCCGGTCCTGACATAACTTGAAGGGAGTTCCCGATCCCCATGGGTCACCGACTATCACCTGGCATCATACAACATACTAGTGGGAACAATTTTTCCACAAGAATGTGGATGAAAGGGTAAAACAAAACAGTATGCAAAGAAAAAGAAACTCCACTGGGAGTAATGTACCAGATTGCAACAAGGCATAAAATGCCAAAGTACTACAACCCAAGTACTAAAACTGGGGAAACATCCCCAAGGTCCCTAAGGACACAACTCACCAAGATCAAAGATTAACAGCTGGGTCCACCTCTAAGAGATCCCTTCCTTTTGCTCGAACCTAGAAGGAGAAAGTCTACAAACACCCGAAGGAAAAATTAGGGTGTGAGCCTAAGCCCAGTAGGTTACCACCAAAGATTCCATAATAGATGCCAAATATATATTATCTAATGGAAAGCTTTCAATTTTCAAATAAACAGGTTTGGAAATTCAAAATCATATTTTTAACAAATCATGCTATACATTTTCAAATTATGGAAAATTTATCAAGAAAGACTTTACAATGATGGAACATTTATAAAAAAACAGCTTAAATAAAAACAATTACATAAAACTATTTATGTAAAATCAGCAGGCATGTAAATTAGTTCAAAAGCATTGGAGAAAATTTATACATCTCATATAAATATTTAGTTGAGCAACATGGTCTTCTGCCGAAAGGTACGATAGTATTAATCAGTTATGGGATTACGCACTCTCTATGTGAACTCAGCAAAATGTGTATATACATGTCCCTATGACACTGGCCAAAAGAGACTCGTCACCAACCCGTCGGGGATGTGACCCGCTACATGTATGTTTTAGAACGTTGTCGTAGTGTAGAGTGTATCCAAATAACTCACTAACTACCAAAGGCTTGCATGCGCTCTTACATGATGGGAGATCTATTTTAAGAAATGCTTAAAATACGATCAATCCCATTATACCATTTAAAAAGTGCCAATTTCATTCCATTTAAAACCATAAAAGGTTTTATTAAAAAACATGCTTTCTTCACAAGATAAACCCAATGGGTTTCTATCAAATAATTTTAAGCCATTTTCACCAATTTGAAAGCCATTCAAAACCAATTCCATCATTTCACAATTCATTTCCACAATTAAATTCCACAATTTAATTGAAACCATTTCCATCAAATCCACCAATTAAATTAAAGAATTTAAATTGTCCAATTTCCATAAACACACCCAATTCAATGGAATTGGGGTTTTCCAAATATTCATGCCAAAACCATTTCAAAATATCGGTTCAATGGAATCAAGTTTTGATCAATTTAGTAGAAAGAAACATGAGGAATAAAATTTAAATCAACCATTGAAATAAACCAAGCAATACAAGGATAATTCAATTTGGCAAGATGGAAAAAAACCACCTACCTCGATTTATTGACAGGGTTAGCCCAATGGGAAACCCCAAAAACCGAGCAGCACAACGATGTCGATCAAAATATAGATCTAAATCCCTAAAACCAAAATTAAGATCAAAGGAATCGAGATCTTTCAAAATTAGATCTAGATTCAAAATCCAAGATCTATACCTCAACTCATAGATTTAGATCCCTGGAAACAAAGGAAAATCTCCCATGAAAAGATCAAGGGAAGATAGAGGAATAAATGAGAAACACAATGGGATGGAATCCACTTACCAGGAGGAGAGCAGATCTTTAATCTGATCCTTCAATCTTGAAGCAAGATGTTCAGATCTCATTGGAATCACTCTAGGAAGATTTGTAAAGACCTAAAAAGAGTCAATCCCAATCCAAGGTTGAACATATGGTAGTCCTGGGGGTTTAAGAGGTTTTAAAAGGAATTTTCGGAACTAAAAACTGCGCACACGGTTTACCAGGACAGAGGCGCACGATTTGTCAAACTGTGCGAACATCATGTGGCCCTCACTATCTCGAGATGCTCAGTCCACACAATTTAGTCTCACAGTTTGTCAAACCGTGTGCACACCACGCGTATGTCTCTGTCCAGTGCTGCTTGGTTGGTAGGGTTTGGTCGCACGGTTTGTCAAACTGTGCGCAAACCGTGCACAAGCCATTGCCCTTTTAATTTCATTAAAAGTTCACCCAAATCCTCTACAAGTCACTTCTCCAAAACAAAAGTACTTAGAAACATTAAAAGTACCTTAAAAATTAATGTTATGTTACAACCACCCCATCATAAGACCTTTCTGTCCCCAAAAAGCCTATGAAAAAACCTCTACATCAAAAATATGAGGCCACTGCTCCCTCATTAGTGCCTTACTTACCCATGTTTCATGAGAATCTGAACCATGCTACCAAAGTATATGGACCAGAGGTATCTTTCTTCCCCGAAGTACCTCAGTCTCAGAATCAACAACCCTGACTAGTCGTTTAGTCACAGATAAATCTGGTTCAATCTCATGATCACTCCAGCTAACAACATGAGATGGATCAGAGATATACTTCTGTAGCTGTGATACATGGAACTTGTTATGTATCGAAATCATCTATGGTGGTAGATCTACATGGTAAGCAACTGCCCCCATGATTCCAACAACCTCAAAAGGTCCCACAAAATGAGGAGCAAGCTTCCCTTGCCTCCCAAGCCGTCGATGCCCCAATCGGGGTGAAACTTTCAAGAACACCTGGTCACCAACTAAGAACTCTAAAGGTCTAAGGTGAAGATCATCATAAGACTTATACCGACTCTATGCCATCAATATTCTCTGACGAATCAACTGGATCTTAGCTGTCGTCTCTTGGACCAAACTCGGTCCTACCAAGGAACTTTCACCAATCTACGACCAACATAAGTAAGATTTACATAGACAACCATACAATGCCTTAAAAGGAGCCATTTTAATTGCATATTGATAACTGTTGTTATAAGAAAACTCAAATAACCCTAGATGATCATCCCAAGATCCACCAAAGTCGATAACACAAGAGCGGAGCATGTCCTCAGGGATCTGAATAGCACTCTCTGTCTGTCCATCTAACTATGGATGATAGGCCGTGCTCAAATGGACCTGATATCCCATTGCATCCTAAAGGCCTCTCCAAAATCAAGAAGTAAACAAAGGATTCATATCATAGACCATTGCAGATAGAACTCCATGCAAATGAACCATTTCATTCACATTGATTTTTCCCAACTCCTCAACTTTGGTTGTATCTCAAATAGGTATAAAGTGAGCCGACTTGGTCAGTCTGTCGATCACAACCCATATCGCATTCTTCTTCCTCTGGGTTTTAGGTAACCCAACCACAAAGTCCATTGAGATTTCATCCCACTTCCATATAGGTATTGGATGTGGTTGAAGAAAACCCGAAGGTTTATGGTGCTCAGACTTCACATGCTGGGATGTATAGCAACGAGATACAAACTCTGCAATGCCTCGTCTCATACCTGGCCACCAGAACTATCCCCGCATATCATAGAACATCTTCATGGTTCTCAGGTGTACTTCCCACTGAGAGTTATGGAAAACCCCCAACACATCCTTCCTTCCTACTAATGACACAACATAATGGTTTCGGTAACACAGAACACCCTCTTTGGAGAACGACCATAGGGTGTCAGTCTCCCCACCATAAAGAGAGTCCCTAAAGATATGGAATTCAACATCTATCTATTTCTCCTAAAGAATTAACTCGAGGAGAGAAGAAGTCAACTGAACACTGGCTAAAAAAACTTCATTCCTCTTCCAATGAACTCCAATATACAACTGAGCAAAAAGAGACATCAAACACCACTCTTCTGAAGATTCTTTCACATCCTGGGATGGAATTTTCCTACTTAACGCATCTGCAATAACATTCCCTTTCCCCGGGGTATAGTAAATTTAAAATTCTAAGGATTACAGGTACTCCACCCAATGCCTTTGGCGGAGATTAAAATATTTTTTAGAGAAGATATAACTCAAGCTCTTGTGGTCTGAATACACGGTAAACCTTTCTCCATAAAGGTAATGTCTTCAACACATAAAAACGTGCATTACAGCTGCAAGTTCAAGGTCATGGTAGGATAATTCTTCTCATGAGGCTTAAGCTGACGAGATACATAGGCAACAACATGATCTCATTGCATAAGGAAACATCCTGAACCTGAACCCGATGCATCACAGAAGACCACGTAACCTATTCCAGCCTCAGGAAGAGTTAACATCGGCGCAGTAGACAAAAGATGATTTAGCTCAACAAAATAACTCTGACATTTATCATTCCAGGAAAACTTCACTCCCTTTTTAGCCAGATCATTCATTGGAGAAGCTAAATTCGAGAAGTCTTTAACAAACCAGCGATAATATCCTGCTAAGCCCAAGAAGCTCAGAATCTTGAAAACATTTCTTGGTTGTTCCAAAGTCATAACAGCCTTCATCTTCTCAGTATCAATAGATATTTCTTGTTATGACATGACATGTCCCAAGAATTTCACTTCCTGAATCCATAAATCACACTTTGAAAGTTTGGCACAAAGACAGTGATTTCTTAAAAGACGCAGAACTGTTCTCAGATGAAGCACATGATCCTCCTCAAACATGGAGTATACAAGGATGTCATCTAAAAATACTACCACAAAAGTATCCAGATGCTCATGTAAAACTTGATTCATCAAGGCAATGAAATCTTCAGGAGAATTTGTTAGGATGAAGGGATTGAAAAGGTACTCATAATGGCCATAAATACTTCAAAAGATAGTTTTATGAATGTCAGATTCCTTTATCCTCAACTGATGGTAACCAGATCGAAGATCAATTTTTGAAAACCACTTTTACCCTTTCAATTGGTCAAACAAATCATCAATTCTTGGTAACAGATACTTTTTCTTTATCGTAACTCTATTGAGGTTTCAATAATCAACACATAAGCATAGAGAACCATCAGCCTTCTTGGCGAAGAGAACTGGTGCTGCCCAAGGTGACACACTCAGGGGTATAAAACCTTTCTCAAGAAGATCGTCCAAATGAGACTTTAGTTATTTTAATTTAGTTGGAGCCATTTGGTAAGAAGGGATAGAAACTGGTTGAGCACCAGGCATTAAATCAATTGAAAAATCGATCTCCCTTACTAGTGGCATACAAGAGAAGTCATAAGGAAACACCTCTTGAAACAAAGTGAAAACTGGAAGATGATCAGCACTCGTTGGATCTTTGTCTAGATCAAAAGCAATCACTGATATAATTTTCCCATGATCTGGATAAGAAGGTCCGACTCAACCTGACCTGGCATCCCATTCTCCTTGAAAAACAAGAGGCACACCACTGGGTGTATCAAGGTAGACCCGTCGGAGGTGACAATCAATCCAAGCATTATTGGCGATGAGCCAATCCACCCCAAATATGATGTAAAAAGATTTCATGCCGAGAACCAAAAATTCCTAAACAAGGTCGACATCTAATAGAAAGTAGACGCAAACAGGACTACGAAGACCCTTCTCTCTCACCGTACCAAGAGGTGTGGTAATATCCATCGCACAAGACAAAAGTTCCATAGGAAGATTAAGAAGAGTAACCAGATGTGTTGAAATAAAAGATTGAGATGCACCAGTATCAAAAAGAGTTCTCACTAAAGATGAAGCTATAGTAACGATACCTCTCACAGTTGCAGGACCTGTATCAGCTACCTCTGACGACTCTTCCACTGCATGAAGAAGCATCATTCCAGATTCCTGAGGCTGGAACCCTTTTGCAGGTGAGGCATTTGATTGCCTCACAGTATTTGGATGTTTTGATGATCCTTTTCCACTAAACGGAGTATAGAAGTGATGGTAGAATCTCTTTAGGTTCCCAAAACGTCCGTAGGAGCTACAGTTCTTGGGTGCCTCAGTGCAAACCCTCATATAATGTCCTGGATTCCCACACTGATAATAAGTCAAAGAAGCCCCTCCTGGTGCTACTAGATGTCTGGAATGACTATGTTGCCGAGAACCACCATGAGAAACATCGTGCTTCTATTTTCCTTTAAATGAACCAACACTGCCACTAGAAAGAAAAGGACCTTCCTGCAACCCTAACTTTCCTGCCAAATCCATCTCAACCATCATCGCCCTATCCAGCACATCATCATAAGTGGGAAACTTCAATAAGAAAACCTCACAATGAATATCTGATCTAATCCCCACCTCAATTTGTCAATACTTCATCCTCTCATTAGATACAATTTCAGGAGCAAACTTTACCAATTCAGCAAAGAGATTTGAGTACTCAGTCATGGTTTTTTTGGCCTACTCAAGTTTGAAAAACTCCACAGTCTTGGCCAAAACCATAGATTCTGGGTAGAACTGATCAGTGAAAAGAACCCTAATGTCCTTCCACTCCAAAACCTCTTGTTTCCCAGCTGTCACCATCATGTCCCACCATATCCTACATGGTCCCTCCAGTACGAAGGTGGAACACTTTACCTTGATCACATCCGGTGTCTCCAAAAACCCAAACAGACGTTCGATCTGGCTCAACAATTACTCAGTATGTTGGGGATCAATGGATCCTTTGAATACTATTGGATTCTGGCGTATGGAATCTTGGGAATGACTTCGGAGAAAATCACTATGATGATCTATAGTTGGAGCCTGAGAAGGAATTGGAGGTGGTGCCTGTCCCAGAGTTTGGACAGTGCGAACAATCACCGCAACCAGGCTCGAATCCACAACAGGACATGCTTGTTGAGATTCAGAAGCAGCCTCTTTTTGAATCTGATTTCCACGCCTTCTCGGAGGCATGATGCTACACAACATCAGCAGACAAAAAGAAGACATTAGATTAAAACTCAACCTAAGTGACAAATAAAACTACTCTTAAAATAATGGATAACAAGATTTGTATTCCACTCTATCCAAATCTAAATAGGGAAAAGACAAGAACTAATCCACAAGTATCCTTTCCCTAACCACCCCGGAAAACTTAAGGTTCATTGCGGTGAGAGGTGGACAGACACTCAATCACAACTACATCCTAATTCCCGAAAATAATACTCAAAATCATACTGTCATCAAGGAAAGATGCTCAAAAAACCTCCCTCTGATACAATTTTGTCACGAACTAGCCCTGATATCCTGGTAACCCGATAACCGAACCAGTCCTGACATAACCTGAAGGGTGTTCCCGATCCCCATGGGTCAGTGACTAGAACCTGGCATCGTACAACATACAAGTGGGAACGATTTTGCCACATGAATACGAAATCAAGGGTAAAACAAATCAGTATTCAAAGCAAACAAATCTCCCCTGGGAGTAATGTACCAGATTGCAAAGAGGCATAAAATGCCAATGTAATACAACCCAACTACTAAAACTAGGAAAACAACCCCAAGGTCCCTAAAGACACAACTCACCAAGATCAAAGATTAACAGTTGGGCCGAGCCGGTCCTGACAAAACCGAAAGGGCATTCCCGATCCCCACGGGTCAGTGACTAGCACCTGGCATCGTACAACATAAAAGTGGGAACGATTTTTCCACAAGAATACAGAAGCAAGGGTAAAACAAAACAGTATGTAAAGAAAAGGAAACTCCACTGGGAGTAATGTACCAGATTGAAAAGAGGAATAAAATGCTAAAGTACTACAACCCAAGTACTAAAACTGGGAAAACATCCCTAAGGTCCATAAGGACACAACTCACCAAGAACAAAGATTAACAGCTGGGTCCACCTCCAATAGATCCCTCCCCTTTGCTCAAACCTAGAAGGAGAAAGTCTACAAACACCTGAAGGAAAAAGTAGGGTGTGAGCCTAAGCCTAGTAGGTTACCACCAAATATTCCATAACAGATTCAAAATATAGATTATCCAAAGAAAAGTTTTCAATTTTCAAATAAACAGGTTTGGAAATTCAAAAGAATATTTTTAACAAATCATACTATACATTTTCAAATGGTGGAAAATTTATCAAGAAATAATTTACAATTATTGAAGATTTCTAAAACAATGTCTTAAATAAAAAACGTTACATAAAACAGTTTATGTAAAATTAGAAGGAATGTAAAGCAGTTCCAAAGCATTGGTAAACATTTATACATCACATATAAATATATAGGCGAGCAACATGGTCATATGCCGAAATGTATGATAGTATTAAACAGTTATGGGATTCTGCACTCTCTATGTGAACTCAGGAAAATGTGTATATACACGTCCCTATGACACTGGCCAAAAGAGACTCGTCACCAACCCGTCGGGGATGTGACCAGCTGCATGTATGTTTTAGAATGTTTTCATAGCGTAGAGTGTATCCAAATAACTCACTAACTACCAAAGGCTTCCATGCTCTCTTACATGATGGTCGAACTATTTTAAGAATTATTAAAATACGATCAACCCCATTCTATCATTTCAAAAGTGCCAATTTCATTCCATTTAAAACCATAATAGGTTTTCTTCAAAAACATGCCTTCTTCACCAGATAAAACCAATGGGTTTCTATCAAATCATTTTAATCCATTTTCACCAGTTTGAAATCCATTCAAAACCAATTCCATCATTTCACAATTCATTTCCACAATTAAATTCAACAATTTAATTGAAACCATTACCATCAAATCCACCAATTAAATTAAACAATTTAAATTGGCCAATTTCCATAAACACAACCAATTCAATGGAATTGGGTTTTTCCAAATATTCATGCCAAAACCATTTCAAAATATTGGTTCAATGGAATCGAGTTTTGATAAATTTAATTGAAAGAAACTTGAGCAATAGAATTTAAATCTACCATTGAAATAAACCAAGAAATACAAGGATAATTCAATTTGGCAGGATGGAATGGAACCACATACCTCGATTTATTGACAGGTTTAGCCCAACGAGAAACCCCAAAAACTGAGCAGCACAACGATGTCGATCAAAATCTCGATCTAAATCCTTAAAACCAAAATTAAGATAAAAGGAATCAAGATCTTGCAAAACTAGATATAGATTCACAATCCTAGATCTATACCTCAACTCATAAATTTATATCCATGGAAACAAAGGAAAATCTCCCATGAAAATATCAAGGGAAGATAGAGGAATAAATGAGAAACACAATGGGATGAAATCCACTTACCAGGAGGAGAGAGAATATTCTATCCGAGCCTTCAATCTCAAAGAAAGATGTTCAGATCGCCTTGGAATCTCTCTATGAAGATTTGGAAATACCTAAAAAGAGTCAAGCCTGAGCCAAGGTCGAATATATGGGAGTCCTGGGGGTTCGGGTGGTTTTAAAAGAAATTTTTGGAATTAAAAACTGTTTCCCGTGGTTTACCTGGGCAGAGGCACGTGGTTTGTCAAACCGTGCACACATCATGAGACCGTCACAGTTTAGAGATGCTTAGTCCGCATGATTTGGTTGCACGGTTTGTTAAACCATGCACACACAGTGTGTAACTCTCGGTCCAGTGCTGCTTGGTTGGCATGGTTTGGTCGCATGGTTTGTCAAACCGTGTGGAAATCGTGCACAAGCAATTGCCCCTTTAATTTCATTAAAAGTTCACCCAAATTCACCCTAAGTCACTTCTCCAAAACAAAAGTACATAAAAACATTAAAAGTACCTGAAAAAGTATCATGATAATACACATAAAGCTTCAAACATGTATCCATAAGAAAGATATGGTTTTAAGGATTCAAAAGAAGATGGAAAAAACTACAAACCCTAATCTTGAAAATAGAAGGAAGAGGAGCATTAAACTAAATTGGGACTTCAATCCACAACCAACAATGCTATAAACAGAAAATAATCGAACTAGATCCCCCCCATGTGATGCTTTGGAGGATTTTGCCCATCCTTAGAGTTGATAGGGGGAGGAATATGGGAGAATTTGGGGGGGGGGATCTAAATTTCCTGTAATGGAAAAACTGTAATTTTTACAACATTAATAGGGGTGCACAGTTTACCCACACAGTTTTCCAAACCATGCACAAACGATGTTCAAGCCACTATCTAAGAGAATTTGGGTTAAATTGTTACCTAGGAGACCCATATGGGTTGAAACCCATGCTCCAACCATCTGATATGTCACTATCCAAGGTTGCACAGTTTTCCTACATTTGTCGTAAGTTTTACTTAATTGTGCTCCAACTGTGTGCCTTGCACAGATTGGCCCAATCTTCCTTCCCTTCCTATCCAAAACCACTAGAACACCCCCAATAGACTTCATACACCCAATTAACATTTAGATAACAAAAATTGTGGGATTAAAACAAAAATTTAAATATAACATAACTACACAGAGGATAGATCTTATATTTAATAATCACCACTTATCCACATATAATTCTTCTCCACCTTTGAGATATTAATTAAAATTATATTTCTTGAGAGAAGGATGGTAGCACATGTTTTCATAGTATTGAGAGATCAAATGACAAACCCTATGTTTACATGGGATGATAGTTTAATAAAAACATGACTGGGTAATTTATAAAACAATGTTGTCCATAAATACTCCATATATAATAAAAATTTCAATATTTCTATTCTTATGGGTTGCTTTCATAAATTTTCATTAATTTTTATGAAACAAAAATAACATGGACACAGACATCAAATTCATTCATGTGAAACATATTTATTCCCAATTTGGTTAGATAATAACTCCCATATGAAATTAAATAATTATAACGAGTCATTATAAAATTGGGACAATAAAATTAATAAATATTCCATTAATTTAATAAATGATGAGCTGATATACATATGTGGTATAAATGTAAATGTATATTACATCTTGGTATCATTTTATAGAACCACCTTAAAGGATACTCTTAACAAATTTTTTTCCTCAATTTCAAACATTTTACCATATATAGATCATACTAGGAGTGTGTTGGATTCCCTAATATACAATCACTTAGAGAGGTATGGCTATAAAATAATTCTAAAAAATGAAAAATATTTTCCTTGATGTTATAAAATTTCTACACCTGTTTATGATTATATTTTAATTTACATTATAGGTTTTATTATTTCATGGTAGCATGAAATTATTATATATTTCATCTTCTTTCGTATATGGAATGGATATATTAAATTCTAAAATAATATGAGTTTGATTAGTTTTACCTTTATTTAAGATTATACCATCCTCTAATTTTTTATTCCTTATGATTAATATATATTTTCTCTCATGCTAAATAATTTTTGTGTGTATGAATCCCATTATAGTTGCAACTATATTAGCACTATAATTTATACATTCTTACCATTTATTCCAAACATGTCATGGAAATATAACCATACATCTTAAAACCTCATCTGCTTTACGAGTTCACCTCTCGACACCTCTATGATTCCATTAGATTCATCTTATTTATAAAATATCTAAATCTAATCACAATGAGTTTCAATCAATACTACAATCCTAAAATAACTATCTTAGATAAAACCCATTTTGGTTTTTAAATTTTTTCCTCATTCCTTATGTTTTGCTAATTATATTATAATGATCGATGATGTGAAATCTATTTTTAGAGTGAATGAACCTATTCACCATAGGTTGAAAATACTAGACTTTATTGAATTATATATAATGTCTTGTTTAGTATCGTACTACATTGATTTATCACCCAAGAATAACATAACTTCCATAATTACCTACTTCTTAGGCTATCGCGGTTCTCTATTCTCTTCAGTATATGAATGATAAATGATAGGGTTATACCTTAATTATTCATTTGAGTTACCAAAAATAATCCATATATCACATAAGATACTAAATAATTCAAATATGTTAGTTGTGGATATATTCACCTTTATCTATGGATTTTTTTTCATTCGGTAGGTTAAATCCTTTTTGTAAAAATTGCTCCACCATATTTTTGTGGCACTATAATTTATAAATATTAACACAATATGCCAAATATATATTTTAACGTTCCCATTCTTCTAAAAATTCAAATATGTTGATTTGTTTTTGTCCTTTTTGTGATGGTGAAACCTTTCCCACCTCACATTCACTACTACAAAAACAGTCTTTATCAGCGCTCAAAACTGTCTTTATGAGCGCTAAAAAATCACTGTAATGCTCAGCGCTGAAAAAGGGGTACTTTATCAGTGATAAAAAAGTGCTGATAAAGGAAACCTTTATCAGCACTAAAAAAATGCTGATAATGGTGGAATATATCAGTGCTAAAAACACATTGATAAAGGTGGACTTTATCAGCGCTAAAACAGCACTGATAAAACAAACCTTTATCAGCGCTAAAAGAGCACTGATAAATGTGAGTTTTATCAGTGCTCCTTTAGCGCAGATTAAATGATCCTTTACCAGTGCTTCTATAGGGCTGATAAAGGTGTAGTTTATTAGTGCTTTTTACCACTGATAAAAGCTCCATTTATCAGTGCTAAAAAAGCATTGATAAATGCCCTGTCTACTGCTATGAAAAAAACTGTAGCAGTACACCCAAACACCTGTAAAAAAAATCAGCATCTCAATAAGCTAATTAGAGAAAGTATACCCATAAAAAATTAACACATAAATCGTAAGCTAATTAGACCATGTATACACATACAAAAAGTATACCCATACACCATTAACACATAATTCATAAGTTAATTAAGTACATAAAGAATTCAATTCAGAATTCAGGGGGGGTGGGGGCCTGTTCAACGGTTTGGGGTGGCTGTCCAAGGGGGTAGGGGTGTTTGGGGAGATGGGGGTGTCCTAGGGGGCTTTCCATGGGGTGGGCTGGTGTCCAGGGTGTCAGGGGAGGGGGGCTTTATAGGGGGTGTGGGTGCGTCCAGAGGGGTGGGGGTGTCCAGGGGGTGGGTTGGTGTCCAGGGGGTGGGGGGCGGTCCATGGGGTTGGTGCGGCTGAGTCTTAAATGTCAAAAAGGACCCATGTATCATTCTTATAAACGATCAACACAATCTGAATGCGTTTGGTTGGATTTCCATAGGTCAGTTGTTGTTTTCACTTAAAATTGTGTCCATTTTAAACCAAAGAGAGACCCTTTGAGTGCTACCGACCACACCATGCCTCAGATTAAGGTGGGGATGACTCGTACACATTACAAAGGACCCGTGGATCATTCTCATAAAGGATCAATACAATCCGAATGTGTTTGGACAGATTTTCGTAGGTTAGTTGTTGTTTTCACTTAAAATTGTCCCCATTTTAAACAAAAGAGATAACCTTTGAGTGGTATCGGCCACACCGTGCATTTAATTGAGGCGGGGTTAACTCTTAAATTCCAAAAAAGACCCATGGATCTTTCTTATAAAAGATCAAGACAATCAGAATGCGTTTGGTCAGATTTCCGTAGGTTAGATGTTGTTTTCACTTAAAATAATGTCCATTTTAAACCAAAAAGAGACCCTTTGAGTGATACCGGCCACACTGTGTCTCATATTGAGATGAGGATGAGTCGTGCATGTCACAAATGACCCGTGAATCATTCTCATAATGTATCAATACAATCCGAATGTTTTTGGTCAGATTTCCGTAGGTCAGTTGTTGTTTTCACTTAAAATTGTGTCCATTTTAAACAAAAGAGAGACCCTTTGAGTGGTACCAGACACAACGTGCCTAATATTGAGGTGTATTTGACTCGTACACATCACAAAGTACCCATGGATCGTTCTTATAAAATATCAAGACAATCCGAATGCGTTTGTTTGGATTTCCGTAGGTTAGTTGTTATTTTCACTTAAAATTGTGTCCATTTTAAACAAAAGAGAGACCCTTTGCGTGATAGCGGCCACACCATGCCTCATATTGAGGAAGAGATGACTCGTACACATCACAAAGGACTCGTGGATCGTTCTCCTAAATGATCAACACAATCTGAATGAGTTTGGTTGGATTTCTGTAGGTCGGTTGTTGTTTTCACTTAAAATTATGTCCATTTTAAACAAAAGAGAGACCCTTTGATTGATACTAGCCACACCGTGCCTCATATTGAGGTGGGGATGACTCTTAAACATCAAAAATGTCCCATAGATCATTCTTATAAAATATCAATACAATCCAAATGCGTTTGGTCAGATTTTCATAGGTCAGTTGTTGTTTTCAGTTAAAATTGTGTCCATTTTAAACAAAAGAGAGACCCTTTTAGTGATAGCGGCCACACCGTGCCTTGGATTGAGGCGGGGATGACTTGTACAAGGAAAAAAGGACCCTTGGATCTTTCTACTAAATGATCAACCCAGTCTGAATGCGTTTGGTCGAATTTCTGTAAGTCAGTTGTTGTTTTCACTTAAAATTGTGTCCATTTTAAACAAAATAGAGACCCTTTGAGTGGTATTAGCCACACCATGACTCAGATTGAGGTGGGGATGACTTGTACACGTCACAAAGTACCCATGGATCATTATGATAAAATATCAAGACAATTAGAATGCGTTTGGTAGGATTTTCATAGGTTAGTTGTCGTTTTCAATTAAAATTGTGTCCATTTTAAACAAAAGAGAGACCCTTTGAATGGTACCGGCCACACCATGCCTCCGATTGAGGGAGGTTTGAGTCGTACACATCACCTAGGACCCTTGGATCGTTATTTTAAAAGATAAACCCAATCTCAATGCGTTTTGTCATATTTTCATAGGTTAGTTTTTGTTTTCAATTAAAATTGTTTCCATTTTAAACAAAAGAGAGACCCTTTGAGTGATACCAGTCACACCGTGCCTTGTTTTGAGAAAGGGTTGACTCATACACATCACAAAGGAATCGTGAATAATTATCCTAAAGGATCAACACAATCCGATTGCGTTTGGTCATATTTCCATAGGTTAGTTGTTGTTTTCAGTTAAAATTGTGTCCATTTGATACAAAATAGAGACCCTTTGAGTGATACCGTCCACACCATGCCTCTGATTGAGTTGAGGTTTACTTTTACAGATCACCAATGACCCTTGGATCGTTCTTATAAAACATAAAGGTAATCCAAATGCATTTGGTCAGATTTTCATAGGTCAGTTGTTGTTTTCAATTAAAATTGTGTACATTTTAAACAAAAGAGATACCCTTTGAAGGATAGCTATCAGACCGTGACTCAGATTGAGGCAGGGTTGACTTGTACACGTAACAAAGGACCCGTGGATCATTCTCCTAAAGGATCAACACAAACCGAAGGCATTTGGTTGGATTTCCGTAGGTCAGTTGTTGTTTTCACTTAAAATTGTGTCCTTTTTAAACAAAATATAGAGCCATGAAGTGATATCGGCAACAATCTGCCTCATATTGACGCGGGGTTGACTTGTAAACATCACAGAGGACCCTTGTATCGTTCTTATAGAAGATCAAGGAAATCCGAATCCATTTGGTTGGATTTTCATAGGTCAGTTGTTGTTTTCAATTAAAGTTTTGTCCATTTTAACCTAAAGAGAGACCCTTTGAGTGATACCAGCCACACTGTGCCTCAGATTGAGGAGGGGTTGAATCGAAAAAGTCAAAAAGGACCTTTGGATCGTTATCCTAAAGGATCAACAAAATCCCAATGTGTTTGGTCAAATTTCCATAGGTCATTTGTTGTTTTCACTTAAAATTGTGTCCATTTTAAATAAAAGAGGGTCCCTTTGAGTGGTACCGGCCACACCATGCCTCAGATTGAGGCGAGGTTGACTCGTACACGTCAAAAAGGACCCTTGTAACGTTCTTATAAATGATAAAGACAATTAGAATGCATTTGGTCATATTTCTATAGGTCATTTTTTGTTTTCACTTAAAATTGTGTCAATTTTAAATCAAAGAGAGAGCCTTTGATTGCTATCGGCCACAACGTGCCTCAGATTGAGGTGGGGATGACTTTTACAAGTCAAAAAGGACCCGTGGATAGTTATCTTAAAGGATCAACACAATACAAATGAGTTTGGTCATATTTCCGTAGGTCAGTTGTTGTTTTCACTTAAAATTGTGTCCATTTTAAACCACAGAGAGACCCTTTGAGTGGTATCAGCCACATAGTTCCTTGGATTGATGTGGGGATGAATCTTACACATCAAAAATTCCCCATGGATCATTCTTATATAAGATCAAGATGATACGACTGCATTTGGTCATATTTTTGTAGGTCAGTTGTTATTTTCAATTAAAATTGTGTCCATTTTAAACAAAAGAGAGACAATTTGAGTGATAGTGGCCACACTGTGCCTCATATTTAGGCGGGGAAGACTCGTACATGTCCTAGAGGACCCTTGGATCTTTCTACAAAAGGATCAATACAATCCAAATGCGTTTGGTCAAATTTTCATAAGTCAGTTATTGTTTTCATTTAAAATTGTGTCCATTTTAAACAAAATAGACAACCGTTGAGTGGTACCAGCCACACCGTGCCTCATATTATAGTGGTGATGACTTTTACATGTCAAAAAGGACCCGTGGATAGTTCTCCTAAAGGATGAACACAATTCGAATGCGTTTGGTCGAATTTCCGTAAGTCAGTTGTTGTTTTCACTTAAAATGTGTCCATTCTAAACAAAATAGTGACCCTTTGAGTGGTACCGGCCACAATATGCCTCATATTTAGGTGGTAATGACTCTTACATGTCAAAAAGGATCCACAGATAATTATAATAAAATATCGAGACAATCCTAATGCGTTTGGTTGGATTTTAAATGGTTAGTTTATTGTTTTCAATTAAAATTGTGTCCATTTTAAACAAAAGAGAGACCCTTTGAGTGGTAATAGCCACACAGTGCCTCAGATTGAGGAGGGGTTGACTCATAAACATCACCAAATACCCTTGTATTGTTATTATAAAGGATCAAGACAATATAAATGCGTTTTGTCAGATTTCTGTTGGTCAGTTGTTGTTTTCACTTAAAATTGTGTCCATTTTAAACAAAAGAGAGACCCTTTGAGTGGTACGAGCCACACCGTACCTTGGATTAAGGCGGGGATGACTCTTACATGTCAGAAATGACCCATGGATCGTTCTAATAAAGGATCAACATAATCTGAATGCGTTTGGTTGGATTTCCGTAGGTCATTAGTTTTTTTCACTTAAAATTGTGTCCATTTTAAACAAAATAGAGACCCTTGGAGTGGTACCAAACACACCATGCCTCGGATTGAGGTGGGATTGACTCGTACATGTCAAAAAGGACCCTTTTATCATTATTATAAAAGATCAAGGAAATCTGAATTTTTTTGGTTGGATTTTCATAGGTCAGTTGTTTTTTTCAATTAAAATTGTGTCCATTTTAAACAAAAGAGAAATCCTTTGAGGGATAGCGGTCGCACCGTGCCTTGGATTGAGGCAGGGTTGACTCGTACATGTTACAAAGGAACCATGGATTGTTATCCCAAAGGATCAACACAATAAGAATGCATTTGTTCAGATTTCCATAGGTCATTTTTTTTCACTTTAAATTGTGGTCATTTTAAACAAAATAAAGACCGTTTGAGTGATACCAGCCACAACGTGCCTCGTATTGAAGAGGGGTTGACTCATACAAGTCACCACGGACCCTTGGATCGTTCTTATAAAATATAAAGGCAATACGAATTCGTTTTTTCAGATTTTCAGAGGTCGGTTGTTGTTTTCAATTAAAATTGTGTCCATTTTAAACAAAAGTGAGAACCTTTGAGTGATACCGGCCACACCGTGCCTCAGATTGAGGTGGGGATGAGTCTTACACATCAAAAATGACCCGTGGATCGTTCTACTAAAGTATCAACACAATCCGAATGTGTTTGGTTGGATTTCCGTAGGTGAGTTGTTGTTTTCACTTAAAATTGTTTCCATTTTAAACAAAAGAGAGGCCCTTTGAGTGGTATGGGCCACAACGTACCTTAGATTGAGTTGAGGATGACTCTTACACATCAAAAAGGACCCATGGATCATTCTAATAAAACATCAAGACAATCGGAATGCGTTTGGTTGGATTTCCATAGGTCAGTTGTTGTTTTCACTTATAATTGTGTCCATTTTAAACCAAAGAGAGACCCTTTGAGTGGTACCGGCCACACCGTGCCTCAGATTGAGGCAGGTATGACTCATTCATGTCAAAAAGGACTAGTGGATCGTTCTCCTAAAGGATGAACACAATCTGAATGTGTTTGGTCTGATTTTCTTACATCAGTTGTTGTTTTCACTTAAAATTGTGTCCATTTTAAACAAAAGAAAGACCCTTTGAGTGGTACCGGCCACACCGTGCATCAGATTGAGGTGGGGATGACTTGTACATGTCAATAATGACCAATTGATAATTTTTATAAAATATCAAGACAATCCGAATGCATTTGGTCAGATTTTCATAGGTCAGTTGTTGTTTTCAATTAAAAGTGTGTCCATTTTAAACAAAAGAGAGACCCTTTTAGTGATAACGGGAACTCCGTGCCTCGGATTAAGGTGGGGATGACTCGTACACATCACAAAGGACTCGTGGATCATTCTCCTAAAGTATCCACACAATCCGAAAGCGTTTTGTCAAATATTCATACGTCAGTTGTTGTTTTCACTTAAAATTGTGTCCATTTTAAACAAAAGAGAGACCCTTTTAGTGGTTCAACATTCTTGAATGTTGCTGGTGCATGTCATCTGTTAAAATCGGAAAATGACTCATTTGAGAAAGGATTATTTATTTAATAACAATTAAAATTTTTCTACAAACATTTACATACAACAATGTTTCATCTTTTGATCCCCTTAACCCCTCTCAAAAATGACCACCAATTGTACATGTCCCCATCTTAGATCTTCATTGTATTTGTGTACAATCTACCATCAGGTATGAAACCCACTTGTTTCTGAACACATCTATATCATCTTGTAAGTATGAGGTTTTTCGGCAGTCAGAGTGGTACTGCAAAATATAAAAATAAATAATTAATAAATAAATTAAATGAACTAGTAGTTGTTTTTGAAAATACCTCTTTAGGGATGCTAGTTTGTTGATGAAAAACGATCTCTTTCATAAATTTACAAACATAATAACCACAATCATTATCGTTTGTTTGTTTTGGACACTGAAAAAAATTGATCTTTAGGAGAATAAGTAACTTGTGTTGAGATGTGTTTGGATAGTGAAATTTTATTATATATACCCTGATATTTTTCTAGACATAGTACTTGATCAGCTGTTTATTCTTAACCCCTATCCTCATTCCTTTTTTTAGATGAAAATGATACACCACCCTATCATAACAGAATCCTCAGTAAAATATAATATAAATTATATTACTTGATGTTTAGACCTAAAACGTAAGATGTAGTGTCTTACAGATTCACAAACTCCATCATGTGTGCTCAGTTTGATGGATATCCTTTCATTGAATCCTGAAAATAAATATTTGGAGTATCCAAGTTCCCCACAACTAGCTACCAATTTTGCCTAAAAACACAAAAAGGAATAAGTAATAAAAGAAGTGAAAATATAATTTATATGCTTTAATCGTAGAGTTTTACCCCTACATGGTTGGTATTAGGAAGAGTCTGTCATCTGTAATCTTACTTTCAAATGTTTTCAGTAAGACGTTCACTATTGCTTCCCTTTTTTATGGCTCTAATTTTGTTAGGTGCGTTGATGTGGTATGAGGACTAATGAGTCCAAATCTTGGATCATGGGAAAATTCCTTCAACTTTGTTTCATAAATGCGTCTGTCAACAATATAAAATGCATTTATTCATAATTTTTACATTAGATCAGCTTTTAGAAAATCAATTCATGGAAACATACCTCATATATACATTTATAACTGTGACGCCTAGCCAACCGTTTTCAAGGATCTCACTTACATTTTCAGTAGCAATAAAATCTTTACTTTCCTCTTTATATATATTCTCTTCAAAAACCACTATATGACTATTAACATCTTTTAGCTTCGTATCCACATGAGTCTTCAATTCTAGTAAATATGGATAGAGAATAGGTGGTGTTATTGTGCTTTTAGTAGCTCCTTGGGATCGGTTGGTTGATCTTTTAGATGGTTTTGAGCTGATGTTTTTCACCTCCTTACCTTTTCTCCATCTATAACAACAATCATTGGTTAAGACCCTTTTTTTATAAATTGTTAAAGGTTTAGCTTGAAAAAAAGGAAATAAATACCTCTTTGTCAGCATGTACTCTTACAAGTTGTGACGACCATGCAATGAATGTACCAATAGACTTTTTGACCATATGAATATCATCGTCATCAAGTGTAATAGGTAGCTCTACATTTGGCTCATGAGATACAGTAATAATCACTTTCAGATGATCTTTCAGAAGTGGTCTATTATGCAATGTGGCATCTAGGATATTGAACACTATATCCCTCGCTACAAGGTGATAGGTGGGTGTTGATAGATATAAATCACAATCATTATCACCATGTATAAGATCAGTACAGAAAAATTATCAGTGTTTTTCTGATTCAAATTTTATGGGAACAATTAATAGAAAATTTATTACCATGGCTAAGAATGTTCTTTGAGGGGAATGGCTCACCTCAAAGCTGGTGGGGGTGGGGCGGTATGTTCATGCTCTAGTTGTTCCTGAGTTGTGTCTTCCCTTTTCTTCCCACCCATAAAAGTTCCTACCAACTCTCCCTGCCATTGCAGTCATTCTTCAAGGGTTTCTATTTTTTCTCTCATTTGTTACAAATTTTCATCTGTATCATCCGCTTTTTTCTTCTTCTCAAAATATACTTGGGGTGTCACCCCAAACCACACACCTCTAACATGACCGTGTTTTTCAGGCTGCTTCAAAGCCGTCGATAATAGGTCTGTATCCGCTATAGGAGTAGCTGATTCCTGTGACTATCGGATACAGTAAAATAACTAATTGTTTTTATATAATATCAATTTAAAACAAATCTTTTTGTCGTTTTGTCATACTTACACATATTTCCCACAATTTTTGTGTGTTCTCATCTACTAAATTCCCTTCCTTATTCACACGTGCCTCCTTCCATAGCACATGACATGGGATGGAAGTGTATTTTGTTTTAGACTCATCAATATACATATAAACATAGACAGATAATTATGATGTTGTTTATTGGCACCTAACAATATTACTGTAAATTTAAAATACATACCCGTTTATTTTCTAATGAAGCTTACCCCATCCTTTCTTTACGATAGGGGTATGCTGGTTTTGATGCATGTTCCTTATTTTTAGTACAGAGTTTCTGTTTTATAAATGAAATTTTGAAAATCAAAGTGATGAATACAAGTATCCTCAAAAAACGTATTATCACCCGCAATGTACCTGAAACTTCCCATCCCCCCGGCAGAAAATAAATGCATCCCATAATTCTTGGGATATAAGTTGAGCATAGCCAATGGGTGGGTGCAGGTTTATTTTACCTTTGGAATCTTTCAGGTGACATCTTGTTAAAATAGTGTGAAAACCTTGATGAATCCTTCCTGCAAGCCTTAGTACATAATCCTTGTGTGAATCATCTACTATAAATGTACTATGCAAGATATTGAGAAGAGTAAGACATTGTTTAATTATTTTATTTGCTAGTAAATTAAAGAAATGAATTCATAATTTTACCGTAATTTCTTACTAAATCACAACCATCAGTCCAGACATAAAATGGTGCCATGAATCTATGTCAATCGGCACACATTGCCGAGTGAAAACTCTAATGTAGCTGCTAAACATAGCCTTGTTGGGATTCACGTTTTGTCCTCGTGCATTCCATTCAACTTAAAATTTGATGCCTTTGCTTTTCACTTTAAGAACATGGGATAACACCGTCAAACTACGATGCACCTATGTTTTCTGTGACGTCGGTCCTTCATTCTCGACTATTTCATTGATATCAACATCATTTAGATGTTCATTTGAAATGGTATCAATGACATGTGCTGATGGTTGTTGGACCTCAACACCAGGAGAAGTAGGAGCCGCAACAGCAGGAGCAGGTGTAGCCACAACAGGAGTAATAGGAGTTGTAGTAGGAGGAGCAGCAGGAGCACCAGGAGCCGCAGTAGGAGCAGCAGCAGCTGCAAGAGCAGCAGCAATCGTAGCAGCAGCAGCTTGAGAGACTTGTTCAGCCTCAAGGTTAGGAGCACCAAAATGTGAAGAAGTCATTATCTACAAAAGGGATTGAATAGTTAATTTAGATTACATAAATTCAGTAATGATAAGATAATAACATGAGACAACAATATCTATATTACAAACAAAATATAACCTATTTATTTAACTCTCTATCTGTTTTTCAAAAGATGAAGGTATTTGAAACCTCTATCTATTATCCAAATCCCTTCATTGTGGTCTCTACTAACAAACAAAACATCATCTATGTTGGAACTGCTCCAAAATGATTTGGACTGACCACTGAAAGGATCATCTTCAACTGATTTTTCATTGGAACCTTTAGTAGTTTTGGATGATAATAGAACAATCGACCACTTTAGGTTTTCTAGATCTAGAACATAAAAAACATGTACCGCTTGTGATTCCATTATAAACAGTTCATCTTTGTACCCTTCTTTACTAAAATCAACTTTCACAAATCCCCATTCATCTATTTTAACACCACTGTTGTTATCAACCCATTTGCATTGAAAAATCAGCAATTAGAATGTTGTATAATCCAACTCCCATACTAGTTTGATAATGACAAAGTATGACATATTTGAATAAATTAGACTTCTGTCCTTACTACCAGAAACATGCATCGCTTCAGCCACTAGTGTAACTCCACTATTTTTCATGGTACAATCTTCATCATATTCATCTGTATATAATGTATAACCATTAATCACACAACCATTGTAAGATAATACATACACACTTGGTCCAGCGGCTAGCCATCGAAGTCGTTCTGAAATTGAATTCATATTTTCATCCAACTGCTTAAAATAAGGTCTTGAAACCATCCTATAAACTGGTGATTATGTGTATTTGATAACCGTTTTTCATCCCTTGATGGATTCAACTACCTAAGAATTTATTTGTGAGTTTCAATATACAGAGAAACCTCCCAACTATTATGAAAAACATAAAGATTGGCCTTCTTTCGATCTGTAATACTGATTGCCCCAACTTCTCTTCCATAAATTCCCTCACCCTCAATGCATCTAGTGTACCGAGATTTTGGGAGACCAATTCTTTCCACATCAGATAGGTATTCGGTAAAAAATTCAATGGCTTCCTCAACAATATATCGCTCCACCACACAACCCTCTGGCCGAAATCAATTTTAGACATACCATTTAAAAATATTCATATAACTTTCCATAGGATACATCCATCTATAGTGCATAGGACCACAAAGTTGAATCTCTCTATCCAAGTGAATCATAAAATGAACCATCATATCAAAGAATGTTGGTGGGAAGAACATTTATAATTCACATAATACGATGAAAATTTCTTTTTCCATAGCTAGAAATTTCACCAGGTCTAAAACTTTTCTACATATATCCTTGAAAAAGAAAAAATTTTCGGTTAACATATGACGAACACTCTTGGAAAAAATGCAACATAAAGCTATAAGAATTAGGTCTTGCATCAAAAAATGGAAATCATGTGATTTCAAACCTTTTAACTTCAAATAAATCATTGACACAATGTTCTTGATATTTGATGAATACCCCTATGGAACCATTACATCATTGAAGAAGTTGAAAAACTGATATCTCTCCTCCCTAGAAAGAGTATAAGCAGCTGGTGGAAGAAACATTCAATTTTCACCCTTCACGAGTGCCAACTCTTCTCGTATTCCCATGTCAACCATGTATAGCCTTGCCTTAATTCCATCTTTTGTTTTACCAGGGGCATTTAGAAATGTTCCGATGACACTATCACATACATTTTTTTCCACATGCATCACATCAAGAAAATTTATGACGTACAAACAATTACAGTATGATAATTAAAAAAAACGAATATCTTTTTCCAACCGATTTTTGTAAGGTTTTTCGAAAATGGTTTACCAAAAAAAGTGTTTAGATATTTTACATTATCAAACAGCTGATCACCTATTAGTGGAGACTGTGTTATGTGTTGTTCTAAACTTCCATTGAATGATGTCGTCCAAGATCAGTACTTATACCGACGAGGTAGAAATATATGATTTCCTAGAAACACATATTTCGTTGAATGTTTCAACCTAATTGATTCTGTAACTTCTTCGCACATGGGACACCCTTTAGTTACTTTAATTATTTAGCCTAACAAATTTCCATAAGCAGGGAAATAATTTATTGTCCCATACAACATCGCTCTCAACGTGAAGTATGCACTTTTATAAGCATTATACAACATAACACCTGAATCCCACAATAACTTCAAATCCTCGATCAAAGGATCCAGATAAACATCAATATCGTTACCTAGTTTTTTTGGTTATGATATAAGCATAGATAACATGATGAATTTCTGCTTCATGCATAACCAGGGTGGAAAGTTATAATTTACCAACATAACATACCTTGTACTATGAGTGCTGGTTTGAAAACCAAAAGGATTCACTCCATATGTAGATAACACAAGACGAATGTTTCTCGGCTCTTTTCCAAATTCAGGATACTCATGATCAATTTTATTTTATTGAAGACAGTCGGCCAGATGATGTAATTTTCCATCTTTATTTCTTTTATCTGCATGCCACGACAATTGTCTTGCAGTTTCTTCACTTTCATATAAACGCCTAAACCTTGGAATGATTGGAAAGTACCATACAACTTTTGTAGGATTGTATTTATCTTTATTGTATCGAGAAGCACCACAATTTGGGCATTTTTAAGTGATTTGTTCTCCTTGAGAAACAATATATAGTCTTTCGGGAAGGCATGTATTCTTTATGAAATCATACCCATCGAGCGTAGCATTCGTTTAGCTTCATACGTCCGGCTTGGGAGCTTATTATCTTCTGGGAGCATGTCATTCAAGAGAGAAAGTAATTCCATAAAACTGACATCACTCCATCCATTGCCTTCTTTAAATTTATACAAATTCAGTACAACTGAAAATGTTGTATACTTAGTGCAACCTGCAAACAATGACATCTTTTCAGAACTCTTTAACTTCTCAAACAATTTTGGGAAATCACGGAGTTCATCTTCAATTGTCTTTGTCATCTCCTCAATACGATCTTCATCATCATTGACATCTGTAATCACATCCTCCATACGGTCTTCTTTATTCTCCATATTTTTATTCATATCTGATGATCCATAAAACACAGTTTTATCCTAGCCAGTAGCTATATTCATTTTTTATCCGTGTTTATTCCAACATTTATACTCCGATCTATTCCGTGACATATCAAATGTTCTTCCAAATCCTCTGGAGTAATTAGTATAGAATAACAACAACATAAACATGGGAAAAGGATTTGAAAAGGATCCTTTCCGTGATCCTTTTCAAACTTGATGAACTCTTTCACTCTGTTCTCGTATTTTGTTGTCAAACAATTAAAATCCATCCAATCTTTATTCATCTTCATCCTATTTGAATCTCAAATATTAGTATTTATGGTTCATGTACACAAAACAAGAATCCCAAAAAAATATATATGAGAACCTATTTCTTATAAAAATAGAGATTAATAGAGCCTAACCATTTCCAATAAATATTTGGAAATCAACAGAACTAGGATAGACCCCCCCATCAAAATCAACACAGACCTAACACAAGAATAATCAAGAAAGATACATCTACCACTCGTAGGTCTCTGCCAAAAATTCAATATCATCATGCCGAAATACCCATATATCCAAACATACACATGTCACCAACACATAAAAAACCATATCCACATCAGAACCAAAGTACTCGTATGGATTTCAATCAGGTTACTCGACTCATGTGGTGGTGTGTAAGAAATAATAAGAAAATATAATAAGTATATAGTCACACATAAATATCAAACTGGTGTTAATAATACAATAAACCCAAGGTATCATTCCATCTATCAGAATACTCTGAAGGATCCCATATGCGATAGTAGTCCTAGGTGGTGAAGGTTCCTCAGGAGGAAGGGGCGAACAAGCACCTATCAGGGTTCAAGGTCATGTCACTAAGGTTGAAGGTGACCCAATACTCCTACAAGGGTTCATTCTATATTTCAAAAACCATGTCCTAGTAACCTAGGATGTTAAACCACTGTTGGTGGAAGTGAAACCATTCCTGATGATCATGCCAAGAAGAAATGGGAACCAAGAGGGGGGAGTGGTTCGAAATACCTAAAGCAAGATGAAAAACATGGTATTTGATAATTGGTTAGTGGATTTCATGTTGGCAAGACACCTATTCAATAAAATCCACTAGAGGTGATGGCCCCTGTAGTTGTTGCACCATGTGAAACTGTCACCTGAGAAGCTGAGATCAATGAGGCCCTTCCCAACCATGAACTGAACAAACTCCATGATGGCCTTCCTCTAGAATGGCCTTCTACCTTTATTTTCCTTTGGGTTGTAAATGAAATTAAAGTCACCCCCAACAAACTATAGATGGTTTCTGGGATCGGAGGTATTTTTTTTCATTCCATATAGATTCCCTTTGAAGAGGGACATATCTTCCAAAAAAAAGTCATAAGGAAGGAGGTTTCAACATTGGACATCTTGGTAGTGATGAATTGATTTCAATCTTAAACAGTCTCAATGACATATTTATTGTGCCAAAATACCCATTTCTATATGTTGGAGGGGTCAGAGTGTAGAAATCCATTCAAATTAATCTTCTAGGAGAATTCTATGATTATTATAGGGGTTTTTGTGTTATTTGACAACAACAACAATGACATTATTATTTTTTATTTTTATGGTGAGGAAGTACGATTTAACATGGGAACTAAGACTATGAGTATTACATATAAAGATAATAATGATGATTAGGACATGGATCTGGCATTGGATCTAGAGCTAGTAGCCCTATTGAAGTGGGAGGATGATCTCTCATTGAGGTCCCTTGATTTTAAACATGTTCATAATCCCTTCTGGTTGGTAAGATTCATATGAGTGGGAGATGAGGATCCAAAGGGGTAGGGGAAGGATGGGTAATGAAACATGGGGGCTGGTGAGGGAGTTATCTCAGGATCCATAAGTATTTGGAGCTGGATGACAGGCTCAGAGCCAAGGGAGATAGAACAAAAACTGCTAGGAAGGGGCCTGGCAACTTCAGATAAGTAGTCAGTAACCTCAATAAGGGAGAAGGACAGAGATCGAGGTAGGTGTGGCAAGTCTAGAAAGCTTGGTGGTCTGGGAATCATTCCATTAAAGTGCATAGCCAGACAAAGTCACTTAGATAGCACGAAGGAAAGAAGGGGGGAAATTGCGCAAAACCATAAGGAAGGAAAATAATTTGGAAGGGAGAGGATAAGGGATTGGTATATTTACATGGCATCAACGAGAGAGGACGGGGAAGACATCCTACATCCGGATCATGATCTTGCAAGGCAGGGTAAGATAGGTGTCCAACTCCAAAAAGATTCAAAAATACAACACTAATAATAATAAAATACTCAAGAAAAGATGAATTACTATCAAAATTTTCTCTCACTAATAGATATTTCGTTTTTAATATAGAAATGTGAAATTACACATATTCCCATTTCTAACAATTGAAACAATCATGAGGGACCCCAAACTTAAAGGGTAAGTCAATGATATAGAAATATTGATTATCATATATAACGACCTCAACAATAAATGAACACCTTGAAAAAAAGGTCTAAAACAAAATAACATGTAGATAGATTATAAAAAAATGTCACTACATTTTGACCCTATGTGTTTGTAGGGGGGAAATCATAAAATAGTTTCCTAACAAAAAGACACTCCTCCAATTAAAATGATGAAACACACAAAAATAAAATCCATAATGAACCACTATCACTAAGACCCGAGATAACCCACTGTCTCAAAAAATAAAATCCATAATGAACCAATGAGGAAGAAAACAAAATTATAGTTTTATCATATGGCACTTTCATAAACAAGGATAACAGATTATATCATTTTAATAGAGGTAGAATATGAGGTAGCATGGGGTTCCATTAAAAAAAACTAAATTCATCGTTAACCCATCCAAATATAAGAAGTTATAGCATGGGCATAAACAATGAAACTAAGAAATCATATCAAAATAATCCAATAATGTAAAAGCATTCAATAAATTACCACAAACTTGGAAACTTCCAGAGGTGGAGGTGCACGAGAGGAGGTACATGGGAGGAGCCACCAACCGAAGAGGAATGGAGGAGTAGGGATCGTAGGAAGTAGGGTTGAGCGAAAAGGAAGAAAAGTAAGTGTTTTTAGGGAGGAGGATCCGAAGAAGGGGTTTGATGGGGAGGATTATGAGAAGGGAGAGAGGAGGAGGTCCGGGAACGTGAAGATCGGGGGCGGTGGAGGTCCGAAAATGCGAAGACCGGGGGCAGTGGTGGTCCGGCAACGTGAAGATCAGGGGGAAGTGGAGGGGAGCCGCAGGGTTTCAGTACCGTGAGAGCTTTAGGTCGTGATAAAACAAGGACATTATGCGACTGATTTTATAAAATATGGGACTACGGTTTTATCAGCGCTAAAAAAGTTCTTATAAATCCTACCTTTATCAGCACTAAAATTTTAGCACTGATAAATACTTCCTATATGAGCGCTAACATTTTAGCGCTGATACATGCATTCATTATCAGCGCTTTTCTAGCGCTAATAAATTTTCTCTTTATCAGCGCTTTTTTATCCCTGATAAAGGATACCGTGTATCAGCTCTAAAATTTAAGCATTGATAAAGGGTATCTTTATGAGCGCTTTTCTAGCGCTGATAAAGAAGTCCTTTATCAGTGCTAAAATTTTAGCGCTGATACAGGGAATCGTTATCAGCACTTTTCTAGCACTGATAAAGAACTCCTTTTTTAGGGCTAGAAAAGCGCTGATATATGGTGGTGCTTACCTTGCCTGTTTTTTTAGTAGTGATTCTTATTGTTTTTATGATGGGTCACCAAATAATTTCGATCCTTTCATGGGGAAACATTTCAGGGGAATGATCACCTTTTACCTTGAAATATTTTTGGATTTATCATAATATTTGAAATGAAAATTTTTATAGAAATTTTCACATATCATACATATTTAAAAGAAATTAGTTCAATATTAACAGAATGAGTTGATTTTTGGGATACTGTTGGCATCAAATCCCACTTGAGGTCATAGATAAGAATAATTGAGAAACTTAAAGATACAATTTGACTAAGAAGACATTTCTAAGAACACCAAGGGAGCCACATGCAAGTTTCGATGTCTACATGCAAGACCAAAATCCACACACATAGTCCGTAAATGTCCATTGCAACATCAAATTCCTTATTCCATTCAGGGAACCTAAAAATGGCTTATTAAAGAGCATACAAGTCTTAGAATGAGTTTGAAATATGGAATCTGGGCTCAAACCTTTTATGAGAACAACGCGACGTCAACTAGCCTCTTCCACATTTTCCATGTTATATGCTCCCACATATATTTTCTCCTATAAATAGAATGTAACCCCTCCATTGTGGAGTAACGCTTCAGAAGACAATCAATCGCTCATGTGCATTCAAGATGACCCCTTTCATGATAGTTTTCAATTCATGAAATAATGGAATATGATATTGCATGGCAAGTCCCCCATGGGGACACCTTCAAGTGGGACCACAATTGCTTGAACCTCTCCCATTTCATTTTTTTCTAAGGCAAGTGTGGGGAACATATTCTTCTTGCATGCAATACATACCCCTTGTGCAATACCTCTTTCACTTTGACCCCTTTATTTTTTGTGGAAGACTCCACTATTGCATTCACCACTTCCTCTAGGCTCCATGGGTTGTATTTACCCCCAATGAAACATTCTCAAGATCCTCTTACATAGTACACCCATATCTTATATTCACCTCCTTTGTTCACCCTCCAGGCTTGCATTTAGTGATTTCACGGTTCGTTGTATGGTGTCTCATGTTGTGTTTATCTACCTAAGGATTATACACATAGGTACACTAATAGATAATGATTCTTCGCATAGCTATAAAAATGTGGACACTTTGCTTGACCAATCCTCCACCCCATTGTGATCCCTTATTACTAGTGTCATCCCTTCACCAAGGGTTAAAGGGAAACAGTCATATAGGTTCAAGGGGTGTGGAGTGAGTCCTCATCCTCTGATCTAGGAGACCTTAAACATCCAAGAACCATCATCCTTAGAAGATGATGTTAAATTATAGCCTCTCCCCATGAAATGCACATGGGGTGCCCCTCCTTGGGAATTTTCCACGCCCACAAGTCTCCATGGGAGTGATATCTCCCTCACATGGGATGAGATCCTCCTCATATGGAATGACATCTGCTAGCAGGGAAGGGAAACCATCTCAGCGTAATCCCCTAGCCTTTATTTGAGTAGGTTTCACCCTTGATCCTCCTTTTTCCAATACCCATATCACTAGGATTATTACCATGTGTAAGCCACACACCATTTCTCACCGACGCATCTTTCATAGTGCGACTGTGTAGTCTGTTGAATCCTCTTGTTTCTCACACCAAAAATAAATCACATAGGATTAGAGGTTAGTATTGACTATGAAACCCTTTATCAAGCTTACATCACGAATTAGGCCCCATCTTCCACCTTCAGGGGTTGTATTAGTGTGTAAGCACCTAACCACTGAACTACATGAGATTTTGTCCCTATCTTCTAAACAGGGTATGTAGGAGGCCTCCACAAGGTTCAATCCCGAGTAACGGTAAACTCGGGTGCCCTAATCCTAGCGATGCACCTCCTAGTTCACCAATATCCACCCTCATACATTCCCATCCATGTTTTTCGCTCAAGACATTATGTCTTTAGAAGATCATCCCCCACCCATAGGTCACATATCCTTCAGTTCCACTTGGTTGGATAGTCGTGCGTAAGTCCCAATAGCATGACCCATTTTGTCCGGGCTACTAACAATGCCTAAGCCCTAATGTCCCCTTCCGAACTATGTGGAATTTAATTACCTACCATCTACAATACATAATAAACCACCTTGAGGTTAAATAATATGAACATCATTTTCACATCAGTGACACCCCATTCATTATATCAACTTCATCCAACCCTCCATCATCCATCCTAATTCTTACCAGGGCCACCAAATCCCAATGGGAACACACCACTCATTCGGGCATCTAATCGTGTGTAAACCCCATCCATCTACTCCATCACTTCACCTTTATCACAGTGAGGAAACATCATCCTCCATGGGTCATCTCAGTGCATAATCTCTATTCATCCCTTCATCACTCTCTGTAGAACACAGGTCATCTCAGTGTGTAAGAATCATTCATCCTACTATTGTTTCTTATGGCACACAGGTAGGTTACCATGCATAAGTCCCACATAATCCACATTAATTCAACCAAGATATATCCTCCTATAATGGGCCAGCAGACATGTGTAAGCCCCAAATAATGTACCTTTAAACTACATGGGGTTTGATCCCTGTCTTATGTACAATGTACATAGGAAGCCTCCATGAGGTTCAATCCCATCCATTGGTAAACCTTGGTGTTCCCCTAAATGGGGTTCCTCTTCCCGATCTGCCCTTAGTGGTGTCTAGATCAGGATTCACGGTGTGAAACCTTCTCCTCACGAGAGGCACCACCTTGGGTCTTCCCTCATTGGATGTTCTGATCCATCAATCTGGTAAAACATTCAGGTGCTCCCTCCTAGGTATCCAACCCTCTAATCCATCTCTATATGACATTTTGATCAGGATAATCCATCTATACAAGAATTTAAAAACACATAATACCTAGTGTTAAACTTGGTAAGATGAGTAAAATATTGGAGACATTCCTCTCCCATAAGATACCACTTGATCGTTGCGGGATGCCTTAGGATTCTACAGCCTCAAGAATCCCTATTACAAAGAAATATAATGGTGTTCTAGTGTTTCAACATCCATCCATACCATAAATTCTTAGCATGAATACTCTCCTAACTGAAGGTTTCTTCCTTGACTCGACCCCTTTGGAATTCCATAACAAAAGTAGCATAATTAACCATTTTCCACAATGTGTTGGCACTAGAAATGGATTTCAAGAACAATGTATTAATATATAAGGGAGACCCAGACAAGGAGAACAATTTCAAGGAGGAATACACCAAAGGTGGGACTGACATCCCATTATCCCTTTTCAAACAGAGAGAAGACATATCTAAATAAGCGATTAATGCTTCCCACCTTTGGAAAGAGAGAATTAATGGTACAATACACCATCATCATACAACAACCATGACGCACGTAGGTGTAACATCTGAAGGAATGCATCAAACAAAATGGTAAACACAAAATGAACTAGTTACCCTCCAACTATGGGGATTAGTAGCACTCAAGACATAAATAGATGATAATGTTACCAGATACAAATATATGGTTACAGGTCCCACACAGAAAATAGTAGGCATGGCGTGAAACTCCCTAGCATTAATGGTAGTTAATTTTTGGTCATTCATGTATGTGTAATTGTCTCTATGGATCTCCCCCTCCAACAATGTAAGACTAAATGGATCTAAGGAATTGGTAATTTCTTTCCTAATATCTATACTGATGGATGGATCTTCCTACATTACAATACCCAATTTATAAGAAATCAGTCAACCCCCACATACAGATGTAGGGGAAGGAAGAATAATAGTTAAAAAATCCCTCATAATTCCTCCTCTTCAATAATGTCATCCATGAAAAAGGATACTGGTCACCCATTCCCCATGTATCCATCTCAAATTGTTTAGAGTATATTGATAGACATTCTTTTCTAATGATATGAGAAGGAGGGGGTAATTACCATTAGGGATATGGGCTTCCAGGACCTGGATACTTTTATGCCTCGCTATCACCTCCGACCCAAGGTTCATACATGGAGAAACTACTCCACCACCACCATTCATCCATTTCTAGAGTCTCTCCCCAGAACATTCCTATGAAACACTTCACTATTCGAATGAGGTAAGGGATGTATGAGTCATCCTAGCAACGATTATCGCTCGGGAGATTCCAAGGAGGGATACTGCCTAGCCACTTTAGTGCCACAAATTTTCGGTCCCTCAGGATGAAGAATTGGTGGACAAAACCCCTGATCATCCATCCTCGTCCTGGTTAACATGATTCCATTAGTAGTCTCGAGATAAGGAAGACGCCCATCATATGGAATCATCTTCTATAACTACAATGGATCATGCCACCACAGACACATACTACTAGTTCCCTGATGTTATAGAGTAGGGAAACATCAATTCCCAATCAAGATCAACACCTCATCCACCCCATGGGATGGATGGGTTGATTATTTTAGTCACTGACATGATTACCATCCATCGCAACCGACCCATGATGATCATATTCAATGTGGAGTTCCTCCCCATGTTACCAACATTAGTCCAAGTGGAGGTATTACCTGTCTTGTTGAAATGTAGCAGGATGGAAACCCCTGTTCCTTTGATTAAACATACAATGGTCCTCTCTGTGTCTTATATTGTTAATGTGAAGGCCATACTCATGTCATTCCTCACTCATGCAGAGGCCCTCCCCATATCAGCACTGACTAGAGATAAAGTCCACCTCACTCCATCACCTTTCAGTGTAGAGGACCTCCCCACTCTAGAAACTACCCAATCATATATGTTTATCACTTCATCGATGGTCATCATGAAGGTCCTCCCCATGTTCAGTTCGATTAGTACAAAATCCCTCCTAATGATTTCACAGCCAACCGGCGTAGAGGTCCTCCCCATGCCGTAGGCAGTAGACATGTAGATCCTCCCCATGTTCTCATAAACTATAGAAGAGGCCCTCCATATGCATCAGTCAATCAAAATGGTGGTCCCATCCATGTTCCATTTGACATATTTCTCAGTGGTCCTCAAACATTTTCTTACCCAAGTGAAGGTGATCCCCATTTTGACGACATCTGATATAAAGGTACTCCTCATGTCACCACTAGCTCAAGCGGAGGTCCTCTTCTCTCTACAACCAAAAATTAGGGAGTTAATTACCATGTCGATGATATATCCTTCCCTAAAGATCCATCCCATGGTATAAGGGAGAACCATAACCTCTGAAGGAAGAACTCTGACATGTTCCGGGTCATAATAAATCCATTCCACTTTTCATATTATGAAGTGGAATACAAATCAAAGATGGAGCCTTCACCCAAATACTCTATATTTGAGTAATTAGAAGGAAACTAGAATTTGAGATTCAACCATCTAAAAAGTGATATTTACCATATCCTTGAAAACATCCATGTAGGGGGAGGAAGATTTCGCTCCCTTCCTGGGTCTTGTTGTGTGGTCCTCTCTACTATCGCCAGATTCATTCCCTACCTCAACAAGAGATCATAGAGGTATTCTGGGGATTGGTAGATGTCAAGATCCAACTTGATCAATAATCAACAACCTCTTAACTCACACATGAAGTGGTGGTCGACACCCCTTCCTATAGGGGCATGATTATGAGGTCATCACCACCCCTGAAAGATGACTGAGTCAGCAGAAGCCTCTCATCTCATGTGACATTCTCTCTAATGGAAAGTCCACCACTACAAAGGTCTATAATAGTGTTTTTTCCAGTTCCTCGGCCACCCCCAGTCAAATAATGAGGAAATAAAAATCTCTATCCAACCTATTAATGTGGACGATTGTGGGAAACCCTTCTCGATGACTAGATATTTGAGATGTTTTGGCTGATTGCTACTCCTGATTTTGATATCCCAGAGTCTCTAACCAAGGACTAGGTCATGTGCTTCCTCCAAACCATCTAGGTGATGCATTTCTACCTCTAGAACCATCATTTTTATTATCCAAAGAGTCATAATCATTACTATGACAACATCTTCCCGTGATGCATGGTCAAGTTAGTGGTTCTTCCCATGGCTCAACACCATACATTGCACGGTTGTCACTATAACCTCTAGTAATGATGCGTCCAGAGATTTATTGTGCTCTACTAAATTATCAATGGGGAATTTTCGCATGTATAGAACCAGGGATTTGAGATATATATTTCTCTCCACATCAGCTCGATTAGGTGATAGCTGTATCTACTTGGCGATATTAAGGATATGCCTCCAGGCACCGTCATGGTAAACATGCACATCCCCAAAATATACCCAAATGGGGTGTTCGCACAAGATCTAAATAGGATGACCCACCCCTTAGGGAAGAAGAACAACCAAAGGATCCTACAGGTGTCCACACTCATTAGGAGAGACAATTTCTTGGTCTTGGGGACCCTTCTTCATCGTTTACCGTTAGTCAAAACACCAACAAGGGAAACCCCAAATCTGGACCCTTAAGCCCTCTGTCCCATCTGATTCAATGCCAAAGACAAAGGATGAACTAGATAAGGCTTCATTACTCTAACATATCACAAATCAGATGAATCTCATTAATTAGTTCCTTACTGAGCGCCTTATAGAACAACATCAAGACTATGGTGATCACCAATATAATCCCATTCATCCTCCACTAGGGTAGTAGGGGTAGCCACATGATCTTCCTAGTGAGTTTTCTACCATTGATCCTGAAAAACCTACACATAAAAATAATTTAGAGGTAAGAGATTCTAGAAAATGGACATAGTATTCATTGAATAATATGCCTGAGCTGCGAGAGATTCATCATTAAGACCTGGCTCTGTTCGTTCCCCCAAGGTTCCTTAGGTCGTTTTTCAAGTGGCTCAAATTGGATATCTAGTTTTTCCAAGAGACACTGATCACACCTATCATTTTTAACATCCTAATAACACACTTGTGGTTAGAAATACCTTCTATGGTGATCCAATGGTCACTCTCATTACCTACTAAGAGGCCCTTGAAACCCAACTAGTGGAAATCCTGCATGGTGGTAATCCATTTCGGGCATGGGTGGCTGATATGTCAGCACCCTTGGATTTTAGGAACCCTAACATTTCCCCTTTCAACAGGATGGGTGAACCACTACAATATTTGTAACACTTTATTTTGAGGTGTGGACCTTGGTTGGGGACTCCAGCATAGTAGGAATCTGCAAAGATTCGATGTTTCAAATAGGCGTTTGAAGGACATTTGTTCATTTGGTACAACTGGTTACCCATTGGGTCCATAGATGCTAGGGATGCTCTTCATATGCAGTTTCTATATCAATTCACCTCCATCAATCGTATGACCAGTATTTCTGGCCTCTTCAAGTTCAAAAAACGGCCAGATGGGCAAGTCGTAGACTTTGTCACTAGGTGGAAGGGTCACACTTATTCACTCGACTAGTTGATGACTCAAGAATAGATTATAATGATATTCATGGGGAATGTATTTACTGAATTGGTTCCATAAATCATCACTAATAACTTACTTGGTATATTCATGGATTCTTATGATATGGATCTTCACCTAGAGGGGGTCTTGCAGCATGCTAAATAGGCATGCCCATTACACCCAACATTCCAACAAAAAGAGACTCCATGGCCGAGACTACTATCATCACATAGGTAGAGGCCCCCAGATCACTATAATTGTTACTGGAAGAGCCCCATCCACAGCCTCATTGAGGAAAAAAACCTCAAGTATAACCTCAGTTTCAGCATCACTCGCATCTGAATAGGCCAATGCCACCCTGTCAAGCAACAATGCCTAGCTCAGACAATCAGGCTCTAGACCCTTGTTAAGATCTATCCCCTCATCAGGTCTGGACATCGACATTTCATTTTCCATATAGGGTAACCTGATACTACTCATTCATTGATGCTTAGGTACCTAGTCTTTTTGAAGTGTTGTAGATCAGGGAATTATAAAGTTTTAGAATGCAGGAATCCCCAAGAGTTTGATATCACTATTTTCCTCGACAACCTCCCTTATCAAATGATCATTGGACACCCCATCAAGTGATTTGATGTTTTTAACGTCTGGTTCTAGAATTTTATTGAACAAATTTAGTCAAATTGGGTCATATTCTGTCATAAGTGGCATGTGATTCTACGAATCCTAATAGAGATAGAAATGGTGAATGACTACAGGTCACTAGCCATGGGTCTCAGAAGTATAAAAATTTGTTATCCCATAGAGTAGTCTCTATAAAGACCCATAAAATTAAAGGAAATTTTTTTCTTAATTTTATTTGGAATTTTATAAGAATGCAGTTTCTGATGGAACCACATTCCGAGGCCCGGTGTGCCCGGAATCATTTTCCGATGTTTGGTTCAGGTACGTTCAGTGAACGAACGAGCGAGTTTTTCTACCCTTTTGAACTGGTGCTCGGAATCAAATTCTAAGGGCACCGATGAAATCGCGGTGCCATTAATTGCTTAGAAACACCTTTTTCGGAGTTGCGTTTTCTTAGGTGTTTTTTTTAATTTTTGGGGTTAAGTTAAGAAATAAAATAAAAGTGGTGCGACACTTTATTTTATTTAACTTAAAGCCACTTAAATCCACTTAATCCAGTTTAAGCGGATAAGGTGTGACCCATTATATCCTACCCACATGGTTGGATATTTGTGAGGTGAGGCCCACACGAGCCCCACCATTTCTTCCCCTCTAAGTAACGCACCCACGAAAACCTCTTTTAAATAAAGTCAACTGGTGCGTTTTCTTAAATACTAAACGCCCCTATTAATTGGGCTGTTAAGTCTTTACAATTAATTCATCGAATTAATTGTTCATTTCTTAACCTTGAATTTCAAAACATTGGCATGGGAAATAAAAGAATACCGACACTTATTTTATTGAAGGTTTTCTTGTTTAGAGGATTTGGAGAAAGCTCAAAGTCTTAAAGAATCTTCATCCTCCCTGTTGAAGAACACAAAGAACGCGAAGAACGCATCGTCGCTGACGAAGAATGTCGGCCTCCGACAAAGGGAGATGAAGAACACCAAACCCTCAGAGATCGATGACGCAACGCCGACGATCCTCCTTCCGTGATGCTTCTTCCATGACGTTTTTCCCCCCGTGACAATCTTCGATCGACAACTAATTGAGTTTTTCTACGCAACGCTGTGTACCGCGACGATAGCGACGACCCTTCCGCAACGCGACGATCCTCTTCTTCCGTGATGGTTAATTCCGATATGAACTCACGTTCGACGACAACGTTGAGGTAGGGGTTTGATTCATTTTAAATATTTGTGATTTATACCCGCGACGTATGATTAAATACTTGTTGGAAGACTTTTAAAATCACTAACGCGGTGGGTGCGGACCAACGAACAAGTCCGAACCAACTGCCCTTTCGTTCTTGGTGTACGAAATGGAGGATGACAATTAAGCAGGCTGCACGGGTGATGTGAGGTCCTCACAGTGAAGGATGGGCCCCGGGAGGGCCATTGGCGAAGACGACACGCAATTCCGACCACCAGAACTCGTCCGGTGGTCCGTGGAGCAGCCCGCCGGCGCGCCGCCGGGAGGAGCCTCCGCGGCTGAAGCTGCAGCAGTAGGGTGCGGTCCCACAATCGAGCGGGACCGGAGGTGATGGGACGCGGCAGCCAACCACGTCTGCTGACAATGGAGGCCCCATGCGGGGCCGCGGTCTCTCCATGTGCGGGCAGCGCACTCCCTGCTTCGCTCGGCCTTAACGGCTGATCCGAACCACTGGCCACGCGGCCAGCGCCAGCCGGGTCGTGCCCAGGCCAGGCCGGGCCGGCCGGGCCTGGTCGTGCTTGGCCGGGTTAGACTCAGAACCGGGTCGGGTCGACCCGGTTTGGGCTGACCTAGGGGGGTTGGGCCGGGTCGGTCCGGGCCTAGACCCCCCGTTTTCGGACCCCTTTCGGTCTTTTTCCCATATCTTGGGCTACAGACCTCCGATCGACGCACCGTTAGCGGCGATGCGATCCTTGGATCAAGCCGGTCGTTCCGATATATTACACTCAAGGTTTCGGAGTACATGGGGTTCGGCCAGGTTGGTTCGTACACGAAACCAACCGGGCCCTCAGGGCGGAAATGCTCATAACTTGAGCTCCGGACGTCCGATTGACGTATCGTTGACTTTGCTGGATTCCTCTTAGTGAGAATGATCTTTTGGATTTCTCCAACCGAGGTTTGGATGCAGGTGGAGTATGGTCGGGTTGGTTTTGACTTAAAAACCAACCGGGCCCCTGGGACAAAAAAGCCAATTACTCTCTGACCGGGCGTCCGATTGACGCGCCGTCTGTGAAGTTGAGTTACTATTGGCGATACAGAACTTTTGGATACATCAACTCCGGACTATGTGTCAGTTGATGTATCAGCCCCTCAGCACGTGGAGAGGACCCTCCCGAATGAGCTTTCTGTGTGCGGGAACCCTAGAGCTGGCTACGTCTGCGACGACAATGAAGACAGTACGGGAATCCTCTGTGGGTTCGGTAGTGACCACTACTGACTTTTTGGGATACATCAACTCCGAACTACTTTTTAGTTGATGCATTGACCTCTTGGCTCGTGGAGTGGACTCTCCCGAAACGAGCATGCTATGTGCGGAAACCCTAGAGTCGGTTGAGACTTGATGACTGCTGATCGAACGACTCTGTGTGTTACGGATAGCCCAGTGGGAATCGCTTGGTTGTAGCAGCAGACCCACGGCGGAGGATCGCTTGGTTGTAGCGGCAGACCCGCGGTACTCAACAGAAGGAGTACCTCTAGAGGCTATGAGGGGGAATGCTTGGTTGTAGCGGTAGACCCACGATGGAGGAGCACTTGGTTGTAGTGGAAGACCTACGACGGAGAAGAGCTTGGTTTTAACAGCACGGGGGAGCGCTTGGTTGTAGCAGCAGACCCACGGCAGAGGAGTGCTTGGTTGTAGCAGCAGACCTGTGGTACTCAATAGAAGGAGTACCTCTAGAGGCTATGAGGGGGATCACTTGGTTGTAGCGGCAGACCCATGGTGGGAAGCGCTTGGTTGTAGCAGCAGGCCCACAATACTCGATAGGTGGAGTACTAAAACAATCCAAGGTTAGAGGAAAGTGCTTGGTTGTAGCGGCATACCCACTATACTTGATAGAGAAGGAGTTTCCCAATAGCTATGGTTTCAACTTCATGATCGATCCTGTGTGGGTCATTGCAGGGTTAGTAGCTACCGATCCTTTGTGGGTCCGATGACTTAGATGAATCAGTGGCTACATCTGATCATCTCTATCGTATTACGAAGTGGTATACCTGTGTGAGCTTAATTTTGTTTTGTTTGCATTTGTGAATTTTATTGTGTTTTCCTGTGTGGACTGGGTTGTACTTGGGCTTGGATGTTGGAGCCGAATGAGAATTGATGACTTAGGTATATGTATGGGAATATACCTAAGGAGGGTCGAATGTTACTTAGTGATTGAATCTTTCCTTTGTGGATTATCCTTTGTGGATTCTGGGAGACCTTTGGGGGTCTCGAGGTCCCTACTGAGTAGCTTATACTCATCCCTGCACGGGCTATGCCCGCACTACGTTGTGTTGGTTGCAGACGACGGATAGCGCAGATCGTGGTTGAGGCTTGTGGAGCAGGACGATACCTGGAGGTGGACCACTGGGCGGGACATACTCGGAGCGGTCGGCTGGACCCGAGGAGCAGTGGAGGCTATCTGTACCCACCCTTCAGGTGAGACTTCCAGTGGACGGATCGACGCTCCGACTCTACTTTTAGTTGTTTTTTTTCCCTTTCCAGTTGTACTTTACTTTTAGTTTGGTTTTGTATTCTGGCCCACTTACTTTTCCACACTTACTGTTGTACTCAGTTTTTAATTAGTGTTTACTTCTACTTTTTACTTGGTCTGCGGTGTTTGTTTACTTTACAAAGGAAATGCCTTCCCTTTCTACCGGGATTTACGCCTCGGTGCTAGTCACCAGCCCCTGGCCTATGGAATGCAGGCTTGGGGTAGTCACGGCACGAGCCCCTATGACGGGTTGTGACAAATTGGTATCAGAGGAGTTCGATTCTACTACAAAACTTTATACTCTGATCCTTTTCTATGTTAAGCAATAGTGTTAAGCGTATTGGGTGTGGTTATCAGTCCCGGGAGTCCAGTGTTGGTGCGGCTGCCGACGTATCCATACACCAGAACCCTGACATCTGATTTCCGACTTAATGCACGAAAACATTGATTTCATGTGTGTGTTTCAAGTTTTCTTTGTGATTACTTTGTGTCAGCTCACCAGGTATACTGTTCTGACCGTGGCGCACCTGTTTCCTTTTCAGGATAGCCCCATGACGGCAGCCAACTAGGGTTCCGAGAGTTGTGCATGACGACAGCCCACAGAGCGACGAGGCCTCGGTACAGGGCCCTTTGACAGTAGAGGCACCGATGGTACCACTACCGGCCGAGCCACCGATGCTACCAGCCCCGGCCGCTAACGATGCACGTCTCCTTAGTGCACTGCACGGGTTTCAGCGCTAGCGACCACCCAGGTTCCGCGGGGAGACGGACCCCCAGGTAGCCGAGGACTGGCTGGAGGCAGTTGAACGGGTTTTCAGGTTAGTGAGGACACCAATAGACCTCATGGTGATCCTCGCAGCGAGCCTACTGTATATGGAAGCGGGCCGATGGTGGAGCTTGATGATCCATGTACATGATGAGGCATCTCTTCTCGGGACGGACTTTGAGAGCCTCTTCCACTCAGAATTCGTCCCAGCCACCCTCCGTGCGGTGCGCATTTAGGAGCTTCTACAGCTACGGCAGGGCAGCATGACAGTAGCCCAGTACGAGGTGAGGTTTACCGATCTCTCACGCTATTCCACGGAAATGGTACGAGACCCATTCTTCAGGGCCCGAACCTTCGAGAAGGGGATCAGGCGAGAGATCAGAGCTTCAGTTGTTTCTCATAGCATTCCGACACAGACAGGGGTGTTGGAGCGAGCCCTCGTAGAGGAGAGTTTCCTTGCTGAGCAGTATCCAGCAGCAGGACCCACCACTAGCTGGCATGCGGCAGAGTCTTCTGCAGCGGGCAGTAGACAATTGACACAGGGGTCCAAGAGGACTAGACCTACAGGTGGTTGACCGTGTGACATAGGATCGTTTGTGCGAGGCACCCGGGGTGGACAACGACTTACCATGACTAGACAGTATTACTCATGCGGCGGGGTTGGTCACATGGCTCATGACGGTCCGAAACTCCATATGGATGACCAGTAGATGAAATAGGGACCTCCCAGGCAGAGGCAGAGGTTTGATCGAGGCAGACCACATGGAGTAGGATACCGTGGCAGGGGAGATGGCCATGCAGCTGGAGGTGGACGACGCTTCGAGGTGTTGCCACCACCACCACCAGGAGGTCCACCCCGGCCGCAGGGAGCCGGTGGACATGCGAGAGATTAGCTTTAGGCAGCTGAGGCCTACGATCATGGAGCTCCGGGAGCAGATGGACAGGAGAGGGACTAGCTCCAGACCTGGAGACTTTTGTTTATTCTGCTTCTAGCGTTTTTGATGATTGTTTTTAGATGATTTGTGTCTTTCTACTTTGAGATGCAGTAATAAAAGACACATTTCTTTTGGCGTTTACCTTCCTGTCCTCTCTTAATGTTGTTACTAAGAGGTTCTAGTTTAAAAAAACTGTTGACTTGACCCTCACTTTGAGATACCTACTGGAGGAGTCCCAGTGACCACACACTGATGCCGACAGTGTGACTCAACCCTTGGAGGAGAGAGTAACGGTTGGATCTCTTGGTAGTAGCGTCAATGCCTTATGACGTTATCCTTGGTATGGGTTAGTATCATCTATGAAAGGATTGACTGTATTTGGTGAAGAATGTGGTTCATCCAGGGGATGAGACTGGATTTCTCTTCTCGGCAATAAAGAAATCTCAGAAGCTCATATAGGACTAGAAAGTTCTAAGTCATCCAAGAGCGGATGAGGACAACTCAGAGACGGCAAAAGTCTTGTGCTGACAGGAGGCGGAGACCTCTAGAGTTTGAGGATGGTGACCACGTTTCCTTACGGGTCACACCTCGACGTGAGTTACGGGGATGTGTCCAAGGAGACAAGGTGCACCTTCCTTTTCGAGAGCCTATCTGATTTGAACTCCATAGTTAAGTGTGCTTGGCCTGGAGTAGTGATCAGGATGGGTGACCTTCTAGGAAGTTTCCTAGGGTGTGTGTGAGTGAGGACAAATCACACTGGAAAGGACAAGTGTTGACCATGGGGAGCTAGACATTGATGATGGGCCAACATTTGCGGAGGTCCCAGTGGAGATCAAGGATCGACAGGAGCGGGTCCTATGTGGATGATCGATCCCTCTAGTGCGCATCAGATGGTAGAAAGAGAACCTCCAGGAGAGAACTTGGGAGTGGGAGGCTTAGATGCGTGCTCAGTACCCACATTTGTTTCCCTAGTTTATGATGTATCTTTACGGGGACGTAAAGCCCTATGGTGGGAGTGATGTAATGACCCTTAAAATTCAAGGAATATTTTTTCTTAATTTTCTTTGGAATTTTACAAGAACGTAGTTTTTGACGGTACCTGATTCCGAGGCCCGGTGTGCCCGGAATCATTTTCCGAAGTTTGGATCAGGTACGTTCAGTGAACGAACGAGCGGGTTTTTCTAACTTCTGTACCGGTGCTTGGAATCAAATTCCGAGGACACCGATGAAATTTTAGCACGAGTAATTTCTTAGAAACACCTTTTCTGGAGTTTCATTTTCTTGGGTGTGGTTTTTAATTTTTGGGGTTAAGTTAAGAAATAAAATAAAAGTGGTGCGACACTTTATTTTATCTCAATTAAATCCACTTAATTCCACTTAAGCCAGTTTAAGCGGATAAGGTGTGACCCATGATATCCTACCCACTTGGTAGGATATTTTTGAGGTGGGGCCCGCATGAGCCCCACCATTTATTCCCCTCTAAGTAACGCACCCGCGAAAACCTCTTTTAAATAATGTCAACCGGTGCATTTTCTTAAATACTAAATGCCCATATTAATTGGGCAGATAAGTCGTTACAATTAATTCATCGAATTAATTGTTCGTTTCATAACCTTGAATTTCAAAACGTTGTCATGGGAAATAAAAGAAGACCAACACTTATTCTATTGAAGGGTTTCTTGTTGAGAGGATTTGGAGAAAGCTCTAAGGCTTGAAGAATCTTCATCCTCCTTATTGAAGAACGCGAAGAACGCGAAGAAAACGAAGAACACATCGTCGCCGATGAAGAACGCCGGCCTCCGACGAAGGGAGACGAAGAACGCCAAACCCTCGGAGATCCATGACGCAACGTCGACGATCCTCCTTCCGCGACGCTTCTTCCACGACGTTCTTTCCCCCACGACAATCTTCGATCAACAACCGATTTAGTTTGTCTATGCAACGCCGTGTACCGCAACGACAGCGACGCCCCTTCCGTGACACGAATATCCTCTTCTTCCACGACGGTTACTTCTGCGAAGAACTCATGTTCGACGAAAACGTTGAGGTAGGGGTTTGATTCATTTTAAATATTTGTGATTTATACCCGCGGCGTATGATTAAATACATGTTGGATGACTTTTAAAACCGCTAACGTGGTGGGTGCAGACCAATGAACAAGTCCGAACCCACCGCCCATTCGTTCTTGGTTTGAGGAATGGCGAACGATGATGAAGTAGGCCACACGGCCAATGTGAGGTCCTCGCAGAGAAGGACGGGCCCCGGAGGGCCATTGGGGAAGACGATAGGCAATTCCGACCACCAGAACTCATCCAATGGTCCGCGGAGCAGCCCGCCGGAGTGCCTCGTTGGCATGGTGGCGCCGACGGTAGGTGGAGGCAGCTGAAGCCTCGGTGGCAGGGCACGGTCCCGCAACCACGCGGGACCAGAGGCGACGGGACGCGGCAGCCGGCCTCGTCCGCTAATAAGGGCAGCCCCATGCGGGGCCGCGGTCTCTCCACGCGGGGGAAGTGCGCCCCCCGCTTCGCTCGGCCGTAACGGCCGAGCCGAACTGCTGGCCACCCGGCCTGCGCCAGCTGGGTCGGACCCAGACCCAGGTTGGGTCGACCCGGTTCGGGCCGACCCAGGGGGGAGGGGGGGTGGAGTTGGGCCGGGTCGGGCCGGGCCCAGACCCCTCGTTTTTTGAACCCTTTCGGTCTTATGCTCATATCATGGGATATTGACCTCCGATCGACGCACCGTTAGTGGAAATGTGATCCTTGGATCGAGAAGATCATTTGGATATATCACACTCAAGGTTTCGGAGTACCTGGGGTTCGGTCGGGTTGGTTCGTACATGAAACCAACCGGGCCCTCGGTGCGGAAGCGCTCATAACTTGAGCTCCGGATGTGTGATTAACGTACCGTCGACTTTGCTGGATTACTTTTAGTGAGAAGGATCTATTGGCTTACTCCTCCCGAGGTTTGGACGTAAGTGGAGTATGTTTGGGTTGGTTTTGACTTAAAAACCAACCGGGCCCCTGGGACAAAAAAGCCAATAACTCTCAGACCGGGCGTCCGATTGACGCGCCCTATGACGTTGTGTTCCTGTTGGCGATACGGAACTTCTAGATACATCAACTCCGGACTATGTGTCAGTTGATGTATCATCCCCTCAGCTCGTGGAGGGGACCCTCCCAAACGAGCTTGCTGTTTGCGGGAACCCTAGAGTTGGCTGCGTCTGCGACGACAATGAAGACAATATGATAATCCTTCGTGGGTTCTGTAGTGACCACTACAGTACATTTTGGGATACATCAACTCTGGACTACTTTTCAGTTGATTCATCGACCTCTTGGCTCATGGAGTGGACCCTATCGGAACAAGCATGCTATGTGCGGAAACCCTAGAGCCGGTTGAGACTTGATGACTACTGATCGAATGACTCGGTGTGTTACAGATAGCCCAGTGGGAACTGCTTGGTTGTAGCAGAAGACCCACGACGGAGGAGTGCTTGGTTGTAGAGGCAGACCCGCGGTACTCAACAGAAGGAGTACCTATATAGGGTATGCGGGGGAGCAGTTGGATGTAGCGGCAGACCCATGACGGAGGAGCGCTTGGTTGTAGCGGCAGACCTACGGCGGAGAAGCGCTTAGTTGTAGCAGCACAGGGGAGCGCTTTGTTGTAGCAGCAGACCCACGACAGAGGAGCGCATGGTTGTAGCGGCAGACCCATGGTAATCAATAGAAGGAGTACCTCTAGAGGCTATGAGGGGGAGCGCTTGGTTGTAGCGGCAAACCCATGGTGGGAAGCGCTTGGTTGTAGCAGCAGGCCCACAGTACTCGATAGGTGGAGTACTACAACAGTCCAAGGTTAGAAGAAAGTTCTTGGTTGTAGCAGCATACCCACTGTACTTGATAGAGAAGTAGTTTCCCAATAGCTATGGTTTCAACTTCATGATCAATCCTGTGTAGGTCATTGCGGGGGTTAGTACCTACCGATCCTTTGTGGGTCCGACGGCTTAGATGAATCAGTGGATACATCTGATCATCTCTATCGTCTTATGAAGTAGTATACCTGTGTGAGATGAATTTTGTTTTATTTTCCTTTGTGGATTGTGTTGTGTTTTCCTGTGTGGAATGGGTTGTACTTGGGATCGGATGTTGGAGCCGAATGAGAATTGATGACATAGGTATATGTATGGGCATATACCTAAGCAGGGTCAAATGTTACTTCATGATTGTATCTTTCCTTTTTGGATTATACTTTGTGGATTCTGGGAGACCTTTGGGGGTCTCAGGGTCCCTACTGAGTAGCTTATACTCACCCCTACACGAGCTATTCCCGCACTACATTGTGTTGGTTACAGAAGACGGACAGTGCTGATCGTGGTTGAGGCTTGCGGAGCAGGACGATACCTGGAGGTGGACCACTGGGCGGGACGTACTTGGAGCAGTCGACTGGACCCGAGGAGCAGTGGAGGCTATCTGTACCCACCCTTCAGGTGGGACTTCCAGTGGATGGATCGACACTACAGATCTACTTTTATTTGTTGTTTTCCATTTCCAGTTGTACTTTACTTTCATTTTGGGTTTGTATTCTGGCCCACTTACTTTTCCGCACTTTCTGTTGTACTCAGTTTTTACTTAGTGTTTACTTATACTACTTTCTTGCTTTGTGGTGTTTGTTTTCTTTACAAAGGCAATGCCTCCCTTTTTACCGGTATTTACGCCTTGGTTCTAGTCGCCAGCCCCTAGCCTATGGAAGGCGGGCTTGGGGTAGTCACAGCATGGGCCCCGAGGATGGGCCGTGACAGTCTCTCATTAAAATGGTATCATTCACGCCCATTTGAATTGGACCAAGCCTCTTCAAGTTGTCAAGCCTCCAAATGTTACCACTTCTGCATCCACATCTTATCCATTCTCTTCTTAGAAGAGCAGGTTCCAATGACATAAGGGAAATAAAAGCCCCTCTCCAGTGCCAAATCCATCACACACTCTTGAAGACTCCATGATACCAATGATGGGAGTCACCCCCAAAATTCACCCAGTATTAGAGGATTTATTAGAAGATGATCAAGAGCATTCCTCAGTGAATACTATTGAACTAGTGGACCCTTACATTGTTCATAGTGATGTGGGATGTCAGAAAAATCCTCCTAATTATCCCAGTCGACACCATCATTGAAAAGGTTGTGAACATGTGAACCATTTGAATGCTAAGGCAAGTGTTTATAGGTATGCCGTACATGTTATAGAAACTAGATGGTATGTTCATTATAGGGACCCACATGTACAATCCTCCTATCCAGCCTTATCAGACCCACCACTACTTCCATTTGTGCTACTCGACAAGGCCATGCCATTGTGCCAACATAGTGATCAACCACATCCAGTTGTTGACAGACCTTATTCATATGAAAGTCATCCGATATTATTTTTTCATGGTTCATCTAGTGAGAAACAAGATATCCCCAGTACCAGCAAGAAATCTGTGATTCACACAACCATAGTGTCCATCATACCTCTTTCTGAAGAGATATTTTCTACCAGTATAAATGTGCATATAGAATATAAGTACAATGTGATTAATCATCTTGATAACATTCGCAAGAAGTTCTCTATCCTTGAGGCCCCCCTCCTATTAGAAGATATGCATGATGCCCACGAAGAGGCATTGGAAGTCTCCCTCCAATTAGTAATAGAGGCAGTGGCCATAAATTTCTTCCATACTAAAGAAGTCGAGTGAGAAGAATTACAATATATCAACTCATTCTTAGGAGAATATATAGGATCCTCTATATATTTGAACATCCACCCTATACACATCAATGGATAACTCAATGTTTTAATAGTTTGTCATTGTCTCATTTGAATTGGTTTTGGGATCAATCTCATCCCATCTCGAATGTTCCACAAGCTAAGATTATCTGAAGCAAACCTCTGTACCTATGACTATAAGATTTAGTGTTATGATAGGACCAAATAGAGGTCATGTGGGAAGATTCACCTGAAGGTCTAGTTTGGTTGCCTAATTGTTATCATGGTCATCTCACATGACACTACCTATAATGTGTTGATGGGTAGGACCTGGCTCAATCTTCATGCATTAATTCCATCCCCATATCACTGATGCCTCAAGTACTCCATCAACAGTCATGTTGGTGTACTCCATGATGACACATCTCCCTCTAAGTCTTTTAAATCCCACTACATAGATGCTCAATATTCCTAGATAAAGGAAAAGAGGGTTAAAACCAATGATTTTGACCACACTACTACTATGGAAGGAAGATGGATGGATTTAGAATGTGTGTTCATTATCTTGATTCACTAATTGGAGTCTACAACCCCAAACTTAGAAAATTTCTTCCTCGTTTCCAAGATGAGGGGAAGACACATTCCCAAGTATGAGGAACACTAGAATATTACCTCGAATTTATATACAAACCGTTCTAGAGTGATACAAGAGCCTCTTACACATTTTAAGTATCAATATGTTTTCCCCATAGCTATAATAGTAAACCATAGATTCTTGTTTTGCTTGGCTAAGATATGTCGACATAGACTAACATGCCACCACTGCTTTATTATCATTAAGCATGGGACCCCCAGCTAAATGCATGATGGGATTGGTTTGATAGATTTTGTTGCTATGGTTTCAAAGTGGGATTCTTCTAGAAAAGGTTCTGCATCCACCAAAATAGGCCCCACTATTCCTCCTTGATCTATTGTTTTGGATGAACCCTCTCCTCTAATTAATCCCCATATTCCAGATGATGAGGAAGACCAGGAGGATTCTCTACCAACATTTTAAGAGGGTGTCTCCAATACCATCTATGAGTTAGTACAAGTGAATCTCAGAACCGAGGAAAACCTGATACCAACACTGATTAGTGTTTCCATGCTAGCAAAGAAATAGAAGAATAATGTGGATTTCTTGAAGTATCATCAAGATATATTTTTCTATAGTTATGATGATATGCCAGGAATAGATCTTTAGGTATTCGTTGACCTCCATAGTCATCTTGTAAGTCATCACGGGTTCAAACAGTTTCCTACGAATATGTACCCCTTCCATGGTGCCATGTTCAAGGTCATGGTTGGTAATCCCATCAAATCCAACATTATAAAGGAATCCTAGTACCCCATGTGCTGAGACAAAAATCATTCCCATCTGTAAGAAGAGTGGTCATATCAAATTCAACATTGAATTCCAGGATCATAACTGTCATAGTCCGATGGATGATTTTCCTCTTCAAGTAACATAGTTATTGATTGATTTCATTGCTGGATACCAATCCTTCTTATTCATGGATAGATACTCCATTAATAATCATATCTTGTTGGACTTGAAGATAAAAATTACACAACCTTTATGGAAACTCAATGGACATTTTTCTATTACATAATTCCCTTCAGTTTGAAGAATTAAGGGGCCACCTATCAGAATTACATGCAACACATATTCAAAACAATCATCAGAATTCTTTTGGAATGATAGGTGGAAAATTTGGTGGTCAAATACCCTTAGTGTTAGGGCCATCTCATAGATCATGACAATTTTTTTAGCTTCCTCCATACTTGTAATTTTGAGGAGGAACCCCTTAAAGTGTGCCTTTGGGGTTTCCACAGGGAAGCTTCTCAGCTGCATTGTCATATACAGAGGCATCGATATTGACCTGGAGTAGATCAAAGCCATCAGTTAGATTCCTCCTTCGAGAAATATTTAGGAGATCCATCTATTTCAAGGTCACTTAACATATATACAAAGATTCATTAAAAATATTCCTGGCATGTGTAAGCCCTTTTATAAACTCATGAAGAATGATTTCATCTACCAGTGGGATGAAGAGTGTCAGAACACTTTTGGGGATATAACGCAGTATCTATTGTGGCCACCAGTTCTAATTCCACCCATCTTTGTAAGTTGTTTTTCTTTTATGTGACCACTCGAGAATGATCCCTTGGTTCCCTTATTTCCTAGAAGAATAATGAATGGAAGGATAACAATTTGTACTATCTCAGTCGCATGATTCTCTACACAGAGACCAGATATTGATTAGTTGAGAAGAACTACCTCACACTAGATTTCATAATAAATAATTTGAGACATTATCGAAAGAATCATGAGATAAAGCTGGTGTCTTATATGAATACACTAAATTATATTCTTAGCCTCCCTATTTTGAGTGGCCATCTAGCTCAGTGGGTAGGGATCCTTCAGTAGTTCGAAATTAGGTTTTCCCACATAATGCTATCAAGGGTATGGAAATGTCAAACATTCTGGACACCCATCCATCCATAGAAGCACATTCCTTGGATCATGATTTTCCAGATTAGTCCACTTTCTCAGTAAACCAAGATATTCCATGTTGATAGGTGCATTTTGATGGTGCCTGCAAAAGCCTAGCTGGAAGGAAGCTCAATAATCCTGGACTCAAAAGAGTAGGCCTGGGGTTGTCTTCATCACAACTATATAGGATTTTGGCCTTATTTGTTATTTGTTTTCAGAAGGCTACACCAATAATGAGAGAGAGTCTCAAGATCTCATCAATGGACTCAATATGGCTCTTGATATTGATGTTCCCCACCAACATGTAAGGGGGTACTCTGAGCTAGTCATCAAGTATATCAATGGTGATTAAATCATCAAGAATCAAGAGCACATACCCTTTCTCAATCATGTTCACTAGATGATGGACCAGTTCACTTCTCAATTAGAGGTGACTCATATTCCCTGATCAGAGAATGGTTGAGCTGATTCCCTACCAGGTTTATACTCTTATCTCACAAAACCTGACTAGGATGATCAATTTATCAATTGTTGTACATAAAAATATAATTAACTCCACCTCCTGAGATTATGATGAAAACTGGAAGGTAAGTCACCTTAATGCTGATTCATCCACATCAGGACCACTGGATCCCCCTACTATAGAAAAATAAACATTTTATTGGAATTTTATTCAATGAGTACCTCTAGCATGGTAATATCCCGACAGATAGAGTTAAGCATGAGAAAATCTGTTGGCGTGCAACACAATTCACCATCCATATCAGTCCTAACCTTGAATAGATCCTCTTAAAACATGGGTTTTATGTATTCATCCTCCATTGTATTCAGGGAGATGGGATTACCCAGGTTATGTAGAAAGTTCGTTACAGTTCAGGTGGATCCCATCAGGCAAGGTGAAAACTCTTATAGTAGATTAAAAGGTTGGGATAATTTTTTCCCACCATAGTTCATGAATGTATTGAGTTCCCCAAGAAGTTCCATGCATGTTAGATTCATTTTAACATTGTTCATCAGATGCAAGAGACCCTCCATATGACCATGTTTTCTTGGCCTTTCATAGTCTGGGGACTATGTGTTCTGGGAACCTATCCACCAGTAAAATCTCACCAATGTAGGTTTATTCTGACCTAATAGATTTATTTTCCTTGTGGGAAGAGTAAATTATTATTAAGGAGGTCAATCCCTATTCTAATTTTGAGTTTGGGATCTCTAATATCATTCATTTATTTAGAGTCACTTACGATATTCTCACTGACAATAGAACCAATTTTTGAGTATCTAAGATGAAGAAATTGTATGCCAAATACATAATGTGGTCCAACCACATTTCTCGCTACAGTGCATAGGAAAATGGGTAGATTGAGGTATTCAAATAAACCCTCTATATCACTCTTCATAATATTGTGGTCCAAAATAGAAAGAGTTGTCTATGAAAGCTCCCCAATTATATTTATCCTTCTCATATGAAAACTCGAAACTCCAAAAAAGTGACCCCATATTTGGTGGTGTCTGTAACACAGGTTGTTTTACAAATATGGATTTAATTGCCATCACTATGTAGATATTTCTATGATCAGAATATATCATAAAGAGTAGTAGAAGTCCATATGGATATGTTGGAATCCGTCGATGAGAATAGGCTTCTGGCCTTGGACAATCTGAAAAGGCACCAGAACAAGATATCCAAATCCTTAAATAACAAAATTTATATCCATTGCATCCTCAAAGGTGATATGGAATTGGGTCTGAATATGTTGAATATACCTAGAAGGATTCCACCATAGTTGGATCCCAAATGGGAAGATCCCTATATCATTCAAAATGTGTACCCTAACTGTGCATACTCTTTCATCACCATGGGTGGTGAGATAGATACTCCTCCCACCAATGATATGTTCCTAAAATAGAACGTTTCATGATCAGGATTCATACATCATGCATGACATTAAACTACTGTTATGGCATGAATGATGATAAAATGCACATGGTCCGAGCTCTATCACCTCAAACTAAGATCTCACTCATCCTTACCACATTTCGTTAAAATGTATGAAATGTTCAAGAACTATGTGTGGATTAATTTGGATCCCTATGGGATACGTAGGAACACCTATAAATGTTTTATATGGTCTAGTTGTAAGAGACCTTAAAATTTTCATCGTAGGCTCCTCTTGTGAGAAAGTGGTATGGTGTTGAGACCTCCTTGGTTCTCATTCATGTTGGAATATAATAGTTGCACCATGTGACTCTATCAGGAATGAGCCTCATCACATATTCCATACCATATGATGTTAAACTAAAAGAGACTCAAGATCTATGTGTGGGTTGATTCCCATCCTTTTGGGATATGTTTGAATTCTTGGATGCTTTGTCTTTGGGTCTAGCCCATGGTTCATTATACCATCTTTTGTTTCCTTTGTCCACTTAATTTTAAATTATTCCATTACCATGCCATATCCAATATCCCTATCAAGGATTCATCCATTAAGAAGGGTTTTTGATCCCTTTATCTAATATTCCTCATTAACATCCCTAGATGCACTGTGCTTTAGGACTTAGAGTGATGGGTTCTTCATGGACATTCCCCCATTCCATCTCTATACTTCAAGTGACCCTCTATTTGGGTATGCATCATATTTTATATCTAATATGATCCCTAAGAAGTATGGTGTGTTGCCTCATGCCACACCTACCATATTAGTCCAATGCCCTATAATATTTTGGATAACATTTGGAGATATGTCTTGTGTTTTGAACATGGTCATTGAATGACCCTCATTTGTCTATTCTTATTCCAGGTTACATGATATGGATGGCATGTTTCAAACAAGGTAAAAAATTATCCCCCATCTTCATGCCACCCCCATTGTGTACCAAGTATCAGATGCTATGATTCACATCCCTTTCCAAATCCTTATGTCCATATAAAACCTTGACTCCATTAGGGTTACCCATCTATGATCCTTTTCAAGTGGAGCACGCCGATTGAAATTGTTGGGAGATATTTATCCCGACTAACTTGTTCTCATGCTATGTGTCTCTTGGTGTCATAATAATCCTCTCTTCCCCTAGTTTCCCACAACGAGTATAGCTCACATGAGATTAGAGATTTTAGAAGGGGTTTTACCCACATGGAAAAATCACACAATCTTAGGGTCCCAACTCTATGACCTTTAACTACGAGTTTACATCCTAAGCTCATGATGTTAAACTGAGTATCCACGTCCAAGCCTTATGAATTAAAACTATGTATGGGTTTTCCTTAGGGAATGTGTGGTGTTATGTGGCTCTCCTTGTTCCTCATTCACATCATGTTACTTCATGGAGATGTACTACATATTTCCCCTTTGGAAGCCTCATTTTATGGTCCAAGATCTACAACCAAAAATATAGACCATTAAGAACCTTGTTGCATTATGAAAAATGACACAATAGCCTCAGTCCTCATCATATAATGATAAATTTTTCATTCTTCATCCGCTGTATTTGATGATAAAATACACAACATTATGACATCTTCATCTGGGAAGTCATTTCCCTTCTGTCATTGGTACCTTATCTTTCCACCTATCAAGAACTACATGGGGATTTATTCCCACCCTTATGGTATATGTAGTGATGTTTAAAAATATTTTCCCCGGGAACAACTGCAAAATAATATACTCACCCCTTTTTCCCTTTGGTGTGGATATCATCTGGGAACATGTGATCTGGTGTGGGTCTCCTTTATCCCCATTCATGTCGGTTTGCCTCATGGAACCACACTGCACATCCCCACTTCTAAGTGTTCAGAACTCTATGACCATAAACAAAGATGTTCTACTTCCTAGTTTTGATGAAATTAAACTACGTAACAACCACGATTTTCTCATTTGGTTGGATATCGCCCATATAGGATTTGGTCACTCATCGTTCCATTTCCAGAAATATGAGTGGCTTGATTCCCATCCTTATGGGATACATATTGATGGTTGAATTTTTTTCCCTAGGAACAACCATATAATGATGAACATTTTAGCTCCCTTTTTTCATGTGTTCCTTCCTTGAGGATGTCTGGTGTTGTTTAGATATATTTCGAAAAAAATCAGGTGAGGATATTTACTACCCCACACACTTCATATGTGGTATGTGTTTATCTTAGTCGCATGATGACAGACTATTTGACATTTTTGTCCTCATCGCATGATGATAAACTTCAGGGATACATCCCACACAGACGAAGTTAAACTGGGAACCTATGTTCCATACTCTATGTACATAAACTGAGAGATTTCAGTTTGAGAAACACGAACTTTAAAATATTCAAAACACCTCCCTGGTTTGAAGACAGATCTGATCCCACCTGTGGATGCCCCTCACTAACTTGTACGAATGCGTGGTCATGCAAGACATGGAATGTTGGACATCATAGGGATAATCCCCCACTACACTTCCACAATTAACACATTCCATTTTTGGGTCTCCATCATCATCACATCAAAAGGGACCCCCCATGTGGAATGGTTCCTGGCCTCGTGACTTTCCTACCATCTTGGGCCAACACCATTGAATATTTTCAATGACATTTTTAGACAGGTCTCATGTTTCTATAAAAGTCAATGAACGAAACTCATGTTTTTGTTCCCATACAATGTTACATGCTATGGATTTTTTCTTTAGAAAAAGTTCATTAGTTGTCTTCTATAATTACAATACCCTTATTGACTTCCATGTATCAGAAACTTTGAATCACATTTTCTTAATTCCCTCGTGTTCTTGTTGATCTCCAACACCCCTAATTTCATCCCTCTATGCACCCACACATGTCGAGTAGGAATGTGTTCATGGTTGGGATTTTCCGTCTGGGTGTTTCTTTTATATTTTTTTGAGCTCCCATTTGATGAGGAAATGCTAACATCAGTCCTTGTTTCCCACACCAATTATGGATCACATGGGCTTAGTGTTCTTTGTAGGGTTATACCCACATGAAAAATTTGCGCAACCTCATTATCTGAGTCCTACAACCTTAGAATAAGATATCTTCTATCCCAAATGATGTTCAAATATTTCGTCCATACCATAATAAATTAATGTGTATGGGATGGTCTTGTTATATGACCTTAAACTACGATATCATCATTATAGACACTTGCTGAAAAAATGGAACTACATAATCATGTTTTCACTTGAGAGGGAATCAACCTTGGAACCTGTTATCCACCATGCCAACTGTCAATCCCTACACATGGATTATTTCTTGTGGCATCACAGAGTCTTTTCATCCCGATCCATCTTCTCAAAAGAAACAAAGAACAAACAATAAATATCTAATTCCTCTTTTTTATGCGCATACTTCAGACCTGCACAATGAAATATCCATTAAAAAAGTACAAGTGGCTTGATTCCCATCCTTATGGGATATGTAGTGATGCCCATATTTTTTATATGTGGGCTCATACACAAACCACATGGTCTGAAATTTATGACCTTAATGTAAGAACCCATCATCCTAAATACATGATCTTAAACAACAACCATACCCAGATTAAGTTCAGGATTCCTGATGACTGTTACATGATGCTTCAACCTCCCCACTAGAGAAGACTAACCCCATTAGTGTTAGTCTCCAACTACATTATGTTCAATAACTATATATTCCTTGATTCCCATATTTAAGGGATATATAAAGATTCCTAAACATTTTTTCTCAGGCTTCGTCAAATATTCATTAAACTTTTAGGCCCTTTTGACTTTATTATGGTCTAAAATCTATGACCATAAACAAGGAACCACATAGGGATATGTGGTGTGATTTTAGGTCTCCTTGGCCTTTATTCATATTTGGGGTTTTCCCTCACCAAATACCATATGCCTCTTCTCATCTGTTCCTTGGTATTAGTATGGTGGACAAGCCTCTGTTGGATCATTCACGTTGGGTTCTTATCCTTCATTTCATGAAAAATCTATATGAATATACACCTTGGTCCAAGCCCGACGATCATAAATTGGAAGCACAAGTTTAGGGATTATGATCTAAAACCAAGTAAAAACATTCTAATCATGTGACATTAAACTATGGGATGTCTTTATCCCATGAAAATAAACTATACTATATATAGTCCTCACTTTCATGACTTAAAACTGAAAATAATCTCATGCCCTCATCTAAGAGTCCCTATGCCACAATGCTGGTTATCTACCAGGTTGTTAAAATATTCAAATCTCGCTTGGATTTCGAGATGAATCTCCCATGACAGATAGGGTTGATCTTTTTTCTTACCAATGTGACTACACTAATGTACTCCAAGACACATTGGTGCAATTTCAAGAGATTTGGGATCCTTTTTAACATTCCATCACTACACTCCCATACTTTTCATACCCCTTGTTCAGATTTTCATCCTATTTAACATCTGAAGGGACCCCAATATAGTCTTTTCCTATGTCTTTTCAGCTCACCTACCACTCTAGGCCAATTCCTTAGAAGACATTGGACAACATTTCGAGTTTTTCCCTGTGTTTCAAATACAGTCAGCTATTGGCCCTCATTTTCCCCCATTTCAGGCTAGAAAAACAAATATTTCATTTCAAATACGATCATAATTTATCACATACTAAAATACTATCATTATTTTATTCTAAATTTTGGGCATTTTGTTTCACACTTTAGATCTTATCCTTTGTTAAGGATTGATTCAAACACTCTTGACATTAACCCTTTTTTTCACTAATCCACATTGGGAAAAGAAAATTGAGTATTCTGAGAGCCGTATTATTTGGTCATAGCCTCTCTCAACCAAAATTATCTGAGTGGTTAGTCAATAATAAGAGACCCCGATTATTTGATGATTAGATAGTGATATTATTAAAAGTGATTGATTATGAGGTCATCCCATGTTTTTCACACTTAACACAAACCACATGAGCTTAGTTATTGATCGTTATTTTTTTTTTCAAAAATATGATTGAGGTGAAGTGATTTAAATAATATTGAAATATGATCATGCACATTGTTCAAAATAACCATGAAATAAGATGAAATAAAATCATGTCTTATATGATTTGAGAAAACACATTCCTTTGGGATCTACCCCTTTAATGGAACGCCTCAACACTATCACTTTCTAGTGTGTGGCTCCCAAAATATATTGTAACTTATTAATCTCATTATCATCAATGATAGACATAGAGAAATGATTATTATAATAGATTTACATTTGATACCATTAGGCTAGGTACTCATCCACTTGATGGATTACCTATTCTAACTGCTTCATGGATTACATCCGTTGGTCCTTCAATAATCCACTGAGTTCTGATTGGATGGTGATGAATATAGAATTATTTTTTTTCTTCTCAAAGAGACAATAGAGTTCCTACGTTATCTAATGGAACTTATGGATTCTCTCATATGTCTTTTGGAACCAAGAAATACCTTGGTGTTGACTACCCTCTCACATCTTTTAATCACGATAGTCACAGGTCATGACATGAAGATAGTGAGAATCCACCCCAAAAATATAGAGACAAAGAAACCCGGTGTAATGTGACCCCATATAGCTCAGAAACACTACCTTTATGATTTCAAGGAAACTCATGATACACTTACACACCATGTGTTATGTCATACGGATCTCCTTGACCACATCTTGGACAAAATCATCCAATTCCTCAGGGTATGTAGGTCTATATTCAGGGAATATAGCTAGAAGTTCAGAGGCATGATAATACTCTGGTGTCAATTCTGAGGGGATGGTCCCTATGACACGTGGGAAACCCTCTTCACTCATTTATTCATTGATAAATTCACCTCCATGAGCTTATGGCTCTTCCATGGTAATGGCATCATCTGTAGCCACAACCTCCAACTCACCAGGTGCCATGGTCGGATCAAATTGAATTAATGGTTCCTCGCAGATAGGTACAACCTCAAAAGGAGCCCCCACATATTTCCCAAACTCTTCATTTTGTAGGGATTATAGTATTATGACCACCAAATGGAATGGAAACTTTCTCCATCCATGTTTTAAGATAAATGTGTGTGTCTAAAATAAATAGATACTTATAAGATCTATGTATAGAATAGTCAAGTGCCTGAGTCACCATCAGAAATTCTACCACCGGATATCACTCAACACTTTTTATATCGATAATTGGACCTAGATCCATTTGAAAAAGGTGATGGCCCGAGATTAAGAGTTAATAACCGCATCCCCTTCTACTGGATCACCTCTAGCTACTTTCACCACAACTAGTCTTCCAACTTACATATCCCCAGATACAAGGTCAGGGAGAAAACGTTCAACCTCTATGGGCACACTCTCATCCCCTTCAGTAGGATCCCCTTAATCATCACATATTTTATCATGAATAATATTTTTTTTGGTTAGTGGATATTAATTGTAGAAAGATAATGAACCAATGGAGATATGGTTTGAGACATACATCATGACATTCTAGAAGCTCCTTATCAGAGCATGTGATTTCACCACACTGACATGGGATCCCATAATGAGCAACTATCTCCTAAGGTTCCTAACCTCGAGGTTCTTCTTCCTCACCCACTTATTATTATTATTATGCTTCCTCCTCCTTATTTTACTCTTCCTACACATCCACTTATTCTTCTTCATCATCACTATCATACTCGGGTGGTAGTTCTTCTAAGGAATTCTCTTGGATGAGTATAAATTTCACCAAAAGTTGAATCCTTGAAAATATCCCCTTTTTGGAGTGCATACAAATCCATAAATATCAGATATGAATGTTGGTGATGAACATCCACCCTTTCTTCATCCCGGATTTGTCTGATTTGTTCAATTTGGATCCTGTATCGGGTCAATATTTTCCACATGATTTTTGGAGTTACCGATTTCCATATTATTTTCTCATCCACCCATAGTGAGGGGAAGATTGTGTCTATAGTGGGTTAAATTATGTATCTCAATTTCTTCCCAATTCATTTATCTAGATGGTCTATGAGTTTGTCCTTGGGGACACTCTGCTCATATGGTGGAGGTACAACCGCACCTTGTGATGTTCCTACTACCGAGGTTCCATCTCGTGCTGCCCCAACCTCTTAGCTTACCTATGGTTTTACATATATTACACCAATTCACCTGGTTTCTCTCCGCCTAGAATCCACACTTACCACCATGATTTTTCAAATTCACTCTCTCATAATTGTTACTAGATATGCCAGTGTATAGTGATTATCATATTTCATCACCAGGTCTACATTGACATCAACGGGGGTAATGTGACTGTTTCTTTAAAGCTGGTAGTGGTAAACATGAGCCACAACCGGAAAAGGATAAAAGGGAGATTCTCCTACTATACCTTTTTATACACTTTCTTTGATAGTCATTTCATGCATCCAAATAGTATGGCAAAGTGTGATGGCATATAGGGTTCACTAATGATATTAAGATCAATCTACGCCACTAGAATGCCACCATTGATACTCTGCATATATTCCCTCTTCTTCAGTGGACCTCATAGGTCATCCACAATCTAGAAGAATGAGGTATGTAATGGGTGAAAATTGAAATTTTCATGATTCCCAAAATGGATATTGACCCCTTAATAGTTGAGAGTTAGTGTTCTAAACCCAACAATATTCAATAAAGAAGGTCATTGGTTGTTGCTAGGTGAAAAAATGTCATTGGAGATTTCATATCCACCATGGTGAGATGAAAAAATGCCATAAAATATCTTTAATGGTTTGTAAATTCACTTAGGCATACCTCATCTCAAAAGGAACCCCAAGATACTACACATCCTTGCTAGTACATTCACTTTGAGATTATCCTTCTTGCGGGATGCATTGATCTCAACCATTACCAACATACTCGGACAAACACCCATACTTGTGTCCCCAAATACAATCACTCATCAATTTATGAAGGCAAAAAGGATGCCTACTTATCCTACATGTGGATCCCATATCTCATTAACACTACAACCCCATGACTGGTATTCTCCTATTCCGTGATCACCTAGTATGATCCTACCTTTCCCCTTTGCAACATGTTTGGGAACTATTTTCGTTTTCCTGAAATCCTAACCACCTTTTCCCTTTTTAGTAATAGACTATTCAATGTTGGGTTGGATATTTTCTTAAGTATGTTGTTAATAATCATCCTCTCCTTCACCAAGTCCGAAAAATACTATTTGAAAACTGGGGTTTGTCACCTTTCTCTCCAGATGTTCTCTGTCTGTAGGGAATAACCATATTGAAGTCCCTCCAGAAGAATACATTCAATTAAATGGAAATCAAAAAGAATGATATTGACCTACACATGTTATTGGTGGAATGTATTTGTGTAAGGTACCACCTAATGAATTACTCCATCACCAAGTTCTATTGAAAAAAATGTGGAATTACGACGCCCAAATGGCTTTAAACATCATGTTTTTTTGCAGCTTTTCCCGAAATTATTTTCCAGTTTTTCACACCTAGTATGACCATTCACATTCAGTCATAAAGTTCCCACCATATCTCAAGTCCCAATCGAAATTAAATCCCTTGAACTCATTAGTAATTTTTTTCTAGAAGGTGGTTGCGTAGTGGGAACAAAATTCCTCAACCACAGGTTCATTCCCCATGACTGCCCTGGTTTTTGGATTCCAGAAATTTATGGAAATCCCCCCAAGTCTCCCATGAAGGGTGAATATTTTTGTAATGTTTTTATTTTAACTTTTATATACATGCATGACCAACGATTGCAACAAGTGATTCTCAAAACATGGAATGGACACCTCCTCCAAAATGATGAAGTTTTGAAGTAGTAGTCTATGGACAAGAATGTAATCCTTATGTGTATATGCCAGCAAACCTAAGAGAATAAGATTGTATGACAAGACCCACCTAGAATAGAGTATATGAGGAATCACAATCATCTCGACCCTCCTTGTAGTAAAGGTAGGATTCTGCTCAATAGTAGTCTATTCACCATCCATGTCGTTCAAGATGTGAAATTACCGAGGTATACAGACAAAATATTGATGTTTGGTGCAAAAAATAGTGGGTTTTGTGAAAGATCATACGATAGATAAGAAAAAATAATCTATTTCTAAATAATGGATGATTTATAAGTTTCACAAAAAATAGGGATCAAACTTTGTGTTTCTCTGGAAGGAAACAACAACTTATGCATGTGAGAGTGACTTTCTTGTCATATGGAAAGTAAAGGTATTTTGTATTGGTCCTTTATGATTATTTATAGGTGTGGACTATGTATTTCATGCATTCATAAGGAACTGTATGTGCTGGATACAATATTTTTCACACACCTACTCCAACAAATTTTTCTCATTAGTGTTTCCCTCAGAACCTGACCTTATGAACCCCTTTTAGTTCAAATTATGAGGGGGGAAATTTTTGGCATGAAATTCCGCTTGAGGTTGTTGATAACAATTATTGAGTGGATTATAACCACAATTTGACAAGGTGTAAATTCCAAAAACATAAATGGAGCCATGTGAATGCTTGGACGTCTTAACAGAAGACCAAAATCTACATTCAAGGTCCTTACACACACAATGTGATGTAAAAGGGCATCATCTTCTCTGACTTCCTAAAAACAGCAATGTTAGGAGAGGTAAATTCATGGAATGATCGCACAAAATGGGAATTCATGCACAAAACTCTTATGGTCCCATAAAGACATCATCTGAACTGTTTTGTGCCATCACTATTATGTGTCTATACTAAAATTTTCACCTATAAATAAAAGATCACCCCCATTTTAAATGTAGTGCTTTGGAATTCGAAGCATCATTCTTTTGCGAACAATATATCCCTATCTAGGATTGCACAAAATCCATGATTTCAATGTGCAAGATATTTTGTAACAGATACCCCATGGGTCGACCTTTGGGTGGGCCTATAAGGGCTTGACCATTGTAAATTTCATTTTCTTCTAAGGTAAGTGCATGAAAAATATTCTGATTTTGTGCAAGAAATACCCATTATGGAGTACCAATTTCTCTATAACCCCTTAATTTTGAACACAAGCCTCCAATAATTTATGAAATCCTTTTTATAAGATCCATTGGGTGCCCATATCATAGATCACCATGTTCAAGACCCTATTGCACGCAACTCCTAGATCTTGCATGCACCTCTTTTGTGCAGCCCTCCATGCTTGCATATTGTGATTTCATGGTTCCTCAAGTGGTGTCTCATGTTGTATTGCTTTACCTAACTATTATATATATATATATGCTAATATCTATTGATTATTTTCATAGCTATGATAACTTGGACCCATCGACTAACCACTCCTCCACCCAGTTGTCATCCAACATTAATGGTTCCATACCTTCACCAAGGGTTAAAGGGTGTCAGTCATGTAAGTACAAGAGGTGAGGGGAGAGTCCCATCATCCAAGATGTAGTATTTTAAACATCCAAGAACTATTATCCTCAGAAAATGATGTCAAGTTGTAGCCTCGCTCCATGAAATGAACAAGTGGTGTGTCACCTCAATCATTTTGCATGCCCACTAATCTCCATGGGAGTGAGATCTCCCTCACATGGGATGTGATCCTCCGCATATGGGAAAAAATCTGCCCACGGTGAAGGGAAACAATCCTAGTGTAATCCCCTAGCCTTTCATTTATAAGGTAGAACCCTTTCTCATACTTTTCCCAATCTCCATCTCTCTAGGACACTAACCATGCATAACCCCCACAGTATTCCTTGCGGACACATATTTCGTGATGAGACTATCTGGTCCACTGCTTCCTCTTGTTTCTCACACCGATCATGAATCAAATGGTCTTGTAGGTTAATAGTGACCATGCCACCCTTTTCTGGTTATCCATCTTGGAGTTATCCACATCTTCCACTTTCTAGGTCAATCTTAGTGCTTAAGCCCAAACCACCGAACTACGTGGGTTTTGATCTCTATCTTCTAAATAAAGTATGTAGGAGGCCTCCATGAGTTTCAATCCCAACAACCTACAAATTTTAGTTACCACCTCCTATGGTTTAATCTCTTTTCTCACCAATATACTTCCTCATCCATTCATATCCCGATCCTTCCCTCGATCCACTATGTCACGGGTGGATCATGCCCCACCCGGATGTCACATCTCCTTCAGGCTTACTTTGAAGAAAATACATGCATAAGTCCCAACCACATGTACCATTTTGACTAGTCCACTAACCATGTTTAATCCACGAAATCACCATTAAAACTATGTGGAATTTGATTCCCCACCAATTGTGATAGATAAAAATCCTCCTCGAGGTTCAATCCCATCACTGTCATATTCATGTATGTTCCAATCCATTCATTCAATACAATTCGTCCAACCCTCTTGCATCTTTCCTGATTCTTATCAAGGACTCCATATCTCAGTGGGATCATTCCACTCATTCATGTATCTAGCTATATGTAATCTCCAACCATCTTCTATATCACCCCACCATTATCATGGTGAGGCCACACCATCCACCATGGGTAATCTAAGTGCATAAGAACCATTATTCCTTTCACCACTCTCATAGGAAAATGGGATGTATCAACACTTAAACCCCATTCATCACATTCAACCAATTCATGTTCCTTACAAAACAAGGGTAGATAACATGCATAATCCCCACACAATAAACACTCATTCAACCAAGATAAATCCTCTTACGATGTGTCCCTATCCATGTGCAAGACCCAAGACATGCCCCTTAAAACTACATGGGTTTTTGTCCATGTCATCTACATAGTATACATAGGAAGCCTCCATGAGGTTCAATACCAACCAATATTAAACCTTGATGTTCACAACATTAGGGTTCACTTCCCTGATTCGCCCTCAGTGGTGTCCAGATCAACCTTCATGGTGTGAAACCTTATTCTCATGAGACACAACACCTCCGGTCCACCCTCATTGTAAGTTATGATATATACATATAGTAATATTTTAGCTCCTACCTATTAGGTATTCACCTATATAATCCATATCTATTGGATTTTTTGATCAGTCTGGTCCGTCTCCATAAGATTTTAAACTCACGGCATACCCCTGGTTAAACATGGTAAGCCAAGGAAAACATTGGAGACATGTCTCTTGAATTTCATACCCCATAATCATCATGGGAATCATTGGGTTTCTATGACCTCAAGAAGCCCTCTGATGAGGAAGGACACAGCTGTTCATGTGTTTCAACATCCAAACATGTCGTTGATGCCCAACGTGACAACTCTCCTGACCAAATATTTCTACCCTAACATGACCCTATTGGAGTGTCTTGGTAGTAGTAGCATAATTAATTTGTATCCACAAATAGGTGGAACCGGGAATGGGTTTCATGAAAAACATTTTAATCTCTAAGGGAGACGTAGAATAGTTGAAATTTTTTAAGGAGGAATCCACAAAATGAGGAACAAACATCCCATCAACTCATTTGAATAAAGGAGTAGAAATATGTGAATAAGTGATGAATGTAAACATCCATCGGAAAGTAGGAAGTGTGGTTTGTAACGCACCATCAATAGATGTCAACCATGATGCACCCAAGCTCTATGCCTAGATGGAAAGTATCAAAAATAGATTCCTTATTTAAAGAGATTATGTTAGAGTCTTTACGAAGAAATCTCAAGATACCTTTTCCATAAGTTTTCTTATTATTTGATTTGATACTATTCTATATGGGTTGTGTGGTATCATTATTTACCTCTCCAAATTGTGATGGTTAGGACTGTATAGATTCCAGATTCCTTAGTCTTACTTACAACTTATGGTTTCTCAGATTGTGTGATTTTTTACCATTATCTAATCTATTTGTATATTGAAATTCAATTTTCATTTTTCCAACTGTATCATCATGCATATTCCTTGTATATTATGAAGAAAAATCTAGCTATTTTTTCCTTTATTTATAATACTAATAGATGTAAAATTTTGAAATTGGTTTCTACATTATGAAACTTTTCCAATACATGGAATACTTTTTTTGAATTATGTAGAAACATGTCCATTTTATAAATAAATATTTGAAATTTATCATTCATCAATTGATATTTTTAATTATAAATTTAGGTATATTTCTTTTTGTCTTAAACATTATTTTCACAAGTGTTGAATCTACCAAATTTATTTTTCTATGTATCCTTGATAGCTATATATTCTTCCTCAACATATGATTTCTCCGCAATTAGTTTTTCATTTTATTGGAACATAAATAAAACAACTAATTTAGGAACCTTTTTTAGGTAATACATGATTATAGAATTATAATAGTAAAATGAATCATTAAAACCATCTTATTCATATATTGAGCTATATTGAAGAATATTCACTAATGGTTTGATCAAATCCTTTAGCGGTCTGAATACCATAAAATAGTTATTTCTCCTCTTCAACTAAAATTTTACCCAAATTTTTTCATTTTTTATTCTCTATATTTATCATGTTCCCAAATGAAATATCCAAATTAGATCATATAATACGAGATGTAGATTATTATACTTGAAGATCAATAATCTAAAATATTACATGCATGAATGTCTTGTTAACCAAGTTGGAGAGAAATTATTTTTAAACCAATCTGAGATATTCATTTCTATGATATTAGTTGAGGTAAAAAAATATCCAATTAAAGGGAAAAAATTCTCTATTACTAATTTTAGTGTCTAGTAAACCGTGTGGACACACCTAAGAGGTGATCAATTTGGTATGGCCTGACTGAATACTAACATGTTTTTGCATTTTTTCGACTACAAACCTAAAAAAGAGTATAATGGGTGCCCAAATTAGTGAAGACCCAAAGCATAATTAACAATAAATTTTATTCCCTCAATGGAGAAGGAACCCATATTGAGAATGTGGTATATACTTTGGTTTGAGGGAGCCGTAGATTCCATGAAATGAACTACCATTTTTCCTTCCCACCAAGTATGAGTGATCTCTGTGTGGGAACCTAGAAGCTCTTTACATCTCATGATCATGTAAGAAATGTTCTAGGGGTAAATTTTCGTTCATGATAATGTATTATAGAGGATCATTGAGTCTGTCTCCACCACTTTTGGGTTGATGTGCCTTTGTTTTCATAATTCTATCCCGGTAACCATAGCATGGGACTTTGCCTTCACTACATCGCCACTACTAAACTAGGATGATAAGGAAGCTAAAACCAACCCCTATCTATGCCAAATAACACCTCAACCATGCATCTTCCCACTGATAAGAGACCCATATAGGTTCATTTTGAAACCACAACTTGGATAATGCCAACAGAACCAATGCCACTACCCCTACTTACTAGTCTAATGAGTAAAAACATGATTCGGTAGAGTAGGCCTAACCGATGGAGCATCCAAGGATTCAGTGCACAAATTGACCAAGTCCTACAACATATTTATCATTTTGAAGGTGATTCGCATATTATAGAATATTTAATTATTGTGGAGAGAATAATTCTGAGCCTTCAAGATGGTCTAACAACCCGCCATGAGGATAACAACCTACCCTTTCATATTGGGACCATGATCTCCTGACCCTTGAAACCACACACTAAAAAAATCATTATGCACACCTCCTTGATTAACCTAGCCAATGAAAACCCTATAGGCCTGCCACACCCATCTTTCATTATTTTTGTCAAAAAATAGGTTCCCCACTGTTTCTATTTTAGTTTCCCTGCAACACTAACACTTGGATACCATCCTCACTCCCATGCATTGAATCCTATCATCCATGGGTAAAACATGATGTCTCACTCTCCACAGAAGGAAGTTTAATTTGGATGGCACCACCTTGCACCAGATCAGTTCCCCCCCCATAGATCAATATTTTTTGGAGCTGTCCTTGCATGAGAAAAATCGTTGATTGAGAACTCTCCTAGAATGGAGCCTAAAAAATTAGTCTATCTGGATCATCTCTAATCTCAATTTTGTTGAAAGAAGTTAGTTGGTTCTCATCCAGAATAGCCTGGATAAAACTGGTATGATGACATGCCTCACTAAATGAATGGAGTGGGACATCCCAGAAACCATAACCTTCCACCCCCAGTCTTTCTCCCAGAAGTAAATATCTCCTTTTCCCACCAGCCATCGCGAGTGAGGTCTCAGGGTATCAACATAATGATGGATCATCTTCCATATATTCGAAGGGTTTGATCTATATATGCTCACATCCTAGATATATCTATCTTTAATGGTCCTTCCCCACACGTTACTTCCTTCCATAGCCTCCTTCACAAGTTTCCCATACAACCCTTGAATGGTCGAAGAAACACTCCTCAATTTGATACCTCCTTCCGATACTGTTATTGCAAGATGCTCTCCCGAAGCCTAGTGGTTTATTCCATCCATCTTCCCATCCCATATAAATTCCACGAAAATCCTTTCCATGTTAACGCTAACACTTTTTGGGATCCTCAGTGTGGAAAGAATGTGCATGATAATAGACACTATAATATAGTTAGCGAGAGTTATGGGACAACCAAAAGTTAAGAATTCATTATTGAAATTGAAGATGTTTCCCATGATCTTGATAAATATATTATCAAGGTGAATTAGTTGGAGAGAATTCGGACTAACATGTGCTCCGAGATACTCCATAGTAAACTCATATTCATGCTGTCATTCAGGACCCTTTCCCTTCTGCCTGAGAGCATCTTTACTGTAAAATAAAGTCTTTTCTCCCTATTGAACACCTGTACGCTCCACTTACAGTAGTAAGTAAGGATATCATTCATCCCAAGCACTGATCTCTTAATTCTATTGATGAAAACAATCAGGTCATCCTCAAACATCAAGTGCAAGTTTCCCTATAATGCATGTCAGTTCCTGTACTAGATAATTTTCCCAATGCGAAGTCCCCAGTTAATGGAGTAGCTAAGAGAATTTTGAGAGTGGATTAAGATAGTGGGGGAGAGGGGATCCCCTTTCATAAGACATCAATAAGACTTAAAGAAACCAAATATCTTTCCCATAAAATAAGTTGTGATCCATGCTGAGCTGACGCAACGAAACACATGGAATTTAAATATGATATCAATAGTTGTAATCATTGCATGATTGATCCCCAATGTGGTAAATTGACTCTTTACTATGGTATTTATCATTTACTCAAAAACTCTAAACTATAATAGAATCATCAGTTATAATTAAGGTTTACATCTTAGGAAGCATTTCTCACAATAATACACATGTGAGGTCCCAATATTACACAATTTACTATTCATAATATTATGCATCTAAACTCCTACCACTCTCATGAGTTCTTTATAATTTTTCCCAAAGATAACTTGAATATTCCTAGTTATTAATTTATTATACAATAATTTACTAAATATATCGACACCAAGAAAAATCAAACAAATTTTCAAGATAAAAAGTTTTTCATTACCATTATATCTTGAAAACAAGTTCAATGTAGTCTATCTCTTTATAGTATTTCAGTTCATTCATTGAATCTTTCGACTGTCCTATACACCTCATCACTTCAAGTTCTTTATTCATATTCAAATAATTTTAAATTTTCTATAGAAACAGGTAATCTCACTCCAGTAATTCTCCTCCTTCTTATTGTTATATTCTTTATTTATAACATATTGAGTAGAAACTCTTCAATATAGGCTTTGAGTACTCTATTTTTCATCATGAAATAATGGAAGAGATTATCCTACTTTTCATAGAGATATTTCATTATTATTCATCAAATCAAACTCTCAATTATTTCTATCATAGTAACCACACATAAGAATCAACATCTTTTAAATTTTATGATTTTTGTCTCCTCAAACACCTCATAATCATGTCCACAAAGATGGCTAAATTTTTTTATCCATTCTTAAATAGAAAGTATATCGATAAAAATAAACTCCAACATAAAATATGTATTATGAAAATATATATGTTTTTGATGATAATTAATTCAACCTTTTTCAACTTAAAGGAAATTTATAAAAGTTCCTAATTTATTTCAACTTGTTTTTTGAAACATATTAGAATAACCAATACCTTTTATTTTTCTCCATGTGTGGACTTATCTTCAAAAAATATAAATTTATAAAATAAAAAAAGTAATCTCTAATTCTATATGAAAATATTAAACATAGATACATTGTAATGTGGAACTCTATATTATAATGTGAGATCATAAAATAAATACTATACACAACATAGTCTAAGTTTTTTCACGAATGCAGTAACTCATCAACATTAATTTATCATGAGTCATACATCATATATAACTTAAGATCTGATATAAATGTTAAAATTTGATGTTATTCCATCTTCAAAATTCTTAAAAATTAGATAAACGTTTTATAACACAACTATTTTAATGAAAATATCTACATTCATTGTTGTTCTTAACCCTTGTCATGAAGATGAATTTAGGTATGACACTAATTTTGAGAGACGATTATTTTGTGAATATTTTTTATTTGAAGATTGGATTAAGAATCATCTCATTATATAATTCATTGTATCCATTTCTATAAATTTTATTTTTCACCTAGTATAAATTATACATTTTTTCATTGAAATATCATACATGGTCTAAAATCTATTAGGCATAGATAATTTAATTTTCCATTTCATCATGAATTAGCATCATAGTTTAATTCCATTATAAATTTTACACTTCTATTCTATATAAATAAATTTAATTAATCACTTCTCACATATCTTCTATTTAGGATAATTTAAATATTATGGGAATAATCAAAATATATGGATCATTATTCACTTATGTTTTGTACAAATATATTGTTTGTAGATTAATTAAATTTTCCTAATTTTAAACCATAGAGATGAATTATCTTTTGTGGAACTCAATACATATCCCTGAATATAAAGTTCATTTTTCATATCTAAATATCATAAAATATCATACAGACTTCCCAAAATATCATATGGGGGGATTATAATGAAATACTTTATATTGTTCTGGATATATAATATAATTTATGTTAATAATTTTCATAATTGATTATAAAAAAATATTAATTTTATAATATAATGCTTTGTATTCTTAAAATAAACTCAATTATATTCCATTTATATAAAATAATTATGGAACAACTCTAAAAAATTATGATAATTATTAAAATAATTTCAAATACCAATAAACTTGTTTCTTTTCATGCTTGATCTCCCTTAAATAATTGAATGTATTTGAAAAAACTTTTTGAGAATTGTTATTAGGGACTATCCTAAAAAAATATATAATCTTGAGTTTTACTCAATATTGATGCTTTCTATTACATTGAGGATATTTTCAAGTTTACAGTTTTAGAGAATCATGTCAAAATAATTCAGATACATAAAAGTGTATAAAACTAAAATATTATCCATTTAATCCAAAGTTTATAATTTTTAATGTAAAATATGATTTATTTTTCATTATAAAAACATATTATATTTATCTGGACTTACTTATTTTTCTTATACATCCTTATACACTATGGAAAATAGTTTAAGACATTGGATGAGAAAAATAAACTCATTAAGGGATATTCAAATAATGAAAACTATTAGTTTTGTGAAAACACAAAATCCATGAAAACTTTTCCATAAAGTAATAATTTTTTCCTTTAAAAGTGTTAAATAATTTCCTTTGAAAATAAGATCATTTATTACCATTTTTTAATAATTATATTACCCTATAATACATTTCATGCATAGATATCACATAATTTTTTATTGAGACATAATAATTCCTATCACTCTTATAAATGGAATAACCATTTGGTCAACATCCATAAATGTCAATTATAAAAATTGAATATCCATACATCTGACATCCATACCAAATTAATTTTATGTTATAACATTACCACCCATCCCTTTTTTATCATAAAACCAAACTTCCTTACAATATCACATATCCACCAATCCAAAGTCCAAGTACATTATATAATCAAAACACATAAACGATTCAATTTTTATCATTTCATACACAAACTTTCATTTTAAATCACAAGAAATAATTTAATGATATTGAAATAATAAATACATTTTAAAAACAGTTTTCAATACCAAAGTACCTAAAAAAGGGAATAAGTTTTTTCTTTTCCTTTTAAAAACATTATCTATTGAGTCCAAATATCAAATAATGATCATGATGGTGGGGGAGTCATTGTCTATATATACGTTAAAAAATTCCCCATGAAATTTTCAAATAAATTAAAACACTCCATATAGAAAGAATAAAAATATTTCATTTTGTAATCCTTTGAGTGTAATTAAAATTCAAAGGTTTTGTTTATACATCTTATAAAATAACTGGGCATATAATATCAAAATATGTCTCAAGGAAATGGGATTGAGACCGAGTATCGTACCATGAGTCTGATTTGTCACAACGTCCTTCATATTCCTAAATAATAAAATTATTTTAATCATTTACATGATTTAGAATCTTTTTTAATATTAATTTTCCTTTTATTACTATGTTAAAACTATTAGTTAAATTTTTAAATTCATGTTGGATGTTTTGAGGATATTCGGTACTTGAGTGAAAAATGATTTTGATATGGTGTTTATAGTCAAATTTTAATGATTCAATCATCACAAGAATAACAATAATGAAATAATAATCACTTTTATACATCAATTATTATTTCATATCAAAAAATTATGTATGTTTATGAAAAATTAACTGTGTAATAATATTGGAGATGATAGGTCGTACGTATGAGTGAGTAACATTTCCATTTTTCTAGGATCATTATAAAAAGAAGGTAATAATAATTTTATCATTAAATAATGATAATAATATCAAAAATATCGTATTATTAATTTTGATATATTTATAAATATCATCCATTTGATGTGGTGAGGAAAAAATAATCACATCGTTTAATGGAGATGATAGTTCACATGTACGCAAGAACGACACTACCATTTTTATGTTTATGGAAAGGTAAGAACATAAATGATAAATTATTATTTTGTAATGATAATTTTTTAATTAGTGTAATATATATATACACTAATTTCATCATTATAACTAGTCTTGAGGGATATTGATGGAAAATTAATTCTATTGGTTCATAAGGTGGAAGTATGTCGTACGCACAAACGATTAATTATATTCTAATTTGATGGAAGTGGTGATGTATTTTTATGATGATATTAACATAACAACATCTAATTTTATTTTGGATACTGGATTTATTATTTTACAATGCTAGAAAAACTTAATTAAAAATGAAACCGCTCCTTGAGGAGATCCCTTATGATTAAAACCTTAACACCTTTAAGGAGGGTGTTCTGCCTAAATTAATGCCTATAAAATGTGGGGTGGAATTATAGGAAACAGTTTTGGAAGATATTGACTGATTTTTTTTTTGTATTGAAAAAAGAATAATGGGTTCCTTTTTATAGGAGAGGGGAGGGGCACTCTAGGATGTATTCGAAAACAAAAAAAATATAATTATTTTTCAAACTGTTCCAAAGTTGTATATTTATAATATTGAATTAGTATGGGTAAAAATACATTTATCCAATAAAAATTAGACGTGTAAATATTATTATTGTTCCTTATATTTTTAACCCTTATTTTACCCTTTAAACTCATACTATGATATCATTTAATTTTAACATTGAGGTTTAATGTAATGACTATAAAATTCCAAAAGAACAGTAAATGAGTCATTTATGATATTGTGATATGTATCCAAATTAGGCTTCCAATATTGGGTTTTTTAGAAATTATATTTCATTTAATAAAATATGTTCTTTAAATTATCAATAATGTCAATTTAGACCCTATTCATTACTTGGAATTTTGAAAATATCATAAAAATAAAAGAAACTCCAAAAAAACGTCCAAAATATCACCAAAATGTCAACGACATATAAAAATTTTTAGAGATAATTAATAATATCAAATTATATTTGTTTCATTAATTTAATATTATTTATTTGATATTTATTTTAATTATATAGTTACTACATCATCCTTTTGCAAGCCTTTAATTTAATTATTTTTTATCTAAAAATTATAATAAACTATCATGAAAAAGATAAATATTTTATTTTTCAAATGTGTATTTATAGTCAAACATATCAAAAATATTATCCCATATAAGAAATATTTTACTTGATAAAAATGAACGGGTGAAAAAATTGACTTTTCTTTGAATATAATATTATAAATATCATACTCTCATACAAGTGGATTCCAAAGGTTATTACTTTTACCCAAGGACAATTTTGGTCAAAACCAACTCATCCAATGAAATTAGGAAACGTGTTAGGGTAATTTTGTAATATTTATAATATTATTTTTACCCTTACATACCAGATTTACAGTAAACCATGTTAATAAAATGTTTACCATAGTTTCGATTTATAATGTCCAAAAATTAAAGGTATTATTTTATCTTTCAATTAATAATTTTTTTAACAATAAAACTAAATTTATTATTTATTATATTGAATATATAATACCATTTAATTAATATTTAACTCATAAATAATAGTAAATATGAAAAAGGGTTATTCTATCATTTTCTAGGTTGTTACGTTATTCCCCCCTTTGTAAATTACAACCTCCCAATTTTATTCACTTGTTAAATAAATGGGGATATCTTTCGATTATAGTATTTTCAGACTCTCTTATTTACTCTTCAACCATAAGATTTTTTCATAAAACATTAGCCAGTTAAATCACCATCTTCCACAAATTCTACTCTCCATGGTCAAGAACCTGAACTGAAAGTTCCCCATAATAAGTATTCTCTTCCAACAAATCTTTTTTTAGACTAAAAATAAGAAATGGATTAGTTATTTACATTATTAGCCTTCAAATATTAAAAACATTGTGTACCTAGGATAAAATAGGAGGCAAAGCCACATAGTAGACAAATGATCCAACTTTATAAATGATTTCATATTGTTTAATGAACTATGGACTTTGCTTCCTTTTCATACAATGATTCCTCACACTTTTCCATGGAGAAGCATCGATAAAGACTTGATTTCCAACCTCGAAAGAAAAATCCTTCCATTGATTATCAAAAAAACTTTTCTTCCGTCTATAAGATATCCCCAAGTGTCACAAAATCAGTTCAATGTTCTCGTCTATTTCATCTACCAATTCTAGTCCCATAAACTTCCTTTACCTATTTCATCCCAAAATACATCATTCCAACAATTATTTATATATAACACCTCAAATTGTGACATCTGTATATTGGAATGAATACTATTATTATAAGAAAACTCAACTAAAGATTGATATTGGTCTCAAATTCCCTTATAATCCATTTATCAAGAAGATAACATATCCTCCAAGGTCAAAATTGTTTGTTCTGATTTCCCATCAGATTGAGGATGAAAAGTTGTAATGTAATTTAATTCAGTACCCAATGACTTCTGAAAGCCTTTCTAAAATATGAAAAATAACTAAGGTTCATGATCAAATACAATTAATAGTATAACTCCATATAACCTATATATTTATTTAATATAAATCTGAGAAATTTGATCTACATATAGAGTGTCTTGAATAAGAAGAAACTGTTCAGATTTAGTCCATCGATCAAAAATACCAAAAGCCACATTATTGCCTCCTGAAGTCTTTGGTAATACCACTACAAAATCCATGGAAATATTTTCCCATTTCCACTATGAAACAAGAAAAGGCTGAAACATCTCCTTTAGCAACCATCATTCTATATTAACCTATTGAAAAGTCAAACACTTCTTGGTAAGGTCATTAAAATGTCCTTTATTTCCATCCCACCTGTAATACTCCTGAAGGACTCTCTACATATATGAATATCTAGGATGGACTGTAAATGGAGAACTACGAGATTCATATAACAAAAAATTATTCAACTGTGAATCACAAGGTATACATATCACTTTATAAATATAAAAACAACAATCATTATCAATGTTAAATTCATGAAACTTACCAATTTTAATGAATTTAAATTTTTTATAAATCAATGTCTTTATTATGTGCCTCCATATTTATGTGTGATAGAGACACTTTCACTGACACGTAAATCAAAATAGATGATTTTACATCACTAAAAACATCTAAACCAAAATTCATTAAATCATTAACCAATGTGTCATGTTAAAAACATATATGTTTAATATATTATTATTTTTTTGACTCAATTCATCGACCATGTTATTTTATTTTCTGGGATTGTAATGAATCATGAAATCATAATACATGATTACTTTCATCCATCTCTCATGTATCAAGTTCAATTATTTCTAGGTGAATGTATATTTTAATCTTTTGTGATCGATATATATTTCACACATTACTCCATAGAAATAAAGGCACGAAATTTTCAGTGCAAAAATAATAGCAGTTAATTTCAAATCATGTATAGGTTAATTTAAATCACGAGGATAAAACTACCACAAAGAATATGCAATTACCTAATAATTATACATTAGGACACAATAATGTTATTCTATGAATCATAACTATATAAAAAATTCACCTTTTCTGGAATTCATGGAGAAATTGGAGCATTTACCGACCTTCTTTTCAGTTCCTAGAAATAATCATCGCATTATTTTATCCATATGAACTATAAACCCTTGTTTTTATAATATTTATTGGGATATATAACCAATAATTGTTGTCAAAAAAACATTTTCATTAAATTTTTAATCCATGAAAACAATGAATTTCTTTGATATTGTTAAGTCTTTAACACTCTTTGTCAACTTTTGTTTTAGAAAGGTCAATAGTTATGCCACATTTAAAAATAGTTTGTCCAAGGAATCAAATTTTTCACAACAAAAATTCACTCTTACTAATGTTTCCATATATTTTATTTTGTTTTTTGGTTCTCAAAAAAATCCTTAAGTACTATTTCTATTCCTCTAATATTTTAGAATATACAAAAATATCATCTATAAAAACAACCGTAAAACGATGAAAAAACTAATGGAATACTCTATTCATAATATTCATAAATACATCAGGTGAATTATTTAACCCAAATGGCATAACTAAATAATCATAATGTCTATATAAATAAGATTAGAATTAGGCACTAAATCAATAGTAAATTCAACTTCTTTATTAAGAACAACACCAAACAATTCATCAGTAAGATAATATATAAATTCATTCCCTGTTAGGATGTAACTAATCAAACCTATTTAATTTTTTACAAAAACATGATCTATATAACTTTCATTTCCATATTTAAACAATATCCTATATTCTAGGTATGTTTTCATTGCTATGAAATCATTGAAAAAATTATTCTTGGATTTGAAATTTAATTTACAATGATAATCTAAAATCAAATCCACACCCAAAACGATATCAAACTTCACTATGGGAAGTTCAACAATATTTTCAGGAAAGAATGTCCCCCCAATTATAATTTGAAGATTCCTATACATCTTGGATTCTTTAAAAAATATACCCATTGCTTTTAACAAAATTTTTATATCACAATCATAAGATATTATTTCCAATTTACATGAAAAGATCTTAGAAATGAATGTATGCAAATATATTGAGTCAAATAGAGTATTCACATATTTTAAAAAAAACATATAACAAACATGTCACCACTTTATTTGATATCCAACCATCAACCGTAGTATTAGAAGAATATTTTTCCACAATATTTTTTTTCTATATTGTTGGCTTACACCTAGAGTAATCAATTTTTTTCACACATTGGCATAATCGTCCAACTCATTAAAACTAAAATATATTACTATTGGCTTCTCATTTCATACCTGATCATATACCTTGCAGTCACTAACAATATGAAAAATCTTACAACATAAATGAAATTCCTAGACATTAAAATACATTCTTTGGGATGTTTTTTTACTACACATAACTTAATATGGAAATTTTATTTTATTACGTCTAAAAATTATGGATGAATTTTTTCCCATTGACTGTGAACTGGTCCTCTTCATTTGCTAGTTCGGATTGAGAACATTATTATAAAGAAACTAAATTTCATCCTTCTCATAAAATCAAACAAATTCAATGATTTTGAACACATGAGAAGCCAATTAAATCCAATATCTTGGTTTCAATCATGAGTAAAATTGATTTATCTTACTATCAAAATCCTAGATAAATTTTGGGATGTACCTTTCCAAATGAGAGAAATTTTCTTCATTTTATTCCATTGAATCATCCTCCACTTGTCTCAATTATTTGAATTGTTTTTCCTTATTAATTTGAACAACCATTGGAAAATATTTCACAATGATGAAATTTTTATGTTCATCCCAATTTTTAGAGTCAATATCTTCACTTCCTCTTCCATTATTATCAATTGAAAACCAATAATCAACATCACATTCGAAAAAACTAATTTAAATGGGTACATTTTGATGATTTGAAAAACCCATGAAGTCAAATATTTTTTCTAGGGATTTAAACCATACTTCATCATTAAAAGGGTTAGATGATACTTTGAATGATGTGGGACATTATCTCACAAAATGATCAATTATTTTCATGTTCCTTTGAGGTAGATCTTATTTCCCTATTGTATGGACCTAACCACCATTTATAGATAGTTTCTACCGAGACATCACTATATAAAATTGCTCATATCAAATTATAGAAGTCTCGTAATATTGATGTAGAAGGTTATTTTCTTCTCGGTTCCTTCCCACTACTTCTTCCTCATTTTATCTCAGAAAAACCGTTCTGAACCTACATAGTTTACAAGAATAAAACATGGTAATATTAAAATGATATAAAATTTTATCTTAACCATAATATATATTTTTCAAGGGAAAGTCATTAATATTAACTTAACCTCTATAGTTATCTAAACTAACCTCTGATACCAAATCTAAGGCCCCATATTGAGAATCATTTCATGTTTAGAGTTTTAGATAATTAAGTCAAAATATTTCACATTTATACTAAGTGGATACACCTAAAACAATATCCATTTCTTTTAAAATATAAAACTGTTAAAATTAAACATGATTTCTATTTCATGGTAAATCTTCTTAACTTTCATCTTGAATTCCATAATTCCCTTACCCATTATTTTACCATGTGAAAAAAAACTTAAAATTCTCGAAGAGAACAACAAGCACAGTATGGGGTACACAAATAATGATAGATGCTAATCATGTGATAAAATGAAACCCATGAAAATATTATCATAATTTAATAATTTTCAACGTTAAAAGTGTTAAATACTTTCCTTTGAAAATAACATCATTGATTATCCTTTTAGTAATCAAAATATTACCTTAAAGCCCATATCAATCATAAATAACACATAAATGTATATTGGGACTTAATCATACTTGTCCCTTGTATGAAAATTCATTACATTTAGATTATACAAATAGAATATACATATAGTTGACTCCCATACCCAATGAATTGGAGGTTATTACTTAACCAACCATCCGTGGTTTATCACAAAACCACCCATTCTTAGTTTATCACATAACCACTAGTCAAATGTCTATGTACCATTATATAATCATAATACATAAAAGATTTCAATTTTCATAACTTCAATGATAAAATTTAATTTTCAATTAAAAAGAAATAATTTCAATATATTGAAATAATAAATCCATTTTCAAAAACAATTCATTATGAAAATATCTAGAAAATTGAATAAGGTATTTATTTTATTTTAAAAACATTATGACTTGTATATAAATCCAAAATATCAAATAACAGTCATGATGAAAAAGAGGTCATTCTCTCCGAATACATTCAAAACAATTCCTCTAATAATTTATAATGATTATCAAATTATTCATATAGGAAGAGTAAAATGATTCCTTTTTGAAATCCATATAACGGAACTAAAAGTAAAAGTGGTTGTTTATACACCTTAAAAAAAAAGTGGGTTCATAACATCAAACTATGTTTCAATAAAATGGGAATGAGAAAAATCCTTTAACATGAGTATGATTAGTCACAATTTCCATTATATTCCAAAATAATAAATTAATTTTAGTCATTTAATTGATTGTTACTTTTTTTCAAGCTCATTATCTCTAATCTTATTATGTTAAAAAAATTACATAATTATTTAAGTTCACAATGTCCGTTTTGAGGATATTCGATACTTGAATCCAAAATTACATCGATATTATGCCTATAATCAATGTTCCATGCGTCAATCATCTTCATAATAAAATTTATGAATTAAAAATTACTTTTTTATATCAATTAAAATTTTAAATCAAACCATTATATATGGTTATGAAGAAATAACCATGTTATAATCATGGAGATGGTAGGTCATACATACGCATTAATAACATTTCGATTTTTTAATGATCATTATGTAAAGAAGGTAATCATAATTTTTGATTTCAAGAATGATATTAACATCATTAATATCATATTAATCACTTAAATATACTTATATATATCATCCCTATTATGTGGTGATGAAATAAGAATCACATCGCTCAACGTTATCATTTTTATTTGTATGGAAAGGTAATAAGATAAATTTTATATTATTATTTTATATAAATATTTATTTCATTAATATCATATATGAACATTAATTTCATCATTATTACTGGAATTGATAGATGGCGATTGAAAATGAATTATATCGGTTTGCGAGGTGGTAGTTGGTCATATGGGTGAAAGATTAATTATTTTCTCAATTGATGGAAATGTATATGAATTTATTTGAGGATATGAACATTATAATTTATTTTTATATTGACTATACTATAGATATTATTTCATCGTGGGGGAATAATAAATAAAATATAGACACTTAATTAAAAACCATACATCTCTTTCGGACGATCTATTCTGATTAACATTATAACACTTCTGTGGAGGGTGTTCTACCTAAAATATGTGCACTAGAATTCGAGGATAGATTCAAGGAAGGTATTTTCTTAGATCATGGTTAGTCCCAATAGGTTTTTAATTTTATTTAAAAGATAATACAGGGTTCCCTTTTATTGGAGACGAGAGGGTAACTCTTGGAACTCTTGAAAATATTAAATTAATATAAAATAACTTTCTATTAAAATTGAGTCCAAAGTGGTTTATTTCGAATATATTATGCATATGGGCCATAATAAATTCATAAAATAAAAATTATACAAGTTTTTATTACTTTTTTAAACCTTATCCTTTTATTTTAACCATTATTTTAACCTTTTAACTCTTACCATGATATCATCTAATTAAAAATATGATAGTAGTATAATTTCTATAAAATGAAAAAGAAGCAATAAATAGGCCATGTATTTCATGGTGGGACTTATCCAAAAAATGTGGCCAAAATTATATTTTTTTGAAATTTTATATCATTTAATAAAATATTATTTATTTTAAAATACGAATAATGTCAATTTTGACGTTATTCATCACATGAAATTTTAAAAATATCATAACAACAAGGTAAATTCGAAAACAAACTTCTAAAATATCACTAAAATATAAATTTCAACTAAAATTTTGTAGATTACATTTATCATCTCAAATTATATTAATTTTAGTATTTTTAATATCATTTATTTAATATTTTTTTAATTAAACTATTTTTTCCTCATCATTATGTAAACCATTAATTTAATTATTTATTATCTAAAAATCTAAAATAAATGATCATGATAAAGAAAAATATTTTATCATTTAAAATATTATTTATAATATAATATATTAAATATATAATTCAATATTTAAATTACGTTAATTGTTAAAAATAAAAGGGTGAAAAAATTGACTTTTCGTTGAATATAGTAAGATAAATGTCATCCTCTCATCCAAGTAGATTCTAAAGGTTATTAATTTCACACAAGGATAATTTTTGTCAATAAAAAATTCATAAAATAAAATTAGATTAACTGTCAGGGTAATTTTATAATATTTATAATATTATTTTTACCCTTACTCGATTTATCGTTTACCGTGTTAAGAAAAAATTACTGAATTTTCTATTCATAATGTCTAAAAATAAAAGTGACTTATTTAATATATTTTTACCATATTAGTACAGATACATAATCCATTTTTAAAAATTCAAAAGAAATAAATTAAAAAAATCAGTTAAATAATGAATCCTGTTGACAGAATGAGAAAGCGGGTTCTTAAATTAAAAGCGTTTAAAAGTTCATATAGTTTTCATATCTAATTTCCATTAGAAATTGATTCCAACGAACAAAATTTGATTAAATGATAAAAACATGATGTAATTATACTTTTAGATAATTCAAAAGAATATAATTTAACACTATTAATAAATTTGATGAAAAAACTATTCTCAATTAAAATGCAGTATTTTTTTCACTATTCATCAAAATTTGAAAATTTACAAAAAATACCAAAAATTAATCCAAAGTGAATTTTTAGATGATTATTTTAAATAAGAAGATTTTTTCTAATAAAATTTATAACATTTGTAAGAAATATGTAACATCCCCATCCTTAGAGCCACTAAACCAGTGCCCTGAGCCGAGTCATGACATGACCTCAAGCACACTTCCAAGTACGCCAGAGGTTGCCGACTAGCAGAGAGGGTCTAATGGGTCATGTAGTGAGACCAAACCCTCTTTACCATAGTAAACCACAACAGAGATCAATATAAATAGAGGAAACAATATTGAACATCCAAGGAACATGTATAACCAAGAATCCCCAAAATAGGGTATGAAGCAAAAATCAAATATAACCATGCCCTTCCATAAAAGAAGTTCCACAAGTACAGGAAACCAAAAAATAAAGAAAATAGAGGAAATAGAAAATTAGTCTTGACCCCATGTTCAGAACCTCATCCATGTACATCCTAAGCCTAATTCAACTCTCTAGCATCGACCAATTCCCATATTTGAACCAAAAATATTGAAATATTCTTGGGCACCCAACGCCAGCCCAAGCATGGTGTGAGTACAACTTAGTAGGACACCACCATTGGTGTCCAAAAAATATCATGTCTAAATAGATAGTTCATGAATTTAATAACAAAAATACATTTCTTTCCACTAGTTAAAAACCATTAATCAATTATTACAAAGTATAGGTCCAAATTATTGTTCATATCTTATTCTTTACTTAGTTCACTATCAACATATAATCCATGGGATTGGTATTAATATCATTCAAAAAATGTTTATTCAATTCATCATTATACATAATGGAATAAGTTTTGTCCCCATATCCCTAGGTATGAGAATATCAAGTAATCACTAGAGTTACCCTAGAGCCTCAAACCACATGTTTTCATTAAATACAACTGTTTGGAGAATAGAGAATTAGTCTCCCCCCAAACTTGTATATTCTTGAGTTGGTAAGAGCATCGACCCAACCATACCTGTGGGAGGAGAATCATTCCTTTATCCCTCCACCAATACACGTGCACAATATTATTTATCCAATCACCACAACCATGAAATAACACAACCAAACATTACCAATGACATTGAAAATAACATTACATAACAAACAATATGAGAAATAATACTATGATATAACCCAATTACACATTTACCAATTACAATTTATATCTATTTAGCCAAATTCCCATTATCATTCCTTATCCCATTAAGTGTTTTCAACAACCCTCATACCATAGTTAACAATCATCAATTACCATATGTCAACTGATTTTCCCATCTATCATTTCGAAATCATTTTCCCCTTATGCACATCAAGTAAGATTATTGTCTCACCTAGCACAAAACCATTATTTCATTCACTTTTATAGGAATACTTTACAATTACCATGTACTAATAAATTCAAAATATTCATAAATTCTGTTACATTACCCTTGTACATGTTTTTTAACCATTCATATGCACTAAACCTCTTATTCATTTCTAAGAAAATTCGTTAAGAATTCAACAAAATATCATTTAACCAATTTAACCACTTTCATGTCATGCCAAACATCCCCTTATGCCCTTATCACCCATGGAAAAACAATAATTATACCATTTTCAACTTAATTGACCATTAAAACATGTTCTACATGGGATTCACATTCTCACATGGAAACCCTTCAATTAACCCCACCGTTCTCTACGTTCAAGAATGCTAGCCTACCCCATTGGTGGCCCTAAAATGGTCATGTCATCCTCTTTGCATCCCATGAGGATCGTGAGGATTTCACATTGATCACTTAGACACCCCTATTTAGAAAAACCTCTAAAAAACTATGAACAAAAATAGGGGAAAATAATAACACAAGCTTCCATTCACAAATCAAAAATAAAACTTTGGGATAATAATTGTAGACTACCTATCACAAATCCATTGGAATAAACACTCCCAAACATGGAAATAGAAACATATTAAACCACCACTTAATGAATTTAACTATTTCACACAAAATTATATGGGTTTTAGAGATTATGAAGGATATGTGAGAAATATACAAGACCTAATCGAGAAGAGGAAGGAATGTGGAGTCTAGACTTACCCGACGCTTCGATCAACAACTTATGGCACTCCAATCAGCCTAGAGATAAAGGGGATTCACCCTTGGAATCTCATGAAGGTATTGGATTGTAAGTATAGTTGATAGGGGAATAAGGAAGCAGAATTCCTAGTGAAGCTTTAAAATCTTAAAGTATAAATTTATTAAATTTCTCAACTTTAGTGGCCTATATGGTTTACCGACATGGTTTTCAAAACCATGGAAAAACCGTGCATGAGACACTAGACCAAAATCACCCGTTCGCATGGATTCCTAGTAATTAAACATAGTTTCATTAACTATGAAATAACCATTCACAAGCCTCTTTCCAAGGCTACACGGTTACCTGGGATGATCCACACGATTTTCTCTAACCATGCAAAAACCATCCAACATGCCCACAAAAATTCGTTTTCCTCTACTTTCAGTCCCCCAAACCCCCGAAACACACCTAAGACTTCTCATAAACATTGGAAACCACTTATTTAACTGAAATAAGTTATGTTTTTTGAAATATAAACAAATACACCCCTTAAAAAATCTGGGATCTTACAAACTCCACACCTTATAATGGTTCATCCTCAAGCCTCTCTTTGCGAGCATCACTGAACTCCTGTAAAATGAGGTCATTCCACTAGACCTTCCTATCCATTCCCATTTTACAAATTTTACGATGAAAATTAAAATTCTATAAAAAATGTGAACCAAGTCATGACCTTGAGCCAGAAGACTTCCCCACCACAACCCACAATACAAACTGGATATTCCTCTAGGATGCATCAACTTTAACCACACCTGGCCACTAGAACTTTGCAGAGAAAACATAGGAAACATTTAATAACTTTCAACAAATGTAAAATTATCACTCATCATTTAAAAAGACCCACACATTGCTAGTAATAAATCCATACCTTCACAACACACCTAGGGCGATGCCAATATGTTGTCCATGATCATCACTAGCTGAGGTATGCTAAGAAGTTATCAAAAAACACAACCACCATCTTATTTATTTCTAATATCACCTCCCATGATTGAACACCATGATCCTTTGAGTATTTTAGGCTTCCCTACTACAAAACTATCATCATCATTTAACCACCACCACTCAATTGTGATTTCCAAATGAGACTCACCACCACCCTATGATCATTTGTTAAGTAGTTGTTAACCAATGTTTTCCTTCGTACTACTTCCAATACACCAATTGAGTTATTTTAGTGGGACCTAAATAATTAATGATCGAACACTATGGTTTTACACACCAATAAATTCAATGGTTTCATGCATAATAATGATTAATGCTTTAGTTTCATAAGGAATGATAGATGCCTATCCCAATTGAAATCATCCCTTCCAGCATGTGCCCATATTTGGACCAATTAGAGCCCTCCAGGTTTCACACATTCCTTCAGCCACTCTTAAACCAAATTTAGTTCCCACAAGCCAACCACCACCTTGGAATAGCCCAATGCCAACTTACATACCTAACAATTCCTCTAGGTTAGTCAACCTCACGGGCCGCAAGTCATTCTCAACATCTCACCTAACAACCAAACCATTCATAAAATCAATCCCAAAAATGTGTTTACTTTTACCAGAACCTAAAGGTACTCATATGCATCAATATATCATTTTTAAGAATTCCCCATGCCTCCTATTATAAAGCAGCCACATCACTGGACTAGTCTCCAAGGATTTCAACCTCGATTTCTCTAAAACTACCAACACATCACCATAACTCAAGTCACAGTAGAAAATCACTGACCTTCCCACATATCCATCTAGGATAACCCACACTAGACAATATATTACACATAAAAAAGGCAAAGTCTAACATCCACCCATATGAAATACACCCAAGAGAACTAGAAACCCTATCCAGCCTCTCTCATATGTCACCATGAAATTTAATTGATACTGATTCCATAAACTAGAGTCATAATGGACAAAATTCATTGAATCCTACACACATAGAGCTACGCATGAATCAATTTTTGAGAATGACACTATCACCCCTATTCCAATAAACACAGCATCTAGTTCACCAAGAGACCATTTTTTCTAGGCTCTGCACTAATGGTAATCACACTCATTCATTGACACCATGAGACAAACCCCAATCTATTGTTTAAGATAAAACTCATAAGGTTTGAATCCACATGGTTCACCAGACCCACAACAACACCCATCTCAAATGAAATTACAACCAAGACACTCATTCTTATGTCCATCATAAAACCCATGTAATTATAACCCACAAGTATTACTACATTTACATTATCAAACAACACCTTTAGACCTCAAGGCCAGCTCATAACTAAAGACACAACGGGGGACACACAAAGATTCATGACTTAGAGAATTATACTTACCAAAATTTCTCAAAATCCCAACCAACTCAGATTCATATTCACCAGGAATTTTCATCTTCAAATATCTCTAATCAATAGAGATCACAATAGCAGAATTCACTACGTCCCATTCACAACCAACTCCACTTTATTTATTCCAACGGATGTGTTCACGTCACTACCACTAACCTAAACCCTTATTTCCATAATTCATGGTAAACATGGCTAAAACAAAATTAATTAATCAAAAATCATTCATCAAACATATTTTTAAACAATTTATTCTCATACCACATGAATATTCTCTCGTAGGAACATTTATCATCCCAAAACAAGTTATAACCATCATATTAACTCATTTAAACTTATAATTATGAAACATTAATTAAATATTTCACCATTATTTAATAAAATATTACTATTTTAGGCACCACTAAATATTTTCAATTTACCCCAACCCAAAATTTTACCCTAGTCATAATGTTTCCTTATAAAAAATTATCACTAACTGTCCATTTAATTCTTTCCATTTACTCACTTTCATTACCCTTATTAGGAACTATTTTCATTGAGTTTTCCAAGGAGGTAAAATAAATTATACACTTTATGTCCCACACACCCATCTCATGTGTTTTTATCAGGATTCATGCCACCTATATCCTTAGGATCCTAAAATGATGCATAAATGATCAACCCCATGCCATTATGAACATGAGAAAAATATCATAAATCATTGAACTCACATGACATGTGCATCGCCCAATGGTGACATATAATTCCACTAAAGAAACACACATCATGAAAAACAATTCACACACTTGGTGACTTGGCTTTTATCTTATACATGGGTTAGATACTCCTAAGAATGAGCTCATTACTAATGCCTAACTCTTTCCTAATCTCATGTATACCATACCCAAATAGTAATAAAGAGATAATAGGTATTTTGATACCAATTTATAATATCCATAAACTAGGATACACAAAACCGATTCCCCGAGCCGAGTCATCTCATGGCCTCAAGCACGCCTCACCGTATGCTAGAGGTTGTTGACTAGCAGTGGGGGTCTATTGAGTCACATGAAGATACTATATCTTCTTTACTAGATAAATCCACGATAGATATCAATATAAATAGTGGAAAAAATATGGAACAACCAATGAACATTAATAACCAAGGATCCACAAAATAAGGTACAAACCACAAATCAAATATAAACATGCCATTTCATACTAGTAGTGAAAAAGTGTAAAAACCAAAATTAATGAAAATAAAAGAAATCCACAAAATTCCCTAACACAATGTTTGGAACCTCATCCATGTACATCCAAATACTATCTCAAATACACAGTATTGACCCTTTCCCATATCTGAACATGAAATAATGAAATCTGCTCGGGTACCTAATGGCGGCCTGAGTAGGGAGTGAGTACAAAAAAGTAGGACACCACAAATGGTGTCCAAAAAATATCCAATCTAAATAGATAGTGAATGTAATTAATAGATAAATGACAATAAATAAAAGATAGATCTAGAAACTACTTAGAAATACTTAATTAACTATTACTAACTATAGTGACAAATAGTTGTTCACTGATCTTCACTACTTAGTTCATCATCAACATATAATCTATGGGATTTGTATTTACCTAATTCACACAAAGGTTCATGGACTTTATCATTATGCATAAGAGAAGAGGTTAAGTCCCACTATCACTATGGGTGATCATATCAAGTAATCACCTCACTTACCTCATATCTTTAATTGGGGTATTTTCATTGAATACAACTTTTTGAGGCATATACCATCAGTCCGACTCACAAAACCATGTACTCTAGAAAAGGTTAGAGTATCATTCCAAAAACCCTTGGGAGGAGCATCACTCCTTTATACCACCACCAAGCCATGTACAAATGCTTTTTTATCCAATCACTACAACCATACAATAACACAACTGAACATAACCAATTCCACTGAAAATCACATTTCATAACAAACAACATGTGAAATAATATTATGCCATAAACCATTACCACATTTACAAATTACAATTTATATCCATTTAACCAAATTCTATTTATCACACCTTAACCAATCATATTTGTCCAACAACCCCCATAACTAAGATAGTAATCATCAATTACCATATGTCAACCCATTTATCCCATTTATCATTTCACAAGAATTTACACCTTTATGAATATCAAGTAAAATTATTGACTCACATAGAACAACCCATTTATATAATTAAACGGTATAGGAATACATCATAATTATAATGTTTAATCCATTCATCATATTCATAAATTTCTTGTCATTAACCGTTTAATTTTATTTTTATCATTTCATATAACGTAATCATCTTAGGAATTCCTAAATAAATTCATTAATCATTCGAAAAAATATCATTTAAACCATTTACCCGCTTTCATGTCACTCAAAACACACCCTTATGACCATATCACCCTTGGTAAAAAAATCATTATTAAAATTTAAGGTTAATAATCCATTATAAAAAGTTCTACATTGGATTCATGTTATCACTCACCAACCCTTCACTTAACCCCATCATTCTCTAGGATCAAGAATATCGGCATACCCCATGGGTATCCATAAAATGGTCAAGTAATCCTCTACACATACCATAGGGATCGTGAGGGTTTCACTTTGGTCACATAGACCCCAATATTTACCAAACCCTCTAATGAAACCAAGAACAAAAATAGGGGAAACCAAGAACATAATCATACATGTATAAATCTAAAATAAAACTATGATATAATACTTGTAGACCACCTACCTCAAATACATTGATGAATGAACTCCAAAAAGTTTCCTTAGATCTATATCCAACCACCTATTAAAGAATTAACATATTTTTCCTATAAAAAGGGGTTTATATTTTCATAAGGAGATGGGATAAATATTTTATCCCTAATCGAGAAGAGGAATCAAGTAGGAGATTAGACTTACCTGGGGCTTCGATCCACAATAGACGATGCTCCAAGAAGCCTAGATATGAAGGTGAGTAACCCTTGGATGATATTTTAGGTCTTGTCTCATCACTAGGGTTGAGAGGGGAACAAATTAGGAAAATATCGGATGAGTCTTTAAAATCCCAAAGTGGAAATTTTGAAAATTTATCAACTTTATCAAGCTGCATGGTTTGCCAAACCGTGTGTGAGCCGCTGTCCCAAAATCACCCCTTCACAAGGTTTCCTGGGAATTCTTCGTTTTTTCATAACCTTTTTATAACTATGTACAAGAATATATCCAAGGTTTCATAATTACCTAGGATGCTCTACACGGTTTCCACTAACTATTACCAAACCAGGTAATGCCCAAAAAACTCTTTTTTCCTCTAGTTTCATGCCCTAAAACCATGGAACATCCCTGATCCTTCACATGAACATGGGGAAAAACTTATTTATCCAAAATAAGGGGATTTAATAGAAATATAAACAAACCCACACATAAAAAAATCTGGGATCTTATAAAATATATTTAAAATAAGTGTTCCATCAAAAGGCGAAAAAACTGGCTTTTTTTGAAAAAAAACATTTTTATACATAAAACATGATTTTTATTATATAATATTGAACATATAGTTTATTTTAATTCAAATATAAATCATAAATATTTCCAAATATAAAAACAATATTATTCTATCATGAAATGGTTTTTTTAGAATTGCAATTTGTTTTTATAAGCTATCTAGTTGGTATCAGTACCCAGAATCTCTCAAATCACTTCAACTTCACAAAATTCTATTATATAATGGCATTATATAACCTAGTAGCTCATATAATAGCTATAAATTACAACAATTCAATCATATTATTTGATGGTCCAAGTATCTGTATAGCTAGCTATTCTAAGGACCTATGTTATTCTCATTTTCAATGTAATCGTAATGGAAACAACTATATCATCCTTCATTATTGGATACTCAATTCTTCACTAGATACATTATCAATAATTCAAATTGACATTAACAAAAAATTAAAACAATAAAATTTTAATTTAAATCTTACAACTAATTAAACTATATAATTTTTATTTAAATATAATTAAAACAATATATAAAATATATCAATTTAAATTTATATTTTACCTTTTTTCCATAATAAGAATATATATTAAATTGTCTACCCAGTTTTTGATTATAAATTCATATATTACATTAGGTTTTGGTTGAATAAATAACTAATGATTTAATATTTTTTGGATTTCACATTTTTTTTCTCATCGTATTTATATTAAATTAATTCATTTCTATATTGTATTTTTTAAATATTACAATATGTAAAATAAGAAATATAAAATATATTTTCAATACGGGAATAATGAAACCCTAATGACGGTGAATTGTAATGGAATATTAAAATTAAAATCAAATTAATTTAGAATTAATTATAATCTGTGTCCCTTTCATCGAAATATCTTAAGTATATAAAGTAGTAATTGTGGGTAATTGGAGAAAATTGATTTTATTTATGATTGGTTTAACTTCAAATAATTTTATGGAATAAATTTTTTCTATTTTTGAATTCTCTTTTTTTTCATGTATATAACCAAGAGCCTCAAAATTTAATTGATTTAGATAATTAGAGTCGTTATAAAGCTAATTCCCACAACATAACAAATTAAATAAATAATGTGAGATATTATATGTTCAATATTATGATTTATTAAATTTTTATGATGTGTTTATATTTTTTTGAAAATATAATTTTTAAATTTATTGATAATTCATTAATTTTTTAAAATAAAAAAAACAAAACATTTTTGATTGAGTAGTATTTTATTTTCTTGAATAAATTTTGAGTAATATATTTTTTGGGGTATACTTAATCATTTTCATATGAATCCAATTATATATTTATTATTACAACATTTAATTTTTTATTAGTCTAATATATTGATCATAACATGATGTTGTATAGATTTAATTATGTGGACAATTTGATATTATATTTGAATTTATTAAAAATTTATTTGTTTTGTTTTACCCACATTTTGATGTTTTTTATGTATTTTGAATTACCTATTGTTTTTTGGAATGTTTTAATTAATTTTATCTTAATATTACATTCATTCATCAAAATATAAAAGGATATTTTATAAAAATATTTATATATGGACCAATGCAATTCACTTTTCAGTTATATAGAAACTAAATAAAATGTTTTTATTTATTTATAGAATTTTTCATTACCCCAATTCAAAAATAGTATAGGGAAAGAGGAACCATTACAATCATTAATGGCAGAATACATATAACCTGAATAATATATATTGAATGGTTTTATGTTGTATTTGAATGGGAATAGGCCTGCATCAATTATATTTGGTTCATTTAATTATAATGGTGTAGATACTTAAAGATCCATTATTAAAAAAAAAGTAAATTTATGTTGTTTTTTTAATTGTTTTAGGAGGTTACATCCTTCCATGTGAATCTGGAAGTTTATTTTTCAAATCTATTATTAATAAAATTACAAAAAATTGTTTACAATGTTAGTTAATTTTAATTCTATGATTTTCTATCACTTATATGATAACTGTTGTTAAAATATATCTTTCACGTTAGTTATTCGAATAACCATTTTGAGAATGAAATCTTATAATGTTTTTTCAAATAAAAAACTTCAACCATTTATTTTTTTAAATTTTGATATAATATTGAAGCATTCAATTTTTTTGGACCCAGCATTAGAAGATACTATTGTTCAATTGAACATATCAATTTCATTTTCTAATAAAATATTCATAAATAAAAGAAATTGTTTACTAATAATTGAATGAAAAATAATAAGCATCACTAAAACATGGATAATAATGGAAGAATATTATCAATATTTAATATAAATATAATTAGATGAAAAAAATAAAAAAATATATTTATTTTACCTTTATGAAAAAATCATTGACAAAATTATAAAATTTTCACATATATCTTCACAAATAGTTAATTGACAACTACCATCACCACCGTTTATCGGGTAAATTAATCCAATGTATCCATTATTTTGTTTACCCATTTTTGTTAAATCAATATTGTTGTTTAGTACATTGAAACATGAATTTGAATTTTTTAATAGAAAATGAATTTTTTTGGAAGAATCTGTATATCAATAATGCAAAGTAAACTGAAATGTTTTGTGGTAAAATGAAACAATATTAGGTAGAAACATATATTTTTTTTAAAAAAATCACTATAGAATCAACATCTATATTGTAAGGATATGGAAATATGAAATTTATTTTTTATTTCCAGATTTTGTTTAGTTTTTATCAATATTTATTAACTATATTACATTATAAATCTCTTTTTGCTTCCATTACAATAAAATTATATCTTAAATGATATCCCAAAATTAATTTTTTATAAATAATAATTAAAGTTAATTTTAAATCAAATCATTAATAATTAGTGCCAAAAATTTCAGTTTATGTTGATTATTAAAACAGGAATGATAAAAAAATCAACATTGAATTTTTTTTCAATTATTGAGTGGAATTTTAGAATCAAATTTGTTGAAACTAAAAAAGGAGTATGAAGTGGTTAAAGATTAGTAATTCAAAATAATTATTGATAATGAAAAATTATATAACAAAGTATAATATTTTATTACCATCTACCATATTTATTTTTCATTTTTATAATCTCATCATCTGTTTAGTATACTATTAGGTATAATATATAGAGTGAAATTTGGTAAAACCCTGATTCTTAGGAATGATGAGTAATGAATTTTGAATTTTATAATGTCTTTTAAAATTTCTAATAGTGAAAATACGATTTTATCTTCACATTAATTGTATTTTAGTATATTTCATTATTATGTTATCATGAGATTAAAATATAAAATTTTACATAGTTTGGAAATTAAAATATTAATGCTAAATGAAGGACACAAGTGAACATGACCACATATTATATTTTATCTGATAAATTAACTTTTTTTTTATATTCTTAAAATGGGAAATATTTCAATGTATCCCCTTATTTATTATGAATAACATGTATTGTGCGGTTTATTATGATTGTTTGTTTATTTGTAAATTACTTTCCAAATTTATTAATGATAAATAATTTATTTTTAATTTGGATTAAATTTAAAACTGAGTGGATTCTAAATTCATTACATTACTTTTGTATCTTGGGTGTTAATTTTATTATCGAATTCAAATTTGGTTTAAAATTTATTTTTCATTATTATTATTTGGAATGTGGGTTCCTATATTAAAGCCTATATTATTCATTTTTCCTATTTTTTAATTACAAATTCTTATTATTTTTCCATAAATACGTTCTATAGTAATGATTATTATCATACACTCCTTTTATATATAACAAATAAACAAATATCAAAACACATCTTATATATTCAATGTTTTTAATTCAGATCTTATAATATTTTATAGCAGAATAATATTATATTAAGTTACCACTACAAATTTTATAATTAAAAAATTTCTACTAAATTTTAATTTTCTAAAGACCGTGTATATATATAATTTTTTTTAGTTAAATATGTCTCAAAATAATTAAATTATTACCCTACCTTGTTTACAAATGAATCCAAGTCTTACTCAAAAATCTAGGCTTCCAAAAAAATTGGTTGGAAACTACCACTGATGAAAATGAAAAGACACCAAATTGGGATCCATTAACCTTTGTAGAATATTATAGAAGACAAAAATAAAAACATAAAAAACAAATAATCAAAATTAAGAAATAAATTATTAATTAATATTATAATCGATTTATAGTAGATAAATTTTATATAGAATAAAAAAATAATATAGATGTATGGTATATGAAATAATAAATGAACATCATTCTCTTTTCTGAAACCCCATTTATTGATATATTAGTTGATGGAAATACTAACATAAAATCCTATAAACTTGTATGAAATAATATGTTTTATTTATCCACATTTCAAATATAAAAACCACAAAGTACCAAAACAATAAGGCAATATCATGCTTGAATAATAAGGAAAAAGTTATGATTTCCTAGGAACTATTTTTATTTCACTAAAATATCATATGAACTTAAATCAGGGTTCATCAAATTTTTCATTCACGTTTGTACATGACCCTATTAGTGATAAAAAATAATTCAAATATCATTATTGTGATTAATAAAACATTATAGGATCATCATACTAATATACATAGGTATACATCAACCGTAAACACTACCAAAAAATTGGGTTTTCGCAGATCCACCGTTTAATAGCATTGATATAAGTGGTACCATTATCAGGGAATTTTTATCACTCATAAAGGTACCCCCTCTATGGGATCTTGTTTTACCGCGTTTAAAGGGGACTCCTTTATGAGTGATTTTTTATCAACACTAATAAGGGGGGTTCTTTATCAGCACTTTTTTACAAGTTCTGTTAAAGGGTATATTTCAGAAAAAATATTTAAAACTAATATATAAATATATAAATATATAAATATATAAATATATAAATATATAAATATATTTATACTAATAAAAAAATAATATATATATTTTTAATATGTTTTATATAAGTATAAAGAGACATTTACATTTAATATATAAGAAATTTATTGAAAATGGGTTTAAAATATTTTAAAAAATATTATCAATTAATTATTTTCATTTATAATTGACTAATAATCATTTAATATCAATTTGAAGACACACAAAAAAAATTAATAAAATATCTAAAATAAGTTGAAAACGTTACCCAAACTTCAAACAACCATAACATTTCATCCAAGTGTATATCTGAGCTCTAAACCCTATCAAATCAATGTCTATGATTATCTCTATGCTTTTATGATGAGTGGAACCCTGATCGCTATTTTTTCAAGGCCACAAATGGCCCAAGAGAACTTCAAAATGGATTTTTTTTTTCGGGAAATCCATTTTTTTTACATTTGATGGAATTTTAGGATCAGTTCATGAGGTCTTTTTTCCCTTCTTTAGTGGGGACTGAATTTATTATGAGGGATTACATTTATATTGATATTATAGCATTGCAATTTTATCATTTTTCATAATGTAATGTTATTTATAATTAAATATATAAAAATATAAACATATTTTTTTTATATATTCACACATAAAAATTTTATTTTATAAATAAATAATTAAATTTATATAAATATAAAATATATTTATCAACATATAATCCCTATAATATCCATTTTGTTTAAAATAAAAATATATTTATTTTTATACACCTATGTAAGGGATCCCCTTTATCAACACTTTTTGAGCTCTAATGAAAGGGACCCCCCTTTAACTTCACTGAGATTAACAATGATTTTTAGAACTGTAAATTCCATTTCTAATGATTTTAAAGGAAATATTTAGAGTAGTGAAAATATAATTCATATATTGAACCACATAAAATTATTAAAAAAATAATAATGTTTCCAAATGGATCATTTACTTAATAAAATCATCCATGTATCCTCTTTCTCATTACAGAATCTTCCACATGGAAACTATATATTTGATATCAACCATATATGTTTGCGGTAATCCTAATAGGATCATGCTTGGTACTCCCACGTCAAAATATTTATATAGTACCCAAATCATAAAATAGTATTTTAGGTTTACATGTTGAACATTATATTGCACACCCATTTTGTGTATATTAATTCACAACCGAGAAAATAACCCTTAGGTTATGGTAGAAAACTGACTGATACATTTTTCAAATGAAATAGTAGTATGTGGAAATAACTAATAACATATCCCATATTATAGTAAATCCATGAAATAGTTTTTACTCTGACAAGAATCAGTCAAGGCTCTTCGAGATCATATAATCTAGGTAAAATAGTATACAGATGTTATGAGTAACCATTGGGGGTATATCAATATGTATCACAGATTATACTATCATCTAATGGAATAGATAATATTTTCCTAAATATATATTAAAAAATGAGTTATATTCCCACTAGTATATTGTGTGAAATATACACATATTGGAATGAATAATCAACCATGCCACCCAAGAGTGGTTGTATAAAAACATTCAAAAAAATCAATTCAATAGAAATTAAATGTTTTTATTCTACCCTATCCCTTGAGAATATATTCTATGGAGTCTACACCTATAAAACATATCAGAGGCATGAATGTTGATATAGATAATTTAATTCAACCAATAAAAGATGAAAAGGTAAATTGACTGTTTAATCAATCATAATATTAACCACGTTTCTATATTATATGTGAAATCATTATAATTTTCATCATCTTGATCTTTATCGTCATACTAATATAAATAATAATTAAAATAAAAATCAATACATCACATCCTTAACCCTTGATTCATTATCTCATTTTCCATCAATTTGTTACCATCATCATTGATTCAACATTCACATTGTACTTTTATCATCACATTCAATACGACATCATTATTACATTAATATGTTTGAGAAAACATACATTAATTATAGAGCCCATCTTATAAATCCCATTGGATCACCTTCTGATCAATAAATTGTATACATGTGATGTCCTTTTATCATTTATTTTCCACTATCATGTATCAACTATTTTAAAATAATTTCATTTTTTTCATAAAATTTATAATTCAACCATAATATCCTTTATAACATAATATTGAAAGTAATTATGGTGTCAAAATTAGGAAACAAAAATTCCAAACCTCATGTCATATAATAAAAATATTTCCGAGCTAATATACATTGTCATTCCAACAGTTGTGTTCCATAAGTGGCCTATGTTGTGTTCTAGTAAATGAATTCCTCTCTGGATCCCCCTCCCCCACACATTAACATCTAAAAAACAATATAACATTTTTTAAACTTCATGACCTGAATTTGGAAAACAGATTTGTCAGTTGTTTTATATTCATGAAAATTGATTTTGTTGTGTGGTCAATAAAAATATCAAGTTGGGTCACAATCAATTCAAATATCCAACATGATGTACTTCATTAAATATCCTATAAATAATCCTGAACACCAATGAAATTATAACCATCCTGAAAAATATGGAAAATTGTGAAATTATTCATTCCCTTAAATCATATACTAGGATATAAGTATATATACATATATATTTTCCTTCTATATATATATATGTGTGTGTCTGTGTCAATTTTTTTGTATTTAATATTAATAATAATGATATTATTATTATTATTATTAAAAAAATGGAAATATATATTCAAAAAATGACCCAATATAAATTTGGATCACCCATATTTTTTTTCAAAATATAATATACATATAGAAAATATTGGATAATACAATATATATATAATCCCTTTGTACATGCTCGATTTTACCCAGTACTCATTAGATCTCAATAGAATTGGGTTATCGCGGACTCATGGCCACCATTGACTTGTCGCAATCCAAAAACAGAAATGGTGTTCCTAACTTTTAGCCACCCTACCCAAATAACCATCTAATAATGGCATACCCTTTTACTTCTCAATCCCCCCATATACAATTTGGATCCACCTTATGGGACATGAAAAGTAAATATTACATTGATCTAAATAACTTAATATAATACATAGTTATATAAAATGGAATTCATACCTTGATTATCATCCAAACACTTGGGGAATATAAAAAACATTAAAAAATATATTTTATTAAATGTAAAACCTAGTGATTATAATATTCTCTTCCCCTTATATAAATATTATCGTTTTGATAGATTGTATATATATACAATTACCTAAACAATCTCTAAATTCAATATTTAACAACAATTTTTTTTCTTTTTATTCCCTAACATCCTTTTCGGATTAGAGTTTTATTGAATTACTTCATCAATATTAAATATTACAAAATTACATCACAACATTGATACTTACACTCATTACAAAATTTTACAAAAATAAATATCATTTATAAAATATTATGTTTTATTTTCCAAATATATCTTTATAATTTCCATATTGAATTTATCCTTACCCTACTCAACCTTAAAACATTTTTAAAACAACTAAACACAAAAAATTATCACTAAAATATATTTATGGAACATATAAAAAAAGAATCAACCCTATTAGTCAATGAATACAAAGTATAAAAGTTTTTCAACATCATAATCAACATTGAACTCAAAATAAAAAATTTCTTACCTATGAAATGAAATTCACTTTCTAATTATTATCATTAAAAAGTTTCTAAAAAATATTAATGAAAAAAAATTTCATAAATGTTTATTTACAACCATGAAAAACCCATGAAAATTTGATGTCAAAGATATAAATTTCACCATTATGAAGTAGCATAAATGTTCATTTATTCAGAATCACAATATAATATCATGTAAAATTATAAAAATTCCATAAGACCCTATTGAAAGCATAGATATGTCAGGTAGGTAACTTGTGACATCATTTTCATATCACTCGTACCATCACTCTTATGAATGGAAAAACATACAGAGTATATTCCAATAATATCTTATGTTAAAACTATAATAGGTTAACCCTATGCCTTTACCTAATGTATCTAAAATATTTATTAGGCTCACCCATCATCATGGTTTATATTGATCTCACATATAATCATGATCTACATTGTTCTTACCCATCATCATATTGAATGGAAAATTATCCTAACATAATATTAACACATGTATGCTTTCATTTCCATCATTACATTAACAAAAATTATACTTTTAACTGATAAGAAAAATATTTTCATATATTGAAATATATATTCTATTTAAAATCCTTATTTAATACAAGAAAAACAAAGATAAGGAAGGGTTTTATTTGATGAAAAAATAATGATAATAAAATACTAAAAACATAAAAAAACATTTACAATGATGGTAAAAACACATGATGGACAATATCATTGTGACCCGAAAATTTATGAAAGGCATTTAATTTTTAAATGTGTAAATACCATTTTATGAAATGAAATTAGTGAAAAACATACACTAATTTGGTCATTTTACACCATTATAAGTTATATCTTATCCCATTTAAAATATCATTAAGAATAACAATATTTGATAGTATAACATTTATATCATGATCATATGATTAATATAAAAATATAGGGTTATGATAAATCCATTTTACATAGAAAAAGGTAGCAAAGACCTAGACTAGTAGGGTCACACCCTATAATCCCATTTATTGGAGCAACAAAAGAGGGTAGAATCACTAGGATTTTCACATGATCAATCCGAGGACAAGATTAAACACCTAAAGCACTAGTGAAAATAGTCTATAGGATATGTAAAATCCCATTGATATCACAACCGAAACCATGTTCGTCAATCCACCCTAGAAAATCTCACCATCACACGCCCTGTACTTATGGAATTTGTAGGTGTAATAATAGACTATGTATCAAAATCATAAATGTATGGATTTTTACATTTTTTAAATAAAATAATTATTTTATTTTTCTTTTATTATTTTTCTAATGATTAAATAATATTTTTAATTATAAATAGATGTTGATATGATAGAAAACATATGGAATTTTTGGAAATATATAGAATCATTCAAGACATAAATTTTGATGAATCCGTTACATATTAAAAGTAAATTATATTTTAATAAATTATTAATATTAAATTATACATATTATATATAAATGATAATACTGTTTTTGTAATGGCTTGGATCTGCATGGATAAACCCTTTGTGTGTTTTCAAATATAGAAGTGCACAATGGTGGCTGAGAATATGTTTGGAGAAATTTGGTTAAATAAAATATGGAAAGAGGGGATTTCACATCATGTAACTACATTTCACACCATGAAATTTTCTTTCATAGGTTGTTTAATGTATTGAAAGAGGGGTTTCAGGTGTGAAATACTTTGGGGTTGGAAAATAAAATAAAGCATTGAGGTGACACATTTTTTGGTGGAACTTGAACCCAAGGAATTACACTATGTGAAAGGGGATTATACATCGTGTAATACACCAACACTATATGTTTTACATGTTTTATAGCTACTCTACTTTATTTCAAAACCAATGGTTTTAGTGTCTATCCCTCAACCCCAAGAGACCCGGTGACCCTCTCCTCATCATTTCGGGGATTACTTCATCAAGGAATGATCCTTAGATCTCTCCTTTGATCTGTAATGATCTGTCTTCCATATAATTTATGATCAATATCCATTTTCATGGTTTCATCAATCAATATCCTTCTATTTCTACTTACAATGTGATGGATTGTGATCACCATGTTCCTAACGGAGTCTTCTTGGTTTTTGGTTGGTACGGTTATGAAGTGACATCCTCGGGTGGATGAAGTTGATGCGGGAGAGCTGATCATGATCTGCTTCATTAATCCATTCTCATTGGAATAATTTGAATAAACTTTTGAGGTTATGGATTCTATGATTCTTTATTTATTTTTGTGCAATTGTAGTGTTTTCTTGATTTATCCCCTGGGATACCAATGAAATTTAACTAATTAAATACTTGAACTGGATTTGAGAATTGGTATCAATCACGTACCGATGTGGTTTCTTTGTATTTTGATAATGTTTTGTCCCTTGATTTGTATGATAGTGCGATATCTATGATTTTCTTAGTTTATCAGCTCGTTCTTGATGGAAATTGGTAACTAACATAAAGATGAGATTAATTTTATAATTTATTGTATAATTCATTAAAGATGCATGTTTAATAATCCGATTTTTGTTGTTTAATTTTATGTTAATCAAATTAATGTGATAATACATGATTAAAATAATTGGTTAATGGACTTGAAGAATGTTTATTCTTGTTGATAAAGGATTAGAGGCATGTTTAATTAATTGTTTAATTAAATTTGTGATATCTTATGATAGATTTTTGTTTCGATTTCCCATAGTGGGAACTTGTGAATAATGAATCAGTTAATTCAATATGGAATAAAAACTAGTTGTATGATAAATATAGTTCCATTATCAAGCCCGCGTTTCCCTATTTCTGATAAAGGATTAGTGTCTTGTGCTTTGGATACATGATATCTCTTTGTGTGTGTGGGATGGATGCCTTGTTTTAGGGATGATAGATAGTTTAGATGTTTCTTCCTGCTGCTTGTGATGTTCTCTAGATATGAGGCTTGTGGTGGTTCAGGTAGGGAGGGCCAAATGTGATATGATCCTGGGCTAGAAAAGCATGTAGTACTATTGTGGTATGTAGGCCAGGAAGGCCCTATTGTTGTGGTAGCAGTTGACGCTTAGACTGGTGAGATACATGAGTTTATGCATGTTAGTGTCAGGGAGGACATCATTGATTATGAAATGGGTTGAAGGTGGGATTACCAGTTGAAATGAAATTTGGATGCTTGTTGAACCTATTGTTTATATATCTTCTTTAATTTCCCCAATTACTGATGAAAATGGTCTATCATACCCTCTCTCCAAAATAGGTGGAGAGGCATGGGGTTTGCATTATTCTTTATGTGTTTTTCTTCTAGAGGATGGAAGGTTCTATTGTCCTCCTATAGGTGGAAAGGACTCGATTGGTAGTGCACCTTCTCATCCTATTTATCCTATTGTGTTTGGAAGCTTATAATGTTTTCCAAGAATACCTGGAAGTATGAAATGTGTCAATGTAGTTAAATAAACAAACAAACAATTTTTTATCCCATGGGGTGGAGATTACTGGGATGCACTACTGAGGTTGTGATTCTGAGATGCCATGGACACAGTTTTGTTATGCCTAGAGGGAATGGATCCCTATTGAAATGGTAATGTAATGGAATGTGGAAACTTCTATCATTTAATTACTGTTTAAATAATTAATTCACGCCAAGTGAAACAGATAAATAATTATAAAGTAATTTAATTTATCTATTTAAATGGTTGTGTGATTATATGATATATAGTCTTTGCAATGGAATCTAGGAGTCCAAGAGACGTTAGATGTAGTTGATTACAAGACTAGGTAATTCCCTAGTGTGGTTTTGAGATATATTATAATCTATACCTTTTTTGTTTCTATATGCTACTCCACCCTATCAGTTAGGGAAACTAACACCCCGATGATTATGATCCCTATGGGTGTTTTTCCAAAAAATCCTTGTGTGAGGATGGATGACTGACTACCCCCCTTTGGTCCCACTCTCTTCTCTTGGTAGTTACATGTACTGGTATTAACAGTGGTTAGTTTTCCCCATATATGTGTATGGAGGTATGTAATGGATTTTGGTTATTTAAAACTCATATATTCTGAATATAAATTCTTATGAACTACTATAGGTGTAACGTGTATAGGCTCTGATGGCTTGAGGATCCTTACTCAGTGTATGGGCTTTAATGGCTTGAGGTATAATACCTGATGTATGGTACAAGATTTGTGAGCTATAGTGGATCCTATGAACTACCTCGATACTTGTGTTTTTGTCTTTGTGGTGGTGAGTTTTATGAGTTTCATGTTGTGGTGCTTCACGTATGTGTATGCAAGAAAGCCTTTTTGGAGAGATATGTTCAACACATGCAATGTTGGGTAATAGTGTAAAAACAGTGGGGAAGTGGTAGTGGGGTACCCATGATATTCTTTGATATATTATATACTCTTTTATGCAATAATTGGTGAAAGTATCCATGGTGAGGCTGGTAAATCAGTATAACTATTTATGTGATGAGTTGGATTCACTTTTTCATTCACTCTACTTTAACATGATTTCTTTACTTTTGAACAACAAGCTCTGCGGAGGATCCTATTGAGTATAATTTTATACCCAACCTATGTTATATAAATATTTTTTCAGGTCACTTGGAGATCAGTATGGTAACTAATAGCTAGGGGGTTTCACAGGAGTTGTTTGGGATTCTTGGTTCTTTTCGTTTTACATTCCATTAGTATGTACAGTTTTCCCTTATAGTTGTAGTATTTTTTCATGACATTACATAATCATAGTTATGATTTATTTTATATTGTAGTCTGAGTATATTTTGGTTAGTGTCTTTTTTGTCTCTCTCTTCTGCATGTGTTCTCATAGAGGGTAATGCCTCCAATATGTGTGATTGTTATACCCTAAGTGCTAGTTTCCTACCCCAGGCCTACTGGAGGTCTAACTCAGGGGGGTCAATATCGCTCTTATCCTATTAACATCCTTGGAGGGGTACAATTTTGTGGAGGGGTCCCTGATAGTGTGGTATTAGATCTCTAATTGGGGGATTGGATGGATTTTGGAGTTAGGTGCAGGTGAGGATGCATGGGTTGGTAGGGCAACGATGTTAGTCAAGTTCAGCAATAATTGTAACCACTGGAAACTAGCTGAGACATAGGTATTTAGGGATACCTATGATACAATTAATGAAGATTTAATTTTATAGTGGCTGCTAAATGAGGTGATAAATTTTTTATGGTAGAGACCTAGGAAAGGATCATGCATCATTCTTCTTTGTGCATATGTTCGAATGGGTAGAAATTGGGATATGTTAACTAGAAATGAATAAAAGAAAAAAATTAATTAATATTAATATCTTCCATATTCTTGGTTTATGATCTCTAACTATTATCCATTTGGAAGGTATGGATCCAAATCTATGTCCTCCTCTTATTTGCATAGAAGATGTCTAGATAGTTGTGCCAACATTTTAGCATATATTAGTGGTTGGTGACAATGAAACTTACAGGATGACACTACAAGAATTTCAATGCCATAGTTTGCAGAAGTAAGATGGTTCGATCTCATATGCGGTCATGGAAGACTGGTTTTAGTAGGTTGAGATAGCTTTCTGTTTGATTCATGATTGGAAGGAGAACTGGGTATTGTTGGTTGTGAAGATGTTGTGTGGGAAATCAAGGTGGTGGTGTTTCTTATTCCTATGGGATCATGAGGAACTTCTAGTCTCATGGGGGATGTTATGAGAGCAATTTAGTGCCGATCTTCTTTCTTAGACTGCGAAGGAATCCAGTCTCCAGGAGCTTCTTACCCTTAGAAAAGGGAGATCTAGGGTGCGAGAGTTCAGGATCCATTTCAGGAAACTTCCATGATATGCTTCAGACCTTTTTATAGATGATGAGGCTATAGAGAGACATTTTAAGGCGGATTTGCATCATGAGATCTAGCGTCAGGTCACCCCATTTATGCTGACTGTATATCGTGAGGTGCTTCTGAGGGAAGAGGTCATCAAGCTGTTGTTATCTATAACTGGATTGTCATGAGAGGGGAGTCATCAAGATTCCCCATGAAGTAGTGTTTTGGTCTGTAGTTCGTAGTTTTTATGATAGAAGAGTTTCCAATCAACTGGGGGTAGGTCCAATCCCTCTGTATCTTGTTTCTCTGAGACCAGCAGCTCTGAAGCCAATTCTAAGGGATCATGATGTTTTTTATCTTTTGAAGGCCAACGTCATCAGTAGTGAGAGTGCCTGAACTTTCTACGTCGTCAGTGTTTTCTAGGTGTTCTACTCAAGTTTCCTCCATTAAGACAGTTCCAAATGAGGCAGTGGTAGCAAGTAGCACCTATTTGTGATCAGTAGAGAGAATATGGTGTAGGTAGAGGAAATCCTTAGAATTCACCTCATCCTCATAGAGAAGAGAATTTCCTTGAAGGTGTTCTCCATCATGGTCTCGTAGGTCGTGGAGAAAGTTCAGTCATCTTCATGTGTTAGTGTTTCCATCGCCAGACATTCTAGGCGTCATTCAAGGAACCATTTTCTTATTTTCTACTTGGGTGAATGGATTGTTTGATTCAGGAGTGACACACACCTTCATATCACCCACCCATTTCTATTCTTTGGTACTTGAGTTAGAGAATCTTCTAATTAAATTTTCATTAACTACGCTAGTGGTAGGTCGAGATGACTTTTTTAATTTATGTGGATACTGTGAGAGAGTTATGGGGTAGCACCATTCATTGGGAGATTTCATATATTTAAAAATACAACCATATGATGTCATCATTGGAAATGATTGGTTGTATTAGTTGGAGGATATCATTGATTGAATCCAATGACAGGTGGTCTTCTCTGATTCTAATGGAGTCTTAGTGGTGTTTTTTGGTGAGTGAGGCCCTCATATGGGTCAGTGGCGTGTTCTATCATTGTCATCCATGATGGATAAGTTGATGACTATTTCATCAAATGTTCAACATTTGGAATTTTCTAGGGTCATAGAAGAGTACCCTGATGTCCTTTCAGAAGAGGATCTAGTGTTACCCCTTGATGGGAGATTGAGTTCAGGATAAAGATATAACCAGGAAGTCTCATATCTTGATGTATCCATATAGGATGGAGCCTTCTAAGTTGTCGAAGATGCATATATACCTCAATGGTCATTTTTGTTGTGGTTTTGTTCGGCAAATGATGTCACTATGGGGTGCAATAGTGTTTTTCATGAAGAAGGTCAATGTAAGTTTGTGGATGTGTGTCTATTATCGTCTCTTGAACTGAGTGATAGTGAATAACTACTATCCTCTTCCAAGGATTGATGATTTATTTGATCATATAGAGGGTTCAAGTTTGTCCTCAAAGATTGTTTTGTGGTTTGGATATCATTAGTTGCATGTGGAGGATGTGGATATCCCAAATATTGCTTTCTATTGTCATCATGGGCATTATGAGTTCATTGTGATACCGTTCGGTGTGAAGAATACTCTAGATATGTTCAAGGGGTTTATGAGTGCTTTTTTCCTCGAGTTTATGGATAATTTCATGGTGGTTTCCATCGATGAAATATTTTTGTACACCAAATATGAGGAGGAGCATGGAAAACATTTGTGTTCCATTTTGGGAGTTCTTTATTAACAATAGTTGTTTGGGATGATGTCAAAGTGTGAGTTTTGGGATTAGGAAGTCCATTTATTGGGGCATGTTGTATCCCAACAGGGATTAGCTGTGGACCCATCGAAGATAAAAGTAGATGTGTATTGGGAAACCACAAATACATTGGCATAGGTGTAATATTTTCTTCATCATATTGGATATTATTGGTGGTTCATTGTCGATTTCTATTGGGTTGTAACTCCTCTGACAGTGTTGACTAGAAAGGACTAGGCATTCATGTGGACTAATCTGTGTCAGGTAGATTTCAAGTATCCAAAGGGAAAGTTGGTCAGTTATTTGGTTATTTTTATGTGAGTAGAAGGAGTTCATTTTGAGGTATTTTATGATGATTTACATTTGGGATTAGGTTGTGTTCTGATGAAATAGATATCGGTCATTTCTTATGGGTCTCGACCATTTTCCACTACCAAAATAGTTCTTCCAACCATGATCTCGAGTTGGCAGCAGTGTTGTTCACTCGGAAGATCTCGTAAACATTATGTCAGTGGAAATTGTTTTTTTGTCATCACTAATCATAAGTTCCTCAAGAATGGTTTCTCCTAATGTGACTTGAACATGCGATAATTTCTTTGGATGGAGTTCTTACAGGATAATGAATTAGAAATTTCGTATACACCTTGAATGGGTAATGTTGTGGCCGATGAGTTGAGAAGAAAGTCATGTAGTGATGAAGTGCGTGAATCTAGTGATTCCTAGAGGGTGATCAAACAACTATCAACATTACATCCAGACATGGGAGATGTTTGGATAATATGTTGTCTTTTTTAGATGACAGTGCAATCGTCTTTGGTGCAGCATATAGAAGAGTCCTAGTGTGGGTATCAAGAAGTAGAGGTCTGGAGGGACCATGTTGTTTGTGGATAGTCCCTTAATTGGTCGGAGGATAAAAAACTCTAAGTTTTGTTTTGGGGAAGACATTTCATTCCTTTTACATCATGTGATATGGCTCTCATAGAGTTCCATAGTTCTCCCTTAGTGGCGTGACAATGATATACCAAGATTTGAGAGGTCAGTTTTGGTGGATTGTGTTTAAGTGTACAGTTGTAGAGTTTTTGTCTCGATGTTTCATTTTCCATAAGATGAAGGTCATGCACCGTGTCCCCGTTGGTTTTCTCCAGCTATTAGATGTTCCTTAGGGGAAGGGGGAGGAAATCTGGATGGATGTTGTTATCGGTTTACCTTGAGCTCAAGGAGGTTATGACACAATAAGGGTGGTATTGGATCATTTTATGAAATCATACAACTTTATAGCTATCAAAGAGTTGATCTTAATGGATGTTATATAGAGGAAGTATCTTGAGGAGGTGGTGAGACACCATAGAGTTACTAGGATGATAATTTTCAATCAAAATCAACATTTTACATATAGGGTGTGGAGAGGTATCGAACATGATTTTTGTTCTTAGCTGTGCATTAGAACTTATTGTCATCCATAGATGGATGGTCAGACAGAGTAGACCATCCAGACTCATGAAGACATGTTGCGCTCTTATGTCTTATATTTAGGACGTTCGTGGATGAGGCACCTGCCTTTGGTCAAGTTTTCTTACAAAAATAGTTTTTACTCTACCATCGATAATGATCCATTTGAATCCTTGAATAGATGAAATTTACCTTCTCCATTGTACTAGACCGGGGTCAAAGAGTCTATAATTCTCAGTCTGAAACTGGTACAGAAAACAACTAAGATGGTTTAGGTGATTCCGGAGTGGATGAAGGCGGCACATGATTTTCATAATTCTTATACTGGTCATTGGAAGATACATATGGATTTTTTCAATTGGGATCATATGTTTCTAAAGGTGACTACTCGTTGTGGGAATAAGAGGTTTGGTAATGGTAGTAAGCATTATCCAAAGTTTTTTTTGACATTTTGAGGTTTTTGTTTGTGTAGGAGTCATAGGGTAATGGATAGCACTTCCACATAAATAATCCAAATTCATGATGTTTTTCATGTGTCATAGATCCATCATTATATTCATGACAACTATCACATCAATGATGGGGGAAAGATCGATGTTGATGATGATGAAACATTCGAGGAGAGGCCTATATAGATCCTGGTCCACCAGGAAAAGGTGTTGTGATACTTTGTTTTCCCCCTGGTTCTTCTCTTGTGGTGAAATAGTGGCGTGAAAGGGAGTACTTGGGAATGTGAGTCGCATATACGTGCTCTGTACCCCAAGCTATTTGAGATTTATCTCTTACTTGTAATGTTATTTGGTTGGTGGTTTTTAGACCCTTTCTATTTATGTGATAAGATTTTCTTATTTCTTGTTGAGCCTTACTCTTTTTTGAGAGGTATCTACCCTGAGAGAGTGTATAGAAGATTGTTTTGTTTTTCACATAGGTTTGTGTTGTTCAGTCGATAAAGAGGTTGAGATCTTGCATTGGCATGATACTTCAGAGGTATCTTGCAGGGAAATTTTTCAGATAGGCCCCTTTCTTTTCTGTTTCCTCTATGGGTTGGTCTTGTATTCTTGATGATGAAATTTTTTAGAGGTATCTGATGTAAGGGATCAGATCCATGTGGATCAACCCTTTTTGTTTTCTAAGATCAATGTACTCTAAGGTGGATCAGAACAAGTTTGGAGAAGTTCTGTTAAGTAAAACCTAGAAAGAGGGGATTTCATGTCATGTAACTGCATTACAAGATGTGACATCATATTTCACAAGTTGTTTCACAACATGAAAGAGGGGTTCACATTATGAAATACATCACAATATGAAAAATAAAATCAAGCATTGAGGTGACATGTTTTTTAGCAGAAATCGACCTATAAAAATTACATGATGTGAAAGGTGATTACACGTCATGTAATTTCTTGACTCTGTGTGTTTTAAGTATTTTCCGTCCACTAATTTTTTTCTCTAAAACTATGGCTGCATGGTATCTCCTTTGATCCCAGGAAACCCAAAGACCATTACATGAGAATATTTGGGATTCCATCATCAAGGAATGATCCCTAGATCCATCCTTCGATCTGTGGAGATCCGTATTTGATATACGGTATGATCTACCTATATTATTGATTTTTATTCAATCCATTTAATTTTTTGTCTCCTTGACATGTGATGGAGTGTGGTATCAATGTTTCTAATGGCATTTTCTTGGATTTTGGTTGGTGAAGTTGTGTTGCAGCATCCTCAGGTGGATGTAGTTGTTGCGGGAGAGGTGATCATGATATGTTTCTTTGATCTGTTCTTGTGTGAAGTATGTCAATGAACTTTTGATTTTTGGGATTCTATTTTTCAATATTTATTTATGTTAATGTTGAGAGTTATCATTATTTAACACCTTGTATCGTAATGAAATTTACCTAATTAATTATTTGTACTTGATTAATGAAGTGGTATCGATCGCGTAACGATGTTGCTTTTTATATTGTGATAACAATTTTTCTCTTTATTTAAAAAATGGTATGATATCTATGCTTTTCCTGGTTTCACATGACTTTCATTTTTTAAATTCATAAATAACATAATTTTGGGATTAATTGTTTAATTAATTGGAAAATTGGTTAAATTGGTATGTTTAATAATCCAGTTGTTGTTATAATTTGATGTTTATCAAACTAATGTGTTTATGCATGATTAATGGATTTCTTTAATGAACATAAACATGTTGAAACATGTTGATAAAGTATTAAAGTCATGATAATTTAATTTCATTATTACTTTGGTGATAACTTATGATAGCATTTTTATTAGGTTCCCTATAGTTGGAACCTATAAAATAAAGAATCTATTAATTCAACATGGAATAAGAACCAATTGTGTGGTAAAGATAATGCATTTATCCGGCATGAGTTTCCAAATTTCTAGTAAAGTTCGAGTGCCTTATTATTTGGAGATGTGAGATCTCATTCTATATGAATACCAGAAACCTTGTTTTAGGGTCGAGAGCCCATTTCTATGTTTGATCCTGCTTCTTGTGATGTTCTCTAGATACATGAATTGTGGTGGTGGGGACATGGATGACTGGATGTGATGTGAGCCTAGGATGTTTGATCCTCGAAGGCTGCTGTGGTATGTTGGTTTGGTTGGCCATGTCATTTTGGCAGTAGTTGATTCCTAGAGTTGTGAGATGCATCAGTTTTTTCAGGTGGGTGTTGGGGAGGACACCAGAGACGATTGAACAGGTGGAATATGGGATGAACCAATGATATCAAAGTTTTATTCCTTTTGAAACTATAATTATTTTTATTTAATTTACTTTACTCACTACTTGAGGAAGGGGGTTTTGAGTACCCTCCTTCCAAAAAAGGCTAATATGTGCTAGGTATGCCACACGATTTCAATGTTTAGCCTCTTGAGGATGGATGGGTCTATGCTCATACTATAGGTGGAAATGAATTTATGGGTTGTTCCACTACTCAATGTGTTGATCCCCATATGATTGGTACCTTAGATTTTTTTCCTAGAATACCTAGATGTATTGAAAGTGGAAATGTTGATAAATAAATGAAAAAATGATAGTTTAAACCATGGGTATGGAGCTTTCAATGATGAAATGATGAGGTTGTGATTCTGAGAAGACACTAACTCAGTTTGGTTATTCCTTGATGGCATTGATCAATTTTGAAATGATAATGTAATGGAATTTGGAAAATGATAATAGTTAATTAATATTTAATGAATTAATTAACATAAAGTGAAACTGATAAAAAGAGATAAAGTAATTTAATTTATCTCTTTAACTTGTTGTGTTCTTATAGTATATCTTGTTATAGAATTTTCATTTAGGAGTTTGAGAGATGATCGATGTAGTTCAGTATAAGACTAGGTTATACCCATAGTGTGGTTTTGATCTATATTATATTCTGTACTTCTTGAGTTTCTATATGCTACTCCACCCTTTCGTTTAGTGAAACTGACACCCCTGAGATTCATTTCCCTGGGGGTGTTTTCCCCAACATCTCGATGGGAGGATGTATGGCTTACTACCCCCTTTGGCCCTACTCTCTTCTCTTTATAGTTACGTTTGATGGCATGCACATCAACTATTTTTATCCATATATGTTTGTAGAGGGATGCAATTATTTTTAGTTATTTCACATATATATCTTCAGGATATAGTTTCCTATAGACTAATATAAGTGTAACATGTATAGGCTGGGATGTATTGATGATACTAACTCAATGAAAGGTTTGTAATGGCTTGAGGTATAACACTCACTGTAGGATATAAGCTATTTGAGATGTGGTGGATCTCATAAACTACCTGGTTACTTGTGGTTGTGTGGTTTTGGTGTTGAGTTGAGCGAGGTTCATTTTGTGGTGCTTTGCCCAGGTGTCTATGGGAAAACCTTTTTGGAGAGAGATGATCAGGACGTGCGACATTGGGGAAAAGTGGAAATACAATGGGGAAGTGGTAGCAGGGTAAAATTCATATTCTTTATTATATTATATACTCTCCTATGTGATACATGGAGAGAGTATCCACGGTGAGGCTGAGAACTTAGGATACTAGTTTAGGTGACGATTTGGTTTCACCTGTCGTTCACTATGATTTTTATTTCTTTCTCTACTTTTGCATATATGGATCTAGGAATGATCCCACTGAGTATAGTATTATACTCACCCTACATTATTTAAACTATTTTTAGGTCAATTGGAGATCAGGATATTTATTACTATCTTGGGGGATTTTTAGGAGCTATTTAGGCTTCGTGGTTGCTGTCATTTTACATTATTTTTTGTAATTTTAGTTTTCCCTTTTCAACTGTAGTAGTTTCAGTATGAAATTAAATATGTGTAAATGTGATTTCATTTATATTGCAGTCTGAGTAGGAGTTTGTTTTTTTATATCTTATCTATCTCTTTCACATGTGTTCCCAAAGAGGCTAATGCCTCCCATATGTGTTTTTGTTATACCCTATTTGCTCGTTTCCAACCTAGGGACTAATGGAGGCATGAATTGCGGGGTCATTATCACTCTTCACACACTTCCGAACTAGTAAGGGTTCAATTTTGTGGAGGGTTTTGTGATAATTTTACATTATAAATTGTATTTTTGTATAGGTATGAAAACAAGAATGTAAAAAAGGTGTTTTTTATTAAATAGGGGTTTGTTTATTTAAAAATTTAAATTCTAAAATTTAAGGCATTATTTTGAAAAAATATATATTATTTTCGAAATCATCAGGTTAGAATTATCCAATAGCTAATTTTTTAAAATTTAAAAAATAGTCAAAATTTTAAGGACCAATTAAATGCAGTGTTAATATATGTTACATATTATGAAATTATAATGAACAAAAAGAGATTCAATATATTCCAAAAAAGTAATCTGTGAAAAAAATATTCCCTTTAGAATAATTTTTTATTTATGGTAATTTATTAATTTTATAAATCTATAATGATTCCATATAATCCAATGTTATATTTTATGGTTTTAAAATCAATTCTTTATTATCCTTACTAATATTAACATCCCCATGTGTATTTTTTTATAGAGTATGGTTCATGAAATTATAAAATATTAAATGAAAAACAAATTTGTTAAAATAAATATCCATTAAAAATTTTATTGTTTAATGTTTGTATTACGTTATCATATAGAGTAAAAAACCAATGTTTATAAATTAATAAATAATTTTCCTCACTAATTCTTTTAAAAACTACCCAACTTCTCATTCTTCATCACCCAAAAAAATTGTACAATAATGTTTCTATACCCTTACCTCTAGAAATCCATACCATGGTCTCTCCAATATCTAAAGAGGTTCTCCTCATGCTTTAAGAAATACAAACTCAATGAAATGGATCCTCTCATTCTCCTCTTTTGTAATGGCCCGAACCTCTTCGGCCCATTCCTTTGTCAAAAAGAAGGTCACGAAGTGTTATGGAGGTTAAAATGGACTTTTCCCACACTTTCCAAAATTTTGTATGTACACGCCGTGTAGTGTGAGTACACGCAGTATACCACTTTGCTCGGTATACCCCTTGTTGAAGGTCGTGTCCTTGCCATGTGAATTAAATGAGTACACGCCGTGTAGTGTGAGTACACGTCGTGTACCACTTTGTCGGGTATACCCCATGTTGAAGGTCGTGTCATTTCCGTGTGAAATAAATGAGTACACACCGTGCATCCAATACTACACGCCGTGTAGTCCCTCCCCGCATATGCGTTACCGTGTGTTGACTAGTCAACGGTCGTGTGCCATTTTGGAGCAGTGTCCTTGTCGTGTGAAATAAATGGGCACACGCCGCATACCTCATACTACACGCAATGTAGTCCTTCCCCATGTACGCATTACCCTCAAACCGTGTGTTGACCAGTCAAAGGTCGTAAAGCCATGTTGGAAGCCGCGTGGTGACCATGTGAAATGGCTGAGTACACACCGTGTACTATCAAGTACACGCCGTGTACTTTTTCTTTTATCGCCTATAAAAGGAGGGGTCCCCTCCTCCTTTTCAACTCACCCCTCTCATCCCCATTCCTCTGAGCAGAGCTCTCCCAAGAGACTCGAAGGCTCCTTTTCTTCCATAACTTATTCTTCTGAGCTCTGATTTATGATCCATCAGCGGCCACGGGATCGTAACGATGAGTCGGAACTTACGAGCATGGATCCGTTGTCTTTACTTAGGCCTTTCCTTCCCAAATTCCACCCAAGGAGGTTTTTTTGGGACTCGACAGAGGTGCCGGACACCGACGAACGTCATCTAAGGTTGATCCGGGGAAGAGTTGTGATCAGAACCTATTGAGGTAGGGATCTTACCTTCGTCTCTCTAAATTGTGCATCATGCAGGGTGGGTATCCTCTTGTTTTCATGAGAAACAGTTGAACCATTAAATAAAGATAATAATTGGTTAAAGAATAGGGATGGGGAAGTTGTTATGTTTATGTTATATCCTGTGATATTATCTTGTGAATTAAATGGGCTTATGCCTACTAAAAATCACGGTTGTTGGGGGCCTTTGCTTGCACAATTAAATGTTGCCCTATCTTCTAGACCGTTTTTGTGAATAGAACCTTGTGGAATGTGGAATTTTGGTTAATCACGTAATGTTGGCTGATTAAAATCTGGAACCCTTGTGTGATCACCCCAGTTAAACAAAAAAAATAATGAACACGTGGGTTTTTTCTTGGTTGATGGTGTGTGAATGGGAGGGGTGAATCTTGGGTTGTTACAAATAGTATGGGCAGCAGGGCTGTGGTAAATGATGTTAAAGGGGTGATGATGTGGCATGAATCATGTTTTGTAGGTTGTAGTGGATCGGATGAGTAGCGGGGCTGTGATAAGTCATATCAAGGGATGATGATGTGCGGTGTGGTTATGGTTATGGTGGTTGGAAGCAGGGCTGCAGGGATGGGTTGGAATGTGAACTAACTATGGCTTGTGAATAATAAATAAAATGTGGAAGTGTTAATGGATGGTGGGGCTTGGTAACAGAATGTGAATAATAATCAATGGGGTTGGTTGGTTAATAAGAATGGATTTGTTGTGCTGATTGTGTTTCCTAACTTGATTTGTGGATGGTAGAGATATGTTTTACGAATTATCCATGTGGTTGGTTGCAGATAGTTTCCCAGTAGTTAAGGAACTAATCAACTAATTCTGCTGAAATGTGAAAACCTAAATGGGGTTGAGTTTGTTAATTGTATGCATACTTCGTAGTAGCATTTCTGAGGCATGTGCTCAGTTTCACTGTTTAGAAGCCATAGGTTGGGCTGTGTGTTTTGTATACATATATATATATATCTGTATCTCTTGTGTTTTATTGCACCCCACCCATGTTGAGCACTTAGTGCCGAACACTCCCATTTCGTGGGAGAGGGTGTTTTCCACTTAGTTACTTGCTCCTTCCTACTCATTCTTCCTGAGGCTGTGATGGATTGAGGCGACCTTACACCTAAGACTCTTCAGGTAGGTTTCGATTGGGGTGGTTTTAGCCCAAGACTCTTTGGGTAGGTTTTACTGTCTCCCAAGAATCTTCGAGATGAGGACCAGGTGTGTGCGGGCGGGATACGTGGTTGTGAGGCCCAAGTGTGTGCGGGCGGGATGTGTGGTTGTGAGGCCCAGGTGTGTGTGGGCGGGATACATGGTTGTGAGGTCGAGGTGTGTGCGGGTTGGATACATGGTTGTGAGGCCCAGGTGTGTGCGGGCGGGATGTGCGGTTTGTGAGGCCCAGGTGTGTGCGGGTGGGGAGAGTGTGGCAGCGTCAGGAAGTTCGCTGTTAGGAAGAGAAGATAACTAATGGGAAATGGTGCGGGGTACCCAACACTCTGGTTCTTATATACTACTACTACCTTTTTTTGTTTGGGTTTTTGGTGAGTGTGGCTGTTGAGGTTGGGTGGATAGATTTCCTTGCTAGGTTTCTTCTATTGTTCTCACGGGACATTAGGATGTCTCCCCACCTGTGCACGGGAGCTTTAGGTTTCCCTACTGAGTATACGTGTATGCTCACCCTACGTTTACTTTCAGGTTTCCAAGAGGACTACCAGGGCTGTGCGAGACCCTACTAGTTGGAAAGTTGGAGTTGTTGCAGTTGTTGTACTCTTTTTTTAGTTTGGTATTGCACTTTGAGCAATATTGTACTTGCACCTTGTTATAAAATTGTTTAAACATGCATGTGGGATTGGTTTTGGGTTTATTTTTCCTTTAATTGTTCCTCTTTCTTTTGGTGTTTGACTCATCCTATTTCCCAATCTTAAAATAATAAAAGGTTAATGCCTCCCATATTTGTGAAAACTCATACCATTGGTGCTAGTCGCCACTCCGGGGCCTACTGGAGGCGGGAATCGGGGGTCATTATATCCCTTTCACCATTGCTAGCTCAGGGGGGGGCATCTTTGGTGGGAGGGCGTCGTGACAGAATGGTATCAGAGGTGATCGTTGAGAGATAGGATGGAGTCTGGAGTTAGGGATAGTGAGGATTTCATGTGATGGTAGGGAAACAGTGTTTGTTAATCTTGGTGCGTGACATAGGCTAGGGAGGACCGGCTAGGACACGAGATTTTATGGCCCCCCCGGGATCTGATTCAAGGACTCTAAGCCCATCGAACGACCATGTGAGACTACATTTATTGCATGGTAGAGACCCTAGGGAAGGTACATGCATAATCATGATTGTGTTTTACTTGATTTTGTTGCTCTGGGAAGGAAATTCATAATGACCCATTCTATACATACATTGTTAGTACTTCAAAATTGAATTACACTTATTACAACATATAACAAAACCATGAATGGACCGTATAGGTATAGTGTCTTTAGAAACTCTGAAACATAAACAACTGGTTCATAAAGCGTCTACACTATCTCCGATTTATTTCATCATATCTATAGTCCCTTTTGGCATATCATACTTAATAACCTTCTTCCTGACCTGGGGAAAGAAAACATACAAAAGGGTGAGCTCAAATTCTCAGTAAGGGTAAAAAAAATAAATATCAATCACATCATATTCATAAGAACATAACATTTTGGAAATCTTACCCTGCAAAAATAGATCAAAATTTCATAACATGGGATAAATCATGGTAGTGAAATGTAATAACAATAATCATAACTTAAAACATGAATCTTTGTGGCATACACACATAATCATAGAGAATCATTTCTTATTAGTCAAGACTCATTGCCAAGACAATCTTAGTGGACAAAGTCCATTTCTGAACCAAGTTCATTCCTTGTTTCAGTCCTGTTTCACTGAACCAGTTTAACCTGCCGCTCCAGCCATGTCTATCTCATTAGATATAAAATCATTACCCAATGCATTGGAGGGAGATATAGGTCCCACCCATCTCATAATGATACCATTCTTATGTGTGCCACAAAATCATAAACCATTCATCATAGCATAACCCATGTAATAAAAATGGGATTCTTAAACATCGTGACATCATAAAACAATTCATATGAGATAAAGGAATTCATAAAAATAATTCCATCACAACATAATCAAATCAATGTAATAATAGGAATAGAAACATAACCCTTTATTATCTTAGATGGAAAATAATTTTGATAAAACACTTGAACTCCATTCTTGAGGAAAATATAGTTTCTAATTCAAAAACATTTTTCCATTCTTAACATGTCATACAATTTTAAAAGAAGTTGATTAAAAATAATCTTGAAAACTTGTAAAGGAATCTTTTTGGAAATAATGTTTTAATAATCCATTAATTCTGTATAAGTTAAAAAAACATTCTTCCCGTACTTTTTTCGGAAAAGTCAAAAAGTACCTCGTACGAAAAACGACAAAAGATTCCTTTCATATATTTTACTAAAAACTCACCGAAGGGTAAAATTGGATTTAAACAATTGTAGGTGGATGGAAATAATATTAAATATTGAGGAAACATGGATGTGGATTATAAAATACACCGCAGCAAATTCCAAAGTATAAATAATCTCGGATAAAAATGAGATTGTGATATTTCCCTTACCTTAGGTATGATTTGATTCGTAAGTGTCCTAACCTCCTGTATAATTATTTAAATATTGTAATTGACTTATTCCATAGTCATAACCATTGTTACGATATCATATATGGTCATATTCTTAGCTTATTATTAGTAATATTTCATTGCTACTTGTTATTCAGGTGTTTATTACTTTTTGTTCTTATGCGTGTTTTGTCGAATAAATTATTATTATTATTTTTAGGTTATAGATACCTCATTTCCAAAATGGTATTAGTGTAATATATATCATATTTATTCACTCAATTCATTTATGTAATCACTATGCAATGAAAACCATGTTGAATGAGTCGCATCACATCGTGGAGACGGTATTCCGTACGTACGCACGAGCGATGATATCGTTCCCATAATCGTGGAATTGTATTGGAGTGTATGTATACTATTTAAGAATAAATATAACTTTACAATAATAATATATATTCATTCTTTACACCATTATACCCATCTAATTAAGGTGGTGGTGGAAAATAGATTACACCACGGCGTGGAGACGGTATTCCGTACGTACGCACACGCGGTGATTTCATTTTCTGTAGGATGGATAGATGGTGAAATAGGGTTGTTTCATACTTATAATAACATATCAGTATATGTGTAATACTGATGTTATTAATTCATAATGAAACAACTAAATAAGAAGAGGTGGAAGAAGAAATAAAGTTGAAAGAATCGGTAAAGGACATTACCTCTTCATTGAAGTGCTTCTTTGAGACCTCCTTTTAGTGCACTAAAATTGTACTTTGAAGAAGACCAGGAAGTCTAGGATGTTTCTAGGGAAGTAGAGAGGATAAATTGTCAGGGGTTGGCCGAGATTGAAGGCTCAAAGTGGTGCGAGGAAGAGAGGGAGGAGGTGCTTATTTATAAGGGAGGAGAGGTGAACCTTTGGAAAAACTAAAAATATTATTTTATTATAAAGCCATATTCGGTTTTAAATAGCTCCAAATTGATTTACTTCGAAGCTAAGGTGGGGAGGGGTCTAAATCCTCTCATACAATAGAATTTGGACAAGTTTAGTTTTCTATTTTAACCTTATCATTTAGATTTAACTTTAAGTTAGATAATTTTACTTTTACCGTGTCTTTTTGTGTTCTTACACTATAAGGTTAATAAACTTACTATAACAAGCCAGACGAACCCCAAATTGTTTATTATTAACATATATAAACTTATATAAGTCATTTGGTAGAACCTTAGATTTTTAGGAATAAAATAACAATTAATAATATAATATTTGTTTTAAAAACTATTTTATGTCAATTTTGACACTATTTAGTAAATGATTTTTGTAAAATTCATAACAGAATGATTAGTTCGAAAACAGTTAATTAAATCAATACTAACATGTAATATTAACCTATAAAATTAGTGTAATTCATAAAAAGTCTCAAATTACATTTATTTGGGTATTTATAACATCCTTTATGTCAATATTTCATTAATAAGATAATTACTTCATAATCTTTGTGTCATAAATAAATTAACTTATTTAATGTCTTAAAATTACAAATAAAATACCATTATGTAGGAAATATTTTTATATTTCTAATGAATATTTATAGTCTAATTTATCTTATCTATAACCCTATATTAAAAATTATTTACTTATTAAACTTTGATTTTAACTATTTTAACCCCTCTTTAAATAAATTAATAATAAATGTCCTAATCTAATCCAAGTGGGCCTAAATGGTCATATTTTATTTATAAGGTTGTTTTAGGTCGAATTACACTTATCCAATAGAATTAGGACATGTTTTAGGGTAATAATAATATCATTTTACCCTTAATTACCCTATTTACTTTTAACCGTGGTAAATAAAAGTAAAAAGTTAATATTCACCAAAAATTATTTTCATCTCATTGAACTAAATTTTACTTACTGACGTCAACCATGTCTCTCAGATTTTTGAAATTCCACTCACAGAAGCGATAAAATTAAGTTTTATGTAAATTTTCAAATCCTCCTAGGTGGTGGGTAAAAGACGGTGAAAAGTTCAATAAACTTTTTATATATCTAAAATTATTATAAAATTACTCCAATGAATTACATTGAAATTATATAGGTATTATGTATCAAATTTTCCCTAAAATAAATTTAAATAAAATAAATAATTATTTAAATAAAAATTCGGTTTTTAAATAGTAACCTAGTGTTTTCACTATTCATCCAAAATTGAATGTTTCCAAAAAAATACCAAAATTTCACCCTAGGTTTATTTCGATATTCCGAATCCAAAAATGAAGTCCATTTTGAAAAATAAAATTTACAAAATTTCAAAAAGTGGTTATTACTATTCATAACGGCTAGTTTTAATAATATTTTAATAACATATCGTTGTTTAGTGAAACTCGGTATTGCGTACGATGCAAGCTATCGAGGAAGGTCGTGATTGTGTGTAAAAAAATCCAAGCTAGTGTTGTGTGTAGTGAAAGATTACGTTGATGATTTATATAAAATAAAAAAAATATATTTCTTATAAAAGTCTCGGGTGTTACATTCTACCCCCCTTAAAATGAATTTCGCCCTCGAAATTCATCACTTGTAACAAACAGATGAGGATACCTCTCCCTCATCATATCCTCAAGATCCCATGTAGCTTCTTTTAATTGGTGGTTCCTCCATAAAACTTTCACCTAGCGAGTGGTCTTGTTCCGTAGGACTTTTTTGCTACGATCCAGAATCTCTATCAGTTGTTCTACATAAGAAAGATCTTGTTCCAATGGTACTACTTCTGAGCTGAGTACATGTGAAGGATCAGGTACGTACTTTCTCAGGAGAGATACATGGAACACATCATGAACTTGAGAGAGATTCGGTGGAAGCGCCAATCGGTAAACTACCTTTCCAACACGATCTAGTATTTCGAATGGACCGATATATCTAGGGCTCAACTTCCCCTTCTTTCCAAATCTAATGATCCTCTTCCAGGGAGATATTCGTAAGAACACTTTATCACCCACTTCAAACTCTAGGTCTTTTCTTTGGTTGTCGGCATAACTTTTCTGTCGACTCTAAGCTGCTCTTATGTGTTGTTGAATAGATCTGACCTTTTCTGCCATCTCATCAACAAGATCTGGACCTAATATCATTCTTTCCCCAACTTCATCCCAGCAAGTTGGAGTCCTGCATTTCTTTCCATAGAGAGTTTCATAAGGATCCATCTGAATACTGGAGTGAAAGCTATTATTATAAAAAATTCCACCAAAGGTAGGTGTTGATCCCAACCACCATTGAAATCCATAGAGCAAGCTCTCAACATTTCTTCTAGAGTTTGAATTTTCCTCTCAGACTGGCCGTCTATATGAGGATGATAAGCACTGCTGAAACTCAACTCTGTATCCAGAGTATTCTGAAGACTTCGCTAGAAATTTGATGTAAACCTCGGATCCCGATTAGATATAATAGAAAGTGGTACTCCATACAGTCTTACCACTTCCTTTACATATATCCTGGCATGCTGATCCAAATAGAAATCCACTCTAATAGCAATGAAGTGTGAAGACTTTGTAAGATGATCAACTATGACCCATATAACATTATTTCCTTTGGATGTTTTAGGAAGTCCTGTGACAAAGTCCATAGTTAGGTTTTCCCATTTCCATTCGGGTATGGGTAATGGTTGTAACATCCCCATAGACTTCTATCTCCCAGCTTTAACTTGCTGAAAAACCAAGCATCGAGAGACATATTCAGTGACATCTCTTTTTATGTCATCCCACCAGAATTACTCTTTCAGGTCCCTATACATCTTCGTGCTTCCAGGATGAATAGAGAATGAAGAACTATGAGCCTCATCCAGCAGATCCTTCTTTAATTTGGGGATGGGAGGGACACAAACCTGATTCCTGAACTTTATTATCCCATCACAATAAAGGTTGAATTCAGGAACATTTCTCACCTTATTTTGTAACTCTATATCTTCATTTTGTGCCTCTTTAATCTTAACATGTATAGATGGTTGAACATTCATTTGAGAAAGATACGATTTTCCCCTTTAATTATAATTCCAAGATCCATACTTTGTAAATCAATAAATATTGGATCTTTTTTGATCCTCATCATGGATAAACTGGCATGGTCTTGTCAACATAAAGCATCTGCCACCTTGTTTTATTTCCCAGGGTGGTAATGAATTGAGAAGTCGTAATCCTTAATCAGCTCCAACCATCTTCTTTGGTGCATATTCAGCTCCTTTTTTGTGAAAATATACTTTAAACTTTTATGATCAGTATAAATGTCACACCTTTCTCCATAAATATAATGCCTCCAAATCTTTAATATAAAGATTACTGCAGCTAACTCCAAATCCCGAGTTGGGTAATTTTACTCATGGATTTTCAACTTTCATGAGGCATAAGCTATCACCATATCATTTTTCATAAGAACACACCCCAATCCCTTCTTGGATGCATCAATGTAGATCACAAACCTTTCTCCACTACAAGTGTAGAGACCCGAAGCTTGACGTACATTGACATTACATTACATTTGTGGAATACTTAGTACATAACAAAAACACACACACAAGGATCGTAATAGTTTAGTGTCTTTGGAAACTCAGAATATAATCTTCTAATCCTGGTGAAAGATCTTCAACATCTCCCATAAAGATCTTCCTTTTTTTTACCTAAAACCTTTCTTTATATCCTGGGGAAAAGAAAACATAAAAGGGTGAGCTCAAATGCTCAGTAAGGGTAAACAAAAGAAATATCAATCACATCATATACATAAGCACATAACTTTTGGAAATCTTTACCTGAAAAAGAGATCATAATTTCATAAATGGGGTAAATCATAGCAGTGAAATGTAATCACAATAATCATAACTTAAAACATGAAACTTTGTGGCATTCACACATAATCATAGAAAATCATTTCTTATTAGTCAAGACTCATTTCCAATACTATCTTAGTGGACAATGTCCCTTTCTGAACCGAGTCACCCTCTTTTCAGTCCTGTTTCACTGAACCGGTATAACCTACCATTCTAGCCATGTCTATCTAATGAGATATAAAATCTTTACCCAATGCATTGGAGGGAGATATAGGTCCCACCCATCTCATAATTATACCATTCTTATGTGTTCCACAAAATCATAAATCATACATCATTGTATAACCCATGTAATACAAATGGGAATCTTAAACATCATGACATCATAAAACAATTCATATAAGATAAAGGAATTCATAAAAATTATTCCATCACAACATAATCAAATCAATGTAATAATAGGGATAAAAAAATAACCCTTTATTATCTTAGATGGAAAATAATTTTGATAAAACACTTGAACTCCATTCTTGAGGAAAATATCCTTTCTTCTTCAAAAACATTTTTCCTTTCTTAACATGTCATAAAACTTTAAACTAAAAGAAGTTGATTAAAAATAAACTTGAACACTTGTAAAGGAAGCTTCTTGGAAATAATATTTTAAAAATCCATTCATGCCGTATAAGTTAAAAAAACATTCTTCGTACTTTTTTCGAAAAAGTCAAAAAGTACCTCGTACGAAAAACGAAAAAAGATTCCTTTCATATATTTTACTAAAAACTCACCGAAGGGTAAAATTGGATTTAAAAAATTGTAGGAGAATGGAAATAATATTACATATTTAGGAAACATGTATGTGTATGATAAAATACACCCCAGTAAATACTAAAGTATAAACAATCTCGGATAAAAATGAGATTGTGATATTTCCCTTACCTTATGTCCGATATGCTTTGTACATATCCGAACCTCCTGTATAATGATTTAAATAATGTCATTAACTTATTACAGAATCATATTCATCATATATGGTTCACTTATGACTTTATATTACCCCTTCTTTTGTAAATTCCATGTTAAAGAAGCGTTTTGGGTAAAATCGTTTCATTTATCGTAGGTGTTTGGACTTGTTGTTCTTGACATTATTATTACTTATATCATGATCTACTTACTTCCAAAATATAAAACATTATTTATATATCATATATAATCCATATATACATATAATAGATAGATAAATGAAATGAAACACACCATTCATGGAGACGGTAGTCCGTACATACGCATGAACGCTGTTTTCCTTTCCTTATTGTCTTGAATGGAAGTAAGTAGATGACATACATATATATATATATATACATAAATCCAGTAGATTTAACATGTCATATATTTCATTATTATTCATTATATATACTTTATAATCATTCATGAATGGTTAATGTGGAGAATGAATCTCATCGCGTCGTGGAGACGGTAGTCCGTACGTACGCACGAGCGATGATATCGTTATCATGATCGTGAAATTGTGTTGAAGTGTATGTATACTATTTCAGTATCAATATCACTTTATAATAGTCATATATAGTTACTTATTACACCATTATACCCATCTAATTAAGGTGGTGGTGGAAAATAGATTACACCACGGCGTGGAGACGGTATTCCATACGTACGCACGCGCGGTGATTTCCTTTTTCCGTAGGATGGATAAAAGGTTAATTAGAGTTGTTTCATATTTATAATAACATATAAGTATATAAGAAATACTGATGTTATTACTTTATCATGAAACAACTAAAGAATAAGAAGTTGAAGAAGAAAGAAATTGAAAAAGATCGGTAATGGATATTACCTCTTTTTGACGCGCCTTTTCTTAACCTCCACTTAAAGAACTAAGGATGGTATTTGAAGAAGACCAGGACCTATAGGATGATACTAGGTAAGTGGAGAAGAGATTTTGGCATGGGTTGTCTGAGATTGAATGCTCAAATTGGTGTGAGGAGGAGAGGGAGGAGGTGCCTTTTTATAAGGGAGGAGAGGGGCACCTTTGGAAAAACTAAAATATTATTTTATTATAAAGCCATGTTCGGTTTTAAATAGCTCCAAATTGATTTATTTCGAGGCTAAGGTGGGGGTGGGTCTAAATCCTCTCATACAATAGAATTTAGACATGTTTAGGTTCCTATTTTAACCTTATCATTTAAATTTAACATTAAGTTAAATAATTTTACTTTTACCGTGTCTTCTTGTGTTCTTACAATATAAGGTTAATAAACTTACTATAAGAAGCCAAACGAACCCCAAGTTGTTTATTATTAATATATATAACCTTATATAAGTCATTTTGCCGAACCTTAGATTTTTAGGAATAAAATAACAATTAATAATATAATATTTGTTTTTAAAACTATTTTATGTCAATTTTGACACTATTTAGTAATTGATTTTTGTGAAACTCATTACAGAATGATAAGTTAGAAAAAAGATAATTAAATCAATAATAACATGTCATATTAACCAAGAAAATTAGTGTAATTCATAAAATGTTTCAAATTATATGTATTTATAACATCAATTATGTCAATATTTCATTAATAAGATAATTACTGCATCATCATTGTGTCATAAATAAATTAAATTATTTAATGTCTAAAAATTACAAATAAAATACCATTATGTAGGAACTATTTTTAGATTTCTAATTAATATTTATAGTCGAATTTATCTTATGTATAACCCAATATTAAAAATGTTTTAGTAAATAAACTTTGATTTTAACTCTTTTAACCCTTCTTTAAATAAAATAATAATAACTGTCCTAATCTAATCCAAGTGGACCTAAATGATAATATTTTATTACTAGGTTTGTTTTTGATCGAATTACACTTATCCAATAGAATTAGGACATGTGTTAGGGTAATAATAATATCATTTTTACCCTTAAATACCCTATTTACTTTTAACCGTGGTAAATAAAAGTAAAACATTACTATTCGCCAAAAATTATTTTCATCTCATTGAACCACATTTTACTTAATGAAAACAACTGTGTCTCTCGGATTTTTGAAATTCCCCTCACAGAAGCGGTAAAATTAAGTTTTATGAAAAATTCAGTTTTTTTAACTACCACTTAGTGGTTTCACTATTCATCAAAAATTGAAAGTTTTCAGAAAAATACCAAAAATTAGGCCTAAGCTATATTTGATATTATGAACTCAAAAATGATTTCTATTTTACCGAATTCAAACATATCAGTTGCATTAATTAATTTAAAAATTAATTCCCGTCGTCAAAACAAAAAGCGTGTTTTTAAGAGATAATAACTATCCAAAGATTGACACTTGTTTATAACTGGTTTAAATGTGAAATTACATCCAATGACCAACATTGTATTAAATTGTAAAAATATATTCTAAATATACTTTAAAACCACTCAAATTAATAATTTATCAATATTAAATATTTCGATTGAAAAAGTTTTTTTTAATTAAAATTTAGTAATTTTCTCTATTCATCAAAATATGAAAGTTATCCGAAAATCCCCAAAATTTCACCCTAAGATAATTTCGATATTACGAATCCATAAATGAATTCCATTTTGAAAAATAAAATTAAAAAATTTCAAAAAGTGGTTATTACTATTCATAACGGCTAGTTTTAATAATATTTTAATAGCATATTGTTGTTTATTGAAACTCGTTATTGCGTACTACACATGCAATCGAGGAAGGTCGCGATTGCGTGTAATGCAAGGAAAATCAAGGATGTGTGTTGTGCAAGCTCCTTTTGGTGTAGCGTACAACACAAGACATTAGCGAAATTAAAAAGAATATTTTTCATAAAATCTCGGGGTGTTACATTCTACCCCCCTTAAAATGAATTTCACCCTCGAAATTTGTCGGGGTTATAATTGGTTTTCTATTCAAAAGTTTATTTAATAGAAACCCACATCGTAAAAAGTAATACCAAAACCAATATTTAAAAATGAACGTATGAAACGTAACGGTTACCCAAATAAACTAATCACTAGGTTTCCACATAGGTGAAAATATGGATATGGAAGAAAAATCTAACCATCATGTTCTGATGGAGAGTGGTTGAGAACATGGCTATGGAAAAGCCAACAATCACAAATCCATAAATTTGTGACGATCTAAGGTACCATCCGATTAATCAGATATAAGAGCACTAGGACAACATTTTTGGTTTTCAAGATCATTTCCCTAAAGTTAAAGAATTTGAATTAGAATAAAAACTTACTTTATTTTGGTACAATCTCACTGTTGTTCGTGCCTTGAACAATTTCCACTTCATATCTTAAATAAATGAAGTTGAATTTGTTATTCGTGAAGTGTTAGCAGATCATGTGATAGAATGACGGGTCATTCCATCTGTCTCAAACAAAAGGTTTGAAAAAGTTATTAAATATACATAAGTCATCCTATAGTGAGATTAATCATATATGGTTCCTAAAATGGACTTATAATTCATATATCATATTGCTTAATATAATAAAACTAGTTTCTACTAAACAAGGACTTCTTGTAGGTCAGTGGTAGGCAATAAAGGCCAGTCACACTTCGGTTGTGGGTTTGATTCCCACAGCCTTGTCCGATGCGATGGGCTGTCGCCCATCCTACAGGTTGTCCTTTTTCTAAATCTATAACATTCCATCAATAATATCGAAAAAACTTCTATCCTTAAACAATACTAACTTATGTCCAACATAATCCATTACAATCTTTAGGCTTATCCATAATACTGCAGTCCACTCTCATAACATAGTGAAAATGATTACCAGAGATTTAATACCATCGTTGATCCCCATATATCATAAGATATGTTTTGTTGGTCACATTCCAAACATTCAAAGTCATTAATCATGTATTCTCTTGAATACCCATTGATACTTAGTGAAAACATGAATTTAGTTAAAAGTTAACACTTTCCACATACCAAAATCCTCAAAATTCGATATACTCAAACCATGATATCACTTAGTCATTATATCAATCATGAGCTCATGAATACTGTCAAATATTCCATTTTCTCGTTTCCCTTCATTATGCGCATATCATTATTTTTTCAAAAAATATCTCAATCACTTTCCATGGTTACTGGTACCATAAAATTATTGAAAACCACAATAGACCAAAACATAAATATTCCAATATTCCACGATACTATATACAACATTATTTTGGAATCCCATTACATAAACACTTAATCATTCCACCACATCGTTGTCATATTCAACATTTCCAATAGTGATCACATGTGACTTCCCTTTTTCCTTTTCCTTAAGTGGTTGCTCATGTTGATCATCACTAACCCTTGGATTAGGGCATTTATTTGCATAATGCCCCATTTCCTTGCACTTGAAGCATTGAAGTGTTGGTGGTGCATTCTCTGCAGTATTTGCTTTGTTCACATCATTAGAAACCCTTTTTCCATTACTTCGACACTCAGCTGCTCGATGACCTTCTTTTCCACACATAAAACATTTTCTAGTCCCTTTAAGACAATCTCCACCATGCTTCTTTCCACACTTTGAGCATAAGGAAACATTCATTTTCTTTTCACCATTATTCTGAGATTTCTCCTTGAACTCCATCTTTCGTTTCTTGTCAAAACCATGAGATGGATATGTAACACCAACTTCTATTTCTACCTTGATAGAACAATGAACAATTTCTTCATAGCTACTGAAGTCTCTTATAGCTAATTCCCTTCGAAGACTTGGTTTTAAGCCACTGAAAAATCGATCAACTTTACTTTCAGGTTGGATGATAATGCCAGATGCATACCTTGCAAGTCTTGTAAAATTTGCTTCATATATACCAACAGATTCATCATCCTTCTGCTTCATCTCAAGAAACTTCTTTTCCATCTTTGTTCGAAGAATACGAGGGAAGTACTTACTGAAAAACAAGTTCTTGAACTCATCCCATTCCATGGACTCAATTTCATCTCTTGGCCTCGTATTCTTGATAAGATTCCACCATTGATCAGCTTCACCTTCCAAACGATACACTACTAGGATGACTTTATCATGTTCAGAACATTGAAGAACTGAAAATATCTTTTTAGTAGTACTAATCCATTGTTCAGCAACTAATGGATCAGTAGACCCGCTGAAAGAAGGTGGATGCTGCCTCATGAAGGATTCAACAGAATGTTGCTCCTTCTTTTGCTCGTTTGGAAGTCCTGCATGATTTATAGCCTGAGAATGTTGTGTGATCATGGCTACAAGATTTTTCATTCCAGCTCCCAAAACGTTTGGTTGCTCAGGGGGACAATCATTGCATTGCCCATCGCATTCCGCACTAACACAGTTCCTTTGGGTTCCAGCCATTGACTAAAACCAATAAGAATAGTGTGAGCAACGCTAATTATAATAGGAATACCACAAAATCAAGAATAAAATTCCGCACATAAGGTCTTATCCTAGGTTATTCATGGCCATTTCTAAAACACTAAGATTGTGTTCTATGCTTAGACTTATCCATAGGGTTCTTACTAAGGCTTTCACATCCTAGTTTCCAAAGGTTGACTATACCTTTCCGCTGATACCAAATGACCCATACTTTACATACATTGTTAAAACTTCAAAATTGAAGCATACTTATTACAACATATAACAAAACCACGAAAGGACCATATAGGTATAGTGTCTTTAGAAACTGGGAAACATAAACAACTGGTTCATAAAGCATCTACTTTGCCTCCCATTTATTTCATCATATCTAGAGTCCCTTTTTGGCATATCCTACTTAATAACCTTCTTCCTGACCTGGGGAAATAAAACATACAAAAGGGTGAGCTTAAATGCTCAGTAAGGGTAAACAAAAGAAATATCAATCACATCATATACATAAGCAGATAACTTTTGGAAATCTTAACCTACAAAAGAGATCATAATTTCATAACATGGGGTAAATCATGGCAGTGAAATGTAATCACAATAATCATAACTTAAAACATGAAACTTTGTGGCATTCACACATAATCATAGAGAATCATTTCTTGTTAGTCAAGACTCATTTCCAAGACTATCTTAGTGGACAAAGTCCCTTTCTGAACTGAGTCACCCTCGTTTCAGCCCTGTTTCAATGAACTGGTATAACCTACCGTTCCAGCCATGTCTATCTCATGAGATATAAAATCTTTACATAATGCATTGGAGGGAGATATAGGTCCCACCCATCTCATAATGATACCATTCTTATGTGTGCCACAAAATCATAAATCATACATCATTGCATAACCCATGTAATACAAATGGGAATCTTAAACATCATGACATCATAAAACAATTCATATAAGATAAAGGAATTCATAAAAATAATTCCATCACAACATAATCAAATCAATGTAATAATAGGGATAAAAACATAACCCTTTATTATCTTATATGGAAAATAATTTCGATAAAACACTTGAACTCCATTCTTGAGGAAAATATCCTTTATTCTTCAAAAACATTTTTCCTTTTTTAACATGTCATAAAAATTTAAACTAAAATAAGGTGATTAAAAATAAACATGAAAACTTATAAAGTAATCTTCTTGGAAATAATGTTTTAAAAATCCACTCATTCCGTATAATTTAAAAAAAACATTCTTGGTACTTTTGTCGAAAAAGTCAAAAAGTACCTCGTACGAAAAACGACAAAAGATTCCTTTAATATATTTTACTAAAAACTCACCGAAGGGTAAAATTGGATTTAAACAATTGTAGGAGAATGGAAATAATATTACATATTTAGGAAACATAGATGTGGATGATAAAATACACCCCAGTAAATACTAAAGTATAAACAATCTCGGATAAAAATGAGATTGTGTTATTTCCCTTACCTTATGTCTGATATGATTTGTACTTATCCAAACCTCCTGTATACTGATTTAAATAATGTAATTAACTTATTAAAGAATCATATTCATCATATATGGTTCACTTATGACTTTATATTACCCGTTCGTTTTTAAATTCCATGTTAATGAAGCATTTTGGGTAAAATAATTTCATTTATCGTAGGTGTTTGAACTTGTTGTTCTTGACATTATTATTACTTATATCATGATATAATTACTTCCAGAATATAAAACATGATTTATATAGCATATATATTCCGTATATATATATATATATATAAAATAGATAGATAAATGAAATAAAACACACCGTTCATGGAGACGGTAGTCCGTATGTACGCATGAACGCTGTTTTCCTTTCCTTATTGTCTTGAATGGAAGTAAGTAGATGACATAAATATTTATATATACATAAATCCATTAGATTTAACATGTCATATATTTCATTATTATTCATTATATATACTTTATAATCATTCATGAATGGTTAATGTGGAGAATGAATCTCATCGCGTCGTGGAGACGGTAGTCCGTACGTACGCACGAGCGATGATATCATTCTCATGATCGTGAACTTGTGTTGAAGTGTATGTATACTATTTAAGTATCAATATCACTTTATAATAATAATATATAGTTACTCATTACATCATTATACCCATCCAATTAAGGTGGTTGTGGAAAATAGATTACACCACGGCGTGGAGACGGTATTCCGTACGTACACACGCGCGGTGATTTCCTTTTTCCGTAGGATGGATAGAAGGTTAATTAGAGTTGTTTCATATTTCTAATAACATATCAGTATATAATAAATACTGATGTTATTACTTTATCATGAAACAACTAAAGAAGAAGAAGTTGAAGAAGAATGAAATTGAAAAAGATCGGTAATAGATATTACCTCTTTTTGACGCGCCTTTTCTTAACCTCCACTTAAAGAACTAAGGATGGTCTTTGAAGAAGACCAGGACCTATAGGATGATACTAGGGAAGTGGAGAAGAGATTTTGGCAGGGGTTTTCCAATCTTGAATGCTCAAATTGGTGTGAGGAGGAGAGGGAGGAGGTGCCCTTTTATAAGGGAGGAGAGGGGCTCCTTTGGAAAAACTAAAATATTATTTTATTATAAAGTCAAGTTCGGTTTTAAATAGCTCCAAATTGATTTATTTCGAAGCTAAGGTGGGGTTGGGTCGAAATCCTCTCATCCAATATAATTTAGACAAGTTTAGGTTCCTATTTTAACCTTATCATTTAAATTTAACATTAAGTTAAATAATTTTACTTTTACCGTGTCTTCTTGTGTTCTTACACTATAAGGTTAATAAACTTACTATAAGAAGCCAAACGAACCCCAAGTTGTTTATTATTAATATATATAACCTTATCTATGTCATTTGTCCGAACCTTATATTTTTAGGAATCAAATAACAATTAATAATATAATATTTTTTTAAAAAACTATTTTATGTCAATTTTGACACTATTTAGTAATTGATTTTTGTGAAAATCATAACAGAATGATAAGTTTGAAAAAAGTTAATTAAATCAATACTAACATGTCATATTATCCTATAAAATTAGTGGAATTCATAAAAAGTCTAAAATTATATGTATTTATAACATCAATTCTGTCAATATTTCATTAATAAGATAATTACTGCATCATCATTGTGTCATAAATAAATTAAATTATTTAATGTCTAAAAATTAAAAATAAAATACCATTATGTAGGAACTATTTTTATCTTTCTAATGAATATTTATAGTCTAATTTATCTGATGTATAACCCCATAATAAAAATGTTTTAGTAAATAAACTATGATTTTAACTCTTTTAACCCTTCTTTAAATAAATTAACAATAAATGTCCTAATCTAATCCAAGTGGGCCTAAATGGTCATATTTTATTCCTAGGTTTTTCTTTTGGTCGAGTTAAACTTATCCAATAGAATTAGGAAATGTGTTAGGGTAATAATAATATCATTTTTACCCTTAATTACCCTATTTACTTTTAACCGTGGTAAATAAAAGTAAAAAGTTACTATTCACCAAAAATTATTTTCATCTCACTGAACCACATTTTACTTACTAACATCAACCTTGTCTCTCGGATTTTTGAAATTCCACTCACAGAAGTGGTAAAATTACGTTTTATGAAAAATTCAGTTTTTTTAACTACCACTTAGTGGTTTCACTATTCATCAAAAATTGAAAGTTTTCAGAAAAATACCAAAAATTAGGCCTAAGCTATATTTGATATTATGAACTCAAAAATTATTTCTATTTTACCAAATTCAAAACATATCAGTTGAATTAATTAATTTAAAAATTAATTCCTGTCGTCAAAACAAAAGGCGTGTTTTTAAGAGATAATAACTATAAAAAGATTGACACTTGTTTATAACTGGTTTAAATGTGAAATTACATCCAATGACCAAAATTGTATTAAATTGTAAAAATATATTCAAAATATACTTTAAAACCACTCAAATTAATAATTTATCACTATTAATTATTTCGATTGAAAAAGTTGTTTTTAATTAAAATTTCGTAATTTTCACTATTCATCAAAATATGAAAGTTATCCAAAAATCACCAAAATTTCACCCTAAGCTAATTTCGATATTATGAATCCAAAAATGAATTCCATTTTGAAAAATAAAATTAAAAAAGTTCAAAAAGTGGTTATTACTATTCATAACAGCTAGTTTTAATAATATTTTAGTAGCATATTGTTGTTTAGTGAAACTCGTTATTGCGTACTACACACGCTATCGAGGAAGGTCACGATTGCGTGTAATGCAAGGAAAATAAAGGATGCGTGTTGTGCAAGCTCCTTTTGGTGTAGCGTACAACACAGGACATTAGTGAAATTAAAAAGAATATTTTTCATAAAATCTCAGGGTGTTACAACAAGGCAGTGTGAGAACAGGTGCACTAGATAACCTTCTTTTCAACTCCTTGAAATTCTCTTCACATTCCTCCATCCAACCAAACATAACTCCTTTTCGAGTCCACCTGGTGAGTGGATTAGATAATCGTGAAAAATCCTTCACAAAATGTCGATAATATCCAGCGAAACCAAGAAAACTTCGGATCTCAGTTACTATTGTTGGTCTCGACCATCTTTCGATAACCCTTGTTCTTGCTGGATCCACAGATATCCCCTCTTTTGAGATTATGTGACCCAAAAATGAAACTTTTTGAACCCAAAATTCACACTTGGTAAATTTGGCATAAAGCTTCTCCTTTCTCAGGGTCTTCAATATAATTCTCAAGTGATATTCATGTTATTCCTTGCTCTTTGAATATACAAGAATATCGTCTATAAAGACTACCACAATCTGATCAAGATAGTCTCTAAAGACTCTATTCATCAGATCCATGAAGAAAACAGGGGAATTAGTAAGACTAAATGGCATCACTATAAATTCATAGTGTCCATACCTTGTACGGAAAGCCTTCTTTGGTATATCCTACCTTTTGACCCTTAATTGATGATACCCTGAATGAAGATCAATCTTGGAAAAGTATTGAGATCTGCGTAGTTGGTCAAATAAGTCATCAATGTGCGGGAGAAGATATTTGATCTTGATAGTGATCTTGTTAAGTTCTCGATAATCAATGCAGAGTCTCATTGATCCATCTTTCTTCTCAACAGACAGAACAGGTGCTCCCAAAGGTGATGCACTAGGGCGTATGAACCCCTTATCAAGATTCTCTTTGAGTTGCTTCTTCAATTCCTGCAACTCAATTGGAGCCATTCTATAAGGTGTCTTTGAAATAGGTAAAGCACCAAGTACGAGTTCTATTGAAAAATCAACTTCACGATTTGGTGGAAGACCCGGCAATTCCTCAGGAAAGACATCATCAAACTCCCATACAATGGGCATATTCTTAATCGTGAGTTTCTCACCAACCATTTGACATAAATAACCATCATTTAGTGGAATCAAGACCCATATGATGGAAGAAATTCCCACTGGAAGGTTTTGTTCATCCTTGCATCGATAGATGATCAAAGATTGATCTGGAATATGAAATGTGACTTCCCTTCTTTGGCAATTGATATGAGCTCCATATAGAGAAAGCAAATCCATGCCAAGAATCACATCAAATTCCACTATAGGGAGGATCCCAAGATTTGGAGGAAGCACATTCCCACAAACTTCAATCGGAGAAGAATTATAAACTATTGATGCGACTTTTGTGCCATTAGGGGTTGTCACAGCTAACTCAATCTCTAATTTTTGAGGTAATATGTTGATACCCTTAGAAAATTCTTCATAGATAAAGGAGTGGGTGGATCCAAAATCAAATAAAACATTTTCTACTTTAGAGTGGATGTTAAGTGTACCTTTCACCACTTCGTTGTCGTACTCCACATCGCTGATAGAAATTGCATGTAACTTTCCTTTGTCTTTATCCTTAAGAGTTTGTTGACGTCGATCATCATCAACAACCCTTGGATTAGGGAATTTATTGGCATAATGCCCCATTTCCTTGCACTTGTAACATTGAAGTGTAGGTGGTGCACTCTGTGTAGCCTTTTCATTTTTCACATCACTAGACATATTCTTCCCATCATTGCGGCATTCAAATGCCCGATGACCTTCCTTTCCATATTTGAAAAATTTACTTGTCCCTTTAAGACAACTCCCTCCATGTTTCATTCCACACTATGAGCATAATGGAAAACTCATCTTCTTTTCAGTGTGCGCTTTAGATTTTCCTTTGAATTCCATTTTCCTCTTCTTATCAAACCCATATGACTGATGGGTTACTCCAATCTCCATCTCAACTTTGGGAGCACATCTAATGATTTCCTCATAGCTATTGAAGTCCCTTATGGCTAATGCCCTTCGAAGACTTCGTTTTAAGCCACTAAAGAATCGATCGATCTTACTCTCAGGTTGGATAATAATACCAGAAGCGTACCTTGTAGGTCTTGTAAAATTTGCTTCATAGGTACCAACAAATTCATCATCCTTTTTCATTAGTTCAAGAAAATACTTCTCCATCTTTTTTTGGAGAATACAAGGGAAGTGCTTATTGAAAAATATGTTCTTGAACTCGTCCCATTCCATGGAATCAATTTCATCTCTTGGCCTCATATTCTTGATAAGATTACACCATTGATCAGCATCACCTTCCAAACGATACACTGCTAAGATGACTTTATCATGTTCAGAACATTGAAGAACTAAAAATATCTTTTCAGTAGTACTGATCCATTTTTCAGCAACTAATGGATCAGTAGACTCGCTGAATGAAGGTGGACGCTATCTCATGAAGGATTCAACAGAATGTTCCTCCTTCCTTTGCTCATTTGGAAGTCCTCCAGGATTCATAGCTTGAGAAAGTTGTGTGAGAACGGATACAAGATTTTTCATTCCAGCTCCCATAACGTTTGGTTTCTCAGGGGGAAAATCATTGCATTGCCCGTCGCATTCTGCTTTAACACGGTTCCTTCGGGATTCAGACATTGACTAAAATAAAGAAGAATAGTGTGAGCAACAATAATTATAATAGGAAAACAACATAATCAAGAATAAAATTCCACACATAAGGTCTTATCCTAGGTTATTCATGGCCATTTATAAAACACTAAGATTGTATTCTATGCTTAGACTTATCCTTAGTATTCTTACTAAGGATTTCACATCCTAGTTTCCAAAGGTTGACTATACCTTTCCTCTGATACCAACTATAAAGACCCATAATTTACATACATTGTTAGTAATTCAAAATCGAATTAAACTTATTACAACATATAACAAAACCATGAAAGGACCGTATAGGTATAGTGTCTTTAGAAACTGGGAAACATAAACAACCGGTTCATAAAGCGTCTACACTGTCTCCCATTTATTTCATCATATCTATAGTCCCTTTTGGAATATCTTACTTAATAACCTTCTTCCTGACCTGGGAAAAAACATACAAAAGGGTGTGCTCAAATGCTCAATAAGGGTAAACAAAATAAATATCAATCACATCATATTCAAAACAACATAGAATTTTGGAAATCTTACCCTGCAAAAGAGATAAAAATTTCATAACATGGGATAAATAATGGTAGTGAAATGTAATCACAATAATCATAACATAAAACATGAAGCTTTTTAGCATACACACATAATCACAGAGAATCATTTCTTATTAGTCAAGACTCATTGCGAAGACTTTCTTAGTGGAAAAAGTCCATTTCTGAACCGAGTTCATTCCTCATTTCAGTCCTGTTTCACTGAACCGGTTTAACCTGCCGTTCCAGCCATGTCTATCTCATCAGATATAAAATCTTTACCCAATAAATTGGAGGTAAATATAAGTCCCACCCATCTCATAATTATACCATTCTTATGTGTGTCACAAAATCATAAACCATACATCGTAGCATAACCCATGTAATAAAAATGGAATTCTTAAACATCGTGACATCATAAAACAATTCATATAAGATAAAGGAATTTATAAAAATAATTCCATCACAACATATCAAATCAATGTAATAATAGGGATAGAAACATAACCCTTTATCATCTTAGATAGAAAATAATTTTGATAAAACACTTGAACTCCATTCTTGATGAAAATATCCTTTCTACTTCAAATTTTTTTCTTTTTTTAACATGTCATACAATTTTAAAATAAGATGATTAAAAATAAACTTGAAAACATGTAAAGGAAGATTCTTGGAAATAATTTTTTAAAAATCCATTCATGCTGTATAAGTTAAAAAAACATTCTTCTCATACTTTTGTCGGAAAAGTCAAAAAGTACCTCATACGAAAAACGACAAAAGATTCCTTTCATATCGTTTACTAAAAACTCACCGAAGAGTAAAATTGGAGTTAAAAAATTGTAGGTGGATGGAAATAATATTAAATATTGAGGAAATAGGGATGTGGATGATAAAATACACCCCAGTAAATTCCAAAGTATAAACAATCTCGGATAAAAATGAGATTGTGATATTTCCCTTACCTTAGGCCCGATTTACTTCGTAAGTGTCTGAAAATCCTGTATAATGATTTATATAATGTCATTGACTTATTTCAGAATCATAATTATTGTTACGATATCATATATGGTCATATTCTTAGCTTATTATTTGTAATATTTCATTGCTACTTATTATTCGGGTGTTTATTACTTTTTATTCTTATGCGTGTTTTGTCGAATAAACTCTTACTCTTATTTTTAGGTTATAGATACCTCATTTACATAATGGTATTAGTGTAATATATATCATATTTATTCACTCAATTCATTTATGTAATCATTATGAAATGAAAATCATGTAGAACGAGTCACATCACATCGTGGAGACGGTATTCCGTACATACGCACGAGCGATGATATCATTCCCATGATTGTGGAATTGCATTGGAGTGTATGTATACTATTTCAGAATCAATATAACTTTAAAATAATCGTATATATTCATTCTTAACAATATTATACCCATCCAATTAATGTGGTGGTGGAAAATATATTACACCACAGTGTGGAGACGGTATTCCGTACGTACGCACGCGCAGTGATTTCATTTTTCATAGGATGGATAGATGGTGAAATAGGGTTGTTTCATACATATAATAAAATATCAGTATATTAGAGATACTGATGTTATTAATTCATAATGAAACAACTAAAGAAGAAGAAGTGTAAGAAGAAATAAAGATGAAAGAATCGGTAACGGACATTACCTCTTCTTTGAAGCGTTTCTTTGATACATCCTTTTAGGGCACTAAAATTGGTCTTTCAAGAATTCCAGGACCTCTAGGATGTTTCTAGGGAAGTGGAGAGGATAAATGGGCAGGGTTTGGTCGATCTTGAAGGCTCAAAGTGGTGTGAAGAAGAGAGGGAGGAGGTGCCCATTTATAAGGGAGGAGAGGGGCACCTTTGGAAAAACTAAAAATAATATTTTATTATAAATCCAAATTCGGTTTTAAATTGCTCCAAATTGATTTAGTTCAATGCTAAGGTGGGGACGGGTCGATATAATCTCATCCAATAGAATTTTTACATGTTTAGTTTACTATTTTAACCTTATCATTTAGATTTAACTTTAAGTTATATAATTTTACTTTTACAGTATCTTTTTGTGTTCTTATAATATAAGGTTAATAAACTTACTATAACAAGACAAAAGAACCCCAAGTTGTTTATTATTAATATATATAACATTATCTAAGTCATTTGGCCGAACCTTAGATTTTTAGGAATCAAATAACAATTAATAATATAATATTTGTTTTAAAAACATTTTTATGTCAATTTTGACACTATTTAGTAATTGATTTTTGTAAAACTCATATCAGAATTATTAGTTCTAAAAAAGTTAATTACATCAATACTAACATGTCATATTAATCTCTAAAATTATGGGAATTCATAAAAAGTCTCAAATTACAATTATTTGGGTATTTATAACATCAATTATGAAAATATTTCATTAATAAGATAATTACTGTATCATCATTGTGTCATAAATAAATTAAATTATTTAATTTATAAAAATTAAAAATAAACTACCATTATTTAGGAAATAGTGTTAGATTTCTAATGAATATTTATAGTCGAATTTATCTTATGTATAACCCTATATTAAAAATTATTTACTTATTAAACATTGATTTTAACTATTTTAACCCTTCTTTAAATAAATTAATAATAAATGTCGTAATCTAATCCAAGTGGGCCTAAATGGTAATATTTTATTCATAAGGTTGTTTTTGGTAGAATTACACTTATCTAATAGAATATGGACATGTGTTAGGGTAATAATAATATCATTTTTACCCTTAATTGCCTTATTTACTTTTAACCGTGTTAAATAGAAGTAAATAGTCACTATTCACCAAAAATTATTTTCATCTCATTGAACCACATTTTACTTACTAACATCAACCGTGTCTCTTGGATTTTTGAAATTACACTCATAGAAGCGGTAAAATTATGTTTTATGTAAATTTGCAAATTCTCCTAGGAGGTGGGTAAAAGACGGTGAAAAGTTCAATAAAATTTTTATATATCTAAATTTTTTATAAAATTACTCAATGAATTAAATTGAACTTATATAGGTATTATGTATCAATTTTTCCCTAAAATAAATTTAAATAAAATAAATATTATTTAAATAAAAATTCGGTTTTTAAATAGTAACCCATTGTTTTCACTATTCATCAAAAATTGAAAGTTTCCTGAAAAATACCAAAATTTCACCCTAGGATAATTTCGATATTCCGAATCCAAAAATGAAGTCCATTTTGAAAAATAAAATTTACAAAATTTCAAAAAGTGGTTATTACTATTCATAACGGCTAGTTTTAATAATACTTTAATAGCATATCGTTGTTTAGTAAAACTCGGTATTGCGTACGACGCAAGCTATCGAGGAAGGTCGCAATTCCGTGTAAAGCAAGACAAGATAGTGTTGTGTGTAGTGAAAGATTCCTTTGATGATTTATATAAAATAAAAACAAAATATCTCTTATAAAAGTCTCAGGTGTTACAAAATTGAAATAAAAATGATGAAATAAAACCCTGAGAAAATTTCCTTACTACTTGGGATTAGGTGATCTTTGTTTACCGTACAGCAGTGGCACCTGGACGTCATCCCCGGGTGGCTCAAACGGCCGAGGCCCAACAGATTCAGGCATTCGATCAGTTGAGGATTGACCGAGAGGGGGAAGATAGCCAGTGGAAGAAGACTCTCCGTTCTTTCCAGTGGCAAACCCTCAAGAAGTATGAGGGTAGTACTTCGGACACAGAGATAGAGGGGTGGATTGAGGATCTAGGGATCACTTTTACCTTGATCCATGCTCCGAGGGAGTACTCAGTTCCCCTAGAAGTTAGTCAGCTGAGAGGTGCGGCGCGACAGTGGTGTACGTTCTACCTCAGAGAGAGGATAGAGGCAGAGGTTTTGTGGGCTGACTTTGAGAAGGAATTCCGAGAGGAATTCCTTTCTTCCATGATCAAGGCGGAGAAGCAGCATGAGTTACTCTCCCTTAAGCAGGGGAGTATGTCAGTACGAGAGTTGGGGATCAAGTTCAAGGGTCTCCTGTGCTTTGCTTCGGATCTCTTTCAAGATGAGGAGTCTCGGGCGAGACATTTGGAGGAGGTGCTTCGTCCTTCGCTCTAGTATCTTGTATCCCCATTCACCCTCCCGATGTACATGGAAGTACAGAAGAAGACAAAAGTTTTAGAGCGGATGCACTCTCTGGGAGGTGCACCACGTGAGGGGATCCAGCCAGGTTCATTGAAGGTGAAGGCAGTTAGAAGCAGCTCTCCTACGACGGGACCTTCCAGGTTCAGGCCAGTGGGGAGCAGGCCCCAGTACTTCCAGTTCAGATCTTTAGGTCCTCGTCCCTTTTTCATGAGCCCAGGACCGAAGTATTTTTTTGTGGAGGTTTCGGGCATGTTCAGAGTCGGTGGCCGACCCGAGCACAATACGGTGGAGGTGGGTAGGTTCAGCGCCCACCTCAGCAGCACTAGTTGCCAGCGAGGCCCTTCCAGTAGTAGCAGGACTGTGCTCCTCCAAGGGCAGAATTTGCGGGAGGAGGCCGACCTCAGGGTGCTCCAGTTTTGTTCATAAAGAAGGCAGATGGTGTTCTCAGGCTATTCATAGACTCCCGATGGTTGAACAAGGTAACATTCAACAACCATTACCCCCTTCCAAGGATAGATGATCTCTTCGACCAACTGAGGGGAGCATGTTGGTTTTCTAAGATTGATCTACGATTGAGATATCATCAGCTGAGGGTAAAGGACAATGACATCTCGATGACGGATTTCAGGTGCAGGTATGGGAACTTTGAGTTTGTATTGATGCCATTTGGAGTTACAAATGCACCGGCCGTGTTCATGAGACTTATGAAACTTGTCTTCCGAGAGTTTCTGGACCGGTTCATCGTTGTGTTTATCGATGACATCCTGATCTACTCAAGATCAGAGGAGGAGCACGTGAGCATCTCAGGGCAGTCTTGGAAGTCCTTCGACACCACCATCTTTACGAGAAATTATCGAAGTGTTATTTCTTGACACAATAAGTACACTTCTATGGGAATGTAGTGTCTCAGCATGGAGTGTCAGTGGAGCCGTAGAAGGTGGAGGCAGTTGTTTCTTGGGCGGCACCCAAGAGCATGGTAGAAGTTCGTAGTTTCCTGGGGTTGGCAGGCTAGTATCGGAGGTTTGTTTCGGACTTCTCTCGAGTTGCTACTCCATAGAAAGCTTTGAGTAGGAAGAACTTGGTCTTCCTATGGAGTGAGAAATGACAGAAGGATTTTGACTACCTGAAGGAGAAGTTGGTCAATGATCCCGTACTCAGGTTTCCAGGGGAAGGGTTGTTGTATGTGGTGTTTTATGATGTTTCTAGCCTTGGTCTAGGGTGTGTGCTGATGCAGAAGAAGGGAGTGATCTGTTATGGGTCTAGGAAGTTACGCCCTCACGAGCGTAACTATGCCACCCATGACCTAGAGCTTGCAGTAGCAGTGTTCACACTGATGTTGTGGCGACATTACATCCTTGGGGAGCGCTTTGTGGTCTTCTCAGATCACAAGAGCCTGCGTTATATCTTCTCCCAGTGTGACCTAAATCTGCGGCAGTGGAGATGGGTCGAGTTTCTCCAAGACTATGACTTTGAGATATCTTACATTGATGGTAAGGGCAATGTTGTGGCTGATTCCCTAAGAAGGAAGTTACATCAGTAAGTGGTTCGGGAATCTGTTGAAGCTTGGAAGGCTATGGGAGAGTCGGCTGCCTTGCACTTAGATGCAAGGGTAGAAGGTTTTAGAGGTTGTTTGTTTCAGATGACGGTGCAGTCCTCCTTTTTGCAGCAGGTGGAAGAGTCTCAGTGGGGGGACTCCGAGACGGAAGTAATGCGGGATCGTGTCGATCAGGGAAATGCACCCAAAGGATGGTTAGAGGACAGCCGACATCAGATGCTTTTCCATGGAAGGTTGTTTGTTCCGGAGGCGATGCATGAGGGAGTTCTCTGTGAGTTCCATAGCTCAGCCTTGGCGGTACATCCAGAAGTTTAAAAAATGTACCGAGGCTTGAGGGAACAGTTTTGGTGGCCCGGGGGAAACAGGCAGTGGTGGAGTTTGTGGCTAATTTCCTAGTGTGTCAGAAAGTGAAGGTTGAACACTGTGTTCCCAGTGGTATTTTTCATCCTTTATATGTACCCGAGTGAAAGTGGGATGAAATATCAATGGACTTCATCACAAGACTACCTTGAGCTCAGGGTGGTTATGATGCTATCTGGGTAGTGGTGGATCGATTGATGAAATCATCTGACCTCTTAGCAATTAAGGAGTCAGGCCCGGTGAGTACCTTAACACAGAGGTAAGTAGACGAGGTGGTGTGTTTGCATGGAGTTACGAAGACTATCGTCTCATATCGGGATACTAGGTTTACCTCATGAGTCTGGAGGGGGTTACAGCATGCTTTTGGCACCCAGCTACGGCTTAGCACTGCTTTCCACCCCTATACCGATGGAAAGACAGAGCAGACTATCCAGACGTTGGTGGAAATTCTGCGAGCATGCATTCTGGATTTTGTAGGATCATGGGTACGACACTTTCCTTTAGTAGAGTTTGCCTACAACAACAGCTTCCACTCTACTATTGACATGGAACCGTTTGAGGCTTTGTATGGAAGACAATGTCGTTCACCCATTTTCTGGGAAGAGGATGGTGAGACAGGTGCCCTTGGGCCAGAGGTAGTACAGAGCACCACGGAGAATGTCCATCTTGTATGTGAGAGGATGAATGCAGCTCAGGACCGACAGAAGTCTTATGATGACCGTCGGAGGAGGCCCTTGGAGTTCGAGGTGGGAGATCATGTGTTCTTGAAGGTTTCCCCTCGATGGGGGCAGCGGAGGTTTTGGAGAGGGAGAAATCTCTCACCTAGGTTCATCGGACCTTTTGAGGTGCTGAGGCGAGTCGGCGAGGTGGCATATCAGCTAGCCCTGCCAACTCAGTTGGAGAAGGTTCATGACATCTTCCACGTCTCCCAGCTACGTCGATACTTACACGAAGCCTCTCACGTTATCGACTGGGGAGAGTTAGATATGGGAGACAATGCGACCTTCTAGGAATGACCAGTCAGAATCGAGGATCATAAAGAGAAGGTTCTCTGTGGACGAACCATGCCCTTGGTCCGTGTGTTGTGGAGGTATGATGGCCTCGAGGAGAGAACTTGGGAGCGGGAGGCCCAGATTCATGTTCAGTACCCAGAGTTGTTTTGACTTGTGTTTTCCCTTGTTCTTCTGAGCTTTGTTTTGATGGTATACTTTGTACCTTTGATATATGGAATTCATGGAATGTCGGTTGTGAGTCGTTTTGTTTTCCTTGTTCTCTGGAAGTGTGTAACATTTCCGGATATGTGTAGAAAAGGGGAACCCCAATCCTTAATCGAGACGCATTAATGCGGATGCGATTGAACCCTTTTTGGGGAGTCAGTGACACTTAAAGCGGATAATATCTCGATATGGGAGAAGGGATTCCCCAAGCCATGTGTTCGGGCAGTGTGTGGGTTGTATGGTGTTGGGGGCAGTGTAAGTTGGAAAATCCTAATATTTGAAAGTGGGAAGGACCAATTCTTAATCGAGACGCATTAATGCGGATGCGATTGAACTCGTGAAGGCGAGTCAGTGCCGCCTAAAGTGGATAATATCTTGACATAGGAGAGGGAATTACTAACACCTATGATTAGGGTTGTTGGTTGGGTTCCTATTATAACGAGAACCCTAAGAGGTATCTTGTTGGGTTCCACTCAGTTGGTTTTTGAATTCTCGTGGACAGGAATGTTTTAAGAGGTATCTGATGTAATGGCCTGGACCTCTCCGGCCCATTCCTTTGTCAAAAATAAGGCCACGAAGTGTTCTGGAGCGTAAAATGGACTTTTCCCACACTTTCTAGAATTTTGTATGTACACGCCGTGTAGTGTGAGTACATGCCGTGTACCACTTTTCCGGGTATACCTCGTGTTGATGGCCGTTTCCTTGCCATGTGAAATAAATGAGTACATGCCGTGTAGTGTGAGTACACTCCGTGTACCACTTTTCTGGGTATACCCCGTGTTGAAGGCTGTGTCGTTGCCATGTGAAATAAATGAGTACACGCCGTGTATCCAATACTACACGCCGTGTAGTCCCTTCCCGCGTACGCGTTATCGTGTGTTGACTAGTCAAGGACCGTGTGCCGTGTTGGAGCCGTGTCCTTGCCGTGTGAAATAAATGGGTACACGCCATGTACCTCGTACTACACGCCGTGTATTCCTTCCCTGCGTACGTGTTACCTCAAATCGTGTGTTGACCAGTCAACGGCTGCGAAGCCGTGTTGGAAGCCGCGTGGTGACCGTGTGAGATGGACGAGTACTCATAGTGTACCATAAAGTACACACCGTGTACATTTTCTTTTCTTTCCGATAAAAGGAGGGGTCCCCTCCTCCTTTTCAACTCACCTCTCTCCTCCCCATTCCTCTGAGCAGAGCTCTCCCAAGAGACTCGAAGGCTCATTTTCTTCCATAACTTCTTCGTCCGAGCTCCGATTTACGATCCGTCAGTGGCCATGGGATCGTAACAACGTGGAGGAACTTCCGAGATTGGATCTGTTGTATTTACTTCAGACTTTCCTTTCAAAATTAAACCCAAGTAGGTTTTTCTGGGACTCGACAGAGGTGAAAGACACCAACAGACATCTTATAAGGTTGATCTGAGGAAGCATTGTGATCAGAACCTGTTGAGGTAGGGATCTTACCTTCACCTCTCTAAATTGTGAATCATGCGGGGTGGGTATCCTCTTGTTTTCATGAGAAACAGTTGAACCATTAAATAACGATAATAACTGGTTAAAGAACGGGGATGGGGAAGTTGTTATGTTTATCTTGTATCATGTGATATTATCTTGTGAATTAAATGGTCTTATTCCTACTAAAAATTACGGTCGTTGGGGGCCTTTGCTTGAGAAATTATATGTTTCCCTATCTTCTATACCGTTTTTGTGAATGAAACCTTGTGGAATGTGGAATTTGGGTAATCACGTAAAGTTGGATGATTAAAATCTGGAACCCTTGTGTGATCACCTCGGTTAAAAAAAATGGAATAATGAACATGTGGGTTTTGGATTGGTTGCTGGCGTGTAAAAGGGAGGGGTGAATCCTGGGTTGTTAAAAATAGAATGGGCAGTAGGGCTGCGGTAAATGATGTTAAAGGGGCGATGATGTGGAATGAAACTTGTTTTGTGGGTTGTAGTGCATCAGATGAGTAGCGGGTCTGCGATAAGATGTATCAAGGGATGATGATATGCGGTGTGGTTATGGTTATGGTGGATGGAAGCAGGACTGCAGGGATGGGTTGGAATGTGAACGAACTATGGGTTGTGAATAATAAATAAAATGTGGAAGAGTTAATGGATGGTGGGGCTTGGTAACGGAATGGGAATAATAATTAATGGGGTTGGTTGGTTAATAAGAATGGATTTGTTGTGATTCTTGTGTTTCCTAACTTGATTTTGGATAGCAGGGATATGTTTTACGAACGATCGATGAGGTTGGTTGCAGATAGTTGCCCAGTAGTTAAGGAACTAACAAACTAATTCTGTTGAAACGTGAAAACCTGAATGGGGTTGCGGTTGTTTATTGTATGCATGCTTCATAGTAGCAGTGCTGAGGCATGTCCTCAGTTTCTCTGTTTAGAAGCCGTAGGTTGGGTTGTGTGTTTGGTATACATATATATATATATCTGTATCTCTTGTGTTTTATCGCACCCCACCCATGTTGAGAACATAGTGTCGAACACTCCCATTTCATGGGAGAGGGTTTTTTCCCCTTATTAATAGCTCCTTCCTGATCCTTCTTCCCTAAGCTGTGATGGCTTGAGGAAACCTTACACCTAAGACCCTTCAGGTAGGTTTCAATTGGGGTGGTTTTAGCCCAAGACTCTTCGGGAAGGTTTTACTGCTCCCAAGAATCTTTGGGATGAGGCCCAGGTGTGTGCGAGTGGGATACGTGGTTGTGAGGCCCAGGTGTGTGCGGGTGGGATACATGGTTGTGATGCCCAGGTGTGTGCAGGTGGGATACGTAGTTGTGAGGCCTAGGTGTGTGCAGATGGGATACGTGGTTGTGAGGCCCAGGTGTGTGCGGGCAGGATGTGCGGTTTGTGAGGCCCAGGTGTGTGCAGGCGGGGAGAGTGTGTCAGCATCAAGACGTTCACCGGTAGGAAGAGTAGCTAACTAATGGGAAATGGTGCGGGGTACCCAATACTCTTGTTCTTATATACTACTACTACCTGTTATGTTTATGTTTTTGGTGAGTGTGGCTGGTGAGGTTGGTTGGATTTATTTCCTTGCTAGGTTTATTCTATTGTTCTAACGGGACATTAGGATGTCTCCCCACCTGTGCATGAGAGAATTAGGCTTCCCTACTGAGTATACTTGTATGCTCACCCTACGTTTACTTTCAGGTTTCCAGGAAGACTACCAGGGCCGTGCGGGACCCTACTAGTCGGACCGTTGGAGTTGTTGCAGTTGTTGTACTCCTGTTTTCTTTTGGTATTGTACTTTGAGCTTTCATGTACTTTCACCTTGTGATAAAATTGTTTAAACATGCATGTGGGCTTGGTTTGTGTTTATTTTTCCATTACTTATTCCTCTTTCTTTTGGTTTTTGACTCATCCTATTTCCCGATCTTAAAATAATAAAAGGGTAATGCCTCATATATTTGCGAGAACTCATACCCTTGGTGCTAGTAGCCACTCCGGGGCCTACTGGAGGCGGGACTCGGGGGTCATTATCTCCCTTTCACCATTGCCAGCTCATGAGTGGCGTCTTTGGTGGGAGGGGTTCATGAAATCTTTATTCAGGAACCCTTTTTATAGTTTTTCATTTGATTCCAAATGGTTAATCTTGGTATATTTTTTTACACATACCTCATTACATATGATTTCTAAAATATGATATACATTTTTCTTTAAAAATATAACATTTCATGAACATTTATCTTCCCTCATTGTATTTTTTGTAATTTTCGTACTATTTTCATTAAAAAACATATGTGTAGTGAGTCCCCATTCACAATTCCAAAAAAGGGTATTCACCTAGATAAACGTAAATATAATTTATTAGGGACTTCCATGTATGTAAATGATACTCCTTAGTCATGGTAATATATTATATGAAATATGATCATATGTTGAATGATCTATGTTGTACAGTTATGCATTTAAATGATATGAATGTGATAGGTGGGCCATGATTTATTTTTTCACTATAATAAATTAGGTAATTTATTATCTCACGAGATTCCATTTATGGTGAACATGAGTTAATCCTATTCACATTATTTTGGGATGTGTGGGTGTCTATCTTTGTCTTATACTTGTGTTGTCAACTTTTATGTTTTTTCCACATTCCTATGTTGTCTTTGTTATTAAATATTTTATAATGATTTGATGTTTGATTTTATGATTATCATCAATATTATGTTACCTTAATATTCGTATTGAATCACATATATTACATTTATTTGGGTATTTTATGATTTTTCCCTTGATTAGATTTATAAACATACAATTTCTTATATGCATCCCTAGGTTATACCATATAATATTAGAAGATCAATGGACTTTAAACACTGACTGTGGAGATTTAAATAATATAGTTGTAACCATAATTCAAGTCATATCCCTACAAACATAATATCATAAATGAACATGGATTAATGATCTTATAAGTTTTTATTAAGTGTATCCTTATTTTAAAACTAAATAATTAATCTGTATTAAAATATGGGTTTCTATTGTTTGTATCTGTGATAAGTCTAGTTAATTTTTGGTTATGATTTGAAAATAATAGTGCTTTCATGGATAAGATTAAATGAAGGAAAACATCCCTATATTTTGGAAAAGTATATTTTAAGTGGCTTCCATGAAAATATATCTCTTTCTAGATACTACATGAGGATGTGGTTTAGGCACACTTATACCTAAGGTTAATAACCCCGAAATTAGTACAATTAGCTTGACTCGATAATCACCTAGTGCACAAAAATATTCATTGCTACCCAAGTGGTTTGAAACTCTTGGGGGAAATAATTTGGCATATTATCAAGCTCTTTATGAACTATTTAGAAGAAAATTTTCCTATAAGATTATATATTAGGTAACTGATCATGGATAACATAGATTAGAACCCGAGAATTCATAAGTTAATGAATATATGTCCTGGATGACTTATCTATTAAATGTTAATGGTATCTTGTTTATGATTCTAACATTTTATAAATACTCCTATATAATTTTCCCATTGATTTTAGTTAATTTATGGAAATGGGATAAACTAATTCAATAACCAATGCGAGGGGAAATGTAATGAAATTCAAAATGAGATTCCTAACCATATTGTAGAAAGAGTTTATAAAATCATGAAAATAAATTCTTAAATAACCATTGATTTGAAGGAAAAAAATTACAATGAATTCCTAAATTCCCTCATGAAATAGTATGTTTCGATTGAAAAATTTATGTGAAAAAGGACTCAAGGATTTTTTGGATACTCCCATTTATTAATAATAGAAGAGTCTATCAGTTGAATTGAAAATATCATATCAGACCTATAATGCTCTGAGAAAGAAAATATATTTCTAGTTGTTTATAACATGGAGGTTGAAGCTGATAAATAGTGGATACTGATAAAATAAAATATCAAGGAGGAAATTAAAGCGATATAGTACAATGATTTCTAGGGATTATTTTTTATTAAAATATTTTAATCACACTCTATGAAATAAAATGGAGATGTATTTCATTATCCATAGTCAAAATGATGACGAATCCTTTATGTTTAATATATAAAGCATCCAATGTCAGGCATGATATGACTACCACATTTTAATCTCCCTAAAAGGTAAATTTGGATAATAGTATAGATGAGTTAATTTAATCTTAATGTAGTGTGTAACTTTAACTATCATAAAAATAAAATTTATATAAAAAGGAATATATCCTAAAATCATGAAGTGTTACACACACACAAACACACACACACACACACATAGATATATATATTAACTTTTTTTACTAGTGATATAATGATTATTACTTGGTATGGGAAAAACACAAAATCAACTTTTATGATTAAAAATATATTTTTATAAAAATGTATTATGTGTTATGGATATTTATATTAAAATTTATTACGATAAAATGTATATGTTCAATCCATATAATGGGTTTTAATTTTTTGAATCATCAGGTAAAAATTTGGTTATAAATTCAATTTAATTTCTGTTATGAAAAAAACACCTTACCAAGAAAAAAGGTGGTCACCTTGGTAAAGGACAGTCTAAGACAAAAATTATTAATTAATGGGTAAAGAAAAAACATATCACAAAATTATATTTTTTAGGACTGTATGAAAAATATATATATGTAACCTTACCAAATATCTAATATTTTTCCAGTTTTACGTCACATTCCATGTAAAAAGTCATTATTTATACATTATTGAATTTTTGTTTGAAAAAATTCCACTCAAGCACACATATAAAAATATTCATCATCTATCCAATTAAACCCACACATTTATAAATATAATCCCTTGAATAATTTCCCAAATTATTTGACAAATAAACCTCAACCATTTATTGGATCCTCTTGTCACATTAGAAAGTCCCAAATCCCTCATTTAAAAGAGGTACTTTAAGTGAAGATTAAATTATTCAATGAAAGTGATATATTTTCCTTAATCATTTGTAATTATAATATTTTTATATATATTCAAAAATATTATTTAATAGTAGAATAATATAATTAATTCATTAATATTATATAAAAATTAGGTCATTAAAATTCAATGGTATGTTTTTACAAATTCACATATTATAACACTTCTTATTTTGGTCGGTTTAACCATCAAAATGAAATATGTTATTATATTTACATAATGAATGACTAAGAAAATATAAATATAGGTAATATTGTATAATAGTGACTAATTTTATATGTTTTAATTACACTTCAATGGTAACATTCCCCTGTATATTCACTAATAAATTCAATTACACAATCACCCAAAATTTGATTATATGTATTCAATAAGAAGAGTCCCTATATGTTTTAGAAAATTGTCATGGGAATATAGAACTGCACAAAAGACATGTTCCAAGTCTTTTTATAAATTTTATAGATAATAAACCCAAACTCATAGATAAATCACAAGGACTTGAAAGTCCTATCTCGAGGGATAAATGGAATAATTAACACCTAAATCATAATATAAAGAACAATATAAAATGTGGGTTACAAAATATTATTGAATTAATGGTATTAATTAATGTTTAAATTCATTAGGGTTTTTGCATATAAATAGTTGACCAAAATTTATTATAAAATGAACTATATAAGCTCAGACAAAGTATTTGTATGAGTTATGGGTTTAATATAAAATTTATCATTTAAATAATGATTATATATGTAGAAGTACCCATTTAGAGAAATTTTATGTTTTTTTCATTAAAACACAATATTTTATCTTCTTTATTAGTTATCTATTTAATTTACTTTTCTTTTTTTACCTTTTTATCTCCTATTTTGTCTATATCTCAACAAAATCGTTTCATGTAAGTTGCGGTGTCGTTGTCTCGTATTTTTGAGTGGAAATCTTTCCCCTCCATGTTTGTATTTGTTTATATTGTATAATGGATTTCATTACCTATATCTTTATAATTTCATAAGTAATATTTCTATTGAATTTTACTATGTTTACAAAAAAGTTAAAGTATTCTATTTTTAATATTTTCTGTATGATTCATTTTATATTTAGTACGACTTCCAATAAATTTTTTTTAATGGAATTAGTTTTTTTCCTTCCTTAGGAAATCAATTATCATTCATTATCTTCAATTTTCATTATGAATATCCCTTTCCAAATTTTTATGGTTTTATAATGTAATTCTTATTCTCATTTTCTGGTAAAATATTTTATATTATGAAAAAAATTCATCAAAAAGAAAAAGATATTTTATCTTATTTTTGAAATTATTTTTCTACTTCTATGATAACATATTTATAATCTCTATTTGTAAAAAACCCCTTCATTTTATTGAACATTTTGTTCCTTTTAATGCTTTTTTTTCTGAATGACTTTTTTCACAAACAACACCTTCCAGAAATGAAGCATGATACATTTTATTGTTAAACATTTTACTGTGAATTTAAAACATTAATACATTATATGAATAAAACATGAAACATCATTAAGAATACTATAAGAGGAATAAATACATAAGTGAAAATGGACCATAATATTATAAAATCATAATCCTTATGGTTTTTGGGAAACATCATAATATTGATTACAAAAACTAAAATATTTCATATTCATAGAAGTATTATATACATATAGAGAGAGAGGTAAGTAATTGAACAAGATGATTTATTCGATGAATACATATACTGAAAATTAAATTTTTAATTCTATGATATTTATAAAAATAAATGTTGGGGGAGATGAATAATTTATTTAATATGATTCAGATAAAATTATTTAATGTTAAAATGATATTTAGAAATCTATATTTTTAAGATATTTTTTACTATTATGTTAATAAATTAAATTTATTCTTTTTTAAGGAATGATATTATGTAATTATTCAATGTATGAAAAAAATTGACAGAAATTTAATTGTTATTTATATGAAAAAGGACTAGGCATACCTAATTTTTAAAAAGATAATTTTTTATAAAAATATTTTTGATATCGATTATAATGACCCATACTTTACACACATTGTTAAAACTTCAAAATTGAAGTAGAATTATTACAACATATAACAAAAACACGAAAGGACCATATAGGTATAGTGTCTTTAGAAACTGGAAAGCATAAACAACTGGTTCATAAAGCATCTACTTTGCCTCCCATTTATTTCATCGTATCTAGAGTCCCTTTTTGGCATATTCTACTTAATAACCTTCTTCCTGACCTGGGGAAATAAAACATACAAAAGGGTGAGCTAAAATGCTCAGTAAGGGTAAACAAAAGAAATATCAATCACATCATATACATAAGAACATAACTTTTGGAAATCTTAACCTGCAAAAGAGATCATAATTTCATAACATGGGATAAATCATAGTAGTGAAATGTAATCGAAATAATCATAACATAAAACATGAAACTTTGTGGAATACACACATAATCATAGAGAATCATTTCTTATTATTCAAGACTCATTTCCAAGACTATCTTAGTGGAAAAAGTCCATTTCTGAACCGAGTCACCCTCATTTCAGTCCTGTTTCACTGAACCGGTATAACCTACCATTCCAGCCATGTCTATCTCATGAGATATAAAATCATTACCCAATGCATTGGAGGGAGATATATGTCCCACCCATATCATGATGATACCATTCTTATGTGTGCCACAAAATCATAAATCATACATCATTGCATAACCCATGTAGTAAAAATGGGATTCTTAAACAACATGACATTAAAAAAAAATTCATATAAGATAAATGAATTCAAAAAAATAATTCCATCACAACATAATCAAATCAATGAAATAATAGGGATAGAAACATAACACTATATTATCTTAGATGGAAAATAATTTTGATAAATCACTTGAACTCCATTCTTAAGGAAAATATCCTTTCTACTTCAAAAACACTTTTCCTTTCTTAACATGTCATTCAATTATAAACTAAAAGAAGTTGGTTAAAAATAAACTTCAAAATTTGGAAAGGAAGCTTCTTGGAAAAAAATGTCTTAAAAGTCCATTCATGTCGTATAAGTTAAAAAAACATTCTTCTCGTAATTTTGTCGGAAAAGTCAAAAAGTACCTCGTACGACAAATGACAAAAGATTCCTTTCATATCTTTTACTAATACTCACCGAAGGGTAAAATTGGATATAAAATATTGTATAAGGATATAAATATTACATATTGAGGAAACATGGATGTGGATGATAAAATACACCCCAGTAAATAACAAAGTATAAACAATCTCTAATAAAAAATGAGATTGTGATATTTTCCCTTACCTTAGGTCCGATATGCTTTGTACGTGTCCGAACCTCCTGTATAATGATTTAAATAATGTTATTGACTTATTCCAGAATCATTATTATTTTTATGATGTCATATTTGGTCATATTCTTAGTTTCTTAGTAGTAATATTTCATTGTTACTTGTTATTCGGGTGTTTATAACTTTTTGTTCTTATGCGTGTTTTGTCGAATAAATTCTTATTATTATATTTAGGTTATAGATACCACATTTCCAGAATGGTATTAGTGTAATATATATCATATTCATTCATTCAATTTCATTTATATAATCATTATGAAATGAAGATCATGTAGAACGAGTCGCATCACATCGTGGAGACAGTATTCCGTACGTACGCACGAGTGATGATATCGTTCCTATGATCGTGGAATTTTATTGTATTTATACTATTTAATAATCATTATCACTTTATAATAGTCACATATAGTCATTATTTACACCATTATACCCATCCAAGTATGTTGGTGGTGGAAAATAGATTACACCACGGCGTGGAGACGGTATTCCATACGTACGCACGCGCGGTGATTTCTTTTTCCGTAGGATGGATAGATGGTGAAATAGGGTTGTTTCATACTTATAATAACATATACGTATATGATTGATACTTATTTTATTACTTCATAATGAAAAAACTAAAGAAGAAGAAGTGGAAGAACAAATAAAGATGAAAGAATCGGTAACAGACATTACCTCTTCATTGAAGTGCTTCTTTGAGACCTACTTTTAGGGCACTAAAATTGGTCTTTGATGAAGACCAGGACCTCTAATATGTATATAGTTAAGTGGATAGGAGAAAGTGGAAGGGGTTGTCTGAGCTTGAAGGCTCAAAGTGGTGTGAGGAAGAGAGGGAGGAGGTTTCTTTTTATAAGGGAGGAGAGGGGAACCTTTCGAATAACTAAAAATATTATTTTATTATAAAGTCAAGTTTGGTTTTAAATATCTCCAAATTGATTTATTTCGAGGCTAAGGTGGGTATGGGTCGAAATCCTCTCATCCAATAGAATTTAGACAAGTTTAGGTTCCTATTTTAACCTTATCATGTAGATTTAACATTAAGTTAAATAATTTTACTTTTACCATGTCTTCTTGTGTTCTTATACTATAAGGTTAATAAACTTACTATATCAAGGCAAAAGAACCCCAAGTTGTTTATCATTAATATATATATCCTTATATAAGTCATTTGGAAAAAAATTAGATTTTTAGAAATAAAATAACAATTAATAATATAATATTTATTTTAAAAACTATTTTATGTCAATTTTGACACTATTTAGTAATTGATTTTTGTGAAAATCATAACAGAATGATAAGTTCAAACAAAGCTAATTAAATCAATACTAACATGTCCTATTAACCTAGAAATGTAGTGGAATCCATAAAAAGTCTCAAATTATATTTATTTGGGTATTTATAACATCAATTATGTTAATATTTTATTAATAATATAATTACTGCATCATCGTTGTGTCATAAATAAATTAAATTATTTAATGTCTAAAAATTACAGATAAAATACCATTATGTAGGAAATCTTTTTATTTTTCTAATGAATATTTATAGTCTAATTTATATTATGTATAACCCCATATTAAAAATGATTTAGTTATTAAACTTTGATTTTAACTATTCTAACCCTTCTTTAAATAAATTAATAATAAATGTCCTAATCTAATTCAAGTGGGCCTAAATGGTAATATTTTATTCCTAAGTTTATTTTTAGTCGAATTACACTTTTACAATAGAATTAGGACATGTGTTATGTTAATAATAATATCATTTTTACCCTTAATTACCATATTTACTTTTAACGGTGGTAAAAAAAGTAAAATGTTACTATTCACAAAAAATTATTTTCATCTCATTGAACCACATTTTAGTCCTTGATATTAACCGTGCCCCTCGGATTTTCGAAATTCCACTCACAGAAGCGGTAAAATTATGTTTTATGAAAAATTCAGTTTTTTTAACTACCATTTAGTGGTTTCACTATTCATCAAAAATCGAAAGTTTTCAGAAAAATACCAAAATTTCACCCTAGGATAATTTCGATATTATGAATCCAAAAATGAAGTCCATTTTGAAAAATAAAATTTATAAAATTTCAAAAATTGGTTATTACTATTCATAACCGCTAGTTTTAATAATATTTTAATAGTATATCGTTGTTTAGTGAAACTCGATATTGCGTACAACGCAAGCTTTAGAGGAAGGTTGCGATTTAGTGTAAAGCATGCCAAGCAAGTGTTGTGTGTACAAAAAGATTCCTTTGAGGATTTATATAACATAAAAGTCTCGTGTGTTACATTCTACCCCCCTTAAAATGAATTTCGCCCTCAAAATTCGTCACTTTGTAACAAACAGACGAGGATACCTCTCCATCATCATATCCTCAAGCTCCAATGTATCTTCTTCTAATTGGTGGTTTCTCCATAAAACATTCCCCAATCGGGTGGTCTTGTTTCATAGGAATTTTTTCACTAAGATCCAGAATCTTTATCAGTTGTTCTTCATATGAAAGATCTTTCTCTAACGGTACAACTTCCGAGCTGAGTACATGTGAAGGATCAGGTATGTACTTTCTCAGGAGAGATACATGGAACACATCGTGAACTTGAGATTGATTCGGTGGAAGCGCCAATCGGTAAGCTACCTTCCCAACACGATCCAGTATTTCGAAAGGACTGATATATCTAGGGCTCAACTTCCCCTTATTTCCAAATCTCATGACCCTCTTCCAGGGAGATATTTCGTAAGAACACTTTATCACCCACTTCAAACTCTAGGTCATTTCTTCGGTTGTCGGCATAACTTTTCTGTCGACTCTGAGCTGCTCTGTTTTGTTGTTGAATATATTTGACCTTTTCTACCATTTCATCAACGAGATCAGGTCCTAATAGTTTTTTCCCCAACTTCATCCCAGCAAGTTGGAGTCCTTCATTTCTTTCCATAGATAGCTTCATAAGGAGACATCTGAATACTGGAGTGAAAGCTATTATTATAAGAAAATTCCACCAATGGTAGGTGTTGATCCCAACCACCTTTAAAATCCATAGAGCAAGATCTCAACATATCTTTTAGAGTTTGAATTGTTCTCTCAGTCTAACCGTCTGTCTGAGGATGATAAGTAGTGCTGAAACTCAACTCTGTATCCAGAGTATGCTGAAGAATTTTCCAGAACATCAAGGTAAATCTTGGATCCCATTCAGATATAATAGAAAGTGGTACTCTATGCAATCTTACCACTTCCTTTACATATATCCTGGAAAGCTGATCCATAAAGAAATCCTCTCTAATAGCAATGAAGTGTGCAGACTTGGTATGACAATCAACAATGACCCAGATAGCATTATTGCCTTTGGATGTTTTAGGAAGTCCTATGACAAAGTCCATAGTGATGTTTTCCCATTTCCATTCGGGTATGGGTAATGGTTGTAACATCCCCTTAGACTTTTATCTCTCATCTTTAACTTGCTGACAAACCAAGCATCGAGAGACATATTCAACAACATCTCTTTTCATGCCATCCCACCAGAAGTACTCTTTCAGGTCCCTATACATCTTCGTGCTTCCAGGATGAATAGAGAATGAAGAACTATGAGCCTAATCTAGCAGCTCCTTCTTTAATTCAGGGATGGTAGGAACACAAACTCGATTCCTGAACTTTATTATCCCATCACAATCAAGGTTGAATTCAGGAACATTTCTCACCTTCTTTTGTAACTCAACATCTTCTTTTTGTGCCTCTTTAATCTTCACATGTATAGATGGTTGAACATTCATTTGAGAAAGATAAGATTTTTCCCCTTCCGTTATAATTCCATGATCCATCCATTGTAAATCCATAAATATTGGATCTTTTGTGATCCTCATCATGGATAAACTGGCATGGTCTTGTCGACTTAATGCATCTTCCACCTTGTTTGCTTTCCCAGGGTGGTAATGGATTGAGCAGTCGTAATCCTTAATCATCTCCAACCATCTTCTTTGGCGCATATTCATCTCCTTTTGTGTGAAAATATACTTTAAACTTTTATGATCAGTATAAATGTCACACCTTTCTCCATAAAGATAATGCCTCCAAATCTTTAATGCAAATATTACCACAGCTAACTTCAAATCACGAGTTGGGTAATTTTGCTCATGTATTTTCAACTGTCATGAGACATAAGCTATCACCATATCATTTTGCATAAGGACACACCCCAATCCCTTCTTGGATGCATCACTGTAGATCACAAACCTTTCTCCACTACAAGCCAGTGTGAGCACAGGTGCACTGGATAACCTTCTTTTCAACTCCTTGAAATTCTCTTCACATTATTCCGTCCAAACAAACTTAACTCCTTTACAAGTCAACTTGGTGAGTGGATTAGATAATCGTGAAAAATTGTTCAAAAAACATCGATAATATCCAGCCAAACCAAGAAAACTTCGGATCTCAGTCACTGTTGTTGGTCTCGACCGTCTTTCGATAACCTCTGTTTTTTCTCGATCCACAGATATCCCCTCTTTTGAGATTATGTGACCGAAAAATGAAACTTTTTGAAGCCAAAATTCACACTTGGTAAATTTGGCATAAAGCTTCTCCTTTCTTAGGGTCTTCAATATAATTCTCAAGTGATCTTCATGTTCTTCCTTACTCTTTGAATATACAAGAATATCGACTATAAAGAGTACCACAAACTGATCAAGATAGTCTCTAGATACTATATTCATCAGATCCATGAAGATAGCAGGGGCATTAGTAAGACCAAATGGAATCAATATAAATTCATAGTGTCCATACCTTGTACGGAAAGCTGTCTTTGGTATATCCTCCCTTTTGAACCTTAATTGATGATACCCTGAACGAAGATCAATCTTGGAAAAGTATTGAGCTCCGCGTAGTTGGTCAAATAGGTCATCAATGCACGGGAGATGATATTTGTTCTTGATAGTGATCTTGTTAAGTTCTCGATAATCAATGCAGAGTCTCATTGATCCATCTTTCTTCTTAACAAACAGAACAGGTGCTCCATAAGGTGACACACTAGGGCGTATGAACCCCTTATCAAGATTCTCTTGGAGTTGCTTCTTCAATTCCTGCAACTCAATTGGGGCCATTCTATAAGGTGTCTTTGAAATAGGAAAAGCACCCGGTACGAGTTCTATTGAAAACTCAACTTCACAATTCGGTGGAAGACCCGGTAATTCCTTCGGAAAGACATCATCAAACTCCCGTACAATGGGAATATTCTTAATCGTGAGTTTCTCACCAACCATTTGAGATAAATAACCTTCATTTAGTGGAATCGATACCCATAAAATGGAAGAAATTTCCACAGGAAGGTTATGTTCATCCTTGCATCGATAGACAGTCATAGATTGATCTGGAATATGAAATGTGACTTCACTTCTTTGGAAATTGATATGGTCTCCATGTAGAGAAAGACAATCCATGCCATGAATCACATCAAATTCCACTATAGGAAGGATCACAAGATTTTCAGGAAGCACTTTCCCAAAAACTTTAATCGGAGAAGAATTATAAACTTTTGATGCGACTGTTGTGCCATTAGGTGTTGTCACAGCTAACTCAACATCTAATTGTTAAGGTAATACGGTGATACCCATAGAAAATTCTTCAGAAATAAAAGAGTGGGTGGATCCAAGAACAAATAAAACATTTGCTACTTTAGAGTGGATGGTAAGTGTACCTTTCATCACATCATTATCGTACTCTAAATCGCTGATAGAAATTGCATGTGACTTTCCTTTGTCTTTAGCCTTAAGAGTTTGTTGACGTCGACCATCATCATAAACTCTTGGATTAGGGAATTTATTGGCATAATGTCCCATCTCCTTGCACTTGAAACATTGAAGTGTAGTAGGTTCATTCTGTGTATACCTTCCTTTGTTTGCATCATTAGACATCTTCTTCCCATCATCGTGGAATTCAAATTCCTGATGACCTTCCTTTCCACATTTGAAACATTTACTTGTCCCTTTAAGACAACTCCCTCCACGTTTCTTTCCACACTTTGAGCATAAGGGAAAGCTCATCTTATTTTCAATGTTCTCTTTAGATTTTCCGTTGAATTCCATTTTCCTTTTCTTGTCAAACCCATATGACTGATGGGTTCCTCCAATCTCCATCTCAACTTTGAGAGCACATCGAACGATTTCCTCATAGCTATTGAAGTCCCTTATGGATAAGGCACTTCGAAGACTTGGTTTTAAGCCACTAAAGAATTGATCGATCTTACTCTCAGGTTGGATAATAATACCATAAGCGTACCTTGCAAGTCTTGTAAAATTTGCTTCTTAGGTACCAACAGATTCATCATCCTTTTGCTTCAGTTCAAGAAACTATTTCTCCATCTTTGTTCGGAGAATACTAGGGAAGTACTTATTGAAAAATAAGTTCTTGAACTCATCCCATTCCATGGAATCAATTTCATCCCTTTTCCTCGTATTCTTAATAAGATTCCACCATTGATCAGCATCACCTTCCAAAGGATAAAATGCTAAGATGACTTTATCATGCTCAGAAAATTGAAGAACTGAAAATATCTTTTCAGTAGTACTAATCCATTGTTCAGCAACTAATGGATCAGTAGACCCGTTGAATGAAGGAGGACGTTGTCTCATGAATGATTCAATAGAATGTTGCTCCTTCCTTTGCTCGTTTGGAAGTCCTGGATGATTCACAGCTTGAGAAAGTTGTGTGAGCATGGCTACAAGATTTTGCATTCCATCTCCCATAACGTTTGGTTGCTCAGGGGGACAATCATTGCATTTCCCGTCGCATTCCGCATTAACACGGTTCCTTCGGGTTCCAGCCATTGACTAAAACCAAGAAGAATAGTGCGAGCAACACTAATTATAATAGGAAAACCACATAATCAAGAATCAAATTTCACACTTAAGGTCTTATCCTAGGTTATTCATGGACATTTCTAAAACACTAAGATTGTGTTCTATGCTTAGAATTAACCTTAGGGTTCTTTCTAAGGCTTTCACATCCTAGTTTCTAAAGGTTGACTATACCTTTACTCTGATACAAACTATAATGACCCATACTTTACACACATTGTTAATACTTCAAAATTGAAGTAGACTTATTACAACATATAACAAAACCACGAAAGGACCGTATAGGTATAGTGTCTTTAGAAACTAGAAAGTATAAACAACTGGTTCATAAAGCATCTACTTTTCCTCCCATTTATTTCATCATATCTAGAGTCCCTTTTTGGAATATTCTACTTAATAACCTTCTTCCTGACCTGGGGAAATAAAACATACAAAAGGGTGAGCTCAAATGCTCCGTAAGGGTAAACAAAAGAAATATCAATCACATAATATACATAAGCACATAACTTTTGGAAATATTAACCTGCAAAAGAGATCATAATTTCATAACATGGGATAAATCATAGTAGTGAAATGTAATCGCAATAATCATAACGTAAAACATGAAACTTTGTGGCATACACACATAATCATAGAGAATCATTTCTTATTAGTCAAGACTCTTTTCCAAGACTATCATAGTGGACAAAGTCCATTTCTGAATCGAGTCACCCTCGTTTCAGTCTTGTTTCACTGAACCGATATAACCTACCCTTCCAGCCATGTCTATCTCATGAGATATAAAATCTTTACCCAATGCATTGGAGGGAGATATAGGTCCCACCCATCTCATAATTATACCATTCTTATGTGTGTCGCAAAATCATAAATCATACATCATTTCATAACCCATGTAGTAAAAATAGGATTCATAAACAACATTACATCATAAAACAATTCATATAAGATAAAGGAATTCATAACAATAATTCCATCACAACATAATAAAATCAATGTAATAATAGGGATATAAACAAAACCCTATATTATCTTATATGGAAAATAATTTTGATAAATCACTTGAACTCCATTCTTAAGGAAAATATCCTTTCTACTTCAAAAACACTTTTCCTTTCTTAACATGTCATTCAATTCTAAAATAAAAGAAGTTGATTAAAAATATACTTGAAAATTTGTAAAGGAATCTTCTTGGAAAAAAATGTTTTAAAAGTCTGTTCATGTCGTATAAGTTAAAAAAAACATTCTTCTCATACTTTTGTCGGAAAAGGTAAAAAGTATCTCGTACGAAAAACGACAAAAGATTCCTTTCATATCTTTTAATAAAACTCACTGAAGGGTAAAATTGGATATAAAATATTGTATAAGGATATAAATATTACATATTGATGAAACATGGATGTGGATAATAAAATACACCCCAGTAAATACCAAAGTATAAACAATCTCGGATAAAAATGAGATTGTGATATTTTCCCATACCTTAGGTCCGATATGCTTTGTACGTGTCTGAAACTCCTGTATAATTATTTAAATAATGTTATTGACTTATTCCAGAATCATACTTATTTTTATGATATCATATTTGGTCATATTCTTAGCTTATTAGTAGTAATATTTCATTCCTACTTGTTATTCAGGTGTTTATAACTTTTTGTTCTTATGTGTGTTTTGTCTAATAAATTATCTTTCTTATCTTTAGGTTATTGATACCTCATTTACATAATGGTATTAGTGTAATATATATCATATTCACTCATTCAATTTCATTTATATAATCATTATGAAATGAAGATCATGTAGAACGAGTCGCATCACATTGTGGAGACGGTATTCCGTACGTACACATGAGTGATGATATCATTCCTATGATCGTGGAATTTTATTGTATGTATACTATTTCAGAATCAGTATCACTTTATAATAGTCATATATAGTCATTATTTACACCATTATACCCATCCAAGTAAGGTGGTGGTGGAAAATAGATTACACCACGGCGTGGAGACGGTATTCAGTACGTACGCACGCGCGGTGATTTCTTTTTCCGTGGGATGGATAAATGGTGAAATATGGTTGTTTCATACTTATAATAACATATCAGTATATTAGTGATACTTTTTTTATTACTTCATAATGAAACAACTAAATAAGAATAAGTGGAAGAATAAATAAAAATGAATGAATCGGTAACAGACATTACCTCTTTTTTGAAGTGCTTCTTTAAGACCTTATTTTAGGGCACTAAAATTGGTCTTTGAAGAAGACCAGGACCTCTAGGATTTCTATATGGAAGTGGAGAGGAGAACTTGGTAGGGGTTGGCCGATATTGAAGGCTCAAAGTGATGTGAGGAAGAGAGGGAGTATGTTCCCTTTTATATGGGAGGAGAGGGGAACCGTTGGAATAACTAAAAATATTATTTTATTATAAAGTCATGGTCGGTTTTAAATATCTACAAATTGATTTATTTATAGGAAAAGGAGGGGATGGGTCGAAATCCTCTCATCTAATAGAATTTAGACAAGTTTAGGTTCCATTTCTAACCTTATCATGTAAATTTAACATTAAGTTAAATAATTTTACTTTTACAGTGTCATCTTGTGTTCTTATACTATAAGGTTAATAAACTTACCATATCAAGACAAACGAACCCAAAGTTGCTTATTAGTAATATATATAACCATATCTAAGTCATTTGGCCGAACCTTAGATTTTTAGGTATAAAATGACAATTAATAATATAATATTTGTTTTAAAAACTATTTTATGTCAATTTTGACACTATTTAGTAATTGATTTTTTGGAAAATCATAACAGAATGATAAGTTCGAAAAAAGTTAATTAAATCGATACTAACATGTCATATTAACCTAGAAAATTATTGGAATTCATAAAAAGTCTCAAATTATATTTATTTCGGTATTTATAACATCAATTATGTCAATATTTCATTAATAAGATAATTACTGCATCATCGTTGTGTCATAAATAAATTAAATTATTTAATGTCTAAAAATTACAAATAAAATACCATTATGTAGGAAATCTTTTTATATTTCTAATGAATATTTATAGTCGAATTTATCTTATGTATATCCCCATATTAAAAATAATTTAGTTATTAAACTTTGATTTTAACTATTTTAACCCTTCTTTAAATAAATTAATAATAAATGTCCTAATCTAATCCAAGTGGGCCTAAATGGTCATATTTTATTCCTAAGTTTGTTTTTGGTCGAATTAAACTTGTCCAATAGAATTAGGACATGTGTTAGGGTAATAATAATATTATTTTTACCCTTAATTACCCTATTTACTTTTAACCGTGGTAAAAAAAGTAAAAAGTTACTATTCACCAAAAATTATTTTCATCTCATTGAACCACATTTTACTCCTTGATATTAACCGTGTCACTCGGATTTTTGAAATTCCACTCACAGAAGCGGTAAAATTATGTTTTATGAAAAATTTATTTTTTTTAACTACCACTTAGTGGTTTCACTATTCATCAAAATTGAAATTTTTCAGAAAAATAACAAAATTTCACCCTAGGCTAATTTCGATATTACGAATCGAAAAATGAAGTCCGTTTTGAAAAATAAAATTTATAAAATTTCAAAAAGTGGTTATTACTATTCATAACGGCTAGTTTTAATAAAATTTTAATAGTATATCGTTGTTTAGTGAAACTCGGTATTGCGTACGACGCAAGCTTTCAAGGAAGGTTGCGATTTCTTATAAAGCAAGCCGAGCAAGTGTTGTGTGTAGAAAAATATTCTTTGATGATTTATATAACATAAAAGTCTCGGGTGTTACATCGATATTTAATGTTTTAATTTAAAATCTAAAATACCAATTATTCGAAATTAAATTTGTTTGAAGGGATTCCAAATTTTTCTCAACATGTAAATATTATGTATTATAGTCATTATTATTTTAGGTATATGTTTTCATCAAAACATTCATGCCACTAAATTTTCCACATTTCCCATGCTATTATCCTCAATTTTACAACACAATTTGAGTTTGAGTAGAAATGTATTTCTATGTCGTAAGAAGGAATATATTGTATTTTCATGTGATATAAGACCTAAAAATCACAAAGGTATGATGAATATTCAAAAATGATTCCCAATATGGTGACATGGGGGTTAGAACCTTCTTTTTAGAGTATGTCATAGGTTTTAAAAATTTCTAAAAGAAAATTTTAAACACATTAAAACACATTTTTGTGGCCATCCTGATACTTTTGGGAATTATATAACACTCTACTAGGGTCATTAAACAAAATATATGGGAATATCTCACTTAACATGATTGGATCTGACTATTCATGGCGCCTAAATAAACCCACATATCAAAAGTTATGGATATAATAATTCTGGTTAATTGTTATAATGGAAAATGTTCTTCTGCAGTCACATGCCCAAATAATTCATTGATGTTTCTAACACAACTACTTCAGAGAAGCCCATCACTTAACATATTTGAGAATATCAACTTTTTAGTATACAATAAGACTCCCCATCTATAATTGTTTGGGGTCCAGATGAACATATTTAGGTTGAGAAAGGTAAGATCACTGATCGCCCAACTTGTTCTCCCAATTAGTCCACCATTACAAGGGAAAAATACTATTGCTTCAAATCCCATGTGAGAGGAATTCATTTTTCACCCGCAATTGTTTGACCCTTAACACATCCTTCCACAAAGGGAAAAAACTTGGGAGACCCACATAATGGGTTACCCACAAATTGGGAGACCCACTACATAGAAAACCCACTTGGGAGACCCACTACATCTGAGACCCACAAAAATGTTAGACCAAAGACATTGAATACCCACTAATAGGTCAACCCAATAAGGCATAGATTCAATACATGTAAACATAGTGTCTATAAACTACACTAGGTTTGGATGGTTCCATCTCAAACTAGTTAAAAAAAGCAGTCTCAAAAATAAATAAAAATTATCATGGCCTTAGAGCCATTTTGGCGTGTACTAGGTTTGGACCACCATCTAAGTGTAATCCCAAATTAGAAAAATCTCCCCAACTAACGTTTTTACCAATAAAATTGTTTGGAGACAATAAAAAACTATAAAACTAATAGGTGTAAGAACAGAAAAAAATCATTAATTAATAATGAGTTTGGATACTCCTCTTTGTAATAAATATTCACTGTGAGTTGAGATACACCAATTATTTCTATAAACATTGGTATATGTATTTCTATAATCCCCATCCATTCCATAATATACCTTATGTTGACATATTACTCTTGGTTCCCAGACATGGTACTCCTCCTAAGTGCATTGCCCCAAAAATACACTCACATTATACACCTACATGGTCATGTATCCCAAAAAATATTCACTTTAGGACCTACCTTATTCCATTTTGTCACCCTTCTCATGAATCATGAATCCTCCCAGGAACACCTCAGTTTATAATCACCCCATTCAAATCTAATATTGAATTCTTATACAATGTGATTGTTATTTTTTTATCTATTTTTTATCACATGGATTATGACTCACATGGGCCTAGAGATCTGCAATAATTATCCCATCAGTATGATGAACATGCCTCTATTGGGTCCTCCTTTTTAGGATAATGTTCAAACCATTCAGTCAAATTACATGGTTTTAGGTTAATTTTTTCATTAGATATTTCATATGACTCTTGAAAGATCAATCCCCAATCCAAAACACCAACCACCTCCCTTGATGAATATAAACCCCAGATATCCATAGTAGTCATATTTAAACTAAATACCATTGAATTAATAAGGAAAATATTTGAAACCAATAACATATATGGTTTTTCCACATATAAATATGGATTTGATCATACCATTGGACCAAGGGTAACTATTCCCACACTACAATAAAGGTAGGTTTTATGAGTACATATTAATTCTATAATACAATCCTAATATTTGTAATAATTCAAGAAAATGATGTGTGATGAGAACGACCACCCATAATATTGAAAAATGTGAGTACCTAAGAGTCTCTGAAACATGTATGGTGATAGAGCACATCTTTATGGAATACTACAATAAGCGATATGGGAACTATTAAGTGTTTTTAGTTCCACAAATAAATCACATTGGAATTAGATAAAAAATAGGTGGGAAAAAATAGTAATCCCAAAGTGAATCCTTTAATAGTGAAAATCCTTTCAGATATTAAAATTGAACATGTGACACCATATTATCAAAAATTCAAACCCAAGGACCTCCATTCACATCAAGTTTATTGTTAATATATGGAAAATCCTTCTCACCCTCACTATTAGTCTTGAATTCAATACCTTAAATGATACACCATTGCTTAAAGCTTTTCAACCTTAAACTATAGAATCAAATCATAATCATCATATAAAATTACACTAAAACAATTGGTATAATAAAAATAACCGATACACTATGTGTTGCATAGTCGAGCCCATATGAAAATTAACTACTCTAAGAGGTCCTTAATAAATGACCTTAATCAATAACTAAGATGTAACCATCACATATTGAGTTATAACACCATTAATTTTATGTATTAAATGAAATTTTCTTTCATTCAATGTTCATTTATCCTACTAAAATATCATTTTAAAAAATAATTGTATCAACATGTTATTTTCCCCAACATTTTAAACACCCCTTCATCCACATAAGTAACTTCATCCCTTTTTTATGTCGGAATCAATATACTTCCTTGAGTTGATATAATCCTCTGGGAATCCTCCATCCTTTAGTAGATTGCTCTACTCGGGTTTCTCTTTCACATCCAAATTAGTGGTACAAATTTAATTATCTGAGGAAACCCTTATAGGATTTTATTTTGAATAACATAGTTTTACCTTGATCAAGTGGAGTAACCCCTATGGAATGTTATGGTTCTGGAGGAAATTTCCACCAGGACCTCATGTGTTATCTCCATACTAAGTGTGGTAATGGACACCCTACACCTTCCATTATCCATATAATTAGTGTGGAATTATTTTTGATCCATTAGTAACATTAATTATCCTCCAACCAGTGTGTAGTCTCCATTCCAGACATCTAATGACATGATTTACATCATCAATTTCACCAATTTCTATGTGACCAAGAATTGTTTTATGTTTTATGAAATCATACATTTCATTTCTAATTATTTAAATTCCATTGGTTCATGTTAATAACTGTGTAATAATTTGGTCCAAACTACATTACCTTAGACTACATAGAATAGCCTAGTCCATGAGAGACACATTCCACAGGTATGATTAAAATCTATGTAATATAGAACAAAATATTGTCAATTTTCAATTTGTTTTTTTAGGTATTAGTGTTCCCCATACCTGAAAACACCAGCAATCAATCCATTATTATAGTAATGATGATTTTTATATTCTTCATGTAGGTTCACTATGTCCTCTCTATATATTTTTGAACTGTGTTTCCAGTGTCCTTAACACAATACACTAGACATCATGGTAAATTTCAACAACATATGAAATTGAACAACATGTATAAAATCTATAATTCATGACATTAATATTATTATAAAACATCCTTATCAGATTGTAGAAATTGTGAATTTTTTTGGCTCTCATCATAGGTTTCCCACCCTCCTGTATTTAGTTTCCTACCACACCAATTTCTAGATGTACATGTGATTTGATTCCCATTTATAGGTTATGTATTTATTCTCAGACCTCCTACCTTTTTCCTATTCATAGGATTCTCCCCCATATGGGAGGGTTTTTACATTACATTGTATCCTCCTTGGTCTCATAATTCATATTGACTTTATTTTTCCTTGACCAAATATTTCATCTCCCATGGATGAAGCCATATGACTGAAAATATTTTCACCTTGTGGTATTAATAGTGTGAACCTAAACTGAAACACACAAAATTTTCATGGAAGGATGAAAATAAAATTCACAAACATTAGTTATTTTTATAAGAAATTAAACTACAGAAATCATAAATCACTACAATATGATGTTAAACTATATGACCAACATCTGTTTAACATGATGATAAAGTATATTTCATTAATCCCAGATTCATGATGTTTAACTACAGTATATATTCCTTGTAACATAAACTGAAACTGTAAAAAATTTATGTCCTAATAGTATGAAATTAAACTGGAAGACACATGGCTCATTCTATGTGACCAACTACAAACATGAGCATTATATCCTATTAAATAAGCATAGTGTATGATCCCTGTCTATAAATCAACAAAAGGATTCATTACTCACTTTCTATGAAAACCCATTTCTTGTATCCCAGACACTAGCTTTAGAACATCACATTATTAAAATTTCAAAACATGGTCATATATTAAAATAATCCACCTCTATATAAAATATTGTTTTATATTAGGTTAACTATTCTTTTCTTTAGGATTATATAGTTACTTCCATACCAACCCACCAAACTATCATGATCTAATAAAACTATGATCATTTTTCCTCATTTTAAATAATTTTTCAAAAAATTTATCATTTTATCTCCAGGATAAATTTTTTTATATAGATATTATTTTCTTCATTGAAATGAAATTCCCCCACATGTTCCCTATAATGGAATATCATATGGTTTAAATGATTTTTATGGTTGTATATTTTTTCCCAGGTTTAGAATGAATCATGTAATATTATGTGACATGGAGAGTCACTCTAAATATCATGATTGATAGTAATTTTAATAAAAGATAGGTAAATTAGTTGTGGGTACATGAATATGAACTACCATTTTATAATCCTTTATGTTAGATTATAACCACATAACACCCACATTCTTACCGTATGATTTTAAACTAAATGGTCTTCATCCCCTCCATAAGACATTAAATTTTGAGGTGGAATTATATACTTCACAACTATAAACTACTTAAGAGATTTCTATTCTTGTTGAATAATTCTTCCTTAAATGGGAGATTTATCCCTGTAGAATTCCAAGGTATACAAACCATTTATGACTTAGATAATTAGTACACCACCTCTAGTGTGTGAGACATATCAACATAATAGATTACTATGAAGGTTCTCTCAATTCATTACAGTTAAATAAATTCCTTTTTTTGGTTCAAGAGAAATATTGAGAATAAAAAAGTGTAAAAATATTGTGGTATTAACTATATCACCTTAGAGAAGACTTAGCTATTCTCACTGGAACCATAGTCTAGGATAAATTTAGAGTTAATTACAGTTTAGCTTCCCAAATGAAAATTACCTAAGTGATAAGTATGATAACATTCTTGAAAAGACTGCATCTTCACATTAATCATAGCAAAAATTTATCTAATTGTATACTTATTAATATGAAGTTTTATCCCTTAATCCCAAGAATGTGTTCAATATACAATGGCATACTATTTTGGGTGTATGAACTCTTATTGAATATTCAAATTCTCTATAAATCCACTTTTTATCTCTAATTTATGATTTCAAACCATCCAAATTTTTATGTTGATAAATTCCTATTGTAATCCCACACTTTTCATTTGATTAATCCTCATAGTTAACTATTTTATAGAAACAATAGATGAATATGTTGTTTGATAAGAAGGGATAATACTAGTATTTGATGATTAATAACAAAAATTTCTATTGAGTTTGTGTAGCATCCACTAAGGGATGACATGTTTTTATAATAAATGTCCACATGAACCCCATTTTCTATCAATTTACTAAAGTGTTGAATTAATTTTTATAATTACTAATGGTTATTTAATTCCCACAAGTCTTTAGTTCTAATTGATTCAAGAAGTCATAGAGTTTTATTTACACATTTCATAACCCAAATATTGATAAATATTCAATTTAACTCGATTTTACACATTTATTTATCATTCCCACTTTTATATAATGATTATGAGATTTGTTTTTATGTAGATTCCTATCTTGGTGTCTCTCTCCTATAAAGAAATATGGGAATAAGTTGAGTTTCTCTTTCTCGTAACTCATATAAACCATATGTCTATTATTTTTGACCAATAAAAGAATGCTTCCTCTTTTTTAGGGTATGATAGTTTTAGTACCTCATTCATATTAGGGTTTTATTTTTACTCATCACGAAGAATACCTCACTAATTGGATTGAATCTTCTAGAATAAAAATGAAAACAACTTTCGATCAGATCACTATAATATTAAAATATGTGTAATCATACTTGAGATGATCTATACGAGCATTTACCTCTCCATTTACCTTAGTTTTCTTCTTTCTCTTTCTCTATAGATGGATTCACACACATTTTCATTCAATTATCTATGGATTTAAACTGTCGAAGCATATAGTGAATGATTTTTTCATAAAATATCAGGGAAAAATATTCAAGGAATGTGGAATTTAAACTACATGAACCCAACATTGAGGTTTTCATCATTAATTAAATATGTTTCTCAATTAATATTGAGCTTTTTCCCATGTAATTTTTAAACCTCTTGAATTTTGATCAACAATTTTAGACCATAAAAACCAGGCTTATTCGCCCAATAGTCAATGCCTTAAAATTAAAATTTAAAGATGTGTAGTACTATCCATGTATAAATTACACAATAGGAAACATCTATTTTTTTTTCTATTTTTGATAATAATGGACCGAATATATACTAGAAAAAACAGGAGCATTTGAAATAATAAAAAAAGAATAAAACATGTCAGCTTAAAACCCAAAAAGGTTGTCTTGTGTAAAATCCAATATCATGACTTCTAGGCCGCTATGTTAATGGAATTGAAAAAAAAATTCATAGAAAATAAAAAATTTAACATTATCATAAGTAATTACATATTCTATAGATAAAATTGAAATATGCTCACTTGGACCATTTTCTTAGTAAAAAATTTGTTCATGAATTTTCTCCTCAGCACCTTCATGAGGGTACTAGGTCCCCATTATCATAAATAATACCTACATGAGGAATGATATATTAGGTATTTCTTTAAACTACATAGATAATCCTAATACATGTGGCCTAAAATTCTATCATATGATTCATATCTGGGAGACATCCTTATAAGAATATGGGTCCCTATCCTTAAATTCATAATAATGTTTTGATATTAAATATCCTTAATATATATAAGAAATTTCTTTGTAGAATATTCCATAATATATATTCATGTAAATAAACAGATAATGATAATTATATCACTCTATTTATGAACTTGGTCTATATAGAAGTCCCTTTATTAATACTTAGTGTGAGCATATTCCTATACTCACAAGATAAGCAGCGACATAAAAATATCCTATCCTGGATCTATAGACAAATGATCTTTCATTAAACTCCTTATTTCCATACTAGAATCTTTATCTTTTAGGATTTAGGATATCTATTCCTTAATTTGATAATACTCATCTTTGAAACCCAAATGAATCACATAAATTGTTCCCCTTGTTGACATGAACACTATCAATTGATATTCTCCTCTTGGTGGCATCTAAAATCCATGAATTGAGAACCTTATTTTTTTCGAACATCCACCATCTAGTGAGATAGATCCAAATCCAACACAATTATTTTTAACACATTAATGCTCAAGAATATTCCCTATAATTAGGTTATTTTCATTCTAAATAAATCCAATTCTATAGGGGGTATTTTATGTCGTCAAAAAATTCATTCTAAAAAATTTTCTTCAAGGACAATGAATCTATATTCACATTGACAACATATGTCCTGATAATGCATCAATATATCTTTATGTCAAAAGAATAAGAATATTGGATTTCAATGTTATATAATATTTATTTCACATTTTTGAATGAATAATTTTTATAAACATTTTAAAATATGGTGGAATGGTTATTAGAACCTCCCTCTAGGATGAGGCCGTAGATTTTATAAATTTATGATAACAAGTTTTTATTCATTAAAAAAACATTAATGGTCATAATGTTTGTTTAATAAGAAAACATCATTACAGGGTGTATAAATAATATAAACTGGTGATGTTTACTTTGCAGGCTTCAAATTTAATTGGTTGCAGAGCCCAAATGGAGTTACAGAATAAAATATAGAGTTGACATAATTTATGTTTTTTATAAATGAATTTGAGTTATTTCATTTTTTTCTCACCCAAATACTTCATATATATTTCTTACCAGAATCTATTGGGAATGTACCTCTACCATATCCATTCCCTAGTACCATTGGTCAGTCAATAAATAGAGCCCCATCTCCAATTTGTTTTTAGGGGGGGGGGGAAATGAACACAAAGGGGATGAAGTATCTAAGAGCTCTGATTACCCACAATTTTCACATAAGTAATTTTGTAATACTTTGGAGAACCACCATGGACTACCCTCACTAGGGATAGTCCACATTTATCACCCCTACTTGGGTGACCCTTCACCCAACCCTATATGTGGGTGAACCACGTAGGTGACCCAAGATATGGGTGACCCACTATTTGGGTTGCCCACTAATTTGGATACCCACTTGGGTGATTGACTACTTGGTATACCCACATGGGTGACCCAACCACTTTGGTGTCCCATTAATTGGGACACCCACTATATGGTAGAAGCACTTGGGTGACCCACTACATAACAGACCCTTCTTCCAAGGCTCTCACTAGGGTGACCATTTACCTAATTCCTTCATTAGGTTTAATAACCTTTACTTCCCATTAGTAGGATTAACCATGTTCACAATCCCTCAATAGGGCTAAAAATTATTCAAAAAGGACTCATTCCTAGGAATTGATTCATTTCATATACACTTTGTGCTGATATACAACTCTAGGTTTGGGAATCCTACTTTGTATAAGATCAAACATTAAAAATATCCATTCCTTATCATTTTACCAGTATATTGGGAGAGGTCATCCTAAATGGGAATCCTCCTAGGTTTAAGCCCTTAAAACAATATTTGTTACCATTTATTTTAGATGAAACACATGGTTATCATTATTTTTATTATATTGGAATACCCCTATTGGTTATAGATACATGTCCATCCTCCTAGTTTTAATATTTAATAATTCATTAATATACCTTGAGTCTATATATTCTATTTTATCAGACATGTGACTAATCCTAGGTGTATTCCCCTAATTATACTCTCACATGAAGCACATACTAGGTCATGTATCCCAATGTATACATGTATAAGCCTCACATCATTCCATGTTGATTCCCTTTTCAGTACATTGGAATCTTCCATGCATTTACTCAGGGAAAAATCATTCCCTTTAAATAAAATAGTACACTCTCATGAAATGTGACTGATAATATATTGTATATTTGTTCTCACATTGAGCATGACTCATGTTTTCTTAGATATATACAATAATAATCCCATCCTCGTGATGTAAGTGCATCCATTGTGGGCTTCCTTTTCATTTGTATTCAAATATTATTCAATCGAACTATATGTGTTTTGATTACTATTATCATAAGATATTTAGGGCAGCTCATTGAAGTGAAATATTGACTCAAAAAAACCAAGAACCTCACAAGATGGAAATAATACCCTAATATCCTTGATGATTTTATTCATACTAATGAATAAATATTTAAAAATAAAATGGGTAAAACTTTTAACACACTTGGGTGTTCATATATCTACATGGTTTTGATCATTTTATTGGTATATGGGTAACCTCTCCGATGATAGGATTTAAGATGAATTTATAAATATGTTTTAAATCAATAAGAGTATCCTAAGATTATGAAATAATTCCCCCAAATCGTGTCTGATGATCCCAAAATTACATCCTCTCAACCAACATGTGTTCTTATGAATCATTAAAAAAATACATGGTGATTCCGAACCCTTGGTATGTATGTTTGTATTATGAATCTGGGAATCATTGGTAACTTATTGTTCTACATATAATCCCCAATGTAAACCACCACAAAATAGGTGTGAAATAATAAAGTTGAACCCATCGTGAATCCTTTAACATTAACAATCTTCTCACATTTGGAAAAGGACCATGTGAAATTATCCTCACAAGAATTCAACCCATGAGGCATCATTTCACATAATTTATGTCATTAATGGATAGAAAATATATCTCACACTAATAGTTAGTTCTAGATTTATGAAAATAAATAGAAAATACTTTTTCAATTCTATATTATCCAAATCTTATAAATCAACCATCCTCAATATATGATGTTAAACTACACAACATTCATTTTATAACGACATAAATATTAAACTGTTGGGTACATAATCCAAACCCCATGAAAATATTACATGAATATTTAACTCACAAATGACCTTAATCAATAACCATGATTATGGAATTACATATTGGGTTCCATATTCATTATTTGTAACATCAAAGTGAATATTCTATTAAGTCAATGTTAATTTTTACTTCTCGAATAACCAGTTTAGAAAATGATTGTGTAGCCATGAATTTTAACAACCCTTTTTAATATATCTTCATCTATTAATCCCACATAATCAATTTTTATGTGTGAATAAATCAATTTTATTGATTCGATATACTTATCTTTAGATCCATAAACATTTTGTTGATCTATCCATTTGGTTCTCTATTTCAAAGTAAATTAGAGGCATGTAATTTTTTTTTGTAGGGTCCCACAATTATTTGATTTTTAATACCACTATTTTCATTTTATCATGTTATGTAGATTATATTTTATGTTTTGTTGATGGGGGAATGGTTCCTATAAGCTCCATTCACAATCTTCATACTAGGTGTGGTAACAGACAACAAACTCCCTATAGGGCCCCTGTCCTAAAAGTTACATAATCACCAGTTATGTAAATAAATTGACATTAATTCACTTAGAGGATCTTTTCATGTTTATATATTTATAGAATTAGGTCATTCCTCATAAATATCAAATTTATTATTAAAATTTAGACACTTATACTCACTATCCAATTATTTCATAAACCAAAATCTTCTTAAAAAGAAGGACTGCTTGTTTCATGTTTAAAAAACTTGAATTGTTCTTGATACCATCCTTTATTCTATTCATCCTTTTGTTCTATGAAAAAAATTTCAAGACATTGGTTGAGAATAAAAATCCCTATAAGGGATTGAAAAAAAGGAAAACTATTAGCTTTGTGAAAACATGTAAACCATGAATAATTTATCATATATTAAGACTTTTCAACTTTAAGAAGTATTAAATATAACTCATTGTATATAAGCTCATTGATTACCCATTTTGTAAATAAAAATTTACAATAAATACCATAAAAAGAAAAAAATATAATATAAGGGAAACATGGGAAATAAACATTCTTAAATAGAATAACCATATAGTTGAATTCCACATATATTACTAAATAGAAAATCCATACGACCGACTTCCATACCCAATTAATTTGAAGTCATAGTGTAACCACCCATCCTTGGTTTATCATGGAACTACCCATCTTATTTTATCACATAAACACCCATCTTTGGTTTATCACGTAACCACCTATCAAATGTCCATGTACCATAACATAATCATAACACATAAAATAAGAATAATGAAAAAATAACATTTCTACCTTTTAATAAAAAGAGATAATTTCAAGATATTGAAATATTGAATCCACATTAAAACCCATTTTCAAGACCCAAACAACCAAAAAGTTAATATTGAATTTAGTTTCCTTTTAAAAACATTAAGTCTTATAGAGGAAGGAAAATATCAAATAACAGTTACGGTGATGGATGAGTCATTTTCACCGCATATGTTAAAAACATTATTATTTTTTCATTTAGTAAAAAAATTCATAGAAAAAAAGATTCCAATTGAATGAAATTAAAAGTCAAAGTTTTTTTTATACACCATATAAAAGAACATGGTGTAAAACATCAAATTATGCCTCAATGAAAGGATATTGGGACGAAGTCCCTTACCTCGAATCCAACTTCTCTCATTCATTCTTTATATTCATGAATAATAAAAATAGGTAAATTTTTACTATATTAAGAACCTTATTCATGTTTATTATTCATTTTATATTACATATTACAATTTTATAAAAGTTAATAAATTATTTATGTCCATATCGGTCATTTTGTTGATATTCAGTATTTGAAATGAAAATGAACTTATTTTGATGTAAATTTTCCATGTGATAAAATTACATCATATAAAGAATATTATTCATGATTTAAATTTCATATATTAACAGTATATATTTATTTATAATATTCCATAACATTTGGAGATAATAAATGAAATGCATCGGAGAAGGTAAGTTGTACGTACACATGAATGCTACTTTCTTTTCTTTGTGAAATTAAAAGAATGAAAACTAAATGATGAAAGGGTATACTATAATTCCAGTATAATATCTATGTCATATATGTTTCATAATTTCATTAACACCAAATTTATACATTCTATGTATATAATTAATGAGTCCTATCACTTTGAGGGGGCGATAGTCCACACTGCCTCAAATGAAATTATCGTATTTACACATTATGGAAAGCACAAAGGTATATTGGAAATAAAACATACTGAAGAATAGAAAAAAATATATTTAATATTTAATATATAATTATTTTACCTTCATAATTTCCACCATGAGAGGTGGTAGGAAAAAATTTAACAATCATCATTTTGTAAGGCAGTAGTTCACCATACACAGAAACTGTATGTTCTATATCCATTAGATAGAGGTGTGTGTTAGTGTAGGTATAAAACTTATCATAAAAACATAATTTTATATTTTTTATAAAGGGTTGTTATAAAATAATGGAATAAATATAGTCTAAGGTATTGGATAATGAAAATAATTGAAAGGATCTTGAGAGAAGTTGTGACCTGTAAATCGGGTAAGTCCTTTTGATTTGAGTCAAAATGCTTTCTTGAGTTTCCTTCTTCCGAAGGTAAGTCTTCTTGGACTAAAGGAGGGATTTTGGGATCTTATTTGAGAAGAATTTGGATTATCCAAGTGTCTTGAGATGTTCAAGTAAGTTGGTAGAGGAGGTATCCTTTTATAACAGGGAGGAGGGGTACTTTAGGAATGCCTAGAAATTTTATTTTATAAATTTATTTTCGAATTTAAGTAGTTACAATGTGATATATTTCTAGTATAATATGATAATGGGTAGAAGTACTCTCAACTGATTGGTTTTAGACACAATTAGTTCACAACGTTAACTTTATCTTTAGGATTTACCCTTAGTTAAATAAATTAACTCTTACCATATCTTCTCGTAGTTTAACATTATATGGTTAATTTAATTACAATAAAATTCCAAGAGAACCTCAAGTGTATAATTAATGAAATTTATAAAATTAATTAAGCGATTTGGGAGAATCTCAATTTTTTATGACTATTATATCATTTAATAACATTTTATTTGTTTTACAAACTCATTTATGTCAAATTTGACACTATTTAGTAATTGATTTTTGTTAAAGTCATAACAACATTATTTATTCTAAATAACTAAATAAAATAAAATAAAACAAGTCATAATAATCAATAAAATTTCTTTATGGCATAAAAATGTTCAAATTAAATTTAGTTTAGTATTTAAAATATCATTTATTTGAATATTTCATTAAGAAGGTAATTACTGCATCATCATTGCATCGTAAATAAATTTATTTATTTAATGACTAAAAATTGAAAAATAAAATATCAGGATGTAGGAAATTTTATTATCTTTATAATGAATATTTATAGTCAAATTGATAAATTATATTACCCCACCTTAATATTGTTTTAGGAAAAAGATACATGTTTTTTTATATTTCTATTTAATTTAAATTAATTATTATAACATGTCATTAACACTACCAAATAGCACCATGGGGTCTTAAAATTGAACCAAGTATTTTCATGGTCGTCCATATCTTCCTAAACAGGATTAAGGAATGTGTTAGGGTAGTTTTATATTATTATAATATTATTTGTTTACCTTATTTACCAGATTTACTATTTAACCGTGGAAAACAAAAATAATTACTGAAGTTACAATTTATAATGTCCAAAAATAAAAGGTTCTTATTTACACAATTTGGACCTTCAAATTATGAATATGGAATCCATTTTTTCAAAATTCAAAATATAGAATTTACATAGGTAAAATTAAAATGAATTCCCATTGTCAAAACCAGAAAGTGATTTTTTAAGAATTAAAAAATATCAAAATATTGGAATGTGTTTATTCCAATGACGCACGCCTGTCGTAGGGTATGGGATTTTTTTTAAAAATTTTCAAAGTTTAGTCTTGTGATTAACCCTAGGAAGTCTCTCGAAGAGGAGTGCACACAAAATCATTTTGACAATTTTAAACGAGTGTAAGAAAATGTTGTGTTTTTTAAATGAAATTTGAAATTCAAATGATTGAAAAGGCTATGATATTAAAAAGGGTGATTAGTTCAGGGTTAGTTTCCTAATTTTAATGTTATACTTTTTAAATTTAATTCAAACATCTTCTTCTTAATTGATTAATGTGAGTTTCCATAATCGTTTCCTCTCACGTCCTTGATGAAATTATGATGGTGTGAGAAACTCGTATCAAGATCTCGGTTTGGTCAACTCTCCTTCCATGTGTAAAATAGTTGTATTGAATATTTTTAATTGACATGGGAAATACCTAACCTGGTCTTGTTTATCCCAAACAATCAAGAACATTCACCTCCCCTTTTACACGTACTGACGATCGTCAAGTACTTCACCACTAATCCCTGGTTTATTCCATCATATATAAAACAGAAATTAGTGGAGGGAGATAATGATTATTTTACCAAGGAAAAAATCAATAATGGATTTAAAATTCAAGAATGATATCACTTTATAATAAAATCATCTATATGAAATTGAAAACAACTTTGATGAAGAAAGAAATTTCATTCAATTACATCCAAGAACTCAAGAATTACAAAATAGAAAACCAACCCTTCCCCAATCACTCCAAATGTTTACCCCACCATGGTAAGGGTAATCGAGATTAATGGGGAAAAAGAAGATATTAAAAAACTATAAATAAGAAATAAAATAAAAAAACCGAAAATTTCTTCTTCTTGTTGTCCCATAAGGAATGGGATGGAGAATGGGATGTTTTGAGAGGGAGGACCTCTCATCCTTTTACATCCAGAATTTGTCTCCCAAATGTTAACGCATTGTAGCCCCATTAAATGACATCTTCATGCATTTCACCCTTCTAGAATGTTGTTCATAATATTTTTTGGCGTCTCTACTAAAAATATCAGATAATTTTGACAATCATTACAAGAGTTTATGACCATTTTACTCTCACAATTTATTCTGTCCAGTCAGACTCTCCAAAACGCCATCCTCCGGATTTGGAAGCTTTAATGGCCCGTTAAAAGGAAAATTAACCTAGCCTTTATTTCATAAAAGATATTCTATAACACCGTGTCCATCCATCCACCGATTTACACAAAAATTGTGCTCACAATGAATGAGTTATGGATCCCACACCAAAAATCGTCAGAACTATAAACAATTTTCTTAAGACAACTTGTGAGCTTCATTTGAGCTTCCATATGGTCAATTAAGCTTTTGGTCCAAAAATTGTAAATGAATCCCTGGAAGTGTAGAATCAGGAAAGGAAGAATTTTTCAATTTGGAGTAGTATAGAATATGTTATTTCCAAACTACAGAAATAATTTAAAATAGTTAAAAAGCCTAAATGGGAAATTTTTACTGTTCCGCTCAAAATAACACCAATATCATAGAAATGATGCAATTCACCTTAGAGTAACAATTTTTTGGGATTAAAAAAATTAAATTCAATTTAAATTTAATTGAAAATATTTTCTCTATCAATTCCTCCACACTTAGCACTTAGACTCATGGACGAGTAAAAATCAAATCAAATCAAATCCAAAACACATACCAATGAGATCAGAAAAATCCATACTATGAAACAAAAAGATATCATGCCTCATAAAAAAATTATTTCAAGTTCTCAATTTTAGATTATTTAATATATTTCTAGTTCATTTCTTATCCCCTGCACACAAAACACCTACCTCGCATGAATTTTCTCTCATCTCAAAAATGTAAATTCTCAATAGGGATTTTCTCATCCAAACTCACACTAGAGTCACCATAGGGTTGATGAATTCCTACTTCTCCACCTGATGTGAGTCTAGGAAATTTTTTCTCATGAAAATTTTCAGGGTTGTTCTATGGCTTCCGGTTGGTAGGATTTAAATTTTAAAAATTATAAGGCTAAAAAAGGAGAGCTTGGTTCTTTTTGATGCAAAATTGCAAGATTATAATTTTCACTCAAATATGGCATACATCTCTTACCCTTTGTAGAATATAGGCTCCATCATCATTCAATCATCTCAGCATTTCATCAGAAAAAATTTCAATCTTTTCAAACATGATTTTTCTTGAAAGCTCCAGATAGGCACAATGTTATTTTGACATCGGAAGCTCCAGAAAGACACAACTTCTCTTATCATGAAAGCTCCAGAAAAGGAACAAATTTTAATAAAATGAAATATTAAAAAGAAACATCATCACTTAAACATTTTATATTCCACCAAAAGTATCACAAAATGTGGTAGTACACCACAAGACATCTCCCCCCACACTTAATTTTAACTAGATCTTGCAATTTCACTTCAAGAGCAGGCTGGATAGTGAAAATTGGCTTGTAATGTGGATAAACTTATAGAATATTCAAGTATACTAGGGAATACAATGATTAATGTATAATGTAGGACATAATGAAAGGGATTATTTTTAAAAGGGGTCTTAATACAAATAAATTCCTCAATCATTTAAAACACAGGTACCTCAAACCCTCATGTTTTGATAAGAATTAATCAAATTATAGTTATAGAAATCATGGTCTGGTTCTCTCAAGAAATGAGGTGAATGAAAAGAATATGACAAAAATAGTTCGTAAGCCTCACAGGAAAGTGATTTTAAAGATATAGACAGTGAAATATGGCATGGGTTTCAAAAATCAGTGTACTTTTAATTAAATCCCAAAAGATTCCAACTTGAAAAAAAGTCATTTTAGCATTAATTTAAGCTCAGTTTCATTGAATAGATTTGTCCACTCATTGAAACAAGTTTCAAAAATGGTAATGATAATCATTTCAGCTTAAATGTTTCAAAAAAAAAACACACACCAAAAATTGAAAAAGAAACACACAAAATTATGAAAACACGCAATTTTTTTGTTTTTATTTTTATTTGTATTTTTTTGAAAAAAAACACAAAATGAAAATCCTAAACTACAAAGGATCCCTCCCCCACACTTAAATGATTCAATGTACTTAATTAATTTAAGTGGATTTAACATTTAATACAATTATAAAATGAATCACAACATCAAGAAAGTGTAATGGATAAGTACGACCTGACTTATTGTCAATGAAACATTGTGTTTGGATCCTAAGTGTTTCTATTTGAAAACCTAAAAAAAGTAAAAAAATAACATAAGAAATTTATTAAAATAAATGAAAAAATAATTTCAATAATAAAATAAAGATAAATCTTGGTTTAATCCCCCATGTGGGCCGTGGGTTTTGACTACCTCCAGAGGGGCAGTTCTAATCGGTTATCCCCAATCTGATGGTGGGTGAGGTTTCTTGCTCATGAACCAAAATAAATTATTATTTACAGCATGATCCTCTTCTTTTTATGTTGAGGACTCCAAGTTTATAGCACAAAATATCCACCCCCCATGATAATTACATAATACTTTAAAGGCGGTGGTATGATAATGAATGAGTCCTCTTCTTTCTTGGTTTCCACATTAACCACATCTTTTTTATGCTCCTGTAGTTGTTGATGATATGCTAGATCAACAGAAAAATCAAAGGTAATGTCAGAATGTATTTCTATTTGAACAAAATTAAAGCATGAAGTGTTCATATCATATTCATCCCATTCAATGTCTATGTATTGTGTCTCTATTTCCTCATGAAAATCCACCTTGATATCATCTTGAGATCCTTCAAATAAATGATCAACATGTTTGGGGAGCTCCAGTTGTTCCTCTTTAGGTTCATCTTCATTTTAATAATCATCCTCCAAGGAAAAAAATAAGTTGTCTAAATCTGACAAATTGAAACAAGGGGAGGTAATACTCAATTCAGTTTCAACAAAATCAAGAGATAATGAGTTCCTGAAAATATTATCTCCCTTAGTTTGTTCATCTTCAATCTCTTCATCATTGGAAATTACCTCTTGGAGTTGAGTAGTACTTGTTAGAGGAAGGTAATCAGTCTCCACAATATCTTGGATCTCCAAAGAAAAACCCGGGATGACTAATGGGGGGTCTTCTTGGACCTTGGAAACATTATAAAATTTTGCAAAGTATTGGGAGAACTCAGTTAGCTTTTGGGCCATCGCTTAAAAAACATCTTTGTTTATGTCCTCCATTATCCCATCTATGAATTCTTTGAATGTTTTATCATCATTATTTGTTTTCCAAAATATCCTCACCTGCATTACAATATAAGAAACACGATCCTCCTCCGAAACGTTTGAATTAATAATTAGTTCATTTATCAGTGGGTAATTGTTCCACAAATTAAAGAAATAATCATTTGAAAACAACATGGAAAAATATTTTTTTAAATTTGAAAAGAGTCAAATATTTATAAAATTTTGTTGCACTTCCACCCCAGAAAATGACTCCAAGATTGATGCATTCATATCATACGGTGTAGAAAAACAATTTTTTAAATTTCCTAAGTGTAGTCTAGTGATTAACCCTATGAAGTCTATTGAAGAGAAGTGCACACAAAATCAGTATGTCACATTGAAATGAGGGTAAAAAATGTTGTGTTTTTGAAATGAAATTTGAAATTCAAATGATTGAAAAAACTATGATATTAAAAAGGTTTATTAGGTCAGGGTCGGTTTCCTAATTATAATTATATCCTTATTCAATTTATTTCAAAAATATTCTTCTTAGTTGATTAAAGTGAGTTTCCACAATCATTTCCTCTCACTTTCTTGATGAAATTATGATGGTGAGAGAAACCCTTACCAATATCTCGGTTTGGTCAAATCTCTTTCCATGTGAAAATAGTTGTATTGAATATTCATATTTGACGTGGGAAATACCCGACCAGGTCTTGTTTATCCCAAACAATCAAGAACATTCACCACCCCTTTTACATGTACTGAAGACCGTCGAGTACTTCACCACTAATCCATGGTTTATTCCATCGTATATAAACCAGAAATTAGTGGAGGGAGATAATGATTATTTTACCAAAGAAAAAATAAATGACAGAATTAAAATTTAGGAATGATATCACTTGATAATAAAATCTTCTATATGAAATTGAAAACAACTTTAAATAAGAAATAAATTTCATTCAATTACGTCCAAGAAATCAACCATTACAAAATAGAAAACCAACCCTTCCCCAATCTCTCTTAATGTTTACCCCACTGTGGTAAGGTTAATCGAGATGAATGGGGAAAAATAATGCATTAAAAAACTCTGAAAAATAAAAGAAATTAAATAAAAAAACCTAAAAGTTCTCCTTGGTGTCCCAGAAGGAATGGAATGGAGAATGGGATGCTTTAAGAGGGAGTACCTCTCCTCCTTTTATAGCTAGAATTTTTCCCATAAATGTTGATGCATTGTATCCCCATTAAATGATATTTCAGGCATTTCACCCTACTTTAATGTTTTTCATAATTATCTTGGGCTTTGTGACTAAAAATATTAGAGAATTTTGACAAGTATTATGAGAGTTATGACCGTTTTACTCTCACAATTTATTCTGTGCAGTCATACTCTCCAAAACGCCAACCTCCAGATTATGAAGCTTTAATGACCCCTTAAACGGCCAATTCATGTGGACTTTCCTTCATAAAAGATAGTCCCCAACCCCTTTCTCATCCATCCACCGAAGTACACAATTATTGGGCCCACCAAGAATGAGTTATGGACCCCACACCAAAAAATGGAAGAACTGTAAATAGGTTTCTTGAGAAAAATTGTGAGCTTCTTTTGAGCTTCCATATGGTCGCACCAGATTTTGGCCCAAAAATTGTAAATGAAACCCTAGACGTTTAGAATCTATAAAAAAAGAAGTTTACAATTTCGATTAGTGTAGAATATGTTATGGACAAACTACAGAAATAATTTAAAACAGTTAAAAATCCAAAATGGGCCAATTTTACTGTTCAGCTCAAAATAACACCAATATCATAAAAATGAAGCAATTCATCTTAGAGTAACACTTTTGTAGGATTTAAAAAAATTAAATACAATGTAAATTTAATTGAAAATATTTGATCTATAAGTCATGTTTAAATGTGAAATTACATATAATGACCAAAATTTTATTAAATGGTAAAAACATAATCTAGTTACTCATTAAACCGAATTAAATGAATAATCTATATATATATAAATAAATTATATTAAAACAATGTTTTAGATTAAAATGAAGTATTTTTCACAATTCATTATAATATGGATTTTATCAAAAAAAATACCAAAATTTCAACCAAAATAAATTTTTATGACATCTTATAAAGAATAAGTTTATTTTTTCAAATAGAACATATAAATATGAAAGGACTATATTTAAAATTCATCCCCCCTCAAAAGGTGGTAAAATGACCTTTTAAAAATATTAGAGTATTTTATTCTTATAATTGGATTCATTCTCATATAATCATATAAAATTTTATTAGATAAATGTAAAAACAATTAAGAAGATATTTATAATCATATTTTAGTTAGTTTTGTTCATTTCCACCAATACAATGGCTTGATATTAACTTCCATTTAAAATAATAATATCATCATTGTATTATTTTTTGGTATAACTCAATGTTGCATGCAATGTAAGATTTTAGCGAAACATTTTGTTGTGTGTCAAATACGGTATCAAGAAAAGTGTCTCCTTCAAAAAAAGTTAATATCTTATTAATTAATAATATTATATATGAAAATTTATTATTCTATAAATACTTGGGATGTTATATCCTCCCCCCTTTTGGAAATTTCATCCCCACAATTTTCTTCACTTATAAAATAAGTGGGGGTATCTCTACATCATTAAAATTTCATATTCCCACATTTCCTCTTCAACCATATGGTTTCTCCACAAAATCCGTACCTAAATAATCACCTTATTCCACAAAACTTTCTCTCTGCGGTCAGGAATCTATATTGGTTGTTCCTCATAAGAAAGATAGATCTGAAAAATACTTTCTCATCATTGAAATATAAAAGAAATTGTGTACCTGGTATAAAAAAGGAGGTAAAGTCACTATGTATGAAACTAATCCAACATTCTTTTGGATTTTGTATGGTGTAATAAACCTCTGACTCAACTTTTCCTTATTACCAAAACACTTCATACTTTTCCATGCAGAAGCAATGAGAAAGACATGATCACCTACCTCAAAAGAAATAACATTTCCCTTGTTATCTGTATAACTTTTCTGCATGCTCTGAGCTGTCCTCATGTCAATCTGAATGAACTGAACCTTTTCTACCATCTCTTCTACCAATTCTAGTCCCATCAACTTCTGTTCACCTACTTCATTTCCGAAGGCTGGTGTTCAACATATCTTTCCATATAATGTCTCAAATGATTCCATTTGTATAATATAATGAAAACTATTATTATAAGAAAACTCAACCAAATAATGATATTGGTCCCAACTTCCCTAATAATCCATTGATAAACCATGTATCACATCTTCAATTTTATTAATTTTTCTTTATGTATGCCCATATGAGTGTGGTTGAAAAGATGTACTAAAATTTAATTCAGAATGTAACGACTTTTGAAGGCCTTTCAAAATGTTAAAAGTGAACCTGGGATCAGAATCAAATATAATATAGAGAGAAACTCCATGTAACCTGACTATTTCATTAAGATACAACCAAGAAATATAATCTAGAGACCTTATATCTAAAATAAAAAAATTAGAAGATCTAGTCAATCGATCTACAATAACCTAGATTTCATTATTACCTTGATATTTGTTCAGTAATACCACTATAAAATCAATGGATATATTTTCCCATTTACACTATGGAAGTGGAAAGTGCTGAAGCCTCCCTTTTGGTAACTGTCATTATACTTTAACCTATTGTCAAATCAAACATCTCAGTGTAAAGGCAGCAAAATTTCATTTCATTCCATCCCACAAGTAATACTCATAAAGGTCTCTATAAATCTTAGTACTACCAGGACGAACTAAAATGGATAACTCTGAGCTTCACATAACAACCCTTTCTTCAACTTTGAATCACATGGCACCCATAATCTCTTTACAAACCTCAAAACATAATCTTTATCAAGTAATTATTACAATGTTTTCTTCAATTCCATCAGTTATATTTGATCCATTTAATAAGGGTGTTTTGAAATAAGATTATAATTAGAAACTAAATCAATGGTAAATTGAACCTCATGATTATGAACAATACCATGAAATTTATTCAGAAAAACATATATAAATTCTTTCATTACTATAATGTCACTAATCAAAACTATTTCTTTGATTTCAAAAACAGGATAAAGATAACATTCACTACCACATTTAATCAATCTTTAATCTTCTTGGTTTGTTATCAATGGTATGAAATCATTGAATAAAACTTTCATTGATTTAATGTATATTTTAGCATAAAAAACATAAATCCAATCCATACCTCAAATGATATAAAATTCAACTATGGGAAGTTTAACAGGATTTTCAGGAAATATTATCCCACTAACAATAATAGAAAGATTATAATAAATCATGGTTTCTTTAATAATTCAACATAAAGTCATTACCAAAAGTTCTATATCATAGTCATTATATTCTTTTTCTAATTTACATGAAAATATCTGGAAAATAAATTATTGTAAATATCCAGAGTCAAATAGAGTATTGGAATATTTTGAAAAATCTATATCATACCTATAACAACATCATTTTATAGTCCCAAATCAACTTTAGTAGTAGAAAATAAATTTTCCATTCCCTTATTCTTTATCTCTTACTAGTTTTCATCATGGGTAATCATCTTTAGACACATATTGGAATAAGGTCCAATCTCATTACAACTAAAACATCATAACCCTGGTTTTTCATTGACTGGTGATCATATTCCATATAGTTACAAACAATATTACTTGTATTATCCCATTGGAAGAACTTACTAGACATTGAGAGGCATTCTCCAAGATGCTTTTTACCACACTTTTCACAAGTATTAAAATTAGTTTTTTTACCTCCAAGCTTCTCTGATGAATTTTTTCCAATTTCATGCCAGCTGGATCACTTTTATTTTCTTACTATCATGGAACAAATTATCTTTAAAAAACTCCATTTCAACATTCTCAGCATATTGGTGAAGTCTCCCATAGCTATTGAAATCACGAGAAGCTAACACCCTTTTATATTTATGCTTCAACCCTGAGTAAAACCAATTTATCTTACTATCAATATCCCATAGAAAATTTGAGATTTACCTTTCTAAATGGGTGAACTTTCCTTTATATTCTTCCACAGAATATTCCTCATTTTCTCTAAATTCCAAGAATTTATTTTCCATCCTAATTCAATCATTCTCAGGAAAATATTTCTTAAGGAAGAAATCATTAAATTCACCCCATTCCATGGAAACAATATATTTACTTACTATAATATTTTTAATAATTTACCACCACTAATCAGATTCACCATCAAAATGATAAATAGAAAGAATAACCATTTGATTTTCTGAAGACCTTGTTACATAACAAATCATTTCTAGTGCTTTAATCTATATTTCATCTTGCATAGGTTTAGATAATCCTCTTAATGATTGGTGATGTTTACTCATGAAATTTTCTAGGATTGATATATTCCTCTACGGTTGGTCTGTGTAATCTTGTGAATGGACACCACAAATATTTATCACCTGATTCAACTGAGTTTTCAGTGTAACAAACTATTCAAATATGACTTGTCTTGTTTAATATTTGTATTCCTAAATAATAAACATAGTTTAATTTATAATTTATTTAGAAATTTTTTAAAGTTAATAATTCATTTTATATTACTTATTCCCCTTTTATAGAAATTACAAATCTATTTGAGTTCATATCTGTTGTTTTGTCAATATTCATCTCTTGAGTCGAAAATTAACTTCTTTTGACATATATTGTCAACATGGTCAAATTCCATCAACTCAATAATATTATTAATGATTTAAATATCATATAAATCCAGTATATTGGTATTTAAAATAGTCCATAACATTTTTAGATATGAAATGAAATTCACCGTTCATGGAGACAGTAGGTCTTACGTACCCATGATGGCTACATCCATTTTTAAGTCAAATTAATGGAATGAAAAGTAAATGATACATGGGTATACTATAATTAAATTACAATATCCATGTTATATATGTTATATATATTCATTAAAACCATCCTTTATATGTTCCATGTATGGCATGAATAAGTCATATCACTTTTTAGGGGGCGGTAGTCCACACTTCCTCAAATGAAATTATTGTATTTAGACATTATTAAAAGAAGAAAGGTATGTTGTAAATAAAAAATTTAGAAGAAGAGAGATAATATAAATATAATATATATCATATATAAATACATTTCCATTATAATGACCTCCATGAGTGGTGGTAATAAGAAATTGAACAATCATAATTTCGGGAGGAAGTAGTTCGTCGTATACTAAAACAGTATGTTCTATATCCCTTAGATTGAGGTTTGTGTAAGTGTATATCAACTTCATAATATATTAATGATATTTATATTGATATAAAATAATGAAACAACTAGTCGTTAGGGGGTTGGATAGGGAAAATAAATGAAAGTACCATGAGGGAAGATGTTACCTCTAAATCAGGTAACTACATTTGATTTGAGCCAAAAAGATTCCTCGAGTTTCCTTCTGCCTAAGTTAATGATTCTAGGAGGAACTGAGGGATATTGGTAGCGTATTTTAGAATAAGATGGATGAAACATGGAGCATTACATGTGTGAGTAAGTGGGTTGAGGTAGTGGCCTTTTATAATAGGGGGCACTTTATGAAAGTCTTGAAATACAATTTTATTATAAATTTATTTTCAAATTATAATAGTTCCAAAATGATATATTTCAGGGATAAGACAAGGATGGGTCCAAATACTCTCAAAAGATAGGTTTTAGACAAGTTTTAGTCGCAAAATTAATCTTATATTTTGGATTTAACCCTTAGTTTAATAAATTAACTCTTACCATGTCTTCTTGTATATTTACACTATATGGTTAATATAGTATCAATAAAATTCATAAGGAACATGAACTGGATCAGTAATTAATTTTTTAACATTTTTTAATTATGATGGACGAATATCATATTTTTATGACTACTATATCATTTAATAAAATAGTATTTGTTTTAAAAACACATTTATGTAAATATTGACACTATTTAGTAATTGATTTATTTTTAAAGTCATAATAACTTGATTTATACGAAAAAACTACATTTACTAAAATATAACATTTAATAATCATCCTTAAAATTTGTAGATGAAATAAAAATGTTCAAAGTACTTTTATTTTAATATTTATAATATCATTTATTTGAATCATTCATTAATAAGGTAATCACTGCCTCATCATTGTGTCATAAACAAATTTATTTATTTAATGTCTAAAAATTATAAATAAAATACCATGATTTAGTAAATATTTTTATCATTATAATGACTATTTATAGTAAAAATTATTAATTATATAACACCACCTCAATATTTTTTTAGTAAAAATATACTTGTTTTTGTTATATTTCTCTTTACTTTAAAATAAATATTTTAACATGTAACTATCAAACCCATGTGGCTCCATGGGGTCCTGAAATAGACCCAATGATGATCATGGTTAGATATATATCATCCAAAAAGATTATAACATGTATTAATTTTGTTTTATATTATTATAATATTATTTTTTAACCTTATTTACCTCATTTAACCTTTTACCATGGAAAATAAAAATAATTATTGAACTTACTATTTGTAAATTCCAAAAAATAAAAGGTTTTATTTACATGATTTAAAACCTATGATTCCAAATATGGAATCCATTTTTTCAAATTTGAAACCCATAATTGGTAGAAATTAATATAAAATTAATTCTCAATGTCAAACCTAGAAACCTAGTTTTTAGGAAGTAAAAAATATCAAAAGATTGACATGTGTTTATGTCCAATTTAAATGTGAAATTACATCAAATGAAAAACATGGGATTAATTGGAAAAATCATAATCCAATTACAAATTTAAAAAAATTAATTGGAAAATCTAACTATACAAATAAATTAGAAGACATGGCAGTTTTGATTTAAAATGTTGTTTTTTTCACTATTAATTAAAATATAAATTTTATAAGAAAAATACCTAAATTTCTACCAATGTAAATTTTGAAGTCCCAATTCTTAAGAAGAAGATTATTTTTTCAAATATAATATATAGAAGTGATAAAAACTTCATTTTAAAAGGGTTATGCATCAAAAGGTAGTAAAGCATCCTTTTAAAAATATTAGAGTATTTTATGCTTAAAGGTGGATTTATTCTAATTTAAAGCATCTAAATTTATATTGGATAAATTTAAAAACATTAAAAAACATTTATAATCATATTTTATTTAGTTAAATTTATTCTTTCCAAAATAATTGATTTGTGTTAACAAACATTTAAAATAATAATAATATTATTGTATTATTTTTTGGTGTAACTCAATGTTGTGTGAAGTGTAAGACCTCATAGAAACCCATTATTTCGTGTGGAGTACATTATAGAGAAAAGTTTCCCATTTAACATAAAATTAATACCTTACTAAAAAATATTATTAGATATGAAAATGTATTATTCTATAAATACCAAGGATGTTAGACTCCCACTAGTCTCTATTGACTGAGCATGCCACTAGTTTTTTACCATTACTAGTTTTAATTATACTATCACTGGACATGATTCACTAATTTAGACATCTAACTAAATTATTTAATTCATCCATTTTCCAAAGGTCAAACTGATCAAGAAGGTTTCTATAATGACCCAACCTTAAAACATTTCATAATCTTGAAGTAATAAATAATTCACATTCAGTATATTTTCCGGTTTAGAGTCTTAGATAATTAGCCATAAATATAACATTAAACATCAAAAATTAAAAAGTAGATACTTCTACTCAGAAACAATTTTTCATAAAATCAAAAATCTTAAAAAAGAGTCATGTACAGTTCTATATTTTAGATTTCATGAATTTTCCATGATCTCGTCCTTGACCCTATTCCTCTTTATGTCCTATGTAAAAAATTTCAAAAAACCTGGGATGAGTATAAAAAAGCTCACTAAGGGTTATAAAATAAGGAATGTAAATTTTAAAACATCAATAAATACAAATCAATGAAACCATACTTATCAATCATAACATACGTCATGAAATCATAAGATTTATGAATAACATTCAGAAATCATAAATCATAATGGTAACATATAGAATATATAACATACGTATATCGTAGCTATCACAACTACATAGGGAGTAACATTTGGAATACCCATCATAGTATATTCCCTAAATCTTTTAGGATAAATATTTACATTTACCTCCGTCTCATTACCCAATGCATTGGAGAGATATCTCAGGCTCACCCGCCCAAGGTTTATCATGGAACCACCCGTATACATAAAGAATGCCCAATAACCATAAAATATTCCTAACACATAAAACAATCACAAAATAAGATATAATATTTACATATTGCAATCACAATATATCATTTCATGATATTGACATAATCAATGATTCATCAGACCCTTTTCAAAACCATTTAAAACATTTAATAAAGATATTTTTGAATCAAAGTATCCCATGCCCCTTTGATGATTTTAAAGGAATTAAAATTTTAAAATAGTAATTTCCTTATAAATTAATCCTTAAAACCATTTTTAGAACATGGAAATTAATGAGAAATATTTAGAAAAATAAATCTTTAAAAGGATATTTTAGTTAAGGAGCTCTTAACCAAATAGGAGATGCTTGAATACAAATAATTGAGGAGTAAAATTTAATAAAAACGTTATAATATCATGAGAATAAAAGTATTCATGGTATAATATGCCAAAGGACAGTATAAAAACCATATAAAAGTGAATTGGCACATAAAAACCAATAAGTCTCAATGGAATGTAAATTGGGACAAAGTCCCTTATAATGATTGTATCCTTAGATTAAAGATAAATGAATGACATAATTATGTTTGGAAAATTTAAATACTCCAAATATAAGTGGATATTAAGTTCAAAACAATCGTTGTTCATTCACACATATTATTATAATGACATTATCTAGAAGTAGTGGTTTAACCCAAAGAATTGAAATAGGGTTAAGAAGTTCCCTTAAAAAATTCAGCAGCCTAACGACATCACATAAAATCTAAAAAAAAAGAGTTGATGAGAGAAAAAATGGAACCTCATCACTTGTACATAAAATTTACAACAATAAGGATATAAATACTATATCCCAACATAAGAAGATGTGAATTAAAAGACATAACAAAAAAAGTCTTTTAAAAAGAGGAGGGTGAAAGGATCCCTTCTCGATTTTGTATCTTACGAAAGATACAACACATGAACGAAGGATCATTCAATGAAAATTTAAATATCCATTAATTAAAGTATATTACACAATGAATATAATCATGGGTAGTACATACACCACAAAAAGGAAATAGTGGACAATTTAGAATAAATCTCACGAGAATAAAATGTGACATGAAAACTCCTTACCACGTCATAATCAATCAATTTGTATGAAGAAAAGTTAATAACCACCAAATTAATCTAATAATAACATTAATTTAAAGATAATAATGGTAATATATATCAAATGGCTGTACAGAATACACCATATGCAAGAAATAAGTGGCGAACAATGGAAATCTAATGGAATTAAAAGTGAGATAAGAAACCCCTTACCTCATTGCAATCAATCGAGTCGTATGAAAAAAAGATAATAAATACCAAATTAATTACATAATAACATGAATATAAAGGAAATAAAGATAATATATATCAAATGGATGTACATAATACACCACATTCAATAAATAAGTGGCCAACAATTGAAATCCCACTGAATTTAATGTGAGATAAGAATCCCCTTACGACGTGTCCGACTTGACTCGCTCGTATGTTCCTTGTTATTCTTGAATGATAAACTTAATTTAATTTCTACTTGATTAAGAATATTTTTAATGTTTATTATTCATTTTCTATCACTTACTAACCTTCTAGAAAAATTAGTTAATTTTTTGAGTTCATGTCGGACATTTTGTTGATGTTTGGAACTTGATTAAAAAATGAACATGTTATAATTATAAATTGTCCATGTGGTCAAAAGTCCATTATCACCAGAATGAAATTCATGATTTATATCTCATGAATATCATATAATTCCAGTATATATATTAATTTAAAATTGTACATAACATTTGGATATAAGAAATGAAATGCACCATTCATGGAGACGATAAGTCGTATGTACGCATGAACACTACTTTCATTTCTATTTAATTTTTTAATGGAATGAAAACATAGTGATTAATAGGTATATTATAATTTTAATATAATATATATTTCATATATCTCACATATGTTAATAATTTATATCATTTATACGTTCCCTGAATGGCATGAACAAGTCATATCACTTTAGGGGGTAGTAGTCCGCACTTCCTCAAATGAATTTATCTTGTTTACCCATTATAGGAACCATAAAGCTATGCTATAAAAAGGAAAATACAGAATCATAATGAAAACATAAATATAAAATATATCATATATATACATAGTTCCATAATAATGGCCACCATGATAGGCGGTATAAGATATTTGAACAATCTTCGTTTCATGAAGCAGTTGTTCGTCGTCCACAGAAACAATATGTTGTTTTCAAATTAAATGGAGGTGTGTGTAAGTTTAGCTCTAATAATTGTCATAAAAATATCCTAGTATATTTAGGATACTATTTTTGTTATAAAATAAATGAATAAATCGAGTTTAGGGGGTTGGGGAAGTAAAAAAAACAGAAGAACTTAAGAGAAGACGTTATCTTTAAATCGGGTAACTCCCTTTGGTTTGAACCAAAATGGTTTCTTTAAGTGATTTCTGCCTAAAGTAAGGACTCTAAGATGAATAGAGGGATACTGGGAGATTATTGGAGAATATGTTTAATGGGACAAAGGTCTTGAGAAGTGTGATAAATTGCTAGGACGTGAGGGTGTTTTATAAGGAAGAGAAGGGGCTCTTTTGGACTGTTTGAAAATATTATATTATTATATAATGGTTTTCGGTTTCTAAATGTCTGAAAATCATTAACGTAGAAGATAAGGTGGACCATGTTCGAAATAAAATCATCTAGTAATAATTGGACAAGATTTGGATATTTTTTTTAACTTTTATCTTCTTATTTATTTAAATCACCACTTATTGACGTAAACATTTCATCATCATTGTGTCATGAATAATTTTATTTATATGATTTATAAAATTGATAAAAATTTTCCACGATATAGGAAATATTTTTATATTTCCAATGAATATTTATAGTCAAAAATATAAGTTATATAACCCCCTGTATTTTTTTTAGTAAAACAATACATTTTAAAACATTTTTATTTTTACTTTAAATAAAAAGTTAATGATGCCATTATCTTATCAAAGTGCCCCCATGGGGTCCAAAAATTGATCCATGGTTTGTCTTTGTCGGACATGACTCATCCAATAAGTTTAGGACAAGTGTAAAAGTAATTTGATATTATTATAACCTTAAATTACCCTAATTACCTTTAATCGCGGTTAATAAGAGTCAAAAGTTACTATTTACCAAAAATTATTTTCATCCCATTGAATCACATTTTACTTACTAATGAAAACCATGAATTTAGGATTTTCGAAATTATGTTTACAGAAGCAGTAAAATTTTATTTAATCAAAATATATGGTTTTTAACTACTAAGTAGTATATTTCACTATTCATTAAAAATTGAATGTTTTTAGAAAAATTCCAAAAATTCACCCTAAGATAAATTTGATATTATGAATTCAAAATTGATATCTATTTTACCAAATTCAAAACATATAAGTTGCATTAATTAATTTAAAATTAATTCCCATTGTCAAAACAAATAGTGTGATTTTAGGAAACAATATCTATCAAAAGATTGACACTTTTTTTTGTCTAATTTCAAAATGAAATTAATTATAATGGCCAACATTGGATTAAATGGTAAAAATATTTTCTAATTACACTTTAAAAACAATTAAAATGATAATTTAACCATATAAATAGATTATATTAAAAGGAATATTTGAATTAAAATACTTCATTTTTCATTATTCATTGAAGAATGAATATTATCAGAAAAATAAAAAATTTCATCCAAAGTAATTTTTTATGTCCTAATTCAAAAAAAGAATTTTATTTTGTAAAATAGAACATATAAGTGTGGAAAAACTTCATTTAAAGAGGGTTCACCATCAATAGGTGGTGTCATGACCCGTCCCCCATGGGCCCGTTCCGTGACTACCCCACGCCCGCCTTCTATAGGCCAGGGGATGTCGACTAGCACCGAATGCATATTCCATAAAACTGGGACATTGCCTTTATAACCTGTAACACACACAAACAAGCATACAAGAAGATACGAACTCGAGTAAAATGAATAGAAAGAGTGTTGCAAGTAAAAAGGGGCCGGAATACTAGCCCAACAGAAATAGTACAAGTACAACTGAAATACAATACACCTTAAGAAAAAGATATGTTGCTGTTGGGTCTTCCTCTGGGGTTCCTACATAAAGGGTAGGTATAGAACACCTCCTAAGCACTCTACGTCTTCCTACCTCCTATGTGTACCATCACGCCATATGATCCACCTCCAGGCCCCATCTAGCCCTGGTACCCTCAGTCGCGATTAGCACTGTCCATCATCTGCACCAAACACAACAAGGTGCGGGCATAGACCGTGCAGGGTTTAGTATAACGATACTAAGTAGGGACCCTGAGACCCTCATGGTCTCACAAAATACACAATGGATAAACCACAAAGCCTAAAATCAACTGAAAAAACTACTTAGTTATATTCCCATAAATATACCTAAGTTATCAAGTAAACCCATCTCAATCACAAGGAAAACAGAGAGTCCAACTCAAAAGCCCAAAACTCAACTGTTCCACAAAGGAAGGAATTCTACAAAGTTAAGTACGTCATAGGTATGCCATATATAAGAATAACACCAAGGTATTACCACGAAGGAAAGTACCATACATGTATGGAATCATCTCACACTGAATAATACCACCATGGTTTTACCTCGAAGGAAAGTACTACACATGTACAGACTCCGGTCACATGAGGTAGAACTCATGTACAGTAGTAGAGATGATTATATGTAACTAATGAATCATCTTACTCTGTTAATAGGAAGACCCACGGAGGATACTAGATCTTCATCAAACCCACATAGGATCTCTAGGTGGCGACACACATAGGATCGCTCGGTGCTGACCTACATAGGATCGCTCAGTCCTGACCGACACAAGATCGCTCGGTGCTGACCCACACATGATCGCTAGTTGAATCTACAATAAATCTTCAAATCCACACAGGATACAAGTACACTATCGGTACTTAGTTAGACCCACACATGATCCTAGTACATCGTCAGTACGTCGTTAGACCCACATAGGATCCTAGCACATCGTCAGTACCTCAGTAGACCCACATAGGATCCTAGTACAGAGTCAGTAATTCATCAGACCCACACAGGATAATAGTATAGCATCAGACCCACATAGGATCCCAGAGTTTTAATGCATGAAATCCTAGTGTGGTTCCATGTGGGACCCTCAATTACACACCCACTAAGGATCCCTTTCTCAAGTCAAAACCACCTAGTGGGTTCCCACAATAAGCTCGCTCGTCACCGGGAGAGTCCTCTACTCGAACCACTGGTCGATACTATAACTGTCATGAAGTCTCACTAAGAAGTATCTTAAAGGACCCACACGTCCTAGGGATCTTAATGAAATAGATAGTATGTCAATCAGATGCTTGATCTGTGAGTTATTAGCCATTCAGTACCTGGGGCCTGGTTGGATTCATACTCGATCCAACTCTACCGTACCCCATATTAATGCAAATCTCCATTGGTGTATACTCAACATGACTGACTCACTCCAATGTTTCCAGTGTCGCTTATGGTTCATAAAACAGACACCTGATGCCAATGTTATGGCTATAAGAGTGTTTCGGGTCAAAACTGGTCTGGGTCTGGTCTGACCTTGTCAGAACGACCAGGCCTGGGTCCGGCCTGGCTCGTGTTAGGTGGCCAGGCCCACTAGGCGGTCCGGCAGGCAGCGAGGGCCGTGAGGGGGCACAGAGGGCCGTGGGGGCTGTGAGGGGTTGCGGAGGCCGTGGGTGGTCGCGGGGGTGGTGCCAGGCCATGTGGGGATGTGAGGGAGGCGTGAGGTCGCATGGGACCGTGGAGAGGCGGTGCAGAGGCCGCGTGCCGGGGGGGGGGGAGTGGAAGCACGGAGTCTTCGAGGGCAAAACGAGGCCACGGGTGCCGGGGCCACGGGGCACGGAGTCCACGGGGCTACGCAGGAGGCCACGGGGCGGAGGAGGCCGCAGGGCGGCAGAGCCGCGGATGGCAGAGGCCACAGACGGCGGAGGCCACGAGCGGCGGACCACCGCGGGGCAAGGAGGCCGTGGGGCGGTGGAGCACCATGCCTTCACCGGTAGCCAGCTCGTCCAGCCGCTCTACTTTCATCGCCTTAGCACAAATCCGTCTTCCTCCATCGTGAAGAACACACCAATAAAGAAGAACGATAGAGGGGTAGGGTCCTATTTGTTTGGACCGCACCCTCCACGTTAGAGCGGAAACAAGAGGCTCAACAAAACCATGAATGAAGAATTCCAAACTCTACAAACCTCGACAATTTTTATTCCCAAACCCACAAAAGAATTCATCCGTAGATCAACTAGTTTGGGATTTGATCCGCGTTATTTTTTTAGAAGGGAAGAATGTGGGAATATATAATCATACACAATTAAATGCCTACATCATTTGTTTTCTGATGTTGATGAAGAGGGTATGACTATCGTCGATCAAATATGTCCCACTTTGGAGGATGCCCCGAGGAAGAAGTCAAAGTCAGCGTTCTTTGTTGGAAGATGAGTTTCTCCATGATTCTCCAAAGCCTCTCCATTTGACAATAGTTTTCCCCAATTCAGCCAAAATGGGGAATAACCAACTTATTTATTTATGTTATTAAAATAAACTAATTTGTCACAAAAAAGTTGGAATAAATAATGTTCTGTTTTGGAATAATTAATTGGTTCATTTAATTGTCCAAGTTAAATGGATTTGTGTTGGCATAATTAATTTTCGAGGAGTTGAGATGTTTTATCTCATTAAAGGGGTTCGGGTGGTCCCCACCTCTCAACATCCACATGGGTGGTTTAGGATCGAGTGGTCCCCACCACTATAACACATGTTAAGGGGTTTTAGAAAATAAAAATGTTATACATTTTTTTTATTTTATTCTATCAAGAAAATCACAAAAATTATCATTCACTCTCAACTCACTGCAGTAATGGTGGAGGTCTCCTTAAGAAAATACCAGCACTGCGAGTTCAACGGTTCCCTCAAATTTCAATTATGAGCACCCGTTCAAAAGTTAGAAAAAACCCGCTCGCACGTTTACTGAATGTACCTGAAGAAAAGTTCAGAAATTTATTCTGGGCACTCTGGGCCTCAGAATCGCATGGCTTCAATTTTCGCGGACATGTAAGATTCCCATATATTTTAAAAAAACATTTACATGGAAATTTAGGGTCTTTACATTCTCCCCACATCAGGGATTTTCATCACCATAATCCACAAATTAAAACTAGAAAAACAAGTGGGGGTAGTGTGAATGAATATGAGCCACCCGCTCCCATGTGCACTCCTGGAGGTTATCATGCTGCCAACGAACGCGTACTAGAGGTATCGACCGCCCATAAAGGACTCGCTCCTGAAGATCCTCAATCTCAACTGGATCCTCCGTAAAAGTCTCCCTACTGTCAATGTCCAGCTCTCAGTGGTCGATGATACGAGAAGGGTCATGCACGTATATCCTCAGCTGGGATACATTGAAGACGTCGTGCACCAGGTGAAACTGAGGGGGATGAGCTAAGTTGTGATCCACCTCACTAACTCTAATGAGGACCTAAAAAGGTCCGATGAACCTCATAGATAACTTGTCTCCTAGTACAAATCTCCGAAAACCTCGTCCGAGTGAGACTCATAGAAATATGTGGTCACCATCCTCAAACTACAGTATATCATCCCACCTTTTTATAACATAAACGTTCATTACATTACACAAAACTGAGGATCTTTAAGGTCTAGTGTCTTGGAAACCAGGAACATAATACATGAAAACAACATAAAACATTCTTCTTAAAAACATGGAAGGATTCTCCTTAAGTTAATCCTAGGTTCATTACTACATCTCATAACCTGGTGACATACATCAAAAGAAAGGGTGAGCAGAAGGCCCAGTAAGGGAAACAAGAGGAACGTTTTACATGTGAACTTGATATACTTCAATAAGGACATGAAAAGAACTTTAAGGCATGAGAAAGAAACCATGAGATACATCATAATAAAAATAAAATTTTTCATAAATTGAAGATGTGGCTGCAACAGGTAATATTGACAATCGTTTAGTTTCACCAAGGTCCATCCCCACGGTGTCTTTAAAAATTACCAAGGTTATTCACCAAGGCGTCGTTAAAATGGTCATCTCTAGAGATTAAGTTTTTACCCAATGCATTGGAGCGCTATCAGGGCGCACCCTTAAATTTGCCTTTATTATCATGTGAACCACATATATCATAATCAATCATTTCATAAACAACCCATATAGCATAAAAAAATGGGTTTCATTTAATAATCATAACGTTTTAAAAACTGCTTTAAAGACATGATCTTTATGTCACTTTAAACCCACAGAAAGGGAAAGAGGGTTTCATGTATGTAAATCCAAGAATTTAAAATAGAACATTTTGATATATATCTGAATACCCCTGTAGAAATAATAGCTTTGAGTATTCACTTTATAACATAAAATAATTTTGAGAAAAGAGAGAGAGGTACTTTGAGACGAAAATTCTGCAGCATAACGGCTATGTTTCGGGGTTTTAGAAAACATTGAAAAGAGAGGGGACATGGGTCGAACAATCATAATTGACCCATAAAACAGTAGAGGGACCGAATAAGAAGGATATATGGACATGGTGATGCAATTTCAAGGACATACCATTTGAAATGAAAAACATGGAATGAAGACAAAAATTAGATTTCTCTTATGAAAATTCGGCAGCCTAATGGCGTCACTTAAACTTCAACAAAAATGAATTGAAAATATCAAATAGGGTCCCTAATCATATGAACATAAGAGTAAAATATGATATATATAGATATCATAACCCAACATAAATAAAAAGGAACTTGAAAGACTTGACATGAAAGTAGAACTTTGAAAGGAATTTGAAGGGTGAAAGAATCCCCTTAAAATTTCGGCTGCCTAACGGCGCCACTTAAACATTCTTAAAACGAAATGATGAGAGAAAGATGGGGTCTCTCATCTAATGAACATGAAAATTGAAGTAATATGAATATAGAAGAACATACTCCAACAGAAGAACGTGGAGTATAAATGATATGAAATAAAAGAGATTACTTGAAAAGAAGAGAGAGGTCGGATCCCTTACCTTAAAATGTGACTCTTGAAACTCAATGGTTTGGACCTTGAGGGCTTGGGGGCACCTTGGGAGGAATCCTTGGGAGGTAAGGAGACCCTAACATCGTTGGGGGAGAGTTGGGAGAGAAAAATATAGGAGGAACGGGTGGGTATTTATAGTGAAAGTGAGGGGACAAGGCATTAATGGCCAAGGGACACCTCATTAGTTGTTTTGGAAAAACCATGGGCTTGCCCATGATATTTTCCCATGGTATTGGCCACTTGGGACACCTCATACCTTATCTTACTATTCATAATTCGTCCATATTGAAAATATACTTAATACATCACTTAATGATGTCATTAGACACCCGTAACTTAAAACTATATTTTTACTATTTATCCAAAATTCTACTTTCTCAGAATAATCCAAAAATTTCACCTTAACCAAATTATGATGTTCTAATTACATTTATGAACTCCATTTTATAAAAATAATTTTCTAATTATTTTTAATTTAATTTTTAAATAAAAAAACTATTCATTGAGAATTCATTTTTTTCAGAAAAATCCCCAAAAATTACCATAACATAATATCGATGCTCTGAGTTCAAAAATAGAGTCCTTTTTATAAAAATAATTTTCTAATTATTTTTAATTAAATTTATTAATTAAAAAAAACTATTCACCCAAAAAAACTAATACTTGAATAATAACTTATGAAACCGTTATTTACCCATTTTATTGAATCAGATTACTTAATCAAGGTGTCTAAATTATATTAAAACTTTCTTTGAGTGAAATTACTAATCCATTTGGTCACATTACTAATCCTAAGCATAAAATCACTATTCATAATTTACAATTCATCAAAAATTAAGTTGATCTTATTAGACTCCAAATTTCTTACTGAATACTTTTGTAGAAGACCATTTTTTGAAAATCATTACACATCATTAATTATTTAAGGTTTACATAAATGTATTAAAATATCCCTTTTTCAAAAATTAATTAATAAAATATATCCTAAAATTATCCGGACAAAAGAAATTCCCCAAAAATCACTAAAGGAAGAGATCTCAATTTATTCACCCGAAAGGATTACACAAGGAAGCTAGGGTCTCGTCACATAGCCCCTTATAACACCGGTATAAGACCTAAGTGTAAGGTGTGCTATGGTGAGAGAATCTAAGGGAGGCTCAGATAACATTGCCCTAGTAGTAATCTCTAGTAACATGAACTTCTCCCGTAGGCGTTTCCGTTCAAGATTGACATGCTGGAGTTCGGCTTGGGCTTGGTCCAAAGCGAAGCCCGCAGATGCTACCTCCTTCCCAAGATCTGATAAGTGGGCTTCATAAGGGTCGTGTCTACTAGATGAAGCCATCGACTCCTCTTTCTGCATTAACCATTAAAATCTTATTAAATCATTAAGAGTATGTTTATATACTACTCAAATGATTGGGTCGTTACATTCTTCCCCCGTAAGAAATTTCATCCCCGGAATTTATACTTGAGGCCTAGTCGAAAAGCTGAGGGTACTTTTGCTTCATTGTTTCCTCAGGCTCCCAAGTCGCATCTTCATATTTATGATTCCTCCAAAACACTTTCACAAGGTGGGTATTCTTGTTTCGTAGAACCTTGTCTCTACGGTCCAAGATCTCCACTGGCTGCTCCTCATAAGAGAGGTCATGTTCCAGTTGTACTAGTTCTGGGTTCAGTACATGCAAAGGGTCGGGTATGTACTTCCTCAGGAGAGATACATGGAAGACATTATGAACTTGAGCTAGGTTCGGTGGAAGTGCTAGACGATAGGACACTGCTCCTATGCGATCAAGGATTTTATAGGGTCCAATGTACCTAGGGCTGAGCTTCCCTTTCTTCCCAAACCGCATGACTCTCTTCTAGGGAGAAATTCGAAGGAAGACTTTGTCACCAACACCAAACTCCAAGTCCCTTCGATGATTTTTAGCATAACTCTTCTACCGACTCTGAGCAGCCTTTATGTGTTGTTGGATGGAATGAACCTGTTCCATCATCTCTTGCAGGAGATCAGGCCCAAGAAGCTTCCTCTCACCAGTTTCATCCCAACAACTAGGAGTTCTACATTGCTTTCCATACAGAGCTTCATAGGGTGCCATCTGAATACTCGAATGGAAGTTGTTGTTATAGGAGAACTCAACTAATGGGAGGGGTTGATCCCATCCATCTTTAAATTCCATTGAGCATAATCTCAACATGTCTTCGAGTGTCTGAATAGTCCTTTAAGATGGGCCATCAGTTTGAGGATGATAGGAAGTACTAAAATTCAATTCAGTATTCAGAGCATGTTGAAGACTTCTCTAGAATTTTGATGTGAATCTTGGGTCACGATCAGATACGATGCATAGTGGTACCCCATGCAGCCTTACCACTTCCTTCACGTATATCTTGGCAAGCTGATCCAGAGAGAAATTTTCCCGAATAGAGATAAAATGGGTTGTCTTGGTGAGACGGTCCACAATAACCCATATGACATTCTTTCCTTTGGATGTTTTTGGGAGACGAGTTACAAAGTCCATAGTGATATTATCCCACTTCTATACTGGTATGGGTAGTGGTTGTAATACCCCCTTAGGAAGTTGTCTTTCTGCATTTACTTCTGACACACCAGGCACCTTGTAGTGTAATCAGCAATCTCCCTCTTCATGTTATCCCACCAATAATGATCACGAAGGTCTCTATACATCTTAGTGCTTCCAAGATGTATAGAGAAAGTAGAGCTATGAGCTTCATCCATCAGTTCTTTATTTATCTCCGGATTAGATGGGAAACATAGTCTTGTACGAAATTTCAATACACCTTCTTGATCAATATTGAAGTCAGGGAACTTCCCATCCTTTATAGCCTCAAACTTCTCCTGCAGCAAAGGATCTTCTTTTTGAGCCTTCTTGATCTTCTCTAGTAATGAAGGTTGAGAAATCATTTGGGATAGGGTTGATGATGTCCCTTTCTTTATAATTCCCATGTCCAGTTTCACTAGATCTTCAGTCAAGGGATCTCCTAGGATCCTCATTGTTTCCAGAACAACAGGGTCTTTCCTGATTAATGCATCCGCGACCTTGTCTTCTCTTCCAGGGTGATAATGAATTGAACAATCATTGTCTTTAATAAGATCCAACCATCTCCTTTGTCTCATGTTCAATTATTTCTGTGTGAAAATATACTTTAGACTTTGGTGGTCAGTGTATATATCACATTTCTCCCCATAAAGATAGTGCCTCCATATCTTTAGGGCAAAAACAACCGCTGCTTGCTCTAGATCATGTGTAGGATAATTCTGCTCATGAATCTTCAACTGTCGAGATGCATAAGCAATTACCTTGTCATTTTCCCTGAGGATGCACCCAATCCCTTTCAGAGATGCATCGCTAAAAATAACGAATCCTTCTCCGATAGAGGGTAGTGTTAACATAGGTGCAGTAACCAATATCTTCTTCAGCTCTTGGAAACATTCCTCGCATTCCTTTTTCCAGATGAACTTAACCCCTTTTCGAGTCAACTTGGTTAGTGGATTAGAAAGCCGTGAAAAGTTTTTCACAAACCTCCTATAATATCCTGGTAAACCAAGGAAACTACAAATCTTAGTTTCTGTTGTGGGTTGAGGACACTCCTCCACAACCATTGTATTTGCAGGGTCAACCGAGATTCCTTTATTGGTTACGATGTGCCCCAAGAAATCCACTTGTTGTAACCAAAACTCACACTTGCTGAACTTCCCAAAGAGCCTCTCCTTCCGCAGAGTTTTCAATATAACCCTTAGATGATCTTCATGCTCCTCATGAAATTTTGAATATATCAAAATATCATCAATAAAAACTACCACAAAGTTATCAAGGTAGTCCTTAAAGACTCTATTCATCAAATCCATGAAAATAGCAGGAGCATTAGTCAATCCGAAAGGCATAACAGTAAACTCATAATGCCCATATCTTGATCGGAAGGTAGTCTTTGGAATATCTTCCTTCTTCACCCTCAGTTGATGATAACCAGATCGAAGGCCAATCTTGGAGAAGAATTGAGCCCCACGAAGTTGGTCAAATAAATCATCAATTCTTGGAAGAGGATATCTATTCTTCACTGTGATCCCGTTCAGTTCTCTATAATCAATGCATAGCCGCATTGATCCACCCTTCTTCTTCACAAAGAGGACTGGTGCTCCCCAAGGAGACACACTCGGTCGGATAAACCCCTTCTCCAACAAGTCTTGGAGTTGTTTCTTTAACTCTTCTAGATCCACATTTTCCATTCTATACGGAGTCTTTGATATTGGTTGAGACCCGGGTACGAGTTCAATAGAGAACTCTACCTCTCTTTTCGGGGGAGGTCCAGTTAACTCCTCAGGAAATACATCCATGTATTCCTGAACAATCGGAACATCTTCTATTTGTATGATCCCTTTTCCTTCTTCATCATCACAGATTAACTCCATAAAGAAAGCTATAGGAGGTTCTTCTAGATAGGGATCAGTTCGGGATATCTCTCCACGGAAGATAACTGTAGGTCGTTCATTCAAGACTACTGATATTTCCTTACTTCTGCATTTGATCTTAGCAATATAATTTGAGAGCCAGTCCATCCCTAGTATAATGTCGAATTCCCTCATGGGAATGACTACTAGATTTGCGATAAGATTGTTCTCACCAAAGTAAACACTAGAGTGTCTAAACAATGTTTATGCAAGGATAATCCCACTTGGAGTCTTGACTGACAACTCTACCTCTAGCAGTTCTGGGATTGATTCTATATTCCTTGCAAACGTGGAGGAAATAAAGGAATGCGTAAAACTATAATCAAATAAAGTACTTGCTATTTTTGAGAGGAAAAAAAGAGTACCTGCTAACACATCATTTGGAACTTCAACTTCAGTTGTTGTGATAGCAAAAGCACGACCTTGCTCCCTTGGCCTTTGCTGAGGTTGATGGTGATTCCCCTCCACCGCCCTCAGATTTGGACATTGATTAGCAAAGTGCCCAAGCTGTCCACACATGAAACATGTGAATTCGGGTAGGGCCAAAACCATCTTTCCTTTCTCGTTAGTGTTGGGAAGAGGAGGCTTCACCTCACTATGACAATTCTGAGCAATATGGTCTCCTCTTCCACACTTGTAGCACTTTCCACTTCCGTTCAAGCAGTTCCCCAGATGATTCTTCCCACATTTATTGCATGTGGTAAGTTGCATTTTCATTCCACCTATTCCCTGATCAAAAGACTTCCCTAAACTGGTCTCTGATGATCTCTTCTTTTCATTTGATTTATGAGACCACTGTGTCTCACCAAACTCTAGCTCGACTCTCATAGCACTTCGAACTATTTCTTCATAGCTATCATAGTACCTGTTGGCTAGATTCTTCCGCAAATGATGTCTTAGTCCACCAAAGAATCTATCAACCTTCCCATTAGGGTCCATGACAAAGCTTGAGGTATAACGGGAAAGCCTTGTGAAGTTCATCTCATAGCTTCCGACAGATTCTTTCTCCTTTTTTCAGCTCGAGAAACTCTTTATCCATTCCCGTTCTCATGGAATGAGGGAAATACTTGTTAAAGAAAATTACCCAAAATTCTTCCCACTCCATAGCTACCATCTCTCCTCGTGGCTTCGTGTTTTTGATCAGTGACCACCACTGATCAGCTTCTCCCTCTAGGCGGTAAACAGCAAGGGTGACTTTTTCTTGTTCCGAACAATGAAGTACAGAAATGATATTTTCAATGGAGCTTATCCATTGTTCCGCAACCAATGGGTCAGTAGATCCACTGAATGTTGGCAGTCGTTGACGCATGAAGGACTCAACAGAATGTTGTTACCTTCGTGGTGAGATCGGCCTCTCAGCTTGATTCAAGTTTTTACTCACAACTTGAGTCAGTTGGTTCATCATTCGCATGAATGTTTCCATTCCGGCTTCAATCGGAGGGCCATCAACACATGGTGAATTGCGGTCACCATCGACACGGTTCCTCCTATTTCCCACCATTTTCTAATAGAATAAAACCTTAGTGAGAAACTTATTTCATTTATGAATATTTTAACTAAGACTTCATGCTTAGACAATTACACTTCTCTATAATTCCTTCATAATTATTCATAAAAAGCTTGTGATTAACCAAACATATCCCCCGGGAGTGTCATAACCAAGAGTGCAGCAAGGCCCGTTATCATGCACCAGTTTCCGTTCGAGTCTACCTCAAAGCGGAGTTTTCGGGTTTTACCCCTATGTACATCTATGCCAGAGCCACCTCTACCTGCTCGTATCCAGAGAGGGATGTATTTGTTTGATAAACCACTTACTCAATACTTACCAAAATACTAGGAAGTTCTCCGATATTTAAACTTTTCTATAGGGTTCTTCATAAAGTTTTTATATCCTAATTTCTACAAATAACTAAACCATCCTTTGATACCAACTATAGAATCCCGGCTTTTTATAACATAAACTTTCATTACATTACACAAAACTGAGGATCTTTAAGGTCTAGTGTCTTGGAAACCAGGAACATAATACATGAAAACAACATAAAACATTCTTCTTAAACACTTGAAAGGCTTATCCTTAAGTTCATCCTAGGTTCATTACTGCATCTCCTAACCTGGGGACATACATCAAAAGAAAGGGTGAGCATAAGGCCCAGTAAGGGAAACAAGTGGAACGTTTTTCATGTGAACTTGATATACATCAATAAGGGCATGAAAAGAACTTTAAGGCATGAGAAAGAAACCATGAGATACATCATAGTAAAAATAAATTTTTTCATAACTTGAAGATGTGTCTGCAACATTTAATATTGAAAATCGTTTCGTTTCACCAAGGTCCATCCCCAAGGTGTCGTTAAAAATTACCATGGTTATTCACCAAGGCGTCATTAAAATGGCCATCTCTAGAGATTACGGATTTACCCAATGCATTGGAGCGGTATTAGAGTACACCCTTAAATTTTCCTTTATTATCATGTGAGCCACATATATCATCATCAATCATTTCATAAAAAACCCATATAGCATAAAATAAATGGGTTTCATTTCATAATCATAACGTTTTAAAAACTGCTTTAAAGACATGATCTTTATGTCACTTTAAACCCACGGAAAGGGAAAGCGGGTTTCATGTATGTAAATCCCAGAATTTAAAATAGAACATTTTGATATATATGTTAATACCCCTGTAGAAATAAGAGCTTTGAGTATTCACTTTATAACATAAAATAATTTTGAGAAAAGAGAGAGAGGTACTTTGAGACGAAAATTCTGCAGCATAACGGCTATGTTTCGGGGTTTTAGAAATCATTGAAAAGAGAGGGGACATGGGTCGAAAAATCATAATTGACCCATAAAACAGTAGTGGGAAAGAATAAGAAGGATATATGGACATGGTGATGCAATTTCAAGGACATACCATTTGAAATGAAAAACATGGAAGGAAGACAAAAATTAGATTTCTCTTATGAAAATTCGGCAGCCTAACGACGTCACTTAAACTTCAATAAAAATGAATTGAAAAGATCAAATAGGGTCCATCATCATATGAACATAAGAGTTCAATATTATAGATATAGATATCATACCCCAACATAATTAAAAAGGAACTTGAAAGACTTGACATGAAAGTTGAACTTTGAAAGGAATTAGAAGGGTGAAAGAATCCTCTTAAAATTTCGGCAGCCTAACAGCGCCACTTAAACATTCTTAAAACGAAATGATGAGAGCAAGATGGGGTATCTAGTATAATGAACATGAAAATGGAAGTAATATGAATATAGAATAACATCCTCCAACATAAGAACATGGAGTATAAAAGAAATGACATAAAAGAGATTACTTGAAAAGAAGAGAGAGGTCAGATCCCTTACCTTAAAACGTGACACTTGAAACTCAAAGGTTTGGACCTTGAGGGCTTGGGGGCACCCTGGGAGGACTCCTTGGGAGGTAAGGAGACCAGAACTTCGTTGGGGGAGAGTTGGGAGTGAAAAATAAAGGAGGAAAGGGTGGGTATTTATAGGGAAAGTGAGGGGACAAGGCATTAATGGCCAAGGGACACCTCATTAGTGGTTTTGGCCAAACCATGGGCTTGCCCATGGTATTGGTCACTTGGGACACCTCATACCTTATCTTACTATTAATAATTCGACCATATTGAAAATATACTTAACACATCACTTAATGATGTCATTAGACACCCGTAACATAAAAACTATATTTTCACTATTCATCGAAAATTCAACTTTCTCAGAATAATCCCAAAATTTCACCTTAACCAAATATCGATGTTCTAATTACATTTATGAACTCCATTTTATAAAAATAAATTTTCTAAATATTTTTAATTTAATTTTTAAATAAAAACACTATTCATCGTGAATTCATTTTTTTCAGAAAAATCCCCAAAAAATACCATTACATAATATCGATGCTCTGAGTTCAAAAATAAAGTCCTTTTTATAAAAATAATTTTCTAATTATTTTTAATTAAATTTTTTATTTAAAAAACACTATTCACCCAAAAAAACTAATACTTGAATAATAACTTATGAAACCGTTATTTACCCATTTTATTGAATCACATTACTTAATCAAGGTGTCTAAATTATATTAAAACTTTCTTTGAGTGAAATTACTAATCCATTTGGTCACATTACTTATCCTAAGCGTAAAATCACTATTCATAATTTACTATTCATCAAAAATTAAGTTGATCTTATTAGACTCCAAATTCCATACTGAACACTTTTGTAGAAGACCATTTTTTGAAAATAATTACACATCTTTAATTATTTAAGGTTTACATAAATGTTTTAAAATATCCCTTCTTCAAAAATTCATCAATAAAATATATCCTAAAATTATCCGGACAAAATAAATTCCACAAACATCACTAAAGGAAGAGATCTCAATTTATTCATCCGAAAGGATTACACAAGGAAGCTAGGGTCTCATCACATAGCCCCTTATAACACCGGCATAAGACCTAAGTGTAAGGTGTGCTATGGTGAGAGAATCTGAGGGAGGCTCAGATAACATTTCCCTAGTAGTAATCTCTACTAACTTGAACTTCTCCCGTAGGAGTTTCCGTTCAAGCTTGACACGCTGAAGTTCGGCTTGGGCTTGGTCCAAAGTGAATCCCACAGATGCTACCTCCTTCCCAAGCTCTGATAAGTGGGCTTCATAAGGGTCGTGTCTACTAGATGAAGCCATCGACTCCTCTTTCTGTATTAACCATTAACATCTTATTAAATCATTAAGAGTATATTAATATACTACTCAAAAGATTGGGTCGTTACATCCAAAGGCCTCCATATCTTATCGGCATATGACATCTGCCTGCTCTGTGCAGTCATCATCTACTCCTGGATAATCTTCACTTTCTCTGTTGTCTCCCATACCATCTCTGGTCCCACGAGTGCTAAATCCCCTGAATTTTTCCAACACAAAGTTGATCTGCATGGTCTCTCATACAACCCCTCAAAAGGTGCCATCCAAATGCTGGAGTGATAGTTGTTGTTGAATACAAAGTCCACTAAAGGAAATTGATCCTCCCAGTCGCGACCGATGTCGAGGATGCAAGAACGTAGCATGTCCTCGAGGGTCTGAATGGGCTGCTAAGTCTGGCCATCCGTCTGGGGATGGATGGCGGTGCTCAAACGAAGCTGCATCCCGAAAGCCTCCTACAACACCTTCCATAGATGGGAAGTGAAACGTGTATCATGATCGGAAAAAATTATCGAGGGTTCTCCATTTAGCTGCACAATCGACTTCACATAGAGGCATCCCAAGATCTCTACTAAACCCTTCCCTCTGATCGGTAATAAGTGGGCCAACATGGTGAGTTGGTTGACAATCACCCAGATAGAATCATGACCTTTGGATGTACATGGAAGTCGTGTCATGATGTCCATGTATCTCCCATCCCACTTCCACTCTGGGACCTCTATAGGATGAACCAAGCCTGCTGGTACCTGGTTCACGACCTTCACTTGCTGACAAGTTAGGCACCAAGAGACAAACTCTACTACTAATTTCTTCATTCCCAGACACCAGTGTTGTCTTCAGAGATCCTGGTACATCTTCTCCACTCTTGGATTTACCTCTAGAGAAGACATGTGGAAATCCCTCAACAATTACTCCCGAAGCGATACTGGTACCAAGGTATGTCCTCTAATTTGGATGTCGTGCTCCCCACCTTCTGAAAATCCATCAGGTTCCAGTCCTATGGATATCGGAGCACATAGAGCCTCAGAGTCAGCATCCCCACGCTGCGCCTCCCTGAATTGCTAACGAAGTGGGGGTGTGACTGTAAGAGACTGAAGAAAATATGCTCCATCTCGATCCCCAAAGGATATCTACAAAATGGCATATTGCTCCATCGCCTCACCTAGAAGCTGTATACCAGTCCTCTTATTGAGATAATTTGATACAATGTTCACCTTCCCAGGATTATAGACTATCTCGAAGTCATAGTCCTATAGGAACTCAATCCAATGACATTGTCTCAAGTTCAGGTCCTTCTGAGAGAATATATACCTGAGACTCTTGTGATTTGAGTAGACTATAAAATGTTCACCCATCATGTAATGTCGCCACATCTTCATGGTGAAGACCATTACTGCTAACTCTAGGTCATGGGTAGCATATTTCTACTCATGTGGTCTCAGCTGTTGAGATCCACATGCGATCACTGCTTGTTCCTGCATCAGGATACATCCATGACCGGTCCCTAATTTGTTGCAGTAGACTATGTACTGTACGCCCTCCTCTAAAAGCCTCATGATGGGAGAACTAGTCATCCTATGCCTCAGCTCCTGAAATCTCCACTGGTATCTCTACGACCACACGAAGGGTTGTCCCTTTTTTTTCAATGCTGATAATGGTGCAGCAACTCTGGAGAAATTTGGCACAAATCTCCTATAGTACCCAGCCAAAGTAGAAGACCCTCTCCCCTCAGGGAGGAAATCCTGGTAACATATTTTGAAAAGATGTCACCTCACCCTTCCACTACTATTGAGAACTGAAAACTGAAAACTCCTACTGTAATGAGGGTAAGGCTGACCGACTCAAGAGTGATCAGCTGCACCCCCCTATGCATGAGATGATCATGTACTTCCAGGGTTTCCTTTTTCACCGACTAAGGAAAACCCCAATCCAATTTTGTAGAGAAACCACAACCTTTTCACCTAATACAGTCAATCTGAGTATGAATTGTGGATGTCCAGTCCATACCCAAACTAACGTCGTAATGCCTCGACACTTCCAACCAGATGTTCCAATAGAAAATCTCGCCTCAAGGGTTAGATCTCACCATCAGCATATGTGTGATTATCGAGTCTCCTCTCAAATGTATCTATAGAAGTGAGGGTCAAGTCAATAGCTTAACTAGAAAATCTAGGTTGTGAACATGATTCATGGAAGGAAGGAATGATTGGTACCTATTTCTATGGTCATGGAAGCTAGTAGTAGACACCAAATGTACCTTGAATCATTCCTAGAGCCCTTGGGTCACACTCCTTGACCGCAAGAAGATACTCCCTTCCCATGTCCTCTAGCTCCCTGAGCCTGGTGTGGTCCACAAAAAGGGGGGTGGTTGTAACATGTCGAAAAGTATACCACCTCATGCTGCTCTACTAGATCTACTTCCACGTATGATGCTCTGTAGATCCATCTGTCCCTAACACTTATTCTTCCCGAAAACATTTTACATGCCCAAGTCTCTAAGATTGGCACCAGTTTCCTGCTTTCCCACTGCTAACATTCACTGGATTTATCTGCACAACCAATGAACATTCAACCAAAAAGGTTCTCTCTAGAACCCTTACATTTTAAAGAATGCATAGAGGAATCCTGCTGGATCATATTTCCTTAAACACACCTTTCTCAGAAGTCTGAGACCTAAATAACTAATCATATCATATTCATAGAGTACCAAGAAAGGTTCGTACGCCTCGAAAAATACTGATCTACCGACATAACATTCTGCAGAAGCTGTTTAAGCTCTTGAGAACTCTGATCCATCTTCTTAAGCCAGTACTCAGCTTCCTGTGAGTCGGGCTCACCTCGAAACCTGAGCGGTATCAGATACTGAAACATGTATACGACACTAAGCCTACATGTGTCCTCTACCGGAACAGCCAGTTGTAACTGCTGACCAACAGGAAATGATATAGCTAACACACTGACCAAAGATATTATCTCGGGTAAAGGTCCACGTACCGAAGCCTCATCACTATGCGGACCATTCTCATGGTCACTCACTAAAAAAGACAAGTATCTATGATCACCATCTACTCTACTGGTGTATCAACTAGGTGGAAAAGTCTAGAAACCACCTCAAGCCATCCCTCAGATGCGTGGGAAACTGAATCGCATTGAAACATCGGAGGCCTATGCTGCTAGAACTTGTGCAACACATTCAATCGGCATGCACCGTCCGCCAGTGCGGCTGGTGGTATCTACGGCCCAATTGGTGGTGGGATTGTTGGTACACCACTTGATGGTTCCAACATAGTATGAGGGCCCTCCACCGAGGCCTCATGGCTTGGTGGGATATGATCATGTACTCTATTGGGAATCTTACCTGGCTGTATGCATGGAGGCATACTGAAAAGAAAAAAGTGCGCCACAGTCAATAAGTAATACTTGGGGAGCTGACTGAAGAGATCACAAAGGAAACACTTGAATACACACATGCAATCAGTGTTTTCATGGAAATAGTTTAAATCAGAAGTCAGGGTCCTGCTGTATGGATACCTCGACCTCCTCACCAACACTGGATTCCCTAAACTGATAACCACACTCACAATAATTAAAATTATTTCAGTTAAAAAGATTAGAGTCCTATGTTCTACGAAAGAACTAACTCCTCTAATACCAATTTTTCATGACCCGTCCCCTAGGGCCTGTTCTGTGACTACCCCAAGCCCGCCTTCCATAGGGCAGGGGTTGGGGACTAGCACCGAAGACATAATCCCTAAAACTAGGAAGAAATTTCCTTTATAACCCATAACACCCACAACCAAGAACACACCAAGATAATAACTTGAGTGAACTGAATGGAAAAAGAGTGCTAAAAGTTAAAAGGGGACGGAATACAAGCCAAAAAGTAATAGTACAAGTACAACTGAAATACAATAAAACTAAAGAAAAAGAAAGGCACCTACTGGGTCATCCTTCGAGGTTCCTACCTGTTGGGTAGGTAAAAATCTCCTCCTCGGCACTCCACATCTTCCCGCCTCCTCTGCGTACTGTAATGCCGTATGGTCCACCTCTGGGCGACGTCTAGCCCTGGTACCCTCCGCCTCGATCTGCACTATTGGTCGTCGGCACCAAACACAACAAGGGGTGGGCATAACCTGTATAGAGGAGAGTATAACAATACTCAGTAGGGATCCAAAGACCCTTAAGGTCTCACAAAATCCACAATAGATAAACCACAAAGCATAAAATCAACTGATAAACCTACCTAGGTATATCCCCATACATATACCTAAGTTATCAAGTAAACTAATCTCAATCATTATGAAAACAGAGAGTCCATATCAAAATCCCAACGCTCAACTGTTCCACAAAGGAAGGAATACCACAAAGGTAAGTACCTCACATGTACACTACATAGAAGAATACCACCAAGGTATTACCACGAAGGAAAGTACCACATAGGTACGGACTCATCTCACACTGAAGAATACCACCAAGGTATTACCACGAAGGAAATTACCAAATAGGTACAAAATTATCTCACACTTGGTATAACTACGTTACAATAGTAGAGATTATTAGATGTAACTACTGAATCGTCTTACTTTGTTAAGAGGTAGAACCATAGAGGATCTTAAATCTTCATCAGACCCATACTAGATCTCTAGGTGCTGACCCACATAGTATCGCTCAGTGCTAAACCACACAGGATCTCTCGGTGCTGACCCACACATGATCATTCGGTTTTGAACCACCCAAGATCACTAGGTTCATCATATGTAAATCATTAGACCGACATAGGATCCTAGTACATCATCAGTACATCGTCAGACCTACACAAGATCCTAGTACATCATTAGTATGTCATCAGACCAACACAGGATCCAAGTACATTGTCAGAAGTTCATCAGACCCACACAAGATCCTAGAGTTGTCCCGCATGGAATCCTAGAGTAGTTCCATGTGGGACCCTCATTTACAGACCCACGAAGGATCCCTTTCCCAAGTCACAACCAGCTAATGGGTTCCTGCACTAAGCTCACTCGTCTTCGGGAGAGTCTACTCCTCGAGCCACTGATCGATACAACACCTGTCTCGAAGTTCCATAAAGAAGTATCTCATAGGACCTACACTTCATATGGATCTCAACACAGCAGATAGTGCGTCAATCAGACACCCGGTCTGTGAGTTATTTGCCTTTTAGTCCTGGGGGCCCGGTTGGATTCGTACTCGATCCAACCCAACCATACCACATCAAAATCCAAATCTCGAGTGGGGTATATTCAATGAGACCATCTAACTCAAAGGTTTCTATTGCTACTGATGGTTCATCAAACGGACACCCGGTGAAAAAGTTATGGCCACAATAATGATTATGGTCAAAATTGGTCTGAGTCAGGTTCGGCCCAGTCAGAACGACCCAGCCAAGTAAATTTGGCAATCCGGCAGGCCGCGAGGGCCACGAGGGTCCGTGGAGGGCCGCAGTGGCCGTGAGGGTCCACGGTGTCCGTGGGGGATTGTGAGGGTGGCTCGAGGCCGCGAGGGCCCTGACGTCGGCACGAGGCCGCCAGTGCCGTGAGGGTGGCGCAAGGCCGTGGGGGGCTGCTTATCTGCGGCGCAGATGCCGCGGGGCCGTGAGGGCAGCGCGAGCCTATGGGGGGGGGGGGGGTCACGGAGCAGTGGGGCGGAGGCCGCCTCGCTAAGAGGGAAATGCAAGGGCACGAGTCGGCGGAGGCCGCGGGACGGCGGAAGCCACAGTGTGGTAGAGTCCACAAGAGGTGGATAACCTCGGGGCGTAGAGGTCACGTGGCAATAGAGCACCATGCATTCGCGGTCGATCGGCTCAGCTGACCGCTCTTCGTTCATCACCGGGGCACAAAGTTGTCTTCCTCCATCGCGAAGAACACACTAATAAAGAAAAACGGCGAAGGGATCAATCCATGTTTATTTCACCCGCACCCTCCGCATTAGAGAGGTAGAAAACAGATCAAAAAAACCATGAATGAAGAACTCCAAACTCTACAACCCCTGACAATGTTTATTCCCAAACCCGCAAAAGAATTCATATGCAGATCAACTAGTTAGAGATTTGATCTGCGTTCTTTATTTAGATGCAAAGAATGTGGGAATATATAATCATACACAATTAAACCCCAAATTTTTTTGTTTTCTGACATCGATGAGGAGGGTAGGACGTTCATCGATTGAAGACGTTCCACGTTTGAGGATGCCCCAAGGAAGTAGTCTAAGTCGGCGTTCTTTGTTGGAAGATGAGTTTTTCCACGATTCTCCAAAGCCTCTCCCTATTCCAATAGTTTCCCCCAATTCCACCAAAATGAGGAATAAACAACTTATTGATTTAAGTTATAAAAATAAACTATGTGGGCACAACAATGTTGGCATAATTAATGTACTGTGTTGGGACCATTAATTATCTCATTTAATTGGCCCAATTAAATGGATTTCTGTTGTCATAATTAATGTTGGAGGATTTTAGAGTTTTTCTCTCATTAAAGGGGTTTTGGTGGTCCCCACCTCTTAACACCCACATGGGAGGTTTAGGTTCAGGTGGTCCCCACCACCATAACCCATGTTGAGGGGTTTCAGAAAATAAAAATGTTAGAAATTTTATTTTCATTTTATTCATTCAAAAAAATCACAAAAATATCTTTCACTCTCGACTCACATTGGCCGAGGTGAAGGTTTCCTCAAGCGAATAACATCACTAAGAGTTCAAATGCTCTCAAATTTTAATTCCGATCACCAGTTCAAATGTTAGAAAAAACTCGCTCGCATTTTTACTGAACGTACCCGAAGAAAAGTTTAAAAATTAATTCTAGGCACTCCGGTCCTCGGAATCACGCGCCGTCAATTTTCCCGAACTCATAAAATTCCCATATATTTTAAAAACAATTATATGGAAATTCTGGGTCATTATAGGTGGTAAATATACATTTTAAATAATATTAGCATATTCTGCTTAAAATTAGATTTATTCACATTTTAAGCCTCTAAATTTTATTGGGTAAATGTAAAAACTTTTAGCCAACATGTATAATTATATTTTAGTTATTTCTATCCATTACCTCCAATACAACATCTAGGTTTTATCTACAATTTAAAATAATATTATTATATTGTTAGTGTGAAATGTAAGATTTCAATGAAACTTATTGTTTCGTATAGGGTACGCCATCGAACAAAACATCCCTTTTAAAGTAAAATTAATATTCAATTCTTAAATATTAATTAATATGAAATTTTCATATTCTCTATTTACCTAGGATGTTACATCCTTCCCCCCTTTTGGGAATTGCGTCCTCGCAATTTTTAAATTAGGATCTAAAACTACATTGAATGCCCACGTCTAAAAATGAGTCAATAAACCTCTCTTTAAAATAAAGGAAGAGAAGTACAAAGGTTACCTGAGACAACTGATACTAGGATTCAATGAAAACATGGATATGGTGGAGAAAACAAACCACCAATTTATGATGGAGAGTGATAGAAAACAAGATTAGGAATAAGTTAACAACTAGAAAAACCCAAACATGTGATGAGTGAAACTATCTTTGGTTCCCCAGTAGGAAAATTTACCATAAAATGTTTTTATTTTAAGTTATATTTCATTGAGGAATTTATTTTTCAGCTCAACTAAAAACATAAGGATACATACTTACTTGTTATATAGACTTTCATACTTTACTATATTTCTAACACAAGATAATATTTTCTGAAAATGATGAGTATTGAGGATGATTTTTTCACATTAAGAGCTCTATAATCAACTTCGAGAGAATCACATAATCCAAAAAAATATGAACAATATATTTCCCATGTTTTAATACCTTAACCACAACCAAAATCGTTAGTACATGATCAGATAATCCTAAAAAAGTGTAATCCTTTACATAAAGATAAAATACCATTGATCTTCAAAATTTGTCATACAAAACCCAAAGTTCATCAAAGACAATTCAATAAACAGTTGTCCATAATATTCAATAACATGAAAACATATGTTAAGAAATAATCCATACCTTTCATTGCTCATTTTTAGTTTCTTCGTCATCAATCGGAATGGAATTAGGTACTGGTAAACAAATATTTGTACGATCATAGTAATCCCATTCTCGAAACTTCTTCGTAGGATATATGTTTGTATAATGACTATCCACACCATATTTAAAACATTCAATTGATACCTTAGAAAGAACTTCTTTCCCTTTCCTAGAGTCAGCATGATGCTTCCTTTTTCCATGCCAGGTTCTTGATTTATGACCTTCTCTTCCACATCTATAGCATCTTCACGTCCCATTGAAAAAATTTCCAAGGTGTTTCATTCCACATCCTTGAAACATAGGTTTTTGAACATACTTACCTTTATGATTATTACCTGATCTTTCATTGGGATTTGTTTCTCACATATATGATTCCTTAAAATAATCACCATGGATCAGGTGGTCAATGATGACTCCATATAATTGGTTGAGAATAACCACAAGAGTTCACATTATAGATCCCATTTTACTCAATTGCTCATTCAAAAAACCGTCACAGTTTTCTTCACATCCACTGTTTCTTTGGTGCCTGCTAGATCCAGCCATTTACTAAAACAAAAAAGGTCATTGTGAGTATATTAGTAAAATCATAATATAATATCTTATAAGGAGGGTAAATACTAAGATATAATTATTCATATTATATTAAACTCATTAAATTTATCTATAGAAACTGTGAATCTTTCTGAAATCTTAACCATTTTGGTAATGTCACTTATGCTTAAAGAATACCATAACCTCTAAAGTTATATATACCGACCATTAGTACCAATTATTTAGAGACGACCTTAAAACATTTCATAATCATTAATTTAATGAATAATTCACATTGGGGATCTTTTCAGGATTATAGTTTTTCAGAATTAAGCCATAAATATTACATTACACCTCAAAAATTACAAAGTAGACACTTCAACCCAATAACCATTTTTCATAAAATTAAAACTCTAAAAAAAGAGTCATGTACACTTCCATATTTTAGATTGCATGACTTTTCCATCATCTCGTTCTTGACCCTATTACACTTTATGTCCTTTGAAAAACATTTCAAAAACCTGGGATGAGAATAAAAAGCTCAGTAACGGTTATAAAACAAGGAAACGAAACATTATCCCATCAATAAATACAAATCAATGAAACTGTACTTCTCAATCATAACAAACCTCAAGAAATCATAAGATTTATGAATAACATTCCAAAATCTTAAATAATAAATCTAACATATGGCATACGTAATATTATTACATTGTAGATATCACTGCTACATATATAGAGAATCACATTTGGAATACACATCATAGTATATTCCGTAAATCTCTTAGGAGAAACATTAACGTTCACCTCCGTCTCGTTGCCCAATGCATTGGAGAGCTATCTCGGTCTCACTCGACCTAGGTTTATCACGAAACCACCCGTATATGTAAACAATGCCCAATAACCATAACATATTCATAAAAAATAAAACAAGCACAAAGGGAAGCTAAAATTTCCACATTTCAATCACAATATATCATTTCAAGATATTGACATAATCAATTATTTATCAAAACATTTTCAAAACCATTTATAACATTTAATAAAGAGATTTTTGAATTAAAGTGTCCCATACCATTTTGAATATTTTAAAGGAATTAACATTTTAAAATATAAATTTCCATATAAATAAATATTTAAAACCATTTTTAAATCATGGAAATTAATGAGAAATATTTAGAAGAATAAATCATTAAAACAATATTTTAGTTAAGGAGTTTCTAACCAAATAGGAGATGCTTCAACACAAATAATTAAGGAATAAAATTTAATAAAAAATTTATAATATCATGAGAATAATGGTATTCATGATATAATATTTCAAAGGACAATATATACACCATATAAAAAATAATTGGCACATAACAACAAATAAGTCTCAATAGAATGTAAATTAAGACAAAGTCCCTTACAAAGATCATATCCTTAGATTAAGGATAAATCAGTGACATAATTATGTGTGAAAAATAAAAATAAACCCAATATAAGTGGATATTACATGTAAAAAAATCATAGCTAATTCACAAATATTCATAGCACGACATAATCATGAATTAGAGGTTTAATCCAAATAATTGAAATTGGGTTAAGAGGTTCCCTTATAAAAATTCTGTAGCCTAACGACGTCACATAAAATCTCAAAAAAAATATTTAATGAGAGAAAAATGGGTATCTCATAACTTGTACATATAATTTATGTAAATAAGGATATAGAATTATGTATCCCAAAATATGAATATGTGAATTAAAAGATAGAACAAAAAAAGTCTTTTAAAAAGAGGAAAGTGAAAGGTTCCCGTACCGATTTGGTAACTTATGAAAGATACAACACATGAAAGAAGGATCATTCAATGAAGATGTAAATACCCAAAAATTAAAGTATATTACACAATGAATACAATCATGGGTAGTACATACACCACAAAAAAGAAAACAGTGGAAAATATAGTATTAATCTCATGGGAATAAAAAGTGAGATGAAAACTCCTTACCACGTCATAATCAATCGAGTTGTATGACCGAAATTTAATAACCACCAAATGAATCAAATAATACCATGAATTTAAAGAGAATTATTATAATATATATCAAATGTCTTTACACAATAAACCACATTCAAGAAATAAGTGGAAAACAATGGAAATATCATGAAATTAAAAGTGAGAAAAGAAACCCCTTACCTCGTTGTAATCAATCAAGCCGTATAACCAAAAGATAATAACTACAAAATTAATTACAGAAAAACATGAATATAAGGGGAAAAATGATAATATATATCAAATGTATATACATAATACACCATATTTAATAAATATGTGGCGATCAATTCAAATCCCACTAAATTAAACGTGAGATAAGAATCCCCTTACCACGTGTCTGACTTGACTCGCTCGTATGTTACTTGTTCTTCCTGAACGATAAACATAATTAATTTCTAAATCATTAAGAATATTTTTTCAAGTTTATTATTCATTTTATATCACTTATAAACCAGCAATAAAAATTAGTTAATTTTTCGAGTTCATATTGGACATTTTGTCTATGTTTGGAACATGAGTAAAAAATGAACTTGTTATAATTATAAATTGTCCATGTGGTCAAAATTACATTATCACCAGAATTATATTCATCATTTAGATGTCATATATATCATATATATCCACTATATATTTGTTTTTATAATAGTACATAACATTTGGTTATAAGAAATGAAATGCACCGTGAATGGAGATGGTAAGACATACATACGGATGAACGCTACATTCGTTTATATTTCATATTTTAATGGAATGAAAAAATAGTGATTAATAGGTATATTATAATTTCAGTATATTATATATATCATATATGATACATATTTTCAAAAATTATATCCTTTATACGTTCCACGTATGGCATGAACGAGTCATATACTTTGAGGGGGTGGTAGTCCGCACTTCCTCAAATGAAATTATCACATTTACCCATTATGGGAACCATAACGGTATGCTATAAAAAAGAATATACAGAATAATAATTAAAACATAAAAATAATATATATCATATATAGAAACAATTCCATCATAATGGCCACCATGAGAGGCGGTTGGAGATATTTGAACAATCATCATTTCATGAGGCAGTAGTTCTCCATCCACAGAAACAATACGTTAATTACCCTTTAGATGGAGATGTGTGTAATTTTAGCTTGAATAATTCTCATAAAAAAATCCTACTATATTTTGGATACTGGTTTTTTCCTAAAATAAAGGAATAAATATATTTTAGGGGGTTGGAGAACTAAAATAAAATAAAAGAACTTACGAGAAGACTTTACCTTTAAATCGGGTAACTCCCTTCGGTTTGAACCAATAGGGTTTCTTGAAGTGCTTTCTGCCTAAGGGAAGGCTTATATAATTAATAGAGGGATCATGGTAGATTATTGGAGTAGACTTTGGATGAGCCAAATGGCTTGAGAAATGTGAGAAATTGGTAGGATTTTAAGGATTTTTATAAGGGAGGGGAGGGGCTCTTTTGGAATGTTTGGAATTATTATTTTATTATATAATGATTTTCGATTTCTAAAGGACCAAAAATCATTAATGTAGAATATAATGTGGCCCATTTTCTATATAAAATCAACCAAAAATAATTTGAGAATTTTTCGATATTGTTTAATCTTTTATCTTCTTATTTATTTAAATCATCCATTAATGGCGTAAACACTGCATCATCATTGTGTCGTAAATAATATTATTTATATGATGTCTAGAAATAATAAAAAAAATTCCATGATGTAGTAAATCGTTTTATATTTCTAATTAATATTTATATTCTAAATTATAGATTATATAACCCCATGTAAAAATTGTTTTAGAAAAACAATACATGTTTATGATATTTTTATTTTTACTTTAAATAAAAATTTATTAATGTCATTATCTTACCCAAGTGGATCCATTGGGTATCAAAATTGACCCATGGTTTTTCTTGGTCTACATGACTCATACAATAAGTTTAGGACAAGTTTTAAGGTAATTTTATATTATTATAACCTTAAATTACCCTAATTACATTTAATCGCGGTTAATAAAAGTCAAAAGATACGATTCTCCAAAAATTATTTTCATCCCATTGAACCAAATTTTACATATTAATGACAACAATAAATGTCAGATTTTTGAAATTTAATTCACAGAAGTGGTAAAATTTCATTTAAACTAAAAATTTTGTTTTGAACAACTAAATAGTATAATTCACTATTCATCAAAAACAGAAAGATTTCAGAAAAATTACAAAAATTCACCCTAAGATAAATTTAATATTCTGAATTCAGAAATGATGTCTATTTTAAAAAATTAAAAACATTGAAGTTTCATTAATTACTCTAAAATGTATTCCCATTTTCAAAATAAATAGCATGTTTTTAAGAAACAGTATCTATCAAATGATTGACACTTGTTTTTTTCCAATTTCAAAATGAAATTACTTCAATAACCAAAATAGGATTAAATCGTAAAAATATATTCTAATTACACTTTAAACCCAATTAAAAATATAATCTAACCATATAAATAAATTATATTAAAAGTCAGAGTTGAATAAAAATGCAATATTTTTACTATTCATTAAAAATGAATTTTACCAAAAAATACCAAAATTTCATCCAAAGTAAATTTTTATGTCTTGATTCTAAGGAATGAATTTGATTTTGTCAAATAGAACATATAAGAGAGTAAAAAACTTGATTTAAAGAGGGTTCTCCATCAATAGGCGGAAAATCATGCTTTTAAAGAATATTAGAGTATTTATTCTTAAAATTAGATTCATTCACATTTTTATTCTCTACCTTTTATTGGTTAAATTTAAAAGCATTTTGCAAACATGTATAATAATATTTTAGTCAGTTCTGTCCATTCCCACCAGTACAATAGATAGGAGTTAACTATCGTTTAAAATAACAATAATATATTGGTAGTGTGTAACATAAGATTTCAATGAAACCTGTTGTTGTGTATTGGGTACGCCATCAAACATATCATCCCCTTTAAAGTAAAATTGATATTTAATTCCCAAATATTATAAAATATGAAAATTTCATATTCTTTATTTACCTAAGATGTTACAGTTTCTTTGTCTTATTCAATCATACAATGTATTTTTTATTAAGGAGACATCATGTTAGATGCGCATAAACTATGTAATGATTTAGTCTACACTACATGAAATTAAACTACACAGAACAATATAGTCCAATAGACCCACTTTTATCTTATTTGAGTCAATTCTATGTAATAAACCCCCACATAGGGTCACTTATCCCTAATCTTATATTGGGATGAGATTTCCCCAACATGATAACAAGTCTTGTCAATGCATGGTTTCTTTAAATAATTTAATCATAATATCAACATTAGTTAACCTCATCCCCTCTGTATGAAATTCATCAATATGTATGATTTCATTACAATGATATGTTATAGTGCATAGTGAATGTTCATACCATATCATGTTAAACAATATGTCCAACATCCTCATGAATAGAAAATAACATGCATGGTCATTTTTTTATCATATAATATAATGTTTCATGTTGTTATGTCCCTCTCTTGAGAGAACCTCCACTATCTATGTCAGTCTCCAACCACATCACTGTTTGTAACAATGCATGACTTCATTCACATTTTTGGGATACATAATGATACATGAACATTTTTTCTTAGGCCTAGTCACAAAACTCTAACACAAAAATGATATTTCTTTCACTGGAATTGGATCAACCTATATCCGCCCATTGACATCAGTTGTATTTTTCCTTGTCCAATAGTCTAATTTTCTGGTAGTCCAAGATTTAAAACCTTAAATATCATCCCCTAGAAGTATTAGCTACTCGAACATAATCCATAGACCACATAATGGTCCTGGATGTAAGGAAATAAAATACAAAACTATTAGTAAACTCTATGTGACCATATGGTAAAAGAATCATTTATACTAACAACATGAGGTAGAACTTAATGGAGAAAATTTTGGTAACATGACTGTTAAACTATATGAGATTCATCTAAGCTGTAAAACATTAAATTATATATAATATTTATTTCTGGATTGTCCTAAACTATAAAATAAATATTTCCATGTAGCATGAAATTAAACATCATGAAACATGTTGTCTTTGATGTGAACCACCACCTACATGTGAGGTGGATCAATGTAACATTACATAGTAGAAGATCCATATCTATAAATTAACAATTGAATTGAGTACTATATTTCTATGAATTCCCAACTCTTCTATAATGGGAACTATATATAGATCTTAATATTTTTTCAAATACCAAACTAGGCTGAAATATGAAAATGGCCCTCCCTTGTGTAAGAGATCAAGTTGTTTATAAGTCAATTTTCATTTCATGGGGATTCAACGGGGATGAATATCTCAGATAAAATAATTTTAGGGTCTACCCAATCTATGAAATTCATTTCCTCATTTTCTATGAATTAACATCACATTAATCCATGTATATCCATGATATCCAAATTCACTTAGAAATTATTGATTTCATGGAAATTAATTTATACCACATGTCCACTATTATGAACTCCTATTTGGTGTAATTAATTTTCATAGTTGTATCTTCTTTGAATATCCATGAAAGATACATGTGATCTTAGAGGGACTGTAGAGTCCCTATAACTTTTATGATTGATTATAATATTATTAAATGTTTGGTAAATTAGTTTAGGATTCATTATATTGAAATATTTAATTCCATTCCTCGCATTCTGACAACGAACTCCAATGAAATAATGTCTTTTCCATATAATGTAAAACTACATAGTCACCATCCATGAAAAATGACATTATAATGTGTAGTATAAGTTCATATTTCAGGATTGTAAATTGTTCAAGATGATCCATATCCTATTAACACTTTCATATTTACATGGGAGATCAATCTATGAAGAATTATTTTCCACAAAAATCATTTGTTCCTCATAGTATTAAGACCTCACCTCATGTGTATATACCAAGTATTTACAATAGATTCTGATGTTGTTTTATCAAGTTATTTCTTGATAATTATCTCTCTTTTATTTTTACAATAAATTAAAATAATAAAAAAATAGGTACAATGCTTTTCAGGTTCACTATGATACCCTAGATAAATCTTATATATGATCTCTAGACCACCGGTCTCAAAAAAGTTATTGTTTATTATCCTTTCCATTTATAAGAGATACAAATGTGTGTCATAGGTACCTTGTCAGTATGTACAATGATACATTCTTGTATTGAGAATGAAACCTACTGTTTTGACCTCTTACTCAAGAATATAATGTTTTATACCTTCTCCCTAAGAATTTTATCACTTTATAGTTTAATAATATATAGGATGGATGAATCCTTTTTGAAACTATTTTTTCTACCTAAACCCAATTCATATCTTTTATGTGTGATTTAATTCAGGAATTTTTTATGAGTCGATATTCTTCTCTTAGTATCCATAATCTTTCGGTAGATTAGTCCTTTTGTTTCCCTCATTCAAATAGAAATTCGAGGAAAGTATTTTCTTTATATGAACATGAACCTATTAGATTTTATAGTAAATAACAGAGTTTTTCACTGTGAATGTGATGCAACCCCTGTAGAATGTTTTGGTCCCATATGAAAGGTTCACATAAACCCTATTTACTATCCATTGAATGGTTTTGGAATCTGTTTCTAAAATTACTAATATCCATTTTATTCTCACCAGTATCCACTTTAAATTGATTTAGAAATACATATGTTATGATTTAGACTCCCTATAACACAACTATTCAAGGAGATTCATTTTCTCTTAGTATGAAATATTTTTTCATCATTTCTCTTTCAAAGAAATATTTTGACAATATATTTTTGTTCCCTTTATCCCCTATATGTGCCTCATCTAAGAGTAATTCAATGGAATAAGTTGATATTATCATTTTTTCAAACTTCTTTATAGGATATTTTCAAAATATAATGACCATAAATTAAATGCCTCCACTTTTCCAAATTATTTAAAAGAGAACTAGAACCTCATTATCCATTGGATTTTCATTTTCCTCACTATATGGACTGTCCGAGTCATTAGATTAGATCTTTTATGCTTAAAATTCCAGAAAACAACATTATAATCAATAGGACATTAAACTATATGTGATTATCATTGAGATGGACTATACTATAATTTACCTCTCATTTCATGTATGGCTTCTCCTTTCCCTAAATGTATAGAAAAACTCTCCAACATTTCTTTTAAAAGAAATATGAAATTAAACTACATTATCATATTCTTAATAATATTAAATATAAAATATCCTCACATTATAGTCTAATCATTTTGAATTTAAACTACATACCACTCCTATTGAGTTTTCATTGTATTCATTACATTAGGTTCTCAATTCAAGTTGCATTTGTTCATACAATGTCACTATATAGACCTCCTCACTTTTGTTATATAAAAATTGACCTTAAACACTAGATATGTTGTTCTAACTTGGAAGTCCATAAAATAAAAATTCGAATGTTACATATTACTCACTAGTACAAATACCTACATTGTAAATCATGTATAATTTTTGAGTCTCTAATCTCTAATAATGTATCATGTACGGACAATGAAAAACATTTTCATTTGAATAAAAAATAAACTCCTTAAAACAAGGTTGGTTGAAAACCCACCGAGGTTTACCTGAGTAAAAACCATGTTCCTTCCTTCTAGGAATACATATTAGTGTCTTATAAAAAACATATGGTCAAAATAAATATATATAAAGATCGTATGGACTACCAAGTTTCCCTAGAATAAAATCAAGCTATGCCTGCTAGGTCGATTGACCAAGGAAAAAATTAGAGCATATATTTTCTCATCAACATCTATTGGAGGGTACCACATCCATATTTTCATGACTAAAAACTGTGTGATGGATGGTCTCCCCAACATGACAATAATCTTATTAGAGTGGCCTACCACATGTGGCCTAAACATTTAACATGGAAATAACATCTTTGCAGTATCCCCATATATACATGGGTAAATAACCATGAATCTATGATAAAGTGATGATAAAATCTCTCTTAAATATTATAAAGATATATGTTGTTCCATTAATAATATATTTTTATATCAATACATCAATTTTTTAAACTATATCCCATTATATATGAACTTAATATACATAGGAGACCCTCTATCAGAATTACGTATTGTCTGATTCCGACTCATATAAGATGTATAGAGAACACAAAATATCCTATCATGGAACAAGGATAAAATAAAAAATCATTCATCTCACTTAATACGTCATAGAAACTATAACTTCTTCAATTTTTGATATTAATTCCTTGAGTTGACATTACCCCTCTAGGAAAATCAAACTCCTTGACTAAATGTTCCACTTGGTAACCCAAATACCTTTCATCGATATTCCTACCTTGGATACAAAAAAAAATCCATATGGTGTGATCCTTTACATTTTTATTATCCCACATTGGATTGATAGATCCAAAATAGACCAAATTATTTGGGAAAATGTTAAATCACAATAAATGTTTCTTATAATACGTCTATTTTCACTCTGAATCAATACAATACTAACGGTGGTCTATTTTTTGGAATTAAAAAATTCATGCCACAAAATTTTCCACATATCCCATGATAGTATACTAAATTATAAAAAAATATCATGTATGAGAAGATATCTGTCTCTATTATAGAATTATTATATTGGATTTCCATGTGATTCTAGGATACTCACACATCAAGGGATTAATACTCCTAATATAAAATTCCCAATATATGGTCACGGTGGTGAGGCCTATCCACCAAATGTAGGACATAGTTTTCTTGTAGTGTTAATAAAAATATTCAATACATTAATTTGTTTTTGAGGATCATATGGGAACATTTTGGAATTTTAAAACATCCTTCAAGGGGTATAGACCATACTATGGGGTGTAGTTCTCCGTGCAAGATTCAATTTAACGATTTGTGGAGCATATATGGACTTATAGATCAGATGTAATAGATATGTGGATTTAAGCATTTTTATCAAGGAATTCAAGTAATCACTCAATTCACACTCCAAAAACCATAATGAAAGTTTCTTTCCAAACTCCTCCATTCTTGCACCTTTCCAAACTCCTTCATGTAATTATACCAGTTGGACTATGAATAAAACCACCAACTCTAAAATTTTGGGGGATAGATGAGAACCTGGATGAATAAAAAGGAAATAACCTTTCCCACCCAACATGTTTTCATAATTATTCCACCATTACTTGGGATTCCACCACAGTTTTCCCTTAACAGGGTAAGGAAAATATTGTTCACCCCCATATGGGTGACAATTATCCCATCCCTCCACTTGAGAAACCACATCAGTTACCCATGAAATGGGTGGAACTCTACATGGGAAGCCAAAAACATAGGCGACTAACTCTTGGGACCTACTTATGAAACCCACTCACTTGGGATAACCCACATGGTTGACTCACTACATGGGTGAAGAAGTTCAACAAGACCTCGACTTGGGTTACTCATTTCCCAAGTCTCTGAATTGGGCTAAGAGCCTTCTCTAACCCTATCTAGGGTTAGTTTCCTTCATTATACCTCCATATTTATATAAACCAATTCAACCAGATATCATTCCTAAGAATAAAATAATGACATTAAACATATAGTTGAGATACCCTTTTAGGTTTTGGCCTCCTGTTAGGTGTAATACCTGACCTTAATTATCTCTCTTCAAATTGTATTTTTACCAGTAAATCTTTTAAAAGGAAATCATGAATGGGATTCGTATAAAGTTAAATAATTGAATTAATATTGAGTTAAAATTGAGTTTAGATACTCCTCATCGATATCACTATTCACTTTTAGTTGAGATATTCCTCTTTGTTTTAGACAAATGGGAATACTCCTTGGTGTAACCCCCTAACATTACATAATATACCATGAGTCGTTATATTCATCATGATTTACAGACATGCGGATCCTCCTATATTAATGCCCCAAAAAATATTCTATAAGAACCCATGAACTATGTTAGGTATACCAGAGCATCTCATACATAAAACTCAACTTATTTTTTCTTTCCACCAATTCATGATACATTATTCTTACCATGATTTTTTAAGTGAAAAATACCTCCTTTCAAATAAAATGGTACACAATCATGAAATTTGGTTGACCATATATTTCCTATTTTTTCTCACATAGATAGTGAATCACATGGGATTAAATATTAAGGATAATAATTTCATCAGTGTGATTAATGTTCCTATATTATGAGCCTCCTTTTGAGGTGTAATATCATACCATATATTCAAACTTTGGATATTTTAATTATTATATTCACAGGATATGTGAGATTCCTCATTGAGGTTTAATACATACCCAGAAACACTAGCCACCTCCAGATACCACAATAGTGCCTAGAGACCTAGAAAGTTGGCTTAATACCAATTCATTATGAATAATTACAAAAATACATGACATGTGAAATACATAGGGGAGTTAACACAAAAAACGGTTTCAATCATAGAATTAGAAGAGTGGTAAACATTATGAAACTATGATTTTGGATGGATCCAAAAATACAAATTTAATATAAATGGGATTCCTATACTATGAAATAAATTTCCCAATAGGGTGTAATGATCTCGAACTCCCATCCTCTCAGCAAAGGTGTCTCCAAAAATATCATTGGAAAAATTATTGGTGATTGTATTCGACTAGAAAGAAGGTATGTGTCATGGATACATAATCCCTTTTTTGTTTCTAGTTCCCTGAATAAACTATATTGGAATCTTTCCTATAATGGGTGAGAATAAAAGATTGTGAATATGAGATTAATCCTTTAACAGTACAAATCCTCTCACATATAAAATTAAAACATGTGAATAATTTTCTACTAGAATTCATCCCTTGAGGCCTCCATTCAGGTTGAGTTTCTTATTTATAGTTAGAATATATTTTTTACCCTCACCATTTGTCCTGGATGCAAGAACATAAAATTAATAGGATTGATCAAAGCAATTTGATCAAAAACAATATCATCTATTCATCATCGATATATGATGTTAAAAATTCATGAATTATTTCATTGAATAATGAACTAAACTTTTGGTGCGCATTCTAAACTAAATTATAATAAAACACTCAAATATTTCACACAAAAAATGAACTCAATTAGAAACGAATATTCCCCATTACATCTTGTGTTATAGATGCATCTTTTTAATGGATTAAATAATCTTTCCTTTCATATAGTGCTCATTTATTCCACCTAAATATCCTTTTTTTCACATGATTATTTAACTATGAATTTTTTCAAAACCTTTTGAATACCCCTAAATCCTATCAACCTTGTTAATAGACTTTTTATGTCTAAATAATCCCATTTAAATTATTACATTTACTCCTCTTATAATCAATCAACAATGAGTCAATCTGTCCACTTGGTTTTCTCTTTAACATAACAATTAGTGGTATGGATTGATTTATCTCGAGGGATAACTCAATTATTTGATGTAGAAAAAATAGTATAACATGTAGCATGGAATTTTACACCTAGGAAATATTTTTTCTTGGGGGAAACTCTATCCAGAACACCATTTACTATCCATAGAATGAGTGTGTTCACAACTAGAATTCTGCATCCAGACTCTATCAACTGAGTGTGAGATTATTTTACCACCATTAAAAAAGGTTATTATACTACCACTAGTCTCGAGTATATATTTCATACATCAAAATACATGCTTTAATTCATATATTTTATTGTCTTCAATGGGAGTATGAATGGTTATATTTTTTATTCAATCATACCATGTAGTTTCTATTAAGGATCCTCTATATCACATGAATATAAAATATGAAACACATTGGTCCACACCAAATGACCTTAAAATACATAGAACGATGAATTACATGAGACCCACATTCCTTAAATATGATTCATATCTAAATAAGATACCCAAACATGTGGTAATTTATCTATAATCTTGTATATGGACGAGAGATTCTCATGCATGTTAACACACCTTGTCAATGAATTATTTCTCTAAAGATACTTTGAAAAATATTCACATCAGTTCTCCTCATCATCTAAGTATGATATAAAATTTATTTTCCAATATAATTTTTAAAGTATGTTAATGTACACACTGAACATACTTTCCATATAAAATTAAGCTAAGTTCCTAACGTCCATACTAAAAAATAGAAAATTTCATGGTCAACATCATTATCATATGATGAAAATTTGGGTGTTGTTATTTCCCTCGGCTAAAAATTCCTCCACTCCTAATTCCATTTTCCTACCATACCACTTTTTAGATCTACTTGTGGCTTCATTTCAATTATTGGAATAAATCCAGATGCCGAAACATACTAACTTGTACCTAGTTATGACCCAATCCCCCATCAGTGTGGGTTTATTCAATAGAATGGTATCCTCCTATGTCCCTCAATTCACATTAGGGTTTTCCAAATGAAATTAGTATCATATTTTGGTGTCCCACATTGTATAAACTTAAATATCATCATCCCATGATCTTATATGAATGACCTTAAACCATCTCAACCCAAAAGATCATGAATTTATTACTATAAAAGGAATAACCATTTGTCAAATATATGTGATAATAAATATATCAATAATACATCCCCATAATATGATGTTAATGTACATGTAAAATGTCAAGGTAACATGAAATTAAAGTATAAGAAATTTAACCAGGAATCATGATGTTAAACTAGAGATCAGGGTCCCCATCACATAGCCTTAAAAAACAACTTGGTCCTTATAGTATGAAATTAAACTATATTCCACATGTTCAATTCTATGTGACCCACTACCTCCATGATATATAGATCCATTTAAAGGTATATTTTGAATGATACATATTTTTAAATCAATATTAGGATTGAGTACTCCATTTCTGAAAAAACTACTACTTCTATCATGGGTACGAGCTATTGATTATCACATTTTTAAATCCTATACTCGTATAAAAATTGAAAATGATCCCCCCTATATATGAGATGAAAAATATAGGGGTATTTTTTCTATTCATTATAATTAAAAATTTATATATATACCATCTGATCATAATGTAATGATCTACTGAAATAATGTCCAACATTTCCCAATTTCCATGAATTTTAATCACATTCAACTATTTATCTCCATGATAGCAAAATTCATGAATAGTTTAATCCTATTAATGAAATTAAATTCCTCCACATGTTCTCTATAATGAACTCCCATGTGGTGTAAATGATTTTTCTTATTTTATGTTTTTCTCCTATCAAACTGAACTCATGTGATAATAGAGGACCTTGATCATCGTTCTAACTATCATGATTGATATTCATTTTATTCAAAGATAGGTAAATTAGTTAGGACTAAATTAGTTTAAAAATCCATGTACAATCTTTATAGTGAGACTATAAACTATATATCAACCATTACCTTACCATATGAAGTTAAAATACATTTCCCCAATCCTCACCACATGACACTAAATCGTGAGGTAGAACTCCATCATTCATGACTCTAAACAACTTGAGAAATCCCATATCAGTTGGACCCAATATTTCCTATATGACAGATCAATCTAGGTAGATAATATTATAAGAATAGAAAAAGCACAAATATTGTGGGGATCAATATGTTACCCAATTAAAGGACTAGCTATAATCTCTAGACCCCTTGTATATTAAAATGTTCGAATATATTGTCCTTTACCTTCACAAGTGAACAGAATATGATCCATATAATCCATGTAATCATGAATAAGACTATATATTCCAATTTATTGTTAAAAAAATTAATGTTACTTTGTACTTAGTAATCTTTGGTTTTATCACTTCACCATATGAAATTTTTCAATATATAGTCTCATAAAATTTAGGTTTATGAAAACCTTTTAAAATATTCATTTTACCAAAGACTGAACTCCATATCATTGATGTCTTATTTAACACCATCCAATACATTGAGTTTTTATAATCCTCTTCAAATCACTCAACCTTCTGTATAATTATCCTCTTTGATCCATCTTTCATATAAAAATTAGCTACAAGGATTGATTAATATAAATGGTCCCTTATTATATTGGATAGTGAATAAAAAAATTTTCCACTGGGATCGTGATGTATCCCTTGGGGGATGTTTTTTTCCTAAAACAAAGGTCCAAATTAACAATAATTTCTATCTATTGAATTAGTTTCCAATTAGTTTATTACATTACTATTATTATTTTTATTCCCACCAGTCACTAGATCCAATTGATTTAGGAATTCATAGGTTAGGATTTATACACTACATAACCCAAATATTCAATAAGAATCAAGTTCCCTGAATGTTACACTTTCATGCATTGTTCTATCATCAAAAGAAATAATATGACATTATATTCTTGTTACACACATCATCTGGGTATTCCTATCATATGAATACCTAAAAAGAATATGTTGCTATTATGATTTTTGAAACTCTTATCCACCACATGTTATATGTATCATGACCATAAACTAAATTACACCTCTATTATATAGTAGTATAGGATAGTGTTATAACATTATTCACATTGTGATTTTCATTTTACTAACCATCTAGACTACCCCACTCATCGTACAAAATACAGTAGACCTAAAAATCTAACAAACATTAGTATGAATATGATGGAATTAATCAAATTGTACATATCATTCAGTTATTCTATACTAGAATTTAAAACATTATTAATGTAATATTCATCATTTCTGTTGTTGTATATACTACCTCACTCACCATTTGTGTCTAATCTATCTGACTTTAAACTACCTTAGTATATGGTCAATGTTTTTGGAAATAAAAATTTACGAATTTATAGTCCAAGAATCATGAATTTAAACTAATATAAACACTCCTTGTGATTTTATAAAATCATATTGTTGGTTTATAGTTCATGTTTGGTATTTCTAACCATGCCATGGTAAAAACCTCCTCAAATTATGTCAAAACAAAATCTAACCATAAAAATTTGATATATTGGTCCTACTTGAAATGGATACCATTATAATGATACATAATACACACAATGTTAAAAACCCCTAAAGTTAAAATTTTCATAAAATAGATTCTCTAATATACACTCATTCACCCTATATAACCTATGAAAAACATTAGCGAAAAAAACAAAAAAAGTCCTAAAATGTGTTAGGTAGAAAATACATGAAGAGAGGCTTATGTAAAATAATATTTCACTCCCACAAGTCCTCTTTATATATGCATTATTTAATATTTAAGGATAAAATAATAATTTAAATGCTCATAGGGACAACCATTTGTATGTAAAAAAAATGAGTTGTGCTCAATAGATCCACTAAACTAGGAAAAAATTATATGACGTCATTTCTCATAGAGATATGTTTGAGGGAACCAAGTCCTCATTTTCATGACTGAAAATTGCACGATTCAAGTTCTTTTGTTTTATAACCATAAGCTAAATAGAGAGTCCAATCCCATTTTTATTGAAAACTTTTCATGATAGTGAAATATGGTCAAATTCCCCATAAATTCATTGGTATATATCCAGGAATCCACATTAAAGTGATGTTATCCCTTATCCTACATATAATAAATTTATTCTTATGATTTTCATCATAGAGTTTTATATCAGTAAAAAAATGTTGAAAATTTTGTCACTATATGTATAATCATGATATATATCAGAGTCTCATTACATTAACTATGTGTGGCTTGATTCATACACTCCCAAGATACATAGTGAAATCCAAATATCCTATAATGGATCCACCACAAATTGACATTCTTTCCAATAACGTTATTCATCCATGAATATTTACCATTCATGATTAAGGATATAAATTCCTAGAGTTAGGATTACTACTCTTAAAAACTCAAACATGACAATTTAATTATTCTTATTGGTATCCCAAACTCCTTGAGTTGATTTTTTCCTCTTAGTGAAATACAAAAACAATATATTGAGATACTTATTTTTGAAAACAAACTCCGCTGAGTGAAATACTTCCAAATCCCATCGGATGATTATGGAGAATGTCAATATTAATTTGATTTACCATAAAATAATATTATTTTCATTCTAAAAAAATATAATTATATAAGTGGTAATTTTTTAGCATTAATAAACTTAGTACATACACTTTTCTACATGTCCCATTATATTATCCTCAATTAAATAGTAGATGAATATTTTTAGTATATATGTGTCTCTATACTATAATATGAAGTAACCTAGATTTATATTTTCTATAAGACTTCGCACACACTTAGGGATTAATATTTCATAGAAAAGTACCAATTTAGTGGCATGGTTTTGAGAACATCCCTCTGGGATTAGGCTATGGATTATGTAAAATTACGATAAAATAGTGCCAATGCATTTACACACATTCTTCAGGGTCATATACGGACATTTTTTAATTATAAAACATCATTATCGGGTTTATAGACTCTATCCAAAGGAATATTTTACCTCAGAATATTCTATTTTACAAGTCATTGAGACCATATAGCCATACAAATCAAGTGTTATAGCTATCAGTAGTCAATATTCTTGTATAATGGAATTAGAGTCTTCACTCATGTTGCTTACTCATACCATTTTCCTATGATTCATGAAAAATAACATCATGGATGTCCTACACCCAAATCCTTATCCCAAATATTACAGTATTCCAATAAAGTAATCCAAAACCTCCAATTAGTTGTCGGATAGACGTATGCCCAGAGGGTGAAACCTATATGCTATCCAACTAGAAAATATGTTCACCCATGTAATCATTCACTACCTAGGAACACCACTATGGCCTTCCCTCATTTCTATGTCACTACGTCCTCCCCAACCTGGATGAAACTTTACACAACCCCCCAATTTAGTGAACCACTTTGGCATCCCACAAGATGGTTGTCCGGATATATGGTTGAAATACTACTTAAGAGTCCCTCATGGGTGACCCACACACTTTAGTGACCCAATACAAGGGTGACCCACCACATGGTTCACCCACACAGGAAACTCAGTACATGGGAAACCCTCTACATCGATGAATCCTCTCCCAAGGAACACATCTTGGGTGACCCTTAACATAAGGCCCTTACTAGGATTAAGCACCATCACATACCCACACTAGTGTAAATCACCTATGTTATTCCTATGTATGTCTTATTGATGATTAAAATTAGTGTCAGGAATTGTGATTGATTCATTCCATGTAAACAGATAGTTCTGATACTCATATATGTATGGGCCTCCTAATAGCTATTAGTCTTATCCATAAAATCTTCCTTTCTCAACATTTTACTAGTAGATAGGGAGAGAAAATAATGAATGGGAATCCACATAGGTATAATCCCTAATAAAATTCCCAATTTCCACTAATTTGTGATACTCCTCATGGTTATCACTATTATACTTGAGTTGAGATACTCCTCATGGTTCCAGATACATTTTAATCCTCATTTTTTAATTGTGAAGAATTCTATAATATTCCTTCAGTTGATAGATTCCCCTTTGTTACCATACAAGGGCATCCTCATATGTTTATGCCCCAAAATTATTGTCACATAACCCACATACTTGGTCTTGTATCCAAAATAAGGTCATGAACAATCAAAATATTATTCATTCTTGTCACCTATTCAAGGAGATATGAATAATCCCAAGATAACCTATGTCTATAATCCCTTCATTAAAATATAATTATAAAATCTCACACAATGTGATCGATATTATACATTCTCTTTTTCCTCACACCGAGAATGACATACATGTTATTAGATATCTATGATATTCATAGAAATAGAATGATGAATCTTCCTCAATTATGGGCTAATTTTTTGTGCAAATCCTTCCAATTCGAATGAACTACATTGTTTGTTATTATTGATTTTATAAGATACATATAATTCCTCTTTATGATTCAATCCCAACTCCAAAACACCAACTACATTGAAATACAAAAACAAATCCTAGATATAGTATAATGTTGTACATAAACAAAATCATAATTAATTAATAAGAGAAATATATTAAATATGTAGGTTTTAGTTGCAGCTGAAGCGTGGTTGGACCGGTGCCCAACATTAATTTTTACAATGATCAAGGATTACTTTGGGATAAATAAGATGATTAAAGCCAGTATCCATTCAATAGAATAGATGATTTAGAAAAATAAGGAAGAGGCTATAAACCTTTAGATAGGATCTTGCACAACATATTTATAATTAAGTTAAATTTAATTTTTGAATTATTAAAAAATTTGTTTTTTTGTACTTTATTCGTTGATTATATTGATTTTCAGAGGTGTCCCTTTGAGATAGACTTGTTGATATTGTGAGGATCTTAAAAAAATCCCACTAGTGGTCATCCATATGTGCTCTAATTATCTCTGATTGGAACCACTCACTTTTCGGGAGCCAGTGCAGGGAAGAAAATGTCTTGTGTCGATCGATCTTGATCTCTTGTTCATCGACCTTGAAGAGCGTCTCTCATTTTTTAGAGCGAGAGAGGAGGGGAGTCGAGAGAAAATTCCAGTCTTGTAATTACTATTTTGTCACTAGTTTCCCATGTATGCCACAATAGACATACCTATCTATTTATCAACATGGGGATTCAGTTATAAGATTTAATTTTCTAACAGCAATTAAATACCTTTATAACCTTCGATAAAACCTATGATACATAATAAAAATAAATACATAATTTATAGTGATGCACAAACTTTTGAAAAAGAGAATCATAAATGAAATCTCAGGCCACATAATTAAAAATACATTATTATTATTGTGTTTTGTGCCAACTAATTAAATAGTTATTTACCTTCTTGCAAATAATTATTTTACTATCAGGCTGTCATTGGTCTGATGGAACTCAAATTCCATTAAATGAACACCTGAATAAATAAATAAATAATTTAGTATCTTAATAATTATTTTATTTTCAAACTAGTAAATAAATATTTATTTAATGTTCAATAATATATATATATTTTTATTGACAATCCGGTGGATAAATATTTATTTAATTTATGAAATCATTTTAACATAAAAAAGTTATTCCATGATGTTGAGAATAATATTTATTCCATTAATTAAATTCAAATATAATTTAATCGAGACCACCAGGAACACAAAATTAGTGATCCTATAGGATTCTTTCTCATTGGAATTAGGAAAACTTTGCTAAAGTCCAAGAGTACTGTCTTACAACGGGTCAAGGAACCCAAGATAAAGAACTTAAATTTTCAACAATGAAATCCATATATGAATTCTAACTGTGAAATATAATCTTTTTGTCTCAATATATCATAAATCTTGTTTTAGGATAGTTTCATCAACCATTATTCTTGATATTCAATTCATTGAATGCCTGAAATAACACATCATTAAACCATTTCCATGGAATTTCGTTCGATAGTTCTATTTCCAAAAAAGGACCGAGATATAAACATCCCTAATGGATGGGAACAATTTTTCCTTGACTTATCCATTAATAATATGTCATTAATGATACACCCAATTTATCGTACTTCCGTCTAATTGTCTGTGTGACAGTTTTCATTATTAAATCAAAGTGCGCAAGTCATGACTTGTTTTAAATGAAATCTTAAAGTATAAGGACCATTACACATTATCACATATTGGAATATCCTATTAAGCAAAAAAATGATGAATTCCAATTAGCAGGTCTGTTCTCATTATATCCCATTTTAGAGATTACTATGTGCGATCTTAAAGAGAAGAAGTCTCATCTTCTTATGAGTACTCACACCTGACAATCTTTATACTATGTGTCCCATCATAGAGTGTCATCCAACCACATATCTATTTTTAAAAATATTTTCATAGAAATTAAAGGTTCTCATCATAGTGGAGAACTACTATGACCTTATCAATGTGATAAATACTCAAGGAAATTATTACATTATAGTCAGGTAGAACAATGAACAATATGAACTAAGATTTTTAATATTTAAATATATTAAATATTCATGTAATCAAAGTAAAAAAATTTGGTTCTTGGACACCAACTCTTACAAACTTCCAATTGTACTAGAGCTAACTTCCTATGAATTTCAATCCACTAGACCTCACGTGATGATCATTTTTCTGCTGAGTCAATGCTTTTGTCAAGGGGTCCACCATATTGTCTTCCAGGGAAATACAACTCACTAAAACATCAGCTTTATGAGAAAAATCCCTCAAGAGATGATACTTATAAAGTATGTGCTTCATCTTATGATGTGACCTTGCCTCTATGCAAGATCCACCACTACAATATTGTCACCATACAATGTGATGAGATATTTACTACTGGGTAACACATCCAACTCCAGGACAAATATATGCATCAAAACTGCTTCTGTAGCTACCTCAGAAGCTTCAATGTACTCATATTGTGCTATAGAATCTACGACCACACTCTTCTTTGAGAACATCCCGCTCACATAAACTCCATTCAATGTGAAGATATATCCCATTTATGACTTCATTTCATATTGATCAGTCTGGAAACTAGCATATGCATATCCTTCGATTACTAGTTCCACATATCCCACATAAAACTCGACCACACTGCTAGTAAGACTCAGATACTTTAGGATAGTCCGGACTACCACTCATAGTGGTCACATGGGTCAGCTTCATATCTACCCACCATACTCAATGCATAGGAGACATCTAGACTAGTACATAGTACATCATACATGAATGACCCAATCACTGATGTGTATGGAGTACTTACCATTATATTTATTTCCCCATGTGTTTAAGGAAACATTTTCTAAGAACGATGACTGCCATGTGATGATGGAAATAATCCCCTCTTGGATTTTTCCACACTGAATCTCTGAGGTTTCTTTTCAATGTATGTACTTTGACCTAGGTACAACAATCTATTGAATCTATAATGATGGATCTTGATCCCAATAATATATGCTGCCTCACCCATATCCATCATGGAGAAGCATTGATTCAACCATGCCTTAACAAACATCTAGATCTGTATCTCGTTTCCAATAAGTAATATGTCATCAACATATACTATTAGAAAAATTACTACACTCCCACTAAATTGTGTGTAGAAACAAGGCTTATAGTCGTTCTTTATAAAACCAATTTCTGTTATGGCTTCACCAAAATGATTGTTCCATGACACAAATGCTTATTTTAATCCATAAATGTATTTCTGCAACATGCATAACTTATTAGAATCATTTAGAGTCACAAAACCTCCAGGTTTTGTCATGTATACATCATCCTAAAGGTTCCCACTAAGGAAGGCTATTTTTATATCCTTTTCCCATATATTATAGTCATGGAAAGTGAAAATGGACAATAGAATTATGATATCTTTCCTCATTCCAATTGGTGAAAAGGTTTCATCATAGTCAATGTCTTAACACTACTTGAACCATTTTGTAACCAGCCATTCCTTATAGGTAGTAACTTGTTCTTCCATGTCATGTTTCTTCTTAAATCCCCATTTAAAACCAATAGTATTTACAACAACTGAAGGATATACCAAAATCCAGACTTGGTTTTGGTGCATGGAATCCATTTTAAATTAACAACTTCTTGGCACTAGGAAATGTTTGTGCCACATATTTCTTTCATAAAGGTTATATGATAATTATTATCAATTAATATTGAGTCACCATCCTCAGTAAATAGAAATCCATACCATTTTGATTCTCTAACCTCTCTTGTACTTCTACGTATTCCTTATATATCTCAAATAGTTCATTATTCCACCAGTCTTCATGGAATTTGTTCTTGTACCAACTCTTGTGTACCTTCAACAAAATGGTTATACATCCATACCCAAAAGAATCTGACTTGTACCTCATAAGTATATAAATCCATACCCACTAAAATATTTAGTAAAAGTTATGAAGTATGAGTAACCACCCATTGATTCAACTGGAAATGATCCACACACATCAGTGTGAACTAATTCAATATAGGCTTTAGCTCTTTCACCTTTCACACTAAATGGGACTTCAATCATTATATATTGTAAACATGTGTGACATACAATAAGTGGTTTTAGTTCAAAAGAATCTAAATATCTATCTTGATGTTACTTTTTCAAGTGTTTCTCATTTAGATGTCCTAGCCGGTGATGCCATAGTTGGGTTTGGAATGAGTCATGTAAAGTATATTTGCAATATATTTCCATTACTTGGTTTGTGTAATCTAACTTGTAAATACTATTTGATTAATGTTCCCTAACAAAACAAATGCTATCATTGTAATAGAAGAATCATTAATTTTAAAAACTGAAAATAATTCCATATATATCTAATCTGGAGATAGAAATAATATTTTTAGTAGTAGAAGACACATAATAACAACCCTTTAATACCAAGATCACCCTAGTTGGAAATGTGAGGTGGCAGTCACCAAAATCTAAAAAAATGTGTCACGCTCCATTGGCTATTCGTAGATCTACCTCATCTTAGTCAATATTATTGAATCTAATTGGTTCCTATATTTGGATACCCTTGTTAGCACCACATGTTTTATATAATACCCAATTTTTAGAAACAAATAGATTGAATTCGATAACAAATGCACATGAAGCTTCCCCTCACTTCTTAGGCAGGGTGTAGTTCTTCATCCAATGACCTTATTTCCTCATGCAAAAAAAATCTTATTGTTCCCTTACGTCCCCTTTGATCTTCCTTTTTTTTATGGGAATGAAGAATCTTTAGTCTTAAAGATCATCACCTTACCTTTCCTCCTATTCACCATAAAGATAGAAGTATTTTCCCACTTCATATATCTTTCCACATTTTGAATGAGGATAATAAGATGATATAATGACTTCTTAATGTTCTTCATAATGAAATTAATAACAAAGATGGAAAATCTATAAGGGAGTGATGAAAGAATGAGATCAGTACCCATCTCATTAGAGGGTTTAAACCATAGAAGTTATAGTTTCTCAATGTATCCAATGAGCTTGACTACATGAGGCCCAACTAGGACACCCACTCCAGGATTACTGTTAAAGAGTTCCTTAGAGATCTCAAACCATTCTCATCTTGCTATCTCATAGTAAATACCATAGAGGTGCTAAGGCCTGCTAAAGGAATCCATGTTTTCATGAGGCTTAATGAGCTCACTAGACATGGATGATAACATTAAAGATGAAATATCGACCATTTCATTTAGATTATTCTTATAGACTAGGAACTCTTCATTACTCTCCTCTTTGTAAGGAAGATTAGGAAATGCTGACTACATCCCATAAGACTTAAGTTCTTGGCATAGAATAACCCGAAGTCATATAAACTATTCCTTGAAGTTACTACCGGTGAGGATGTTGTATTTATCTAGAATTGATTGACGAGATAGTGTGGTTGACAAGATTTTTATTTTATCATATAAATAAAATAGAAAATGATTAGTAATTTCTTTATTATATTTTATGAGAAATAATAAATTAATTTTGTTATGTATACCACTATTTTATCAAGTCCCAATGGCCCTCACCATTGAACTCAGAATCTATTATTGTCAAGACATTCTAGTAGAAAGGATCCATATTCCCCTTCGCATTACCCCAATAATGGTTGATCAAGATGTTAGAAGGTATTTAGGTAGGTAGGTCATTGGAATATATGGGCTTGCATCTCCTTGATCTATTGAGTGGACTCCCCAATACTAAAATCCTGACTTGGATTTCCTTAAAACTTTCCTCCAATATTACCCCATGTTTTGGAAGGGATACTCCTATTCATGGAATATGGTTAAGTCAACCAAATATTTTTCATAAGTTCTTTGTTTATAAAAGTATGTGTCCCAAAAAGTGTTGGTTAATCACATAGTATTATTGAGTATTTCCCTTTATCAAGTAACAAATGTATTATTCTGAAATAATATTTTTTGAGGGATTTTTTTCACTTACGCATAAATTCACTTATTATCTTTATCATAGAATTTTTAATAGTATGTGGAAATCACATAAGAGATTAACCATGTCTTGGTAATATTTTTTCCCAAGACTTGTTTATTTTAGTTCCATCCTTCATGCTTATTAGTTTATAAGTTATGTGATCAAAACAACACAATCATAATGAAAAACAATGTAACTGAAGAAATAAAATAAATTAAAGGGAATGATCATTTGAGTTTTCTTATGGTTATTTTATCAAGAAGTTGTTAAACTAACACTAGCCTAGGAGAGAAAGACCTTCGTTTTTATAACTTTTCACCTAGCCACCATTGTATCTCCTTGGATTTTCTTCTTACCCTCATCTCCTTACTTGGACCACCTCTACCATTTTGGGAGCTCCATCCATTACATATGTTTTTTGAACTCACAAATAGGTGAGGTATAAAAAAGGGTTTACATAAAATAAACCATGGGCACATAGATCCTACATATTAATGAGGAGAGATGGCTCATAGGCCAATAATAATTTTTATAAATAAATTAAAAGTAAACCAATCAGACACAAAGGTCTTGGTCTAGCTCATGATCACCAGCATACATGAAACAAGTTACACATTTAATAAAACTATAGTTCAATTTTTTAATTGTTATTATTAAGATAAATCGTGATCAAATCGATAAATTATTATATTTAATTAATCAATCTTTTTATGTTAATCCTTTTCTGAATTTCCTTGAGAGTTTCATCCTTGTACATAAATGCTCCTTGGATGTAACCTGGTGAATACTCATTCGAATCAACCCAATACGTATTATATTCACATATTTTTTTAATCTTATGAAATATGGAATGAAAGATGTTTCCATTCATAATGTAACAAACAGTAGTATGATTTATACATGATAAGTAGTTTTGAAAATTACACAAACATTAATGTTCTAATTTTGTGTAATTTGTTAATGTACACAGTGTGTAGTTTTGACAACATAGAGTGTACTTCCTTCAAAATCTTTCCCAAAGTACACACATTGGGACTCGGTGTGTCAAGTGTACTTTAGAAATTTTGGATTACTTGGTGTGTACAGTGTCCTACACATCATGTTATCTCTGCTTTACATAGCTACAAATCGTCTTAGTTATTTATGGGATACACAGTTTATCCCATATCCTAAATGAACTACATGCCATGTGTAGTAAGCCACATTTCATGTAATCCAGTAAGCATGTGCCTATATATCCCATTCAACACACGATTTATAATTAACTACACCATGTGCAATAAATTCACGTGTCTTGAGTAATTACTGAATTACTCCCGATGCAGTGAACATGACCACACCCTGTGTAGTCTATATTACATGGCGTGTATGGTAGTGAACATAGTGTGTATGTAAGAACTCAAGGATTATACTTTTTTTGTCACTTGGGTAGAATATTTGATGCCTCCCAATGAGTTTTATGTTTTAATTTTCATCAAAAAAATCATTCATTTTTGTGAAATCTGTGAGAAATGAAATGAGAGAGAATAGATCTCAAAATCCAGATTACAAGGACATTTAACCGTGAATTGACAAACTAATTTATTAAAACATAAATCATCATATAATTATTTAAATAGTTATAAACTATAATTATCCCCACTGTGATATGACTTATAGGTTCTTGATGCAGCAGAAGCATGGTTAGACCGATGCCCAACATTAATTTTTATCATGATCAATGATTATTTTTGGATCAATACGATGATGAATACTAGTCTCCATAGAATAGAATCAACGATTTAGATAAATAATGTAGATGCCTGAAACCTTTAGAAACTATCTTTCACATCAAGTTTATATATAATTTAAATTTAATTTCTGAAAGAATAAAATACATGGATCTTCAATAATTTATTCATTGATGATGTTAATTTTCTGGGATGACCCTTTTAGACTGTCTTGTTTCACTTGAGAGGATCCAAACCAGAATTCCTATAGTGGTGATCCACACGTACTCCAATTTCATTCGATTTATGCCACTTGATTTATGGGTGCTAGAGCAGCGAAGAGAATTTCATGTGTTGATCGATCTTGATCTCTTGTTCATTGATCTTGGAGAACGTCTATCGTTCTTGAGAGGGAGATTGTAGTGGAGTAGAGAGAAAATTCCTAACTTGGAATTTCTCTTGTGTCACCAGTTTCCCATGTATAGAACAATATATGTTCCTCTCTATTTTTATTCATAGGGATTCACTTATAATATTTAATTTCATATCAGTAATTAAATAAATTCATATCCTTATAGAAAACCTATTCTACATAATATCAATAACAATGTCATTAATTTTAGTGCACCAACTTCTAAAAAATGGAATCATAAATGAAATATAATGCCATATAATTAAAACATCATTATTATATTTATTATTTGTGCCAACTAGTTAAATAATTAGTTACCATCTTACAAATAATTATTTTACTATCAGAATATCCTTGGTCCACTCGAACTTTACTTCAATTTATTGAACACCTCGAAAAAATAAATAAATAATTTATTCTATCAAATAAATAATATTTTTACAAAATAGTAAATTAATATTTATTAAATTTTTAATAAAATAAATATTTTTTATTCACAATTCAGGAAAAAAATATTTATTTAATTTATGGAATCATTATAACTTGAATACAATTATTCCATTTTCATGATAATAATATTTATTCCATTAATTAAATTTGAAAATAATTTTACCAATACCACATGAAACACATAGTATGTGATGCCCTTGGATTCATTCTTGTTGGTATTCGGCAAGTTTTCTTAAAGTCCAAGAGTATAATCTAGAAAAGAGTCAAGGAACCTAGGAGATTGAACTTAAAGTGTAACAATAAAATCCACATAAAAATTCTCAATGTGAAATATAATCTATTTGTCTCAGTATCTCGTCAAGATGGTTTCTTGATAGCGTCATAATCCTTTTTCCATGATGTGTAATTCTTGTCCAAACTAAAATAAACTCATCGTTATACCATGTCCATGGGATTTTATGCGAATATTTTATTTTAATCAATGGGATGAGATATCATGTATCGTAAATGGAAGGGACACATCCTTCCTCGGCATATCCATTAATAACATGTCATTCGTGACCCACCCAATGTATCATACTTCTCACCAACTGTTTGCATGACGATATTTGTTAGTTAATCAATTTGCATGAGTCATGAAACATTTTAATGATAATATTAATATCTAAGTACCATTACACACACTCACATATAGAAATATCGTATGAATCCAAAAACATGTGGAATTCCTACTGGACGTTCTGTTCTTATAATATCTCATATTAGAGATTACCAAGTGAAAACTTTACGAGAATAAGTCTCATCTACTTATGATTATTCACACCTGACGGTCTGTATACTATGTGTCACATCATAGTATGTCATCCAACCATAGATCAATATTTAAGAATATTTTCATTGCACATAATGGTTCACATCGTAGTAGGGAACTACTATGACTTTGTCAATGTGAAAAATAATCCAGGTTATTATTACACTATAGTCATGTAATGAACAATATGTAATAAGATGTTTAATATTCAAATATATTAAATATTCTTGTATTAAGAGTAAAAATACTTGATTCTAGGAAACTAACTCTTACAAAATGTCTAATATATATAGGTGTTCACATATCCACATAGATTTAGTAATATTATCCAAAAAGGTGTTACTGTTCTTATACCGGGCTTTTGGAAGGATTCACGAATATGTATCAAATCTATAAGAGAGTCTGGAAGAATGAAATAATTTACCCTAATATGGTTTCATGATACTAAACTCCCATACACTTGAAAAATGTGCGTCCCAAAGTGTTATTTGAAAAATAAATTTGGATCACCATCCATTAAAAAACCACTCTATATGATTGATATGAGAAATATATTCTGTTTTAGGTTCCATGAATAAACCACATTTGAAACTTCCAAGAAATGGGAACATAATAGAAATGGTGAACCCCTATGAAGAATTTTTAGGTGTGAAGACTCTCACATATTAAAAATTTATATGTTTCAATCAATAATTGAAAGGATATCTCTTGAAAAATCACTATTATTTTTTATGCTACACTGACATGTGTCTTGTTTCTATTTCCTATTCTGGAAATTTATTATTTCATAAAATCCAAATTGAATAACCAAAAATTCTGATGAATAGAAAAGTCATTGGAACAGTTGGTATTACCTGTAGGTAATCTCAAACCACTGAACATGGATAATAAACATGCCAAACATATTCCTCCACTAATGTGCAGACTATGTACACATTTTTTAATATACAAAATTAGTAATACATCACCTAAAATTCAATATGTTTAATTCCCTAGTGCAGAAGTACCATTCAAATGGATCTATCTCATCAATTGAATCAGATCATGAATGTATTTAAAGGATAAATCCTTATATATTTTTTAATGAGAAATGGGTTGTGGAGAAAAAAGTGGTGTCTGTCCCCACATCAATCATATGGGATCTATCCTTAGAGCTTCAAACATCATTACTCCCATATCATGTGGAGGTAGAATATGATATCAAAAACACAGTGGAAACCACCATGGTGCTACCCAGGAGGGACATCATCCTCTATGGTCAAAATAATCGAAGTGAAAAACCATTTAATTAAGAAACTATAAGGTAAGAAATTCCAATCCTAGCCAACCATAATTAGGAATCTATACGGAGAGACCCACTTGGGAAGACAACCACTATAACCATTGATTAGTCATGTGTCCACGCTACTGCTAACACCTTTTAGTCACATTGTTATATCATAATAGTGGATCAGGTCCAATTCTAGATTAACACTATAAAGCAACTTCAATCACCTCTATAACAAACATCAATGATAGTTGAATCCATGGAAAATTCTAAAGAATGGGGAAAGATTAATTTTAATTTTTTAACCCAAAAATAACCTCTACCTCCATTAAGTGAATATAAATGCACTATGATCACAAATTCTCCTCTAATGGAGTATGTACTTTATCTTATATGTTTCAACTAACTGAATTCCATTGTTGTTGAACTATCTAATGATGAAAATCATTATATTTTTTAAAAAAGATATATTGGGACACCATCACCGACCACACAAGAATTGACTATGTTAAAGTATCATAAGTATTAGTAATGACTACTTGGAATAGAGACAAAATAATAATTCTTCCATAGGTCAATACCAAGTAACTTATTAGAAGAAAATTATTAGATTATGATCACTGTATTGAATATTAAATTCCTCCTTTGGCTGATCATATTCACTGTTATAAGGTTTATTGGACCATACTGGTCGAATTTATTCAACAAATGAAAATGAGATTACATCAATAATAACATCCAAAATAATGATAACTTATTACTATGTTTTACCAACATGCTGGAAGACTAATATAGCAGTTTAATAAACCCATATGAGCTTAAATCATATGAGTGTATCAAAATATTTAATGGTTTCCCTCACTACAAAGATGGATTGTATTGATGTACAATCCACACTGGTAAAACCAAAGAGGAAACATGGTATTGATTTGGTGGAATGGACTCATCCCTTTATAAATATTAGTAACCCTAAATTCTAGAAATTCTTTGAAATAATTGATCCAAAATTGAATCTAGAACGTTTATCGTCCTAGTGTTGACCAATGTTGGGAATCTTAGAAAAACAAGAGGCTTCCAAGAACATATTCCTTGTGTAGGCATTGAAATGCCCCATATTTTTTTTCAATATGTACCATGTGGCTAATTGTAAAGACCCTAACCCTAGAATCATAGAATAAATGTTTACATTGTCACATTAGTGATGGATACCGGTTATCGCATCCCAATTGAATGAATAAATTAGTAGTGTTGGAAAACATTTAGAATTCTATAATTTCATATCTCTATTGAAAACAAAAAATAAAACAATATTTTTTTAGAACACCAAAATTCCATTTAGTATATCCTAAAATATTAGAAAGTATATATTTACGACTATCATGGGGAAAGGAAGCATAATAAATAAGTGATATATAATGCTCAATAAGGGTATCCATACATCAAAATGTATCATGAAAAAATTAGGAATAATCATTATTGAACGTTAAATATCTAAAATATATTATATTTAATAAATAACCTTAACATGAAGAGTAATATGGTAGTAATAAATGATGAAAAAAAAATTCCATATCAACAGTCACATGATTGGGAGAATTATCTATGGATATTATAACAAATCGAATAATCACATGGACATTAACAACTAATCTCTTAATTAGGGAATGCATAATGACATAAATCATAAACGTACCATCAACACATTTTTCCAATAATTGTTTTGATAATCGGTAAATCCTCAAACAAATACCCAATTTATTTATCTCATGTGACATACTGATGCATCAAGAGGCTATAGCAGTCCCTGACCATCACTTACTAAGACCAATGCATTCCCCATGTAATAGATGAAAAGTAAAATCAACAAAAACATTCATATGTAAAACTAGCACACAAAATGTTAAAAACATCTTCAATAAATAAATAAATAATATACAAATACTAATATTTAAAAACTAATATATGAATTTTAAAACACACACATCTAATAAATATAATCATAAACCATCTGGAGTACTATAGAGAATGGTATCCAACTACTACATCCCAATGAAACTGATAAAAAACCATCCAATTATATAATAAGGATGATATCATTACAACATATTTCCAATGTTGTATAAATTAAAAGGAATATTTTATTCATTTATAAATAAAAATATAATATAATTCAATTAAAACATACTTTAGAAAAATATAATTATCACATTGAAAATCGCATTAAAAACCCAAAGGTTTTTTAATTTTTTTTTTCAGAAATCATTTTATTTGAAATGAATAATGGAGAAATATAATTTAATCTGAATAGAATTTATTGGTCATGGTTCTTGGAAATGTTTTACAAACTGGATGCATTTAAAAAATATTCATTTAACATTTTTGAATGGAAATAAAATGTTATCTTGTTCTAAAAATGATAGGAATATTTACATTAGAACATTTTTTAATAATTAAATTATTGGAAAAAATATCATTAATAAATTATTTAAATAATATTAATTACCAGTTTTAAAATATTTTTTAAAAAATTGATATACAATAAAATGTATTTTCATCCTATGATAGAAATAATTTCATATTTTGACTATACATTTTTCTCTATCATATCAAATACCAAAGTGAGTAAAATGGTACTATTAAATTAATAATTTCAAAAATATCTAGATTATAAGAAAATATAATAGGAACATGATACAATTATCATATAATTCTCCCAATATATGATTAAATAGAAAAATTTCTTATAATGAATTCATTTTGAAATAACCATTTCCACTTTGGTAGCTTTTTAATCATTTTGCACATGAAAAAGTAAAATGAAATAAAACATTTAAATATTTAAATGATAAATATATTCATGATATAATGTAGTAAGGTTATGTACATTCACTAGAAAAAGTAAATAAATAGTGAATATTGAATGTGTCTTAAGAAAGTAAAAGTGAAAAGAGACACCCTTACCTAAGGTCTGATTTAAATTGTAACAGATTGAACCTCATGTATAAAATATATATATATTATAATTAATTACATAATTTTATTAATATAAATCCCATAATATAATATTTAATTATACATTTTCTCACCTATACATTAATTATTCATTGTAAAAAATATGATTCGGAGTGATAACTGCATCATTCTTCATGTATACTTTTCTTTTGTAGTGTCTTTACTTGTACTTTTATCATGTTTCTATCATATCCAAAATGATAAAAGTTATATATATATCATATATAATCATTATTATGTTATTTTTAATGGTTAATAGATTTTATAAGTTTAAAAACAAGAGAAATTTTTCATAGAAATGGATGGTCATATGTGTGCATGAATGTTATTTTCATTTTTTAACAAATGGAATAAAATATAGATAAATTATATTTAACCATAAAAATATAATTTTTATATAAAATATATAATTCATATTAAATAAATCCTTCCTCATTATTATATAATTTAAAATAAAATGAAAAACATACCACATCATTATGTGGATGTTGTGGTCCAGACCTACACATAAACGAAAATATGTTTTTCCAAAAGATAGGAAATTGAGAAGTTAAATGTGATATTATAATTTTAGTATTATAATTTTTTCATAAATATCAGATAAATATATTATATCAATAATTATATCCGTAAGTGATATTGAGTGATGGAAAAAAAATTAAATCAGTGTGTGGGGCGACAATTCATCGAACACATGATTGGCTACATTGATTTCTAATTTGATGCCCAATTATATTGATACAGGTAATGAAAATAAGAAAATAATATCTAAACATATGGGATAAAATATTGTTTTTGTTTTATGCATGTTCTTGGCTATCAGGACCATTGGGTGTATTTACCCATTGATTTTTATTATTTTCCCTTCCCTAGTATTGTAGGATGGTGTGACTACTGTTATTTCATGTTGAGATGCTTTAAAATGCTATCCAAGTAGTTCTTGAGGTTACTTTAGCTATTATGTGATGCGATACTTTCTTTATTTACACAGGTCTATGGGAACCTAGTGTAGTAGACCATAGGGAAAATGGATGTAAAGGCTTCTCCAGAGTGTCTTTATATTACGATGCGAGACCATGGGGGGAATTGACATTGAGTTCTTCCTCCGAGTGTTTGTAGTTCCATGATGTGGGACACAGGGGGAATGATATGTTGAGTGCTTCCCAAGAGAATCTTTAGTATGATACTAGACTATAGGGGGAATTGACGGTGAGTGCTTCCCCAGAGAGTCTATTCTTTATTTGAACCATACGGGTGAGACCGTGTGTGCCTCCCAGAGGGTTTCTAGAAATTGTTGATTAAACAATAGGGGTTAGGTTGTGATAACAACCCGAAGGGTTACCTGTTGTTCTACTTACTTGTTTGTAAATTATATGATAGAAACTGTGGATTGTTTTTTGCGGAGTACTTTCCTATTTACTGCTTTCTATACCTTTACCTACCATATATTCACTGACTATTAGGCACAAATCTTTGGGTGGTCGCCTAGTGGGATTTTGTCTCACACCCTATTTGGGTAATGCTTTTGGGACCAAATAGATTATATTGTTGCATGTATAGATAATGGAAAGTTCCCTTCAACTTCAAGTTCTTGATTATTGTGGAGTTGGAGAGTATGGGACCATGTTGTGGATTGCGATTTTGAAGAGTTTATCTGTTTTCTTTTGCACTTTGGTTTAGCACTGTTGTATTCCAGCATTGTGACTTTTTTGACTGTTTTCCTAAACATATATGAATCATTCATTATATATATATATATATATATTCTCCATTTGTTCCTTTATCATTATTTTGTTGTTACTGTTGTTTGGAATTTAATTTTTCAGATATTGTATATATTTGTGTACTTCAGCTGTGTTCTTTCCCAATGAGGGCATAGTTTCCCACTATAACACCCAAGGCCCTCACTACTAGTTGGCAGCCTCTGACATTCAGGGAAATTCTCTTGAGGCCATGTGACCAACCTGGTATGGGGCACCTTAGGGCGGATTCTGGAATCGGGATGTTACATACTGAAACCTTTTTCCATCCCATAATAGAAGTGGGATGAAGTGTCCATGGAATTTGTGACAGGTCTTCCAAAAACACTTAGGAGGAATGACTCTATTTGGGTCATTTTAGATCAACTGAAAAAGGTAGAACATTTCTTGCCTATATGGGAAACTTTTACAGTTGAGTAGTTGAGAAAGCTGTATTTACAAAAGATAGTTTGATTTAACAGATAGCCACGAACTATAGTTTCAGATCATGATTCACGGTTTACATCACACTTCATGAATGGATTTCCAAATGCACTTGGTATGCAAGTTTTATTGAGTATGTCTTTCCATCCAAAAATAGATGGACAGTCAGAGTGTACTATATAGGTGCTTGAGGATATGCTGAGAGCGTGTGTACTTGACTTCGGTGGTTCATGGGAGAAGCACCTAGATTTATTGGATTCTTCCTATAATAATAGTTATCAGGAAACTATAGAGATGGAACCATATGAGGCTCTTTATGATATGCCAAGTAGATCACCACAATGCTAGATGAAAGCGGGTGAGTCAAAGTTTTTGGGACCGAGTGTCGGGCAGGAGACGACAGATAGGGTTCATCTGATTCAAAAACGTATGGATACGGCTTAGAGTAGGCATAAGTCTAATTCTGAAAGAAGAATATGACCCTAAGAGTTTATATAGGTTGATCGTGTCTTCCTTTAGGTGTCACCTTAGTTGGGTCACCGCAGGGTACAGAGGAAGGGAATGTTGGCACCCAGGATTGTTGTACCTTTTGAGATCATGAAGAGAATCAGGATGGTAGAATACCAATTGGCTCTTCCACAGAAATATAGTGCTACACATGATGTTTTCGATGTATCACAACTATTATGGTATCAACTCAAACCTTCTCATGTGATCGATGTAGATGATGTTGAGCTTGAGATAAATGCTTCCTTTGATGATCATCCGATATGTGTGTTGGATCGCAGTGAGAAGGTGTTAAGGTGAAAAACTATACTGATAATTCGGGTCTTATGGAAACTTGGACATGTCCAGTAAGAGACATGGGAAAGGGAGGTAGATATGCGGGATTAGTGGCCCGATATTTTTGGGTCGGATTGTCAGAGAAGTTTGAGAGTGCAGTTCGAGGATGAGCTGTTATAAGGTGGGAGATTGTAAGATCCCGACCTTTTCTAGAGTAAATCTAATGCATGTGTTCAGGTAATTTTTATGTTTTCCAATACCATTATTTTGGGTCAATGACTTGGGGTGAGTATGGGTGAACTTTTAAGTAAAACAAACGGGCAGTGGGTTGTACACATTTTGCGCAAGGTTTGACAAACCGTGCAACCAAACCATGCCAACCAAGAAGAACTGGATAGATAGGTACACATGGTTTACACACGGTTTGAAATACCATGAGACCAGAAACTGAGGACCATGCATCTATGGACAGTGAGGTTCACACGGTTTTCACACGATTTGAAAAACTGTACGCCACTGTCCAAGAAACCGTGTTCGTGGTTTTTAATTCCGAAAATCATTTTTAAAACCACCCAAACACCGAGACTTCCATATTTCTAACCTATACTTGGTCTTGACATATTTTAGGTGTTTCAAAATCCTCTCAGAGTGATTTCAAGGTGATCCAAATCTCTTTCTTTGAGATTCAAGGCTTGGATTGAAGATCCTCTCTCCTCCCAATAATTGGGTTTCATCCTGTTACGTCTTCCATTTATTCCTATATATTTCCTTGGTATTTTCATGGGGTATTTCCATCGTTTCCATTGATCTAAACCTATGAGTTGAGGTATATATCTAGGATTGTGGATCCAGATATATTTTTTCAAGATCTTGATGCCTTTGATCTTAATTTTGGTTTTAAGGATTTAGATCTGGAACATGATCGATGACGTTGTGCCGCTCGGATTTTGGGGTTTCTCATTGGGATAACATCCTTAAATAAATCAAGGTATGTGGTTTGAAATACAATACCACAGTCTCATATTGTTATGCATCTGCAATTTTATAAATGTTGTGGCATTAATAATTAATTGGTGGTTTGGTAATGCTAATCTTTGTGAATTATGGATCTAGTTAAACAAGGGTGAGGGTTGTGATGGAAGGATAAGTTTGATTAACCATTTGAATAATGTTGTATATGTGATTTGGATATTTGATTTGATAAAGGGTTGTGGGACACAGACTAACGCTCCTAATACCCACAGGGGTTCTAGACAAGGCATTTTAGAACCAATGACATGAATGAAGTTATTATTTTATGGGACAAGGACTCATGCTCCAAATACCCATAGGGTTGTGAGATTGGGGCTTCTGCTCCAAATACTCACAATGTGTGCTAGAATGTCATTCTACACACTTTCATTTATTTGGTACTATAGTTATTTTTTGCTATTATGTAACTTGATATTGTGACTTAATGATTATAAATTGAGCAGGGAAAATGGTTTAGGCTCTGACATGGGCCGAAGTAGGTATTGTGTTTTGGGGGTTCTCGAGAACCTAGGTGATTATGTTATTAAATAAAGGAGATTTGGATAAACACAAATTGTCTCCTCAATTTCCTTACTTTATTATTAAGGCTACTGCATACACTGATTTTGATGGGATTTTTTTGACCCTATTGGTGGTGACCTACTGAGTCGTACTCACACCCTAATCGGGTTGCTTGATCGGTACCTGAATAGACTTTGTTGCTGCTGGATAGGAAAGGGAAAGAGCCCTGGTAAGATTGCTGAGTTAGGGATGGAGCTTGGTTGAGGAAGCCCTACATGGTTCAGGACCCATTGGGAGTTGTTGTGTTTTGACTTTCAGTTTAATTGTGGACACTTGGAACTTTCATTGTAGTAGAATGTTTTACCTTTTAGTTGAGTATTGTATTTCTTGTTTTGGTTATACTAGTAACATTTGTTCGATTATATTTATATATGTTTCCAATATTTATTGGTTACTTTCACTGATATTTTATTCTCATAATAGAGGGTATAGTCTCCCCATGTCTGACTTGCCAGACCCTCGCTGCTAGTCGGATCCCTCTGGCATACGGGGAGGTGCGCTTGAGGGAATGTTGCCAACCGACTCGGGGGACTATTTAGTGGCTCCTGAGTCGGGACATTACATTGATGCAAGACCAGTTGATAAAAATTCATGGGTTTCATCATGATGGGGTTTCTTAAAATATATATGTCAAACATGATAGGAATCAAAAGATGGTGGTGGTAGTATATGTTGATGACCTAATCATTGGAGGATTTGATGAAGTTTAATTTTGGCAGTTTTCTGAATTCATGAAAATGAGTTTAGAATGTCAATGATTAGTGAGACAATGATGTTTTCTGGTTTACAGTCAACACAAGGAAGGAATAAAATATTCATTTCTCAATCTAAATATTCCAAGGATGTTTTGAGAAGATATAGACTAGATAATTCCATGGATATGATGACTCTGGCGGCTACTCTATTGAAACTATCAAGGGATGATGAATGTAATGTCATTAATGTTATATAATACATTAAAATAATTGGTACACTACTGTACATGAAAACAACAAGACCTGATATTTTTTCCACATTCCATGTATAATTTTATGAAATAAATTCCACTGAAAGACACATGATTACATTAAAAAAATACATTGGTATATCAAGGGCACTGTGGATTTCAGTTTGATATATAATGATAAATCGCAACCAGATCTATTGGGATATACATTTAAAGATTGGTCCTGTTCAGAAGATGATAGGAAATCAATGTCCGGAGGAGCTTTCAATCATATTGTATTTTGTATTTATTTGATAAGAAATAAACAAGATGGAATTTCATTGAGAATCGCAGAATATTAGTATATTGCAGCCACTCAAGCATCGAAACAACCATTCTGGATGAAAAAACAACATGAGGATATGGGGTTGGAAGTGAAATTTTCTATCACAATACATTTCAATAATTCATGTTCAATAAATCATTGAATAAATCCATTCCATCACTCAAGGACAAAGAATATTGAAATAAAATATCATTTCACCAAGTAGAAGGTAGGAAAATGTCTTGTGAAGTTGGAGTATGTGCCTATGAAACAATAAGTTATAGATATAATTACAAAGGCCTTATACAAAGAATCATTTGAAAGGCATTGAATGGATCTTTGAGTCCATTCGACCCACCACACAAGAAAAAGTGTGGATGTGGTCCCCCCTCTCTATAGGGTATGGTGTGTTTTTCCCTAATGTGATAATAGTTCTTCATTTATGTGTTTTAGATCTAAAAGTGAAAACAGTTGCGTTTATTGAAAAAGTGGGATACATTGTGCTATTAAATAGGAGAAAATGACTTAGTCCTGACACAGGGAGAAGCTGGTAGGTGGATTAGCGAGATGGTGGTAGTGGAAGCTATTATGGGGAGAAGTGGCATAGGGGGAGTTTATATGTGATGATTCTAGATGTGATCGATCAAATGATATATATGACGACACGTGAGGTTTATCATGAAAAAATAAGAGGGGGTTTGGAATGGAATAAAGTGATTCATTAATGAAATTACCATTATATTCTTGTTTCTCACTCTGAGCGTGGACCATTTGGGCCTAAATTACGAGTTGAGTAAATCCTTGTTCATAATAAAAATTGCAAGAAGTGAATGCTGGAAGAAGTTGAATGAAGATTTAATGAAATATAAAATTATGAAGTTGTTTTCAACATACCCACAGTAGGATATTGATGGGGAAAATCCCCCCATGTCACCTCTCGGTATGTTTTGGATGTGATTGTGTTTTTTTACAAAGCCATATGACCATGATTAATTATAGATAGTGTTTTCAGAGAGAAGTTTTTTAATGTGGCATATTTTCCTATGGAAATCCAAAGTTATGGGCCAAAAATCAGGTGTTTGTATTTTGGAAAAGGATGATTTCAACATAGGGGAACACTTTACATAGATCATGAAGCATAGTTTCTGGATTGTAAAGTTGATACATGGAGTGTTGAAGGAAATCAATAAAAGGAAGGGAATAGAGAAGCACGAGTTGTAGGAAATGTACAAGAATAGTTTGCAAGGAGAAAATGGTTTGCAGCGAATTCATGGGGTATGTGGAATCCTTATGGTGTGTGGGATGGATTATCTTCTAGGAAAATGAGGTGGTGATTTGAGAATACACGAAGGGAATGATTGGTGAAAATGATACTGAAATTTTATTCATTCTGTAAGAAGAGAGGCAGTACGTGGACCACGTAGGGATAACTGTTCGTGGTAAGATTGCAGTTTGCGGAAGATGCATCAGTATGAGGTGAAGGATATACCACATTGATGTTTTGGTAAATTTCAGTTTACCTGATTTTGAAGATCTATCTTCATATATAAGAAGAGATAATCCCACCATTAAAGGGAGAAAAATCCATTACAGAGAATCATTGCTCTATGAATTCCATGATGTCTAAAAGATGTTCGTGATTGAGAATTCCGTGAAGGGTGAAGTAGTTTGCGTGAATGAAATGTTGGGGGATTATTTTTATGAGGCACTATAGAGCAAAAAGGAAGAAGGGTCCATATAAGAAAGGAGGTCCATGGATAAAGAACTCACCTGAAAAATTAGGGCGGTTCATGGAAGCGGTAAGAAGTGGTGGTTCATGGAGTCGGTACACAAAGATTGTATGCGATAGTGTCAGAAGAGGCATTCCATGGTATAAGAAGTCTATGAAGGAGATCAGTTCGTGTAAGAAGAGGTAGTATGCAGAAGCGAATATCTTCATACCATACCTGCTACATAGCATGCAGAGGAAGCAAGGTTGTTCACAGAATAGGAATGTTTATTCTTGAAGGGCTCAAGGAATCATGAAAAAACCCAAAACTACTTCTAAATGGAATATCCGTTAAACTAATAATATGTGGAAAAGTGTATTTCAACTACAGGTGAAAAATTAATTTCAAAACATAATCTAACAACTATGAGGATGCATGATTTCATGAAAATTAAGGGACATAAAAGTACAAGAACTATGAGTGGATCCCTTTCAAGAGCAGTGAGTAATGGAAGAGGAGGACAGTGATCCTTCCCACTAGTAGTGAGATAAAGGAAGAGACATAGGGAGTGAACCTTGTGAATGTAGTGATAATAACCTAAAAACATGGATAGTTAGTGATCCTAGGTAAAGAATATATAGCCCGAACCTTATAATTGGTTGTAAGCTTTAGTGGATTCGGTACATGGGCACATTGACATTGTATACTCCATGAGCCTATCCCAGTGAGGGTGAACCCTGTAAAAATCAATGTGTGATGTGCATGATTTCATTTCTATTAATATATTGTCATAGGAGATTTAGAGACATGTTTTTTGTTTAATGAGGAAACAATATTTTATGGGGTAGTAGTCTTAATCATTCATACCCTAATTCAACCCCTCATAGGGTATTTGACCTGGTGTACCTAAAATGCACCATAAAATGGATGATCCATATAGGGTTCACATAAAGCATACGAGCTTCATAGTCTCTTATTTCTCTAGGGTTACCATCATGGAATAACAATAAGACTAGTTGTTCATTATATGCTAATCTGGGTCCTCGAATCCATTGAAAACTTGTAATATAAGGTTCCTAAATATTTGGAGGTGGGGGAAACTGCTTAACCTATTTGGGTAGGGAATCTGTTTCAGTTTTATTGGAGTGAACTTTCCTTCTATCACTTCCATTTGGGTTTTCAATAATTCAATGGTATTCTTAAACCCTTGATGCATTTCATGTTGGACCTAATCATGATCGAGTGTAGTAGGGGAATGATTGGATGAGTTGGTGCTTTTGGAACTTGATGCGGATACCAAACCAAGGGAATCCTTTGTGTATTTTCCTTAAAATGTTATATATTTATAAACAATGGAGGAAAATCTTGATATTCGACAAGGATTGTGTCTATGTAGGATGATGTTCTTGGAAGTACCTTGAATTATATTTCCATCCTTTTTATATCCATCATGATGAGATCGTGAGGAAAAGGTACATCTGATGGAAGCTTGTATTGACTCTCCACCAGAGGAACATAACTAAAATGACGGATTTCTCTTAGTATCTCAACATTGATTCACCTCAGCTCTTTTATTTCATCATCCAGTCATGCAAATCTTTCCTCAAGAATAGGGGAATAGTTTTCATTGGGAGGAGGTGGTGGGTTGTAGACCTTTCTCTTATTCTTCTCTTTGTCATGTATTTTTGTGGGAGGTGGTGGCAGATTGACTGGGTGGAACCCAAATTTAAGTGAACTCATTGATTTTAGGTGAGTACACCTCTTGGCTCGGTGTGGACTATATTCAGTAGGGAACCCTCTACTACTATTTCCTTGTTATTTGAATCCTTTTCAGCAAGGTCTTTGGGGATTATGTCCACAATTTACAATGATGTATACCAAATTTGGGGTGTCATACCAGGTGATGAACGGTAGGATAACTTCTTGAGTCCTTTATTGGTACTTCTCCGGCCATTATATGATTCTCTACGGGTTTCTTAGTGATGAGTGACTCAAAGAGAGAATTGATAAGACATTACTGAATGCCTCTATTCTGGGGGATGTGAGTCATGGGACGAGATGGAATAGGAGGCCCCTCTATCCATTGTCCTCTCCAAATGGGAGAAGGAAGACATCCACTGGCTGGGAACATCCTGTAAAAGTGTCCCATCCCTACGGGCTGTGGCTCCTCCTATTCTTATGTTTATGTGCCTAGGCCTAGATATGCTGGTCTTCTAGGGGAATTTTGTGTAAAAAATTCCACTAGTCCTATGGGTTGGGGTTGATCTCCCGTTGAGGAAACCGCTGCTCTTATTTTTATCTTCATGATCTCACGAATTCCCATGTGGGTGTGAGGTGGATATGGTGTCGGGTCTTTACCTAAATTATTTATTCCTAAGGAAATGATAAGTTCTCATAGATTGGCTTCCCATAGATGTGATAAGTGTTGGATGTTCTCGGTGGCCCGCTTTAGGAGATTCTCAATGTATTCCTCTCATCAGGCCTGATATTTCAAAGACATACTAAAGGCTGATTCTTGTCGAGTGTTACACATTTACTGAGCGAGGTATTCATCTAATTTTCATCCGGGGATGATGACATTGCAGGATATCACTTACATTGTGTTCTACTTGATATGAATTGAGGTAAAGTGTAGATCTCCCTGTTCTCTACATCCCTATATATGAACACCAGACAGGGTGTTTCCGATAAGGCAACACAACTTGTGCAGCGAATGGAGCTAGGCTAGCTCCAGGTCATTCTTTTTTCCTTTATTATTGTGCCCATCGTGCTGATGAAAGGGACTATAGTTCATTTTTATGTTGAAGCTCTCCCAGGACATTAATGTGGTCTGCATACCCATTATAGGGAAACACATTTCTTTTAACTTGTGGAGGGCTTCCCAAATATTTATGAAAATTTAAAGAATATATTCTTTTGAAAAATCTCCTGGTATATTGAACTAATAATTGGTAGTGGGCCAATACATCACCGGTATGTCATCTGTCATGAACCAGCCTGAGTAGACCCTGAAATGGTCACCCTTCCAGCCGGCGACAAGTCCTGAGAGGCATTCCTTATCCTCCTAGGATAGATACATGCACTGAGGGAATCAATAGAGTACACCGGGGAATGTTTTTTACCAAATATAAACAATAAAACATACAACAGAAAGAAATGGTCAGCCCAAAATACATTTACATAAAAATTGAACTGAACATTATTTCTACCAGAAATTGAAATTACAACTAAACCCAAAACTCAACCGACCAAGCTTTACAACCAACTCCATGTGACCTCAGTGGTCACTCTCCGACACAATGATTACACATCGCCCAAGGTGGTCAAACTCAAGATGAAACCTGCACAAGTTCTAAAAACAGAATAAAACTATAGTCATGAGTATTAAAACCTAGTAGGTTAGCCATATATTATAGTTCCAATGCACTTACTTTAAAATAAAAGAAACATACATTTCATGTTTTAAATACAAGATCATAAATTATTTTTTTTTCAAATGAGGTTCCATTCTAAAAATATCATCAGAAAAAAACATGCATGTTTTATAAACAAGAAAGCTAGTAACAATTTTTTCAAAGAGGTGCAACTTCAAAATGAAAATAGTTTTCAAGAAGGATGCTTTAAAAAAGGTAAAATTATAAATAAAACACACATGCTTATTAATTTACCAACTAATCACACCGTATGCTGATGGTGAGTACAAAATAGAAAATTCTCACAATTGGAATACCCCTAGGCACTAGTTATTTGTATGGCCCAGGAACCTCGTATCTCATTGAAGGTAACCATAATATATATCCATTAACTTTCATATGAGACACTTGTATGGATCATACCCATAACTGAGTGGTTTTCCAACAACATCATCACTATTGTTTAGTTAATGTTTTCATCGTCAAACATGGTACGTGAAACAAGGGACAAACCCCATGAGATCACTAGCATAGTAGCGCACGTCTGCCGACCTAGATACCATGGATTCCCTTTTTGTGCTCAAAAAGTTAAACATATATAAAATAGAATTTTCTCATGAAGATAAGATTTAAAAATCATAAACACATCAAACAAGAAACACACACATGTCTCACATTTCATTCATAGATCAATAATGCACTTAAATTTTCATAAAACAATTTCAAGAAGTATAACGAGGCCTTGCACATAAAATCCATTAAAAATGATATTTTAATAAAAAAACTCATAAATAACATATAAAAACAGATTTGTAAGCCACAATAAAAATTAATAAATCAATTTTATGGACCATAATATGGAGCCCAAAGAGAGAACATGAAATACACATGGAAACCATTTTTACAAAAAAATGCCGAACAAGCCTTTAAGGGTTTATCAAAATTGAAATTTTAAAAGGGTGATATTTAAATTTTATTAAGTTTTATACACACCATTTATATTAAAAAAACACTTTCATCAATCCCTTAAAATACACTGGTTACATATTCAAATCATAACCATTTTCATATGGATATGAAACGGGCCATTTTCCGACAACTCGGTCCAAAACATGTTGTAAACCAAAAACCACTTGTTTGGAAAACCAAATACAAATTATAAAGCCATATAAGGATAAAAAATTCCATTTTATTCAATCTTCTAATGAATTTATAAATCCAAAAAAATAATTTTTATATCACAGTTAACACATAAAATCCAACCGGGCAATTTACAGAACACATGACATGCACTTTTAAAGAAGACAATTTATTTGAAGAACTTAACAAGGAATAAAACACCAATTGAATGGAATATTTTATTCAAAATACTGAAACATATTCAAAATACCATAAACCAGGTTCTAAACCTCACAAACTAGGTGCGTGATATAACTAAACATTTAAAAAAACACTTAGGGTGCACTTTTATGACAAAAAAACACTACCTTTCATAAAACAAGGCTTAAACACCATTTTTTCACAACAAGAAAATTATCCAATGGCTGAAGAAATAAAAAAAATATATATCAGGTGAGAAAAATAAGAAAATTATGAAACATAAATGATAAATTCATGTGCAAGGAAAATCCTACGCCAAATCCTTGGCATAATTCAAACACACACCCGATATCACCATCCGAGAGTTTATAAACACTAAACCTATGACGACCATCCCAAATAAAAAAACCCCCATATAAAATCAAGGGATAATATAACCCTAGGTCGAGAATGAGTATATGATGTTATAAAACCAAGAAATAATGAATGGAGGAAGAAGAGTGAGGAGAAATGTGATGAAATATCACCGTAGAAACCGGAAGTCTCTTCGTCTTCCCATAAATTTGCATCATTAAAGGAAAGGGAATGACTTGAAACTCATTTTAGAGGATCCTATGGTCTGAAAGAAAATAGGAAAGAATATTTGTGACAAAAATAGAACTAATTTAATTATTTATTAGTGAGAAAAATTCCTTTGTAAAATCTGGATGATTTGAGAACCATTGAAAATAATATCCCTCTTCCACGACTAAAATGGGATCCAAAGAGATAAATTTATAATTTGTTTGAGTATAGGGATTTTGGATTACCATGGGAGGTGTAATCACTAAAAAATATTAAAAAAATACAAAATATATAAAATAATTATTTTTTTTAAAACTGGAAATGGGCTCACGCGCTGGCCCAATATATAAATAAGTAACCAAAATTCATCATGATTATTATTTATTGAGGGGTCCGGAAGTATATAGGGGTTTTACTCTGTCCATTGAGGAAATTTAGGAATTTGAATGGATGAAATTTTTTGAAAAACAAAGGAGTAATAAAAGAAACAAATTTTGATTTTAAATATGGAAATGGACTCAAGGTTGGTCCAAATCATTAAGTAACCACCCTTTCTCCAAAAACACCCAAACAAGCAATGGGGCACCCAAAGTAGGATGATTAAAAATATATGGTAGTTCAAAAATACAAATTAATATCACCCAAAACCACTGAAAAGAATCAGTATTTTCAATGAACCAGATCAAAACCAACACATGAAAAGAAAAAAAATCTGGGTGTGACAATTCTCACAACCATTAATGCTTTCCACTGCCGGAAATACATAACAGTTTAAAACTAGAAGAAAACCCCCTAAGGATTCCTTATCAACACGATCCAACCTCTAAAGAAAAGAAAATATCATTTATCATCATCATAACATAATCTTATCTACCAAACAAATCACACACTCACAACCAATTCGTAATAATATATGGAATGATCAAGCCACCACCTCCACAACCAATCCAAGAACCAGATTATAGAGCCTTCTCCCAATGAACCCAACAGTCACCAAAACAAAATTTCAGTCATGAAATATAGATAAATGTGGGGGGGGGGGGGTTGGAAAGGGCTCCCCACCATTATATCACAACTACCATAAAAAAAATTCTTAAAATAACGATCTTAGAGACCCGCAGTGGGTCTCCCCACCATTAAAGAGAAACTAGAGATGAAAAAAAAAGAATACATAAAGAACTAGAAATTGGGATCACCTGTACAGGCCCCCCAAAACTCTCCCAAAATAACCTACAATACCAATTTTATAGGGTAAAAAAATGAGCATCTAAACCACCCACTCTCGAAAGGAGGGGACAAGAACTGGGACAACACATTCTGCACTAATCCATACCTCCATAACATGGGGAGGGGAGGGACGGGGAATCAATAAATAGGCCACTGAAACAACACAATAAATAATGTAATTGTCGAAAACTCTCCACCTACAAACATGTAAAACCCAAACCACACTGGATTTACACAGGTGGTCCACACATGGAAATTGATTAGAAACCCACATCTATAGAGGCATAACCATAGACACTGTGTGAGGGGTAAGTCCACCACGCTTGTTGTGACTGGAGAAGGTTCATAGTGATATGGAACCATAATATAGTACAGACTAAATTACCAAAATGATGGATGTAGGAGCCTAGTCAAGAACTTCACACCTCTAGTGATTTCCTGACTGCATTAAAGGCTTCACTCCGAGACCCATGGCTAGAGCGCTGATTCTTGAATAATTTGATGCCCTGTAGTCAGATGCTAAGGATCACTCCTCTAAAAAAACTCGCATGCTCAACAACAAACCTTCATCTAAATAGGAACTCGTAGATACATAACACAGTTCTTTCACACTCCGAAGGAGGATCAGAATGGACAAGGAATATGGCGAAACACCTCAACATCACTAAACACAACTGCTATGTCCAAAATAATTATCACGACCTAGAATCACTTTAAATAAATCCCAAATAGCTCTATATTCCAAAAAATGGTATGAGGAATCATCCAAAGAGGTGGATCTAACATTTGAAATGAATCTACAGGTTCATCAAATGGAAGGTTTTCCAATGGAGAACTATCCATGGCCACATCACAACATCCAACACATCTTTAGAAACCCACTAAACATTATTCCAAAACCAAGACACCAACAAGATCCCATCTCATGGCACAACAAGAGTTTCACTTCTAGATCACAAGGAAGAATACTGAATAAAAATATTTCCGAAGACATAGAAAAAAAATAGCCACATAACCATCGATTTATAAACAAATTCCACAATTTTTCATCTCAAAACACTTTTGAAAATCAAAATAACTTGGTGGATTTCCAGATTCACCAATGGTGTTTCATCAAGTCTCACTCTAATGCACAATTCCATGCCACCCCAAGAAACCAACCACCATGGCATATAAGAAATCCTTCCGTATATCATTACAACCATGCATGTGAGAACCCATGAAAACACCAATTGATAAAACAAAATAACATCATTACAAAAATCATGTTCCTTCTAATGGGACACTAACCACCATGTCAAACCCCTTATCAAATTTCCCAAAAAAACCACAATTCATCAAAAACCTTTTTATTAAAAACCTACACCATCTAATTTTTTCAACTTTCAAAACAACCATGATACTCCAAAAAACCCCTTCACATTTTCTATAATTTTGCAAGGTATCATTTCATAATCTGATGGCCATTGAGACCAATACCCATTCTTGAAAAACAAAAACTTCTCAAAAACAATTTCCCAAACCGGTTCATCATATTCAAATAGTTTTGAAAATCACAAATCACCAAAATTTAAAAAAATATTCTTAATCAACTTAAATTAATTCAAAATTTCAATAAAAATTATTCACACAAACCACAAGTTTAGATTATGTATAATCCATTCCCATTAAATCATTTCTACTTCCTCCTAAAAAAATTTGTTTCAAAAATACAAAACCATCCAAAATCATTCTTATATATTTAATTTTTGAAAAACCTATTTTCCAATTTAAAAAATCCAATCCATCCTTTAAAAACCATTTCCTAAATTATCACATAAGGATTTTAAAAACAAAAATTCAAAATTTAAGAAATGTCCAAGAGACCCACAAAAGGGATTGGTGTTGGTGGGTGACTGGACCATATGGTTGGCGACTATATGTTAAATAAAAAACCAACACGGAGGGACTAATTAGTACCATGCCCCAACTCCACATGGCTTCCCAGGCCCTACGAGCTCACAGAGGCCATTAGTCAGACTCCCCTTATCATATTCCAACACATAACAATCAACAAGAACAAAGGACACTAATAAAACATGACATCCCATGGAAACCAGAGGATCAGAACAAGTAAGAGTTCACGACGATCTTCCCATATATACCCCTCATGTTATAACAATACTACTCCATCTTCCTTGACATTCCCCAAATAATAAGGGTTCTCTAAAAATGAAGGTATGCTAGGATCCGACCTCCTCTAATACCATTTTGTCATGAACCGGCCTGAGTCGACCCTGAACCGGTCACCCGGGACAACCCAAGCCATGTCTCAAGAGGCATTCCCAATCCTCTTGGGATGTAGAAATGCACTGAGGGCATAAATATAGTACACTAGAGAACTATTTTTCCCAAATATAAATGATCAAACAAATAGTAGGATGAAACAGATAACCCAAAATACATTTACATAAAAATTTAACTGAACATTATATGTACAATAAATCGAAAATAAAACTAAAAACACAACTCAATCGATCAAACATGATAACAAACTAACTCCATTTGACCCAGCTGGTCAATATACAACACAACGATCAATGGTCAACCAAACTGGTCGAACTCAATATGAATCCTTCACAAGTGATAAAAACGGAATAATACTATAGGTGTGAGTATTAAAGATGAGTAGATTAGCACGATATTATATTCACAATTCAATTCCTTTAAAATAAAACAAACATCAATTTCATTTTTTAAATACAAGAAATTAATGATTTTTTTTTCGAATCCACGACCCATTCTATAATAATTAACGGACAAAAACTTTCATGTTTTATAAATAAGAATTCTATTATGAATTATTTCAATGTGGTGAAACATAAAAATGAAAATAGTTTTCAAGAGGGCTACTTAAAATAAGGAAAATATTTTAATAAAACACACATGCTGTAGAATTTACCAACTAAGAACACCATATGCCGATGGTGAGTACAAAATAGCTAATGATCACAATTCACTGGAACACCCCTGCACACTAGTTAGTTGTGATCCTGAGGTACATCGTATATCGGGGAAGGTAACCATAATAAATATCCATTTTCGTGCACACTATCCACTAGTAGGGAGAATACCCGTAACATATTGGTCCTAAAAAAATATCACAATCATAGTTTAGTTACTGTTTTTACCGTCAAACATACTATGTGAAATAGTGGCCAAACCCCATGGGATCAACAATATACTAGTACATGTCCACCATCATTGATACTCGGGATTCCCTTTTTGTGCTCAAACAAGTTACACAATTATAAAATACCATTTTCTCATAAAGATTACACTTAAAAATCAAACACACATCAAATAGGCCACACACTCATGTCTCACATTTTATTCACGAATCAATAAACCACCTAAATATTCATAAATGAGTGAGTAATTGTAACAATTCAATTCTACTCCTGCCGGGTCGCGAATTCTCACCCTGTCGATGGCCTAGGGCATGACCGCGTCAACAGCTTCCCTCCCGATCCCTTCCCGGCCAGGGGGGAGGAGGATCGTCCCCCGCCCTTGACATCCACCTGTGTTCCCCTATTCTCCTATTTCACTGACCCGAATAACCTTCCTAACTTTCCATCAATTGATGTTTTCCCTAAGTTCCAATCCTTCGAAAATGGAGTTCCATCGGTCCTTCTTTCTTCCCTGGAGTTCACTAGAGCTTTAGTGATGTTGGATCTATCCTTGGTTGCTTGCTTTGGGAAGCATCTCCCCTCCATGGATGTCTTTGACAGATTCGTATCCTCTTCTTGGAAGTTGCAAGATCGAGATATTGTAGGGCTTCTAGATTCGAGGCAGTTTCTGATCTGGTTTGCGAACGAGGATGATCTTATCTCTGCCTTGGCTCATGCTCCACGGTTTCTTCCATGTTTCTAGTTTTCTCCCATTTGACGGTCATTTGAATTTCATTTGAAGTGAGACACTCCTATTTATGCAATTTGGATATCCCTACCGGGGCTCCCTTAACCATTTCAAAATCTGGCAGTTCTTCGTTTGATCGAAAATATGGTAGGGCGTTTTCTCTGCTCGGAACTTCTCACCCATGCTGTGTGTCATCCTGTCTCTCAGAGGGTTTTCATTGAATTTTATTTATCCAAGAACCATCTAGATGTCATCTGCATCGAGGTTGAAGGAGAATTGCGCTAGTATCATAATGTATACTATGAATCGTGGGTTCCTTTCTGTTCGTCTTTCAAGTGTCTTGGCCATGAAGCTGGTAAATGACTGGATGCTTTATTTTGTAATTCTAGAGAGGTCATGCCTTATTTATGAGAGGATCAGCCCATGCAAGAAGCAGTGGAGGTCTCTGGTAATATGGATCCTTTAGTGGATCATTGGGGTAGTGGGAAACTGAGACTTCCTTCTGCCACCCAGAAGGAGGTGGGACTGAGGAACCCTCCCACATATGCAGAAGCTCCGAAATCTAATTTCAATTCTCCCCAAGAGGTCCTGGCTCAAGAAATAGCTAAGGATGGATCTTCTAGTCTTAACAGATCTCCCACGATGGAGGTTACTATATAAAATGGGGATGTCTTGAATTCAGTGAACATCCCATGCTGAGTTAATGTCTTAGAGTGGAAAGAACAGGTCCCAGGAAGGGGCAAGATGCCTCCCTCTCCTGTTAATACAGGTATAGCTAGAGGGTCTAGTGGTTCCCAGAACCATTTTTCATTACTAGGTGAAGCTGATCCCCCCTGTTTGAATATGGAACCCTTGATGAGTAGAGACATGGAAAACTCCAGCATTTACAAGAGAGGTCAGATGATAAAGTAGAGGTCAATGATTTTGCCTCAGAACCTTGGTCCTCAGAGGACAAGGATATGGAAATTTCAGAAGAGGACCTTTGGTACTCTTCAAATAAAGGAAACAACACCCTAGTTGATTCAGATGGGTTTATTCAGCATAGTCAGAGGTCGTGGAGATGAAAGGACTACTCAGCCTTACCTAGTCATCCTGTTACAACAGCTTCTATCAAAGACAAAATCCATCAAGAGAGTTTGGAAGTTGCTGCTAACATCTCAATGAATAAGGAGGACACTTAATCAGAAAACATCAGGGTGATTATCATGCATTCTAATGAATAAATTCTAGAGGAGTCTTTCCTGATTAAGGTATCAGAGGATGATTCTCATAGAATGTTCTAAAGACCACCGTACGCTGAATTAAATGAAGAACAATCATCTTGGACATACAAATAGAATATGATTTTGATATTTTGTTTCAATGAGGGGAAAACAAACCTAGAGGATCATGTGTTTACATGGGATAAGATGTCATTTCACTTTGAAGATCTCATCAAGGACAACCCTGATATGGAGGTTACCTCCATCGAATGGAGTCTATTCAAGGTAAAGGACTCTAACGGCTTTAATTTTTTCTGTAATGGCCTAGAAATTTCTTATGAGGTTTAAAATTTTCTATATTTTGAACTGGTCGATTTCCCAGTTTTTCCTTAAAAGTTCTTTTAGATATAAAAATATTTTATTTGGTCCTAAATTTTCCTAAATAAATTTCAAGGAGTATAATGAGGCCTTTCACATAAAATCCATTCAAAAATTATATTTTAAGGAAAAAAACCCATCAATACCATTTCAAACCTAACTTGGAATCCCCAATAACAATTAATAAATCAATCTCATGGACCATAAAATGTCTCTAAAAGATATAACATGAAATACACAGGGAATCCATATTAAAAAAAAATGCCAAAGGGGCCTTTAAGCCTTTATCAAAACATTCATTTGACAAAGGTATGCAATTATATTTTATTATGGAAGTGTATACACACCATTTATAGCATAAAAATACTTTCATGAGTCCCATGAAACACTCAGATTACATAATCAAAAGAAAACCATTTTCATATAAATGTGAAACATTCCATATTCCGGCAACTCGGGCCAGAACATGTTGTATACCAAAAACTAGTTGTTTGTAAAACCAAATCCAAATTGGAAAGCCAGATAAGGACCCAAAAATACCATTTTCATGCTTCAAATTCATTTATTAATCCAACCAAATAATTTTTAAATCACACTTACTACATAAAATCCAACAGGGAAATTTACCGAACACAATACATGCACTTTTAAACAAAACAATTTATTTTAAGAACTTGACAAGGAGTAAAACACTAATCGCATGCCATATTTTATTCAAGATACTGAGACATATTAAAAATACCATAAAAAGGTTATAAAACTCACAAACTTGGTGTGTAAGATAATAGATCATTTAAACAAACACATGGTGTTCACATTTATGACAAAACAACACTACCTTTCACAATACAAGGCTTAAACAACTGTTTTACACAACATGAAAATTATCCAAAGTTTGAAAAACAATAATAAACATATATATCAGCTGAAAACAATAATAAAATGAAAAAACATAGCTGTTAAAGGCATGTGAAAGGGATATCATACCTAAAATCCGTGGTGTAATGGAAAGTCACACCCAATATCAGCATCTGACAGTTTATAAACCTTAAACCTATGAAGAACATCCCCAAACGAACAAAAATCCAATAAAAGATCATGGGTTAACCGAACCATAGGTCGATCATGACAAGAGGATAATATGAATCCATGAAATAATGAATGGAGGAATAAGAGGGAGGAGAAATGATATAGAATCACTCCTTAGAAACCCAAAACTCTACGTCTTCACATAGACCCGCACCCTTAAAAAAAGGGAATGACTTGGAACTCCTTGTAGAGGATACTATGGTCTGGAATAACCAGGGGAATATTATTTGTGACAAAAAGAGAACTAATTGAATGATTTATGAATGAGACAAAATACCTTTGGAAAATATGGATGATTTGAGAACCATTGAGAATAATTTCCCTCATCCGCGACTAAGATGAGTTCAAAATAGATAAAAGAGATAATGGGGGTGAGGATAGTAATTTTGGCTTCAAGATGGAGGTATAATCACAAAAAAATATTAAAAAATTAAATTGATATAAAAGATTTTTTTTTCTTAAATAGGAAATGAGCCCTGGGGCTGGCCCAATACCTAAATACGAAACAAAAATTTATCATGATTATGAATTATTAAGGTTTCCAAAATCATATGGTGGTTTTAATATGTCATGGGAGGAAAAATAGGAAGTTTAATGGGTAGAAAATGTTGCAAAACAAATGATTAATAAAATAAACAAATTTCGTTTTTAAATCTGGAAATTTGATCACGGTTGGCCCAAATCAAGAAGTAACCACCCCTTATCCAAAAACACTCAAAAAAGCATTGGGGAACCCAAATTAGGATGATTATAAATATATATTAGTTTAAAACTCAAAATTAATCTCACCAAACACCCTATAAAAGGGTCGATATTTTTAATGAACCAGATCAAACCCAAAAAATGAAATGTAAAAAAACGGGTGTAACAATTATCCCCAACATTAAAGCTTTCCACCCCCGGAAACCATAACATTTTACAACTGATAGAAAAACACCTAATTATTCCTTATCATCATGATCCAACCTCTCAATCCAAGGAAATATCATTTACTATCAACAGAACTTAATCCACATCCCTAAAAAACACCAACTCACAACCACTTCTTGAGAATCAACAGAATTATCAAGCCACAACCTCCACAACAAAGCCAATAACATGATTGTTGGGACTTCTCCTAATGAACCTAATGATCAACGAAACCAAATTTCACTCACTAAATCCAATAAATTGTTGGGGGCGAGGCTGGAATGGGATCCCCACCATTATATCACAACTACCATCCGATAAATACTTAAAGGAATGATCTTGAAGACCTGTAGTGGGTATCTCCACCATTAAAGACCAACTTGAAATAAAAAAAATAATTCAAAATTAACTAGAACTGGGGATCACCCATCTAGTACCACCAAAACTCTCCCACAACAACCTAAAATCTTATAACTTCCCGACCCAGGAGCCACTAAATAGTGCCCCGAGTCGATTGGCCACATACCCTCAACTACGCCTCCCAGTACGCCAGAGGGTGCTGACTAGCAGCGAGGGTCTGGTATGTTAGTCTTAGGGAGACTATACCCTTTGTTATCAGAATAAAATACCAACAGAAGTAACCATGCAATAGAGGAAACACATAAAAATATAATAGCACAAATGTTACTATTATAACCAAAACAGGAAATACAATACTCAACTGAAAGGTAAAACATGCTACTACAATGAAAGTGCAAAGTGTCCACAATGAAACTGGAAGTAAAGACACAAAAATTACCAATGGGTCCTAAACCATGTCCAGATACCTCAACCAAGATCCATCCCAAACTCAAAAATCTTACCAGGACTCTTTCCCTTGTACTATCCTGCAACAATAATGTCTATTCGGGTACCGATTAGGCAGCCCAAGTAAGGTGTGAGTACGACTCAGCAGGTCACAACCAACAGTGTCAAAAACAATCTAGTCCAAAGTAGTGTATGCAGTTGCATTAATAATAAAGTAAGGAAATTTAGTAGACAATTTTCATTTATCAAATTCAGGTTTATTTAATAACATAAACACCTAGGATCACGAGAATCCCCAAAACAAAATACCTGTTTTGTCCCGTGTCAGTGCCTAAACCCTTTTCCCTGCTCAATTTATAATCATTAAGTCACAATATCATGTTACATAATATTCAAAAGGAACCATAGTACTAAATAAATGAAAGAGTGTAGAACATCATGTCTTGCACACATGAGAGTATTTGGAGCATCAATCCCTATCTCAGAACCCTATGGTTATTTGGAGCCTTAGTCCTTGTCCCATAAAATAATAACTTCATGCATGTCATTCGATCTAGAACACCATATCTTGAACCCCTATGGGAATTAAGAGGATTAGTCTGTGTCCCACAACCCATTATTAATTCAAATATCCAAATCACATATACAACATTATTCAAAATTTTAATCAACCCTATCCTTCCATAACAACCCTCACCCTTGTTTAACTAGATACAAAATTCACAATGATCTACATAACCAAATCACCAATTAATTATTTACGCCACGTCATTTATAAAAATGCATATTTATAACAATATGAGACTGTGGGAATGGATTTTAAACTACCATCCTTGATTTATTGACGGAAGTAAGCCCTACAAGAAACCCCTAAATACGAGAGACACAACGTCGTCGATCAAGTTCTGGATCTATATCCTTAAAACCAAAATTAAGTTCAAAGGTATCAAGAACATGAAAAACTAGATCTATATCCACAATCCTAGATTTTTACCTCAACTCATACGTTTAGACCCATGGAAACAATGGAAATCTCCCATGATAATATTAAGGAAATATAGAGGAATAAATGGAAGACGCAACAGGATGAAACCCACTTACCGTGAGGAGAGTGGATCTTCAATCTAAGCCTTAAATCTAGAAGAAATAGATTCAAATTGCCTCGGAATCTCTCCAAGAGGTTTTAGAAAAACCAAGAATGTGTCAAGCCCGAGTAGAGGTCTGAAATATGGAAGTCCCAAGGTTCGAGTGTTTTTAAAAAGGATTTTCGGAATAAAAAACCGTACGCATGGTTTCCTGGACAGTGGCACACAATTTTTCAAACCATGCGCAAACTGTGCGGACCTCACTGTACAGAGATGCACGGTATGCACAGTTTGGTCGCATGGTTTGTCAAACCATGTGTAAAACATGCGTACCTCTTTGTCCTGTTCTGCTTGGTTGGCACAGTTTGTCAAAATGTGCGCAAACCATGCACAACCCACTACCATTTTGTTTTACTTAAAAGTTCACCCAAACACACCCCAAATCACTACTCCAAAACAAAGGTACTCAAAAACATAAAAAGTACCTGAAAACATTCCTGATATTGACTCCAAAAAAGGTCAGGATCTTACAATCTCCCCACCTTATAATAGACCTTCCTGGAGCTGCACTCCCGAACTTCTTTTGAGAATCTGAGCTAAAAAGATCGGGCCACTGTGCCTGCACATCTTTTTCCATTTTCCATATCTCTTCTTACACACATCCATGTTTCCATAAGACATGAACTATCGTTACAATTTTTTCCCCTGAACACCTTCTCACTACGATCCAACACACGTATTAGATGCTCCTCGAAGGACGCATATATCTCAAGCTCAACATCATCTATATCTATCACATGATAAGGGTTGGGGTGATACCGTCTTAGTTATGATACATGGAAAAAATCATGCATAGAACTATATTTCTATGGAATATAGAATAGGTATGCTATCGGGCCGATTCTCTTCACGATCTCAAAAGGTCCAACAAACCAGGGTGCCAAATTTCCTTGCCTCTATATCCTGCAGTCACCTAACCTAGGTGAAACCAGAAGGAAAACATGATCACCCTCAATAAACTCTAAAGGTCATCTCCATTAGTCAGCATAAGAATTAAACCTAACATGAGCCATATCCATAAGTTTCTAAATCAGATGAACCTTCTCTGTCGTCTCCTGCACGAGACTCAGTCCTAACAACTATGACTCACCGCTTCCATCCGGCATAGCAGTGATCTACATGGCCTACCATAAAGAGCCTTGCATGGTTACATCTGTATAGTTTTCTGATAACTGTTATTGTAGGTAAACTACAATAAATCTAGGTTCTTCTCCCATGAACCACCAAAGTCAAGTACACATGCTCTCAACATATCCTCAAGCACCTATATAGAATGCTCTGACTATGCATCTATTTGTGAATGGAAATCCGTACTCAAAAAAACATGCGTACCAAGTGCCTTTTGTAAGCCTTTCCATAAGCATGAAGTAAACAGTGAATCACAATCCAAAACATAGTTAGTGGCACCCCCTGCAATCAAACTATCTTCTGTAAATACAGCTCTCCCAACATCTCAACTCTAAAAGTTTCCCTTATAGGCAATAAATGTGATACCTTTGTCTGTCGATCTACAATGACCCAAATAGCATCATTCTTCCAATTTTTTTCTTGAAGAGCTATCACAGAGTCTATGGTTACATCATCCCACTTCCATTCTGGGATGGACAAAGGTTGCATTAAACCTCTATGTTATTGATGCTCCACCTTTACCTGATGACAGGTGAAGCATCGTGACACAAACCTAGCTATCTCCTTCTTCTTTCCTGGCTACGAAAACTATCGTCGCAGGTCACGGTACATTTTGGTCACACAATGGTGCACTGCCCATCTTGAGGCATGAAATTCTCGCATGAACTACTATCTCTTTCTAGTTGAAACAACAACCAAATTCTTCATATAAAGGATATCATTATCATCTATCTTCCAGTCCGAAGGTGTCTCCCTGCCTTCAAAATTTTCCCTCAAGGCCAAGCATTCTGTGTCCTCATATTGCTTGTCCCTGATCCATCACAAAAGTGTAGACTCTACTACAATCGACACGAGTGCAATTTATTTCTGTGTCTCCTAAACCGCAATGTGCATTTCAGCTAGTAACAACATCATCCTCCACTTGGCACTATATTTCTGAACAATCTGAGTCTTAGTCTTCATACTCAAAGCGTCAACCACAATTTTTCCTTCCCCTGGTGTATATACCAGCTCAAAATCAAACTACTGCATATAATCAACCCACCTTCACTGTCAAAGATTCAAATCGCTTTGAGAAAATATGTACTTCAAGCTCTTGTGGTATGTATAAACTGTAAACCTTTCACCCAGGAGGTAGTGTCGCCAACACTTCAAATCATAAACCACTGCTTCCAACTCAAGGTCATTCGTAGGGTAATTCCATTCATGCAGACTCAGCTGACGACACCCGTATGCCACAAATTTATCCCTTTGCATCAACAAAGCTCCAATTTCTATCCCCAAAGCGTCAAAAATACACCATTTACTCTTCACCCGACTCATGTAGAGCCAAAATTGGTGTGGACGTCAAACTCTTCTTCAACTTCGGAAAAGCTATCTCGTAAGCCTCCAACCATTCAAACTTTACTCCCTTTTTGGTCAAGCCCGAAAGTGGTGATTCCAAATGGGAAAAGACATGGATGAATCTTCTGTAATATCCAGATAAACCCAGAAATATTAGAATTTCAAAAACATTCTTGGGATCCTCCGAAGAGATCACTACCTTCACCTTCTTTGGATACTCTGAAACCTCATTCCTAAAAATAATGTTCCCCAAGAAGTGTACCAGATCAATCCAAAATTGACACTTAGATAGCTTCTCTTATAGCCGATGATCTCTCAGAATACCCAATATGATGTCAAGATGTTGGGAATGATCATCATGAGTCTTGGAGTACAACATGATGTCGTTCATAAATACTACCACAAACTGATCTAGGTACGGATGGAAGATCTTATTCATCATTTCCATAAAAATTGCTGGTGCATTTTTTAACCCAAATGGCATTACAAAAAACTCATAAATCCCATATCTACTCCTTAAAGCAGTCCTCGGTATATCAGAAGTACAAACTCTCAACTAATGACACCCCAATCTTAAGTCGATCTTTGAGAAAACACAGGCTCCCATCAACTGGTCAAACAGATCATCAATATGCGGTAGAGGATATCGGTTCATCACATTCATCTTGCTCAACCTCCAGTAATCAAAAAAAAAATGTGAACTCCCATCATCCTTACTTGAATATAGTACATGAAATCCCCAGAGAGACGTACTTGGATGAATAGATCCTTTATCCTTTAAGTCATCCATTTGAGATTTGAGTTCTTGAAGCTCTATAGGTGCCATTCTATATGGTGGAATAGATACTGGCTCAGCTCCTGGCATGATATCAATAGTAAATTCAACATCTCTCTTATGTGGACTCCCTAAGAAGTCTTCTGGGAATACATCCTGAAAAAAATCAACCACAATAAAAGACTAGTAACTTGGGTCATGAGCTCTCCCAGTTGCTAAGTAATTGGACCTACTCGACCTGCCTGAATATTTCACTCCCCACGGTGAATATAATGTTCACCCGCAGGTGACAGAAATGTCACCCTATGATGATAACAATCAATGTGGGATCTGTATGTGACTAACCAGCCCATACCCAAGAATTTGGTCGAAACCTTCCATGTCATGTATCTAGATATCCCACAGAAAATGGTACTCCCCGATCTCAAGAGAGCATTTCTTGCACATATAGATGTCTTTAGACTGTACACTGAAAGGTGTATCTATCGTCATAACCTCGCTCACAAACTCCAACTCCAAACTCAAAACATTAACAAGTTTTATAGATATAAAGGAATGAGAGGAACCAGTATCAAATAATGAAATAACTAATATAGAATCCACAAGAATAGTACCTCTCACTGTCGATGGTCCAGCCTTGATGTCGACAAGTGTAGGTTGTACTATAATAAACTGTGCTGCTCCTCTTCCTTGCAGTTCCATCTGACTCCACTAACTTGTACCACTCTGCTGATATGGGAATTTCTTCCCAAAAGTACCACATTCATTACTTTTACCACCCGACTAGAAGAACACCAACTATGGGACTGAAAGGGGGTATAAGATCCTCTTCGCACACACTGACTCTGTTTAGCTATCCCATCACTACCTGACTGCCTTGGGTTCTTGCAGAACCTTTGGAGATGTCCCATCCTACCACATGACCTGCATTCAACAGGGGGTCTGGGACATTGATTATGATAGTGTCCCAACCTTCCACACTGGTGAAAAAAACACTCGTTTAATGTCCTCCATAACCATTCCCTCTGTCTAGTAACACTTCTTTCCACCTCCCCGGCTAACATTCTCATAACGTTGCTTCCTGCTCTCAAAAGTCACACCACCTGGCCGTCTAGTAAAAACCCTTTGTCTGCCACTGGAAGCTTCCTTTAGGTGCCCCTCAGATATGATATCCTGATTGAAGTCTATCCTGAAATATTCTTCCGGAAGTAGCCTCATATACTACCAATGCTGGAGTTAATGTTGTAAGTCTGTAAAGCATCCAACATATTCCATCACAGACATATTCCCTTGAGTTAGCCTCACTAACTCATCTTCTTTCTCCTACCTGAGCGTGTCTGGATAAAAGTGTTCAACGAAATTATCCTGAAATTCCTTCCACTCCATAGCCTCTAGCTGGCCATCTCTAGTCTGGATTTCCCACCAATGTTTTTCTTGACCGTGCAACATGTAACTCACCAACTTGACTCTCTTCTCAGAAGGTGTCTCCAAGTGGTCGAGTATAGTATGGATAGATTAAATCCGATACTCGGCTTTCTCCGGACCACTATCTCCAGCAAAAGTCGGTGGGTGCTACAATTGAAACTCCCTTATAAGATCAGCCATACTCTTTATAAGCCTCCATGGGTCTTTTTCCATCATTTTCATGAATCAGGTGAAGTTCTCTTGAAAATGATCACCCATTTCCTCAACTGGTACTATCGGTGTCTCAGGTTCAACCACTGGGGGACCATTTCTAACTATACCCCCCATTCGTCCTCTCAACAAGCATCATAGATTCATATTTCTACAATTCCAAACAAAACGATTTGTAAACAGTTCACAAAATTACCAAAATCATGTAAAACCAAATTATTTATATCACGTCACAATTATTTATTTCAATTCAAATTTAGACACCATTTTTATTTCAATTTCACAAGCATGGAAAAGAAACAGTTTAAGTTCCACAACCTACTCATATTCCATTTTCCAGTGCTTGCCTAAAAAGATGCATGTCACAATAATCGTGAGTGCCTAGAATGATTCATGTAGATGAACACTCATGTCATTCAGAGCCACAAATCATTACTCAATAAATTACAAAAATAATAATCACATCACACAACAAGTGCATCAATGAAGGTGAAATAATATTCAACTATAACAACAAACAACAATAACAACTATCCCACCCTGAGTACTTTAGTTTTCCCCTGTACATGGGTTTACAACTCCAATGAACGAGCTCATTATCAAGTCCCGAATTTCCCTAATATTGTGTCTAACTTCCCAAAATAGTAATAAAAAAAGAATGAGAAAGAAAACCTCCTCTGATACCACTTTGTAATGTCCCGACCCGGGATCCACTGAACGGTGCTCCGAGTCGGTTGGCCACATGACCTCAAGCGCGCCTCCTCGTACGCCAGAGGGTGCCGAATAGCAGTGAGGGTCTAGTAAGTCAGTCTTTGGGAGACTATACCCTCTTTTATCATAATAAAATACCAGTAGAAGTAACCAAGAAATAGAAGAAAAACATATAAATATAATATCACAAATGTTACTAGTATAACCAAAACAGGAAATACAATACTCAACTAAAAGGTAAAACATGCTACTACAGTTCAAGTGCCATGTGTCCACAATGAAATTGAAAGTAAAGACATAACAACTCCCAATGGGACCCAAACCATGTCCAGATTTAACAAAAAATATCCATCTCCAACTCAGCAATCTAACTAGGGATCTTTCCCTTGTCCTATCCTGCAACAACAAAGTCTATTTGGGTATCAATCAGGTAGCCTGAGTTGGGTGTGAGTACGACTCATTAGGTCACCACCAACAGTTTCGAAAACAATCCAGTCAAAAGCAGTGTATGTAGTTTCATTAATAATAAATTAAGGAAATTGAGGATACAATTTTCATTTATCCAATTAACCATTATTTAATAACGTAAACACCTAGGTTCCCGAGAACCACCAAATCACAATACCTTCTTTGGCCCGTGTACGAGCCGAAACCATTTTCCATTCTCAATTTATAATCATTTAGTCACAATATCAAGTTACATAATATCCAAAAGGAACCATAGTACCAAATAATTGAAAGGGTGTAGAACGCCATGTCTAGAACACATGTGAGAATTTGGAGCATCAGACCCTTTTCACAATGCTATGGGTATTTGGAGCTTCATTCCGTGTCCCATAAAATAATAACTCCATGCATGTCATTGGTTCTAGAACGCCATGTCAAGAACCCCTATGTGTATTAGGAGCATCATTCCATGTTCCAAAACCCTTTATCAAATAAAATATCTAAATCACATATAAAACATTATTCAAAAGTTCAATCAACCTTTTCTTTCCATCACAACCCTCACCCTTGTTTAAATATATCCACAATTCAAAAATATCATCATAACCAAACCACCAATTAAGTTATTTACGCAATGACATTTATACAACTGCTTATGGATAAAAATATGACCAAGAGATTGGATCTTAAACCACATACCTTAATTTATTGATGGAATTTATCCCAATGAGAAACCCTAAAATCTAAGCGGCACAACATCGTCGATCAAGTTCTGGATTTAAATCCTTATAACCAAAATTAAGATCAAAGGCATCAAGATCTTGAAAAACTAGATCTAGATCCACATTATAAGATCTATACCTCAACTCATAGGTTTAGATCCACAGAAATGATGGAAATATCCTATGAAAAGATCCAGGAAAGTTAGAGGAATAAACAGAATACGCAATAGGATGAAACCCACTTACCGGGAGGAGAGAAGATCTTCAATCCATGCCTTCAATATTGAATAAAGAGGTTCAGATCGCCTTAGAATCTCTTTAGAAGGCTTTGGAAACACCTATAATGTGTCAATCCCGAGTAGAGGTCGGAAATATGGAAGTCCTGGGGTTCAGGTAGTTTTAAAAAGGATTTTCAGAATTAAAAACCACGGGCACTGTTTCTTGGAAAGTGGCGCATGGTGTGTCAAACCATGCACAAACCGTGCTGACCTAACTGTCCAGAGAAGCATGGTCTGCATGGTTTGGTTGCACGGTTTTTCAAACCATGCATTAAATGTACGTACATCTCTATCAAGTTCTGATTTGTTGGCACAATTTGGTCGCACGGTTTGTCAAACCGTGCGCAAACCGTGCACAACCCACTGCCCTTTGTTTTACAAAAATGTTCACTCAAACTCACCCCAAGACACTACTCCAACACAGAGGTACTCGATAACATCAAAATTACCTTAAATTGTGTCTACGATTGACTCCAGAAAAGGTCGGGATCTAACAAATACCATGTTAGGAGGGTTACAAAATGAACATCTAATCAACCCACTTCTGAATAGAGGGGACAAGAACTAGCCCATCACTTTCTTCTTGGATCCTAACCTCCACAAATCAGGGAGGGGAGGGAAGGGAACTAAATCATTAGGCCAGTGAAACCACAAAATAAGAAAAGGAACTACCCAACACTCTCCACCTATGAACACATAAAACTATGACCGCGTCTGATTTTCATAGGCAGTCCACACATAGACATTGATTAGAATGCCACATCCATGAAGGCATAGCCATAGACATTGTGTGAGGGGTAAGTCCACCATGCTCATTGCGAATAGAGGAAATTCACAGTGATGAGGAATCATGATAGTATCGAATGTACCATACCAAAACGTTGGAGGCAGGATCCTAGTCAAGCACTCCACACCTCTGGCGATTTCCTCACTGCGTGAAAAGCTTCACTTCGACGCCTCTGGCCGAAGCCCCGATTCATGTTGAATTTGCTGCACTGTAGTCAGGTTATAAGGATCACACCACTCAAAAAAAAACTCACTTTCTAAAAAAATACCTTCATCTAAATAGGAACTCATAGATAAATAACATAATTCACTCTCACTCTAAATGGGGATCAGAATGGATAAGGAATACAACGAAACACATCAACATCAACGAACACGAGTTCTATGTCCAGAAAGAATTATAACGACTTTGAAGCACATTAAATCAATCCCAAAAAACTCTCTTTTCCAACAAAGGGTCCGAGGCATCATCCAAAGAGGTGGATTTTAAATTTGAAATGAATCTGTATATTGAAAAATAGGAGGGTTTTCCAATGGAGAACAATCCATGGCCACAACACAGCATCCCGCACATCTTTTGAAACCCACTAAACATTACTACAAAACCGAGACACCAACAATGTCCCATATCACAACACAACTTGAGTCCGACTTCCAGATCACATGGAAGCATACTGAATAAACACTGTTTGTAATACATAGAAAAAAACTAGCCACATAACCATCGACTTATAAACAAACTCCACAATTTTTCAGCTCAAAACTATTTTGAAAAACAATGTAACTTGGTGGATTTCCACATTTAGAAATGGTGTTTCACCAATTCTCACTCACATTCACATTTCCATGCAACCCTCGGCACCCAACCACCATGCCATATAGGTCATCCTTCCAGATATCAGTAAAACCAACCATGTGAGAACCCATGAAAACACCAATGGATAAAAAAATAACATCATTCCAGAAATCATGTACCTTCCAATGGAACACTAAACACCAGGTCAAAACCCTTTTCAGATTTAAAAAATCAAACCACACATAATCAAAAACCATTTTCTTAAAAACCTACCCATTTTAATTTTTCAATATTTCAAAACAACCATGATACTCCAAAAAACCCCTTCCCATTTTCTAAAAATTTTCAAGGTATATTTTCATAATTTTATGTCCACTAAGACCAAAACCCATTCTTGGAAAACACCAACCACTCAAAGCCAATTTCCAAAACCAATTTATCATATTAAAATACTTTGCATTATACCAAACCACCCCATTTTAAAAAAAATTCATAATCACCATAAAATGATTAACACTATAAAAACATTTTACTCCAACAAACCACAAGTTTTGATTATAGGTAATCCAATCACGTTAAATCATTTCCACTTCCTCATAAAAGAATTTTTTTAAAAAATGGACCTTCAAAAACCATTTTTATATTTATTTTTTGAAAACCCCATTTTCTAATTTTCAAAATCATATCCGTTCTTTAAGAACCATTTCCAAAATTCTAACACAAGGATATTCAAAAAAAAATTCAGAATTTAAGAAAGGTCCAAAATCCCCAGAAAAAGGGAACTAATGTCAGTGTGTGACATGACCATATGGTTAGCGGCCATATGTCAAACAAAACACCAACATGGAGGTACTTATTAGTACCATGCCCCGACTCTACATGGATTTCTAGGCCCTAAAAGCTCATGGAGTCCATTAGTCATACTCCCTTTATCATATCCCAACACCAGAAAATCAACAAGAACAAAGGACAGTAATAAAACCAGGCATGCCATGGAAACCCAAGGAACAGAACGAGCTAGAGTGCACGACGCTCTTCCCGCACTTACCCATCAATTCACAGCAATCCAAATCCATCTAACTTGAAATCCCCCAAATAACAATGGGACTCTAAAAATAATGGACTACTAAGGGTTGAACTCCTCTAATACCATTTTGTCACGAACCAGCATGATTCTATCCCAAACTGGTCACCCCGGCCATCTCGCGACAAGTCCTAATAGGTGTTCCCAATCCTCTCGGTATAGAGACAATAACCGAGAGAATCAATAGCGTACACTAGGGAATGATTTCTCCCAAATATAAACTATCAAACAAATAGATGAATGAAACGTACATCCCAAAATAAATTTACATAAAAATTTAAATGAACATTAATTGTACAAGAAACCGAAAGTACAACTAAAAAAACAACTCAACCGACCAAACCTGACATCCAACTAACTCCATGTGACCCCGCTGGTCACTCTCCAACACAATGATCACACGTTGCCCAAGGAGGTCAATCTTAAGATGAAACCTTCATAAGTGATAAAAATAGAAGAAAACTATAGGTGTGAGTATTAAAAATCAGTAGGTTAGCCTGATATTCTATTCCCAATGAACATCCTATAAAATGAAATAAATTTAAATTTCATGTTTTAAATACAAGATATAAAAGTATTTTTTCCAAATGAAGTTCCATGCTATAATAATTATCAAACAAAAAATGACATGTTTTATAAAAAGGAATGCTAGTAAAAATTTTCTCAAAGAGGTGAAACTTAAAAATGAAAATAGTTTTCAAGACGGCTGCTTTAAAGAAGCTAAAATTTTAAATAAAACACACATGCTATTGAATTTACCAACTAAGAACACTATATGCCGATGGTCAGTACAAAATAGCTAATGAGAAAAAGTCATGGGAAACACCCCTAGGAACTAGTTAGTTGTGAGCCCCAGATACCTTTTATCTCAGTGAAGGTAACCATAATAAATATCCATTCTCGTGCACACAAGACACTAATAGGGAGAATACTCAAAACCTAGTGGTCCTCCAACAACAACATCATCATATTTTAGAATGTTTTTTCATCTTAAAACATGCTACGTGAAACATCGGCCTAACCCCATGAGATCAATAGCATTCTAGTACACATCTGCCCACCTAGATACCTGAGATTCCATTTTTGGGCTCAAAAAAGTTACACATCAATAAAATACCATTTTATCATGAATATTCCATTATAAAATCATACACACATCAAACAGGCCATGCACACATGATTGACATTTCATTCACGGATCAATAATCCACCAAAATATTTATAAAACCATTTCAAGAAGTATAATTAGGCCTTACACATAAAATCCATTAAAAAATGATATTTAATTAAAAAAACCCATAAATACCATATCAACCCAGATTTTCAATCCCCAATACCAATTAATAAATCAATTTCATGGACCATAAAATTTCCCCAAAAGATAGAACATGGAATACACATGGAAAACATTTTAAAAAAAATGCCAAAAGAGCCTTTAAGCCTTTATCAAAATTTACTTTTGAAAAAGGTATAAATTTATCTTTTATTAACGAGGTGTATAAAAACCATTTATTATAGAAAAAAACTTTCAAAAAATTCTTAAAACACCCCGGTCACATATTCAAAGCACAATCATTTTCATAAGGATGTGAAACGATCCATTTTCCGATAACTCATGCCAAATCATGTTGTAAACCAAAATCCACTTGTTTGTAAAACCAAATAAAAATTGGAATTCCATATTAGGAGACAAAATACCACTTTTCATGCTTCCAATATATTTATAAATCCAAAAAAATTATTTTTAAATCAAACATAACACGTAAAATTCTACAGGGAAATTTACAGAACACATGACATGCACTTTTGAACAAAAAAATTATTTTAAGCACTTGAAAAAGAATAAAAAACCAATTGCATATGACATATGTTATTCAAGATACTGAAAAATAATCAAAATACCATAAAAGAGTTTATAAACCTCACAAATCAGGTTTGAATGATAATGGAAAATTTAAACAAACACTAGGTGTGAACTTTTATGGCAAAACAACACTACCTTTCACAAAACAAGGCTTAAAAACCGTTTTGCACAACAAGAAAATTATAAAAAGGCATAAAAACAATAATAAACATATATTATAGGTTAATACAATATGAACATTATTAAACATAAATAATAAAGGAATGTTCATGGGATATACTATCTCAAATCCTTGGCATAATGGAAATGCACACCCGATATCACCGTCTGAGAGATTATAAACGCTAAACCGTTGAAGACCAACCTCAAACGAACAAAACCCCCATAAAAATTCTTGTTATAACAAAACCATTTTTTGAGAATGACTCGAGGAGAATATAAAACCATTTAAAATAATGAAACGAGGAAGAAGAGGGAGGATAAATGAGAAGGAATCTCACCCTAGAAACCCGAAAACACTTCGTCTTCCCTTAGATATGCACCCTTAAATGTGAATGGAATGAATTTAAACTCAATGGAGATGATAATATGGTCTATAAGAAATAATTTAAGAATATTTATGACAAAAATATAACTAATTTAATGTTTTATGAATGAGAAAAAATACCTTTGGAAAATCTAGATGATTTGAGAACCATTGAGAATAATTTCCCTCATCTGTGACTAAGATGAGCTTAAAAGATATGACATAGAAAATGAGGGTGAGTATAGGGTTGTTTCATTTGAGTGGGACGTGAAATCACTGAAAATATTAATAAAATAAAATGATAAAAAAGAAACAATTTCTTTACAAGAAATCATCCCACGGGCTAACCTAATACCTAAATATGTAACCAAAATTCATCATGATTATGAATTATTAAGGGATCCAAAAGGATATGGTGGATTGAATATGTCAGGGGAGAAGAATTAAAAAGTGTAATAGGTAAAAAATGTTGAAAAAAAGGAGTAATAAAAGAATCAAATTTGGTTTTTAAATCTGGAAATGGGCTCACTGTAGGCCCAAATCATGAAGTAATCACCCTCTCTACAAAAAACTCCCAAACAAGTTGTGGGGCAGCCAAAGTAGGATGATTAGAAATATATGGTGGTCAAAAACTCAAAATTAATCTCACCCAAAACCCAAGAAAATGATCAGTATTTTAAATTAACTAGATCAAAACCATGACGTGGAAAGAGAAAAAAAAACAGGTGTGACAATTCTCCCCACCATTAAAGCCTTCCGCCCCCGAAAAGCCATAACACATTACAGATAACAAAAAAAATCCTAAGGATTAATTATCAACATGATAAAAACTCTAAATAAAGGTAATATCATTTATTGTAACACCCCATGATTTCATAGTATGTTATCATTTCAAAGTAATCCAATAACTTGTGCTACATGTAACACCGAGTTCGAGCGCACCACGACTCACCGTTCAAAAACTGGTTATGAATAGTATTAACTGAAATTTGAATTTTATATACTCTATAAAATTTTTTAATCCATATTATTTGTTTCTTAGAGATAATATAATAAAAAATTCATTTTTTTCAGATAAAAGAATTATTTTTCAGAACATGCGATTTGACTGCCTTTTATTGGCCAACCCTTTTAAAAAATATATTTGACACTTTTATATATTAAATTTAATGAAATTAAATTATTATTTAGAATCGGGACATAATTTTTTTGGATTAATTTATGGTACCTTTATGATAACTTTCATATTTTGATGAATAGTGAAAAACACAAAATTTTAATTGAAAACAAAAATTTTAATCAAAATAATTTTTATTGTTGAATTATATATTTGAATGGTTTGGAAGTATAATTATATTATATTTTTATCATTTAATACAATTTAATTCATTATAAGTAATTTCAAAATTAAATTTTGCATAAAAAGATGTCAATCTTTATATAGTTTTTACTTTTAAAAAACTCACACTTTGGTTTTGACAATGGGAATTAATTTTAAATTAATTAATGAAAGATCTATGTTTTGAATTTGGTACAATATAATTCATTTTTTAATTTTGAATATCAAAATTAGCATAGGGTGATATTTTTTTATTTTTTTGAAAACATTAATTTTTTGATGAACAATGAAAAACACTGCGTTATGGCTTAAAACCGACTTTTTATTTATATATTTAATTATTTTATATAACTTTATTTTAGGTAATAATAGATACATAATACCTATATATGTTCAATTTAATTCATTGGTGTAATTTTATAATAATATTTGATATATTAAATTTTATTGGACTTTTTACAGTCTTTTACCCACCTTCTAGGAGCATTTGAAAATTTGTATAAAACATAATTTTACCGCTTATATGAGTTTAATTTAGAAAATATAAAAAACAAAGTTTATATTAGTAATTAAAATGTGGTTCAATAAGATGAAAATAATTTTTTGGTGAATAGTAACTTTTGACTTTTATTTACCATGATTAAAAGTAAATAGGGTAATTAAAGGTAAAAATGATATTATTATTACCCTAACACATGTCCTAATTATATTGGATAAGTGTATTTAAACAAATACAACCTTATTAATAAAATATTATCCTTTTGGTCTAACTGGATTAGATTGGGACATTTATTATTATTTAATTTAAAGAAGAGTTAAAAGTTTTAAATTCATGTTTTCATAACTAAAACATTTTTAATATACGGTGATACATAAGATAAATTCCAATATAAATATTAATTATAAATATAAATAGATTTCCTACATAAGTTTGTTTTATTTATAATTTTTTGTAATTGAATAATTAAATTTATTTATGACACAATGATGATGAAATAATTACCATATTAAAGAATGATTAAAATATTTGATATTATACATATCCAAATAAATGTAATTTGAGACTTCTAATGAATTAAAAAAAATTTATAGGTTAATATTACATGTTAGGGTGGATTAAATAATTTTTTTTCTAAGTAATCATGCTGTTATGATTTCCACAAAAACCAAATAATAAATATTATCAAAAATGAAATAAATGAGTTTTTAAAAGATATAATATATTATTGGTTGATATAATATTCCTAAAAATATATTGTTTGGAAAAAGGGATTTTATAAAATTATATATGTCATTAATGAAACACTTGAGGTTCTCTTAGATGATTATAGTATGTTTATTAACCATATAGTGTAAGAATACAAGAAGGCACATTTAAAGTTAAACTATTTAACTAATAGTGAAATTTAAAAGATATGGTTAATATGCTAACCTAAAATTGCCTAAAACCTATTTATTGAGAGGATTTAGACACATAACCACCTTTTATTCTAAATAAATCAAATTGGATCAATTAGAAACCGAAAATTATTTTCTTAAAAAAATAATATTTCAATCTTTTCCTAAGGTGCCCCTAACCTCTCTTTTAAAAGGGCACTTCCCCTTCTATTAATTTCACACCTCCAAAAAACATTCTCTCGACCAACCCCTACCCAAATATCCTCCCTACTTTCCTCACTTCAACCTATATGCCTTCTCTTGAGCAGAAATCCATCATAAGGATCCCTTTTGTTCAGATCAATTGGAAACACCTGAAGAAGAGGTAATAATTTCACCATCCTCTTTCAAGTTCTTTTCTTCTTCCACTTCCTCTTTATTTGTTGTATATGTACCAAAATAATAACTCCAGTAACTTATACATACTATGAGGATATTATAAATATGGTTCAACCATATTCGTTATTCTATCCACCCTATAAATGACAATGGCCCCATACGTGCGTACGTACAGCTTAACGTCTCCATGTCATGGTGTAGTTTGTTATTTAAACACTTTATCATTTGGATGGGTATACTAATGAGTATAAATTATTTAAATAATAAATATAACACGTTAATTATTATTTATATATGATATACCATCCAATTATATTCGATTTCACCATCAAAAGAATGATATTGTCGCTCGTGCGTACATACAGATTACTGCCTCCACGACGCGATGAGATGTCATTATCCATCGTAACCATTCAAGAATAATTTTCATTTGATGATTAAAAATAATTTTTAAAGAAATTATATCATTATGGGTATGAATATAAAACATCCTACCCATAAAAAACATGACTTACATAACAAAACAAATAAAGGAAAAACAAATCAGTTAACATAGGAAACAAATTTAGTACTGAATTATCATTAACAAAGCAATATTAGAAGATAATATATGATATAATATTAATTTATAAGTTTATTTTATAATTTAATAAAAATTACTTCACCATTTTAAATGAGGTTCAACTACCCTTGACCAAGGAAAATTACAAGGTATGAGTTATTTTCACAATCTCTTTATTATATGATATTGTTTTTACATAAGTATCTACTGGGAACTCTTTATCATCAACATCTGTGTTTCTTAAAAATTTATTTCAAAACAATAAAAATTTACTATACTATAGGTTAATGTTATCTATTCCCTTGTTTTACTTTTTGTAAAATGTTTTAAAAGGAATCTTTCCGTCATTCTCCAAACAGGGTACCTTGTGACCTTTTTGAAAAAATAAGGTAAGAAAGTTATTTAACTAATATAGTGGGTGTAGCTATTCTACACTGTTATATCATCTTTGATGCTTCCCTTACACGATTATAAGAATATTTTCAAAATAAATGTTTTCTTTTATAATTATATGACTTTTAAATGATTAAAAAAAGTGATATTTCTCTCAAATAGTTTTGATTTCATCTATGTCAACAACCTTCGATGGATTTTACACTTGTTTCAAGATGATTCATTATGATACAAATATTCCATATTGTATTGAATGTTTTGTGATATGCTTTACTGTGGGTGTGTTATTTTTATACGATTCATTGTTTATGGTTAAAGTATTAACATTTATTATGCTAGTTTTAATACTAATGTTTATGTTATGTTTCAACCTTTTCATATGAGGAATACATTGGACTGAGTAAGTGACTGGGGGAGCCCAATATAGATTCTCGATGCATTGGTAGGTCTCATGAGACAAACTAGTTTCTTGAAACAAGGCCTTGAAAAAATCTTATTTTTAGTCTTGTCACGAGGCCTTGACTATGTGGTTTTGATGTCCGACATTATGCATTCCATAATTATGAAGATAGATATTGATATTAATTGCTATTATCTGAGTAGTATAATTTCAATGTGAATAAGTATATGGAATCATTTGATTTATCTTTTCCATATTATGTTGATGTTTATTCTTAAAAGTCTTTTGTTTTATTTTTATACATTTCCTTAAATGTTTATGCTTATTTATGAAAGTTTCCGCTATGTTGTTATCCTTACTGAGCGTCTGAGATCACCCCTTTATATGATAAATTTTTCCTATAATGTGAAGGTGTATATTTTGACTTACCAACATGGATAGTCTAAGGGAAATGAATGTTGTAAAAGGAGATAATTTTATTGTTGTTTTTCATTTTATAATATAATGTAAAACTTATATTTGTATCTAGTAATTCCAAGGCTTCTAAACTGATCGGTCGTTTGAGATTTGATCCCTTTTGATCAAGCCAATGTATTAAAATAATGCACCGACTCTGGGTAACTAGGGTTGGGGTGTTACAGTTGGTATTAGAGGAAGTTTAGTACCATCCTTGGAAACTATATTTAGAAGAAATATGATCATAGAACATTACCCTAATATAGACTTTGAGGATTAGTATAGAACAACTTCTTAAAATTTTTCTAATGTAGATATTTTTTGTTTTTCTAAGTAATACATCCCTTTCTAGAAATGAGCAGGTAGAGGCTGCTCTGGCACAAATGTACCTAGGGGTAAATCCCGAAAACAAACCATTGAGCGAGGCTCGAATGGGAAAAGGTGCACAAAAATAGGCCTTACTACACTCTTGGTTACGACACTCCTGGGGAATATTCTTTAGATAATTCTCATTTTCATTACAATCCATTATGAAGGATTTATGAGTAAATACTTCCTTAAATAAAACATTTTTTATTATTATAGATTATATGAATATTCTTTTTAATTTACATTTGTTATTTTACAAGTTTGGAATTATTCATTGTGATTCATAAACTGACGTAGTGTATTCAATTTTTTAGAAATGGCACCCAGTAGAAGGAATGAGAACTCCAAAAATAAGCATGATCCAAAGAGTAAGAAAGATCATATATTTTATAGATCTAATCCAATCTTTTTATGGGAAATAGTCTCCCATGTATTCTCATCATATAAAGAAATAATATCTTGTGTTAATAAAATAAGTAAATAATTTTCTATGTCCCATGACTTTGTAGGGAAGCAAGAGAATAAACGGATAGTAGAGAGAAATATGGATCAAGGGAAGAGGGGAAGGAAGGATATTACCACATGTTTTAATTGTTGAAAGAATCACCTTGGTAAATTATTGAAGGGAATGAGAGTTTATTATAATTATTGGGAAAAAGGACACCAAGTACGTGATTGAAATGGTAAGAAATAGTTTTCAAAGGTGAAATGCTTCATCTACAAGGAGTTCAGACACTATGCGAATCAATGTCTGAATCATCAGAGTATGCCCCAAATGATTCTATTGGATAATAATAAAATTATGATACTACCACATATGAAGATGAATGTATAATGTTATTCTGTTTTTATTAATGAATTATTTCATTTGAGTGTTGTATCAATGACTTACTGGTTATATGAATTAGGGAAATAAATAATGATTGTACTGCAGTACAATTTTATTAAGGATATAAGATTATATGGTTCTACGAAAAGTGACTCAATAGCATGTTAGAATTTTTGGATAATAAATGGTTGAAAGAATGATAAACCTTAATATAGTTCTAATAATGAGGTAGTGATTTTGGAATAAGGTATGATTGATTTGGATAAATTATATTAGATATTCTTGACTACATAGAAAATAATTAACTATTTGTTTATTCCCGTATTGTTGGAGTTTACAATATGTTTGGATATAAGGAGAATATGTAGTATTCTATATGGAATAAGGGATCATGATTTTAATCAATAATGTTTTGTGGTAATTCAGGGTGCTGACATGTTTTGAAAGAATACATGATGAATGTACTCACATGTTATTACATGGAAAAAAGGATCTTCATTATGTTTAACTTCCTTATAAATTTTGGACTGTCAGTTTGGATAGAAGTATTTTGGATACGTTTAAAGGTTGGAATAAATTATATTTGACAATGGATACTATTTTTATGATTAAATATTTTCGTAATATTATTTTGGGATTGTTATAAAAGGGACAACCGGGAGGTCGGGCAATAACCCGTCGCATCTGACAAGGCCATGAGACTAGAACCCCCAACCGAAGGGCGATAAGAGTGCTTCACCTACCACTGACATACATGATGTCCTAGATTGTATAATGTAGTTTTCTTAAAAGGTATGATATATGAATAATAAAGTCATTTTTAACCCTATTCGATTAGGATAAATAGAATATTTTTATGTTCTATTATCTTTTAGAGTGAAAGATTATTTTGTGAAAGAAATTTGCTAAAGGATGTAATTCTACTTATTAAAGATATATATTCTATCTCTCTTATTCTATGACTAAATTAATCCTTAAAATTTAGGGAAGGGATATTAAAACCAGAAATGTGTTATCCTAATACCTTATGTTTTGTCGAACCTATGATAATTTAGATCATCATAGATAGATGCCTTTGATGCCCTCAATTTTACAGTTGATTGTGATTGATGACCTAAATCACTGCATATAAATATTTATTTTTTTACTCCAATTATTTTTCTATACTTGAGACTAATGTTCTCTTATTCAAAACCCTAATTTTTTGGTGACATTTTAATTTCCCTTTTTCTCTTATTAAAACTAAATTTTATTAACCCAATTTATGATGTGGGTTTTCCACAAAGGTATTTTCTATTTTAAAAATTTTATTTTTTAAGAACAATTTCAAATTTTGAGGGCACAATTTATTTAATTAGGAGAGAATGTAACACCTCAAGATTTCACAGTATGTTATCTCTTCAATGTAATCGAATAAAATTCGCTACTGGAAACACCGAGTTCGAGCGCACCACGAATCACTGTTCAAAGAGCGGTTATGAATAGTATTTACTGAATTTTTAAATTTACAACCTATATAATATTTTAGAATCCATATTATGTGTTTCTTAGACATAATATTAGAACAAATTCATTTTTTTCTGATAAAATAAGTATTTTAAAAAAATCCAATTTTACTACCTTTTAATGGAAAACAATTGTTAAAACCAATATTTGACACTTTTATATATTAAATTTAATGAAATTAAATTCTTATTTAGATGTAGTACAAAAAAATTTATTTTGGATTAATTTTTGGTTCTTTTATGATAACATTCATATTTTGATGAATAGTGAGAAATACTAAATTTTAATTGAAAACAGCTTTTTTAATCAAAATAATTTATATTGTTGAATTATAAATTTTAATGGTTTTGAATTATAATTATATTATATTTTTATCATTTAATACAATTTAATTCTTTATAATTAATTTCAAAATTAAATTTGACATAAACACATGTCAATCTTTTGATAGTTTTTTCTTTTTAAAGAACTCACTCTTTGGTATTAACAATGGGAATTAATTTTAAATTAATTAATGAAACATATATGTATTGCATTTGGTATAATATAATTCATTTCTGAATTTTCTATATCAAAATTAGTTTAGGGTGATTATTTTTGTTTCTGAAAACAATAAATTTTTGATGAATAGTGAAAAACACTACATTACTGTTTTAAACAAAATTTTTATATAAATAATTAATTATTTTATTTAAATTTATTTTAGTTCAAAATATATACATAATATCTATTTATTTTCAATGTAATTTGTTGGAGTCATTTTATAATAATATTATATATATAAAATTTTATTGAAGTTTTTACCGTCTTTTACCCAGCTTCTAAAAACATTTACAATTTTGCATAAAACATTATTTTACAGCTTCTGTGAGTTGAATTTAGAAAATATGAGAGAAACGGTAGATATTAGTAAGTAAAATTTGGTTCAATAAGATGAAAATAATTTTTGGTGAATAGTAATTTTTGACTTGTATTTACCACAGCTAAAAGTAAATTGGGTAATTAAAGGTAATAATGACATTATTATTTCCTTAACACATGTCCTAATTCAATTTGATAAGTGTATTTCAACCAAAAACAACCTCAGTAATAAAATGTTATCCTTTAGTTCCACTTGTATTAGATTTGGACATTTATTATTATTTAATTTAAAGAAGAGTTAAAATTGTTAAATTCATGTTTTCAAAACTAACAAATTTTTTATATAGGGTTATACTTAAGATAAATTAAAATAAAAATATTCATTAGAAATTTATAAAGCTTTCCTACATTATGGTATTTTATTTATAATTTTTTGACAGTAAATAATTAAATTTATTTATAACACAATGAAGATAAATCAATTACCATATTAATGAATGATTAAAATAATTTATATTATAAATAAACAAATAAATTTAATTTGAGACTTTTGATGAATTCCACAAATTTTCTATGTTAATATGACGTTTTAGGGTTGATTAAATAATTTTTTCCAAGTAATCATTCTTTTATTATTTTCAAAAAAACCAAATACTAAATAGTGTCAAAATTGACATAAATAAATTTTTAAAACAAATATAATATAATTGGTTGATATAATATTTATAAAAATCTATTATTAGGACAAAGGGCGTAAATAATATTATATATTTCATTAATAAACCACTTGAGGTTCTCTTGGAATTTTATAGTAATTTTATTAACCATATAGTGTAAGAATACAAGAAAGCCCGGTAAAAGTTAAAATATTTAACTAATAGTTAAATATAAAATATAAGGTTAATATGGTAACATAATATTGTATAAATCCTATTAGTTGAGAGGATTTATACCCATTCCCATCTTATCTTAGAAATAAATCAATTTAGATCAATTAAAAACAAAAAATGGTTTTATTATATAATAATATTTCAATCTTTTCCTAAGGTGACCCACACCTCTCTTACAAAAGGGAACTTCCCCTTCTCTTAATTTCACACCTCCATAGCCATTTGGCTCATCCATCCCCTACCCAAATCTCCTAAAAACTTTTCTCACTTAAACCTAGTGGTATTCCCTTGAGCAGAAAGCCAACCTAAGGATCCCTTTAGTTCAAATCAAAAGGAAACACAAGAAGAAGAGGAAATAATTTCACCACCCTTTTTCAGGTTCATTTCTTCTTCCACTTCATCTTTAATTATTGTTTTAATACAAAAATAATAACTTCAGTATCTTCTACATAATTTCATGTTATTATAAATATGGTAAAACCATATTTGTTATTCTATCAATCCAATAAATGACAATGTCACCATATGTGCATAAGTATAGCTTACTATCTCCATGTCGTGGTTTAGTGTTATATTCAAACACTTCATTATTTGGATGGATTAAATAATTATTATAAATGATTTAAATAATAAATAAAACATGTTAATTATTCTGTATATATGATATACCATCCAATTATATTCGATTTCACCTTCAAAAGAATGATATTGTCGCTCGTGCGTACGTACGGCTTACCATCTCCACGATGCGATGAGATGACATTCTCCATCATAACCATTCAAGAATAATCATCATTTGATGATTAAAAATATTATTTCAAGACTTTATATAATTATAGATATTAATAAGAAACATTCTATCCATAATAAACATTACTTAGGTAACAAATCATATAAAGGAAAACAAATCAGTTAACACCCGGAAGGATTATACTACTGAAATATCATTAAAAATGAAACATTAGAAGATAATATATGATAAAATATTAATTTATATGGTTATTGTATAAATTAATATCAATTATTTAACCATTATACATGAGTTTAACCTACCCTTGACCAAGAAAAAGTACAAGGTAAGGGTTAATTTCATAATCTATTTATTATCCATGGTATTTTTTTACGTAAGTATCTTAAAGGACCTCTTTATCATCCACATCTGTGTTTCCTAAAAATGGATTTCATAACATTTAATATTTAATAGGATATATGGTAAATTCATTTATGCCCTTTTTTGTCTTTTTATAAAATGGTTTAAAAGGAATCTTTCTGTCATTATCCAAACAAGGTACCTTATGAACTTTTCAAAAAATTAAGATAAGAATGTTTTTTTAACTTATAAAGAGAGTGAAACTATTTTTCGCCAACATAACACCTTTGAATATTTCCTTAAAATATTAAAAGAATATTTTCAAAATAAATGTTTTCTTTTATAATTATTTGACTTTTAAGTGATTTTAAAAAAAGTGTTATTTCTCTCAAATAGTTTTTATTTTATCTATGTCAACATCCTTCGATGGAGTTTACACTTGTTTCAAGTTGATTCATTATGATAAAAATCTTCAAAATTGTATTGAAGGTTTTGTGATATGTTTGACCGTGGGTGTGTTATTTTTATATCATTCTTGGTTTATGGTTAATTTATTAAAATTTTGTATGTTAGTTTTAATATGAATGATTATGTTATGCTCCAACCTTTTCATATGAGGAATGCATTGGACTTAGAAAGTGACGAGTGGAGCCTGATATAGCTACTAGATTCCTAGGTAGGTCTCATGAGACAAACTATTGTCTTGTCACAAGGCCTTGACAGAATCTTATTTTTAGTCTTGGCACGAGTCCTTGACTATGTGGTTATGATGTCCGACATTTTGTATTCCATCATTATGAAGTTATCTATTTATATTACATGTGATTATTCGACTAGTAGAATATCTATGTGAAGAAGTATATGGAATAATTTGATTTATATTTTCCATATTATGCTGAAGTTTATTCCTAAAAGGATTTTGTTTTAGTTTTATTAATTTATTGAAATGTTTATGCTTATTTATGAATGTTTCTGCTATATTGTGATCCTTACTGAGCATATGAGCTCACCCCTTTATATGTATTATATTTACCAGTTTTGAAGGAGTATATTATTATTGACCTTTAAGGATAGTATAAGGGAAATGAATGTGGTTAAAGGAAACAATGTTGTAGTTGTTTTTCATTTTATAATGTAATGTAAAACTTATGTATGTATGTAGTACTTCCAAAGCTACTAAACTGATAAGTCAATCTGGATTTTATCCCTTGTGATCATGACAATGTATTAAAATAATGCACCTACTATGGGTAACTGGGGTTGGGGCATTATATTTACCATCAACAGAACATAATCCTCCTCGACAAACAAAACACCAACTCACAAAAAATTCTGAAGATTCAATGGAAAGATCAAGCCACCACCTCCATGACCAAGCCAAGAACACGATGGTTGGTCCGTCTCCCAATGAAACCAACGATCACCCAAAAGAAAATATCACTCAAGAAATACAATTACTTGGGTGGGGGGGATGTAATGGGCTCCCCACCATTATATAATAACTACCATAAAAAATCCTTGAAGGAAAGATCTTTGATACCCACAGTGGGTGTCCCCATCATTATAGACCAACTAGAAATGAAAAAAAAATAAATAAACATGAACTATAATTGGGATTCACCTGTCCAGGACCACCAAAACACTCGCAAAACAACCTATAATCCAATGTGAATAGGGTTACAAAATGATCATATAATGCACATAATCCAGAACGGTGGGGACAATAATTATGTTAACACTTTCTGCAAGGATCTTGACCTCCACAACTTTGGAAGGAGAGGGAAGGGCGCTCAATCACTAGGTCACTTAATCCAAAAAAGAATAAAAGGAACTACCCAACACTCTCCACCTATGAATATTTAAAACCAAGACCGCACCTGATTTACATAAGCGGTCGATACGTGGACATTTATTAGAAATCCACATCCAAGAAGGCATAACCATAGACACTGTGTTAGGGGTAAGTCCACCAAACTCGTTGCAACTATAAGAAATTAAAGGTCATGAGGAACGGAAATAGAGTAGAAACTACCTTACTAAAAAGGTGGAGGCTGGATCCTCGTCAATCAATCCACATTTCTTGAGATATCATGACTGCGTGAAAAGCTTCACTCCGAGGCCTATGTTTGGAGCCATGATTTATAAAGAATTTGCAGCACTGCAATCAGGTGCTAAGGATCACACCACTCAAAAAAACCGTAATTTCTCAAGAACTCACCTTAATCTAAATAGGAACTCATATATACATAACAAAATTCTCTTTAACTCCAAACGAGGACCAGAATGGACACGGAATAGGACGAAACACATCAGCATCAATGAACAGAACTGCTATGTCCAAAAAGAATTATCACAACATGGAAGCACTATAAATCAATCCCAAAAACCTCTCTATTCCAACAAATAGTTTGAGGAATAATCAAAAAAGGTGTATTTAACATTTAAAATGAATCTTTAGGTTGATCAATATGAAGGTTTTCTAATGGAGAACTATACATGGCTACATCACAACATCCAAACCATCTTTATAAACCCACTAAAAAGTACTCCACAACTGAGACACCAAAAAGATCTCATCTCAAGACACAACAAGATTATGACTTCTAGATCACAATGAAACTTACAGAATAAACAAATTTTCTAGGAAGTAGAAAAAAAATTATCCACATAACCCTCATTTTATAATCAAATGCAACAATTTTTCAGTTCAAAACACTTTTGAAAAACATACTAACATGTTGTATTTCCTCATTAACCAATGGCGTTTCATCAGGTATCACTCACATGCACATTTCCCTGCCACCCTAGGAAACGAACCACCATTCCATATAGGAAATCCTTCCAGATTTCAATAAACCCATGCATGTGAGCATCCATGAAAACCCCAAAGGATAAAACAAAATAACATCATTCCAAAAATCAAGTACCCTCCAAAGGAACACTAACCAACAAGTCATAACCCCTTTTCATATTTCAAAAAACAAACCACACTTAATCAAGATTAATTTTCATAAAAACCCACCCCTTTTAATTTTGGTATCTTTCAAAACAACCATGATACTAAAAACAACCCCCTCCAATTTTCTAATATTCAGAAAGTTATCTATTCATAATCCAATGGCCATTGAGACCAATTCCCATTCTAGGAAAACACCAAATTCTAAAAACCTATTTCCAAAACCAATTCATAATATTCAAAAAAAATTTAACATCCCAAAACGCCCCATTTAAAACTAAGATTTAGAATCACCGTAAAATGATTCCCACCTTCCAAACATTTTATTCCAACAAACCACAAGTTTATATTTGGGATAATTCAATACCGTTAAATCTTTTTCACTTCCTCCAAAAAAAATTGGTTTCACAAAAACACAACCATCCAAAACCATTATTATATTTCAATTTTGAAAACCCCATTTTAAAATTTTCAAAATCCAATCCTTCCACTAAACCCCATTTCCAAAAATCTCACTGAATGATTTTCAAACAAAGACATCAGAATTTCAGAAAGGTCCAAGAGACCACACAAAAGGGAACTCGTGCCGGTGGGTGTCTAGAACATATGGTTGGCATCCATATGTCAAACAAAAAACCAACACAGATGGACTTATTAGTACCATGATATGAATCCACATGGCATTCCTTGTCGGACTAGCTCATAGAGGCCATTAGTCAGACTCCCCCTATCATCCCCAACACCAAACATCGAACAAGAAGAAATCACACTAATAATACTGAACTTCCCATGGAAACATGAGGATCAGAACGAGCAAGAGATCACGATGCACTTCCCACACATACCACTAAAGTCCCAAAAATTATACTTCATATACCTTGACATCCCTCAAATAACAAGGGTGCTCTAAAAAGAAAGGTCTTCTAAGAGATTACTGCCTCTGATACCATTTTTTCAAAAACCAGCCCGAGTCAACCCTGAACCGGTCACCCCGTCCAGCCCACGACATATCCCAAGAGGTGTTCCTGATCATCAAGGAATAGAGACAAGCTCCAAGGGAATAAATAGAGTACATCATAGAACAATTTATCCCAAATGTAGACAATAAAACAAACAACGGAATGAAATGGACAACCCAAAATACATTTACATAAAAATTGAACTGAACATTACTTGTACAAGAAACCAAATGTACAACTAAACCAAAAACTCATCTAACCAAAATTGATAACCAAATAACTCCATGTGACCCATTTGGTCACTCACCATACAATGATCACACATCTCCCAAGGAGGTTCAACTAAAGATGAAACTTATACAGGTGATAAAAACAAAAGAAAACTATAGGCATGATTATTAAAACTCAGTTGGTTAGACCGATATTATATTCCAAATTCACTACATTTAAAATAAAATAAACATCAATTTCAAATTTAAAATAAAAGATATAAATGTATTTTTGTAAAACGAGTTTCCATTCTATAATAATTATCAGACAAAAACATTCATGTTTTATAAACAAGAATTCTTGTAACAATTTTTTCAAAGAGGTGAAACTTCAAAATGAAAATTGTTTTCAAGAGGGATTCTTTAAAGAAGGTAAAAATGTAAATAAAACACAAAACATACAGAATTTACCAACTAAGCACACATTATTCTGATGTTGAGTACATAATAGCTAATGATAACAAATCACAGGTGCACCCCTCGGCACTATTTAGTTGGGAGCCCGAGGTATCTCATATCTCAGTGAAGGTAACTATAATAAAAATTCATTCCCATGAACATCATCCAATAGTATAGAGCATACCCATAACTTATTGGTCCTCCTACTACATCATCATCATATTTCAGTTAGTGTTTTCATCATCAAACTCTCTATGAGAAATAGGGGACAAACCCTACAAGATCACAAGCATACTAGTACACAGCCTCCCACCTAGATACTCGAGTTCCCTTTTTGTGCTCAAATAAGTTTCAAATATCTAAAATACAATTTTATTATGAATATTCCATTAAAAAATCATTAAAAAATTATATAGTCCACACACACACATGTCTGATGTTTCATTCACGAATCAATACACAACCAAAATTTTCATAAAACAATTTCAAGAAGTATAATGAGGCCTTGCACATAAAATACATCCAAAAATAAAATTTGAAGGACAAAAACCCATAAATACCATATCAACCCATATTTTTATGCCCCAATACCAATTAATAAATCAATTTAATGGACCATAAAATGGCCCCAAAATACAGAACATGAAATACACATAGAAACCATTTTTACAAAAAAAATTCCAAACAGGCCTTTAAGTCTTTCTCAAAACTAACATTTGAAAAGTGTATGGATTTAACATTTATTAAGGATATATATAGACACCACTTACATAATAAAAAATATTTCTTAAATCCCTTAAAAAACTCAGGTTATATATTCAAAACACATCTGTTTTCATAGGGATGTGAACAGTGCCATTTTCCGGCACTCGGGCGAAAACATTTTGTAAACCAAAACCCACTTATTTGTAAAAACAAATCCTAAAATGAAGCCTATAGAAGGACCCCAAAATACCATTTTATATGATTCCAATTGATTTAGAAATACATAAAAAATAATTTTTAAATCATACATAACACGTAAAATCCAACTGGGCAATTTACAAAACACATGACATGCACATTTAAACAAAACAATTTATTTTATGCACCTTACAAGGAATAGAATGCCATTTTCATGCCATATTGTATTAAAGATACTGAAAAATATTCACAATACACTATAATAGTTTCTAAAATTCATAAATAAGGTGTGAAAGTTAATGTATCATTTAAATAAACACATGATGTGCACTTTTATAACAAAACAACACTACATTTCACAAAACAAGGCTTAAAAACTGTTTTGCACAACTAGAAAATTATCCCAAGGATGAAAACAACAATAAACACATATATAATATGAGAAAAATAAGAAAATGATGAAAAATAAATGATAAAGGAATGTTCAAGGGATATCATTCATCAAATCCTTGGTGTAATGGAAACACACACCTGATATCACTATCCGAGGGTTTATAAACCCTAAAACTCTGATGACCAGCCCCAAAAACAAACCCTATTAAATATCATGGGATAACATAAACATAGGTCGATAATGACTATATGTGAATATAAAACCATGAAATAATGAAAGGAAGAATAATAGGGAGGAGAAATGAGAAAGAATCTCACGTTGGAAACCCAGAAACTCTCTGTCTTCCCTTATATCTACACTATTAAAGAAATGGGAATGTCTTTAAACTCCTTGTAGAGGATCATATGGTATGTAAGAATTATGGGAATAATATTTGTGAAAAAAATAGAACTAATTGAATGATCTATTAATGAGAAAAAATACCATTAACAAATCTAGGTGATTTGAGAACTACTGAGAATCATTTCCCTCAACCGAGATTGAGATGAGATCCAAAGAGATAATATATATATTGGGAGAGAGAATATTAATATTGGATTAGATTGGGATGTTAAATCACTAAAAATATTTAAAAAGGAAAAATATATAAAAGAAACAATTTTTTTAACCAGAAATGGGCCCACGTGCTGGCCCAATACCTAAATAAGTAACCAAAATTCATCATTATTATGAATTATTAATGGGTAAAAATGGTATTGTGGTTTTTATATGTTATGTGAGGAAAATTAGGAAGTATAAGGGGTGAAAAATGTTGAAAAAAGGAGTTATAAAAGAAAAAAATTTAGTTTTTAATTATAGAAGTGGGTAATAGTTTTCCAAAGTCATGAAAGAACCACCCTTTCTCAAAAAACTCCCAAAAAAGAAATGGGGAACCCAAAGTACGATGATGTGACAAATATGGTAGTTCAAAAAACGAAATTAATCTCATCCAACACCCAAGAAAAGGATCGTTATTTTCAATGAATTAGATAAAAAATACTTGAAAAGAAAAAAACGGGTGGGAAAACATTCCTATCTAGTTGTGTTCTCTTTATCAAAACATATTGTAATTATTATACCAGGGAATCTTCTTCTTGATTCACTCGGTTTGACTACTCCATTGCGATTTTGTTCCAAGCAACGGGGTTAGAAAGTGTCTCATTGACATGTGAACTGTACAAGGGTAGATATAAAGATGAGTGTGTCCCCAGGATGTCAAGTAGTTGAGAAATAATTTCACTTGTCATGGATAGAGTATCCAACATGTCGTACACAATTTTTTCGAGAACCTCAGAATATGATGGATTTCTTGTGATTGTCCTAAAGAGGGTAGGACCTTCTCACCGGAGTAAAATTTGACTGTAGGGAGAACCTTCACAGTTATTGATATGATATAGAGGACTACCATCACGACTTAGTGTTCAACCGTAGAGAGGAATTCAGCATTGTATACCCTGGAGAGGACCTTCAGGGAAAACCACAGTAATGGGAGGACCTTCTTGCTACATGGATTCATTGAGGGGAGATCCTTCACAATGACAGTTATCATAGTGAGGAATACCATCATTGCTTTGGCTATAAAGAGAGTATATGCAGTGAACATTCTGGGGAGGGACCTTAGGATGTACTACAATGAGAGGAGGACATTCTTGTTTCTTGATGTCACTACAGGGAGGGGATTTGTAGAAACCACCATCATGGTGACTACTACCATTACAACTTAATGTATGACTATAGGGAGAAACAAATCTTCATCCTATACCCTATGGAAGACCATATGGTAAGAGGTAAATAAGGGGATGACTTTATTTTTGTTCAATCTTCTGGTCAAGGGGAGGGATACATTAACATGCATCAAGATATAGGCCCTAATTATCAATCGTTTCTAGCCCACATAGTAAGTTCATGTTGGTGCTCTAGGGAGGACATTCTGATCTATTGGTAACAACATTGCGTGGAGGCCCTTTACCACTACTACCACCAAATCCATAATTTTTCAATGGATTGATAGGATATTGAGCCTCAATTGATATAAGTTTGATGGAATCAATAACTCAAGCTTCTAGTAGAGTAGCATCAGGAATGCGATCTTCACTTTTCAGTTTCCATTGGTGTATTTCAAGAATGGGGACTCTCTTAGGGGAAAATGGGAATAAAATATATTGGTAGAAGCCTTCATATAAAAGATCATGTTTGTTTGGTTCCCGTGATGTCGTTTTGATACACCGATGAAAATCATTAGTTATGGAAGGGGTATATGCCTGCCGTTGAGTATCCACCATATTGGACCAGTCTCCCCAAGTTGGAACACGTGTTTTTTTCCGATCTTGTTTTCCTTGTATCGTGAAATATGGCTGTCGACCCTCCTAGACGAGAGCAGGGGTGCGAGTCTACTCCATGGTGACTATCTGAGTTTGTCAATGAATCACCCCACCCATGGAGACATGGTTGTGGGCCAAAATCCTCACATTTTACACTAACCTAGTGACATCTTGATATTTATGTAGGAAATAGTTTGGGATCAATATCTTATCATCCATCATGGAAAATATGTATTGATATACATCATTTCCTATAATGGGAATGAATTCCCATTTCAATTTCAGAGTAGGAGTTTCTACATGATCCGTTCCTCCATAGGTTTCCAGGGGGTACTTACAGTTCTCCTGTGTCGGGACAGAGGAATGGGTCTGCCACCAACCTTCTTTTCCATTTTACACTGTATTTGGTTGGTGGGATATGTGTGAATCTATAGGAATTTTTCTCTGATCAAATTTACTTGTCACCATATTTAACTGGTGGGATTTGCTGTGGTATGTAGGAATTTTCATATGCATGTGGATTGCCACTATATTTGAATGGTGGGATTCGTATTCATATGTAGGGGTATATGACTATTCATGGTTCACCTCCCAATTTTGGTGGAGGGCTTGGTGTGTGTCAATAGGTTTTGTGCCTGATTATAGTTGCATGTATTCCTTTTTGAATGGAGGGTTTCTTACATGTTCACATATATTTTAATTTGCCTATAATTTTTTTCAATGACTGTGTAGCGAGACTGGCGATCACTAGCAGGAATTTCTTTTTTATCATATTTTTCCACCCCATTTCCATGGTGCTCTTCATAGGAGAGAGTGATGATATTTATTCATTGATAGATTTCGACCATATTTATGTGGTGGGATTTAGGAGGAGTGGTAAAATTTTATACATACCCATTATATACAACCGTATTTGTGTAGAAGACCTCCCCCATATGAACCAGGGTGATAACCAGCTCTTGATTGTGCGTTTTTCACCCTTAATTGAAATAATGGGGGGCTAGTGTCCGTTGGAATTCAATAGATTCCCTTATCATGGGATCCTCATCAGAGTGAGGATTTCACGATGTATACATATGGTGGTGAAATCCTCTTACTAGATACCTTGAGTAGGGTTCTTGTGTTTCTAGTACGAAGTCAGTTGTGTCAAATTCATTTGCCTTTTTAAGATAAGGTAGGTATTCATTATCGTGTTCTAGGTATAGGCTCCCAAAATGTTTTGAGATGGTAAGTGGAGACATTCTATAATGTATTTCTTTCTTTGGATGAAGAGGCAGATGGTGAGATTTCATCGATTAGAGGACATACCGTACAGCCACGACCACAGGGAGAGTACAGTTTTGGTTTTACTATTTGATCATAACGTTTGAAACACAATTTTAAATATGTTGGGTTAGTGAGGGAGTCCCGTACATAATTGGGGACCCATCTGCCTATGTGGTTTCTAATATGAGTGTTTGAGAAAAATGTTTGGATGCCATTTGGATCGAAGAGAGCACTCCAAAATTCTTGAATTATATATATGAAATATACAGACAACCAAACGCCATCAAATTAGCTTCTAATGATAACATACATTATTGAAAATCCCTCTTGGACCCCTTCCTTTTTGGATGAATTGGGATTGATGTGGGATAATACTGCCAACTAGATTAAGAATTCAGGTCACGTTCACTATTTTAGTATCGATCTGATTCGCGTAATACTGGGGCAAACATAATGGCCCGAAGGGTAATAACTAATTTTCCTTTATTATGAAAGGTTGCACATCAGGTTTAATTTTTTTTATTCAACTCGATTATCATTTCACCCTGGGCGATGATTGATTTTTTGGTCTATCCCTACAGAGATTGGGCATTGCATCCTTCTCATTTTTAGAATGAGGTTGCACAAATGAGTGGTCCCCGTAGGTGATTTCAAGGGGGGTTGATTATGTGTGAGATCAATCTGCGTCAGGTACGATGTCATCAGATGGTCTCCAATGGGTTTATTCATGGAGGAAAAACACCCAATGACCCTATTATCCATGATTCATGGACCTTATTTACATATTTAGGCACACGTTGGATGGTGATTTGGCCAATGAAACTTAAGGACTCCATTCATTGAGAGGATGCGAGGTCTAGCTCATCACACCCTTTTGCGGGGAATTATTTCATACTCCTAGATACTCTTTTATATTTAACCAATATTAATATGTTAATGAATCCTTGGTTATTTCCCAAGAATGTGTCCACAGATTTCCCCTAACTTGAAAAATCATTCATGTATATGAATGAATTAGGAATTACTAAGAAAACTCTAGTTTAAGTGATATGATGTGGTGCTCTGGAGTTTATCATCATATATTGAGGAAAAAAGTTGCTTTGATATCGATATTGACCTCATGATATTGGCTTCATATGTAATTTTATGAGAGTAATCAGAACCCACTTTGTTCAGTGACACTTAATTGGACACATCACCTTTCGAGGTCATGTGATTTGGACCCATCCTTATAGTTTAGATTCATTCGACATTGATATTTAGGAAGAGGTTTCCTTGTCACGATTTTTTGTGGGACTTACACCGAATCAACCTAGGATTTTCAAGATAGGCACGGTCTCTTGGGTGTATAGGCCCTACCAGGTATATGTCCTGGTGAACACTTAGGTGATTTGGGAGAAGGGTTTAGACCTCAGAGAGGATTCCGATGTATCCCAGTGAGTTAGGAATCAAAATCCCATATAGTTTGGTTTACGTTGGTTATTATACCATAATGGTGGACTTTTTTACTAGGGTTGATTGGGGATTTACCGTTGAAAAGTATCCCCTTTGTGCACGGGACTTTATACTTGCATACAATGTATCCTATTTTGGGAAGAAATCCGAGTTCTCATAGTTCATTGAGGTGGGGTCTTACGCATGGAATCTTCCAACTTGAGGTGATACGGTTGAGACATACACTATTGATGAGGCTATTTTAGAAGATTCACATCAGGGCTTATACCTAAAGACCATGCCTTAATGTGATTGGGGGATCTCATCGGGACTTACTTTTTGATTAATGTCCCTTGACCTTCAGCCTTGGGCAGACATCCTACGTATCATAATCAAAGAAAGAATCAGAGGTCTTATAGTTCATTATATGATGGTATGGATGATGTGATCATGGTTAACATCTAATCCCACATGAGTCATGCTTTCTATGAGAAAAAAGAGGAAGTGGTAGATCCAACAAAACAGACACCTTTCCTTCTCTAATGATGGGAATGGAGGAAGGCTGCAGAAGAGGATGGGGTGATAACACAAAGTGATAGATAGGGGGATTTGAATGTGCTAACTCTCACATGTGTTTAAATCCAGTATAGTCACATCAAATGATCTATCTAGACACATCCCAAGCCCAGGAGAAGAGGATCTTGAGCACCCCCTCTCACAAGAAGGCACCAGACTTATCTCGGTGGGATTGCCTTAATGCTGGTTTTGGGAAAGGGGAGAAGCATCGCTGCTTGTCAAAAGGAAATGAAAGCATGATGCCATTGAATTATCACTTCCCCTCATTGAATGGAAAATCCTTTGTCCCTAGAACATGGAGGTTCACGTTAGTATCCCATGGTAGGACCCCAGGTAACCATGGGAATATAGACTTTAGAACATTCTGAGGGTTCGTGCCGTTGCGGGGTTTACCCATGTGACACCGCTTATCATGGGCATGTAAACACATAAGGACGCACTGATGTGCCCAATAGTTATATCATATGGGTTCGGTGGCTTTGGAATGGGGCTTGGCCTAATATAGATTATCTTTTTAGTAGAGGATATATGGATGGCATGATGAGTGTGGAAGGACATGATTGGAACCAGAAGGTGAAATACCCAAATGAACCCATTTCTAGGTACCTTTTCTGCATGCATGATAGGGATCCCTTCACATACCATACTTCTATGTAGGTAGAGGGGGCATCTGCATACCGAAGTTATATGAGTACCTAGGTGTGTTCTTTGTACTAAGTAGTATGAAACTAAATGTTTCTCTTACATACCATGGTGGTATGCGGTGCTAGAGTCCATTCGTGTAGCAGAACTCTTTATGGGGTAGGGTTTTGTCCTTATAGAGATGTGCTATGCGGTACGCTAGATTAAATAAGGGGAATTGGTCCAACATTTCATGGGATGATCATCCATGAAGGGAGTTTGGTTCATGGCATTATAATTAGGTTTGAGGTTTTCCCATATTGTTATATTTTCTTATTTTTATGGTTCACATAATGTTTATAACTGTTATAAATTGTTCGCAGTTCTGTACTTCATCAATCATTTTCTTTTGAATTATTCCATATATAAAATCCATGTTCTTCAAAAATATGATCCTCTATACCTCTCTAAGCTCCCCTCAGTGTCATTTTATAGAGTGCTAAGAAGGATGTATCTATGGTTCACACATAACCATTTTTAGAAGCCTATGAATAAATTTCTCATCCCACAGACGACTGGTCACTATAGATTTGTGAGGAGAGATTCAAAGAGCTATTGTTTACGGTAGCATAAATCACTAACTTGATCCTATGAATAACGTAGTTTTTATGACACTAGCAGCCTCACCTTATCTGTGAACTGAGTTTGTGGGGAGATGAGTGGGGTCATACCTCTCATCACATTTTCTCCAAAGACACAGTTCATGGGGCTATGGTTCATGGATGGAATTTATCTGCCTCCATTCCTTCAATGATGTGGTTTATGGGGGATCAACGTCATTCCACGTTTATTTTTGTGAACTTCCTAGTTCCATGGCCAACACCTTGTGGTCTATAATTTCATGGGTTGTCCACATACTATTTGGTTTGAGAGAAATACTATACTTATAGCATTCCCAGAAATCACTACATAGACCACTTTAGTCCTTTTGAAAATTTAATTTCTTCAATATTCTTTTCAAATTATCAATCAACAATATATCTTATTTCATCATCAAATTTGTGGGAGTATTTACTTTCAGTTTGTAGATTTTCTAGGACCCTATAATATCCCTATAATATTCTGAATCCCCATAGGTAGTCTCCCCTATACTATAAGAATTGGTGAAGAAGGGCTTAGTGATTCCCTTCATACATTTACAAAAGGCATTATTGACCCTGATCATGCATCATAGTGCATGGTTAGTGAATAATGTGCTCAATGAAAAAAAGATAAAATATCTAGGGTCCAAATTGAGACACCCATCATCATCCACCAATCCTAACAGTGAAAAATTAAAGCGTTTCAACAATAATTATACTTGTTAGTCCTTTTAGGATAAGAGATCCATCAATAATGAAAAAAGATAGATCAGTTGAACCATGAAAATGAGGATCTTACATATGTAGGTATTCATATAATATAAGATTATTTTACCCATGTAATATCATCTCCACTTATAGAGGTCCCATAGCCATTGAATTACCACATCCAACTAGCATGGGGGTATAATAAATATTTTCACACCAACACCCAGTGAATTCTAAAATCATGTCACCTCACCCCCACCATCATGGCTTGGGTAGCATACAAATTTTCCACTTACTCATGACTTGTATTACAGTTCTTATTAAACCATAGTACTTTCTATAGATCTTTCAAGAGATTCAGAGTTCCCAAATAAAGGGGAGACATCATTATAATTCATGGGCTAATAGCTTGAACTCCTTCGCCCAAATTGACCGAGATCGGAGAATTACCTACCAGATACAAAATTCACACTAAAAAACATGAATTATACCATTATATTTTTTTTGAATAGATAACATATCACTTGGTTAATGTGATAAATTTCAATAGATATTTTGTTTTACTGATCTTAATTTCATCTACCAACACTTATTTCACAAATGGTTATATCTGTTGATGTTAATCGTTCAATGATAAAAAAATATTTTAGCAACTATTAAATATATTCATTTATCAGAGAAACACCAAAACATGAAACTATATTTAAAAATAATTTTTAATAAAAAATAGTTTTCTATTGATAAATAATTATTACAATATAATATTTAATAAACACAAATTATTTTTAAAAAAATTCAGAGAACTAATTATATATATATATATATATATTAGGTCTAATGTCAGTATTAATTTAATGGGATTTTAATAAAAATATCTGATAATTTTTTTTAATTTTAAATTTTATATAAATATTAATGCTGTTTGTATTTTTCAAGTTTATTCATTTAAAAACCATTTTAATATATTATTCGAAAAAATATTTTAAAACACTACAATAGTTCACATCATTATATATCAACTACTGTATTAAAACATGGTTATCCAATTACATGTGAATCCTCTCTCACTGTCATCTTTGATCCTCCCTTTTCCTCACCACATCTACCTTCTAAGACATTGGCTCCAAAAATACTCACTTCAACAGCCATTACCTCCTTTCCTTCTCTCCTACCTACCTCCAAATCCATTTCTCTATAGCACTCTATCTTCATCTATTGTGAATATTCAGTCTCTTTCTATTCAATAATGTTTTCCATTATCAGCATCATCGAATTCATTTAAACTAGAGTTTTGAATATTTATAGTTTACCAGAACCCTAATTGAGTTCACTCTCTTCATTAATTATTGACGACACTCAAGAATAACCTCACTCTTCATCGATCCTCCCACACTAATCATCCTTTGGATCAATGCTAATTTTGATGTTTTGTTATTAATAATTTAGTCCACTCTTTTCAATTGGATTCTCACATTATCTGTCAATAAATGTCACTAAATTCTCATGACCCATAATACCATATATAATTCTCTTTTTACATTTTGATTATTTATTCCTCATCTCAACTGGGATTTAGTATGGCATTTTGGTGATCATCTATGGTCTGCATCAAACTAAAATAACCTCAAAATAAACGAGGAACCTCTTTAGTGGACTTTTTCACATATTTGATTCCAAGCAATTAATCGATCCATAAACTTCATAAAGATCCATTATTTTTACTTCTTCCAGTCAGACTAAATTTCTCTATTGTCGAAGAAATACCACACTTAGACATGGAACATCTATCAATCAAATATTAACATGAATGTTTAAAGTAGAAAATTTTCTTCAAGGTATGGGGAAATTAGTCACACCCATGAATTTTTTAATTCATTTTTCACTGAATTTCCATTCCTGATTTGTTTTGGGGGTTTACAAGTCATTTTGGTGAAAATGGTGGGTTTTGAAAATTTGGGCCAAACTGTGAGCCCAATTCCAGATTTAAAAACAAATTTTATTTCTTCTATAACTCCTCCTATTTTTACTATTTTATACCCATTACACATTCCAATTGGCATACCCTAATATATTAAAATCACCATATCACTTTGGACCTCAAAAAAATTCATAATCATGAGGGATTTGGGTTTCTTATTAAGGTTTTGGGCAAGCCCGAAAGCCCATTTCATGCTTTAGGTTTTATTTTTAATATTTTAATATCTCATTCAATATTTACTATTATTCATTTATTCCACCTCCCACGCGAATCTAAAAACCTGCAGATCACCCCCAATATCTATTTAGCCGCTTTGGAGCTCATTTGTGTCCCGAATTTGGGTAAAACTTCTCCGGATTTATCAAATCGTCCAGATTTGAAGAGGTAAATCGTTTCTTTCATAACTCCTTCAATTTATGCTCTTTTTCCCCCATTTCAGTCCCCACATTACCTTCACATCCCCATTTAATCCTCCATATTAGGTTTGGTTTCTTGGAGATTCAAATTGTGGTGTATTTGTTTCATTTGATTGAAAATGTTTCAAGAAAGTGTTTCTATCCTTGATTTCTTCCACTTCCCTAGGGTTTCTTTCACCCTTTCATGAAGTTCCTCATGTACATAAGTTGAGGTTAGAAACTAGGGTTTGATTTGGTGTCTTTTTGGTCGAATATTATTGTCTAGGGCTGGATTTATATTCCATGAGGTGCGGTGGTGGTGTGGTTGATGTTTCACACCATGTTTTGATGGTTTCAACATAAAAGGTAAGTGATTCCATGTGTAATCTTTTCTAGATGATTTAGTTTGCTGGAATTACTTTTTATGCATGTCCCTAATATGATGTGTGTGGTGAAGGAACTGTTAGTGTTGGATTTGGTAAATCATTTGTTTTTATAGTTTCATTTTAGCTTAAAACTGGGTGTTTTTCTTGTGCAACCCTTTGGGTATTGTTTGGGTGTGTTTCATAACATATGAAATTGGATTAATAAATCTTGTTTGTGCTGAAAAATTATGATTTGGTAGGGTATTGGTGTGCCATTAGGTTTTAAAGATTCTTTTAATGGGTTTAAGGTGTAAAACCTTATTGTACTTCTTGAAAGTGATTTTGAAAACGTCTTCTTTTCATGTGGATCTTTTGTGCTATTGTTTGAGGTGTTTTTATAGCACTTGGGGGTAGTTTAATAAATGTTTTTGGGGGTGAAAATTCTGTTTTTAATTTATATTGGTGTGATTTTTCCATTGAAATACGGTTTTGAAATGGGTGTTATGTGAAAAGATTTGGTACACTCTTTAGAATTGTTTTATGAAAGTTTTGAATGGATTAATGATTTATCTAAGAGGTGAAACCATATTGGAAAACTGTTTTGGATTGTTTATACATTCAAATGGACCATTTTAAATTTGAATAGTTCAGTCATGTTATGTATATCCTCTTGGAAATGTTTTATAAAAATGATTAATGGATTTGCTGAAATGTGAAAGAGGTGTGAACGTGATGTGGGCTGTTTGTGTGAGTGCGATGTGAAAAATGTATTTTTGTTTATAAAAAGGGTTTTATGAAACATGTGAGTGGGATGTTATGTGATTTTATCATATTTGGAGGGAATTTATAATATTTCTAAAGGATGTGTTGAATTGTGAAAGTTATACAAAAAGTGTTGTGGGCTATTTTGGTGTGAGTTTGATTTAAAAATTCATTTGAATGAAAAGTGGAATTTTGTGACTTGTGTTGTATAAATTTGGGCAATTTGGTGAATTTATGATATAGAAATGATATTTTCATGTGAAAAGTATACTCATTAAATTGTTGAAATTGTTTGAACACAAAGGGAAAACCCAGGTATCTAGGTGGGTGGACGTGTACTAGTATGCTTGTGAATCCGTGGGGTTTGGCCTAAGTTTCACTTAGCAATATTGACACTTACAACTCTAACAAAACTATGATGATGATGATTGTGGACCACTAGGTTATGTGTATGTTCCCAAATTGTGACACGTGCACGAGAACATATATTTTGTTGTTGTTACCCTCACAGAGATACGAGGTACCTGGGACCCATAGCTAGCTAGTGCGTAGGGTTTATTTCCCATTTCTTGTGCTCGCTGGATATTTTGTGCTTACCGTTGGCATACGATATGAGTGGCTGGAAAATTCAGTAGCTTTGGAATTTATTTAAAAATTGTTTATTCTTTAAATTATCCCACTTGAAAACTGATTTTTTTTAGTTGCATATTTTAGAAATTATAACTAGAAATTACATGTTTTTGAAAACTTTCATGATTTTCATCTTTAAATGTTCGAAATATGGAATCTATTAGTTGTGGAATCCTACTGGGAATTGTCTCACACCCTACTTACACCCTTGTGTGTACGTAGACTTGGTTTTTTTTTGTCGTAGGTTTGGGAAAAAGTTTGTGCCAAAAGTTAGGATTTTCAACGGTCATTCATGATGTGGTGTTGTGGAGATGGCTTGAGGGTGATGCCTCTTGCCATGTTGAGGTTCATGGGATGTTCTTTTTTGATTTTGTATCTTTTTTATAGTCTTGGTGAGTTGTTTTAGACAATTTAATTTAGTTCTGAATTTTTGTAAAACATTGTTTGGTTTGAAAAATCCATATTCATTTTATTTGATTCATTTGTTTCTTTATGTTTATAAACAAGGGTAAATCATTACCAATTCTCATTTTATGATACCCGGGAACTTGTGCCAGAACATGGGGATCGGGAACACCCTCGGGCCTTGTCACAGACTGGGATTTGTGCTGGTTTTGATGGAGACCAGATTCGGTTCGTGATAAAATGGTATCAGAGGAGATTCTCTCTATTTGAGTCATGTTATTTGGGAAATAATTGGAATAGTCTGGAGTTAAGATTGTTGGGACACGAAATTATAGTTATGGGTAGTGTTCATGATCACCACACCTCATTCCGGGATTCAAGTTGCTAGGGGAAGTTGGGATTTATCTATGTCTTTTGGTTTTCTTGGTATGATGATGATTTGGGAAAATGAAAAGAGAGTTGGGTTAATAGTCCCAGTGAGCTCGCAGGGCCTGGCAAGCCATGTGGAGCTGGGCATATTCCCTAGAAAAGTCTCTGTGATGGTGAAGTGATTGGAATATGGCTACCAACTATATGTCTAAGTCACCCACTAAAACTAGTTTCCTCTCGCATTGTTTTGTGCTTTTGTTTTGAAATCATGGAAATTTGGATTTAAAGTGACTTGGTTTTAAGAAGATAAATGTTTTTGGGAAATTATTTTTATATAAGGAGGGAATGGTTTGATTTATGAAATGGTGGAAGTGAATTTTCAGAATTATTTTGCAATGGAAAATGGGGTTCTTACACCTCTTTTGAAAGCATGAACTATTTTGAATTTGGTTTTGAAAAAGTGTTTCCAATAGACTTTTCTAAACAATTAAACCATGTTCTAATGGGATGAGATGTTTTGAAATTGATGTATATGAATTGAAAGTTTGTATTCATTTGAATGATTGGTTTTTTTATTCCATGGTTAGTGGTCTTGAGAAAAAAGAATTATTGGTTGATTGTTTTGGTTTTGAAAAGAGGAAAGGATTTTTGTTTTAACCATTGGTATTTCCATAAGTGACCACATGCATGGGGTTATAGGGGATGATGGATGGTTAATGGAATGGATGGATGAGTTCCTGGATGGATATGAGGAGGGTGACCACTGTGGTACACAAACATGCATGTGTAAGGCCCATTGGGTACTATTGGTGGATATGCTAGTCGCTGAACAGTTTGTTTTCAAAGAATGTTTTTAAAGGAAAAAATTTTATCTTGATGAATTGTTTGGTATGGTGTATATTGTGTGTTTTTGGAAAATGTTGATGTTGTGGGATATTTTGAGTCCAAGAACCCCTCCTGTTCGAACTATGTTTTGGGTTTGTGTTTGGTTGGTAAGGTGGGATGAAGGACCGGTTAGTAGTCTCCAATGAGATATGTTTCTAGAAACCTTTACGGTGGTTCCATTAATTTGTTTGGAACCCTTTTGCAGAATTTTTTTACCAATTGACCATCATGGTTGGGTCTTTGGGTTCTCCCATTGGATAGGGTACGCCCCCATTAAGGGTTAGTGCACACCAGAAGTGCAACACAGATTGTTTCACCCTAGGAAAATCCTCCAGTTGATCAATGTAAGGAATCTTTTCTTGAGATTTGTAGAATGAGTCTACACCATTTACATTCTTGGTTTTTTTCGAATCATCTTGTTTTGGAAGAGTTCTTGTGGATGGTTGAAAGAGACCTTAGTTTCTTAATAAACCTGATGCATTGAAGGTTGAAGTTTTCTAGGGTTGTCAGTATGGATATTGTCTAAGAGGGCCTCTGAGTCATTCGTAGTCTCTTCGAAGAATGGGTTTATGTTAAAACACCAGTGTGGGAAATCTGGCCACGAGAGGCTTTAATGGACACTTTCTAGAATGATTTTATGGAAACTTTCTGAATTCTATGATGTTTGGGGATTCTGTATTAGGCCCCCTCCTTGTATTATTTCTATCAGTTGCTTTGGTCATTTTCGGTGACGCGTTGTGATGTTGCATGCTCGTTTGATTTTAAAGGTGAAATTATACAATATATTGTGATTATATTTTTTAGAAGTGTTTCTCCTTTTAGGAGATCTCGACATCCTATTTTTTAGAGGAAGGTGTTTATATGTGTCCTTTATTTCTGCTGTTTCTCACCTGAAGAAACAAGGTGTGATGTCAGGGCATCCTCTAAACCCTTATTTCAGTGAAATCCCAAGTTAGGGGAAAGTGAGTTTGGGAGTGTGTTATGTCTTGGTGAACCCATCTGGGATTTCTTGTAGTTGTTTGTAGCATCGGATGAACAAATTCTATTCGGGGGTTTCTAAATCTTAACTGTGAGGCCGAAGATGGTTCAATCATTCCAGCTCCAGCCATAAGTCCTAGAGAGAAGCTGGCACGTATTCAGAGGAAATCCCAGTGTCATTTTGAACCTTGTACAAAGAATAGTTCTCAGTATGAGATATGGGAATAGATTAAACATTTGGTGTTTTCATCTTGCTTCTGTTGTTCCCGTTCGGTGGAAATAGGTGGAGGGCCTCATCCCCAAGTTATCTCCCATTGACTTTATTTTCCCCTTTGGTTTCCTTTGGGTTCAGGGGAAAGGTTTTAGATTTGTATAGACATGTTGAGTGAACATTTAGTAGTAATCATTCCCCAGAAGATCATATAGGTATAAGTATCCACAGGGTTAGCGCATAGTTTCCCAAACTGTGCTGGCTAACCGTGCGACCATCCCAACGCTTAATGTTTTTGGGTTTTTCGGTGTCAGTCTATATTGTTCAGTTAAGATGGTTGGTTATTATGGTGTTGAGACCCACTATGAGTCTCATGTATATTATTTTAAAAATTTATAATGGTGTTCTACCCCTTGTATCGGGGAGTTTTTTCGGGGCTCCCCTGTTAGTGTCTTGATTCTGTCTCAGGAAAAATATTTAAGTTGTCTCTTATGGTTGGGGATCCCATTTGTGTATCCTAGTACTAGTAACTCACATGGGTACATGGTCTTGGCTTGGAAGTGGGTAGTCTCTTTCGGAGATATATAACCACCTACATCTTCCGTGGGTAAACATTGGGATTGTAGAGTTCCCAATGGTTTAGTTATATCAAGGTAAGTGTAACCTTTTTCGATGTTCTTATTTGATTGGGTAAATTGCTTTATCCTTGTTGAGAGAGTGTTTGAGAAGTTTTCTTTTAGGATAAATCCGGATTGTGCTAGATAATTTCATTAAAGAGGTGTATGCTTTGGTTGTGAATTATTCCATCCTTAATTGATCACTGGAGGTGTTTTGGCCTTTGGGGGCGATGTTTAGCAAAGGAGTCCATTTCTTCCTTTCGGTTGGGTTTGGTTTTTTGCTTTGTCCTTAATGTGGATTTCCGAGAATGGAATGTTTTATGGTGGGGAGAATTGTCACTCCCATTATTTTTTTAAATTCTTTTTCATTTAATTTCCATTCCTGATTTTTTGGGGGTTTACCACTCATTTTGGTGAAAATGGTGGGTTTTGAAAATTTGGGCAAAACCATGAGCCAAATTCCAGATTTAAAAACAAATTTCTTTTCATCAATAAGCCCTCCAATTTTTACTATTTTATACCCATTCCAATTCCCAATATGCATACCCTGATATATTAAAATCACCATATCCCTTTGGGGCTCATAAAAATTCATAATCATGAGGGATTTGGGGTTTTTATTGAGGTGTTGGGCAAGCCCGAAATTCCATTTCCTGCTTTATGTTTTATTTTTAATATTTTAATATCTCATTCAATATTTAGTATTATTCTTTGATTCCACCTTCCAATCGAATAAAAAACCATAAGGATCACCCCCAATATCTATTTCGCCACTTTGTAGCTCATTTGTGTCCAGAAGTTGGGAAAAACGTCTATGGATTTCTCAAATCGTCCATATTTGAAGACGTAAATCGTTTCTTTCATAACTCCTTCAATTTCTACTCTTTTCCCCCATTTAAGTCCCCACCTTAGCTTCTCATCCCCATTGGAGCCTCCATATCAGGCATGGTTTCCTGGAGATTCAAATTATGGTGTATTTGGTACGTTTGATTCAAGATGTTTCAAGTAAGTGATTCTTTCCTTGATTTCTTCCCCTTCCATAGGGTTCCTTTCACCCTTTCATGAAGTTCCTCATGTACAGAAGTTGAGGTTAGAAACTAGGGTTTGATTTTATGTCTTTTTGTTTAAATATTATGGTCTAGGGATGTATTTATATTCGTTTAGGTGCGGCAGTGGTGCGGTTGATGTTTCACACCATGTTTTGAGGGTTTCAACATAAAAGGTATGTGATTCCATGTGTAATCATTTATAGATGAGTTATTTTGCTAGAATTAATTATTATTCATGTTCCTAATATGATGTGTGTGGTGTGTGAACTGTTTATGTTGGATTTGGTAAAGAATTTGTTTTTAGAGTTTCATTTTAGCTTAAAATTGGGTGTTTTTCATGTGCAACCCTTTGGGTATTGTTTGGGTGTGTTTTATATCATATGAAATTGGATTAATAAATCTTGTTTGGGATGAAAAATTCTGATTTGGTAGGGTATTGGTGTGACATTCCATTTTAAAGAGTTTTATTAATGGGTTTAAGGTGTAAAACCTTATTGTACTTCTTGAAAGTGATTTTGAAAACATGTGCTTTTTATGTGGATCTTTTGTGGTATTGTTTGAGGAGTTTTTATAACACTTGCGAGTAGTTTAATAAATCTTTTTGGGGATGAAAATTTTATTTTGAATTTATATTTTTGTGATTTTGTCCTTGAAATACTGTTTTGAAATGGTTTTCATGTGAAAAGATTTGGCACACTCTTTAGAATTGTTTTATGAATGTTTTTAATGGTTTAATGATTTATGTAAGAGGTGAAACCATATTGGAAAACTATTTTGGATTGTTTATACTTTCAAATGGAACATTTTAAATGTTAATAGTTCTTTCATGTTATATATGTCCTCTTGGAAATGTTTTATAAAAATGTTTAATGGATTTACTGAAACGTGAAAGAGGTGTGAACGTGATGTGGGCTGTTTGTGTGAGTGCGATGTAAAAAATGGATTTTGTTTATAAAAAGTGTTTTATGAAACATGTGAGTGGGCTGTTATGTGATGTTTAGAATATTTTGAGGGAATGTTTAAAATTTTCAAAGGATATGTTAGATTTTGAATGTTATGAAAAAAGTGTTGTGGGATATTTTGGTGTGAGTTTGATTTCAAAATGCATTTGAATGAAAAGTGGACTTTTGTGACTTGTGTGGTATAAATGTGGGCTGTTTGGTGACTTTATGATATGGAAATGATATTTTCATGTGAAAATTATATTCATTGACTTGTTGGAATTGTTTTAGCATAAATGGAAAACCCGGGTATCTAGGTGGGTGGACGTGTACTAGTATGCTAGTGAATCTGTGGGGTTTGGCCTCAGTTTCACTTAGCAATATTGACACTTACAACTCTAACTAAACTATGATGATGATGATTGGGGACCAATAGGTTATGGGTATGTTCCCTACTAGTGGCTCCTGCATGAGAATAGATATTGTTTTGTGGTTACTCTCACCGAGATACGAGGTACCTGGGACCCATAGCTAGCTAGTGCCTAGGGGATATTTCCCATTGCTTATGATCACTGGATATTTTGTGCTTACCGTCGGCATACAGTATGAGTGGAAGTAAATTTCAGTAGCTTTGGTATTTATTTTAAAATTGTTTATTCTTTAAATTATCCCACTTGAAAACTGATTTTTTTAGTTGCATCTTTTAAAAATTGTAACTAGAAATTACATGTTTTTGAAAACTTGAATTATTTTCATCTTTAAATGTTTATCGTATGGAATCTCTTAGTGGGGGTATCCTGCTGGGCATTTTATCACACCCTACTTACACCCTTGGGTGTAAGTAGACATGGTTATTTTTTTTGGCGTAGGTTTGGGTACAAATTTTGTGCCAACAGTTTGGGTTTTCACCGGTCATTCATGATGAAGTGTTGTGGAGATGGATTGAGGGCGATGCCTCTTGCCATGTTGAGGTTATTGGGCTGTTCGTTTTTGGATTTTTACCTTTTTTATAATATTGGTGAGTTGTTTTAGACAATGTAATTCAGTTCTGAATTTTTGTAAAAAATTGTTTGGTTTGAAAAATACATATTCGTTTTATTGGATTCATTTGTTTTTTTATGTTTATAATCCTAGGTAAATCATTCCCAATTCTCATTTTATGATACACGGGCACTTGTGCCATCTTGTGGGGATCAGGAACGCCCTTCGGGCCTTGTCACGGGCTGGGTTTGGTGCCGGTTTTTGCGGCGACCAGATATGGTTCATGACAAAATAGATTTCCCCTAATTTATTATAAAATTTAATATATTGTTTTATATATAATAACCATACATTGGATGACTTATTATACCTATCTATACATATACTTGTTATTATAGTTCTGAATTTCTATTTCAATAAAGTGAACATTTATATTTCAGAGTTACTAATTCATTTATAATATTCAAATATTTTTTTTCAATAATTTATTCATTGTTTTCTGATTTATGAGGTCTAAGAGCCTAGGATCCATGAATCAGTTTCCAATTTTTTAAAGCTTCATATAACGTTAATTGTTCACTACATATTTTTGTTCTTGTGATAAATTAAATTGGTCAATTTATAGACTCTTTTTTGATCATTAAATACAATATATTATTCTATATACATGTAAAGTGTATTTGTTTTGTATATGTATTAATTATATATTTATGACATATACACATTATGGAATTATATATTTATGTTTTTTATATTATTAAATACTACAATGTAAATTACATATATTTTTATCATATTTATTTTTATACACTTTCATAATAATTTCTATATAAAATCACAAGTGACTTTATAATTAAATTATTATATATATTTCCAATTTTATATACTTTTATACATTTTTTTTCATTCACCAAACCTATTTTGTAATAACATCACTTTAGGCTCTATTACAATAATAGTTACCCATTTTAAACTTTTCAATCAGCTTTAGCATCATGAAGTTAATTGTAACATTAGTAAATTAATAATACCATTTAAAACAAATAATATGAAATATAATCAATATAAGCTAACCTATCAAATGTATTATAATATTGAATATGAATTTTTTTAATTCATTCATTAATGTTTAATTTATTTTCATTACTAAAATCTTTATCATTATTTACATCATATTTAATTCTAATTAATAGTTATTATTTTTATTTGATTAATTAAATAATTACATATATTTTTTAAGCATGTAAGATATTTTTTATCTTATCATGAAAGAGAGTGTCAATTATGACTGATTTTCGACAATTATTATATTAAAATTTAAATATAAAAAATAAAATAATGTAGAACCACACATTATTGATGAGTTATTTTTCCAAAAAATAGTTCACAATTCAGGCAAAAAAATTAAAATACAATAAATATAGTGAGAAGACTGTGGTTTAACTAAAGAATATAATGTGCCCCATATCTATCGATATCTATTAGGATAAATATTCAATTTATGAATATTACATTACCAAAATTCCATTGGTGATCACCCAACCAATACTTTAATATTTTTTAGCAAACTTGAAATAATTATGTGGAAGTGGGTTTTTATAATTATCTGTAACACAATACCAATAAATCTATTTTAGATTATAGATAATTGTTTTCAATTCTATTTCTAAAATACATACACTTACACATTAATATAATTTTTTCCATTTCCCCTATATAAAATTTTCATTAAATTTATTTTACAAAATTTATATAATACTTTACGGAACCTCGGAAATGTGCAACATAAAATATAGTATTAAAATATTATTCTCATGATTTATACTTTAGGATATTAGATAATAATATTTTCAATTTAACAATTATAATACATTTACTATATATTATTCATTACATTATTTAAAATGAATTTAATGGCTTCAAGGTCTTATATGATACCATCGTTTAAAATAATTTACAGAACTTACCACTTATAATAACTAATCACACAAAAACATGTGAATAAGTAAATACCACTAACAATAAATGATAATAACTAATAGTGATAATAGATTCTAATAATTAATAACAACTACTTACCATTTCTAAGAACAACTTATGGACAAGTTAGTGAACCTATTAAAACTGCTTTTAGAACTTACAATGTTTTTAATTTTCATATTTTGTATTAAATTTGGGTGTTTTTTATCATTATGTTCATATGTTCATGACGAATTGAAACAACCTTAGATAACATAACACTTATAATAAATTCTCATTTATAATGTGCATTATTTACCATGTATTCTGATGCGTGTTAATCATAATTGAATATTCACATCAGATCCCATTTTAAGAGTAGTAAACAAGTAAAGAGGGATAACAATGTTAGGAATCAACAAAAAATAATAATCACAACCACCCCAACCAAGAATATTTTTATCAACAAAATTTTTTTTTCATTATATTTTCCAATTGTTTTTATAAAAATTTCGAACCTTTTTCTCAAATTTTCCATGGGTCACTGACACGAGGGTATTGCATCCCAGTCGAAGTGACGTCCCATATAAGATCTGTATAACTAAATCAGCTGAAGGTTCTTTTAAATATGTAATGAGTGTATCCTTATTTTTTTAATTTTTTTATGTCAACATATATCTTAACTTATGGTATTTTTGTTTTTGGTTCTTCCTTTATTATCCTGTACTTGGAAAATGCCTCCCCAAACACAGAAATAGTAACATTGTCTAGAAATCCATTTTCAAAAACATATTTGTTATCATTTAACTAAAACCAACTATCATGGTACAAAAATTTCTATTTTTATTCATAAAATTTGAAAACTTCCTTCAATACCATATATTTAAATATATTCTTCAATCATATGGTTTTTCATTATAGTAAATTTATTTTAAGTTATTGAATTAGGAATTATTCTTAATTAAAAATGAGTGTCATTAAAAATTAAAAACAAATTTTCTAGATTATGTAATTTAATGTAGTGTTACTATATTGTATAATTTTGAAATATGTATATCTATTATTTGAGACTAGTGTCATTCCCAATGGTTTTTGGTCACATGTTAGATGATATTTTTTTTACGGTCACTAGTTCATCTAGTAAATTTTTTTATCACCTATATTTATATCATGCATTATGGATGTTATTTTGGTCATTGGTTATATATTATTTTTGTGGATACTGGATGGATAATCATTTTTATGGTCTCTTGTTAGATTATATTATGTTTTTTTGTTCACTTGATGGTATTTTTATACCGCGATTTATTGTTTATATATCATGAATTCAAATGAAAATAATTTTATAGTATTTTTTGTGTGATGAGAACGTTGCTTATGATGGTGCATGTCTGAAGATGATAGGTGGTGATTATGATTAGAGATGATTTTAGTGATTCTGAAAACATATAATTTTTGTCCACTATATTAAAATGGATGATGCTGATGTTGTTCATGTTCATTTGGGGGTTCCATGGTAGTGAGTTCCGATGTTTGTAAGAAATAGATTGCATATAATGTTTCATTGAGTTCCATGTAAAGTCTATTAGTTTTTGAACATTTTTGTAACTTGTTGGTTGGATCTTCTTTCCATTTCATGAATCATTAATGTACATTTAAATTATATTTGAATGTGTTTTTTCTGATAAAATATTGATTTTTTTGGCATTTCATAAAGGCTAATTTAATAATTACTATATAAAACTAAATTAATAAATTATACATAATAAATATAATAACATATTATATGTATTTATATTAATAAAAATAATATGAAATTTTAACAACATATATTGGAATAGAAACATTTTAAATATTATTTACAAGATGATATTAATTGTTTTTATTTTTTATAAATGTCAAAATATTATCAATAGATATAGTAGTATTATTAATTGGTTGTTAAATATTTTTACCAACATATATATTATTTGTTGGTATTAGTACAATTGCATCAAGATATTTTTATTTGTTTAAATAACATTTACCAACATAATTTTTAACAATAATTTAGTGACATGGTTATATATGTTTGTAAAAAACTTTTCATATAGAATTTTTCATTTACCAAAACAATATTATAATATTGGAAAAAGTTAAAAAAAAATTAGTTTCATCAATTTTCTTATACCAATGGATAAATATGTTAAATAATGGTGAAGAATTGTTGGAATCCATCTAGTGAAGACATGAAATGAAAAATGTATTCCTTCCATCCATAGAAATATCATGAGTATTTCAACTATTCTATATAATGTAATTTCATCAATCTTACATTGATGAAGTGATAAATTGATTTATATTTGTGTGAACATCTAATATACTACCCATACCATCAATTCTTAGGAAATGAAATAATAAGGTTCTTTTTCATCAAGGATTGGCTTCAGAAATATATAGATGTGGTTATATTAAGGACAAAGAAAAAGATATTATGCTTCAACCATGTAGACACCCTTATAAGTACACAAAACGTTTATCAAATCACATTGACTGACTGTCCATTAGTGATAGTAACAAAATGATATTTTCTATGAATCATTTGAATGTTTCAACATACATTATAATCTCATTCAAGTATGACCTACTCAATATTATAATGATCAGGATACCCAAGGATGCAGAAATATAGGATAATACCAATTTTTTTCCATACCACTGAATTATGGACAATGTAATTTATGAATGTTTCATCCTCATAGATTGGATTCAGAAGTATGTAGTTGAAGTACTGATGGAATTAGAATACTCAAATTAGTGTATATAGCATAACACTTTGAATGTATAATAGATAATAAAAGATGTGGAAATTACATAGTATTTGGCTTAGGTTCTTGTAGGATTCCATGAAGACTTTACATATTGAGACATATAATGGAATAAATCTGATCACAGTTTACCATGTATATAAATTCATAAGTAACTATAAAAAATACGTATATACACTATATATTTGAGGAAATATGTATGAATATACATATATACTATGTGTTGGATTTACTCGGGGAGTAACTTAGGTTCCCAGGTATAGTCTAATGACCTATAATATCAAGAAGTGGTACTATCCATAAGACTCTTAACATTTCAAGACATCATGATTGTCACTCAATATAGCGGGGAGACTCATTATGCCTGATGATTGAGATAGTTTGGCAAGTCCTCATAGCCAACACCTAGTCCAAGGGAATTTGGAATGTCTTGACCATCATCCACATAAATGGTGTGAGACCCCATTTGAATCAATAAACATAAGGGATAGATAATATCTAATCTCATTAAGTACCTTAATAGAATTCCATTGAAAAATATACATGGTCTAATAATAATTATAATATGAAATTTATTTTTAAATAATTTACATTCATTTATTCCCATCTAACCACTGTATCACAAGTTTTAAAACTTCATTATCAAATTATAACCTGTGATGTGGCATTTTTTCTAACTTTCATTTCATTAATTAAATCCATTTACATTATAAATATAATGAATTTTCATATAGTGATCAATCTAAAACACTTAGTTATTGTATGGTAAATAAACATTTATATAAATTTTTCATTTAATTTAACACACCCATGGGGTGGAAATTGATGAGGTCTACATACTCTGAATAATATTTTAAGGATATATGTGAATATCATAACATTGTTCAGCTAATCTAAAACAAAATATCATTATAAAGAAATGAATGGCCAGGTCTATATTGTGTCACATAAACAAATTCTATAAAAAATCTATTTTTTTTTTGAAAATTACATGAACACCTACGTAAGGTTTTTGGATAACCAGTCATCCAATATCATAACTTGAAATGAATAATAATGGAATAAATTAGAATAATATATTAATTAAAATAAAATTGGTAATATTATCTCTCACTAAAACATCTCAAAATAAGGAGAGATAAAAAGAACATAAAAAAGGAAGAGGGGTTGAGATCTTAACACTATAATCTCAAAACAACTTATAGTTGTCTAATAAGAGTCCGGACAAAAGATATTGATAGAAACCTAGGAAATGGAATATGAGATTTCTTTGTCTCAGGTAAAAATTAATTTAGAAAATAAAATATTGTGCTTTCTAATAATATTTCCTTCTTAATTATAAAAAATGACCTATGGTATTTACATGGTGTGTAAAATTATACCCCTTGAAATGCTTGGGTTTTTTTCTCATCCCTAGAGAATCATCGTTAATGATGTGCAAGGGTTATAGCCTGCTAAATATATGCAGAGGCCCGAAGCTTAAAATTCATAGAAATTACATTACTTTTGCGGAATATTTAATACATAACAAAAACAGACACACAAGGACCGTAATAGTTTAGTGTCTTTGGAAACTTGGAACGTAATCTTCTAATTGTGGTGAAAGATCTTAAACATCTCCGAAAAATATCTTCCACTTTTTGTTTTATTACAGAAAACCTTTCTTTTGATCATGGGGGAAAATGAAACATAAAAAGGGTGAGCTCAAATGCTCAGTAAGGGTATGAATGGATAAAATAAAACATACCATATACATTGGAACTTAAAAACATGAACATAATGTTTAAACATCAAAATCTTGAGCAACGACATAAAACATAAGACATAGATCATAATGGAACATAAACCATGATAAAATATCATGGGAATAAAACATTTAATTTTGGCATACATTAATCACATATAATGATTTCCATAGTATCCAAGGCATTTCTACCAAGACCATCTTAGTGGACAAAGTCCCTTTCTGAATCGAGTTCACTCCTCGTTCCAGTCCTGTAATACTGAACCGATTTAACCTGCCGTTCCAGCCATGTCTATCTCATGAGATATAAATCTTTACCCAATGCATTGTATGGAGATATAGGTCCCACCCATATCATAATGATACCATTCTTATGTGTGCCACAAAATCATAAACCATTCATCATAGCATAACCCGTGTAATAAAAAAATGGGATTCTTAAACAACATGACATCATAAAACAATTCATAAAAGATAAAGGAATTCATAAAAATAATTCCATCACAACATAATAAAATCAATGTAATAATATGGATAGAAACAGAACCCTTTATTATCTTAGATGTAAAATAATTTTGATAAACACTTGAACTCCATTCTTGAGGAAAATATCCTTTCTACTTCAAAAACATTTTCCTTTATTAACATGTCATAAGATTTTAAACTAAAATAAGGTGATTAAAAATAAACATGAAAACTTGTAAAGTAAGCCACTTGGAAATAATTTATTAAAAATCCATTCATGTTGTATGAGTTACATAAAACATTCTTCTCGTACTTTTGTCGGAAAAGTCAAAAAGTACCTCGTACGAAAGACGACAAAAGATTCCTTTCATATATTTTACTAAAAACTCACCAAAGGGTAAAATTGGATTTAAACAATTGTAGAAGGATAATATTACATATTTAGGAAACAAGTATGTGGATGATAAAATACACCCCATTAAATACCAAAGTATAAACAATCTCGGAAAAAAATGAGATTGTGAGATTTTCCCTTACCTTAGGTCTGATATGCTTCGTACGTATCCAAAACTCCTATATATTAATTTAAATAATGTCATTGACTTATTACAGAGTCATATTAATTGTTATGATATCATATATGTTTTACATATGACTTTATATTACACGTTCTTTTGTAAATTCCATGTTAAAGCAGTGTTTTGGGTAAAATCATTCCATTTATCGTATGTGTTTCGACTTGTCGTTTCTTGATATTATTACTTATATCCTGATTTACATAATTCCAGAATGTAAAACATGATTTATATATAATATATATTCATCATATACATATATATTATAGATTGATAAAAGGAATGAAACACACCGTTCATGGAGACTGTAGGCCGTACGTACGCATGAACGCTGTTTTCATTTTTTTATTGAATTGAATGAAACTAAATAGATGAAATACATATATATATATATATATATCTATTAGAATTATTATTTCAAATATTTCATTATTATTAATTATATAAACTTTATGATCATTCATGTATGGTTAATCATGGAGAATGAATCTCATCGTGTCGTGGAGACGGTTGTCCGTACGTACGCACGAGCGATGATATCGTTCCCATAATTATAGAATTGGAGTGGATGGTATAATATATCAGAATCAGTATGATGTTATAATAACCATATATAATTATTATTTACAACATTATACCCATCCATGTAAGGTGTTGGTGGAAAACAGATTACACCACGGCGTGGAGACGGTATTCCGTACGTACGCACGCGCGGTGATTTCATTTTCCGTAGGATGGATAGATGGTGAAATAGGGTTGTTTCATACTTATAATAACATATCAGTATATTAGTGATACATATGTTATTACTTCATATTGAAACAACTAAATAAGAATAAGTATAAGAAGAAATAAAGTTGAAAGAATCGGTAACGGACATTACCTCTTCTTTGAAACGCCTCTTTGAGACCTCCTCGTAGGGCACTAAAATTGGTCTTTGAAGAAGACCAGGAACACTAGGAGGTTTCTATGGAAGTGGGAATGTAAAATGGGCAGGGTTTGGCAGAGCTTGAAGGCTCAAATTTGTGTGAGGAGAAGAGGGAGGAGGTGCCCTTTTTTAAGGGAGGAGAGTGGCACCTTTGGAATTTTTAAAAATAATGATTTATAATAAATCTAACCCCTCTACAAAACCTCAAAAAATGACTCATATTCCAATTTTAGATAATATAGGGTTGTAATATCATCAACCAATTAAATTTAGACATGTTAGGAATTTATTTTAATCATTATCAACTTGATTTATCCTTATTTAATCAATTTAATTTTCTTTGTGGTAATAAAATTCTAAAATTTAAATTATAAAAAATAATTACTTATTTGTTGTGAATTATACATAATTGGATACTTTATAACATTTTCTACCATATAAATATAAATTTATAAATTTTAAATATTTTTGTGATTTTTAAACAATTTTATATTATATTATTTTTATAAAATAACAATATTGTCAATTTTGACACTATTCATTTATTTGAATTTAAATAAAATATATACAGAAGATATGTTCAAAATAAAAGCATTAATAGATTCATAAAAGGCCATATGTATCTAGAAAATTAGTTGAGAACATTAAATAGTTCATATAATATTTATTTTATTATTTGTAAAACCATTTATTTGGTTTATCTCTTAATAAAATAATTACTACATTATTTTTTGTATAATTATTTAATATACTTATTTTTAGCATAAAAATTTAAAATAAAATCCTATGAAGAAGATAAATCCATTACCTTTAACAATAATAATTTTAATCTAATTTATCATCTTCAAATCACAATATTTAAATTGTTATATTTATTAAATTATGAAGGTGACAACTTTGGCATCATTTAAAATAAAATAATATAAGTGTCATAATCATCTTAATAAAGATCCAAATGGCCAAAAATTCGGCCAATGGATGATTCCAGTTTATATAAACATTAATAATAAGTTTTTTGAAGATTTTTGGGTCTTTTGATATGTATTAATATATCAATAAAAACTATATTATTGATTTTTCACTAAATAAATAATTTCCGCATCCCTATTGTGTCAAAATTAATGATACTTATTTAATAACTAAATATTATAAATAAATTCATATAATGTAGATAATTTCATTATATTTCTGGAGACTTTTCATTTTTGATGTTTCATGAAGTTTATTACAAAATTAAAATTAATATAATTATAAGATTTAAGATAGTATCATGTTGTCACTTTCTTTGGGTTTAATAATAATTAAGTTATTTTCATGGAAAAAAGTCCATTAAATGATTCTAATATGACCCTTAGGTGATATGGGTCTACTTTTAGTCATCCAATAGAATTTTGGCAAGTGTTAGGGTAATTTTATAATATTATATTTACCCTTAATTACCCGAATTACCTTTAACTATGGTAAATAAAAGTTACCGTAGTTACTATTCATAATTCCCAAAAATAAAAAGTAGCTTATTAACATAATTTTGACCCACTGATTCCAAACATGGAATACATTTTTCCAAATTCAATACACAAAAGTTGCTGAAATTAAAATAAAATTAATCCCGTTGTTGGAAGAAAACAAGTTTTTCATTAAAACATTGCAAAAGATTGAATTGATTTAACCTACGAATTTAATGTAAAATCAATGCTAATGAAATAAATTATATTAAATGGTAAAAATATATTCTATTTATACTTTAAAACAATTCAATATTATAATTTAACCATATAAATTATTGCGATGAAAAAATTTGTTTTTAATTAAAATATAGCGTGTTTTTACTATTCATCAATATATGAAAGTTACCAGAATATTATGAAAAATTTATCCAAAGTAAATTTTTATTTCTTGATTCCAAATAAAAATTTTACTTTGTAAAATTAAACTTAAAAACATGTCAAAAACTAGATTTAAAGGAGGTTCACCATCAAAAGTCGGCAAAACATCATTTTTTGAAAAATACTTATTTTACCCGAAAAATTTATTTTGTTCTTATACCATATTCTAGAAAATGTGTAAGATGAATAATAATGTTATAAAATTAAAAATTAAGTTAATACTATTCATAATGGATAGTTCATAATAATATTATAATAATATATCATTGTTTAGTAAAACCCGGTATTGCATACAACACACGCTATCGAGGAAGGTCGCGATTCCGTGTAATGCAAGCCAAGTCAGGGTTGCGTGTTGTGAAAGAATCCTTCGTTGTTTCGTATAACAGAATCCAACCATATTTCATTTATACATTGAATATATATATATATATACTCAATGTTGCGTAGAATAACTATTATCAAAACTGTGTGTAACACGATCCAAGAATAGTGTTGCGTATACTGCAGGATAATACGGTGTTACGTATAGCGCAAGGTAATCTTGGTTTAGCATACAACAAAAGATATGAATGAAATTAAAAATAATATATCTTATAAAATCTCGGGTTATTACATTCTACCCCCCTTAAAATGAATTTCGCCCTCGAAATTCGTCCGGGTTATAAATGGATTTCTACTTGAATGATTCTTTAATTGAAACCCACAACGTAAAAAGGAATACCAAAATTATCCTTAAAAACTAAAGTATGAAATGTAATGGTTACCCAGATAAAATAATCATTGGGTTTCCACATAGGAGAACATAGGTGAAAATATGGATATGGAAGAGAAATATGACCATCATGTTCTGATAGAGAGTGGTACGGAACATGGCTATGAAAAATCCAACAATCACAAAGCCGTAGATTTGTGATGATCTAGGGTACCATCTGATTTTTAGGATATAAGGGCACTAGGTCAACATTTTTGGTTTTCAAGATCATTTCCCTAATGTGGACGAATTTTAATTAGAATAAATACATACTTTATTTTGGTACAATCTCACTGTTGTTCGTGCCTTGAACAATTTCCACTTCATCCCTTAAAGAAATGAAGTTAAATGTGATATTCGTGAAGTGTTATTAGATCATGAGGTAGAATGACGAGTCATTCCATCTGTCTCAAAAAAAGGTTAGGAAAAGTTATTAAATATACATAAGTCGATCTATAGTGAGATTAATCATATATGGTTCCTAAAATGGACTTATAATTCATTTATCATTCTAATTAATATAATAAAACTAGTTTCTACTAAACAGGGACTTCCTGTAGGCCAGTCGTATGCGATAATGGCCAGTCGCACTTCGGTTGTGGGTTCGATTCCCACAGCCTTGTCCGACACGATGGGCTGCCGCCCATCCTACAGGTTCTCCTTTTTCTAAAACAACATTACTATAACATCCCATCAATAATATCGAAAAAAGTTATATCCTTAAACAATACTATCTTATGTCCAACATAATCCATTCCAATCATTAGGCTTATCCAAAATACTTCTTTCCAAACTCATTGTATAAAGAGAATGATTACTAAAAAGGTCATATAACAAGCATGTGGATACTATAATTTATCCCTCATATATCATGTTGGTCACATTCCAGTCATGTGAATACCCTAATCATGTAATCTCTTGAAAAATTAATACCCATTGAATCTTAGTGTAAACATGAGTGCTGTCAAAATTTTACTCTTTCCACATACCAAAATCCTCATAATTCTATATACTTAATCCTTATATCAATCATGATCCCATGAATACTGTCAAACATTTCATTTTATCCTTATCCCATAATTATGCGCATATCATCTGCTTTCAAAAATATTTTAATCCCTTTTCATAGTTACTGGTACCATAAAATTATTGAAAACCACAATAGACTAATAAAAAAAATATTCTAATACACCATAAAAGTACCTCAACAACATTATTCTTGAATACCAATACATAAAAACTTTAATCCATCCTCTTCAATGATTTTCCTTGAATAAGTCCTTCCTTGATTTAGAAGTAGCGTTTTAGGTCAGAACATTGATTTGGGTAATGCCCATGTTTTCCACAAATAAGTCATTGAACTCCATAACAGTCTGTCACTCAATGACCCTTTTCTCCACACAGATAACATATGTCCCTCCATTTGAGGTATTCCTCGAGGTTTTTCTTCCCTTATATAGAAATCTAAATCTTCCTTTCTTTATGCTCCTCAACAAGCGAACATGCATAAAAGTCTATCTTCCTCTTATTTGATGAATTAGGCATACCACTAAATTTCACCTTGTCAATCATATATCGCGATGAATGATTCGGCATAATCACAATATCTTTCTCTATAGGCATTACACAATTGTTTTTCTCATAGTCACCAATTTGTCCATTGGATTCAATGTTAACCGAATTCCTTATGGTTCCCTCCACTGACTAAAACACAAAAAGAATTCCATGGGAGGAAAAAATCATACAAGGAAAATAACATAATCATAGAGTACCTTCTACATCTAACATCTTAGGTTTAATTCTATGATCGTTAGCGTAGTTCTATGACTATATCCTATATGTATACATAACCTTAGGGACATCCCTAGACATACCTTAGAAATATCTCTAGCGATTTCACTAACATTTTCGCATCCTAGTTTCCAAAGGTTGACTAAACCTTTCCTCTACTACCAACTGTAGAGGCCCGAAGCTTGACGTTCATGGAAATTACATTACTTTTGTGGAATACTTAATACATAACAAAAACAGACACACAAGGACCGTAATAGTTTAGTGTATTCAGAAACATGGAACGTAATCCTCTAATAGTGGTGAAAGATCTTCAACATCGCTCAAAAAGATCTTCCACTTTTTTTCCTTACCTAAAACCTTTATTTTGATCCTAGGGGAAAATAATACATAAAAAGGGTGAGCTCAAATGCTCAGTAAGGGTAATCATGGATAAAATAAAACATACCATATACATTTGAACTTAAAAACATGAACATAATGTTTAAACATCAAAATCTTGAGCAACAACATAAAACATAAGATATAGATCATAACGGAACATAAACCATGATAAAATAGCATGGGAATAAAACATGTAATTGTGGCATCCATTAAGCACAAGTAATGATTTCCATAGTATCCAAGTCATTTCTTCCAAAACCATCTTAGTGGACAAAGTCCCTTTCTGAATTGAGTTCACTCCTCGTTCCAGTCCTGTAATACTGAACCAGTTTAACCTTCCATTCTAGCCATGTCTATCTCATGAGATATAAATATTTACCCAATTCATTAGAGGGAGATATAGGTCCCACCCATCTCATAATGATACCATTCTTATGTGTGCCACAAAATCATAAACCATACATCATAGAATAACCCATGTAATAAAAAAATGGGATTATTAAACAACATGACATCATAAAATAATTCATATAAGATAAAGGAATTCATAAAAAAATTCCATCACAACAGAATCAAATCAATGTAAAAATAGGTATTGAAACAGAACCCTTATTATCTAAGATGGAAAATAATTTTGATAAACACTTGAACTCCATTCTTGAGGAAAATATCCTTTCTACTTCAAAAACATTTTCCTTTCTTAACATGTCATACAATTGTAAACTAAATGAAGTTGATTAAAAATAAAGTTGAAAACTTGTAAAGGAATCCTCTTGTAAATAATGTTTTAAAAATCCATTCATGCCGTATGAGTTAAAAAAACATTCTTCTCGTACTTTTGTCGGAAAAGTCAAAAAGTACCTCGTACGAAAAACGGAAAAATATTTCTTTCATATATTTTACTAAAAACTCAAAAAAGGGTAAAATTGGATTTAAACAATTGTAGAAGGATAATATTACATGTTGAGAAAACATGGATGTGGATGATAAAATACATCCCAGTAAATACCAAAGTATAATCAATCTCTGATAAAAATGAGATTGTGAGATTTTCCCTTATCTTAGGTCTGATATGCTTTATATGTATCCGAACATCATATATAATGATTTAAATAATTTCATTGACTTATTACAGAGTCATATTCATTGTTATGATATCATATATGTTTCACTTATGACTTTATATTACCCGTTCTTTTGTAAATTCCATGTTAAAGCAGCGTTTTGGGTATAATCATTCAATTTATCGTATGTGTTTCGACTTGTCGTTTCTTGATATCATTACTTATATCCTGATTTAAATAATTCCAGAATATAAAAAATTATTTATATATAATATATATTCATCATATTCATATATATTATAGATTGATAAAAGGAATGAAATACACCATTCATGGAGATGGTAGGCCGTACGTACGCATGAACGCTGTTTTCGTTTCCTTATTGAATTGAATGAAACTAAATTGATGACATACATATATATATATATAAATAAATCTATTAGAATTATTATTTCAAATATTTCATTATTATTCATTATATAAACTTTATGATCATTCATGTATGGTTGATCATGGAGAATGAATCTCATCGCGTCGTGGAGACGGTAGTCCGTACGTACGCACGAGCGATGATATTGTTACCATAATTATAGAATTGGAGTGGATGGTATAATATATAAGAATCATTTTGATGTTATAATAACCATATATAATTATTCTTTACACCATTATACCCATCCATGTAAGGTGTTGGTGGAAAAACAGATTACACCACGGCATGGAGACGGTATTCCGTACGTACGCACGCGCGGTGATTTCGTTTTCCATAGGATGGATATATTGTGAAATAGGGTTGTTTCATACTTATAATAACATATAAGTATATGAGTGATACTGATGTTATTAATTCATAATGAAAGAACTAAAGACGAAGAAGTAGAAGAATAAATAAAGTTGAAAGAATCGGTAACGGACATTACCTCTTCTTTGAAGCGCCTCTTTGAGACCTCCTCTTAGGGCACTAAAATTGGTCTTTTAAGTAGAGAAGGACCTCTAGGTTGTTTCTATGGAAGTGGGTAAGTGAAATGGGCAGGGTTTGGCCGAGCTTGAAGGCTCAAATTGGGGTTAGGAGAAGAGGGAAGAGGTTCCCTTTTATAAGGGAGGATAGGGGAACCTTTAGAATTCTTAAAAATATTAATTTATAATAAATCTAACACCTCTAAAAAACCACCAAAAATGACTCATATCAGAATATTAGATTATATAGGGTTGTAATCCCATCAAAAAATCAAATTTAGACATGTTAGGAATTTATTTTAAACATTATCAACTTGATGTATCCTTATTTAATCAATTTAATTTTATTTGTGGTAATAACATTCTAAATTTTAAATTATAACAAATAATTACTTATTTGTTTTGAATTTTCCATAATTGGATACATTATAAAATTTTATACCATATAAATTTAAATTTATAATTTGTAAATATTTTTGTGATTTTTAAACAATTTTATAATATATTATTTTTATAAAATAACAATAGTGTCAATTTTGACACTATTCATTTATTTGAATTTAAATAAAATATATATAGAATATATGTTAGAAATAAAAGATTTAATAGATTCATAAAAGGTAATATGTATCTATAAAATTAGTGGATAACATTAAATAGTTCATATAATATTTATTTTATTATTTTTAAAACCATTTATTTGGTTTATCTCTTAATAAAATAATTAATACATTATTTTTTGTATAATTATTTAATATAAATATTTGTTGCATAGAAATTAAAACTAAACTCCTATGTAGAAGATAAATATATTACCTTTCCAAATAATACTTTTAATCGAATTTATCATCTTAAAATCACAATATTTAAATTGTTATATTTATTAAATTATGAAGGTGACAACTTTGGTATCATTTAAAATAAAATAATATAAGTGTCATAATCATCTTAATAAGGATCCAAATGGTCACAAATTAGGCCAATGGATGATTATGGTTTATATATACACTAATAATAAGTTTTTTTTAGATTTTGGGCCTTTTGATATGTATTAATTCATCAATAAAAACTATATTATTGATTTTTCATGAAATAAATAATTTCTGCATCCCTATTGTTTCAAAATTAATGATTATTATTTAATACCTAAAAATTATAAATAAAGTTATATGTTGTAGATAATTTCATTAGATTTATGGAGAATATTCATGTTATATGTTTCATGAAGGTTATCAGAAAATTAAAATTATTAAAATTATAATATTTGAGAGAGTGACATGTTGTCACTTTCTTTGGTTTTAATAATAATTAAGTTATTTTCATGGACAGTAGTCCCTTAAATGATTCTAATCCTACCTTTAGGTGATATGGGTCTACCTTTAGTCCTCCAATATTATTTTGTCATGTGTTAGGGTAATTTTATAATATTATATTTACCCTTAATTACCCGATTTACCTCTAAATAAAATTTACCGTAGTTACTATTCATAATTCCCAAAACTAAAAAGTAGCGTATTAACATAATTTGGACCCACTGATTCCAAATATGGAATCCATTTTTCCAAATTCAATACACAAATGTTTCAGAAATTAAATTAAAATTAATCCCGTTGTCAGAAGAAAACAGGGTTTTCTTTAAAACATTGCAAAAGATTGAATTGATTTAACCTACGAATTTAATGTAAAATTAATGCTAATGACATAAATTATATTAAATGGGAAAAATATATTCTATTTATACTTTAAAACCATTCAATATATTAATTTAACCGTATAAATTATTGCGATAAAAAATGTTGTTTTTAATTAAAATATACCGTGTTTTTACTATTCATCAAAATATGAAAGTTACCAGAATAATATGAAAAATTTATCCAAAGTAAATTTATATTTATTGATTACAAATAATAATTTTATATTGTAAAATTAAACTTATAAAAATTTCAAAAACTAGATTTAATGTGGGTGCATCATCAAAAGGCGGCAAAACTGCATTTTTTGAAAAATACTAATTTTACCCGAAAAATTTATTTTGTTCTTATACCATGTTCTAGAAAATGTGTAAGTTGAATAATAATTTTATAAAATTAAAAATTTAGTTAATACTATTTATAACGTCAAGTTCATAATAATATTATAATAATATATCGTTTTTTAGTAAAACCTGGTATTGCGTACAACAGACATTATCGAGGAAGGCCGCGATTGCGTGTAATGCAAGCCAAGTCAGGGTTGCGTGCTGTGCAAGAATCCTTCGTTGTTCCGTATAACATAATCCAACCATATTTCATTTATATATTGAATATATATATATATATATATACTCAATGTTGCGTAGAATAACTATTATCAAAATTGTGTGTAACACGATCCAGGAATAGTGCTGCGTATACAGCAAGCTAATAGGGTGTTGCGTATAGCACAAGGTAATATTGGTGTAGAATACAACAGAAGATATGAATGAAATTAAAAATAATATATCTTATAAAATCTTGGGTTATTACAATATATATCCTATATTTAATACCCGCCATGTATTTGGACTATAGAGAAGCCCCATCCCCTATAAATCCATTATTCCAACATCAGAATTAACCCTCTATATGGTGTGGTCTCTAAGTTTACACCAAAAAGATGGCTCAATATGGTTATGATATAATTTAGAATGATTCATATCTATTTGAAAATTCAATTAATTACATATTGGTTTAAGGGTGTGATTTCTTATGATATGTATTGAATGTTCATTTCATGTAATGTATTATTCATGTAGGATGTGGTCGGGTTGTATTTTATGGAATTAAAGATTTTTTTTAATTTTTTTTAAATTTCTTATGAATAAAAGGGTTATAGAACATAAAAATACTAATGGTGAGAAACAATTTATATAGGATGGATCAAAAACTAGATAGGTTGAATTGAAGGTAAAATAATTTAATAAATCATTGTATTTTTACTCATATTATTATTATTTTTTATATTCACTATTGCATTTCGGTTTTATTCAATGGAATGAATATCGATAATTCAATGAAATAATGATTTTGATGGGTAATGTAATTATTTTCTTGATAAATAACCTAATAAGATTGGAGTCGGTGTACAAAATCCCATGTCCAAACTCACATGGCTCCCTTAGGATTTGAAACAAAAAAACTATCATTTTGATATCCTTAATGTGGAATGTGTGTAAAAAATAAGTTTTGTGTCCTTTATAAAGAAATTACCACACTTCTTCAGATTTTCTTCCATCCCAATTTTTATATATAAATGGGTCATCAAACCGGACAATATATATTTCAATATTTAGTGCTTGGAGAATGACAATTTTTTTATTTCAACATATAATTTGGATAGTGAGTATGATTAATGGTAGATAATCATTAATAAAAAAGGTATATTAAATATATTAACTCCATAAAATGATTGAATTATAATTATATATTCTTCAAAAAATACATTCTCAAAAAATTTCAAACAAAAATATAGAGGGAATTCATATATCCAAAAAAACATGGATGAAACCATTGATACATTTAAAAAAAATGCTAAAATACTTTTTGGGTAAGATTAATATTTTATATTTTTTCGTAAAATAAAAATTGATCGATTATTTAGTTAATTGAAACAAAGTCTCCAAAAAGAGTAATCTATATGATACATTGGTCAAAATAATCCAATAATCAAATGTGTACTCAAAGTAGTAATAGAAATAATAAACCCCAATTATTCTTGTGGTATTGGGGAGATGAAAAAGAAAATGGAATTTATTAGAAACAAAAATGACAAGGAATAATGGAGCAATGAACACTAATCTTTCCATTTGTCAAAATTTTTGGATGAAGCATAATGGAAATAGACATAATGGTATAGGTAAAAGATTATTTCTAGAAATATATGTCTATACAAAACATGAATACTAAATATATTTGAATATGTCAACCAATAAATTAGGTGAAATTAAATCTCATCCAAATAAACATCCCACACTCAAATGATTCTATTGTATGTTCTATAGATAATAAAATAATAAGAGATAAAATAAAAGAGTTAATGAAGGTAATACATGAAAATATCCTACAAAGATAGTGAATAAAGGGAAATCCAATGAAATCCCATGTGATTAAGAGTTCCATGAAAACTAATTTGTGAAAAGTACAATTATAAGACATTATATAACTAAGAATTATTAATTTGCTTCAACATTTTACCACTTCTTTTTGTCTATGGAATATTAAAAGAGAATTATATCAGAATCTCAAAGGATAAAAATTTCATTATAGATGAAAAATAATTTTGGTGTGATGATATCTACCAAATACAACATATTTTTTCTAGTAGATGTTTGTGGGAATGTATATCATGAAAAAAATATTATTCTCACATTAGGGAAATTTGAGGTCATCATAGGAATGTTATCACTACTACAAAACACTCCTTTAATGGCGCTAGAAAAGTCCATCATCAATGCTAGAAAAGAGCTGACAAACATAGAGTTGTTAAAAGGCCAAGGATTTTGTCAGTGCTAGCAAAGCACTGATAAAGGGTATCTTCAGTGAAATTAATACAGTTGATAAAGCATAATTTTATCAAATATTTTATATAGTACTGACAAAGAGATCATGTATTGGTTCTTAAGATGTGCAGATAAAGATTCCTTTACTGGGGCTTTAAAAATCTTGGATAAAAATTCCTTCATTGGCGCTTTAGAAAGAACTAATAAAGATACCATTATCTGCACTTTAGAAAGCACTAATAAAGGAAATATTTATTAGTGCATTTAGTATACTAGTAAAGGATCAAACTATAGTTCCTTTTTATTGAACACTACATCACCAGAAATTGGTGCAGTGTGATGAAACAGCACACTACATCACTTGAAAAAGATCATAAATGACCCAAATAAGATACGAAATCAAGACATTAATGAAATAAAATTTCTAATACAAATATAAGAAGAAAACACTAATATAGAATATGTTAGTTGCTTTTTCCAAAAATAAAGTAAAATTTTAGTATAAATGCACATTTAGAATCATACTGATCACACCATGAGTCAAATTGAGGTGTTCCAGATTACTACATGTCACAAATGACTTATGGATCATTTTCTTGAATCACTAAAATAATCTGAATATTTTTTTATTAGTTTTGAGTATGGGAGTTTTTTTATTAAAATTAATTACCATTTTAAATAAAAAGATGCACGTGGAGTCCTAAAAGTCATATTGTATGTCTTATTGGGGTGAATCTGATTCATGCACATCACAAATGAAATATGGTTCATTATCCAAAAGTGCCAAAACCAAACGAATGTGTTTTCTTGGTTTAGAGTATGTCAATTGTTTTTTTCAAAAAAAATATTATCAATTTTTAATAAAAATATTCACATTGAGTCATACCGGTCACACCATGCATAATATTGAGGTGTGTATGATTTTTAAAAATCTAAAATGACTCATGGATAATTTTCCTAAAGTATCAAAACATTTAGAATAAATTTCATCATTATTGAGAACACCATATTCATTATTGTACTAAAATTTCATTTTAAATTGGAAGCTTTCACATTTATCCATAATAGTGGAATAGTGTGTGGGATTTACATTAGACTAATTCATACACATAAAAAAGAATTATGAATCTTGTCCCAAATTATCAGGACAATTCGTTGCCATTTTTTCAGTTTTTAGTGAGTGACACATTTTTGTATTAAAATATCAATTTTAAACTAATAAAGGTTACTTGAAGTTGTACTGATCAAAACATGTATCATATTGAGGTGTGAATGATTACTAAAAGTACAAAATGACTGATGAATCATTATCCTAATGCACCTAAATAATATGAATTTTTTTGATCAGTTTTAAGTATTTTGAGTTATTTTTTCACAAAAATTAATTTCAATTTTGATTTAAAAGATGAACTTGGTTTCATACCATCAAAATTAGTATACGAGTGAGGGGTGGTTAATTTCTACATGTCTAAAATGACTCACGGATCATTTTCATAATGTATCAAAGAAATCTGAATGTGTTTCCTATTTTTCATGTTGGCATGTTGTGTTTTTTACTAAAATGACATTATAAAATGGAATCTAGAATATAAAGCCATACGGGTTGAATCATGTGTGTTTTTTACATGAGTGTGATTCATACAAATCATAAATTAAATATAATTTAATGTCCCAAATTATCAAGACATGTTGTGAAAAACATTCATCAATAAGCCACCTAAAACAATTGAATAATGTATCTTATCTTAAGTGAAAAGTGTTGTGTATAAATTTAAAAAAAATTCTCAAACACAATCATGGTATGATCCTCATATTACATAATTTCCCAAAAAAAAAATTATTTGTAATACAATGCTTCTTATACTCCCTCTCCTTAGTCTCCAACTCAGTCTTCGCCTCGGTCTCCACCCCGGTCATCGCCTCTTGCTGCTCCTCCACGTCGGTCTCCAAATATGACTCTACCTCTAACTCTGTCGCTGCCTTCACCACTGCCTCCACCTCTGCCTAAACATCTTCCTCCAACTCCACCATCACCTTCATTATTTCCCAATAATTTTTTTGTTTATAGGTCTATGCATTTAAACAAATTTATTTCCTTCGTTATAATTCTCTATGTGAAATAGATAAAAGATAATATATCAACAGTCGAACATTAATAATTCACACCCCAAATATCTTTCAATGTTCGTAACTCAAACCAGATCACAAACATTGCATATAATCACCTAAATTTATTTTCATGATACATTATGAAAAAATTTATGCATCCCACGGGTCTCTAAAAAATTTATTTCCACTCACGAGTAACTAGGTTTTCGATAGACTAGGTAGTTCTGATAAAATATAGACAAACAAATGATTATGAAATATAGTTAATGAAATTTTAGTTTCCTATTCGAGGATGCTGGTATTTTCATGTTTTTGGATTTCTCTCATAAATTTGATAACATAATATCCAAAATTGGTGTTCTTATCTTGTTTTATTTACGGTAGATACTGTGACTATAACTATTAAATTGATTTTAATTTTTTTGGTTGTTAAATCATTCTATATATACCGTATTTTGTTTCCATTTTTAGTAATCCATAGGATTTATCCCTTGAGACATCAACTTCATTCCATGATCTATCTTGTATTGAGAGACCACCATGTCTTACAGAAATTATTGTTAAAACATAGATTGAACATATAATTTTATGTTTATCTATTAAGTGTTGATTTTAGTGTATTACATATTCACAATACACATCCCGTGTGGTCGATTGGTTTCATATCCTGGAATTGGATCCAAAAAATAAATATTCAATGTGTCTATATTGACTTCCCTCAGTATCCAGTGCATCCAAAAAAACAAAAACAATAATACAATGAAAAAATTAAAAATATATTTTATGTGAATAGATTGTAGAGTTTTACCTAACAATTATATGCATAAATTATCTTATTTTGTTTGATTATTTTTTGTTAAACAATTAAAGTAACTGAAATATGTTCTTATCAATTGGTTCTTCATTCAATATATGTTCAGATATAGAAAGGATACATGGATTAACGAATCCAAATATTTCTTCACATGATATTTTATTTATATAGTTGTGTAATAAAATTCTATACACAAATATGAATATTTATTACCTTTAAAACAAACATATTAGCTCACTAATTGGACATATTTATTAAAAAAATGTACCTTATGTATGTATATAAACCTGATATTCCCAACCATTCGTGCTTGAGAATATCATTTAGAGTCTCGAGACAAATTTCATCTATGATGGAATCTCCAAATATTCCTTATTCATATTCAATGTAAGACATAGTTTTATCTTTAAAAGTTGTCTCAACATTAAGTTGTAATGATAATAAATGTTTCTCTAGAACCGGTGGGTATAATGTACTCTCAGGTGGTTGTTTTGTTTTCTTAATTGATTCACTAGATTTCATTGATTCAACATTATGTTTCCCCACTTCATTTTACAACTATAATGTCATTCATCAATTCAGACCAGTTATCATCAAATATTAAAAAAATTATAGTTTTTTAATGATTTGAGACATGTATCTTTATATGATTAGACACACATTCTATGAAAGCTCCAATAGTAGCTTCGACTGTTGTAATATCCAAACCATCAAGTAGAGAAAAAATCTTAACAATTGACTCATAAGATACCTCAATTCCCACTCTCACATGATCTTTTGGTACATCTTGATTATGTAGTTGGTCTCCCATGATATTATACACTATACCAATCATAACACGTCGGTACGTGGGTCTTGAAAAATACAAATCACATAAAAATATACCCTATAGAATTTTAGTAATATCATGTTATGTGAAGTTATTTGATTCACAATTATGAGAAAGTGTATGCAGAAAATTTATTACCATGGGTGAGGTATATAGTGGGGGGAATGATTTGTATCAGATCTTGTGGGATCATTTGGTTTATGTGTATATCTTTACTCCACTACTGGTTCACTTTTATCCTTTCTTATAAATTGGTCCACACAATAATAGCATGTAGTGAGTCTATTTTTATCAATAATCATCTAATAATATTGTATGTATCTTCATGTGGGTTTATATTTTCAAAATATTTTTGAGGAGAGACTCTAGAACCTAATCCTCTAATACCACCACATTGTTTAGGTCGCTTCAATGATAGTTATAGTAGACTATATTCTTGTATGATCATTTCTAATTCATGTGTTTAAAACATATAAAAGAATATGAAAAAATAATAGATATTTTTATGTAATATTTTTATAAATCCTAACAAATTAAAATTATTTTATACTTATACATGTTTCCCGTATTGATTTTTTTTCATCAACAAATTTACCCTCTTTATTTACACAAGCATCTTTCTATAACACAAGACATGGGATGGAAGTGGCTTCGAATATTGAATCATGAATTTGAATATAAACAAAGGAACATTTGTGGTTTCATATCAAATAATTAATCTTTTATTTTTTATTTAAAATACATATCAAATTAATCTCTGAATATGTTAACCCCATCCTTTTTTGCAATAGGGGTATGCTGGTTTTTCTGTACATTATTTATTTTATGCAATTTTTTCTATTACATAAATTAACAATTTTAAATCATCTTTAATAAAATAAATAATTTAAAATAATATATTATCGACTATAATATAGTTGAAATGATTTCTCATTGCGATGATTGATGAAAGTAGTCCAAGGTTCTTACTTTATAATGAGTGAATAAGTAATTAGTGGGTGGGTCTTATTTTCGCCTTGATACCCCTGAGCTGTAACTTTTTAAGAAGAGTATTTAACACTTTATGGGCTTTTCCAATGGACAATAAGTCATATTTCTTAAATAAATCTTCTAAAATAAATAATTTATGCAACGAATAATAAATATTAAATCAATGTTTCATTATATTTTTTTAGTAAAATAGTTAATGTTTATTATAACATTACCATTATATATGTCGAAAGTATTCTCTTCATTATAGGTTGGATATTTCTACATGAATCTATTTTAATCAACACATTCACTCTCATTTTTACCAAAAGGTAACTAATGAACATTGAATTTTTGGGGTCAATAGGTTGGCCACATTGATTCCAACTAACCTAAAATTTTATACCCTGAATTATTACCAATTTTATTCATCACTCTGATGTAGAATAATTGTTTTTTTCCATAAACATGTTGTTTATACATTAATAATTTTGTAGTTTCATCATCAATAGTTTATTCTTCCTTAAGATTGGTAATATCATCTTGTGCATAGGACATTGTCTTATTGAGTAGTCAAACATTTAATTTTTCTTCAATAATATTAATACAATAAAATACATTCATAAATGTCCCCATGTGAAGGAATCCTGTGGGAAGATTTTTAGTTCCTTGAATAAAGATATAATAATCCAACACTATATAAAAAATAACCTCCACTACCTATATTGAATATGTCCTCATATGATACTTGTCTTTCATATCATGATGATGGTTTGGAGTCCCTTTTAAAAACTAGCCTTCCTCATATCATCATGGTTCCAATGACCCTTGATGAAACACTTCTCAAACATGTATTATTGAATTGTGTTTTTTAATATTAACATACCATATTTTGGGGACATACACCTGTGATGATTGAAACTACTCTTACCAAAAATCCATCACATGATCGTTTTCGATGACTACTATAAAGCGTTGTTGAAGAGGCAAAAAAATAGATGGGGGTGAGACTGAAGAAAAAAAAATGAAATAATAACTGTTTGGGATATGAAACTAGAGCTTAAATTGAGGTTAAAAAAACCTAAATGAAATTTTAATTATGGATTATAACATATTACATTACAAAAATGGACGAATGAACATTTAAATCCATATTCCTTCCAATCATAGTAATTTACATCCAATAACAAACATTTATTATTTTCCACATCCTATGAAATGTTTCTTTCTTTAAAAGGTATCAAAGGAGACCCAAAATTATGTTTTTATTGATGTGTGGTGGATGATAGATCTTGAAATCCGTCCATTTCTCTAGGATTTGATGTGATAGTATCCTAAAAATGATGTTGAAATACGGTCGGAGAGCTATCCTCATTGTGGGAGGAAAACCATTGAGATTTAAATTAGATGACTCATAATAGTACTATTCTTGTCCAAGTATGCTAAACCATGGAGTTGTAATAGGATCCTATGTGACCACACCCAAAATAATAGTAATTTTTTATGAAGTATTTTCAAAAGTAACTGAGTGCGTCATAGAAGAAAATTAATATCATGAAACCAAAAAAATCATTCATTATGTTTTGGTTAATATTTCGATGTCATTTTTTGTGTTCCCATGTAGTAGTAAATTAGGAGGATGAAAGGCTAAAAGATCTGAACAATGTTTTGGGAGATGTGGTATTAAAACCCATGAGAACATATTTGACAATGATTAATGAATAAAATCCGAGAATGAGGTATCTCATCAAGGATCTTTGGATCCATAATGATAAAAGGAAGGCTAGTATGAAAAGGGAGTCCAATCCATCATCAATATATTAAATGAAATCAAGATTCTCATGATAGATTAAATAATGTTAGTGAAGGTAAGTTGTACTCCAATATTTATGTATTATATCTCTGTTCATGATAGAAACAATTTTCATGCATGATGCTTAAAATTATGGACATTTATGCCTAAAGTGTATTGTATTGTTTATATACATTAACAAAATGAATCTTTATTTAGAAAACCTTATTTAGAAAACTCATGGTCTATTTTTATGGAAATTTATTTATGTTGGACATGACTATTATTTGTTTTATGCTTCACTAAAAATAGTGGATGGAGATACAATTAACAACGGTATCGTATGATGCTGGAATGAGTTTATAAAGCAAGGGTGACATTGAGTAGGTACAAGTAATGGAGAGGGAGAGAGATATCAGATACTTAAGAATAGAATTAATATAAATTACTCTTTTTCTATATGTTAATTTATAGAGAATATTGATGTTAATAACATTATGAATATTTTCTAATCTCAATCTTAGATGAAATATAAGATACACATAAATAAATAATAGGAAACTTCTATTTCCTAAGACCATAGAAAATAGTATAATGTACTAGAATTGTACCTATCACTATAGAAAAACTATGTATAGAAAAATATATAGACTAATCAGCCGTAACTAATCTACCAACCATATCAAAAAACCCTAACTAGATGGAATATATCAAAAGAACCATTAAGGGTTCCCCAACTAACCACATCGATAGAAATGTTTCACCTCAAATAGGAATTAAGTATTAAATTTTACTGGGAACTTACACTGATTGAATCACTCAAAAATTCTCCTCAATTGAAGAGGAATTAAAATACCACCAATCTAATGGCCTTGAAGAAATAAATCATACCTGACCTACATTCGAAATCAATTCTATCCACTCAAGGGTTACCCACCTTCCAATTTTTTATTTTTTTATCAACCAAAACATCCGTACAATAACATAAATCATTTTAAAGGGTCCGTTTTTTATCTTACACTCAGTATAGATAGAGATGTTTTTTACTCGTATAAAAAATTGAATATATTAAATGAAATCCTAAATATATTATTATGATATATTACCTTAAAATTGTAGAGGAACCATAGATACTATATGTTCCCATCATTGAAAATGATACCACATAGAATGAAGTATATCTATAATTAAATATATTGAATTAGGATCAATATAAGTTCTAGTATACAGAGGATTTCCTTTGGATCCTTCCTATGAATAACTAGGGGTCTGAGTGGTGACATATTCTATATTAATGCAGAGATTTACATAATTTTTCCATTCCAATAAACAATAATATTTCAGAAGTAGGCACAAAATAATCTATAATAAATGTGAACCCTCTTCTCATACCACTCATTCATTTAATTTTTAATAAGTCCTTTTATACATTAAATACAATTTAAATGATGTTAGAACCATTCTTTTAAATATATGCAAGAAAAAAACTAATTGTTATGATAAAGGGGGTTACTAAATAAACTCAATCAATTAATATGTTATATAAAACTAATAATCACTAATAATTAAATAATAATATGCTATTTATTTAATACTAATGTTTCTATTAATATAAATATTGAATTGATTGTAGAAAATAATTAAACAAACACATATAAGAACCGAGAAATTTATATATTCTTACCGATTCCTATACATATCAACTCCAAATAATGCAAGAGACTTTAGAAGATTTTTCAAGGAAAAAATAAACAAAAAACAACCTAGACCTCATATGGTAACTCAAGTATCCAAGATAATTATGCTATCCAGAAAAATTTAAGGATTATGTATTATGTTTGGAATGTTTTTTATTTTGGATATAATCAATACCAATATACATAGTTTGACTCTAATTCGATTTTTTATCATTTCTTTATAGTATACCCAAATTGTTCCCAATTTAGGTAAGAACATCACCTCAAACACACTTCCCGATCACTATAGTCTTTTTTCAAGGCTAATGGATACAAATAACATAACCATTGTAGTAGCGTGTGGTGAAAAATCTATTTTATTTATCCATATATTCCTATAAAAAAATATGGACTGACCATATGATATGAAAACATCCTTCAATTTCATAGAAACCATTGCATACGGAGGAAAAGATGAAATAGAACCACTCATTGTATTTCAGTGGTGAGGAGATGAGATGTAGGGTTCTTCATGGTAAAAAATAAATGGAAACACAAAACACAGTACCGAATAAATCAACAAAGACAGAGTAAAAGTAGAAAATAAAATACATTTTATTATATACTTGATACGTCAGAGGGAATGTAGAGGAGTCACACTGACAGTAGAGTAGTTCCACGAGATCTTGAAAATCATGAGTGATTGAGTCACAATCAGGGTTCTTTTAAATAGATCAGAGAAAAATTTCACAACAAATTCATAAAAGCGATGATAAATATCCCTTTTATCAGTTCTAAAATGATAAGTGCTAATAAAATGGATATTTATCAGTTTTTTTATTGTAAAAAATGTTACTTTTTAGTAGTACTAAAAATCACATATTAATATTCCTTTTATTAGTGCTAAAATTTTAGCTCTCACACAAGATTTGTAATTTTAAATATCTGATTAAATTTATTCTATTTTTACAATTACAGTGATATATATTATTATTCTTCATTATTATATAAATACTAATTTAAAAAATAATATTTATTTATTTATAATAATTATAAATATATAAAATAATTATACATTTATGAAAATATTTTTTTATAAATATTTATTTACAAATATATTTTAACACTATTTGTGGATATATAATCTTAAATAAATGCATCTTAAGAATGAGTGAAATTGAATAATCCGAAATGAGTACACTTTAAAAATAATGAAAAATTGGATAAGTTTTATTAATTAAATGTAAATAATTAATCAAATATGGATACACACACACACATTGAAAATAGTAAATCATAGTAAATAAATATATATAAATAAATAATAGAAAATGATAAAAATAAAAAAAAATTAAATATGAATACCCTAACTCTAATACTATTAAAAATAAATAAATAAAATTTACCAATTAAAAACATAATATATCATATTATAATGAAGAATTCTAAAATATATTTAAATTTGAATAAATTACATAAATACTATGCGTATGTGTTTTTATATATAGCGTAAATATATTTGTGTGTGTGTTTGTATATATAAATGCATTAATTATATATATATGTATGTATGTATGTGAATTCAATGTAACCCACAACGTCTGATATATGTTAATATAAAATATAATTTTTTATTTAATTTATATTATTTATTTATAATTATAATTAATGCATATATATATATATTTTACTTTTTAAGTATTATTAATAATTGTTTCATTAATAAATATCTAAATAATTTTCTAATTAATTCAATTTTAATTTTTTTTCAGTATTAAAATTTATTCATTTTTTATATCTATATTTAATATATAATATTTTTTACTTTTATAATCTATATATTTTAATATTAAACTAATTCATTTTTATTATTAATTATTTAATTAATAAAATGATTAATATTTTCTTCATTTACTCATTTTAATTTAATATTTGTTTATTTGTTTCATTTTATTCATTTTACATATCTATATATTTAATATATATTATTTGTAAAAATTTTAAATTTATACATATATATATTCAATTTATTAAATTTTACCCCTAATTATTTAATTATTGATATTGTGGATTTTATTTATTTATTTGTTTAATTATTTCATTTTATTGTGATCCTTTATCAATTTCTAAAATAACGCACTGATAAAGGTTCCCTTTTAATAATCCTAGAAAAATATCTGATAACGGGTGCCCTATTTCGGTGCTTTTAAAGGATTTTTTTCTAGTACTTACCATCTCTATCAACATTGATCCCATATTAATTAATAGGAAAACTAAGTCACATGTCATATCTTGAATAATCCAATGACCATATATGTATTTAATTATTTCTCTGATCCCTTTATGGAAATAGCTTTAAATAAATGTATCTCAATACCCTGTTTTGGAGGATATTTAGGTCAAATTTTCCAATAATAACATGATAGTGGATATATGCATATTGTGTGGAATTATGATTGGGAATGTTTAGAGAGATTCCTAGTCTTTCTCATTATTATGGGATTGTTTTTTTATTGAACTCATACCTTCTGTTGTGATAATAATAAAGATTCCATATATAATAACCAGGATTAAATTAGAGAAATTAAAGAAGTGACTATATGGAATTCATGATATGGAATTCATACACTCGTGTTCATTTCCATGGGATGAACCAATATCCATTATTATGAATAACGATAGATATATGTGTCCTTGTATTGATAATCATGAACATAAAAAATAACAAATCACGAACAAGTATCTCTTACCATGTATTGAATACATTTTTATTAGTTTTAAGGGACAAAATACATCTTAGAGATTGAACATTGATCCCTATATTATCAATTTTGGTTCAAAAGGGATGATATATCAAATAAAAACTCCCATAAAATATTTCTTCATTATTAATTCACTGTGATTCCACTCAGAATCATAGAATCACCTCTATATTCATGGATCTAATAAATAGAGTTTTTAATTCCTACATCAACCAATTTTTTGTAGTCATTATATATCTTTTGTAACATATTACAAGAGCATGAAAATCTAGGATGATAAAACTTGGACTGTTCTAAAACCCTGATAAAGGGGAATATTTATACCATATTTTTCATGTGTGAATTCTAGATTAAGAAAATACCATTAATGGGTCATGTAATCATGATCTTAGTTATATATAGGGATCTTCCAAATAAAATAGTGAATAAATAATGTCTTGGACCAACCAATTTAATAGATATATATAGTTCTCATGGATTTCCAAGATTCTATCAATGTTTTGGGAGAAAATTATCTTGATGGTCTAATCCATTTACTATGTTATCTCAAACGGGTACCAAGTTTCTTTTGATACATGTGTATGATGAAAATTTCAATGATGTCATGATTAGGTTGGTCACTATAACAACACTCGCACTACCTTTTCAGCTAATAAGGGTTTATAATATACTATAAGGTATTAAAGAATGTATTGGGATGTTTCCTCATATAGAATGTCATACTGGTTGCATATTCCTCACATAAATTAATGATATTTGAGAAAATTTATTCAATATATTATTTAGATCTAGTAATTGTCATATTTAAATTTATGAAATATATAAAGTGTCTCTAGGTTTGAAAAAGCTAAATTTATAATAATTACATCTAATTATTTTCTATATTCACATATAAGGTGTGGAACATGATCCGAAGTAAATGGTTTGTGTTGATGAAAGGATATAACTACTCAATAAATTACCATCCTGAAGAAAAGGATGATGAAACATTTAATGCAATGGATCATGTAACCTAATATATGATGAAGGTTTAAAGAGACCTAATATTAATGGAATTATATATTATAAACATTTAAATCCTAAGGGAAGAGGTGAAATATCATCTTTATCAAATGACTGGTCAATCATTTGTCCAAGTAATGAAAAAGGAAGCATTGACATAGTATTTGGGAGCTATATAATAAGGAATGAATTATTTCAGAGTTTCACATTGATAGTAATGGAACTATATGATTTTTAATGAAACTTTTATTCCATAAATAATAGTACTAATTTTGTAAATATTTGATAACACATATATCATTATTCTCTATCCATCCTTGAATCAAAATTTCATATAGAGATCTCAAAAATAATTTTAGGTGGGAAAATATGAACAAGAATATTGAATCAGGATGATTGGTATGGTATAAAGTTAATGAGGAATTACAGAAGAATAATGGGTTGATTCATCCATTAACCATACCTATGTGGTAATGGTAAAATTGAACCATGTATTTTTTTATTATACTTATTATGAAATATAATGGTTATAATTACATTTGGGTTTTTTTATCTCTTTTTGAAGTCAAAAAAATAATTTCTATTATAGATGATTTTAGGATTGATCAACATATAATGATATATATAATGTATGTTCTGAGGCTTCCTGGAGTACCACTCTAAATATTATATGATTGAGATATGATTCTAAACATGATGTTTTTAAAACCCATTAACATGAATTTTAAACTAACCATGTTTTAGCAATATATGTCATCATTTTATTGATGGTCAATTTTAATGGACCATTAAAAATCTTGATAATATGCCGAGATCCTATTAAATGAATTTAAAAGGAGTTTGGGATCAACACCTTCCATTAGTAGTGATATTATAAAAAAAACTTCTATCATTCAAATGGGACCATATGAGGATATGTATAGAAATAGGATTATAAATTAAAAATGTATTGTTTAAGTTTGTGAGTGTAAAACAATGGCACCAAATTTACTACAAAAATGGAAGAAAATATTGAAATAATTTATTATCACATTAATAATATTCAATTTTCATAGAAGGTATTTGTTAAAAAATTTCTATTAGAATTTTATATTGTAATAGAAGATAATTTATTCCTTTCAATATCACTGTGGAAGAGGGTTATGTAATTCAGGAAAAAGTGAATGTTTATGACTATATACATTGTCCTTCCAAAAATCTATTAATATATGGGGATGGTATTTTATAATCTTGATGTTCAATAAAACCCCTCCAAAGTGAAATTATATTTCATGTATCATTTTAAGGGACTGAACTCTTCAACCTATACAAAGTATTGAAGTCAGATGTAGCACAACAAGAAGATGACATATGTGTGGATGGATAAATTGTAGAAATCGAAATTCTTTTTGTTATATTACTGTGAAATAGTATCATTAACATAGTTAAATTTATATGGAGGAATATGTGCTTAAAGATATAATGTGGGAACCCAAATATGTAATTAAGAATAATTAACTGCATTTATTTTCATTGTAATGATGACATTTTGAGTATGTAATTCCTTTAATAGTGTAGATTGTAACACCCCATGATTTCACTTTTTATTTTTTGCCTTCAAATTTACAATTTTGAATATCTTTTTTTGAAGAAAAAGATAACTAAAACAAACAACGATCCATTTTATTTATTGTAAATATTACAGTGATATATAAACAATACTGTATTGTGAGAATGAAATATGAATCATAATTAATAATATTAAAAAAGGAAGAATAGAAAAAGTAAATAAAAATATCATGAAAATAAATTATATTTACTCATTATAATCCATAGAAACCATAACCAAAAATTAATCATCAGAAAAATAGTATAATGAATTAAAAATATAATATAAATGTTTTTAGAGAAGTAAATGAATATGATGAATGATCCTAATAATTTGTTGAAGGTTATTTATTTGAATGAAATTTGACCATTATATATAATTTTATTAGATATATAGCCATTGGAACAATATTCTTTCGATATATTGTAAACTAATATATCTAATTAGTAAATTGGGTCATTGAAAATAAAAAAATTATTTTTGAGTGAAATAAAATGATATTATTTAATTTCATTATTTTAATACAAAAATATATTTTTATATGCAAAATATTAGTATTACTCTTAATAAATTATTTTTTTTGGATTTAAAGACTTTAATATAAACTTCAATAAAAATGGGTTGATAAAATTATCTTTTGTATAAGATGAATAATTAATTTGTATAGGATGTGTTTAAAATTATTACCTTTTTAAAAAAACTTATATTTTTTAAAGAACTATTTTTAACGGTAATTTTTATTTTCATATTAACAACTCAAATTTAAAACTTTTATGATTAATATAAAATAATTATGAAATTAATTAAAAAATATATTAATACGAATTCAATTTTAAATTGAAATTATATTATATAAAGAAAACAGAAATTCACATAATTAATTTTTCTATGAAAATAGTTTTTTACATAAATTGTGTTTTATTTTAAAAGTTTCCTTTATAATATTTAGATATTTAAAAAGATTCAACGGATTTAATATTTATACTCAGACCATAAATATTATATATGGAAGTCAGTTTTCTTGTTTGGAATATAAATAACTTATCAAGGTACAAATTGAGTTATATGGATTAGGTGAGGTAAAAAGGGGTTAAAATAAGATTTAATGGAACATAATATAATGAATTATTATCTTTAAAAATGTGAATGAGGGAAATATTGAAAAAAAAATTCAATATGTGTTCTTTTTTTTTAAATTCATATCCAATTTCCTTTTAAAATAAAAATTATACATATTAAGAATGGAATATTTGTGGTAATTCCACTCAAAAATCATCTCTAAGTGGAACCAATTTATACCCCTTAAAAACCACACAATATATTAAATTATCTATTGAATATCATATCATTTAGTCTAACCCAAATCTATTATATTCTTTTTAAAGATAAGGCTCAGAAATTCGTATACATAATCCTCTATTATAAAGGAACCCATGTCAAGAATGAAAACTTTTTTAACTAAAAATCAATGTTCTTCTATAGAATTTTCATTTAGATCCTCATCAAAACACTTTATAAATAGTATCCTATATATTATTATATTCTATTAACATAATTATTATTATTAGAAAATGAATTTTAAATTATATAACACTGAACTCTTACCCCTCCACTAGTATGAAATTTTCTTATTTGATGCAGTTTAACCAACTATATGAAGGATGTTATAACAACAACCACATTTTAAAAATAAATTAGCATCATTTAATTATTATTGTAATATAATATATATTGGATAGATTTTTTTCATTAATATTTTTTTATAAATTTGGAACAAGAATTAAAGGTCAATATTAAGAACCTCACTATTAACAATAAATATAGTAAAAAAATGTTCATCATTGTATCAATTCTCATGAACCATACCCATAATTTACATCCAATTAACATTTGTGGGGGTAATTAATTTTTAATTTCTAATTAAAAGACCATGGATAATCTAATAATTATGAAAATTCAATCAATTAACAAGGACCAAAATCTCCCCAATGAGACTTAAAGGAAACAATAAAAATAATTAAAATCCTGTTATGAAAATAAACAATAACTGAATAATTTTTTAGTGATTAACAAGTATAGTTAAAGAGTATAAAATTTAATATATATGAATAATGTTATAAAAATACAAATTATTTTGGTTATATTTATTATAGAGGAAGATCATGTTCCTTTATTGTAGTCGAGAGTAAAGGTAATAGTTTACAAATCGATATCATGTCTTTTATATAATGGTATTTGGATTGAATTGTAAAAAATTTCTTATGACATTATTTAACAATATCACTTTGAAATATATATATATATATATATTTAACATATATTTTTTAAAAATTTATACTCTTATCTCAAAATAAATTTTCTTCTCTTATAGTTATTTATGAGATTTACATTTTTTCCATTATTTCAACCATTGGTTCATAATTCAAATGAATGTCAAATTTTATGAATAACCGATCCAATCAATTATTTTTTGTTAGGAAACATTATCTTCAAATTACATATTCTATATTTTATATATGTATATCATTATTACTACCTCTTTGATTGATTAATATAAAAAAATATTTTTTTGTTATAGTTATTTTCTACAAAATATGACTCTCATTAATAAAATATGAAAATAATATTATGTTTTTAATATTTTCCACATGAAAAACTTTTCATTAATTTAAAATATTTTTTTCCTTATTATAAATATTCTCTTTTTTTATGGGCTTACAATGAAATTCCATGTTTTTTGTAAATATTCATTTCAAAATAGAAGTTCTCGTATGAGAAGTATGTGTTTGTTAGTTATTCAATGTAATGTTATAATGATGTATAAAATTTGTGATCATATATATTGACATCATTTAATAATTATTTTTCGTTAATGTGGATATTATAAATTCATAACATCCTCTTTATTTAACTATATGCATTATGATTATCTTTTTTTAAGTTTCTTCAATCATATTTCATTACATAGGTTAACTATGTGACAATGTAATTGTTAATTTTTTAATATTCATGTTGAACATATATTTAGTTTTTTCATTATGTTATTCGTGGGATGAAAATTATATATTCATCCAATTCATTTTTAGAGAATAATATCCTAAAATAATTGGTGATTGAAGGTAAAAAACCATAATGGACATTTCCTACTATGATTGGTGGGACCAAAATGTTACATCCAACCAATGCATTGAGTAAAACATTATATCACATTATCTGAAATGTCAATGATTTGGTAAAAAATTCAATATACTATTGGAATCAATAAATTATGTGATTATGTTTATGGTTGTGAACCATCACATAAGAAATTATAACATACACTTCTATATATTTCAAATTCTTATACCCGTGTTATGTTTTAAGGGTTGATCATTTATTACTCAGGTTTATAAGATCATTCATCTGATTTCAAAAAATATTCTAAAATTTTTATTCTATGAATTATGATTAAATATCTATGATTTTTGGTGTACTATTCACATATTTTATGACCGTGTACCCTGATTATATTCAAATACACACATGTTTATATCATTCTCACTTTTTCTCATTTATTTATATCTCTTTTATTTACCCTTACAAACCATCTGAGATGAAAATTTATTATGTTTCTATTACCCATGCTATTATGGAGAGTATTATTTATAATGTGACAAAAATACTATCATTCATGAGAAATATTTGTGAGTGATACATAAAATTTAGTAAAATAATTTTTTTATATAATATCCCATGAATGTAAACCTATAGGGTTTGGGGTGTATTTTATTTTGAATTTTAATTATTTTCATATAATAATAATAAATATGAATTTATGTTTTTCTAGGGTTTCCACAATATAAAAATCATATAATTATTCTACAATAAAATTGGCTATATTTTTTAATGATACAATCTACCATCTTTATATTTATGGATTATGATCTTGTTTTGGGGAAATATTTATGAGACCTCGTTATTTCATACATGCTAATTATTTTATGATGAAGTTTTTAATTTTTTTGGAATCATGTAAAAAATATATTTATAGTTTTTTATTATGTGATATTAAAAAATATATATATCCCTTATATTAAATGGGTAATGTTTTATATCTCATGATATTGTGGGTGGGACATGGGTGGTTAACCCATGACCAAAATTTTCTTGGATTTTTTTGGTTATAACAAGTCCAATTTGTTATGGGAATGGGTCCAAACAAATACATTATTATATGAATATCATAGTGATAAACATAAAATGTATTATGATTTATATTCTTATTTTTGTTCGATATTCTTATGTTATGAGGTTTTCCTATGTCATATTGACATGAATCATGATTATTCAATCATGTTTCCATACTACAATGACTCTTTTATTATGTTATGCTTGAATATTTATTCCATGATTCATGATTTATGATACATGATTTATTAGTAATGCTTTCATTGTGTTATGTTTGTATTCCTTTACTATGTATTTATACCCACATGCTAATGATTTTCCGCCTTTAGATCCTTTATTAATACCACTAATATTTTACCATATTAGTGTTTTAAACCAATAATTAATACGTTTACACTAAAATTGGTTATAAACAAGTGTAATATGTACAATTTATTTATAATTTATCATCAGATATGAATATATGTGGGTGGTGTTGAATATTTTTGTAAAATAATTTTATTATATATCTACTGACGAATGAAACTAAACCAATTTATTGGGGTTGTGTTTTTTTAGATTTAATAAATATTCATGTAAAATTATTCATTATTAATATATGATGTGTTCAGGTTGTCTTTGTTTAAATCAATGTGGGGATTAGTAATTTTCAAGTATTTGTACATCTAGAATTAGAGGACAAAATTGAAAACAACATATGTTTAATGAAAATTGATGTAGAAAGAATGTAAAAATCTAACTGGTTGACATGAAGGTTTCATTATTTTGGACATGATAGGATTGACTATTAATATAATATGATTATAGAATCTATTATTTATTAGTAATAACTCTAATGATTTTTATTAGAAAGGGATAAAATAAATGATCATGAAATGGGGTTGGTTGAAGGTGTAAAAAAATTTGAAATAAAATTAAGTGACCCATGTTATGTTGTTATTATAAAATCATAAAATATATTGAGGAATATTAATTCATATCCATACTATACAGATATTAATTTATCAGTGAAAAATTCTAGAGGTGTGATGATCATGTCCCAAGTGAAAAACTCTTCATTTATTGATGATTATTGGAATACGCTTTATTCAAATATTATTATTCACCTTTTTTATATGATTTTGGATATGGATTGTCTCTAAATATATTGATCACATATTAATAACTAGGAATCAAAAATGAATGTTTATTTCGCAATCCATCCCATGGTGACTGTAAGATGCTACCCTTTTCTAGAGTTATCTCAAGTGAATGTTTTGGTAGCTTTTATTGTTTTATGTACATTTTAGTGGAGTATTGACATTGAGATCCTTTGGGTAGAGTTTTAGGAGAAATTTGAGGAAAAGGGGCTATGAACTGTTGGATCATGGTTAGAAAAAACCATGCAACAAAACCTAGGTTACTATGTGACCCTGGGCTGTGAGGTCTACACGGTTGGGGAACGATATACCTAATAGTGTTCCCCTGCCCAAAACCCCATGTGAGATGTTATTAATCACCAAATTAAATTATTTTAAAATCCCTCGAAGCCCCAAAACACATCCTATTTACCCAAGACATGTGAATAAACATTTTTTGTATATTAAAGAGAATTTGGAAGGGGTTTTAAGGTTTCTCGAACTCCATTCTTCAAGATTAAAATCCTGAATCGAAGATCCTCTCTTATCTCGGTATGTGGATCTCATCCCGATGTCTACCTCATTATTTCATCTCTATCTAATTAATCTTTTGTTGTATTTTATCCTCAATTTATTTAGATCTAAACTGTTTTGGGGATATATAGATCTATTATTTTAGATCTAGATCTATATTGATGAGATCTTGATATATTTGATCAAGATTTTGGGATTTAGATTTGAAACTCATATCAACATTGTTGTGCTAATCAGATTTTGGGGATTTCCCATAAATGAATGTCTGTTAAGGAATTGAGGTAGGTGGTCCAAAATATAATTCTTGTATTAATTGATTTTAGGTTTGTATGAAATTTTTTAGAATTTCTATAATTTTTTTGCAATTGAAATCCTAAATTGGGTTAATTAGGATGGCCAATTGATTTATCAAAGTATTATTGAGTTAAATGATTAATTGAGGAATTAAACATGAGACTATGGGGCTAACCTATTGAATGATTAATTTATGGAAATGTATTAGGAGCAAAAGGGGTTTAGATCTAGATAATTAATCAAGGTATTAATTGGTATATTTAATTGTCTATATTGAGATGATAAATCATGAACTAATTAAGTTCTTTGATATTATGATCTATAAAATTAATTATAGAATTAATTATTATGAGTTGAGATATATAATGAGATAATAAATTATATAAAATTAATTATTGGATGCAAATAGAGTTATTTATTAATTAATTGATGAATTAATTAATGGGATGGTTGTATGATTGTATTTAAATATTATATTACAAAGGGAACACTTCGTCCTCTAGGGTGAGTTGAAGCTAGTATAGTGGTACGAGTATACCCATGAACCCTAGAGTTAATATGAAAAAATAAAGAATAAATGATAATGTGATAACTATTGATTTATTAATTGTATGCCTTATATTATCGAACATCATATACTATCTTTTGATTGGACTTGATTTAGACACTGTTGGTGGTGGAAAATTAGTTTTACTCAAAACCTACTCGGTCTCCTTGATTGGTTCCCAAAGAGAATTTACTGTTTCATGACAAGTTCAGGACAAAGGACATATGTTATATTGATTATTGGGTTTGGATCAGGGATAGGGGAACCAGACGCTGTCTGGGACCTTCTTGGGAGTAATTAGTGTCATTATTTTGTGTTTTATTTTTAGGCACCTGACAGTTATATTTTCATAGCATGTTTTCCATATTAGTTAGATATTTTGTTTTCAATTTTGGGTATCTTATGACATTGGTATTTTTCTAGTTATATTTGCTTCTCCATTTTTTTCTATTTTTTCTGGTGTTTTACTCAGATAAAAGAGGTTATAGTCTCCCCTTGACTTACTTACCAGAACCTCGTAGTTATTCAGCATCCTATAGTCTATGAGGAGGAACTTTTGAGGTCAAGGGACCACCCATCATGGGGAAGAGTCACATGGATCTCTTTTTGGGACATTACAAACTGGTATCATAGAAAAAATGACCATTCTTATTATTTTGTCTTAATGTTTGGGGAAATATATATAGGATACTGGGAAGATTTGGGTCTTGGTAATGATATCATGCATGGGAGTTTCAAACCCATGTATGGGGAAAACCTCTCTACTTAGTGTCAGATTGTTGTAATTTCAATTTCTTGTTAGTGTTGAATATTATTTCACATTTGGTGATGCACTTTTGGCATGATGAAGTTATTGTTCTCAATAATTTTTAATATTTATTCACCACCTAGAATGGAATTAGTGTTGAGTCTGCATGAATAATTTAATGAAGTTAGGGTTATTTTGACATGCATCATTTTAGGCACGCATGGGAAAATGAGTTATATATAAGTTATTAAACTTGAACCTTTTTCCTTGTTTGTGAAATTAAAATACAAAATAGTGCCTAAAATGAATTGAAAAAGGATAAAAAATTATGTAAAATGAGAGTAATTGAGTTTCTAAATTAGAATACTAATTATGACTATGTTTTTTTCATTGTTAACCAAAACCTATGAGTATAATGGTTATGGGTAGTTATATGACCTCTATTTCACCATGTGGTGAGATTTGGGGAAACGAAATTTTGTGACCAAATTTACATAGTTCTTATTGTGTAATTTTTATAAGGTTATATTATGAGAAATAAGACATGTATTTGGAAATGTAGAGAATATAAATTAGTGACACTTGTTGACGTGATGACCGAGGGGCGTGGCTAGGAATGGTCTTCCTGTCATGGATCTTAAGTCATCAATGGTTCCAACTGAATATGAAAGCGAGAAGCCCTAGGATAACATTTCTCGACTCAAGAAATTCATGGAAAGAGGCATAGGGTCGGGTTTGAAATGAATTTATTAGTTGAAAAGTGAGTTTGAGTGGCATAACCCAGAGAATTTTACTAGAGATGGTGGACCTAAGGAAGATTATTTCTGTGTTGAGTATATTGAGATAATACATGACCATTTAGAGTCTCTAAATGAGAGGAGGACAATGCTTGATTCTCATATTCTATGGGGATCAGTGAAGCACCAGTGAGACAGTCAAGTTCAAACTGAAAAAACTAAAAATATTTTATGGATTGAGTTCTTTTAGAGGTTCCTGGTGAAATTTTATCCAGAGAAGTTCAGATAAGAGAAATGACAAGAGTTCATAAATATAACTCCAGATAGCATGTCTGTGATGGATTTTAAAGGAGGCTTTATAGATCTTTTATTCTTTTATCCATTGTTCACAGGAGATGAGGCAACTACAGAGAAAAATTTTCTAGATGGAAGTATGTTTTATATTAAGTCCCAAGTAAATAAGTTAAAATTAAAGAAGTTTACTGATGTATACGATAATGGTCTCATATCTGATGGGAACAATATAGAGGATACCACAACTACAAATGAAGTTGTTACTGGATGATTTGGAGGTGCAACTTCTAAGATTATAAAGTGCCGTTATGAAAACATTATCCTGGAAAGTGGGATGAAAAGTATAATAATTGGATGGTCGGTTGGACAAGAATTTAATGGGGTGATCGATCATCAATAGGATAGGAAGGGACACTACTTCGATACTATCCATGACCACTAGTACAGTGTCGATCTTTTGGAAATATGGGACACCTAGAAAAGTTTGGCAGGTCGTAGCGACAGACTGGTGTTGAGGTAGTAGTTGGGTAGATTCAGAGATTTGAAGGGGGTATTCTACACCATATTGGTTTGGCATCTATATTTCTACTAGAAAAAGAGGTAGAGGTAGTGGATGTGGTGCTACAGTTCTAGAGAACCCATATCAGCAGAGTGTTTCTACTCAGGGATGTCAGACAATATCACTAGGAAGAGGGGATGGATAGTTATATGTAGTGGAGCCTACACTTTTGGAGAATAAGGATGGGAATTTGATAGTGAGAGGTACTATTCCAGTAGCTTCTACTTTAGCTAGTACCTTATTTTGTATTCGTGCCTCTCATTCCATTATATTTGAAAAAAATTAATTTTTTGAGTTTGTTGGTGGAGTTCCTCATTGGAGTAATGAAAATCGATACACCATTGGGAGCACGGTCTAAAGAAATCTGTCTATGCAAGGGATGTTCACTAGAGATCATGGAATATCATTTTCTATGGGATCTATATATTCTTGATATGATATAATTCTAATTAATTTTGGTTATGGAATGGGTAGTCACATACTGAGCCCGCATAGATAGTTATTATAAGAGATTTATGTTGGAATCTAATAAGTGCGACCCTTACATTCACCGTGAAGAGTGGGGTATCTAGGATGGAAGAGTAGGGCCATGTACTCAACAACTTGGAGAGCTCATAGACCATGTTTCTAGTCTATTGTTGGCTGATGGGGGTGCTAAAAAATATTTACTTTCACTAGTAGTGAAACTGTTTTAGGATGCCTTTACAAACAAATTAACTTTGATACCACCTTTAAGAGATGTGGAATTCACTATTGCAGTCATGTCAGGGATGAGATAGCATCTATTACACCATAAAAAATAGAACTGAATGAGAATCAAGATCTCAATACTATGATTTAGGAATTAAAGGATAATGGATTCATTTGTCCAAGTACATCACCTTGTTGATCACCTGTATTGTTCACAGAGAAGGCTGATGGGAGTTTGTGTTTATGTGTTGATTACTAAAAGTTGAACAAAATGATTGTGAAGTACCAATATCCTCTTCCATGTATCGATGATATTTTTTTTAGTTAAAGGGAGATTTTGTGTTCTCAAATATTGATTTTAGATCAGGGTATCATCATATTTAGAGTATGGACTTCTGATATACTGAGGACTCTATTCAAGAGTTGGTATTGAATTTTTGAGTTTTTCATAATGTCGTTAGGGTTGAAAAATTCACAAATAGATTTTATGATTTTGATTAATATGTTATTTCATCTATATCTGGATCTGTTTGTGGTGGTGTTTTTGGATGACATCTTCGTGTATTTCCAGACTACCGATGATCATGACCTACATCTCAACATTATCCTGAGTACACTGAAAGAGCATTGGTTAGACAAAAATATATATAAGTGTCGGTTTTGGATTGATCTGGTAAAATTTTTAGTAAACATCATCTCAGAGGATGGTATGTCAGTGGACATGGAAAAGGTTCGGGTAGTGGTTTTTTGGAATCACTTCAAGAATGTTTTTGATATCTTGAAGATTTCTGGGATAAGCTGGGTATTATAGGAGATTCATCCAATACTCTTCCCATTTGGCAGCTCTACTTTTGGGCTTCACCAAGAAGGGGATAAATTTTGATTGGATATTATCATGTGAGAATTATTTTCCGGAATTAAATAAGATTTTTATGTTGGCATCGATTTTGATTCTGCCTGATTTAGGTGAGGAGTACATGGTGTACTGTGACATTTCTGGGATTGGACTCGAAGTTGTGATGATTCATGGGAATCAAATCATAGAATACGGATATTGGTAGTTTATACCTTAGGAATGGAACTACCCTACACATGACCTCGAGTTGGGGGTAGTGGATTATGGTCATAAGTGTCGGTGAAACTACATTTTTGGAGAAGAGATTATAGTTTATACAGATCCCAAGAGATTGAAGTATATCTTTGTACAACATGAGTTGAAGCTTCAAAAGTATATATGGGTAGAGTATATGTTACCTTTTGACTTTTAATTTGAATATGATCCTAGGAAGATAAATAGTGTGGATGATGCCTTGATCGTGAAAACTCTGACTCAGATGGTTCAGGAGTCAATGGGATAGTAGACGGTGATGAATTTTCTTGATCAACTCCATGTTGTAGTTCTGGAGAGTTAGGATAAATAACTCTCGATTTAGTTATAGTGGTGTGTTCCCTTTTTATATGGATCAAGGATAGAAAGTATGAGGATCCATAGTGTGTATACTTAAGGGAATGATTTGAAGGTGGGTAGATACCTTTTGTCTTGTTGATATATTGGATGAGATTATCTATACGAAGAATCGATTTTTTGTGCCTACAATCATACAAGAGGGGATCATGTGAGAATTTCATTCCTTTCAGTTTGAATTGCATCCAGGTGTGACCAAAATCTACAGTGACTTATGATGATAGTTTTGGTTACATGCATGAATGAGGAGATATCATAGTTTATTACAAGATGCTTCACCTTTCAACATGTGAAGGTAGAGCACAACAACCTAGAAGTTTACTACAGTAGTCACCTATACTGAAATGGAAGTGGGATGATGTGATAATGAATTTTATTGTGGGTATTTCAATGATTCTTAGTATGAATGATTCTATTTCAGTCATTGTGGATAAACTGAAAAATGTAGCACATTTATTTCTAATAAGGGAAACCATTAAAGTAGAGTAGTTGGGAGAACTTTATCTTTAAGATATAGTTCATCTGTATGGGGTGAGAAAACTATAGTTGCAGATCATGATTCATGATTTACTTCATGCTTCTAGAAGGGGATTTAGAAATCTCTTGGTACATAGTTTTTATTGAGTATGGATTTCCACCCACAAATAGATGGGTAGTCAGACCGTACTATACATGTGCTTGAGGATATTATGTGGCCTTTTGTACTAGACTACGGTGGGTCTTGGGAGAAGCACTTTATAGAGACATTTCATTTTTTTTAAATTATTATTAAATCATTATAAAGATAAAAAACATTCTAGTATTACACCATGATGATTTAGAGATTAATTATTTTGGGAAAACCGTGCCCAAACATATCTTTTACAACATCAACCATTAACATTTATTTAATTCCATATTCTCAAGGTTCTTATTGGATCTTAACCTATCCTTAGTACATGTAGTCACCTAAGGATATACATCAAAAAGGGGTGAGCTAAAATCCTAGTAAGAGGATAGATACAAAAAATATAACATTGGGTGAGCATAATAATAACATAGGAAAATGATCATAAACATGAGAGGAATTACTAATAAAAGACTTCAAATGTCAAAATGCATAAATAATGAAACATCATGTATTAGTAGTTAACTAACACAAATACATGTGGAGAAATCTAGAATCTTGTTCACAAATCATTTCACCTTAACTCATGATATTCATTACTTTACCCAATGCATTGGAGCGCTGTATACTTCAGGGTGCACCTGTCTCATTCAGACATTCATGTTGCACTATATAATTCCAGGTGCACATATCATTCTATAACAATATCATTATTATGAATTCCATATAGCACATATATCCAAAATTAACATAACTAACCAATGGAAAGGAATGTTATTCAACACATAAGAACACATTCATAAACATTGGGTTCCAAAAAGAATGTGAGAATAACATACTTCATACAATAACCATTAACCTTGAGTGAGAAATAAAAGGTGTGTTTTTGAATGAAGCGTTCTTTTGGAAAACATATGTTTGAAATAAACTCCATTGAAAAACATTTATATCATATAAATAGTAATATAATGATTAAGAAAATATTAGTATGGAGTTTCTATATTAAAAAATGGAGTGAAAGAGGGAGAACCTGAAGAAAGAAAGTTTGGTTCGAGAATTTTCCCTTACCTTGTATCTGAATGATTTATTCACTTTAAAGTTTGTATAACAATAATAAACTCATTAATTAACAAATCTAGAACCTTTTGTAAATGAATATTATTCATTATGGTTTCATTATGTTTTTATGGGCCTTTGGATGAGTTATAGGGTTTACATCTATAGTTTGCGACTGTTCGTTTTATGGTTGTCTTGAACGGTTCACCTGTATTCATAAATGGAAGATCATGTAGAACATGATAAACATACAGAACAGATATTACATGTTATTAATTATATTATAGAAGGTTAAATTATCTTATAATTAATTATGTTATATACCATGTGGATGAATCATTAGTTATGTTTTAATGATTATCATTTGGGTTAATTTGGGTGATATTTTAACCACACTGAACGTATTTTGCTTAATAATTTGGTAACATGTAGATATTCTAGATCCATAAAATTAAATAGGATATAATAAATATAATATAATCTAGTTCAATTATAAAAATTGTTTGATTACCAGATCTAAAGGTGGTAGAGGAAGAAAAAAAATATTTCTTTCTTGAAGGTGATAAATTAATACCTCATGTACATCATTTTGTTTTCTAAAATAAAAAGAAGAGGAGAAGGGGGATTGATGATATAATATCCCATTAGTATCATTATATTCTATTATATGTGATATACGAAAGTTAACATTCCATGTGGATGAGGATAGGTGGTGATAGATTAAGAAAAGAACTTGAAATTGAAATTAAATTAAGGGAAAATAGAGAGGGTGAAATTACCTCTTAAATCCTCCTCTTGATATCCTCTTTAAGAAACCTAGTCTTAATCTTTTGATGAGACCAGAAGCTCTTGGACTTGGGAGATGGGATATGGAATATTATTAGCTAGATATTAGAAAGGGATTGATGCTTTATAGGTGTGAGTAAATTATGGTGTAAAGGGTGGTATTTATAGTGGAGGTGAGAGAGGTGTTCTCAATAGTTTATTCTTCAGTTTATTAATTTACACGAAGATAAGATATAGTGATGATTCCATAAACAAGAATAGTAAATATAGAATTTGAGTTCGATATTTGGGTGCTTACATCACTTGAGATGTCTAGAATAGTGGTTTTAAATTATAATCTATTTATATGGTAAATTAATATATTTTACTATTAACCAAAAAATAATGTATTTCAGAAAAATTATAATAATTCTCCCTAAACATTTATCGACATGTAAAATCAAAAAATGAAGTCCATTTTTCCAATAATATCTAAATATGATTAATTTATTTTTTATTTAAATTCATAATTTACTTAAAAAATACAATTTTTAAACATTTGTTTACTTATTCCAAAACATAACTACATCATTCTTTCACTTTAATCATACATATATACTATCATAGGTGAGGTTACTATTCATAAGGGTAAATTACTATTCATAAAGGTAACATTACTATTAATAAGGGTATAAAACTATTCACCAAAAAATTATGTTTGTTCAGTTGGACTCCAAACATCATATTGATCGCACCGACGCATGTCAGATTTTGAAAATTCAACACATAGATGTGGAAAAATTATGTTTAATGATCGCATAATATTTTGTATCATGATATGTAATTTTTCTATATAATGTGATTATACTATAATTCATAATTATAATAAGGTGTTTCCATTGAAAAAACCTTGGGTCGTTACATTCTTCCCCCCCTTATAAAATTTCTCACTTAAAATTTAGTATTACAAAAACAGGTGAGGATACTTCTCCTTCATTGCCTCCTACTCTTACCATGTAGCTTCTTCAAACTAATGGTTCCTGAATAACACATTGATAATGTGGGTTTCCTTGGTGGGTATAACCTTATCTCTTTGATCCAAAATCTTCATTGGATACTCCTCATAGGATAGATCATCTTCCAGCTATACCATCTCTGAGCATAGTATATATGAGGGATCTCGTATGTACTTCCTCAAGAGTGATACATGGAACACATCATGAACTTGATCCATATTCAATTGAAGTGTAAGCTAATAGGACATGAATCCTTTGAACTTAAAGATCTAAAAGTGTCCAATGTACCATGGGCTTAGCTTACCTTTCATTCCAAACCACATTACTCTCTTCCATGGTGATACTCGAAGGAAGACTTTATCTCCAACATCAAACTCCAAGTCTCTTAGATGATTGTCAAAATAGATCATATTCCGACTCTTAAACGATTTGGTGAGTTTCTGGATGACATGAACCTTCTCTATCATCTCCTGCACAAGATAGGTTCCATGTCTTTTTATTTCTCTTACTTCATCCCAACAGGTTTGAGTTCTACATCATTTTCCATATAAAGCTTCATTTGGAGCCATCTGAATACTCTAGTGGAATGTTTTGTTGTATGAGAACTAAACCAATGGGATATTCTCTTCCCATCAACCTTTGAATTCTATAGATTATGTTCTTTGAAAGTCTTCATGTGTATGAATAGTCCTTTCAGATTGGCCATCAGTTTGAGGGTGACTGTTTGTACTGAAATTTAATTTAGTACTCAAAACAAGTTGAGAGATCCTCACAAATTTAGATGTGATCCTTGGTTCACAGTCAGATACAATCGAGAGTGAAACACAATGCAGTCTCACCACTTACATCACATATATCCATGCATGTTTTTCAAGTGATAGATCTTCCTGAATAGTGATTAAATTGGCAGTCTAGGTGAGTCGGTCATCCACAACCCATATCACATTATTTCCCTTTGACGTCTTGAGGATTCTCATGACAACATCCATAGTGAAATTCTCCCATTTCCACATGGGTATATGCACTGGATTCATCAACCCTTTTGACTTTTTTCACTCTTCTTTACCTTTATAACATAACAAGCACCTTGAGATATATTTCGCGATATTATTTTTCATGTTATCCCACCAGAAGTGTTCACATTGATCTTGGTATTTCTTGGTGCTACTATAATTTATATAGAATGTTGTGCTCTATGCATTTTATAATAACTACTTTATTATCCAAGGTGATTAAGGTACACACAATCTGCATTCAAAACTGAATCACACCTTCATCATCAATATGGAACTCTTAGAGATTCCCTTCCTTTACTACATTCACCTTCTTTTATAACTATAGATCATCCTTTGGTGACTCCTTAATCATATCTTGGATTGATGGTTTCACAATTTTTTGGTCAAGGTAGGATTAATCCCCTGTCCTTATGATTTCAAAATTCCTATTTTACATATCCAAGAAGATATGGTCTTTATCAATCTATATCATTGATAAATTAGCAACTTTTTTCTGCTTAGAGCATTAGCTACATTGTTCTCCTTTCTAGGATGATAGTGAATAGAGAAATCATAATCTATTATTAGATATCACCATCTCTTTTGATGCTTGTGGAGATATTTTAAAGTGAATATTTACTTTACGATCTTGTGGTTGGTGTATATGTCATAATTCTCACCACAAAGTAAGTCCCTCCTGATTTTCGAGGGAAAAAATCACGATTTCTAGTTCTAGATCATGGGTCAAGTAGTTCGGCTCATGTATCTTCAACTGTAGTGAGTAATAGGATATCACATTATCATTTTACATGAGTAAACAACCAAAGCCTATCATTAAAGCATCGCTTTTAATCACAAAACATTCTCCACTTTTTAGTAGTGTGAGTATAGTTGTACTGATAAACATTCTCTTTATCTCCTTCAAGAATCCATCACATTCTTCCGTCCATACATAGTTTACCCCTTTCCTCGTTAAATTAGTTAGTAGGCTTGACAATCACGATAAATTACTCACAAAATGTTGGTAGTACCCAGATAATCCATGAAAACGAAGGATTTATTTGACACTAGAGGGACTGGGCCATTCTTCAATCGCCTTTTTTTGAAGGGTCCATAAAAATTACATTGCTTGTGATCACATGTCCCAAGAACGTGACTGGATACATCCAAAATTCACACTTGATGAACTTGGCGTAAAAATTATCCTTTATCAATTTTTCCAACACAAGTCATAGATATTCATTATGTTCCTTTTTACTATAGGAGTAGATGGTAATACAGTCAATAAACACTACCACTAATCTGTCAAGATAATGTCTAAAGACTCTATTTTGAAAATCCATGAAGATTTTAGGGGCATTAGTAATTTTGAAGGGAATCACTAGAAAGTCATATGTCCCATACCATGTACGGAAGGCAGTCTTATGAATATATTCCTTCTTCAACTATATCTGATGATATCTATAACAATAATCCACCATTGAGAAGTATTGATCTCCTTTTAACTGATCAAATAAGTCATAAATCTTTGTAAGAGGATACTTGTTCATTTTGTTAATCTTGTTGAGTTCCCAATAATCGATACACAACTACATTGTTCGATCCATCTTCTTTAAAAAGGGAACTAGCTCACTCCAAGGTTATGCACTATGAAATATGAAACCCTTTTCCAAATTCTCCTATATACTCCTCTTTAACTCTTCCAGTTCGATAAGATCCATTATATAGGGAGACTTTGTGATAGGAATAACTCTGGTTATGGGTTCAATTAAGAACTCCACCTCATCATTTGGGGAAATCCAGGTAACTCTTTATGAAATATATCACGGTATTCCCTCACAATGGGAATTTCTATAAGGTTTCCAATTTCCATTGACTCAACCATTTGGGTGAGGTATGCTTCTTCATTAGGAATCAATTCCCACACCTTTGAAGGATTATTCAATGGAGATTCACGATCTTCCTTGCATTTTTAGAGGATCATGGGATGGTTAAAAATATGAAAAGATATTTACTTTTCCCGACAGTTGATACGTTCTCTATATAACAAGAGACAATCCATTAAGATTATTTTGTAGAATTCCACCATGGGGAGTATTACGAGATACTCTTGTAGTTTGGGTTTGGCTTAGTGGTAAAAACCCCATAATTCTAAATGAAAAATGGGGGTTCAAAACCCATTGGGTGCAGGTTCTGTAGTAGTATTGTAGTGACTGTAGCAGTGACAGAACTGTAGTGGCAGTAGAGAACTATAACAGTGTGAGTATTGTAGCAGTACTATTCACATAATGGGCTTTGGGCCAAAAAATGGGCCTACGTGCCATGTAATGGGATAAATGCCCACTGGGCCTTCGAGCTATGTAATGAGTCTCCCTCTACCCAGTTAAAGAGGTCATTTCTTTACTTTAATAATATATGAGGCTTTGGCACCAACCTTTTAAAAAAAGTATTACGAGATACTCTGGAAGAATCTTCCCACGTAATCTAATAGGAAAATATTCAAACACTTTTTCTGAAATGATTTCACCACTGGGGTTTTTTATAGATATATCCACTTCAATATTTCATGGCTTCGATTCTATGGTTCTAGTAAACATGCAACATATAAATGAATGCATAGAACCAGAATCAATTAACACTTTTTCTTTTTTTGAGTGAATAGAAAGTGTATCTTTTAAAACATCATTATCTATCTCCACTTTTGCTGTAGTGATGGCAAAAGCCTTCCTTTTGTAATTTTTATTTGGTGGCTGCTGATGTAGATTACCCTCTAGGACTCAATGTTTAGTGCACTCTCTTTCGTAGTTCCCTTTCTCCCTACTGTTATAGAATTGAACCATGGGCAGTTATATCATTACTTACACCACATTATCCTTACTTATCATGTTTAAATGATAGTCTTGAGAATGGTGTCCTTATTTCCCACACTTGAAGCATTTACCCATCCCTTTGAGGCAGTTCCCATGATGCATCTTCACACATTTTGGCATGTGAGTCGTTGAGTTTTCTTCCCACCATTATCATTATATCCCCCAACTTGAAACTTCATATTTCGTTTCTTATCACAATAGTCATGGGACCATTCTCCAAACTCCATCTCCACTTCGAGTTCACACTAAAAAAATTCTTCATAACTCCCAAAGTATCTAATTTCCAAAGCATTTCAATGGTTTGGTTTTAATCCACTAAAGAATCTATCAATTTTGATATAATTGTTGATGAAAAAACCCGAAGCATACCTCGAAATCCTTGAGAAACTTGCTTCATAAGTTATGACAGATTCTCCTCCATTCTTCTTGAAATCTAAGAATTCTCTATCCATCATAATGTGAAGATTTCTGGGGAAATACTTGTTACAAAACATTATCCTAAATTCTTCCCATTCCATCTCTTCAATTTCATCACATTGGTTGGTGTTCTTAATCGAAGCCCACTATTGATTGACCTATCCATCTAGATGTTAAACGACTATTGTCACCTTATCCATATTAGAACAGTGAGGCTCAAAAAAGATCTTCTCCATGGAGTTGACCCACTGTTCCACAACTAGTGGATCAAAAGACCCACTTAACGAAAGTGGTAATTACAGCATAAGACCTTGAAAAGCCAGTTGAACCCTAATAGGTGAAGGAGGAGGATCCCAATTATTCTGGTAGTTTTTCATAACCTGATATTGTTGGGTATGCATCACCATGATGTTTTTAATTACACCTCCCAAAACATCGGGGTTATTATTCGGGCAATTATTACATTAGCCCTCACATGAGTTGTTGGCCGGATTTCTCCCGGTTCCCATCATTCTATAAATTAGAAAAGGGTAGAACTAAAAATAATTCAACAAATCATGAATTAATAACTTCTTAATTTATATAATTTTTTCTAAAATCAAATTTTATGGGATCCCTATGTAATGATTATAGTGTGGATATTGTTTTACATATTGTCATACTAGATGTTTTCTCTAGGGTTTACTAATCCTAATTCCCAATTTAACTAAACCATAACTCTGATGCCAACTATAGCAGACCTACATTTTCTTACATTAATATTACATCATTATAAAGATAAATAACATAATTGTATTACACCCCAAGGATCCATAGGTTTAGTGTCTTGGGAAAACTAGGACCAAATATAACTTTCACAACATCAACCACAAATATTTATTTATTTCCTTCTTCTCTATATTTTTATTGGCTCTTGACCTGCCCTTAGTAAATGAAGACAGTAGGGGATGTACATAAAAAGGGGTGAGCTAAAAGTAGAGTTAGTGAATAAATATGAATAATATAAAAATGGGTGAAAATAAGCATTACATAGATAAAATACCATGAACATTAGAGGAATCATTAATTAAATACTTGAAAAGTAGCAATGCATAAAAGTGAAACATCATGTATTAGTTGTTTAGTACCATACATACTTGTGAAAAAAGCTAAAATATTGTTCACACAACATTTTACTTTAACTCATGAGGTACATCAGATTACCCAATGCGTTGGATCTCTATATAATTCCCGGTGCACCCCATCAGATTCACACATTCATATTGCGCTTTATAATTTTGGGCCCACTCGTCACATCATAACATTAACATTATTATACATGCTATATAGAAAATATATCAAAAATGAACATAACTAACCCGTGTAAAGGAATTTTTTTTATCTCATAATAACACATTAATTAACATTGGGTTCCCAAAAAAGGGGGAATAACATACTTGATACAATAATCATCAACCCTGTGTGAGAAATAAAAGGTGTGTTTCTGAAAGAAGAGTTCTTTTGAAAAACAATTTTTTTGAAAAAAACTCTAGTGTAAAACATTTCTATCCCATAAATGTTTATAAATTTATGAAAAAATAATTTTTGACATGTGACCATACCAAATATGGGGTGAAAGAGGGAGAACCTGAAGAATGAAAGTTGGGTTTGAGAATTTACCCTTACCATGTATCTGAATGCATTCTTCACATTAATGTACTATGTGACCACATTATATTCATCAATTAGAAATTAAAGAACGTTTTTAACAAGAATATTGTTTATTATGGTTTCATTATGTTATTTTATGGGTCTTTTAATGAGTTATATTGTTTAATTGCATTGTTCTAGAATGTTCGTTTTTATGGTTTTCTTGAACGGTTCACTTGTATTCATAAATGGATGTTCATGTAGAACATGGGTAAACATAAAGAACTAATATTAAATTTTATTATTGATCTTCCAGTAGTTTAAATGAACTTATCATGATTTATTTTATATACCATGTGGATGAATCATAAGTGAATTTTTATTTATTATCTTTTGGGTTAATCTAGTTTATTTTTTTACCACAACGAACTTGGTTTGTGTAATAATTTAGAAATTTGTACATAAGTTAGTTCAAGAATATTAAATTGGATATAATAAAAATGGTAAAATCTGGTTCAACCAAAAAATGCTTTCCTGACCAAATATGAAGGCAGTAAAGGAAAAAAAACATGTCATTCTTGAAGGTGTTAAATTAACACCTCATGAACAAAATTTTCTTTTTTAAAATAAAATGAAGAGGAGAAGGGGATGGAAGATATATTATCTTATTAGTATAATAAAATTCTATTAAATGTGTTATAATTGAGATAAAATAGCATTTGGTTGAGGATAGGTGGGGAGAGATTAATAAAATAACTTCCAAATGAAATAAAATTAAAGGAAAAGAGAGAGAGGGAAATTACCTCTTTAATACTCCTATTGAGATCCACCTTAATAAACCTAGGATTGGTAATTTTATGAGACTAGATGATATAGAAAGTTGTAGAGGGGCTAAGGAGGTTTCAGGGGTAGAGATTAGACAATGCGTGAATCTTGAGAGGTGTGCAGAAATGAGTGTGTGAAGGGTGGTATTTATAGTGGAGGGGAGATATATTTTTATAATATTTTAATCATTGGTTTATTAATTTCCACCATGATAAGAAATAGTTATGATTCCATGACCATGAATATTAAAGAGGTAATGTGAGTTTTATATTTGGGAGATCAAATCACTTTTGTTTTTAGGAATGGTGGGTTTAAATTATAATGTATTTATACAGAAACTTAATGTATTTTACTATTTACAAAAAATTAAAGTATTTCAGAAAAATCAAAAAAATTCACCCTAACCAATTTTCGACAAGTATAATCCAAAAATTATGTCTATTTTTCAAAAATAATTTTATAAATATGATTAATTTAATTTTTAATCAAAATAATAATTACATGAAAAAGACACCTTTTAAACATTTGTTTACATTTTCCAAAACATAAGTACATCATGCATTCACTTAAATAATACATATATACTATCATAGGTGATTATACTATTCATAAGGGTATGTTACTATTCACCAGAATATTATGATTGTTCTATTGGACTCCAAAAATCTTTTTGATCCTAACAACATATATCAAAATTTTAAAATCCAACACATAGATTTGGCATAATTATTTTTAATGATCACATTGTTGGAACCAGGTTCTTCAAAGCATGGTTTGGTGTATGGTTTGTGTTTGTTGTCAATCCTAAGTGGATGTTCAGGGTGTGTACCAACAAAGTGATCATACCGTTCAAGCAGAAAAGAGTAGTGAAGGTGGCGCTGTTTCCCAGTGTTTGCCAAATTTTTGGGCCTAAAAATCGGCCAATAAAGTAAAGTGTTTTTGACAAAGGTACTTGCGCGCCGTGCTCTTGGAGGATAAAAGACTTGCGCGCCATATGTTTTTGAGGATCAGAACATCAAAATTTGGCTAAGGATAGAAGGTCACGCAAGTGTTGGTTGGGTCGCGCAAGTGAGTTGCGCGACAGAGTTTATTGAAGACAAGACTTGCGCGCCGTCGAGGGACTTGCGCGCCGCCGCACAGGGGGTCCAGTTAGCCTATAAATACTGGACCACCCCTCCTCATTTCCCACGAAGTTGAAGGCCGAGAGATTGTTCGAGCTCTTGTCGCGCAGGTGGTTGAGTCGCGCAGGTGGTTGTTTTGTCGCGCAAGTAGAGCTTGCGCGCCGGTTTTTGGCTGTGCGCCCAAGGTGGTTTGGAAGAGAAAGGAAGTGGGCCGCGCAAGTTTGTAGTTGGGGAAGGAAGAGTCGCGCATGTGTGTTGATGACACTTGCGCGCCAGTTTGGACTTGCGCGCCGTAGTGGGACTTGCGTGACTGTCTTGGAGAAGCGCGCCTGGTTTTGTTGAAGCCCACCAGTGTGTTTGGAGCTGCACGAAAGCCAAGAGACTACTTGGTACATTCGAGGAAAAGTGATATTCTTCTTCTGGTGAGAATCGGACTTCAATAGAGAGTCTACATACAACAAAGGATGCACTCTTATGCAAATGAAGAAGAGACCTTCACATCTATAAACTGAGTGGGACTTCACCAACGGCAGTGAGCCAGGGGGAGTCAACGGGAGTGACCCGAGGGAAGCAGTGAGCTATCCCTGAACCTTTGTAAAGGCAGTGAGCCTGGGACAGAGCAACTGTACCCGAACTTTTGTAATCTACAGCTAGTGAAGCGTAGTGGATTTTGGTACGACCGACAACCTGTCGGCGTATGCTCCTTGGACGTAGCCCTTAGTGGCGAACCAAGTAAAAATGGCTTTGTCTTCTCTGTGCTTGTGAATGTTTTCTTTCTGATCATAATCTTCATACAGGTTCAACAAGTTCCTACCAACGTGGGAACAAGATCCATCACATTAAAAGAAAAAGTGGTCACCCTGATTCACCCCTCCCCTCTCAGGGTGTCCCGGGGTCCTTCACACATATTATTTAGTATTATAACATTTAATTATGATTTATAATCTGATTATACTATAATGAATAATTATAAGTAGGGATTTCCATTGAAAAACCCACGGGTCATTACACAATTGGTTTTGTGGAGTTTTCCAATAACAATAGTTATTAAGAAACTATACAGATGGCACCATATGAGGCTCATTATGGTATGCCATGTGGATCAAAAATACGATGAATGGTAGTAGGTGAGTGATAGTTATTGGGACATAGACTTGTGTTGGAGGAATTAGAGAAGGTTAAGTTGATTCAAAAGCGTATGGCTACGGATCAGAGTATGAAGAAGTCATATGCATATTGATGAAGATGAACCCTATAGTTTACATAGGGTGATCATGTGTTACTTCAAGTGTCACCAATCACGGGTCTCCACAGAATACTGAGTCAAGGAAATTTGGGACCTAGGTTTTGTTTTACCATTTTAGGGAGTGGAGAGAATCGGGTTAGTGGCCTATCGATTGACTCTTCCACGAAAACACAACACTATTCATAATGTCTTCCACGTGTCACAACAATAGTGGTATCATCCCGACCCTTATCATGTAATTAATGTAGAGAAGGATTACCTGGAGGTAGATGTATATTTTAAAGAGAATCATATATGTATGATGGATCCCGATGAGAATTTTTTGCAGGGAATGACCGTGTTGATAGTTTGCGTGTTATGGAAACATAGACGTATATAAGAGGAGATGTTGAAAAGAGAATCAGATATAAGGACTCAATAGACTGACCATTCTATCTCATAATCTTATAAAATAATGGAATTAAATCTTGAAAATGAGTTATTATATGGTTGGGAGACTGTAATATCGTGACTTTTTCTAGAGTTATCATAGGGGAAATGTCAAGTAATTTTTTTATTTTTAAGTAACACTGATTGGATTTATGACTTAGTTTGAATTTTTATGGTTTTGAAGATAAATTTTAAACAAATAGGTTGTTCATGGTTGGGGCTTGGTTAGAGAAAAATCTGCGCCCAAACTCGAGTAACTGTGTGACCATGGGCAGTGAGGTTCGCACGGTTGGTGAAGGGTTTACCTAACCATGAACCCCTACCAAGAAACCCATGGGCGGGGTTATTAATCACCTGAAAAATTATTTTAAAATCCCCCAAACCCCTGAAACACATCCTATTCTACATAGCATTGGTAGTAAACATTTTTGGGAAACATTGGTGCTTTCAAGAGGGGTTCTAAGGTCGTGTGGCCTCCGTTCCTCAAGATTCAAAGTCTGAATCGAAGATCCACTCTTCTCTCGATAAGTGTATCTCATCCCGATGACTATCTTGTTCATTTCTACCTCTTTTATTAATATTTAAGTGTATTTTATCCTTTGTATATTTAGATCTGACCCTTTTTGATGAGATCTAGATCTAGGATTATAGATCTAGATCTAGATTGATTAGATCTTGATATCGGTGATCTTGATTTATGTATTTAGATTTAGAACTCAGATCTATATCGTTATGATGCTTCATTTTTGGGGATTTCTATTTAATGAACATCAATCAAAGAATTGAGATATGTGGTCTAAAATATAGTTCCCATGGTCATGGATTTGATCTGTGTATGAAATATTATAGAGTTTCTAGCATTCTGGTGAAACTGAATTCCTAAATTGGGTTCACTAGGTTGACCAATTAATTTATAGAATAAATGTCGAATGAAATTATTAATTCCTGAATTATTTAGGAGACTAAGGGGATGCTATATGGAATGATTAATTTAGGGAAATTGGTTATGAGAGTTAGGGGTTGAGCTCTAGATAATTAATAATAATATTAATTATGAGATATTGAATTAGACATATTGGTATAATTAATCATGAATTAATTATATTCCTTGATATTATGATCTAGATCATTAATTGTGAAATAATTATGATGACTTGAGATTTATAATTAAATAATTAATTCTAGAAAATTAATTATGGTATAAAAATTGTGTAATTGATTTATTAATTGATGAATTTATTAAAGGTATTAGCGTACATAATTAATTAGATAGTTAATTAAGGATAATGGGGTATTTAACAAATTGTTGAATATGTAATGGAATTAATGTGGATAATTAATTACGAATTAACAATGTGTGAAGCAATGGGAACATTTTCATTCTAAATAGAGATTTTTAAATGGTAATATGGTCATTTTACATATGGGTAAAGGAATAGGAACATGGTTATTCAAATAATATGTATAAATTGTAACATGGTCATTGCACTTCTGGGTACATGGATGGGAAGATGGTAATTCTGTTGAGAAATAATAATGGTAACACAATCATCTTAATTGTTAATTTGTTATTGGTATCTTTTCATTTTAGTGTTAATTTAATGAATGGTAATAAGGAAATTCTTAGATATAGCCTCATTTGATAATACTTTAAACTCCAACATGAGTCAAATCAAGTACTGAGATCTCATATCACCTTTGAATACTTCGAGTTCTAGGAAGAGAAAAAGCATGTATTAAGATATTATATTACCTATGGAACACATCAGGCTATAATATGAACCAAATATAGTATTGAGGTATCAGTACCCCTAAGAACCCAAGAGTTAATTTATTTAAATAAAGAATAAATGATAATGCGATAGCTTTTTATTTATACATTGTCTTCTTTTCCTTATAAAACATTATATAGTATATTTTGATTGGAGTTGTTTTAGACACTATTGGTGGTGGCCTACTGATTTGTAATCACACCCTACACATGATTCCTAGTTTGTTCCCCAATAGACTTTACTGTTTCATGACATGTTAATAGAAATAGACCTATTTTAGGGTGCTGATTTGGGCTAGATATTGGCTGAAGGAACCGTCCATGGGTAGGGTCACTATTGGGAGTCATTAGTATTTTTATTTAAAGTTTCATTTTTAGACACACGACACTTATATTTTCAAGGAATTTTTTCCCTTTCAGTTGGATAATATATTTCTTTTGTGGTTTATGATATTGGAATTGTTCTGGTTATATATGCTTCTGCATTTATTTATCTATTTTCGATGGTGTTTCACTCTAATGAAAGATGGTATAGTCTCCCCATTACTGTCTTACCAGACCCTCATTGCTTGTCGATAGCCTCTAGCGTATGGTGAGGAATGCATGAGTATTTATGGACAATCAGATTAGAGAACTACCATGTGGTTGTAGCAGGTACTGTATAAGCAGTGACACGGTAGTGTTGGAGGGACTTTAGTAGGCACTGTAGCGGTGACGATACTGTAGCAACGCGTGAACTGTAGCAGCACTATTCATCGATGGGTCCTTTGGGCCAAAAATGGGTTTTCAAGCCTTATATTTAGGCCACTTGTCCTTGGGCCTTAGGGCTATGTAATGGGTCTCCCTCTACCCAGTCTGAAGAGGTTATGGCTTTAATAAAAAATTTTAGGCTTTTTCCCTATCCTTTAAAAAAAACCCATGTGGCTCATAGGTTGGGACGTTACAGTAACGTATTCATGTAATGGTGAATATGAACTCGCAAGGGAATTTACATCCATTATACGAATATTGTAAGATAATTATGGGTGATATGTATCTCAAATGGTATGGGAAATGAATATTATTGAATATATTTCAATTATAGTTCAATCTATTGATTAATTTTCAAATGAGTTACCTATGCACCCAAGATTGTGAGGTTATTATATCAATATGACTCACAAAAGGTATTCTTTTTATATTGATGTTTCCTTGTAAAATAATGATGATAATTTTGAGATAATTTATAATGAAACTCCCCGAGAATCACGATAAAGAATTTATAAGATTTAGTGCTTCTCCATGGGGTGTTAATAATAATTATGGCTTAATGCATCCCCACATTTATTTTCATGAACGTAACACGATCACAATAAAAAACATATAACATATAACCCATATGTTTAACTTATTCGATCGATTATATGGGGATCAATACATATCAAATGTTGAGCATTGATATTGATATCATTAATTAAGGGTGATTGGGGAAGATATAACCAAAATATCATTCTATATAAGATATGGACTTTTTGAATTAAAGGTTATTCTATTAAGTCTTACAAATTCACCCACTATCATCATTGATACAATGAATATAGTCTTTATTGATTACCTAAATAAATTTTTATTAGTATTTATTGATTATATTTTCATATATTATAGGAGAAATAAAGGGAATAATAATAATTTTAGGGTTATGTTGAAGACCTAGAGAAATGATAAATTGTTTTAAAAAATTTTAAAGTGTGAATATCTAGTTAAAAATTTATCATTATTGGGCCATGTATTTATAAGAGAGGTAATACCAATTGTTTGATTATAGATAAATTTAATCGAATAACTATCTACACAAACCATAATAATTTGGATCTAAATTTTTCATGAATTTAAGAACACTTTTTTATAAATTTATCATTACTCTAAAATATACTAACCATTTTTACTAATAAGAGATTCATTTCCCCAAAGATCCACGAATATGAATAAAATTTCATAGAGTTTTGTGAATGTTTGGATACTAAAACTATACTCACGCTATCGTATAGTATATAGGGGGTTTGTGAAATATGGTGGAAACCAAAGAATGGATTTTGATGCATCCTTTTGAAAAACGATATAGTGGTATCATATGACTCACTCCAATTAAAAATTCATCATTAATATTACATGGAACATGATTTGGAGATAATAGTAGAATCATTTTCATTAAAAATATGGATTTAATGTCAATAGGATGAAATGTTTTAAATATACCATGATCATAATATCATAAATTATATATTAAAAAAAATTGGTTCAACATGATCCAATAGAGTTGGATGGTGTGGATCAAGGAGTATGACAGCTATCAATATTACTACATTATGAATTACAAAAAGGAGGGTGATTCATTGAGTAAGAAAGAGTTTGATACTTTATATAGGATGAGGACTTAAAGAGGCGTAATTAGCATGGATTTTAAAAGGATGGTTTTTCAATTCGTAAGGGAAAGGATAAATCCTATATTTACAAAATAACAAAATGTTCATTCAGCCAAGGGAATATCATGGATGTGTAATAGGAGGATATTGAGTTACATAAGATGGTAAGGAATATTCAAGTATAAAAACCTTAAAATGATGGAATTACAATATTATGGAAACAAATATGTGTCCCATAAAAACGATAACTAATTTAGGATTAAGTTAATGTTTGACATAAAATATCATTCAATATCCATTTGGGAGGAAATAATATCTATAGAGACCCCCAAAATAATTTATTCTAGTCTAATATGATGTGGTTGATTATAGAACATGTATCATAATTCATGGTATCCCAATAGGTTAAGGCTATAAATCATAAATAAGAATTTATTATATAAATATTATTGATAGATATATGAAAATATGATAGAACCACAATGGATTTTTTCATTGGATTTGATATTAATTTTCAATTCAAAAATTAAATTTGTGTTATAGTTGATCACCATATATTGTAACCACATTTCATGAATATTAGATAATAGTTATTTTATGAATAATTTCCTATGATATAAAAAACATAGTTATGAGCCATCCTGGATTACCACTTCCCATAATATTATATTTTGATATGAGGTTTTCCCCAATGTTCTCTAGAATTCTTCTTTAAACATTGACTATATAGTTGATATCTAGTTTAACTTATCATCCTCAGATAGATCATGGTTTCTAAAGAACAATTCATACACTAGATGATCCAGTGAGATCATATTTAATGGATTCTAAATAATATTGTTAAAAACACAATCCCCTAGTATATTTTTCATATAATAATAGTTCACATTCTATAATTCAAATTAAATAAATGTATCACTGTACGAGAAGATGTGTGTAACTCCAATATGTTAGGATGATGTAAGAGTGAATAAGATATTCAAAATAGATCTTACTCAAGAAATGTATTAGAATATTTTGACCATTTAATGGCATATTTTAGAAAAAAATCATTTAAAGTGATATATTAATAAGCATTAGTGATGTTAAGAGATTGAAATCATAGGAAAGGAATTACATATAATATAAAATTTAAAATGGTTATGAGATTCAGGGAGGGAATGGTATACCATAGATATATTTCCCCTTTATAAATTCTAAGTCATATTTGGATAGTATCTTTTCATATTGAACTTCTATAAAACCATTACCAAGTGAATGATGTGTTCCATGTATCAGTTTTATCTAAGTATATATTTAATACCCTGATAAATCGATATAAAATTTTACATTAAATAAATAATATATTGAATGCATTGTTCCGCACACAACGCCACACTAAAATGAGATGTAAGATATTTTGAAAACATTATAAAAAAAATAATATGAATAATAAAACCACTAGTAAATAAAAATATAGTAATCAATTTAAAAATATTACATTTAAAGTATTATTTAATACTAATTAATGAAAAATTAGTTTTTTTAAAAGGGATGTTCTTCTATGTGTAGTTTATTTAATAGTAAAAAAGTTAAATGATCACTTTTAAAATATGAATATAATATTTAATATTTAAACATATGAAATAATAATGTAATATTAAATTTATTTTTAATCTATATAAAAATATTAAGAACACATAATGTTTAAAAGGTTGTTTTTATATATAATTCATTTTCAAAAGTCATAGATATTCATTATGTTCCTTTTTACTATAGGAGTAGATGGTAATACAGTCAATAAACACTACCACTAATCTATCAAGATAATGTCTGAAGACTCTATTTTGAAAATCCATGAAGATTTTAGGGGCATTAGTAAGTTTGAAGGGAATCACTAGAAAGTCATATGTCCCATACCATGTACGGAAGGCAGTCTTATGAATATATTCCTTCTTCAACTATATCTGATGATATCTATAACAATAATCCACCATTGAGAAGTATTGATCTCCTTTTAACTGAACAAATAAGTCATAAATCTTTGTAAGAGGATACTTGTTCATTTTGTTAATCTTGTTGAGTTCCCAATAATCGATACACAACTACATTGTTCGATCCATCTTCTTTAAAAAGAGAACTAGCTCACTCCAAGGTTATGCACTATGAAATATGAAACCCTTTTCCAAATTCTCCTATATACTCCTCTTTAACTCTTCCATTTCGATAAGATCCATTATATAGGGAGACTTTGTGATAGGAATAACTCTGGTTATGGGTTCAATTAAGAACTCCACCTCATCATTTGGGGAAATCCAGGTAACTCTTTATGAAATATATCACGGTATTCCCTCATAATGGGAATTTCTATAAGGTTTCCAATTTCCATTGACTCAACCATTTGGGTGAGGTATGCTTCTTCATTAGGAATCAATTCCCACACCTTTGAAGGATTATTCAATGGAGATTCACGGTCTTCCTTGCATTTTTAGAGGATCATGGGATAGTTAAAAATATGAAAAGATATTTACTTTTCCCGACAGTTGATACGTTCTCTATATAACAAGAGACAATCCATTAAGATTATTTTGTAGAATTCCACCATGGGGAGTATTACGAGACACTCTTGTAGTTTGGGTTTGGCTTAGTGGTAAAAACCCCATAATTCTAAATGAAAAATGGGGGTTCAAAACCCATTGGGTGCAGGTTCTGTAGTAGTACTGTAGTGACTGTTGCAGTGACAGAACTGTAGTGGCAGTAGAGAACTATAGCAGTGTGAGTATTGTAGCAGTACTATTCACATAATGGGCTTTGGGCCAAAAAATGGGCCTACGTGCCATGTAATGGGATAAATTCCCACTGGGCCTTCGAGCTATGTAATGAGTCTCCCTCTACCCAGTTAAAGAGGTCATTTCTTTACTTTAATAATATATGAGGCTTTGGCACCAACCTTTTAAAAAAAGTATTACGAGATACTCTGGAAGAATCTTCCCACGTAATCTAATAGGAAAAGATTCAAACACTTTTTCTGAAATGATTTCACCACTGGGGTTTTTTATAGATATATCCACTTCAATATTTCATGGCTTCGATTCTATGGTTCTAGTAAACATGCAACATATAAATGAATGCATAGAACCAGAATCAATTAACACTTTTTCTTTTCTTGAGTGAATAGAAAGTGTATCTTGTAAAACATCATTATCTATCTCAACTTTTGCAGTAGTGATGGCAAAAGCCTTCCTTTTGTAATTTTTATTTGGTGGCTGCTGATGGCAAAAGTGTATCTTGTAAAACATCATTATCTATCTTCAAAATATTTTTTGTTTTAAATTAAAATATTATTTTAAATATTTTGGGAATTGAAGTTTTTGAAATGAGATTAATTTTATAATTTAAAATGTGAATATAATCATAGAGTGATACTTTTTAATATTCTTGAAAAGGATCATTTTTATGTGAATAATGAAAAATAATGTTTTTACAAATACAATAATGTTTTTCAAAACATCATAATATATGCATGAATTAAATATTGAAAAATAAGTATTCTGGAAAATTTATTTATTTATGAATTAAAATATAAATGTTTAATTTTGAAACCTATTTTTGAAATTTTAGAATATAAAAACTATTTTATTCTAATAAAAATTTATTTTTGCTCCTTTTCATGAGTTAATTAATCTCAATGTCAGATTTTGTTTTTAATTGGTTTGAAAAAAATTAAAAACTCATTTTTTCATAAACTAGAAAATTTAAAGGGAATCGATTAAATACCTGATTTTGGTGTAAATTCTTTTTTATGATTGAGGACACATTTGTCTATAAACCGTTTATCATTGAATTTGGTGTAAATATATTAAATGTAATTTTTAACACCATTATAAATTGTATATTATAAAATAGATTCCAAATATTTTATCAAAATGTCAAAATGTGGTAATATATTCCATTTTATTTTTTGTAATATAAATATGTTACCTATGTATAAATTTAGTTGTCACGGTGGTCGTTGAATATGAAAAAACGGTTAAAATAAGGGATAAAGAAACAAATATCTCAAAAATTTCTATAAAATTTATTTATTGAATGGAATTAAATCCTAAGTTATACTATATTTTATTTATTAAAAATTTAGTTCCACATTCTTTTGGAATGATATTAATATTATTTTTGGTTATTTTTAATTACACTCTCCCTCAATCAAAATTTTTTATATATTGTTATAATAATTATAAGTATAAAATAAATCATGGAAGAATATGGAATATAATAATAATGCTCATGAAATTATAATTATATTTAAAAATTATTATATAATTTAAAAAATTATTATAATTATAAAAAATTCTTAAGAAACAAGGACACAATGCTTATACAAGAAGTTGAAAAGTCAAATTAATTGGTTTAAAAATATTATAATTAGTAATATTTTTTTTGAACTAGAGACTTTCAAGATAATTATGGATAAAAATTATAGGTATTAAGTAATTTGAAAAATTATATTTTAAAATAGTGTAATTTATATTATATTGAAGAAAAATAATATGCCTCATCTTAATTATGAAATTATTGGAAATTCACTATAACAATTTTTTATTAACGGATTTAAATATCAAAAAAATATTATTATTAGTCAATTAGATTAATAATTGTTTAGAATAAAATAAATTTTCATTTCAATATCCCATTTTAATTTTTAATATCAAATTATTTAACATTAATGAAATTATATATTTGAGAACAACATTATCTATGTGTATATGAGAAATTTCATCTCCACCAAGACTGTATTTCATTTTTCATAACCTACTAAAATGAAAGGATATAAAGGTGGATTAAATAATTCGGTTTTATATTTTTGAAATATATAATATTATTAAAATATTATCAACAATATAAATTCTTTCCCATCCATATATTTTAATGTAAAAATATGGAATGTGTATACGTGTTGACTACTAATACCAAGAATGATGTGATTAGGTCTTCATTTCCATCATACATGGATATTTTTAAAAATTTATTAAATTAATAAATATGATATTTTTAAAATTACTAATCTTTTATTAAATTTTATTATAAATATAAAATAAAATGTTCTTACAAATTCAATATTTGTAATGTGTTTATTTTTTGGTCTATTTTTCCACCTATAGGAACATTGCTATGATGTTTTTGTCATGAATGATTAAGTAATGGCCTATAATGGTAACATTAAATAATCATTATTAACTAATGATGCATTAAAAATTCTGTAAACATAATATCTATATACATGATAATAAAATACATTTTTTCTATAAAATCAAAACATCTAGTAAATTACAATTTAAAGGAATTCCTTGTGAATCGTCACCATGAAATCTATGAAATACACATGGGACATCAGAATTAAATATAATAAATATATATAATCATCATGAACATTTTAAAGATAATGAAACCAGGAAAAAAGGGAGACTACTAAATCCACATAATCAAAATATTCATGGAAAATATGACAGTTAAAACATATTTATTTATTTTCAATAAAAATATTATTAAAAATTAGTAATAAGAAATTAAAAGATAATGGAATATAGTAATAAAATTATAAATATGGGTTTGATATATGTTAGTAATAAATAAATAAATATATATATAATATATGGGCGGTATAGAATATCCCACAAAGCGGATGTTTGACGTAAGAAATATTTCACTTAAAACCCACTTTAAATTATATTAGTGTTTTCAATTCAAATCACTCTCTTCCATGACCATATTATTTTATTTATTGTTATTACTATACAAATAAATTATCAATTTTGGTCACCTTATCTTATAAAAGAAATTATTTATGATGGTTTTTAAAGAAAATTTTTAACTATTTCCATAAGGGTCATTTTTTTACTTTCTTTATAAACGTGTAATTTTTTTGTCTACTACCTGAATAAATTTGTTCCCTATCAAGAACATTATTTATTATTATGTTTCATTTCCATGTTTACATTATTTTCCAAAGAAGATACTATTCCCATTATTTTTTTAATATTTCTTCATTAATGTGATATCAAAAAGAATATTATCTCTTGTTGCTATGTGGAGATAACATAAAATAATTTTTAGTAATGGTTTAAAAGAATATTTATGTTAGTTTTATAATTGAAATTAATTATAATATGTTTTTTATGTTATGGTTATTTGGGATTTTATATTATAATGGTTCGGTCTAATATATCCATCCAATTCATTGGGTAGTGATGTATTCTCCATAAGATATATTGTTTTAATTAACTTGTTACGTTTTTCAATTGTAATTTTATATTTGAATCAACTAAATCTGTAATTAAATTAGGACTATATATTGTAATTGACTTGTTACAATGTTCAATTAAAATATTGTGTTAAAAATATTCAGATATTTTATTCCTTTATGAGTTTTATGAAAATAAAGTTTCCTAGAATATTTTAGTATTTATGATTGTTTATGATGTTTTTTATTTATTCTATAAATGAAATAAAATTATTTTTTAATTTTAAGTTAGTTGTTTTATAATATTAGAGTCATTTATTTTATGGAATGTAATTCATAAATGTTTCAATTATAATGAAGACCTAACCAGATTTTCTTTTTAATTTGAATCCATTAATGAGAATTTTGTTAAACCTACAATGTTAAAAATGATTATCATATGACTTAACTATATATAGGAACAACTAAAATAATAATTTTAAAATTTTGGGGAATCAATCCGAAATATGTAATATTTATTTAATGAAATAAGTGTTTAAACCTAAGAAGCTATTTTACGGAATTTAACATACCCAATGTGACTGTGTTCCCAAATTTTAGAGAATTTTATGCGATAAAATCCTTTATATTTCAGGGTAACCATTAAATTTTTTTATCTAATAGATTATTTAATTACTTTAATAAAGTATTTGATGTTTTTTGTTGTTGATAACACTATTAGGTAATTCTTTCTATTTATGATCTTGATGGTGATACTGGACAGTGGTAGATATTTATTAAGAATTAAAAAGAGAATAATGAGATTTATAACATGTATTGGAATATATTTTGTGTTGTTTCCAATGATAAATATTATATTATAAGTCATCCAAAAAGATTCGAGCATGAGTTGGTTGCCCAACCCAAACCCCAAAAAATTATTAAAAGAATAGGAAACAACAAAGTGAATACATGAGGTGTAATGAATTTTCACCAACTGGGAATCAGAATATTACAAAATGAAAGTTAGAAAATAGAAGGCATCCATGTCGTCAGGAAAGGAAGTGATACTAATTTGCACCTGCCATCCATTTTGGTTTTGTTCAGCATTATCCAACAATATCTCCAGGTGAAACCTTTATCCAAATATGCATTTATAGATCCAGGGATTCAATCCCTTCTTCGAGGTCATGATAAGAGAGACATGCCATAACCATTCTTCCACCCCTTGTGTTACTACTGTTTTTTCACTAGAGAAATTCATTCCTGAATTTTTTTGTGCAATAAACTGCTATTGCAGTTGATGATACTCAGTTTGCTGCTCTACACTAGACCTAACTACTAGTGCATCTGCAACGACCTCCCTATATTCCAAAAATCCAACCTCCCCATTATCTTTTGAGATTTTCCTCTAAATCGTTCCATTAGTGAGAAAGTGCTATACCCACCGAAGATGGAGATAATCAAAATCAGGGTTCCGATCAAGCTCAAATTCCTCTTATAAGTCATTAAATTTGAATAGAATACCAAATTTTTAATTATAGTAAATTAAGTGGGATTGATGAGTTTTTCTGAGGAAAAAATGACCATATTCTAATTATATTCACATAGTTTTATTTCTAATACATGAAAATATGGTTGATAGATTTAAAATGGGAATAACTTTTTTTGAATGGAATTAGTTGCTCAAAAAATTTTGACTTTTGAGGAAACTTTTAGGTTTAAATATAAGAAAGGGATAGAGTTTAATGACTCTAACAAATTCTATGTTTATGGGGATATGAAAAATAGAATCTTCTATTATTAGAAGTATATATTAATTCAAAAATATGATTTTATGGGAAAAAAATAATTTATTCCCAAAATGTGGGAAACTTTATTTTTTGATAGTCATATGAGGTCTTATATGTGTTATCTGTGTGATAATATTGGACACATAACTATATTATCCTATTAAATAGTCAATGGATATAACAATATTTAAAAATGAAAGCTTTATCAAGATTCTCAATGAAGTTTTAATTTATTAATTGTAATAACAACGGAATTATGTAAATCGATTATTTAGATGGTATTATCAATAAATGGATAATGATAATTGTAAAGATAATTTTTTTTCAAAGTCATATTCCAATACAACTAAAAATAATCAAATTGAAAATTATATAAAGAGTGTATAAATTAGATTTTCCTTATGCATAATTAGGAAACATAATTATATTGAGGTTGATGATTCTTATGATATTGTTCATATTCTTTATTATAGGACTGAATTATTAATGAATATCAGTACAAATATTGTTTAATGGGTTATAAAGGAAGTGGAATAATTAATGTTTCTACATTTAGGGATTCAATATTTCTAACATGGTGTTATTTATGTTAGTAATAATAATTATGATAATGGAATTTCTATAATATGGGGAAAATATAAAACCTTATGATTCTAAATTTTAATTTTCATGTTAATTAATAATATGTTTTATAATTTTTATCGGAGAAAAAACAATACTAAAATGATCCCCTGACAAATTATATGAACAATATTAATAAACATATTAATAGAATAAAACATCTAGTAAATAAAAATACAATAATAAATCAGAAATTTTTGTATTTAAGGGAAAATTGTAAATATGATTTTTTATAAACAAGGATTGATTTTCAATGAAAAACTTTTTAAAATTTTGGTTATTTAATCCTAATAAATTAAATTATTTAGTTTTATTTATTGATAATAGTATTTAAGATTTAAATTTATAAAATAATATATTATCATTTATTTAATATGCATTTTATATGAAAATATATTAAGAACTCATAATTTTTAAAAATATAATTTTCTATAAGTTTATTTACTCGACTTAGTTAAGTATAAAATTGATATTTTTGAAATTTATATTTTGAGATTGAAGAAATAATTCTCATTTTTGAATTGATTATTTAAAAATTTTCTTAAGTTAATGTTTTTGTATTTTCATGAAATTGTGGATTTTTAAGTGAATAATAAAAATGCATTTATTACCAATATGATAATCAATATGGAATCATCATGATATAATCATGGAATAAAATATTTTAATAACTTTAATGTATTAAATATGTATTTATGTAGTAAAATAATTCTTTTTAAAATTATTGTGTTTCATTTAGAAATCCATGTTGGAAATTTTATAACATATATCAGCTTTTATTCTAATAGAAGAATTGTTTTTGATCAAATTCATTAATTTGGAATTAATCGAGTTATATTCAGTTTAGGATTTATTTAAAATTCACATAAAACATTATTTTTATTAATGAAAAAATTAATATTATAGTGAGAATTTATTTACCTAATTTTGGTGTAAAATTATTTTTATGAATAATAATAGTTTTTTCTAAAAACATTTTTTACTCTGTTTTCATATAATATATTAAAAGTATTTTTACCACCTATATAAATTTAATATTTGAAAATTAATTTTATACTCTATATCATCATTCTAAAATAAGGAAATTATTTCTATTTATTTTATATAAATACTAAGACACTAAGGTAAAAATTGTGTCACGGTGGTCATAATTAAATGAGGCAACTAGTTTAATTAAATGATATCAATAGAGGTATCAATAAAAAATGTCTAAACTTGTTTAAAAAAGTGTATTTATTCCCTACATTACACTATAATTTATATAGTCTCTATTTAGTTCAATTTGCCTTTGATAATGACGTTTTTATTGATATATTTGTTTGACTATTTAAATAAAATTAACTCTACCCAAAATTATATTTTAGAAATATTATTATGATAATGATATTCATAAAAATAAATTACTAATGAATAAATATTACTATAGTTATGGTAATGAAATTATATTTAAATTTTAAATTTTTTTAAATTTTAATACATAATATTGTTATTTAAAACTCTTTTGTAAACTCAAAACAATGCTTGAGAAGGAAGAAAAAAATGATTAAGTAATTGGTTTAAAAAATATTTTATTTAATAACATTTTTATTCAATAAAGGATTCTAGAAATTTTAAAAATATGAATTATATGTAATATATATTTTTTACTATTAAATTAGAATTCCATGGGTTTCATGATATCATTATGGTAAAATTATTTCAATAGTCAGTAAATGAATTTAGACGGTATTTAGTGCTCTAAAATATTTTATTAACGGGGTTGTAATAAAAAATATATTATCATTGGTAAATTGGATGATAAATTTATTAACATATCATTCATGATTCATTTTTGAGTTACTTGGAATATATGAAAATACATTTTTTTCATTTAAATACATAATAGTTTATAATAGGATATTGGTGTTTATTTATAAAATAACACCCAATATAACCGTTCAAAAAAATATATGTTTTTTATCTTAAAATTATTTCAAAATACCTCTAAACAATTCCCAAATAATGTTTATATTTTCCTAGTATTACCATAAAAATCCCATGAAATGGAATTGAGTTCCATTAAAAAAAGTGTATCAAAGAAAACGTTGATCGTCATAGCAATGAGATTTTATGTTTTATTTTTCTTTAACAATCTCCAAATATTTCATAATAATATAAATATTATGAAATAATTATAATTAGATAACATAAATTTTATTATTTTTTTTGGAAATCCATTTCTACGGTATTTCCATCCATTTAAAAATAAAAATGTTTATCATCTGTACATTCTTACTACACCATCCATAGACAACATATTCTATTTTTCATTTCCTCACATAGATATTTATAATGTTTATTCAATTATTATATATTATATTAATGAATATAATATTTATTTTCAAGATAAAAATTTATTTAACTTCATTCCATTCCATCCATTAGATAGTAAAAATGTTACACGTGTGTATATTTGGACTACTGCCTCCATTAACTGAGTGCTTCATTTTCCATTTACCGTTATTCATGAATGAATATAGAAATAGATATAATGAATAATTATTATATTTAATTAATTATTAATATTTAATAATATTTACACGATCTATATATAGTAATATATTATTTCTCATTAATATTTTATAACATGTTATTTTTATGTCAGTTGTACCAATTACTTGCACCTTGTAATACTATTTTGGTCATGAATGAATATATAATTATAAATAACAAGAAATTATTAAAATATTTTTTTTAATATATGATGCTTTAATAAAAATTATTTATTAGCATATGTGTGTGTGGGTTAATAATGTTAATATTTTCTACTAATTCTACACATTAACAAAGGAATATTTTCTCTTCCCTGAAAAATATTCACCATTTATTAAAACATTATCCAAGGAAATAAAAAATTGTAAAAATTAATATTTAAAATCATCCTAAAAAATTCATATATGATGTATCATTGACCATGGTGAAATGACCAAAATCACTGAATCAAAACACGCTTGGGAAACATGATAGTTAGCATATAAATAATGATTTTTATCAATGAATTATTAATAAATTGTTAATATGAAATTATAAGTGACTATTATATGGTTAAAAAATATTAATATGGTTTTCAGATAGGTTTAAAATAAATCTAATATTATATTAGAATGATGATATAATGTGTGTGTGTGTATGTGAAAGTCTGAGAAAATAGATTTTTCAAAGCTTATTTTAAATATTTTTGGATTTTCCTTTTGAATCTATATCTTCCATGTACATATTCATATACGAATCATTTTTAAACCAAAATTATTTATTAAAATCATTTTCTATAATATTTTGCTTTATTTATTGAGATTTACAAAATCAATATTAAAATGATTTTTCATAATTGTGATTTATTGTAACATTATAAAATTATAAAAAAAAATTCTTATTTCTCACAACATTACTTTATTATCCCCTAAAAATAAAATTACAATTTTTTTAAAATTAAATTCCATTATTTTGATGTTTTATTTAATAATATAATATTCCCATTATTCTAGAAATGTTTTATCTTTAATGAGTTATAGAAATTAAATTTATTCTTTTTTTATAAGACAATTTGATGTCATTTTTATTATGGGTATAAATGATTATTTTTTAATATTTATTAAGGAAATTAATGATTCCATATACTTTTATCAATTTATGGTTCGTGGATATTGTAATTGATGGTATGTGGGTCTGATATAGCTCTAACATACATTAGTTAATGATTTATTCTCTTGGATAAATGACGATGGAATTAACTAGGTAAGTTTTTCCATTCCTGGATTATTATGGAAATATCTAGTTGAGTTATTCCATAGTGAGTTTATGTTAACATTTAATAGTCATGTTATTCTATTGTCAATTAACTTTTTAGATAATAATTTTTGATATTCTTTTATAATTCCTCATAATATTATGTATCATTTTATATTTATGATATATGATTTCTTCTGATTTTTTTTATAAAATAGAATGATAAAAAATATTTAATTTCATATTAGATGGTATTATATATACATGATCAACATTTTTTTATTTCTCTATTATTTTAATGAATTTCAAATTTCTAACAAATTTCTCTTTTCCAATTATATCAATCATAATGCTTTGTTTTTCTCATCTCATGTTTTATAATTTCTTTCAAATAGACTAAGGATGTATATATACTATATAATGTCCAAAATTAGGTTTTGTTGACACATATTTAATTATGAATCATTATTCTCAATAAAATATGAATTTAATCATAAGAACCTATTTTTAGGTGAAAAATTTACATGTTGTGACAATGTTCGCTATATAATGTAATGTATTTAATGTTCTAAAAAACAATAGACCAAAAAATCATGGGATGATAAATAATTACTATTAGACTCATACTAATGGTTTGTTTACGGAATGTACTATAATAATATGGATGGACCATGTGTGCATTTAAATTATTGGTTTTACAATTTTACCATCATCTCTCTTTTGAGGAAAAGCCTTTAAAAATCATGGATTATAGATAAAATGTACTATGAAATAAGAAAACTCTCTAGGTTAAAGTTATCTTGAGAAATAAAATGTTTAAGGAAGCAATTTGCGAAACCACAAATGTTTTGAGGAATAAGTAACCTCATTTTTTAATTATAGAAATGAAATTTTGTAGTGATTTTACTATGGGTGGTAGAATGTAAAAACACATGATTTTATTATGTATTTCATTTTATAAAAATTTTATGTATTCCAAAAAATGTGAAAGAGAAATAAAAAAATGATGTAAAAAAATAATTATCATAAAAAAATAAATTACAAGATTGGTAAATGATATGTAATTGGAAAAGAAATGATTTTTTAAAATAATGAAAAGGTATATTCACATTGGAAATGACAATGACTATAATGAAACTATATTTATGTATTATGAAATTTTAGAAAACAAAGTACAGTAGATAAAAAAAATAAAGTTAAAATTCATGAAATTATTTGTAATATAAATCAAGAATTTCAAATAAATTATCTAGTAACATAAAGGATTATTAATTTAATTCCTCATAGTTAATTTTTTTTAAATTTTTTTTTATTATTGCCATTTTTAATTAAAGTAATAATATTTCAATTTTGATGTCTTAAAAATAAGGAAATATGTTGTTCAAATATATATAAAATCATATAATTTTGTTAATTATTTAATAATAAACACAATATCACTTAATATTTAAATGACCCACTTTTCAACAAATCAGTTTTTCTATATGTTATATATCTTGATTTGAATAAATTAAAAACATATATTTAGGAATTATTTTAATTAATCAATTTATTATATAAATATATATATTAAGTATAAATCCTATAATTACTACTATTGTCTAATTAATAATAATAATTTCAATTTTAAAGATAAGAATATATTTTTATAGAAGTTATATTTTTTTCATTATGCATATCATATTACAAAATATTTCTCTCATTTATAAAAGCAATATAAAAAAATTGGATTTTCAATTATCATGTGAATGTTATTTGTTACTGTAATATTTAGTTTTAGGAATTATAATATTTTACCAGGGTAAATGTTATTCACCATGATAAATTTAAAAATGATATAAATAAATATTAATTAAGAAATAAATACCTAATAAATCATAAGAACATATGAAAAATTTATTATATGAGGGAATCACATTCTTGATATTATATTATCCCAAATAAATTTCCACTTTTGGTCAATTTTGTTTTTAACGATACATTTTTTTACATAAATGAATGTGCAATCGAAAAAATTCCACTCGATCTCACCTATAAAAGGAGACCTCCACTATATAATTTAAATAACATATTTTATTTTATTTCTTATTTATTACTTGAAAAAAAAATATTCATAATAAAATATATCACATGCATGGGTACTTTTAATAAAAAAGTACGAAATCTAATGTTTAATTGAGGTTACCTAAGAGAATATTCTTATCTTCAAAAGAAGTATTGTCCAATATTTAATCACATTAATATATCTTCTTCTTTTAAATCATCTTAAATATTATTTAAAACATTAATATATTGTTATTTAATCATTAATCATAGGAAATACTGAGATTATATATATATATATAATAACTTGTTTTTACTCATTCGATTGTTATAACATGTTATTGTTTGTTCTATTTTACCCTCACAAGAATGAAGTTTTAAGGTTTACATCATTAAAGTCTAATAAAACCATACCAATAGTAATATTATGTAATAATTATTAACTTAATATATTTTTATAATTTATTAATGGTAATTATTTAAATTATATTCACCAAAAAATTCAATTCTCTTATAAATTCACTATTTATCAAAATTTGTATTTTTTGTATCCCATGAAAACTATCACCATTAGTTACATAAAATTACAATGGGACTCTATAATAAAAAAATATAATATTTCTTTATAAACATTATTGAGACAATGAACTCATTATCCTAGAGTATGGAATGAAACTACCAAACCAAAGAATGCATAGAAAACATTACAATAAACTAATGATGATAAATTTCAACAATTCCAAAAATAATATATCTGTAATATATAATTTAAAATGATTTGTTTTAAGAAAACTAAAATTTAATATAGTACATATACATGGAAAAAATAATCATAATTTTATTATTGTTTGAGTTAGAGCTTGTCTAGAAAAGTGGAAGTCGGGGTTCTGGGTTTCTTTTTCACTATCACTTTGAAATTGAGATTCTTTATACACAAATTTTTAATTGGGGGGGGGGGGGTAATTATATTATTTTTATGTTAAAAAAATTATTTTCATATATTCTTGTTATTTATATGGTTTATATATTTTCTTAGAATTTCACCACCATTTGGTTTATAACTTAACCAAAATCATTCTTGTATTTTAATCTAACCTTATCTCTTATTTTTGGCCAAGATTCATTTTGTTCCACATAAAAATTATTTGATACCATATTATGTATATCCCTATGTAAAAATATATTATTTATTTTTTTCATTTTAAATAGAATTTTACGATAATAATAAATGTTCTAATGTAACATTTTATCATTTTACACATGAGTCATTTTAAATTTATTTTGATTTTCATTTAAAATAGTGTGAATGGAATCATTTTACAATTATTTCGACAATTTAGAATTTTTCCACAGTCACTTAAATTTTATTTTGGGTGTTTCCTTTCATAGTAATCATGATTTTCCTAATTATGTTTTATTCTGTTTATTTAATAAATTTTTCCATTTAGAATTTGTAGATATCAGATAGTAAAGGATGTTTAATATTATTTTCTAATAGAATTTTAAAATCCATTTACAATGAGTACATAATATATGTCAAAATATGTTCATGATAATTTCACAAAAAAGGGGGTATTATCTAAATATACAATCCACATTATTTTATTAAATTACATGTGGTCATGTTTTGTGAAACCTTTCAGGATTTTTCTTTATTTATAATGTTATCATTGGGTTATGATTGTATTTTAAATGTTTTTATAATCATTTAGAATTAATATTTATGGTTTATCATAATATGACAAGTTGATCTGAAATAACCCCCATTTAATTGGGTAATTTATGATCTCTCATGAGAATATGATGGTACATTATTGCTTAACCGGAGACTGAAATTTTATGGGATATTGGTGGTTAGGTAAAGTCATTTTTATTGGTATTATGGTTATCCTAGTCTATTGTTATTTGAATGTATCATTGGTTAACCATTATATATGTTATGTTTTTCATTATTATGTTTTTCAAAACATTCTTGTGTTCTAAAAACATAAATATTTGATGATTTGATTACCAAAGATTATTTAATATAGTTTCCACATTCTTATGAATCAATCTTATGATATTCATAGTGTTTTCTTTCATGACTTTTCATTTATGATCCATGATTTATTGCATTTTACTTTCTTATATTTAATTAATATACCACGATTATGTTTGCATACTCACATGATCAAATTTTTATCAGATACGGTCTCTGATTGATATCTCTTCTATTCATCCCTTACTAAGAATATGGGACCACTATTTCTTAGGTTTTCACATCGTCATGTAATGAATAATAGTATTATGCCTGATTATCTATTGCTAATTCATTTGTTAATAATCAAACAATCAATTTTTTAATATGGAATGAGAAAAAAAAAATAAATTGTAGTGGTTAATGATACTCTAAATATTGAAAGCATCTTATTTTAGATTTGTTCAACGAAATAATTCAGATATTCAAATTTATATCAGATAATTAATTCATTTCCAGAATAGAAATATATTAAATATTATATTACAAATCCCACTGGATATATTATTGTATCCCATGTCTATAAATATTCACTGATTTTGGTTTTTGGGATAGTCTTCAGGAAAATCGTATTATTATAAGTTTAGTGAAATTATATGTAATTTTCTCTATGGATTATCTCTCTATTGATGGATCCCATCATAGAATATGAAATATGAATGAAGATTTCAAGAACTATTTTTGGGGACAAAATGAATTGGTGGTTTGTATAGTATGAGTAACAACTCTTTGGGGCCCAAATGTTATGGTTAAACATAAAAAATCTTGGGGGATGATGCAATAGTTACCCATAATTTTCTAGAAACAATAGAAAATTGTCATTTATTTTGTTGTTAGAATTAGAAGTACTAATAAATTCCACAAAACAATTTATTTTTAGTTTGTCACATTAATAGTCAACAGGTTTCATTTCTGTTTAATAAGATTTATCTCTCGATGTGTATTCAAAGATATTCATAATATAAGAGGTAATACTACGTTTAGTAAAATATTCCACTGTATTGTATTAGGATTTGAGGTATATCAAGATGTTATTGAGAAGTAATCAATATTAATTAATTATGTAGTTGTTCATTAACACCAATTATAAACAGTATACACACATTTAATCTTGAAGGATAATTTTCACATTCAAATATATTTATTGATCATGTTTAATAGATTTCAAAAGTGGTTGGAATCAATAATATTCCATGCTGGAGTTATCAAACAAAATAGGTTCTGTTATATAATTAAAATGAAACAATATGAATCTCTCTAAGGGAAGAGGTTGAGAACACCAACACCTTAGGTTGATGTTAGAGAATGTAAGATAATGGGAATTTTCATTTCACAATAATTTAATACATAATTATTACATTTATTATATGTATAAAACTTACATTTTATTATGATCCATTACATAACTATAATGGTTTATTTTCATTATAATCATGTATTCATAAACCCCTAGTACATTAATGATATACATCATCTTAAATTGTATTCTTTTCTGAATATCTTTCTTTTTAGGAATATTAATAATAAAACCATTTATCATATCATGTGGAAAATGATACATAATTATAGGTGAGTTCATATTATCAGTAATGGAAAACAATAATGATATAAATGATCATTTAGTCAAAACATGAGCATAATGGTATAAGCACATGAGAAAATTTTTCAAAATCAATCCCAATAATTCATAGACCATAATTGTTTTCCATAGAATAGTTTTTAAAATTACATAAGTCATTAATCATATTGGAATTAATTAAAATGAAACAAAAGAACATAAAATTAAAATATTATCGTCTCATAATAGAGTGTAATATTTACTTGAATAACCATAATCATTAAACTTTTATGTCAATAATACCCAGAAAGACATCAATCACTTGTTACACATGGGCTAACCATCCATGTACCTACTTTGGGATTGAGATAACCTCTAGTCTTCGATATTTTTGGATTGGGATAACAACCCATTAATGCTACTTCACATTCTAAAAATAATCTTATATGATCCTTGAGTTCATCAGACATAAATTTTACACAATTCATCACAAAACAATAATCCATTCATTTTTATTCAATCATAAAATGAAAAAACTTATCATTTAATCTTAACATAACACATTAAAAAGAAATTGAGTTTAGAAATAATTATCATTATCTAATAACCATAAATAATAATAATAAATAATGTATCATATAATTATATACCTGTTGAATCATATAAACTGTAAAAGGATGATATCATTGATAAAAATGGTTTATAAATACTAATAGAGCTTTTCTCGAAGAAAATAACACTTTCATTTTGAAATAACTTATTTAAATAAAATATAATTTTAATAAATTAACAAAAAAATTTATTTAAAGAGACCACTCAAAACATTTAATTAAATCCTTAATGAAAGGATTAGTTAAGAAGTAAAAAAATGGAATTTCTTTTGGTATATGTTTTAAAAATATTTTATTCACAATATAGCTAAAAAAGATTCTCACTTATAATATGACAACATTATTATATTTAATCATTTTTATTTAAATACAAGTATAGATACAAAATTAATTTATATATCAATAAAAAATAGTGAAAATATGCAAGAAATTATTTTGAATAAAATATAGACCTGTAATTAATTTATTATTGACCGAAAAGAAAAATAATTTCAGATATCCTTAAAAAATTATTTTATAATTTTGAGTATATAGGGGGAGTAAAATATAAGGTAAATGTGAATATATATAAATCATTACATTGAAAAATAAAATAAATATGACATTAGAGTGATATAAGACTTTATTTAAGCATATGTAATTTAATAATAAAGGTTCCTGATAAAAAGGAATGGTAATGTAAAAACCATTCCATAATAGAAACATATAAATCATAACCACCATGATGGAAATGAATCCATATGAAACATTAAATAAATTTAGAAAAAATATATTCATGATATAACTTATCATATGGGTATTATATATGGAATACTATGAGAATTTTAGATATAATTCTTTTTAAATAAATTGCAACACATCAATAGCTTGAAAAATAATAAACCCCTAGTTTAGATGAACTGTAATATAATATACTATCATAACCTGGCCATTAATATGGTGGGTATAAATACTAATAAATAATTATTAAATATTTATGGTTTAAAGTCTTTAATTAAATACATATTTTCTCAAATTGTAAGAAATAAAAAAGAAAAAATCATTTGAATGTAAAAGGGGTATTTTTATGAAAAATATTTTCATTTGAGAAATTTTGTATATATTAATAGTTAAAATTAATTAATATGATATTTTAATTTTAATGAAATTAAGATATTATATATTCAACAAAATAGTTAATTATCCATCTAATATTTTTTTTGCTAATCATGGGATAAGTATAAATCCAGTTTTATGCTTAAAATGTTATTTTTTCAAAATGTTATCTAATCATGTTTGTAAAAATTATATTAATTTTTTTACCAATTTCATAAATTTTTTTTATAAAATGAAATTCAATGTTTCATTCAAAATTTCAAAATTATTTACGATTAAAATTTTGAGAATTGTCTATATAAATTAATTTTTCTATAAATACTTAAAATAATTTTTTTATTAAAAACATTTTAACTAATAATTAATTTTTGAAGTTCCATTATAATTTAAAATGAATTTAAAATAAAAAATTTTAATCTATATTCTTATTAAAATATATTATTTCGTTGAAATAAATATTAATTTCATATTTGTTAACAAAATGTTTTATACTTAAAAAAACTTTTTCTATGGAATCAAAATTTTCATTTCAATTGCACGTTTAATATATAAATAATTAATAACACTTATATGAATTTAATTTTTTAAATGTAATATATTTTTTTACTAATAATAATTAATATGATGCAATATGTTTATAATATTTTATTTTCAAAATAAACACCACAAATAGTGTAAATAAATTATCCTGGTTAAGGTAAAAACATGATTTCTGAGGGGTTAAACTGAAATATAAGGTAAATATTTCCAATTTATATTATCTAAATAAATTTTCATATATATTATTCATCATATAATGTAACACCAAAGACTTTTATAAGAAATATTTTGTTTTTATATTAAATAAATCATCATAGGAATCTTTCACTACACACAACACTATCTTGGCTTGCTTTACACGCAATCGCGACCTTCCTCGATAGCTTGCGTCATACACAATACCGAGTTTCACTAAACAACGATATGCTATTAAAATATTATTAAAACTAGCCATTATGAATAGTAATAACCACTTTTTGAAATTTTGTAAATTTTATTTTTCAAAATGGACTTCATTTTTGGATTCGAAATATCGAAATTAGCCTAGGGTGAAATTTTGGTATTTTTCTAGAAATTGTCAATTTTTGATGAACAGTGAAAACACTATGTTACTATTTAAAAACCGACTTTTTATTTAAATAAATATTTATTTTATTTAAATTTATTTTAGGTCAAAATTGACACATAATACCTATATATGTTCAATGTAATTCATTAGAATAATTTTATAATAATTTTAGATATATAAAAATTTTATTGAACTTTTCAACGTCTTTTATCCACCTCCTAGGAGAATTTTCAAATCTACATAAAACATAATTTTACCGCTTCTGTGAGTGGAATTCCAAAAATCTGAGAGACACTGTTTATGTCAGTAAGTAAAATGTGGTTCAATGAGATGAAAATAATTTTTGGTGAATAGTGACTTTTTACTTTTATTTACCACGGTTAAAAGTAAATAGGGTAATTATGGGTAAAAATGATATTATTGTCACCCTAACACATGTCCCAATTCTATTGGATAAGTGTAATTCGACCAAAAACAATCTTAGGAACAAAATATGACCATTTAGGCCCAGTTGGATTAGATTAGGACATTTATTATTAATTTATTTAAAGAAGGGTTAAAATAGTTAAAATCAAAGTTTAATAAGTAAATAATTTTTAATATAGGGTCATACAGAAGATAAATTCGACTATAAATATTAATTATAAATATAAAATGATTTCATACATAATGGAATTTTATTTGTAATTTTTAAAAATTAAATAATTTAATTTATTTCTGACACAAAGATGATGCATTAATTATCTTATTAATGAAATATCGACATAATTGATGTTATAAATACCCAAATAAATATAATTTGGAACTTTTTATGAATTCCACTAATTTTTTAGGTTAATATGACATGTTAGTGTTGATTTAATTAACTTTTTTTGAACTAATAACTCTGTTATGATTTTTACAAAAATCAATTACTAAATAGTGTCAAAATTGACATAAAATAGTTTTAAAAAAAATTATATTATTAATTCTTATTTTATTCTTAAAAATATAAGGTTCGGCCAAATGACTTAGATAATGTTATATATATTAATAATAAACAACTTGGGGTTCCTTTCTCTTGTTATAGTAAATTTATTAACCTTATAGTGTAAGAACAAAAAAAAGACACGTTTAAATCTAAATGACAAGGTTAAAATATAAACTAAACTTGTCCAAATTCTATTGTATGAGAGGCATTCGACCCTTACCCACCTTAGCTTCGAAATAAATTAATTTGGAGCTATTTAAAATAGAATATGGCTATATAATAAAATAATTTTTTTAGTTTTTTCAAAGGTGCCCCTCTCCTCCCTTATAAAAGGGCACCTCCTCCCTCTCTTCCTCACACAACTTTGAGCCTTCAAGCTCGGCAAACCCATGCCAATTTCTCCTCTCCACTTCCCTAGAAACATCATAGAGGTCCGGGTCTTCTTCAAAGACCAATTTTAGTGCCCTAAAAGGAGGTCTCAAAGAAGCGCTTCAAAGAAGAGGTAATGTCCGTTACCAATTCTTTCAACTTTATTTCTTCTTACACTTCTTATTCTTTAGTTTTTTAATTATGAATTAATAAAATAAGTATCACTCATATACTAATATGTTATTATAAGTATTAAACAGCCCTATTTCACCATCTATCCATCCTACTGAAAACGAAATCACCGCGCGTGCATACGTATGGAACACCATCTCCACGTCGTGGTGTAATCTATTTTCCACCACCACCTTAATTGGATGGGTATAATGTTGTAAAGAATGAATATATATGATTATTTTAAAGTGATATTTATTCTGAAAGAGTATACATACATTCCATTAAAATTCCACGACCATGGGAACGATATCATCGCTCGTGCGTACGTATGGAATACCGTCTCCACGATGTGATGCGACTCGTTCTACATGATTTTCATTGCATAATGATTACATAAATGAATTGAGTGAATAAATATGATATATATTACACTAATAACATTCTGTAAATGAGGTATCTAAAACTTAAAAAGAAGAATAATAATTTATTCGACAAAACACGCATAAGAACAAAAAGTAATAAACACCCAAATAACAAGTAGAAATGAAATATTACTAATAATAAGCTAAGAATATGACCATATATGATATCTTAACAATGATTATGATTCTGGAATAAGTCAATGACTTTATTTAAATCATTATACATGAGGTTCAGACACTTACGATGCAAATCAGACCTAAGGTAATGGAAAATATCACAATCTCATTTTTATCCGAGATTGTTTATAATTTGGTATTTACTGGGGTGTATTTTATCATCCACATCCATGTTTCCTCAATATGTAATATTATTTCCATCCATCTACAATTTTTTAAATCCAATTTTACCATTCGGTGAGTTTTTAGTAAAAGATATGAAAGGAATCATTTGTCGTTTTTCGTACGAGGTACTTTTTTACTTTTCCGAAAAAAGTACGAGAAGAATGTTTTTTTACCATATACGGCATGAATGGACTTTTAAAACATTATTTCCAAGAATATTACTTTAAATGTTTTCAAGACTATTTTTAATCAACTCCTTTTATTTTATAATTGTATGACATGTTAAGAAAGGAAAAATGTTTTTGAAGTAGAAAGGATATTTTCCTCAAGAATGGAGTTCAAGTGTTTTATCAAAATTATTTTCCATCTAACATAATGAAGGGTTCTGTTTCTATCCATATTATTACATTGATTTTATTATGTTTTGATGGAATTATTTTTATGAATTCCTTTATCTTTTATGAATTGTTTTATAATGCCACAATCTTTATGAATCCCATTTTTATTACATGGGTTATGTTATGATGTATGGTATATGATTTTGTGTCACACATAATAATGGTATAATTATGAGATGGGTGTGACCTATATCTACCTCCAATGCATTGGGTAAAGATTTTATATCTCATGAGATAGACATGGCTAGAATGGAAGGTTAAACCGGTTCAGTGAAACATGACTAAAACGAGGAATGAACTCAGTTCATAAATGCACTTTATCCACTAAGATAATCTTGGAAATGAGTCTTGACTAATAAGAAATGATTCTCTATAATTATGTGTGTATGACACAAAGCTTTATGTTTTATGTTATGATCATTATGTTTACATTTCACTACCATGATTTCTCCCATGTTATGAAATTATGATCTCTTTTGTAGGGTAAGATTTCCAAGATGTTATGTTCTTATGAATATGATGTGATTGATATTTATTTTGTTTACCCTTACTGAGCATTTGAGGTCACCCTTTTGTATGTTTTCTTTCCCCAGGTCAGGAAGAAGGTTATTAAGTAAGGTATGCCAAAAGGGACTATAGATATGATGAAATAAATGGGAGACAATGTAGACGCTTTATGAACTAGTTGTTTATGTTTCCCTGTTTCTAAAGACCCTATACCTATACGGTCCTTTCACGGTTTTGTTATATGTTGTAATAAGTGTACTTCAATTTTGAATTATTAAAAATGTATGTAATGTATGGGTCGTTATAGTTGGTATCAGAGGAAAGTTATAGTCATTCTTTGGAAACTAGGATATGAAAGACTTACTAAGAATCCTAAGGATATATATATGAATAGAACACAATCTTAGTGTTTTAGAAATGACCATGACCAACCTATGATAAGACCTTAAGTGAGAAATTTTATTCTTGATTATGTGGTTTTCCTATTATAATTAGTGTTGCTCACACTATTCTTTTTGGTTTTAGTCAATGGCTAGAACCTGAAGGAACCGTTTTAATGTGGAATGCGATGGGCAATGCAATGATTGTCCCCTTGAGCAACCAAACGTTATGGGAGTTGGAATGAAAAATCTTGTAGCCATGATCACACAAATTTCTCAAGCTATGAATCATGCAGGACTTCCAAATGAGCAATGGAAGGAGAAACATTCTATTGAATCCTTCATGAGATAGTGTACACCTTCATTCAGCGGGTCTAATGATCCATTAGTTTCTGAACAATGGATCAGTACTACGGAAAAGATATTTTCAATTCTTCAATGTTCTGAACATGATAGAGTCATCTTAGCAGTGTATCATTTGGAAGGTGATGCTGATCAAAGGTGGAATCTTATCAAGAATACGAGGCCAAGAGATGAAATTGAGTCCATGGAATGGGATGAGTTCAAGAACTTATTTTTTAATAAGTACTTCCCTCGTATTCTCCGAACAAAGATAGAGTAGGAGTTTCTTAAACTAATGAAAAAGGATGATGAATCTGTTGGTACCTTTGAAGCAAATTTTACAAGACATGCAAGGTACGCTTATGGTATTATTATCCAACCTGAGATTAATATCGATCGATTCTTTAGTGGATTAAAACCAAGTCTTTGAAGGGTGTTATCCATAAGGGACTTCAATAGCTATGAGGAAATTGTTCGATGTGCTCTCAAAGTTGAGATGGAGATTGGAGTAACCCATCAGTCATATGGGTTTGATAAGAAGAGGAAAATGGAATTCAAAGGAAAATCTAAATAGCATACTAAAAAAATATGGGTTTTCCCTAATGCTCAAAGTGTGGAAAGAAACATGGATGGAGTTGTCTTAAAGGGAAAAGTAAATGTTTCAAATGTGGAAGGAAGGTCATCGGGCATTTGAATGCCGCAATGATGGGAAGATGATGTCTAGTGATGCGAACAATGAAAATTCTACACAGAGTGAACCTCCTACACATAAATGTTACAAGTGAAAGGAAATGGGGCATTATTCCACTCAATTCACTAATCCAAGGGTTATTGATGATGATCGACATCAACAAACTCTTAAGGATAAAGACAAAGGAAAGTCACATGAAATTTCTATCAGTGATGTGGAGTACGATAACGAAGTGGTGAAAGGTACACTTACCATCTACTCTAAAGTAGAAAATGTTTTATTTGATTCTAGATCCACCCACTCCTTTATTTATGAAGAATTGTCTATGGGTATCACTGTATTACCTCAACAATTAGATGTTGAGTTAGCTGTGATAACCCCTAATGGCACAACAGTCGCATCGAAATTTTATAATTCTTCTCCGATTAGAGTTTGTGGGAAAGTGCTTCCTGCAAATCATGTGATCCTCCCAATAGTGGAATTTTATGTGATTCATGGCATGGATTGGATTTCACTATATGGATCTCATATGAATTTCGAAAGAAGGGAAGCCAGATTTCATATTCCAGATCAATCTTTGACCGTATATCGATGCAAGGATGAACATAACCTTCCAGTGGAAATTTCATCCATCATATGGGTCTTGATTCCACTAAATGAAGGTTATTTATCTCAAATGGTTGGTTAGAAACTCATGATTAAGAATATTCCCATCGTACAGAAGTTTGATGATGTCTTTCCAGAGGAATTTCCTGGTCTTCCACCAAATCGTGAAGTAGAGTTTTCAATTGAACTCGTACCGGGTGCTTTACCTATTTCAAAGAAACATTATAGAATGGCCCCAATTGAGTTGTAGGAATTGAAGAAGAAACTCCAAGAGAATCTTGATAAGGGGTTTATACGCCCTAGTGCATCACCATGGGGAGATCCTGTTCTGTTTTTTAAGAAGAAAGATGGATCAATGAGACTCTTCATTTATTATCGAGAACATAAAAAGATCACTATCAAGAACAAATATCCTCTCCCATGTATTGATGAATTATTTGACAAACTAAGAGGAGCTCAATACTTTTCCAAGATTCATCTTCATTCAGGGTATCATCAATTAAGGGTCAAAAGGGAGGATATACCAAAGACGACTTTCAGTACAAGGTATGGACACTATGAATTTATAGTGATTCCATTTGGTCATACTAATTCCACTGCTATCTTCATGGATCAGATGAATAGAGTCTTTCGAGACTATCTTGATCAGTTTGTTGTAGTCTGTATAGACGATATTATTGTATATTCAAAGATCAAGGAAGAACATGAAGATCACTTGAGAATTATATTGAAGACCCTGAGAAAGGAGAAGCTTTATTCCAAATTTACCAAGTGTGAATTATGGATTCAAAAAGTTTCATTTTTTGTTCACATAATCTCAAAAGAGGGGATATCTGTGGATCTAGAAAAAATAGAGGTTATCGAAAGATGGTTGAAACCGTCAAGAGTAAATGAGATATGAAGTTTTCTTAGTTTGGCTGGATATTATCGACGTTTTGTGAATGATTTTTCATGATTATCTAATCCACCCACCAGGTTGACTTGGAAAGGAGTTAAGTTTGTTTGTACGGAGGAATGTGAAGAGAATATCAAGGATTTGATAAGAAGTTTATCCAGTGCACCTGTGCTCACACTACCTTGTAGTGGATAAAGGTTTGTGATATACAGTGATGCATCCAAGAAGGGATCGGGGTGTGTTCTTATGAAAAATTATATGGTGATATCTTATGATTCATGACATTTGAAAATCCATGAGAAAAATTACCCAACTCATGATTTGGAGTTAGCTTCAGTAATCTTTGCATTAATGATTTGGAGGCATTATCTTTATGGAGAAATGTGTGACATTTATACTGATCATAAAAGTTTAAAGTATATTTTCACACAATAGGAAATGACTATGAACCAAAGAAGATCGTTGGAGCTGATTATGGATTATGACTGCTCAATTCATTACCACCCTGGGAACGAAAACAAGGTGGTAGATGCATTAAGTCGACAAGACCATGAAATTTTATCCATGATGAGGATAAACAAAGATCCAATATTTATGGATTTACAAAGGATGGATCTTGGAATTATAATGAAAGTGGAAAAATCGTATCTTTCTCAAATTAATGTTGAACCATCTTTACATGTTATGATTAAAGAGGCATAGAAAGAAGATGTAGAGTTACAAAGAAGGTGAGAAATGTTCCTGAATTCAACCTCGATTGTGATGGGATAATAAAGATTAGGAATCAGGTTTGTGCTCCTCCCTTCCCCGAATTAAAGAAGGATCTGCTGGATGAGGCTCATAGTTCTTCATTCTCTATTCATCCTGGAAGCACGGAGATGTATAGGGACCTGAAATAATACTTCTGGTGGGATGGCATGAAAAAAGATGTTGCTAAATATGTCTCTCGATGCTTGGTTTGTCAACAAGTTAAAGCTGAGAGACAGAAGTCTAATGGGATGTTACAACCATTACCCATACCCAAATGGAAATGGGAAAACATAACTATGGACTTTGTCACAGGACTTACTAAAACATCCAAAGGCAATAATTCTACCTGGGTCATAGTTGATCGTCTTACAATGTCTGCACACTTCATTTTTATAAGAGAGGATTTCTCTCTGGATCAGCTTTCCAGGATATATTTAATGGAAGTGGTAAGATTGCATGGAGTACCACTTTCTACTATATCTGATCGGGATCCGAGGTTTACCTCAAATTTTTGGTGAAGTCTTCAGTATACTCTGGATACAGAGTTGAGTATCAGCACTTCTTATCATCCTCAGACAGACGATCAGTCTGAGAAGAAAATTCAAACTCTAGATGATATGTTGAGAGCATTCTCTATGGATTTAAAAGGTGTTTAGGATCAACACCTACCTTTGGTGAAATTTTCTTATAAGAATATCTTTCACTCCAGTATTCATATGTCTCGTTATGAAGCTCTCTATGGAAAGAAATGCAGGACTCCAACTTTCTGGGGTGAAGTTGGGAAAGAAAGCTATTAGGACCTGATCTTGTTGATGAGATGGAAGAAAAGGTTCGATCTATTCAACAACACATAAGATAATCTCAGAGTCGACAAAAAAGTTATGCCGACAACTGAAAAAAATACATAGAGATTGAAGTGGGTGATAATGTGTTCTTATGAATATCTCATTAGAAGAGAGTAATGAGATTTGGAAAGAAGGGAAAGTTGAGCCCTAGGTATATCGGTCCTTTCGAAATACTGGATCGTGTTGGGAAGGTAGCTTACCGATTGGCGCTTCCACTGAATCTCTCTCAAGTTCATGATGTGTTCCATGTATCTCTCCTGAGAAATTACATACCTGATCATTCACATGTACTCAGATTTGAAGTTGTACCACTGGAACAAGATCTTTCTTATGAAGATCAACCGATAGATATTCTCGATCGTAGTGAAAAAGTCCTACGGAACAAGCCCACTCGCTTGGTGAACGTTTTATGGAGGAACCACCAATTATAAGAAGCTACATGGGAGCTTGAGGATATGATGAGGGAGAGGTATCCTCATCTGTTTGTTACATGTGACGAATTTCAAGGGCGAAATTCATTTTAAGGGGGGTAGAATGTAACACCCGAGACTTTTATGAGAAATATTATGTTTTTATTTTATATAAATCATAAAAATAAATATTTCACTAAACACAAAAATAGATTTACTTTCTTTACACGTAATCGCGACCTTCCTTGATAGCTTGCATCGTACGCAATACCGAGTTTCAGTAAACAACGATATGCTATTAAAATATTATTAAAACTAGCCGTTATGAATAGTAATAACAACTTTTTAAAAATTTGTAAATTTTATTTTTTAAAAGGGACTTCATTTTTGGATTCGGAATATCGAAATTATCCTAGGGTGAAATTTTGGTATTTTTCTGGAAATTTTCAATTTTTGATGAATAGTGAAAACACTGGGTTACAATTTAAAAACCGACTTTTTATTTAAATAATTATTTATTTTATTTAAATTTATTTTAGGTAAATATTGATAAATAATACCAATATATGTTCAATGTAATTCATTAGAGTAATTTTATAATAATTTTAGATATAGTAAACTTTTATTGAACTTTTCACCGTCTTTTACCCACCTCCTAGGAGAATTTGCAAATTTACATAAAACATAATTTTACCGCTTCTGTGAATAGGGTAATTAAGGGTAAAAATGATATTATTGTCACCCTAACACATATCCTAATTCTATTGGATAAGTTTAATTCGACCAAAAACAACCATAGGTATAATATATGGCCATTTAGGCCCACTTGGATTAGATTCGGAAATTTATTATTAATTTATTTAAAAAAGGGTTAAAATAGTTAAAATCAATGTTTAATAAGTAAATAATTTTTAATATAGGGTAATACATAAGATAAATCCTCCTATAAATATTCATTAGACAGATAAAAATATTTACTATATAATGCTATTTTATTTGTAATTTTTAGACATTAAATAATTTAATTTATTTATAACACAAAGATGATGCAGTAATTATCTTATTTCTGAAATATTGACATAATTGATGTTATAAATACCCAAATAAATGTAATTTGAGACTTATTATGAATTAAACTAATTTTATAGGTTAATATTACATGTTATTATTGATTTAACTAACTTTTTTCGAACTAATAATTCTGTTATGATTTTTAAAAAAATTAGGTACTAAATAGTGTCAAAATTGACATAAAATAGTTTTTAAAACAAATATTATATTATTAATTGTTATTTTATTCCAAAAAATCTAAGGTTCAGCAAAATTACTTAGATAAGGTTATATATATTAATAATAAGCAACTTGGGGTTCTTTTGGCTTGTTATAGTAAGTCTATTAACCATATAGTCTAAGAACATAAAAAGACACGGTAAACGTAAAATTATCTAACTTAAAGTTAAATCTAAATGATAAGGTTAAAATTGTAAAATAAACTTGTCCAAATTTTGTTTTATGATAGGCTTTCGACCCATATCCACCTTAGCTTCAAAAGAAATCAATTTTGAGCTATTTAAAACCAAATATGGCTTTATAATAAAATAATAGTTTTAGTTTTTCCAGAGGTGCCCCTCTCCTCCCTTATAAAAGGGCACCCCCTACCTCTCTTCGTCGCACCACTTTGAGCCTTAATGCTCGGCAAAACCCTCCTACTTTATCCTCTCCTCTTCCGTAGAAACATCCTAGAGTTCCTGGTCTTCTTCAAAGACCAATGTTAGTGCCCAAAAAGGAGGTCTCAAATAAGCATTTCAAAGAAGAGGTAATGTCCGTTACCAATTATTTCAACTTTATTTCCTCTTCCACTTCTTATTATTTAATTGTTTCATTATGAATTAATAACATCAGTATCACTCATATACTGATATGTTTTTATAAGTATGAAACAACCCTATTTCACCATCTATCTATCCTATGGAAAATGAAATCACCGCGCGTGCATACCTACAGAATGCCATCTCCACGCCGTGGTGTAATCTATTTTCTACCACCACCATAATTGGATGTGTATAATGGTGTAAATAATGAATATATATGATTATTGTAAAGTGATATTGATTCTGAAATATTATATATACACTCCAATAAAATTCCATGATCATGGGAACGATATCATCGCTCGTGCGTACGCACGAAATACCGTCTCCATGATGTGATGCGACTCATTCTACATGATTTTCATTGAAGAATGATTACATAAACGAATTGAGTGAATAAATATGATATCTATTACACTAATACCATTCTGGAAATGAGGTATCTATAACCTAAAAAGAAGAATAAGAATTTATTTGACAAAACACGCATAAGAACAAAAAGTAATAAACACCCGAATAACAAGTTGCAATGAAATATTACTAATAATATGCTAAGAATATGACCATATTTGATATAATAACAATGATTATGATTCTGGAATAAGTCAATGACATTATTTAAATCATTATATAGGAGGTTTAGACACATACAAAGCAAATCAGATCTAAGGTAAGGGAAAATATCAAAATCTCATTTTTATCCGAGATTATTTATACTTTGGTATTTACTGGGGTGTATTTTATCATCCACAACCATGTTTTCTCAATATGGAATATTATTTCCATCCACCTACAATTTTTTAAATCCAATTTTACCATTTTTTGAGTTTTTAGTAAAAGATATGAAATAAATCTTTTGTCATTTTTCGTATGAGCTACTTTTTGACTTTTCTGACAGAAGTATGAGAAGAATGTTTTTTTAACTTATACGGAATGAATGGATTTTTAAAACATTATTTCCAAGAATCTTCCTTTACAAGTTTTCAAGTTTATTTTTAATCAACTCATTTTATTTTAAAATTTCAAGACATGTTAAGAAAGGAAAAATGTTTTCGAAGTAGAAAGGATATTTTCCTCAAGAATGGAGTTCAAGTGTTTTATCAAAATTATATTCCATCTAAGATAATAACGGGTAATGTTTCTATACCTATTATTACATTGATTTGATAATGTTGTGATGGAATTATTTTTATGAATTCCTTTATCTTATATGAATTGTTTTATGATGCCACGATGTTTAAGAATCCCATTTTTATTACATGGGTTATGCTATGATGTATGGTTTATGATTTTGTGGCACACATAAGAATGATATCATTATGAGATGGGTGGGAACTATATCTCCCTCCAATGAATTGGGTGAAGATTTTATATATCATGAGATAGACATGGCTAGAACGGAAGGTTAAACTGGTTCAGTGATACCGGACTGAAATGAGGAATGAACTCGGTTCAGAAATGTACTTTGTACACTAAGATAGTCTAGGCAATGAGTCTTGACTAATAAGAAATGATTCTCTATGATTATGTGTGTATTACATAAAACTTCATGTTTTAAGTTATGATTATTGTGATTACATTTCACTACCATGATTTATCCCATGTTATGAAATTATGATCCCTTTTTTAGGGTAATATTTCCACAATGTTATGTTCTTATGAATATGATGTGATTGATATTTCTTTTGTTTACCTTTACTGAGCATTTCGGCTCACCCAGGAAGAAGGTTATTAAGTATGATATGCCAAAAGGGACTATAGATATGATGAAATAAATGGGAGATAGCGTAGATGCTTTATGAACCAGTTGTTAATGTTTCCTAGTTTCTAAAGACACAATACCTATATGGTCCTTTCATGGTTTTGTTATATGTTGTAATAAGTTTAATTCAGTTTTGAAGTACTAACAATGTATGTAAAGTATGGGTCATTATATATAATATCAAAAAATTATAATATATTAACATATGGAATAATTTGGATTGGTAATATCATTATCATTTTGTATTCATTCAACAAATTTCTAAAAGGGTCTCATCCCCCACTTATAAAAGGACTTATCTTATCCTCTCTTATACACACAAAAAGTGTGAATCCCAGAAACCAAAATTTAATTTTCATTAATAAAATATGTTGGGTATTTTTTAATTATTAAAAAGTAATTGAAAAATAAATAGTTCATTATACAAGTGAGGGTATTTTTGATCTAGGTTTTGTAGAATTATACATATCATTACAAATTAACCAATCTATACAAATATAAAATAATATAACAATTTTTTTTTAAAACTCAATAATATAATCAATTTCTGTCAGATAATTCAACTAATCACCTGAATAATTAATTTAAACCATAGGGTGAGTATTAATTTTCCTAGTATGGAGTTTTTATAAACATTTTGAAAAACATTTTTCAGAGAAAAATCACTTTTTAAAAAAACATTTATCAAATAAATTACATGAAAAAAATTAATATTGGTTTTTAAAATAATTTCTAAATATCCTTAAATATTTTATATTACATATGAAATCATCTATAATCAAAATAATAATTCATTTAAAATACTACTTTGGGTTTATCCATTAAAAATTATAGTTTTTATGGATTAATCATAATATTCATCCAACCATAAGAATAAATAAGGAAACATATTTTTTCCACATGTGGTATAACATCTCCCCCTTAGGACATGGTTTCACTCCCCATTCTATAAATTATCATCTGATACTCTAATTCCATAATTTTAGAATTTTTTTATAAATTTTCATTCATTTCTCAGTAGTATCCTAAAAAATAACAAATAATAAAATAATTATTTTAATGAAATAAAAAATTTAATAACCTCTAATCTTGAAAAAAATATAATTTTTAGGAGGAATTCGTTTTCAAAAAATTAATTTCTTACATTTACAGAGACATGAACATATATTCTTCTAAATTAAAACAAAATCATGTATAAAATTCATAAAATGGGAAATTCATTATAGATGATGCCCATATATAAAATAAAGAATGAAAGAAAATATTTTAATTTAAAATATAATGTTATATAAATAAAAATAAATCTTTTAAAATAATCCCTTTACCATGAATCTGATTCATCAGATAAGTTTCTTTGTCTTCCTCTTCTTTGAAAAATAACTTTGCCTAACTCCTTAAGACCACAAAATATGGTCTTTTCCTAAACTAATACCATTAAAATGTTGTTTAAGATGTGTGTAAAATATTTCGATAGAGTATTGTTGTGAAATATGGCTTATGGTGGTGAAAATATGTGAATCAATGAGTCTCATTTTATAAATGTGGTGAGGGGCGATTTTGAAACTAGCTAAAATATTAAATAATGATAAGTCTAATATAGGGATAAATACATCCACAATGCTTAAATATCACCTAGTATCACATTGGAGACTTAATATTATCATATTAGTCCTTATTAATGATTAATTTTTTTTTTAATTTTTTTATAAAATATTATAATCATGAAAATATATTCTATCAAATTAAACACACTTCATAACTATGACTTCAAAACATCAAAAACATTCAAAATTTTATTTTTCTTATTAATTATAGAAAAGATAAAATTCATCTATTGAATTTTTTTATTACATTAAAAATATAAAATTATATTTATTTTAATATTTTTAATAAACTTTATTTCATTTTTCCATTTAATTAATCATTATCGGATCATCACTATGCAAGATTTATGGTATTTATTTATTTCCTACAAATTAAAAATAATTTTTTAAATAATTTTTTTATTAGGTTTGAAATTAATATTTAATTTTGGAATATACTCATGAAAACCCAAATATTAAATTATTATAATAATTAAAAATTATAGTCTGAACAACTTGACTTTCTTTTAAATAAAATATAATAACCAGCATAAAGTAATTCAGGTGTGTCCAAAAGATCCCAAATTCAATACAATATAATATTTTTTGAAATAAATATTAATCAAAAAAATTTTATTCATATTTTTGGTCCATTTAAGGGTTCTTATAATTTTAATTAAAATCAATTTATTTATTTATCGTTTCCTTGCACAAGAACTATATCAGTATTGTATAAGAATTAAAGATAATTATTTCGTATATAAAAATTTAAAAAATTATAATCATAAAAATAAATAAATTAGGTACAATATAATAATATATGTTCATCAATTAAGATTAATATCTCATATTCATGTCAGGACAACATCTTTACTTTGTTAATTTATCTTTTTCTTCCTTACGCAAGCATTTCACAAGAATTTGTAAAACAATTCTTGTTATATAACTCTATAATTCTATACTAATTGAAAAACCATCAATCATAAATAATAATAAATAAATATTCCATGAAAATAATTTTTATTACTCAGTTATTATATATAAGAAACTAAATTTTATTTTTACAATGTTGTGCATGCAATGTGTTAGCACTGATAATGTTTTTTAAAATTATGATGAAAGAAATTATAAGATTCATGTTCTAAATTATTTCCTATAAAATATTTATATTATAATTTCACAATTTATTTATTATATAATTTTGATAAACATTACATCAAAATTATTTTTTTACGATTTAACGAAAATAAAGAATTTAAAAAACTGTATTTTTACTATTCCCCAATTATTATTTATTTTCTAAAAATTATAAAAAATTAATACCATGATATTTTAAACATAATTAATTATAAATTGAAATTATATTTTTAAAATTAAAATTAAAAAAATTAAGAAATTATTCGTTTAACTGTAGAAATATAAGAAATTAATTTCATAAAATTATTTACTTTAAAAGAAATTATTTTTTTCAAGAATAAAATAACATAATGAATTTAACTATATGTTTGAATTTCACATGGAGCTCTCTTTCCCTCATCACATCTCACCAATGATTCCCTAGGATTATATGGAGGCACTCCGAGATACCCCTTCCTATTTGGAGGGGGAGGTCCTTCATCTGATTCTTCCCTATCTTACTGCATTCATTTTACTCTTTTCTCAAACAAGGGATCTCTTCTAAAGCTCCAAGAAAACCAACTTGGACCAAAAGTCCCGTATTTTTTTAAAGGATAACCTCACATTACACTATTTATATTAGAGTTCTAAAATGATTTGAGTATCTTTAACAAAATATTGGTAGCTTGATTCTAGAAATTTCATCCCTCGATCGATGAGTTTGACAGTTTTGTCTTTGACTTGTGGGGTTTGAATCACCCTTAAGTTGTTGTGATTCTCACTCATACAAGATTTATGATATGCTTTTATATAAAGAAGATCATGCTACCGTGTGGTCCAATGACCCTGTAGATGCAACTGATGCTTCTTTTACTTCTTCCACTGGTCCTTCTATATTCACCTGAAGATGGATTCTCTGATGACTATGATTTGGGTAATCCTTCAAGAACAACCTCTTCCCCTTTGAAACCCTTCTATCATGATGTTTATTCGACAAATTGTTGGGTGGTTTTTATTCTCCAATATTCCAATGAATGTAGTTAGCCACCCCATTTCCTTTATTTATATTTATGTGTTTAATGTACCATTGGATTGGGTCTAGACTTCTATTAGTGAGGAATTTATGTGGAATTAGTTTGTCATAAATGAAACATGGTATGAGTTTTAAACATCTTGTGTTCTTCTTAGTCATATGGGCCATGTGTGTCATAGTTGGTCAGGAATCAGACAATTGTATTTGGTGGAGGGTATGAGTAACAATAGAGAATATCATTGAGAATATCAATTGGGTCATCCCAAAAAGAATCCTTTTATAGTTTTCCAGAGGAGGAGATAGCAGCCACGGGCCTGGGGGACCAGTTGGAGGTATTTCAGCTTGGTAAGAAAGATGGAAGGGGTTAATGGAAGGCCAAATCATAGTCATTACATATTGAGGATAGTCTGGCTTTCTAGGATGGCTACACTGAGAACTAAAAAAATCATATGGATACAGAGCTGTGGATTGTGGAAGTTTTTTCTCAGTTGAGGCGTGATGTGGGTGTTAGACCATGGTCATGTTAGTTTTAATGAAGGGTAGGGGAGTTTGTGTAGTTGTGTTATGCATCGTCAATGAATTCACCCTCATATGAAGTTGTTGTACCAGAGGAGAGGGAGGCCCACATGGTTGTAGATATGACCATTCATCTAGGATCATCATACCCAATCAATGATGATACGAAAAATAAGGATGTATTTGGGGATCATGGAAATGAAGGACACACTCAATGTTTGGTCTTGGAGGATACCCATAAGAAACCACAATTTATTGGATGTGGTGTTGTGGAGCCTAAAGGTTTAGATATTCCAATATAGGACTCATTGGATATAACATCTTATGATGATATGGATAAGTCTAGAGTAATGTTTATCCATTCTGAAAATCATTTTACAGTGCAGGGAGAAGAATTTTATTATTCTTTTGAGGAGTGAAATGATGTGGAGGGTGCCCAGGGATATTCTCAAAAGGATATGGGTTTGGATTTGGACTCCCCTATGGAGTCCAAAGAGGTTTACCTAGAAGAGAACTATCTTATATCTACATCAAGGAAGAGATAGAACACTATCATCGATTTATACAGGTTTATAAATCACATCCGGAGGCTACGGAGAAGAAAAGACTACAACTTCTAACCTATTTATACCATTACTATATTATAATGTAAAGGAAAACTACCTCTGAAGTTTTCCATCATTGAAGATAAAAACTCTTCAAGAATGTATAAAGGTCATGAAAAATTGGTGGAGTTAAACACTACAATGGAGTTAGAATCACCAGTAAGTGAAGAATTTTTTATCAATCAGGAAAATATAGAATGTTTGGGTTCTGAATCCGATATACAACCTAGTAGATAAGAATTGTTGGAGTGTGATGAGTAAGATTACATAATTAATTCAAACTAATAATTCTTAGATAAGGATCTAGAGGTACATACTACACAAGAAGAGTTAAAAAGGCTGGTTAGAAGGAGAATTCAGGTAATATTTTACAAGTAGTAAGGTGAATGGATTCAAAAAACAACTCGATATACTGGCACATGGATTTAACGAGAAGAAGATAACTATGTAAGATCTCATTCAAAACATGGTACATGTTGTTATAAAATATTGAAAACCATTTCCAATATGATATGGATAAGAAAGATGCCACACTATAATAGAGTTACCACATAGGTATGGTCTCTAAAAGGATTAAATTTCAATTCATAGAATCAGCTACTATGTATGATGTGGTTTGATTATCCTATTGTGTTCTTGATTGGTTTCCAAATTTTTCATTATATGTTTTTTCTTAATAAAAAAACATATTCTATGGTGGAATTTAAATATTTAATTAAATAATAATAATATAAAATTAAATTAATAATTTTTTTACATATGTTATGGAATTCTACCATTAAATGAATTTCACTATTTAAACTCTTTCATTGTACATTATAAAATTCTTCATTTCCATCACCATAATTAAGAATAGATAGATCATATAAGGGTAGTTAATTACATGGAATATTTAAAAAAAAAATTAAAATGTCCCATCTTAAATGTTTTTTATAATATTACTACAATAATAAATGTAAATACCAAAACATGCACTTTTTGATTCATTATTAAAACATGTTGTTTATTTTTTATTAAAATTTAATTGAAAAATCCAGAGTTCATTATTCAACCTAGAAGCTTTTCCAGTCATAGTTTTGGAGAATTGGACATATACATTACAAATTAACCAAGATATACATAAATAAAATAAAATAACTAAATTTATTCATGTGTTATGACTCTATAAGTGAAGATAACACCTTCGTATAATTATAGTAAACCATTGGAAAAATCGTTTAAAACATTGGGTGAGCATTATTTTCCTCAGTAACAGGATCTTAAATATTTTTGAAATACCATTCATCAAAAAAATTAATTATAATTGAAAATATTTATTAGATAAATTATTTAATAAAAAAATATGTAATTGGATTTTTTTTGAAACATATTCTTAATATCAGTAAAAATTGTACATTACTTTGACAACCATATATACTCCAAATGATAATTCATTTGCAATTCCACTTTGGGTTTCTACATTTTAAAATAATAATTTTTATTTATTTGTCATGATACTTAGAAGGCCATAAGAAAACATTAACGATACATAGTTGTATAACATGTTAGAAAATATCCCCATAAGTTCATGGATTCCATCCCTATATCGTAACTTGTCATTAGACACTGTAGTACCATAATTTTAAGATTTTTTTTAAATATCCCTTCTCTTCTCACTCATAACCCAAAAACAATTAAAACCCATACATAAATTATTTGTGTAGAAGAAAATAATTTAATAAATTCTAATCTTAAAAAAAATAATTTTTAGGAGACATCTATTTTTCCAAAAATATTTCCTTGCATTTAAAATACCTGGTCATAGACACTGTGAAATTAATAAAACATAATGTATAAAAGGCATAAAATAAAAATATACATTATATATTATAGACTTATCTATGATTGTGAGTAATAATAAAATATTTTTTTGAAGATATAATATTATATAAATAAAAATAAGTATTTCCAAAAAAGTCCCCTTACCTTGAGTATGGCTCATCATATAGGTTTCTTTATCTTCATCTTCATTGGAAAATATTTTTTCTTAACACATTTGGACAACAAAAGATTGGGTTATATCTAAAATAAGAACTCATTAATGTGGGTATGGATGTGGAGAAGATAATTTGATAGATTATAGTCATGAAAGATTACATAAGGTGATAAAATTAATTGAAGTACTGAGTCTTTTTTTATAATTTTGGTGATGGGTAATTTTGGAATTATATAAAATATTAAAATATAATAAGTCTAATATAAGGATAAAGAATTATAGAAGGCATTAAAATCATAGGAGAACACATTTGAGATAGACTATTATCATATTGGTCTTTTTTGAATACTTTTGTTTTTTTAAATAATTTAACAAAATACCTTCTTCATGAAAAAATTGTTTTTTATACCAAACACTATTCATAGCTATAAATTTAAAACAAAAAAAAGATTCAAATTTGAAAAAAAACTAGTATTATATACGAAACATATAAAATTCATCTAAATAATTCATTACATAACTTCAAAATCTAAAATTATATTTATTTTTATTATTTTTAATAATACTTATTTTATTTTCTAATAAATTAATAATTACTGCATCATCACTATGAAAGGAATTATGGATTTTATTTACTACTTAAAATTTTAATATTAACATTCTTGAAGAAGATAAATTTATTATATTTAAATTGAATATTTATGTTCGAAATTTTTTTTGGAACATAGTATATTAAAATATTATACTAATTGGAAACTATATTGTAAAAAACATGAATTCATTTTAAATGAAATTTTATACGCGGATTATAGTTATTCAAGTGGGTCCAAAAAATGTCCCAAATTACAATTAACATAACATATAATTGAAAACATACACATAGAAATATATTTATTCATATTTTGGGTCATTTAGGGGTTCTTATAAATTTAATTAAAATCATTTTATTTATTTTTCTTCTGCATACTCAATAACGCCATTAGCAATACATAAGCATTAAAGTTAATTATTTTACATATAAAAATGACAAATAAATTAATTAGGTTCAATATAATAATTTATATTTGATAAATATGTATAATTATTAATATCCATGTCAAGATAACTTCTTTAATTTGATAATTTTCCTTTTCCTGCCTTACACAATCATTTCATAGACATTTGGATAATATTTATGTAATATAACTCTAAAATTCCAAAATGATAGAAAAAAACATCAATTATACCTAATAATTAAAAAATTAACCATTAAAATAATTTTTTATTATAAAAATATTATCTATAAGATACCAAAAATGACATTACTAATGTTGTGGATGCACTGTGTCAACACTGACAATGTTTTTTATCCTTATTAAGAAATAAATTGTAACCTGAATGTTCTGAATTTATTATTCTAAAATATTTATATTATTATTTCATAATAAAGTAACTATATAATTCTAATAGAATTTATGTAATAATTATGTCCTAATAATGTGATAAAATTGTTGTATTTAAAAGCAATTTTTTACTATTCACAAGAGATTAATTATTTTTAGAAAATCACAAAAATTTATTATAAGATAATTTAAACATGATAAATTCAAAAATGAAATTAGTTTTGTAAAATTAAATTTCTAAAATGTGATTATTAATATTTTATTTTAAAAATATAATAAAATTGTTTAATATAATTATTTACATTAAAAGAAATTATTTATTTAATATATAATAACATAATGAATTTAACTATTTATTTCACCAATACTGATATTGTAACAAATTATTCTATTTTTACCTAGGGTTTTACATTAATAACCTTTTGTTTTAGACAATAATTGACCAAAGTGCTTCCTTAAATCAATCCATGTGACATATAGTCTTTGTTTTTATTAGAATATTTTCCAAGGAAGGAATTAGGGGTAGTCATAAATAGTTTGTCTAAAAGACATTTATAGTTCATAAACTTGAATTTTAATTTAATTTCATAAAATGACCACATAAAAACATCAAAAAATATATTTTAAAAAAATTATATTAAATATAAAAATATGTTATTATTTTAATGGTATAACCTATATCCATACAATATTCAACAAATTAAGAAATAAACCCACCGACCATGTGTGCATTAGACTACCACCACATGAACCGATGTAATTCATTTTCCATCACCAACAATTATGGAAGTACATAATGATGAATTTAATGTATATATAATATATTTATGACATAATTATACTTCTATAATTATTATATCATATCAAAATTCTTACAATCCAATCCTTTGGAAAATGAAAGCATCGCTCATGTATATATGTGGACTACCACTTATATGAAGTGACGTGACATGTCTTTCTATTTATATTGAATAGTATGGTAAAATAGATGAATTAAATAATTTTTAATACTTGTATGATATAATACTAATTCTATATAGGTGAATTATTTTTCTTTCTTTAGTCCCTTATGTTAGAAAAAATGAAATAAAGTTCATGTATACTTATTATCTACCTTCTTCCTGAATAGTGTAATGCAATATTCTATATCAAGTTTTTAACAAAGATAATTAATATGTATATAATAAATATATGTAATATTTATATAATTATTATCATTTTATATATTATGTATCCATGATGAATTTAATGGGACCAAACACTATAAATCAAAACATATATGAGAAATTAAGAAATTATTACACAGAATTGGGATTTAAAAAAAATTGTTAAAAAAATAAGTGATTGAGACTATAAGAAATTCATATATGATATGATATATATAAAATTGTTCTACAATAATATATGTATAATGAGTCTTTATTTGTTATAATAGTGTTTCTAGCACAATTAATGGATGTCATACTTGGGGTAAAAGTATATTTTACAATGTCATCATTATTCTAGATTTTTATATTTATATACCTATTAGGGAAAATTATTTTAAATTTATATCATAATATAAATATATTTTCATTAACTATATTTATTGCTATAAAATATAATTTTATCAATCCATTTCTACTGTTATGTACTAAAGATACTCAAATAATATTTTTATGGAAAACAGACATTGTTTTCTACTTGTTTGAGGATTTTTTAGGTTCATGTTTTCATTAAAACGTATAAAAGGATGTTTTTTTTAATATTTTATAATGATTTATTATAGGAATTCTGATAAAAAATTCTTTTTTCAAAAAAACATTAAATTATTTTTCTCATCGATTTCCAAACAAGATACTTTATCCCTTTTTAGAATAGTGTGAAAAAAATATTCTTTTACTTATAAAGCCAGAATGAAATTACCCAAAAATAAGACCACTCATTTAATTGAATAGTAAGTTACCAGTGTATAATTTTAGTTTCAAATAAAATACTTACCTAAATATTTTGGATGTATTTTAGACTTTAAAAAATTGATTTCAAAGTAAAAATGATATTTTCCTCAGGAACTTTTCTAGTGATCATTTTTATGTATATTAATATCTCTAAATAAGAATTGTAAAATATTAGGATTTTATATATATGTACTACTTTCATACCATTCTACATGTTCATATGGATAGATTACAATTATGTTTATCCATCGGGTATTACGATTATTTTATTTTATTGGAGAAATTATTAAACTTTTGTATGATAGTGTTTCAATATGAATATTTATGTTAATTATGTTTCACCCCTTTCATTTGATGAATGAATTAAACAAAGTGAAATGACGGGTTATCCATATCCCATCATAGAATATGTAGGTCTCATGAGAAAATTATTTTCGGTATTTGGCTGAATCTTTACACATCTATGGATGTCTCTTTAGCTGGAGTTAGGGAAAATTTGTTTATGGTGACCGGAATTACGCCGTAGATCACTAAAAATCCAGTTATTATTATCATTTTGATCATTTACTTTTTTATGTTATCCATTAATTTAGTCACACTATTTTTTGGTATTAGTTATATAGAATTGCTTTTAATGTATATATCAGATATTTATCTAGCTTCCATTGTATGCATGACCTTGCTGAGCATCTCACATCACCCTGATCTTATGTATTCTTTCAATGTGATGTTTTGAAGTTTATTTTGATATAAATATAGGAATATTATAAATGTAATAATATTTTTCAAATATAAAATACTATGTCTTATTTTGTTTTTCAATTATAATGTATGATATAAATTATGTATCTAGTATTTTGAAGCTACTAAATTATTGAGTCCTTTGGGATGTGATACGTTGTATACTTTTTTAATATAATAAAGTATCCACTAAATCCAGGCTATAACATCAAGGGAATTTATAGTTGATATTAGATAATTTTTATTACATACATTGGGAACTATATTTTGGAAGAGATAGATTCTAGAATATAACCATATGACAATATTTTAGGATAAGTCTATGTATTGTATAACATTATATCGTTTTTTAATAAAGATATTATTTTTATATATAATATATTGATACCTATTAAGATACTAAAATTTGATGTGGTTTTGGAAATGACACAGAAAAGATATTGTTTGAGAATATCCATACCATCATTCTGGGTCACAGTGAATGTGTCCTTAACGTGTTTTTGGTTTAACACACCTAGGGATATGCAATAGTTAATTAACATTTTCAAAACAAACCAATATGAAGTATTTTAAAATATTTTTATTATTTGTTAATAGTCCCAAAGAACCCTATTTTATGATCATAATGTAATATATTCTTAAATATATCAATTTCTGTTAAGTGATTCACAAGATTATGAATTACAAAATATTTTTCATAATATTATGATATAATATAGTTTATTACATTCTTTTAAATAGAGAATTGTATAAGTAATATGAACCATATAAATGTATATATTAAATTTAGGAGTTACCCTCTTGGTAAGGATAATGAATATTGAGCTAGATCTTTATTCGAAGATGAAAAAAATTTAAACTATATTGGAGAAACTGAATCAAGTTATGACAAATAACATTTTACAAATGGAAAAACCCAATAGTACAAAATGTTATGTAATTATGTTATTCTGATTCATGTGTCAGTATAATTTTTTACTCTAATTGGACTATAAATCAAATTTGAATATAAGAATTTGATATGTATTAATTTCATTCTATCATATCTTAAGAGATGTGTATTGGTGGTAATCAATTCCAAACACTAAGGATGATTAGTATATAAAGAGCCTGGAATGAATTGATTTTAATGCACTCATCTAGGATTGATATTTTCCTCATGGGAAATTAATGAATATGGAGGTAAAATTACAAAGTCTAAGGGAAAAGGAACAAAAAATTGTTCAAAAAATAAACACAAATATTAAAGGCTTACGAGGAATGATTAGAAATATGTATCTAATCCAAAGAGTAATATTAAATATTTTTGTTTGGGACAACTACAATCCTTTGAAAATCACTTATATACCAAATCATATCATCATATGAGGAATTGGTATCATGTGTTATCATGAATGATATATTATTTTCCAAGGGTTAAAAATTAAAGGAAAACCAATATTCAAAAAGTTATATTGAGAACTATGGAAAAGGAAATATAATTGAATTGAATGAGTGAAGGGGTATAATTTCAAACATTTAAAAAATTTGGAATGAAAATCCTTGGAACATACTTTTTTAGAATGGGATTTTCCATCAAGTATGAAGAGAAAGGCCAGGAGGTTTTTGATTGAAATAGAAAGAAAGAAGATGCCAATTTGAAATGTGTTAACTGTATGTAGATGGATCACTATGCAATTTATTATCCAAGGATTGAAGATAATTTTACTTATAAAATAGAAAGGAAAAAAGACATTATGATTTGATTGAAATATCTATATCAGAAGTTCATAATGATTTGGTGGAATGTACATTAATCATAACCGAAAATTTATGAACTTCTTAATGTGTTTTTTGGATCATCACACTATTTTATTTCATACAATATGTCCATTAAAATTTGATATTTCCTTATAACATTAATATGGGAATTATCTTTTAAAACTCGTAGTGGAAGTCCCATTATAATAAGGATGTTTCAGTAAAATCACACTATGAATCATAAATGTCCCATAATTTCTAAACATATTATTGTACCTATAATTTATTTTGATATAATACTTGGTATGGAATGTTATTAAAAATATTTTTCTAAAATTAATTACAAATTGAAATAAATTCATATATGTGATGAATAAACATTTTTTTGGGAAAATATAATGTGAAACAATTAAAGATATTAAATCATGATGTATTTATTTTCATCATTTGAAGGCATAGAGATAGCATCCTATAGGATTCATGAAACCTCTATAAATTCCATTATGGAAATGGGATATTATTACTATAGGTGTTTTAACTAGGTAACTAAATAATCTTATAATTAATGATTCAATATGGGTAATTATTTATCACCTCACTAGAACATTACATTTTATCAATATATAGAATATCTTTGTCTTCATCATATTCTGGGGATCTATATTATTGAATTTTTATGAATTTATGGGGAAACTCATTCAATTATGTGAAATTTTTATCCATTGTTTATTCTGAAATTTATGAAAAGCCTTCAAAATGATCCTGATACAGAGCTTCATTTACACATTGATTATAACCCAACGATTGATAGAATGTTACAAAGGACTATTCGAACATTAGAAGAAATGTTGATGTCATTATTTTTTGACTTTAAATGTATTTGGGATTAGTATTTACATTTGTTAGTGTTTTCATAATAAAAATAACTTCCATTAAAGTACTGAAATTGTGTTTTATGTAGCATTATATGGAAAAAGATGTTATACACTGTATTTTTTTAATAATTTATTGAACAGAACCCTGTAGGAAATGAAGACATTGAGGATACAATTTCAGTGGTAAATTACACTCAAACCCATATATGTTTTTCTCAAATAATGAAACAATAAATATCGAAAATCGTAGTAATGATTTTTAATTTGAAGTAAGATATATCCCTTTCATGTAATAATCTCCATGGAATTATGTCATAATGTTCAATAAGAATTGTAACAGAATCCAGGTACATGACTTTTTTGAGATTATGGAAAAAATAAGATTTGTTACTTCCCATTTTTTAATTCTACCATGTCTCTCCATTGTAAAATGTGTGTTTCATATATCATTATTAAAGAAGTACATATCATTACAAAAAAATTTACTCATATCTGAAGAAATAAAAATAGAACATACACTGCCTTAATTTCATGTATCTATCTGGATTACACATAGTATATAAAAAGTCTTGATGAATTATATGACTTTTTAGTCATGGTACATTCGATAAGTTAAATAATAGAAGAGGAAATGTAGGAAATTGGTGAAATTTTGATAAAGGAAAAGCAAAATATGTTAATTAGGAGATATTATAGAAATATCTATGTTGAAATTTTCTAATAGAGGGATGACTGTAACACCTCAATATTTTATTATATATATTTTTTAATTAATTTTATCCAATTCTATAGTACACGATACACGAAACCTCGAGTGTAAATAAACCGTAATGGATTACAGTAGTATAAAATATCCATTAAATAGGTAGGGATGTATAAAACTACAAAAAATATTAAAATTATTTGGTTGAAACATGTATAAATAAATTTACTAGCTAACGATTAATTATAAATAATAATAATAATAAAATTGAATAAAAAATAATTTTATTTGTAATTTTTTTATATGAAATTTTTTTATCCTAATAAATGAAATAGATCAATATTAGTGAATTATTTTTTTAAAAATATGTCTATAATATTTTCATTCAAATTTTTTATCTTTCATTTGATATTTTTTCTTAACATGTTATAAGAATGAAGCATATACGATTCATTAAAACATTATTTTTTCGAAATAATGTTCATCGTGTTTGGAACACTTATTTTAAAACTATTGTTTTTAAATGTTTGTAAATAAATTTTACAAAAGGTATTTTTTTAATCATGATATAAAATTTTTGTTAGATTGATTTTTTGAGACTTTTTTGACAAAAATAATTTTTTTGATGAATAATGAAAGATAATATTTATTATAAAAAATTATCTTTTTGTTTTCAGAATTTAAAAAATTACATTTTATAATTAAAATTATGTTAAAATATTAAATAGTTCAATTATATTCTTACTAAAAAAATATATTTCCTTAAAATTAAATTTATGTTGTTTTTAATATAATATCTTTTTATAATTAAGAAAATAATTTCTTTTGAAAACATATTTTTTCTCCACATGTGGATTTAATTTTAAATTAAATTATGAATTTTATATTATTTTGGTTTAGTTAAATTAATTCCATATTTTTCTTCAAAATATTTAATATTTGGTAATAGGTTATGAAAAATATTTTGGTTATAATGAGTGGAAAAAATAGTGAAAATTTGTTACTACAGCTAATGAAAAAATGGTTTATCTGGGGTTAAACCAAAGGATAAGGATATATTTTCCAATAAAATGCATCTAAAAAATATTGGATGAATATAATTCAACCTTATAAGGTTCAAAAATATAATTTATTCCTATTTAGAATCATTTTTCATTATAATGACTTTATCATTTCTTATTCTTTTAGGAAATTTCAATGAGGGTCCCCTCCACCACGTATAAAAGGACATCTCCCATCCTATACTATCGAAACCTAAATAGACTTTTGGTAAAAACAAATACTTGACCAAAAACCTCCCTTATATCCATAAACAATAATTATACTCATTGTTTATATAACAAAACCATCAATGGTTGGCTTTTAGTATAATTCAAAAGAGTTCATCCAAAGAAGAGGTATATTTATTTACTCTACATTTTTATTTTATGTCTTCTAATACCTCCTACAAATATTATCCAAAATTTTAGACATAAAATAATTACCTTCCATATTGTTAGATTTTATTAACTTAATGGAATATACTTAAACTATATCATCTTCTATGAAATGGGAAATGAAACCATCATTCGTGTATACGGTGGATGACAACCTCGTAATCTAATGAAATCCATTTTATATCACTACATCACAAGAATGTATTTAATTAGTTATTTAAATAATAAATATAATTTTTGGCTATAATTATACTTATTTAATTATAATACCACATATACATTCTTATATTCCATTTTTTAGAAAATGATAAAGTCGCTCGTGTGTAGATGTGGAGTATAGACTCCATGATGCGATTTAATATATTATTTATTATATTTTTAAATTTACTGTTATAATGATAGATTTAATTTATAAATATAATTTATATTATATTATAAATATGATATAATAGTAAATTATTCACCTTTATTTCATTCGTTCCATTGAAAAAAATAAACAATATTCATTAAATTGTACAGCTTACCGTATCCATAAATGGTTTAATTAATTTTTCTATTTATAACATTAATATATTAGAATAAATACATATAGAATGAATATATATTATAGTTGCATCAAAAATAAAATTTTATGCTAATGTAACCATTATCATTGTATAAGGAAAGAAACTAGTGAACCAAAACATTCATTAAAAATGAATTAGTTATTATGTGGAAGATTGATTTTAAAAATAATTTCCAATAAATGAGCGATAACGATTATAAGTATATACTATATGGTTTGATATATATGAATATGTTTTAGTAAGAGATATATAATAATTAAATATTTATTATACATTTTTTTAGATATGTTTGAAGGAATTCAGACCTAAGGTAATGGTTTATTTCTCAATAACTTCGTTATTTTGTATTATCTAGGTATAAATCTCCACTAAGGGTTATTATTTTATTTTTCAGTATTAAAAATATTATATTTTTTCACCTTTAGTTATTTTTATAAACTACATGAATTACAGTCAATTTAATCTCTTTAATTATGTAGGTTACCAAAATAATGTTTATAATGAAAATGGATATTATTTTTCTTCTCTACTTGGAATCTGTCTCTTAAGTTTTCGTGTTTTCATTAAATTCTTAAAATAATTTTTTTTGTAAAAATATAAAATTAGTTAATAATGATATTTTTCCTAGGTTTTACTTTACAGAAAATGGTTTAAAAGGAAATACAATTCTCAAATGATGTATTTTTTGACCATTATACAATACTATGAAAGGAATGATTCTTTTTCTTATACAAAATGTATAGAATTTCCCACCATCATGACCACTTATATTATTTAACTTTCCCTTAAAATTGAATTTTATATTTTCAAATAATTTTTTTATTAATATTTAGGTATTCATTTAGTCATTAAATATTCAGTTTCAAAATTGAAAAGGATATTTTAAACAAGAAATTATCTAGTGATCCTTTTAAAGTATATTAATCTAAATCAATATTTAATGGTTAATATTATACATTAATGGGGATGTACAATTTTGATACCGTTTTCCATATTTATATGGATTCTTTATTATAATTTTTATTAACATGGGAATATTATTATATTTATTGAATTGGGAAATTATTAACAATTTTTTCTAGCATTTCAATACAAATGTTTAAATTTATTATGCTTCGCATCTATCTTAGGATGAGGGCTTTGAAAATAGTGTGTGATTATAATGTCATTATATAACCCCTCAATTAAAATATATAGGTCTCATTTGACAATCTATTTTGTGTATTTGGACAAGGGATTACCTATTTATGTATGATGTATTGGGATTATACCTTAATGACAAGTTTATGATTTCAAACATTACTTAGTCATTCAATACGAAGCAAGATATTACTATCCATGTGGTTTTTTATGTTTTCATGTTATCCATGGATTTATTCCAAAATTTTATGGTAATATTTAAGTGGTATATTTTTCTATCATATATCTCAGCAACATCTTCCATGTTTTATTTACATTGTGAATGATTTTTCTATATGAATACCTTTACTATGCATATGTTCACACCCACTTCTTATGGTTAATTTCCCAAGGACAATGGGCAGTGTATGATTAGTTATATGTATTGATATTCTAAATGTAATAATAGAGTTATCATGTAAAAATACTATATTGTACTTTATGTTTCAATTGTATTTTTATATTATAATCATTTATTTAGTTTTTCAAGACTACTAAACTATTTATTTATTCAGTATGTGTTTCATTGGGTCTAGTGCTAGTTTAATAATGTACCCACTAACTCTGGGTTACTGGTGTTAGGTAAAATTATCATATACTCCATGTAAAATAATATATGTGTACCACATAATATATATCCCAAATAACGTAATTTAGGTAATAAACCCTTACCAAAATGTTTATATTCATATCGAATACTCATGGATGAAATAATTTCAATTATATTTTTACATAACATTAATTAAGAAGAATTAATTATATAAATTATTTATTTACTAGTATATTCACCTGAAGAACATAAATAAGTTCATAATATCAAATATGTCTCAAAGAAAAAATACTGAGGTGAAGATCCCACAGATCAAGTATAAAATGATTTTTAAGAACAATTATCTCCTATAGAATAGATAAAAATTCATGATAGTTCTATAAAATATATTTTTGAATGTTATAATAATAAAAATGACCCACTTATTATATTTTGACATGTATTTATCAAATATTCTTTTTTAAAATCATGGTTTCTTGTTTGTAACTGATTATTTTTTCATGAATTTTTCAGTGTGTATGTTTTGATCCCAGTACAATGACAAAAATTACATAATATAAATAATTTTAATCATTTAATAATTATAATATTTAATAATTATATAAAATTATATAACCAATCATATAAATTGATAAGGAAAATTAATTACAACACTTTCTGTAAATTATAGTCTATCTCTACTCATTAATGATGTTTCCAATTATTTATGTATAGAAAAAATGTACTGTAAATAATTACTCATGATTATAGAAATATTGATATATCATAAATAAATTACATATATATTAAATCCCTCATTATTACCTTCCATGTAACCTGGAAATAAAAAAAGAATCAAATAGCTTCTTGAAGGTGGTAATCCACATGTATGCAATGATAATAATTTAATTTCCGATTGTATAGAATTTTGGTCGAAAATGGTTGTTAAATAATAATAATTACATCAAATTATATTTTTGATTCAACATATATCATGTCATAATATACAATACTATTTCGGATAATGTATACGTAAAAAAATGAATGATCATAGTTATGATTTATACCTCTTCTTTGAGGGGCCTCCTTTGTCCTACACATTAATCAATGAATGATTGGGATTATGAGAAAAATAGGGGGACTATTATTATTCTTATGAATATAATATGGTATTAGGGTAGGTATTTTCTTATCTATAAGTCTCAAAATTCATGACTAATAGAGGATGAGATGTTCCCATTATGTGCATGGGAGAGGACACATGTGGAATTAAATAAAACATTTGGATAATATAATACAATTTGTTTATTAAATTTAATCTAAAAGGAAATAAATTTTAATTATATAAAATATAGGGTCTATATATCACTAAAAATTTGAAATTTTGATTCGTTTTATTTTACTATTACTATTTTATCTTTGTTTAACCCCCTGTAATATTATTTTAACAATTATGGTGTTAAAGTTTTTTTTACAGATTTCAAATTTCATTAAAATAAAAAATGAAAGTTGAATCATGAAAACAATTTGAAATGTGATTTTTAAATATTCTAATGTTTTATCGAAATTAATTTTCAAAAATTAAAGAAATGTATTTTAAAATAGACACCAAAAAATGAAAATAATATTTTTTAAAAAATTGATTTTTAAGCATAAAAACAAAATACTTTCATTATTTGCATGTTGAATACTATAAAAGTAGTGTAAAAATATTTTAAATAATATAAAATCTATAAATTTACTTAAAAACATTAATTAATAATGATTAATTTTTTTATTGTGATAAAAACACATTATGCACATAAAAATCACTTTATTAAAGAAACTAATTTTTCATTTAACTTATCTTATCTATATTCATAAAATTTAGATAACTTATTTATTTAATTTTATTCGTATTTTTAAAAATATTAAATGTAAATTAAATTTTTAATATTTATATATAACATGGCATATAACATGTAGAGAGTTAAATTTCTTCCACACATATCTCTTTTTATCATTAAATTATTTTCTAATAAAATTAGTGATTATTTATTACCAATTAATTAGTACATTTTCATTTAGAAAGCCATATATAATTTAGTTAATATTATTTATACCCACCCATCCAATGGTTAGGATATAATGGTATACTATATCAGGGATTCATTTAGACTCATGGATGTTTGTAAATAAAGTTGTTGAATCATCATGTTTATTTAAAGTGAAAAACATATATACTCTTGGGTTTTTAAATTAAAACACCTTAAAATGACATTTTTTCCACTAAATTATGTCACTTAATTAAAATTAAATGAATATATATTTTATTCAAAAAATCCTCATGTTCGAAATTACATTCAAATAAATTTAAATTCCACTAAATTACATTAGCCTTTTGAGTAGTATTGTTTTGTGATACTTTATCTATAACATAGAAGATATCTACTAGTTATTTATAAGAAATATTATGATCTAGTGGTACCATAAATGAGTTCAATACCCATGATTTATCATATATGTAACTCCTCAAAATATATACATTGAACACATCATAAATTTTAGATACATTCATTGGAAGTGACAGACAATATTCTATCATCCATAATCAATAAATCATCTTGAAGGGACTAATGAATAATGAGATTACCCCTACCTTTTTTCAATCATACACTTATTCCATGTGGAAATATGCTTTAATGCCTTCTCAAAAAAATTTAATTCAAATTCTTAAAAATGAATTTCATAATAAATATAGAAACCGAGGATATTGGAATATTATTTTCATTAAACAAATTGAGTGATTGGTTTCTTTCTTTACATGCAACAACAGGTCTATATGAACTACAATATATTAACCCATTATAAGATAACTATTAAATTAAAATATATACATATTAATTAATAAAAGATTAAAAATATTTATAATTATTTTAATTAATAAAAATTTGATTATTAATTATTAATAAATAGTTACTCAATTCTCATTAGAATCAATTTATGCATCGAATATTTTTTTCTTCAATTTATTTTTTTTATTGAATTTTACATGAATGTAAATTTTTATTAATCTATAAAAAACATAGAAAGTATATATGAAAAAATTATTATCATTTAATATGTCAATATGATAATATTATCTGTTGTATATTTCTTTATAGTATAATAAAAATATTTTTTTGTTAATAGTGAAAAAAACTATTTTAGTAAATAAGTTCATTTCGTTTCAAGAAATATTATCAATTAATTTTGAGATTTTTATTAATTTTAAATAGTTAACATTTAATTATAAATAATCTAATTAATTATATAAGATCCATCATTATAATTTATTTTAATATAAGTTTGTTTTTTGGAGTAATTTTTTTATGGAAACTATTTTTATGCATGCAATGTGTTTTTATATAAATATGTTAGATCAAAATTTATTGATTACTATATATAATGAAATTGATATGTTATATATTAATTTTTATATTTTAGCATTAATTTTATGGTTTTTTAATTGAATGTAATATAAGTTATTTATGTTTTGCGATTAAATATTAATTTTTCTAAAGTGGTTTATTACTATGTGTTGCATGTTTATTTAAAATTAAACACTACCACTTATAGAATATTAATCTATTAAAATTAATTACTTATTTTTATTATTAACATTGTATATATTATATTAGGGTAATCATATTTTTCAGTCATATTTAATAGTAAAAACATTAAAATTTTGTTAATATAGTTAATGTAAAAACATGTTTACCTAGGGAAAACAAAGAGATAAGATAAGGATTATCGCCCAAACCAGTCTCATTTAAATTTATTGATGATAATAACTGCTATAATATCTAAACCATAATTATTTGACCATTTTTATACAGTTTCCCTTAATGGGACCATATACCATTTGTGTATTTTTAGAAATTACTTATCCTTCCATCTCCATGCATATAAAAGGGAACCTTTTCACCTCCCTTAATCACACAATTTGAGACTTCTAGATCATCCAATACCAGATAAAATTCTTTTCACAAATCATTAACATCATGAAATATATTTTCATATTATCTTATGACCAATCAGTCTAGTATTAGGATTTATTCTAAAGGCTCTGTCTTAAAGAATGTATATATATATATATATTAAGGAAGATATTTCAATTTTATTTCTTCTTATATATTCAATAATATTATTTGATTCAAAAAATAGATAAATAGAGGATAAAAATAAAATAATATATTATTATAAGGATGGAGAAACTATTTTTATCCCGATCTTCATCAAATGGGTGATGAAATTATAGTCTGTGCATGGATGTGGAGTACAACCACACACATAGGTACTGTTAATTTTTCACCACTATATTTCATGGATTATTAATATTATGTGTTTAATTTTATTATATTTTATTTATTATATAATTATTCAAAAATAATTTTAATATTATGTAAACCTTCTTTCATTTTCCTGCATTAGAAAATGATAATGTTTCTCATGTAGATGTGTGGACTAGAATCTCTATGAAGTTATGTGAGTGGTATTTTTCTTTTTTGTTTATATGTATTTAAATAAAAATAATATATATATATATGTTTATTATTTTTTATTTAATAATAATTTTTTAAAGGATAATTATCATTTAACATTCATTCATTCCACCCATTAAAATATTGAAACATCACTTGTATGTATGTTCCTATTACCATATGCATAAAGTGATTTAAATTTTTTTTTTCTGGACCACATAACATTAAATTATATATATATATAATGAATTTAGAAGATATTAATTTTATTACTAATATTCCAGATATGGTTTAATATGGATCAAATATCATGTACCATAAGTACTAATCTAAAATATTAATGAATGACGAAGCTATTAACATCAAAAATAATAACCTTAATTGATAATTGTAAACAAAATGTTTATGAAATGATATAACTATATATTATATTCTATTATATTTATTGATTTTATCTTATAATTTAATGTTAAAAAATATAAATTTATTACACTTAACGTTATAGAACTTATGAATAAATATTGTTTATAGATTTAGTTTTCTTTATATCATATTTAAATTACTGAAAAATGTTAGATATTATGGACTATATTTTATTTAATGTCTTATGGGGTATAGAAAATGAATTTATTTTTGACATATTCATGGATTTCATAGCGTTTTAAGAGTCTTATAATGTTCTTTATTTACATGGTCCATAACTCAAAACACACCAAAATTAAAATAATTTCATCCAAATTTCTCTTCATCAAGGTATGTTTTATTATCATGAATCAATTCCTTACTTATATGTTATATATATTTCACTATATTAATTTTGGATTACTCTATAATTTATTACATGATGTTTATAGATCAATATCATTTTTAAACATTCAAATGATTTTTTTTTAAAATCACAATATTAAAAACTATTTGTCATCTTAATTTTGTTTCATGGAGGAATTTTTGAACTTATAAAACTATATTATTTAATGAGGTGTTTCTACTAACCCATTTATAATAACCCCTCTTCTTCATTCACTTTATTTCATTATTTATTACATAAAACCCCACATACTATAACCCAATAAATGAATAATAAAGGTGTCTTTGGAAAATAAGGAACACAGTACATCAAATTTATATATAGATATAACAACATTATGAAAAAAATCTATAAATGATTATAAAAGTCCTTCTTGAATAAAATTTCATAGGATAACCTAGTGTTATAAATAAGAAATTGGTGAGATATAATATCTTGTAATGGAATAAATAATGAATTATATGATGAAATTATTAAATTTTGGTCAACATATATTCCAATAGGATATAAATTGGGAGATAATTTAAATCTTGAACAATAATACAAGATACAAAATGGTATCATAATATCATTATGGGAATGTGTCAAAAACATTAAACATGAAATCATAAACATAAGTTATTAATAACATTCAAGAAATCATAACATGGTGGAAAAAATAACAAAATGGATAAATTTTACACAAAAATCCCATACATGAAGACTCATGTGACTAAACCATTACCCAATTCATTAGGTCTCCATATAATTTTGGTTCCACTGATGGATTTAATTTCATGTACACAAATAAGACTTCCACATAGATCAATCAACATGAAATCATATTTAATCACATATAATTCTATGATAAAGGAGTATCGAATAAATACATGGATTTCCCAAATAAAAAATTATAGGTTTTTCTAGGTGAGCAACCTCGAGTGTAAATAGTGTTGGTAATCACAATATAATGTATTGGAAAAGAAAAATTGCATGATAATTTTGGTAGCATAAAGGGGTATATAATGAATCATTGGAGGAAAAAATTAGATTGAAATGGGACCCTTAATACTTAGAAATAATACGGGATGTATGAGGGATGTAGAAAAGAATATACCATCAATTGGAATTTAAATACAAAAAGGAATTTCAAAAAGATGATTATTATGTAACGATGAGAATGATTAGATTCATTACATCTAATGGATGATTCAAAAAGACTCAGAGGAAATTCTAGAGAGTCTAGGGGAACCATGGAAGAAATATATATTGAAAATTGTACGATATATATATTCTAAAATGGTTTTTAGTGAAGATAAATTTGGATTGGGAGGGTTTATTTAGGAATATATATTGGTTTTCAATATTATTTTCCGAACATAGGTTTTGGAATCTATAAAATAATGTAATAAAAACCAACTGCCTTAACATAAATTGTACTGATGGTTTCTTTCATATAGTATTGGTATTTATTATTTTATAAGCACATAAAACAATAAAATTAAAATTATTCCCTTGGTTATGTCGAAGTAATTCATACTTACAAATAATTTCATTTTTAACCTTAAATATAATATAGATTTTGGATGATTCACAAAGGTATATAATGTAAAAAAAATAGAAAATAAATTATTTTAGAGGGGAAATTTATATTTTTTATTTGATACCACTTCCTTGTAAGGTTCTCAATTAACTATAAAATGACATTATTCTTAAGATTAAAAAAATGTTTCATTTCAACATATTCCATATATATTTATACGGTATTTAATTTTTTCACAAAAATTTAAATGTCCAATAAAATTATGATAAACAAACTATTGGATAATTTTTTCATATTGATTTCAAAAATAAAATTTATTTTATCAAAATAATAATATAAATAAGTTAAATTAAACAAATAAATTAGAAACCCTACATATTGAAATATTATGGTTTTTTTTAATAATATCTTTTTTACCCTTGTAAAAATTATATTGTAACTTCATAAAATTGTTTAATAATTTATATTTAATATATAATATTTGATAATAAATTTTTATATAAATATAAATTAATTTATTTAATTAATAAAAATAAATTTCTTAATTTAAATTCCATATTATACAAAAATGTAATTTACTTTTTTCGAATTGAAATCTAATTTTTATCAAAATTATTATTTAATCATTCAGAAAATAAAAAATTTTGATCAATAAATATAACTATTAATTTATATGAAATAAAATATAAATATTCATACTATTAGAGTTGATATACATAACCCTTTATTACACAAATGAATTCGCTAAGGGTTACTTGCTCGATGGTGAGATTCTAATGGGATGTTTTGTAAAATATGTTCTTGGTCATGATCTTGATGTGCTTGAAATTTTTCCGTAAAATATTTTACATGTTACATAGTAATTAGATCTTATATTAGGCTTGATCGAGGTAAAATTCCATAACAAAGATCCAATAATTTGGATTTAGAGGGTGAAATCCTACTATTTAAGACCATCACAACTATTTCCTATATTAATGGGATTTTATCATTATACATAATATATAATAATCATATGATCAATTTTACACATCTACATTATTTACAGTTTTGATGCTTAATGGTGTTTATAATCCAATAAATTATAACTTATAACTTCCCAATATAACCACAGTAGTGCATTTTTTCATTATTAACGATACATAAATTGTGTACTTATTCATTTAAAAATGTAATTTTATTTATAAAATTCCACTTAAATAAATTAATAACCCTATTAAAATTTCTACACTAAAATTTTCATTTCATACACTAAAATATAGTATGGTACTTATTTATAATTTCCACTTCTGGTTACTATATCACTTCCTCAAACTTTTGGTTATGACACAAAACATTGTCCATGTGATATGTCTTGTTTCATATCACTTTATCTATAATGTCTACTATATTGAATAGATTCTGATCATATGAATTATCATAATCCAATTTAACCACATATAGATTCACTACAACTGAGTTGTATGGTATATACTTCCTCAATAGGGATACGTGGAACACATATTTTACTAAGGAACGATTCAGTGGGAGTGTCAGTCGACATGCTACCGCTTTGATTCAATTAGGGATCTTAAAGGGTAAAATATATATAGGACTAAACATTCCCTTATTCCCAAAACTCACAACTTTTTTGATTGAGATATATTAAGGAACAATTTTCCTCCACCCTTAAACCCTAGATCACCTCAGTGACTACATTATTTGGTGTTATTCTAACTTTGTACTTATTTCATATGGAGTGGAATTATTTGAATGTTTTATTGAAAATATTTTATATGATTATATCCCATAAACATAAGATCTATATCTTCATTCCAACATGTTGAAGTCTTACACCTATTCCAATATAGATCCTCATAATTTATCATTTGAATGCATAGATAGAAATATTTTTTATATGATAACACCACTAGAGGAATTTGTTGAATTTAGAATCCGTATAAATCCATTGATCATGAAATTAGCTTATCTTCTAGAGTTTTAATGGTCATTTAAGACTAACCATATTCCTAAGGGTGTTAAAAAGTACTAGTTCATAGTTTTTTATCCAATTCATGTTTATGGTTTATCCAAAACCTCGAGGTAATCCTCAAATATCGATTAGAGACAATTTGGAGTTCCACCCCATATTGTCTAATGAAATACCTTACGAATATCATAGTGAGTTTCTGATGAGATAAATCCTCCATGAAAGTAATTAATTGATCTGAATTGGTAAGTAAATTTTTTTATGTCAGACTGAGACCTTGCACAGAAATGCAAGATCCCTTTATAAGAAAAAAACATACACAATTCTGAAAGAAGAAGATTTACAAAAAAACTTTTTGAAACAAATGAAGGAGATTGTATGGAACATGATCAACCCAAAAAAAATAATTACCATTAATTTTTTTTTCAAATATCCCTTCCACCAACACATTTTTCTATCTATTAGGATGATTCACAAGTGGTCTCTAGAATAGAGAGGTTTTAGACATCTATTCCACCGATTAGTGAGATTCCAAGAAAGATACAAAACCGCTGTTTGAATAGGAGAGACTACAATAGTGGAGTCACATTCAACAAAATCTTTTTCCAAATCCACCTTCCATCTTTCTCAACCACAATTATAATATCAATCCTTTCTGCTTCTAGAGCAGAATAAATACCTCATGATACATAGATGCACCCAATAACATTTCCCTAATCGTCTCTATAGACAACACCAAAGCCAGAGGGACCCAGATTGCCCCTTGAAGCCCCATTAGAGTTGACATTAATCCACCCATGAAAAGGGGACCCCTAAATGACTTCAATTGTACCTAGAAATGGATTAAAGTTTCCTTTCACCCCAACCTAATAAAGCACAAAAAAATCATTAATTGAGTTTTAGAAAAACACACATTTAAATATTTCCACCTCTTAGATAGCTGCGAGAATCCCCACAAGAGCAGGACCAAATCAAAAACACTGCAAGTTAGGTCTAAACTTATTTATTTTTTTCCATATCAGATGAAAAGCCTCCCCTATAGTAGCCTGAAAAAATATTTCGTAGTTGTGGTGACAGGTGCAAAGAGTTCCAACTCTTTATGAGATCTCCAATTGAGTTGAAAAAAGGCATAGGAACTTTAAATATATCATAAATCGCATTCCACATTGCCAAATATCCATCAAAAATAAAGAAAATGTGGTCCAAATCCTCCCTATGCTGAAAGAATAGATCACCAATGGAGAAAATAGAAATACCACATACCTGCAGAAATTCATCAGTTGGTATTTTTTTTGTGATCCAACCTCCATGAAATAATAGACTAAAGAAGCCCAAAAAACATTTTATGCAGGTTCCCAATGCATTTCAAGTAATTTTAACTTCCAATAGAGTGATTATAAAATCCTTGGAGGTGGGAATTCCATTGAGAGCAGGCTCTGAGGCCCAAATATAACCCCAAGGGGACCAACAATAGTCATCCATAATCGATGTGATATAATATGGAAATTATCCAGGTTACCAAGATGATCCTTGATTGAAAAATAAAAATCCATGTTTGAATCCCCTTCCAGGACCAATTCAATCAGATGATTCCCAATCCAATTGGATTTGAAAAAATGAAGATAGGAATCCTTAGAAATGAGCCACTGAGAGTCAATATCAGTTTTTGAAAAAATATTCCTAAAGGTAGGCCACACCGAAGAGTTGGCATAATTAAAATTACCTATCTTAAGTCTGTGAATAAATAGGTCCTGTATAAGACTAGTAGCCTCAGATTACATGTTCATAATCTTGAACATAAACCTAGCCTGCAAAGGGTAATTGAAACCCAATAGATTCATGATGACCAAACCACCCTCATCATGTTACTTGCAATCATCATTCCAAGGAACCGTTGTTGACCTACTTTCCAAAATACTTCCACTCCAAAAAAAAATCTTATTAGAAGTATTTATACTCTTGATTAAACCAATCAACCATTTATAAAAAATAACAGTATAAATTTTTTTGGAGATGATGGTTGATTTCACTAGGAAAACCCTACAATCCGTGGATAAATATTTTCCCTTCCATTTGGATTGTTGTCTTTTAATCATGCTAAGAATACTAGAGAAATGTCAAACCTTTGGACTCCCCCAGAACATGGGCACTCCCAAATAAGTGTGGGGGAGATTTCCCTCATGAAAACAAAATTATCTAATGGTATCATTTTTCTTGATTGATGAGAAGCCACATCCAAAGTAAACAAAGGAATTCCTCCAACTAATCACTTGTCGAAAAAACAATTCATACTTAAATGTGGATCGCATTATATTCATGATATTCCCTTAACCCCTTGTTTGAAAATAATGATATCAACAGCATATAGAAGTTGAGAGGGTGTAACAACCCCCTTCCAGCATGAATAGACTCCAGTTTTCCATTTTTAGACATGATATATAGAATATTACTGAGATAATACTAGTAAATTAAAAAAATAATGGCTGATAAGGGATCAACCAGACTAACACCCCTTGAAAAATAATAATAATCTTCAGGAGATCCATTTATAAGACTGAAAAATGAGTATAACATAATATGGTTTTTCCCATGTAAAGAAAACATAATCAAACCCATACATGAAAAGGATCTTGCAGATGAAACCCCAAGACATTATATCGAAAGCATTCCTAACATCTAATTTGAGAGTAATATTTCCTACTCTGATGGGGTTTTTAAGAAGATTAAAACACTATGAGGAAGTGATAATACAATACAGGATTGATCTTTTATTTATTAAGCCAAATTGATTTGAAAAAACAATTTTGTAGGTGATAAAGAAACCCTATTGGAAAAGATTTTGAAACGGATTTTGTAAACTCTGTTAACCAGAGAAACTGTCCTGAAGAGATGAATTTCATTAGCATTATCCTCCTTTGGAATAAGAGAAAGAAACTAAGAAATCAAACCTCTAGGAAGAGATCCACCACTGAAAAAGTGAATAAATTACCTGCAAACATCAGCAGTAATGAGATCCCAAAACGTTTGAAAGATGAAGTTACCAAAACCATTCGGGCAAGGTGAGCTATCAGGTTTGAGGCTAATGAAATCCTCCATAATATCAGGATCAATAGGTACAACATTGAGATTGAAATTTTCCTCTTAATTCACCATTCTAAAAATCAACCCATCTATAGGATCAATCATGGATTGAGGATCATTAAAGAGATCCTTAAAATAGGATGTTACATGATCTGATATATCCACTCTGTTATCAATGAGGCTATCCCCATTATTATTCAATGAAAGAGGCTTGGAGACATTCCTAATTTCTTTAAGAAAATTGAAGAATTTTATGTTTTTGTCACCATCCATTAACTACATTGCTCCAAAAAAATCCCTATACAATGCATCTTTTATTTCAAGAAGATTGTTCAGTTTAAGAGAAAACTCAGCTTCCATTGTAATTCCATAAGAGAAATCACTATTTGTGTTATGCTGTTGACCCTTTTGAAGAGAATATTCAAGAGCAGATATATTAGAGTCAAGGGAGCTAAAGTGATCTTTGATCCACATTCTTATGTTCCTCATTAGGATTTTGAGTGTAGTGATAAAGGAAAATTAATCATCCCTACAATTCATAGATCTCTAGGTACTATGAACAATGGCCCTACATTCTCGATGAGTGACCCAAGCTTTGTTGAACCTGAAATGAAAAGGGGGTTTGGGTTCCTTCTCACTAAGATCCACAAATATGGGATGATGATCAGAATTGAGTCTGGATAGTGCTGAGCATGATATGGTACCCCATGTGTCCAGAGAGGCCCCATTAACAAAGGCCCTATCAATATTACTAGAAAAAAAGCTGTTCATGTTCATCCAATAATAGGTATATTTGGATCCTACTAGATTAATCTCAATCAAATCATTCTAATCAATTCATAATATGAATTCCCTGAATTAGATTGAGTCGTTTTCCACTTCCATTATTTCATTTGGATTAAAAATTGCAATGAAGTCCCCCTAAATTAACCAAGGAAAAGAGATGGTAGATTTGAGAGAAGTGATATCCATCCACAGATTCCTACGATCCAGATATCTATTATGGGCATAAATAAAGGAGAAGGTAAATTGTGAACCAAGATAAGAGACCGAGAAAGTGATGTGTTGATCACTAGACACAACCATGTTGTTGTTGCCTATGAAATTAAGGGCCATGAACAATAGAATCTTGACATATGATAAACACCAATTGGTATCAACATGATGGATCCCCAAAATCTCCAATTTAGAAATTCCGAAGGATAATATATTTTGGGGCTCAGAATGACCAATAAGGACTCGTTTGTGCTATTGAATAAATAAACGAATGGATTGAAATGTCCCCATGTTATCCAGAGAATAATAATTCTAGAACATAATCTTCATTTAAATATGTAGTCGAGGTTTGAACCTCTAATATTAATACCATCCAGTTTTTTGGGTCGTCTTCCAGTATTATTCATGGGTGGAGGAGACAACAAATCACTAATACCAACATTGCTTGAGTGGGTGCCCTTCCCTTTGGACTTAGGATTAACCAGACCTATCTGGGTATCCTGATTTTATGTACAGATGGAGGCAGGCTTGCATTCCTCAATCCCTGACCTTATCTCATGTAGTATGATTGAAATAGAATGCTCCATTGGAATGGAATAGACAACTCCCTGTATCTAACTAATGAAATACTCATCTGCCTGGCTCCCATATGACACCTTGGATGCGTTGGTAGGCTTTGATTCCTCAAGCCTCAGTCTGTTTCATTTAAACTAGAAGTAACAACTTTCCCCAATGGAATTGAATAACCTCATATTATCTGCCCAGTGACGGACTGATCTTCTTGCAACCCAAACAACTCCCTTGAGGCATTAAAAGGCATGGACCCCTCCAACCCCAATCTGTTATCATCAAAAATGGCTGTAGCAACATTCCCCATTGGAATGGAATAATCAACTCCCAATAACCGAGTCTCTGCTGAACTGTAAAACCTTATAGGATTCATATTCTTATATGGATTTTTATAAGAAGATGTTGAACCTATCATGAATTCTCCCAAACTTGAGGTGCTGATCATATAATCAACATTTGAGGTATCATTACCCCTCATTGACCAAACCAGGTCATTGATGTCACTACATAACTACATAGAAATGAATATATCTTCCATTTGTTGCTAAATATCAAAGATAAAATTATAAATATCATGGGATATTACCAATACCAAATAATCATTCTCCTTGATTGTCTATTCATAACAAGTATTCCTTGCATGTTCATACTCTTGAGCTTCCTCCTCCACCACTATTTCTTCCTAGGTATGATTAATAGGGGTAGATATGTTAGGATGAGAATTCATAGGAGCCTGTGTCTTTTTGGTATCCATAGCTTGATTAGGATCCAATTGAGATTTTGATGGAACATGAGAAGATCCTTCCGGATCCCATAGAACACGCTCATTTTCATGAGGGACATTTTTATATTTCTTACACTTATTGACTTCAGTCCATTCCACTACATTGGGAACAACAACCTATTTTAGATTTTCACTGCAATTGGAAACCGAATGTCCAAGTATTTTAGAAATATCATAAAATGATGGAACATTCTCATACTCCACCCAAATTTCTGATCTACTCCCACAAGGAATAAAAGGGATGCTCTCTGGTCTCTTGACATCCATGTTCACATAAACTAACATATGAGCATAGAACCCCAAGACTCCCCCCATGGTTTGATGATCCATTTTGATTGGAGCACCAATACACAATGAAAGATCATTCAGAATCTTTTGATGAAAATAGACCCAGTTCAGCCCATTCAACCACACCCATATATGTGCATTCATTTTCATTATTTCAAAGGGATTGAAGTTTACATCCAATTCAAATAGCCACCGAAACCTATGTTTCTATTGGATATTTCCAATATTCCAGACATCGTTCAAGGAATCCTGATATTGAATAATGATTAGAAAGAATCCCCTCCCAATAGGTATTATCCTCCAATCACGTTTACCACAGGAGAGTGAGATTATTTTCTAGAAGTCATCATAAGACCAGGGTTTATCCACCTTTTAGTAAATAACATGTTCGAAGATCAAAAACATACAGAGAGAAATTATTTTCTGAAGAGCTTCTGGATCTGTTACTACAGAGAATCCCCTATTTTCAAGTCATGATACGTTGGAGGGTCTATGGGATTCATATTTGGATTGATCCTTAGAACCATGGAGAGATTCTGTAATAGATAGTCCATTCTTCTTCAAAACCAAGGGTTCTTGGGAGACAATATCTTTTTTCGGATTCGTCTACATTCCACGGCCAACATGGATGACCAATTCCCATTCAATATTGAATGATTCCATTTAAGAAATAAATAGCCAAATCGGAGAGGTAATATTTTTCCATCACCTGATTCAAAGAGAGCTCCCTCAATCGTTAGATTCACCATCCTTGGTATGTTTATTGAAAATCACCCAATTGTAATTATTACATATGGTTGTCCTGGGGAGTCCAATGAATAAATATATGAGTAATTTTCATATTTCCATGATGGTTTAAGTATTTTTTGATTCATTCAATTGGAATTATTTAATTCCACCTTGACTTTTTGGAACATCAAGAATCATGATATAAATTACATAATCATCATCCTCATGTTATCTAACCAAAAAATAATTCTGTCAAATATCTATACAACATATTTATTCATAGATGAATATAAAATAATGGGATATGTGAAATATCAAAAAATTATATCTTTCTTTCTAGATTTTATTGGATATATATCCATGTTCTAGAACTTATAACTCCTTCCTCAGAAAAATTAAAGTCTAGAATATTTGGTACCTTATTTCATAGCAACCCATAATCTTTCTGAGCCTCCTTATTCTTATAAAAAATGGGTGAATGAGTCCATATTTTATAATGGTAAGATGAAGATCCTTTTATTATCCCCATATCCATCAATTTATAGTCCAAGAATATTTGATCCCTAAAAATCCTCATCATGGATTGAGTTGTGAGATCCATTAAACTCAAAGATTCTTATACATTTTTTTCATTCATAAGGGTGTATTGGAATGATAAATCATAATCCGTGGACATCTCTTACCTCCTCTATTGGTTTTTATTAATAAAATTTTGTGCTAATATATACCTATGGATTTTATAATTATTAAATATATCAAACATATCCACATAGAGATAATGTCTCCATCACATTAATGAAAATATCATTGTATCCAATTATTGATCATTAGTTAGGTAGTTCTACATAGGTATCTTTAGTTGGTTCCTGAAATTGGTTATTAAATTACCATTTTTGATGAGTAGAAAACCGTATACCTTTTTATATACATACCTGTAGATTAAAAATCCTTCCCTACTTATCAGTAATGTGAATATAGGTTATGTGTCTAGCTTATTATTAAAATATCTAAAACCATGTTGATATTCATTATTCAATGAAATATTTAAACTATTCAGAATTAGCTTGGATATGGGTTTTGAAAATCATGATATTTTTATCAGAAATCCATGATAATAATCATCTAATCCAATGAAACTACTGATTTCATTCATAGAGGAAGGTATCGACTACCGTTATATCATCTCATTTTTTGAAGGATCTAAATACATCCATCTAATGGTGATGGAATTCACTAGAAATATTAAATGGAAAAACCATAACTCACATTTTCCATAAATTTAATAAATTATTTCCTTCATAATGTCCCTCTGTACAGTTTTCAAATACTACCCTTGTTCATCAATGATTTTGGAGTAGATAAGAATATCATTAATACAGACTACCTCAAATTGGTTTTGGTACTCCATAAACACTATATTATTCAAATCCATGAAAATTGATAGATAATTAATGAGTCCAAATAGAATCAATATAAATTCAGAGTATATATACCTTGTACTAAAATAATCCTTGGTGATATCCACAAACATCATCATTAAATGATAACTTCCGAAGCAATTATCTATCATAGTAATATAAAAGGATCTATGTAGCTAATCAATTAAAACATCAATCCATGGTAGAAGATACATGTTCTTTATAGTTTTCTTTTTGGGATCATGATAATAAATGCATATGTTCGTTACCTTATCCTTCATAATGGACCAAGACAAACAATTCGCCCCATTGTGAAGCACTTTTGAATTTAAACCCTTTTTATAGATTATACATTTAATTTTTCTCCATATCAATAAGTACAACAATGTAAAATATATATTGAATCTTGGATATCGGTGAAGACCCTAGTATAAGGTCGATTGAAAATTCAACCTATAGATTGGAGTAAGATCGTATAATTCCTTGGGATAGACATATGTGTATTTCCTAATAGTGGGTATTTCTTCATGGATGATATTTTAATTAAAATAAATAAGTTTTAATAAATAAAGTTCCTCAAAGGGAAATAATATCCATGATTTTTAAGTTCATACTAATGAAAATTAATCATTCTCCTTACACTGTTATAGAATATTAGGGTGATTCATGATACAGAGGGTGATTTCCTTATATGCACAATTTATGCTATCTTTATATAAGGGAAAACAATCAATAACCATAATTACATAAAATTATTCTAATAGATGAATAATAAGGATTGGTGGAAATTTTACCCCATATGTTTTGATAGGGGGATGAGTTATATACTTGGGATCTAAAAAGTTTCCCATTTTTCATTTTCATAAATTCTATATTTCCATTATTTTTTATGGTGTTCGAATATATCTAATAAACATGTTAGAGGAAAAATAATATATTGAACTAGAATCAAAAATTACATTTACTATTCATAAAAAATAACTAGAATACCTATCACAAATTCATTATCCTAATACACCTCTACAGTTGTGATGGAATAATCTCATCCTTTCTCTCTTGACCATGGGGGTTGTTGTCATTGATTTTTATTAACCACCCTTATATTAGTGCAATGGAATTCATAGTTTTCTTATTCTTTTTAGTGGAAACATTTAACCATGGGATATGGTTGACTAGATAATTACATTATTCCATCACATTGGTTGGTTTCTCCCAATAGTAATCACCACCTATATTCACTTCCCTCTGAAACCTAGAGAAGGTCATAATTTCCTCTATAAAATTTCTAGTGTTCTTCTTCCCACAACATTGGAAATTATTATTTTGAAATTTATTTCCACCATATTTTTTATCCATTACACATATAAAACTAAAATTCACTTTACACTTCTTATAATAGTGTCACCCTTGAGATTATCTAATATTTATTTTTATTTTGAGGACACTTCAATCAATTTCCTCATTAGTTACCCTATCCTGTATGACTATATATTTTAGTAAAACTAGATTCAGTTCACCAAAAAAATATGTAAATTTTACATTTTTGGTTAATAATAGATCAAATTGAGTATCATGAAAGTCTTGTGAAGTTTTCATAATATTCCCCGATATATCCTCCATCCTATTACATTAATCTATGGAATCCCCTATCCATTTTTAGTTGGAGGGTGAGAGGAAGATATTTATTGAAAACATATTTGAGATTTAATTTCACTCCATCTCTTCTATATTTTCCTATATCTTAATATGCTTGAAAAAAACCACCATTTGGCTCTTTGTCTATACATATAATAAAATTAAACAATGAAATACAAAAGCTATAAGTATTGAATGACATAAAAGATATTCTGAATAGAGATGGACAATTTTTCATCAATTAATGGATCATGTGATCCATAAAAATTTGGGGCCCTTTTTCATATAATATTATCATTTGAAAATTACATTTTTTAGGGTTATTTGGGTTTCATCCAAATTCATGTATAAATTTAAAAATTATACAATTGAGAAAGTACAATCAGGTCGTTCGCAATTCCTACTCTGATCGAGTTGGCCATCACATTTGGGAAGTTATCACATTGTCCCTCAAATTGGTTTTTGGATCAGTTTCCCATATTTCCATCCATTTTATTGAATAAGGGGAAAATAAGGGATTATTCGTTTTGAAATATTAATCCCAAAAATGATAAATCATGAACATTAAGGGGATAACTCATAAATTACATGTATTCATAAAAATAATAATTATTTAAATTTTAGTCATTCTTATCCTTGATCTATATCAAAATATAAAATTATAAGGGATTATGTCCATATAATATTGGTTCATAAGGATAATGTGTATATACAAAATAATATCCCATGTGAGGGTCAAAAGTGGTGTGAAGAAAGGGATTTTTTCATTCACCAATTGAAAATCAAGTACATATCAATGCATCCTTTTGAGATTTTAACCATATGTACCTTTATGCCAGAGCCACATCGAATTATAGTATCAAGATAGGGATTTCTATTACTATAAACAACTTAATCAATAATTTAACAGAGTTTATGTTGTTTTTTATTTTTTAGTATTATCCATAAGGCATTCTCATGATTTTTATAATCCTTTTCCCAATAATAAGTCTACATCATTTTATACGAACTTTTAAAATAATATTCATTAATTTACATTATTACATGATTTATTACATAAAAATAAACATACTACAATATAGAAGATCATGCATCCTAAGGTCTTTTGGATATTTGGTACATATCATATAAACATTATATATGTATAAAAAAAATTATTTAAATCTTTATTAACATTCTTCTATAATTCTATATCTTTTTAAACTGAATCAGATTACCTGGGGACATACATAAGAAATGGGTGGTCTATAAATCCATGTAAGGGGTTAGAAAAGAATAATAATATGAATACATTACATGTTAGTTAATAAAAATTTCAATGGTTAATTATAGTGGTGAGAATTATAATCCTCAATAATGAGGCATGCTACAACATGATAGCATAAAGGTGAAATTAGAATGTCATAAAAACATTAATCAAGAAATCTAAAACATAGAACAGGGATAACCTCCAAGACAACATAACATGGTGTAGAATGTCACATAATAGATATGGTTTACTCCATATTCCAATACACGATGTCTCACGAAACATAAATTTTACCCAATTCATTAGTGCACTATGTTATTCGAGGTGCACTAGTCGCATTCATATCATGTACATGAATAGGTGTTGCAAATGGATCATTCGATATAGCATCATATTTCATAACATTTAGTACCATGATTTATGAGTGTCAAATAAATACATTTATTTACATATTAATAGAAGGATATTTGTGTATAGGTTAGTACCATTGAGTATAAATGGTAATGGTATTCCCAATATAATGGTTTGGCATGGAAAAATCACACAATAATTTTGACTATATAATGTTGTCCATAATGAATCATGAGAGGTATTAATGAGAGTAAAAGGGGTCTGTAGTTATGTGAGAATCAATAGGGAACTATGTGGGTTGTTGAAAATCATATACCATTAATTTTAATTGAATGGGAGAATTCATTACATAAAGAAGGTTTGTGAATAAATAGGAGAAAGAGAGCATCCCATACCTTAAGAGGGTGTTTCCAAAAGCTTTTAAGGAGTATCTTGAGAACATGGGGGCATATTGAAAGGAATATAGAGAGGAATGGCAAGAGTATATTTATGATAAAATGGTTTTTATTTAATTATAATCAGACATTGGGTAGGTTTATATAGAAGAAGAGTAGGATGTTATTTAATATTTTTCAAAAAATAGGTTTTGGACTCCAGAAAATAAAGTAATCAAAACAATTAAAAATCCAATTGTTATTTTTCCTATTTCCTTACAAATAAGTTTTTTTAATTATTATATTTGTCTATGAACTGGTCACATAAAAATAATACCCTTGGTGATGTGTAATTGGGTTCTTTTTATAATGAATTGATTTTAACCCCGTAAAATACAATATTGGTTTTGAGGATTCATATTGGATTAACAAAATAATATAAATAGCTCAAAACAATATTTTAATTGTAAATATTTTTTTTTCATTTTTATATTTTATGGAATATATTACATCACTTTTGGGTCATTATAAGGTCATAATACACATTATATATATATATATATATTGTTTTATATCTTTACCTGAAAATTCGAATGTCTACGAAAGTTTTGACAAATTCACTATTATAAAATTTTGATGAAATAAATAAAAATAAAAATTTTAGCTTATCAGTTAAATTTTATAAATATTATAAATTATACTTTTAAACTAAAATACCAATTTATTGAGAAATACTATTTTAGATAATAATAGTTTTTTGACCCTTACAAAAATTACATTTTCACTTCATAAAATTATATTGTCATTTATATACAATATATATTATTTAATAATAATATTTTATAATAATATTATTTAATTCATTTAATCATCATGTGTTATTTATTAATTGAAATTGTGTGTTACCCAAAAATACAATTTGAGTATTTTCATATTAACATCTATTTTTTATCAAACACATTACTTTATCAATTACAATATAAAAATTGAAAGGAATGAATAGAATAATAAATTTATTTAAATTAAAATTGATATATTAATAATAATAGGATGATATTCATAAAAACTATTACAAAAAATAATTCCTTATGTCTATGTTGTGTGACTAAGAGATTCTCAAGTGGTGGTTCAATGAAGATGGTTTCGGTTGCAATATCGGTGTGTTAAAAATTCTCTAGTAAATGGTTATTCATAATATATTGTGGTTGGATAATTGGTAAGGATTGATAAAGTACAAATAACATAGATTTTATATCTATTTGAATCACTGATAAATCTGATTCAATGATTTGATTCAACTGGTCGAGTTCATTGCTTCTTTTTTTATGTACATATGACTTCACCATAATCCTTAATATGTACTTATAATATGATCCAAATTAAATAGTTATATTATCAATTGATATGATTCTTATAATTACATTTAATATTATATTATATAACATAAGAAATCCAATATAATCAATTTAGTTTGTCTGTTTTTGATATTTACATTACATAAATAAGGAACATATTCATTTAAAAAGTGAATTTCATTTATAAACGATCAGGTTATTAGATTATATCTAGGATTTAAAATGAATTCTATTCTGATTATTTCATTTAATGTTTCACATGATTTTATTTTTTCATGTGGGTAATGATTCAAAATATACAATATTGGTAATGGTTTTATATAAAAATATCATTTTTAACTATATTGTTTAAGCTTAAATTTTCTAATGACAAAATATTACGACATAAGTTTCCTAAATATTATATCATTTCATTTAATCTGGTTATATTTCTAATATTACATGTTTTAATACCAATTAAAACTCTATATATACTTCAGACACTAAAATAATGTTTTTATGGGAAACTGACCTTGATTTTACCTTCGATCGGGAATCATTAATTTTATGTCTACGTATATATTTATACTTTTTTCAAGAATGTTTTTATTATTATATTAATATTATTTAATTTAATTTTTAAATATATATGAATTTACTTATAATATTTTAGAAGGAAAATTATTATCATTTTCCTAACATGGAAAATTTGACTTTTTATAAAAAGAACTATTAAAAGAATGTTCAATCCTATATAGAATTCATCACCGGATTCCCCCGCCATCAGAAATTAACCATCATATAAGGATTAATTTATATTTTTTCAATTATCTTTCAAAATAAAACAATTTCAAAAATATTTTTGAAAATTTTATTTTTTAATATGTTATTTAATTTTTAAATACTGTTTTCTTCAAGAAATTGTCTACTGATCATTGAATATTTTTATTTACTAGAAAAATATCATTTTGTGTGTCTTATTATTTACTGAATTTAATATAAAATTTTTCCATTTCAATTATTTTTATGGATGTTTTATGATTATGATGATTAATATTTTATGAAACATGTATCCTATACATAGGTTTTTATTTGATGATATGATTAATGTTTCATGATCTTGTGGCACCAATAATTATCATTTTTATTATATGACTTGTGGGACAAAAATTATAAATCCCACCAATTCATAATGTAATCATATATATCTCATGATATAATAAGGAAAAAAATGGGGAGTGACCATATATAATTAAGGGACTTTATCAAATAAGATAAATTTTAAAGTAAACTTCAAATGAAGAACTAATGAAATTGGGAAAGAACTCAATCCAATATGATATTATTATTTTATGTTTTGACTATGTAAATGATTTAGATGATTATTTTCATACCACTATGTTATTTATTATTGTTATTATTTGTTTTCAAAGAACATAATTAATATTTATGATTCTTCACTAGTAGGTATTATATAATTATACTAATAGAACTATATTCCATGTATTGTTATTATGATATATAAATGGATTGTTAAACATTTATAATATTTTGGTTATGTTTTTATACACATGTTTATATATTAATCTAAATTTTAATCATATATTTTTATCTATTATATTTATGATATTGGGAATCTGATACCACTCTTTCGTATGTTTCCCTTTTTGAGGTTATGGGGAATGGTTTATAGAATGTTATGTGTATGAAGTGTTATAGATGTTAAAATAAAAATAGGAGAGTGGCCAGGAAATTAGGAAGCCTCCGAGTGGAGTCTCTGAGCTCCTACCGAGGCGACTAGGGTTTATCTTTCAATCTTGTGTTCCTTCCCTCTCTAGTCTCCTGGTATTCAGTCTCCCTCAACTGGGCCATCTCGGCGGAGGGGCGATGGCACTACACGGATGGTCTCAATGCGTCGGTGTACCTTTGAAGGCTGAAGACAGAGCTGTTCTAGGCCGGGGAGGGGAGGTCTTTGCTTCCCTTTTATTTGTGATGTTTTTCTGGGTTGATGGTTTTCCCTTGGATGCATCTGGTTGAGTTCTTGATAGGATGGTTGCGCTAGGGTTTATCCCATCACTACCTCCCTCTGGTGGTGTATTTTCATCGGAATCTTCTTTTCCCTTTGCGATGGTTTTGGCTTCCTCTCTTGCTGTGGAGATGCGCTTTGGGCTTCTATGGTGCTACTGTTTCAGATCTACGGGCATAAGACTCTATGATGGCATACTCTTCAAAGTGTTCATGGTTTTTTTTTGCAGGAGCTCATTGTTGTCCTGTGGTGGCTTCTCAGCATTTAAAGGCCGTCACCTGCGGGGTTGAGTGCTTGAGGGTCTGTTGAGGTCTTCTTCAGCGGTTATGGTGGTGGCTTTGGAAGTCTTTCTTGGCTGCATTCATGGTGGCTCTAAGATTTCTTTGTGATGAGATACGACGGTCGAAATCTAGTTTGGGGTGGCAGCGAGGACCTACGCGACATGAGAGTGTTCTCGGATGAGCGTCAGTGTCTCCTTAAATTACCCATGGTGGTGTTTCGATCTGATAATGATGATTAGGGTGAGTAACGGTGGGCTTATGATGGACCGAAGAGGATGTTTTCTGGTGGATGGTGTTAATGGTGACCAACTATGATGTGATGATGGAGTCACTTGATGTTAGGATTCCCAGATCGAGGCAGTTTTGCATCCCGAGGGGTCGCATGGCCTACGGCGTTGCGTGGACCAAGGCACTGAAAATATTTCACTCGATTTTTGTGATTTGAGAAATCTTAAAATTGGATTGGACTACTCGGGTACAGCGACGCGATGTGTGATTTTTGTGATCTCCTACCTGCTTGTTCGGTTACCGGTAATCCTTAAACTGGCTTTTTAGAAAATGAAAAATATGGATTTGAGAAAAATAAAAATTAGAAAATATGTAGATATTTTAGGAACTATTTCGTTGCATATAATTGTTTAAATGTTTCTCTAATCAATCCCTTACCACTGAAACATTCCCTCTGTGCTGGTTCTATGGTGTAGACAGATTCCCTACTAAGAGAACGGCTAGAACTATTATTCTTAATATAAGTTGTTGGATTATATGGAATTAAATAAATAGAAATAAATATCAATATCTATTGATTTCATCCATGGGTATCATATTAAAAACTGTAATCTTAATCCTGGATCCTTATATGTTATGTAACAACTTGGTCAATGAAACTTCCCCCATGCCCCTATTTCCATCACATTACTCCCTCAAAAACAATCTGACAGCCTAGTGATCAAGGATTAATTTGAGGCCTCCCATCTTAAGGAACAATCTTAATACCGATGGATCTTGTGATATTAGATACATGCATGGTGGTTGAGTTAATAGTGATCCCATAGGCTCTATTGTGACTGCATTATCTGGTTTATTTGTGAGTAGTAATTCCATTCAAGTGGAATCTCATTCCATGTTAACAAGATTGTTCTTATGTAATAAGAGGCACATACCAATTACATAGATTAAGAAATATTATGTAACAATCTATAATTATTTGTTAGGTGAAGGACCTATTTTGTGGTCAATTGAATATCTAGTCAGGAGATGAAAGGTCCTTATAGATAATCAAATGCCCATCATTTATACTTGGTGTGAGGGTAATGTGGTGGAAGACTATATTCTCTCAAGAACATCTCATAATGACTAAATCCTTATTTTTTCTAACATGGGATCCTTCTATCCTAAGGGTAGTCACATTTTTCAGGCAGATTCACTTGGATCTCACTTTTTTAATTACCTTAATTTTTTTCTTTGTATGCCTTTCAGCAATTTTTTCTTTCTAATAAATAAAAAGTCTTTTGTGGGGTATGAGTCACTATAGTAGATATTAAATTAATGAATTGGTAACTTTTTTAGTCTAGGATGAGAAATATTTACGGATATCCTTTAAGATAATCCTAAATATAAGAGAATAACCTATGTTATGTTAAAAATGGAGGATTTGTTTCAAAAAATTCCCCTATATCTAGTTATAGTAAGTTGATTTGGTTTTAGAATAGACACATTTAGGATTTATAACCCCTATAATTGAGGTAAAATTATATCTTATCCTTCATTATAATGCATATTGGATAATACCTTACCACAGACCTATTTTGTCACTATATGGGAATGTGATTAGGATAAATCACGTTTTTGTTTTTGAAACGTTTTTTCTTCAAATTGGGATAGATAATGACGATGGGTGATCAATGCTAAACCTAATTTTCATGTGTTGCAACAAGTGGTTCATTGTTTAGACATCATATGAATTATTTCTCTTTATTATATTAAAACTCATTACATTTTCTCAAATTATGATTTTTGTTTAAAGGTTGGAACTATGAGGAATCATGTTAATATAGAATGTGAATGATGTTGTAATGATTGTCCTAATGATTAACCAAATGATACATTATATGGTATGAGAAATTGTTTTATTATGACTAACAATTATCTCATTATATATTTAACAAGATAAATTTAGGTGAGTTTATAAATGAACCAAATTAGAGAACAAATTTATTTTCATGATCATGGTTGGGGAATGAATATTTATGTTCATACATGTCTATAATGATAGAAGAACCTAGGAAATTATCTAAAAGGTACAAAAATATTTAATTTTTCTGTAAAAGGTAGAAAAAGATTAATTAATTTATAAGTAAAACGAAGAGTTAAATAGATATAAATAAACCATATCATGAGGTTCTATTTATAGATTAATTTCTTATTTGTGGAGAACATGAGAATTATCATAGAAAATGCTCTAATCCATTTGCTAACTCCTAGACCATGAAATGACATATTCTATACCTATCATTTTGTAGAATAATTTAACTATTTATTTTTTTGACTTGTGATTTTATTATTATAAGTGTTTAATCAATGATATTATAGTTATTCCAATAATGATTAACCTAAGGATTGCTGCATAGAAGTTTTTTCTACAGACTTCCATGAATATGTCGAGTGTTTTTTATAATAGGAAAAACCTATTTAATGGTAATGTAATATTTTTTCGAGAACACATGGTTGACTTAAAAAAAATAATTAATATGTTTACAAGGTTGATATAATAATGTGTAGTTTTCAAATGTAGTTTCTAAATAGTAGATATATAAATTTGATAAAAGAAGTTCCTTGAAATTGTTTAGTGATTTTATGGCAATGTGATTTATGATATTTTTTATGAGTTTATTTCATTTATGGATATATTTAATATATTGGATATTCTATTTATTTATATTAATTACATATAAAAAAGTGATATTTTGCAACCATATATGATTTCATTGAGTTATTATTATTATTTAAGTCAATATCTTGTTTTTGGAGAATATATGATCAATGTAATCACTTTTTTGTTATAAGGAATTAAGAGACAATTCATGTTTTTATGCAATTAAATTTAAATTCATTATTGAAAATTCATAAACTATTTTTAAATTTTTTAGGTTTTGAATATTATTACACATATTTTGATGTACTCTTTAGTTTATCAATTTATTGGATTGTTTATGTTGAATATCGGGTGTTATTTTTTAGGTTATATAAATTAATGTAGTATTTCATAATAAAAAATATATCTATATAGTTAAACATTATCTTTTTTTTTTTGAAAATATAAATAGATAACTTGAATGGATTTCCATTAATTTATGGATCTTATGATGTGTTAAAAGTTAATTTTAGCACTTCACGCATGAAATACTATTATTGTTCATTTTTCATTATGGTATGGATGAAATGAGGTGAAATCCAATTACAAAGAAAGACCATAGGATAAAGTTAAATTTATATATTTTAAGAAATCTAGAATTTATATTTTTTTATCTTACATGGTAATGTAATTCCTCAAGTCTAAGAAAAATTATTTTGAAAATTAAAATTATTATATTTTTATAATTTTTTTTGAGTAGTTGGTGGTCATTTTAGGCTAATTATTTATGTTTTTATTTTTAATAACATTATAATAAACAATGAAAGATCACTCTCTATTATTTTTGGAAAGTATATTTCATTTTATTATGAATTGTTTCACTTCTCTCAAATGGTATCCTTATATATGAATCCAATTGTGTGTTATTTATGGTAGCATTTTTATTTACTACATCACTTTTTCAATCGTGGTTTTATCATTCATTTTCCTGATTTGGTTTTCTATCAATGGTTTCATAAAATATTAAATAATTAATTATTGAGACAAAAATATTGGCCAAAACTTTTATTGGGGGGGGGGTTAAAATTTAACACCTGTATTATATAGTATGTTTTCAAGAAATAATATTTAGGTGTTCAGTTGTAGTTTTACACACCACCGGAAGACTATGTCAACCATGATATTTTAAACTATTATAAACTAATTACTAAATCCGAAGGTATGATAAATAATAACCAAATTGTGAAAGATTTATATAAATACATTCAATATTGAAAATAAATTGATTAATACATATAAAATAAGAATGCAACTTAGAGTAAAATTATTTTATGCTTAAAAAATAAATTCACATCAAATATGTTTTAAATTACATTTTAGACACACTGAAATTATAAAAAATTTCCATATATATATATATATATATGTATTACTTGTTAAAATAATATAACTCTTGAAATAATAATATAAATAATATTAGGGGATTAATTTCAAAGATTGTTACAAAAAATTATTTTCTAGGTGAATAAGGTAAAATATCTATTTTGATGAAAATTTTCATTTCCTATCAAGAAAATTTAAAAATAATTTTTTAATTTGATCTTAATGTAATAAATTACCCAGTAATTAAACATTATATAACTAATTATATGTTAAATATTGTTATATTTGGTTTTGTTGTATGTTTTTTTGTAAAAAATTAATTTTCACAAAAACATTTTTAATGTGGGAAATATTTTTTCCATCCTAATAGAATTAGTTAAAATTTATTGATTAATATTTTTAATATAATATATATAAAAATTTTAATTATTAAAATATTTTTTCATACATTTTTTATTTTTATAGGGATAACAATGTAAATAAATTATTTTTAATGCTTAAAGATTCATTTTTATAAAAAGGGATATCATTGTAGGTTGAACGCCTATTTAAAATTATATTATATAAATTCTAAAAATTAAATCTACAAACATAGTTTCTAGGTTTTTAAAATTATAATAATTTAAAAATTGTTATCATTCTATATTATTTACTATTCACCGTTAATAGTAAAAATTGTTACATTTTTATACCATCATTATGGTTAAAATTAGTTTACAACAGGGCTAAACGAAGAGATGTGGGATAGATTTCAACCCACAATTGTTTAAATAATATTATTTTAAAATATTACATAAATTCCATATCCGAAATTTAAATATTATTCCATTTGGATCCAATTACGCATTAATGTGACTCACATAAAAAATAGAAACTCTCCCCCTCCCTTATTTATAGAATTTGATACATCAATCTCATCCAATCCCTACTAAATAATAGTACAAGAATCTTTCCCATTATCCTATAACTTTTTTCTTATCATAATTACAATCCTTCAAGGATAATGGTGTAATATAAATTTGTGTTCTTATAAAATAGGTATGAATATTAACCAATCTATTTTAATTATATTTATTATTAAACCATAACTGATCTAATTTAATCCCTTAAAAATTATAACTCAAGTATCATAAATATATTGATATATTTGTATTATAATTTCACTACCATTTTCCTCCACTTATCCATCAAATGAGAGAAAAGTTTATTAATCATGCATATAGGTGGACTATCGCCTCCACATACAAATATGACGAATTTAACATATCCATCATTCAGGTAAGGTTATTATTATTTGATTAATTATTTATATTATTTAATTTAAATTAATATTCTAATATATTTATAAAATTATATCTAACTTCTTACCTTTACAACCATTGTAAAATGATAACATTGCTAATGAAAATGTGTGTAATCCCACCTCCACAAGACGATGTGATTAATTTTTCATTTCTACCTTACTTATATAGTCATAATGATTGATTTACCATCTCAATGAATTGATGAAATTAATTTATAATCACCACTTAATATAAAATGTTTGAAATATTTATTTTTTTAATATATATATATGATATTTATATCCATATTAGCATTACAGATATAGAGGAACAAAGAAAAATGTTCAAGGACCATAACTATTGACATAAATTATACGTGGAGAATGTAGTAGTTAACATAATAAATAAGGATTTTAATAGAAATTTTTCGATAAGAATGTGTAGAAATGATATAATTAGAACATATATGAAATTATAAATATAAATTACATTGTATTATAGATTTATAATAAACTTTAATCTACTATAAATTAGGTTAGAATTCTTACATGATTTGATTAAATTGAGGTAAATGTTTCATTGTATCATTTTCAAATTCATGAGAGTTATTTGATATTGGACAACATCATTTAATTTATGTGTTTGGATTACTACTTAATAAATTTTTTATAAAATTTTCATTAAATTAATGCTGTTTTAAGATAAATATATTAATCAAATGAAGCCCAAAATATAAGGCCCTAGCCTTAAACCTTACTTAATCTTGAGTTATTACAAGATTACACATTGAGGATCTTTTCAGGTTTAGATTTTTAGAGAATTAGGTCATAAAACTTGCATTACATTCCACATTTAAACAAAATGGTTACATAGAGATAGTATTCATTTTTTCCTATCAACGGAAACATATTTAAAATAAAACATGGATTCTTTATTGACTCTTCCTTGACACTATCATCATATCATGTACCTTTCCCTTGACCTGTGAAAAACATTTCAAAAAAACATGGTATGAGCATAAAAAGCTTGGTATGGGTTATAAAAAATATGGAAAGGAAACATGAGTTCTTATATACATAAGAATGAAATCGTACTTTACCCATAAAAGATAGGCACTTTAACATACCCCATCAAATCATGAATAAATCATAGAAATCATAAGGCATAAAAGTTAATATGAGGCATTCATTACATTCTTCCATAGGGAGTAACCCTCTTGGTTACGTTTGGAATACCCAGCACAGTATATTCCCTAAATCTCTTCGGAGAAACCTTAATGTTTCACTCCTTCGCGTTACCCAATGAATTAGAGAGCTATATCAGGCTCACCCGCCCTTAGTTTATCACGGAACCACCCGTCTTCAAAATAATTCCCATGATCCTCAACATAATCATATCACATAAAACATGTATAAAGGAAACATAACATTTCCACCTTTCAATCACAAGATATCGATACAACACATTGATATAAAAGCATTATGAAAACCATTTTCAATACCAAAATAAAAGAAAAGTAAAAAATGGTATTTATTTTTCTTTTAAAAAAGGTATGTCTTGTAGAGGTAGCTGAAACTCAAATAATGGTCACGGCGGCTGAGAAGTCATTGTCGCCCCATACGTATGACAAAAACATTCCCTTTTGTCATTTAGTAAACGCTTATTATAAAAAAATATACCTTTTGAATAAATGTAAAAGTCAAAGGGGTTTATACACCGTATAAAAGAAGGTTGTAAATAAAACAAAATATGCCTCAATGAAAGGAGATTGAGACGAAGTCCCATACAAAGACGGTATCCTTGGATTAAGGATAAATCAATTACATAATTATGTGTGACAAACGCATACATGAAATATAAGTGGGTATTAAGTGTAATAAAATCAGAGTAAATTCACACATAATCATAGAACGACATATTCAAGGAGTACAAGTTTATCCCAAAGAATCAAAATTGGGTTAAGAAGTTCCCTTGCAAAAATTCGACAGCCTGACGGCGTCACTTCAAAATTCAGAAAAAGAGATGATGAGAGATAAAAGAGATATCTCATCACATGGACATAAAATTTAAATCAATAAGGATATAGAAGAACATATCCCAACATAATATTATGTGAATTAAAATACATAACAAATGAAGTCTTCTAAAAATAAGGTGAAAGGTTCTCTCACCGACATGGGTATCTTTCAAAACATTCACCCCGTGAAAGAAGGACAATACAAAATTGATGTAAATACTCATAAATGAATGTATATTACTCAATGAGTAAAATAATTGGCAGTACATACACCATTCAAAGGAAATTGTGGCAAATGTAGCATAAATCTCATGGGAATAAAAGTGAGATGAAAAATCACTTACGAAAACTCTGCAGCCTAACGACGCCAATTAAAACAAACAAAAATGGATTGATGAGATCAAATAGGGTCTCTCATCATATTAATATAAAGTTTACAGAAAGAGGAATATAAAATAACATCCCCCAACATAATAAAGTGGAGCTTAAAATAAGTGACATAAAGGAGAGTACTTAAAAAGAAAGAGAGAGGTTAGATCTCTTACGAAAATTCGGCAGCCTAACAGCGCCACTCAAAACTTCCAAAATGGATTGATGAGGGAGAATAGGGTCTATCATCATATGAACATAAAATTTACAGTAATATTTATATAAAATAACATCCCAATAACAAGAAATATGATCTTTAAAAGGAATGACATAAAAGAGTTTACTTAAAAAGAAAGAGAGGAGTAGGATCCCTTCCCTCAAGTCTGACTTGTCTTGTTCGTTTCTTTATATTCATGAATAATAAACTTTGGTCAATTTATAACTTCCTAAGTAACTCCTTTATAGATTATTATTCAGTTCATATCACATATTATAATGTTATAATAATTGTTTAATAATGTTAGCTCATATCAGACGTTTCTGTCGATGTTTGGTACATGAGTCAAAAATGATCTTGTTTGAAAAATGATTTCCCATGTAGTTATAAGAAAATAATTTCCAGAATATTAATAATGATTAAAATATCATATATATCTAGTAAATATTCATTTTATACTATTCCATGTCATTTGGAGATAAAAAATGAAAAGCACTGTTCATGGAGACGGTAGGCCGTACGTATGCATTAACGCTACTTTCATTTTTTTCTTTGTCATATTAATAGAATTAAAAATAAATGATATATATATATATATATTATAATTCTAGTATAATATATGTGTTATATAGGTCACATATGTTCATTAATTTCATACTTTATACATTCCATGTATTGGATGTACGAGTCACATCACTTGAGGGGGCGGTAGTCCGCACTTCGTCATATGAAATTTTCGCATTTACACAACATGAAAAGAATAAAGGTATGGTTTAAATATAAAATACAGAAGCATATAGTAAACATAAATACCATATATATCATATATAAAATACAGTGACATCATAATGGACACCTTTGAAGGTGTTAAAAGAATATTGAACAATCATCATTTCGTGAGGCAGAAAATCGGCAACCCCAGAAACAGTAAGTTTTTTAACCATTAGATGAAGTTGTGTGTATGTGTAGTTAGAATAATTCTTATAACATCATCCTAGTATATTGAAGATACTGGAGTTGTTACAAAAGTGATGAATAAAAAGAGTTTAGGGTGTTGGAGAAGCAAAATAAAACAAAAGGACACAAGTGAAGACATTACCTTAAAATCGGGTAACTCCCTTTGGTTGGAGCTCAAAGGCTTCCTTGGGAAGACTTCTGCCAAAAGTTAGGCTTCAAGGAGTTAGAGAGGGATGTGTAGAGGCAAAATGGGTAGGTTTTGGCCGAGCCAAAGGTTTTGGATGTGTGGTTAAGGAGGTAGAGGTGGGGGCCTTTTATAAGAGGAGGGGAGGGGCACTCTTGGAAAGCAAAGAAATGTTACATTATTTTAGAATGAGTTTAGGATTTTAATGGTCCCACATTGATATTTTTCGAGGATAATGGGATAAGGGTTATAAATACACCCATACAATTGGTTTTGGACTTGTGTAGGTCTTATATTTTATATTATCTTTCCATTTTATTTAAATCGTTAAATAACGATGTCATCACTGCATCATCATGATGTCATAAATATTTTAATTTATATTGTGTCTAAAAATTATAAAAAAAATACTATGATGTAGGAAATATTTTTATATTTCCAATGACTATTTATAGTCAAAATGATAATTTATGTAGACAAAATTAAAAATATTTTACTTAGGTGATGCATTCTTTGTTACATTTAACATTCTTTAAAAATAAAAAGATAAAAAGTCACTTTCTCACAAAAGTGATTCCATGGGGCCCCCAAGTTTGTTACAAGGCATCCCATGGTCGGCCATGAGATGAAAAGTAGCCTTAGGACACATGTTTTGGTCAATTTGTATTATTATTATATTATCTTATTATCTTTAACTACCAGATTACTCATTAATCAAGATAATTAAAGATAATTACCGTCGTTACTATTCATAATGTCCAAAAAACAAAAGAGTAATAATTAAATAATTTTGACCTTATGATTAAAAATATGTAATCCACTTTAAAAAATTATAAACCCATAAATTGAAATAATTTATTTAAAAAAACTTCCCATTGTCAAAACAAATTGTGGGTTTTTTAGAAACAATCATTATGAAAAGTTTGGCACTTGTTTATGCCCAATTAAAAAGTGAAATTAATCCCAATGACCATCATTGGATTACATGGTAAATATATATTCTAATGAAATTTAAAACAAATTAAAAATATAATATAACCATATAATAAAATTATATGAAAAAATAGTTTTGATGTAAAATGCAGTTTTTTCACTATTCATTGAAAAATGAACATTGTCAGAAAAATACCAAAAATTAACCCAAGGTAAATTTCAATGTCCCAATCATAAATAATATGTTTATTTTGAAAATACAGCTTATAAAATTGTCAAAAAGTGGATTTAAAAGGTATTCTCCATCAAAAGGAGGATAATCAACCTTTTAAAGAATATTAGAAATTTTACGCTTAAAAACTGGATTCATTTGAATTTTTAATCCTCTAAAATTTATTGAAAAAAAATAAAAAAATTTGACAAACATATATAATCATTTTGTAGTTAGTTCTGTTCATTCCCACCATTACAACGGTTAGGCGTTAACTACCATCTAAAATAATATTATTTTATTTTTAGAGTGCAACGTAGGATTTCAAAGAAACTTGTTGTTGCATATTGGGTATGCCATCGAGCATAGAGTTACCTTTAAAGTAATATTAAAATTTTATTCAAAAATATGGATAAATGTGAAAATGTCATACTCTTTTTTTACCTGTGTTGTTACATCCTTCCCCCCTTTTGGGAATTGCGTCCTCGCAATTTTAAAATTGAGCTTGGAATCATCCTTGGACGTCACACATCGGAACAAGAGTCGGTAAAAAAATCACTTTAAAATAAAGAAAGATAAGTACAAAGGTCACCCGAGTTAAACCATATTAGGATTACAAGTATGAAGATATGGACATGGAGGAGAAAACATAGGGTCATGTTCCGATGCAGAGTGATAGAAAACATGTTTAGGAGAAAGATAACTACAAGAAAATCAAAAACTTATGATGGGTTAAACGGTATTCGATTCCCCTGTAGGAAAAGTTAATAGACAAAATTTTTGTTTTAAGTTACTTTTTATTAAGGAATTTATTCATAAGGAAACATAATCACTTATCATGTTGACTTTCAATTTTTATTAGATTCCTTACACAAACTCATTTTTTCTCCTAAAGACGAGTATTTAGGAAGACTTGTTCACATTAAGAGTAATATAATCAACTTCTAGAGAATCACCTAATCCACAAAATAGAACTATATACTTCCCATGTCTTTAGACTTTAACCAAAACCAAAACCAGAAAGGTTAGTTCAAGATCAGATAATCTAGAAAATGATAACCCTTTATAAAAAGAAAATCTATTCTTAATCTCCAAAATTTGTCCAACAAAACCCAAAGTTCAACGAGGACCATTCGATAAACAATTTGTCCATAAGATTCTTCAAAGTAAACCAAACTACAACTGAAACCCAAATATTTAAAGGATTTAGTCACATAGTCTACCAAGTTAAATCGTAACATTTATCTCCAAACAACATCAGTTTCTCTTAATGTCTCGTATTGAAAAGTAATTAACCTAATCACATATCCTCCATGATAGGTTAATCATTTCCATTGATAACCCTAAATAAACTTACTCTTAATTCATAAAATCATCTAACTAAAAAGAATCAGTCAAACTAACCAGGGACTTCACGTAGTCTATTGGTAGGCGATAAATACCAGTCGCACTTTGGTTGTTGGTTCGATTCCCATAGTGTGGTCTGACGCGATGGGTTGTCACACGGTCTGCGTGCTGTCCTTTTTTTAAAACTCAAAAAATAACCCTAAAATGTTTTAACCTTAATAGTTTCCTTATACCTCTCATTTTCATCCAAATTCGTTACTGTCTCAACATCTTAATTCCTGAAGTCTTATTTCACCACCATAAGATAAAATAAAATGATTCCCAAAATGAATAACACCATACCTTGACCATGGAGTCCACTTGGATTCTTTGTCATCTTGCTCATGTAGGTATAAGTCCCATGCATTTTAACAATGATTTAGAGATCCTTCAAAATCATTTGCTTCCTCCATCCAAATACACCTTGTACAACATGGGTCATATGGGTGTTCATAGAAAAACAGTTTTGGAAAATAATCATGTATGGCATATAATTCCAAAACATCTGATAAAACATGATTTCTATAAAATAGTCGGACAGAATTTGAGTTGACACTTTCTATTATTAGTCCTTTAAAATACCATAAGTTTGTGCTGAGAGACTATATTTTAAAAGAAAATATAAATAGGTTGCGCAATGGTCTCCTTCCTAAGCACCATTTTTAAAATCATAATATGCTTAAAATTATTGTGATAAGGTAAAATATTTGAAAATACCTTGATAATATTTACCTTTATTGAAAATATGAGAATATTGTGAAAATAGTATTTTTCAAAAAACAACCCATGCTCCATGATGATAACATGGTATAGTGGAGGTGTTTGATATCTCAAACAACTGCTTGCAAGTGAGTTGTATGCTAGAGAAAGTTTCACAATCATCCAAACATGACTTTTCAATAATTATTGCAACCATGTCATCAGGAAGAGATAGGAATGTCATTTGTGATCCTTCTCCTTCGATTCGTAACTGACTTTACTTGACCTGAAAAAAGTTATAAAACAAGTATTTAACTTAAATAATAGATATAGGGACTAATCATGTGTCTAACAAAAACTCATAATCCCTAAAGTTGTCTAAACAGACCTATGATACCAACTATAAGGCCCCATCCTTAAACCTTACTTAATCTTGAGTTATTACAAGATTACACATTGAGGATCTTTTCAGGTTTAGATTTTTAGAGAATTAGGTCATAAAAATTGCATTACATTCCACATTTAAACAAAGTGGTTACATAGATATAGTATTCATTTTTTCCCATCAACGGAAACATATTTAAAATAAAACATGGATTCTTTCTTAACACTTCCTCGACCCTATCATCATATCATGTACCTCTCCCTTGACATGTGAAAAACATTTCAAAAAAAAATGGGATGAGCATAAAACGCTCAGTAAGGGTTATAAAAAATATGGAAAAGATACATGAGTTCATATATACATAAGAATGAAATCATACTTTACCCATAAAACATAGGCACATTAACATACCTCATAAAATCATGAATAAATCATAGAAATAATAATACATAAAAGGTAACTTGAGGCATTCATAACATTATTATATAGGGAGTAACCCTCTTGGTTACATTTGGAATAACCACCACAGTATATTCCCTAAATATCTTCGGAGAAACTTTAATGTTTCACTCCTTTGTGTTACCCAATGCATTGGAGAGCTATATCAGGCTCACCCGCCCTTAGTTTATCAAGGAACCACCCGTCTTCATAATAATGCCCAAGAACCTCAACATAATCGTATCACATAAAACATGCATAAAGGAAACATAACATTTCCACCTTTCAATCACAAGATGTCAATAGAAAAAATTGATATAAAAACATTATGAAAACCATTTTCAATACCAAAATAAAATAAAAGTAAAAGATGGAATTTATTTTTCTTTTAAAAAAGGTTTGGCTTGTAGAGGAAGCCGAAACTCAAATAATGGTCACGGCGGCAGAGAAGTCATTGTCGCCGCATACGTATGACAAAAACATTCCCTTTTGTCATTTAGTATACGCTTCATATAAAAAATGATTCCTTTTGAATAAACGTAAAAGTCAAAGGGGTTTATACACCGTATAATAGAAGGTTGTGTACAAAACATAAAATGCCTAAGTGAAAGGATATTGAGACGAAGTCCCATACAAAGACGGTATCCTTGGATTAAGTATAAATCAATTACATAATTATGTGTGACAAACGAATACATGAAATATAAGTGGGTATTAAGTGTAATACCATCAAGGGACATTAACACATAATCATAGAACAACATATTCAAGGAGTACAAGTTTATCCCAAAGAATCAAAATTTGGTTAAGAAGTTCCCTTGCAAAAATTCGACAGCCTGACGGCGTCACTTAAAAATTCAGAAAAAGAGTTGATGAGAGATAAAAAGGGTATCTCATCACAAGGACATAAACATTAAATTAATAAGGATATAGAAAAACATATCCCAACATAATAGTATGTGAATTAAAAGACATAACAAAAGAAGTCTTTTAAAAAGAGGTTGAAAGGTTCCCTCACCGACATGGGTATCTTTCGAAACATACGCCCCGTGAAAGAAGGACAATAAAAAATTGATGTAAATACTCATAAATGAAATTATATTACTCAACGAGTAATATAATGGGCAGTACATACTCCACTCAAAGGAAATTGTGGAAAATGTAGCATAAATCTCATGGGAATAAAAGTGAGATGAAAAATCACTTAGGAAAACTCGGCAGCCTAACGGCGCCACATAAATATTACAAAAATGGAATGATGAGATCAAATAGGGTCTCTCATCATATTAATATAATTTTTACAGAAATATTAATATAAAATAACATCCACCAACATAACAAAGAAGAGATTAAAAGTAGTGACATAAAGGAGAGTACTTAAAAAGAAATAGGGAGGTTAGATCTCTTACGAAAATTCGGCAGCCTAACGGCGCCACTCAAAACATCGAAAATGGATTGATGAGAGAGAATAGGGTCTCTCATAATATGAAAAAAAATTACAGTAATAGTAATATAAAAGAACATCCCAATAACAAGAAATATAAGCTTTAAAAGGAATGACATAAAAGACTGTACTTAAAAAGAAAGAGAGGAGTAGGATCCCCTACCTCAAGTCTGACTTCTCTTTTTCGTTTCTTTATATTACTAAATAATATACTTTCGTCAATTTATAATTGCCTAAGGAACTCCTTTAGAGATTAATATTCAGTTCATATCACATATTATAATGTTATACTAATTGTTTAATAATGTTTGTTCATATCAGACGTTTTTGTCGATGTTTGGTACATGAGTAAAAAATGAACTTGTTTGAAAAACGATTGCCCTTGTAGTTATAAGTTAATAATTTACAGAATAGTATTAATGATTAAAATATCATATATATCCAGTAAATATTCATTTTATACTACTCCATATCATTTGGAGATAAAAAATGAAAAGCACCGTCCATGGAGACGGTAGGCCGTACGTACGCATGAACGCTACTTTCATTTTTTTCGTTGTCATATTAATGGAATTAAAAATACATTATATATATATATATATTATAATTCTAGTATAATATATGTGTTATATAGGTCACATATTTTCATTAATTTCATACTTTATACATTCCATGTATTCCATGTACGAGTCACATCACTTGAGGGGGTGGTAGTCCGCACTTCCACATATGAAATTATCGCATTTACACAACATGAAAAGAATAAAGTTATGGTTTAAATATAAAATACATAAGAATATAGTAAACATAAATACCATATATCATATATAAAATACAGTGACATCATAATGGCCACCATTAAAGGTGTTAATAGAATATTGAACAATCATCGGTTCGTGAGGCAGAAAATCGCCAACCACATAAACAATATGTTCTTTAACCATGAGTCGAAGGTGTGTGTAAGTGTAGCTCGAATAATTCTTATAAAAACATCCTAGTATATTTAATATACGTTATTTGTTACAAAACAGACGAATAAAAAGATTTTAGGGGGTTGGAGAAGAAAAATAAAACAAAAGGACACATGTGAAGACATTACCTTAAAATCGGGTAACTCCTGTTGGTATGAGCTCAAAGGATTTGTTGGGAAGACTTATGCCCACAGTGAGGGTTAAAGGATTTATATAGGGATGTGGAGAGACAAAATTGGAAGGGTTTTTTGAGCCAAAGGCTTTGGATGTGTGGGTAAGGAGGTAGAGGTGGGGGCCTTTAATAAGAGGAGGGGAGGGGCACTCTTGGAAAGCAAAGAAATGCTACTTTATTTTAGAATGAGTTTCTGATTTTAATGGTCCCAGATTGATTTGTTTCTAGGATAATGTGATAAGGGTTTTAAATCCACCCATCCAATAGGTTTTGTACATGTGTAGGTCTTAGATTTTACATTATCTTTCCATTTTATTTAAATCGTTAAATAATGAGGTCATCACTGTATCATCATGATGTCATAAATAATTTAATTTATTTTATGTCTAAAAATTATAAAAAACTTCTATGATATAGGAAATAGTTTTAGATTTCCAATGACTATTTATAGTCAAAAATATCATTTATGTAGACAAAAGAAAAAATATTTTACTTAGGTGATACATTCTTTGTTACATTTAACATTCTTTAAAAATAAAAAGATAAAAAGTCACTTTCTCACAAAAGTGATTCCATGGGGCCCCCAAGTTTGGTACAAGGAATACCATGGTCGGACATGAGACAAACAGTAGCATTAGGACACATTTTTTGGTAATTTTTTATTTTTATGATATTATCTTATTATCTTTAGATACCCGATTACTCATTAATCAAGATAATTAAAGATAATTATCGTCATTACTATTCATAATGTCCAAAAACAAAAGAGTCTTAATTACATAATTTTGACCTTCTGATTCCTAATATGTAATTCACTTTACCAAATTCGAAACACATAAATTTCAATAATTAATTTAAAAAAACTTCCTGTTCTCAAAACAAATTGTGGGTTTTTTAGAAACAGTCTTTATGAAAAGTTTGGCACTTGTTTATGCCCAATTAAAAAGTGAAATTAATCCCAGTGACCGTCATTGGATTACATGGTAAAAATATATTCTAATTACACTTTAAAAAAAAATAAAAAGATAATATAACCATATAATTAAATTATATGAAAAAGCAGTTTTGATGTAAAATGCAGTATTTTTCACTATTCATTGAAAAATGAACATTGTCAGAGAAATACCAAAAATTAACCCAAGGTAAATTTCAATGTCCCAATCATAAATAATATGTTTAATTTGAAAAATAGAGCTTATAAATTCTCAAAATGTGGATTTAAATGGGGTTCCTAATCAAAAGGAGGATAATCGACCTTTTAAAGAATATTAGAATGTTTACGCTTAAAAACTGGATTCATTTTCATTTTTAATCCTCTAACATTTATTGACAAAAATAAAAATATTTTACAAACATATATAATCATTTTGTAGTTTGTTCTGTTCATTCCCACCATTACAATGGTTAGGCGTTAACTACCATTTAAAATAATATTATTTTATTATTAGAGTGCAACGTAAGATTTCAGAGAAACTTGTTGTTGCATATTGGGTATGCCATCGAGCATAGCGTTCCCATTAAAGATATATTAATATTTTATTCAAAAATATGGATAAATGTGAAAATATCATACTCTTTATTTACCTGGGGTGTTACACAAAATATATAAATATTGCATCATTTTCAATTAATAATGAATATATTTCACAAATATATATCTTAGAGTTGAAAAGGTTTAGTATATTTAGAGAGCAGTTACACATTATTCTTATTTCATTAATGATATTAAACATATCCAATAAATATCATCCAACATAATACACATCATTGTCATAACCTATATAAATATTTCTTCATATCATGGGTAAATGATACAAAATAGATAGTGAGCATGGATTCTCATTAAGGGTAAACCTAGGAGATTTAACTCAGATGATGATAAGAAGATCCTAAGGTTATGATAAAATATTCACATGCATGTCGACAACATAAAATATTTCTAATGAAAAAAATTATCTAATAATATTCTAAATAAATATATATATAGATTCATGACTAATTCCATCAAGTTACCAATATACATGACTCATAATATGGGCATGTGGAATAATTAGCAACAGAAATAATAATGTTATGAACATAGAAAAATAAAAATCTAGAAAACACATAATATTTTGATAATTTCTATCAGTATATAATACTAATGCATTGATATATGATAACATATATTCACAGTCATTTCGATTTATTTTTATTTGATTATATATATAAATAAACCATACTCACACAATAATATGTGAATAAATTTTTCTAAATAATCTCCACAATTATCATCATCATCCAATGAAATATAAATATCCCATAACCAACCCCTTTTAGGGATATAAATTAGACAACTATAATATAATAATAATTTTTTTATATAAGTTTCATAAGAACATGAAACATTCATCATATCATCATATCATGTTACCATGGAAATTTATGTCTTTCATATACATTTCATCATTATAATCATATAAAATCAACATAAATAATAAAGATGATATAATTGGCACATAACTACATTAAACCATAATTAACGACTATGGATGGTATGATATATGAATAAATTATTTAAAATATCTCTAGAAAAATTCTTGATGAAAATATCCATTTCAAATTGAATTGACTAATTAAAATATAAACATTTCCAAAATATAATGGAAGATATTTTATTTCGGAGGAAACTTGTGAAAAAGTAATGGAATCTTAAATTAATTGAGACTTCATGATGACATAAAATTTTGTTAATATATTATGATATAAAATAATACATTCCTTTCACTATTTTTTGAAAATGATAAAAAGAAACTTGTTAAAAAATTACAAGGATATTAATTTGAGAAAAATATTTACAAAATCATTCATGGGTAATAATAACATTAAAAAATAATAATATAATATTAGAAAATATAGATATATTTTCATAAAACGTAAGAAAAAATTATTTTTGGATGAAGAGAGATATAAATTAATATTTCCATAAACAATTATTTATCAATCTTGAGTGTATAAAGAGATAAAATTGAAATATAAATAAATAACCATAGGTGAAAAAATAATGATATTATTTAGATTAATATGCAAAAAATATTACATCACAACTTAATCATAAAAAATCTGTGTAAATATTGAGATTATAGAATAAAATTCATACAACTATGGTATCATTTGAATCACATGACCCCCAAAATAAAGAAAATTATATGGGAATTAATATAGTATAATTTATGATAATAATCATAAAAGAAATTTATGGTCATTATACACACCAAATAATCCAAACAAATTCTGAATAGGGCATGTGGCTCAAAAAAGTAATAGTGAGATAAAAATCAATTACCTTATGTTTGTATTTCATTAAAGGCATTATAATCTCTGGTATAATAAATTTATTGTTATTATAATTATAAACCATAATAAATTAAATTCATATATTATTATCTATTATCCAAATATATTATTTCAATACCCATACATTAATAATTTCATTTTAAAATCATCATTTATGGGTGTTAACTATTTTTTTTTCATGACTTTTTTTATTTTGAAGTTTTGTTCATTATAAATTTAAAATTGTTACATAATATATAAAAATTTCATAATGATTTAAATATCATATAAATCCAATATATATATATAAATATATGTATATTTACATTAATCTATAAAATCTGTGATTATAAAAAAGAATTACATCGATTCGGAATATGATAAGTTATATGTACATTTGAACTATATTTTCACTTTTTAATGAATATAATGACAAAAATTTAAATAAAAATAAAGTGTTAAAAATAATTGTTTTTCATTTCTGTTTGTGTATTTATATATTCTAATTACCATCCATGTAAAGTGGGAATAGAAAAAATAAATCACATTGCTTCGTGGAGGTGGTAATCTATATGTACGCTTGAGGGGCGTTATTGTTTTCAATTAGATTAGAATGTAAAAAATGAAAATATGATATTATAATTATATATTCATAATTTTATCATATATATCATATATACCATTTAAATCCATCCAAATAACCATCCATGATTGATGCTTATTTACAATGAATTTGTATTCATACATTGAAATGGTAAGCCTTACTTATGCACACAAAATACATTCACTTCCCATTTGATGGAAAACTAGTTGAATAAAGGTGGGATCATAATAATAATATAAAATCAATATATTTAGGATATATAAGTTATAGTATTATTAATAATATCATTTATTTAAAGGAATCTGTTGAAGAATAAAATTTAATGTTGTTGCGAAAGGGGATTACCTCTTCTTTGGTACGCCTCCTTTAGATCTATTATTATGCACCATTGAAATAATATATTAAGATAAAAATAACCTCTAATTAATGGATCAGGAAGTGGAGAATAAAATTTGGTATGTTTTTGGATATATATAAGTCCCACTATGGTGTAAATAACATAAATAAGGGGTTCCCTTTTATAAGTGAGTGGTGGGGCACTTTTATGGAATCATAAACCATTAAAATATAATAAAGTGTATCTCAAGAAAAATGATTTGAAATAGTTAAATATTAAAATATAAAGTATTTTATGATTGAAATTTCATTTTAACAAAAAAACATACATTCATGAGGTATTTTAAACCTTATCTTCTAGTTTAACCTCTCAGTTAACTTATTTAAACCTCAAATGCAGTTACGACTCTTTCACTAGTAAACAGTTATAATTTATCTTAAAAGGTGAAAAATATCACATAAATGGATGTTTTATGACATATTCACCCAAATAATATCCAACTTTTCCTATTTCATGTTTTTTATGATTTTAAAATAAATTATAAAAATACTATTCTCCAAAAATGACATTAATATCATTTGACACTATTTATTTATTTTGAAATTAATGAATATATGGAAAAAAGGAATTAATATAAAATCCCATTACAAATATATAATATTTAATATATATCTAGAAAAATTTGAACACCAATAAATCAAACAAATTTTTTTTAGTTTTAATATTTTTAAAATGATTTATTATATTTTTCTATTAATTGAATAAATATTTTGTTGTTGATGTGTAGAATTTTTTTGATAATTATAAAAAAACTAAAAATTATAAAAAAATAACACAAAAAAGAAAATTATTAATCATTAAAATAAATATTTAAACCCAATCGTATCCTATTTTTTTCCTCAGGACTTAATTTTAGAGATATAAAATTTAATTGGTTAAAATTACGTATTTACTATTTCTTTAATTTAATATAATTCTCATATTCAAAGAATTCTGTTAATAAGTGTCCATATATTTCATATATGTTTATATATGGATAAAAAATTAATAAAAAAGGAGAAATCAATGTTATATTAAAATTTTATTGTTTTATCCTAATATTTTAACCATAATTTAAATGTTTTACCATTACTAAGGTGAAAAAGTTATAATTATTACAACTCATTTGAAAAAGGGAAATACATAAAAAAATTTATACTTATTTTTGGAAGGTATATTATCCATTTATATCCATAAAATGTCTATAAGTGGTAGAAATTATTTTAACATAAAAAACCCCAATAAATAGCTTTTTATTAAAATGCCTTTTATGTATGAAATGCTTTTATGCCAAATTCAATATTAAAATTTATTCTAATGATCCTATTTTTTTATTCAAAATATAATAAAAATAAATTTATGTTAAAATAGTTTTAATACCAAATGTTACTGTGTACATAATTGAATAAAATATACAATTTTCAATAAAAATCTATATGTTTCAATATTCATTGGAAAATACATATTTTTTCTAAAAATTAAATAAAATATAAATAATATAATTATGAAATTAATATTTCATAATTGATTTTAATTTTATCTTATATATTTTGTAAAATTATAAAAAATTGAATATATAACTTTCTCACAAAAATAAATAGTAATCATCGTTTATAGAAATGAAATTTATACACCTAATATATAATTAATAAAAATTGAACGCTTATTTCCAAATAATAAATAAATAAATATTAATTATATAAATTAATTATATTTATATCTCTTAATATAGTTATTTTTATTCACATGGCTAATTTAATCACTTTTTTTAATGGACGTATTTAAATAATAATATTTCAGGGTTCATTTAAACTTCATGTTTCCTATCATATATAATTTCAAACAAATTTTTTTTGTTTTAAATACAAAAAATTAGAAATAAGGTCACCAAATTTAAAATAAAAATATATCATTAATATACAAAACAATAAAAATATCTCACAATTTCACATACGAAACATGTGAATACCTTGATTTCTGTTAAACCATGATTTTATTATGAATAATTGTAAAGAATAAATAAAAACTTATTTTTTACATTATATAAGACAATAAAAAATTGCAAAATAAAATCACTAAAAATGTAATTTATTCCATAAATTCTATCATTTTATAAATTTCATCGATAAAAACATAAGACTCAGTTATCAAATAACTAATTGTTTTTATGGTCTTAAATACTATCTCATATACATTATCAAAAAAAAAACACCACTTTACCCCAAATAACAGTTATTATCTCAACATTGGGAACACATTAAGGGGTATCTATCCATCAATATTTTGTTTTACAAAAAAAATCACCTATCCATTAAATTAATTTTCTAGCTAATCAACATCATTCAAATTATTCAAGAAATTACATAACAAAAAACTAATGTTGAAAAAAAAAAATTTCCATTATTTAAATAGACATAATAGAATTAATTAAAATACTTATTCAAAATATTTCGTGAATTCCAATTCATAATCGCTATAATAATTCCCCTACATTCATTGACTTTTAGTAAGGATCTTTAAACTTATTCCATAATACCACATTTATTTCATATGCATTTTTAGTATCATCATCATCAATAGTAAAATGTTTACTCATATAACAATATGGATTATCTTTTTTAGAATTAAAATTATGAGATTATCTAGTTTGATGACAATTTTTTCCATAAATAAAACATTCAACCATAAATGATACATTTGGGAACCAATTATTCAAATTCATTGTCTTAACCATACCTTTCATTTTTCATTAAAAAATACTTACTATATTCCTTCCTTTTACACACCCAAAACATTATACCATTCCACCAAGACATACCCATTATTTCTTCTTACAATATTTGGGATATAAATGAATCAAAATATTTATTCCTAAATGGTCCTTAAGAATCATTCTTTTCACTTATTAGATGTGTCAGGAATCTTTCCCATGTTGAGGTTTTTAATCATTTACGAATGTAGAGGATGTAGAATAATCAAATGGTTTCTCATTTCATATCCCTTTTCACTTCGTTAGTGATAAGTAAAATCAATCTATTTTCCACAACAATTATCAATAATACAATTCCCCCTAGTTCCATCCCTTGAGTAAAATTAAAAATTATAGTGTGATCAATAATATTATAATGGGAAACAACACTACCTTGAAAAATAATTTATAATATGTTTAAAACAAAGGTATATTTAAACATCTAAGAAACTATAGGTTTATACAAGTATATCAATGATCCTAATCTATAAAAATACATCAAGAATTTTCATAATGAAATTTTTAATTAACTGAAAAATATCATATATGAGTGTCAAACTAGATACATCGTATGTGGACACTTACGTGTAGCAGAATGATGGCCAATATATACTAAAAACACTTTATAGGATCATTACCTCACGATGGATCTCTACCAAAACCATGTCCAACAATAATATCATGGTATAGATGTATTTATTTAAAATATACCTTATATATTCCTTCCCAAAATGTTATGATGTTATCCAATACAATAAATTATCCGTAGTGTATTCACAAAATATTTCTAATCCTAGATGATAATGATTGAATTAAAATATCAACTTATACCAAATGAAGTTACCCAACCACAATATATATTAATTTTTAATCACATTCTATAAATTTTAAATACATTTATGAAATATATTCTAGAGGCCCCTAAAGGTTTTTTTGTATTTAGAGACTACATACACAATCTTCTAATTTCTTAAATTATCTTTAGAATCTCTAAAAAATATATTCCTAATAACTATTATTCATAGATATAACAAACATAAACATTTCATTGTAACTTGTGAAATGGAAACAAAATAAAGGGTGATCTTAGATGCTTGGGAAGTGTGAACATGGGAGATATAAATCATTATAGGATATGATGGTCATAAGAGTATGATTACATATTCAAATGCATGTTATTTTCATAAAATATTCATACCCCAAAAAATAGATCATAAACATCAAAATAAATTTATATCTAGAAGAATATTAAGTAAGGGTATCCAAGAAGAAATAAACATCCAATACATGTAAATTAAGAACACAATATTTCATGAAATACTATTTTTAAAAATATATATAATTTATTTATTAACTTTAATTACATTAAACAATGAGTTTCATGGAATAGTGATATACTATTTGTTTTATTTAAATATGTTCATTAAAATCTAAATGTTAAAATTATTAATTATGAATATCAATAAAAAACATTTATTTTTTTATAAATTATCTAAATGATGATAATAATTATAAATAAGTTTCTTAATTTTTGGTAAATTTGTTAAGTATTTCAAAAATACCTTTCTTCTCAAAAATGGGTTTTATAGAATTTTATGAATCAATAATAAAATAATTCATTTATTCTGGTCGAAAATTAATATGAAAAAATTAACATTATTTTTAGAATTAACTTTTTAAAATTATCATAGGGTGATTTTATGAATGTTTTTAGAAAATACTAAATTTATGATTAATAGTCACAAAATATTAATATTATTAAGAATTGAATTTACATTTAATGTATCAAAAAATATGCATCATTTTTAAAAATATTTTAAAAGTAATTTTATTTCAATTATTTCATTTTTAATCTAATTTAAATAATTTTATTCAAATTAATTTTGACTTTTTATTTTAAGCCTTTTGATACATATGATAATTTTCCTATAGGAAAACATCTTTTTTATTATGGCTATAGGTTAAATAATATATTAAACTTCTCTAATTAATTATATAAAACTGGTAAAAGTGGATTTGAAATTTTCAAATGTTAACAAATAATATTATATATTCTTCTTAGTTATGTTTTTAGTCTAAATTAATATTAAAATATATAAATAATATACACCACTCTTAAAGTTAAAACAGGTTCACCCGAGGTTAAACTAAAAAGATATATAATAAATTGACCTAAAAATATTCCAACTCTAATATTATTGAAAAATTTCTACCTAACAATTTATAATGATTCACAATGATATATTTTTTATCCTTGTCGTATGTATAAAATTTTAGTAAACCTTCTTATTTTCAAAACATCTATTTTGTTGAGTTTCCACGCTAATAAAAATGTACACCATCTCCTCTCCTATTAACACATCCAAATAATTTTAGATCATATTATTTGGACCATAATATATATACATACTTCTATAACCTGGTCCAAGAAAAATTACATTGATTTTTAAAAACCTTTTATGATAGATTTCTATGTAAATCTAAGGATGTTATCCGAAGAAGAGGCGTCACTCGTAAAAGAGAGATTATATTTTATTCCTTATTAAATATCATTAAAATAATATAAGAATATAAAGGTATAATAACATAATTATATAAAATATAATGAAATTTTACGTTTTTAATTACATAGTGTTTCTATCTCATCCTCTATCAAATGTGAAATGAAACCATCGATCTTTTTTATGGAAGACTACAACCTCTCAAATCTGTGTAATTCATTTTCCATCACCACCTATAAAGGATGGATTTAATGATGGATTTAATATATGAATATGATAGTTATGATATAAATATAAATTTCAAATTATCATATCATATATAGCTTCTTCCCTTTTGATATGTGAAAAAATGATAGCATTACCAGTGCATACTTATGGACTACTACCTCCACGAAGTGATGTGAAATGTTTTTCGTTTTATTTTGACATCGATGGTAATTATAATATATATTTAATGAATATATACGATATATTTGACATATAAATATTTTTAAAAGGTTATTTTCTATTTACAATTCTTTTGATATGTTATTCGATGAAAATAGAAACCAAGATTATATGTACTACATTTATTACCTGAAACATGAATTTAATAATGGAATTTTTGAAAACCAGGAGAAAAATGTTATCAGTAAGTCATATATGTTATGATATATATTTATATGGTACCAATATTATTTTATAATAATCCTATATTTTTTATATAATATTTTCTAAATTTTTTGGGGAAATTTATTGCATTAAGTAAGGGATTATTCTCTCAAATTCTTCCCTTTGGGATATATGTTATGTGATAAACCTATCTTCATTTAGGATTTGTATATAAATCAACATTTAAATTTTATTTCATGAATATACTTATGTTTATTTATAGTTAATGTTTCATTTGGTTTTATTAATTAATGGGGATTAAAATTCAAAACATTTAAAAGTGGTAATGAATTTTTTTCTCACATATATCTCAATGAGACACATTCCATCTTAAATAATTTAATCTCTTATGTGGTGTATATAATATTAATGAATTCATTTTATGATTCTTGTTATGAAAGTTATTATTATTTACACACATATATATATTTGTATGGTTATTTTTTTATGGGGCATGATTCCAAAAACACCATAGTGTTAAATGTTTTTTTGTTAAAATCTCTATTTTTCAATGGGAATGTTTATTATTATGTTTATAATGACACATTTTTAGGATATATCTCTCATGAAACTCGTTAAATTTCATAGACTATTTATTTAATGAAAATATAGGTCTACCTTTCATTTTTATCTCTTTTATGAACTCTATAGTCCAAAATAATTTTGTTAAGGAAAACTAACAGTATTTATCTCTTCAGTTGAAATCCTTTTTATTCCATATCAATGTTTTGTAAAAAAATAAATAAATTTTTTAATATGCTAATAATTTATTAAAATAAACTTTTTCCCATGTAAATTTTTTTTATGAAATGGTTTATGACGACAATTTTTTTTCAAAATAATGATATTTGTACTATTTACTAAAAATGTTATAGGATTCTTAATTTTAAAATGTACGACATAAATATTTTTTTCTAACATCATGAAATCTAAAATTTTTAAATCTTCCTTTTAGTGTTTAAAATATTATTTTAAATTAATTTTTTTCCGATATTATTCTTTGAATTTATAGTTGTTAAAAAATTTATTCCAAAATAAAAATATATTTTCCCCAAGAAATTTCCAAAATGATCATTTAAATAATTTTCCATTAATGTTGACATCCTTTAATGCTACACAGTCTTCATGAGGGATATGATCCAATGATACAGTCCTTATTCTTTAAATGTATGCCTTATATTTATTATTAGAATATACATATGATACTTTTTCCTTTTAGTCGGGGTTTTTTATGATGAAATGTTAAAATTTTAATGAAACTCAATTTTGGTTTCCACAGGTTATGCCTTGTGATATGAAGAAAGATGTAAAAATGTGTATGAACTATAATTTAACTAATCACTATCTTTTTATAGACTTATTTAATTATGAAATGGTGTCTATAATGAGGTATGCATTTAATTATAAGAACCAATTTTTTGGTAAAAATGTACATGGTGTGACAGCCTCTCCTGTGTAATTTAATTGATTTAAAATTCCCAAAATTATCAAAACCTAAAATATAATGGGATGAGAAATATTTATTAGTAAACTCATACTTATGGGGTTTTTACGGTGTGCACTATTATAATATACATGTCCCTTCACATGTATTGAAATAATTGGTTTTATAATTTAAACATGATCTCACTTATGAGTAAAAATTGATAATAATCATGGATCATAGAGACAGTGTCCTATGAAACAAAACAAAAAACACCTTATTAAATTTACCATGGAGAATACAAGGTTTAAGGATGTAATTTGGGAAACCTATTATGTAATAAGGACAATATAAACTCATTTTTTCTATATATTAATGATACTTTTAAGTGAATATACTTCTATGAGGGTAGAACGTAATAACACATTATTTGAGTATTTACATCACTTTAAATAAATATTCTATATTTTAAAACATGTGACACATGAAACGCATAAATAATGTTAAAATTAATTATTATAAAAAATAATATACATTAAATGATAGCTAAGTCAATCATAACATAGAAGATAATTTTTTTAAAGAGGATGTAAAGGTATATTCACATAGGAAATTCCAATCATGATAATGACACAATTTATATGAATTATCATTTTATGTAAAATTTATCACATTAAACATATAATATCAATAAACATTAGTGACTAAATTCAATGAATAATTAGTAAAATTAATTAATTATTTCAAATAAATTATTTAGTAACTATAATCAATACTAATTTAATTTTTCAAATTAAAAAAAAGATTTTGTTTTTAATTTTATTTATTATATATTATTTTAATAAAAAAATATCCTATTCAATTTAATAAATTTAATAAAATATATTTTTTGTGTATATATAATCATTCATGAAATTTTTATTAGTAATTTAATAATATAAAAATAATAGTTTATATTAAAATGTAGGACTTTTCTCTCAGTTGGTCAATCTATAGGATGTGTACATTGATTTTAATAAATTTATATATCATTTATTTTGGAACTATTTCAATGAAATTTATTGATCATATATATATATATTGAAATGTATAACCAATTAATAATGAATATTATTTTCTATGTAATAATTATTTTTTCACTTTTATGGGTAAAAATACAGTTTTATAAAAATTATCTTTTGTGTGTTATGCATATAGTATTAATTATTTTTATAATTTACAAATAGAATCTAAAAAAATTGGAAACATCATGTCCATGTTATTTACTAATTTTAATTTTACTTTTAAGAATTAAAATAATTTAACAAGGTGATTTTTATTCACCATGATAAATGATAAAATGATGAACAAAGGAATTAATTAAGCGATAAAGTCATATGATATCATAAAACCATAACATCTAACGAGTATATGATGTAAGTATGGCCCTCATATTATTTTATCCATAATTAATGTCAATTATGGATCCATATTCCATTTAATAAGACATTATTGACATAAATGAACAGGTATCTTCAAAAAATACTCTATATATATCTTATAAAATACCCTTCCCCTCTCCAATTAAAAAAAATATTTTATTATATTTTATATTTATGAATAACCAAAATCTTTCACAAAAAAGTAAAATCCCAGGGATGGGAACTTCTAATCATAAGAATTGAAAAATACCTTATTTATATAAGGCGTCTATGAGGGCATTGATGTCTCCAACAAAAGTGTTATCCTATATTAAATAATTATAATTTATCGTCTTCATGTAAATCCTCTTAAATATGATTTAACACATTACTATCCTTATTTAATAAAATTAAGAATATTATAAATTATATTATTGTAATAAGTAAACATGTTCTAACTCATTCTCTCAATATAACAGGTTTCCATTTGGTCTAGTTTTACCCCCCTCCCCCATGAATAATGTTATATTATTTACATCAAGATAAACTAATAAAAAATTATCAATAGAAAAATAATGTAATATTTATAAATTCGTAAATGTTTATAATTATAGATGCTAATATTCAAAATTATATTTACTGAAAAATCAACTTTTTGATAATTCAGTTATCATTAAAAGATAGATTTTTTTAGAGTTCCATGAGATCTACCATATTTTTTAAAAAAATGATAATTTGATTCATTAAATTCCTAAAAAATATATAATTATTATTTATAATAATTTTTGAGATGATGAGCCCGTAATCAAGGAGTAAGGAGTGAAACTGCCAAACCGAAGCATTCGAGGGAAAATGCAACAATTAACACCCAATGAAGATGTTAATCAACCAAAAAATTAATATATTAGTAATATAGATTTGGAAATATATTTCAGTATGTAAAATATATATTAAAAATATAATAATATAGATTAATGGTAAACATAAATTTATTATACAATGAGCAAGATAATGTCCAGGAATAAGAACCTCTAAGGTAAGGGTTTATTCTTAAATCTCATTTCGAAATGAAAATTTTCTGTGCATGAATTTTTATTTGGGTGAAATTATATTTAGTTAATCAATGAAATATTTTATAATAATTTTTTATTTATGTAATTTACATTTCTCTTACAATTTTAACACCCATCTGTTCATTAACTAAATAAAAAGGATTCTTGAAATTTGAGTTATCCTTATATCATATTTTTGTCAAAAAATCATTATGTTACATGTATTTATGTTTTTAAAATGTATTATGTATATAATTTTCCATGAATCTACTAATTGTTATTCTTATTTTATATTTCATTTTAATATATTTATAAAATGATGAAAGGAACCTGTTTTTTCATTTTCCACATGAGTGACTTTTTATTTATTTCAACTTTCATTAAAAAATTCCGAAACGGGTCATTTTTAAATTCATTCCACATGGTAAAAATTTACCTCATGCTCTTCAGTTTTATATTTGATCATTACATTCCATGTTTTCTTGGTTTTCCAAAAAAAATAATTTTCATTATTTTATAAATTATTTCTATCTAAAAAAATTCATCAAATAGTAGAGGATATTTCATCCAATTTTTAATGGCATGCTATAGTTCATTTACAAAGTACTTTTGAACTATTTCAAAAGACATTAATTTCTCTCACAATTCATAATGGGTATTCTCTAAATATATCATCAACCATCATTTTCTAAATGACATATGGACATTGTTTTGGAAATATCCAAGAAACCAATTTATTTCACTTATAATAATTAAGTAATGATCATATTATAAATTATTTTTTAATCATGTGGTACCCATATTTTTTTTTATAATAATGTGGTGGGTATATCTGATATATCCCCCCAATACATTGGGTAATTTATTATATTCAATGACATTATGATGGGACAAAGGTGGTTAACTGAAGATATAAACTTTATGGAACACTAATGGTTATCCATAGTATACATTATTTTTGTCTTATACTTAACATAGTATATTAAGATATGGATGTATCAGTAGTCAACCATTACATAAATTATGGTTATTATAAATATTTTTGTTCCAAAATACATTATTTCCAAACCATGATATTTTATGTTCTTATTAACCTTGATTATTGTACTGTGGTTCAACAGTCTGTTGACTCATGTCATATGTTATTTCTAATGGTTTTTGACACGATTCAAAATTTATGATCATTGTTATTAGGATTTTTACCTTATTCTGTATTTATATACCATGATAATCATCTTATACTCACATACTCAGCATTTTCTCATATATGATCTTGGATTGAAACCTCTTCTATTCACTAACTACCAATAATGTGGGCCTAACCTTTCTTACTTTTCCAAATCCTAAGGATTCGAGGAATTGTATTATGTATGATTACGTAGTAATTTGTTTCATATAGTCACTATCTATTTATTTATTATGCGATAAAAAATAATAATTAAATTGGGATGGTTATAGGTACAATGAATATTGAAAAGAACTTCTTTGAGATTAGTTCAACGAATTAATTAATACATTGAAATTTATCTTTGATTATTAATTCATATCCCAATTGGATATATATTAAATTATCCTTTTCAAATCCAATTTGATAAGTTATTGTATAATAAAAATATTAATTCTCTATGATTATGGTTTGTGGGGATGAAATTCATGAAAATCCTATTATTCTACCTTTAGTAAGATTTGATGTAATTTTTAGCATGGATTGACTATCTCTAGATGGATCCCCTCATTAAAGAAAAAATATGTATAATGGTTTCATGAACCACATAACAACATGATATTTTGTTTATTTATTTTTTTGGAAATTAAATTCACTTTCTGGATAGCTTTAATTACATGAAACATTGACATTAGCTTTCATTAAACACAACACTAATATTAAATGAAACACGACATATTATTGAAATATTATTTCCTAATTGGATAGTTATATCCTAGTTTTTAGAATGGAAGATATGAATAATAATAACTAAATTATGAAACTATTGTTTACAAATGTATATAAGATAAATTGTTTGGTTACTAATTAATTAGAAATGAAAATTACAACCATTTTAAAATTAAGAATTTCTTATTCTGAAAAATATTTTTTTTCACAAATGTATTTTACCTGAATAAATTTAAGAAACCACTTTAGGTAAATGATTTAAATTAATTCTATATATTATATATTAAATAAATATTTTAAAATTAATCTTCTATGTTTTTTATATAATAAAAAAGAATAAATCAAATTTAAAACGTAAAACAATATTTTTCTAAAAAACAGTTTTGTTTAATTTTGGGAACTTATTTAATAATTAATTTTTCCAATCTTATACAATTAATTATATATAATAATCCTTGTTTGGGATATCAAAATATCAATTTTATCTTATAATACAATATATTTTGATATTTTTGACGAATCATTTGTGATGATCTATCTTCCCCAATAGTCATTTTCAGCGGGAGTCTGTTGTTAATGTGTCATTGTAATAAATTGTATCCCAAATGAAAGTATTTGTGATGGTTTATCGCAAATGAAATTTTTTATGGGTATAGAGCCCTTAAAAAATGGTGTTCATAATTGATTTAAAAAAAATCAATTTTGATGATCCATCGTAAATAATAGTATTTGTCACAAATATTTCATATATCGCAAACACATATAAATATTTTTACAAATAAAATTCCAAATATTAAAATAATTTATAACAATTAAAAAAAAATATTATTAAAAAGTTAAATTTAATTGAAATAACATATATATAATTAAAAAGGTTTAATTTTTTTAAAAAAATAAAAAATAATTAAAATTTAAAATTTTCTAAAAAATGACGTGTAATCAAATAATTTAAAAATTGTTAAAAATATTAAAAATTATTAATAAATGAAAAATTTACAAACATATAAAAATTAATATGAATGATTTAAAAAATAAAAAATTTTTAATTTTTTTAATATAAATTAAAATATTTAAATAAAATTACAAATAATTAAAAAAATAAAACAATGAAAAAAATCATAAAAGTAATGAATCATTTTAAAAATAATATGTTTTTCATATAAAATTAAAAAAAATCCATAAAACTTCACAAATCATCAACTAGAATTAGGAAGAGGAGGATCACTCAATGGATAAGGGGAGAAACCACATATGAACATCATGGGCATGTTTTTGCATATATTCCAACAGCTTTTCATCACTATGATGTTACTCATCATGATCCTCCTCCCTATCTTTCAGAATCCATTATATAATCTAATCATGAGATTTGAACCTCTATTCATAATGTGCAATGGTCAATGACATTGACGATGAACCACAACAAGATCTCTTTGAGCTCACTAAGGATATCGCAGAAGTAACATAAAAAGTAATGGGTGACAGTCGGGACCCATTAACAATCGCCCTAAATTGCTTGAAACCATGAAAATTAAACTGTATCCAGGCCCCTAATTTAAAATAGAATCACGAGTTCCATCATTTTCTCCCTCAGCATGACTCTCCAATGAATGAGAAGTCACAACCTCATATTTTAGCACCCTGAAAATCTGTAGTATATACATTGTATTTGATATCAGGTATGACCCACATCACCAAGATCACAAGGGAATATAATATCATGATAACTGTTTCCTCTAGAATGGGAGATGATCTCATTGATTTAAGATTCAAACATTCCAAGCGATTTCTAAAGGGTTTGTTCGTAGAACCGGAAACATTAAATGATTTCATATCCATTTGAACCTATATTCCAAAGGTAGGTGCTCATTAGTTGTGGACTGATGAGGCTTAGGAATTTTCATTGGTCGAGAGGATGGGAGTTCGGACTCATCACACCTTTTTTAGTGGAATTATTGCCCACTACGGGACTCACTTTATAGATTTATGTTTTGTTCGTGAATCCTTATTACATTACCAAGTATAAAATGAGCTTTCCATTAGATATGTCAATCAATGATTGATATGTAGGAAATTTAGAGAATATTTTATATGTATTTGAGGTTCTTCATCGATGGAGAATCATCTGTATTTTTTTAGAGATTCTTAGCCAATGGTATCCTTCAATAGATAAAAGTCTCTTGGTCATTATGATGACCATACTGGTTTTAAAGCCACTCAGTGGGGCACATGAAGTTTATTGTCATTCAGAAGGACATGGTTTTTTTCAGAGTTGGGATCGTACCCGCAAATGGGATACCTATGTATCCCTTGTTTAGAAAAGGAGTCAGAACCCATGTAGTTCGAGTAATGGATTATGATGTTTATGATTGATTGATGGCTCAAAGAATGATGTCATGATTACTTTTACACTATAATCTCACGTGAGTCATGCTCGGTGTGAGAAACAAGAGGTATTGGTGAAACCAGATAATTGCGCCATGAAAGATGTAATGATGTGTGGATTATGTATGTATGACTTCTCAAATAGATGAGGATTATGATTTACATTTGGGAAGAAATCCAGGAATAAGGTCCATAAAGGAATATGTGCTTCATGGAGATTTGGATACTTTAATATTGGGGCTTACTCCTAAGGAAGATTCCCATGTTTGTAGGGGACTTATGATTGGGTTTTACTCCTGAGAAGGAAGCCCAGATCAAAAGGAAATTAATACTAGTTAAGAGAAATTACGGCTGGGGCTTACTCCTGAGAAGAAGGCACAGGTTAAGGGACTTGAAAAATTAAGGGACTTGGGGCTTACTCCTACGGAGGATGCCCATATTTGTAGATTTGAAACTGGGGTTTATTACTAAAAAGGTAGCCTAGGTTAAGAGAACCATGGATGGGGATTAATCCTGAGGAGGATTCCCATATTTGGGAACTTTAAGACTGTGTGTTATTCCTAAAAAGGGATCCCAGGTTAAAAGAATTATGGTTAGGGCTTACTCCTAAAGAGGATGACTAAATTAGGGTACTTGGGCCTTACTCCTGAGAAGGAGGCCCAATTAAGAGGATTTGAAACTGGGGCTTACTCCTGAAAAGGAGTCCCAAGATAAGAGAACCATGGTTGGGGCTTCCTCCCGAGGAGGATGTCCATGAATTGGGTTCTCTCATCTTAAAGGATGATGATGAATGAATGAAATCTCTAATTTTAGTGACATAATGATTTTTAAATCACTATGTTTTGAGAGATGTTCCATAGAATTCCTTTTAGATAAGGAATTCAATCAATAAAACATTCCATAAATGGCTTTGAAGAGTGTCTTTGAAGACTTAATCTTGAATAGGTGAGGTGGAATGGTATAAGAGGGGTTAAATGGGTAGGAAGGGCACCCAAAAAATAGAAGGGAGCGCAAGTCCTGGAAGGCGCGTAAGTACTGTGTGGGAGCACGAGTCCTGGGCACGCATGTATACCTGCGCGACACGTGGGTTCTTGCGCGATATTCATCCCTTATGGTAATACATGGGCGATCCTTGACCAAAGCCTTATGAGTTATCTCAAGGTATATCCAAAAGAGTGGCGCACAAGTTTCAATGAGTAGGTAAGGAGGCGCACAAGTGTGTCCATTTCCCTTAAGGGTAAAACACTTAGGCGTCCAAGTGTTAGTGAATTCTAACACTTAGACCTTATTCCTTTTCTTTAGACCTTCCATTCTAGGAAAATAATTACAGTAGAAGTGTTTGGAAGACCTGAAGAAGAGACTTGGGTGTTCAGAGCTCTGTATGTGAATTCTAGAAAAAATCCTCTCTGAAATGGGGGGCCCACCGGGGGAATTTTTAGGATGGAGAAGACCCTGGGAGGTTTTCAAAGATGGCGCGCAAGTCACTTGCGCGACCATTAGGCGTCATGTAAGTGTACTTGCGCAATAGTAAGAGAACTTGTGCGACCCAAGAGTATTGGACTCCTTGTTTATGCCTTTGTGTATTTTTTATGTTTTATTAAAAGGATGAATCAATTTGTGCTAAGGTAGTTTCCTTTCCATTATTTTAGAAAATGTGACGAAAAGGAGCGTCAACAAAAGTCCACCCTCATAGTTGGATCCGAAAGAACAAGGATGTGACTCTAAGGAAAAGAAGAAAACCAATGGGAAAGAGGCGGACAAGTGTTCAGCGCGCAACACTCATCGTACAGTTGCGAGTCACATAGGGCTGGAGAGCGCTGGATTTTTGGCGCACAGGGGTGCAACCTGGCCTATAAATATGCGACCATTTGTCGTGCATAGCACCGACTTCTGGATTTTCGAGCTCTTGCCGTGCTGGTCACCTTCGCCGCGCAAGTTGTTCTTTTTTCCACCTTTCTTTGCTTTCGCGCTGCTGTCAAGGTTTCTAGACTTGCGTGGTGATACCTGCGTGCCAAAAACATGTGCTGCACATTAATACTTGCGTGACACATCCAAAATTGCACACCAAGTTTAGACTTTCACGCCTTATGATTTAGCTATTTGTTTCCAAAATCCATCACAAGTGTTATGAAAAATTAACTTATTTAAGAGTTAATTATTTAACTTTTGTGCAGAATCAATGGCTCCCATGAGAATTGGAATAGGTGATGAACTGGAAAGCAAGTGACATGATGATATGAAGAACATCATTTTCCAAGATTATTATACCGTCTGTGATAGCACTCTTCCGGATTTGGCCAAGTATCTGAAGAAATATCATCGCAACTTCCCCCAAAACATTTATTTTCCTTTGTATGGCTATGGTCATCTACGACAAGTTACTATTCCAGAAGAAAAGAACAATCTCCCATTTTCATGGTTTTAGAATTACACCAACTTTACTTCAGTAAATATATCATGTGGGGGAGGATTTATAAATGCTGGAACAGTGGAGAAGGCCCACATGATGCATCATAGCCCTTGTACGCCAGATATGAAACCTCATAAGCCTGAGCTACAACCACATTGTCATCCTTCAATCTTTCGAAATGCTCAGATGGATCAATCCAAAGGCTAGAAGAAAAGTTTGTACGTCCATCCCGGGGGAGGTATGAAGCCATCTTTGATGTGGACATACTGGGTGTGACAAAACTGAGCATAGTTTGTCGAAGATCTGAATGGAGTTGCAATATACGAAGCTTTCTGGGTTGGGAAAACATATGTTTTTAGACATGATAGGTTTATACCATAGATACTCAGCCACAAGAGCCCATAAACCAATTCATTCCATCTGACTCATGGAGAAGTAGGCATCAGTCGATGGGATGTCCACAGGATCTCATGGGCTCCAATTTTAGGTGACATGTATGATGAATTCATTCCTCCCAAGGTGACTTGGAATGATTCAGAGAAGACTCCTGATTTGGCTCAGGAATTATTTAAAATCTTCCACAGGCTCAAGAGTTAAGAGACCTCCTCAACTGATTCTAGAATGGATATTCATTCAAAGGAGTGGATGGATATATTTCTTATTGAGATGAAAGAGAAGGAGCTAAAGGAGAAGAATCCGAAGGAGAAAGGATCCAAGAAAAAGAAATCCAAGGATAAGAGGCCCACTCGTCCTACCACCTGCCCAAAAACTAAGAAGAGGGTTCCTCCTGGAACATTTTGGCCAACTGTAGAAGTATGAGAGTTTGAGAAATGGGGATATGAGGTGAATCAAAGGATCCCAATGAATACTCCTCTGGCGGGCTTCTTGGCTTTGTGGATCATCGTTTATTTCTTTCTGGTCAGGGACTCGAAGGGAGGCATCAGGCTAGGGACCTTCGTTATTGTAGAAAAGTTGGATAAGGGAAAAATTGTTGGGTTGGCTACCACCATTTTATCAACGATTCACAAGAGTTTAATTCATGTCTTCATGGGTAAATCTCCTTTGACAATAGTTGGACAATTCCAGGTTTATATAGATGGATCGCCACTCACTTCAAGACTTATAATGTACAGAATGGAGTACAAATTCCTGGATGCTCATTCAGGCCATCAGTGCAAGAATTATCTGGAATTTCTCCATTATATCTTAATGATTATGACATGAAAGTGAGATTGAGCATGTTTAAGGAATTCAACTTCTTTCCCTATGGAAATCCTCCAACTGAGCGGTTTGTTGAAGAAGGAACAACCCACATGGCATACATGCTGGCCTGCAGAGATGGTGTGATGGTCGCCATGATTGACGGAGGGATTATATGTGAGTCCTATTATACATATAGATTTTCACGAAAATTCAATTGTTTACAACATATTGATGTATCTCCCCCTATACATGATAGTATAGAGAAACATTAGATGGTTTCTCGGAAACTATGGTTGCTTACGTCTAGGGAGAAGACTGGGGAGGTGTTTGATCTACTAGTTGAAAAATTGGCACATAACATGACTACATGGTATGCCAAGCACTGGATAGCATCATACCCTAAAGGGGTGCTGGATCACCCAGTTTATCAGGTGGGGAAAAGGAAGAGGAATATAGAGAAATAAACCCTTCCTCATGAAGGCGATGCTGCCCCACCTGAAGCTGATTCGCCAGATTCCTCCTCTAGGACTGATTCACTGGATTCCCATGATGGGGATGACGAGGCACAACCATTGGAAAAGAGGCCTCGTTCCCGATATTATACTTCTGTCAAAATCAAAAAACCTACTCCATCAACTCCTAGCGAGTTACTTCAATGTGGTAATTTAATCACCGTCACTTTATAAAGAAATAAGTCTTATTTTCTTATTCTCTATCAATAAGTGCAGGAGATGGGACGAAATTGAAGTCAATGATTGTCGGACCTTCCTCGCACCCTTCTGGTACACCCACTAAATATCTATGACCAGAGGTTATCCAAAAATGGCAGAGTTTATTCTGTGTTATTGAAACTACCTGGCTGGATTTATGCGAGGGGCTAAATCTCCCTGGAATATGGAATCTTTTGGATTCTACTGATATAAATTTTGAAGATATCCCCGATGAAGTGTGATCTTATAACAGAGATCTAGAAATTATTATATATTCCACCAATGATTCCATTCCTGTCACCAAGAGGTTGAAGGAAATGATAGATCATGGAGCCGCTGAGGGGACTAATGAGGGGTGGTACGATTACATGTCCCCTAAATATGTAAGTTTTATTTACTCATTTTCTTTGCAACTTGATTTCAGTCGAAGCTTTGTTACTAAAGGAAGTTATTTTCTTCATCTTGTAGCTTGCAAAGAAAGGAACTAATGAGGTTCCTTTTCCATAGTATAGCCCTGGTGGTACTTCCATCAGGGCTCCTACTAAATCTCCTCGTGAGTCAGGTGAGATAACTCTGGGCCAGCAGGCCATGAATGAGGATTTGGACATGGCCTTCCATTCTCTAATTGACGTTCCTATATGTGAGACTACCGACACTCCCAAAAAACCAATGAGAAAAATGCATCGAATGATGATTTCCACAACTAAACGCTTCATCAGTAGTGGAAAGTCCTTTGGATAATCACAAGTCTTAAATCATGAAAAAGATTGCTCATTTTACATGGGATTGGAGGGGCCTCTTCAATTTCCCCTCTGAGGGAGGGGATTGATCCTCCTCTAAGGACCACAGAGGATGCTGTGGAACAATCTCAAATACAAGATGACTTGGCTGCTCCTGAAAAAGAGCCAGCATCTGTTCCCAGTATCCCTTCTGCTGCTGTTGCAAGAAGAGAAGAACCTGCTTCTGGGAAGTTAACAATGCTTCATAAAATGTTGAATGAAACATCTAATGACTTCCATTCTTTGATACTTTAGGTTCAACCCTTGAATTAGAGCTTTTGGAAGCTATTGCAACTGATGCTGTGATTTTATCTGAAGATGCTGTCCAGGGTCAGGGACCGCAAGATGAAGATCGCCAAGAAGACACATCAAATACTCCAACTGGTGAGACTAACCAAGATTCTGAGATGACATTAGATGAAATTATGGATGTTGGTGCATATTTCGATGATTTTATAAATAATGTTAAATTACCATGTAATTTAGAAGATTATGGACGTGTGTCTTATCCTTCGTCTTATTAAGAATAACTTCTTATTACATGTCTAACCATGATTGGCTTAAATGTGCAGTTTTTCCTGAGAAAGGTGTTGCACTACCCATGCCTGAAGGGGGTACAGAAAACCCTACCATTGTAGAGGAATTTGTACAACGGGAGATGAACCCAATAGGGGTTCCTCAAACTCTTCTTGAAAATATTGTCGAAGCTAGGAATGATGGGGAGGAACCATCTCAGGTTGCTGATCTACCATTGTGTTAGGAATAAAAATATTTGTGATTATGATTAATTTTCAAGACAACCAATTCTTTTTTTATCCTTTGAAACTAACCAAAGCTTTTAATTAATTATGGAGGGCCATCAATTACAGTGGCTAGATCTGGAGGTGAGTCCTCAGCCTCCGCCCCAATGGGAATTGAAAGTGAAGAAGCTCAGGTCAGGGGGAAGGAGCCGAACAAGGCACTTCCCTAAGTGCATTAATCCCCTATTATACTCCCACCCGTGACAGAGATGCTAAGTCAGACCCAGAATTTCAAAAGGCGTTGAAATTTTCATGACACAAGTCATGACAGAACATATGGAAAATCATATCTGAAGTGCCTCTAGAGGATCTTCCATCGAATATTACTTGGCTGTCATCCCTATTTTTCATATTGGGACTTGGTAGTTTTGGATATCAAAAGATCCATACCGTGGTGAAACAAGTTATTTTCATGAGGGGGTAGGAGAAAAAGTGTCGCGATGATCTAACCAGGGTGAAACTGCCAGCCAATATTAGTGTATTTGAGGCTGCGGTATTCTGAGATGAGGCTGATTATGCTACCAAGGTGAAGGGGCTGAATCACAAGATCAAAGATAAAGACGTCCAGCGGATGCACCTCCAGCAGCAGTTAGATGCTGTTACTAGGGAACGTGACCAACTCAATAATTTTCTAGAGGGATTTCAAACGAATTGTATGAAAGACATTGTGGATGCCAAGAAAGATCTCCATCAGGCTAAAAAGAGTGAAGTTGGTCGGGTGCATGAGCTTCAAGTAGCTATTGACGATGCTCGGGATGTTGTTCATCAAGTGAAGACTTATGTTGATAGCCACATGTAAATTCTTATAAAAGAGAAGAGACTCCAATTTGTGGATGTCCTTCTAATTCTTGTGCATCAAATGGAATGAATGCTTTCATCTTCAATCACTTGTGAACGTATTTTCCTGCTACCTGCTTTAAATTTTACCTAAACCAATGGGCCTAGTGAGCATAGTTTGATTTTTACTAGGATTGTTATAAATAATCCTACCAACTTTGAAAATTTTAATTTATCAATATTACCTAAATCGTACAAAATGTATGTTTAGTGAGCTGGAACTTGACTTTTATTCAGGGTTCCCTTGTCTTTTGTGGGCAGTTTAATGTCATGCACGTTGGACATAAAAAAGACTAATTTTTAAGTTTGAAATAGATTTGACCGAATGAATTAGAATTGACTAAATTCCTTGAAAATTTATCTGAAAATATATTACTATACTCATGTATGATGGAAAATATGTAAACTATGACTTAAGAAAATTTGAATCTGAGGGATGATATGAAAAAGAGATAAAATTCCATTAGAAGATGTAGTTACCAAGAATGATGTTACCATTATTTAACAAACCCATTAGGGGGTCGAATTATGAAGGGCCACCTAAGGTCATTGGATGCATAGTCAAATAATAAAATCATTTGGCTGACAGGTCCGTAGTGTAGACTACTTATGGAAGGCAGCCTAAGGGAACATGCTGCATAGTCAGGAAAAACAAATCTCAAAAATTTACTTTTCTAGTGCTAAGAAGCTAGTGAAAGTTTAGGGGGATTAGAATTTTCCAATGTATAGAGTTTGTTGTATGGAAAGAGGTACTTGAATATGAAGAAGATATTTTCAATCAAGATTGTCTAAGAATTGGGTGAATGTTACTCCTACGAAGGTCTGACCCAGGTATAGGGAAGGTAAATATAAACCATAGACTTGAATACATTCAGATCATGAAAAAGAACATGAAATAAATATGTTACGGAATGATATTTTTTACAAATCCTTACATATTTTTGATAAGACCAATAAGAAAAAAAGTGGATTTCATCCCATGAATGATGTTACCAATATATGAAAAACCTGTTAGCGTTTGAATTATGCAGGGCCACCTAAGGGAATTGGATGAATAGTCAAATAATTGTAACTTTTGGCTGAAAAATCTGTTATGGAGAATGTTTATGCAAGGCCACCTAAGGGAACATGCGGCATAGTTAGGAAAAATAACTCTCAGAAATTTGACATTTTTGTGACTAGAAGTGAAGAAAAGGGTTATGAATATATTAACATATTTAAGGTTAGGATTATGAAACAAAAATATGGGTATTGTTCAATGTATGTAAAGATACATAGATCAATGCTAACCATAATCATGTTGTGGCTGGGTCCTGAATTGAAATGTTGGACTTAACTACGTATCCCGTAAGGATGATAATCAAGCCTTACTTAGTTCTTGAAATACAGTTTAATTTCATGTTGGACAAAAGGATTGGAAATCTTAGTTTAGGGTCATAGAGGTCATACCATTATAATAAATACACATTGTGTGTTTTCATGGGGATTTTTCAGCCAAGGGACAGAAAGTGGAATTTTGGGTTAGGCCCAAAAGTCTTGAGGATGGATTAGAGGGACACTCGAATGTTCCTATGTATCCCATAAATATGGTAATAAAGCCTACATAGTTCTAGGAATACCCTCTATACAGATTTGGTCCATACATGTGAAGGGTGAAAAGGGACTTTAGTGCAATGATGGTTTGACCCAAAATAAAAGCTTCGGGCATTTCCATGTATGCACGTAGTCTTTGGAATAATACATGATGGAAAATAAATGTAAATAATGATTCTCTATCAGGTGAGGGTATCAAATAATGTTATAGTTTATTTTCACACTGGAAAAAAAGTGATGTACAGTTTAACGTCAAATATCAAGGATGAAGTTGAACCAATGTAAATATATTGATTCTGGGGGAGGTTTCACGAATAATCATAGTATGAGATGGAGGTGAACCAATGTGAAGAAATTGGTCTTGGTCTTGAACCTCAGAAGGTTGCCTATGTACCCACCCTAGAAGGTAAGGATCATAGTTTGTGTAGTTCAATTAAAGAATGAAATTGTGATCAAGTTGTTATTGGGGACAATGACCAAATAAATAGTGTTGGGACTTACACATGGTTAGTATCCTAGAGAGAGTGTTATGGTTGAAGTTTGCTCTAAGCTAACGTGAGTCATACTCGGTGTGAGAAACAAGACGTAGCAACAACCCTAACGATGCACAGTTTAATGTCATGTAGGACATATGAAGGGATTATACAGTTTAATGTCTTGCAGTTAGGACTATTGGTGCTGCACAGCTTAATGTCATGTAGTAGGGATAAATTAGAGTTTAACGTCATGTAGGACGTATTAAGGACTTTTTTACACTTTAGCATCATGTATCTATGATGATGGGGACAATATAGTTTAACGTCATGTTTGATGAAAGGGGGACTGTGTAGTTTAATGTCATGCTGTAAGGACAAAAGAGTGCACCGTTTAACATTATGATGGACATATTAGGGACTTTTTCATAGTTTAACGTCATGTTGGATGAAAAAGGGATGATATAGTTTAGCGTCATGTTGGACGAAAAAAATGAAAATAGTTTAATGTCGTATGCATGGACCATTGGTTAGGCAGTTTAACGTCTTTCTGGACACAAGGGACTTCATTACAGTTTAGCGTCATGTAGTTAGGATGTTATAGTTTAATGTCGTGTGGGACGAAAGAAATAAAAATAGTTCAAATTCATATGCATGGACTCGGGATAGTGCAGTTTAACATCATGCTGGACAAAAGGGACATGCAAATAATTTAAAGTCATATTAATGGACCGTAGATGGTGCAGTTTAATGTCTTGATGAATATAAGAGAATTCTGTACAGTTTAGCGCCATATAGTTAGGATATCAGAGCTTAACTTCGCGTGGGACAAAAATAATATAAATAGTTTAAGGTCATATGTATGGACCATAACAATGTATTTTGTGTTTATACAAAATATTTCTTCAGAAATATGGCATTGGTTGGAGTAGTGATGAGTTCTCCATCCATCGTGATTAATGAATATGCTCCATTGAAGTAGACCTTATGTATTGAATAAGGTCCTTCCCATTTTGGCTCTAGCTTGGGCGGTTTCATTTCTGGTATCATTGGTGTTCTGAGAACCTATACCAGTTCTCCCTGAATGAATGAATGAGGATGAACTTTTTTGTTGAAATCTCGTGATTTTCGAGTCTGATAAACTGCCAAGTGGTGCAGTGTGCACAATCCTTTCTCATCTAACCATTCCAATTCATCCAATCACTTTTGAGATTGTTCATATGTAGATGAACAATCACAAATAGCTACTATGAGCGAGGGTATTTGAACATCAATAGGAAAGACTGCTTCCATTCCATATACAAATGAATATGGAGTTGACCGCGTTTCAGGGAAGGTGGTGGTCCGATAATCCCATAAAGCATGAAAGAGTTTATCAGGCCATGAATTCATATCATTATCCACCATCTTTTGCAGTATGTTTGAAATAGTCTTGTTGAAGGCTTCTATCTGACCATTGGATGCTGCATGATACCGAGATGAATGATTGGATTTAATGTTGTATTCTTGATAAAACTTATTCATCTCGGATGAACAGAAGTTGGTGCCATTATCTGTCAATATGGTATGAGGGACACCAAATCTGGTAATCATGTTAGATTTGATGAAGATAAAAATGTGTTTAGAACTAAATTCTTTGAGAGGTGTTGCCTCTGACCATTTGGAATAGAAGTCAGTAGCAGTATAAATATACTTAAACTTCTTGGCCGTAGGTGAAGGGTAAGGTCCCACCACATCCATTCCCCATGTGGAAAATGGCCACGAGTATTTGGCTGAATGAAGTAACTCTGGAGGTTGATGAATGAAATTGGAATGAAATTTTCATGAATGAATCTCCTTTGTGAAACCAACAAAATCTTGTATCATTGAAGGCCAAAAGTATCCAAGCCTTCGAATCTGATCAGACAGTCTATGTCCAGATTGGTGCGCACCACAGACTCCTGCATGAACTTCATTCATGACAGCCATTGTCTCTTCACTATCAATGAATCTGAAGAGAACTCCATAGAAACCCCACTTGTAGATAATTTTCTCTATGTGATATGGGCTATCATAAAGAGTAAAATTGACCACACATCGCCAGATTTGTTCTTTCCTGGCTCTATCAGGTGGAAGTGTCCCATTTTGAAGGTATTCCTTGATAGGTGCCTTCCATCCTGTAGTATGACCATATAGTTCAGGAATGGGACTAATTTCATTGATCTCCTCTTTTTTGGTTCGAACATAAGGTGAAATTGTACGACGGTGGGCAATACTGATGGTTGTTTTGTCCCAATTTGGATCTTCCAGAGCTGTGGCTATATAAGCCAGTGCATCAGCTTGAGCATTTTTTGATCGCGAGACACAAGAAAATGTCAGTTCCGTGGGAAATTACGCCATTAACTCTGTGAAGTAATCATACAAAGGGATAAATTCTTCTTTTCTAATTTCATAATCCCTATTGAATTTTTTTATTACTAGGTTTGAATCACCTTTCACCCTTAAGTGATTCACTTGTGCTTGAAGTGCCAACTCTAATCCTGCGATGAGGGCATGGTATTCTTCTTCATTATTGGTACCGCATTCCCATAATAAGAAGGAATAAGGTAACACTTCCCTTCCTGGGTATGTAAGAATAACTCCTAATACAACTTTGTTGAAATTAGGATCTTCCATTTTCTTCCCTGTTGGACTTCTGGAAGCACCATCAAAATACATTTCCCATACCTGAGGACTATCCTGAATAGAGAAGACTTCCTCATCAGAGAGTTCAATATCTGAATATGTATCTTCCACTGATGGATGTTCAGAAAGGAAATAATCCAGAGCGTGGCCCTTTATTGCCTTTTGAGACATGTATTGAATGTCGAATTGCTGCAAAATAACTGCCCACCTTGACAGACGTCTTGTAAGCATTGGACGACTAAGGATGAATTTGAGCGGGTTATTGCGAGATAACAATTGGACCCCGTGATGTTGCAGGTAGTGTCTCAACTTATGAAATGTAATGATTAATGCCAGGAAGCACTTCTCAATATTTGAATACCGGGTTTCTACTTCAAGCATAGTCCGACTGAGATAGTAGAGGCTGTTTTCATTCCCAGCATCATTCTTCTGAGGAATAAAGGCACCCAATGATCGCTCTAAGGCTATCACGTAGAGGATAAGTGACCTTACTTCAACATGTGGAATAAGTACCGGTGGGATCAAGAAGTATTTCTTGAGAATATTGAATGCCTTTTTCCATTCTTCAGTCTAATGGTAAGTGACTCCATTCTTCCTCAATTTGGTGAAGGGTACACTTTTGCCTGCCAAATTTGCGATGAAACGCCAAATATAGGCTAAGTGTCCATGAAGTCCTCTAAATTATTTCAAATTTTGAGGAGGTGATATACAATGTATTGACTTGGTATTATCATAATCGAATTAGATACCATGATGGGATACAATAGAGCCAAGGAATTTTCCTGAGGTTACCCCAAAATCACATTTTAAGGGGTTCATATTCAAATGATGTTGCTGAAGTTTGTGGAATATTATTTCCAAATAATCCAAGTGATTAGAATGTTGTTTGGATTTGACCACCAAATCTTCCACATAACATTCTACAAACATCCCTAAAAAGGTTTTGAAGATACGATGCATGGCACACTGATATTTTGTGCCTTCCTTCTTTAGGCCAAAGGGCATTACCTGATAGCCAAACACACCCTAAGGGGCTCTGAAAGCTGTATATTCCTCATCTACTGGAGCCATTAGGATTTGATTACATCCGAAATATCCATCCATGAAGGAATTTTCTTCATAGCAAGTTGTTGCATCGATTAAAAGTTTTGTAATCCGAACTGGAAAATCATCCACATGACAAAGCCGATTAAGATTTATGAAATCAATAAAAACTCTAATTTGCCCGTTCTTCTTTTTCACCAGGACAATATTAGCCAAAAACTAGGGATATTTATCTTCTCTGATGAAGTTATCTTTTATAAGATTATCCACTTCAGCCTCAATTTTGGAAGCATAGGTTGGGTGTGTTCTTCTAACAGCTTGTTTGAATCCTCGATGTTCTTTTGGCAAACCTAAATGATGAGTGGAAACATCAAGATCATGCCCTGGAATCTCTGTATAGTTCCAAGAAAATATATCTCTATTTTTCTTTAAAAAGGAAATATACATCTCTTTTTCATCAAGAGTCATGGCCGCACTGATTAAAGTGGGGCGTGGATCTTCTTTTTTACCCAGATTTACTTCTTTGAGTTTATCAATGGTGGTAGAGATACCCTCTTCAAATGCTGGAGGAGCATCCCTGAGATCTTCATCTTCTTCTTCATCATGTGTTATTTCTTCCATTTCTACTTGCATAGTAGATGATGAAGCAGGATTTCAATGATCAGAAGAGATGTTAAATTTTGAACATCTTAATGAACAAGCATCCATTTATGACCAAATTGATGATGAAGGGTCTTCCCTAGGAAATAAAGAGGAAATGATGGATTGAGAATCGACATAAATGTTCACCTATGACATTTCTATAACTTTATCTGGCCTGATTGGCGATGTATAGACTCGTTGGATTCCAGAAGATGAAATGAAGACATTTCCATTTGATATTTCATCATTTCCTAGAGGATTACCGATTTCTCCCATGTTTTCTGGCTCCATTGCTGTAATTGACATTATGGATCATTCCATAAGAGTTTTATGATTTGGGTCTATCCTAGAAATTTGACTGATAGGCATCACATAATCTGTACTCACATGTGCAAATGGATTTACTGGAATCTTTTTCCAACCATATGGAGCATTAACTTGGGTAATCTCCCTTGTTTTGGATTTCTCCTTTCGCTTAATGTGATAGAATTCTGCCACAATGTATTGTGATTCACATGTCTTGAACGGGGCCTTATCACCATAAAATTTCCCAACATGACCATCAAAACAATACCTGAGACATATATGGTATGATGAAGGGATATCTGCAAGTTGATGTAGCCAGGGACTTCCAAGCAAGATGTTGAAGGCTGAGTCTTGATCAACAACCATGAAAACTGAATTAGATACAAGATATCCAAACTGAGTTCTAAGTGTATCTTCTCCTAGTGGATCTTGTTCATTTTTATCATATCATTGTAACATCATATTATAAGGAGATAAATCAGATTCTGTGAGGTCTAATCGACGAAGTGTACGAATGGGCATGAGGTTGACTCCTGAACCATTATCAATGAAATCTCTTCGGTTGTCTACACCATTAACCTTTCCAGATAAGTACAACGTTCTAATACTCCCATTTACGAAATCATCTTCATCTTCAGATATGAATTATATCACTACATGGAATTCCGTAGGATTATTCTATATGTGATAGACTTCAGCTGCATCAATTTCATTTTCAAACTCCTGAGGACTTGAAAAAGCCTCGATGAGTGCCACCCGAAAATATTTTGATAGATTCAAAGCATGAAGAATTGATAACTTGGCTGGTACGTGGGCCAGGTGTTTCAAAATATAATACTTTAGATCTAAAGTTTTGCGTTTCCCAACAAGAACATGTGGTTTAGCAGGTGCCTTGAAAGTTGATGCTTTGGAAGTTGATGCATCTTGTATTGGGATAGGAGTTGGCAATAATCCTAGATTTGGAAGATGACACCGATTAGATCCATTTACATGTTGAGACGATGAAGATAGAACCACCAACCAATCCTCTAGAATAATTGTGCTAGGACTGAATTTTCTATTGGTGGAAGAACTTGGTTGTTATTGTTGAGCTCGCTGAAGGGATCTAGCACGATTTTCTGCTGCGTACATAGTTCTAGCAGGGGTAGAATTGGAATACTGGCTTCTGGGATATCTTCGTCTTCCTATGTATCCCAGACCCTTGGAACACCCTCTAATTCCCCTGATTGATACAGGGAATTCAGGCTCATCGAAATTGAATCCTCGACTGGCATAAAGATCTGTTAAGTGAATCATGATAATAGAACCAAAGATTTACTCTTCATCTGATGAATACTCTGCCTGATTATCCAATTTAGTCTATACCATTTGCTGGGACGGTGCCTATGGCTTTGAAGTAGATGGAATGAATTCTTCCAGAGTCAATGATAGCTTAGGCTTTGACACATACTCATCTTCCTCTGATTTCTTTTCTTTCTTCGAACTATGCCTCCCTTTTCATGATTTTCCCTCCGAAGAGGATTTTGTTGTGGAATCCATAGCTGAATACACAATTGGTTTCTTCAATTGCGTTTGCAAAATGGAATGATTTCGGTTGATCATTTTCCTGAACATCCAATCATCATATTTCTGCATATTTTTTCTTTTGACTTCTTGTCATTTGCCTTCTTCTTCTGGCACTATAGTAGTAACACAAGCTACCTGGGCTGAAGTGCCTTTTAGTTTTACTTGTCCCGAGTCGACCATATTTTGCAGGATTTCTTTGAAGACAAAACACTCATGGATGGGATTCCCCAACATCTGATGAAATGGGAAATAATTGGGACGGTCTTCATCTCGTTCCTTTTTTGGCCTCTTGGGCCTCGGCAGCTGAACCAAATTATTCTCCAGGGACGAAATGAAGTAACCAGGGACTTGTTCATTTCAGAAAGAGTATAGTTTTCTCATCAGATCCTCAAATTGTTTCCTTATTTGATCACGTAGATCATCTTGACGAAACGACCATTTATTATGATCAGGAGGTGGATCCCTTTGAGAAGATGATGGTTTTGTGGTTGAAGTAGGTACAGGTTCCTGTTTATGAAAACTATAGCAGTCTATGCATTACCCATTCCCCTTTCTGAAGCTTATGGAATTACACGAGATTTATCCTTAGTCTTTATAAGGGAATATTCGATCTACTGAGCGATTGAAGTAAGGTCTCGAAACCCTCCTATGTATTTCACAGGGATCAACGGTGTGCGAAACTCATCACACAAATTTGCCAAACAGATTGGCAACAGTTTTTCTTGAGGGAGTTCTAAGCTTAGAAAATATGTTAATCCCCTCTAGAGAGCACTGAAATCTGAGACCCTTTCATTCTCCCTTTTCTTACAGTTTTTACGATCAAAAACTGTTGCCTTTGGGAAAGTTGAGCTATGCTGAAGTTGGAATCCTTGACGGAGATCTTCCCATCCGGTAATTGACCGGGATTGGAAGCTTGTGTATTAGAGAAAGGCTTGTCCTTGAAAGGTTCGCACGAAGAATCTGAGTTTCGCTGCTTCTTGCTGTTTTGGAGTTCCCATCATAGGATCGCAACAAGACACACAATTCATCAAATGCTGCTCATGATCACCTTATCCATTGAAAATAGGGAATATAGGGTTCCCAAAACATGATGGGGGAGGGTTTAAATCTACCCATTGCGTGTAAGATTTATTTTCTAGTTGAACCTAAACACGCTTCCCTTCCATAGTATCTAACTGAGCTATTAATGGATCAGTGGTAGTTATTAACCTTTGAGAAATATCTAGTTGAACTTGGACATGGGAAGGTGCAATAATTAGAGTCTGGACTGGTATGGTGGCTGGTGCTACAACATATGGTTTCACTGCCAAATGTTGTTGTACTTGACCAGTAGGATTAGACCAGTGAGGGTGTACTAATAGAAGAGGATATTCTTGATACATCTCTGTAGTTGCAACAAACTCCATTGGCTGACTGACTCCATCACGTTTAGGAATAAGACTACACAGAAGTAGTTTTGCATTCATCTTTCTTAATTCCTTCATTTCTTCCTCTTCGTGGGAAAATCTTTTCTCTGGTGATAGATTTTGGCCTATCTAGAAGAAGGATATGTAACTTGATTCTATCCCTTTCCCTTGTTTGATCCCTTTCGAAGACGGGGAAGTGGGCTATTTGGAGGAACACCCAGATTCTTGGTAAAACTTTGATTTCATGTTCGCACACCTTCTTCAGTTGTGTCTATGCGTACAAATTATTGATTAGGAACGTCTTCATCTAAGTCCCATGAGTAAGCCTCACATACTAGAGGATCAGAAACAATGGTATTAATGACATTAATTGATTCATAACGCATCACATCCCTTCTATCAGCATTTCTGTGATATTTTATTCTGCCATGCCCCTGACGAGACGTTGCCTATTGTTGATTTGATCTATCAGGAACTTCTTAGAGAACAATAATTTGGAGAGAATATCCTAATAATTTGGCTCTTCGTTCCTCTTTTGGCTTCTTCCCTAATCTAGAGAAGACCGACTTTCGCTGAGGAGGGGATTGATGATTTGAAAAAGTCCCCAGTCTATTGGACTAGGGTTGTTCCTGCTGTTCTCGCTCAACTCCTCGAATCATATTTTTTTGATTTGGAGGGTTGGGTTAAATGAGTCCCCTAGTCTGGAAAGCTGGGGTGGCTCTTGACATGATATATATGAGACTTTGTTAAAATCTATCCTGATCATGTAGACCATGGTCCGGAAATTAGCTGGATGCATCAATCGACATCAACTTTTATGACCCGGTTCAGAAGACCTTTAGGTGATTTCTGACACTTCTGTCAGTTTATTATGTGCTTTCTCTATACGAGAGTCTTGTTCAATATTCTCGTTCGATTGATGTGGGAGTAATTCAACAATTTGTTCTCTATATTCTTGATTTTGAGAGGAACTAGTTGAATCATGTTATTTGGAAAGCCTTTTATTACTAACAAAACCAATTGACTTTGGCCAACCATGAGAAATAACACTACATGAATCCATTTTCAGAGGGATTTTCTGACTGGAGAGCACAATGAAATGTCATCCTCCAAGAACACCCCAATACCTGATATGAATACTAGATGGGGCATTGGAAATTAACTGAAAGAATCTTCTTAGTGATCCACGTCATGAATGCTGAAGGGATCTCTGTTGCTTTTCACCCTTCGGATATTGAGAGACTGAGAGAGATGCCAAATCAATCTGGCATTGTAACCCTTCTATTATCATGACATGATTTTCATATTCATCATAAGATAATATTTTCTTTTTTAACTAAAAAATAGTTTTCCATATGTTGAGGCGAATGTCGTAAATCCCATCTTCCGTCAACATCTATGGAATTTCATACTGAGAGTCATCCAAAGGCCAAAACATGACTGACACTTCAGCTTTCGCCAGTTGTTTTCTCATGTTCAACATTTCCTCTTTATCATTCAATGAATATTCTTCTACCTAATTTGACCAGAGCTTGTGCTTCCTTGTTGCTTTATCTGATTCAATAAGATTGGTAGAGAAATCACCGATTAAACTAGAAGATGCATGACTTAGGGGTGGTTCAGATAATGACCTACACCCTGGGCTATCTTCTGATTGAGAAATTATTTCCCCTGCTAGCGATGAAACATCAGACGTGACTGGTTTCTCATTTGCAAGTGCCTCAAGATAAGAGGGATTTCTTGGAACTACACTGTCCACTAGAGCATTTTCTGGGCGATGTGCATCAATACTGTGGAGAGTACTTTTGCATCGAAATTCATCATCATGGGGAGAACCACCATGGTGGGTTATATAAAAAGATGAGATCTCTTGCTCCTTGGTCTTATGGCCACACAGAGGGTTATTGTAGCTCTTATTTGATGAGGAAACTTCAAGATAGACCGAACCTTCATGAAGAAAGCCTTCATGAAGAAGTGTATGTTGAAGACCTTCAGAATTAATGTTCCCACTATTGGGAAATGAGAGAGTAGAATCTTTGATTTCAATAGATAACTGTCTGAGGGCTTCAAGAACTCCAGCATCGAGCAAGGCCTTATTACAGATTGGCTCTGGATTTCTTGACTATGCTGGGTGGGTCTTCTTCTTAGACGCCTTCTTACTCACCTTGGAAACCACTTGTTGATGGAAGTGGCTACTCTAAGTAGGTGTATGTGCCTGATCAGGAGAGATGGGCTGGTTAGGCTGCTAATCTCCACTCAAATCAGGTGTATGTGCCTGACTTGGTTGTCCGTATGATATGGGGGATTACGCCCCACAACCCTCTTTGACTGGAAAAGATGTGTATATCTGTTCCGAAGTGAACTATTGATGTGTCACTCCACTAGTAGGGATAGATTTTCATTTCTTTCCCTGTGATCCTGCTGAATCTGTTATAATATCCTAGTCGGAATCCAGAATATGGGTAGGTATTTTCTTATGCTCTTTCACCATTGATAGAATATTCTTGGTGACTTCAGCTGCTAGAACGGGGATATACGTCAATTCCGTGCATGGAGTAGGTGTGTGTTCTTGCTCCTGCCCTCCTTGTCATGTCAGTGAATCCTGACAGTACTCAAGTGTGGGGTCAGAGAATTGAGTCTGCCTCCTGTTTGTCATTGAAGCTTTCCGAATGACTTCTCCTGGTGATACCAAACGAGACTGTTGGCAGACTTGTTCAATACTAGTAGTGTATGTTCCTGCTAATTGTACTTCACCAAACATGGTTCACGAGATCCATCTTATGTAGTTAGACGAGCCTGCTGACTAGCTGATGACGTATAAACAGTTGTATGTTCTTGCCTATAGTTCTCCGCTGGAATTACCTGGCAGGATTAGTTTGCTACTGCAAGACGAGTCTGCTGGACAACCGGATTAAAATTGATGGGTGTATGTGCCCGCTCGTTTTTTGACACCAAGTTAGGTTGGTAGACTTCTTCGGAGATGGAAGAGATGAGAACAAGCTCAATGTTGACCGGACTTTGCCTATAGCGATTCATCTTGCCTGCTCGGGTTTGAGGAACCTGAGCTGAACACCTGGAGGTGATACCCTCGTCATGTTTAAGGAGTACTGATGCATGAGTATGGCGGCGATTGTTGATAGGATCCATTGGGAAGAACTCCTGTTTCATTGAATTACGGCCCTGAGGGTCCTGCTCTTTCACCTCCTCAGAATATGGGAGTGAAAGGTGATTTCGTTCTAGGGATAACGACCTAAAATGTTTCGAGATGGTGGTTAGCACCGCCTTCTTCTTGATCGCTGATCGTCGGTGTCTAGAAGACCAGGGTGAATTATTGACTTTGAGGGCTTTTCGACCGGCCTCCAGAGTCAGAATAGTACCGTTTTGATGATACTCCTTAACCATCGCATTTGATACCCAGTGTTGAAGGCGCTGAGTAGGTGATGTCGTCCTCAGAGCGGGCTATGATCCAGCAAGAGTATCATCCGCGGCATTCATAGCAGAGGTTTTCACAGCAGACATATTCACGAGTGTGAACATTAGAGAATCCATTTTTGAAATGCAGAAGATCACAGAAAAGAGTGCATGTTTGATATAACAGACAAAATTGAGATAAGTATGACCACTACATCTTTTAGGTAAACACATATGTTATTTATTGTCTTTTTGTCCCTCTCATTGAGTTTTAAATAGGGGATTAATAAGTAGGTAAATTATCATTTTAACTTGGTTAAGGATTCACGTCGGGTTGACCATTTTTTTTGTTTCCTCTAGAATTGGTGATGATATCATTGATTTAAGATTAAAACATTCCAAGCAGTTTCTAATGGGCTTGTTCATAGAACCGAAAACATCCAATGATTCAATATCCATTTGAACCAACATTCCAAAGGTAGGTGCTCATTAGTTGTGGACTGATGAGGATTAGGAATTTTTAATGGTCGAGAGGATGGGAGGTTGGACTCATCACACATTTTTGAGGGGAATTATTGTCTACTCCGGGACTCTATTTATTTATTTAAGTTGTGTTCGTGAATCCTTATTACATTACCAAGTATAAAATGAGCTTTCCTTTAGATCTGAAAATCAATGATTGATATGTAGGAAATTTAGAGAATCTTTTATATATATTCGAGGTTCTTCATCTATAGGGAATCATCTGTATTTGTTTAGATATTCTTAACCAATGGTATCCTTCAATACATAAAAGTCACTTTGTCATTATGATGACCATACTGGTTTTAAAGCCACTTAGTGGGGCACTTGAAGTTTATTGTCATTCATAAGGGCATGGATTAGTTCAGAGTTGGGATCGTACCCGCAGATGTGATACCTATGTATCCTTTGTTTAGAAAAGGAATCAGAACCCACGTAGTTCGAGTTAGGGATTATGGTGTTTATGATTGATAGATGGCTCAAAGAAAGATGTTAGGATTACTTTTACACTCTATTCTCATGTAAGTCATGCTCGGTGTGAGAAACAAGTCGTATTAGTGAAACCAGACAATTCTGCCACGAAAGATGCAATGATGTGGGGCTTATGTATGTATGAATTCCCAAATAGATGACGATTAAGATTTAATTTAGGGAAGAAATCCAGGAACAGGGTCCATAATGGTATATGTGCTTCATGGATATTTGGACACTCTAATCTTGTGGATTACTCCTAATGAATATTCCCAAGTTAGGAGGAGACTTATGATTGGGTTTACTCTTGAAAAGGAAGCCCAGATCAAAAGAAAATTAAGACTAGTTAAGAGAAATTAAGGCTGGGGCTTACTCTTGAGAAGAAGGCATAGGTTAAGGGATTTGATAAATTATGGGACTTGGGGATTACTCCTAAGGAGGATGCCCATATTTGTAGATTTGAAACCGGGGTTTATTCTTGAAATGGAAGCCCAGGTTAAGAGAACCATGGTTGGGGATTACTCTTGAAGAGTATGCCTGTATTGGGGAACATTAAGACTAGGGATTATTAATGAAAAGGGAGCCCAGGTTAAAGGAATTATGGTTGGGGATTACTCCTAAGGAGGATTCCCAAATTTAGGGACTTGGGGATTACTCCTGAGAAGGAGGCCCAATTAAGAGGATTTGAAACCGGGGATTACTCCTTAAAAGGAGGCCCAAGTTATGAGAACCATGGTTGGGGCTTACTCCTGAGGAGGATGCCCATGAATAGGCTTCTCTCATCTTAGAGGATGGGGTTGAATGAATGAAATCACTAATTTTAGTGACATAAATATTTTTAAATCACTAGGTTTTGAGAGAGATTCCATGGAATTCCTTTCGGATAAAAAATTCAATCAAGAAAACATGCCATAAATGGCTTTGAAGAGTGTCTTTGAAGACTGAATCTGGAATATGAGAGGTGGAATTGCATAAGAGGGGTTAAATGGGCAGGAAGGGAACCCAAAAAATAGAAGGGCATGAAAGTCCTGGCAGGTGCATAGGTACTGCGTGGGCGCGTGAGTCCTGGGCGCACTGGAATACCTGCACGACACATGGGTACTTGCACGATTTTCATCCCTTAGGGTATTACTCGGGTGATCCTTGACAAAATCCTTTAGAGTTATCCTGAGGTAATTCCAGAAGAGTGGCGCGCAAGATTCAATGAGTAGGTAAGGAGGTGCGCAAGTGTGTCCATTTCCCTTAAGGGTAATACACTTAGGCGCGCAAGTGTTTGTGAATTCTAACACTTAGTCCTTATTCCTCATGTTTCGACCTTCCATTCTCGGTAATGAATTACCTTAGAAGTGTTTGGAAGTCTTGAAGAAGAGACTTGGGCGTTCAGTGATCTGTATGTGAATTCTGGAAAAAATCCTCTCTGAAATGGGGGGCCCACCGGGGGTATTTATAGGCTGTAAAAGACCCTGGGCTGTTGTCAAAGAGGGCACCCAAGTCACATGAATGACCATTAGGCGACACACAAGTGTACTTGCGCGACCCATGGGTAGTGGACTCCTTGTTTATGACTTTTTCAGTTTTTTATGTTTTATTCAAAGGATGAATCAATTTGTGCTAAGGCAGTTTCCTTTCCATTCTTTTAGACAATGCGAAGAAAAGGAGTGTCGACAATAATTTATAATATATTTACTATTTTAAATAAATTCAATATAATTTATATCATTCAATGCATGCGACACTGAGTTATTATATGTTTCACACAACAATGATTTTCATCAATGGCTTGTGTTGCATTCGTGACTAAGTTTTACAAAAGAATAATATATTAATAAAATTTTATTTTTTAATATAATGAGTTATAGAAAATCCATTATGAAAATTATTAACTAAAAATTTAAAATACTTTTTTACACAACTAATTTATTGGTTAAAAAATTATTTATAAATTAATATAAGAACCAATTGAAAATGAATGTAATATTTTATAGAAAACTATTTTTTATTCTCACAATTTTTTATTATAATAATATATTAAATGAATTAAAATTATTGATTGACCTTAATGTAACACACATATATATATATATATTCAAAAAAATATTTGTTATATTCATCCAATTTATTTTATGAGTATAAGATAAAAACAGACCTAATATTTTTCGTAAGACCATATACTTTTATAAAGGAACTTTTATGACCTTTTAAGGGATAAAGTATTTTAAATGAAATTTATTGAACTTTTATAAAACATATATGAAAAATTAAAAATAAATCATAAAATATAATCATAAAAATTATGTTAGAGTGAAATTTTTGTATTTTCCTATATATTTTCATTTTTAATTAATAGTTGAAAATAGTAAATTTTAATTCAAAATGGATTTTTATTATAATTTATTTTTAAGGTTAAATTACATTATAATTTTTTTTAAAGTTTAATTAGATATATTTTTATCAATTAATTTTATGAAGTTTATTTGAATAAATATCATACTGAAATTGGATATAAAAATCTAACAATCCTTTGAATGTTTTTAGTATAATAACCCATATTTCCATCCCATCAGCAGGATTAAATTTAAATTAATTTATGAATATTATGTTATTTGAATTTAAAAAAATGGATTCCATATTTTCAATCATCACAATTTATAATTTCTAATAATTTCAACATAGTTTGGAAAAAATATTGGTGAAAGTAATTAAAAATAATTTCAATGATTAAGGTGAAATTAAGCTTTAAAAGGGACTAAAACTTTAAAATAAGGAAAAAAATAAACTAGAAACTTATTTAAAAGAAATTTTCTAGACATAACTTTAACTTATACTCTATTTTATTAAATTTAGTCCATTATTTATTCAATTTCAATGGAAAAAATTTGGGTGGAATTCCCTTTTCCAAAATTTACAAGAGTGCCACTCCCCCTCCACTAGAACAAGTCAATCAAGACACCCACTTCCTCACACATATAAAAACACTTTTATAGACTAATAAAATCTTCAATATATACTCAAAAGTACTCATATTAACAAAAAATATTCACTTTAGTCAAAAATACATCCATGGAAGCTCTTTGGTGAAACTCTAAAGGAGTTTCCTGATTAATATGCAACAGCCTTCCTCAAGAACATTAATTTTATTTCCATTATACACCCCTTGAAATATTCTTATTACATACATATATAAATAAAAAAATATCCAATATATATTTATATATTTCTATATTAATGTTTCAACTTATACATAGGCACACATCCATCTAATGGGTAACGAACATCCCATTTATGTGTACGATGAACTATTGCCTCACGAAATGAAGTTGTTCTTGTTTTCCTTTACCACATATATTGGATGGTAATTATTATGGAAACTATATTTATATATGTTATATATAATTTACTTATACTTATGTAGCTATTTTATAAGACATTCCATTATTATAACTTCCATGTACGGGTTCCACGCAACGGTACCCTAAGCCGGTTCGCCACATGACGTCAAGCGTGACTCCCCATATGCTTGAGGATAATGGATAATAGTGATGGAATTGTAATTCGTTCATGGGGATACTATAACCTCATTTATCAGAGTAAGTATCCATCAAAAATAAACGAACAATATTGGAAGCATGTATAACCAAAACAATACTCATGTCATGATATAACTAAATAAGAAATTCAATACTCAAGTGAAATGGAAAACATGTTATGCTAATAAAAGTGTGAATAGTATACAGTGAAACTGAAAAAAAGACATGATTCCTACCAAAATAGGTCATGAACCATGTCAGGTCCCCTCCCTAAGCTCCATCCCCAATCTGCCACCTAACATAGCCTTTTCCCTTATCCAGTCCTTTAATAATATAATATATTCGGGTATGATCTAGGATCCTGAATTGGGTGTGAGTAATAATAAGTAGTCCATTGCCAAGGGTTTCTAAAACAAATTCTATTAAAAATATAGTGCATTCATTTATATAATTATCTAGGTACAATTAAGTAATAAATAGTTTATCACATTTCCAACTATTCTTATTTAACCGCATTATCGTCAGGGTTACCAAGGATACCCATAACATAATACTAACATCATATTGTACCAGAGCCTGATGTGTTCCCTAGGTAATACCATATCTTAATTCCTTCTTTAACCTGAAGTTCGACGTGTTCAAGGATCTATGGTATCTCAGTACCCGTTTCGAATTATGCTGGAGTCCAATATTCTTGTAAGAGGCCATAACTCGGAGTTTCATTATTTATATTCTTTAATTTCACATTTATATTCTACATTTCCTAGTTTAACAATATCAGTAATTTATTTACGAGGCCCATGTTACCATACATACCCCTGAATAGAATTAACATGTTCCCATTCTCTTTACTCATAAGTACAATGTTCATGTTTCCATGTATACTTCTCAATTTTGAATGACCATGTTCCCATTCTATTTAGTCATATGTATGATGACCATTTTACCATTTGTAAATCTAAACATAGAATGACCATGTTCCCATTATTTATCACATAATTAATTGATTAATTCATTATCCACCCTAAACGCATTTCTAATTCAGTAATTAGTTTCATACATTCATAACATTTGTCCACTCAATAATTAACTATGTTCATCAAAACATAAATTAATTAATCAAAAAATTATTCAAAATAAAAATTTATATTCTATAATTAATTTTTAATATTTAATTATCTCATTATAACCACAAATTTCCAAAATTAATCCCACAAATAATTATCAAAATCAAATTATCATAGGTATATAATTAATTCACAATTAATTATCTTGACTTATCTATTTCAAATTCTCAAAATTAATCACTCGATTAATTATCTAGATTACAACCCCTAGATATTATAATAAATTTCCTGAAATTAATTATATAATAGTGTAGTTCCTTAGTCTCATGAATAATTCCCCAATAAATCAGCAATTTCAACAAGGCATCGATATATAAATGGGTTACTCTAATTAAACCATTTCAAGGAAATCAATTTCTTGAGGATGCTAGAAATTATAAAATATTTAATATATAAATCAAATCCATGAATATAGTAATTAGATATTGAAAACCCACCTAAATTATTTGATATATATTTTCCCAATGGAATTCCCCAAAATTCGAGAGGTACAATGACACAGATAAATGTTCTAAATCTAAATCCCTAAATAAGAATCAAGATTAAAGCCATCAAGATATCATAAATATATATCTACATCAAAAATCCTAGTTCATGATCCCAACACATAGGTTTATATCTATGGAAATAAATGATATATTCTATGAAAAGTTCATGAAATAATAGAAGAAAGGATAAGATAAGTGTCGGGATGAAATCCACTTATGGGGAGAAGAGCATATCTTCAATTCGGGATTTCAATCTTCAAGAAAAATGTTCACAAGGGCTTGGAATCTCTATGGGTTGATTTTAAATCCTAAATTTAACCTCATAAAAGTCAAATACTAGGTTAGTGATGAAAAAGAGGATAAACAAGTCATAAAGAGTTGAAAACGAGTGCGATCCAAAATTTTAGGTTCTCACTTTCGGCCCTCATATGGTTTAGTTACAATGTTTGAAAACTCGTACATCTACCATGCATGGAAAATATATTTAATGGGAATATTCAAACAACCCCATGAATTTTCTATCAAATCATGTTTTGACCTTAATGAAGATACTACCTCAAAGAATATATATCACATGGTTTCCCTGAGGCACCCTCACCATTTGTCCAAACCGTGAGCCAACCGAGCAGAACCTATTTTCTCCAAGATTTTCTCAAACTTCACCCAAACGTAACCCAAGAAATAACACAAAAAAATTTAATTATGTAAATAAAAATTACCTGAAATCAAGCCAGAGATAACTCTCGAAGAACTCACGATCTTACAATTATACACTAAATTTTATGGGAATACGATGACATCATTTGTGGAAATGTTAACTACCGCCCCTAAAAGCAATGTGATTCAATAAAACTATACATGAAATGTATAAAATATGGTTTTAGTAACCCTATGTAATATATATGACATAGATTTGATACTATAAAACTATGATAAATAGTTTTTTAATTATTTGAATACGAAAAAGAAATGAATGTAGTGTTCATGCGTACTTACAAACTATCTTCTCCATGAACTATGTGTTTCATTCCTTATGTTCACATATTATATATTATTCTAAAAATATTTACTCTGAATATATATAATTACCTCAGGGTTTAAATCATGGATATGATGAAATCATGATTTATATAAGAAGAACAACAAGTAACAAGTCCAAAAATACTCGAAAGACTTAGGAATTAACACTCAAAATAATAAAAATAATGAAAGATGGTTATCAAACAGGTAATAAGATATTTTAAATTCATATTTGGTACTAAAATAAGTTTTTAAGAGTAATAAAACAATTATACCAGGGGATAAAATCTGTTCATCAAAAGGAAATTAAATGTAAAAGATTTCGTTTCAGTTTACATTCCATTGAGGCTTATTCGTTTTCATGCACCTTGTTTCTTTTATATAGTATATATACTTACATTTGAAATGTTATATAATGAAGCACTTTATTATCCTGATATTATATGTTTCGTGCAATGTTATTCCTTCATTGAGATTATGATTCAATATTTTCACAGTGTCATTGGAAACATTATAATGTTAAAATATTATTCACCTCGATATCATTTTTAATAACTGTCTATGAAATCTCACTTCCTTTGGAGATTGTTAACTTTATCATGAAACAATAACATTATTTTTTTGAACCTAATTTCTTATATATGGTGTAAATACTACACCGTTTTCATATAAAATCATTATTCATATAATATCATGATATATTGAGTTTTATGGTGAAATATTAAATCAAAGTGGATTTGAGTAAAAATTTAGCAAGTGGAATATAATTTCATAACCTGATTTATTTTCATTGGGTTTCATTAATTCATAAAAGTTGTTAATATTATATAATCATGGATATAATTAATTTGAATATACATTGATGTATTTACTCTTATATATGTGGATTTATAGTTCATGCACATAATCTACTCATTGATTTTTTCTCACTCAAATAGTATAATATTTTAAAGGGTTCACACTACACTCTCTAATTATTAAAGATTGTATATTCTAGAATTTAAATTAGAGTAAATTAGTAGATCATTTTTGAATACACACATTTATTTTCTACTCCTCTAGTTATTCAATACCTTTTCAAGTATTAGTGATATTTTTAACACTTTATTACTACAAATGTGTTAGAATGTTTTTAAATAAAACCCAATATAATTTCTCTCTTTAGTCTGAGAAACTATTTTTGACTCAAAAACATGTTTTATTAAAATGTTTTCAAAAATGTGTTTTATCATTTTAAAAGTGATTTAATATTTACAATTTTTTCACTTTTTTCTATTACCCATGTTTTATAAGTAATCTAATTGTCTATTTCCGAACAAGGAATACCCCCCCTTTTAACATACTAATGGAATTTTGTATTTACTTCATACAAAATGTATGTATTTACAATCTTTCATTTATAAAAATGACCATTTGTAATTTTAAGTGTTTAATTTTTAAAGTAAATGATATAAAAAGTGATATTCAGAGAAAAGTATTTCCAAAATGTTTTAAAATAATAAAAAGGATACTTCCGTCAAGAATGATTTTAAGATATATTTTATAGTATTTATATTCATCAATGATAATTAAATTTTTTTTAATCCACATTGATTATTTTGTATTTATACAATCCTTATTCTTCCTCTGGACGGTTTTTTATTGATTTTTGTAAGGACAATACTGACATTCACTTCCTTGAATCCTTTGTTTGTTCCCTTGAAATATTATATTTCCTATTATCAAAGGAAATTAAATTTCCCCTAGTTATCCATATCCTTTATCATGGATATATGTACTTCATAAATTGTATAATATTTTTCAAATGGTGGTTACTTTGAATGTTATTGTATTATTTGATGAAATACATGAAAAATATTTATCCTTTATTAAATATGAATATTTGATATGGCATATTGTTTATTGAGTATGTAGAATTATTGGGAGAAGAATGAAACATATTGAGGAACATTTAAGGAAATACTTATGGGTTTGGGACCGATTAATTTAATCCCAAAAAATGCATTGGTAGTCTCATGAGATGAAATTTGTTAGTGAAAAACCCTTGGAGTTTGTTTCCATGAACAATAAATGGGTTTCTGCCCATTTATTTAAACCATCTTGTGAATGGTCTTTATAGTGGTGGATAATGTTCCAGAAACACAATTTCCAATAATTAAGCATTAAATTAATTTTGATTCATTATTTATTTCCCCATGATATTTTTTATCAACATATCTATGGATGCATTTCATTCTCAGTTCGTCGATTAAGTGGTATGTGTTTTAGTTATTTACCTTTCCATGTTTATTTTTCCTTATATTTTTATTTGAATGGAATTTGTTTCTAGTGATTGGCATTCCATATTTTTTATACAATTAGTTTATTGATTATATGGCATGCATGTTCAGTTATTTACATTTCTATATTATTTACTCACTTCCTTCTCAATTATTGATTACATGGAATTTTTTCTTAGTTATATACCTATATATGTTGATTTTTTCTTTTTCATTCATTATTTCTTCCTCTATACATTCACCTTACTGATCATTTGACCTCAAACTGATTATGTTTCGTTTTCTACAACACAATGATGTGTAATGGGACATATATGCAAGGATATACTATATGGAATAATTTTATCCTCAAAAAAAATATCTTACATTTACTGTATTCATTTTTAATAAAAGAAACATGTTTAAATATTTTTTACTAGGACTAAAAAACTCTTCCATACATGGGTATTTTATTCCTTTTAACCATGAAAATTATTTGGTAGTAGAAATTGTTTCTGGGATTCTGGGGCCGAGTTGATATATTTGGTATCAGGGAATGTTTAGAAGAAACATTGTGAACTATATTTAGGAAAACATAAATTAGAGATCATAAACCTAAGGTAGAATTTGAGGATATTTATAGAATAACACCTAATTATTTTGTTAATGTATAGATTATTTGGAAATTCCAAGTAATACATCCATGTCTAGATACTACAAGTGGATGTAGTTCTGACCCATATGTACATAGGAGTAACAACACAGAAAATGTGAGTCGGGATTGACTCAACATAACCTGGTACACAACAACATACCTTAATAAGAACCTAGTTTTAAACTCCTAGGGGATATTCTTTTTATAATTCATATTTTCTTTACAAAACATTATGAAATATTTGAATAAATAATGACAATTAAAGAAATAGGTTAATCCCTAGACAATGGAATGAACTATGTGGAAATTAATGGATAATGTATTTATGTATTGAGGTTGTGTAAAAAACCATACATAAAAGGCTATTTAGTGATGACCTTTTTGCAATGATGTCCATCATATTTATTTTGGAAATTATTTTAATATTGATCTAGAAAAGGACAACATGTATGTGAGGTGAAAACCCATCAAATCCAGAAAGGTCGTAGGACATGAACCCATGACCAAAGGATGTTAAGGGTGTAACACCAACCAATTACCTAGGAAATTTCATGGTTAATATGTAATTTTTTTAGTTAAATAATTTGATGAATAAATACTAATGATGAATCAACTATTTTACTTTTTAGGTTTAGTGATTAATGTGTTAACCATAGTGACATTTGAGAATATTTAAAGAAAAATAGTTAGACTCTTCACACATTTATAGGCTCTATGATTTGTTAAATGTGTATTTTAGTGATTCAGTTAATAAAGTTACTTTTTGATATCCATTTCTTTGCGTAATGGATGAATTGGAAATTGATCAAAGAAAAAAGAGGATGAAATTTTGATTATAGGAATATATCAATTATGTATATTGACTTATATATTTTTTCAACAAAATAATTCATTATAATTTGGAAAATTATTTTAAAATAAATTTTTTTCCTAATACCATAATTCTTGTTGAACTTATGGTATTCAAGATCATCATATAATTATAACATTGAGGCACTTAAATTTCCATTAATCATTCATTTGTTTTAATTGATGAAATCTGTCACTAAATAAAAATATTTATGATTTTCCCCCATTTACATATCTCCACTTCCCACTAATGTTCTCCAAGTTGGAGACCTTGTTGTATGCTATTCCATGTGACCTTTGTACTTTTCAATGTATATTTTCTTGAGGATTTATCAAAAACCATAATAATGATGAGGGATTTAAAACAAAGTAATTTTGATGAAATATATCACCATGATCAATTTTAAATTGTGAAGATGAAATTTAATTAAGATGTACAGAATTTAATGCCCAAAATATCTAATGTAAGAACCATATATTTGATAGTGTGTATGAAATGCAACACAAAGTGCACAAAGGAATATAATATCCTGATAATTTATAATATATTTAATATTTTATATAATTTCAATATAATTTATATATGAAAACTTATGAGACACTGAGTTATCAAATGTCACACGCAATAATGATATTATTCAATGGCTTTCATTAAATTCAAGACTGAATTTTATTGAACAAGAATATATTATTCAAAAATTATTTTATAATATAATAAGATGCATACTAGTCCTACAATGGCCCAAAGGCCTTCATTTTTTTATTGATTTTGATAATCCACCTTTCAAGGGGTGAAGTGGAACCCTTATAAGGCCCGTAGGCGTATGTATTACATGGCTCGTAGGCCTTAGAGGAATTCATTGCTCGTAGGCTTCAATCATTACATACAACCTAGACTAACTACTTGGAACTGCTCCTCCCCAGCATCTTCACCGTGAAATTATCTCTCCACCTTCCCATTGTTGTTCGACTAGGCATTCCTGTGCATTCACATGCTTGTCCTGATGGTAGGTATCATACCCTCTCATTCTTGCAATCCGTTTAGATCTACTGTGGTGAAATCTCCTTGCTCATCTTCTTTGTAGAGCTTGTTCCTTGTAGGTTTTCTGGTTTTCATCTGCACTAAAGGTGGCTTGAAGACCTTGAGGTGGCCCTAAGGCCTTACTGACCTGAAGGCCTGGGTGGCCTGAAGGCCTTAAAGTACTCAGGGACTAAATCGGTGTCCTGATGGCCCAAACGGGGGCATATTCCCGGCTGCCACATTGCCAAACAGTGCCTACTATAGTTCCCGCTGCAGTACCTGCTACAGTACTACACAGTACCCGCTCCAGTACTACTATAGTACCTGGAAATTCAGCCTCCGCCAGGATTTGATCCCAGGTCACTTGGATGCACTTACAGAGTCTTTACCAACTGGGCTAAGGCTCATGTGTGACACATACTAGCCAATATGAATATTATCAACTAAATTATGTAATTATATCGATTACACAATTAATTCATTGGTCAAAAATTAATTATAAATTTATATAAAACCAATTAATAATAAATGGAATATTTTATAAAAAATAATTATTATACTCAGAAAGCTATTTTATCCTAATAAATTATATTAATTAAATTTAGCGAGTTACATTATTTTAATATATACATTATATATTCAGAAAAATATTTTTTTGTTCATACAATAAATTTTATAAGCATAAGATAGGAAAAAGAATAATATTACATATAAAAACTATATTTTTTATAATGGTTTATTTACAACCTTTTAAGGGAGTACCTATTTTAACGGTAATTTTGGAAAAGTTTATAAATGTTATATGTAAAAGTAAAATTTATTTAAAAAAAAACATAAAAATTATGTTATGGATAATTTTTGGTATTTTTCTTTGAGTTTTCATTTTTTGATGAATAGTGAAAATACTGAATTTTAATTCAAAACTGCTATTTATTATAATTTATTTATAATGATAAATTACATTTGAATTTGGTTTTATGTTTTAATTACAAATTTTTTTTATCAACTAATACACTTTATTTCATTGGAATAAATTTCACATTGAAATTTCATATAAAAATCCATCGAACTTTTGAACGTTTTTATTTTAAAAACTCACAATGTTGTCTTATCTCTGGGATTAAATTTAAATTAATTTGTTCCAATTATATGAATTGAATTTGGAGAAATGTATTATTTTTTTAGAATATAAATAATTTCTAATTTTTAAAAATTTAAACTCAGTTTTTTACTAAAACAATTAGTGAATGCAATTAAAATTAATTACAACGATTAAAATGAAATTTAGGTAAACAAAAAACTACACCTTAAATAAAATATAAAAAATGACATAAAAACTTATCCAAAAAAATGTGGGAATATTTTTAGACTATACTCCATTTTCTATAAATCATTTCATTATTTTATCCACATTCAAGGGGAAAAAGAGGGTGGAACCCCATTTTCCCAAATTTAAAAGAGTTGCACTCCTCCTCCACTATAAAGAGTCACTCAAGACTCCCAAATTATCACACCTCTAAAGAAACATTGTATAAAAATTACTTATAAAATAGACCCTAAAAATCCCTCCCATCACCCTAGAAGTCACACCTTGTTTATAAATCCGTCAATGGAATCCATTTAGTTAAAACTAAAAGGAGTTACTCGATTAAGAGGTAACGACCTCCCTCATGATCTTTAGTTTTGTTTAGGTTATACACCAATTAAACAATTTTTATTCCATGATTAAATAATAACACTACTATCCTAAATATACTTATGTATTTTAAAATTAATATTTCTACATATACTTACAAACACTTCCATCTAAAGGGTAACAAAATTAATATTTATGTGTGTGACAAACTACCACATTAAGAAATGAAGTTGTTAATTTTTTCGTTTACCACCTATAATGGTTGTAAATTTTGATGGATTTTTTTTATAAACTCTATTTTGTGAGAATACGATAAAATATTTTGGAGAAGTGCATACTACCACACCCTCAAAGAGATGACATTCATTTATAGTATACATGGAATTTATAAATGGTTGTTTTGATAATCATATATTACATATATTACATATATATGATACAATAATTATAATATACAAGTAGATAAGTTTCTTTTCATTCTTTTAATATGAATAGGTGATTAATGTACTGTTCATGCATACATACTGCTCGCCATATTAATGAACAATGAATTTCATTCCTTATCTCCAGATATTATAGATTATTCCAAAACATATATAATTAAATAATGTTTTAAATCATTTTGATTATGAAATAATATATATATAATAATATCAAAACGTATCATGTTAAAACATACTGAAAATACTGAGAAATAGACACATGGAATAGTGAAAATAATGATAGTTTGTTATCTAATGGGTAATAATATATTATAAATATTATTATGGTTATTAAGTAAGTTAGTAACACACTAAAAACCATTATTAATTATACTAATGGTCATTCAAACAATATTAAATTCAATTTAATGAATTTTATCTCAATTTAGATTCTATTGAGGCTTATTTGTTGTTATAGACCAAGTTTCTTTTATATGTTGTATAAATATCCCTTTAACATGTTATATATTGAATTTGTTTATTCTCGATATTACAAGCTTTATTTAATTTTATTAAATCATGGATATTATGATTTAAATGTTTCAATGTGGTATGCGATACATTGTAATTTCTAAATATTACTCTCCTCAATGATGTTTTTAATGATTATCTATAGAATCTTACTTTATTTTGTGATTATTAACATTTACCTGAAATAATAAATTTATTGTTATTCAACTAATTCCATATATATGCTTCATATACTTACAATTTTTCATATATTAATGTTATACATTCTTTCAGGATGACATTTTGAGTTTAAATTTTAATTATTTGATCTAAGGATATTGAAGTTAATAGTTACAAAGTGGAAAAGAATTTCATAACCCAATTTCATTACATTGGGTTATATTAAATTCTCATTATCATTTTAATCTATGATTATGTGTATAATATCTTTAAGTAGCAATTTATGTATTGTCACTTATATATGTGGATTTACAGTTGATACATATAATCTAATCATTTATTTATTCTCACTCCAACATTATAAATTTTTCAATGGTTTATTTAATAGGCACATTTTTGGGTTTTATTTACACTATAATTCTAATTAACGGAAATTATATGGTCATTATTTAATATAAAATTTAATTTTCTACTCCTATAATTAGTAATGACAATTTTTAAGTATTCTTAAAAATGTTCAACAATTTGGAAGTCAAAATAATTTCAAAATTTTTATTTCAGAAAACCCGACTTCATTTTTCTCTTTAAGCGGAAAAAAATCATCTAAAAACAATTTTTTAAAAAACATTAACAAAGGTTTTTACCTATTTCAAAATGATTAATTAGAATGATTTTTACCAATTTTTCCCATTACATCTGTCTTGAATGAAATTTTCTTGTCACTTTATGAAAAAGGAATATTTAAAACATTTTACCAAGAAAAAAGAGTGCTATTTTTAAATCATATGACATGTATTGATTTTACATCTATCATTTTATCAAATATCCTTTGAAATTTTAGACGGTTTATTTTTTAATATAATAGTTTTAAAATGGATTTTCAAAGATAAATATTTTCAATTTGGGATTTTTCAAATTAAAAAAAGACATTTTCCTCTAGAATATTTTTCAAATATATTTTATAGTATTTCTACTAATCAATGAGAATAAACCTTTATTTTTACTCCATTTGGGATATTTTGTTTTCATACTATCTTTATTATTCAACTACATGGTTATTTATTTATTTTTGGAAGGATATTATTGACATTCACTTCCTTGATTACTTTTTTAGTCCCCTTAAAACATTAAATTTTCTATGATCATTGAACAAAGAGTTTCCCCAAATTATCTATATCATTTTTGATGGATATTTGTTTTTCCTAAACCATATAATTTTTTTTATACGGTGATTACTTTGAAAAATGTTTGAATATTTGAGGAAATATTTATAGATTTGTATTCTTTATTCAATAAGGATATTTGATTAGGAATTCTATTTATTCGATATGAGTAATTATTTGGACATGAAAGACATAGGTAGGGGAACATTAATGGAAAATACTATATGCTGGTGACTGGTTAATGTAATCCAAATGATGTATCAGTAGTATCATGAAAGGAAATTAGTTGTAGAAAAACCATTCAAGTTTGTTTCCATTTATAAAAGACATTTTTCTACCTATAGAATTAATCAATCTAGTGAAATTTCTTGATCGTAGTTGTTTATGTGACAAATAAATTATTTCTAATAATTAATAATTACCTTCATTTTGATTAAATATTTATTAATCCATTAGATATTTCATCAACGAATCTATGGATTAATTTCATTATCATATTATTGATTATATAACTTAAGGTTCAGTTATTTTCCGTTCTATATTTTTTCCCTTGTTTTGTTATTTTAATAGAATATGTTTCTAGTTTTTTCCATTCTATGTTGTTTATCTACCTAGTTTATTAATTATATTACATTTTTTCTTTTTTTTGACATTGAAATTATAATTACTTACATACTTCTCAGTTATTTTTGTCATGGAATGTGTGCGTAGTTATTTACCTCTACTTGTTGATATATTCTTATTAATGCAGTACTGATTACTCTATACTTTTCCCTTACTGAGAATTTGATCCCACCCACATTATTTTTCCTTACCCCGGAATCCATGAAGTGTGCTAGGAAAGATATGCGTGTATACACTAGATGTAATAAAGTTATTCTCAAAATAAAACAATGTTGTAATTAGTGTACTCATTTTTAATAGAAGACTCATGTTTGTATATAGTTTACCAAGACTACTACAATATTCGGTCCAATGAGATTTGATTTCATATAATCATTCCAATGTAATGGTATTAGAAATTTTGTCTAGGCTTATGGGGTTGGGTATCTACACATATGTTTTCTTAAAATATAATTAAAAAATAGAATCCAAATAAAATTAATATTCATAAATTTTTTAAATTAATTACCAACCACGATATGGTGTTGTAGGTTACTTACAACATCTCCTATATAGGGATTAGTACATATGTTCTTATAAAAATCAAACTCTGTAATATATAGGTGATTAACAGAATTTATAATAAAAAAACGTCTTAGAGTTAAATTATATATAAATTAATAAATAATATCACCTTCCATATGTCATCAACGTCTAAGAAATAAATGTATTCTGGCCCTATATGTCACCTCTTGCCTCCCTAGTCTCTAATGTCTATATGATGAACTACTCAAAAAAGTATCTCCTAGAAAATAAGAGAACAATCCTTCCTATAACAGAGTTGAGATATTTTTAGGTTGATTAGAGATGCAAGACTGGTCAGAAACAATAGCATATGCTTTATCCATAGCTCTCTTACTATTTTATTAGAAACTAATGAAATTTATCATGTATAAATATCTCACATTCCTCTCGGATAGGATCTCTTAGGTGATCAAGAAATAAAGAGAATTAAAAACAATATGTTAATAATTATATAAATTTTAAATATTATGTATTATTTATTAACACACAATCTCATTTTTGAACATCTGGTTATGTGTAAAGATGTGGACCTGGTCCCAAGAAGCTACCTGAATGGCCTGAAGGGATTCATTTTTATTGATTTTTTGATAACCCCCCATTAAATGGATGAGGGGTAACTCTTAGAAGGCCCACATGCTTAGAGATGACATGTCCCACTGGCTTAGGAGATTACATGACCTGAAGGTCTTAGGGAATTCAAACAGTCTATCTTCAAGGAACTACCCCTCCCCAGCATCTGCTTCCGGATAGTAGCTCTACAACTTTTCATGACCATCTGGCTAGGATTCCCGTGCAAGCACAGGCTAGTAACGATGGTGTTGCCATACCCTCTTATTCTGACAATCCATTTGGCTCTGCTCTGGTGAGTGCACCTTCTCTGAATCCTCTTTTGGGGTTGCTCCTTTTTTGTAGTTTTTCTGGGTCCTATATTCTTGTATCCCGAAGGGCTTGGGGTAGACCTAAGGCATTATGGTGGCCTGAAGGCCTTGATAATCAACTGGACTGAAGGCCTTAGGTGGCCCAAAAGCCTTGCAGGACCCGAGGACCAAACAGGTGGCCTAATGGCCCAGATGGATGAATAGTTCTTGCTACTACAGAATCGAAGAGTTCCTGCTACAGTAATTCTACAGTGCATGCTATAGCACCTGCTACAATGCTGCAACAGTAGGTTGGGAATATTTCACAACCCATATTTGATCTTGGGTCTCATGGATGCATCTAGCAAGTCCTCACCAACTGGGTTCAAGCTCATGTACCGAGTCCCATGACACTCATGGCTCAGAAAAATAGTTTCTTAGAATAGCCCCATCCTTCCAACAAGCTAAAGAGAATAAATTTTCAAATAAAAAAATAACCACGAAATTATTACCAAACCTAATACACAAATTTCATATAAAATAAGTATCATAAAAATTTGTACATACCTCCATATATGAAGACTATAATAAACCAGTGGTCAAATCTCTGGAATAGGATCAGAAATTTTCAATCGAAGAAGATCGCACCACCTCCTAATTCATGCAATATCCTACAGAATATATGAATAAAGCTCATTATTACGAAGTCTAGAATAAGTTAGAGAATCAAATAGGTCATTAAGAGCATATCCAACAATCTAAAACAAATATTCATAGGTTTAAAAAATTGGTAATATAAATATAAAATTTGAAGAACCATTAAATACCATATGATAATAATCATACCTTAAAATATTGGTAATAAAAAATATTAAATTAAAAAAAATCAAAATTTAATAATTTCTTATAAATAAATATAAAAACACAATAATTTTACCTGTAAATATTTGTTAGCACTGATATAAAATAAACAAAACTAATTAATAAAATCCAAAATAAAATATATTTAATTATGATTAAATGTTAATATGAATAATAAATATAAAAAACTAATTATTACACCCATCAAAGAAGGAAAATAATACACCATCAGGTCCATCAATATGGAAAAAATATTAACTGTAAATAATTATTAATAAAAATAAAAAACATAAATATGTAATAAATATCTTAATATAATACATCAATCACCATCTTTTTCATCTTTTTCATCTTTTTCATCTATAACAACGTCTTCATCGCCATCTTCAGCATCATCAACTTTCATATGACTTCTAGTTTTATCATCCCTGATTAAATTATCAATATTATCAACATCATCAACCTTTCATTGGGGGGGGGGGGGTTCATAATTAATATTTATATATCATTAGAAAAGATATATATTTTGGTATTTTTTTTGAAATGTTTCAACATGTTGTACTTTCAATGAACCATTTTCATTTTCAATAGATTCATTTCCATGTGATTTACTTTTTATCACACTCAACTAGTCATTCAAATCTATCGAAAAAACATGATAATTTTCCTAATAAACATGATGTGAATAATTTTCCAACAAAAATGGTTCATTATATACAATAAGACTATTATATTTAATGCCAATGAATCCATGTCAAGGATGAACTCATAATCCTCAATCAGTGTCAAAACAATTACATTTAATTTTTTTTTGTGTAATTTGGTTTAAGATAAAATAACTGAATTATCTCATCCAGTATAACATAAAATTCCTCTTTATATTCCTTATGATGATATCATTTCAAACAAAAACTACTATTCATTGATTTATTTATGTCACCATATATGTTTTTATGGAATAAAAATCCACTAACAAAATACCATTTATATGATTTTTCCAATATTTATGGAGGGTTTTGAAGTATACATAACAAAACATCAATTTAATTTTCATGTTGCACTACCTGTAGATAGTAATAATTATTAATAACATATATGATTGAAAATTTGATTTATTTTTACTTTGAAAAAAACCTAACATACCAATCATTGAAAACAAAATGAATTTTTTTAACGTTCTTCAAGAGAATAATATTTAATTTGTATAAATTATTTTCTAAAATGTTAATAATGTATTATATAAAACAATTAATATATATTAATGTATCATTTAAACTATTTTAATAAAATAATAAATATTTAGTAATTACTACAAAAATAATTTCATTTCTTAATAATTTAGAAGAATATATGTTTGAGATCTATAGAGTTATTAATCTTAAATAATTCATTAATGATAACATTAAAACCCAAACATAAGGTGATTGAATAACTTAAAATTGATATTCTATGACATCATCAATATTTTTCTAATCATGTCTATTCTGGTTATGTAATTAATGTTATTCATATTGAAAATAATTAGAGAATTAATTCAAAATCCCCCCCATAAAGTATGATTCTATAATGGACCATTCAACAGATTCCTTATTATATACTTTCTAAATTATCCTTTCCATACTTCTCTTAAATGAGTTCGTACATAGGAATTGTACCAGTCTTCCACATTAATCTATATATAAAAATGATATATTAATTTTTCTATTGATTCAAATAACTATGGTGGGATTATTTTCTCCAATTTTTATATAATTAAAATAACAACATTTTTTATAATACTCAATTACCTATAATATTATGTTTTTTCACAAATAACATGGATAAAATGTGATATTTTGGTGAACACATCCAAGATTGAATAATTTAGTGGCCCTCTAAGACCAACATGAACTAATATTTCAATTATGACATGGAATTCATGCATCTTTAAACTAGTAATATTCTCATTTATGAAGCATTGTGAAAATTTTAAAACATAACCATCTGGTAAACAGAAATAATGAATCCTTTAAAAAATAATAAAATAAATTCTTTTTAATATGTGTAAGATGATTTTGGATTCATTCAATTGTGTTATATTTCATCTTAAAATAATTAATAATCAGGACATCTGCAAATATGGGAAGTATCTAACCATGCCATTATATTATCTTTGGTCTTACTGGGGGTGTCCAACATGGTAAAAATTATGTTTTCAAACAAATTATCTACAATATTATTTACATATATCATTTGAAGAACCAAAATATAAAACCAATATGAAATGTTCCAAAAATACTCTTCCGTACCCAATTATGATCTTTCCCAAAAATATTTATTTTTTAGTTTATTGTTGGTCCAAAAGTAAAAGGATATAATAATGATATCATATATTTTACCAGATTAACTGAGAGAAATACTTTAGGATTTTCTATTTCATTTCAAACTTTTGTAAAATTATTTTTATTCCATCCAAAAGGGTGATCCATAGAAATAAATTTCTTATGGCAATAAAAATAACTAGTCTTTCTCCAATTACTAAAAATAATCTCCTTTCTTACATCCATGTAGTACATACATGATTTTAGATCATGTTTTCTCCACATAGAAAACATTTTATATGTTGTAAAGTTAATTATCTTCTATATTAATGCAATTATTATTGTAAAATTCTAATTTTCAACTATATCAAATGTCATTACACTTTTGTCCCATAATGAATTTAACTCATCAATAAGTTACTTCTAATAGAAAATTTTTCCATATTTTGATTTATCATAGTTAATAGGAAATATATATATACATATATACATATATATGGTTCTTTCATCAGCATATAATGATGGAAGTTGTACATAGTAATGAAAATAGGCTAATAATTATATTAACTTCCATAAACACAAAATGGAAAAAAACCAATCAGTAGAAATCCCAACAGTATGTTATGAGGTATTGAAGAAAAAGAATACTAAATATAATCAATGTATTTCCAAGAATCACCATCACATGGATGATTTAATCTATTACTGATTGAATTTTTTTATTTATTTCTAGCCATCAATATAGCAGTGTTACGACACATAAATAAATGCTTAAAATGAGGTGTAATTTTAAAATAGCTATATTGTTTCATATGTAATCTATAAATGCCGTGTCTTTCCTATTTATACCTGGATTATTCATATTTTGTAAAATTAACCAAGGATTATTAATCATTGTAATAGAATATGCTACTATTTGGAAATGCATGAATATTCTGAAAACAAAGACCCATGTTTTGGAATAACTTATTACATTCATAGAAACTTATTGGTAATGAATTTCTATTAGGAAAAAACGATTTAACTAAAAATAATATGTGACCAAAAAAATATTTCATATTCCAAAATATTATTTAATGGTCATAATTTTTCAAATAGATTCAATTTTTATTATCCAGAATCCAAAATATAAGGTCCAATTAGCATATTTAAATTCATTATAAAACATAGAATCTTCTTATTTAGGATTTGTAATATCATTCATAGTTGTTGTTTCTTAAATAGATAGAAAAATACCCTCACGTAGTAAATTCTACAATGGTGGATTCAAAACCAAAAAAAAATTACATTATATTGAATTTTATTCTTCATGTTGATATTAAGAAAATAATATCTTTCTAAAAACCCAAAAAAATTAAGTCCTACATTTTCAAATGTATTTAATATCCAAAGAGCACATTTATGACAAGAAAACTTAATTTTTTTTTCTTCATAAAAAAATCATAATTGGTGGTGAAAATGATATAAATGTTTCAACACCTTGAATGTGGACATGATTTATACTAGATTGATTGATATTTTTTCAACAATTTATCTAATTAGTATCGTGTAATAGAAACGGGTGTCCACTTCCTATGTCCTTTTTTATCAAACAAATATCAAAAATAAGTATAATTATTTTTGATTATTTTGACTAATTGTAAATTATAATTTCATTTTAACACCTTGAAATATTATATGGAATATGATAAAAGTATGATTCTAGTTTAGAATGAGATTATGGGCCATGTCGAGGCTCAGTGTAGATAGAATAAAAATATTAAATATATTATATCAGACACATGATATTTTTAAAAAAATAATATAATATCTCTTAAACAGTGTCTATTACAGAAAATATGATAACATCATTACGTCTAGGGTATGGGGTTTACCCAATACATGGAATAACATTTTTTCATGTCTATATATTATTAAAATCATTCACAATGGTAATTCTATTATATATTTTTATTAAAATTTCTTTTAAAAAATTGAAGTATCTCTACAACGGTGTATCTTATTATAAATATTATATAACCAGTAGATCAGGGATGTTGGGTTTACACTAGGAACAATATAGAATTTTTGTTTTTCTAGTGTTTTGGTTTAGGGAATGTGAGGGAAATTTATTTAATTTTTTACTATATTATTTTAAAAAAAATTAGTGTCTCTAAAACAATGTATCTTTTGAAAAATATGATACAAATTTTTGGTTTGGGATGTGGGGTTTACCCTCTACGTGATATTACATTTTTGGGTGTCATGTGTTTGGATACAATGTACGAATGTATAATTCATTTAATATTTTCATTATAAATACATATAAAACGTTAAATTATATTTTAAACAGTGTATCATATGAAAAATTTGAGACCACCATTATGTCTCAGACATAGGGTTTTCCCGGATGAGATATTTGTTTTTCATGTTGTGAGTTAGGAAACATCACACATGATGGTAATCCTATTTAATATTTTAATTATATTTTTTACAACAAATTTGAAGTATCTTTGTAACATTTTATCCTATTAGAAATCTGAGACTATCATTAGATTAGGGATGTTTGGTTTACTCTATTCATGACATAACATTTGTTAGTGTTTGGTGTTTCGTAACATCACACATGAGAGTATCATTTCTATTTTTTTATTATTATTATGATATATATATATATATATAATAGAACACTTTCAAGAATTATTCATATGAATTATTTTAATGAACACAATATTTACATACCTTATTCTGTGTTTCTAACAGTTTTTATTTTCTATATTTTTTACATTGTTTCATTGAACAATTTGTATTTATTAAAAATATTCTATTAATTTTTAGTAGTTGATAAAATTATTTGTAATCTAATTCAATTTTTTTATTTTGTAAAAATTTTATAATAAATGTTACTAATTTTTAATAATTACTATTATTTCATAAATCTCATTTTCAAATTTTAAAAATATTTTTAATTTCATTAAATGTTTAAATTATTAATAATATTTGAAATCCATCACAAATATTTAATATTTATTAACACAATTGAAAAATTATTTATTATAATTTATAATTTATAATTTATATAATAATTATTATTTATTATTTAAATTATTTTTACATTATTAATTACTTATATATATATATAGCACTATACAATAATTAATATAAACACAACTAATATATTCAAAATATTTTTTAAAAAATATACATATATCAAATATATATAAACATATTTATATATATATAATAATAATATTTAAAAGTTTTTTTAAAATGATTATATAAATTTATTCACATGTTAATATAAATATAGATATAGATATAGATATATATTTATATATTTATATAGGTATATATATATGTGTGTGTATATATATAATTATATAATTTATAAATAATTATAATTATAAATAATTCCTACTATATATTTTTATTATCTTGAATATATAAATTTTATAAATAAATTTTATTTAATATTTTTGTATTAATATTTAATTTTATATTATAAATACTTTTAATAAATAATTTTCAATTTATAATTATTTTGAAATAATAATTTTTAATTGATAATAATTGGGAATTAATAATGTTTACCTATTTTTGGTGATATGAAATATAACTCATGCAGACCCGATTAATATGAACATAGGGACTAATAAATCTACACCTATCCTAAAAAATTAAACATCCATATCAAATAAATTTCAAAACCTAGATTTTGTAAAAAAATAAATCATGTGATTAAATGAATAAAGTGAAATTATAATGAAAAGGAAGATAAGAGGAATATGTACCAAGGTAATTTGAAGGTGGATCTATAAAGATTCGGGTGCAATTGAAGAGATCTGATTGTGGTCGGGGATGGTGGTGGATATGGTGTTTGGGGGAAATAGATGAATATAGGGATATGAATATGAAAATGGGGCATGAGTGGTTATAATTTAATGTTAATTTCAATGGAAAACATGGGCTAGAATAAATTCAATTAAAATAAAATTTTCATTAAAATTATTTGGGATGGGAAATAATTCCAAATGAAAATACTTCATAGATTAGGAAAAATTATGACATAAATTTAAATCAGTCAAAAAAGGTTTTCATTGACTATTTATGCGATGGTCGGCAGGAAGACCTGCCCCAAGTATTTGTGCCATATAGTTTATACTGTTATAAATGATGACAATTTGTGATAGAATAAACCATATTTTATAAATATGTGCCTATCAAAAAGTATTTTCAAGGGGAAAATTAGTAGCCATAATTTCCCTATTGAAGAAACCCTATATACAAGTATTGTTAGGATTAATTTTTGATAATGTTATAAAAAGATTAATTTCTTAATGAATAGTAAAAATAACATATTTTTAGTTGAAAATTTCATTTTCATTGAAATTATTTCCAAAATTAAATTTTATTTTTAATTGGGTTATAAGTAAAATTTGTTTAATTATAGATTTATTAATTAAATTTAAGTAATTTTAATCAATTCAATTTTTAATTTTTATATAAAACATTTCAATCTTTTGAATAGTTTATCTTGGAAAATGTGTATTCTCATCATGTCTGTGGGGTAAATTTTGAAATAAAATATTCCACACATGTTAATGGTATTTGTAAAATGGAATCCATATTGTTAATCTGAATAATTTATATTATCTAATAATTTAAACTTAATTTTTGAACAAAATAAATATTAAAAATAGATAAAATTATTTACCACAATTAAGGTAAAAATGCTTTTATATGGGGTGAAACTAAAAAAATAAGGGATAAAAATTATGTACCAGCCAATCAAACACCCTTTTATTACTATATTTCAACCTTATCCCTTATATTATTGAGAATGGTCCATTATTGGAGCCTAATTACAAGAAAATATTGGAGCGGAATTCATTCATTAAAAAAATTCCAATTGTGTCACTCACCTCACTCATAAAAGGCCACCACTTATCATAAATAACCCACACAATGAAACTCTTTTGGTTCTGAAAAAACCTACCAAAATCAATTCCATAATCTCTTCAATTAAGCCTTGTTTTAAAAATTATTTCAATCCAGAATGGCTTTTGTGGCATATGCAACGAGGATAACTAAATATGAGGTAACGTTTATCAACGAGCATTATTTTTTTATTTCTTCCACATCATCATTAAATTATTATTATAACATGATGATATAAAAACCTATGTTTATCCCATATGTTGATATATTTGTTTTATTAATGTAATTACCTACAAGCATCTCTACATTCATCAATAGTTTTACAAAATCATCATTCTAGTCTACATATGACTTCATCACGGCGAACCGATGTCATTCTATTTTCCATTACCACATTTAAAATATAAAAATAATGAGGTATTTATTGTTTATATATTATATTTATCAAATTATAATATCACACATTCCTTAATGATTTCCATTTTCTCGGAATACGATTACATTTCTCGTGTGTATAGTGGACTACTGCCTCGTGAATCAGTGTGATTCATTAACTCTATTCTTCTATGACTATAAGTATAACTATATGTGTTATAAATGGAATAATTATGATATTCATGAAATATTTATAATTATAAAAGTATAATATGTCACTTTATATCTTACGTTTTTGACCACTGAATGATGATAAAATCATTTGAGTTCGCATGGACTACTGCTTCCATGAAACGATGTGACTCTCTCTTCTCATCACCACACTGCATGGATGATATGTATAAGTACTTTTAAAAAATATTATATTTTTAATGATGTTATTATAATTGTTTAAATATAATAAATTTATTTTTGTCTCTCTATAATGATCATTTATAAATGAAAACATTACTCATACATATGTACAACCGAGCATATCCATAATCAAAATGTAATTCATTTCTCAAAACCACCTTTCATGACTGGTCATATGATTATAGTAGATTTATAAATATGATAATTATGTCAATATTATTATTATATAAATAATGGAACCATGATCAATTAGAAAAAATATCAAATCAAAACATATATGAAAAAATGGTTTATACCCGAAACGTGTCTTTAACATGAAATTATTAATAAACGGATAATAAAAGTAAATAAGTAAATAATATTGGTATGGTATATATAATTACAGTTCTTTAATATATTTATAAAAAAATATATTTACTAAACATGAGGTTCAAACATGTATGAAGAAATTCAAGACTAAAGGTATGTGATTTATAGTCTCTCTTTTATTTCAGGTAGACATACCGAATGTAACCAATGGTTTATTTGGTGTAGTGATTATAATTAACCTTTTGGAATTTTATATCAATAAATAAAATATATTCCTATTATTTAATGCTTCATTAGAGTTTATTTTTTATTGTGGATTATGATTAAAAGGATTACCAAATCGGTAAGGGATTTGTGTCCCAATTTTCATTATTTGAGATATATGGTTTGTTATGGAACTATGTACTTTTATAAGTTGTTTATACTACCCCTTTGACTTGTAAAATCATGAATTTATTTATCCTCATGAAATTTTAAGTTTTATCATATGTTTTTTCTTTCTTGGGTATTAGGATTTAATGTTTCTAATGTGGTATGGGTTTTATAACACAATCTTATTGTTTATTAGGATTTCTACATTTTTTGAATATGATGACATTTAATATTTATCATAAACACATTAATTTTCTTCTCCTCTTGTTACATCATAAAAATACACTTTTTCCTATAACATTTCTCTCTTTGTGTACTCAATATCTAAAAAATAATTTTTTTTTTGTGAAAAATCAACTTTTCGATTAGAAATCAATTTGATTCCAATAACATATTTTCTAATAAAAAAAAGTATTTTATTATTATTTTTAAAATAAACTTTTATCCATCATTTATTTTAAAAAAAATTAATATAATATTCCTTTAATTTATGAAAAAATTTCCCATTATGATGTTACTATTAGGGTTAGGGGAATATTTATATTAACATGTATGGTATGAGTGAAACATCCAATCATCCTAACCAATATTTTATTAGAATCATAATTAATATCATTAAAATATTATTTTCAAGAAAAAAATTTCAAATTTTCTACGTTTTAAAAAGTGTTTTTTTCAAAAAGGAGAAGATATTTTCTTGATTAAAATTATTAAATAATCGATCAAAATCATTTTTCATCTAAGAGTTTATCTTTTGATGTAACTTATGCCTTTTTGGGGATATAAACCAAGGATATAATTAATAGTTTTTATCCTAATGATTTTTCTTAAAAATATCTTTATGAAACCTCCTACTATTCAATGGGTTATACCAAGATATAACTCTCATGAAATCGAATTATTTTCAAGGGTTATACAGTTTTGAAATGATGAAAAGATTATGGAACCTCTCCCTCTTCTATATTTATGATATGATGAAATGTTTAGGAAACCACTTTCATTTCATGGGATATGATATAGTGAATGTTTATGATATTATGGAAAAATTAAATATAGGCTTCATTGTGAGTTGAATAGGAGCAATATTTTTTTAGAAAATTGAAGTATAAATTGGAAACATAACCCAAACATCTCAAGAATTTATTAAAACAAATAAAATTTAAACATTTATCAGAGGTTAAAAGTGATTTCACTAAAAAATATCAACTGTGAATGATATACATTAGGGGATGACACACCTAAAATGAGTGAAAAAAGAAAACTACAGTAGGAAAACACACATCAACACCAGAAATATAGTCGATAGTCATAATCTACTCCTATAATCTATCTCCTTATAATGAAATGGGTAAATATGAAAAAATCATGAGTAAATATGTCATACATGAACATGATGACATTTTCACAACGTTATGTGTGATCCTAATTAGATGTTCACAGTGTTATATGTAAACCTGGTTATATGATCAATGTGGTATGTGTGATCCATATTAATTGTTCACAATGCTAGGTGTGAGCCTTATTACATGCACATCATGTTATGTTTTGACCTATATTTCATGTCCTTATTATTTTTCATGGAACTTGTTGAATGTACATAAGTTTATTCAAGGGTTTTATTTAATTTCCCTAACTTAATGAGTGAGCCTATTTCTATTAATTCATATTCACAATGTAATAATCTGACATGTATGCCAAAAATCTATGTCTTATTATAATATTATGATCTCATTGACCATTTTATTCTATTCCCTTATGATTAATGTATTATTAACTACTAATCATTATTCCATGAATCAATATTATTATATTTGTTATATAGGGCATAATTTCTAAATGTTATGTTCTTATTCTCAGACTTTTATGCACATTTAATGCATAGGTATCTCCATTGTTTACCCTTAATGATAATCTAACATCACACATTCTTATTTTACTTCCACATGTTAATATGAAAGTGTTAATTAGTGTATGATTATGAAGAATAGAAAATGAGAATATCATTATGGGATATATTGAAGATATTTCTTGAGTTAATAAGATTGTGTCCCCAGTTTCCAATGAAAATAAACTATTACGTTCCTCAGTCATGTTTTTATATAATGTATTGAATATTCATCTGAAATTTTTTAATATCCATGTATGAAAATATTGGGTCACAATATTTGTAATCAAGTGAAACTTTTAGTAAAAAATTATAATTAAGAATGATAAAACATTAGTGAGATACCTGAGGATATTTCTAAATATATGTCTCCAGATGTCTCTAAAGATAATACTAAGGATGAGTAAAACCATATGAAAATTCCATGGAATGTTGGTAAAGCATAGATCATGTGGTTTCAATTAAATTGAATCTCTCTCTTGATACTATCAGTGGATTTGGATATAGAACGAAGGTGTTTGTGGGTCATAACTTTGAAAGGGAGCATTGGGCTGGATTCCATCATCACCTGGTTCATTACAATGGTCACTTCTATACACCTTCCATGATACTCATGGGGGATACTCTTTAGAAATTTTCACTCTTTAGGATCCATCGTAGAGGATTTAAATAGATGAAAACATTTAATGACCAAGATCAAGCCTAAGGGGATATTGATTGAAAATAAGGGGTTATGATTTAGATACCTTATAATTGATTTTTCATGATTATCTGGTTCCACACTATGATTAGTGTAGGTTACACAATGATTTTGGTATTATTAGATCACAATAACAAAAATAAATCAATTAAATGACTAATATAATGAAAAATTTAGTGACTACAAGAAACAAAATTGTATGGTGACTAATGTGATAGATATTGTGATTATTATTAATCACTTTTCTTAATATATAATTAAAAATTTGAACATTATTGAAATTTCTAAAACCTAAAATAATTTGGATATGAACAATTTTAAAATATTGTGAGGTAACTATCCGAGGGGAAAGAAGAGTTTTCATCATACATATCAATAATGATGGAATAAGAAACTAAAATATTATCTCAAATTTTAGGGAAGATTCTATATGTGTGGAAAAGATGGTTATATAGTTAAATCAATTAAAGTATTGAAATATATTATGTGTGGTCTACATGAGAATTATCCAACTCAATTCCATGACTCCTCAATTAACTTAAATACTATGGTATGATTGATTCCTTGTCAATCATTGAAGTAGAATGATTAAATTATTTATGTATTGGGATTCAAGGATTATATTCATGAAGTATTTTCCCAATGGTATTTGGGCTATAAGAATCGTAAAACATCTAAAGATAATGCGAATTTTAATAGAATATTTGTCTCCATGTAAGATTAATTTAAGGTTTATATATTTAAATATGGTATTATATGCTTGAGGTTCGTCATAAGTTGAAATTATTAGACACCCTTTATTAGGTTCTATATGATGATATTTCATCAAGATTAATTATATTTTTAAAATAAATTTATGGAAATAAAACCCTTTGGTTTTTTGGAGGAAATCCTTTTTATGGATATATGATTAATGGTATTGGAAGGCTATTTAATTTATCCTATCTTTTATATTAATTTAATTATGGGTTTTACTAAATATTTTGAAAAAAATGGATAACTCACATGTTTGATGATGAGCTATTCTATCTAACAAGGTGGTGGGGATTGAAACCACAATCGAAAGGTGACAATGGTATATAGCATACCACTACACTATATAATCTATTAAATCTAGTTGGAAAATATAAAGAGATATATTTCTAAAAATTTATCTCAATGCTTAGAAATTCATTAAGTTAAGGCTAGGAGGAAATGATCTGAAAAGATTCAATAACCATTATCCATACCATGACAAAAATGGTATGACAACACCATTTCTTTTATTATCAAACACTCCAAAACATCTAAAGGAATAATTTTACATGCGTTATAGTTGATCATTATATAAATTCATAACTATTCATCTATATTAGAGAATATTTCTCTTGGGATAAGTTTCACAGGAAAAACATTAATGGAATGGTAAGGTTATATGGAGTACTACATTCAATTCCCTTTGATCAGGATCTGATGTTTACCTTAGATTATTAGAAAATTCATCCACATGATCTTGATATAGAGTTTAGTTTTAGCATTACGTATCATCCTGAGACAAATTTTCAATCAAAGAGAACAATTCAAAACCAATAGGATGGTATAATATATATTTATATGTATTTCAATGGTTTTTGTGATCAACACATTCCTGTAAGTTGATTTTTCTAGTCACAGTATCATTCAAATGAATGTTCAAGTGGATACTTATAAAATCTTTTATAGAAATAAGTATTGAACTAAAATATAAAATAATGATGTTACAAGAAGAAATATAATAGGATATAATCAATATGGAGATATGGAAGAGAAGGTAAAATCCATTCTATGACACCTAGGTTTGACTCGAATATTATATAAATTCTATATTGATAATCTTCGATGTGATATATAATTTTTGGTTGTTGATAGGATATTTATATGAATTCCTCTATAATAGAAAGGAGAGATAAATAAAACCAAGGTAAATTTTTCCATTTAAAATTCATCTTCATATTTAGACTATATATTATAAATTGGTAATTTTACTAAACCTATCCCAGGTTCATGATGTGTTCCATCTATCTCTCCCGAGGATGTATACACATGGTCCATCATATTTACTCAACTCAAATGGTGTACAAATATAGCATGATCATTCTTATACTAAATTACAAGTGGAGATTTCTAATCGATGTTGGAAAATTCTCTCAAAATTGAACACTCACATGTTCAAAATTTTAGGGCAAAGCCACCATCATGAAGATGGTTTTTGGGAACATGAGTATATAATGAGGCAGAAGTATCCTCAGTTGTTGGTATACAATAATGAATTTTGATGGATAAACCATTTTTAAGGGGGTTAAAATGTAATAACCAGAGATTTTATGAAATATTGTTTTCAAATTAAATTAAATTTTTGCATGGATTTCATGACCCCCAACGCCTAGTTTAGATTGTGTTACCTGCATCACATAGTTTAAATGAAACATGAAAAATATAAAAATATTATTATTTAATATGAAAATTATCACATAGCCACTAGAATGAAGTGTATGTGTAATATAAAATAAATTATGAAAATATTATGTACACGTGTATATAATATGAATTCATTGGTTACTAATTAATTGGAAAAGAAAATAATTACCGTCTGAAACAAATAAAATTATTTTTATGAAAAACTATATTTTTTTGAAACAAATTTTTTTGATAATTATATTAAAAAAATAATAAGTTATATTTATTTTAATTATATATATTTTTTATATTAAATAATATTTTTAACATTAATTTATATGTAATCTAGGTAGGAAATAAGATTAAATCCAATTTTAAGCTTAAAACGTTATTTTTATAAAAATTAGTTTAATCGAATTTGGTGAACTTATTTTTGAAATAATTTATAAAACTTTTGGAAAAATAAATTTAGAAATAAGGTTGATTTATTAAATATTCAAATAAAAATTTTATTAGGATGAATTTTTGAAAATATTTTAAAAAAATGTTGTTTAATAAATTGTTATAAATACTGATATTTAAATGGAAATTTACTATCTATTAAAATAATTTACAAATATAAACTATATTTTTGATTTTTATTAATTTAAAATTTGGTTAATTATAAATTCATTAATTCAATATATTTCATTAAAATCAATTAAATATAAAAAAACTTCATTAGTTTCTCTTCAAAAACCCGTATTCTTATCTCCTATATAGGATTAATTTTTAAATAAAACTTTTAAACTTATGTGTATGGAATTTTGAAAATTATATTTCTTATTTTTAATAATCATAATTTATATTATGTAATAATGAAAAATAAATTTTTGACCTAAAGGAATAGTAAAAGTTATAAAAACATATTTACCATGGTTAAGTTAAAAATTGTTTTACTTGGGGTTAAACAATAACATAATGGTTAAAATGACCATAGAACTTATAAAAAAACATTTATAGAGATATTGAGACCATATTTATTAAATTCATTAAAACGGTCTATTATTGGATCCTTGGGACATGAAGACAATAAGGGTGAAATTCATTCTTCAAAAAAATTACTAGTGTTCTAATAACCTCACTTATAAAAATACATCCCTTTTATTCCCTTCATTAAACCTTTAAAACCTTTTGGTTTAGCCAATAACTTCCCAAATAAATTCAAAATTACATACTTGCATCCTATATGACTTATTTGGGCCATAAATCCATCCCGGTAATGATTTTTGTGGAAACCTAAGAAGATATTGATAGAAGATGTAACATTCATCAGTGAGCATTTATGTTTTATTTCCACCTCCACCTCCATAAATTCTTATTATACCATGTTAAAATAATAAAATAAGAATATATCATACGAATTTATTTTATTATGGTATTTTTATAACCTAAAATCATCTCCACTTCCATTAATTGGTTTAAAAATCACCGTTCATTTTTACGAGGGAATACAACCTCACAAACCGATGTAATTATTTTTTTCCGTTAAAAATAAAAAAGATGGACATAATGATAGATTAATTATTAATAAATGATATTTACGATATTATTATGATTCTTTAATAATTACTTCACATAACCCTTTATAATTTTCTAGTTTTTGGAATACGACAATGACGATCATGTGTATGGTGGACTACCTACTTTTGAAGCGGTGTGATTTGTTAATGATTAACATGGAATATAATAAGGATATATAGATGTCATATTCCAGAAAAAATAATTATATTTCTAAAATATGTATCATTATAATTGTATAATACATCATTTTGTACCATTCCACTCACTAAAAATGATAACATCATTCGTGTACATGTTGACTGTCGCCCTCAAAAAGTGATGTGACCCACTCTTTTCATCACAAAAAAATATGGATGAAATTTACATGTATATTTAAATAAATAATATTTTATTTATGATATTATTTTAATTTTGGAGGGATAAATTATTACTTACCTTCTTATTATTAATTATAGTTGAAAAATGGAAACATTACCTACGTAATAGCATGGTCTTCCATCTCCATGATCGTAACATACATCATTTTTAAACATAATATTTCACGATGGATATTAATAGTATAATTTATTTATACATATGATAATTATTTTATGATTATTATTCTCTAGAAAATAGAACCATCATCAAGAGGAACAAAAATAACAAATCCAAATATATATGAAAAAAGCAGTTATTACCCGAAATGTGACTTTAACCTAAAATTATTAATAAATGGGTAATAGGATGGCATAATTAAATCATATATTATATGATATTAATATAATTTTGGTTCTATAAAAGATTCATAACAACATTATATTCATTAAATATGAGGTTCAAATGTGTAAAATGTACGTGAAGACTTAATGTAATAGATTTCTAGTCTCTCTTTTATTTCTGGGAGTAATATATCAATTCACCAAATGTTTCTTTTTTTAGATATATAAACATAAAATTTGGAATTTTATACAATTAATACGGTTATTTACATGATATTTAAATTTTAATTATTTTTTATAATTTATTAGAGATTACAATTCAATATATTACCAATGTGTTAAGGGGTTTTTATATCAATATGTCTTCTTTGATACATATATCATGTGATGAACCTACATGCTTTGATGAGGTTTATATAAAACCCTTTTTACATATATTATCAGGAATTTATTTAAACTAATGAATTTTTATTTTTCATTTAATTTTATTCTATTTTGGGTCTTTTGATTCAATGTTACCAAAGTGGAAAGGGTTTAATGATAAAATCTAATAATTTATCTACTTATTTGTGTTAAGGCTTTTGTAGATCAGATATTTTTCCCTATATATCAAGATAATCTTGAATTTTCATATAATATAGTTATTCATGGATATTAAATGGTTTCCCGTCACATTCCTCTATTAATATACTGAAGAGTTCAAAAATTATTCTTTATAAGAGTATTTCAATTTTTTGAACGAAAAATTGTTTTCTTCCAAAAAAGTATTTTATAATGAAATTTTTAAAAATGATTTAATATGATTGGAAATTAAAAAATTTACCATGTTATATATATAATAAAAATAAAATGACTCATAATTTTTATTTCAAAAATAATTCTTGTTTGATTTTTTCATAAAATTTTAATGGAATCATTATTTTAAAATGTATTCCAAGAACTAAATTCTTATCCTAATGACCATTAGATTCATCGAGGACGAATTCATAATTTGTTAAATATCTTTCTAAATAAAATGAATCAAATTATTTTTTTAAAATAAGTGTTTTTAAAATTATAATTTATATTTTCCTAAAACAAATGTTCAAATTATTTATCAATATCATTTCCCATATAAGATGATATCATTCGATTAAAAATATACTTTTCCCATGATATAAACCTAGGGTAATAGTATATTTGTTTCATTGAATGGGTTATCATTAAAAGATATTTATGAAACCCACATCTCTTCAATAGTTTATACCATGATATTAATTTCTTCAATACCACTTCTTCTCATGGGTTATGATACGATGAAATGATGAAATGATTAGGAAACTTGTATCTTTTCCATGATTATGATATGGTGAAATGTTTTTGAAACCCATTTCATTTCATGGGTTATGTAATTAAGAATGCTTATGATCTTGTGAAACCCAAAAATATAGTTCTCATTATGAGATGGGTGGGACCTATATCTCTCTCCAATGAATTGGGTAAATATAGATAACTCATGGGTAAATATATATTTTGTAAACTAGGTTACATGCACACAATGTTTTTTTCAACCTGATTTCATGTTAACAAATGTTATGCATGAACCCGATTAGATGATCAAAATTTTATGCATGAACCTAATTATGTGTTCACAATGTTATTTTTGAACCATGTTAGATATTCATAGTATTAAAAATGGACATTTGTTTCATCTCCATAATATTATGAATATACCTAGTTATATTAAAATAATTTTTTATGTGCCTGATTTCATCTCCTTAACTTATTGAGTGAACCTGTTTCTATTTAAACATGTACATAATGTTATAAGATTATGTGTATATGAAAAATATATGACTTATTCTAACATTATACTCTAATGGATCATGTTTATTCATTGCCTTAATATTTATGTCTTATGAACGACCAATATTTATTCCATGACTTAATATTGTAATCTTTGATATAAATGGTGTATTTTACAAATGTTATGATCATGTTGTCATACACATATGCTAATTTTTTTCTTATATGTCTCCCTTGTATACCATTACTGAGAATATGAGAAAAATAATTCTTATGATTCTTTCCTCGAGTTATATAGACAGGTTTGTGTATGGTTTATTTTTAAAGAGTACTAAATGGTAAAATCGCTATGGGATACATTAAAGATATTTAATGATTTAAGAATACTGTTTTCCATGTATCCAAGGCCCCTAAACTATTATGGTCCTTAGGTCTGTGTTTGTAAAATATATTAAATATTAATTTGTAATAACCATGTATGAAATAAATTAGTCACTATAAACCATTTTTAGTGGTACAACATGAATTATTATATTGTATATTTTTAAAATTTCCACAGATTTCCAATATTTTAATGATTAAAATAAAAATAATAAATTGATGATGTAATAGTTACCCATAGTTGTATGAAAATGAGATAACATGAAAATTGATTTCATTTTTATAATTAAAAATACCTATTAATTCCGAAATATCATTTGGTTTTATTTGATTAAATTACAATGATAAAACATTTCATTTCAATTCATGAAGATTTACCACTCAATGAGTATTCAATGATATATATAAATTAATAAGAAATGATACATGGGGTACTGGTTTCCATTGGATCAGATTGGAATCTAAGGTATACCTAAATATACATGATATGTATTCATTACTCTTTGAATATAGAGTTGATATTTTTTATCAATTATAATACATAGAAATATAGTTAATATTGAAGTAAAATTTATAAATTAAAATATTTGTCAACATTTTATTCAATGTATTTCATAAGTATGATATGAGGATCTATATGGAAAGTTGTTAGGAACTCTAACCTCTTGGAATAAAGTTGGAGATTGTGATATAATGAGTCTTGTGGTGATAAAAAATATTCATACATATATATTAAAAATTACTGGATGAATATTAATTATATTTTTTAATTGTCCATTCCAAAACCATAATGTTTTATTATCCTTAGAATCATGGATACATAAAAATGAGTTTAAGGGTATATGTACATGAGATAATTCTTTTCAAATCATACTAAATAATTCATAGATCATTATCAAGAGTAATGGTATAATTTATGGAATTTCATAAGAAAAAAATCATTAATGAATAAAATAACACGATCCATGAGAATTCAAATTTGCAATAACATTATCTCCTAAAAAAGTGGAATAAATTTTATAACGAACATAATCATTAAAAAGAAATCAAGTCTACCCACAATGAAATTTATTACATGTTATTATTATTCTAGAAACTAGTGCACCAAATTTTGGATTTTGATAACTTCTGGTGGGCTATCTTATATTCTTGGGATAACCTCATGCATACCCTCTTTTTGAATTGATATAATCTAATATGTACACATTGATCTAATTAATAAATATTTTCACTAAATTCATCACATAATCATAATCCATTGATATTTATTCCATAATATCGTGATAATTTGTATCTTCGTTATCATAGCTTGAATTATGGAAACGAAAATTAGTTTAATCAAGAATTAATTATCATTGTCAATAAACATATAATAAATTAATAATTTTGGGATTATAAAATCATATATCTAGTTAATCATAGGAATGGTAAGATGATGTTATCATTAATAAAAAATTATTATACAATATTATTGAAGCTCATCTTGAGGAAAATAACCTCTTCATTTTGAAAGGACATATTTAAAATCTAAAAATCATCAAAATATTTTGGAAAATATAATATTTGAATATTTACCTAAAAATATGTTATGGAATATTAAAATAATGTATTATTCATGATGGTGTGAAAAATAATTCATCTGATATATGTTAAAAATATGTTCTTCATAATATTTATAAAAAGAACATAATTTATAAAATGATAATAATATTCCATTTAAACCATTTTAGAAAAAATAAATATGTTAAAAAAATTATTAATCTAACCCTAGATAACCTTAAATATATTCTTGAAATATTTTTAAATAAAATATATATGTATAATTTAAATATTCTTTGATGAAAAGAAAATAAATGTTGATTATCCATAAAAATAATGTTTTCGGATTTAGAGTATTCATGTAGAGAAAAACTAATGGGAAAAATTAAATATCTATAAATTACCATTGAGTTATAAAATAATTATGATTTTTTGAGAGATATATTATTTAATTTCATCATAAAAAATTTATGAAAAAATATCCTGGTAAAAAATGTATTATAATGTGAAACCCTTATCAAAATTGAAAAATATAAATCAAAACCCCCACAAATGAAATTACATAAAATGAAACATTAAATAACTTGAATAAAAATAAATTATTGATAAAACATTCCAAATGGGTAGAGTATATGTATCACCTGGTGTCACAAAATAGCCTGAATACCTTGGTAACCTGATACCTGAGTAGATACTGACTTAACTAAAGGGCGTTCTAGATCCCCATATGTAGGATTATAGAAACTAAAATGATACAAAATAAAATAGGTAACAAAATTTCCATAAAAAACAAAATATAATGAATTATATCTATATTCAAAAAAATAAGAAGGGGTATAGTACCCAAAACCAAATAGGTATATTAAAAACTCATAATACAGTACATCATCAAAGTACTCAAGAGATAATAAGATAAACTCGGCATCCCAAAGGAAACATCAGCCCAACTCCAAAAATCAATAACCCGAGACTCCTCTAGGAGGCGCTTTACATTTGATCACACCAAGAAGAATAAAATCTTAAAATTCAAAAATAAAAAGGTATGGTTTGATATATAAATCCTGACAGGCTCTCACTAATTGTTCCATATAAAGATATCATAATAATAAATAAAATAATTATTTCAATTTTAAATAATAATGGGAATGGAAATAAAATTTCATATTAAAAAACACGCATTCATTTAAAATAATATAATCCTTTCCAACAATGTATTAATAACTTTTTTAGATAAACAGTTTATATAAATCATCTGTAATAAACAAAATAGTTTCAAAAAAATTGAATATTTATCAAATTAATAACAAAATTAACCATTTTAATCTTTCATGAGGTATGATTTCTCTAGGTCAAAGGATCCTCACACAATAATATTAGTGATTATGTAAAATATCACACATGACCCACAAGATCTGACCAAATTGGAATCATCAATACCCTATATATGACATGATCTCCCAACATATTTTTTATTATACTTTTCATAATCAATATATTGTAATAACATTAACATCATATCATTCTAGTCTCTGATAACCCTATAACTACCTGGAACACGTGTTCTCAATCATTCAATTTTAAAAGGGGAAATCATTTAATTTCTTAATCATGATTCATAGTTCAAATTCCCTATTGTGATTTTAAAAATTCCAATTCACTTTAAAAACAAAAAAAATTATCAATTAATTCCTATTATACATGAAAAAAAATCATTTGTTTTTTTCAATTCAATTTAATTCATTTTCTAAAATAGAATATCAAAACAATTTATATAATTCCATCAATTTCCAAAATACACGCCAAATTCTAATTCCATTAGAATTCGGTGTTTTTCACAAAATTAGAAACTTATTTTAATCAAAAATTCAATTTCATATTGAATTTTATGTCCAAAAATCTGTTAAATGAAATATAAATCAAATCAACAAAATCAAGATCCAATTATATGGAAGAACTCAAATAGAACCACCTACCTTTATTCATGTTATCAAAACTCAACACTTGTTGTTATATTTTACAACAATGAACAATGGTAATGAAGATCATGAAATCCTACCAGTATTAAAGATCCAAAACAATGGATTTTTGATCTATGAAACATGTGATGATCTAAAAAACCCTATAGAGGAAAGAAAAGGAGAGAATGAGAGAAAGAGTGGAGGGAGAAACACTTACTAGAGAGGGATCAAACGAGATCCACCATGCATAAATCCACAATGTAATGGGTTTTTAGAAGAAAAAATAGGGTTCTTTAGTGTCTCAAAGACACAGGAATTAAATCTACATTGAGTTAGTTTCGATTGAGGGGTAAAAATATTTTTATAATGATTAAAAGTTTTTTTTGAAACAAAAAGTAACATCTGTATGGTTTGTTATGAAGGGTTGAATGATTAGAGAACTATACACCCTTAAAATTCACCCCTAAAATATGGATCATATTTGTTACTAGGTAGTTATATATTTTTTCAAATAATTTGCCAACCATGAAAACTCCACTGTCTATGGTTTCACAGTTTTCATGTGGTTGGTGCGCAGTTTGAAAAAATCGTGTTCCAACCATTCACATCCTAGAAAAATCCAAAATTTTCAAATTTCCTCCTAAAACAACCTCATTCCATCCCACCCAAATCATGATAAAAAAACAAGGTCACAATCTACCTAAAAAATAGTAACATGATATTAATAACTCACCTCTATAGAAATGTTTTGTCCCAATAAGTCCTGTTAATAAATTTCCATATCACAATGATGAGTTCATTTCCATAACATCAGTTATTCCCTCAATAATGCCTTGTGGGAATTGGAATTATAATGTTATATCACATAGACCCATGGTATTGGCATACCATTATGTAACATTAAATCAAAATCAACAATCCTGAATTGATTCTCAGTCAAAAAAATAAGGCTCCACATTGAGATAAATCTAACTCAGAAAAGGGATGGATCAGAAATATACGTTCATAGCTATGATTCATGAAGCAAATTATGTATCAATTTCAAATATGAGGTAAATTATAAAGGATAAGACACTTTTCTAACCTTCTCAACAACCTCAAAATTTCACAAAAAACAAAGAGAAAGATTCAGTTTTCCCCCAAGCCATCGATGCCCTAAAGATACTGAAACATTCATGAACACCTAGTCACCAAATAATAACTCCAGTTTTATATGAATATTATTGGAATAAAATTTATACCATCTATTGCATGTTAATAACCGTTTATTAATCAACTGAATCTATACTATCATCTCTTAAACCAATCTTGGTCCAACCAAGTAACATTCTTTGATCACTGACGAACATAGTAGAGATTTACAAGGACTTCCGAAAAAGGACTCAAATGTGAACATAATAATAATAAACCGGTAACTTTGTTATAATAAATCTCAACCAGCACCAAATTTTCATCCCAGGATCCACCAAAGTCAAGAATAAAGGCACATAAAATATCCTCACAAATCTGTGTGTCCCACTCTTTCTCTCAATATTTATACGGATTGTATGGTGTACTCAAATAAAATTCTTTTCTCAATGCAACCAAGAAGACTCTAAAAAATAAATAAGTAAAACTGGGATCTCTATAAGAGGCTATAACAGATTGAAATCTGTGAAAACAAAAAATCTCCCTCACATAGAGATTTCATATATCATCAACTTTTGTTTTATTGTGAAAAGGTATAATGTGAGATGATTTCGTTAGTCTCTCAATCAAAACCCATATTAAATTATTATTTATATTAGAACATGGAATCCCAACCACAATGTCCATAAAAAATATCATCCCAATTCATAGTCAGCATTGGTTGTTGCTAAAGCAAACAAGAATAATTCGGATTCCCCCCCTTGAATTCTTTGCAAGTATAGCAACGAAATTCAAATTTATCAATGTATCATTTAATACTTGGATTCCAGAATCGTCACCACATGTCATAGAACATATTTCTAGTTCATTGGTGAACTTATCAATTGGAATTATGGAAATTCACAATCATATATTTTCCCATAGATTATAGCATAAAAAAGGACTTTAAAAATATAGAACACCCTCTATATAGAGAGACCAATTAGAAATGGTATCATAATAATAATGATATTACTTAATGATATATAACTCATCATCGATATAGTGATCCTGATGTATATTATAAAGAAGAGAAGACTATAATTAAACATTGTCTTATACAAGCTTAGACAATGTTTTAGGAACTCCTATTTGAAATTGTTCGAAAGGATCCCTCAAGTTTCACTCTACTGATGATTCCACCATAACCATTGTCAAAAGTTTCTTTCCCAATAATTAGAAAAGTATATCCCTTTCCTCAAGGTATTGGTGAGGTAGAAATAAAAATATAATCAATACTAAACCTAATCGAATTGGTAGAGTTAAATTATTTTTTGAGAATATATAACTCAATATATTGTGGTCAGAATAGATTCTAAACCATTCTCTAAAAATTTAATTCTTCCAAGTGTTAACTTCATGCATCACAACTATGATTTCATTGTTATTTTTTACATAATTATTCTCATATGTCTTACGATGCATTGAACCATATGTGAATACATGGTCACCCTTCATAATTACACAACCCAAACCAGAACATGATGTGACAGAGAAGACCATATAGTCATTCCCAGCCTCTATAATAGTCAACACCATTGCGGAAGTAAATATATGTTTCATCTCAAAATTTTGATTGGACATTTATCATCCCATTAAATGTTTACTCACTTGCAAGTGATATCCTTCTTCAGAGAGTCCAAATTGAAGAAATCATTTATGAACCAGTGATAATACCCCACTAAACCCAAGAATCATTGAATCTTGAAAATATTACTTTTTCAATCCCATGTCATAACAGCTTTAACCTTCTTAGGATCAATTGAAATACCATTTCTCACACCACATGTCCCAAAAAATTCACTTAATTATTCTAGAATTAAAATTTTGATATATTGGAATAGAGTCACTCTTCTCCCAATAATTCCATATCCTCTCTTAGATGACGCCCATGATCCTCCTCGATCATAGAGAAAACTAGGATTTCATCCCCAAATACCACCGAGAATGTATCAAGAAACATTGGGAAAATACTCTTAATCAAACCCATAAAGAATTTAGGGGCATTGGTTAGACCAATCAGCCTAAAAAGATACTCATAATTGATATAAAAGTTCTATAAGGAATTTTTCTGAATGATAGATTATTTTATTCTCAACCGGTGATAACCAAATCAAAGATCAATCTTTGGAAACCACTTCTCCCATTTTATCTAGTCAAATAGATCATAAATCATGTATTAAAGATACATGTTCTTTATCATAAATATATTTATTTTTTGATAACAAACACATAAGTGAAGTGTTCCACCATATTTATTAGAAACGAGAATATGTGCCACTCTAAGCTACCCACACGGACATATATGTCCTTTCCCTAATAGTTCATCCAATTGGGTTTTTGAATATTTCTTATTATCAAGTGCAATGATGTAAGATGTTATAGTTATCATATGATTATATAAAACTAAATAAATATAGAAATCAATGTCCCTTAAAGGTGAAATCCCAAATAATTTATAATGAACACATTAGGAAACTCAAAGACAATAGAAGGAAGATCATCCTTCAATTATTCTCTCTCTAAATCAAAAGAAAACTATTATATTAATTTCCCCAAAACTGGATAACAAATATCATCTATACACTTCATAAGGTCCCATTATACCTAAAATATATGTAACACCCCATCGGGTGTTGTTAAAGAGAACCATCATTGATAGCCATCAATTTAGGACTTATTATCAATAGGAAAATCAATCCCAAAAATGACCTTAAGAGGTTTCATGATGAGAACAAGAAAATCCCAACCAAGCTGAATCTCAAATAATGAGAAGATGCAAGTATTAAAATGAATACACTTATCTTTATTTATTCTTATTGGTGTGGTTATATCCATCACACAAGGTAAAATCATTATACGAATATTTACTATATACACAATACAATTAAATATAAATAAATGAGATACACTAGTATCAAAAAAATATGTCACTAAAGATGATGCTTAATTTATGACACCCCCACATTCACTAGACCTATATCAACTTCCTCTAGAGACTCTACTACTTCCTCAAGATGTTCCATTATAGAATCTTGTGCTTGGAAATTATTATATCTGAAATCATTTTATTTTATCATAGTACTTTTTGGTACTGATGATCATGTCTCACTGTGCAGAGTAAGGAAAATATAATATAACTTCAGAAAATTACATGATCATCCATAGAAACCACATATCTTGGATGTCTTATTGAAAACATATTTGTAATGGTTAGGTATTCTACACTGGAATCAATTCAAAGGACCTCTTCGAAACATTGTTGGGGGGTTTAAAAGAACACTTCTATAAAAAAACCACTAAACAAATCTTTCTTTATATTTACCTTAATGAATCTCAAAGAACTACTACTGGGTGAAAATGAACTCCCATCAAACATAAAATACCAGCCTAGTCTAGCTAGACCATCAATTCATTATGTAGAACATTAGTATAAGCAGTGATCTTCAACATGAAAAACTATTAAAATATATCATATTGAAGTCCCATCATAACCCTTCGAGTCTTCATACTTTTATTTAATATAATATCAGTTTAAAATTGAACTTGTTCGATGAATCAATTCATATATTCTATAATGGTATTCTAATCCTTATAAACATTGAAAAAATCAATAGCCTTTGCTGACACATTAGGATTTGGAGATTACTGGTTGGATAACATAACATTAAAGTCATTACACTCTAATTACATTAAGGTGGAACATTTCACCTTAATCGAATCATAAGTTTCCAAGATGTAAAAAAAAATCAATCATTCACAACCAATATATAACCTCTTAAGGATTTTTATATCATGATATTTTCTGTGGGTTTTAATGAAGGAAATCCTGATCAATATTCTAGAATTAATTCTTCAAAGGATCGACCAAAAGATCTTAAATGGGAATGGGTGCATGTGCCTATCCTAGAGCATGGATAGTATGCATAATAACATCAACCAGATTCTGTCCCATGTGAAGATTTTCTCATTGTGGTTCATCAGTTACTTCTAGATCCTTTTCACATGTCACCTTTCTAGAATTATTCTATAAAACTTATGAAAACATTATTGAAGTTTCAATAATATTACTCAGATCAATATTCAAACTAGAGAAATAGGGAAATTAATCACATCACATAAGTAAATAAGATTTTGATTTCAACATATGCAAATATAATATAGGGAAAAGACTCAAATTATTCCTCAATACACATTCCCCTAACTACACATGGTGACTTAAGTCTCATTACATTGAGATATTTCTTGGAACTAACTCATAACTACCTCTGATGTCTCAAAATGATCTCAAATTGCCTAATGAAATCAAGGAAATATGTTTAACCTATATCCTTTAATATCAGTTTTTAACAAACCATTTCATATACCCTCATAAAATGATACCCAACCTGATACTAACATATCCAGAAGTGCATTATTTAACCCCATATTCTGTAAACTTTCATTAACATCATTAAACATAAATGATGGAATGAATTTTTGAAAAAAGGGTGGAAGATAATGATACATATTAGTATACTAAAAACATAAAACATAGATAGTTTCTGAAACCAAATATGTATATCAAAAACCAAAAAAACAACACATCATATAAGTAATCAATAGCAGACAATATAATCTCTACACCCCAAAGGGGACATCACACCAGGCCCAAGCGGTTAAGAACATCCACCTCCACCAAGATGTGATTTTCATTTTCTTGGACTTGGCCGAATAAAATCTATAAACACCAAATGGAATGTGTAAGGGGAATTTTATAAATCCTTGTAGGTTATCACCAAGTGTTCCAAAAAATCCATAATAATAAACCAAATCATTATTTTAATTTAAAAAAATACATGGTGATACAATTTCATATTTAAAACAAACCATGATTTCATTTTAAATGATGTAAACATTTTAGAAAATGGATTAATAAATACCTTGTATAAAATAGTTTACATAAATAAACTACCATGAATAAAATAGTTTCATAATCAATGGAAAATTTATATCAAAATAATCACAAAAATAACCATTGTTATATTCCATATGGTATGATAGTTCACGATCATATGATCCTCACACTCTCATATTAGTGATTATAGAAATGTGTATAGACATCCCTTAGTCTCATATTAAATACTACTCATAAACACTGCATCTAGGATATGACACACCTAACTAGGTTTTGGTTGGGGGTTTCATTGTTAATCAGTTGTTAGGGAATTACCATCCCAATGTGCTTTTCCCAAATAAACCACTAACTACCTAGGTTCATATAATCTAAATCCATCAATTCCAAAGGGCTAAATAAATAAATTTATCAATAATCATTTATATAACAATTTCATTATTTTTCTTTTCAAAACACCAATTCACATTCAAAACAAAATTATGTTTTTTTAAACTTTTAATGAATTTTTAAAATTAAACCAATCCTTGGTTTTTATCATTTAAATTTAATTTAATTTCTAAAAATTAATTTTCATATTTCGTCAATTTCCAAAACACACCCCAAATTATAATTTCATTATAATTTGGGTTTTTTTCTAATATTATAGGCCAAATCAGATCCGAAATTCCAATTCTTCGTGATTTTTTCATATATCAACTGAAACTGATTTCCATAAAATCAAGAATTAATTATATAGTACAAATAAAGAAGAACCACCATCCATTACTCCAGGTATCAAAACTGAACAACTACAGTGGGAGAGAGAGCATGGTGGAGAGAGAATGAGAGGAGGAAGAATTATAGGGAATGTATCAAATGAAATCCACAACACTTATGTCAATATACTAATGGGTTTTGAGGAGCCAAAAAGGTTATTGAGTGGCTATAAGATTGAGTAATTCACTCTTGGTCAAGATCGGGTCAATCAGGGGATAAAAAAAGAGTTTTTAATATTATAAAAACACTATATATAATAAAAAATAACCTTTTACATGGTTTTTTGTGAAGGTCCGCATGGTTAGACAAACTGTGCACCAATCATGAAAACCCCTATTATCCAAGGTTGTACAGTTTCCACTAGGTGGGTTCAAAATTCTGGAAAATCATGCTCAAACTATGAAATGCCCAAAAACATCTAAAAAATTTATCTTTCCCAAAAAATATCCCAAGAAAAACCCCAACCAAATAATGATAAAAAAAGTATAGTTCATGAGTATGTCAAAACCAGTAAGTGCATGTTGCAACATGAAATTTTATGATATAATTATTTTTAATTAAATTAAACCACTTCAATAGCATGTGATACACACAACCCTAATGATAAATGAACTATAACATAACATTCTATTTTATACAATATATTACTTAGTCGGATATGAATATGAATATATTAATTATGAAAAGTATATGATTTACGCATGTATAAATAAATTAATTTGTTATTAATTAATTATAAATTAAAAGTCTAAAAATAATTTTAATGTAAAAGAAATGTTTTTCTACAAAACTAATATTATTTTTGAAATAATATTTCATATTAATATGTTATTTTAATAACTGTTGGTTTATAATACTGCTAAAATTAATATATTATATATTCAATCAAATTTTTTATCATTCATCTAGTATTTTTTATATGCATTGAACAATAATAAATCAAGTCTTATTATTAAAACAATAAATTTTTAAAAGTGCTTTGATTTGGTTTTTCACAATTAAATTAAGGAAAAACATTACCTATCATTGAAAATTTATTTATAAAAATGATCGTAATTTTTTTATTAAACATTTAAAAAAAAATTGAATGAAATTTTTATGTTTTTTGGGGAAAAAATTCCATGAGTAATGAAAAATAATTATTTAAAAAATTATTTTCTTTTGAAGCATGTTAAAAATATTATTGTTTTTAAATGTATTAAAAGAAAAATTAATTCATTAATATTATTATTAATCTAATTTAAGTTATTGAAATATATTTTATATAGAGTTTTTAAATAACAAAATTTTATACTTAATAAAATTTTATCTCTATAGACCAACATTTAATCATGATTAAGGGTTTCATTTTTATTTAAATTAATCCAATTATATGAAATCAATTTTATAAATTAGATTCCATGTTTTTTTAATTTGAATTAAAATGGGACATGTCATGTCTGATCATCTCTATAGTAAATGATACTTTTAGTTCATCGAATAATTGAAAAAAAATTCTCTACATCATGCTTTGTGAACTAGAGTCTTGATATTGACGTAAATACCAGCCAACCAAGGAATTATGTGTAATTTTTTAAGAGATTGTCTGAAGTAGAGGTATAGTTCTTAACCATGTATTTTAATTTTATTTCATAATATACCACCATAAACACTTATAAAACTATGATAGAATATAAACTACAATATATTACATATACTAATATATTATTATGATAATATAATAACTTATATCCATCCCTTATTCCATCAAACAGGAAATGAAATCATTGATCTTGTGTGTTGTGAACTACTGCCTTGTGAACCATTGCCATTCCTTTTTCATCAATTTCACTCATGGATGTATATAATTTATGATTTAATGTATAAATATGATATTTATTAAATAATTATATCTCTTCAAATATAATATTACATATACCCTCTTACATTACAATATGTTTGAAAATGATAATATCCCCCATGCGTATATGAGGACTGCCGCCTCCGGTAAGTGATGTGATATATTTTTCATTTTATTTTGAATTGGATGGTGACATAGAATATTTATTGAATATATATTATATACATGATATAATAATTATTATATATATGTTAATTATTTACCTTTATTAATTTCCATTAATCGAAAAAATCGAAACAACGTTCATGTGTATGTATGACCTACCATCTCCCAAGATGATGTAATTCATTAGTCAATATATATCATTAATAGAACATAATAAATATATATATAATGAATATAAATTATATTTATTTTATTATTAACATTTTTATACCTTGAAACCATGATCAATGTAAAAGGACTGAAATTAAAGAATCAAAATAAACCTGAAAACAAAGCACTAATTATCGAAAAAGGAATTTGAAAAATTAATTTCATAAAAACAAGTGATAATTATTTTAATTAAATAATACATGGAATGATATATATGATTATCATTAAATAATATATTTATAACAATTATATATTTTTTATACAATAGGTTCAAATACATACAATGGATGTTGGATTTGACGTAATGGTTTACATCATAATCTCATAACTTTTTAGAATTGATAATATTTAGGACTCAATAAGGGGAAATTATTTTTTAATTTTTAATTTAATATCTAACTCTATATAATAATATGAAATACGATTTTCCATTTAATTTTTTCTGTTTTATTCCTATATAAAATAAAAAATTGTTTTTGAGGAAAGACAACATTATTCTCTATTCGTTTGGGAATCGTTATATTACATGTCAATATTGTACCTAATGGGTATAAAAGTTTGTTATATTGAAATAAAAAATATATTTATTAAAGTAATTTTTTCACATTATGATGTTTTATAAAACTATTTTAAAGGATTAATCTTTTAATTTTTTGAACAATGTAGTTTTTTTCCTTTTTATAACATTTTTGAATGAATGTTTCATTAATTTTTTTGGCAATTATTGAATTACCTAAACTCATGAACAATAATTTATTTTATGAATAAAATATACTTTTAAATTTTTCTTTCAAAAAAATTCATTAATATTTGGATATTTTTTTAGACATTAAATAAGTGATTACAAAGTTAAATAGATATTTTCATTTTGAACTTTTTCAGCGATCCTTTTAAAGTATATTCAATTATGTAAAAATTCATTGGTGAACATTATTCCACACTAGGGATGTCATATTTTTCTAACATTACCCATAATAATTTGGATGGATTTTGAATATATTTATTAATTTTTAAATATGAATATATTAATATATTGGGGAAATTCAAAAAAATTTCATGTGGTAGTTTTTAAATAGGAATGTATAAGTTGATTATTATTCACGCCATTTCAATGATTATTGTATTGGACATAATATGTGATTGGAGGGGACCAATATAGGCCTTGGAGGAATATATACGTTTCATGAGATATTTTTGGGTTATTTGGAAACTTTTTTACCCATTTATGTGTGAGGTATTAACACAAGGACTTGATCATAAGTTTATGATGTCCAATATTATGAAATCAATCATTAGTAAACTAGTTATTATTATCAATGTGATTATTTATGTTGGAATATTTTCCAGGGATTTATTCCCATATTTATGGTATTATATATATGTAATATTTTTTTATTATATATCTAGGATATTTTATTTATATTTTATTTTCTATTTTTGGATTTTGTTCTATGCATACCCTTTTTGAGTATCTGAGATCAACCCATTATTAGGTATAATTTCCATGGGATTCTAGTAAGTGTGTTATGAGTTATATATAAGTATATTATAAATGTAATGATAGTTTTCTAAAAGAAAATAGAATGTTTTATTTGAGGTTTCAATTATAAGGTTTGATTTCAAGACTGTATCAAGTTTTACAAGACTACTAAACAATTTGGTCCATCGAGATGTGATCTCTATATCTGTAGAAAATGTAATAACATAAAATTTAATTTTGGAAACTATTTATGGAGTAATTGTTATTATTATCATATAATATCTAGTATATACCTTGGGATCTATATTGGGGAATCCATAGATTAAAAATATAATCCAATAAATCACTTTTAGGATATATCTATGTATAGGATAACAATTTAATGTTTTATGTAAGGTATATATTCTATGTTTCTTATAAAAATCATTTATTTCTATATAATTCATATGGATGTGGTTTTGGGATAGATTCATCTATGGGTGGTAACTCCAAAATTATTTTTTTGAGTATATCTAGGATAATATTTTAGTGCATGGTGAATGTACCCTTAATATAGAGCTAGGATGACATGCCTAAGGGATATGAAAGGGTTAATTGACATTTTATTTACAAACCATTATGAAGTATTTCAACATATTTTGTTGATTTTCTATTATCTCCATAGAAACCTAGTGTATGATTATAAAGCTATCTATAAATACATCTATCAATTTATTTTATTTTTTAACTTGTTTTTGAATTTCACATTTTTTTCATAATGTTATGATTAAATATAATTTATTCCATTGTTTAGAAATAAAACTAAGAATATAGATAGACATCTTTAAAAATGAACATAATCTATTTTTGTATTTCCCTCTTATGAAAGATAATGGAGATGTTGTTGGAGCTACATTTAGATATGGAAAATTCAAAACTATATTTGTTGAACTTATATGGGTTATAAACAATAATAATTGCATGTATAGATAATTCAAATGATATAAAATACTTTTTAATGATTTTATAAATCTTTCTGTGTCATAAAAATAAATCATTTAGAGGGTCAAAAATTTATTTCATACAGAGAAATGAATATTATACATAGAGAATATGTTCCTCTCTCTAAGAATTAACAATTGGGAAAAAATTCATGTTATTTTATCATATATTAGGATAAAAAAATTATTGTTTTTTGCTGATTCAAATCACAAAGGATGATGAGGAAATAACATGTCTTCTTTAAAAAATATTTTCCCCTGTAGAAAAAAAGATATAGAGAGATAAAAATTGTATGTATAATAAAATGTGAAAATGAAAATATTTATAAGTATAAGGGCCAAATTTTAAAGAAATTAAGAAATTTTGTAGCCTATTTACGTAATAGATATAGTAATATATATAATTACATTCATGGTATAAATACAATTCTTTGATGAGAATATGTCTCTAAAATTATCTCATCATACAAGGACATTTTATCATTTACTACAATGACAGGTTATAAATTATACATGGATTATAAATTTTATGGAAAGAATGAAATGAAAATAGAAGTAGATAAGTCTAGAAAAGAAAATACAAAGAATGGTTATATTATAAATGTATCATTTCCAAATTCTAATAAATGTTGTATGAAACACCATAGAATATAATTTCATAGAATGGGAGTTTTATTCATGTGTGGAAAGAAAGGACAACAATATCATTATTGAAATGAAAAAAAGAAACTTTTAATATTAAATGCATTAGATAGAAGGATATCGTTCACAATGAAAATTACTTTTCAATTAATTATGTGAATTTCCTCTGGGAAATTCAATGGGGTAATGGAAAAGATAATGTGATCGCAACAATTATCAAAAATCTTCATAGAGATATGGTGGAATTTATGTTATTAATATCCATAGATTTATCTATTTAAATATTTTATTCTAGATCTTGACACTCATTAATATATTCCATTAATTCTACTAAATTATATATTTTTCTATCACCTTAATAAATGGATAATTAGTCCATACTAATAGTTTATGTCCCACTACAAAAAGTATTTGTCAATAGATTTCCATTATTAATCTTATATGAGCCTATTTTTGGAACATATTATTATACCAATTGTTGATTTTGATATAATCCATAGTATGGTATGGTGCTAAGAATATATTGAAAACTTAATTGTAAAGATATTGAAATTATAAAATGTGATTAATGAAATGTTTTGGTCGGATAATATAAAGCCCAAAATTATTGATTTTTTATCAGGATGTTTGGATTTAAAATAGGTGAAGGAAAAGAGATAGTATCCAATAGGATTCAAGAAACATCTACCAATTCCTATGGAAAAAATGGATTCCATTACTATATAATTTTTTATTGGGTAACAAATGAATCCTATAATGAATGATATAATATGGGTTATTGATGATCTCCTCACCAAATCTACATACTTACACACTATAAGGGAATATTTACCTCTTTGATGACTTATATTATTCTATATTAGGGATTTTGTAAGACTTCATGGTGCGCCTCATTCTATTGTATCTGATTGTGATCCATGATTTAGATCGATATTTTAGAAATCCTTCAAAAGGATTTTAATACCGAGAAGTATTTAATCACTAATTATTTACTTCAAACCAAAAAATATCTCAATAGTACTATTCAAACTTTATAATATTTTATAATTTATTTCTCATTATACTTTTCGGGTATGTGGAATAAATATTTTCATTTGGTGGAGTTTTGAAAATAAAAATACCTTCCATTCATGTATTCAAATGGTGAGGTAAAATTTAATATATGAAATGAGATTTTCCACTCAAAAATGGTTGGATGAATTTAGTGAAAAGAAAAATGTATGAACAGACCTTACTAAGGAGACTAGAGTAATGGTACAGAATATTCACACCCATATCATAGAAAATCAGCACTGGAAAAATAGGTATATTAATAACCAAAGGAATGGTTTGGAATTTAAAGAGGGAGATCATGTTTTCATGAAACAATAATCCTAGAATGATGTTATAAGGTTATATAAGAAATTGAAATCGATCCCCATGTATATCGGAATTATTAACATCCTAGAAATCATTTTATTTTGGGGTTATCATTTTTCAATGCAACCTTGTAACTCTAAAGTACATGACATTTTGTATATAGCATTGTTAAATAAGTACTTACCAGACCCAACAGATGTGCTCAAAAATTATAAAATATAATTGGTACTGGATCAATCATACAGTGAAAAGCCTATACAAGCAATCCGAACTATATAACAACTCTTAAGGAATTATTTTTATTTTTTGGTAAATTTACTTTAGTGGAATCAAAATGTAGAAGTGAAAACATGGTAACCTGAAGAAATAACGATATTGGACTACCCATATATGTTACTGAGTTGATATTCAAGAAATATCAATGTTAAAAAAATTATGGAGGGAAGAATATAACTATTAAAACACAGGTTATGATAAAATAAATAATTTTCATTATTTTTAATATGAATTATAAATTTATATTAGTTATTGAATGAATATAGATTTAATTATTTTTAAATCAAAAAGGAAATATATTAACTCTACTATTTTTTAGAGGGTTTTATTTAAAATATTAAATTATAAATTTTATTATAAAAATTTGAAACAAAAATGAATAATTTTTTTTTAAATCTGCATGTCAAATTTATCTTAGGGTGTATTTTATATATTTTTCATAAAAAATTACTTTTTTTTAATAGTGAAATATTCTAATTTTTGTAAAAATATATTTTCATTTTAATAAATTAAGTGATATTTTATTATAAATATGATTTGAATATGATTTCAAGAGACTTAATTATTATTTATTTATATTTAACAAACTTAATTACTTTTGAATCAACATTAAATTTCATTTAGTATAATTTTATTTTTTGATTTACAAATGGGGTTTTATAAAAATATTCATTGAATAAAATTCCACCATTAAAATTTATAAAAATAATCTCTCATAATGAATGTTTCATAAGTAATTTGTATTTTATATATCACTAAATATAAAGTTTTTCATAAGGTTTTCATTATATGGAAGAGAGATAATATAAAACTATCTTTTCTTAAAATTAATCTTCATAAAATCATGTTGTATATCCTCTTCTACAAGATTAATATTAAAATATATTTTTACACTAATATGAATTGAATTTTGAAAAATAGATTCCATATTAGGAGTCACAATAATTTATAATCTTTAACAATGTCAAATTCATTTTTTTCAATTTAATTAGTCAAGTCAATTAGAATGATTTATAATGATTAAAGTAAAAACAAGTTTTCTAAGTGGATGAACATGGAATATAATATGTAAATATGAATCAACACATGTATAAAACCCATTTACTAGAAATATTTCGTCCATATCCCATATATGGTCTAAAATAGAACAATATTTTGGCCTGATGGCTTGATAAAAAATGAGCTAGGAGTTCACTATTTCCAAAAATTACAAGCACACCACTAAAAACCCTTATAAAAAGAAACCCCCTCTTCCCCTATCTTCACACCATCAAAACTAGTTGGTTTAGCCAATACATTCAAAAATAAATTTTACACAACTGTCCTATAATCCTAAAATCCTTATATTTGGAGTAAATGAAAACATGGATGGCCTTTGTTTCAAACCATAAACTGATACCCATAGACGAGGTAACAATCATAAATAAACATTTTTGTTTTATTTATTTAGAAAACCCATTCAATTATTCCTAAGAAATGACATAATAACATCAATATAATCCATTTATTCATATTTTTTATGTTTCGTTAAACTAATTAAACATAAAATTCCATAAAATGGGTTATGAAATCATCATTCATGTGTATGATGGACAACTCCATCCTGAAACATTGTCATCTGTTTTTTCACTAACTCGTCTTATAGTTGGGTAATATGATGGAAATAAAAAACATAAATTATATTTATGACACATATATTCCTATGTAGTCATTCTATCATAAATACCATATTATACATATATACACAAGTGATACGATAACATCACATGCATGTACGACAGACTACCGCCCCACTAAGTGATGTTGTTCATTTACACTAATGAATTATGTGGAAGATAATATCTGTAGAAAAAATAAATATATAAGCTTTATATGAAATTTTTGTGATTTTATTGGAATATTTATCGATTTTTAAATATAATATTTCATTTTATTTTTAACTTTTCAGTTATCGTAAAAACTAATAGCGTCTTTCATGGATGTGTGGACTATCGCCTCTTCCAGTAGATGCAATTTTTTTAGCCACCACATCACAATAATTATTTATATAAGTATATATTATTTTTAACATGTTTTTTCTTAAATATTTATCAATCTGTAAAGATTAAATTTTACCTACCATCTTTCCATAAGTATCATTGAAAAATTTAAACATTACTCGTGCGTACGTACAACCTACCATCTCCATGATCGTAACATTAGTTCATTTTTCATAACCATTATCCCTGATTCGGAATAAAAGAATAATTGGGATATAAATAAGATAAATATTTTTTTTATTATTATTCATGATATGTTTAAATAATGAAATCTTTGAACATATTCTACCTACTAAAACCATTTTTTACACATACACTAAATATGGTCAAAAGATCCCACTTAATCTTAATTGATTATGTAATTTCACATAAAATGTTAAAAAAATATAATTAATAAAAAACTCTAAAATTTTTCTCAAGAAATTAAATAATTAACATAAGTTCATTATTCAGGAAGACAAAGATAGATATGACAGTTGGACTCAAGGTAAGGTACTTTGTATCAATTTCATTTTGTTGGGGAATATCATGATGTTATGTACCTTTATTATTTTATAAGGTTTATATAAAGACCCATTATCATGTTATATCATGAATTTATTAAATATTGTCATATTTTATGTTTTCAAAATATTATTATTTCATGGGTTCTAATATTTAATTATTTTCAACGTGATAAGGATCTCTTATTCTAAATTAATCATCTTTTAATATTTTCCTTCAAAATATCATTATCATCCATTTTGATGTTTAAAAATGATTTTTGAAATATTTAATATGGACATAAAGTATTTATAAATTTTAATTTATGTCTCCTTTAAATTAGGTAAAATTATTTCAAAAGATATATTTTTAATTATTTTAAATGGAACAGTAACAATGACTTTTCCTAGTGTTCTGACTATCATTCAATTTCTATAATGTCTTTTCTTGGTCACATGTATTGTTCAAAAGAAAAAACCTAATTTGTTTGGGTATTTTAGTTATTGAAAATGTATTTATAATAAAATTGGTATTTTTATATCGTAATGTGGTTTTCATAAGATTATATATGACTTTTTCAAATGATTAAATGTTTCTTTCATGTTGTAGTTATCAGAAATTATTTCTGTTGGGTGTTCCAAGATAGTACCATGTGAGAGGATTATTTTTTAAATAGTTGGTGCACCTATGTAGTTCTTCAATTAATTATGTAATTATTATGTTCTGAAATTATTTATTATGTTAATTGGTCATATGGTTATTCAAATTCTTATGCATTCTGTGAGGGTTCTGTAAGGGATCTATGAGATGTTCTCCCATGGTACCTACATGAATATTATATTCTTACTAATGATTTTAAATGTAAATAAGTATTTTTTAAAAACTTATCATAAATAATCTTTAAAAGGAATGATATTTCCCTTTATGGGTAAAAAGCTGTGTTTTCAAGAATTGGTTTTTAAGGGCCTTCATGATTTTCAAAAGAATAATTTTTTTTTCTTTTTATATCTCTTAATGATATTATTGAGGTCATCCCATGTTTCTAAAATGATTTCGATTGATTTTATGTGTGGTTTACGGAATGGAAGAGGTCATGTTGAACATTGTGATGAGTTTTCACGAAAAGAGATCATGTTTTATTTTTGTAGTTTTATATGATGGGAAAATGGATAATAACCAGAAGTGTCCACTTTTTATTTAATACTTCTTTTATATATGAGTTATGATGTATTTATATAAAACATTAATACTAAATTGACCATCAAATGTGAAAGAAAGAATTGTTTAATTAAAACTCAATATAATGTAATGTATAATTCTGAGTCATTATAGTTGGTATTAGCGGTTAGTTTTAGATAAATTTAAAGGTTATGATAAATATAAAAGAATCTCCATGAATTATATTCCCTTATGGAAATGTTAAATTAAAGTAGCATATAATTATTACCATGTTTCTTGATCTAAATTATTTCTTTTCAAAATGGTTTTCCATAGAGGAAATAGTTATGCTATTGTAAAAATGCATGGAGAGGAAAATATTCACCCAAGATTGAATCCTGATATGTATGAAATTGGAAAATAGAAGTTTATTATAGTGATTAATCAGTTTAAAAACTATTCAAATGGTAGTGGTATCTATCCTTGAAAAAAACATGTTCTACCAATAAGTAAAATATCTATAGTGGGCCATTTTATGTGGAAAAATCCCCAATCATTCAGTGGATCATCTAACCTATTGATACTTATGGGATTGATCAATGTTATGGTGAATTTTATTCTGTCATGGGATGTTCATAACTTCAAAAGACTTTTTATGTTTATCATTTTGAGGGGAAAGATGGTCGATAGAGGTCTACGGTTATGAGTAAAATGGATAAAGATGATCATGATTCTATAGAATGTAAAATATTTAATGATTGTTTCTATATAAATATTTCCATAAGGTTTTTTGATAGTAAATAGAAAATAAAATTTCTATAATTAAGAAAAAAAGTAGAATATTTTAATGCTACATATAAAGACAACATCCCATGATTGGTCAATTATATGACAGATTTTATTTGAGACACCGATTAGAAAATTAATAGGGTTTAATTAGGATTGAATCTAATACTATAATGAACTTTGTCTATATAATAATTGAGAATATATTCGAATGTTTTTTGTTGGACTAAAATGTTTGATATGGAGTTCTCTATATCTTATGTTCTTTATTATGATGAAATTAAAAATAAATTATGAAGACTAGTGATGGGGAAACACACAAAAAAGAATCATAAATGTAATAAAAATAAGCTCTTACCTTGGTGTATGTTAGGTAAAAAGAACCCAAGATAATATCTTATGAAGATAGGGAAGTGTTAACAATGTGGAATGTTTGGAAACATAGCACAACAATTTAAGGAATAAAATTCTAGGGAATCCAAGGATGGGGTAACTAATAACCATCCCATGGTAATATTTCATAGTTTTAATTAGTTGGTTCATTATGCTAATGTGTGTCCAATGTTAGTTGGACATTATATAAACATTCATGATCTGAAATAGAAATCTATAGTGATTTAATTTTCTACAACTACTACAATTGATGTTAGGCCATCAAATGATGTGGTGACAGGAATTTTACAAGTGTATTTTATTTATTACAATACCCTTCTTGACTATGGATCTTGGAATTCCTTCATTTCTATGCAATTTTCATATAAATTGGGAATATGAACTTATGAATTTACGATATAAATTTTGGAAAAATATTTGGTTTGTGTATTACAACAACCAATATTTATAATAATATTTTTATTGTTATTTGTGTCATGTGAATTAATTTAAATAATTTTAAACTAGCCATATTAGTGTTTATATAATTATTGCTATGGATTGTATTTTATTTCATCATGATATGATATATAGAATTGAAATGAAAATTTTGTTTAATGATTTCATGTTTTTTATAACTTATGAAGAAGTATATAAAATGATAAGAGATGATAATCAATGTTACCATGATCAAATAATTAAAAATAATGATATTATCCAATGATTACTATTCAAGTATTAAATGAATACAAGGTTTTCATTCTGAATAATATTCCTAGTATTATTCCTGGTCAAGAGGATGAGTTTATTGTTCAATTAGTACCTGAGGCTAAGCATATTTTTAAAGAACCTTGTCGAATGGATAAAGTGGGACGTTTATAATTGAAAAGATAGTCACATAAGTTATTAGATAAAGGATTAATTCAACCTAGATCTTCACCATGGGGTTCCAATCATTAAATATTAATAGAAATATATGGATCAATGAGAGTTTTCATTGATTATATATCCTTGAATAACATCTATATTAAGAACATGTATTCTTCGCATCATGTCTATTAATATTTTTATCATCTCTAAGGAGAAAAAAAATTATAAAGGTTAAACAATGTTTGGGGAACCATCAATTGAATGTGAAGGATGCAGACAATCTAATGATTGTGTTTTGTATTGTATATAGCCATTATGAATTTTTAGTCCTGCAATTTTGGTTATCTAGTAAATCTAATGTAATTATAGACCATATAAATATAATTTTTCACTAGTTCTTGTTTATGTTTGTGGGTGTGTTTACTTACTACATTTTGGTATATTATAAAATTCAATAGGAACATAAAAAAATAGGGATTTAAAAAAACATAAACAAAAGATATTATATTGAATATTTAGTAAGTGTGAATTTAGGTTGAAAAAATAATAATTTCATGGTCATATTATTTAAAAAAATGACATAACTATGGACGCTAATCATTAAAGTCATTGAAGAATATAAAGGACCCAATAATATCGTAAATATTCATATTTCTATGAGATTAGCACATTACAACCAACAATTTGTTGATAAATTTTCACGATTGTCTAGACCACTGACTATTAACTTGAAATGGAGTTTCGTTTATTTGGATAAAATAATTTGATGATATTGTTGGTAATTCAAAAAAATATTGGCGAATGTACCAATTTTAGACCTACTTTATAGAAATGGAGAATATATCATTATACTGTTGTTATATTTAAATAATTTCATTTTTTCTACATCCTTAATGATCTTGTAATTACATATGTTTCATTTCATTTAAATCCTCATGATTTAAAATAACTTACACATGAATTGGATGTAGTTGTTATGGTTGTTCCTTAATAAATTTTTAGTTATCATTTGTATCAAATAAATTTTGAAATATATACTAATAAAAAAAGATTGAAATATATATTCACTCATAATTAATTGAGGATGAGATAGATAAGATGTATATAACTAATCAAGAATTATGATTTCACGAATATTTACCATCCTAGAAAAGTATAAAAATTTTCCAGTGGTTTGAGATAAAAAAAAATAATTCTAAATTAACCCTGTTATGTTTGTAAATTGATCCTTTGGTAAATAATTTTATTAATTTTGGCCTTGAAGTTATGGATGGAGGGATATCCTCTATTTTTTCCTAGGTTTAAATTTAGTTGGATTTTTAGAGTGAATTAAGTGTGATAAATATGTGCATCAATCATTTCAAGAAAAGGTAAATTTCATTTGGAAGGGTAAATTACATTTCTTTAACATTAATGAAGAAGGTTTTTTATTATTTGGAAGAAGATTATTTGTGCATTTTGATTACACATTGGGAAATATATTTTTGACTAATTTCCATAGTTATCTATTTTTTATTCATCTGGGTAGTCCTAAGATGTACAAATACCATCAAGACTATTACATATGGGATGGAATAAAAAGGGATATTATTGACTTTACATTGAAATACTTGACTTTTATCCTGGTTAAATAAGAATAAAAATCAACAAAGTGGTCATTTTATCCCATTCCTATGTCTGAGTGGAAGTGTGAAAATATATCAATATATTTCATTATAGAATTTCCAAATACATCTCAAGGTTATAATGTGATTTGGGTTATTTTTTATTGATTAACTAAATCTATACATTCCATTCCCATTGGAGATAAATTTCATTAGATAAACATTCTAAAATATATCAAAAGGAAGTATTCAGGTTACATGTAGTTCCAATATCTATTGTATCAGACCATGATCCCATGTTCACATCTACATTTTTTAAATTAATCCCGAAGTCATTAGGTTTTAAATTAAATTTTAGAATAGCTTTTTATAATCAATATGTTGGATAGTCTAACCAAAATATTCAGACCACCCAATATACTCTTTTTTCTTATAAAATTAATTACTAGGAAAGTTGGAAACAAAAACATTATTTCATTGAGTTATATTATAACAATTATTTTCATTACAATATACATATTGAACCATTTGAAGCATTATATGGAAAGTGGTACTCAACACTAGTATTTTAAGATGATTTAAGATAAAGTATGTTAATGGGAATAGATTTGATAGAGGAAATGGTAGAAAAGGTGAAGTTTATTGAAAAACATATGTGGATCTCTCAGAGAAGATAACATATTTATGTGGATAAACACATGAAATATCATTCTTTCATGGTATGTGATCATTTATTTCCCAAAATTTCCCCATGGAAATGTTTTTTTCATTTTGGTAAAAATTGAATGGAACGTACAGGGTTCATTGGACCCAATTAAATATTTTAGAAAATTGGATCAGTATCCTACAAATTATATTTTCTCATGAGTTTATCTCAGGTACAAAATGTGTTTCATGTTTCAATGATAAGAAAATTTGAGTCAGATTCATCTCTTATTTCGAGAATTGAAGTGGTTCATCTGGAAGAGAATATTTCATATGACGAATAACCTATTCATTTTCTTTATTGTAAAAATAATGTTTTTCATTTTATAGTTATTCAATAGATACTGGTTTTAAGGAAAAAACAAATGAATGAAGTGGCGTCAATGAATCTGAAAATGGTATGAGGGAAAGATATCCCTACTTTCGTAATAAGGGAATAAAATTATAAAGAAGAAATTGATAAAAGGGGGAATTATTTAGAACCCCAATAAATGATAGAAAAAATTATCTTCATATTTATCAATATGATTTTATATTCATATTACTATTTAAAAATATATATGAGGTAATTTATAAATCAAAAAATAAATAGCATAATTAAATTTTTTCTTATAAAATTTTATTTAAAATATTAATTTTACAATTTTAGAAATATAATTTTAAAAAATATTATCAATTTCAAAATCATCATTTAAAATTTCTCTTAGGGAGGTTTTCTGGTTTTTTACGAAATGTTTCATTTTTTGTTAAATAGTAAGAAATACTAATTATTTGTAAAAAAATTATTTTCGTGTTAACAAATTAGGTAATTGAAAAGTGAAAATATTTTTTTAGTATGATTTGAAATAATTAAATCATTAATTATTTATATTTAATCTAGATAATTAATTTTGAATAAAACTTATATAGTTTTCTAGTATTAGTTTTTTTGGGATTAAGAATGGGTTTTTATAAAAACAAATTAATGCATGATGATTCTCTATTTTAATTAGTAAATGAAATACCTAATATAGAATGGTTTAAGTGAAATTTATAGTTCATATATTATAATTTTATTAGTTTAGTTTCATTAAATTATTATTATTATACATATAGATAATATTGAATCACCCTTTTCTAAAAAGTATTCTTCTTAAAACACCTTTTTTCACCGCAACTATGGGATTAATATTAAATTAAAAAATTTTAATTATTTGAAGTGAATTTCAAAAAATGATTCCATGTTTTGAAAAATAATATCATATAATTTTTAACAAGTTCAACCTAAATTTTTCCCAAATTTATTAGTGAAAAAAATTCTAATTAATTATAGTGAATAAGGTAAAAACAAGTTTACATTGTAGTTAAACATGGAATATAATGTGTTAAAAGTCCAAAAACTTGTCTAAACACCATTTTTTATCCATATTTTTTATATGATTTATTATAAATAGATTTACATTAATGGGGTATGGTGAGATGTAACAATCTTTGGTGGAATTAACTCTTCCAAAAAAATACTAGTATGTAACTCACCACCCTTATTAAAGGTCACCCCCTCTCTTCACACCTTGAAACCATATTGGTTAAGTTAATACCTTTCCAAATTATGTTTACACTTACCTCGTCTTAAACTATAATCCAAAATTTCGGTATAAATATAACCAGAAAATGACTTTGTGGAAAACTAAAAGGAGATACCCTAAGAAGAGGTAACGTTCATCAACGAGAGTTTCAGATTTATTTCTTTCTCCACATTTTTCAATTTTACTTATATCATGCTGATATAATAAAAAAATTATCTTACAAAATTGTAGATGCTTTTATGTAAATTTTTAACCTAAAACCACATACACTTCCATCGAATGGGATACGAAATCATCATTTGTCTTTGCGAAGGGCTACCACATTATGAAACAATGGTGTTTTTTCCATTACCACCTCTCAGAGTTGGATGTAATTATGTATATAAAGTGTATATATAATATTTTTGGGATAATTATAACTTTTATTCGATATATAACATATTACTTTTTTAATATTCTAACACATAAGGGATGTGATAATGTTACTCGTTTGTACTGCAGATTGTCGCATCAAGAAGTGATGTCATTACATTTCACTAACACATTATATGAAATGTAAAAAAGAAAATTATAATAAATATATCTGATAGAATGAAAATTTTATGATATTTTTGAAATATTTATCATTATAGAAATATAATATATCATTATTTTTACCATTAGACTAACTAGGAGAGATAATAACATTGTTTATGGATGATTGGATTATCTCCTTCTTGAAGCCAGGTGAATCCTTTTTCACCTCCACATAAAATTAATGATATATATGTATATTTGATTAAATAATATGACATTTATAATATAATCATCATTTTTTAAATATAAAATGTTACAAACCATCTTTCCATAATGATCGTTGAAAAATTAAAATGATACTCATGTGTACGTATGGCCCATCATCTCCATGATAATAACAATAGTTAGTTTGTCATAACCATCATTCATTATTTTATTTTAAAGTATAATTTTTGTATTAATGTGATTTTTATTATATGATTATTATTCTATATGTGATTAAATAAATAATTATTTAACCATAATCGACCAACCAAACCCATTTTTTTGACACATAAGACGAATATGGTCGAAACATTAGACATAAAAATAATGGATTAAGTAATTGTATATAAATTTTTAATAATAGAAATAATCATAATAAAACACATGAAAATTTTCACCATGAAAATAAATAATTAACATAAGTTTATTATTCATGAATATAAAGACACATATGAAAATATTAAATCATAGAAAGGGACTTCATCTCAATTTCCATTCATTGAGGAACATCTTGATGTTATACACTTTCACTCTTCTATAAGGTGTAGATAAAGAAACATTTATATGTTATATCCTGATTTTATCTATTCTCATGATATTAAATTTTTTGTTTAACTTTATTACTTCATGGTACTTATATTTTAAATATCCCCAAAGTGATAAAATTGTTTTTTCTCAATAAATTGTTTTTAATGTTTTCATTTAAAGTATCATTCTCTTCTATTTATATGTTTTATATTGATTTTTGAAATGATTTATATGGAAATTAAGGATTTTTAAAGTTCATTTTTTATCTCTTTTACATTATTTAATTGGTTATAAAGAGGAATATTGTAACATGTTTGTAATGGAACAGTGATAATATATTTTCATTCCACCATGAAAAGTATTTAATTAATACAATTATAGGAAAGATTACATGTTTTGTTAATATGATAAACCATATTTTTTTATTATTTTGTGGAAAACAATTTTTAGTATAAAATGGTATTTGGATATAAAAAACTGATTTTTTTAGTGTTTAAAAGTGTTTTTTAAATGATAAAATATTCATTTCATATTTTGGTTCATGAATAATATATAAAATGTGGTGCGCCAAGATAGCACCATCTGATACCATTATAGATTAAATGAAGGGTGCACCTTGAAATTTATCTAATTCATTAGGTAATGAATTATTCTTCTAAATAATTATATTATAAATTGTATATATGGTTATTCCAATTTTTAGGGCTATATAATGGTTCTATGATATGTTTTCCCAATGTACCTAAATGAATTTTCTATACATTCTAATGATTTTTCATGGAAATCATTTTTTAGAAAAGGTAAAAAAATTATATTTTAAGGGAATAATATTTCATTTTATGGGTAAAATATTACATTTTCAAAGGGTTTTATGTTGTTTGAGATTTTCATGGGACTAAATGATTTATTCTCTTTATGTCCCTTAGTGATAATTTTTTTCCCATCTAGTGATTTTAAAAGATTTTTATAGGATTTTAATGATGGTTCAGGTAATTTATTAAGTCAAGTATAAATTTTGTGAATATTATTCATGAGTATAGATAATAATTTATTTAAAAAGATTTATATTATTGAAAAAGTGGATATTAATCAAATGCCTCCACTTTATATTTTATAGTGTTGTCATCAGTGAGTTATGAGTTAATTCTCTAAAAATATAAACCTAAAAAGATCCCAAAATTTAATAGAATGAATTATTTAATTAAAAAAATATTATTTAATTTTTATGGTCAGGTAATTATATTATATCCCTTCTATTTTATGATATATTTATTTAAAAATAAATTTATCCTCTTTTATTCTTTGGAAATACAATAAATCTCGAGTCTAAATGAACCATAATATAGTATACCATTATAATACACATGTTATATTGGAGTGTACAAGTAGGAATTGATTAATTATTGATATTATATTGATAACACATGAATTAATAAATTCACTTGTTTTTTATATATTAAAAATAATTAAATCATTTTAATATAGAAGACATTTTTTGACGAAAAACATTTTTTGAAAAACAGTATTTTTTTGTGAAAATAATTTACATAATATTGTTGAATTATTTCAAATAAATAAATATATTTTATATTCAATTAACTTTTTTTATCATTCTTATCATATTTTTTCTAAGCATGGGGTAACAATTAATCCTGTTTTATTCTTAAATAATCTATTTTTCAAAAGGAGGTTTCATTATGTTTGTTGAAATTATTTTAAAATTATTTTTACCAATTTAAGAAACATTATTTAAAACCGAAATTATTTTTTATAAAAAATAGGTAAATTTTTTCATATATGGAATTTTTTGTAATTTTCTAAAAACGTTCAATTTTTTATGAATTTCGAAAATATTAATTTATTTAAAATTTTATTTTACTTTAAAATTTTATAAATATATATATATTTAAAAAATGTATTGAAATAAAAATTAGTTAAAATATATTTTTATTAATACAATTTATGTCATTGAAAAGAAATTTATGTTGAGTTTTGATATAGATTCATTATATGCTAAAGAAAAAAATTTCTTTGGAAAACTGATTTTTATTAGGCGTATAGATTAAATTTTAAATTAAATTATTATATATATTTGAGAAGAGTTTAGATAAATAGAATACATATTTTAATCTTATTTATCAATATTATTGAATATATTAAACATAATATTTTGGACATAATGAATAGTAAAAACTCTAAAAATTAATTATCATCGATAAGGTTTGAACGGTTTTACGGACAGGTTAAACTCAAAGATAAGGTTATTTTATCAAATTAAGCCTATCTAAATAACACTGGTCAGATATATTTCAACCTTATCTTATCCAAAATTTTAATATATGCCCATTTGAATAATTTTTATTAGGAATGACTTTGTTATTATAAAATATTTTAGAAAAATTCAAAAAGTGTGCCTCCCCCACATATAAAAGGGTATCTCCTCTCTTATCATCTCTACAGTTAATTTTTTTTGGTTTTAACAATAATTTTCCAAAACCCTTACATAAATCCATCAACCAGACCAATATTCCCTATATAGATCAAAACACCATAAATGAAAATATTTAGGTATAATCATAAAGAGGTTGTATAAAGAAGATGTATAGTTCGTGACTGTATGTTTTTATTTTATTTATTCTTATATATCCTTCAAAAATTATCTAAAATAATTTAAAATAGTAAAACAATTATATTATATATAATTATATATTTTTAATATAATTTAATAACCCATATCGAACCCCTCTTTAATCAAATGGGAACGGAAACTATTGAGCATATGTATGATGATCTACCACCTTACAAACTAATGTGATTTGTTTTCCTTACCCTCCCCTCAATGATGGATGTAATGGTGTATTTAATGTATAAATATTAAAACTTTAACTTAATTATACAAATTTAATTATAATATAATCTCTTCATTTATTCTTTCCAATCCTTTGGAAAATGATAATGTCGCTCGTGTGAACATGTGAACTACCAACTAAATAAAGTGATGTGATATGTGTTTCATTTTATTCTGACATTTATATTAATATGGATATATATATTGAATGAATATGATATCATGATTATTCTTGGCTTCTAAATTATTTACCTTTCTCTATTTACATCCATCAAAAAATGGAAACAATTTACTTACGTACATACAGCCTACCATCCCAATGAATGGTGTGATTCGTTTAACAATTTCTCACATCAACGGATTAATAAAAATATATAATTTTTTAATTTAATTTATATATATATCATGAATATATTTTTTTATTTTTTGAAACCATGACCAATTTATAAGGAAAAAAACGATTGAACCAAAACATACATGAAAAACAATGAGTTATTACTCGAAACTATGATTTTAATAAATAGTAGTTAATAAATGGTTGATAAATATTATAATTGAATCATAAATGCTAAGATATAAATGAGTGTGTTTGTCTAATAGATTTATCATAAATATATATTTATTATTAATTTTAATATCAATTTTATGATGGACGTCCAACCTAAGGTAAGGGTTTATTTAACAATCTCTAAATTAATTGATAACAATTATTTTTTTCAGTCAAATAGGTTAAGTTACACAATATATATATATATATATATATGAAAAAATATATATTATATTATTCATTGGTTACTCATATAAACTAAATTTTTTTCCTTTCAATTTCATCTATTTCTATTCTCATGTTCCAAATACAATATTTTTAATAAAATCTGACATTGATTTTCAACATGGATACAAATGTTTTCCTCTATTTACGACATTTTCCTTCGAATGTATAAAAGAATATTTTTTATCACTCTATATTTATTATAAATTATTTTTTTTACCAATTTTTACTTTTTACAAAACATTGTAAAATTAATCTTTTTTTTATTGTCTGAACGATATTCTTATTGAACTATTTATAATTGTGTGAAAGAAATGAATAATTTAATTACACGACATGTACGCAATTACATATTGTCATGAATAATCATTTAATTGAATATTACTTTACAATTTTAAAAGTTTCTCTTCGAATAAAATTTTATACATAATATTTTTGAAGTCATATATTCATTAAATAATTGATTTCAAAGTAAAAAATGATATTTTTAAGAAGATTTTTTCCAATGATACATTTAAATTTTATTTATCTCTGTCAAAATTTTTAGCGAAATATTATTATTTATTATGCATTTACATTTCTTTTACATTTTTAATATTACATTGCATGGTTTTTGAGTACGTTGATTTATATAAGAATGTTATTTTTTAATGATTAGGGATATTATTAGCATTTAATATGCTAGTATTTCAATATGAATGTCAGCATTTATTATACTTAACCCCTTTCATATGACAAATTCATTAGATATATAATGTGATAGAATTTCATGATATAACCCATCATTGTATGAATAGGTCTCATGAGATTTCCTTGTTATGGTATTTGGATAAGTCATTACCCATTTATGTATGATATAAATGGCACGATACATTGACTATATGTTTATAATGTCTGAAATTATGTATCAATTCATTATAAAGAAAGTAATTATTATCTATGTGGTTATTTATGTTGTTATGTTATCCTTGGATTCGTTACCTTCTTTTATTTTATTCTTTAAATGGGTTATTTTATTATTGTATATATTAGCCTAGTTTTTTCATGTTATATATACATTATGTTAGATTTTTCTATACACAAATCCTTATTGTGCATATGTGCACACACCATCCTTATTTTTATGTTCCCCTAGATGAAAAGAAGACAATTATTATAAATATTTCTGGATATTTAGATGTAGTAATGGGGTTCTCAAATAAAATAATATTTTTGATTTTATGTTTTAATTATAATGTGAGATTCAATTTATGTATCTAGTTTATCAAGACTACTAAATTATTTCTTCCTTTGAGATTCTATTTCATATATCCAACTCTAATATAATAATGTAAGCAATGAATCTATGATAACATGGTTTTACAATTTAAATGATACATAAAGTTAAATAAGATATGTGTATAACATAACACATGTCCAAAATAATATAACTTGAAACAATAAACCCTTACCACTTTGGTAACCTTGAAATAAAATAAACATGGATAAAATAATTTGAATTATGTCTTTAAATTTCATCAATTAATATAGATACATGATATTAATATTTAATGGGGTATTATATTCACCTTATAAACATGAATATGTTCTCAACGTAAAACTTGTTTCAATGGAAAAATATTGATATGAAGAACCATTACCTCATGTATGACATGATTCATAGTCCCTTTAACCTCCATTAAAATAAATTTAAATTTATGATAATTCTAAAATGAATTATTTAGAATCTTATAATATTATATATGATCCAATTATTACATTTCAATTCCCATTTATAAATCATAACTTTTATAATCATCATTTACATGTTATAACAGTTCCTTTTTATCTTGAATGTTTCGGTTTGGAATTTTTGGTCCATGTACAAGGGTTCTTGTTTCATATCTCTAGAATTTTAATAATTTTGTATTTATAATATTTAATAATTATACATAATTTTATATCAATTCATATAAATCAGTGATTAAAAACGAATTACACAGCATTTTATAGACCGTATGTCATCAATACGCATGAGTGACATTTCCAATTTTTAATGAATGGATAGAAGTTATTGTAAAGATTAATCCAGCATTATAGAATAATTATTATATCATAAATATATTATATACTCCTTAAATTTATCAAAATTTACATCTATATATAGTGTAAATGAAAATTTAATTTCATAGATTCTTGGAGGTGGTAGTTTACATGTTGGAAAGGGTTATACATTAATTTATCATTTGAGTGAGTGTTAGTGTCAAATTGTCATTATATCATCATTGAAACATATCAGTATATCATTGTTATTATAATTATCATTTTATTATGGATAAAACATAATTAGAGATGGTTTAATAAGAAATTACAATGAATGTGTTTTTAAATACTGATACCTCTACTTTGAAAGACCTATTTTATCATACACATTAAAACATGATATATTAGACATAGGGTAATTATATTAGATCTAGTGTCACAACCTGTTCTCGGGACCCATGCCATGACTACCCCAAACCTGCCTTCCATTGGCCAGGGGCTGGTGACTAGAACCAAAGGCGTAAATCCCTATGCTAGGAAGGCATTGCCTTTATAAAAAGAAAACATATACAATCAGAGCACACAATTGGAAGAAAAAAACTAAGAAAAAATATATACAGAAGAAGTGATGGAAAGTAAAATGGGCCGGAAATACAATCCCAACAGTAAAGTATAGGTAAAACTGAAATAAAAAACCACTGAAAGAAACTAAAGCAGCTAATGGGTCATCCTCTGGGGTTCCAACATGAAGGGTTGGTATAGATGGCCTCCTCAGCACTCCACTTCCATCCGTCTGCTCCATGAATATTCACTCTGAGTGGTCCACCTATGGGTGCCATCCAGTCCTGAAAATCTCTTCCTTAGTCAGCGTTGTCCATCGTCTACAAAAAACACAATGAGGTGTGGGCATAGCTAGTGCAAGGGTGAGTATAACGATACTCAGTAGGGACCCCGAGAGCTTCATGGTCTCAAAATATCCAACAAGGATAACCCCAAAGTAATGAAACAGTGGTTAACCCTTAGATACTTATATGCCCATAAATATACCTAAGTTACCTAGTAACCCGTATCAATCACGAGGTAAACACAAAAGTCACTGACTCAGCTCAAAACCAGGATTTTATTCTAGGTGTGGTAACATGTAACACTCCCAGTCAATCTGTCAAAACATCGGCTACTGTTGTAATCCTCTTCTATAGAGTAATATTGGCCAACCGCGTCACACAGAGTAACTTCCCACTTTCCTAGACTGCTGTGGTACTCCTCCTGTCGAGTATTGTGGGTCTTCTACGTCACACAGAGGCTCTCCCCACTGTGGGTTTTCCATGCTCACATAGAGGCACACCCCTACATAGCCTTATAAGGTACTCATACTATCAAGTACCATGGGTTTGCCGCATCACATAGAGGCGCTCCCCGCTGTGGGTCTGCTTCGTCACACAAAGGCGCTTCCCACTGGGTTAGTCGAAACACTCCGAGTCGAAAGGTCAGCAGTCGTTAGGTGTCACCCAGCTAATAGGTCTCTGTAATCCACTCTCTCATCTCCAGAAGGATCCTCTCCACGAGCAACTAGTCGATACTCCAACTATCATTAAGTCCCATGTCAAAGTATCTCAATGGTCTACCGCATCAAAGGGATCTCAACACAACACAGCGCGTCAATCAGACACCTGGTCTGAGAGTTATTAGCATAACCGTTCCAGGGGCCCTGTTGGTTTTTTTGTTCAAACCAACCTGACCTTATCGAAATTGATTATAAACCTCAAGTGGTGTATTCCAAAATAACTATCTCGCTCTAAGATTTCCATCTCTACAGGAGGTTATTCATTTTGACACCCGTATCCCATGATACGGGTGAAAAGGAGTATTCAGCTAATCGGGTCTGGACTGGTGTCGGACCCAGTCCATAGGTCCGACCCAATCATAAAGGGAGTGGACCACCCCAATGGGTGGCCCGGCCCAAGACTATTTCCCTACCCGAGGGAGCGTACCAGACGGAAGGCGGCCCGGCCCGAGGGGGCAGCCTGGTGGCACGGTCGGCCTTGCGACCCGACGGCCCTGCGAGGGTCCGCCTTAGTTGCAGCTAGGGGGGAAATTGCGCGCCCCCTGGCTTTCCGAATGGCTTTTCTATTCAGGTGTGAGCTGAAACCGGCGCCAGATGGCACCGATCCTGCACATGCAGGACCCACTGGGCCACACTCATCTCGGCTGGGCAAGCTGCCAGCTGCTCCACCTGCTCCACCGTGGCCCACCCTGGCCGCGGCTCCTCTGCTCCGCGCGACATGATGTTTCCATGCCCCATCAGCGGCGGCCCGACCTTGCCGTGAACTCCAGCTCCTCTGCGTGGTGCAATGACGCCACACTCATCGTCTGACCACAGTGGCCCTCCAGGATATGGCCCTTCCAATCGCGTGGCGTTACGACGTCGCTCCCCAACGGTGACCTGGCCCCGCTTGCACCGCCAGTTTTCTTCTTGGCTGTCCCGATGTCGCTCTCATTTCTCCACCACGGTCCACTCTCCGGTGGCACCGTTGTGCCGCCTCCGTCTTCAACAAATGAGAACAATCAAAATGGGGAGGGTCGGGCCATGTTCATGCGGTCCAATCCCACCACGTTACATTGATATCATATGGAAAATTATTATCCAATTTTGAATAATGTAGAATGGAACAAATTCAAACTCAAAATTCCCCAACCTCATTTCGATGGATGTCGATGATGTCACGGAAAGGGTGGACATCGATTCTTGATTTCAAAAAAGGAAGAGGATATCTGTCGTTGGCAGATAAGCTTTCGAAGGGGACGTAGCCAAAGCCAGAGTTCTTCGAGGTCGACTCCTTCTCTTTTGGCACAGTTGAGGATCAAATAAGGAGTTCGTCGTTCTTCAGTGGTGAGTGGCGTTCTTTGTTTGAAAGATGAAGTTCTCCATGTTCTTCTAATCCCTCTCTCAAGCTCCACCAAATGAATTTCCATCCCAAAATAAAATACTATCTTTTATTTTAATAGTAGGAATGAATTCAAATGGATTCAAAAGGAGTTAAATTAAATTGTGAAACTTAACCAAATAAATAGGATGGGTTGGATAAAATTAATAGCGGATAAGGTGAAGATTTTTCTCCCACATAATTAGGTGGATAAAGGGGGTTTTTAGCCCATGTGGGCCCCACCAAGAATATCCTCCCAAGGTAGGTTATGTGCGGGTGGTCCCCACCCCCATAACCTCTTGTAGGAGGTTATGGTGTGGTGGCCCCCACCACTATACTACTATTAGAGTTTCTTACCACCACAAAATAAAAATAAGTTATCACCTTATTTTTATTTAATTTAATTAAAACCCCCAAAACTATCATCCATTCTCATAAGAATGCAACTGTGGTGAAGGTCTCACTAAGAAATCACCGATACTGTGAGTTCAACGGTGCCCTCAGATTTAAATTTCAAGCACCGGTTGAAAAGTTATAAAATCATTCTTGTACGTTTACTTAATGTAGATGATAAAAACATTATAAATTGATTCCCAGCACACTGTGACTCAGAATCAAGTGCCATAAATATTGTTGGACTTGAAAAATTTCAATGTATTTAATAAAAAACATTCCACCGAAATTTCGGGTCTTTACATTCCCCCCACCTCAGGGAATTGCATCCCCGTAAGCTACAACTCGAACTAAGGGAAAAATGGTGGTACTGAGCAAGCATATGAACCTCCCTCTCCCATGTGCTCTCCTGGAGGTTCTCGTGCTTTGACCGAATGTTCACCAGAGGTATCAACCATCCACGTAGGACCTGATCCTATCGATCCTCAATCTCCACTAGAACGTCTGTGAATGTCACCATGTCATCGATGTCCAGATCCCCATGGTCGATGATTTGGTAAGGGTCATGTAAGTATCTCCTCAACTGAGATATGTGGAAGACGTTGTGCAGCTAGTGAAACATAGGTGGATGTTCTAACTAGTAATCCACCTCTCCTACTCTGCTGAGGACCTGGAAAGGTCCGATGAATCCTAGAGATAACTTTCCGCCTCAGCCAAATATCCTTAGACCTTGTCGAGGTGAGACCCGTAGGAAGAGGTGGTTGTTATCCTCTAACTCCAGAGTCCTCTATCTCCTATCATCATATGAATTTTTCCAGCTCTGTGCAGTCTTAATCATCTCATGTATGATATTCACCTTCTCTGTGGTAGTGTGTACCATTTCTGATCCCACTAGTGCTGACTCCCCTGGGTCTGTCCAGCACAGTGGCGATCTGCAAGTTCGACCATATAAGGCCTCAAAAGGTGTCATACCAATGGTGGAGTGATATCTATTATTTTATGAAAACTCCACTAAAGGAAAGTGATCCTCCCATCTTCGACTGAAGTCGAGGATACAAGCACGGAGCATGTCCTCGAGGGTCTGAATGGTCCGCTCACTCTGGCCATCTTACTGAGGATGGAAGGTGGTTCTTAGATGTAGATTTATCCTGAAATCCTCTTACAACCCCTTCCATAGACGGGAATTAAATCATACATCATGGTTGGAGACAATAGAAGAAGGTACTCCATGTAAAGACACAATCTCTGCCACATAGAGGCGTCACAACCTCTCTACTAAACACTGCACTCTGATCGGTTGAAAGTGGGATGACGTGGTGAGTTGGTCAACAATATCCCATAGATAATCATGACTCCTGGATGTACGTGGAAGACCTGTCATGAATCCCATGGTCATCCCATCCCACTTCCACTACAGGACCTCTAAGAGGTGAACCAAGCCTGTTGGTACCTGGTCCTCCGCCTTCACTTGCTGACTAGTGAGTCATCGAGAGACAAACTCCGCTACCACCTTCTTCCTACCTAGCCACTAGTGCAATCTTCTATGGTCCGGGTACATCTTCACCACTCATAGATGTATCATAAGATGGGAAGTGTGGATCTCCCTCAACACTTCCTCCAAAAGCACAACTATTACCATGGTACTTCCTCTGATGAGGATGATCTGCTCCCCACCTTTTGAAAATCCAGCATGTTCCTGACCTATGGATATCGGAGCACATTGTGTCTCGCAGTTAGTGTCCCCATACTGTTCTTCCCTAACTCGCTGATGTAGTGGAGGAGTTACTATAAGAGACTGAAGAAATGCTGCTCCATCTCTATCCACAAAGGATATCTGTATGGTAGCCAACTGCTCTCTCGCCTCTCCTAGTTGTTGAATATCAGTCCTCCTGCTAAGATCATCTAATACAACGTTCCCCTTACTAGGTGTATAGACTATCTCAAAGTCATAATCTAGGATGAACTTAATCCAACACTGTTATCTAAGGTTCATGTCCTTCTATGAGAATATATACTTGAGACTCTTGTGATCAGAGTACAAGGTAAAACGTTCACCCATCAACTAGTGCCACCACATCATCAAGGTGAAGACCATCGCTGCTAACTCCATGTAATTAGTAGCATTGTTTTACTCATGTTTTCTCAGCTACCGAGAACCATATGCAATCACTTCTCAATCCTACATCAGGACACACCCATGTACGGTCCATGATGCGTCGCAGTAAACTACGTACCCTATGCCCTCCTATAGAAGCCTCAAGATGGGGGCACTAGTCAATCTCTGCCTCAGCTCCTGAAACTCTGTTGGCCTCTCTCTGACCACAAGAAGGGTTTCCCCTTATTTGTCATGGCTAATAGCAGGGCTGCATATCTGGAGATGTCTGGATTGAATCTACAATTGTATTTACCCAAGCCCAAGAAACGTCGTACCTCCATCACACTCCTGGGTGGCTCCCAAGAAAGTACCGCCTCAATCTTCGTAGGATCTATTGCAACTTTAGCCTCCGAGATGACATATCCCAAGAAGTGAACCTCTCGAATCCAAAACTGGATCTTTGAGAGCTTACCATAATGCTGGTACTATCAGAGTGGGTCCTGTACCACCTACAAATGGTAGTCATGCTCCTCCTCAGTAGTCAAGTAGATAAAAAGTCGTCGATGAAGACCACAACAAAGTGATCAATGTAAGACTGTAAGATTCTTCCCATGAGACACATGAACACTACTAGATCATTGGTTACGCTGAAGGGCATAACCAAGAAGTTGTAGTGGTCATACCAACACCTGAATGCCATTTTCTGCACATCCTCGTCTCGAACTCTGAGCTGGTGATAGCCTGATCTGAGGTCTTTCTTTGAGAACCATTGTGCACCCTCGAACTGATCAAAGAGGTCGTCAATACTCATGAGTGGGTGATTGTTTTTTATGGTAACCTAATTCTGGTGATGAAAGTCAACACAGATCCTCATGCTCCTATCCACCTTCTTGGAGAATAGAATTGGTGAAACCGAGGGATAAACACGCCGCAAGATGAATCCCTTCCCCTTCATGTCCTCCAGATGTACTCGTATCTCACAAAGCTCAGTGGGAGCCATCCGATATGCTGGAGTAGATATCGGTGATGTACTAGGGTACATGTCAATGTATAAGTCCACCTCTATGTGAGGAGGTACTCCTGGATTATCTCCATGAAAAACATCTGTGTTCTGGTCCACCACTACAGGATAAGTTGGACTCCACACATCTACTACGAGGATAGGCAAGACAACTGGTGAGTGATCGGCTGCAACCACCTCCGAGTAAGTCTCTCATATACTGAAAAGGTTCCCTTCTTGTTGGATAAGTTAAACCTAGTCCCATCCGTGCAGACACAATGCACATTTCACCTAATACAGTAAATATGATCATGGACTGTAGATAACCAGTCCATACCCAAGATGACGTCGTAAGGCCTCAATGCCGCTACGAGGAGATCCCAGCTGAAGCTCTCGCCTCCTAGAGTAAGCTCACACAGCTGGTACCAGTGCGTAATCATTGAGTCTTCTCTTGTAGGAGTCTCTAGACCTAAAGATCATGCCAAGGGTTCCATCAGTATCTTCGAGCTCCGAACGAGGGCAGTGGCTATGAAAGAATTACTGACACCTGTGTCTATAATAATGATAGACAAGTTTTAGTAGACACATCTCGTACCTAGATTCATCTCTGGAGCTCCATGGTCATAGGCCTCAGCTTCCTGAAGGTGAGCTCTCTCCTGTCCACCTGCTCCCTTCGGTCAGGGTGGTCCTCTTGGTGGTGGTGGTGTCAACACCTCGAAACGTCGACCACCGCCAGCTGCTCGACAATCTCCTCTGCCATGTCCGATTGCGACCTGTAGACTGCCTCAATCGAACCTCTCCCTCTACCTGGGAGGACCCTCAACAATCTACAAATCATCTGAATGGCTGTTCGGACAGTGACGAGCCATGTGACCCTGCTCACCACATGAGTAACACTACCTGCTCCTGGTAGGTAAGTCACTACCTCGGGTGCCCCGCACAACTAATCATGAGTCATGTAGTCATCCACCCGTGGGTCTGGTCCTCTTGGACCTCTACGTAATCTGTCTACTTCCAGCTGTAGAAGACTCCGCTACAAGTCAACTAGTGGTGGGTTTCGCTGCTGGTGGCAGCTCAACAAAGAAAATCTCCAACAGGAGGGCTCTCTCTAACACACCTGCCTGCGTCGGGATGCTGAAGGAGATCATCGATTACCTGAACTCTTGCCTGATCCCCTGCTCGATGGTCCGGGCCCTGAGGAATGGGTCCCGTTTCATATCCATGGAGTAGCACGAGATTTCGGTGAACCTCACCCAGTACTGTGCTACTATCATGCTGCAATGGTGTAGATGAAGTAGCTCCTGTATCTGTACTTCTCAAAGGGTGGCTGGTACAAACTCAGCCTAGAACAGGGTCTCAAAGTCTGTCCAAAGAAGTTTCGCCTCGACAGTCACCTGGAGGACCATGCTCCACCATCTGTCTACTACTGCCTGAAGGAGACTTGCAGCAAGGATGACCATGTAGTCTGCTGGTGTCCCTAATAGATGAAAACTCTTAGAAAAGCCTCCAGCCAATCCTCAGTTTCATGTGGGTCTATATCTCCCCGGAACCTGGGTGGTATCTGGAGCTGGAACTCATGCAACTTGCTCAAACATCTTGCATCGTCAGCTGCTGGGGCTGGTGGCATTGGTGGCCCAACGAGAAGTAGTACCACTGGTGCCTCTACTGGAAAGTGTCCCTGCACCAAGGCCTCATAGCTCGGTGGGATGTCAGAGCATACAACTCTCGGGGCTCTTCGGGGAGGTATCCTGAAAGAAAGAGATGCAACATGGTCAGAAGGCTACCTGGTGAGCTGACCTGGTTGAGCTGACTTAAGAAAACGTTAGAAAACACACAGGTAATCTGTGAATTCATGCACTGAATCAGAAATCAGTAGTCAGGGTCCTGGTGTATGGATACATCAGCCACCCGAACCAACACTGGACTCCCTGAACTAAAAACCACACTTATTACACTTAGAAGTATTCCTTCCTAGAAAAAGAAAGATCAGAGTCCTAATATATGCTGTTGAACCGACACCTCTGATACCACTTTGTTACGACCTGTCCTCGGGACCCGTGCCGTGACTACCCTAGGCCCGCCTTCCATAGGCCAGGGGCTGGCGAGAAGCACCAAAGGCATAAATCCCTAAGCTGGGAAGGCATTTATTTTATAAAAAGTAAACACACACAATTAGAGCCCAAAAATGGAAGAAAAAAACTAAGCAATACTATATACATAAGAATTGTTGGAAAGTAGAAGGGGCTGGAAATACAATCCCAACAATAAATTACAGGTATAATTGAAAGAAAGTACAACTGAAAAAAAGTAAAATAGCTACTGGGTCATCCTCTAGGGTTCCTACCTAAAGGGTAGGTTTTGATGGCCTACTCAGCACTCCACATCCGTATTTCTGCTACATGTACTGTCACTCTAAGTGGTCCACCTTTGGGTGTTGACTAGTCCTACTACTCTATTCCTCAATCAGCGTTTTGCGTCGTCTACAACCAACACAACGAGGTGTGGGAATATCCCATGCAGGGGTGAGTATAACGATACTCAGTAGGGACCCTGAGACCCTCAAGGTCTCACAATATCAAAAATGGATAACCACAAATTAAAGAAACAATAAATAACCCTTACATAGGTATATTCTCATACATATACCTCTGTTATCTAGTAACTCATCTCAATCACGAGGTAATAATCATACCACGATTCATTGTTTTATTCCACCCTTACACGGCAGTTTTAAACTAATTTTGTAATGAATATTCCAAATATAATGATAAATTTCACTTTATGTTTGAATCAATCAATTAAATATAATAAATATTATATTGGGCAATATTACTTGATTTTATTATTTCAATGTAGGTGGAGGTGATTTGGAGGGCCCTTGATGAAGTGGAAGAAAAATGGGCCAAAATTGGATGGATCCATGGACATCTGCACACTCTTTTACATAGTACATGAAATCCGTGTATTCATATGGGCTGATATGTTGTGGGCCTATCCAAAATTTAATATTATACATTTAATATTAAGGAACCCAATCCTGATTCAGCTTCTATAGAGCCCATCTGAACTTATATATCCAAGCCACCAAATTTTGACCAAGTCAAATGCGGTGTTCTGTATTTCATCAATATATTGAGCTGTATTTGTCCAAATGGTGCCATCCTTTCAGTGGAGACATTCAAGTGATAGGGCTACAAATTTTCTAGTTTCTCCAAAGTGAGATAAGTCTGTATGATGTCTGAAACACGTGGTACAGGTGGATTGATGAAATCTATGTTCCTAAAACCACCTTCCAATTTTCGTATAAAAGGGCACCATGGGAAACTCATTTGTAATTTCGGTCATGAGGAAAGGGGATGCCATTTTGGAGTCCCCAAGGAGTCTTCTCAACATCCCTAGTAGTTCTGTGGGATATGGGAAGTTCTACTTCAACATCTTCTTCTTCTTCCTCTTCCATGGGTTTCTAAACCCCTTGTGATCACCTGGGGAGGAACGTGATGTAAATCCCAAGATTCATGTTGTAATATTTGAATGATCTTTTTAATTCCAGGTTGTTTTGTTCCTTTTCAGAAACCTCTATTCTTATTTTATTGATTTATGTACTGGTATGCCATGCTCAACTCATATGATCATGTTTGGGGTACCCATTCATGTGATGTTTCACACACCGTTCACCACTTTCTTTTCCCCCTTCCAATTGCGGTGTGTGTGTGGTTAATATTGGTCAATTGAACTGACATTATCACTATCATTGTCATGAAAATTTATGTCATGGTATCACAATGAAATAACATACAAACCTAGACAACACATAAAATTCTTCATATGTTGCCTTGGTGAGTTTCAGTTATGATGTCGAACACAAATCAACCAATCATCGGTGGTGTCTGGTGAATTGTTATGTGTTTTCGACTAAACCCTAGGAGGTCACTTAGTATAAACTCAGTAACATTCTAGTTCTAGGTGTTACAAACCAGGGATTATTAGATCATAACCCCATCCCTTGAAGTGATTAAGGATGAGCATCACAAAGACTTACCCAGGTTGATCAAGTTTAATCAATCTTGTTCATTTCTACTTTGTTTAATCGCTTTCATTTCCTATTTTAATCATTAATCATAAAACCCCCAAGTTTTACAAAACCTATTTCACCTTATACTTCCATAATAGAAACCCTCTTTTTAAATTAATGGTCTATGGCTCCGTCGAGAGACGACCTAGGTTTGCTGCTATACTGCAGAAATTCTAGTCAAAATTAAATAACTAATTTGACGCGCTCGACAACGCAATCAAATTTTGGCACTGTTTCCAGGAATCCAATATCATTTTTTTCATTTATTTCCATTTTTGGTTATTTTACTTCTTAATTAGTACTCTTTTAAATAGCCCACCCCCATTTTATTGTTTTTATTTTGGGTTTCGTCTTTATTTTTGGTTGTTTTTAGTGTGTTCGTTCTCACACAATCTCTCTCTCTCCCTCTCCCTCTTCTTATCCATCTCCCTATCTATAATTCTATATTACAATAATATATTCTATTTTTACCCTTCATAAGTGATTTCATCCATATTTTACAAAAAAAAACATCACATATTATTTGCATGACCTGATCTAGTAAAGAAATACTACTTGAATTTGACCCTGAAATTGAAAAGTCACTTCACACACAAATCAAGGAATCTTGAGAAGGTCAGTCAAGTATCACTAAGGAACCCTATTTGGAACCTCAAGTGGTCTTAAACCAATCAAAAATTGAACCAAATCAAACCCCATAGATCATGAATTCAAATAACCGAACATTAAAAGAACTGATCACCCCGAATGTGGAGTACCAACCTACGTACATCCAATATCCTGAGGAAGTGACCAACATTGAATTTAGATCAGGTCTCATCCACCACCTTCCAAAATTCCATGTTATTCCCGGTGATGACCCTCACTATCATCTAAAGGAGTTTCACATAGTGTGCTCCACCATGAAACCCCAAAATGTGTCGGAGGTCCTCATTAAGTTTAGGGCCTTCCCTTTCTTCCTTGATGGTGTAGCCAATGATTGGATACACTATTTTCCTACCACGATTTGGGGCTGGAATGAACTTAAAAGACTCTTTCTAGAGAATTTATTGCCTGCCTCCCGAACTGCATCAATTAGGAAAGAAATCTGTGGAATTAGGTAATCACAAGGAGAGACGCTTCATGAATATTGGGATAGATTAAAAAGACATTGCTCAAGCTGCCCGCACCACTAGATTAGTGAACAACAATTAATCGAATACTTCTATGAGGGACTTATCCCCATGGATCATGGAATTATTGATGCTGCAACTGGTGGTTCCATAGTTGACAAAACTCCTTCAGCCACTCGTGACATAATAGCCAACATTGCTCAAAATGCACAACAATTTGGTACACGAGCTATTGCACCAACCTGAGGTGTTCATGAGGTAAGTCATTCAGCCCTAGAAAAAAAGGTAGATACTAAACATGATGAGATACATAACCTTATAAGGCAATTATCTCAAGCACAAGGTAACTCACACTCTCCTCATGTTCCATTACATTGTGGTAGTTGTTCAGATAATCTCATTTTTCTGACCTGTTCCCACAACTTCCAGATTCAACTGAGTCTTGTGTTGTAGTGTTCCCTGGGCGTCCATTCCAACAAGCACAACCATTCAAGCAAGAACAATTCGGGCCAAATCCAAACCCCGGGTGGCAAGCACAACCACAATACCAACAAGGAGGAAAATCAAGCTACCCCAACCAGAATTGGTTTCAACAAGGCCAAGGTATGAAACCTTCTTATCCTTCAACATCTCAAAACAATCATCCTCCTCCCAAGTCTGAACCAAGCCTTGAGGATGTAGTGAAGCAAATGGAAACCCAAAACCTCCTATTCCAACAGACCACACAATTGGAAATTAAAGACCTACGAACTCAAGTGGGACAACTGGCGAACACCATCGGTGAGCTTATAATGCAAGGTTATATACAACTACCATCCCAACCCATCACCAATCCGAAGGACAAAGGTAATGTATGTGCAATTACACTCTGTAGTGGTAATGACGATTCTCCTTCTACTGATTCTATGAAACAGGTATGTCCCCCTCTTGAAAACACTCCTTCCCAACCCTCAAAAATTTCATGTAATGAAAAACAAAATAAAAAGGGCAATCAAATTATCATTGATGATTTAAATGAACAATAAATTCCTCTTCCATTCCCTCAAAGACTCTCTACATCTAAGAAAATCATTGATAATGAGATTGACAATGAAATAATGGATACTTTTAAAAATGTTCAAGTTAATATTCCATTGTTGGATGCAGTCAAGAAAATTCCCCGTTATGCCAAATTTCATAAATAGATTTGCACCCATCGACAAAGGTTGAAGGGGAATGAGAGAGTCAACTTGGGGTGGAATGTCTTGACCTTGATTCAACCAGAAATGCCAACCAAATGCGACGATCCGAGAACATTCACGATACCTTGTACCATAGGGGAGACCTTCTTTTCTGATTCTATGCTAGATTTAGGTGCTTCTATTAATGTAATGCCTCACTTTGTGTATACTTCTTTGCAGGTTCGAGAGCTTCAACTAACAGGAATTTTTGTGAAACTTTCTAACCGGAGTACAACACATCCAAAAGGAGTGATTGAGGATGTCCCTGTTAGAGTGAAGAATCTCATCTTCCCCACTGATTTCTACATTCTTTAGATGGAAGATACTCGAACCCAAGGACACGCTCCTCTCATACTTGAGAGCCCATTCCTCAAAATAGCAAAGATGATCATCATTGTTCAAAATTTTACATTGTCTATGGAATTTGGTGGAGAAAAGGTATGTTTTAACATCCTTGAGGCTATAAAACACCCCATAGAAGAGAACTCCACTCTTCATGTCTATTCAATGGAAGTGCTCTCAAACGATGCACACACACACAATTATCTCCTCAACCCAGTCTCTGATTCATTTTTGTTTTCATCACCCATGAATGATTTGAGTTGTGATTCATGTTTTGAGTGTTGTGTGGGTTCTGAAAAGTGTAAGTTTTGTGCTTTAATTGATGAGTGTGTTCATTTTGAGGTACCCATGACCATCGATGATTCTGCAAATCTCATTTCTATAGATTCTCTATCTTTAGAGAATAAACATGAGCAGATAGACAGTTTAATGGACCTCATTCCCCCTAAATCCCCTCCCTCAATACAAAAACCACCGGTGTTGGATCTTAAACCACTTCCTTATAATTTAAAATAAGCATATCATGAGGGTATTGACCAATTGCCCGTAATTATTGCCAATAACCTCTCTCCACAACAGGAATCGAAACTTCTCAATCTCTTGAGAGAGTGTAAAAAAGAAATAGGATGGACATTGGGTGATATTCTCGGGATCCACCCATCTATTTGTATGCACCATATACTTTTAGATGATTTGGATAAGCCCGTATGACAATATCAACGCCGGTTGAATCCCACTCTCCATGAAGTTGTAAAACTGGAAGTCAGTAAATTACTTACTGTGGGGATCATTTATCCTATATCTGATAGTAAATGGGTTATCCTAGTGTGAATTGTACCTAAAAAAACTGGAATAACAGTTGTGTCAAATGAAATGAATGAGTTGGTTCCAACACGTGTGCAAAACAGTTGGCGAGTCTGTATTGACTACCATCGACTGAATTTAGTCATGTGGAAGGACCACTTTCCATTACCTTTCATTGACCAAATGTTAGAACGATTGGCCAGTAAGTCCCATTATTGATTCCTTGATGGATATTCGGGTTATTTCCAAAACCATATAGCCCATGAGGATCAAGAAAAGACCACATTTACCTATCCATTTGGAACATTTGCATACAGAAGGATGGCATTCGGTCTTTGTAATGCTCCTGGTACTTTTCAGCGATGTATGTTGAGTATTTTATCTGAGTGCCTTGAAAGTTTTTTGGAAGTATTTATGGATGATTTCACGGTATATGGATCTAATTTTGAGGATTTTTTGGAACACCTAGGTTATGTCCTCTGCCGCTGCATTGAAAAAGATATTGTTTTAAATTATGAGAAATGCCATTTTATGGTTGAGCGGTGGATAGTTCTTGGACATGTCATTTCAAATAATGGAATTCAAGTTGATAAATCTAAAATTTAATTAATTTCAACCCTTCCATTTCCAAAATGTGTTCGTGAGGTGCGATCTTTATTCGGTCAGGCTAGTTTTTACCGCCGATTCATTAAAGACTTTAGTAAGATCGCACTTCCCTTATCTCGGTTATTACAAAACGATTCTGAATTTTTTTGATAAAAATTGTGAGGATACCTTCAATTCACAAAAAATGAGTCTCACATCACCTCCCATAATCCAACCACCAAGGTTGGATCCGCCCTTCAAACTTATGTGTGATGCCTCTAACGTTGCAGTTGGGGCAGTTTTATCACAAAGGGTTGAGAAGTCCCCTCATGTCATTGCGTATGCCTCACGTACCGTTGACCCTACCCAGTTAAACTACATAACCACTAAAAAAGAACTCATTTCTATTCTATTTTCCTTGGAAAAATTTTGTTCATATCTTCTCAGGGTCAAAAATCATCGTCTTCTCTGATCATGCTGCCCTTCGTTTCCTCCTAAAGAAACCTGACGCCAAACCCCGCCTCATTTGATGGATGCCCCTCCTCCAGGAGTTTTACCTTGAGATTAGAGATAAGAGAGTGGTGGAAAATGTGGTAGATGACCACATTATTAGTATTTCCCCACCATTGGACCATCATGTTGACTCACCCATACACATTGGACAATTCTTCCCTCATGAGAACCTTTGTGATGTTGTGGACCTTACCCCCTGGTATGAGGACATTGTGAATTTTCTAGCTACATCTAGGGACCCCATTAATTTTATCACTTCACAATCCTAGACACTTAAACATTATTCCCGATGGTAATTTTGGGATTAATCATATTTGTATATAATTTTTAGTGACCAAGTTGTTCTTCGGTGTGTCCCTGACCATGAGTTCACCTTTGTTTTGACCTTCTGCCACACCATGGCATGTGGGGGGCACTTGGCTCCTAACATACAGCTCGAAAGGTCCTTGACTTAGGATTATATTGACAAACATTGTATAGAGATTCCCATAGGTTTTTTAAATCATGTACTCGATGTCAATTCACAGGGAATATCTCTAAGAGGAATGAAATGCCCCAACATCCCATGTTATTCTATGAAATCTTCGATACATGGGGCATTGACTTCATGGGGACTTTTCCAAATTCATTTGGCTTTGTGTACATATTATTAGATATTGACTATGTATCTAAATGGGTGGAATCAAAGGCCACAAGGACCGATGAATCTCAAGTGGTTGTTGATTTTGTGAGGTCCCAGATTTTCAGTAGGTTTGGTCTACCAAGATTCATCATTAGTGATCAGGGGTCACATTTTGCAATCATATCATGAAAAACTTGCTTCGTAAGTATGGGGTTGTTCATAATTTCCCCACCACATATCATCCCCAAACTAACGGATAGGCATAAATTTCAAATTGATAAGTTAACTGAATCTTGGAGAAAACGGTACAACCCAATAGGAAACATTGGAGTTTTCGCTTGGATGATGCACTTTGGGTGTACCGTACGGCTTTTAAAACCCCGATCAGAATGTCACCATATTGGATTGTGTTTGGAAAATCTTGTCAACTCCTAGTGGAGGTATAACACCATTCATATTAGGATGTTAAATATTGTAATATGAACCGTTCAGATGCAATTGAGGAATGAAAGCCGTAGATTCAAGAGTTGAAAGAAATTCGATGAGATGCATATGAAATCTCCCAAATCTATAAAGAGAAGAAAAAGGCTATTCATGATAGCATGATTCACCAGCGGAAGTTCCATATTTGTGAGAAGGTCATAATGTACAATTCCAGGCTTAATCTCCACCCAGGTAAGCTTCGTTCCTATGGCTTGGTCCTTATACTGTTACTAATGTTTACCCTTTTCGTGTAGTACAAGTTTTGTGTGAGCAGAGTGGAAAAAGTCTTATTGTCAATGGGAAGCTACTTAAACACTTCTATGAGGATTTTCGGAAGAATCAGGTAAGGAAATTCACCTTCTCGATGCATCATACCAATAAAACACACCAGGTTTTACAATTCCTTCTCACATTCTCTATTATTTCAGTGAGGACACTGCACACTCTAGGTGTGGGGGTGGATACATTCCTAGGTTAGATAAGAATTTTAATCGTTTTCTCTTTTTGTTTTCTTTTTTTGGCCTTCTTTATGGTATTTTCATTTTTCCCCATCAACAATTTCGAAGTTACATGATTTGGCGACCATAAAGGGGGGAAAGTAAAAATACCATAATGAAGGCTAAAAAGATTATTTGTATGAATTTAACATCAGGGAGTGATTTTTAGTGAATTGGTTTTCTGTCAATGATATAAATGGTCGTATCTATGTGAAACCTTTGAGATGATTGATGCCCATTGTGTGAGCAGCTTTGGGAAAAAATGTGTCACTAATATCTCCACAAATGTTTGCACCAAACCACAAAGTGTGATTATTTCTTACTTAATATAAGGTAAATATATGTTGGGTTAATATTTTTTAGCTTTCAATTATATTTCCACACATTCGTTCCTTATCCGATCTATTTCATTACTGTACCAGATCGACCTATGCATGTGTACCTAATGTCCAACTATTGTACGCACTCAAAAAAAATTGTTGTGTCTTGGGCATGTCAAAAACCACTCCTCCTCAACCTTTTATCTTGTTATAACTCTTGCAATTTGTGTCGTGAGGAGATCAAACAAGGGTTGAGAGATGAGTGTGAGATTTTTTCCAATTGCAACTTCAAAAAAATATAATAAATGAGGGGAGTGATGAAATGTGAAACATATGGGGATATCTAGGTTGGCAGCTTATGGTTTGACTTCTGGGAATGCTTAAATGAGTGCATTTTGAAATATTATTGCAAAGGATGTAGGACAGGTTCGGAGAAAAAAATCATTTAAGCTGAAAAATATTAAAATAATATATATTTATTGGATAGCAAGTGGAAAGAATATCATGGAATGGTTTTCACACAAACATGGAGAGTTAGTGTCATCTTTTACTTATTAATTCCTTGATCAATTGGGTATCGTGAATCTTTTTGAATTTCTCTATGATCTGATTTATGAGACATCTTTTTCTATTTTCACTATGAAGAACTCCTTAGTGTGGTTCATGCATTGATAAATTTACTTTAAATAAAATTTCCTCAAATGATAAATCTTCGGGATGTTGGAAATATATATATATATATATATATGCATCATTGTATTTGGATATGTGACTTTTCCCTGGAGTGGAAATGTTTAGGTGTGGGGGTGTGATCATACCACAGTTCACTGTTTTATTCCACCCTTACACCGCAGTTTTAAACTAGTTTTGTAATGAATATTCCAAATATAATAATAAATTTCACTTTATCTTTGAATCAATCAATTAATGTTAATCAATATTAGAATGGGAAATGTTACTTTTTTTATTATTTCAATGTAGGTGGAGGTGATTTGGATGGCCCTTGATGATGTGGAAGAAAAATGGGCCAAAATCGCATGGATCCATGGACATCTGTCCACTGTTTTTCATAGTACACGAAATATTTGCATCTATATGGGCTGATATTTTGTGGTCCCGTCCAAAATATAATGTTCCACATTTCATATTAAGGAACGAAATCCTGATTTGGCTTCTATGGGGAAAATCACAACTGATCTGTCCAAGCCACCGAATTTGGACCAAGTCAAATGTTGTGTTCTGTATTTTATCAATATCATGAGCTGTAGTTGTCCATATGGTGCCAAAACATTGGTGGAAATAGTCAAGAGGTATGTATTTAACTTTTCTATTTTCTCCAAAGTGAGATAATGCTGTCGAATGATCGAAACGTGTGGTACACGTGGATTGATGAAATCTGTGTGCCTAAAACCACCTTCCAATTTTCCTATAAAAGGGCACCAAGGGAACCTCATTTGTATGTTCAGCCAGGATGAAAGGTTCTGCCATTTTGGAGTGACCAAGGAGTCTTCTCAACATCTCTAGCAGTTCTGGAGGCTATGGGAAGTTCTACTTCAACGTCTTCTTTTTCTTCCTCTTCCATGGGTTTATAAACCCCTTGTGATCACCTGGGGAGGAACGTGATGTAAATCCCAAGCTTCATGTTATAATATTTGAATGATATTTTGAATTCCAGGTTTTGGTGTTGTTTTTCATCATCCTATATTCTTATTTTATTGAGTTATGTACTGGTATGTCATTCTCAACTCATATGATCATGTTTGGGGGTACCCTTTCATTTGATGTTTCACACACCGTTCACCACTTTCTCTTCCCCCTTCCAATTGCGGTGTTTGTGTGGTTCATATTGGTCAATTGAACTCACATAATCACTATCAAGGTCATGCACATTTATGTAATGGTATCACGATGAAAGAGCATACAATCCTGGATAGCACATCAAATTCTTCATGTGTTGCCTTGGTGAGTTTCGGTTATGATGTCGAACACAAATCACCCAATCATCGGCGGTGTCCGGTGAATCGTTATGTGTTTTCGACTGAACCCTAGGAGGTTTCCTATTATAAAATCAGTAACATTTTGGTTCTAGGTGTTACAAACCAGGGATAAAAATATCATAACTCAATCTCTTGAAGCGATAAAGGATGAGCATCATGAGACCTCCCCGGGTTGATCCCGTTTAATCAATCATGTTCATTTATACTTGGTTTTATCGCTTTCATTTCCTATTTTCATCAATCATCGTAAAACCCCCAAGTTTTACAAAACCTAATTCACCTTCTACTTCCATAATCAAAACCTTATTTTTAAATTAATGGTCTAAGGCTCTGTCGAGAGACGACCTAGGGTTGCTGCTATACTGCAGAAATTCTAATCAAAATTAAACAACTAATTTGATGCGCTCGACAACGTGGTTAGGTAAACAAAAAAGTCACTGAATCAGCTCAAAACCAGGATTTTATTCTAGGGGTGGTAAAATGTAACACTCCCAGTCAATCTGTCGAATCCTCGGCTACTGGGGTACTCCTGCTCTACAGATTACGGTGGGCCTTCTACGTCACACAAAGGCACTTCACACTTTCCTGGACTATTGTGGTACTCCTCCGGTCGAGTACTGTGGGTCTGATGTGTCACACAGAGGCGCTCCCCACTGTGGGTCTGCCACGCTCACACAAAGGTGCTCCCACTCATAGCCTGTTGAGGTACTCCTCCAGTTGAGTACCATGGTTCTTTTGCATCAGATAGTGGCGCTCCCCACTGTGGGTCTGCTGCGTCACACAGAGTCGCTCCCCACTAGGCTAGTTGAAACACTCCGACTCGAAACGTCAGCAGTCGTTAGGTATCATCCAGATACTAGGTCTCCATACTCCACTCATTTGTCTCCTAGGAGATCCTCTCCATGAGCTACTGGTCGATAATCCATCTATCACGATGTACCATGTATAAGTATCTCAAATGTCCTCCTCTTCAAAGGGATCTCACTCCAACAGATGGCGCGTCAATCGGATGCCCGGTCTGAATGTTATTGGAATTATCGTTCTAGGGGCCCGATTATTTTTTAGTTTCAATCCAATCATACTGTACCCCAAGTATGTCCAAACCTCATGTGGGGTAATCCAAAATAACCTTCTCCCTCTAAGCTTTCCATCTCCATATGAAGTTATTCCTTTGGACACCCACAGCCCAAGATGTCGGTGAAAAGGTGTATTCGGCTAATCGGTTACGGACTGGGGTCCGACCTGGTCCGTGGGTCCATCCCGGAACTAAAGGGAGTGGCCCGACCCATGGGGCGACCCGGACCGAGATGACATACCAACCCGAGGGGGGGGGGGGACCTGAAGGCAGCCCGACCTGAGGGAGTGGGTCGACCCGATGGGGCGTCCCGACCTGATTGCGGGCCAGCGGCCCGGTTGGCCCAGCGGCCCGGTGGCCCGGTCGGCCTGGCGACCCGGCAGCCCAGCGGGGGTCTGCCTTAGCCACGACCAGGGGGAAACTGCCCCGATGAATTTCCGAATGGCTTTACCATTTGGGTGTGAGCATAAACCAGCGCACGCAGGACCCTCTGGGTTCCTCTCTTCCCTACTGGCCGATCGGCCATCCGCTCCACCTGCTCTGCCACAACTCGACCTGGTCATAGCCTCAATCTCTCCCGTGTGGCGTGACGGCGCTGCAATCATCGTCCGATCACTGTTTCACTCATGACTGTGACCCTTCTACCCACGCGGCTTGATAGCGCCGCTCTCCTCCTGCGACCCAGCGGCCCTTGCGCCATAGGTTTTCATCACAGCTGACATGACTCCGGTCACAATGACCTTCCACAGTCTACTCTTCCAGCAGCGCTGTTGTACTGCTTCCATCGTCAAAAAATGAGAATTATCAAAAGTTGGAGGTTCGGGCCATGTTCATGTGGTATGAGCACTCCACGTTACGTTGATATCATTTGGCAAATTATTATCCAAGTTTGAACGATGTAGAACAGATCAAATTCAAACTCAAAGTTTCCCTACCTCGTTTCAATTGATGTTGATGATGTCGCGGAAATGGAGAACGTCGATTCATGATGTCGGAAAAGGAAGTGCATATCTACCGTTGGAATATAATCGCTCTTTGGGGACGAAGTCGAAGACGACGTTCTTCACTGTCAACTCCTTCTCTTTTGGAACGGTTGAGGATCCAAGAAGGAGTTCATCGTTCTTCGGTTGTCAGTGGCGTTCTTCGTTGGAAGGATGAAGTTCTCCATGTTCTATCAATCCCTCTCTCATGCTCCACCAAATAAATTTCCAACCAAAAATAATAGACATTATTTTATTTTAATGGTTGGAAAGAATTCAAATGGATTCAAAAGGAGTTGAATTAAATTGTGAAACTTAACCAAATAAATAAGATGGGTTGGCTCAAATTAATGGTGGAGAAGGTGAAGAGTTTTCTCCCACATAAATGGGGGGTTAAAAATTGTTTTAAGCCCGTGTGGGCCCCACCTAGTATATCCTCCCAAGGGAGGTTATGTGCGGGTGGGCCCCACCACCCTAACCTTTTGTGGGATGTTATGGTGGTGTGGCCCCCACCACTAACCTCCTCTTGGAGGTTTTAAACACCACAAATTAAAAAGATGTTATCACCTTATTTTTATTTAATTTAATTAAAAAACCCAAAACTATCTTCCATTCTAGTTAGAAAGAAACTACGTTGAAGGTCTCACTAAGCAATCACCGACACTGCGAGTTTAATGATGCCCTCCTATTTTAATTCCGAGCACCAGTTCAAATTTTATAAAATACCGCTCGTATGTTTACAAATCATACATGAAAAAAAATTCAGAAATTGATTCCGGGCACATCGGGCCTTAGAATCAAGTGCGATAAATGTTCACAGACTCGTAAAATTCCAATTTATTTTAAGAAAACAATTTTGATGGATATTCCAGGTATTTACATCTAGGATGAATTTAAAGAATTTATAATGTTATTTTATATTTTATTTGATTAGATATAAGGCTCATAATATATGAATAAGTGAGGATAAGAGGTTCCCTTTTATGGGTAAGGGAGAGGACACACATGGAAATACATAAACTATTTATAATATATAATGTAATTTTTTTATGGGTGTGACTATAAAATGGTGATGAATTATAATTTATAAATCATAGGGTATATATCACTCTAATAAAATAATTACACAATTTTATGTGATAATATAACTATTATATCTTGGTTTAAATGTCAGAAAAATCATTTTAACTATTATCATGGTAATAAATTTTAAATAATATTACCATTAATTGAGGTAAAAAAGTAATATGGAATCATTATAAAATTTGGAAATCATGATTAAAAACATTTTTATGACTCTATCAAATTTAATTCCCATAAATTGGGGTAAATTATTTTAAAATAAACATGCAAATGTAATTAAAATCATTTTTAAATAATGATTATTTCTGTATAAAATTAAATATATTTGAATTCATATTAATTTAAATACTATAAATTATTTGTAAAATTCATTTATATAACATAAAATATATAATTATAATTAAAACCAATACTAAATATTTATTAATTTAATTTTATATGATAAAACAGATTGTGTACATAGAAATAGTTTAATAAAAAATGACTCATTTTTCATTTAATTCATTTTATCTTTTATACTAAAACTTATATAACTAATTTGTGGATGTTTATTCATAAATTAACAGTAAATGTTTTAAAATAAGTTTTTAATATCAATGAATAAAATAATAAATACTATGTAGAAAAATATATTTCATCAAAAAATATGTGTTCTATTCAATAAATGATTTTATAAAAAATGGAATGATTATTTCATAGACATTAATTAGAGCATTTTAATTTAGGAAAACATATATATATTATAATTTGGATAATCCTATTCAAACCCTCCAATAAAATTTCTATGTTATAAAGTCACACTATTTAATGGGTTTATAAAGGCTTGAGGTTTCGTGTATATAATGCTACCGAATAATTTTGGTTTATTTTAATGATAATACATATTAATTCATTATCTGTTAAATTATACCGCCACCCAAAAGTATTTTTTCTCTATAAATTATTTAATTTAAATAAAAATAAAATAGTATATATCTTATTACTAACATCTTCATGTTTCACTATAAGTTCCTAGAATTTATAATTCCACTATATAACATGACTAGGTGTGTTTTCTTGCTTTGTAGTACATTATCTATACAATACATGATTTACAAAAGTTCTTATTCATTGTGTATATCATGATCTCATGATATAAACTCTATATTTAGTAAATTTAAATTATAATGTATATAATTCGTCATGGAAAATATATGAAAGGAATCATGAACTTCATTGTGGTTTGGGGGATGTGTAGGTGGATAAGAAACCATCTATACTCAATGAAGCATCTCATATAGACCAATATATCTTGATCTCTTCCTTTATTTCTTGTTGATATCACAACATTCATCTACGTATAAATTTGTATAAATACCTTCTCAAAAAAAATTAATTCTTAATAGCATTGATGAGTTTCTGCATAACTATAACACCTTGATATTCTGTAATATATTGTTCTTTAAATAAAATGTTATTGTTCAGTTTCATGTTTTATGTGAAACCACGAGTCTATATGAATTGTAATATATTAATTCATTATAATGTATTTTTAAATAATATTCAATTAATATAAATATATAAACTATTTAAAATAATTATAATGGTATTAAATAAGTAAAATGTATGGACGAATTCTTGAAAATTCAGTAAACATTTCTCATTGGAATAATTTTATGCATCAGAAATGTGTTTTCTTCAAATGTATTTTTAATTTAATTTTATATTCCAGAAAATTATAAGTAATTTTTATAATTTTTATAAATTTTTATGTAAATTAGTAAATATTTGAAATCAACATGTCAATGTTATGTTACAGTTATTTTTATTGAATTTTTTATACAAATATTTATATTTCATTGAATAGTGAAAAATATCAATTTAAGTAAAAAATGTCGTTTAATTTCAAGTAAAAGTACTATTAATTTTAATTTTATATTAATGGAACATATGAATCATTTAAATATAAATAATATAATTCATTTTATAAAATTAATCATTACAATTGAATTTAGTAGAAGTATATTTTTATGGTTGAAAACTAATTTTTTTAAGAACAATGTTTTTATCCACGAAACGTATATTTATATTAGTAAATTAAACGTATCATTATTGAATAATGTTTTTAATGAAATTTATATCTAATTTATTTATTACTATATTTTAGAATAGAATTTCTGTTTAAAAAAAATAATGGAATGTATGTGAATTATGTTTTATTTCATAAAGGTTCTTTTTTCTAAAATGGTGTCTCATTATGGATTGCATGCTTATTTAAAATAGAATCATCCCAATTATAGAAATTAAATCAAGAAATATTTATTCCATATTTGAATGATTCATAATTAATTTATTCTAGTATTTTTAACTTAGTTTATATTCATAGTGAATTGTAAAAATAGTAAATTTGTGTTATCATTGTTATGGTTAAAAAGGGTTTCCTAGGGTGGTGATTAAACCAAGAGATAACTGTCAGATTGTCCCCCAAAATAGACTAGTTATTATTAGTCAAAGGTGTTTCATCCTTATAATATCCTACCATCATATTTTTTCACATTTTGATCCACGTTCCCTAGAATGTTCCGCTACCATTGAAACTTTTTATGAAATTCGGTGTATATCCCTCCCGTCATGTATAAGTATACACTTTTACACCTACTATAATTACACTATTTTAGGATTATAAAATACCAAATAATTATAAAAATACTTCCAATAATCCATTACTTAATTTTTGGATGTTTTTATATTATCTCAAGACTATTCAATCATGGTATAAGGTGTAATCCAAAGGGTTTCTCCCAAAGAAGATGTATAAATCTTAACAAAAAAAATTCAATATTTTTTATTCTTAAACATTCAATAAACTATTTTAATTCATAAAAAATGATGAATGATGATTCAAAAAATATACTTAATTTTATTATGATGATGAAGAAACTATTTTACAACACTTCTTTATCATATCGTTGATGAAATTATCGATCGGGTGTTTATTCAAATTACTGCCCCACATAGTGATACAATTAATTTCCATCACTATATTTCATGGATTGTTATTATGATATGGTTTATGTCTATATATTATATTTATGATATAATTATTAAACTATAATTATAATATTATATCTATTTTATTTCCTTTTCATTCTGTGTAAAATAATAATGTCACTTGTGCGGACGTATACACTACAACCTCCATGAAAAGATATGATTTTGTTTTTAATTTCCACTTGACATGGATAGTAATAAGGATATATTTAATATATATATATATGTTATTTAGGATTTAATAATTACTTTTAAAATTATAATTTTATTTCTTCTCCATTCCATCCTTCAAAAAGTTAAAACACTGATCATGTGTATGTATGGATTATCATCTCCACAAAGTGATGTCATAAAGTTTTCTTAACCAATTAATATGAAATTTAAAAATATATATATAATGATTATATGTGATATTCATATCAATATTCACATTCTATATACATTGTAATATATATGAAATATCAAGTACCATAACTACATAACTAAAACATACATTAAAGGCAAATCAATTAACACTATAAATAACAACATTGTTATAAAATTATAATCAAATGGGTGTTGAAAATATATAAATATAAATTATATGACATAGTGTGTATTAATATGGTTTTTGTAACATCCCAGGTAAATAATGAATAATAAATTTTCATATTTATTAATATTTACGATTTAAATATTAATTTTACTTTAAAGGGGTTGCTATGTTCAATAGCATACCTGATATACAACAAAGAGTTTCATTGAAATCTTACGTTGCACACTAGTAATAAAATAATATTATTTTAAATGGTAGTTAACACATAGTCGTTGTATTGGCAGGAATGGATATAAATAACTAAAATATGATTATATATGTTTTTTTAATTTTTTTACATTTATCTAATAAAAGATAAAGGCCTAAAATACTGAAAGAATTCAATCTTAGGCATATATACACTAATTTTCACTAAAGGTTCACTTATCGCCTTTTGATGGAGAACCATCATTAAATATAGATTTGTTCACTCTTATACATTTTATTGGACCAAATAAAACTCTTCTTTAGAATCGGGACATCAAAATTTACTTTGTGTAATTTTTTGGTATTTTTCAGATAAAGTTCATGTTTTTAATGAATAGTGTAAAATATTGAATTTTAATTCAAAACTTCTTTTTAATATAATTTATTTATATGATTAAATTATATTTTGAATTGGTTTTAAAGTTAAATTAGAATATATTTTTACCATTAAATCCAATAGTTGTCGTTGGAATTAATTTCACTTTGAAATCAGACTTAAACTAGTGTCAATCTTCTGATACTTATTGTTTAATAAAAACACAATATTTGCTTTGACAGTGGGAATTAATTATTAAATTAATTAATGAAACTTAAATTTTTTTAATTTTGTAAAATGGACATCATTTTTTAATTCGTAATATCAAATATATCTTAGGGTTAAGTTTTGTTATTTTTCTGAAAAACATCAATTTTTGGTGAATAGTGAAACTACTAAGTGGTACTTATAAAAACTGATTTTTCGTTTAAATTAATTTTTACCACCTCTGTGTTTTGAATTTCAAAAAATACGACATACATGTTTCTCATTAAGAAGTAAAATGTGGTTCAATGGGATTACAATATTTTTTTGGTGAATAGTAACTTTTATGTTTTTAATCGCGATTAGAGGTAATTAGTGTAGTTTAAGGTAAAAATAATGTTTTAATAATATGGAATGACCTAGAAACATGTCCTAACCTTATTGGATATGTCATGGCCGACCAAGAAAATCCATGGGTCAACTTTGGGACCCCATGGAGCCACTTTGGATGGAAAATAACATTAATATTTTTTTATTTAATGTTAAAGTAAAAATGTCACAAACATGAGTTGTTTTACTAAAAAAAATTAAATGGGGGTATACAAGTCATATTTTTGACTATAAATATTCATTAGAAATATAAAATGATTTCCTACATCATGATATTTTTTTATAATTTTGAGACACTAAAAAAATTAAATTATTTATAGCACCATGATGATGCAGCGATTACCTCATTATTTAACAATTTAAATAAAATGAAAAGATAATGTAAAATCTAAGACCTAAACTTGTAAAAAACCTATTGTTTGGGTATATTTCGAACCCTTATCACCTTATCCTCGAATTATATCAATTTGGGACCTTTTAAATAGGAAACTCATTTTAAAATAAAGTATCATTTCTTTACTTTCCAAGAGTGCCCCTCCTCTCCTATTATAAAAGGCCCCCAGCTCTACCACCTTAACCACACTTACAAATCCTTTGGATCGTCCAAACTCTACCCATTTTGTCTATACACATCCCTCTATAACTCTTAGAAGCTTAACATTGGGAATAAGTCTTCCCAAGGAAGCCTTTGAGCTCAAATCTAAGAGAGTTACCCGATTTTAAGGTAATGGCTTCACTTGTGTCCTTTTATTTTATTTTGCTTCTCCAACCCCCTAAACTATTTTCATTCATTTCTTTTGTAACAAATCCAGTATCTTAAATATACTATTATGTTGTTATAAGAAGATCTCGATCTACACTTACATACACCTATATCTAATGGTTAAAGAACATACAGTTTCCGTGGATGGCGAATTTCTACCTCACGAAACGATGATTGTTCAATATTCTTCCAACACCTTCAAAGGTGGCCATTAAGATGTCACTATATTTATATATGATATATAATATGTTTATATCTTCCTTAATCTTCTGTATTTTTCATTTATGGAACTCCTTCATGGCTTCCATTATGGGTATACGCGATATCTTTATTTTTTGGAAGTGCGGACTACCACCCCCTCAAAGTGATTTGATTCCTTAATTCCATATGTGGGACGTATAAAGTATGGACTTAAATTAATTATATATGATGTATGTTACATATAAATGATGAATATAATTATGGAATTAAAATATACATACCTATCATTTAGTTTTAATTCCATTAATATGACAAAAAATGAAAGTAGTGTTCATGCGTACTTATGACTTACCGTCTCCATGAACGGTGCATTTCATATCTTACCTCTAAATGATTATGTAATATTATAAATACATGTATATTCTGGACATATATGATATATTTGATATCCAAATAATGAATATCATTCTGGATATAATGAACATTTGACCACACAAACAACATGTAATTGTAAGAAGTTCATTTTTGACTCAAGTACCAAATATCGACAAATGACCGTTATCAACTTAAATGACTACATGATGTTCATAACATTGTAATAAGTGATATAAAAGGAATAATGAACTTGAAAAAGGTTCTCAATCAAGTATAAATTAACTCATGTTTATTATTGAGGACGTTAAAGAATGATTGAGTCAAGTCAGACCCGAGGTAAGGGACTTCGTCTCAATCTCCTTTCATGGAGGAATATTTTTGTTTTATACACCACATTCTTTAATACGGTTTATAAAACAATTTAAATTTTACATTTATTCAAAAGGAATATTTTTATATGAAGCATTTTACTAAATGACAAAAGTGAATGTTTTTGTCGTACGTATGCGGCGACAAAGACTTCTCCGCCGCCGCGAGTATAATTTGGTCTTTGGCTTCCTCAACAAGCCGTAATGTTATTAAAATGAAATAAATTCCATATAATCATTTATGTATTTTGGTATTGATAATTGTTTTTATAATGTATTTGTTATGTCAATATATTTATGTGATATATTATGATCAAAGTGTTGAAATTTTTCTTTCCATTATATTTGTTTAATGTTTTATGATTTTATATTGGTACTTAGACATTTGAAGGGTGGTTACGTGAAAAACCATATGACGGGTGGTGCCGTGAATACCAAGACGGGTGGTTACATTATAACTTCCAATGCATTGGGTATGGAAGTCGACCTTATGGCTATTCCATTAAGTGATATGTGTGGAAGTCAACCATATGGTTATTCCATTTAAGTATGTTTATGTCCAAAGTTACCTTTATATGTTATGTGATCTTTATATGGAGTTTATGGTAATATTTTGGTTACAAAAGGGTAAGTAATGATCTTTTATTCAGTGAAGAGTTTTTATTACTTCATAAAGGTGAAAAGTATTACTTTGATAAAGTATACATGTTTTACTTGTTGTTTTGATAAACTAATAGTTTTCATTCTTTGTGTATCCCTTACTGAGCTTTTTATGCTCACCCCATATTTTTTTAAATGTTTTTTCACAGGACTTAATGTGGAATAGGGTCAAGGATGGGATCAAGGGAAATTCATGCTATATAAAACATAGAACTAAACATGTTTCTTTTTAAGAGTTTTTTATTCTATGGAAACTTAGTAGAAGTGTCTACATTGTAATCTTTTGAGATGTAATAGTTATGTTCTAATTCTCAAAAACTCTAAACCTGAAAATATCCTCAATGTGAATTATTCATTTAATTCAATATTAATTGAGGTTTAAGGCCATGGCCTTATAGTTGGTGTCATAGGTCGGTTTAGACATCTTTGGGAGTTAGAAAATCGTTAAATTATAAGTTAATTTATGGTATGACTGAAATGATATAGCATTTAAAGATTACCATGATGCTTCGCCTAAGATATTTTTGTGTTTAGAATGGTTTTCTGAAGAGGAAACAAAGAAGCTATGTTGGGATGACATCAGGAGGAAGACAACCTTCCAAATCAGCAACCTGAGATGGTCGGAATCGGAACTAAACAGTTTGTTGTAGTGATGGCATAGTTGACTCAGGATATAAATGGTGGTCGTATCCATGCATGAGATCAGTCAGATCAACCATAGAGGAACATGTCAGTGGTGGAACATTTCATGGGGCAACGTCCCCCATCATTTAGAGGATCATCTGACCCGGTTCAAGATGAAGGGTGGATTAAAGCACTGGAGATGATTTTTGATGTCATGGGGTGTTCAGAAGATCAAAAGGTTTGTCTTGTTGTTTACTGTTTTGAAGGTTAAGCTGATCAGTGGTGGTCGATGGTGAAAAATATTAGGGATAGTGATGAGATTTATGATCTTCACTAGGACAAATTCAAGGGTATGTTTCTTCAGAAATATTTTCCTAAGGTGGTTCGTCTTAGGATGGAAAAACAGTTCCTAGAATTGAGGCAGGAGGATGACTCAGTGGCTGCTTATGAAGAAAAGTTCACTCAATTGGCAAGGTATGCTTCAAACATTATACGAGATCTTGATAGTAAAATAAACTATTTTTACTCAGGGTTAAATCCGAATTATTGAAGGGATTTGGCTTCTCGTGAGTTCAAAAGTTATGAAAAACTTGTTCTATGTGCGTAGACGGTGGAAATGGATTTTTCTAACAATCAGGTGTTCTTTGAAAAACAATAGAATAAGAGGTCCAGTTAGCAGGCAAAGGAGAAGAATTCATCAATGAAGCAAGGAGGTAAGAAAACCAAATATCCATCCTGTGAGAAGTGTGGTAAAATGAATCCTCGAGAATGTTTATCCAAGTCCGGAAAGTGCTTTAGGTGTGGTATGTCAGGTCATATTGCTCGTAACTGTGAGGAATATGATCAAGGAGGCAATGAAAAGTCAGCAGTAAGATGTTTTATGTGTAATGAAATGGGACATTATGCAAATTAGTGTCTAATGAAGAAATCAACCGAGGGAAAGCATCCAAACTATAAGTAGAAAGGGGTGGTTAAATCCTTTGCAAACACTTCAGCAGATGTTGGGCCATCGAATGAAGTAGTATCAGGTACACTATTTGTTTGTTCAGATTATGCCAATGTGTTGTCTGATTCAGGGTCTACACATTCTTTCATTTCTGAGAAGTTTTCTAGTACATTGAAAATTCCATCTCAAGATATGAATCCTGAACTTATGGTAAAAACACTCAGAGGTAACGTTGAGACAAAAAGGAATTATAATAACCTTCCTATCCTTGTGTGCAGAAACTATCTACCAGCAAACCTTATTGTCTTTCCTGTAGTAGATTTTGATGTTTTTTTTTGGCATGGATTGCCTTTCTGTTTATCATGCTAAGATTGACTGCAGAGCTAAAATGGTTTCTTTTCAGAAAGATTTTTAGTTTTCGTACAATAATGAACCCTTGATTCCGAAAACATATCAGGAAGTTGAGAAACTAGTAAAATATGGAAATTAATGTTACTTTTAACATGTTGTTGAAAATAAAGGAACTGTTCAGATTAATTATGTGCCAATTGTAAATGAGTATCATGATGTTTTTCCTGATGAGTTTCCTAGAATTATTCATGATCGGGATGTTGAATTTACTGTTGACTTAGTTCCTTATTCCAAGACAATTTCAAAACCCCCTTATCGAATGGCTCAAGTTGAACTTTTAGAGTTAAAGAAGAAATTGTAGGAGTTATTTGATAAAGGTTTCATTCGACCTAGCACATCACCATGGGGTGATCCTGTCTTGTTTGTTAAAAAGAAAGATGGCTCAATGAGACTTTGAATTGATTATAGAGCCTTAAATTACATTACTGTTAAAAACAAGTATCCTTTGCCTCATATTGATGATTTGTTTGATCAACTCTAGGGATCTCAGTATTTTTCGAAGATTGACTTGAGGTCGGGGTACCATCAGTTGAAAGAAAAAGAAGCAGATGTTCCGAAGACTGCGTTCTGTACTAGATATGGCCATTATGAATTTTTAGTTATGCCTTTTGGGTTAACCAATGAACCTGCTATATTCATGGACCTTATGAATACAATTTTCCATGAGTTCATGGATATGTTTGTGGTTGATTTCATTGATGAGATTTTGGTGTTTTCTAAAACTAAAGAGGAGCATTAAATTCCTTTAGGGGTTATCTTGCAAACCTTAAAAGAAAAGAAACTGTATGGAAAATTCAGCAAGTGTGAGTTTTGGTTACAGCAAATTTCTTTCCTAGGTCACATTGTTTCGAAAAATGGCATAACTGTTGATCCTGCTAAAACAAAAGTTGTTGAAGAATGGCCAAGACCCACAAAAGTTACCAAGATCCGTACTTTCCTTGGTTTGGCAGGTTACTACCGAAGGTTTGTTGAAAATTTTTCACGATTATCTAGTCAAATGACTAAGCTAAATCATAAGGGTGTTAAGTATATCTGGACAAAAGAATGTGATGATTGTTTTCAGGAGTTGAAAATAAGACTGGTTAATGCTCCAGTTTTGGCACTTCCTTCCAGGAATGGTGAGTTTGTTTTGTACAGTGATTCTTCGTTGAAGGGACTTGGTTGTGTCCTTATGTAGAATGATCAGGTAATTGCATATGCTTCATGTCAGTTGAAAACACATGAGGTAAATTACCCTACACATGACTTGGAATTACCTGCTGTTGTTTTTGCTCTAAAAATATGGAGGCATCATTTCTATGAAGTAAAGTTTGAAATATATAATGATCAAAAAAGTTTAAAGAATATATTCACTCAGAAATAATTGAACATGAGATAGAGGAGATGGCTAGAATTAATCAAGGATTGTGATTGTACAATTCATTACCATTCGAGAAAAGAAAATAAAGTGGCCGATTCTTTGAGTTGAAAAAGTAATGATTCATTAACCATGCTACGTTTGGAATGAGATCCTTTGGTTTTTGATTTGATGAACATTGACAAAGAAGTTGTTGGTGCAGGAAGTTCTTTTTTTTTATTCAGGTATCAGTGAGATCATCCCTATCAAACAGAATTAAGCAAGCACAGAGGGAAGACATTGAGTTACAGAAAAAGGTAGAGCTGGTTCAGAAATGAATGTTGCCTAAATTCAACATTGATAATGATTGTGTTTTGAGTTTTGGGAAGATATTATGTGTCCCTGGTGATTCACAGTGGAAGAATGAGTTGTTATGTGAGGCTCAAAGTTCCCCGTTTTCAGTTCATCCTGGAAGTACTAAGATGTACATGGATCTGCAGGAGTATTACTGGTGGGATGGAATGAAAAGATATATTGTTGATTTTACTGTGAAGTGTTTGACATGTAAATAGGTTAAAGAAGATCGGCAGTTACCGAAAGGGATGCTTCAGCCTTTACCAGTTCCAGAGTGGAAATGGGAGAATATATCCATGGACTTCATTGTGGGATTGCCGAAGACACCTTGAGGTAATAATGCAATCTGGGTTATTGTTGATCGCTTGAATAAATGTACTCATTTCCTTTCTATACGAGATAATTTTTCCCTAGATCAACTTTCCTGTTTCTATCTTAAAGAGATAGTCTGGTTACATGGATCTCCTCTCTCCATTTTATCTGACCATGATCCCAGGTTCACTTCTAACTTTTGGAAAGGCCTTCAGAAGTGGTTGGGTACTGAATTAAATTTTAGTACAGCTTTTCATCCTCAATCAGATGGGTAGTCAGAACGAACGATCCAGACTTTGGAGGATATTCTACGAGCTTTCTATATGGATTATCAGGGAATTTGTGACCAACATCTTTCTTTGGTTGAGTTTTCTTATAATAACAGTTTTCATTCCAGCATACAGATGGCACCATTTGAGGCATTATATGGGACGTAGTGTCAAACTCCATCTTTTTGGGATGAAGCGGGTGAAAGGAAGCTGATGGGACCAGAATTGGTAGAAGAGATGGCAGAAAAAGTTCAGTTGATTCAGAAACACATGATAACTGCTCAGAGCAGACAGAAAAGTTATGCGGATAACCGGACGAAGGATCTATCTTTCGAGATAGGTGATCATTATTTTCTTAAGGTTTCTCCATGGAAAAGTGTGATGTGATTTGGTAAGAAAGGAAAGCTGAGTCCAAGGTTCATTGGACCATATGAAATTCTGGAGAGAGTTGGATCAGTTGCATACAGAGTGGCATTACCTCCGAGTTTATCTCAGGTACACAATGTTTTTCATGTTTTGATGTTGAGAAAGTATATTCCAGATCCATCTCATGTTTTGAGTCCAGAGGTAGTTCAGCTGGAAGAGAACCTATCATATGAAGAAAAGCCGGTCCAGATTCTTGACCACATGGATCAAGTGTTACGGAATAAGGTGATTCACCAGGAAAAGGTTTTGTGGAAAACCCATATGGTTGAAGAGGAAACGTGGGAATCTGAAAATGCTATGAGGGATAAATACCCCCACTTATTTTGATAAGTGAATAAAATTGCGAGGACACAATTCCCAAAAGGGGGGAAGGATGTAACATCCCAGGTAAATAAAGATTAAGAAATTTTCATATTTATTAATATTTACGAATTAAATATTAATTTTACATTAAAGGGGTTTCTATGTTCGATAGCGTACTCGATACGTAACAAAGAGTTTCATTGAAATCTTACATTGCACAATAGTAATAAAATATTATTATTTTAAATGGCAGTTAACACATAGCCGTTGTATTGGCGGGAATGGATATAAATAACTAAAATATGATTATATATGTTTTTTAAATGTTTTTACATTTATCTAATAAAAGATAAAGGCTTAAAATATGGAATGAATTCAATTTTAGGCATATATACCCTAATTTTCACTAAAGGTTCATTTATCGCCTTTTGATGGAGAACCGTCATTAAATATATGTTTTTTTCACTCTTATACATTCTATTGGACCAAATAAAACTCTTCTTTAGAATCTGGACATCAAAATTTACTTTGTGTAATTTTTTGGTATTTTTCCGATGAAGTTCATTTTTTTAATGAATAGTGTAAAATGTTGTATTTTAATTCAAAACCACTTTTTAATATAATTTATTTATATGATTAGATTATCTTTTTAATTGGTTTTAAATTGAAACTAGAATATATTTTTACCATTAAATCCAATAGTGGTCGTTGGAATTAATTTCACTTTGAAATCAGACTTAAACTAGTGTCAATATTTTGATACTTATTGTTTCATAAAAACACGCTATTTGCACTGACAGTGGGAATTAATTATTAAACAAAATAATTCAACATATATGTTTTGAATTTTGTAAAATTGGCTTCATTTTTGAATTTGGAATATCAAATATTGCTAAGGGTGATGTTTTGGTATTTTTCTGAAAAACATCAATTTTTGGTGAGTAGTGAAACCACTAAGCGGTACTTATAAAAAATGATTTTTCGTTTAATTGAAATTTTACCACCTCTGTGTTTTGAATTTCAAAAAATCTGACATACATGGTTGTCATTAAGAAGTAAAATGTGGTTTAATGGGATTAAAATAATTTTTTGGTGAATAGTAACTTTTATGTTTTTAATCATGATTAGATGTAATTAGTGTAGTTTAAGGTAAAAATAATGTTTTAATAATATGGAATGACCTATACACATGTCCTACCCATATTGGATATGTCATGGACGGCCCATACAATCCATGTGTCATCTTGAGTACCCCATGGAGCCACTTTGGAAGGAAAATAACATTAATATCTTTTTAATTAATGTTAAAGTAAAAATGTTACAAACATGAGTTGTTTTACTAAAAAAAATTAAATGGGGTTATACAAATCATATTTTTGACTATAAATATTCATTAGAACTCTGAAATTATTTCCTACATCATGATAATTTTTTTTATAATTTTTAGACATTACATAAATTAAATTATTTATGGCACCATGATGATGCAGCAATTACCTCATTGTTTAACGATTTAAATAAAATGAAAATAAAATGTAAACTCTAAGCCCTACACTTGTCAAAAACCTATTGGTTTGGTATATTTCGAACCCTTATCATCGTATCCTTGAATTATATCAATGTGGGACCTTTTAAATCCGAAAATCATTTTAAAATAAAGTAACATTTCTTTACTTTCCAAGAGTGCCCCTCCTCCCCTCTTATTAATGGTCCCCACCTCTACCACCTTACCAACACTTCCAAAGCCTTTGGATCGGCCAACCCCTTCCCATTTTGTCTCTCCACATCCCTCTATAACTCTTAGAAGCCTCACATTTGGCAGAAGTCTTCCCTAGGAAGCTTTTCAGCTCAAATCTAAGAGAGTTAGCCGATTTTAAGGTAATGTCTTCACTTGTGTCCTTTTGTTTTATTTTGCTTCTCCAACCCCCTAAACACTTTTTATTAATTTATTTTGTAAAAAATACATAATATTAAATATACTATGATGTTTTTATAAGAAGAATTAGAGCTACACTTACACACACCTACATCTAATGGTTAAAGAATATACTATTTCCGTTGATGGAAAATTTCTGCCTCACGAAATGATGATTGTTCAATATTCTTCCAACACCTTCAAAGGTGACCATTAAGATGTAACTATATTTATATATGATATATAATATGTTTATTTATTCCTTAAGATTCTGTATTTTTTATCTATGGCACACATTCATGGCTTCCATTATGGGTATACGCGATATCTTCATTTTAGGAAGTGCGGACTTCCGCCCCCTCAAAGTGATTTGATTCATTAATGCCATATGTGGGACGTATAAAGGATGGATATAAAGTTATTATATATTATTTATGTTACATATAAATGATTAATATAATTCTGGAATTAAAACATACATACCTCTCATTTAGTTTTAATTCCATTAATATGACAAAGAAATGAAAGTAGCGTTCATGTGTACGTACAGCTTACCATCTACAGGAATGGTGCATTTCATTTCTTTCCTCTAAATGATTATGTAATATTATAAATACATGTATATGCTGGATATATATGATATATATTATATCCAAATCATGAATATCATTATGGATATAATGAACCTTTGACCACAAGAACAACATGTAATTGTAAGAAGTTCACTTTTGACTCAAGTACCAAATATCAAAAAACGAACGTTATCAACATAAATGACTAAATAATGTTCATAACATGGTAATAAGTGATATAAAAGGAATAATGAACTTGAAAAAGGTTCTTAATCATGTATAAATTAACTCAAGTTTATTATTCAGGATGTTAAAGAATGATCGAGTCAAGTCGGACCCGAGGTAAGGGACTTCGTCTCGATCTCCTTTCATAGAAGCATATTTTTGTTTTATACAACACATCCATTAATACGGTGTATAAACCCCTTTGACTTTTACGTTTATTTAAAAGGAATCTTTTTATACGAAGCATTTTACTAAACGACAAGAGGGAATGTTTTTGTCGTACGTATGCGGCGACAACAACATCTCTGCCACCGCAAGTATTATTTGGTCTTTGTCTTCCTCAACAAGCCATAATGTTTTTAAAATGAAATAAATACCATATAATCTTTTATGTATTTTGGTATTGAAAATTGTTTTTATAATGTATTTTTTATGTCAATATATTTATTTGATATATTGTGATCGAAGTGTTGAAATGTTTTCTTTCCATCATATTTGTTTTATGTTTTATGATTTTATATTGGTACTTGGACATTTGACGGGTGGTTGCGTGATAAAACATATGACGGGTGGTGCCGTGAATACCAGGATAGGTGGTTACGTTATAACCTCCAATGCATTGGGTATGGAAGTCGACCGTATGGCTATTCCATTAAGTGATATGTGTGGAAGTGAACCGTATGGTAATTCCATTTTAGTATTTTTTTTGTCCAATGTTACCTTTATATGTTATGTGATATTTATATGGGTTTTATGGTAATATTTTGGTTTCAAAAGGGTAAGTAATGACCTTTTATTCAGTGACGAGTTTTTACTACTATAATGCCTCGACCTTAAACCTTACTTAATATTGAATTAAATTAATAATTCACATTGAGGATATTTTGAGGTTTAGAGTTTTAGAGAATTAGGACATAACTATTACATATCAAAAGATTAAAAAGTAGTCACTTCTAATAAATTTCCATAAAATAAAAACTCTTAAAAAGAAACATGTCTAGTTCCATGTATTAGATAGCATGACTTTCCCTTGATCCCATCCTTGACCCTATTCCACATTAATTCCTGTGAAAAACATTTCAAAAAAAATTAGGGTGAGCATAAAAAGCTCAGCAAGGGATACACAAAGAATGAAAATTGTTAGTTTTTCAAAGAAACAAGTAAACCATGTACACTTTACCAATGTAATACCTTTCACCTTTAGGAAGTAGTAAAAACTCTTCACTGAATGAAATATCATTACCTACCATTCTGTAACCAAAAGATTACCATAAAACCCACATAAAGAACACATAACATATAAAGGTAACTTGAGACACAAAATTACTTAAATGGAATAACCATATGTTTGACTTCCAAATATACTTAATGGAATAGCCATACGGCCGACTTCCATACCCAATGCATTGGAGGTTATAACATAACCAATCATCCTGGTATTCACAGCACCACCCGTAATATGGTTTATCAATAACCACCCATAAAATGTCCAAGTAGAATAATTACACATAAAATATTTAAAATATAAACATTTCAATAACAATATTTCATTTTCAATCACAATAAGTAATTCCAAGATATCAATCCATTTTCAATAACCATTTAAAAGTTATTTTTGAATCAAAGTGTCCCATGCCACTTTGAATCTTTTATTGGAATTATAATTTTAAAACATTAATGTCCACATAAATAAATACTGAAAACCATTTTGAAAACATGGACATTAAAGATAAATATTTATAATATTAAATCTTTAAAACTTTAAAAATGATATTTTTGTTAAAGAGTTTTTAACAAAATGAGAGACTCTTGAATACAAATAATTGCAGAATAACATTTAATCCGAACATTATAATATCATGAGAATAAAGGGGTTCATGATATAATATGTCAATGGACAGTATACACACCTTATAAGATTGAAATGGTTCATAAAAACAATGAAGTCTCAAAAAAAATGTAAAATGAGATGAAATCTATTATAAAGAAGGTATCCTTAAATTAAGGATAAATCAATCTCATAATTATGTGTGAAAAATATAAATACGCCCAATATAAGTGGATATTAAGTGTAAAACAATCAAATTTCATTCACACATATTAAAATGATGACATATTCAATAACTACATGTTGAGCCCAAAGAAATTGAAATTGGGTTAAGAAGATCCCTTGGTAAAATTCGACAGCCTAACGGCGTCACAAAAGTTTTTACAAAAAGGGATGATGAGAGATATAAAGGGGATATCATCACTCAGACATAAAATTTACTAAAATAAGGATATAGAAGAACATATTCCAACATAATAGTATGTGAATTAAACGACATAACAAAAGAAGTCTTTTTTAAAAAAAAGAGGGTGAAAGTTCCCCTTACTGAGTTGGGAAACTCTCGAAAAGTACACCCCATGGAAGAAGGTTCATAAAATGATGATGTAAATACCCATAAATGAAATTATACTACACAAAGTGTATAATAATGTACTGTACATACAACACTCAAAGTAAATAGTGGGAAATGTAGCATAAATGTCATGGGAATAAAAGTGAGATGAAAAACCCCTTATGAAAACTCGGCAGCCTAACGGCGCCACTTAAAACATCCAAAAATAGATTTATGAGATCAAATAGGGTCTCTCATAATATGATCATAAAACGTAAATTATTAGTAATATAAAATAACATCCCCAAACATAAGAAATATGGTCTTAAAAGAAATGACATAAAAGAGAGTACTTAAAAAGAAAGAGAGAGGTTGGATCCCTTATCTCGGGTATGACTTGACTCGATCGTTATTTAACGTCCTGAATAATAAACATGAGTTAATTTAAACTTTCATAAGAACATTTTTCAAGTTCATTATTCCTTTTATATCACTTTTTTCCATGTTATAAACATTATGTAATCATTTAAGTTAATAATGTTTGTTTTGTCGATATTTGGTTCTTAAGTCGAAAGTGGACTTCTTACAATTACATGTTGTTCGTGTGGTCAAAGGTTCATTATATCCAGAATGATATTCATGATTTGGATATCATATATATCATATATATCCTGAATATACATGTATTTATAATATTACATAATCATTTAGAGGTATGAAATGAAATTCACCGTTAATGGAGACGGTAAGCCGTACATACGCATGAACGCTACTTTCATTTCTATGTCATATTAATGGAATTAAAACCAAATGAGAGGTATGTATATTTTAATTACATAATTATATTAATCATTTATATGTAACATAAATCATATATAACAACTTTAAATCCATCCTTTATACATCTTACATATGGAATTAACGAATCAAATCACTTTGAGGGGGCGGTAGTCCACACTTCCAAAAATGAAATTATCGTGTTTACCAACAATGAAAAACATAAAGGTATGCCACAAAAGAAAAATACAGAAGCTTAAGTAAAACATAAACATATTATATATCATATATAAATATAGTTACATCTTAATGGCCACGTTTGAAGGTGTTATATGAGTGTTGAACAATCATCGTTTGGTGAGGTAGAAATTCGCCATCCACAGAAACAATATGTTCTTTAACCATTAGATGTAGGTGTGTGTAAGTCTACCTCGAATGCTTCTTATAAAAACATCCTAGTATATTGAATATATTGTAGTTGTAACAAAATAAATTAATAAAAATAGTTTAGGGGGTTGGAGAAGCAAAATAAAACAAAATAACACAAGTAAAGACATTACGTTAAAATCAGGTAGCTCTTTTTGATTTGAGCTCAAAGGCCTTCTTGGGAAGACTATTTACCAAAGTGAGGCTTATAGGATTAATAGAGGGATGTGGAGAGACAAAATGGGTTGAGTGTGGCCGAACCAAAGGCTTGAGAGGAGTGGGTAAGGTGATAGTGGTGGGGCCTTTTATAAGAGGAGAGGTGGGGCACTCTTGGAAAGTAATGAAATGTTACTTTATTTTAAAATGATTTTAGGATTTAAAATGTCCCAAATTGATATAATTCTAGGATAAGGAGATAAGGGTTCTAAATATACAAATAAATTAGGTTTATGACAAGTGTAGTTTTTAGATTTTACATTATCTTTTCATTTTATTTAAATTGTTAAATAATGAGGTAATCACTTCATCATCATGATGTCATAAATAATTTAGTTTATTTAATGTCTAAAAATTATAAAAAAAATACTATGATGTAGAAAATATTTTTATCTTTCCAATTACTATTTATAGTATAACTTCTGACTTGTATAACCCCATTTAAAATATTTTTTAGTAAAACAACTCATGTTTGTGTAATTTTTACTTTTACATTAAATAAAAAGATATTAATGTCATTTTCCTTCCAAAGTGGCTCCATGGGGTCCCCAAGTTGACCCATGGATTTTTTTGGTCGGCCATGACAAATAAAATAAGGGTAGGACCTGTGTCAAGCTCATCTCATATTATTAAAACATTATTTTTACCTTAAACTACACTAATTACCTCTAATCACGATTAAAAACTTAAAAGTTACTATTCACCAAAAAATTATTTTAATCCCAATGAACAAAATTTTACTACTTAATGACAACCATGTATGTAGGATTTTTGAAATTCAAAACACAGAGGTGGGAAGGTTTCATTTAAATGAAAAATCAGTTTCTTTAACTACCACTTAGTGGTTTCACTATTCATCAAAAATTGATGTTTTTCAGAAAAATACCAAAAATTCACCCTAATCTATATTTGATATTCTGAACTAAAAAATGAGGTCTATTTTACAAAATTAAAAACATATAAGTTTCATTAATTAATTTAATAATTAACTCCTGCTGTCAAAGCAAATAGCGTGTTTTTAAGAAACAATATCTATTAAAAGATTGATGCTAGTTTAAGTCCAATTTCAAAGTGAAATTAATTCCAATGACCACTACTGGATTAAATGGTAAAAATATATTCTAATTTTACTTTGAAAACTATTCAAAAGATAATCTAATCATATAAATAAATTAGATTAGAAAGAGGTTTTGAATTAAAATACAACATTTTTCACTATTCATTAAAAAATGAACTTTATCGGAATGATACCAAAACATTACACAAAGTAAATTTTGATGTCTCTATTCTAAAGAAGAATTTTATTTTGTCAAATATAAACCATAAAATTGTCAAAAAGTGGATTTAAAAGAGGTTCTCCATCAAAAGGCGGTTAATCGACCTTCTAAAGAATATTAGAATTTTTTCCCTTAAAATTGAATTCATTCACATTTTTAATCCTCTAAAAATATTTGACAGACATATATAATCATTTTTAGTTAGTTCTGTTCATTCCCTCCATTACAACGGTTAGGCGTTAACTAACTTTTAAAATAATATTTTATTATTATTATAGTGCAACGTAAGATTTCAAAGGAACTCGTTGTTGCGTATTGGGTAAGCCATCAAGCATAGCGTTCCCTTTAAATTAATATTAACATTTTATTCACAAATAGGGATAAATATAAAAATTTCATATTATTTATTTACCTGCGGTGTTACAACTACTTCATAAAGGTGAAAAGTATTACATTGATAATGTATACATGGTTTACATGTTATTTTTTGATAAAATAATAGTTTTCAATCTTTGTGTATCCCTTACTGAGCTTTTTATGCTCACCCTAGGTTTTTTTGAAATGTTTTTCACCGGAAATAATGTGGAATAGGGTCAAGGATGGGATCGAGGGAAAGGCATGCTATATGAAACATGGAAGTAGACATGTTTCTTTTTTAAAAAATTTTTATTCTATGGAAACATAGTAGAAGTTTCTACTTTGTAATCTTTTGAGATGTAATAGTTATGTTCTAATTCTCTAAAACTCTAAACCCAAAAAGATCCTCAATGTGAATTAATCATTTAATTTAATATTAAGTATGGCTTAAGGCCGGAGCCTTATAGTTTTGTTATTGAATTATAATATTATTAAATTTATTATATAGTAGGTTTATGAACTTATGAATCATGATGGACTTGTTATAAGGGATTTTTTTGTATAATATTAAAAATCATTAAACTTGTTTTATATTGTGAAAAATAATATCATATATGTGGTCTGATTTGTAGATAATTAATTTTTTTCAAATTTATTAAATACAGATTTTTTAAGGATTAATATAATGCGTTTTTTTACTGGGTCATCAATTCAAAATACACCAAATTTATAGGGATTTCATCTAATTTTCTCTTCATCGAGAAAAGTTTTATTATTAAGGAAAAATTTATTATTATTTAAATTTTATATAATTCCCATGAATTCTTTTTGGAATACTCCATGATTTATTTTAAGTTATTTATAGTAAAAAATAAGTTTAAAGCATTAAAATTAAATATTTTAAAAAATTATTAAAGTTATAACTGTTCTTCACCATAATTTTCTTTTATTACGATATGTTTGATTTTATACACATATCATATATTATGTGGTGTATCTACTACCCCATTTATGAAAACCCATATATTTCATACACTATATTTCATGAAATATTACATAAAAACCAACTTAGTATAACCTTGAATATCTAAAATCATACTGTATTTGGGAAATTAGGTACAATGCACATGAACATGATAAATAGATTTAACAACATTATTGAAAAATTATTAAACAAAATATTAATGTAACCTATATTTTAAAACATCAATGGATAACCTGGGAATATACACAAAAAAGGGGTGAGATATAAATCCCAGTAAGGGAATAAACAGATCAAAACATTGTGAAAGTGTTACATGTTAGTCAATAGGTATTTTAATGTCGCATAAAAGGTGTGATAATAAAAATCATGAACAATGAGGAATAATACAACATGATAGAAGAAAGGCAACCTGGGAATGTGGTAACAAAGTTAAACATGCCATCATAATCGTTGGCCGAGGATAACTTCTAAGACATAATAACATTTGGGAGTCCCATATTTGATTAGATTTAATCTCTAATACCATACATAATGTATTATTATAATAAATAAGTACACCACTCATATGAGTCATATATATTTCAGGGTGCACCCATCACTTTCATATCGTTTACATGTATTAGTGTTCCACATAGATCATTCAACATATGATTATTTTTCATCACCTTTTGTCCCAAAACTAAGTAGTTTGGAAGATATACATGGATTTCGACAATAAAATTAGTATAGGTATGTCTAGGTTAGTAACCATGAGTGGAAATGGCGATGGAATTCACAATACAATGATTTGGAATGGAAAAGTCACATGACAATTTTGGCAGCATAATAGAGGGAAATAATGAATCATGGGAAGGTTTAATTTGAGTTAAAGGGGACTCTAAACACTTATAAGTCATAAGGTTATTATGAGGGATTTTTCTAATTATATACCATCTATGGGAATTTAATGAATCAATCCCTTACCTAAAAAGTTTCATGAATAATGAGGAGAAGGCTAGGTTCCCTTACCTTCAGAAGGTGTTTCCAAAAGCTTGGGAAGAGATTATTAAGATGTATGGGGCCTTGGGATGTCTCTATATAAGAAATGTAAGAGTATATTTGTGTTGTAATGGTTTTTGGGTATGAATAATGGGAGCATGGGTAGGTTTATATAGTAAAATAGAGGGAAATTCTTTATTATTTTTCAACACAAAATAATTGGAATACATGAAATAATGTAATCAAAAACACAAACCATCCAATGATTTTTACCATTTGTTCTACCAAATTAGTGTGGATTTAGTTATTTAATAATTTCATGGACTAATAACATAAAAATAACTCCCTTAGTGATGTGGAAGAGAGTCATGTTTACAAAGAAAAAATTTTATAAACATAAAATATAATATACTTTTTATAAAGATTAATAAAACTAATAAAACAACCTAAAATAAAATTATTTTAAAGTATAAATATATCTTTTTCTATTGGATACTTATTATGGAACATATTAAATCACTTTTGGATCATTGTGTTCTCATAATACACAATGTATATTTATACCATAATTATTTTTTACCTGAAAAATAAACTATTTCATAAAATTATGTAAAATTATCCATTGGATAAATTTAATTTGATGATTAAAAACTATTTATTTTTTACAAATAATTCTCTAAATATGAAAATTTTCACTTTTAAATTAAAATTCACGCATATTGAAAACTACTAGTTATTTTTAAAATAACAGTGTTCTAACACCTATAAAAATTTCATTTCCAATTCTTAAAAACATATTATCATTTTTATTTAATATATTCAATTTAGTAATAAATTTTTAAAAGATATATGTTAATACCTTAATACATCCAAATGAATTTCTTAATTGAAAATTCAAATTAAATATTTTTTTGAGTTTGTTTGTATTAAAATCTATTTTTTATCAAACTCATTATATAATAATTTACAAATTATAAATAATAAGGAGTGAATATAGTTGGAACCCTCATGTTTTAATCATGTTCTAATGATCACAAATCATGTTAAACTTGTTCACTCTATCTCAAATCATGTGTACTGATGTTTTTTTACTTATTCTTTAATGTTTAAAACTCATGGTATACACTTTCACAAGATCCTAATTCATATAAATCACGTTTGAATCATGCTTGAATATGATAAACTATATTTTGATCTATAATGTTTTATTATATTGATTCTTATGTTTAATTCATTATGTGAATATTTTTTTCTAATATAGCTTTACATATATTTTAACACCCAAAGCTTCTACGGTATGCTTTACTTTGAATAATATTGTAGCGTGTGTTGTACACAACTTCGAGTTATAACACACCACAACCAATCAAACAAGCCGTTATGAATATTAATACAAATTTTTTGAAATTTTATAAATTTTATCTTTCAAAATGGACTTCATTTTTGGATTTGGAATATCTAAATTATCTAACAGTGAAATTTTGGTGCTTTTCGGATAACATTCATATTTTGATGAATAATGGAAATTACTAAATTTTAATTAAAAACAACTTTTTTAATCGAAATAATTATTAGTGATAAATTATGAATTTTTGTGGTTTTAAAGTATATTTAGAATATATTTTTACCATTAAATACAATTTTGGTCATTGCATGTAATTTCACATTTAAACCAGACATAAACAACTGTCAATCTTTTGATAGTTATTATTTCTAAAATACACGCTATTTTTTTTAACAACGGGAATTAATTTTTAAATTTATTAATTCGACTTATATGTTTTGATTTTGGTAAAATAGAAATAATTTTTTAATTCATAATATCAAATATAGCTTAGGCCGAATTTTTGATATTTTTCTGAAAACATTCAATTTTTGATGAATAGTGAAAAATACTGAGTTATAGTTTAAAACCGAATTTTTATTTAAATAATTATTTATTTTATTTAAATTTAATTAAGGTCAAAATATATAAATAATACCTATATATGTTCAATGTAATTCATTGAAGTTAGTTTATAATTATTTTAGATATATAAAAATTTTATTGAACTTTTCACCGTCTTTTACCCACCTCCTATGAGAATTTGGAAATTTACATAAAACTTAATTTTACCGCTTCTGTTAGTGGAATTTCGAATGTCCGAGAGACATAGTTAATATCAATGAGTAAAATTTGGTTCAATAAGATAAAAATAATTTTTTAGTGAATAGTAACTTTTTACTTTTATTTACCACGGTTAAAAGTAAATAGGGTAATTAAGGGTAAAAATGATATTAATATTACCATAACACATGTCCTAATTCTATTGGACAATTGTATCTTGACCAAAAAAAACCTTAGGAATATAATATTAACATTTAGGTCCTCTTGGATTAGATTAGGACATTTATTATTACTTAATTCAAAGAAAAGTTAAAAGAGTTAAAATCAAAATTTATCAACTATAACATTTTTAATATATGGTTTTACATAAGATAAATTTGATTATAAATATTAATTATAAAGATAAAAATATTTCCTACATCATGGTATTTTATTTATAATTTTTAGACATTAAATTAATTAATTTATTGATGACACAATGATGATGTAGTAATTACCTTATTCATGAAAGAATCAAATAAATGGTATTATAAATATTAAAATAAATATAATTTCAAAGTTATTATTGACATCCACGAATTTTCTAGGTGAATATAAAATTTCAGTATTGATTCAATGTATTTTTTTGATGTAATCATGTTTTTATTATTTTATGAAAAAACAAATACCAAATAGTGTAAAAATTGGCATAAAATAGTTTTTAAAACAAATATTATATTATTAATTTATATAATGGTCCTAAAAATATATGTTTCATCCAAAAGACTTATATAATAATATATATGAGATTAATGAACCAATTGGGGTTATATTGGTAGTATATAGTATCTTTATTAACCATATAGTGTAAGAATACAAGAAGACACGGTAAAAGTTAAATTATTTAACTTAGAGTTAAATTTAAATGATAAGGTTAAAATGGAAACATAAACTTGTATAAAACCTATTCGTTGAGTTTTTTTCTACCTATCCCCACCTTATTATTTATATAATCAATTTTGGATCCATTAGAAACCGAATATGAATTTATTATAAAATAATATTTTTAGTTTTTCTTAAGGTCCCCCACCCCTCTTATAAAAGGGCACTCCCCCTTCTCTACAATTTACACCTTCTAAGCCATTTGTCAAGGCCAAAACCTGCCCAAATACCCTATAAACTATCCTCCCTTAAACCTTTAGGACTTATCTTGATCATAAAGGAAACCTATAGAGCCCATTTGATCAAATCAAAAGAATGAACCTGAAGAAGAGGTAATGATATCACCACCCTCTTTCATGTTCATTTCTTCCTCCACTTCCTTTTTTTGTTGTATCCATTATAAAATAATAAATCCCATATATTCTATATACTGTGATGTTATTATAATTATGGGGAAAAAAATTAATTATTCTATCCACCCTTTGAATGACATGTCATCATATGTGAGTACATACGGCTTACCGTCTCCACATCGTGGTGTAATTGTAATTCAATACATTATTATTTGGATTGGTATAATAATGATGTGTATTTGATGTAAATAATAAATATAACATGATAAGTATTCTTTATATATTATATACCATCTAATTATATGTTATATTAATATCAAAAGAATGATATTTTCGCTCGTGCGTACGTACGGATTATCGTGTCCACGACGCGATGAGATTCATTTCCAAGTTCCCCATTCATCGACGGTTATAAAAAATATATATTACTAATAAGTATGTAATATATGAAATAATGATGCTACAGGAGATATATATATTTATATATATAAGTATTTATGTACTTACATATATCTTATTCACTTACTTCCGTTCAATACTATATGAAAACGGAAACAATGTTTATGCGTACGTACGGACTATCGTCTCCATAAATGGTGTTTTCCATTTCATATATACATCTATTATAATTTTTTGTATTCTAAATATATATGATAAATAAATCATGTTTTATATTCTGGATGTATTTGATTCATGATCTATGTGATACAATCAAGTGTAACAAGTTAAAACACGTACGATAAAGAAAACGATTATTACCTGAATTATTAATATAACATGGAAATTATTGTTAAATGGGTAGTATAAAGTCATAAATGAATAATTTATGATATAATAAATGTTAATATGGTTCTGTTATAATTTAATAACATACTATAGTCTTCATATAAGAGGCTAAACGTACCATCGACTAAAGGAATTTGCAAGGTAAGGGGTTTTCATCTCACTCTTTATTCTCGTGAGATTCTTTCCATATTGCCACTATTGCCTTTTGTGTGGTGTATGTACTGACCATAATTGTATTATTTATGTAATACACTTTAATTTATGTTTATTTACATATTCATTTTATGATTCCTCTTTCATGGGGTGTATGTTTTGTAAGTTACCAAATTGGTAAGGGTTAATTTCAAAATCTCTTTATTATCCAAGGTTGTTTTTACGTATGTATATACTGGGACATATTTATTATCCATGTCCATGTTTTATGAAATAATTTTCAAAGGGATTATTTTAAATGAATTTTTACTAAAATATCATTTCAAATGTTTTAAATATTTATTCTTCTAAATCTTTCTCCTTAATGTCCATGTCTTCAAAATGGTTTTTAAGGATTTATTTATATGGACATTAATGTTTTTAAAATGTTAATTACTTTCAAAATTTTCAAAGAGGTGTGGGACACATTGATTCAAAAATGTCTTTAAATGAATTCTTTTCCAAATTCTGTGACTTTTAAATATTTTCATGAACACGGGGTATTTCTGTCAAAGAGTTTTACAAATCATTTTCATCAACATCAAATTTCTTTAATGGATTTTAAACATGTTTTGAAGTTGATTTATCAAGATTCAAATCTGCCAAATTGAGTTGAAGGTTTTGTGATATGTTTTACTGTGGATGTCTTATTTTTATACCATTCATGGTTTATGGGTAAATTATTGAAATTTCATATGCTAGTTTTAATATGAATATTTATGTTATGTTTAGACCTTTTCATATGAGGAATTCATTGGACTTAGTAAGTGACAGGTGGAGCCTACTATAGCTCCTTGATGCATCGGTAGGTCTTATGAGACAAACTAGTGTCTTGGCACGAGTCATTGAAAAAGTCTTATTTGTAGTCTTGGCACGAGGCCTTGCCTACGTGGTTATGATAGTCTAGCATTATGCATTCCATAGTAATGAAAGTGGTTATTGATATTGCATGTCATTATTAAACTAGTAGAATATCCATGTGAATATGTAAATGGAATTATTTCATTTTATCTTTTCCATATTATGATGAATTTCATGTTTAAAAGGCTTTTGTTTTAGTTATACATTGCCTTAAATGTTTATGTTTATTTATGAAAGTTTCCTCTATATTATTATCCTTACTCAGCAACTGAGCTCAACCCTTTCTATTTTTTATTTTTCCCAGGATTCCCAGAAGTGTATTGTGATTGATATGAAGGGTTAAGAAAAGGGAATAATGTCGTTCATTAAGGTTTATTTATATTTTTTTGTATGTTATTATGTGTAATGTAACATTCATGTATGTAATCTATTTGATAAGACTGCTAAACCGATCGGTCCTTTGGGACTTGATTCCTTATATACATGAAAACGTATTAAAATAATGCACTGACTCTAGGTAACTGGGGTCGGGGCGTTACAGTTGGTATCAGAGGAAGTTTTGAAATAACCTTGGAAACTAGATTTATATAAACTTTGATTAGAGAACATTACCCAAAGATAAACTTTGAGGATTATTATAGAAGAACTTCCTAGAATTTTGGTACTGTAGAGATTTTTTGAGTTTTCTGAGCAATATATCCCTGTCTGGATACGAGCAGGTAGAGGTGGCTCTGGCATAGATGTACCTAGGGGTAAAATCCGAAAACACCTCTTTGAGCTAGACTCGAACGGGAACTGGTGCACGAAAATGGGACTTTCGGCACTCATGGTTACGACACTCCCGGGGGATAATCTTTGGATAATTCTCATTTACTTTACAAACCTCTGTGAAGTTTTTAAGAGTATATACCTCCTCAAAGAGAGCATTTTTGTGATTTTGGATTATATCCATAAACTATTCAATTTATGTTAGGTATTTGAAATGTTTGGAATTATGAATTGTGATTCATAAACTGACTTAGTGTATGCCATTGTTTAGAAATGGCACCCAGTAGAAGGAATGAGAACTCCGACAATATGTATGATCCAAAGAGTAAAAAGGGTCATATCATTCATGGTGTTAAGACAACATTTAGAAATGAAATAGTCTCCAACATATTATTATCATATGAATAAATAGTATCAAAAGATTAGTAACGAACTCCTTGAATCCTATGGCTTTGAAAGGAAGCCAGAAAAGAAAAGGATGGTAGAAAGAAAGGTGGATAAAGGGAATAAAGGAAAAAAGGAATTTCTAATATGTGATAAATGTGGAATGAATCACCTTGGTAAATTATTGAAGGGAATGAGAGTGTTTATATAAGTGTGGAGAAAAAGGACACCAAGTACGTGATTGCAAGGGTAAGAAAATGTTTTCAAATGTATAATGCTTCATCTGCAAGGAGTTGGGACACTACGCAAACCAATGTCCAAATCATCAGAGTATGCACTAAATGATGCTGTTGGATAATAATAAAGTTATGTTACTACCAAGGATAAAGATTAATGACTGGTGTTTTTATGTTTCTATTAAATAATTATTTCATTTGAGTGTTGTATCAATGATGTACTGGTTATATGAATTATGGAGATAAATAAAGATTGTACTGAAGTACTATTTCATTGAGGATTTGAGATATTATGGTACTATGAAAAGTGACTCAATAGAAAGATAAACTTTTAAAAAAAATAAATGGTTAAAGGAAAGGTAATCCTTAATATGGTCTTGATACTAAGGTAGTAATTTAGGAATAATAGATGGTTGATTTGGATGAATTATATTGGATATTCCTGACTACCTTGTCACTTATTAATGGTTTGTTTATTTCATCATTGTTGGAATATTGATAGATTTTGGATATAAGGAATATATCCAATACTCTATAAGTAATAAATGAGAATGAATGTAATCAATAATGTTTTATGGTAATTCAGGGTGTTACCATATTTTAAAAGAATACACGATGAAGGTGTTCATATACTATTACGTGAAAAAGAGAATCTTTATTGTGTATACCTACCTTACAAATTATGGATTGTGAGTTTGGGCAGAAGTATTTTGGATAAGTCTAGTTTGAGATTATTTTTGGATTTCCATAAAAAGGACAACCAGGAGGATGGCTGGAAACCGGTCACATCCGACAAGGCCGCAATACTTGAACCCACAACTGAAGGGTGACAAGAGTGTATCACCTACCACTAGCTCATGTGATGTCCTGGATTGAATAATCTATTTTTTAAAGGGTCTGATATGTGAATTATTAATTAATTATTTTTGGAACCCTATATGATTCGGATAAAAATAATATATATATATATATATATTTAAAACTTTTATAGTGAAAGATGAGTTTGTAGTTGGAATTAGTTGAAGGACGAAACTCTACTTGTCAAGTATATATAAATACATATACATACACACACACACACACACACATATATATATTTCCTCTTATTTTATGGATAAATTAATTATTAATCTTTATGTAAGGGATATTAAAACCAAAAATATGTTATCCTAATACCTTACATTTTGTTGAACCGATGGTATTTTAAATCATCATAAATTGGCGGCATTGAGGCCCAAAATTCTACAATTGTTTATGATTAATGACCTCAATCACTCCCTATAAATATTTTCATTTTTCCCCAAATTACATGTCTCTAATTTCCACAAATGTTATCCTAATCAATATCGTAATTTGGTGGTGACCCTTTCATTTCACTTTTCCTCTTATTAAGACTAAATTTTATTAATCCAATTTCCGATGTGGGCTTTCCCACAAAGATATTTTCTATTTTCAACCATTTATTTTCAAAGAACAATTTCAAATTTTAAGGACACAATTTATTTAAGGAGGGTAGAATGTAACACTCCATGCTTCTATGGTATGCTTCACTTTGAATAATACAGTAGTGTGTGTTATACGCAACTTTGAGTTATAACACACCACAACCAATCAAACTAGCTGTTATGAATAGTAATACCAAATTTTTGAAATTTTATAAATTTTATCTTTCAAAATGGACTTCATTTTTGGATTCGGAATATCAAAATTATCTTAGGGTGAAATTTTTGTGCTTTTCAGATAACATTCACATTTTGATGAGTAGTGAAAATTTCTAAATTTTAATTAAAAACAACTTTTTCAATCAAAATAATTAATATTGATAAATTATGAATTTTACTGATTTTAATTTATATTAAGAAAATATCTTTACCATTTAATACAATTTTGGTCATTGGACGTAATTTCACATTTAAACAAGACATAAACAAGTGTCAATCTTTTGATAGTTATTATTTCTTAAAAACACGCTATTTATTTTGACAACGGGAATTAATTTTGAAATTAACAAATTCAACTTATATGTTTTGAATTTGGTAAAATAGATACCATTTTGGAATTCATAATATCAAATATATCTTAGGCCTAATTTTTGGTATTTTTCTGAAAACTTTCAATTTTTGATGAATAGTGGAAAATACTGAGTTATAGTTTAAAACCGAATTTTTATTTAAATAATTATTTGGTTTATTTAAATTTAATTATGGTCAAAATAGATACATAATAACTATATAAGTTCAATGTAATTCATTGAAGTTATATTATAATAATTTTAGATATATAAAAAATTTGCTGAACTTTTCACAGTCTTTTACCCACCTCCTAGGAGAATTTGGAAATTTACATAAAACATAATTTTACTGATTCTGTGAGTGGAATTTAGAAAATTCAAAAGACACGGTTAATATCAAGGAGTAAAATGTGGTTCAATAAGATAAAAATAATTGTTGGTGAATAATAACTTTTTACTTTTATTTACAACGGTTAAAAGTAAATAGGGTAATTATGGGTAAAAAGGATATTAATATTACCCTAACACGTGACCTATTTCTATTGGACAAGTGTATATCGACTTAAAACAACCTTAGGAATAAAATATTATCATTTAGTTCCACTTGAATTAGATTAGGACATTTATTATTATTTAATTCCAAGAATTGTTAAAAGGGTTAAAATCAATGTTTATCAAATAAAACATTTCTAATATAGGGTTTTACATAAGATAAATTCGATTATAGATATTCATTAGAAAGATAAAAAGGTTTCCTACATCATGGTATTTTATTTATAATTTTTAGACATTAATAAATAAATTTATTTATGACATAAGGATGATGTAGTAATTACTTTATTAATGAAAGAATCAAATAAATTGTATTATAAATATTAAAATAAATATAATTTCAATGTTTTTATGAAATCAATGAATTTTATAGGTGAATATGAAATGTTATTATTGTTTCAATGTATTGTTTTTTTAATTAATCATGTTTTTATTATTAAAAAAATAAATACCTAATAGTGTCAAAATTGACATAAAATAGTTTTTAAAACAAATATTATATTATTAATTGATATAATGGCCCTAAAAATATAAGGATCAGCCAAATGACTTTTATAATAATATATATGTAATTAATTAACCAATTGGGAATCTATTGGAAGTATATAGTATATTTATTAACCATATAGTGTAAGAATACAAGAAGACATGGTAAAAGTTAAATTATTTAACTTAGAGTTAAATCTAAATGATAAGGTTAAAATGGTAACATAAACTTCAATAAAACTTATTGGTTGAGTGTTTTCGACCTATACCCACCTTATAATCTAAATAATAAAATTTGGAGCCATTATAAATCTAATATGAATTTATTATAAAATAATATTTTACGTTTTTCCTAAGGTTCCCCTCACCTCTCTTATAAAAGGGAACACCCACTTCTCTCTAATTCACACCTTATAAGCCATTTTTATCGGCCAAACCCTGCCCAAATACCCTCTAACCTATCCTACCTTAAACCTAGAGGCATTAGTTGGATGATAATGCCAACCTATATAGCCCTTTTCATCAAATCAAAAGGAAGAACCTGAAGAAGAGGAAATGATTTCACCACCCTCTTTCAAGTTCCTTTATTATTCCACTTCATTTTTCATTGTTGATTCCAATATAAAATAATAACTACGATATATTCAATATACTGTGATGTTATTATAATTATGGTACAACGAAATTCATTATTCTATCCACCCTTTGAATGACATGTCACCATACGTGCGTACGTACGGCTTACCGTCTCCACGTCGTGGTGTAATTGTTATTCAATACATTATTATTTGGATGGGTATAATAATGAAGTGTAATTGATGGGAATAATAAATATAACATGATAAGGATTCTATATATATTATATACCATCCAATTATATATTATATTAATATCAAAAGAATGATATTTTCGCTCGTGCGTACGTACGAATTACCATCTCCACGACGCTATGATATTCTTTTCCAAGTTCACCATTCATCGACGATTATAAAAAATATATATATTACTAATATGTATGTAATATATGACAAAATAATTCTACTGGAGATATATATATATATATATATATATATATATGAGTATTTATGTAGTTACACATATCTTATTCACTTACTTCCGTTCAATACTATATGAAAACAGATACAGCGTTTATACATACCTACGGACTACCGTCTCCATAAACGGTGTTTTCCATTTAATATATACATCTATTATAAATTTTTTTATTCTAAATATATATGATAAATAAATCATGTTTTATATTCTTGATGTATTTAAATCATGATCTAAGTGATACAATCAAGTCTAACAAGTTAAAACACGTATGATAAAGAAATCGATTAATACCCGAATTATTAATATAACATGGAAATTATTATTAAATGGGTAGTATAAAGTCATAAATTAATAATTTATGATATAATAAATATTAATATGGTTCTTTTATAATTTAATAACATACTATAGTCTTCATACAGGAGGCTAAACGTACCCTCAACTAAAGGAAAGTGCACGGTAAGGGGTTTTCATCTCACTCCTTATTCCCGTGAGATTCATGCCATATTGAAACTATTACCTTTTTTACGATGTATTTTCTGCCCATAATTGTATTATTTATGTAATACAATTTTATTTTTGTGTATTTACATATTCATTGTACGATACCTCTTTCATGGGGTGTATGTTTCGTAAGTTACCAAATTGGTAAGGTTTATTTTCACAATCTCATTATTATCCGAGGATGTTTTTACTTAAGTATATACTGGGAAATATTTATTATCCATGTCAATGTTTTATGAAAGAGTTTTCAAAGGGATTATTTTAAGGTACTTTTTACAAAAACATTATTTTAAATGTTTTAAATATTTATTCTTCTAAATCTTTCTCATTAATGTACATGTCTTCAAAATGGTTTTTAATGATTTATTTATATGGACATGAATGTTTTTAAAATATCAATTCCTTTAAAAAGTTGAAAAGTTTTATGGGACACTTTGATTGAAAAATGTCTTTAAATGACTTCTTTTCCAAATTGGGTGACTTTTAAATGTTTTCATGAAAATGGTGTATTTTTCTCAAAGAGTATTAAAAATAATTTTCATCAACGTCAGAATCCATTAAAGGATTTTAAAATTGTATTGAAGTTGATTTACCATGATACAAATATTCCATATTGTGTTGAAGGATTTTTGATATGTTTACTGTGGATGTGTTATTTTTATACCATTCATGGTTTATGGGTAAAGTATTGACATTTCGTATGCTAGTTTTAATACGAATGTTTATGTTATGTTTAGACCTTTTAATATGAGGAATGCATTAGACTTCGTAAGTGATGGGTGGAGCCTGCTATAGCTCCTCGATGCATCGGTAGGTCTCAAGAGAAAAACTAGTGTCTTGGAACAAGACGTTGACCAAATATTATTTATAGTCTTGGGACGAAGCCTTGGCTACTCGGTTATGGTAGTCTGGCATTATGCATTCCATTGTTATAAAAGTGGTTATTGATATTTCATGTGATTATTCGACTAGTAGAATATCCATGTGAATAAGTAATTGGAATAATTTCATTTTATCTTTTCTATATTATGCTAAAGTACAAGATTAAAAGGCTTTTGTTTTAGTTATACATTGTCTTAAATTTTTATGTTTATTTATGAAAGTTTCGGCTATATTATTATCCTTACTGAGCATATGTGCTCACCCCTTTCTATGTTTTATTCTTCCCCGGATTCCAAGGAGTGTATTGTGAATGATATGAAGGGTTAGGAAAAGGTAATAATGGTGTACATGAAGGATTATTTATGTTGTTTTGTATGTAATGAAGTGTAATGTAACATTCATGTATATAATCTATTTTCCAGGACTGCTAAATCGATCGTTCCTTCAGGACTTGATTCCTAATAATCATGCCAATGTATTAAAATAATGCACCAACTATAAGGCCCCAGCCTTAAACCTTACTTAATCTTGAGTTATTACAGGATTACACATTGAGTATCTTTTCAGGTTTAGAGTTTTAGAGAATTAGATGATGAAACTTGCATTACATTCCATATTTAGACAAAGTGGTTACATGAAAGACAATATTCATTCTTCCCATCAACGGAAACATATTTAAAATAAAACATGGATTCTTTCTTGACACATCCTTGACACTGTCATCACATCATGTACCCTTCCCTTGACCTGTGAAAAACATTTCAAAAACTTGGGATGAGCATAAAAATATCAGTAAGGGATATAAAAATATGGAAAGGAATCATGAGTACATGTATACATAAGAATGAAATCATAATTTACCCATAAAACATAGGCACTTTAACATACCTCATAAAATCATATAAATCATATGACATAAAGGTAACTTGAGGCATTCATAACATTCTTACGTAGGCAGTAACCCTCTTGGTTACGTTTGGAATACCCATCACAGTATATTCCCTAAATCTCTTCGGAGAAACCTTAACGTTTCACTCCTTCGCGTTACCCAATGCATTGGAGAGCTATATCGGGCTCCCCCGCCCTTAGTTTATCACGGAACCACCCGTTATCATAACAATTCCCAAGAACCATAACATAAAGGTATCACATAAAAGATGCATAAATGGAACATAACATTTCCACATTTCAATCATAATATAACATTTTTGTCTATTGAAATAATGAATCCGTTAAAAAAGAAACCATTTTCCAAAACCATTTAAAACATTTAATAGAAAGATTTTTGAATCAAAGTGTCCCATACCACCTTGAAGCTTTTAATATTTTAAACCATTAATATCCATATAAATAAATCCTTAAAACCATTTTTAAAACATGGATATTAATAAGAACAAATCATTAAAACATTTAAAGCGATATTTTGGTTAAAGGGTTTTTACCAAAATTAGAGACACTTGAATACAATAATTGAGGAATAACATTAAATCAGAACTTTATAATATCATGAGAATAAATGGATTCATGATATAATATTCCAAAGGACATTATATACACCATATAAGAGTTAATTGGTTCATAACAACAATGAAGTCTCAATAGGGATGTAAAATGTGATGAAATCCCTTATAAAGAAGGTATCCTTAAGTTAAGGATAATTCAATCTAAAAATTATGTGTGACAAATATAAATACACCCAATATAATTGGATATTAAGTGTAGAACAATAAAATGTCACTCACACATATTCAAAGGATGACATATTCAATAACTACAAGTTGAACCCAAAGAAATCGAAATTGGGTTAAAACGTTCCCTTGGTAAAATTCGACAGCCTAAACGGCGTCACTTCAAAAATTAAGAAAATGAGTTGATGACAAATAAAAGGGAATATCATAACTTGGACATAAAATTTACATCAATAAGGATATATGAGAACATATACCTACATAACAATATGTAAATTAAAAGACCCAACAAAAGAAGTCTTTTAAAAAAGAGGAGGGTGTAAGGTTCCCTTACTGACTTGGGTATCTTTCAAAACATACACCCCATGAAAGAAGGACAATAGATCATTGATTTAAATACTCATAAACGAAATTATATTACACAGAGAGTAGAATAATGGGAAGTACATACACCACTCAATGGAATTTGTGGAAAATGTAGCATAAATCTCACGGGAATAAAAGTGAGATGAAAAATCCCTTACGAAAACTCGGCAGCCTAACGACGCCACATAAAACTTCTGAATATGGATTGATGAGATCAAATAGGGTATCTCATCACATTACAATAACATTTACAGAAATAGGAATATAAAATAACATCCCCCAACATTACAAAGAGGAGCTTAAAAGAAGTGACATAAAGGAGAGTACTTAAAAAGAAAGAAAGAGGTTAGATCTCTTACGAAAATTCGGCAGCCTAATGGCGCCACTCAAAACTTCCAAAATGGATTGATGAGAGAGAATAGGGTCTCTCATCACATGAACATAAAACTTACAGTAAGAGTAATATAAAATAACATCCCAATCACAAGAAAGATGAACTTAGAAGGAAAGAAATAAAAGAGTGTACTTAAAAAGAGAGGAGTAGGATCCCTTACCTCGTATCTGACTTGACCCGACCGTTCTTTAACATCATGAATAATAAACATGAGTTAATATCTACTTGACTAAGAACCTTTTTCAAGTTCATTATTCATTTTATACCATGTTATGAACATCATGTAATCATTTAAGTTAATAATGTTCATTTTGTCGGTATTTGGTTCTTAAGTCAAAAATAGACTTCTTACACTTACATGTTGTTAATTTGGTCAAAGGTTCATTATATCTAGAATGACATTCCTGGTTTGGATATCATATATATCATATATATCCAGAATATACATGTATTTATAATATCACATAATCATTTAGAGGAATGAAATGAAATGCACCGTTCATGGAGACGGTAAGCCGTACGTACGCATGAACGCTACTTTCATTTCTATGTCGTATTAATAGAATTAAAACTATATGAGAGGTATGTATATTTTAATTCCAGAATTATATTAATAATTTAGATGTATCATACATCATATATATCCATTATATATATGTACTTATAATATTACATGATATTTTGAGATAAGAAATGAAATGTACCGTTCATGGAGACGGTAAGCCGTACGTACGCATGAACGCTACTTCCATTTCTATTTAATATTTAATGGAATTAAAACATAATGATACATAATATTATTTTAATTCTAGAATGGTATCATATATAATATCATTAAATATACCCTTTATACGTAGAACATATGGTAATAATGAATCAAATCACTTTGAGGGGGCGGAAGTCCGCACTTCCTTAAATGAATATATCGCGTATACCCATAATGGAAACCATAAAGGTATTCCCAAAATGTAAAATACATAAGCTTAAGGAAAAAATAAACATATTATATATCATATATAAAAATAGTGACATCATAATGGCCACATTTGAAGGTGTTAAATGAGTATTGAACAATCATCGTTTCGGGAGGCAGAATTTCGCCATCCACAGAAACCGTATGTTCTTTAACCATTTGATGTAGTTGTGTGAGAGTGTAGCTCGAATAAATATTATAACAACATCCTAGTATATTGAAGATACTGGTTTTGTTACAAAAGATGTAAATAAAAAGAGTTTAGGGGGTTGGAGAAGCAAAATAAAACAAATGAACAAGAGAGAATGAATTACCTTTAAAAGTGTAACTCCTTTTGATTTGAGCCTAAAGGCTTCCTTTGAAAGGATTCTGCCCAAAGGGAATAATCTAGGATGAGGAGTGGGATGTGGAGAGAGTAAATGGTCAGGGGTTGTCCGAGCCAAAGGCTTGAGGAGTGTGGGAAAAGAGGTAGAGGTGGGGGCCTTTTATAAGAGGAGAGGAGGGCCACTTTTGGAAAGTAAAGAAATATTACTTTATTTGAAAATGTGTTTCGGTTTTAAAAGGTCCCACATTGATTTAATTCGTGTATAAGGTGTTATGGGTTCTAAATACACCCATCCAATAAGTTTTGGACTTGTTTAGTTCTTATATTTTACATTATCTTTCCATTTTAATTAAATCGTTAAATAATGAGGTCATCGCTGCATCATCATGATGTCATAAATAATTTAATTTATTTAGTGTCTAAAAATTATAAAACAAATACTATGATGTAGGAAATATTTTTAGCTTTCCAATGACTATTTATAATAAAAAAAATATGATCTTTATAACCCCATGTAAAAATTGTTTTCGTAAATCATATTATGTTTGTGTCATTTTTACTTTTACATTAAATAAAATGTTATTTATGTCATTTCCCAACCAAAGTGGCTCCATGGGGTCCCCATGTTGACCCATGGCTTTTCTTGGTCGGCCATGACACATCCAATGAGGGTAGGACATGTGTCAAGCTCATCTCATATTATTAAAACATTATTTTTACCTTAAACTACACTAATTACCACTAATCACGATTAAAAACTTAATAAGTTACTATTCACCAAAAAATTATTTTAATCTCATTGAACCACATTTTAATTCTTAATGACAACCAAGTATGTCGGATTTTTGAAAATCAAAACACAATGGTGGAAAAATTTCATTTAAACGGAAAAATCAGTTTTTATAAGTACCACTTATTGGTTTCACTATTCATCAAAAATTGAAGTTTTTCAGAAAAATCCCAAAAATTCACCATAAGCTATATTTGATATTCCAAATTCAAAAATGAATTCTATTTTACCAAATTCAAAACATATAAGTCAGATTAATTAATTTAATAATTAATTCCCGTTGTCAAAGAAAATAGCGTGTTTTTATGAATCAATAAGTATCAAAAGATTGACACTAGTTTAAGTCTGATTTCAAAGTGAAATTAATTCCAACGACCACTATTGGATTTAATGGTAAAAATAAATTCTAATTTCACTTTAAAACAAATTCAAAAGATAATCTAATCATATAAATAAATTAGATTAAAAAGAGGTTTTGAATTAAAATACAATATTTTACACTATTCATTAAAAAATAGAACTTTATCGGAAAGATATCAAAAATTTAGACAATGTAAATTTTGATGTCCTTATTCTAAAGAAGAGTTTTATTTGGTCCCAAAATAATGTTTAATAGTGAACAAAACTATATTTAATGATGGTTCGCCGTCAAAAGGTGATAAGTGAACCTTAAGTGAAAATTTGGGTATAAAAGCCTAAAATGAAATTCTTTCCGTATTTTAAGCCATTATCTTTTATTGGATAAATGTAAAAACATTTAAAAACATATATAATTATATTTTATTTATTTCTATCAATTCCCGCCAATACAACGGCTACATGTTAACTACCATTTCAAATAATATTATTTTATTATTAGAGTGCAACGTAAGATTCCCAAGAAACTCGTTGTTGTGTGTTGGGTACACCATCGAGCATAGCGTCCCCTTTAAAGTCATATTAATATTTTATTCACAAATTTGGATAAATAAGAAAATATTATATTCTTTATTTACCTGGGGTGTTACATCCTTCCCCCCTTTTGGGAATTGCGTACTCGCAATTTTTAAAATTGAGCTTGGAAACATCCTTGAAAGTCCCACATCGGAACAAAAGTCAGTAAAACAAACACTTTAAAATAAAGAAAGATAAGTACAAAGGTCACCCGAGTTAACCCATACTAGGATTCCAAGTATGAAAATATATACATGGAGGAAAAAACAAAGGGCCATGTTCTGATGGAGAGTGATAGAAAACATGTTTAGGAGAAAGTTAACCACTGGAAAATCACAAACTTGTGATGGGTTAAACGGTATTCGATTCCCCAGTAGGAAAAGTTAACAGACAACATTTTTATTTTAAGTTACTTTTTATTGAGGAATTTATTAATAAGGAAACATAATCACTTATCATGTTGACTTTCAACTTTTACTAGATTCCTTAATCAAACTCATATTTTTTTCCAAAAGATGAGTATTTAGGGAGAGTTGTTCACATTAAGAGTACTATAATTAACTTCTAGAGAATCACCTAATCCACAAAATTGAACTATATACATCCCATGTCTTTAGACTTTAACCAAAACCAAAACCAAAAAGGCTAGTACAAGATCAGATAATCCAAAAAAGGATAACCCTTTATAAAAAGAAAATCTATTCTTAATCTCCAAAATTTGTCCATCAAAACCCAAAGTTCCACGAGGACCATCCGATAAACAATTTTTCCATAAAATTCTTAAAAGTAAACCAATATAAGATTGAAAACCAAATATTTGAAGGATTTAGTCACATATTCTTCCAAGTTAAATCGTAACATTTATCTCCAAACAACATCAGTTGCTCCTAAAGTCTCGTATTGAAAAGTAATTAACCTAATCACATATCCTCCATGATAGGTTAATCATTTTCATAAATAACCCAAAATCAACTTACTCTTAATTCATAAAATCATATAACAGGAATGAATCAATCAAACTAACCAGGGACTTCACGTAGTCCAGTGGTAGGCGATAAATACCAGTCGCACTTTGGTTGTGGGTTTGATTCTCGCAGCTTTGTCCGATGCGACGGGTTGTCACACGGTCTGCATGTTGTCCTTTTTCCAAAACTATAAAATTCTTAAAACATTCCCCAAAATGAGATAAAATCTTCAAAAATAATCATAACATATTTTATCCTCAAGTTTATCTCATGCCCTTCATTTTCCATCATATCATATAATAACCCATAATTACCACAAAAGTAAGGATCATATAAACCCTAATGGTTACCTTAATAATTATTACCTGAATTTCCACATCTAGTTGGTCATCTCGTACATGATGAATTAGAGAACTCACTAATGTTGAAGTGGTTGATCATGACTCCTTGATAGTTGGTTTAGAACAACCACGAGTTTCCTCATTGAATCCCCCATTTTATCTAGTATCTTAATCATAGAACCGCCACAGTTTCCTTCAAACATGTTGTCTCTTTGGTGCCTGCTAGATCCAGCCATTTACTAAAACCAAAAAGGTCAGTGTGAGTATATCAACAAAACCATCATGTACTAATGAGTAAGATAAACACAAAGATATACTTACTCATTCACTTTATCTAAAACTAGGTCTCTTTCTGAAATCCTAACCATTATGGAAATGTCACTTATGCTTAAAGAATACCCTAACCTCTAAATTTATCTAAACCGACCTCTGATACCAACTATAAGGACCCAGCCTTAAACCTTACTTAATCTTGAGTTATTACAAGATTACACATTGAGGATCTTTTCAGGTTTAGAGTTTTATAGAATTAGATCATTAAACTTGCATTACATTCCATATTTAGACAAAGTGGTTACATGATAGACAGTATTCATTCTTCCCATCAACTGAAACATATTTAAAATAAAACATGGATTCTTTCTTGACACATCCTTGAAACTGTCATCACATCATGTACCCTTCCCTTGACCTGTGAAAAACATTTCAAAAACTTGGGATGAGCATAAAAAGCTCACTAAGGGATATAAAAATATGGAAAGGAATCATGAGTACATGTATACATAAGAATGAAATCATACTTTACCCATAAAACATAGGCACTTTAACATACCTCATAAAATCATAGAAATCATATGACATAAAGGTAACTTCAGGCATTCATAACATTATTACGTAGGGAGTAACCCTCTTGGTTACGTTTGGAATACCCATCACAGTATATTCCCTAAATCTCTTCGGAGAAACCTTAACGTTTCACTCCTTCGTGTTACCCAATGCATTGGGGAGCTATATCGGGCTCACCCGCCCTTAGTTTATCACGGAACCGCCCGTTTTCATAACAATTCCCAAGAACCATAACATAAACGTATCACATAAAACATGCATAAAGGAAACATAACATTTCCACATTTCAATCATAATATAACATTTTAGTATATTGAAATAATGAATCCGTTAAAAAAGAAACCATTTTCCAAAACCATTTAAAACATTTAATAAGGAGATTTTTGAATCAAAGTGTCCCATACCACCTTGAGGCTTTTAAAATTTTAAACCATTAATATCCATATAAATAAATCCTTAAAACCATTTTGAAAACATGGATATTAATAAGAACAAATCATTAAAACATTTAAAGCGATATTTTGGTTAAAGGGTTTTTACCAAAATTAGAGACACTTGAATACAATAATTGAGCAATAACATTAAATCAGAACTTTATAATATCATGAGAATAAATGGATTCATGATATAATATTAAAAAGGACATTATATACACCATATAAGAGTTAATTGGTGCATAACAACAATGAAGTCTCAATAGGGATGTAAAATGTGATGAAATCCCTTATAAAGATGGTATCCTTAAGTTAAGGATAATTCAATCTCAAAATTATGTGTGACAAATATAAATACACCCAATATAATTGGATATTAAGTGTAAAAAAATAAAATGTCATTAACACATATTCAAAGGATGACAATTCAATAACTACAAGTTGAACCCAAAGAAATCGAAATTGGGTTAAAACGTTCCCTTGGTAAAATTCGACAGCCTAAACGGCGTCACTTCAAAAATTCAGAAAATGAGTTGATGAGAGATAAAAGGGAATATCATAACTTGGAAATAAAATTTACATCAATAAGGATATATGAGAACATATCCCTACATAACAATATGTAAATTAAAAGACCCAACAAAAGAAGTCTTTTAAAAAAGAGGAGGGTGTAAGGTTCCCTTACTGACTTGGGTATCTTTCAAAACATACACCCCATGAAAGAAGGACAATAGATCATTGATGTAAATACTCATAAACGAAAATATATTACACAAAGAGTAGAATAATGGGATGTACATACACCACTCAATGGAATTTGTGGAAAATGTAGCATAAATCTCACGGGAATAAAAGTGAGATGAAAAATCCCTTACGAAAACTCGGCAGCCTAACAGCGCCACATAAAACATCCGAATATGGATTGATGAGATCAAATAGGGTATCTCATCACATTAAAATAAAATGTACAGAAAGAGGAATATAAAATAACATCCCCCAACATTACAAAGAGGAGCTTAAAAGAAGTGACATAAAGGAGAGTACTTAAAAAGAAAGAAAGAGGTTAGATCTCTTACGAAAATTCGGTAGCCTAACGTCGCCACTGAAAACATCCAAAATGGATTGATGAGAGAGAATAGGGTCTCTCATCAGATGAAAATAAAAATTACAGTAAGATTAATATAAAAGAATATCCCAATCATAAGAAATATGAGCTTAGAAGGAATGAAATAAAAGAGTGTACTTAAAAAGAGAGGAGTAGGATCCCTTACCTCGTATCCGACTTGACCCGACCGTTCTTTAACATCCTGAATAATAAACTTGAGTTAATCTCTACTTGATTAAGAACCTTTTTCAAGTTCATTAGTCCTTTTATACTATGTTATGAACATCATTTAATCATTTAAGTTAATAATGTTCATTTTGTCGGTATTTGGTTCTTAAGTCAAAAATAGACTTCTTACACTTACATGTTGTTAATTTGGTCAAAGGTTCATTATATCCAGAATGACATTCCTGATTTGGATATCATATATATCATATATATCCAGAATATACATGTATTTATAATATCACATAATCATTTAGAGGAATGAAATGAAATGCACCGTTCATGGAGACGGTAAGCCGTACGTACGCATGAACGCTACTTTCATTTCTATGTCGTATTAATGGAATTAAAACTATATGAGAGGTATGTATATTTTAATTCCAGAATTATATTAATCATTTAGATGTATCATAAATCATATATATCCATTATATATATGTACTTATAATAGTACATGATATTTTGAGATAAGAAATGAAATGTACCGTTCATGGAGACGGTAAGCCGTACGTACGCATGAACGCTACTTCCATTTCTATTTCATATTTAATGGAATTAAAACATAATGATAAATAATAGTATTTTAATTCTATAATGGTATCATATATAATATCATTAAATATACCCTTTATACGTACCACATATGGTAATAATGAATCAAATCACTTTGAGGGGGCGGTAGTCCGCACTTCCTTAAATGAAGATATCACGTATACCCATAATGGAAACCATAAAGGTATTCCCAAAATGTAAAATACATAAGATTAAGGAAAACATAAACATATTATATATCATATATAAAAATAGTGACATCATAATGGCCACCTTTGAAGGTGTTAAATGAGTATTGAACAATCATCGTTTTGAGAGGCAGAATTTCGGCATCCACGGAAACCGTATGTTTTTTAACCATTTGATGTAGTTGTGTGAGAGTGTAGCTCGAATAAATATTATAACAACATCCTAGTATATTGAAGATACTGGTGTTGTTACAAAAGATGTAAATAAAAAGAGTTTAGGGGGTTGGAGAAGCAAAATAAAACAAATGAACATGAGAGAATGAATTACCTTTAAAAGTGTAACTCCTTTTGATTTGAGCCTAAAGGCTTCCTTTGAAATGATTCTACCCAAAGAGAATCCTCTAGGATGACGAGTGGGATGTGGAGAGAGTAAATGGGCAGGGGTTTTCCGAGCCAAAGGCTTGAGGACTGTGGGAAAAGAGGTAGAGTTGGGGGCCTTTTATAAGAGGAGAGGAGGGCCACATTTGGAAAGTAAAGAAATATTACTTTATTTGAAAATGTGTTTCGGTTTTAAAAGGAACCACATTGATTTAATTCGTGTATAAGGTGTTAAGGGTTCGAAATACACCCATACAATAAGTTTTGGACATGTGTAGTTCATATATTTTACATTATCTTTCCATTTTATTTAAATCGTTAAATAATGAGGTCATCGCTATATCATCATGATGTCATAAATAATTTAATTTATTTAGTGTCTAAAAATTATAAAACAAATACTATGATGTAGGAAATCTTTTTAGCTTTCCAATTACTATTTATAATAATAAAATATGATCTTTATAACCCCATGTAAAAATTGTTTTCGTAAAACATATTATGTTTGTGTCATTTTTACTTTTACATTAAATAAAATGTTATTTATGTCATTTCCCAACCAAAGTGGCTCCATGGGGTCCCCAAGTTGACCCATGGCTTTTTTGGTCGGCCATGACACATCCAATGAGGTTAGGACATGTGTCAAGCTCATGTCATATTATTAAAACATTATTTTTACCTTAAACTACACTAATTACCACTAATCACGATTAAAAACTTAATAAGTTACTATTCACCAAAAAATTATTTTAATCTCATTGAACCACATTTTACTTCTTAATGACAACCATGTATGTCGGACTTTTAAAAATCAAAACACAATGGTGGAAAAATTTCATTTAAATGGAAAAATCAGTTTTTATAAGTACCACTTATTGGTTTCACTATTCATCAAAAATTGAAGTTTTTCAGAAATATCCCAAAAATTCACCATAATCTATATTTGATATTCCAAATTCAAAAATGAAGTTTATTTTAAAAAATTAAAAACATATAAGTCAGATTAATTAATTTAATAATTAATTCCCGCTGTCAAAGCAAATATCGTGTTTTTATGAAACAATAAGTATCAAAAGATTGACACTAGTTTAAGTCTGATTTTAAAGTGAAATTAATTCCAACGACCACTATTGGATTTAATGGTAAAAATATATTCTAATTTCACTTTAAAACAAATTCAAAAGATAATCTAATCATATAAATAAATTAGATTAAAAAGAGGTTTTGAATTAAAATACAATATTTTACACTATTCATTAAAAAAAGAGCTTTATCGGAAAGATATCAAAAATTTAGACAAAGTTAATTTTGATGTCCAGATTCTTAAGAAGAGTTTTATTTGGTCCCAAAATAATGGTCAATAGTGAACAAAACTATATTTAATGACGGTTCTCCGTCAAAAGGTGATAAGTGAACCTTTAGTGAAAATTAGGGTATAAAAGCCTAAAATTGAATTCTTTCCGTATTTTAAGCCATTATCTTTTATTGGATAAATGTAAAAACATTTAAAAACATATATAATCATATTTTATTTATTTCTATCAATTCCCTCCAATACAATGGCTACATGTTAACTACCATTTAAAATAATATTATTTTATTATTATAGTGCAACGTAAGATTCCCAAGAAACTCGTTGTTGTGTGTTGGGTACACCATTGAGCATAGCGTCCCCTTTAAAGTCATATTAATATTTTATTCACAAATTTGGATAAATAAGAAAATGTCATATTCTTTATTTACCTGGGGTGTTTCACCGACTCTAGGTAACTGGGGTCGGGGCGTTACATATATTGTCACGAACCATCCTTGGGGCCCATGTCGTGGCTACCCCAAGCCCGCCTCCCATAGGACAGGGGCTGGTGACTAGCACCAAAGGCGTAAATCCCGATAGAAGGGAAGGCATTGCCTTTATATAAGTAAAGAAAGACAAAAGAGTATGCATGCTGAAGTAAACACTTTGTAAAATGAATACAAATGTATGTTCTAGAAAGTAAATGGGCCAGAATACATACCCTACTGAAATTACAGTACAATAGTAAGGATGAACAGTTGCAATAAAGTAAACTAGAAACCATTGAGTCGTCCTCCGGATATCCCACCTAAATAGTGGGTACAAATGACCTCCCAGCTCCTGTGGTCTGGCCATCCGCTCCATGTACTTCCTTCCATGTAATCCACCTCCAGGTACCGTCCCACTCAATAAGACTAGACCTCGATCAGTTCTGGCTATCGTCTGCATCAAAAACAATGTAGTGATGTCGTATCCCATGTAGGGGTGAGTTTACGATACTTAGTAGGGACCCCGAAACCCCCGAAGGTCTCCCAAAATCCACAAAGGATTAACCAAAAAGGAAAGATACAAAAAAACTCAACAACCTCTACTTAGGAATATGCACATACATATGCCTAAGTCATCAATTCCAGTTCGGTTTCAACTCACGAGCCCAAATTCAACCCAGTACACACAAGAAAGCACAACCCAATCCACATAGGAAAGCATGTCAATCAAAAAGACGATAACGACAGAAAGTCGAGACTCATATCACACAGGTATACTATTTACGAATAGGGGTGGAGATTATTAGATGTAGCCTCTGAATCATCTCTTCTGTCAAACCCAAGTAGGTTCCAAGTACAGAAGTCGTCGCTGCCGAACCCACGTAGGATCCAAGTATAGTAACCTTTGTTGTTGAACCCACGTAGGATCCATGTACTGTCATCACTGCTGCCGAACCCATGGAGGATCCAAGTACAGAATTCATCGCTACCGAACCCACGTAAGATCCAAGTACAGTCTTCATCATCATCGAACCCACGGAGGATCCCAGTACGGTAGTCATCTCATTCGCAACCAGCTCTAGGGTTCCCTCACATAGCTCACTCGATTTCCGGAGGGTCCACTCCTCGAGTCAATGATCGATACATCGACTGTCAAAATGTACATAGTTGATGTATCCCGTAGTTTTGTCCCACAAAATATGGGAAAAACCAAGAAAAAAATTCCCAAGTCACAGAGAACAAGATGACCAAGCCATTTCGCTGAAGTATAGTGCGTGTAGGTAAGTGATACACGCCGTGTCATCAGACACCGGTTACTGCCCGTGTGAAACAGCCTGTGTCACAGGGCTGGTAGTGTAGATATGTAAGTACACGGCGTGTGGTATGGTTACATGCCGTTTCCAAACCTCTAGGGTTGGTTCCATGTACGCTGGTCATGCCTGGCCGTGTGGTGGAGTACATGGCCGTGTACTCCACCCTGTGTCCATGTATTCCCAGAATACACACCAAGACATCACGAAGCCACTTCTGCCATGGTGAAGGTAGTACACGCCGTGCCTCATGGCCATGCGGTTCTGGCCGTGTCAATTTATCTCCCAGATTACACACCATGCCTCACGAAGCCTCCTCTACCTTTCTATGAAGAGAATACAGGCCATTTTACTTGGTCGTGTATTGCTATCTGTGTCCATGTATTTTCCCTAAATACACACCATGTCCATCAAATTCTCCTCTTTCAAATAGTGTGGAGTGTACATGTCGTGTGTTTAGAGTCACACTTCATGTGTTACTTTTATAACATCTGAAACAGAAGCCACAGTACGCTTGTACTACACGGCGTGTCCTCCTAGAGTACACGGCGTGTATTCTGGAATTTTCTAGAAAACGACGCCTCTAGCCAGCACGCCTCCCGAGGTTTCAGTTCTTCATTTCGATGCACTGATTTCTGTGAAACCTACGCTTCTAGGTTTCCCCGATGCTCTGAGGCCGTTTTAAATGTTTTCAGGCATCCGATTGGCTCTGAAAACATAGCTTGATTCACCGCTCAAAAACGGCGGATGAATAACCCAAATTCACAAGAACGACAGAGGAATCAGACCATGTTAGTTTGGTCTGGTCCCTTCCGCATTAGTCTGATAACAAGCGGTTTAAGAGGAACAACAACATGGAAGGAAAACTAATCATTACTCAATCCAAACACACCCCTGCCTCAACAATTGATGTCGAACGTCGGCGTTGCGGGATAAGGATTCGTAGACGTCAACGAAGAACGTCTGAGGAGGAAGTGGTGTCTCCCCTTTTTATCACAGAAAGAAGATAACAAGGTGTGACGTCATTGGCGAGTTCCAGCGTCGGTGTCTCCTCCCATGTCATGGATTAAGAAGAGGATGGATAATTTCGGGTCACTGATTCGATGTTCTTCGTCAGAGAGTTGGTGTTCTTCAACAAAGGTGATGATTCGTTCTTCAAAACTCAAGAGCTCTCTCCCCAATATCTCAACACAACAAGCCAACCCAAAAATAAAATTAGTCTTTTCTTTATTTTGTTAAATAATTCCATGCATTCAAATTTAAAAAATTCAAATTTCAATTCAATTAATTAATTAAACCATGAGTTTTCTAATTAATTAAGTGATAGGTTGTCAATTTTTAATGGAGTGAGAGAGAGAGGAAGACTCCTCATTAATGAGGAGTTAACAGGTTTAAAGGGGAAGGTTTAAGGAGTTTTAGGGAATGTGTAGGGTTGGGGATCATGTGGGGCCCACATCACAAATATCCTCACATGGTTAATTAGGGGCCCACCCCAACTCGCCCATGTAGGATATAACCACTTAGATAAAGAATAAAAATTGTTCCACTTTTATATTCACTTCCTATTTAATCCAAATTTTTTAACTTCTCCTCTCACACAAACGCAACTACGGTAAAGGTCCCCTTAAGAAATAACTGGTGTTTTGAATTCATCAGTTCCCTTAGATTTCAATTCTAAGCACTAGTTCAAAAGATATAAAAACCCGATCGTTCGTTTACTGAAATTACCCAAGCTAAACTTCATAAATTGATTCCGGGCACACCGGGCCTCAGAATCAAGTGCCGTAAGAAGCCACAGAATCGTAAGATTCCAAATTCTTTAAGAAGAAAATTTACATGAAATTTCCGGGTCTTTATATTACTCCCACATTAAGGCTTTACATCCCCATAATGCTATATCATAAACTAGAGAAACAAATGAGGGTACTCTGCACGCATCTGAGTCTCCCTCTCCCATGTGCTCTCTTAGAGGTTTCCATGCTACCAAGGAATGAACACAAGAGGAATCAACCGTCCACATAAGACTCGCTCTTTTCGATCCTCGATCTCCACCGGGACCTCAGTGAAGGTAGCCCCGTCATCGATGTACAACTCCCCGTGATCAATGATGTGGATCAGGTCGTGCATGTATCTCCTCAGCTGAGATACATGGAAGACGTCATGCACCCGGTGCAACTGAGTTGGAAGAGCCCGGCGGTAAGCCACCACACCTACCCTGCTGAGGACGTAGAATGGTTCGATGAAGCATGGAGATAACTTTCTGCCTTGGCCAAATCTACGTAATCTACGTCGAGGTGAGAGCCATAAGAAAATTTGGTCGCCATCCTTGAACTCCAGTGGTCTCCGCCTCTTATCAGCATATGACGTATGTCTGCTCTGTGAAATCCTCATCCACTCCTGGATGATATGCACCTTCTCTGTCGTAGCCTGGACCATCTCTGGTTCTACAAGTGTTGACTCCCCATGGTCTGTCCAGCACATAGGTGATCTACAAGGTCAGTCGTACAATTCCTCGTATGGTGCGATCCCGATAGTGGAGTGGTAGGTGTTTTTGTACGCAAACTCCAACAAGGGTAGGTGATCCTCCCAGCTGCGACCAATTTCAAGGAAACATGCACAGAGCATGTGCTCGAGTGTCTGAATGGTTCTCTCCATCTTTCCATCTGTCTGAGGGTGAAAGGCAGTGCTCAGGCGTAGCTGCGTCCCAAAGGCCTCTTGCAACCCCTTCCAAAGCCAAGAAGTAAAGCGAGCGTCTAGATTAGAGACGGTAGATGATGTAACACCATGAAGCCGTATGATTACCTGAACATAGAGGCATCCCATGCTCTCAACTGAGCTCTGTTCTCTGATCGGTCAGAAGTGTGCCAACATGGAGAGTCAGTCTGCCATCACCCAGATGGAGTCATGTCCTCTGGAAGTAAAAGGGAGCCCCATCATGAAATCCATTGATATCCCATCCCACATCCTCTCTGGAACCTCTAAGGGTTGTACCAAGACTGCTGGTACATGGTGCTCCGCCTTCACCTGATGGCAGGTGAGGCATCGTGAAACAAACTCTTCCATGGCCTTCTTCATACCTGGACACCAGTGCTGTCGTCTGAGGTCCTGGTACATCTTCGCTACACCAGGATGTACTTCTAGAGTGGAAGTGTGGAAATCCCTCAGCACCTCCTCCTTTAGTCCAACTGGTACCATGGTACGTCCTAGGAAGAGGATGACGTGCTCTCCACCTTCAGAAAATCCATTGGGTGGCAGCCTTGAGGATATCTGAGCACGTCACGCCTCACAATCAACATCTCTACGATGTGCCTCCTTGAACCGCTGAAGTATTCAAGGTGAGACTATGAGCAACTGTAGAATGGATTCTCCATCACTATCCACAAAGGATATCTGTAATGCGGATAACTTCTCTGTCGCCTCTCCGTGTAGCTGAATTCCCGATCTCCTGCTGAGAGCATCAGGTACTACGTTCCCCTTCCTAGAAGTATAGACTATCTCAAAGTCATATTCCTAGATGAACTAGATCCATCAAGGATGTCTTAGGATCAAGTCCTTCTACAAGAAGATATACCTGATACTATGGTGGTCTAATTAGACTATAAAGTGCTCGCCCATCAGATAGTGCTGCCACATCTTCATGGAGAAATCCACTGCTGATAACTCCAGGTCATGGTTAGCATAGTTCTACTCGTGCTGCCTCAACTGTCGTGAACCATAAGCGATCACTTCCCGCTTCTTCATCTGGACACACCCAAGTTTGGTCCCTGATGCATCAAAGTAAACTACGTACCCTAAGCCCTCCTCCAGTAGCCTCAAGATAGGTCTACTGGTCAATCTATGTCTCATCTCCTGGAAGCTCTTCTGACATCTATCAGACCACATGAAGGGTTTCCCCTTCTTTTTTAAAGCTAAATGTGGTGCTGAAACTCTGGAGAAGTTTGGCACAAATCTCCAATAGTACCTAGCTAGACCTAGGAAACTCCGCACCTATGTCACACTCAGTGGTGGCTCCCAAGAAAGTACTTCCTCGATCTTCCCAGGATCCACCAAAACTCCCGCCTTATATATTACGTGCCCCAATAAGTGGACCTCTAGAATCCAGAACTAACACTTCAGGATCTTAACATAAATCTGGTGCTCTCGGAGTGTGTCTAGTACAACCCGCAAGTGGTAGGCATGCTCCTGCTCAGTAGTAGAGTAAATCAGTATGTCTTCAATAAAGACTACGAAAAATCGATCGAGGAAAGGCTGAAATATCTTCTTCATGAGACTCATGAACACTGTTGGAGCGTTGGATATGCAGAAAGGCAAAACCAAGAACTCATAGTGTCCATACCGACACTTGAAAGCCGTCTTCTGCACATCCTCAACTCGAACTCTTAGCTGATGATAGCCTAACTTGAGGCCTATCTTCGAGAACCATCGTGCCCCCTTGATCTAATCAAAGAGGTTGTCAATCCTCAGGAGTGGATACATGTTCTTTACGGTCAACTGATTCCGGCGACAGTAGTTGACACATAGTCGTAAGCGCCCATCTTCCTTCTTGGAGAAAAAATATGAGAAGCCTAGGGTGAATCACTAGGTCGGATGAATCATTTTCCCTACAAGTCCTCTAGTTGTACCCACAGCTCACGAAGCACATAGGGAGCCATCTGATATGCTGGAGTTGATATCGGTGTTTTCTCAGGGTACATGTCAATATAGATGTATACCTCTTTGTGAGGAGGTAGTCCTGGAACGTCTTCAGGGAAAACGTCCACATACTGATCCACCGCAACAGGAAAACTCAGGCTCCGCACATCAGCTGCTCCGAGGATGAGACTAGACAACTGATTTGTGATCATCTACCCTCTCCTTTGTGTAAGCCCATCCTATGCTGCAAAGTCTCCCTTCTCGCCAGTGAAGGTGAACCTTCTCCCATCTGTACGGACACACCTCACTTTTTGCCTAATACAGTAGATCTGAGCATGGACTGTAGATAACAAATCCATGACCAAGATGACGTCGTAAGGCCTCGACGCCACTACAAGAAGATCCCAGTCAAAGCTCTCAACTCCTAGAGTAAGCTCACACTATCGACACCAGTGTGTAATAGTCTATTCTAATCTCGTAGGAGTATCTAGCCATATGGATCGAGGCAATGGATCCTTTGGAATCTCCAAGCTCCAAACAAGGGTAGCGGTAATAAATGAATGACTTTCTACTGTTTCTATAAGAACTGCAGAAAGGGTGGAGTAGACATAGATAGTACCATGAATCATCTCAGGTGCGTCGTGGTTGTAACCCTCCACTGCCTGATGCTGAGCCTGCCTCTGTCCGCCACCTCTCTATGGTCGGGGTGGACCTCCTGGTGGTGGTGGTGGCAGAGCCTCAAAGTGTCGTCCACCACCTACTGCTCATCCAGCTCCTCTACCTTGTTCTCCATCTCCCTGAAAAACACCACGATCGAACCTCTGCCTCTACCTGGGTGGTCCCTCAACCATCTGCTGCTCCTTTTCATGGCGGGTCAGGAAGTCACGAGACATGTGGCCCTACCCGCCGCATGCCTAGAACTTTATACCTCTCGTATGACTGGCTCTACTGCATGTGCCATGCACCTTCAAACCAGTATCCTGAGGTTGCCCACCTGATGGCCTGGTCTGCTTGGACCTCTGCAACATATCTCTACTTCTGGCTGCAGCAGACTCCACTACATGCCGCCCTGTAGTAGGCCTCGCTGGTGGCATAGGCTCCGTAAAGAAGCACTCCACAGTAAGGGCTCGCTCCAGTACTCCTGCCTGCGTCAGAATGCTGAGGGATATCATCAAAGACCTGATTTCATGCCTCAGTCCCTTCTCGAAGGTCCAGGCCCGGAAGAATGGGTCGGGTACCATGTCTGTGGATTACCGTGAGAGGTCGGTAAATCTCACCTAGTATTGGGCTACTATCATGATGCCTTTCCGTGGTTGTAGTAACTTCTAGATGTGCACCGCACAGAGGGTGGTTGGAACAAACTCCAAGCGGAAGAGGCTCTCGAATTCTGCCCAAAGTAGTGATGCCTCGTCGTGCTCCTAGAGCATCAGAATCTACCATCTACCTACTACTGCATGCAGTAGACTCATTAAAAGGATCACCATAAGGTCTGCTGGTGTCCCTACCAATCTGAAGACTCAGACGGTAGCCTTCATCAAATCCTTGGCTTCCTGAGGGTCCGTCTCTCTACAGAACCCAGGCGGTCTCTTTCGCTAAAACTTGTGTAATTCACTCACGTGGCATGAAATCTTCGCTGCTGGGCCTGGTGGTATATGTGACCCAATTGGTAGAGGTGCCGATGGTGCCTCCACTATAATGGGGCCCTGAACCGAGGATTCATCACTCGGTGGGCTGCCATATCACACAAATCTCGAAACCATAGCTGGATACCTATGTGGGGATATCCTAAAAAACAACAGGTGGGACACGGTTAATATAGTATACCTGGTGAGCTGACACAATGTAATCCAAAAGAAAACTTTTGAAACACACATGCAATCATTTTTTCAAGCACTGAGTCGGAAATAAGAAGTCAGGGTCCTAGTGTATGGATACGTCAGCCGCCGCAACAACACTGGACTCCCTGGACCTAGAACCACACTCAATATTCATAACACTATTTCTTCACAGAGAATAAATTATCAGAGACCTGAGTTCTGTGGTAGAACTGACTCCTCTGATACCAAATGTTTCACAACCCTTCCTCGGGGCCCATTCCGTGACTTCCCCAAGCCCGCCTCCCATAGGCCAGGGGCTGGCGACTAGAACTAAAGTCGTATATCATGATAAAAGGGAAGGAATTTCATTTATATAAGTAAAAAAACACAACAGAGTATGCAAGCGGATGTAAAAAAGTAAGTAAACTGAATAAAGAAGTATGTGCTAGAAAGTAAATGGGCTAGAATACAAACCCAACTAAAAGTAATGTACAACAGTAAGGAAGAACAGCTGTAGTAAAGTAACCCAGCCACCACTAAGTCGTCCTCCGAATATCCCACCTGAAGAGTGGGTCCAAATGACCTCTCCGCTGCTCGGGTTCGGCTGTCCGCTCCTTGTACATCCCGCCAATAAATCCACCTCCACGTACCATCCCTCTCCATAAGACTCAACCTAAATCATTGATGTCTGTCATCTGCATCCAACACAACATAGTGTGGGCATAGCCCATGAATGGGTGAGTATACGATACACAGTAGGGACCCCGAGACCCCCGAAGGTCTCCCAGAATCCACAAATGATAAACCAGAAAGGAAAGATACAAAATCAACGTATCAAACCACTCTACTTAGGTATATTCCCATACATATAAATATTTTTTCAATTCCATTTCGGCTTCAACTCACAAGAACATGTTCATCCCAGTCCACACAGGAAAGTAAAACCAAATCCACACAGGAAAGCAAGTCAATCACAACGATGATAATAACAGATAGCCACGACTCATCTCACATAGGTATACTACTTATTAAGAGGGGTGGATATCATTAGATGTATCCTCTAAATCATCTCCTCTGCGAACCCACGTACGATCCAAGTATAGAAGGTGTCGCTGCCGAACCCACATAGGATCCAAGTAGAGTAACCTTAACTACCGAACCCACGTAGGATCCAAAGATAGTCGTCACCACTGCCGAACCCATGGAGGATCCAAGTACAGAAGTAATCGCTACCGAACCCACGTAGGATCCAAGTACAGTCATCATCATTGTCTAACCCAAAGAGGATCCCAGTACGGTAGTTGTCGTAGTCACAACCAGCTCTAGGGTTCCCGCTCATAGCTCGCTCGATTTCCAGAGGGTCCGCTCCTCGAGTCAATGATTGATACATCGAATGTCACGAAGTCCAGAGTTGATGTATACCATAGTTCTTTCCCACTTCATAGGGGAAAAACCAAGAAAAACATGCCCAAGTCCTATAGAACAAGACGACCAATCCATTTCCCTAAAGTACACGGCGTGTAGGTAAGCGATACACACCGTGTCATCAGACACCGGCTACTACCTGTGTGAAACAACCCATATCTCAGGACTGGACATGTAGATAAATAAGTACATGGCATGTGGTATGGTTAGAAGCCATGTCCAAACCCATTGGGTCGGTTCCATGTGTGCTGGCCATGCCTGGCTGCGTGGTGGAGTACATGCCCGTGTAATTCACCCCATGTCCGTGTATTCCTAGAATACATGCCGAGTCATCACGAAGCCGCTTCTGCTAGGGTGAAGGTAGTACACACCGTGCCTCTTGGTCGCATGGTTCTGCCCATGTCCGTGTATCTCTAAGATTATATGTCGAGCCTCGCGATGCTGCTTATCCCTTTTTATGAAGAGAATACTTGTCATGTTACTTGGCCGTGTATTTCAATCCATGTCCATGTATTTTCCCTAAATACACGCCATGTCCATCAAAGTCGCCTCTGTCAAACAGTGTGGAGAGTACACGCCTTCTGTCTAGAGTCACACATCATGTTTTACTTTTCTAATGTCCGAAACGAAAGCAACAATATGCTTGTACTACACGGTGTGTACTCCTGGAGGACACGCCATGTATTCTGGAATTTTTTTGAAAACAATGCCTCTGGCCAGCATGCCTCCCGAGGTGTCCGTCCTTCGTTCCGATGATCCGATTTCTATGAAACTTTTTCTTATAGGTCGCCACGATGCTCCGATGTTGTTTATGATGTTTTTGGGCCTCCTATTGGCTCCGAAAACGTAGCTTGATTCCCCGCTCAACAACTGCCCATGAATTCCACAAATTCACAAGAATGGCGGAGGAATCAGACCATGCAAGTTTGGTTCGGTCCCTTTCACATTAGTCCGATTACAAGAGATTTAAGATGAACAACAACATGGAAGGAAAAAAATCATTATTCAATCCAAACACACCGCTACCCCGATAATCGATGTTGAACGTCAGCGTCGCGGGATAAGGATTCATAGACGTCAACGGAGAGCGTCTGAGGAGGAAGCGGTGTCTCCCCTTTATTTCATGGGGATAAGATGATAGGCCGTGACTTCATTGGTGATTTCCCGCATCAGTGTCTCCTCCCTTGTAACGGAGGAAGAAGGGGATGGAGAATTAGAGGTCTCTGAGTCGAAGTTATTCGTCGGAGAGTTAGCGTTCTTCAAGAAAGGAGAAAAAGAATTCTTCAAAACTCAAGAGCTCTCTCCCAAAAATCTCAACAAAACAAGCCAACCAAAAAATAAAGTAAGGCTTATCTTTATTTGATTAAATCATGAAATGCATTCAAATTTACAAAATTCAAATTCCAATTCACGTAATTAATTAAAACATGATTTGTCTAATTAATTAATTGATAGGTTGGAATTTTTTAATGGAGAGAGAGAGAGAGAGGAAGAGTCCTCATTAATGAGGAGTTAAAAAGTTTAAAGGGGGAGGTTTAAGGAGTTTTAGGGAATATGGAGGGTTGGAGCTCGTGTGGGCCCCACCTCACAAAGATCCTCACATGGGTAGTTAATGGCCCACACTAAGTACCCCATGTAGGATATAACCACTTAGATAAAGAATAAAAATTGTTCCACATTTTTATTCACTTTTTATTTGATCCACAATTTTTAACATCTCATCCCGCACAAAAAAACTACGGTAAAGGTCCCTTTAATCAATTACCGGCATTGAAAATTCATCGGTTCCCTCATATTTCAATTCCAAGCACGGGTTCAAAAAATAGAAAAACCCGCTCGTTCGTTTACTGAACGTACCCGAGATAATCTTTGGAAATTGATTCCGGGAACATCGGGACTTGGAATCAAGTGCCGTCAGAAGACATAGACTCGTAATATTCCAATGTATTTATGAAAAACTTTTCATTGAAAAATCATAGTCTTTAAATATATCTAGCTAGGTATGAGAAACTATAAATCTGACACCAGTTCTGGATTTTGGGAAAGACCCAAACACTGTGACCAAGACACCGTGACCCAGACACCGTGACCCAGACATCGTGACCCAGACACCGTAACCAGTTTCAAATCACATGAAGTCTATGAAATCAGTTTCTTGTAACCATCACAAAGACATCGTTCAATTTTGGGAAAAGACCAAACATCATGATCCTGACACCACATCTATGCTACCAGTTCATGATCTCAATGAAATTGTTGAATCATAACTGTATCACCACTCAATGTCAATGAAGAGTAAATTTTTTCCTAGTGACACCATTTCCAATTTATAACATTTCAAGACAAACTATGACATAGTTCATTGATCTATTTTTTTCATTTTGAATTTATTTTCTAATGGTAAAATTTGATTCATTTAAAGTAACCGACATAATTTTTTTTTGTAGACATATCACCTGAATGTACGAGGTATGAGGTACAGAATAAGTGCATCCTATCAGCTCCAACACGTTTCCCTCCTAAAAAAATTATACCGTGACACTGGAAAAATGTGCAGAGGAATGAGTTTTGAAAAGTGAACTGATATATGAATCACGATACAACTAAATAACATAAGAATCACTCTTGATTCCTGAAGTCCAGAATTCCATAGATCGGAGCCAGAAACATCTTTGCAGTACCAACTCTGTAATGTCCCAGACCCCTCCGGCCGATTCCATTGTAAAAAAGATGGTCATGAAGTGTTCTGGTGGGTAAAATGTACATTTCCCACACTTTCCAGAATTTTGTATGTACACATCGTGTAGTGTGAGTACACGCCGTGTACCACCTTGCCGAATATACCCCATGTTCAAGGCCATGTCCTTTCCATATGAAAGAAATGCGTACACTCCGTGTACCCCAAACTACACATAGTGTACCCCCTCACTGGGTATACCCCATGTGGAAGGCCGTGCCTTTCCGTGTGAAGTAAATGGGTACACGCCATGTACCCAAAACTACATGCCGTGTTGTCCCACCCCACGTACGCATTACCAGTCAATGGACGTGTGCCGTGTTGAAGCCATGTGAAATAAATGGGTACACACTGTGTGTCTAAACTACACGCCATGTAGTCCTTCCCTGCGTATGTGTTACCCTCAAAATGTGTGTTGAACAGTCAACAGCTGTGGAGCCATGTTGGAAGTCGTGTAGAGAAAATGTTAAATAACCGAGTACATGTCGTGTACCATAAAGGACACACCGTGTACTTTTTATTTTCTCACCTATTATAGCAGGGGTCCCCTCCTCCTTTTCAAATGACCCCTTTCTTCCCCTTTCCTCTGAGCAGAGTTCTCCGAAGAGACTTGAAGGCTCTTTCTTCCATAACTTCTTCGTCCGAGTTTCGATTTACGATTCATCAGCGGCTACAGGATCATAATGACGAGGAAGAACATTTAAGCATGGATATTTTGTCTTTACTTCGGACTTTCCTTTCCAGCTTCCACCCGATGAGGTTTTTCAAGAACTCAACGGAAGTGACAGATGCCGACAGACATCTTCTAATGTTGATCTGGGGGAGCGTTGTGATCAAAACCTTTTGAGGTCGGGATATTACCTTTGTCTCTCTAGATTGTGCATCATGCGGGGTGGGTGTACTCTTGTGTACGTGAAACACTTTTGAACATGTTTATAAAAGATATTAACTGGTTAAAGAACAGGTATGGGGAAGTTGTTATGTTTATTTTTATATCCTGTAATATTATGTTGTGAATTGAATAGGCTTATGCCTACTTAAAATCATGGTCATTGCGGGCCTTTTCTAATGAAATTAAAAGTTTCCCTATCTTTATAGACTGTTTTTTTGAATGGAACATTGTTGAATGTGGAATTTTGTTAATCACGTAATGTTGGATGATTTAAAATATGGAACCCTTGTGTGATCTATAAAGACCCGTAAAATTCAAGGAATTTTTTTTCTTAATTTTCTTTGGAATTTTACAAGAACGCAGTTTTTGACGGCACCAGATTCTGAGGCCCAGTGTGCCCGGAATCATTTTCTGAAGTTTGACTCGGGTACGTTCAGTGAACGAATGAGCGGGTTTTTCTAAATTTTGAACCAGTGCTCGGAATCGAATTCTGAGGGCACCGATGGAATTGCAGGGCCGGTATTTTCTTAGAAACGTCTCTTCTAGAGTTGCATTTTCTTGGGTTTGGTTTTTAATTTTTGGTCATTAAGTTAAGAAATAAAATAATGTGGTACGAAAAACTTTATTTTATTTCACTTAAATCCGCTTAAAGCAACTTTAAGCTGCTTAAGCTGAGTTGAAGCATATAGGGTGGAACCCAAAATATCCTACCCTCTTGGTAAGATATTTGTGAGGTGGGGCTCGCACGAGCCCCACTGTTTCTTTTCCGCTAAGTAACGCACCCTTGAAAACCCCTATTAAATGAAAGTCAACTGACACGTTTTATAAATTCTTAACGACCCTATTAATTGGGTGGTTAGTTCGTTGCAATTAATTATATGAATTAATTGTTCGTTACTTATCTTTGTTTTTCAAATTCTTTAGTTGATAATAAAATAATATGATGACATATTTTATTATCTGGTTGTTGTGTAAAACCATTGGAGAATCTCGAAAGATATTCATCCTCCTCCGCGAAGAATGCGAAGAACGCGAAGAACACGAAGAACGCGAAAAACACGAAGAACATCGATCCCTCGAAAATCGATGACGCGACGCTGAGTACCGCGACGCCGATGCACCTTCCGCGACGTTCTTTCCCCGCGACAATCTCCGATCGGCATCTTGAGGTAGGGGATTGCGGTCCTTTTAATTCTTTGTGGATTATATCATCAACATGGATTTAATTGTTATAATTAAATCTGTATGTTCTTGATCCTCCGAGTTTGTCTACGTGATTCCGAGTACCGCGTGACATCGACACCCTTCCACGACGCGACGATCCTTTTTCTTCCGCAATGGTCAATTCTGCGATGAACTCACGTTCGACGACGACGAAGGTAGGGGTCGTTTTGAAAATTTTAATACCCATGTTTTTTTCCTCCAAGGAAAAAAATAGGACCAACCAATTAACAAGTTGGTCTTCAGATTATTATTGCGGGTCAAGGTTTATCAATGGATGGGAATTATGGTGTTTTTTCAAACCGCTAACGCGGTGGGTGCGGACCAACGAACAAGTCCGAACCCACCGCCCATTGTTTCTTGGTGTGCGGAACGGAGGACGACGACAAAACGTGCCGCAGAGACGATTTGTTGATTCCGAAGTGAAGAACGGGACCCGGGATGAGTTGCGGCATAGACAGAAAACAATCGGACCACTGGAGCAACTCCGGTGGCCCGCGGACTCGCCCAGCGGCGCGGGTCGCCGGCGCGCCGCCGGACGGACCCGCCGCGGCTGAAGCCGCGGCGGCAGCAGTGCAGTCCCGCGACCACGCGGGACTGGAGGAGCGGGACGCGGCAGCCCGGCCGCGTCCGGTGACACCGAGCGGCCCCACACGGGGTCGTGGATTTCCTTCACACGGGGGTAGCGCGCCCCCACTGCGGTTTCCCTCGCTCGCCCACTCGGTCGAGTTGAGCCGAGCCGAGCCCCCGGTTCGGGCCGGGTCGCGCCCAGGCCGGGCCGGGCCACTCTGGCCGGGCCGGGTCGGACCCGGATCTGGGCTGGGTCTCCCGGTTCGGGCCGACCCGGGGGGGGGGGTGGTTGGGCTGTGCCGGTCCGGGCCCAGACCCCCCGTTTCCGGACCTTTTCGGTCTTTTGCTCATAACTTGAGCTACGGGCCTCCGAATGACGCGCCGTCAAAGGCGATGCGATCGTTTGATCGAGACGATCATTGCGGTATATCGCACTCAAGGTTTCAGAATACATGGGGTTCGTCCGGGTTGGTTCGTACACGAAACTAACTAGGCCCTCGGAGCGGAAACACTCATAACATGAACTATGGACTTCCGATTGACATTCCGTCAACATTGATGGATTCCTCTAAGTGAGAAGGATCTTTTGGATTAATCCTCTCGAGGTTTGGATGCCGTCGGAGTGCAGTCGGGTTGGTTCGCTCATGAAACTAACCGGGCCCCTGGAACGAAAAAGTCAATAACTCACAGACCGGGCGTCCGATTGACGCTCCGTCTGTCTCATTGAATTTCTCTTGATGAGACGAAACTTTTGGAATACTTCGCATGAGTTTTAGATGCATTTGGATAGTGTCTGGGTTGGATTGCACCCGAAATCCAACCGGGCCCCTGGAAAGGAAAAGCTGATAACTTTCAGACTGGACGTCCGTTTGACGAACCGTCTGCGGCATTGGTGAACACGTGGTGAAACAGTCCCTAGGAGTATACCCTATGAGATTTCGGGGTATAGTTGAGATACAGCCAGGATGGTTCGCACACAAAACCAACCGGGCCTCGGGGATGAAAAGGCTAGTAACACACAGACCGGGCGTCCGATTGACGCGCCGTCTGCTGCGTTGAGACCCATGTGATGAGTCGGTCCTTTGAGATACTTCTTCGTGGAACATTGTGATACTTGGAGTATCGAACTATAGCTTGTGGAGTAGAACCTAACGGAGACGAGCGTGCAGAGTACGGAGACCGTGTAGCCGGCTGAGACCTGATGACTGCTTGACCGATCGACTCTGTGTGTTTCAGATAGCCCAGTGGGGAGCGCATGGTTGTAGCGGTAGACCATTGCCGGAGGAGCGCTTGGTTGTAGCGGCAGACCCACAGTACTGAACGGAAGGAGTACCTCTGGAGGCTATGAGGGGGAGTGCTTGGTTGTAGCGGCAGACCCACGACGGAGGAGCGCTTGATTTTAGCGGTAGACCCGCGGTACTCAACAGAAGGAGTGCCTCTGGAGGCTACGAGGGGGAGAGCTTGGTTGTAGTGGCAACCCATGGTGGGAAGCGATCGGTTGTAGCAGCAGGCCCACAGTACTCGACATGAGGAGTACCTCAGCAGTCTTAGGTTAGTGAGCAGTAACTCAGAGTCATGACAAGACCACTTTACACTCTAGAGACGGGGCTCTTTAGTAGTAACAGTTTCGATAATGAAAATCCTGTTTTGTGGTGAGTCTATGACCTTTGTGTATACCTCATGATTGAGATGGGTCACTTGATAAATTAGTTATATGTATGGGCATATACCTGGGTAGTGGTTATCCATTGATTTCATAATCTTGTGTTTCCTCATGATTGAGATGGGTTACTTTATAACATAGGTATATGTATGGGAATATACCTAAGTAGAGGTTATCTGTTGAGATCTTCTTTGTGGTTATACTTGTTGGTTTTGGGGAGACTTTGAGGGTCTCGGGTTCCCTACTGAGTAGCTTATACTCACCCCTGCACGGTTTATGCCCGCACTACGTTGTGTTGGCTGCAGACGACGGACATCACGGATCGTGGTTGAGGCTTGCGGAGCAGGACGGTACCTGGAGGTGGACCACTGGGCGGGATGTACTCGGAGCGGTCGGCTGGACCCGAGGAGCAATGGAGGCTATCTGTACCCACCCTTCAGGTGGGATTTCTAGTGGATAGCTCGACGTTGTGGCTTTACCTTTTAGTTGCTGTTTTCCCTTCCAGTTGTACTTAACTTTCAGTTTGGGTTTGTATACTGGCCCACTTACTTTTTCGCACTTAATGTTGTACTCAGTTTTTACATAGTGTTTATTTCTACTGCTTTCATTCTCTATGGTGTTTTTTACATTACAAAGGCAATTCCTTCCCTTTTTCTGGGATTTACGCTTTGGTTCTAGTCGCCAGCCCTTGGCCTATGGAAGGCGGGCTTGGGGTAGTCACGACACGGGCCCCGAGGATGGGTCGTGACAAATTGGTATCAGAGGAGTTTAGTTCTACCACAGAACTCAAGACTCTGATCTTTGTCTATGTGAAGCAATATTGTTCACAGTATTGAGTGTGGTTATCAGTCCAGGGAGTCCAGTGTTGGTGCGGCGGCCGAAGTATCCGTACACTAGGACCCTGACTTCTGATTTCCAACTTAATACACGAAAACACTGATTGTGTTTTTGATTTCAATGGTTTTCCGTTAAAACAGCTCAAACTAGGTCAGCTCACCCGGTAAAATCGTTTGACCATGTCACACTGTTTCTTTCAGGATTCCTTTTTACGGATGACCACCTAGAGCCCAGAGGTATGTGCGTACTGACAGCCTGTCGAGCAAAGAGGCTTCGGTACAGGGCCCTCTTGCAGTTGAGGAACCAGCGGAGGCACCGGTGGTACTACCATACGTCGGTCCACCGATGCCACCAGCCCCAGTAGTTGGTGACGCATGCCACTTGAGCACGCTGCATGAGTTCCAGCATTAGAGGCCACCCAGTTTCTGGGGAGAGATGGACCCACAGGCAGTTGAGGATTGGGTGGAGGCTGTGGTGAGAGTGTTCAGACTAGTGGGAACGCCCGCATACATCATGGTGATCTTTGCTTCCAGCCTCTATCAAGCAGAAGCAGGCAGGTGGTGGAGCCACTTGTTCCAGTTTTGCGATGAGATGACCTTCTCATGGGAAGACTTCGAGACCTTCTTCAGGGTGGAGTTTGTGCCAGTAGCTCTACACCCCGAGCATGTACTGGAGCTGCTGCCTTTGCCACAGGATTTTCGATCAGTATCCAAGTCAACTGTGGGCAGTAGACAGATGATGTAAAGGTCCAAGAGGACCAGAGCCATTAGTACAAGGAGCAAGAAGTGTTATGAATGCGGCAGGAAGGGTCACCTGGCAGGTGACTGTCTGACCCCCCGCACAGTCAATCCGCATGCTTTAGAGGAGCCACCGAGGCGGAAGCAGCGGCAGGTTCGTGAGAAATAGCTGAGAAGTGGAAAAGGCAGTAGAGCTTCGGGAGCAGGTGGATAGGAGCAGGACTAGTGGATACGTCCCCTGTACTTCTAGTTCCATTTTGCTATTGTTTTCGTGTCTTTGTACTGTGAGCTGTAATAATAAAAAGACACTTATCTTTGTTTTCTTTCTTGTCCTTTTGTTGGTTGATACTGAGTGGTCCTAGTTAAGACTGTTTACTTGACCCTCACTTTCGAGATTTCTATTAGAGGAGACCCAATGACCTCAAACTGATGCCGACAGTGTGACTGGACCCTTGGAGGTGAGAGTGACAGTTGGATCTCTTGGTAGTTACGTCAAGGCCTTACGACATCATCCACGGCCTGAATGCATCATTCATGTCAGGATTGACTATATCAGGCAATGGGTGTGGTTCATCCAGGGGATGAGACTGAGTTTCTCTTTTCGAAAAAGGAGAAATTTTAGCAGCTCTTTCATATCGTAGGCAAGGAAGGTGCAAATCATCCAGGGGCAGATGAAGACTGCACCATGCCATAGAAATGGGAAACCGGTGCCAGTCTTGAGACTTGGGCATGTTAAATTTTTCAATAAGAGGAAGCTTAAAGGAGAGATGAGTCTGCGAAGTAGGAGTCGTGGAGGCGGAGCTAGGAGAGCAGCATGAGGTGGTGTACGTTTTAACATGCTACAACCCCCGCCTTAGTTTTACCCACTAGGATAAGGGGGTTGGAGGGCGGGGGAAGAGAGTAGCTGCATGCGGCCAGGGAGAGTGACCCAATGGCTCTAAGAATGATTCGAGGTACAATCCGTGTTCACTACTATCTTCCGTAGTAACAGAAGTTGATAAAAATCATTCCTTCCTTCCACGAATCATGTCCCAGACCTAGAGTTTCCAGTAAGCCGTAGACTTGACCCTCACATCTGGAGATACCTTGGGAGAAGACTCGATTATCACACCTATGCTGACAGTGTGGTCAAAACCTCGAGGTGATAGTTTTTGTTGGAATCTCATGGTGGCAGTGTCGAGGCCTTACGATGTTGGTTTGAGTATGGACTGGGCAATCATAGTTCATACACAGATTGGCGGTATTAGGCAAAACGGTTGTGGTTTAACTATGACGTCGGGATGGGTTTTCCTTGGTCAGTGAAATGGATACCCCAGGTAGCACAGGATAAACTCATGCACAGGAGGGTGTGACCGATTACTCTTGTGTCGATCAACCTTACCTTCGTGGCAACAGTCATTTTGAGTTTCAGTTATAACATGAATTTGAGACCTCTAGAGTTCGAGGATGGCGACCACGTCTTCTTGCGTGTCTCACATCGACGTGGTTTACAGAGATTTGGCCGAGGTGGCAAGTTGTCTCCACGCTTCATCGGATCATTCCAGGTTCTCAACAGGATTGGAGAGGTGGCTTATCGCCTGGCTCTACCACCTCAGTTGCACCGGGTTCACGACATCTTCCACGTATCTCAGCTGAGGAGATATGTGCATGACCTGACACACATCATTGACCATGGGGAGCTAAACGTTGATGATGGGGAGACTTTTGTAGAGGTTCCAGTGGATATCGAGGATCGACATGAGCAGGTCCTACGTGGAAGATCGATCCCACTAGTGCGCATCAGATGGCAGCACATAAACCTCTAGAAGAGCACTTGGGAGCGGGAGGCTCAGATGCGTGCTCAGTACCCACATTTGTTTCCCTAGTATATGATGTACCTTTACGGGGACGTAAAGCCCTGATGTGGGAGTGATGTAAAGACCGGTAAAATTCAAGGAAATTGTTTTCTTAATTTTCATTGGAATTTTACAATAATGCAGTTTCTGACGTCACCTGATTTTGAGGCCCGGTGTGCCCGGAATCATTTTCCTAAGTTTGGCTCAGGTACGTTCAGTGAATGAACGAGCGGGTTTTCCTAACTTTTGAACCGGTGCTCGGAATAAAATTCTGAGTGCACCGATAGAATCGCAACACTGGTATTTGCTTATAAACTCCCCTTCTAGAGTTGCGTTTGCTCGGGTGTGGTTTTTAATTTTTGGGCTTTAAGTTAAGAAATAAAATAATGTGGTACGACAATCTTTATTTTATTTCACTTAAATCCGCTTAAAGCCACTTTAAGCTACTTAAGCTGAGTTGAAGCGGATAGGGTGGAACCCAAAATATCCTACCCTCTTGGTAGGATATTTGTGAGGTGGGGCCTGCACGAGCCCCACCGTTTCTTTTCCGCTAAGTAACGCACCCGTGAAAACCCCTATTTAATTAAAGTCAACTAATGCATTTTCTAAATTATTAATGACCTTATTAATTGGGCGGTTAGTTCATTGCAATTAATTCTATGAATTAATTATTCGTTACTTATCTTTGTTTTTCAAATTCTTTAGTTGATAATAAAATAATATGAGGACTTATTTTATTATCTGGTTGTTGTGTTAAACCTTTGGAGAATCTCTAAAGATCTTCATCCTCCTCTGTGAAGAACGCGAAGAACGCGAAGAACGCGAAGAACGCGAAGAACGTGAAGAACGCGAAGAATGCGAAGAGCACCGAGCCCTCAGAGATCAACGACGCGACCCCGAGTACCGCGACGCCGACGCTCCTTCCATGACATTATTTCCCCGTGACAATCTTCGATCGGCATATTGAGGTAGGGGATTGCAGTCCTTTTAATTCTTTGTGGATTATAACATCAACATGGATTTAAATTTTATAATTAAATCTGTATGTTCTTGATCCTCGGATTTTGTCTACGCGATGCTGAGTTCCGCTCGACAACGATGCCCTTCCGCGACGCAGTGATCCTTTTTCTTCCGCAACGTTCAATTCCGCGACGAACTCGCGTCCAACGACGACGAAGGTAGGGGTCGTTTTGAAAATGTTAATACCCATGTTTTTTTTCTTCCAAGGCAAGAACGCGGACCAACCAATTAACAAGTTGGTCCGCAGATTATTATTGTGGGTCGAGATTTATCAATTGCTGGGAATTATGGTGTTTTTCAAACCGCTAACGCGGTGGGTGGGGACCAAAGAACAAGTCCGAACCCACTGCCCTTTGTTTCTTGGTGTGCGGAACGGCGGACGATGATAAAACGTGCCACAGAGAAGATTTGTTGATTCCGCAGTGAAGAACGGGACCCAGGATGAGCTACGGTGCCGACAGAAATAAAATCGGACCATCGGAGCACCTCCTATGGCCCGCAAACTCCACAGGCGGCGCGGGTCGCCTGCGCGGCTGAAGCCGCGGCGACATCAGCGTGGTCCTGCGACTGCGTGGGACCGAAGGAGTGGGACAATGTGGTCTGGCCACGTCCGGTGACACCGAGCGGCCCCACGTGGGGTCGCGGCTTTCCTTCACACGGGGGCAGCGCGCCCCCGCCGAGGTTTCCCTCGCTCGGCCGCTCGGCCGAGCCGAGCCGAGCCGACCCGCTGGTTAGGGCCGGGTTGCGCCCAGGCCCGGCCGGGCCAGGTCGGACCTGGACCTGGGGGGGGGGGGGGGGGTGGGGGGGGGGGGGTGGGGGGGGGGGTGGGCCGGGTCGGTCCGGGCACAGACCACCTGTTTCCGGACCTTTTCGGTCTTTTGCTCATAACATAAGCTATGGGCCTCCGAACGATGCGCTGTCATCGGCGATAGGATCCTTGGATCGAGACGGTCGTTTCGGTATATCACACTCAAGGTTTCAAAATACTTGGGGTTCAGACGAGTTGGTTCGTACACAAAACCAACCGGGCCCTCGGAGCGGAAATGCTCATAACTTGATCTCCAGACGTCCGATTGACGTGCCGTCAACTTTGATGGATTCCTCTAAGTGAGACCGATCTTTTGGATTACTCCTCTTGAGGTTTGGATGTCGTCGGAGTGCGGTCAGCTTGGTTCGCTCACGAAACCAATCGGGCCCCTAGAACGAAAAAGTCAATAACTCACAGACTGGGCGTCTGATTGACGCGCCGTCTGTCTCTTTGAATTCATTTTGATGAGACGGAACTTTTGGAATAATTCTATTGAGTTTTAGATGCAGTTAGATAGTGGCCAGGTTGGATTGCACCCGAAATCCAACCGGGCCCCTGGAAAGGAAAAGCTGATAACTTTCAGACTGGAAGTCCGTTTGACGAACTATCTGCAGCGTTGGTGAACACGTGATTAAACGGTCCCAATGAGTATACCCTATGAGAGTTTGGGGTATAATTGAGATACGGCTGGGTTGGTTCGCACCCAATCCCAACCGGGCCCCGGGGACGAAAAGGCTAGTAACACACAGACCGGGAATCCGATTGACGCGCCGTCTGTTGCATTGAGACCCCTGTGACGAGGCGGTCCTTTGAGATACCGCTTCGTGGATCTTTGTGATACATGGCATATCGAACTATAGCTCGTGGAGCGGACCCTCCCGGAGACGTGCATGCGGAGTACGGAGACCGTGTAGCCGGCTGAGACCAGATGACTTCTTGACCGATCGACTCGGTGTGTTTCGGATAGCCTATTGGGGAGCGCTTGGTTGTAGTGGCAGACCCACGGCGGAGGAGCACTTGGTTGTACTGGCAGACCCACGGTACTCAACGGAAGGAGTACCTCTAGAGGCTATGAGGGGGAGCGCTTGGTTGTAGCGGCAGACCTGCGGTACTCAACAGAAAGAGTACCTCTAGAGGCTATGCGGGGGAGCGCTTGGTTGTAGAAGCAAACCCATGGTGGGAAGCGCTTGGTTGTAGTATCAGGACCACAGTACTCGATAGGAGGAGTAACTCAGTAGTCTTAGGTTAGTGAGTAGTACCTCGAAGTCATGACAGGACCACTGCACACTCTAGAGACGAGGCTCTTCAGTAGTTACAGTTTTGATATTGAAAATACTGGTTTGAGCTGAGTCTTTGACCATTGTGTTTACCTCATGATTGAGATGGGTCACTTGATAACTTAGGTATATGTATGGGAATGTACTTGGGTAGTAGTTATCCGTTAATTTCATAATCTTGTGTTTCCTCATGATTGAGATTGGTTACTTGATAACTTAGGTATATGTATGGGCATATACCTAAGTAGAGGTTATCTATTGAGATATTCTTTGTGGTTATCCTTGTTGGTTTTTGTGTGACCTTGAGGGTCTCGGGGTCTCTACTGAGTAGATTATACTCACCCCTGCATGAGCTATGCCCGCACTACGTTGTGTTGGTTGTAGACGACAGACATCGCTTATCATGGTTGAGGCTTGTGGAGCAGGACTGTACATGGAGGTGGACCACTGGGCGGGATGTACTCAGAGCGGTCGGCTGGGCCTGAGGAGCAGTGGAGGCTATCTGTACCCACCCTTCAGGTGGGATTTCCAGTGGACAGCTCGACGTTGCGACTTTACCTTTCAGTTGCTGTTTTCCCTTCCAGTTGTACTTAACTTTCAGTTTGGGTTTGAATACGGGCCCACTTACTTTTCCGCATTTACTGTTGTACTCAGTTTTTACGTAGTGTTTATTTCTACTGCTTGCTTTCTATGTGGTGTTTGTTTACTTTACAAAGGAAATTCCTTCCCTTTTTCCGAGATTTACGCCTTGGTGCTAGTCGCCAGCCCCTAGCCTATGGAAGGCGGGCTTGGGGTAGTCACGGCACGGGCCCCGAGGACGGGTCGTGACAGATCACCCCGGTTGAAAAAAATGGAATAATGAACATGTGGGTGTTGTATTGGATATGTGGCATGTGATAGGGTTGTTTTGTGCGTTGTTGTGGATCAGGTGAGATATGGGGTTGCGGTGGGATTGGTTGTGGGTTGGTGTGAATGATATGATAGTGATGGGCAGTGGGGCTACAAAAATGGTACTAAAGGGATAATGATGTACGAGTTTCGGTGTGATTGTGGTTATGGTGGTTGGAAGCAGGGCAGCATGGATGTGTTGAATGTGAACAAACTATGGGTTGTGAATAATAAATAAAAGTGGAAGAGTTAATGGTGGGGCATGGTAATGAAATGAGACTAACAGTCAATGGGTTTGTTTGTTTAATAAGAAAAACTTGGTTGTGTAACTTGTGTTTTCCTAACTTGATTTATGGATGGAGGGGTAGGTTTTACGAATGATCGATGTGGTTGTTTGTGGATAGTTGCCCAGTAGTTAAGAAACTAAATAAACTAATTCTTCTGAAACGTGAAAACCTAAATGGGGTTGGGGTTGTTTTTTGTATGCATGCTTCTTGGTAGCAGTGCCGAGGCACGTGCTCAGTTTCTCTATTTAGAAGCCATAGGTTGGGATGAGTATTTGGTATATATATATCTGTATCGTTGTGTTTTTGACGCACCCCACCCATGTTGATTACATAGTGCCAAACACTCCCATTTCATGGGAGAAGGTTTTTTCCCATAGTTACTAGATTCTTCCTACTGCTTCTTCCCTAGGCTGTGATGGCTTGAGGCGACCATACACCTAAAACCCTTTTGGTAAGATTCGATTGGGGTGGTTTTAGCCCAAGAATCTTTGGGAATGTTTTACTGTTTCCCAAGAATCTTTGGGATGAGGCCCAGGTGTGTGCGTGCGGGATATGTGGTAGGGCCCTGGTGAGTGCAGGCGGGATACGTGGTTTTGAGGCCCAGGTGTGTGCGGGCAGGATACGTGGTTGTGAGGCCCAGGTGTGTGCGGGTGGGATATGTGGTTGTGGGGGCCTGGTGTGTGCGGGCGGGATACGTGGTGAGGCCCAAGTGTGTGCGGGTGGGATTTGTGGTTTGTGAGGCCCAGGTGTGTGCGGGCAGGGAGAGTGTGGCAGCGTCAGGATGTTGGCCATTAGGAAGGCCAGCGAACTAATGGGAAATGGTGTGGGGTATTCAATACTCTTGATCTTATACTACTACTACCTGTTGTGATTGTGTTTTGGTGAGTGTGGCTGGTGAGTATGTGTGGATATATTTCCTTCCTAGGATTCTTCTGTTGTTATCACGGGACATTAGGATGTCTCCCCACTTGTGCACGAGAGCTTTAGGTTTCCCTACTGAGTATACTTGTATGCTCACCCAACATTTACTTTCAGGTTTCCAGGAGGACTACCAGGGCCGTGTGGGACCCTACTAGTCAGGACAGTTGGAGTTGTAGCAGTTTCTGTACTCTTGTTTTCTTTTGGTATTGTACTTTGAGATTTCTTGTACTTGCACCTTGTTATAAAATTGTTTAAACATGAATGTGGGCTTGGTTTGGGTTTATTTCTATACACATGTTCATTTCCTTTTTTGTGGTTGAATTGTCCTATTTCCCGATCATAAATAATAAAAAGGGTAATACCTCCCATATTTGTGAAAACTCATACCCTTGGTGCTAGTCGCCACCCTGGGGCCTACTGGAGGTGGGACTCAGGGGGACATTATCTCCTTTTCACCATTTCCAGCTTAGGAGGGGAATCTTGGGTGGGAGGGGGTCATGACAGAATGGTATCAGAGGTGTTTTTTGAGAGATTTTATGGAGTCTGGAGTTAGGAACAGTGAGGGTTGCATGGTATGGTAGGGCGACAATGTTGGTTAATCTTGGTGCATGACATAGGCCAGGGAAGACCGGCTAGGACATGAGATTTTAGGCCCCCCTATGATCTGATGCAAGGACTCTAAGCCTACCGAATGACCAAGTGAGACTACATTTATTGTAGGGTAGAGCCCTTGGGAAGGTACATGCATCCTCATGATTGTGTTTTACTTGATTTGGGTGTTCTGTGAAAGAAATTGAAATAAAATGATAAAATGAAACCCTGAGAAATTTCCTTACTACTTGGGCTTAGGCGATGTTTGTTTATCGTATAGATATTGCACCTGGAAGTCATCCTGGGGTGGCTCAGACTGCCGAGGAAAAGCAGATTCAGGCGGTTGATCAGTTGAGGATTGACCGAGAGGAGGAAGATTTCCAGTGGAAGCAAACTCTCCATTCTTTCTAGTGGGAAACCCTCAAGAAGTATGAGGGTAGTACTTCTGATATGGAGACGGAGGGGTGGCTTGAAGAGCTAGGGATTGCTTTTTCCTTGATCCTTTCTAAGAGGGAGTACTGGGTTCCCCTAGTAGTCAGTCAGCTGAGAGGTGCAGCGCGACAGCGGTGGACGCTCTACCTCAGAGAGAGGATAGATGCAGAGGTTCCACGGGATGACTTTGAGAAGTAATTCCTAGAGGAATTGCTTTCTCCCTTGATCAAGGAGGAGAAGCGGCATGATTTTCTCTCCCTTCAGAAGGGGAGTATGTCAGTAAGAGATATGGGGATCAAGTTCAAGGATCTCATACGCTTTGCTATTGATCTCTTTCCGAATGAGGAGTCTCGGGAGAGACGTTTGGAGGAGGCGCTTCATCCTTCTCTCCAGTATGATGCCACCCCCTTCACGCTTTCTACGTACTTGGCAGTACAGAAGAAGGCAGAGCTTGTAGAGAGGATACACTCACAGAGAGGTGAACCACGTGAGGGGATCCAGCCAGGTTCGTCGAAGGGGAAGGCAGTCAGCAGTAGGTCTCCGGCGACGGGACCTTCTAGGTTCAGGCCAGTGGGGAGTAGGCCCCAACAGTTCCAGTTCAGATCTTAATGTCCTCGTCACTTCTTCACGATCCAAGGACCTAATTTATTTTCTTGTGGAGGTTTCAGGCACATTCAGAGTCAGTGCCCGAACCGATCTCAGTACGGTGAAGGTGGGCAAGTTCTGGCCCACCTCAGCATCACCAGTTGTCGGCGAGGCCCTTCCAGTAGTAGCAGGACCATGCTCCTCCGAGGGAAGACTTTGCAGGAGGAGGTCGACATCAGGGTGCACCTGAGGGACCTCGACCAGGGCGTGGTCTAGGAGGTGGATGACATCAGAGAGGCAGAGGAGCTGGGCGTGGACAGTTGCGCGCAACAGAGTTGACAGCTCCTGCAATACCAGAGGTGGTGTGAGGTACAATTTTTTTGTTCAGCACTCTTGTTTCAGCTTTGTTTAATTCGGGAGCTTCACACTCCTTTGTTGCACCTGGTCAAGCCCATGCTTTGGGACTAGACGTAGAGAGACTTTCCGTACCACTGGTGCTGAGTACACCAGTTGGAGGCCAGACCATCGTATCTTGTATTTTCTGGGGATGTGGGATGACGTTGGGACCACATCAATCTAGTGGGGACCTTCTTCTGTTACAGATACGACCATACGATGTCATCCTAGGCATCGACTGGTTGTTTTCTGTTAGTTCCATTATCGACTACTTCCAGAGAAGAGTCGTGTTCTCCGACGTGGATGGGCAGCGTGTAGCTTTTGTTGGCGAGATGAGCTATCAGGTGGGAAGTCGGCGTGTGGAGCCTCTCCTTTCCTTGTTAGGTGGGCTATCAGTGGTTCTAGCTGATACATAGATGATGGATGTCCCATAGGTTTTTGGGGAGTTCCTCGATGTTTTTCCCAAGGAGGTTGTGACTCTACCCCCCCCCCCCATGACGTGATGTTGAGTTTGGGATAGACTTACAGCCTGGTGCCCGCCCGATTTCGATGACCCCTTATCGGATGTCACCTTCGGAGTTACAGGAGTTGCAGAATCAGATTGACGATCTGATAGAGAAGGGTTATGATCGACCCAGCTTATCGCCATGGGGTGCTCCAGTTTTGTTCCTGAAGAAGGCAGATGGTGGTCTCAGGATATGCATAGACTACCGAAGGTTGAACCAGGTAACGGTAAAGAACCATTACCCCCTTCCAAGGATAGATGATCTCTTCGAACAACTGAGGGGAGAAGGTTGGTTTTCCAAGATTGTTCTATGATCTGGATATCATCAGTTGAGGGTAAAGGACTGTGACATCTCAAAGACGGCTTTCAGGTGCACGTATGGGCACTTTGAGTTTTTAGTGATTTCATTTGGAGTTACAAATGCACCGGCTGTGTTCATTGGACTTATGAACTTTGTCTTCCGAGAGTTTTTGGACCGGTTCATTGTTGTGTTTATCGACGACATACTGATCTTTTCAACATCAGAGGAGGAGCACCTTGAGCATCTCAGGGCAGTCTTGGAAGTCCTTCTACACCACCAACATTATGGTAAATTGTCAAAGTGTTAGTTCTTGACATAATAAGTACACTTCCTTGGGAACGTTGTGTCTCAACATAGAGTGTTAGTAGACCCGTCAAAGGTGGAGGTAGTTGTTTCTTGGGCGGCACACAAGAGCGTGGAGGAAGTTCGTAGTTTCCTGGGGTTTTCAGGTTACTATCAGAGGTTCGTTTCTAACTTCTCTCGAGTTCCTACTCCATTGAAATCTTTGACTAAGAAGAACCAGGTCATCCTATAGAGAGAGAAGTGTCAGAATTATTTCGACTACCAGAAGGAGAAGTTGATCAGTGCTCCCGTACTCAGGTTTCCAGAGGAATGGTTGTTGTATGAGGTGTTTTGTGATGCTTCTGGCCTTGGTCTGGGGTGCGTGCTGATGCAGAAGAAGGGAGTTATCTATTATGGATCTAAGTAGTTACGCCCTCATGAGCGTAACTATGCCACCCATGACCTCGATCTTGCAGAAGTAGTGTTCACACTAAAGTTGTGGCGACATTTCCTCTTCGTGGAGTGCTTTGTGGTCTTCTCAGATCACAAGAGCATATGATATATCTTCTATTAGCATGACCTGAACTTATGGCAGCAGAGATGGGTCGAGATTCTCCAAGACTATGACTTTGAGATCTATTACACTGAAGTTAAGGGCAACGTATTGGCTGATGCCCTGAGAAGGAAGTCGCATCAGGAAGTGGTTCAGTAATCTGCTGATGTTTGGAAGGCGATGGGAGGGTTGGCTTCCTTGCACATGGATGCAAGGGTAGAAGGTGTTAGAGGCTATTTGTTTCAGATGAAGGTACAATCCTCCCAGTTTCAGCAGGTGGAAGAGTCTCAGTGGGGGACTCTGAGGCGGATGTAATGAAGGATCGTGTCGATCAGGGAAACGCTCTAGAAGGATGGTTAGAGGATAGACGACATCATATGCTTATCCAGGGATGGTTGTTTGTTCTGGAGGTGATGAGTGAGGGAGTTATCCATGAGTTCCATATCTCATCCTTGGTGGTACATCCAAGTGTTTCAAAAATTTACTAAGGCCTGAGGTAACAGTTTTGGTGGCCCGGGGTGAAACAGGAAGTGGCAGAGTCTATGGCTAAATGCCTAGTGTGTCAGAAAGTGAAGGCTAAACACCGTGTTCATAGTAGTTTGTTGCATCCTTTAGATGTCCCTGAGTGAAAGTGGGAGGACATCTCAATGGACTTCGTCAAATGACTACCCAGAGCTCCGGGTGGTTATGATGCTATCTGGGTAGTGGTGGATCGACTGAAGAAATCAGCTCACTTCTTAGCAATTAAGGAGTCGAGCACGGTAAGTACCTTAGCACAGAGGTACATAGAAAAGGTGGTGTGTTTTCATTGAGTTATGATGAATATCATCTCAGATCAAGATACTCAGTTTACCTCATGAGTCTGGAGGGGGTTACATTATGCTTTTGGCACCTAGTTACGCCTTAGCACTGCTTTCTACCCCCATACCGATGGGCAGACAGATCGGACAATCCAGACATTGGAGGACATGTTGTGAGCATGTGTTCTGGATTTCAGAGGATCATGGGGGCGATACATGCCATTAGTAGAGTTTTCCTGCAACAACAGCTTCCACTCTACTATTGGCATGGAACCGTTTGAGGATTTTTATGGAAGACCATGTCGTTCACCCATTTGTTGGGCAGAGGTTGTTAAGATGGGTGCTCTTGGGCCAAAGTTAGTGCAGAGCACCACAGATAAAGTCCAGCTTGTACATGAGAGGATGAAAGTGGAACAAGACTGAAAGAAGTCTTATGTTGATCGTCGGAGGAGGCCCTTGGAGTTCGAGGTGGGAGATCATGTGTTCTTTAAGGATTCCCCTCGACGGGGGTAGTGGTGGTTTGGGAAAGGGAAAAAGCTCTCACCTAGGTTCATCGGACCTTTTGAGGTGCTGAGGTGAGTCAGCGAGGTGGCATATCAACTAGCCCTGCCACCTCAGTTGGAGAAGGTTCATGACGTGTTCCACATCTCCCATCTTTGTCGGTACTTACACGACAACTCTCATGTTATCGACAGGGGAGAGATGGATATGGGAGACGACGTGACCTTAGAGGAATGACCAGTCATAATCGAGGATCATCAAGAGAAGGTGCTCCGTGGACGAACCATTCCCTTTGTTCTTGTGTTGGAGAGGCATGGCGGCCTCGAGGAGAGTACTTGGGAGTGGGAGGACCAGATGCAAGCTCAGTACCCAGAGTTGGTTTGACTTGTGTTTTTTCCCTTCTTCTTCTGTGCTTTTTTTTAATGTTATACTCTATACCTTTGATATATGGAATTCTTGGATTGTCGGTTATGAGGCCTTTTGATTCCTTATTCTCCGAGAGTGTGTAGCATGTCTGGATATGTGGGGAAAGGGGAAAAACCTGACTCTAATTGAGACGCATTAATGAGGATGTAATTGAACCCGTGTGGCCGAGTCAGTGCTGCCGAAAGCGGATAATATCTCGACAAAAGAGAAGGAATTTTCCCCAAACCACATGTTCGGGAAATGTGTGGGTTATACGGTGTTGGGGGAAGTGTTGTTGGAAAATCCTAATATATGGAAGTGGGAAGGCCCAATCCTTAATCAATACGCATTAATGTGGATGAAATTAAACTCATGCAGGTGAATCAGTGCCACCTAAAGCGGATAATATCTTGACACGGGAGAGGGAATTCCTAACACCTGTTATTAGGGGTTTCTGGTTGGGTTCCTGTTAAAACGAGTACCATAAGAGGTACCTTGTTGGGTTCCTCTGGGTTGGTTTTTGAATTCTCAGGGATGCGAATGTTTTAAGAGGTATCTGATTTAATGGCCCGGACCTCTATGACCCATTCTGTTGTCAAAAAGAAGATCAAAAAGTGTTCTGGAGGGTAAAATGGTCTTTTCCCACACTTTCCATAATTTTGTAAGTACACGCCATGTAGTGTGAGTACACACCGTGTACCACCTTGCTTAGTATACCCCGTGTTCAAGGCCGTGTCCTTGCCGTGTGAAAGAAATGAGTACACGCTGTGTACCCCAAACTACACGCTCTGTACCCCCCCCGCCAGGTATACCATGTGTGGATGGCCGTGTCTTTGCCCTGTGAAGTAAATGGGTACACTCCATGTACCCTAAACTATATGCCATGTAGTCCCTCACCACGTATGCATTACCAGTCAACAGCTGTGTGTCATGTTGAAGCCGTGTATTGGCCATGTGAAATAAATGGGTGCATGCCGTGTAGTCCTTCCCCGCGTATGTTTTACCCTCAAGCCGTGTGTTGACCAGTCAACATCCGCAGAGCCATGTTGTAAGCTAGGTGGAGACCATGTGAAATAACCGAGTACACGCCGGGTACCATAATATACATGCTGTGTACATATTCTTTTCTCCCCATTAAAAGGATGGGTCCCCTCCTCCTTTTCAACTCACCCCTCTCTTCCCCTTTCCTCTGAGCAGAGTTCTCCCAAGAGACTCGAAGGGTCTTTCGTCTGAAACTTCTTCATCTGAGCATTGATTTACGATCCTTCAGTGGCCACGGGATTGTAATGACGAGGCAAAACTTCTAAGATTGGATCTAATGTCTTTCCTTCGGCCTTTCCGTTCCAACCTCCACCCAAGGAAGTTTTTACGGGACTCGATGGAAGTGAAGGACACCAACGGACGTCATCTAATGTTGATCTGGGGGTGCATTGTGATCAGAACCAGTTGAGTTAGGGATCTTACATTCGTCTCTCTTGATTGTGCATCATGCGGGGTGGGTGTCCTCTTGTTTACATGAAACACTTTTGAACCAGTTTAATAAAGATAATAACTGGGTAAAGAACAGGGATGGGGAAGCTGTTATGTTTATCTTTATATCATGTAACATTATGTTGTGAATTGAATAGGCTTATGGCTACTCAAAATCACGGGTGTTGGGGGCCTTTTCTTGCACAATTAAATGTTGCCCTATCTTTCTAGACCGTTTTTGGGAGTGGAACATTGTTGAATTTGGAATTTGGTTAATCACGTAAAGTTGGTTGATTTAAAATCTGGAACCCTTGTGTGGTCACCCCGGTTGAACAAAATGGAATAATGAACATGTGGGTGTTGTCTTGGATACGTGGCTTGTGATGGGGGTGTTTTGTGGGTTGTTGGGGATCGGGTGAGCAGCGGGGCTGCGGTTGGCTTGGTTGTGGGTTGGTGTGAATTCTATGTTAGTGATGGGAAGCAGGGCTTTAATAAATGGTATTAAAGGGATAATTATGTATGGGTTTCAGTGTGATTGTGGTTATGGTGGTTGGCAGCAGGTCTGCAGGTATGGGTTGAATGTGAACGAACTATGGGTTGGGAATAATAAATAAAAGTGGAAGAGATAATGGTGGGGAGTGGTAATGAAACAATATTAACAATCAATGGGGTTGTTTATTTAATAAGAAGGACTTGGTTATGTAGCTTATGTTTTCCTATCATGATTTATGGATGGCAGGGATATGTTTTACGAACGATCAATGTGGTTGGTTGTGGATAGATTCATATTTGTTAAGGAACTAAATAAACTAATTCTGCTGAAATGTGAAAACCTAAAGTAGGTTGGGGTTGTTTGTTTTATGCATGCTTCGTGGTAGCAGTGTCGAGGCATGTGCTCAGTTTCTCTGTTTAAAATCCATAGGTTGGGTTGAGTGTTTGGTAGATATATATATATATATGTATGTATCTTTGTGTTTTTTATGCACCCCACCCATGTTGAGCACTTAGTGCCGAACACTCCCATTTCATGGGAGAGGGTTTTTTCCCATAGTTACTAGCTCCTTCCTACTCCTTCTTAACTAGGCTGTGATTGTTTGAGGTGACCTTACACCTAAGACCATTTAGGAAGGTTTCTATTGGGGTGTTTTTTTCCCAAGACTCTTCGGGAAGGTTTTACTGTTTCCCTAGAATCTTCGGGATGAGGCCCACGTGTGTGCGGGCGGGATATGTGTGTGCGGGTGGGATACGTGGTTGTGAGGACCCGGTGTGTGCGGTTGGGATAGGTGGTTGTGATGCCAAGGTGTGTGCGGGCGGGATACGTGGTTGTGAGGCCCAGGTGTGTGCGGGCGGGATACGTGGTGAGGCCCAGGTGTGTGCGGGCGGGATGTGTTGTTTTTGAGGCCCAGGTGTGTGCGGGCGGGGAGAGTCTGGCAGCATCAGGATGTTCTCCATTAATGAGAGCAACTAACTAATGGGAAATGGTGCAGGGTACCCAATACTCTTTTTCTTATAATACTGCTACCAGTTGTGATTGTGTTTTGTTGAGTGTGGCTAGTGAGGATAGATGGATAGATTTCTTTTCTAGGTTTATTCTATTGTTATCACAAGAAATTAAAATGTCTCCCCACTTGTTCATGAGAGTTTTAGGTTTCCCTACTAAGTATACTTATATGCTCACCCTACGTTTACTTTCAGGTTTCCAAAAGGACCACGAAGGCCATGCAGGACCCTACTAGTCGGGACAGTTGGATTTGTTGCAGTTGTTGTACTCTTGTTTTCTTTTGGTATTGTACTTTGAGCTTTCTTGTAATTTCACCTTATAATAAATTTTTTTAAACTTTCATGTGGGCTTGGTTTGGGTTTATTTCTATACACTTGTTTTTTTCCTTTTTGGTGGTTGACATGTCCTATTCCCTGATCTTAAATAATAAAAAGGGTAATGCCTCCCATATTTGGGAAGACTCATACCCTTGGTGCTAGTCGCCACCCTGGGGCCTACTGGAGGCGTGACTCAGGGGCCATTATCTCCCTTTCACCATTGCCAGCTCAGGAAGGGTATCTTGGGTGGGAGGGATCCTGAAAAACTCTAAGCTGAATAGGATCAACATAGCATACACCATCGAACTGGAAAACAGAGCACCAGATTTGCAATACTATGTTTTTTTTAAGAGGACTCTACACTCGCATCTGCTTCATCATACAAGTCCAGAGATGCAAAGAATAACACTTAGAGCACTTATAACCATTTCTGATCATATTTGGTCTCTTTTGATCTATTTTTAGATTTCAAGAAGTGTGTGTGTGTCTCTATTTAAAAATGTAATGTATCATGTATTAAACAGAAGGATACAAGCTACACATCCTCTAATATCTTATTACATATGTTTACTCCCATGGATAAGTGTAGAGGAGGTCCTTGTGTGACCTAGTAATTTATACCCATTTAGAATAGTGGAATAAGTAATATGACATGAACAGTCCTGTGTACTATTGTTTTACCCTTATCTATGGTATAGATCAATCTATTATTTATATAGACTTCTTGGTGGAAGGTGATCACATTGTGATGTGGGTTAAGACTCTGCTTGAGACTAAACTACTTGTTTTATCCACTATGTCTTTTGATTTTATTTTTCTCTTCATTATTTTATATTTCAGAAAACTAAATTTTACTTTGATATTTTGTCTTGGTTGAATGTTATAAATGGTGTCCCTTATTGGAATAGCTTTAAATGTTTTATTAATAACTCACATCGATATTACGGATAATTAATCAATCCTCTAAGAAGTTATTTTAAAAGTGAAACAATTATAACTGTATTACCATGATTAACTATTATGTATTCATTTTTATTAGGGAATCATTTTAAGTGATATTTTTGACAAAAAATTTTTAGATACTCAATTCACCACCCTCTTCAGTAATCTACTATAACTAAAATTTGGTTTCAAATGAATTTTATTCTTAGACATTGTTTTAAAATCTTTACAACATTGATTTTAGTTGTACATTGAAGATCTGTAAATTTATTTTAGTTATAAATTTCTATCTCTTTAAAAGTATTTATTTACTATGGATAATAGAATCTAAGGTGATTCCACAGACATGCCTCTATTGTTTAATGGAACTAATTATGGACAATGGAATATTAAAATGAAAATTCATTTAGAACTAATGGGTTTTGAAATTTGGTCTTCAATTCTAGATGAGTATATGATTCCGACTACTGATAAAACTACTTGAGATGAACCAACTATGATTTATTACAATAATAATTTCAATGAAATTAATTCCATATATTTCTCTTTAGGATATGAATAATTTGAAAGAATCTATGTATGTAAAACATCCCATTAAATTTGAGATACATTTTTTGTTTCACATAAAGGAACTTCTAGTGTTAAAGAAATGAGAATTAATAATTATAAAATTAAGTATGTTAACTTTAAAATGAAGATTGATGAGCCTACTTCTAACATGTATATCAGGTTCAACTAAATTTTCAACATAATGAACTCTCTCGGAAGATAACTTACAACCAATGAAAAAATTATGTGGATTCTCAAATGCCTACCTGATAGATGGAGAGGAAATTATGTCTCAATTTCAGAGTCATGTGAAATCAGCCAATTACTTATCAAATAAGTCATAGGGAAACTGATGATGTACGAAGAAGAGATGAAAGTCATAAAAGATGAAGAGGATGAATCCAAAATAATTTTTCTCTTATAATACCACCACCTCTAAACACAAACAAAATGAGAAACTACAAGTCTCTGTAAAATGTTCAAATAGAGAACATCCATTAACCGATCCTGAGGTGGTGTTGTCTCAATTATACAAGAAGGTTTAAGAGATTTTATAAAAGGAATAAATTTTTCATAAATCCTAACTTCAGTGGAAGATTTGATCAATATGTAAGTTGGAGAAATATTGGAAAATAAATGACATGTCAACTGAGATAGCATGTTATGAATGTAAGCAGAAGAAAAATGTAAAGGTTTACTGTCCCAAGCTTATTTATAAAAATAAATACGAGGACATAGATAGAAATTACAAAAAGGAAACGAAAGAAACATGGAGTGCTTTTGAGAATAGTTCATGTGACTCAAAGTCTCCACATGATTAATAGGGTAAAAAATAAATTATCTGTTTCATCATAAACACATCTGAGGTTACCCTGAAATCTCCAATGCAAAATTCCTATTATTCTGGAAATTAAAGTGATTCTAGAAATATGTCTAAATAAGAAACATTTGATTATTTCAATATTCTTGAAGAGATATGTAATTAATTAATATATAAATACGTTTCTTTAATGAAACATTATTCTCTTACATCAACTTTTAAATGTAAAATTTCTATAGAAAGAGTGAAAAATGTTCAATTACTCAAAGAGAACAATGAATTATATCTATCTAATATGAAATTGAAAAAGGAACTCAAAAGGTTTACTAATGGTAAATATACCTTGGTACAAATTCTTGTTAAAAATATTGAACCTAGATACACTAATTGTATTTTTTATCATCCTGGTAAAAGAAATTTTTGAAAAACAAATTTTTTTATATCTAGAACATTCTATTTTACTCTTAGCTCAAGAAAACATTATACTATATAAAACTATGATACATCTTCTACTGTTTCATGTATTTATGTACCAAAGATGTTTATATCTCAAATACATTACATAATACTTATACAAAACCTATGAGGAATATGTGGGATCCTAAATAACTAGTTACTAAGACTACTGGATCCAAAAAAGGGAACCAAAGTCTGTTTTTATTTGACAATTTTGATGGAAAATTACATGAAGAGCTCGTGTAGAATCTTATGGTACTACTATAGTCTGTGTTCCAGACACATGATATGAGACTATTCATGTTTCAATAACCTAATAACGATTTATGTTGGACTAGTCATATTTTGTTACAATGAGAAAGGAAAATATCATTGGCTTTGGCCAAATCGAGAACTCTAAATCAGTTTTAATTTCCAAAGTACTTTTTATTGATGGACTGAAATATAATCTTCTTAGTATTCCAAAACTATGTGATGATGTATTTCATGTTAAATTTGAAAATGATTCATGATGTTTTTTTAATTTAAAAAGTTAATTACTATTTTCTACATTATAAAATGAAAATGTATATTCTGTTAACATAGATTATTTAGATTCACAAAATGTTTCATGTTTTATTGTATTTCACATATAGTCTTATCTTTGGCATAGAAGATTAGAACACTACAATATTCACTCCATTATATTTCTAATTATAAAAATTTTATTCAACGATCAACACAATCTAGAGTTTCCAAATGATAATGTATGTGATCCTTTACAAAAGGGAAAGCAACATAAAATTTCCTTCAAACCATTGAAAGAAGTCTCAACATCTCAACCTCACATGTAGTTTCAGATGTATTTTTTTGGACCATATAGAGTTTATAGTTTAAAAGGTATGTACTATTTTTATGTTCTTTTAGATGACTTTTATTGGTAAACATGGACCTTATTCCTGGATGAAAAAAGTGAAGCCTGCTCTCATTTCACCAAATATAGTAAAACAGTACAAAACCATAGTGGAATTTGAATTAAATCTCTAAGAAGTGACTATGTTTGTGAGTTTGAAAATCATGATTTTGAATCCTTTCTCTCCCAAAAAGACTATGATAATGATTTCTCTGCCCCTATAACACCTCAAAAAAATGGAGTTGTAGAAAGAAGAAATAGGAACTTGTTATAAATTGATAGAACCATTCTTAGTGAAGATGACTTACCTAATTATTTTTTGGTCTGATGCTATAAATAAAATATGATACATTATTAATAAAGTATTGATTAGACCTATTCTTAATAGAACCCCATATGAGTTTTGGAAAAATAGAAAACCCATAGTAAACTACTTCAAATTCTTTGGTTGTGATGTCTGCATACTTAATGCAATGTATAATCTTAATAAATTTTCATCCAATAGTGATGAATGAATATTTCAATGATATTCAATATCTAGTAAATCCTATAGAGTTTTTTGAGAAATAAGTAAATGTGTGGATGAATCTCTCCAAGGCATGTTTGATTTGACAGGACCACATGAGCCTAAGACCTCTCTAGAGAATCATGATGATGATTTGTCAAATATGAACATTAATGCTAAATCCTATAACCATCTCATAAAGGAATCTGTAAAAACACCCAGTTCTATAAATTCTCAAGATTTAATCCACAATGAACCCAAACCTATTGATGATCCTAAAATCAGTAGTCCCTATTTTTCTAAAGATGTTAGAACCCTTAATAACCATCGTTTAGATGTTGTTTTAGGAGATATTTACATAGAGGATCCCAAAGTAGAGCTTCTTTTAGAAATCATGATGAACGTCATGTTTTCTTGTCACAAATAAAACCTGGAAATATCAAATATTCTACCAATTATGAATTTTGGGTTATGTTTATGAAAGAAGAAATTAAATAGTTTGAAAGGAACAAAGTTTGGAAACTTGTTGATAGACAAAAATACCCTTTTACCATAGGCACTGAGTGAGAGTTTAAAAATAAATTAGATGATGCTGGAAACATACTTAGAAATAGGGCTAGATTGTTTGCACAAAAATCTATAGTTAAGAAGAAGGAATTGACTACGAGGAGACCATTGCAACCGTTTCTAGACTTGAAGCAATCAAAATTTCTTTCTTATGCTGCACATTTGAATTTCAAAATATATCAAAAATATTTCATTAGTGTATTCCTTAATGGTTATATAGATGAGGAAGTTTTTTATTGAAAAACACCTAGGATTCACAAATCCTCACTTTCCAAATCATGTTTTTAAATTATCAAAATCATTATAAGAATTAAAAAATCTCCAAGATCTTGGTTTGATAGATTATGTACATATAATATTTCCAATGTTTTACAAATGGAATAGATGATCCTAGTATTTTTATAAAATGAATTTCCAATGATGTTTTGGTGGCTGAAATTTATGTAGACTATATTATTTTTGGATTTTCAAATAATTCCATATGTATTAATTTTTCAAAAATGATGCCAAATTAATTTGAAATGAGTTTAATCGGTGAACAAAAATTTTGTATTAGATATCAAATCATTCAAAATAAATATGGTATTATTTTAAATCAATGAAAATATATTAAATATCTTTTAAAACGTTTTGGATTGGAAACACTAATTGTAGTGATACTCTAATGAGTAGTACTTGTAAGTTGGATCTTGATGAAGATGGAAAATATGTTGATCAAACCACTTACAAAGAAATGATTTGAAGCTTACTACATATAAGTTATAGCCGACCTTATATTATGTTTAGTGTCTGTATGTGTTATCACTTTGAAGAACACATTATATAGGCTCATTTAAATGTTGTTAAAAGGATATTCAAATACCTCAAACATTCGCCAAATCACAGACTATTCAATCATTGAGGAAAATCATTTGAATTAGTTAGCTATTCTGATGCTGATTTTAGTGGTTTTAAGTTAGATTGAAAAAGAACCTCTAGAACATCACAAATTTTAGTCAAGTCTCTAGTGTCATTATTTAATAAGAAACAAAACTCGATTGCATTATCTACTTCTGATGTGGAATATATTGCTGCAGGTAGTTTTTGTGCACAAATTTTGTAGATGAGACACACATTACTAGATTATGGATATAAAATCAGGAATTTAAATATAAATTATAATAATACATGTGCTATTAACATTTCAAGGATTCTTGTTTCACACTATAGGTCCAAAAATATCGACGTAAGAGATCACTTTTTGAGAGACTATTATTAAAACGATGATATCACTTTGGAATTCATTGGAAATGAATGTCTGTTTGCTGATATATTCACTAAATCATTAAATTATTTAAGGATAAATGACATGATACATGAGTTATGAATGATAAATATCATGTAAAAAGTGTACTGTTTCAAAACATTCTGTTTCAGAGCTTATTATTTCATAGTTTACAGTCTCATGATTTACAGTTTCACAAGTTCCTATCTTAGAATAACAATATCACTGTTATAGTTTTAAAGGTTATTGTCTTGTTGTAATTGTTTCATGTTTACAGTTTCACCATTACTATCTCTCAGTTATTGACTTTCACATACAGTCTCAAATTATACGGTCACAACATTTTCAGTCACACCATCAGGATGACAATGTTACAATCTATTCTGGTCTCACCATGACAATTTGTTCTAGTCTAACCATGAAAATCTGTTTCAGTCTCACCAACATAAATCCATTCTTATTTTATTGGTATTTGTTACCAGTATCGCTCGGTTTATTATTTTTTTGTTTTTATCCCACAATTTTGAGATTATGATGCATGAAATCCCTATGTGATAAAAACCAAATATCTTTTACTCATTTCATCACGTGATCTATATTCTATCGAAACTAAAACCCATATCTTTCAAATCTTATGTCCTCTTTCAGCCCTTCATCTCTCTCTAACCCTTGTTTAATTTTCGGAATTATACTCCCATCTTCATCAACTCTTGGGAAGCACAAATATCAGAAAAAAGTGAAAATGGAAATGAAATTAGCACCCCAAGGACTGTTGAACCCCAATATTATTGATAGAATAATTGTTCTAGAAAAGGATACATTTCCTAAGTTGTTTATAATAAGTAAGTCATTGTTTTTTAAAGTACCTGGAGATCAGGATTGGAAAATCAAGTTCAGAAAAGATATAAGGCTGATTTATCCAAAACTTGTTTCACAGTTTTATCTATATTTCATGTTTTCATTCAATACTGATTATGGTTTTGTTTTAAGAATCTAGATTCATGGTCAACGGTTTAATTTTTCATTGAGGTTATGGGTTGGATACCTAGGGATACAACATGAAGGACTATTTGAGGACTATAAGAGATGTACTCCTCCTCCTAGTGATGTTTTTTCCTTAGAAGAAAACATATAATGTATTACAGGAAATGAGAAGAAAAGAAAATAAATTGCTTCTGAGTTAGATCGTGAAACGAGGTTTCTATTAATGTTTATCTAGAATATTATTAGTCCAATGAAAGGGTATTTTTCTACACTCAGGTATCAATATGTATTCTTGATACATCTTATAAAAAATGGGCACAATATTAATCTGTGTAAGTGTATTATTGTTCCCAGGTGTGAATTTATTAAGGAAACTTTGAATTCTACCACATTTTCAATTTAACATTAATACTTGCGATGATGTCTTCTAATGTAGTGGTTGGACCAAATAAAGAATTTATAAAATATTACGAGTTCAGTATCACAATGGATACAGTATGAAGGATGAAAATAGCCTAGAATCCTTTGAAAAGTCTTGGATGGATGAAAATGAAATATTATATGAATAGTTTAATCTGGTTGAGAATCCTTTATGACCTAAGAACATATCTTATCCTTGTTTTGAACCAGATGAATTTTTTTTCTCTCCTGTTGTAGAAGATGAAGAAAAGTTGTTGCACCTAGGGAAGAAACTGTGTTGGACATAGAAGACAATGATCTACCTATGCCTCAAAATGTAGTTGAGAAGGGTAAAATTGTTACTGAAAAAAGTATTGATTCAGAAGAAGAAATTTTTTTCCTGATGAGAATCTATATGAAGAACATGATTTTGATTTTGATTTTGATGTTGGGGTTGAGGAACATTTATAGGGACAAGATGATCCTAAAATTATACAATCTATTATGGGAAGAATAGAAAAATCTTTTCACCTGGCTAGATCAAAAATGGGTGAGACTATTAGTGATGAATATTTTAAAATAGATCAATGGATTTAATCTCTTAGACATGTAAGAGATTATACTATTGAGGTGGAGAATCACCCCAGTCTAGAAAGTATTGAAGTTCCAAATTCTATTGATCAATGAACTTTGGATAGCTAGTATTTGTTTCCTATCTAATTTGATGTGAATAATACCTAGGAGGCCTCAGTTAAAGGAATAGACCTTTTCACTATGTTTCAATTGAAACAAGTTTTTCATCAAGAAGTACTCTCTATTAAAGAGCCTGAACTGGTCTCAACTACTATTCCTGAACCTACACAAGAACCATCTACTTCTATGAGTCATTGTGACCTGAAAGTATCTAGAGATACTCTTTTAGATTGCTTTGAAAATCTCATGAACTCATATCCTTATCGTGTGAAAAATATAATTGAAAGAGATGATTCCTAATTTTTAGAGAAAATCCTATGGAAAATTAAACCAAAAATTCTTCATGAAATACAAGAGGATATAATTGATAACAACTATTTGAGTGATTAGGTGAATTCTCTCATAACTATGGTTGATGATATAAAAAAAGTGTTCCTACATGGCCAAATTGATGCTGCATATCCTGTTGAGAAATTTAGAGTTCAGATTCCACAGAAAGTTTCATCTTTGATACAAACAAACTTGACTTTAAATTTTGATAATGTTGAAGAGAGAAAAATCCATATATTCAATGAGATGTGTGAGCTTGTTGTTGGTCTTAACAAGCAAACTAATGAGTATAAATGATGTCTACAAAAAGTTATAAATGAGCTTATGTATCTCACTTCAACCGTTATAGATTCTAAAGCCTTTAGATAGTCATCTCAACCCAAAGATATTGATCTTCTCAAAACTGTTATTAAAGATGAACAATAGTCAGTGTTATATGGTTTTGATAAGGAATGCTTATCTTCTATTGGCAAGAATAGTGACAATGTACTTGACTTAGAGAGTATTCATTAATAGATTGCCATTGATGTTAAGGAATAAATTACTATGAAATCGGATTTCTACATTAATAAGATTTTTTCTAAGCATGATATTACTAATCATTACAAATATCTTGTAGAGAATTTGAATGTTCCTCCTGTCACTATTGACTTTAAGACTAATGTACAGAGGATGCAATATTTCACTCCTCAGTTGGAAAAGTTCATAGCTAAAAAAGATGATTTTAAGAAGTCATTGTTGTATGGTGGTGAGATCATTACTAATTCCATTTAATTATTGAAACCTTACATTCATGTGCATAAAAATCCCATTATGGCTCCTGTAGCTACACCTTTGCAGCCGGGTTTAACTCCAACCTCATCGATAGCTTTTTCTTCTAAATCGATGTCTGTATCTCAAGCTATGAGCTACATCAAACCTATTATCATTGAACAAAAATTACATTTTTCTTCAACTAAACCCACTCTTGTACCTTCTGTTTTTGAAGGGCTACCTTTTCGATTATCTGACAGTTGGATCACTCCCTTCTTCAACCTCTACTTCTGGTCTCGTGGCTCCTTCTGGTGCTACATCCAAGGTCCAAGTGGATACCATTAGTGCTAAAGAGGAGTGAACAATGTCTTTTGATAAGGATGTTTTGTATTTTTTCCTCATTCTTGTAATGACACATCTCATTTCATATAATTCAATATGAAGTTATGTTTTCTATACCCTTATTTACCTTCATTACATGTCTATTTATCTTTTTACTATAATCTTTTTGATAATCCCAATAGGGGGAAAAAGAATATGAATAACAGACATCTAACTCCTATGATTTGTGATCACAAAAAGGGAGATATTGTTGGTCTCATCATGTTTTAATCATATTATAATGATCACAAATCCTATTAACCATGTTAAATGTATCTCAAATCATGTGTAGAGATGGTTTTTTTCAAAACGATTTAATGTTTACAACTCATGGTATACACTTTCATAAGACCATGATTCCTATAAATCATGTTTCAACCATCATTTAAAATTATAAACTATATTTTGTTTTATAATGTTTTATTATATTAATGATTATGTCTAATTCATTCTGTGAATATTATTTCCTAAGACCCCATTAAAGATATCTGGCTATGTCTTAGAAACCGTATGTTTGACACAAGTTCTTGAATTTGGCAAAGTCCCTAGACTTTGTGAACAAGACACCGTGACCGAGACACCATGACCCTGAAGTTGTCACCCAAAAACCATGACCTAGACACTTTGACCCTGAAACTGTAACTAGTTTTAGATCGCATGAATTCTGCGACTCTGGTTCCTTTCTACCATCACTAGGACATTGTTCAATGTTTGGAAAAGGACCAGACACCATGATCCTGTAAGTACATATGTGTTACAGGTTCCTAATCTCAATGCAACCATGGCATTATGATTTTTTGACCACTCAAAGGAAAAGAAGAATACACCGATTCCTGGTGACACCATTTCTAATTGATATTATTTCAATACAAACTGTTACCCCATTACTTAAACTATTTTTTTATTTCTATTTAATTTTTAACGATCATATTTGGGTCATTTATTGGAACTAACATAATTAATTTTTTTTTGTAAACATGTCACCAGAAAGTACAAGATACGAGGGGCATAATACATGAATCATGTTAGCTCCAACACATGCACCCCATACGAATACAAAAATCATTGAATTGGAACAATTCATAGATGAACAAATTTTGAAAAGCGAACAGATACATTAAATAAGATACAACTATGAAATACATGAAGAACTCTCGATTCATGTTATCTGGATTGTCGTAGATCAGAGTTAAAAACATCTTTGTAGTTCCATCTCAAAGAAGAAAACGAGATACATATATTAAACCATCGAACAGGAAACTAGAGCACCAAACTTGCGATACTCATTTTTTCACAAGAGGACTCGACACTTTCATCTGCTTCATCATATAATTCTAGAGCTACATAGAATAACACGAAAAGAACTTCAAACCCTTTCCCATAATCTTTTATCAGTTGTGTACTTTTTTAATCTCTAGAGAAGTGTGTGTGTGTGGGTATTATAATAAAATTTTGTCTCTCTTATTAAACTGAAGTATAAAATATATCATTCCTCTCACATCTTCTTACATTTTTTTACTCCCAAGAATAAATGTTGAGGAGTTACTTCTTTGACCTGGTAATTTATACCCACAAAGAACAATAGAAGAGCTCATGTGACTTGGACATTCATGTGTACTGTTGTTTTACCCCGATCCTGGGTGTGGATCAATCTCATATCTATATAGACTAATTATTGGAAGGTTATCACCAAGTGGAGTGAATTAAGTCTATTCTTGAGAATAAACCACTTGTTTTATCCACAACTTATTTTCAATTACTTTTCTATGATTTACTTTATATTTCAGAAAACTAAATTTTACTTTGATAGTTAGTCTTGGGTAGAATTTTTAATTTCTTTTCCTTTTTATAATATCTTTAAAAGGTGTATCAATAACTCACGTTGATATTATTAAAAATTAATCAATCTTTTCAGAAGTTATTTGAATATTCAAACTATTATAATTATATTACCATGATTTACTGGCATATATTCATTTTCATTGGGGAATCATTTTCAGTGATCTTCTTGACATACATTTTTATAGATACTCAATTCACCCCCATCATGAGTAAGACACTCTAAACAAAATCTAAAATAATTATTTTAATCGGAAGAAATTATAAATATTCATATTAAACGGTTTTAGAAATATAAACCATTGTTATACCAATGAATTCCCTAAGGTTAATATTGGTTATGATGAGAATATCATGGGGTGGTTATGGGAACATGGATTGGGTCACGATCTTGATTAGATTGAAATTATACTATAAATTGTTTCTATCAAGATTTAGTTGTTGGATATTGGATTGAGATTGATCATGTTAAAATCCTATAAATTTAATCTCCCTTAAAATCTCATATTCTTTTCATTTATAGGTATGATCGAACTAGTGGAGTATATCGATTATTTTTTCCATGTGTATAGGATTTTATTATTACCCTTAATATATACTAATCATATCATTACCATTCAAAATATATATAATCCACAGTTACGATGCTTAATTTTATTTTGATTCTGAAGGGATATAATATATAATGGTCCAATATATCCTAATAAGTGAATGTGGTATCTATATTTATATATCATAAATAAGTCACTTATTCATTTAAAATGGGAATTTCACTTATTTCGATTGTTACATTATATTCCCCTTTAGAAATTTACCCTTCAATGTTGTCATTTCATATTCTTTAACCAATTAGATTAATTCTATTTCATAACCTCCTTGTGATCTGATATCTCTTACTCAAATTCTGTTTCCTCCATAACACATTAACCAAGAGTGTTTTCTGGTTTCATAGAACACTGTCTCTATGATCTAAGATCATCACCATTTTCTCTTATTATTATATATCACTCTATAATGGTTCTGCCATAATATTAAATTCAAGATAGGGGTATGGTATGAATATCCATAGGATGGATACATGAAACACATCATGTACTTGATATAGATGTGGTGGGATTGAATATCTATAAGAAACCACTCAATTCTGACCAAGGATCTCAAATGTGCCAATGTAAATGGGAATAAATATTCCCCTCTTCCCAAACCTCAAGAAATTATTCTATAGTGATAAATGATGGACCAATATTAAAAAAAAACTTTAGATCACATTGGTGATTTATGTTTAGTGGATCCTTGTCGTTCTAAATTTTATTTACTTTTGAAAATTACTTAATCCTTTCAATATTTATTTTCTAACAAATTCATTAACTATTTTAGATATAGTATGTCAAAGTATTTATATTATATCTAAATAAATAGTTTTTGGATTATTATGGATATTATTACATTATAAATATAATAATATTATCATCATTTCAACTACATATGTCAAAATCCAATTCAATTGTATCGATGGTGAAAAATTTCACATAAGCTGTTACAAGCTACTCAGTGAAATTTCTTTTTTCAGCTTAAAGTAAATTTTGAATTTATAATTATTTCTCAAACTACATTGAACATATTTGTTGGAAAATAATATCATTGGATATATAATGAGTTTGTTTAATCATTATTATTTTACGTGGAAGTTTGAAAGGGAATATTTATACTCTAAAAATTCATCGATGTTTGGAAACACTTTTTTTAACTATATAATGAACATATTTGAAATCCTATCTTCTTTATTTTGATGATTGTTATAGAAATGTCAGAATCACTCAATAATAAGGTATATGGAATGGAAATATAATTATCTTCTTTCTTCAGTTTAAATCAATGGTTAAAAATATTGTTTGGATGGTCAATTAATTCTTTGAAGATTGGGATTGCAGTTTTCCAACTGCAGTTTTCCAGAATGTTATTGCTTCTGTTTTTCGAAGATATCAAGTGTTTTAAATAGAAGATTGATTCGGTTAATAAACCATTGGAAAGATATTGATTTTTAATAAAAATAATTGTAGTTGGATTAAGGGTTAATTTTATGTTAAATGACTCAAAAAATTTATTGATGTCTGAAGTCTATCTATTTACAATTTATGGAAACACTATTAATACCCTTTGTTGGTAGGCGTAATATAAGGATTAAAAACTATGTTTGATAAATGTTCATATGGATTATCAACACTGTGGTGAACATTTATCATATGGATTAGTGACCATACATTTATATAATGATAAACTTATGGAATATCCACCATTAGTTTTAATATAAAAATACTATTCATAATTATGTTCGGGAGTTTCAGTGTATGGTTGATCAATATTACTTTCAGGATTTTATGCTGACAAGGAATAATGTATGGATCCTCATCCCAATATTAATTTATGTTCCATATGTTACATGAAGTTGAAAGTATGGATAATTAAGCATAAATTGAGAGTAACCTTATTCAATTAAAAGGAACCATATGTTACGTAGTTGAACCCTATGTTTGACACTTTGTTTTTATATGAAGGAACCCTACGTTTGAATCATCAACAACGTTGTTTTAAACCGATGAAATATTGAGCCATTTCTAAAACAGCCTTCTTAATATTAATGATTGTTATATATCTTTTTTATGAAACATTCAAAGGATATAATGTAATGGATTAAATCATTCCTATTTAGAAGGGATGTTATGAATTTCTTTGAATGATTTGATTTCAAATATTCATGATTAATTGTTCTGCTAGATTTTAGGAAATGTTTTGACTATACGTAATGCAGTTTGAATAGAATTAAATAAGAGTTTTAAATTATACCATGATGGTATTATTATGGAGATATTGTTGGAAGATTTATTCAAATTATTTTCCTTTTATTTATTTTACATTTATTCTACAGGAATAAAGAGGAAATGTTGCTACACTATTCTGGGGGATATTTATTAGGGCTATTAACTCTATTTGTTTTGGGTATCGTATGTAATGGTAACACTATTAAATCTAATATATATTTATTCATTATATATATCTCTATTTGGTAGGAAAATAATATACATAATGAATAAAAGAGGATATTTGATTATTCAATTAAAAGAATTCATGGAAAATATTCACAATAAAGATCGACACTTTTCAAGAGATAATTGAACTTATTTGTTCATTCTTATTCTATCCCAGTGTAAAGATAAAGTAATCTTTCACAAACATTTTATAATATATTTATTACTATTTAAATATGATGAAGCCTACTTGACATTGAAAGATTAGTTTTCTGTTGATGTTGTTCTATATTGATGATCACCTATATCTGCCAGTTGCTGCTACAAATGTAAGATAAAATTGTTCCACAATAACTATCATCTCATCTATTTTATTTGGAGTATAGGATACTCAAACTTAGTCGTGGTGGAGTTTTAGCTTCTTGGACTAATCTATGGACATTTATTGTTTCCAATAAAACGACTAGAATTCCATTTAAAATCTGTGTAAGGTGTTAAATTCTTGTACTCAGTTGTGGATGTTCTTTTGATAAGACGACCAACTAGTAATAATCACCAATATAATGGAATATTGCATAAGTGGAGTGGTATAGGGGAATTTTTTCCTCAACTACAATACATCAATTTTTTTCCTTTATTTATTTTTACTCATTGCTCAAAATTAAGAGAGAAGGAATGATTGCTTCATTTCAAGAGGATTGTTTTGATATTGTCACATTTTTTAAAAGTATTAAAATCACCAACTATTGTGTATTCATCATTAACATCCTGACCTAATAATGGGTATCAAATTTAGGACTCTACTAATTTCTATTAACTCTAACAATCCATAGTCAATGTTTCAGACGATGAAAAATCTCATTGGAAAATTTCAGATAAGGTATATCCATGATCAGTTCTCCTTATTTTAATGGTGATAGTTATGGATGTTGGAAATTCGGAATGAATATATTTTTTAAGAATATTGGTTTTATCATTTATATGAATATTTTTAAACCATATAAAATCATTAGAGAACAGAAAAAGTGGGATGGTGTTAAGAAAGTAGAGTATGATACTAATTCAAAATCCATGAATGCAATTTTTTGCAGTCTTAGTTCTAGTGAATTTAATCATGTTTCTAATTGTGATAATTCTTCTTAGATGTTGAATACTATTGTGGTTGCATATGATGGATCATAAAATTTTATAAAACTATGGTACAATACTAAAAAACATAAATTTGACACATTCATGATGCATGAATATAAGTGAATCAATCGGATGAAAGAAAGAATAATAAAAGCTGTTAATGATGTTTCTGCCTTGGGAACTCAAATTATAGAACTAGATCTAACATTATAGGTGATAAAAGTTTTACCTTATAAGGGGAATGGAATATTAGCTGTAATTCGACAATCTACATTTGTTAAGGAATTAAATATGATATAATTGATCGGAAGCTGTAATGATGTACGAAGTAGAAAAGAAAGTAGAAGCTAAAAATCATATTTTTATGATAAAGGGGGAAAATGAACTCAAAGTATCAATAGATGAATTTTATGAGTCAAATTCAAGTCATTCAGTTACAGATAATGATATAACAATTCTTGATAAAATGATTCATAATCTATATAAAAGGAGAAAAGAGAAATTGAATTTGAATAAAGAGGAAAAATTCAGATGCTATGAGTGCAAAAATGAAGTTAATTCAAGACCCTAAAATCCTATGAGTAAAGTTCAATGGAAATCAGAATATAAATGGAAAATAAATAAATTCATGACGGTTAATAGTAAAGCATATTACGATTAAAATGACTAATCTATAAAAAAAACTCAGAAGAAGAACATGATAACAAAATTATTAATACATGTCTTATGGTTCTTACTGATGAGGTACAATCTTCTTATTCTGAACGATATAATTCTAATTATTTTCTTATGATAAAAATAATAATATTAGATTTATTCTTCATGATGAAATTGTTTCTTTAATGAAAGAGCATAAAAATCCTATAAAATCATATGATGTTATTTCAATTGATAATGAAAGTTTGTTAAAATAGATTGTTGATTTAAGATAAAATTCCTCCAAAATTTCTTGTGATCCGCATTAAACTAAAATTAATGAATTTTTGGATGATCTTTATAATTTAGTGTAAAATTCTATTATTCTTATCAAGGGAAAGAATTATTTGAATAAAATTCTTGTTAAAAATATAATTCACAAATTAAAACTCTGTATTGGTAGTAATGGAGAAAATGAAAAATTATTTTAAAATTATTTTGTTACTTGTTCAAATAGAAAAAGAATTTATACTATTAATTTTTTTTATTGTGGTATTAATGTAAATTATTTTAATGAATTTTTTGTTAAAAAATCTCAATTGTGTTGTGTCATGTATTTTCATTATTCCAAACCATTATCTAGATTTAATTATAAAATTGTTGGTCAAAATAAACGTATTTGGTACCTTAATTCATTAATTTCTGAAACTGCCAGACCCAAAAGTACATGGGTACCAAAAGAAACTTGTTTTTTATATTTTTATGATATATTCCATTGAAAATAATAGTTATATCAATAGGTGGGTGATTGAAAATTATGGGATTTTGTTATATTCTTATTTCTTATTCTATTTAATATAATAATTATTAGTGCTGGAATGGTTAATCTAGGAACTATTTTATTTTAAAACTATAACATTCAATTTAAATGCCCTAACGTTTATATATAGGAGAGAAAAAAAATTTCTTTATTTTTTATTCCTCTAAATTTAATTATCCTTATGCTTAAACAATTTTTTTCACACTATTATTTTATCAAATGATTAATTCTTTAGTTTATTCTGTTAATCCATGACCATCAACCATTTTACTGATATTTTATATATCTTGTGTGTAAGAATTTGTTTAATGTTTGACTATTTAAATTAATTTCATGTGATAAATTAATGTCTTGTTTTTTCTAATAGATTACACTATTATTAAATTAAAATGTTTTTCTCATTTATGACATATGTAAAATTTTAATTAAATTCATTTAAAATATTTTAATTAAATTATTATAATTTCCTTTAATTAAACATAATTAAAAATTCTTTAATTAAATTTTTTATAGTCATCTAATGAAAATTATCTGAAAATACATTAATTGAAATTTCTTTAATATATGTTAATTAAATTCTTTTGAAATACATTAATTAAATTCATTAAAAGGATTTTAGTAATATTCTTTGAAAATAATTTATTATATATCTTTATTTATTTATTTAATTTTTTTTCAGAAATATTTAATTTAAATTTCTTGAAACCCATTTATTTAAATTCATTAAATATATTAAATATTTATGTTTGGTAGCATGTCTTTAAATGATTCATTATTATGGCATGAATGAAATGGTTTAACACATTCGTTTAAACCCTTGTTATTTATGTAATAATATATATATAAATATATATATTTTCATGGCTCCTTGATTATCTATTTTTAGCATTTTTAGTGGAGTATTAATTTAGTAAGATTTAATATTGCTATATATATTTTGAACATTTATTAAAGTTACATTTATTTTTAATATCTAAAAAATAATAATAAAAATTAAAATTTTATATATATTAAAGTTTTCACATTTAAAATATTTTTTTAAAAAAACTATTTTCCATATTTGAAATATTGTTTTTAATATTTCTCAAATTTTAAAAAAATAATAAAAATTATATGTCAATTTTTAATTTTGTTAATAAAAATATTTTTCAGGTTTTAAATATTTTTAAAATATGGAAGAAAATTACATTTTACATTTTTTATATTATATTATTTTTTATTTTATTTTTATTTTTATTTTTCATTAAATCTCAAATTCTAATTATTTATAAAATATGGTTAGTATATTTTATTATTTAATTTACTAAATATTATATTTTTTTGATCCTTTTAAAAAAGGAGAAAAACGTGGTAGTGAGTTTGGGTTTTTTAATTATCAAAAAGTGTGATATTTTTTAGTAGATCCATTTCATTTTCATTTTTGATTTTGTTTTGATAATTACTTCAACCCATCAGTATTTTTATTCTAGTAAATTTGTAAAGTGTTTCAGATTTTGTACGTTATAGTATTTATTTTATATCTAAAGAAATATTTATCAAGTTCATGCTGGGATTATTCCATTAGAAATATATAATAATGTTATCTTCATTTAATTTTAATATGGCTAATTCCCATTTAATTTTTTTGATGTATAAAAACTTCACCGAAGCTGTTACAAGATATTCATGTGATATTACAGTTTTCAAAATAAATTCAATTCTGATTTACAATGATAACTCAATCTATATTGAACAGATTCACAGGTTCAATATACTTTTGGATATATAATGAATTTTAAGAAACATAATTAGATTATGTCAATTTCTGAAAAAGATTTTTTGATACTCTAAAAATACAACAATGTTTATAAAGTAGTTTTTCAACTATATAGTGAATAGATATAAAATCTTGTATTATTTATTTTTCATCATGTTTTAGAGATTTCGTAATCACTCTAGACCTATGAAGATGTAAATAAAATATATTAATCTCCATTTTTTCATTTTACATCAATGGATGAATAAGTGGTTTTTATGGTCAATAAATTCACTAAAGATTGAAAATGTTGGTTTCTACCTGTAGGTTTCCTGAATGTTATTGATTTAGTTTTTCAATGATTTCGAGAGTTATAATGGTGAGATTGACCCAGTTCTTAAAACATTGGAAAGATCATAAGATTTAATAAAAATATGCCCTATGGGATTAAGGATGAATCTGAAGGTAATGTGCTAATTTTTTTTGTGAAGTCTAAAGTTAAGATGTTTACATATTTTTGAAACATTATTGATACCCTTTGTTGGTACACATAATGTATGTAATGAAATAATTTTGATAAATTCACATATATATAATCTACCCTAACCTGAATAGTTTCAGTATGGATCAGAAATAATATGTTTGTATAACGGTTAACATAATAAATATCAACTGTATGTTGGAATCTGGAAATACTATTCATACACTACGTTTGGGAGTTTGAACGTATTATTAATCAATGTTGCGTTCGTGATTTTATGCCGATAATATTAATGAATGGATCAATATCAACACATTTATTATTGATCCCTTTTTTACATCCTCATAAAGTATGGATAAGAAATCATATGTTGGCAGGATCCCTACACTATGAAAAGGAACCACACATTATGTAGTTGAACCCTACGTTTGATAAGTTTTTCTTTCTTGAACGAACACTTCATTTGACTTTTCAACAACACTGTTTTAAATCTATAATATTTTTTTCATTTTTTCAATGGACTTATTAGTGTGAAGGATTTCTATAATGTTTTTTACAAAAGATTCAAATGCTCGCATGCAACATATTAAATCATTATTATTTTTAAGAGATGTTATGAATTTCATTGAATAATTGGATTTCAAATATTCATTATTAATTATGCTACTGGATTTTTGGAATTTTTTCGAGTATTTTTAAAGAGGTTTGAATGTATTTAAATAGGATTTTTAAATGATTCAATGATATTGTTATTATGAAGATATTATTCTAAATAAATTCAAATTATTGTTAATTAATTTATTAGAGATTTATTCTATAGGAATACAGAGGCAATGATGATATGATATTCTTGGAGATATTTATATAGGTTATTAACATTATTTATTTTGGGTATCTTAAAGAATATGATTTCTATTACAATTTCTAGTTAATTATTTGATATATATATTTCTCTTTGGTAGTAAAATAATACATACAATTTATAAGAAGTGGAGATTTGAATACTCTATTAAAAAGATGGTGCTGAAAATATTCATAGAGCTCGAAACTTTTGAAGAGATAATTGAAATTATTTATTCATCTCTATAATATCATGGTGTAATGATTAAGGAAGTTTTCACAAAAAATGTCTAATATATTTTATGATAGTTAATGACGAAGAAGCCAGACCAAAATTGAAGATTATTTTGATACTTATATTATTCTATATTGAAGAACATATACATCTGTCAATTGTTGTTGCAAATGTTAGCTAAACCAATTTCAAAGTAGACATCGTCTAATCTATTTTATTTTGAGTATTACAGCTTGGACTCATTTGTGGGGAAGTGTTATATTCTTGGACTAAGATTTGGAAACTTACAGTTCCCTGTAAAAGAAATAGAAGGCCCAGTAAAAGACTTCTAAGGTGTCAACCTCCTGTACTCAGTTGTGGACGGTCTTATGATAATATAAACAACTTTTCAAAATCACAAAGTTATCGAGTAGAGTATTTCTTGAAAAGACTAAAGGATTTCTGATACTTGAACCATTATATACACTAATGTTAATTTCCTTTATTTATTTTTTATGCCTTCTAGACATTATAATAGAAGTAAAGGATTAGTTCATTTCAAGAGAGAAATTTTAATATTTTCAAATTTTTTAAAAGGACAAGATTCACACCCCTCTTGTGTCTCCATCAAATACATCCCGACCAGAAAATTTATATCAGAGATAGGGCTCAACTAATTTCTCCTAGAGCTAATAAGGCTTAGTTAATTATTAGGATGAAGAAAAATCTCAATGGAAAATTTCAGATAAGGTATGTCAATAATCTATTCTCCTTATTTTAATGGAGATAATTATGGATACTTGAAATCTCGAATGACTATATATATGAAGAATTGTGGTTTAAAAGTTTATATAAGATTTTAAATTCTTATTAAATTCATACTGAACTGGGAAAGTGGGATTCTACTATGGAAGGTGAGTATGATAATAATTCAAAATCCATTAATGCAAGTATATGTGGTCTTGGTTTTGATGAATTTTACCATGTTTCTTAATGTGATACTGCCTATGAGATGTGGAAGACTATTTCTATTGTAAATAAAGGAATTGAAAATGTCAGACAACTATGGAAAAATGTTTCAAAACATAAATTTGACATATTATGTTTGTAGAAATATGGAAGCATCAATTAGTTTAATGAAAGATTAATTGAAGATATTAATTATGTTTCTTCCATAGGAAATCCAATTCGAAAACCAGATTAGGCATTAAAAGTATTTAGAGTTTTTCCTTCTAAGTGGATTGGAATATTAGCTACAATTTGACAATCTATGCAGGTAAAATAATTAAATATGAAAGTGAGAACCCTTATGATGTATGAAACCGAGAAGAAAGAAGAAGCTGAAAATAATATTTCTATCCAAAAGGAAACAACTGTACTCAATGTTTTAATGGATTAATTTTCATAATCATATTATAGTTATTCAGGTTAAATTATGAGATACCAAATCATTCAAAAAAATTTGGCAGGATTCATAAAATGAGAAAAGATAAATTGATGTGAAATATAGTAAAAGAAGTCAGATGCGATGAGTTTAAAAAGAAATGTCATTTTAGACCTGATTTCCCTTTACATAAATCTCAAAAGAATTCTGAATATAAACCCAACGGAAAAAAATTCATGAATTCTAATAGTAATTAATATAAATATTCAAATTATGAATCTACTATAAACTCAAAAGTAGAGCACGAAAATCAAAAGGTTAATCTTTGTCTTATAGTTATTACTGATGACTTACAATCTTCTTACTCTGAATGTTCTAATTTGGAAATTTATTCTTATAATGAACTTAATAATATTTTTTTATTATAAATGATAAATTTGATTCCTCAAATATAGAGTTTAAAAATAATATAAAATATTTAGATGTTATTTCAATTGATAATGTATGTTTCTAGAAAAATTTCTATTTTAAGATCAAATTATTCCAGAATTTTATGTGATCTGCATGAAACAAATATTAATGAATTTTTTGATGAAGTTGATATTTTAAATCAAGCTTCATGTATTCTTATCAAGCGAGAAAATTATTTGAATCAATTTATTGGTGAAAATAAAATTCCTAAAGGAAAACTCAATAATGTTTGTAATTGAAAAAAACTAAAAATATTTAAATATTATTTGTTCCCTGGTTCGAATAGAAAACTCATATCTACTATTAAATGTTTTTATTTTGGTATCAATGGATATTATATTAATAACTGTTATTTTACAAAATCTCAATTTTTTGGGGTCAAGCATGTTTATTATTCAAAATAATTATCAAGCATTAATTACAATATTGTTGATTAAAATAAACTTCTTTGGTTACCTAAATCATTAATTTCCCACACTGCCTGACCCAAATGAATATGGGTACCAGAAATCACTTTTTCTGATATTTTGGATGTACGCGCCATTGAACTTCATAGTTATATTGTCAAGTGGATAATTGAAAATTATTGACACTTATTATATTAATATTTATTATTCAATTAAATAAAATATAAATAAGAATGGTTACATTTAATCACAGAATTATTATATTTTCAAATTTTAATATTCAATTTAAATTCAGTAACTATTTTTTATATGGGATAAAGTTTCTTACTTTATCTTTAAATCCTAGATATTTAATTATTCTTATGCTAAAACGATTATTTTTTTACAAAATTATTTTATAAAATAAATTAATTTGATGGTTTATTGATTTAATCAAGGACCTTTAAACAATTAATTAATATTCTCTGTATGTTGAGTTTAACCGTATGTTTAATGTTTGGCTATTTAAAATAATTTATTTTGATAAATTAATCACTTATTTTTTTTATATATTATTCAATTATTAGAATATACTTATTTTGGTCATTTATGACATATGTTAAATTTTAATTACATTAATTGAAATTTTTTGTAATTATATTATTTTAGAGTCTTTTATTTAAAATTATTTGAAAGGACTTTAATTAAATTCTCTGAAATTCATTAAATTAAAAATATTTGAAAATCCATTTACTAAAATTCATTGAAAATCCTTTAATAAAATTATTTTAAAATCCTTTAATTAAATTAATTGAATGTACTTTCTTAAATTATTTGAAAATCCTTTATTATTTTTGTTTATTTAATTATTTTTAAAATAACATATTTTCAAATTCCGTGAAAATAATTTATTTAAATTCGTTGAATATCATAAATATTTATGCTTGGTCTTAGGGGACAGTTATTTTAAATATTTACCATGTGTCTAAATGTTTCATAATTATGGAAATTATTAAATGGTATAACACATTAATTAAAAACACTTTTTATCCATTTAATAATATTATATATGTTTTCATGGCTCCTTGATTATCTATTTTTATCTATTAAAAGGAATAATGGATTTTGGGGGAGTTAATATTGCTATTTGTATTGAAATAACTCACCTTTTTAATATTTGAAAGATTATTAATAAAAATTCAAATTTTAAATATTTTCAAAATTTCAAATTTTAAATAATTTTTAAAAAAACAATTTTCATATATAAAATATTTTACTAGAAAATAGTTTCCAAATTTAACTTTATTTTAAAATATAATTAGTTTTCAAATTTTAATTATTTAATTTTTTTCATATTTATTATATTTTTAAAGGGGAGAGAAATTTTATTTTTTCATGTTTTTATTTATTTTTGTTTTGTTTTAAAAAATAATTAAAAATTTTCAAATTCATATTCTTTATAAAAAACTGTCAATATATTGTTTTATTTAATTTAATCAATATTATATATTTTTTATCCTTACAAAAAGGGGGAGAAAACATTGGTAGTGAGTTAGGGTTTTGTAATTATCAAGAAGGGTTGGGGGACTGTTCAGTGGATCCTTTTCATTCTCATTTTGATTTAGTTTTGATAACTATGTCAACCTATCAATATCTATTTTCTAAATAAATTAAAGTGTTTCAGATTTAGTATGTCAATGTATTTAATTTATATGTAGGGAAATAATTATCATATTTTTATGGAGTTTATTTGGATGAAAAGATAAGAATATTTCCTTCATTTCATTTTCTTATGTCAAAATCCAATTCAATCGTTTCGATTGTGAAAATATCCATCGAAGGCCTTACAATATATTCATGTGATATTGCAGTTTTCAGCTAAATGTCAATTCTAAATTATAATGATATCTCGTGATAAATAGAACAGATTAATGAATACAGTATATCATGGGTCTAATGTGGTGTTTATCAAAACATAATTTTATAATGTGAAAGTATGAAAAGGATTTTTTGATACTCTAAAAATCATCAATGTTTCTAAAGTTGTTTTTCAACTGTATAGTGAATAAATTTGAAATAATAAATTATTTATTTATATAAATTTTTTTCATATATTGGAATCACTCAGGACATAGGGAGATGGAAATACAGTATATTAACATTATTTTTTCAATTTTCATCAAAGGTTGAAAATGTAGTTTGGAGGGTCAATAAACTCACCGAAGATTGGGAAGGCAGTTTTCCACCTGTAGTTTTCTAGAATATTATTTATTTTGATTCTCAAATATATATACAGTTGTAAATGTCAGATAGATTCAGATCATAAACCATTTGAAAGATAATGAGATTTAATAAAAATAATTCTTGTTGGATTAAGTCTATATCTAATTTTAAAGGGATAAAAAAATTCAGTGAAGTCTAAAGTTATGTTTTTTAACTTTTTTGGAAACATTTTTCATAACCTATATTGGTAGGCGTATCATAAGGCATAAACCCTACGTTTCGTAAATGCATGTATGGATTATCAACCATATGCTAAATAGTTTTCATATGAATCATCAACCCTACATTTGGAGATGTTAAACATAAAAAATATCAACCTTATGTAGGAATCTGGAAATACTATTCGTACCCTATATTTGGGATTTTGAAAATGTGGTTAACCATTATTACGTTTAAGATTTTATGCTGACAAGGATGAACGTATGGACCGTCATCCCTATATTACTTTTTTATCCAATTTTTACATTCTTATGAATGTATGGATAATGAACCATAAGTTGGAAGGAACCCTACACTACACAACGCAACCATACGTTACGAAGTTGAACCATGCGTTTGATTTTTGGTCATTACATGATGGAATCCCGATGTTGTTTACTATTTTGTGCCATTTATGAAATGTTCTTATTAGTATTCAATATAATTATAAATATGTTTTATGAATTATTCAAAGGCTCACATGAAACCTAATAAATCATTCATATTTAAAAGGGATGTTATTAATTAATTTGAATGATTTCCTTTTAAATATTCATGATTAATTGTACTGCTGGATTTCCAAAACTGTTTCGACTAAATTGTAAGTGGTTTGAATGTATTTAAATAGGAGTTTGATATTTTTCAATGCTTCTATTTTTATGGATATATTATTGTAATATTTATTAAAATTATATTGAATTTATTTATTAATGATTTATTCAATAGTAATAATGGGGGATGAGTACTACGCTGTTCTTTGAGATATTTATGAAGGATATTAAAGCTTTTTATATTGGGTATCCTATGGAAGATAAATGTTTTTACAACTAGTTGGTAGTTATTATATATATATATATCTTTGGTTGGAAAAGAATATAAAAAATGACGAAAAGCAGAGATGTGAATACTCTATTAAAAAGAAGGCATTGAAAATATTCATATTAAAGCTCTACACTTTTGAATATATAATTAAATTTTTTTTAATTATTATTCTCTCATGGTGTATAGATGAAAGAATATTTCCTAAAAATTGTCTAATCTATTTTCCATTGTTTAAATACAAAGAATCTTACTCGATATTGACGATTATTTTGCCGCTGATGTTGTGAAATATTGAATATCATCTACATTTGTTAGTTTCTACTAAAACTATGAACTAAAATTGTTTCACAACAAAAATCATATCACATATTTTATTTTTAATATTGGCTTCTCAAACTTTGTCATGATGGAGTGTAATATTCACAAACTAAGATGTGGATATTTATGGAGTGTCATCTTCTCAATGTACAACTACCTTTGAGAAGTGGAAAAATATTATGGTTTCATGTCAAGGAATAAAAAATTTCATAAAATTTAGGTAAAATATAGCAAGAGTTATATTTTACACATTCAGGATGTAGGAATATGAGAGCATCACTCTGATATGTAGAAGATTAATTGAAGCTGTTATCGATGTTGGTGCATTGAGAACTCCAATTCCAGAACCAGATCAAGTGTTAAATGTACATACATCTTTACCTTGTAATTGTAATGAAATATCTGCTACAATTTGACAATCCACACTAGTTAAATAATTAAAGAGGAAATAATTTATTGGAACATTGACAATGTATGATGTAGAGATGCAAGTATAACCTGAAAATCGTATTTAAATTAAAAAGGAGACAGCTGCATTCAAAGTTTCAATGGACGAATTTTCTAATTTAGATTCAAATCATTTAGTTACCAATGAAGAGATTCCAAATATTTTTAAATTTTTTGGAAATCATTATAAAAGGAGAAAAGAGAAATTGATGTTGAATAAAGAAAAAGATGTAAGATACTATGAGTGTAAAAAGAATTATCATTCAAGACCTGGAAGTAATTTTCTTAAAGATCAATGGAAAGCTGAATATAGAAAAGGGAATGTAATTAATGAAGGATAATAGTAATTCATATAAATATTCAGATGATTGATATATTAAAATCTGAGAAGTTGATCATGAAAATAAAAAGCTTAATCTGTGTCTCGGGGCTCTTGCTGATAAGTCACAATCTTCTAACTCTGAAAGTTCTTATTCAAATTTTATTATTATGATTAACAACATAATATTTGATTTATTCACAAATATAAATTTTATTCTATAAATAAAGAGAAATAAATCTTAAAAAATCATATGATGCTATTTCAATTGATAATGAGTGTTTGTCAAAACAGATTGCTGATTTAATATAAAAATCTTCCAAAATTTCTTATGATCTGTGTGGAAATTAAATTAAATAATTTTTGGGTGAAGTTGAAAATTTAAAACAATATTCAATTATGTTTATCAATGGAGATAATTATTTGAATAAAAATCGTGGTTATAATAAAAGTCACAAAGAAAAAATCGGTATTGTTAGTAATTGTGAACTGCCAAAAGTATATAAAAATTATTTTGTTCCTTGTTCAAACAGAAAAAGAATGTCTAATAATAAGTTTTTTTATATTTTGGTATTAATGGACATTATGGTAATGTATTTTATTTTCGAAAATCACAATTTTATGTTGTCCATCATATTCATTATTCAAAATCATTTTCTAGATTTAATTATAATTTTATATCAACAGAAACCTATTTGGTTACCTGAATCATCAATTGATCACATGGCCAGACCCAAAAGTATATGGGTACTAAAAGGAACATATTTTTTATATTTTGTTAGAATGTGCCACTGAACATTATTGTTATATCATCAAGTGTATTATTGAAAATTATTTGCATTTATTATATTATAATTTCTCATTCTATTAAATAGAATCTACATTAGCATTAGAATGGTTAATCAATAATGTATTTTATTTTCAAATTTTAATATTCAATTTAAATGCACTAATTATTTTATATATGGGGATATTTTTTTTCTTTATCTATTATTCTTCTACATTTAATTATTCTTATTCATAAAATGTTATTTGTCACACGATTATTCTATCTAATGAATTTACCCATTTTTTGATTTTATTAATCAATGAACATCAAATGTTTTATTAAGATTTTATATATCATTCATGTAAAAATGTGTTTAATTTTTGAATATTTAAATTAATTTCATGTGATAAATTAATCTCTTGATGTTTTTGGTAATTTATAATATTATTAGATTAGAATTTTTTGGTCATTTATGAAATATGTAAAAGTTTAAATAAATTATTTGAAAATTATTTAATTAAATTATTTTAAAGTCATTTAATTAAATTTATTCGAATATCCTTTAATTATATTCTTTCAATGTTTATTACCTAAAATTATTTGAAAATACATTAATTAAAATTCTTTGAAAATAACTAAATTAAACTCTTTTGAAATCCTTTATTTAACTTTATTGAAATTCTATTAATTAAATTCATTGAAAATCCATTTTCTTAATTTTTTGTAACTTTTTTTTCAAAAATAGTGTATATATATTGAATATAAATTAGTTAAATTCATTGAATATCATAAATATTTATGCTTATTCTTGGGGGGGGGGGGGGGTTATTTTAAATATTTAGCATCTGTTTAAATGTTTCATTATCATAACATGAATTAAAAGTGTTAACACATTCATTGAAAAGAATTCTTATTTATTTAATGATATTATATATGCTTCCATGGCTCCGTGATTATCTATTTATAAATTTTCGAAGGGACCACGAATTTAGGGGGTGTTAATATTCTTATATGTATTTAGAACATATTTCAAAATTATTTATATTTTTAATATTTGAAAAATAATCAAAAAATATATATATTTATAAATATTTACAAATTTACAGATTTTAAATATTTTTATATAAAAAATTCTTTGATAAATTTTTTATATTAAAAAAATTTCAAATGTAAAATATTTTTTTTAAAAAATATTTTTCATAATTTAATTATTTTAAAACAAATTAATTTTCATGATTTATATATTTTCAAAATTGGGAATAATATTTAGTTTTTCATTATTTGTTTTTTTATTTTTTCCTAAATCTCAAATTCTAATTCATTATAAAATATGGTCAATATATTATATTATTTAATTTAATAATGATTCTATGTTTTTTACCATTACAAAAAGGGTGTAAAAGGTTGGTAGTGAGTAAAGGATTTTTAATTTTCAAAAAGTGGGAGATTTTTGAGTGGAACCTTATCATGCTCATTGCAATTTAGTTTTGATAATTAATTCAACCCATCATTATTTTTTTTCTAATAAATTTGATAACTGTTTCATTTTTAGTTTGTTAAAGTACTTATTTTATACCTAAAAAGTAGTTATCTTGTTTTTACGAAGTTTATTCCATTAGAAGTATAACAAGATTATCTTAATTTCATCAGAATTTGTTAATAGCCAATTCAATTGTATCAGTGCTGCAAAAAATCACTGAAGCTATTAGATGTTATTTAAGGGATATTGTAGTTTTCAACTTAATGTCAATTTTAAATTATAATGATATATCAAGCTAAATCTAATGGATTTGCAAGTGAAAAAACCATTCCATATATAAGAAGTATATATAAACACCATGATTTTATGTGGAAGTCTGAAAAAGGAATTTTTGATACTCTAAAATTCACTGATGTTTCAGAACCAGTTTTTTATCTGTATAGTGAACAGATTTGAAATCCTATCTTATTAATTTTATTATAAGTTCTATATATGTCAGAATCAGTCATCATTTGGGGGTTGAAATTTAATATATTTATCATAATTTATTCATTTTATATCCAAGGATGAAAAAGTAGTTTGGATTGTTAATAAAATAATCGAAAATTTGGAATGTAGTTTTCTCGAATGTTACTGCTTCAATTTTTAAAAGATATTGAGAGATCTAAAATTTGGATTGATTTGATTTTTTCACCATTGGGGTGATCATTATATTTAATAAAAATTAGTATTTTGGGATTTTTTTTGAATCTTCCATTAAAGGGCTGAAAGAATTCAGAGAATTTTGAAGTTAAGTTGTTTACATTTTTGAGAAACACTATTCATATCGTACGTTGGTAAGCATAACGTAAGTAATGAAACCTACATTTGATAAATATGATTGCGGATTATAAACCCTCTGATGAATAGTTTACATATGATTCCTCAACCCTATGTTTTGAGAATGATAAATGTAATGAATATTAACCCTATGTTGGACTCTGGAAGTACTATTCATAACAATGTCTGGGAGTTTGAACGTATGGTTAATCAATGCTACGTTAGAGATTTTATAATGAAAATGATGAACGTATGGATCATCATCCTTACATTACTTTTAATCCCCATGTTATAAGTAGATGAACTTATGGATAAGGAACCATACGTTGGTAGGAACCCTATGCTATGAAAAGAAACTATACGTTACCCAGTTTAACCCTTCGTTTGATATTTTTTCACTACATGAAGCAACCATATATTTGACTTTTCAACAATTCTATTTTAAGTACATTATATTTTACACCATTTTTTCAATGGTCTTCTTAGTATTAAATATCATTATAAATATATTTTATGATATATTAAAAGGCTCATATTCAACAGACTAAATAATTACTATTTATAAGGGATGTTGTGAATTTCATTGAATGATTTCATTTCAAATAAGCATGATTAATGGTTCAAATGGATTTCAAGAACTGTTTCGACTATATTTAATGTGGGTTAAATGGAATTAAGTTGTATTTTTAAATTTTTCAACACAACTATTATTATGGAAATATTATTGGAAGATCTATACAAATTATTTTGAATTAATTTATTAGAGATTTATTCTAATGGAATAAAGAGAAAATCGTGCTACAAAAATCTTGAGGATATTTATGATGGTTACTAACTATATTTATTTTGGGTATCCTATGGAATATGTAATTTGTTACAATTTCTAGATATTTATTCTATATATATATATATATCACTCTTTGACAGGAAAAGAATATACACAACAATGAAAAGTGGTGACGTGAATACTCTGTTAAAAACAAGGCGCAGAAAATATTCATATTAAAGATTGATGCTTTTTTGGAGAGAATTAAAATTCATTATTCATTCTTATTCTCTCATGGTGTAAATATGAAGGAGGCTCTCTGAAATATTTTATAATATATTTCATTTTTTTAAAATATGAAGAAGCATGCTCGACAATGATGATTATTTTGTTAGTGATGTTTTTCTATTTTGAAGACCATCTACATATGTCAGTTTCTGTTACTATTGTGAGCTAAATCTATTTCAAAACAAACATCACCTCATCTATATTATTACGAGTATTGTTTTCATAGACTTAGTCATGGTGGGTTGTTAGATTCTGGGAATAAATATTGGACATTTACGTTTCCCTATAAAAGAACCCGAAGGCCCTATAAAAGCCTTTTAGGGTGTAAACTTCCTATACTCATTTATGGATGGTATTGTGATAAGAGGAAAAAGTAGTGAAAACCACCAAACTCATAGAGTAGAGCATTGGTTGAGTGGATTTGGGGATTTTTGTCCCATGAACCACTATTTAATCTTGTATTTTTTTCCATTATTTATTTACACTTATTGTTGTACATTAAAATAGAAGGAAATGATCGCAAGATTTCAGGAGTGACATTTTAATATTGTCCAGTTTTCTAGAAGGACACAATTTACCCCCTGTGTCTTCATCATAGACACCCCAACATATCACTTGATATTAGTGGTAGGGCGCTACGGATTTTAGTTTAATCTAACAAGGCTAAGATATCGATTTAGATGAAGACATATGTCAAGGGAAAATTTCATTGAAAGTTTTTCATTGATCCATGCTCCTTATTTTAATTCTGATAATTATGGATGGTAGAATGATCGTGTGACTATATATTTGAAGAGTCTTAGTTACCAATTATATATGAAGACTTTAAATCCTTATGACATCCATGGGGAACCAGAAAACTGGGAAGCTTCTAAGGAAGCTGAGTATGACACTAACTCAAAATCCATGAGTGTAATTATATATGGTAATGGAAATTATCAATTTAATCATGTATATCAATGTGATACTACCTATATGATGTGATAGACTATTCTGATTGAATTTTAGGCAATTGAAAATGTAAAATAACAAAGGTACCCTACTGAAAAATATAAATTTGACACATTCAGGATGTCTGAATATGTTAGCAAAACTCAAATAAATGGAAGATTAATAGAAGTGGTTAATGTTGTTTCTCCCATGGGAACACCAATTCTAGAACCCAATCAATCATTAATGGTACTTAGAGCTTTACCTTAAAATTGGAATGTAATATAAGATATATTTCGACAATCCGTAAAATTTAAATAATTAAAGATGAAATAATTTACTATAACCTTGATGATGTATGAAGCAGAGATTCAAGAAGAAGATGAAAATCAAATTCATATTAAAATTGAAACAACTGCACTCAAATTTTCAACAGATGAATTATATAATTTTTATTCTAGTCATTCACGTTCAAATGATGAGCTACCAAATGTTGCTAAAAAAATTCCAAAATGTATAAAAGGATAAATTAGAAATTAGAACATGATAAATAGAAGGAATTCAAATGCTATGAGTGTAAAAAAGGTCATTTAATGCCTAAAGATCCTTTTCTTAATTCTCAAAGGAAGCAAGAATTTAAAAACAAGTAAATAAAGCCATAAAGGCTACTAATAATGTAAAGTAAGATTAAAATAATGAATCTGCTACAAAATCAGAAGCTGAGAATTAAAATAACAAGATTAATCTATCTCTTATGGCTCTGGCTGATGATGGACAATATTCTTACTCTGATTGTTCTAATTCTGAATATTTTTTTCTAATGAACATAATATTATATGTTTTATTATTCAATATAAATTTGATTATTTAAAAAAAGAGCATAAAATTTTTATAAATTCTTATGATGCTATTTCAATTTATATTTAATGTTTTTCAAAAACATATTATTGATTTCAGATCAGATTCTTCAAAACTTTCGTCTGATTTTCATGAAACTAAAATTAATGAACTATTGGATGAGGTTGATAATTTAAATCAAGCTTCATGTATTCTTATAATGTGAGATAATTATTTGAATAAAATTCTTTGTAAAAATAAAATTCACAATGTGAAACTCGGTGTTAGTAGTAATGGAGAAAACCCAAAATTATATAAAAATTATTTTGTTCTTAGTTAAAAAAGAAAAAGCATATCTACTGTTAAATTTTTTTTGTTGCATTAATTGAAATTATACTAATGACTATTATTTTATAAAATCCCAATTTTTTGGTTTCAATCATGTTCTTTATTAAATATAATTGTCTATATTTAATTATAACATTATCGAACAGAATAAACATTTTTGGTTACCAAAATCATTAATTGTTGACACTGCCTGACCCAAAGGTATATGGTTTCTAAAAGACACTTGTTTTTGATATTTTTTAGGTATGCACCTTTAAACATCATAGTTATATCATAAAGTGGATGATAAAAAATTATGATAAATTTTTATATTTTTCATTCTTATTCTATTAAATTCAATATTAATTAGCATTGGAATGGAAAATAAAAGAATTATTTTATTCCCAAAATTTTATATTAAATTTAAATTCATGAATATTATTATACATGGGGGGAAATATTTTTACTTTATCTTTTACTAAATTACATTTAGTTATTATTATGATAAAACTATGATTTTTTCACACTATTATTTTATTAAATGAATTAATTCATTGTATTATTTTATTAAACAATTACCTTCAAACGTTTTATTAAGATTTTATATATCTTCCGTGTAAGCATGTGTTTAATGTTTGAATATTTATATTAATTTCCTATGATAAACTAAAATATTTCCGTTTATGAGACATTATTCTATTATTATATTAAAATGTTTTGGTCATTTATGATATATGTAAAATTTTAATTAAATTTTTTGAAAATCATTCAATTAAATTATTTGAATGTCCTTTAATTAATTTTTTTTTAAAATCATTAGTTAATTCATTGCATGTTCTTTAATTAAAATTAATTAAAAAACATTTTATTAAATTTCTTTAAATATCCTTTAATTAAATTTTTCTAAATGCCTTTAATTAATTTCTTTTAAAGTCTTATAATTAAATTTTTTGGAAATTATTTATTATTTCTAGTTATTTATGTATTTGTTACTTAAATATTTGTTTAAATTACTTGAAACTAATTTATATAAATTAGATCAATATAAAAAATATTTATACTTGGTCTTAGCGGAGTTATTTTAAATATTTTGAATGTGTTTAAATGTTTCCTTATTATGGAATGAATTAAATCAATTAACACATTCATTACAAACCCAAGTTATTCATCTAATAATATTATATATGTTTTCAAGGCTTTTTAATTATATCTTATAATATTTTTGACGGAAGCATGATTTTAGGGGTGGTTAATACTGCTATATGTATTCCTAACATGTTTTTAAATAATTCATATTTTTAATATGTGAAAAATATTTTAAAACAATTTCAAATTTTAAATAATCTCAAAATAGCAAAATTATATTATTTTGTAATAAAAAATATTATCTAATATTTAAATATTTATTAAAAAAATATTTTTCAAATTTTAAATATTTTAAAAAATTTCCATATTTAAATTATGTTTAAATAAATTATTTTTCAAGATTTATATATTTTTAAAAGGGGGAAGAATATTTAGTTTTTCCATTTATTTATTTTTTTCCTTAAATCTAAATTTCCAATTAATTATAAAAATGGTCAATATATTGTGATATTTAATTTCAATAAAATCATATCTTTTTATTCATTACAAAAGGTGGATAAAAAATTGGTACTGAGTTAGGGTTTTCTAATTAAGAAATAAATAATATTTTTGGGTGTCTCCTTGTCATTCTCATGTTTATTTAGTATTTATAATTACTTTAAACCTTCAATATTTTTTTCTAATGAATATTTTTTTTGGAGAGAATGAGATATGAGTTGGTTTCCCAACCCATACCCCCAAATGAATTTATTAGAGAAGCTTCAAAACACAGTTAAGACACGAGGTGCAATGAACATTCACCATATAGGAGTTAAATGAGATTACAAACATGAAATAAAACCAAGAAAACAACTTTCATGATCAACATATACTTACTTAATGTCAAGTGAGTAGCACTGCAGCCCAAAACAGCTAATAGAGCTGGATTCCAAGAGGTTGATAATTCTATTGCAAATACAAAATCAGATCAAGCATAACAGACTGTGTAATATTCTTCACTACAAGTATAAAAGAATCTATCATGATCATGGGAGGGAGATGGAGGGAAAATATTAAACAGAAGTATGTCATACATAATCCACTATCCAAGCTTATAGAAAAGTGAAACAATAAAATATTGAAAGACTAAAAAGAACCAATCATCTGTGTTTCAGGCCCAAGAAATAAAAGAGTGAGGCACTTAAACATGAGAAGAAGGGAGAGTCATTTAAATGGAGTATCTCTGAAATTAAAAATAGGGTTATGTAGAAATTCCAAAACAATTTCATGAACATTAATTCTTTGATTTGACGGTAGAGCTCTGCAATAATTTATCCATTTCGGTATCTTTCGAAAATTATTGTGTCTTACTCATCAATCCCAGATTCTATCTCTTCTGACACTTCCACATCATATTGATAATAATATATTATAGCCAGGTCATATTCATCAAAATAACTAGTGTCTCTTGATGTCTCGTCTTTATAGGATGATCTATCATTATCCAAAATTTTAGAATGACAAGAAAGAGAATTATTCTTTATCTTATAAGTCTCTAGATATCTAGTAATGATTTTTCTCTCGATATAAGAGTAGTCCCTACGTTTTTTAGACCTCTTGGTATTAGCCGTTATAAATCCATATGAATCAATCATTTATTTTCTCTTTCCTTGTGCTTGATTTCATGTAATCATCCTCAATATGATAGAATTTATCACATCCATAATGTGAAAAGTAATTTTATTCATATTTCACCCTCTTATAGTCATCACCATGGAGAGCAGCATGGGGTTTAAAAGATTCCACTTGATATCCCACCTAGGTGAGGGAATCAATGTTGGAAAATAAATTCCCATGAACATCATCCACCGAATTTGATGTTTCTATATACTCAGGTGTGTGATGCACATATTGTCCAGTTCGGTGCATAATAAGAGTTAGGACTTCAACTAGCAGATCAACAACAGCTTAATGCCTCCCAAAAGAATACTGAATCCCAAAAGGAAAAGTAGCAGCTATGTCAAATAACTCGTCAAAGAAATTTTTTTCTTTTCCCTTTTCAACCCATGTCATTTTTCGAGGCGGTAGGGGAGCATCCTTTGGGAAAAAATACATCAAAGAGTGAACAAGCATGGGTTATATACTGCAATAACATGGGATATTTTCATAGATCACTTCCTGAAAGAAATAGAATATCCATTTTGGATCCAACTATAAGAGGGTGTGACTTTTAAGACATCAATATCTGTACAAGCCCTAACAACTAAAGGTCTTGATAGGGTTTTCATTGTATAATCCAACTTGAGGGGGCTACAAATAAAACTAGATATGAGAATGAAGGAAACTTGTTAGGATAGGGAAAGTGAAATGCAAGGAATGCCAATATCGACTGGGGAGAGAGGGGACTCGATACAAGGATAAAAATCTAGGACCATTTATGAATTCGCATGGAACAACCCCCAAATGACCACAAGTGTCTCACCCAACGTCTATAACAATCATCTTTTGAGGACAATCGAAGAACGATATTGGTACAGTTCCATAAAATGATAGTGGTGCCCAAGAATCCAATATCTTCAAGGTATTTCCACAAGAAATTTTAATACATATTTCACTTGATAAAATTTACAATGATCTTGAAGAATAGATCCTAGGAGAGAGGGGACACCTCATTTGATGAGATGGAGATCGTCGGGTGTCCTCTATGACGAAAAGGCTTTGGTTCGATGCATGAATTTATATTTTTGTAGACATACATGTCGAGATCAATCGTATTTCAATGTCTTCTACAAATAACATCAGTGAAGGATCAAGATATTGTGTTAGGGTTTCATTCTTGGTCACACATGAGTGAGTTCAGTGGAATCCTTGGTTCCATATCAATAAAATACCCTCCCCATTCTAATGAATTTTTCAATTTTTTCAGATTTAGTATGTTAAAGAATTTATTTTGTATCTAATGAAAAAATTTTATATTCTTATGAATTTTTATTATGGAAAGATAAGGAGATCATCTTATTTTAATATTTTTCTAGCGAAATCCAATTCAATTAAGTCGATGGTTGAAAAAATTCACCAAAGAAGTTATAAGAAATTCAAGTGACATTGAAGTTTTCAATGTATAGTCAATTCAAAATTATAATGATACCTCAAGATAATTTGATTGGATTCATAGGATCATCACACCATTGGATATATTTTGAGTTTATATAAACATCATTTGTTTATATGGATATCTAAAAAGGAAATTTCAATACTCTAAAAAAATAATGAAGATTCTGAAGGAGTTTTTCAACTATATAGTGAACATATTTGAAATCCTATAATATTTATTTTTCTTCAAGTTCTATAGATTTTGGAATCACTCGAGACATATGGAGATGGAATTCCAATAAATTTATCTTTATTTCCTCAGTTTAAATTAATGACCAAAATGTGGTTTAGATGTTCAGTAAATTCACTAATGATTTGGAATTCAGTTTTCTTGCAGCAGTTTTCTATAATGTGTTTGAATTAAAATTTCAATGATATCATGAGTTGTAAATATTGGATGGAATCAATTCTTGAATAGTTGGAAATATCATGATATTTACTAAAAATATTCCTTGAGGGATTGAGGATGAATCTGATGTTAAAGGGCTCACAAGATTCAGTGAAGTTTGAAGTTAAGTTGTATACATTTTCTGGAAACACTATTCATACCTTACATTGGTAAACATAACGTAAGTAATGACCCATACTTTTGATAAATGGGATAATTAATTATCAAACATACAATGAATATTTTTCATATTGACCAAAAACCCTACATTTTGAGAATGATAGATGTAAGTAATATCAACTCTATGTTGGAATCTGGAAACACTATTCATACCCTATGATCTGGAGTTTGAACATGTGGTTAATTAATGTTATGTATGAGATTTTATGATGAAAAGGATGAATGTATAGATTATCATCCCTATGTTACTCTTTGATCCATACATTACATGAAGATGAATGAATGGATAAGAAACCATTTGTTGGAAGGAACCCTATGATACGTAAAGGAACTATACATTAGGTAGTTAAACCATTTGTTTAATATTTTTTCAATACGTGAAGGAACCCAACGTTTGACTTTTCAATGATGCAGTTTTAAATCTGTGATATTTTTCACCATTTCTAAAATAGACATATTGATATTAATGATCATTATAAAGTTGTTTTATGAATGACTCAAAGGATTTCATGAAAAGATTAAATCATTCCTATTTATAAGGGACGTTATGAATTAATTTTAATGATTTGATTTTAAATAATCATGTCTAATCACGATGCTAGATTTCAGGAACTATTGCGGCTATATTTTAAGTTGGTTGAAAGTACTTAAATAAGGGTCTTAATTTTTTCGATGCTACTATTATTATGGAGAAATTATTGGATGATTTATTCACAATATTTTAAATTCATTTTTTAGATATTTTTTACATGAATACAGATGAAATAGTGTTATGCTATTATTGGGGATATTTATGAACGCTATTAACTCTATTTATTCTGGTTAACATATACAAGAGTAATATTGTTACAACTGCTGGATATTTATTCTATAAATATATATCTCTCATTGTTATGAAAATAATATTCAAAACTAAGAATAGAAGATACATGAATATTATTTTAAAAAGAATGTGCCAAAAATACTCATATTAAAGCATGACGCTTTTGAAGAATGAATTTAAATTCTTTCTTCCTTTGATTCTATCACAGTGTAATGATGAAGGAAGATTTCACAAACTTTTTCTAATCTATGTTATTCAGTCTAAATATGATGAATCCTTCTCATCATTGAAGATAATTTTACTACCGTTGTTGTGCTATATTTTAGATCATCTACATCTGTCAGTTTCTACTGCAACTATGAGCTAAACCAGTTTCAAAAAACATCATCTCATCAGTTTAATTTAGATTATCGGTTGCTTGGACACATCTTTGGGGGAGTGTCATCTTCATGGATTAATCTGTGGACATTTATGGTTCCCTTTAAAAAAACTATAAGGACTTGTAAAAGCCTTGTAAGGTGTGAAATGCCTTTACATAGTTGTGGACAGTATTGTGATAAGGGGGTCAACTTGTAAAAAACACCATACTGATGGAGTAGGTCATTGGTGGTGTGGACTTGTGGTTTTTTTGTCCCGAAACACTATAAATCATTTTGTTATTTTCCATTATTTATTTCTGTTGTATTCTTGATATGAAGAGATAAGGAAAATATCACTTCATTTTAGTTCCACTGGCTTGGAGGGGGGAGGCTTATCGATTTGGTGCTGCTGTAAGTTGATTCTAGTTTTTGATTTAGCTTTTGATTTGGTGAAGTTGGGACTTTGGTTGTCCGATGTGATTTTGGTGATGCTGTGAATTTGTTGTCAATCTGCTTGTAATGGTTGTGTCTACTGGTAATATGCAGGCTGATTGTTTCTGGTTGATTTTTTCTGGAGGTGAAATTGGACTTTTGGGGAACTCGGACAATCTACATGGTTTTTTGATGCTGGGTCGAAGTATTTCATTGTACTTTTTTTCAGGGTTGCAACCTTATGTTTTCTCAAATTTTGTTAATGTCTGATGTATTTGATGTCTTGGTTCCCCCCCCCCCTTTACACTTAAAAGAGGGCATACACAAAATCAAAAAAAAAATCATCCTTCAGGCCATTCAGTCAGTCCATTTGAATTCAATGATCGAATTTATTGTTATATGAGAACTCCATAAGGAGAAGGTGTTGATCCCAATGTCCTAAAAAATCCAATATGCATGATCTCACCATATCTTTCAGATATTGAATGTTTCTTTTTGACTAACCATACATTTAATAGTGATAAGTATTTTTGAACACCAGTTCAGTATTCAACTCTTTCTGAAATATTCTATAATCCCTCAATGTAAATTTAATATATTGATTAGATATACTGAATAGTTTCACTCCATGCATTATTACGACATCCATTATTTATATCATATAGTGTTTGTAAAGAAACAAGTTATCCTTATTAGTAATGGAATGAGGTTCCTTGGAAAGGTGAATAAATACCACCCATATGATGATATTATTGTTAGGTTTCTTGGGGATTCCATTAATTAAATCCATTATTATGTTTTCCAAAATCCATGATGTTATGGGATATTGTTATATCATACCACAAGAATTATCTTGTTCTACCTTGACTTCTTTTGATATCAAGCATCTGGATAAAAAATTCATAATATCTCTCTTCATGTTATCCCACAAGATGTTTTTCTTAAAATCTATATACACAATAGTGTTCTCTTGATAAATAGATTAGGATGGTCTATTAACAGAATATATAATATTCCATATTCAGTTTTGGATTTGATTGGACACATATCCTGGTTCGAACACTTATTACTCTATCTTTAAAAATTTTTAACTCTCCAATATTCACTACATTATTCGGCAGAAACTTATCCTCTTTAATAGAATCCTTGACCCTCTCAATAATTGGTGGTTTAGAATTAATTTTATATATGAAGGATAATGATCCTTTTATATTTCTCTTATCAATACTTTTTGTGTCTAATATTATTGGATCCCTTGTAATCCCCATCATAGATAGTGTTGTGGGATTCGTTCTACTCAGACCATCTTCCACTTTTTTTGAATTCCCAGAATTGTTGTGGATTAAATAATCATAAAGCATTATCATGCTTAGACACCTGTATTGTTGAATATTAATGTTATTTTATCTTGGTATATATTAAATACAATTATTATACGTTTATATATCATACTTTTCCATATATATTTAATTTCACCAAATCTGTAATTTGAAGATCATACATTGACATTTTGAATGAGTACACTAAAAAAATCTATTTTTGATGCATCATTATAACTCACAAATCCGTACCCACTTATGGGTAATGTTAGTACATATGATTTGATTGATATCTTCTTTGGATCATTAAAACATTATTTCATTCATTACTCTATAAAAAAGAATAATTTTGGAATTATCAATTATGTTCATTGGAAATTGGGTTAATATTCTAAAAAATCAAAGATATTATATATAATATAAGAAATATAAGGATTTAATTCATAGAGTATGGTCAAAAACACAAACAAATCATTATTATTAAGGATATGTAGATATCTCTTTATTAGTGACGACATGCCCTCAGAATGTTACTTGATCCAACTACAACTCACATTTACTATAATTCTCAAAAAAAAATTTATTATACAAGGAACATAATATAATATTCAAATGACCCTCATATCCCTATGTGCTATTGGGGTGGATAATAATATCAATGATAAAGGATAAATAATATTGGTCAAGGTACTCCATAAAAAAATTAATAACCAAATACTTGAATATTGATTCAGTATTTCTATGTCTTGATAGAATAACTATAGACTCATAGGGCTGGTTTCATGTAAAAAAAACAATTATAATGGATATTTCTGGTTGGAGTGGACACTCATGAGGGGGGTGAATTGAGTTACAATTAAAATTTCTATTTAAAAATCATTTACCAAATTCCCCCAAATAAAACACAGAATTAAGCTGTAGTGAATTTATATCAAATTAAAGGTTCTGTTAGGTTCTCAAGGGATTGATTAATTCCCAGATAATCAAATCCGATGAGTTGAATATCATTTTAAACTAACTTACTTATTTACAACTAATATAAACACTTGCGAGTTTAATTATCAAAGATACTTTAAAACAGTTTTTGGTTTTAAAGTAGTTTGTAGCGGAATAAAAATAACTTTGAAAAGAAATGAGCACAACAGATATAACCAAGAGGTTCAGTCTCAAGCTGAGACTTAGTACTCTCAAAACTTTATATAAATGTGATCCACACCCTAGATCGGGGATTACAACAACACACAACTGTCCAGGTCTAAGACCTCTACCACTGTTATTCGAGGGAAACAAACACAACAGAAAACCAGCTGTCCAGGTCACGCATGTCCTCTACCACTATCCCAGTGGGAAAGAAAAGATGTAAGAGTTTTAGTGATGATTTACAGATCATCCAGTTAAAGTACAGGAGACAGTGTGTGTGTAAAAATACAGCAGATGACACACACTGCTCGAAAAGTAAATAATAAATCATAGAGGAAAATATGTAGAGTTTAGAATGGCTCTAGTGATTGTAGTGCAGCTCTAGACTCCTTTGGATTGATCAGAATTGGTTCTGATTCCTCTTCTGGTTTTTGTCTTGAAAACAGAGTGTCGTCTTCTTCCTCGACTTCCATGTGTAGAGATAGAGGATAAAGTAGTCGATGAAGTTATTGTCTGGATGTTCCCATTATCGTTCTCAGCTATTCCTAGTATACAGGAATGTATGAGCTCTTTTTGTAAGTTCAGTCGTCTCTTTTCTTGCACACTTTTCAGAACCTTCTTATTTTTGTCACGCTATTATTTTTTTTCCAACCTCTACTTTCATCAGCAGGAGAATCCCTTATTTAAAGCACGAGCTCCGACAATAGAAGTGATTTCCTTTTTGCATGTACGAGGTATGGTTCCCTGACATCCAACAACACACATTAAATAAATGTCAGTGTATTAAAATATACCTGATATGACCGTTGGTTAGATTAAATAATGATATAGAAATTAAAGCAGCATCTGGTTCTGTCTCTGGAACGGTAGCTTTGGATATCGGTAGCCTTGTGTATCGGTAGGTCTGAGTATCGGTAGCTTCTTGTGTAACGGTACCCCTTTGTGTAACGGTAGCCTTTCCATCTATAACCCTTCTATCGGTAGACATCATTTGTAATGGTAGACTTTCAGTCGGTAGACTTGATTGCATCGGTAGCGGTAGACTTTCTTGTATTGGTAATTATAGACTTGTCTTTTATCAGTAGCGGTAAGTCCCTATCGGTAGCTTCCTTGAGGTATCGGTAGACTTTGATGTATCGGTAGACTTGTGTAACAATGACTACTCCGTACCGGTAGCTCTCACATAGCGGTAGTCTTACCTGTATCGGTAGCGCTATTCTATATTGGTAGCTCTATTCTGTTTAAGCATTCTATTGGCAGAATGAGTTAAGTCAGATTATACATACATCCAGTAACCGAATGGCTAATACTAAACATAAAATAGTAGAGCATTTCTTAAACAAATTAGTTGATTATAATATAATTATCATAACATATAAATTTGTGTCTGAAGTACACAAATACTAATGTAAGTATTTATCAACAATAAGAATCATCAAACTATAAATATGAAATGTTGACATTATCAACATATAATAAAGCATAATCGGGATTGTCAAAATGTAGTAAAGTGACTGGATTCCTAGATGGTTCAAAAATCTCCCCCTTTTTGATAATGACCACGTATGCCAAAATGAAAAGATTTACATTCAGAGAAGAATTGGAATCAGAGGGAAAATATTTCTTTTATTAAAATAAAGCTTCCATATTCCTCCTCCTTTCAAATGTAATACAAGATTCTCTTATGTCTCATTTTCCCCCTTTGTTTTTTTCTCCCCTTTGTGTTTTTATCCCCTTTGTTAACTCTTAGAACTCATTTTTTTCTCCCACATTGTGATTAACAAAAATAAGGTTATCAGAGAAAAGATAAAGACTAGCAATGTAATAGAAACAAAGTATAGTAGAGAAAGAAAGAGGTATTTCAATAAAGGACAAGAGATACACTGATAAAATCAAGAGGTCAAAAATACAAGTGAATCATATCAAAAAGATCTTGTATCACTTAATCTTCCTCGTGAACATCAGTATTTCCCTTAGGATGAGAAGAAGGTGGTGGGTCAATTCAGTATAAGGCTTAGGAATAACTGAAAAAAACTGGAGGGTCAGCCATTGAAACTGTTCCAGATCTAAAATTTGTGCTCTTCTGTGGGATCATAGGTGTCAAGATACGAATAGCCTGAGCTGAAGTCAACTGAGGTGTACTCTCAGAGGTAGAGACATGATGTGCAGGAGGTACAATCACAGGTCTGGCATCCACATGCAAGAAGGGTAGCAACATGTTCCTAAAATCCATAATAATACTCCCTCCTCTCTCCATTGCAGACACAAAATCATCTCGATTTTAAATGAATTTATCCAAGGCACGAGTAAACTCCCTGAGTTTACTAACCTGTTCTCTGATGGATTGAGTCACTGGAAAAACATCATATTTTCCAATAAGAGATTGATATGGTTGGTCATTTTATGTTTGGTGTAATCCTTCTCAAAATAAGTATCCACGATATTTTTAATTTCCTCTTGAGAAGAAGTAGCTTCTCGTAGGTGATCATGAACAAAACTACAAACTTCCCTAGTGGTAGCACGGATCTGAGTATCCGAGGATCCACTGGTACTGTCCTTAGACAACTCTTCCTGAATAACAGTTATGATCTGGTCATGGTTAACAGAGGAGTTGGATGAGGGAAGGGGTTTAACTGAGAAAGATAATATCTCCTTGAAATATAGTGTTAGATTACTAACCACCTTCTGAACATGTTCATCATGACTGTTAAAATGTTCTTTGACTGAAGTCTTAAAAGCCTAAAAAACATCCACAAATTGCTTGACTACTTCTTTGATATATCTGATATTAGTCTGCACATGGGTTTGAGAACTGTTCACAGCAGTCAATGAAGCAATCAATTGTCTTAGAGCAACTACAGATCCTATCCAAATCTCAATTTAAGTATGGCATATTTTAACTTTATCCATCATTCCTTTCACTGGACTAGCAACAACACATCCCAGAGATAGCTCCAGGGATTTCTCCACATTCCTCATCTCTTCAACCATACATGTATTCAAATCTGCCACTGATTCTCTCAGTGTCTCTTTCATTTAAGCCTTTAAGGACTCAAGGTCCTCCTTGGTTTCCAAATTTTTAGCCACATCAGGCAGGATAACGAATTCTCTTTGGGGATGGTCTTCCTCATCTGAATCACCATATTAAAGTCCAAGAACCATATATCTGGGATCTGATTTCCAACCTTAAATGTCATACAAAACAGATACTGAACCAAAATGTTCCCCCTCACTTGGAATATTCTCCTGAGGTATCTCCTCCAACTATTCTTCTTGGTGTAATTCTATGATTTCCTCTACAACTGCAGAAGATTGAATAGGCATTTACTCTGATGGCTCAAGAACTCTCTCAACAACAGATGCTACTTCTGATTCCGGATCAGGCACTATCTGGACTATCCTGTCTATCATATGGCTCAAACTGAGCTCTTCTTCTTCATATTCCTCATCATTTTCTTCACCAGAAGATTCCTTTTCTCCATTAATGACACGATCAGATTTGGTTGCATCATCCTCTTCAGAGGTGTCCTTAACAACATACTGACATGATTCTTCTACTTCTTCCTCAGTCTTAGTATCATTGTCCTTAAAAATAGTTTCTCTCATTGGTAGATCTTTTGGAGGTCTAGCTTCTCCGTAGGAAATGGTTTGAGGCATAGGACTAGGAGGTAAATCAAGGTCTCCTTCCTCAACTGATGTCTCTTCCTCCTCAGATTCATCATCACTATAGACCAGTTCTGCCTCATTTGGTCCAAGACCACGATATCTCATATTCTTTGGTCTAGAGGGATGGTCCTTTTGTGTGAACCAATCATATATTCTTCCTTCATCATTCACCTATGATTTTCTCCGAGGATTTCTGTGGACTTTCATATATTTACAGACAGTCCTGGTGATGCAGAATTTATCCTTAACTACTATCATTTCATCCTGAGGTCCAACCACCTCCTTTGCTTTCATCATAACAGAAATCAACTTTGTGAAGAACAGTGCATTTGACATAGACTTCGATCTAGTCATATCTTCAATATGAATCATAATCAATCTACACAGATTTACCTTAACTCAATGCTTCAACAGATGTAACAAATAAATGTCCTGGAATCTCAGTGTAGCAAAGTCTCCTCTCCTTGGACTAACTACATGTTGAATAAATTTTAAAAGAAGTTTATCTTCCCCTATCATCTCTGCAACTATGGTTTTTCTATGGGTCCCATTCCCTGTCAGCTCTAACAAAGAATCTTAATACATAAACAAGTCACAGGATGAGGGTATGGATTTTGAATAAAAAGATTAATCACCTTCATGTGGAACTTTTAAGTCCCCATCCCATTCAATCGAAGTAAAGGAAAATTCGTGACCATTTACATAAGAAAACATCTTGTTTTATTCTTCAGAATTCCCAAAATGAATGAACTCATAGAACTGTTTCACCAGTCCTAGATAATAAGGTCCATTGTTGTTTGTGAAGCACTCAATCCAACCTTGTTCTTTTAAAACCTTAAGAACCAAGGACTAACTCTCCATGATCCATTCTGCACACACTTCTTTCTCAACGACAATCTCTCGGCTTGAGATATACGGGTTTACTGGATTCCTTTGAGCTACACTTTCACCACTTCTACTGGCATCAGCATTGGTCACCTTCTTTCTTTTTGCTTGCGGCTCAACACTACAATCTGTAACCTGAGGTCTCATAACAAAGGCCATTACAGATCTGAGGTTTAGGGTTTTACGGCTTGAGAGGTTATGTTTGGATGGATTCGAACAGACGAGTTCGCGGTGCGATTGAGTGAAGTCTAATATCAGGTTTAATATCATTTAGGATTCACAAATAAAATAAATCTTTTAAAAATGGTTCGAAGTCTTAGCTTTACAAGATGTTTAAAACAACACGATATGTACCGGTAAAGTCTTCTAATGGTCAGGTCTTATAACGGTGAGGTCTCCTAACTGTGAGGTTTCTCTAACGGTGAGGATTCTCTAATAGTGAGGATTCGCTAACGGCGAGGATTCTCTAACGGTGAGGATTCTCTAACGGTGAGGATTCTCTAATGGTGAGGATTCCCTAACAGTGAGGTTTCCCTAACGGTGAGGTTTCTCTTACGGTGAGGATTCTCTAGCGGTTTAAGAGTAAGTTATCATTTCTAATTCGTGTCTAATGAAACGTAATCTTTCTGAAAATAAAGGCTTAGTGAAAATATTATCTAGTTGGAGTTCAGTGCCTATAAATTTAAGAGTTATATCACCTCTTTGATGATGATCTCTTATAAAGTGGTGTCTAACATCAATGTGTTTAGTTATAGAGTGAGACACAGGGTTCTTTGAGATGTTGATCGCACTAGTGTTGTCACAGTTAATTGAAACATGTTTAAACTCAAATCCATAGTCCAATAAAGTGTGTTTCATCCACAGAATCTGTGAACAACAACTACCAGCATCTATAGACTATGCTTCAGTAGTAGATAATGAAACTGAGTTCTGTTTATTAATACACCATGATACTAGGGTCTTTCCAAGAAAATGACATGTTCCATATGTGCCCTTTCTTTCTAACTTGCATCCAGCAAAGTCACAATCTGAATAACTTATTAAATCAAATGATTTTTCTTTTGGGTAAAACAAACCTAAATTTGTAGTATATTTAAGATATTGTAAAATCCTTTTAACAGCAAGTAAGTATGAATCTTTAGGGTTGTCTTGAAATCTAGCACACATACATACACTAAACAAATATCAGGCCGACTAGTAGTAAGATAAAGTAAACTCCCAATCATACCTCTATAATTAGTTTGATCTACTGGTTTACCATTTTCATCAATATCCAATTTACAGGTGGTACTCATAGGTGTATCACTTCCCTTAATACAATCCAAACCAAAAAGTTTTAATAAATCCTTAGTATATTTAATCTGATTTAAAATAATACCATCTTTAGTTTGAAAGATTAGAAATCCAAGAAAATACTTTAGCTCTCCCATTAAGCTCATTTCAAACTCATTTTTCATAACCTTTGAAAAATCAGTACATAAAGAATTTTTCGAAGATCCAAAAATAATATCATCAACATAGATTTATACTATTAAAACATCTTTTGAAATTCTTTTTATAAAGAGAGTGGGATCAATAATTCCTTTTTAAATCCTTCTGAAATAAGAAAATTTGTAAGTCATTCATACCAATCTCTTGGAACTTGTTTTAAACCATATAATGCTTTAGAAAGTTTAAAAACATGATTTAGAAAGTGAGGATTTGAAAAACCAGGTGGTTGTACTACAAAAACATCTTCAACAATAAAAACATTTAGAAAATCACTTTTCACGTCCATTTTATATAACTTGAAATTCAGATGTGATGCAAAGCAAAGTAAGATCCTAATTGCCTATAATCTAGCTACAGATGAAAATGTTTCCTCATAGTCAATTACTTCTTCTTGAATGTAACCTTGTGCAACTAGTCTAGTTTTGTTCTTAATGATATTTCCAGATTCATCAACTTTGTTTCTAAACACCCACTTTAGGCCTATGGTCAAAGTACCTTTAGGTCTTTATACTAGTTCCTAGACATTATTTCTTTTCAATTGATTTAGTTCTTCTTGCATAGCTATTAACCAAAATTCATCATTGATAGAATCATTGATATTTTTAGGTTCTAACTGTGAAAGAAAATCTTGATGTTAAACCTGATTTCTTAGAGAAGCTCTAGTCTGTGTTCGTCTATCAAGATTTCCTACAACAGCATCTAAAGGATGATTCTTTATAATCCTAGTTGGTCTTGAAAAGGTAAGGCTAGAGATTTCAGGTTCATAAACTGGTTGGGAGTCAACAGAAGAAGGTTCTGGAAAATTTCCAGAACTGTACATTTTAACTATAGGTCCACTGTCTTTATCATTATGGTTCAAAACAGAGAGATCATCTTCAAGATTTTCAAGAGAGGTCTTAGGTTCATGTGGATCAGTTGCATCAAATTTCATGTGAACATATTCCTCCACACATTTGGTTCTCTTATTGAAAACTCTATAAGCTTTACTGGAAATAGAGTAACCTAGGAAAATTCCTTCATCACTCTTGGATGAAAACTTATCAAGATTAACTTTAATATTAAGAATAAAGGCCTCAAAATCAAAAACTTCGAAGTACTTAACATTAGGTTTTCTATGGTTCCACAACTCATAAGGGGTCTGCTTAAGAACATGTCTGATTAAGACTCTATTTATAATATAACAAGCTGTATTGACAGCTTCAGCCCAAAAATAAACAGGTAGGTCAAACTCATTGGGCGTGGTTCTGGAAATTTCATGAAGGGTTCTATTCCTCCTTTCTACTACTCCATTTTACTGAGGTGTCCTAGGGGAAGAGAAATAGTGACTATAGCCATTGTGTGAGTAGTAGTATTCAAACTCATGATTTTCAAACTCACGACCATGATCACTTCTCAAGGTTTTAATCTTAAGTCCACTAAGGTTCTCTACAGACTTGGAATATTTAACAATGTAAGAACAAGCTTCACTTTTGTGAGATAGAAAATATACCCAAGTATACCTTGAATAGTCATCTACTATAACATAGACAAAGTGCTTCCCATTTAAACTAGAAACTCTAGAAGGTCCAAACAGATCCATGTGAACCAAATCGAGAGGTTGATAAGTTGATACATCTTTCTTTGATTTGAATGAAACTTTATGTCGCTTTCCCTTTTGAAAGGGATTACAAACATTATCTCCTGGGAATTCAAGTTTTGGTAGGTCTCTAACTAAGTTATTCTTGGTAAGTTTTCTAAGTGAATGTACATTGCAGTGTCATAATCTTCTGTGCCAAAGCCAAGATGCTTTATGAAAAGCATTTAAACAAGTAATATTTTGCATAGCTAAAGAATTTAAATCAATAGCATAAACATTTTCATTTCTTAAGGTAGAAAATACTAAAGAATTTTTAGAATAAACATTACAAGAATCATTTTCAAATTTAACATTGAAAGCATCATCACATAACTGAAAAATACTTAGTAAATTATATTTAAGTCCATCAAAAAATAGAACTTTAGAAATTAATACTGAGTTAGTGTTACCAATCTGGCCTAAGTTGATGATTTTCCCTTTAGAATTATCACCAAAATGGAAAAAACCTCCATCAACTCTGACTAAGCTTTTAAAGAATGAGAAGTCTCCTGATATATGTCTTGAACATCCACTATCCAAGTACCATGTCTTTCTACATGAGCTCTTTAAGAAGGTTCCCTATAATACAGATTTAGACAGGAAATGATTTTGGTACCCAGATTTTCATGGGTCCAGACAGGTTAGCCAATAAAACTATAGGTACCCAAATTTGTCTTATGGGTCTCATAAAATTTGTAGAATCAACATATTGGGAAAGATAAACTTTATTAGATCCGTAACTATTAATATAAATAGTTGAATCATTTGATCCTCTAGAATTATAACTATCTACATTCTGTCCAGATTTAGGAATAAATTTAGTTTTGGTAATTTTTCATTGTCCAGGTTGGTATCCAATGCCAGTAGTATATCTAGGTGCAATCTGCTTACCTAGAATTTTAGTAAGAGTATCTTTTCCATTTGTGAACTTTTCTAAATCCTTCCTAAGTTGCTCATTTGACAATTTTAGTTCAGTGTTTTCTTTATGTAATCGACCATTCTTTTCCATTTCTATGTCAAGATCAGTTTTTTGATTAACAGTTAAAGCATACTATTTCTTTAAACCTTTGTATTTGTCTTTCATCTCATTACAGGTTTCTTCCAAGATATCACAGTATTAAAATAGTTCAAATTTTGACATATTTTTAGAATCTGAATCATCTCCAGAATAATAAGAATTTAAAGCATTAGTTTCAGATGTTACTTCAGAGGTGTTTTTCATAAAACACATGTTTGACTTATTTCTTATTTCAGTTTCAGAAGCATCAGATTCACTGGGGCTATCCTCATAAGCACTCCAATTAGCCTTCGTGGATTTCTTATACTTATTATCCTTATACTCATATTTCTTCTTGTATTTCAGTTTTGGACAATCTATTTTTATATGTTCTTTTATCTTGCACTCATAGCTGACAACTTCATCATATTTTTCAGATTTCTTCCAGTCCTTTTTCTAGTGTCTCTTGTTTTCATACATTCCTTTGTAATTTGATTTTCTGAAAAACTTCTTTTTTCTATAAAACTTCTTAAATATTCCGGCTATGTGAGCCATTTCAGCATCATTGTCAGATACACTTTCACTTTCTTCACAGCTTGAGCTATCACTTACTGCTTGATGTTTCTCCTTATTTATTGAAGTAGATGTCTTGAAGGAAAATGAATTCCTTTTTGGTTCTTCATCTTCTTCTTTGTTTACTTTAAGATCTTCTTCATACATCATCAACTTACCAATAAGTTCTTTAACTGGAAGTTCACCAATATCACAAGATTCACTAATTGAAACAGAAGTGCCCCTTCATCTTTCAGGTAGGAATCTCAAAAATCTCATGATCTGCTCTTTTGATGAAACATCTTTTCCCAGTGAGATCATTGTGTTGATAATTTCATTAAACCTGAGATATATATTAGAAATGGGTTCATCAGGCTTCATCGTAAAATTATCATATTTAATAGTATAGGTGTTCAATCTCATTTCCTTAACATTAGTTGTTCCTTCTTGAGAAACACTTAAAGTGTCCCAAATTTCATGTGCAGTCTTACAAGAAGATATTCTATTAAATTCCTAATCTCTTGAATCACAATACAGAGCATTCATAGCATTGAAATTATTATTGTAGGCTGTCTTAGTAGCTTCATTCCAAGTATATCTAACAGTAGTAGGAATTTTATATTCTCATTCTATGGCAGTCCTAATATCAAAACCCCTGATTTCTAAATGAATTTTCATCCTAATATTACACTGAGCATAGTTTTTTTTTCATTGAAAAATGGTGGTCTATTAGTAGAAACACCTTAAAGTCTGTTATCCATGATAAATAGGTTAAAATAAAAATTTTAGAGAGTCAAAAATTTAGAAATAACAGAAATTTTATAAACATTAAAATACAACTAAAATTACAGTTGAAAAATAGGGCACATCATAAAATATTTTAATCCTATGATACCAAATGTTGGTCGGAGTGGACACTCAAGAGGGGGGTGAATTGAGTTCCAAATAAAATTTATGTTTAAAAATAATTTACCAAATTCCCCCAAATAAAACATAAAATTAAGCTGCAGTGAATTTATATCAAATTAAAGGTTCTATTAGGTTCTCAAGGGATTGATTATTTCCCAGTTAATCAAATCAGAAGATTTTATTAACTTTTGAAACTAACTTACTGATTTACAACTAATATAAACACTTGCAAGTTTAATTATCAAAGTGAATTTAAAACAGTTTTTGGTTTTAAAGTAGTTTGCAACAGAATAAAAATAACATTGAAAAGAAATAAGCATAGTAGATATGACCATGAGGTTCAGTATCAAGATGATACTTAGTCCTCTCAAAACTTTATATAAATGTGATCCACACCCGGGATCGGGGATTACAATAGTATACAACTGTCCTGGTCTAAGACCTCTACTACTGTTATTCGTCAGAAACAAACACAACAGCAAACCAGCTGTCTAGGTCACGTTGGACCTCTACCACTATCCCAATGGGAAATAAAAGATGTAAGAGTTTGAGTGAAGATTTACATATCTTATATTTAAAGTACATGAGATAGTGTGTGTGTAAAAATACAGCAGATGAGACACACTTCTCAAAAAGTAAATAATAAATCACAGAGGCAAAGATGTAGAGTTTAGAATGGATCTAGTGATTGCACTGAAGCTCTGGACTCCTTTGGATTGATCAGAATTGGTTCTGAGTCCTCTTTTAGTTTTTGTCTGGAAAACAGAGTTTCGTCTACTTCCTCAACTTCCTGGTGTAGAGACAGAGGAGAAAGTAGTCAATGAAGTTCTTGTGTGGATGTTTTCGTTCTCGTTCTTAGCTCTTTCTCGTATGCATGAATGTATGATCTCTTCATGTAAGTTCAGTCGTCTCATTTCATGCACACTTTTCAGCACCTTCTTATTTTTGTCACGCTCTTATTTTTTTCCCAACCTCTGCTTTCAGCACCAGGAGCATCCCTTATTTAAAGCATGAGATCCGTCAACAGAAGTGATTTCCCTTTTGCAGGTATGAGGTACGGTTCCCTGACATCCAACAACACACATTAAATAAATGTCCGTGTATTAAAATATACCTGATATGAACGTTGGATAGATTAAATAATGATAAAGAAATTAAAGCAGCATCAGGTTCTATCTCTGGAACGGTAGCTTTTGGATATTGGTAGCCTTTTGTATCGGTAAGTCTGAGTATCAGTAGTTTCTTGTGTAACGGTAGCCCTTTGTGTAATGGTAGCCTTTCCATCGTTAACCCTTATATCGGTAGACTTCATTTGTAATGGTAGACTTTCTGTCAGTAGACTTGATTGCATCGGTAGCGGTAGACTTTCTTGTATCGGTAGCTGTTGACTTCTCTTGTATCAGTAGCGGTAGGACCCTATCGGTAGCTTCCTTGATGTATCAGTAGACTTTGATGTATCGTTAGACTTGTGTAATAATGACTAATCTATACTGGTATCTCTCACATAGAGGTAGACTTACCTGTATCAGTAGCTCTGTTCTGTATCGGTAGCTCTATTCTGTTTAAGAATTCTATTGGCAGAATGAGTTAAGTCAGAGTATACATACATCCAGTAACCGAAAGTCTAATACTAAACATAAAATAGTATAGCATTTCTTAACCAAATTCTTTTATTATAATATAATTATCATAACATATAAATATGTGTATGAAGTACACAAATACTAAAGTCAGTATTTATCCACAATTAGAATCATCAAACTATAAATAAGCAATATTGAGATTATCAACATATAATAAAGCATAATTGGGATTATCAAAATATAGTAAAGCAACTAGATTCCTAGAGGGTTCAACAAATATCATACTTAAACTATATAAGATAATACCCCAACTGAAGATATATCTTTGAGAAATATTCAACTCTACATATATAATCTAATAAATCATTAATTTTAGGTAGTGGATACTTTTACTCTATAATGACTTTATTAAGCTCATAGTAATCAATGAAGATTTTCATTGACCCATACTTCTTCTTTGTAAAGATGATTGGTTCACCCCATGATGAAGGACAAATGTGTATAAAACGTTTATCAAGATTCAATTTATGTTTTTTCATAATATCCCTGAGTTTAACTATAGTCATTATATATGATGTTTTTATATTGAATAAAACCTAGGTATTTACTCGGTTGAAAATTTTCCATATCAGCTATGCGGAAAACCAGGAAATTCTTGGGAAAAATATATATATATATTCCATAATAATGGATATCTTATTAAGGATGATTTTTTATTTTGATCTCAATAATTTGGAATAGATAATATTACTCACAAGGAAATATTTTCTAGGTTGGAGATGTTGGTTCAAAAAAAATATTCATCCTCCTCTAGGAAAATTTATAAAATTAGAGGGTGATTCATGATATAAGTTTGATTTCCAAGTCTGAGAAATTATAGTTCGATCTATATGAGAAATGACAATATATACCCATAATTGAAATATGTTCCACTAAAGGAAATATGAAATGATTCACGGGGATGTTCTGACCATAAATTTTGATAGGGGAGGAGTTATTTACATTGGATGAAATAATTTCCCCAATTTTTATTTCCACCAATAGCTCTACTTACATTCATTATGGCAGTGTATGAGTAGTTCTACAAAAGATTCAAGATTTAAAATAATAAATATTTCTAAAATTAAAATGTATGTTATCTATTTCTAAATGTGTAACTAGAGTACCTCTCACAACTTTTTCATCAAAATCCATATCTTCAGTTTTGATGGCATAAACTCACCCATGAACTATTGGTAATTGGGGATTATATCACTGGATGTCATGGATAAACCTTCAATTAGTGTGTTGAATTGAATAATTTAATTTTCCTTTAATGTTTATGTAACACCCGAGACTTTTATAATAAATATTTTGTTTTTATTTTATATAAATCATCAAAAGAATCTTTCACTACACACAACACTAGCTTGGCTTACTTTACACGCAATCACGACCTTCCATGATAGCTTGTGTCGAACGCAATACCGAGTTTCACTAAACAACGATATGCTATTAAAATATTATTAAAACTAGCCGTTATGAATAGTAATAACCACTTTTTGAAATTTTGTAAATTTTATTTTTCAAAATGGACTTCATTTTTGGATTCGGAATATCGAAATTACCCTAGGGTGAAATTTTGGTATTTTTCTGGAAACTGTCAAATTTTGATGAATAATGAAAACACTGGGTTACTATTTAAAAACTGACTTTTTATTTAAATAATTATTTATTTTATTTAAATTTATTTTAGGTAAAAATTGATACATAATACCTATATAAGTTCAATGTAATTCATTGGAGTAATTTTATAATAAATTTAGATATATAAAAAATTTATCGAACTTTTCACCGTCTTTTACCCACCTCTTAGGAGAATTTTCAAATTTATATAAAACATAATTTTACCGCTTCTGTGAGTGGAATTTCAAAAATCCGAGAGACAAAGTTGATGTCAGTATGTAAAATGTGGTTTAATAAGATGAAAATAATATTAGGTGAATATTAACTTTTTACTTTGTTTACCACCGTTAAAAGTATATAGGGTAATTAAGGTTAAAAATGATATTATTATTATCCTAACACATGTCCTAATTCTATTGGATAAGTGTAATTCGACCAAAAACAACCTTAGGAATAAACTATGACCATTTAGGCCCACTTGAATTAGATTAGGACATTTATTATTAATTTATTTAAAGAAGGGTTAAAATAGTTAAAATCAAAGTTTAATAAGTAAATAATTTTTAATATTGGGTTATACATAGGATAAATTCGACTATAAATATTAATTAGAAATATAAGATGATTTAATTCATAATGGTATTTTATTTGTAATTTTTAGACATTAAATAAATAAATTTATTTATGACACAAAGATGATGTAGTAATTATCTTATTAATGAAATATTGACATAATTGATGATATAAATACCCAAATAACTGTAATTTGAAACTTTTTATGAATTACACTAATTTTCTAGGTTAATATGACATGTTAGTATTTATTTAATTAACTCTTTTTGAACTAATCATTCTGTTATGAGTTTTACAAAAATCAATTACTAAATAGTGTCAAAATTGACATAAAATAGTTTTTAAAACAAATATTACATTATTAATTGTTATTTTATTCCTAAAAATATGTGGTTCGGAAAAATGACTTATATAAGGTTATATATATTAATAATAAACAACTTGAGGTTATTTTGTCTTGATATTGTATGTTTATTATCCTTATAGTGTAAGAACACAAAAAGGCATGGTAAAAGTAAAATTATCTAACTTAATGTTAAATCTAAATGATAAGGTTAAAATAGTAATCTAAACTTGTCCAAATTCTATTGGATGAGATTCAATCGATCCATCCCCACCTTAGATTCTAAATAAATAAATTTGGAGCTATTTAAAACTGAATATGGCTTTATAATAAAATAATATTTTTAGTTTTTCCAAAGGTGCCCCTCTCCTCCCTTATAAAGGGGCACCTTCTTCCTATCTTCCTCACACCACATTGATCCTTATTTCTCGGAAAAACCCAGCCAATTTCTCCTCTACACTTATTTATAAACATCCAAGAGGTCCTGGTCTTCTTCAAAGACCAATTTTAGTGCCCTAAAAGGAGGTCTCAAATAAGCGCTTCAAAGAAGAGGTAATGTCCGTTACCGATTATTTCAACTTTATTTCTTCTTACACTTCTTCTTCTTTAGTTTTTTAATTATGAATCAATATCATCAGTATCACTACTATACTGATTTTTTATTATAAGTATGAAAGATCCCTAGTTCACCATCTATCCACCCTACGGAAAATGAAATCACCACGTGTGCGTACGTACGGAATACCGTCTCCACGCCGTGGTGTAATCTATTTTCCACCACCACCTTACTTGGATGGTTATAATGGTGTAAATAATGAATATATATAATTATTGTAAATTGATATTGATTCATAAATAGTATACATACACTCCAATACAATTCCACGATAATGGGAATGATATCAACGCTCGTGCGTACGTACGGAATACCGTCTCCACGATGTGATGCGACTCGTTCTACATGATTTTCATTGAATAATGATTACATAAATGAAATGGATGAATAAATATTATATATATTACACTAATACCATTCTGGAAATGAGTAATCTATAACCTAAAAATAATAATAATAATTTATTCGACAAAACACGCATAAGAACAAAAAGTAATAAACACCCGAATAACAAGTAGAAATGAAATATTACTAATAATAAGCTAATAATATGACCATATATGATAACATAACAATTATTATGATTCTGGAATAAGTCAATGACATTATTTAAATCATTATACAGGAGGTTCGGACACTTATGAAGAAAATCGGTCCTAAGGTAAGTGAAATATCACAATCTCATTTTTATCTGAGATTGTTTATACTTTGGAATTTACTGGGGTGTATTTTATCATCCACATACATGTTTACTCAATATGTAATATTAATTTCATCCAAATAAAATTATTTAAATCCAATTTTACCCTTCAGAGAGTTTTTAGTAAAAGATATGAAAGGAATCTTTTGTCATTTTTTGTACGAGGTACTTTTTGACTTTTCCAGCCAAAGTACGAGTAGATTGTTTTTTTAAAATATATGGCATGAATGGATTTTTAAAACATTATTTCAAATAAGATTCCTTTACAAGTTTCCAAGTTTATTTTTAATCAACTTGTTTTAGTTTAAAATTGTATGACATGTTAAGAAAGGAAAAATGTTTTTGAAGTAGAAAGGAAATTTTCCTCAAGAATGGAGTTCAAGTGTTTTTTCAAAATTATTTTCCATCTAAGATAATATAGGGTTGTGTTTCTATCCCTATTTTTTCATTTATTTGATAATTTTATGATGGGATTAATTTTATGATGTCCTTTTATCTTATATGGATTATGTTATGATGGCATGATGTTTAAGATTCCCATTTTTATTACATGGGTTATGATATGATGTATGGTTTATGATTTTGTGGCACACATAAGAATGTAATCATTATGAGATGGGTGGGACCTATATCTCCTTCCACTTCATTGGCTAAAGATTTTATATGTCATGATATAGACACGACTAGAATGACAGGTTAAACCGGTTCAGTGAAACCGGACAGAAACGAGGAATGAACTCGGTTCAGAAATGGACTTTGTCCACTAAGATAGTCTTGGAAATGAGTCTTAACTAATATGAAATGATTCTATATTATTATGTGTGTATTCCACAGAGTTTCATGTTTTATGTTATACTTATTGGGATTACGTTTCACTACTATGATTTATCCCATGTTATGAAATTATGATCTCTTTTGCAGGTTAAGATTTCAAAAATGTTATGTTTTTATGAATATGTTGTGATTGATATTTCTTTTCTTTACCCTTACTAAGAATTTGAGCTCACCCATTTTTATGTTTTCTTTCCCCGGGACAGGAAGAAGGATATTAAGTAAGATATTCCATAAGTGACTATTGATATGATCAAATAAATGGGATATAATGTAGATGCTTTATGAACCAGTTGTTTATGATTCCCAGTTTCTAAAGACACTATACCTATACAGCCCTTTCATGGTTTTGTTATATGTGGTAATAAGCGTGCTTCAATTCTGAAGTAATAATAATGTATGTATTGTATGGGTGATTATAGTTGCTATCAGAGGAAAGGTATAGTCAACCTTTGGAAACTAGGATGTGAAATCATTATTAAGAATCTTAAGGATAAGTCTAAGAATAGAACACAATCTTAGTGTTTTAGAAATGGCCATGACCAACCTATGATAAGACCTTAAGTGTGAAATTTTATTCTTGATTATGTGGTTTTCCTATTATAATTAGTGTTGCTCACACTATTTTTTTGGTTTTAGTCAATGGATGGAACCCGAAGGAACCGTGTTAATGCGGAATGAGATAGGCAATGCAATGATTCTCCCCCTGAGCAACAAAACATTATTGGAGCTGGAATGAAAAATCTTGTAGCCAGGCTCACATAAATTTCTCAAGATATGAATCATGCAGGACTTCCAACTGAGAAAAGGAAGGAGAAACATTCTGTTGAATCCTTCATGAGAAAACTTCCACCTTCATTCAGCGGGTCTACTGAACCATTAGTTTCTAAACAATGGATCAGTACTACTGAAAAGATAGTTTTCAGTTCTTCATTGTTCTGAACATGATAAATTCATCTTAGCAGTGTATCGTTTGGAAGGTGATGCTGATCAATGGTATAATCTTATCAAGAATATGAGGCCAAGAGATGAAATTGATTCCATGGAATGGGATGAGTTCAAGAACTTATTTTTCAATAAGTACTTCCCTCGCATTCTACAAAGAAAGGTGGAGAAGGAGTTTCTTGAAATAAAGCAAAAGGATGATGAATATTTTGGTACCTATGAAGCAAATTTAGCAAGACTTGCAAGGTACGCGTCTAGTATTATTATCCAACCCGAGAGTAAGATCGATCGATTCTTTAGTGGCTTAAAACCATGTCTTCGAAGGGTGTTAGCCACAAGTGACTTCAATAGCTACGAGGAAATGGTTTGATGTGCTCTAAAAGTTGAGATGGAGATTGGAGTAACCCATCAGTCATAAGGGATTGATAAGAAGAGGAAAATGGAATTCATAGGAAAATATAAAGAGAACACTGAAAGGAAGATGAGTTTTCCCTTATGCTCAAAGTGTGGAAAGAAACATGGAGAGAGTTGTCTTAAAGGGATAAGTAAATGTTTCAAATGTGGAAAGGAAGGTCATCGGGCATTTGAATGCCGCAATGAGGGGAAGAAGATGTCTAATGATGCGAACAATGAAAAGGCTACAAAGAGTGCACCTCCTATACTTCAATGTTACATGTGCAAGGAAATGGGGAATTATGCCAATCAATGCCCTAATCCAATGGTTGTTGATGATGATCAATGTCAACAAACTCTTAAGGCTAAAGACAATGGAAAGTCACATGAATTTTCTATCAGCTATGTGGAGTTTAATAACGAAGTGGTGAAAGGTACACTTACCATCCACTCTAAAATAGAAAATGTTTTTTTTGATTCTGGATCCACCAACTCTTTTATATGTGATGAATTTTCTAAGGGTATCACCGTATTACCTCAACAATTAGATGTTGAGTTAGCTGTGACAACCACTAATGGCACAACAGTCGCATCAAAATTTTATAATTCTTCTTCAATTGAAGTTTGTGGGAAAGTGATTCCTGCAAATCTTGTGATCCTCCCTATATTGGAATTTGATGTGATTCTTGGCATGGATTGGCTTTATCTATATGGAGCTCATATGAATTTCCAAATAAGGGAAGCCATATTTCATATTCCAGATCAATATTTGATCGTCTATCGATGCAAGGATGAACATAAACTTCCTGTGGAAATTTCTTCCATCATATGGGTCTTGATTCCACTAAATAAAGGTTATTTATATCAAATGGTTGGTGATAAACTCACGATTAAGAATATTTCCATTGTATGGGAGTTTGACGATTTCTTTCCGTAGGAATTGCCGGGAATTCCACCAAGTCATGAAGTTGAGTTTTCAATAGAACTCGTACCTGGTGCTTTGCCTATTTCAAATACACCATATAGAATGGACCCAATTGAGTTGTAGGAATTGAAGAAGAAACTCCAAGAGAATCTTGATAAGTGATTCATATTCCCTAGTGCGTCACCTTGGGGAGAACCTGTTCTGTTTGTTAAGAAGAAAGATGGATCAATGATACTCTGCATAGATTATAGAGAACTTAATAGGATCACTATAAAGAACAAATATCCTCTCCTGCGCATTGATGAATTATTTGACTGACTACGCAGAGCTCAATACTTTTCCAAGATTGATCTTCGTTCAGAGTATAATCAATTATGGGTCAAAAGGGAGGATATACTAAAGATGACTTTCTGTATAAGGTATGGACACTATGAATTTATAGTGATTCCATTTGGTCTTACTAATTCCTCTGCTATCTTCATGGATCTGATGAATAGTGTCTTTAGAGACTATCTTGATCAGTTTGTGGTAGTCTTTATAGATGATATTCTTGTATATTCAAAGAGAAAGGAAGAACATGAAGATCACTTAAGAATTATATTGAAGACCCTGAGAAAGGATAAGCTTTATGCCAAATTTACCAAGTGTGAATTTTGGCTTAAAAAAGTTTCATTTTTGGGACACATAATCTCAAAAGTGGGGATATCTGTGGATCTAGCAAAAACAGAGGTTATCGAAAGATTGTTGATAACAACAACAGTAACTGAGATCCGAAGTTTTCATGGTTTGGCTAGATATTATTGACGTTTTGTGAAAGATTTTTCATGATTATCTAATCCACTGTAAAGACCGTAAAATTCAAGGGAAATTTTTTTCTTAATTTTCTTTGGATTTTTTTACAAGAGCGCGGTTTCAGACGGCACCTGATTCCGAGGCCCGGAGTGCCCGGAATTAATTTCCGAAGTTTGGCTCGGGTACGTTCAGTGAACGAACGAGCGGGAATTCCTAACTTTTGATCCGGTGCTCGGAATTGAAATCTGAGGGCACCGATGAACTCGCAGTGCCGATATTCGCTTAAAGAGACCCTTTCGGGAGTTGCGTATGTTGCGGGTTGAAAGTTAGTTTTGGGGATTAAAAGATAAGTAAAATAAAATTGTGTGTGAATTTTATTTTATTCTAGGTGGTTAGACTCTCTCATGGGAAGTTGTTGGTGGGGCCCGCAACCACCCAACTTCCCATGTGTGGTTATGAGGGAGGTGGGGCCCACACGAACCCCCCACCTTTTCAAATTCCCTAACCCCTCTAAACCCCCTCTTTAATTTGTGACTCTCCCCTACATTAAAACTTGCCAACTTATCTTTCCATTTAATTTCTTGACAACTCAAGATTTTAATTAATGTAATAAATTCAACTTTTGAATTTTTGAAAGGTGGGCAAAGTGAAAATAAAATAAGGGTAGCTTATTTTATTTTGGGGGTTGCTGTGTTGTGTGGAGATTTGAGAGAGGAAGAGTTCTACACTTTGAAGAACTTCTTTTTCCTCCTTGAAGAACGCGAAGAACCTTCGAACATCGACGAAGAACGCCACGTACTCGGGAATCGTCTTTCGCGACGCCATACCCGCGACACCGACGACGTCTTCTTCCGCGTCATCTTTTCCCGCGACGAAATCGTCGTCAAAGAACTTCGAATCCTCGCTTCACGACATCGACGTCCTTCTTCCGTGACGCCGACCACCGCGACGCGTCTTCCGCGGGTCGTTGACGATCTTCGTTCTTGAAACCAGAGGTAGGGGATGATCTTTATTGATTATTTTTATTCCTTTCTTGAATCGTGGATTTTAGCATGACTTAACGTGTGACTTATTTTATTTAAGTTCCGTTTTTATTTCTTTAACGTGAGGGGGACCGGACCGCACGAACACGGCCGAATCCCCCTCCATCGTTCATGTTGTTCATGCTGGAGGAAACAAGTAACGTGGTGCCGTCGCACCACGCGGATGAACGTTCAGATATTTTCCGCAACGCCGTCGCGCTTCGCCGAGGAGAGATTTCAAGAACGCGATGCCGTCGCGCCGCGTTGGGAGGATTCTTGGCACGGAGAAAGGGGCGCGGTGCCGTCGCACCGCGCCGGACGACGAACACCGCGGCCGGTTCCGGGCCGCGGTGAGACGAGGAGACCGCGGCCGGTTCCGGGCCGCGGCGGAAGGAAAGACCGGCGGCCGTGCCGCCGGCGTCGGAAATCAAGGGCGGGACCGGAATTTCCCGGTCCCGTTAGTAAAAACCGGCCGGCCAGCGGGCCGGCCGGATATCATAAAAACCGGGGGTTTAAACCCCCGGCCGGCTCTTCAAACCCCCCTCTTAAAGAGGGGGGCGGTTCATTTAAAGAGGGGGGGGCAACAGCCCCCCGGTTTTATCAAGCCGGCCCCCATTTGCGGGGGCCGTTTTTGTCAAAGGCACGGCCTTGAGCCGTGCCGCTTGAAGAAAAAACGCGGGGCTATGCCCCGCGTGCCAATCACGTGCGGCGCCCAGCGCCGCCGCCGCGGCCCGCCGCCGCCGCCACCGCGGCCCGCCGCCGCCGCCGCCGCGGCCCGCCGCCGCCGCCGTCCGCCGCCGTCCGCCGCCGCCGTCCGCCGCCACCGGCCGCCGCGCCGTCCAGAGGGGGGGGGTCGGGCCGGGTCGGCCCGGACCCGGACCCCCCGTTTCGGACCAGATTAGGTTTTTGGCTCATAACTTGAGCCTCGGACCTCCGAATGACGAACCGTCTGCGGCAACGCGATCCTTGGATCGAGACGATCATTTCGGTATATCGCACTCAAGGTTTCGGGTTACTTTGAGTTCGGCCGGGTTGGTTCATTCACGAAACCAACCGGGCCTTCGGAGCGAAAACGCTCATATCTTGAGCTACGGACGTCCGATTGACGTGCCGTCAGTCGCGTAGTGTTCCTCTTAGTGAGACGGATCTTTTGGCATACTCCGCCCGAGGTTTGGACGCAGGTGGAGTACGGTCGGGTTGGTTTTGCCTTAAAAACCAACCGGGCCCCGGAGACGAAAATGCCATTATCTCTCAGACCGGGCGTCCGATCGACGCGCCGTCTGTTGCGTTGAGTTCCTTTTGACGATACGGAACTTTTGGATACATCAACTTCGGTCTTCGTGACAGTTGATGTATCAGCCTCTCGGCTCGTGGAGCGGATCCTCCGTACGAGCTTGCTGTGTGCGGGAACCCTAGTGCTGGCTGCGACTGTTTTACTGCTACGACTGCTACTGTGACTGCGACGACGACAGTACAGAGATCCTGTGTGGATTCGACGACGACAGTACAGAGATCCTGTGTGGATTCGACGACGACGACTACAGCACTCAGCGATCCTACATGGATCAGTGCTACAGGTTCTGTGTGAGCCCGATCCTGTGTGGGTCCTTGCGCTCAGCGGTTCTGTGTGAGCCAGCGCCTACAGGTTCTGTGTGAGCCCGATCCTGTGTGGGTCTTGCGGGGGTTAGTTACCTATCGATCCTTCGTGGGTCCGACGACTTAGATGGATCAGTGATCATCTTTATCGTCCCTGAAGAAGTATACCTGTGTGAGCTGAATCCTGTTACTTTCCTTTGTGGAATACGTATACTTTCCTGCGTGGACTGAGTTATACTTGGGCTCGGAGGTTGGAGCGTATTTGAATTGATGACTTAGGTATATGTATGGGCATATACCTAAGCAGTGTTGGTTGTTACTTCGTGATTGTACTTTGCTTCGTGGTTTATCCTTTGTGAATTTTGAGAGACCTTCAGGGGTCTCGGGGACCCTACTGAGTAGCTTATACTCACCCCTGCACGGGCTTCGCCCGCACTACGTTGTGTTGGTTGCAGACGACGGACAGCGTTGACCTTAGCTGAGGTTTGCGGAGCGGGACGGTACCCGGAGGTGGACCACTGGGCGGGACGAGCACGGAGCGGACGGTGGGACCCGTGGAGCAGAGGAGCTATCTGTACCCACCCTTCAGGTGGGATTTTCCAGTGGACAGCACGGAGTAGCGGCCTTTACTTTTCAGTTGCTGTTTTTCCCTTTTCGAGTTGTACTTTACTTTCAGTTTGGGTTTGTATTCTGGCCCATTTACTTTTCCGCACTTCAGTTGTACTCTGCTTGCTTAGTGTTTACTTTCCGCTTGTTTACTCTGTGGTGTGTGTTTACTTTTCAAAGGCAATGCCTTCCCAATTTGCTGGGATCTACGCCTTGGTGCTAGTCGCCAGCCCCTGGCCTATGGAAGGCGGGCTTGGGGTAGTCACGGCACGGACCCCGAGGGCGGGTCGTGACAAATTGGTATCAGAGGAGTTCGGTTCTACCGCGAACTCTGATCTTTTCTATGTGAAGCAATAATGTTTAGCGTATTGAGTGTGGTTATCAGTCCAGGGAGTCCAGTGTTGGTGCGGCGGCCGACGTATCCATACACCAGGACCCTGACTTCTGATTTCCGACTTAATGCACGGAAACATTGATTGCGTGTGTGTTTCAAAGTTTTCTTTGTGATTACTTGTGTCAGCTCACCGGGTATACTGATCTGCTTAATGAAAGTCTCAAGTTTTCTTTGTGATTACTTAATTCAGCTCACCAGGTATACTGTTCTGACTATGGCACTCTTGATCTCCTTTTCAGGATGGCCCCACGACGACAGCCAGCTAGGGTTCCGATGGTCGAGCGAGACGACAGCCCACCGAGCGACGAGGCCTCGGTGCAGGGCCCTTTTCCAGTAGTGGCACCGGCGGTAGCTTTACCCGCCGAGCCCCCGATGCTTCCAGCAGCAGCCGCTGACGATGCACGTCGCCTCAGCGCACTGCATGAGTTTCAGCGACAGCGACCGCCCAGGTTTCGCGGGGAGACGGATCCCCAGGCAGCAGAGGACTGGCTGGAGGCAGTGGTTCGAGTGTTTAGGCTAGTGAGGACACCAGCAGACCTCATGGTGATCCTCGCTGCGAGCCTACTACACGCAGCAGCAGGACGATGGTGGAGCCTGATGCTCCAGGTGCACGATGAGGCATCTCTACTCTGGACGGACTTCGAGAGCCTCTTCCGCTCTGAGTTCGTCCCGGCCACCCTTCGAGCGGTGCGTATCCAGGAGCTTCTACAGCTGCGGCAGGGCAGCATGACGGTCGCCCAGTACTCGGCGAGATTTACCGATCTCTCGCGCTACTCGACCGACATGGTACGGGACCCATTCTTCCGGGCCCGGACCTTCGAGCAGGGTTTGAGACACGAGATCAGGGCATCGCTGATCTCCCTCAGCATACCGACTCAGACAGGAGTACTGGAGCGGGCTCTTCTGATCGAGAGCTTCCTTGCTGAGTCTACACCAGCACAGCGACCCACCGCAGGGCGGCACGTGGCAGAGTCATCTGCAGCAGGCAGTCGACGGATGACTCAGGGGTCCAGACAGACCAGACCTTCAGGCAGACGATCTCAGGGCACTGGCTCAGCAGTGCGGGGCACACAGCGCGGAGCCAGTCTTCCGAGAGGCAGGCAGTGCTACTCGTGCGGCGGACAGGGCCACATGGCTCGTGACTGCCCGACCCGCCGTGCCGAGGAGCAGCAGTCAGTAGATGGACCACCGAGGCAGAGGCAGAGGGTCGACCGTGGCGGTCCGCAGGGAGGAGGCGGACGAGGCAGAGGAGCTGGACGAGCAGCTGGTGGTGGCCGACGCTTTGAGGCTTTACCACCACCACCACCAGGAGGTCCACCCCGACCACAGGGAGCTGGCGGGCAGCGACAGGCACAGCTCCAGGCAGCAGAGGCCTACGACCACGGCGCACCCGAGATGATTCGAGGTACTATCTGTGTCTATTCCACCCTTGCTGCAGTTCTTATAGACACAGGAGCGAGTCATTCTTTCATAGCCGCTGCCCTTGTTCGGAGCTCGGAGATTCCGACAGAGCCGTTGGCTCGATCCTTACGGCTAGAGACTCCTACGGGAGCAGACTCGACGATCACGCACTGGTGCCGGCAGTGTGAGCTTACTCTAGGAGGCGAGAGCTTCGGCTGGGATCTTCTTGTAGCAGCGTCGAGGCCTTACGACGTCATCTTGGGCATGGATTGGCTGTCCACGGTCCATGCACAGATTGACTGTTTTAGGCGCAAGGTGCGATGTGTACGCACCGACGGGAGCAGGTTCACCTTCACCGGCGAGAAGGAAGCCTTAGCAGCACAGGATGGACTTCCGCGGAGGAGAGGACAGCCCATCACTCATCAGTTGGCTAGCCTTATCCTTGGAGCAGTTGACGTGCGGAGTCCTGGTTTTCCTGCAGTGGTGGATCAGTATGCGGACGTTTTTCCCGACGATGTTCCAGGGCTACCTCCTCGCAGAGAGGTAGACTTTTATATTGACTTGTACCCCGGGACAGCCCCGATATCCACTCCAGCATATCGGATGGCCCCCGCCGAGCTTCGAGAGCTACGGGTACAGTTGGAGGACTTGCAGGGCAAGGGATTCATCCGACCCAGTGTTTCACCCTGGGCTTCCCCGATATTGTTCGCCAAGAAGGCGGACGGAAGCTTGCGACTTTGTGTTGACTATCGTCGCCTGAACCAGGTGACAGTGAGGAACAAGTATCCGCTACCGAGGATTGATGACCTCTTTGATCAGCTCAAGGGAGCACGGTGGTTCTCGAAGATAGACCTCAGGTCAGGCTATCATCAGCTCAGAGTCAGAGACGAGGATGTGCAGAAAACGGCCTTCAGATGTCGGTATGGCCACTATGAGTTCTTGGTTATGCCTTTCGGTGTAACCAATGCTCCAGCAGTGTTCATGGCTCTCATGAACAGGATCTTTCAGCCATACCTCGATCGGTTTGTCGTGGTCTTCATCGACGACATTCTGATTTACTCTACGACAGAGGAGGAGCACGCCTATCACTTGCGAGTTGTTCTTGACACACTCCGAGAGCACCAGCTTTATGGTAAGCTCTCGAAGTGCCAGTTCTGGATACGTGAGGTCCACTTTTTGGGACACGTTATCTCTGAGGCGGGAGTTGCAGTGGATCCCGCGAAGATTGAGGCTGTGTTAGCATGGGAGCCACCCAGGAGCGTGACTGAGGTTCGGAGTTTCTTGGGACTAGCTGGATACTATCGGAGATTTGTGCCGAACTTCTCCAGAGTTGCGGCATCACTCACAGCGTTGACGAAGAAGGGGAAACCCTTCGTGTGGTCAGACAGTTGTCAGCAGAGCTTCGAGGAGCTGAGGCAGAGATTGACTAGCGCACCTATCTTGAGGTTGCCTGAGGAGGGAGTAGGGTACGTAGTCTACTGCGATGCATCAGGGACCGGACTCGGATGTGTTCTGATGCAGGAGCGGGCCGTGATCGCCTATGGATCACGTCAGTTGAGGCCGCATGAGCAGAACTACGCTACCCATGACCTAGAGTTAGCAGCAGTGGTCTTCGCTCTGAAGACATGGCGACACTATCTGATGGGCGAGCGCTTTACGGTCTTTTCCGATCATCAGAGTCTCAGGTATATCTTCTCGCAGAAGGACCTGAACCTGAGACAGCGACGATGGCTCGAGTTCCTCCAGGACTATGACTTTGAGATAGTCTATACTCCTGGGAAGGGGAACGTAGTAGCTGATGCCCTCAGCAGGAGGACAGGCATTCAACTACTTGAGGAGGCGACGGAGCAGCTAGCCTCTTTGCAGATATCCTTCGTGGATAGAGATGGAGCAGCCTTTCTACAGTCTCTCACAGTCACTCCTCCACTACTGCAGCGAGTCAGGGAGGCACAGCATGGGGACGCTGACTGTGAGACACGGCGTGCACAGATATCCTCGGGACAGACACCTGATGGTTTCTCCCTTGGAGCAGAGCACGACATCCTTTTTAGAGGACGTACCATGGTACCAGTCGCTTTGCGAGAGGAAGTGTTGAGGGAGTTTCACACTTCACCTTTAGCGGTACATCCTGGAGTGGCGAAGATGTACCAGGACCTCAGACGACAGCATTGGTGGCCGGGCATGAAGAAGGCTGTAGCAGAGTTCGTTTCTCGATGCCTTACCTGTCAGCAGGTGAAGGCAGAGCACCAGGTACCAGCAGGCTTGGTACAGCCCTTGGAGGTTCCGGAGTGGAAGTGGGACGGCATATCTATGGACTTCGTGACTGGACTTCCACACACTTCCAGAGGTCACGACTCCATCTGGGTGATTGTTGACCGACTCACCAAGTCGGCACACTTCTTACCCATCAGAGAGCAGGGCTCGGTGGAGAGCTTGGGACGTCTCTACGTTCAGGAGATTGTGCGGCTCCACGGCGTGCCATCATCTATCGTTTCCGATCGTGATGCCCGCTTTACTTCCCGGCTTTGGAAGGGGTTGCAGGAGGCGTTCGGGACGCAGCTACGTCTTAGCACAGCTTTTCACCCTCAGACGGATGGTCAGACGGAGAGGACCATTCAGACTCTCGAGGACATGCTCCGTGCATGTGTCCTTGACTTTGGTCATAGCTGGGAGGACCACCTACCTTTGGTGGAATTCGCATACAACAACAGCTACCACTCCACCATCGGGATGGCACCGTACGAGGCGTTGTACGGCCGACCATGTAGATCTCCTTTGTGCTGGACAGACCCAGGGGAGTCAGCACTAGTGGGACCGGAGATGGTCCAGGCCACGACAGAGAAGGTCCAGGTCATCCAGGAGCGGATGAGGACAGCTCAGAGCCGGCAGAAGTCATATGCTGACAGGAGGCGGAGACCACTAGAGTTCGAGGATGGCGACCACGTCTTCTTGCGGGTCTCACCTCGACGTGGTATTCGGAGATTTGGCCGAGGCGGCAAGTTATCTCCGCGCTTCATCGGACCTTTTCAGATTCTCAGCAGGATTGGCGAGGTGGCTTATCGCCTGGCTCTACCACCTCAGTTGCACCGGGTGCACGACGTCTTTCACGTATCCCAGCTGAGAAGATACGTGCACGACCCGACGCACATCATTGACCATGGGGAGCTTGACGTTGACGATGGGGCGACTTTTACGGAGGTCCCGGTGGAGATAGAGGATCGACAGGAGCGGGTCCTACGTGGGCGATCGATTCCTCTTGTGCGCATCAGATGGCAGCACGGGAATCTCCAGGAGAGCACTTGGGAGCGGGAGGCTCAGATGCGTGCTCAGTACCCTCATTTGTTCCCCTAGTTTTTGTTGTATCTTTACGGGGACGTAAAGCCCTGAGGTGGGAGTAATGTAAAGACCGTAAAATTCAAGGGAAATTTTTTTCTTAATTTTCTTTGGATTTTTTTACAAGAGCGCGGTTTCAGACGGCACCTGATTCCGAGGCCCGGAGTGCCCGGAATTAATTTCCGAAGTTTGGCTCGGGTACGTTCAGTGAACGAACGAGCGGGAATTCCTAACTTTTGATCCGGTGCTCGGAATTGAAATCCGAGGGCACCGATGAACTCGCAGTGCCGATATTCGCTTAAAGAGACCCTTTCGGGAGTTGCGTATGTTGCGGGTTGAAAGTTAGTTTTGGGGATTAAAAGATAAGTAAAATAAAATTGTGTGTGAATTTTATTTTATTCTAGGTGGTTAGACTCTCTCATGGGAAGTTGTTGGTGGGGCCCGCAACCACCCAACTTCCCATGTGTGGTTATGAGGGAGGTGGGGCCCACACGAACCCCCCACCTTTTCAAATTCCCTAACCCCTCTAAACCCCCTCTTTAATTTGTGACTCTCCCCTACATTAAAACTTGCCAACTTATCTTTCCATTTAATTTCTTGACAACTCAAGATTTTAATTAATGTAATAAATTCAACTTTTGAATTTTTGAAAGGTGGGCAAAGTGAAAATAAAATAAGGGTAGCTTATTTTATTTTGGGGGTTGCTGTGTTGTGTGGAGATTTGAGAGAGGAAGAGTTCTACACTTTGAAGAACTTCTTTTTCCTCCTTGAAGAACGCGAAGAACCTTCGAACATCGACGAAGAACGCCACGTACTCGGGAATCGTCTTTCGCGACGCCATACCCGCGACACCGACGACGTCTTCTTCCGCGTCATCTTTTCCCGCGACGAAATCGTCGTCAAAGAACTTCGAATCCTCGCTTCACGACATCGACGTCCTTCTTCCGTGACGCCGACCACCGCGACGCGTCTTCCGCGGGTCGTTGACGATCTTCGTTCTTGAAACCAGAGGTAGGGGATGATCTTTATTGATTATTTTTATTCCTTTCTTGAATCGTGGATTTTAGCATGACTTAACGTGTGACTTATTTTATTTAAGTTCCGTTTTTATTTCTTTAACGTGAGGGGGACCGGACCGCACGAACACGGCCGAATCCCCCTCCATCGTTCATGTTGTTCATGCTGGAGGAAACAAGTAACGTGGTGCCGTCGCACCACGCGGATGAACGTTCAGATATTTTCCGCAACGCCGTCGCGCTTCGCCGAGGAGAGATTTCAAGAACGCGACGCCGTCGCGCCGCGTTGGGAGGATTCTTGGCACGGAGAAAGGGGCGCGGTGCCGTCGCACCGCGCCGGACGACGAACACCGCGGCCGGTTCCGGGCCGCGGTGAGACGAGGAGACCGCGGCCGGTTCCGGGCCGCGGCGGAAGGAAAGACCGGCGGCCGTGCCGCCGGCGTCGGAAATCAAGGGCGGGACCGGAATTTCCCGGTCCCGTTAGTAAAAACCGGCCGGCCAGCGGGCCGGCCGGATATCATAAAAACCGGGGGTTTAAACCCCCGGCCGGCTCTTCAAACCCCCCTCTTAAAGAGGGGGGCGGTTCATTTAAAGAGGGGGGGGCAACAGCCCCCCGGTTTTATCAAGCCGGCCCCCATTTGCGGGGGCCGTTTTTGTCAAAGGCACGGCCTTGAGCCGTGCCGCTTGAAGAAAAAACGCGGGGCTATGCCCCGCGTGCCAATCACGTGCGGCGCCCAGCGCCGCCGCCGCGGCCCGCCGCCGCCGCCGCCGCCACGCGGTCCGCCAGCCGCCGCCGCCACGCGGCCCGCCGCCGCCGCCACGCGGCCAGCCGCCGCCGCCGCCACGCGGCCAGCCGCCGCCGCCGTCCGCCGCCGTCCGCCGCCGCCGTCCGCCGCCACCGGCCGCCGCGCCGTCCAGAGGGGGGGGGGGGGTCGGGCCGGGTCGGCCCGGACCCGGACCCCCCGTTTCGGACCAGATTAGGTTTTTGGCTCATAACTTGAGCCTCGGACCTCCGAATGACGAACCGTCTGCGGCAACGCGATCCTTGGATCGAGACGATCATTTCGGTATATCGCACTCAAGGTTTCGGGTTACTTTGAGTTCGGCCGGGTTGGTTCATTCACGAAACCAACCGGGCCTTCGGAGCGAAAACGCTCATATCTTGAGCTACGGACGTCCGATTGACGTGCCGTCAGTCGCGTAGTGTTCCTCTTAGTGAGACGGATCTTTTGGCATACTCCGCCCGAGGTTTGGACGCAGGTGGAGTACGGTCGGGTTGGTTTTGCCTTAAAAACCAACCGGGCCCCGGAGACGAAAATGCCATTATCTCTCAGACCGGGCGTCCGATCGACGCGCCGTCTGTTGCGTTGAGTTCCTTTTGACGATACGGAACTTTTGGATACATCAACTTCGGTCTTCGTGACAGTTGATGTATCAGCCTCTCGGCTCGTGGAGCGGATCCTCCGTACGAGCTTGCTGTGTGCGGGAACCCTAGTGCTGGCTGCGACTGTTCTACTGCTACGACTGCTACTGTGACTGCGACGACGACAGTACAGAGATCCTGTGTGGATTCGACGACGACAGTACAGAGATCCTGTGTGGATTCGACGACGACGACTACAGCACTCAGCGATCCTACATGGATCAGTGCTACAGGTTCTGTGTGAGCCCGATCCTGTGTGGGTCCTTGCGCTCAGCGGTTCTGTGTGAGCCAGCGCCTACAGGTTCTGTGTGAGCCCGATCCTGTGTGGGTCTTGCGGGGGTTAGTTACCTATCGATCCTTCGTGGGTCCGACGACTTAGATGGATCAGTGATCATCTTTATCGTCCCTGAAGAAGTATACCTGTGTGAGCTGAATCCTGTTACTTTCCTTTGTGGAATACGTATACTTTCCTGCGTGGACTGAGTTATACTTGGGCTCGGAGGTTGGAGCGTATTTGAATTGATGACTTAGGTATATGTATGGGCATATACCTAAGCAGTGTTGGTTGTTACTTCGTGATTGTACTTTGCTTCGTGGTTTATCCTTTGTGAATTTTGAGAGACCTTCAGGGGTCTCGGGGACCCTACTGAGTAGCTTATACTCACCCCTGCACGGGCTTCGCCCGCACTACGTTGTGTTGGTTGCAGACGACGGACAGCGTTGACCTTAGCTGAGGTTTGCGGAGCGGGACGGTACCCGGAGGTGGACCACTGGGCGGGACGAGCACGGAGCGGACGGTGGGACCCGTGGAGCAGAGGAGCTATCTGTACCCACCCTTCAGGTGGGATTTTCCAGTGGACAGCACGGAGTAGCGGCCTTTACTTTTCAGTTGCTGTTTTTCCCTTTTCGAGTTGTACTTTACTTTCAGTTTGGGTTTGTATTCTGGCCCATTTACTTTTCCGCACTTCAGTTGTACTCTGCTTGCTTAGTGTTTACTTTCCGCTTGTTTACTCTGTGGTGTGTGTTTACTTTTCAAAGGCAATGCCTTCCCAATTTGCTGGGATATACGCCTTGGTGCTAGTCGCCAGCCCCTGGCCTATGGAAGGCGGGCTTGGGGTAGTCACGGCACGGACCCCGAGGGCGGGTCGTGACATCCACTCACCAAGTTGACTTGGCAAGGAGTTAAGTTTGTTTGGACGGAAGAATGTGAAGAGAATATCAAGGATTTGAAAAGAAGTTTATCAAGTGCACCTGTGCTCACACTACCTTGTTGTAGAGAAAGGATTGTGATCTACAGTGATCCATCCAAGAAGGGATTGGGGTGTTTTCTCATGCAAAACGATATGGTGATAGCTTATGTGTCACGACAGTTGAAAATCCATGAGAAAAATTACCCAACTCATGATTTTGAGTTTGCTGCAGTAATCTTTGAATTAATGATTTGGAGGCCTTATCTTTATGGAGAAAGTAATGATATTTATACTGATCATAAAAGTTTAAATTATATTTTCACAAAAAAGGAGCTGAATATACGCTAAAGAAGATGGTTGGAGCTGATTAAGGATTGAGATTGCTCAATTCATTACCACCCTGGGAAAGCAAACAAGGTGGAAGATGCATTAAGTCGACAAGACCAAGCTAGCTTATCCATAATGAGGATCACAAAAGATCCAATATTTATGGATTTACAAAGGATGGATCTTGGAATTATAGTGGAAGGGGAAGATAGTATCATTCCCAAATGAATGTTCATCCATCTATACATGTGGAGATTAAAGAGGTGAAAAAAGAAGATGTATAGTTACAAAAGAAGGTGAGAAATATTTCTGAATTAAACCTTGATTGTGATGGGATAATAAAATTCAGGAATCGGGCTTCTGTACCTCCCATTACAGAATTAAAGAAGGAGCTGCTGGATGAGGCTCATAGTTCTTCATTCTCTATTCATCCTAGAAGCACAAAGATGTATAGGGACCTAAAAGAGTACTTCTGGTGGGATGGCATGAAAAGAGATGTGGCTGAATATGTCTCTCGATGCTTGGTTTGTCAGCAAGTTACAGCTAAGAGACAGAAGTCTAAGGGGATGTTACAAACATTACCCATACCCGAATGGAAATGGGAAAACATCACTATGGACTTTGTCACAGGACTTCCTAAAACATACAAAGGAAATAATTCTATATAGGTTATTGTTGATCATCTTACAAAGTCTGAACAATTCATTTATATTAGGGAGGATTTCTCTCTCAATCCACTTTCCAAGATATATGTAAAGGATGTGGTAAGAATGCATGGAGTACCACTTTCGATTATATCTGATCAGGATATGAGGTTTACCTCAAAGTTCTGGCGAAGTCTTCAGCATACTCTGGATACAGAGTTGAGTTTCAGCACTGCTTGTCATCCTCAGACAGACGGTCAGTCTGAGAGGACAACTCAAACTCAAGAAGATATGTTGAGAGCTTGATCAATGGATTTAAAATGTGTTTGGTATCAACACCTAACTTTGGTGGAATTTTCATATAATAACAGATATCAATCCAGTATTCAGATGGGTCCTTATGAAGCTCTCTATGGAAAGAAATGCAGGACTCCAACTTGTTGGGATGAAGTTGGGGAAAGAAAGCTATTAAGACCTTATCTTGTTGATGAGATGGTAGAAAATGTCAGATCTATTCAACAACACATAAGACCAACTCAGAGTCGACAAAAAAGTTATGCCGAAAACCGAAGAAAAGACTTAGAGTTTGAAGTGGGTGATAAAGTGTTTTTACGAATATCTCCTGGGAAGAGAGTAATGAGATTTGGAAAGAAGGGAAAGCTAAGCCCTAGGTATATCGGTCCTTTAGAAATACTAGATCGTGTTGGGAAGGTAGCTTACCGATTGTCGCTTCCACCGAATCTCTCTCACATTCACGCTGTGTTCCATGTGTCTCTCCTGAGAATGTACATACCTAATCCTTCACATGTACTCAGCTCAGAAGTTGTACCGCTGGAACAAGATCTTTCTTATAAAGAACAACCGATAGAGATTATCGATCGTAGTGAAAAATTCCTAAGGAACAAGACCACTCGCTTGGTGAAAGTTTTATGGAGGAACCACCAATTAGAAGAAGCTACATGCGAGCTTGAGGATATGATAAGGGAGAGGTATCCTCATCATTTTTTTACAAGTGATGAATTTCGAGGGCGAAATTCATTTTAAGGGGGGTAGAATGTAACACCCGAGACTCTTATAAGAAATATTTTGTTTTTATTTTATATAAATCATCAAAGAAATATTTCACTACACACAAAACTATCTTGGCTTGCTTTACACGCAATCGTGACCTTCCTTGATAGCTTGCAACATATGCAATACCGAGTTTCACTAAACAACGACATGCTATTAAAAAATTATTAAAACTAGCCGTTAAGAATAGTAATAACCACTTTTTGAAATTTTGTAAAGTTTATTTTTCAAAATGGACTTCATTTTTGGATTCAGAATATCGAAATTATCCTAGGGTGAAATTTTGGTATTTTTCTCGAAACTGTCAATTTTTGATGAATAGTGAAAATACTGGGTTAATATTTAAAAACCGATTTTTTATATGAATAATTATTTATTTTATTTAAATTTATTTTATGTAAAAAATCATACATAATGCCTATATATGTTCAATGTAATTCATTGGAGTAATTTTATAATAATTTTAGATATATAATAATTTTATTGAACGTTTCACCGTCTTTTACCCACCTCCTAGGAGAATTTTCAAATTTACATAAAACATAATTTTACCGCTTCTGTGATTGGAATTTTAAAAACGTGAGAGACATGGTTGATGTAAATAAGTATAATGTGGTTCAATGAGATGAAAATAATTTTTGGTGAATAGTAATTTTTTTCTTTTTTTTACCACGGTTAAAAGTATATAGGGTAATTAAGGGTAAAAATGATATTATTATTACCCTAACACATGTTTTAATTATATTGGATAAGTTTAATTCGACCAAAAACAACCTTAGGAATAACATATGACCATTTAGGCCCGCTTGGATTAGATTAGATCATTTAATATTAATTTATTTAAAGAAGGGTTAAAATAGATAAAATCAATGTTTAATAAGTAAATAATTTTTAATATAGGGTTATACATAATTCAAATTCTACTATAGTTATTAATTAGAAATATATATAGATTTTCCACATAATTTTATTTTATTTGTAAATTTTAGACATTATATAATTTAATTTATTTATGACACAAAGATGATGCAGTAATTATCTTATTAATGAAATATTGACATAATTGATTTTATAAATACACAAATAAATGTAATTTGAGACTTTTTATGAATTCCAATAATTTTCTATGTTAGTATGACATGTTATTATAGATTTAATTTACTTTTTTGGAACTAATAATTTTGTTATGATTTTTAAAAAAATCAATCACTAAATAGTTTCAAAATTGACATAAAATAGTTTCAAAAACAAATATTATATTATTAATTGTTATTTTATTCATAAAAATATAAGGTTCAGCCAAATTACTTAGATAAGGTCATATATATTAATAATAAACAACTTGGGTTTCTTTATCCTTGTCATAGTAATTTTATTAACCTTATAGGTTATGAAAACAAAACGACATGGTAAATGTAAAATTATATAACTTAGAGTTAAATCTAAATGATAAGGTTAAAATAGTAAACTAAACTTGTCCAAATTCTATTGGATGAGAGGATTTCGACCCATCCCCACCTTAGCTTCAAAATAAATCAATTTGGATCTATTTTAAACCGAATATGGCTTTATAATAAAATAATATTTTTAGTTTTTCCAAAGGTGCCCCTCTCCTCCCTTATAAAAGGGAACCTCCTCACTCTCTTCCTCACACCCATTTGAGCCTTCACGCTCGGCCATAACCTTCCAATTTCTCCTCTACATTTCCCTAGAAACATCCTTGAGGTCCTGTTCTTCTTCAAAGACCAATTTTAGTGCCCTAAATGGAGGTCTCAAAGAAGCGTTTCAAAGAAGTGTAATGTCTGTTACCGATTCTTTCAGCTTTATTTCTTCTTCCACTTCTTCTTCTTTAGTTTTTTCATTATGAATTAATAACATAAGTATCACTCATATACTGATATGTTATTATAAGTATGAAACATCCCTATTTCACCATCTATCCACCCTACTGAAAATGAAATCACCGCGTGTGTGTGCGTACGGAATACCGTCTCCACGCCGTGGTGTAATCTATTTTCCACCACCAGCTTACTTGGATGGGTATAATGGTGTAAATAATTAATATATATGATTATTGTAAAGTGATATTGATTCTGAAATAGTATACATACACTCCAATACAATTTCACAATCATGGGAACGATATCATCGCTCGTGCGTACGTACGGAATACCGTCTCCACGATGTGATGCGACTCGTTCTACATGATTTTCATTGCATAATGATTTCATAAATGAATTGGGTGAATAAATATGATATATATTAAAATAATACCATTATGTAAATGAGTTGTCTATAAACTAAAAAGAATAATAATAATTTATTCAACAAAACACGCATAAGAACAAAAATTAATAAACACCCGAATAACAAGTAGCAATGAAATATTACTAATAATAAGATAGGAATATGACCATATATGATATCATAACAATGATTATGATTCGGGAATAAGTAAATGACATTATTAAAATCATTATACAGGAGGTTCAGACACTTATGAAGCAAATTAGACCTAAGGTAAGGGAAATATCACAATCTCATTTTTATCCGAGATTGTTTGTACTTTGGAATTTACTAGGGTGTATTTTATCATCCAAATCCTTGTTTCCTCAATATGTAATATCATTTCCATCCAAATAAAATTGTTTAAATCCAATTTTACCATTCGGTGAGTTTTTAGTAAACGATATGAAAGGAATCTTTTGTCGTTTTTCGTACGAGGTACTTTTTTACTTTTCCGGACAAAGTACGAGTAGATTGTTTTTTTAAATTATACGGCATGAATGGATTTTTAAAAGATTATTTCTAAGAAGCTTCCTTTAAAAGTTTTCATGTTTATTTTTAATCAACTTCTTTTAGTTTAAAATTTTATGACATGTTAAGAAAGGAAAAATGTTTTTGAAGTAGAAAGGATATTTTCCTCATGAATGGAGTTCAAGTGTTTTATCAAAATTATTTTCCATCTAAGATAATATAGGGATCTGTTTATATCCCTAATATTTTTACATTGATTTGATTATTTTATGATGGAATTATTTTTATGTTGTCTTTTTATATTATATGTATTATGTTATGATGGAATGATGTTTATGATTCGCATTTTTATTACATGGGTTATGTAATGATGTATGGTTTATGATTTTGTGGCACACATAAGAATGGTATAATTATGAGATGGGTGGGACCTGTATCTCCCTCCAATGAATTGGGTAAATATTTTATATCTCATGAGATAGACATGGATGGAATGGCAGGTTAAACCGGTTCAGTGAAACAGGATTGAAACGAGGAATGAACTCGGTTCGGAAATGGACTTTGTCCACTATGATAGTCTTAGCAATGAGTCTTAACTAATAAGAAATAATTATCTATGATTATGTGTGTATTCCACAAGGTTTCATGTTTTATGTTATGATTATTGGGATTACATTTCACTACTATGATTTATCCCATGTTATGAAATTATGATCTCTTTTGTAGGTTAAGATTTCCAAAATGTTATGTTCTTATTAATATGATGTGATTGATATTTCTTATGTTTACCCTTACTGAGCATTTGAGCTCACCCTTTTGTATTTTTTCTTTCCCCATGTCAGGAAGAATATTATTAAGTAAGATATTCCAAAAGGGACTATAGATATGATGAAATAAATCGGAGACAATGTAGATGCTTTATGAACCAGTTGTTTATGTTTCCCAGTTTCTAAAGACATTATACCTATACGGTCCTTTCCTGGTTTTGTTATATGTTGTAATAAGTGTGCTGCAATTATAAAGTAATAACAATGTATGTAAAGTATGGGTCGTTATATTTTAAACATTCAAAAATTTCATAAGGTCTGACTAGATCATTCATTTTTTATATCATAGCGGTCAGTTTCTCCCAACAACAATCACAAGCTAGATACCCCTCCTCCCTACACCAAAATCATTTTCTCATTTTCTTGATGAATGTTCTGGTGTGATTCTGCCCAAACTATTTAAAAGAGAGATGTTGAAATTTATTTCCAACAATATATTTATCTATTTCACCACAATAATTAAACTTCACATAAGACATCTTATCCCCATGGGACCTTTTCAATTCACAAATCTATATTTCGTCCTTGCATGAACCTTAAAAACTTTAGTTATAATATTAAATTCTTGGAATGGATAAGGTATTTCATAAACTCATCTTCAGTCCACCAAAGAAGCAATTAAATTTACATTCATGGCTAATGAGAAATCCTTATATGTATCATTAAAGTGTTTTCATGATTTCCTCATATAACCTGATATTTTTTTTTCTTTCTTGGGGTTATGTGAAGTACCTCTACTTTTTAAGTCAGATAGTGCGAGGAAAGTATTTATCAAATAATATTTTATGGAATTCATTCCATTCTAGCACTTCGATATACACCTTGGCCTTCATATTATTAAAAAACATCCACCGTTGATCATATTATACTTATAAATGATAAACATATTGTATGAAATTATCTTTATCAGTGAATTTAAGGATAAAGAAGATCTTTTTAATGGATCTAATAAATAGTTATACAGTTAAGGGATTAGAATATCCACTAAATTTTGGGAAACTTTATCAAATAATGGACATAATTTAAACATGATCTTTCTTAGGGGGATTTGGGTGTTCTGCTTGATTCAGGGTTTGGATAAAAACATGAATTAATTAACAATTATCATCATTAATTTCAAAATTCCTTCTCTAATTATGGTTAGAAAACATCTTTTATAAGTCATCTCATTATCCCTTACATTTGTTGTTAGTTATGTTTCACATATTTCTTTCCCTTGACATGATTGAAAGGAAAATTAGGGATGATTATTTTTAATATATAAAAATCATAGATGAAAACCCATAAAGATTAACAGTATAAGTTATAAATGATATTTATTATTTAACTTATCCATTTATAGGTTTTTAAACCATGTTATCCATTATTTATTTCCTACCATAAAATATTTTGAAAATTTCTTTCCCTTAATAATGGTTGTTAAGGATATATTTCATTTACCAATATATATAAATTGATATTATAAAATTAGTTTTAAATAAAGGTCCATTTAAATGTACAAAGTGACAATTGAGTCCGACTAAATGTAACCTTTTAAGGTTTTTACACATAAGTACCTCTGTGTAAGAACCATATAGACATGTAATATCAATTCATGGCAATATTTTCATGGAAATCACATAGAATAAACATTTAAAAAAACTAGGAATGTTTTCTATTTTTTAGTATTATACCAATTTCTTTCTCTATATTTTTCTAATAATAATTCAAAAAAATAACTAAGCTTCCATTCGATACCAACTATGAAATCCCTTTTTTTAAAACACATTATTTATGGATTTTTTTTTTCAAAAAATACTTGATCAACTCCAAAAGATCAAGAATCATAGTGTGTTTAACAAATAGGGTATATATCAATTCCGAATGATACATGGACATAAAAACATTATTTAAAACATCCTTCACATGATTCTAAAATTATATAACTTTTAAAACTGTCTGGGGTAACCAATTGACTTATATTATAAATGGTTGGGCTATAAAGACCAGTAAGGGAATAAAAAAACGATGGAAGTATTAAATGTTAGTCAATATTAATTTCAATTGGAAATAGAAGTGGTGAAAACCATAAAAATGAACAATGTGGTAAGAAACAACATGATATCAAAAAGGAATTATGGTAATGTAGAAACAACATTCAACATGATATCCTTATTATATGTTAAAGATATCCAAAAAGACTTCATAACATGGTAAAAAAAGTACCATAATGTATTAGGTTTACTCCCCAATCCTATAAATTATGTCTAATGAGATTAATAAATTATCCAATGAATTGGAGATCTATATAATTTTGGATGCACCCATTACATTCATATCACATACATGCAAAGGTTTCCACACATATCATTCAGTATAAGATCATATTTTATCACATTTAATCACAAAATAATGGATTTTTTTATAAATAAATGGAAATCCATAATAATTGAACGATATAAATGTCTATTTTTTTACCCTTGTGTTGAAATGGTGATGTTGTTGACAATACAATGATTTGGTATGGAAAAATCACAGGGCAATTTTTCCAGAATAATTGGGGTGCATAATAAATCACGAGATGGTTTAATGAGAGTTAAATTTTTCTCATTAATTGGGCCTAATAAATTCATTATATTGGATATATAATATCATATACTATCAATAATAATTGAAATAAGAAATAAATTACATAAATATTATTCTTGAATAAAGAGGAGGAGAGGATCCTTTACCTTCAGAGGGTATTTCAAACAGTTTGGGTTGATATGTTTTAGAGATTTAAGCACATTAAGAGGGTTCTAGAGACTGAAGTTCATAGTATATTTTTGATAAAATTCTTCATAGAGAATATTAATGGGACCTTGGGTGGGATTATAAAGTAAAATAGATTAGATATCTGTATAATTTTCCAAACATAGGCTTTGGACTCGAAAAAATAATGATGTAATAACTAAAAAGATCTCCAGAGTTTTTTCAATTGGGTACTTCTAAAAAGGAGTATTTTTCATAATTTTATATAGCCATGAATCGAACAAATTAAAATATTACCCTTGATGATGTCAATACGATTTATGGTTACAATTGATTTTTTAACCATAATATATAATATTGGTTTTTGGGGAATCATAAATTGTTTATAAAATTAATCATATAAACTAAAAAACAAATTATTTTAAGGGGTAAGTATATAATTTTTCTTATATACAATTTATGGAATAGTTTATATCATATTTAGGACATTATAATGTCATAGTACAAACCAAATATTTATACCTTATTTATTTTTTACATGAAAACTATATTATTTTAAAAAATTACTATTAGAAAATTTCAAAAGGCTAATTAAAAATATAATAATTATTATATAAATTTTTTTCCACAATATGAGAAATTTGAATTTTATTTTAAAATTCATATTTACTTAAATATATTGGTTTTATTAACAATACTCTTTTTTCGAGAACTATAAAATTTATAATCTCACTTAAAAATGTATAGTATAATTTACATTTAATATATATAATATAAAAATATAATTTTTAAAATATATTTTAATTCATGAACCAGTCAAAATTAATTCCTTAATTGAAATTGCATATTACCCAAAAAATTAATGTTTTATCATATTAAAATGTATTTTTTATCAAATTAATTACATACTATTTAAAATGTAAAAAAATAAGGAATAATTATAATAAAATATTTATTGGAAATAAAATATAGATATTCATACTATTAAGGTCGAGATACATAGACCCATAATAAAAATGTGATTTCTCTAAGGGTATGGTGGGAGATAGTGGGATTCACAAGGGGTGGTTCAACGAACCTGGTTTGGGTTGTGTACTTAAGGAAATTTAAATTCACGCATTAACAGTTTCTCTTGTTATTTAGTTGTTAGTTCTCTGATTGGTCTCAATTTGGGGAATATACTAGATATGCCATATCCCACATAAGATCCAAAAAAATTGGCTTCACAGGATATGATCATATTGGTCAAGGGAATTTCTTATTTTTTTCAATATTAATTTTCCAAAAGAACATTAATATATACTAACCATATGGTTAATTTCAACACATTGAGATTTTTTAAATATATTTTTTAAATTAGATTTATCTCTTTGATATTTCTCCATTTACGCAAAACTAAATATAGCTTATATTATATGAAAGAAGAATGTTTGGATTTCATTTCAGTCAACACCATGTTAATCGTCCCACACACACAACACATAGGTTAGATACCCGGATAAACACCATTATTTTTGCTTTTGTTACATATTATTTCGAGTTCATTCTATATCTTTTTTCAAAAAAAGGTCATAGTTTACAAACTCCAATATACATTAATTATTATTAAAATAATATTATAGTTATAACCTGTCCATTGTAATGGAATATATGAATGAGAATAACTAAATAATGAAACAAGGATTTCAATGGATTTTAAAAATGAATCATTTGGTTATCAATTAGATATAAATGAAAGTAATAACTATATCAAAATAATGAAATTTATTTTCTATGAAAAAAAATTTTCTATGTGTAAACCAAATTTTAACTCAATATATTTAAAAACATATTTTGATATATGTAATTAATAATATATATAAATTATATAGTCAATCATATTTTTTACAGCCATCCATTAGATTTTATAGATATAAGATAATAATAAATCAAATTTTTTGAAAAAAAGTTGTATTTTTCTTAAAGGTAATTTTAACACTATTTAACAGCACTCATTTTTACTTATAATTATTTACACTTTTATAATTTTTATTTAAACAATAAACTGAATTTTTCAACATGTAATATCAATATTTTAATTTGGTGTATTGTTTGTATTTTTTTGAGAAGTTTTATTTTTTGATAAATATTCAAAACACTGAATTTGAATTGAAATCTTCTTTTTCACGTAATTTATTAAAATAGTTAAATTATATTTTAAATTTGGTTTCAAGTGTATTTATATAATTTATAAATTTTTTAATAAAATTTAGTTCATTATATTCAATTTCACAATAAAATTTTATATAAAAATATTTCACATGTTTGAACATTTTCACTTCAACTTGATGTCTCATCCCATTTATAAGATTATTATTAAATAAATTTCTCCAATTTTTTATTATAATGTGTAAAAATGTATTCATTATTATGAATAAAAATAATTTACAATTCATATTGATTTGAATTTATTTTTTTACCAAAAGTATTTGTGAATGTGATTAGAATTTAATACAGAGATTATGGTAAAAACCTGTTTACTTAGTAGTAATACTTTAACATAAGGGGACAGATAAACATGAAAATGTAAAAAATAAAATGGAGAGACATAACTTTATCCAAAAAATAACTTTTATTTAACATTTAATATTATTAGAGATATGTTATATAAGATATACCTCTCAATAGTGTTTACCTTTTTATATTTATAAGAATATCACTCCTCCTCTGCTATAAAAGGAAACTCACCCTCTCACTTAATCCACACCACTATAGCCTTAGGTTTCATAAAAAACCTACCCAAATAAGCTAAAAACATCACTCATGTCGTCCTTGACAACTAATTTTGGGCATAAAGAAAACTGTGTTAGTCTGTTGGGGTAATCCAAAAGGAATTTCCTAAATAAGAGGTATCATCCTTCAACAAGCACATTTATACTATTTAGTCCTCCACCCCTCAATTATTCATATTCCATGATTATGTATGAAAATATTCCTATTAAATATTATTATAATTTTTATGTTTATTTTTATACCTACACCTACACACACATATATCAAATGGGATATTCCAAGATCGTTCAGGTGTGCGGAAGAATACTACCTCGCGAACTGATAGCATTCGTTATTACATTAAATTGATTCAAGGTTGGTAATAATGATGGAAGTACTATTTTTCTATGATATATATTATTTTCAGGATGTATATATACTTATATAGTTATTATATAATTAATACCTTCAACATTTACGTTTTGTGGGACTGTGGAAACTTCGTTTGTGGATGTGTTGACTACCACATCCTCAAAGTGATGTGATTCATTCACACTACACATGGATGGTATTAAGTCAGTTTTTTGTAAATTTATGTGATATATATAAAATAATAATGATTATTTAATGAAAATATATAATATATATACAATTATATAATTTAAAATCATTCTTTTAATATGATAATAAAATGAAAACATTTATCATGCGTATGTACAACCTACAATCTCTACGAACTGTGCATTACATTTCACATTTCAATATTTTATGTATTATTATAAATAATTATATACTTAATATATATTATACTTATAAATTTTTATAATTCTTTATGTGATTAAATCATTATATGATTAATACGACCAAAAATATAACAAATGAAAACACAGGCGAAAAGCAAATACATTATTACCTAAAACACAACTTTAATATGGAATTGATATAAAATGAGTAATATTTATTCATAATCAACTAATAATGGTATTATATAAAATAAAATTTTTATTTATTATATTTATCGTAAAATTATATTGATTAAATACTATGTTTTAATGTGTACAAGGAAAAACAACACTTAAGGTAATGGTTTTCTCGTCTAACTTTTATTTCTGTTAGATATATGGTATATTAACTATTATTCAATTTGTGGGGTGTATATATTTACCTAATACATCATATATGATTAATTTTATAATTTCATGATATATAATTTTTTTAATTTATTTTATTCATTCACGGATCTCATGAATCAAAGGTTACTCAAGTAGAAATGGGATTTCTAGTCTCCCTTTTATTTCTGTGAGACTAATGACTAATTCACCACTCATTTCTTTTTTGTGGTGTATATACTGACCATCATTATCTTATTATTAGACTTATATATATATATATTATAAAATCAAATTTACTATCTATCTTTCATGGATCTTACCATTAAAACATTTCAAAATTGGTGATATTTTATGCTTTTTTAATGTTATTATTTCAGCGGGATTATGATTCCATTTTACTAATATGGTGAGAGTTATTTATTATGATATCATATATAACTGAGATTGTCTGTGATTTTTATTCTATTGTGGAAATCATAGGATCAATATATAAATAATTAATATTAATTTTATTCTCCATTGGATATTCATGATACTTTCATGTAAACTTACCATTTTCCACTATTTGGTAAATAAGATAATTAATAATTTTATTATAAAAATCCAAATTTATTTCTCTCTTTGATCAGATATAAATTTGATTCAAAACACTAGTGTCCTAAAAATGATTTCAATTTATTTTAAATTTGAATTTATGGTTTTTTAAGGAAAATAAATTTAAAATAATTTTATGTTTTAAAAATATTTAAAAAAATAATATTTATTCCATCATATATCATTAAGGATATTTTCAAAGAAATGGTTTCCCAAATGTTTTCAAGCATTATTTATTGGTCTTCATGGTTTTTTTCAATGAAAATGAATAAAATTATTTTAAATTTCATTTTATATCTTTTAAAATATATTTTCAAATGAAAATAGATTTTAAAAAAATCATGTTTTAGAAGTTTTTTAAATGATTTTAAAATTCTCTGTTCTATGTCTTCAAAATGTTGTTTTCAAGTAAAATAATTTTTAAAGTGTTTTCAATAGAAAGCATTTTTTTCTCAAGAATTTCATTCAATGGTCTCTAAAAATAAATTTCTATATAAGATGAACTTTTTTGGTTTTACTCTTGCCTTAATGGGGATATGATTCAGGTCTACCATTCATATTATTTCTCTAAATTGTTATTATTATGATGGAATGATGTTCATGTAACCTGTTTCCATTTCATAGTTTTTATGTGTATGAAAACCATTTCTATTTCATGTGTTATATGATTGTGGACCATGTTTCTTTTTTATAGGTTATATTCTTATGAAACCCTTTTATCATTCACGAGTTATATTCATTTGAAACCTATTTATTTTTCATGGGTTATATGCTTATGAAACCTATTTATCATTCAAGGATTATATGCTTTTGAAAAGAACTTATTTACATGTGTTATGATTTAATGAAATGATAATGAAACCTGTAGAATTTACATAAGTTATGATAAGATGATATTTTGTCAATATCCATTTCCTTCCATGGGTTATGATAGGATAAAAGTATACTATCATATTAAACACATAATTATGATTTCATGATGTGATGGATGGGTCCTATATCTTCATCTGATGAAAGAGGTAAAAATATATATCTTATAATATAATTACAGGAAGAAGGTAGATCTAATTGATGCACAATGGGAAATGGGTGTGTCTAAATCCAAAATGGGAAACAGTTGTTTGTTCAGCCACTATAAGAAATTGGTGTGTCTTGATCCAAAATGGGAATTAGTTGTGTTCAAATATAAAACGAAAAACATGTTTTTTCTAATCTATAGTCGGGAATTTTTGCATCCTGATCCAAAATGATTATGGTCTTGGGAGTGATCCTTTACTTTTATTGTGTTATGCATGAAACTGATTGCATGTTCACAATGTTATTCATGGTCCTAGTGTAATGTATATAATTTTATGAGTGGGACAAATTTCATGTCCTGAACTCAAGGATTGAACATGTTTTTACTTATAAATTTTTAGAACATTACAAGGTGATGTTTATTCCAGAAATCATTGATATATGGATATGATATTTTAATATGGTTCTTTTTATTTAATATCATATGATTGATTTCTTATTAACTACCAATATATATTCCTTGAATCTTGATTATGGTTATTGATATGAATGGTATGATATTCTAATGTTATAATCATGTTCTCATACCTTTATTAGCATGCTTATGCTTACATATATCCATCTTTTACCCTTACTATGCATTTGAACTCACTATTTCTTATTTTTTCTTTTCATATGTTATGAATAAATGTTTTATTTAGGAGTACTAAAGGTGAATATAGTTATTAGATAATTTGGAGGTCTTTCACCACGTTAGAAGATAATGTGTTCCGTGATTCAAAAGACACTAAAATATTATGGTCCTGGGGAATATTTGTTTTAAATTTATCAATATTCATATAAAATGATGATATTTCCAGGTATGTTAAGCCTATGTTACTACTGTGGTTATAAAATTATAGGATTATTCAACTGTTGGAAACTAGGATATGAAAACATTAGTGAGGTCCATAGGGATTTTCTAATTACATGTATATAGATTTATATGAGGATAATCCTAAGGTGTTATATATTTAAAAGTAGGATTCATGAATAAGGCATTATATAATTAATTTTTTATGGTTATGTGGTTTTATGGTATGATATGTGTTTCTCACAATATGATTTTTCTTCTCAGACATTATCGGGAACTAAAATAAACTAGGCTAACATTGAATGTTCCACATTTTGAAGGTATGGGAAATATGAATATCGATGTCCGTAGTAAAAAAATCATAAATATAATCAGTAAGGTTTCATGATAATTGGTTATACTACTGAATATAGAGTGGCCATGAATGAAATGTGAATTTTATGGGATGTTCTATTATTATTCTTCATATCAAGATTAATTATCATGATTAAATTGAAGTTGAGGAACCTTAAAAAATGATTCAGATTTTGTATTCTATAAAATTGGTATTAAGGTATATGATTATTAATAATTAGTAATGTTTTAACAACAAATTTGAATGATTGAAGTGTATATGTTTTGGAATTAAAATATTATGTTATATAAATCTTGTAGTATATAATGATAGTTTATAGAATTTTTACTTAAAGGAATTTCATGAATTTGTCAAATGATACAAATGACCTAGAAATGTGATTTAATAAAAAAGTTACATTAAGGGAAGTTAACCCTTAACATGATCCTCAAGATAAAAAATAATATTATATATAGATAAAGTGATGTTGATATGGATAAATTAAATTGGGTAGGATTTATGATCTCATAACTGATAAAGGATTTCATGGAAAGAGTCATTTATTATATCATTGATTTTTTTTGACATTTTTAGATTTAAAGAATATATCCATTGAATCTTGGAATAAGGAAGAATGACTTTTTTCACTAAGTAATTATAGTAATCATGGTTATTATCATGTTTTAAGAGAAAACAGGAAAAAATTATACACGTGTTTGTTATGTGACAACCAAGAGAAACTCTATTATACTTGGAGGATAAATGTTAAGATTATTATGAAAAATAAAGGGTAAATCTATCTAATGATTATGTATTTTCATCTTTTAGAAGGGTTAAAAGGTTTACTATTTATGTAATGGTTTAATTAAAACATCATCTGAGGTTTTAGATATTAATTTATTATCTCCATATATGAGGATTTATTCATATTGGAGTAAATGTGCTAATGTTTTTGTGAAGATAAATAATGAAATATGGTAAGACATATCATTCTACATATAGATCTTATGATCTTTTAGTAATTAAATCATGAAAAATTCACCTTCATTTCTTAAGAAAAATATGAAGTTGAAATTTTTCAGGACAAAACCAAAGGGTGGGATTGATCATATGCAATGGAAATAAATCAAGAAACTATATAAACTTCTATAAATTATTAACTTTAGGAAAAGGGTCTTAAAATAAACATTTTTCATATTATCACAATTTTTATGATATCAAGCAACTTTGGTTTATGGCTTTGTTATTTTTAACTTTCTCCTATCCAACTTCTCTATCACTTTACATATGAACATGGTAGTTTTATGTATCTTGGATGTCATTAATTTCACCTAAAACCTATGTTCTCCTAAGTGTAAACCGTGTTATGGGATACTTTGAGTAATAATTATGTTTCCAACATTCCCTTTATAAAGTATGTTTTAATATTCATTATTTCAATGTGGTTTTAAACGAAATTAACATTCATGTACTAAACCATTCATAACCCAAATGAATTTTTAAGGTGAATTTCATTTTATGGGTGGTAGAGTGTAACACCATTTGAATTATTGAAATATTTTTTTTCAAATTAATTTAATCTATAATATATTTTATATTTGAAAAAATACTGAATATTTTTTGTTTTATATGAAAGAACTTTTTTTGGATAAAATTTCACACAACACCTATAGTGACCCTTAATTATCATATAGTAAAATTGCATAAATTTTGAAGAGTAATTAAATATTTATAGAAACAGATGCCTAAAGACTATATTATTCTACTATATTGGGAAACATGGAATTATAAACATTGGTACATATGTGAAATATATTATTTTACACTAGGATATTCATGACTAGAACCATTCTTAGACACATAATAATTAATGTATATATTCATAACCAAGGAAAGGAAACATAAAAAGGGGTGATATCAGACACTTAGTAATGGTAACTAAGGGAGACATGTAAGAATAAACATGATTATATTGGTATGACAATGTTATCATAACATTGGACGATCATACCCTTCATAAAATATGAGCATAAAAATTAATCTGGGCATAAATCGTGGTAGTTTACAAGACATAAATCATAAGGAAATAAATAATATATAACATAAAATTATAACTTTGGAATAATAAATGAAATTTTGGAATACATATAAGCACATAAAATTATTTCCATATTAGCAATGCATTTCTTCCAAGGCCATCTTAGTAGTATGGGTTCACTCCTCATAACATCTTGGTAGTCATGTTTGACCCCAATGGTTATCTTATTATTATGATTTCACTCCCCATACCATCGTGGTATTCATCGTAAACTAGTATGTCCATCTTAATAGTCAAGGTTCACTCCCAAACCCATCATACTCTATCTCATAAAATATTAATGTTCACCCAATTCAATAGAGTGAGATATTAGTCCCACCCATATCATAGTGAAATCATACATATGTTTTCAATAAGATCATAAAAAGTCATATAAAAAATCCTAAAATTGAATTTAAATCATAAACATGTAATCATATAATATCCTACTCAATAGAGACAAGCTTCATAATCATTTCCTTACATCATTACATATGAAAAGAAGCAGGTTTCAGAAACATATACCCCATGAAAAAGACCAAATTTCAAAAACATCATGCCATAAAGTGTAAAATATTCTGATAATGAATATGAATGGTAAAATTGGATGATTTCCCAGAAATCAATTAGTATAATCATCAAATGGAATATTAGTTGGAAAATAATTTTGAAAGATCCTTTAAAACCATTTCATTATCAAAAATTCCTATCTTCCTTGGAAAATTCTCTTTTAAACACAACCCCTTTGAAAACCAATTGCATTTAAAATGAAACTGAAAACATGAAATGGATTCTAAAAAACATTTGAATAGAATAGAAATATTATAAAATATAGAGAAATTTTTTTTAAACAATTTTCTTTTAAAACACATTTAAAACATATAATGAAATCTTGAAAACATTTTAAAAACCCATTTATTGAAAATGGACATGAAAATGTAAAAAAGAAAGCATGTAATCCTTAAAATCCTATTATTTGAACATAACATTTTAAAATAAAATAATATGATGTTTTAAAATAACTTAATACACCATTTTTATAGAAATGTTTTTTGAAAACATTTTTAAAACATAGTTTTGAAAGAACACAGATTTCGGACTGAATGGAATGATATATCCACATTTTTATAAAACAAAATTAAAATTAAGTAGTAAAAAAGATTCTAAAATGGTAAAATTACATGTATATAATATTCATATATATATGTAATGAAAATTATTGATATTTCTTGAGAGATGGATCAGAATATTTCATTAATGAAATCATAATAATAAACAATCTTGATAAATAAATAGATTGTTTCAATAAACTCTTTCCACTTGGTAAATTTAAATCATACTCCCCATAAAAGAAAAAGAAATTACAAGGGGTTTAAAATATCATGAAAAATAAAAATATTCATGATAGAAAACTTCAATTTGAAGCATGAACACCTCATTAGATAACATAATTTCATAACAAAACATGAATCTCAGGGAAGAAAAATTGAGACAAATTTACTTCACTGATTTGGTAACTTTTGAACCATAAATACGATGAACGAAATATCATAAAATAGATATTTAAATACATGTAAATTTAAGTATAATGATCATATAATAAATTCATGATTAGTATATATACCACACAAAAGAAATGAGTGATGTATAATCCATGTATCCAACATAAATAAAAAGTAAAATTAAATTATCGTACCTTATGTCTTCACTCTCACCGAACTCATAAATACCACCTACATAATAAATATAAGTTTATTATACAAATTTTACATAATAATATTATTATATATAATATGATATATGATTTTATTAATACTTAATATTACCATCTAATTAAAAAATCTATGTTAATGTTTCTCTTTGGGTAATATCTACTTTGTTCATTGTACATGTTTTTTGTATATTATTCTAGATATTTTTATTTATATCACAATTTACTTACTTCCATAATGTAAGAAATTATATAAATATTATTTTTATTCAGTATATATATAATATAATCTATAAAATATATATAGATGAAATGGAACACACCGTTCATGGAGATGGTTGGTCATACATACACATGAATGATGTTTCTGTTGTTCCATTTTATTTAATGAAAGTAAAAAAATGAAATATATGAATATATATAATGTCATTAAATTATAATTATTATTTTATATATATAATATATTTTCACTAAAACCATTCTTAATACACACCATGTAATGTGTGGATGAATCACTTCACATTGTGGATGCAGTAGTCTACACGTCCACAAACAACGATATCAGATTTACACAATATAGAAAGTATAAATGTATGTGTTATAAAAGAATAAAATAGTTATAAAAAACAATAAATATCATATATATATTTCACAAACTATTTTTCCATCATAATTCAAAACCATGAATGTTGGTAAATCAAAAAATAAACCACATCATTTCGTGAGGTGGTAGTTCGCTGTACACAACAACATTAAGTTCGTTACACATTAGATGGAAGTGTGTGTAAGTGTAAGTACAAACCATATTATAAAAAAATATTAGTACATTTAGGATAATTTTTTTATTATATAATAATTTAATATTTATAGTTTAGGGTTGTAGAATGGAAATAATACTAGAGAGCTTGAGGAACGATGTTACCTCTTCTTCGGGTAACTCCTATTGGTTTGAACCAAAGGGACTCCATTGATAGATTTATGACCAATATGAGGATAATATGTTGAGTTAAGGGATGTTTAGATATATTTGAGAAGATATGTTTTGATAGAAATTCTCTTGAGAGGTGTGAGTATGTGGGATGAGAGGAGGTCATTTATACTACAGGAGGAGTGACACTCCTATAAATGTTTGGATATATAATTCCACCGATGTTTTCCAATGATTGTGGCTCCAATAATATTAAATATTATAGAAAAGGTAGTATAGGGTTTAATTATTTATATCCAATGTATTTTTGGAAAAGTTCTATGATATTTGGGTCCTTAATTTTATGTTCTAATCCCTTATTAAGCTTAACTACACCTTAATTGGATTAGCTAATTTTAATTATTTCTAACAATATTTTTTATGAAAAAATATGTTTTCACTATAATAAATAATAAATTTTTATGATTCCAAATAGGGAATCCTTTTTTTAATATTTTAGACACATTATGGTAAAAAATTAAGTTAAATTTAATCTAATAGATAGGACGGTAATGCATGTTTTTAAAGTAAAAACGTTCAAAAGTTGTTATGTTTTTAATTTTATTTCAAATTTAAATTCACTAAAATATATTAAATTGGATTAATTTAAAAAAATTATCAAAATAAAATTTAAAAGAAGATTAAAATAAAATTTATCCTTATTAATTAATTGTATGACAAAGCAGTTTAATATTAAAAATTATTATTTTTTATTATTCGTCAAAAAATGAAACATCATAGTGAAAAGCCAAAAATTCTTCATAAACTATTTTTTATGTTTATATTCAAATAATTATGTTTAGTGTAACATATTATATATATATACATATATATAATATCTGAAAATTTTATTTAAAATATGTCCCCCTTTAAAAGGTGGTAAAACATCCCTTATACAAATATAAATTTTATGCAATCTATTGGGTTTGTTTTTATATTATGCTTATGAAATATTTTGGATGAACATAAAAAATATTTTATTGAATATATAACATATATATTTTATTAATATAATTCTATAATTTTAATTAATTAAATTTATTAGTATAAAAAACTTTTTGATTAAAAATAGTTTTTTATAAAAATATTTCCCTTATATTCAATTATTTATTATATCCATCAATAATTAATTTTTAACCAATGAATAAATTTTATATTTTGTTTGAAACACATATTTTCATTAGAATGTCAATACTATTTATAGCCGTTAATTTTAAAATTAGGATATATTTTATTAAATTTCATTTTTTAATAATATAATGTTTTTAGTAAAACTCAGTAATGCATGTAACAAAAGTCATTGAAGAAACTCATTGTTATATATGATGCACGAGAACTCAGTTTCACATTCATTTCAATATATATAGAAAATATAAAATCAAACTAAATTAGTAAATACATTTTAACATTTCTAGGGTTTATCTCCCCTTATGTTGTTAGTGTTTCATTTAGCACAAGGTTTACATGGTGTTGTATATAAGGAAATCCAAACTGAGCACTTTAATATAAAAAATCTAGATATTTGCGTGAAATGAAAAATATCTACAAAATATTAATTTATTTCAAAAAATTTATTTCAAAAAAATCATGGTTGTTACATTATACCCCCGTTAAAATGAATTTCACCCTAAAAATTTATCTAGGTTATTGAAGGTTGAATACATGATATATTAAATTAAAATAAACATGCATAATGAAAATAAATACTAAAAATTCATTTAAAAAATTGTTGGAAACATAATGTTATTGAAAATTAATATATATCTAGATTTCCACATGTGATAACATAGGTTGGGAGTAAATATTGGACATAGAGGAAAAGCACAAATATTTATATGGTGTGATTGAGGAAATTAATCAAGAATTATTGAATGATAAATTTATTTTTGGGGGCCTCAAAGTCATAAGTATATATATATAAGGAAGTATACTTACATGAAATATTTTTATAAACAAAAATTTAATAATTTTTTATGCTTCGATAAATTTATAATTCATCCATTACATGAATAAATGGATATAAAAATCAACTTTGATGCTTAAATCACTAAAATATGATTCTTAAGGCCCATTAACGTGTGAGAAGTCTAAAGATTTGTCTCTAAATATTTTCTGAAGTCAATATGGTTAATAAATTAATCTCTAAACCTAAAAAGTAACACCAATGGTTCATCATTAATATTTATTCATCAAATTTTCAAATAAAAAAAATAATTTCACATTAACCAGTACATCATGTAGGCCATTTGTTGGTGTGAAATCCCTGTCATTCTTCAATCTTTGGTTCAAAACACACATATTTTCCTAATGTGATGGGATACCACCTGCAATATATGTTTTACATTTATAAAACAAAATTTATATAATTTAAAAAATAAATATGAGTTAAATTCATGAAATAACATTTATCAATAAATATCTTTTTAAATAAGGTCTTCAATACAACCTTAATACCTTAATACTTCATCTGATGTTTAGAGTAATGTTTCCATGAATGGTTACCCTTACAACCCTTCTGAAGGAGGAAAATATATAAATTTTATACAAAATTCCATGAAATCAACTTAGCATTGATCCAACATATATCACAAAGTATATCTTGGTAGTAATATTCCAAATGCATGAATACCATCATCATATATTCCCCAGAAACATCGTATAATAATATTTTCCAATAATACTATTAGAAAAACATCTTGCTTACTTATTATTAAATATATTAGATCTATTCCACAAATTAAATAATATTATAATCTTCATCAATTATAGCATTACTAGTTTTCAACAAGTACTTAATTTGATCAAAGGTAATTAGTACCATCTAATTTACTTATTCATATCCAAAACATCTTTATTTAGAAAAACTATCTTAACAAAAGAAACATATTATGGGTTATCTTTACCTTCTTCAAAATGTCACATTTCCATTAAATCATTTTTCCAAATCTATTGGAATCATTGAACATAAACATGTAAATCATGAGTGAGAAAAATAAACTTAACAACCCTGATATATTTCACCATTCATATAACATAATTATTGAATCCAAATATATAAAAAATATTATTATTATACATCATCATTAAGAAATAATAATTATACCTTTTCTATTACATAATATTTATTTCCTTTCACATTTCATCTATAGTCTCACCATTAGCAGCAATATAGAAATTACTCATACCAACTTGATAATTCTCTTCATGGGTATTCCACTTGGGACATCTATTTTCATAACGACCATTTATTCCAAACAAAAATAATTTAACAATTTATGATTTCCTAGCGAGGCCAATATTTCCATCCACTTAGTTAACCAATCCCTTTATTTTTTCCTTTACCATTACTTGTGAGTGTCTTTATTCTCCACAATTAAAAAACATTTTTATTCCACTATAACATTCCCTTATGTGATTTATTCCAAATTCTCGATAAAAATGAAAGTGAATCTTATTTCCTTTATGGTATCCATTACCTAAACTCTCAGTGATCATATCCATTATCTTCCTTGGTGATTACATGATTTGGTTATGTTACACATTGTTAATCACGTTCTATGAAAACTGATTAAGTAACTTCACAACAACCTTCACTCTAGTGACCATCCCATTTGACTTCTTATCATCAATGTTTCCATTGTATTCAACTTCAATCCAATTCCTTATAGTTATTTCCAATGACTAAAACAAAAAATAATAGTGTAATAAATTCTTATTATAAAGGAAAACCATGTAATCCTGACAATTAATTACTTATAGGATGTCTAAATCATGACACACAATTGTTTAATCAATGATAACATAGGATTGTTATAATATTTTTATAGTAATATTCTACTTATGATGGTTCATTTAGAGTTTGTGAATTTCTAAAGCATATCCCATAGGAGTGCCATAACTAGTGTATAGTATGACCCATTTCTGTTTACCATGTTACAATGAGTCAAGCCTGGTACACCTTGTCAGACATGTGACTACTAAGTACATATATGCAAGAAGAACATCCACTCTTAGTATCCATATGGTATTTATTTATAGGAAACAACATACTTTATATTTTACCAAAATTCAAATACAATTTCTTAAATTTTAACGCATCCCAATACTTATCCATAGACACATACCTAGACATATTCTTACAAATATACCTAGGGATATCACTTAATGTTTCTCATCATAGTCTCTAAAGGATGAAAAAACCTTCACTCTAATACTAACTATAGTGATCAATGATTTTCATACAATAACATTTACATAATTTTTTTGGAATACATAAAAAATTATATAAATAGTTACCCAAATACATTATTATTCTAGTGTCATTAGAAACATGAAAACAGAAACATCGATATATTAGTGAACTGTATTATCTCCAACAAGGTTCTCCATGAAAGCAACCCTTCTAAGACACATCATACTCAATACATGTCTTTATAACATGGGAAAAGGAACATAAAAAGCATAGATCTTAGATTCTTAGTAAGGTTAGATGCGAGATACACATATGAAAAAACATGAATATAGGGGTATGATATTGTGATCATAATATTAGAAGATCATATCCTTCATATCATAAGATTATAAACATGAACCGGGGAATAAATATTGGCAGTTAATAAGACATGAATCATAGGTAAATAATGTTTTGGGTTTGAATATATAGAGTAAAACAGTAGGGGCAAAATGTGTCTTATAAAAAATATTCCACAACTCTAGATTTTTGACACCGATAGTGATTTTTGAAAATAAGCAGAATTTACTTCATAAAAAATAATATGTAGCAGATAAATAGAAATAAATAACATATCTTTTTGTAGTGGTTAGGGGAAAAAATATCCCTTATTCCACTCTACCAATCATTCTCTGTTCGATCTTGGTTAATTTCATTATATTGATCCTCTTATCAGAAGACCATGAAGTCATAACTTAGTGCAGGCAGTTGACACCTTTACAACAAGACTTTAGAACTAATCCTTATTGTTTAATAAAAAATAACCGATTATCCATTTCTTATTTTGATAAACTGATACTTTAAAACAACTAAACAGAATTAATTGAAACTCTAATAAATGAACAAAAAATCATTTTTTTGTTATGGGTTGTTCTTCACAGTACCAACAATGCACAACTGAAAATTAAAGTATATTCTTCTTTATAAAAGAATATATTTGAGAATTAAATAGTCTGAATTGAACCTTATTGAAAAATAGATATTTAATAAGGTAGAAACTAAACATAAGTAGTAACTCAATGATGAAATATTTACAAATCAATGAGTAGCCTCTTTTGAAAATAACAATGAATTTATCCTTCGTTGCGATATCCCATATAAAAGATAATCTCAATAATGTAGACACATTTGTGAATTTATTATCACCCACACACTTTTGAGGAGATACTCTAAAGAAATATATAGAACATATAACTTGAACATGTTTTCGAGATCAAAGATAATTGCTTTATTGATTGCTAAAATTCAAATTCCAATTAACCAGCGGAGTCATTACTTCCCTTTAGAAAAAGATTGATTTTCTCAGATGAATATTATTATCTTAAACAATCATAAAGATCTTTAAATTGATCATCAATTCTGAAATTATCAATACAACAATCTTGGATTAAAAACACATCTTAAAAGCTTCAGTAGTGCAAATACAACGTATGGTTGAACTGTGTAGCATAGTGTTCATTTTCATAGCATAGGGTTACTAAAAACATATGGGTTCTTAACCATACTTTCATCTTCATGTAATGTAGGAAAAAAATTAGTGTAGGGATGATAATCTATACATTCACCTTTTTAGTATTATATCTCTAATGTAGCATTGATTAACTATATGTTCAAATTTCCAAATGAAGGGTTAATGAATAGTAATCCCAACTTCCAACATAGGGTTTATGATCCATATGATTGATGATTCTTTGGACATAATGATGGTGATACAAATGAATTATATTTAGGGTAACATAGGTTTGATACCATACACAAGCGTTTCACTACTTCAGCATATCATAGGATTCAGGCCAAACATTCAATTACCAAACATAGAATTTTAAAACTGTGTTTCTAAAGTAATTATCGTAACATTAAATTAATATAACTCTTATTTAAATTCCAAAAAAAAGTAATTCATGATAACATCATTTTATAACAAACAAGGGTATTTGTGAGAATCAAAATCATCATAATTTATAGAGTATTGTTGAGACAATTCATTCCCAACAATATCCCCCCTTTTGATGATAATAAAACCCACAACTTAATCCATAACAAAATTAAAATAAAATATTATAATTTTAAATAAAAATTAATCTAGAAAATATTTTCATTTTACATTTTTACATTTTTTTCGATAATGAAAACAAATACTTCTAAATTTAATATTTTTTCTTCTGACATGTTTTGGTTTACAAATATTCTCCCCCATATCCACATAGTTTTCAAAGAAATTCACGATAGAATTTATTAAAAATAATATCCCCTTACTTAAAGAATACCACCCTTTTGTGATATGAAAAATATATTTTTAATGAATAAATTATAAAGACCACAGTTAATATGGAATTAAACTATAAATTAAAAGTTTATAGAAACTCACAAGAGAAATAAATTCTGGATTGGAAGTTAAGTATTGCACATAATTAAATGAGAATAAATCTAGATGAAAAATAAACTAAATTGAATTTATAATTAATTAAAATGTTTTAAAAATATAATAGAGTTAAATCACTAACAAATGAAGGTTCTTAAAAATAAAGGACTTTGATCCGAATTGGCAGGTCTAGAATGCTCATAAGGATGGGGAATAGCATATAAAAAAACCATTAATATCAATGAGCTTCAGAGGTAAGATCTAGAAGTTAGATATAAAGACTAATGACCAATATTAAAGTAGATTCATCATTTCATTAGCAATAATTGAATTTTTATTCAGATTAACCTTCAAAAATGCATTCACAACTTCCTATGACTAAATGAATTTAGTCAACTAATCCAAAACATGATTAAGAACTAATACCAACTAGGATTCATTTTAAGAAAGTTGACTAAACATATTTATTTGACTATATAATAGTAAACATAAAGGAATTTTGTCACACAAAAGAGTATGTAACCTGTCATTCAAATCATCTAGCATTGAATTAACTACTGCAAAACTTTTGATCAGGTCTGGTTGTGTTTGATGAGAGGAGGTTGATTATTGATTACTTTCCCTGAGAGATTTATATTCTCTCACTATCATCTGCATAATCTCATCAAAATAAATCTTCTTGATTGATTCACCACTCAATCGATTTAATTATCTAGAAATATTTATGAAAAAAACTTGAAGATCTCCTATATAAATAAGATTTTCCTTGAATTGTATAAGATGATGCCTCTCAGCCAAAAACTCTAATATTGGCACTGTAGTAATTTTTGTTTCATTAAACATATTTTTCTCATCTTCTAAATATTATATATGAAACAAATTTTTAGCCTCTTATATATCTACCTTTATAACAACGCCTTCAACATGAGAATCTGACGATTCAGGAGATTGAGCTCTAACTTGTCTGACTCCTACCAAATCTAAAAAAGGATCATTATATCCATATGATCACTCTCTTAATGATGATCATCCCATATCCTCAGAGTCATCGATAATAAGAGACTGAGTTTCTAGATTAATAACTTATTCCCTGCGATGTTCTGGACTACGATCATCTTTCTCAATATTCTCTTCTACTAGAGCCTCAGGCTCAGTTCCAATAATAGATTTTTCTATAGTCACTGGAATATCTATTGAAATACTTCTTATCTAAGAAATATTTCATTCAATCATATTTTCTTCCTATTCATTAGGTATCTTTCTAATAGAGGCAACTAAATAAATCATCTTTTTCTCCCGTTGAGTAGTTGTCACTGCCCTTTTTTGTTGTTTTTCACCAATAGGAAAAAGACGTTTGGAAGAATTTCTCCAGAGAAATAATATATTCTTAACAATTATAACACCTAAAACATTTTTTTGATTTCATTTTTTTCCAAGAAAACATATATTAAATTTATCATTTTCAACTTATAAAAAGGATATAATCCTTTCAATGGGATAATATTCCATCATGGAATCCTTGTGGTGGTATTGATTTAGATACCTTATCAAAAAATGATAGAAATTTAAATTGATGTGGTCCAAGAAATTAATCAAGACATTCATGTTAAGATAAATAAATTTCTCTATCTTGATAGTTCTTGTAAAAATTCCGTATTTAATAAATTTGATGATTACTCAGTGATTAAGAGTAAGATATTTTTTCATTGCTTTCTTAATTTTTCTTATTCGAAATAATGACAACATAATTTCATATGAATTTTTTTCCATTACCAATATTCATAAAAAAAAACTAAGACTACCTGTGATGGGGACAATGAAAAAAATTGTTCATTTCAACAGAAGAGATAGAAAATTCAGAATCATTTATCTTAGAGACAATGGTATCTTTATCAATCCAATATAAAATGAATCATTTCAGGAAAATTCCATTAGTTCAATTTTAAAAAACATAGGCATGTTATCTTCTCTGAAAACATAAAATAGGCCTTGAAATCTCATCGCTTCCTTGAGAAAATTATTTTTTGAATACAAAATTAAAATTGAATACCTTTCCATGAAACACTTTTCATTCTTATTTTAATGTGTAAGTATACACATCCAAATTAGCATCATCATATCTTTGAGAAAATTCCATACCTAATGGTTTTGAGATTAAAGGGTTTGAAGGTTTAGGGTTCTAAAAAATGAAAATTGAATGAGTAAGAAAGATACTCTGTTAATTGACGGGACTTGTAGGATATTAGAAATAATGTGAGAGAAGGTGAATAGTTTTCTTTACACCGATTTAGAATATACTCATGAATTTTTAATTTTGACGAGAAAAATAAAATATATTTTTTAATTCTGTTTAAGAAAAAATATAATAAAATAAATAATGATAAAATTTTATATAAAACATATAGAGTTCTTAAAATATAAATAGCGAGATTGAAAAAATGATTCGTTTATAATTAAATAATCCTAACTCCCCCTTAATTAAATCAAAACATTCATTATGAAGTGGGTAATAAAAAATATCATGTAATAGATATTTGATATTAACAAATTCTAAAGATATATTTTTTTAAAGACATCGTCTATTAGAAAATTATGCCTTCTATCAATGTTCTTAGTCCAAGAATGAGTTATATTAACTATTTTAAATATTTATTTCACTATTATTATCACATAATATTTGTATACTATTAAAATTTAGTCCAAATTCCATTAGGGTGTTTTTCATCCACAATAATTAGAGAAAACAACTACAAAAAGATATATATTATTCCTCAGTGGTTAACAGGGAAACTTGGTATTGTTTCATACTAGATCGTGAAACTAATGATTTTCCTTAAAAGTGATGGGTTTCTGAAGTACTTTTTCATTATAATTTAAAACCTCCAAAATTAGTATCTGAATAGGAAAATAAATTAACATAATCTTTTTTGGCGTAATGAAGTTATATAAAAACAAATCTTTTTAAATATATAAAAATTATTTTTATTGCAGTAAAATGGTAATATTTTGGATTTTATTGAAATAATTCATAAAAAAAATAAAACATAATATATGGCCTTCTTGTAGTAATTTATAATAAACATCCAATCATAAATCTGTATAACTTGTTACCTACTAGTTTTCCAACTTCATCCAAATCATGTTTTATATTATCACACTTGTGAGTTGTGTAGGTATTCATGTTCTCTGGTCCAATTTTTTTTGTAGATGAATAATATATTTACTCTGATATAAAATATTTCCATAGTCATTTTGATAAATACAAAATCCAAAAAAGAAATTTATTTCTCCCATCATTCTCATTTCAAATAATTTTATTATTAATTTTGAAAAATGATCACATATATTTTTATTAGTTAAACCAAAAATAACATTATCAACATAGATTTGAACAAATAAAATATTATACAAATGGTTTTCATAAAATTATGGGATCTGAAAGTCCAACAGTAAATCAATTTTTCAATATAAAAGAACTTAATATTTCATACTAAGATCTAGGTTCATGTTTAAGGTAAAAAATAGATTTACAATGTTTATAAATAGAGATGGTTTTTAAGGATTTTCAAGGACATGGGGTTATAAAACATAAATTACCTCTATTAAATAACCATTTAAAAATTAAGACTTGAAATCTATATGATATAACATAATATTCATATGACATGCATAGGATAAAATAATTCTTAAAACTTTTAATATAGCTACTGGGTAAAAGGTATCATCTTATTCTATACTTTCTTCCAAATTATTTCTTTTAGATACTAATCTATATTTATTCCTAGTTATGATCCCTTGATCATCCTGTTTATTTCTGAAGTCCAACTTGGTTCCTATGACTGGATAATTGGTTGGAATTTATACTGGTTCCCAAAAATCATTCTTTTGGAATTGGATTAGATCTTCGTGCCTTTCTAGTATCCAACTCTCACAATCTATGGCTTCTTCAATAGTATTTGGATCTAACTGAGACAGAAAGGTAGAAAATTCATCTATATTTCCAACATTTTTTCTAGTTATAATTCCGATATATAGGTGTCCTATAGTAGTTTCTAAAGGGTGGCTATTTAATGTTCTAGAATTTCTAGGCAGGACTCTTTCAGGATCTTCAGTATCATGTTCTTTAGAACATGACTGAAATTGATTAATATTTTTTTTCAAAATTATCTATAGGGGTATCAATTCTTATTTTTTCCAAATAGTCAGTGATTAATCTACATGATATTTCTCTTTAATAAAAGGGTCAGTTTCCTCAAACATCAAATGAACTGATTCTTCAATAATCCTTGGAATTTTATTAAATAATATATAATCTTTAGTTGTATAATAACATCCCAAAAATATTCATTCACCAACTTTTATATTGAATTAACCGAGGTAGTCCCTCATATTCATGATAGAGACCTTGAATCCAAAAACATTAAAGTATTTTCTGTATGTTTTATATTATTCTAAAGTTCCTAGTGTTTCTTCTAGATAATAAGCCTTATTGAGACTCAGTTCACGATATTGTATGTTCTGCTTACAGCTTATTCCCAATGTTAGGTAGGAAGACTGTATTCATTTAGCATAATCGTTTCCATTTCATGACTAGTTCTGTTTATCCTTTCAACAATTCCATTTTTTGAGGTGTTTTTGGAGAAAAGAATGTTTGTTTAATACCCATATTTGAGCAAAAACAATTGAATTATTGATTGTGAAAATCCCCACCATGATCCATTCTCAATGAAATTATTTTAAAATCTTTTTCATTTTTAAATATTTTACCAAAAAAATCAAAAATTGTGAATACATAACTTTTGACTTATATAAAATAGACCCATTTAAAAATACAATAATCATCCACTAAAACATAAACATATAATAATCCATCCATTCTTTATAATATTTATGTTATAAACAAATCTATGTGGATTGGTTCTAAAGGTTTTGATGTATGAATTTTGTTAATGAATTTGGAAAAAGATTTGTGATTCTTTCTAATTTTTTATACAACACCGAATCTTTCGTTTTCAAACATAAGAATAGATAAATTTTAAACTCATTTATTATTAGATAATTTATTTAGAAAATATATATTACAGTGTCCAAGATTTGTTTTCCAAAGCCACTACTCATTTGAATTATTAGTTAAACAATTCAATTTTTTTACACAATAAATTTGAAACCAAGGAAAAAATATTATTTGTTTTAGGTGATCTAAATATAAGAAACTTATCAATAAAAAAGAGCATGAATTGTTAGAAAAATACACCTAAAATTCATCATCATAAATTTTAGAGATACTTATCATGCTATTTTTTAGCCCTTATACATAAAATAATATATTGATTGAGTTAGTATTTTGATCACCAATAGTTTTAACTCCATCAATTTTTCCATTAGCAATGTCACCAAAAGAGATTAATCCTCCATCCATTTGAGTCACTGTAGGAATGTTTGTTAAATCCCCACTCATATTCACAAGAAATCCTCTATCCATATATCATATGGATTCTCTTTTTCTATGACATGTTTCATGAAAAAGTAATTAATCAAATTTTTTTTTGGTACACATTTCTTCGTGGGATTAGTAGCGTTATGAAGTAATGATTTGGGAATCCTGATCTTCTTTATATTTCCATAATTTATATCCCTTGAATCAGAAAAAAAAAGAAATAAAGGCACTTTTAATACCACTAATTGAGGATTTTTCAAATAGAAATTACTAGTAAAATGAACTTTTCTTCCATAATGATAACATGTAACATTATTAGAATTGGGAACATAGTAATATTTATAAAATTTTGATATCTCACCCTTACTTATTATTCTATGTTTTTACTTTCAATGTAATTATTTCCATTAATTTCATTTAAAATATTTTCTACTTTTGTAAAATCAAGAGAAACACATTTATAGGATTTAAAATCATCCCAAAATTCATTGATTTTTGTTCCATGATTGATAATTTTTTATTCTAATGAATTGAAATTTTCAATTAACTCTTCATGTTGTTTTAACGTTGTATCTATTTCACCTATAACAACATTATGAATTTATTTCAATGATATATTATTCTTTAGTGAGGAATCATATATTTCATCTAACATAGAGCAATTGGCATCAAATTTATCATTTGAGCAACTAGCAGAACAAGAATCATAAGAGTAATTCATTTTTACCTTTTCTATTTTATCCATGAATCACACGTTGGATTTTAGATTTGATTTCACTTTTTCTAAATCATACTTTGAAGGGATGCTAGATTATTTATAGAAATTCCATGTATCTTTAATTTCTCTTTTTCTTTCATCTCATAATCATAATTTTCTAATATATTTTTTTGGACTTTTTCTTGCATACTTCAATTAAGGACAAGCAGGTCTGATATGACCCAATTTCTTGCATTCAAAGGATCCAAATTATCTTGGTTTTTAGTCATCATTCTTGAATGAATTTATAATCCTCTCTTCTTTTTGTAGAAATTTCTTGAACATTTTTTCTAGATGAGCCAGTTCTATTTCAGAATCTACAGGATCATAATTTCTCTTCTTTGTATTCTTTATTTTTCCTACGGTTATGCTTCTATTATGTCCCCTTTAGAGAAATATTTTCCTTCCTCGCTATAATATTTGGATCTTTATCTTTAGTCTACATTTCAACATCATACAATATCAATATCCTAATTATTTCTTTCATTTTCAGATCTATGATAGGTGATGATTGATGAATTTCAATATATATACCATTCCATTTAAATGATATTACTCTCAGTACATTCAAATATTGATCATATTTTTTGATGGGTTAACCTAAGGATATTATATTGTTGATAATTGTTTTAAGAATTTCATTCATATGTGTTGTGCTTTTACCATCAAATATTATAAATATGTTGAATTTCATCTTAGTTTTAGTATATGTCATCTGTATAATATTTTCTATTCCTTCATAAGTAACTACTATAGTTTTCCACATTAAATAGTCAATAGGAAATTGTGATACATGATTGAATTAAATAGGTCCAAGACCACATATAATATCATTCATATTTTTAGAATTTATATCATACTCAGATTCTATTTCAGCAGTCCAAGTTTCTTCTTTCTCAAGAACTTATATGGATTATTGATTTTTAGTAGGATTTTAATCCAAGGATTTACATATATACAATCATTCTAGATTTACAGCATTTATAATTATCACCATTAAAATATGGATCAAGTATCACTGACATTCCTTCCCTAAGATTAGCCATTTCCATCTTTCTATAGACCTTATACTTTTACCATGTTATAGAAATATCCAAAAAGATCTTATGTGATACCAATTTATAAGATATAATTTTCAAAAAAACAAAAGAAGGGGTGAAGTGTTTCTTTTAAAAAATCTATCAAAATTATAGCTTTTGGACACCCATTGTGATTTATGTAAATAACAACCATTTAATTCTAAAAAGAAATATGCAGTGGATAAACAGAAATAAAGAACCCAACTTTTTATAGTGGTTCAGGGAAAAAATATCCCCTCATGAACTCTTCCAATCAATCTCTCTATAAGATTGTTAAATTTCACTAGAATGGTTCTCCTATCACAATTGCATGAAATTAAAAATTAGTGAATCTAGTTGAATCCTTTACAAAAAATAATTAATAACGAAGTCTTATAGTTCAATAACAGAGAACCTATTTCCACAAAAAAGATCATGAAACTAATACTCCACAAAAATTGAGTATGAGCAGTTGAAAATCTAATAAATCAAAAGAAATTGATTTTTTGATTGAGTTTTTTCTTCATCGATGCAACAACACAAAATTGGAGATTAATGGATCGTATTCTTTAGAATTGAATATCATCAAGAATTAAATAGTCTAAATTGATCCTTGTAGAAAAATTGATCTTCAATAAGGTAGAAACTAAATAGCTATAGATACTTGAGGTAGAAATATTTAGAATTTTCAATGAATAGACTCTTTTGGAAATAATAGATATTTGATCATTCCTTGTAGTTGTATATTTGAATTGCTTATCAAACACATAAATTTGGAGAGATACATTAAAGAAATATATATAACATATAGCATTATTTTGTATTACATATCCAAAAGAATTTCTTGATTGATCATAGAAATTCAAATTCCAATTGTCCTGGGGATCAATAACTTCCCTTCGGAACAAAGAGTGATTATCTTGGATGAATATAGTTCTTTGAAACAATCATAATGATCCTTAAACAGATCATCAATTATAACTTGATCATTGCAGAAATATTTCATTAAAAACATAGATTAAAAACATTTCCACTGTAAACAAAATGTAGGGTTAAATTTGATAGTGTAGGGTTCATTTGTGTAGCATTGGGTTATTACCAATTTATGGTTTCATAGCCATACATTCATATTCACATAACATAGGGAAAAAAGGATGTGTCGGGATGATAATCAACGTGATCACCATTTTATCATAACATCCCAAATGTTCCATTGATTAACAATATGTTCAAATTCCCGAATGTTGGGTTAATGAATAGTAATCGAAACTTCCAATGTGGTGTTTTTGATCCATATGTTTGATGATTCTTTGAATGAAACGATGTTGATACAAATTAAATTGTATAGAAAAACATAGGGTTGATACCATACACATTTGTTTCTCTTTTTTAGAATATCATAGGGTTGATACCATATGTTCATTTACCGAAAGTGGGGTTTTGAAATAATGTTTACAAAGTAATTCCTATAATAATAAATTAATTTCAATTATATATGAATTCATCAAAACTCGTAGAAGAAATCATCATTAGAAGATAAACAAGGGTATTTGTTAGCATCAAAATCATCATAATTTATAGATTATTTTTAATAAAATATGTGCCCAATATAACTAAAATAATACAATGATCATAACATAGGGATAATGCATGGAATTGTGGTAGACAAATAAGAATATTAAATGATTTTCATTGTAGTCAAGGAATTTCTTCCAAGATCATCTTAGTAGTATATGTTCACTCCCCATACAACATTGGTAGTCATGGTTCCCTCCCATGGCCATCAAAGTAATGTCAGTTCAATGCCCATACCATATTGTTAGTCAGGGTTCACTCCCATGGACAAATTAGTAGTCATGATTCACACCCAGGACCTTATTAGTCGAACTCTTGAGATATAAATCATTAACCAATACATTGGTGGGAGATATAGGTCTCACCCATGTCATAATTAAATAAAAAATATATTTTCCCCAATATAATAAACAATCATAACCTTACCCATGAAAATAAATTTTTACGATAAATATGTAGTCATATCATAACCTATAGAAAATAGATAGTTTTCCTAATCATTTCATCAAATCATAACCCATCAAAAGAAGTTGATTTCATAATCATAAACCCCATGAAAGAGACCAGATTTTGTAAACATCATTACATTATATGTAAATAATTAAGAGAAATAATATGAATGGAAGCATTGGATAATTTCTCAAAAATTCATGATTATTAATAATTGAAGTCATCTTAGATTAAAAATAATTAATAAATATCATTTAAATCAAATTCTTGAGAAAACATTACTTTATTATTTTAAAAATTATTTTTAGATCATAAAACCTTTTCAAACTCATTTTCATTGAAAAAAATGTATAATCTTATAAAAGAGTATAAAACATTTGAATATTTTTTGTTGATATATTAAAAAATAATATTGAATACTTTTTTCAAATACTTTTCATTGAAAAAACTTCGAAAGCATATAAATCATTTTTGAAAAATTTTAAAAACCCTTTTATATAATATGTATTTGAAAATGTATAATGTAAGTGTCACAACCCGCCTTCACCAAGAGGAGGGAAGGGATGTCAGATTGCCAGACCCTTCCTTCTTCAAGTTGAAGGAGAGATAATGACCCCCGATACCCGCCTTCAATAGGTCCTAGAGTGGCGGCTAGCACCAAGGGTATAAAATCAGACACTAAATGGAAGGCATTACCCATTTTCGTTTAATAGGATCCGGAGATAAGATAGTAAATCCCACAACACCAAAAATGAAAGTGCAAGTACGGCTGAAAGTAAACCCTTCCCGCAAGCATGTTCAAAGGTAAAAGATACAGGCCACAAAACTCCAAAAGTAAAAAGATACCAAGAAAAGGAAATAAAAAATAGAAACTACCCCAAAGGTTCGATCTAGTACGGTCCCGCACGATCCCGCAAGTCCTCTTGGAATCTTGAAAGCAATTTTATATACGTAGGGTGAGTATACAAGTATACTAAGTAGGGAAACCAAAGACTCTCGTGTACATGTGAGGAGACATTCTAATGTCCCATGGAAAAAGAGATAACAAAACACCAAACAAGGAAAAGATATCCACCCAAAACTCACCATGGAACACTCCCTAAATAACCCAAGGAAAGTAAATTAAAGTAATAAAACATCAATATTTGGGTACCCCGCACCACTTTCCCACTGGTTATTAAAGACATCCAACACATCGAACCAATCCCACCATTCTCACCGTTGTCCCACTGCCAAACCCCGTCCGCACACACATGGGCCACAGCCTCTCAATAGTCCCACTGCCAATACCCACCTATACACACCTGAGCCAGAACAACTATCCCACCCGCAGACACCTAGGCCAGAACCACCACACATAACTATACCCGCAAACACCTGGGTCAGAACAATTACTGCAACACCCGAACACACCTGGGCGTCATCCTGAAGACACTTGGGGAACAACCTCCCCGCAAACACCTCGACCAACCACCACAACTACCCTGCCTGAATATTCATGTAAAAAATTATGGACTTTAGGCCATCACAGCCTGCCCGAAGAGTCTTGGGCTTTTCGGGAAAGGGAGAAGAAAAGGATCCAATAACCAGCCACTCATGGGAGTGTTGGAAAAAACACCATCCCCATAAAATGGGGCGTTCATAACTAAGTGCTCAACTTGGGTGGAGCGCGAATAAGAAACATAAAATATCCAGATATATAAATAGTTAACAAACAATCATCCCAACCTAGGGGTTCCAAAACCTAAGCACAAACACCGTCATTACTACTCATTCATGAAAGAACAACATGAAACTCATGGCCAAGACACAACTCATTCACAAAACCAATTCCCATTTAAATTGTTCCTATTTTCATATTCAAGTAACCCCATTTAGGTGAATTCTACAATACTGGGTAATTAATAGGAAAAATAACAAGCCGGCGAAAGAAGACAGTCAAACAACAACTTATACATCCACACTCGGTTCTCATGTAATGTCACAACAACAAAGTGATAAGTGAGACCCCTCAAAGTACTGGACGCAATGAAAACCCCAAGATATGGCCCCATGTCCCCATAATCAAGGAGCCAACAATTTCTTAACAATAGAGGATTCCACCCTAATTTGTGATATAAACAGAATAACCACAACCTCAAATTCAGAACCGGAGAAAGTATAACAATAGGGGATCCCATTCCGACCCATATCAACCATTAAAATGTCCCATGAAAGAAACAACCCACCACTACCTCCAACACAAGGCAGGCCCATGCAGGTATTTTTAGGTTTAAAATATTTAACACAATCAATGGTTTCAATTCCACTATGCTTTAACCGGGGTTATCATTGAAAAGTGGTTGATCCTGGTGATTTCATTTTATTAAACCGAGTATTCGTAATTAACCAATTCCATGTTAGGGTTATTTAAACATCCAGGAGAACCTAGGTTCATTAGTTCACAGAGAAAGACCACCAATGGCCATTATTTTCAGTGAGCATAGGCCCGTACAATTCACAACACATAACAACATAATGAGTACAACCGAACATCGATCACACCCCTCTTCATTATTTAAAGGTCCATTTATTATCTTCGTTATGTTCAGTTTCATCAATTTCCATAGAGGAAAAAGCATGAGCACCCCACATGATACACAGAAAGGAGAGACGAAGTATAAAATCCCTACTTGATTGATGATAGATTGATGTTATTCTCCACACGCCAAGAATAGGGGATGCGCAACTTGTAGGGGAGGGGCGTCGGGAGCTCCAAACATACTAAGAAGAAAGGAATACATCCAAGATGAAAATAAGGAATAAGAAATTATCATCCGATATATTGATAAGTCCCCATTGATACGGGACATTGGAATTGAGCGGCTTTAAATTTGGATCGTGGTTCCCCACGTGGTTGGGTGGTTACACATGACTGAATAAATTTTTATTTAATAGGGAGGTTTCTTGGAATTTTTAGATATTAATTATGGGTTAAAAACGGCCTTGAAATGCCTTAGATGGTCAAAAAGGCCTAAAAGAGGTGTTATGGGAAAAACTGTAGAAGGAAAACCCGACAAGGTTGGGTAACACCAATTGGTCGCACCGATCGATCTGTCACGCCGATCGGTCGCACAGATCAGTCGCACCGATCGGTCTTACAGAAAGGTCTCACCGAATGATGCGAAACCCCTTAGGATCCTAGAATTTGGAAATGGGAGGGATAATGAGGATCTGGGCCATTACATCAGATACCTCTCAAAATATTCTCCCCCTTGAGAAACCAGAACCAGAACCAAAGGAAAGAGGGGGTTTCGAACAACAACCTCGAAAGATACCTCTCAGGAGTGAACCTCTTTGACACAGGAACACCTTATCTCCTGAACAATCATAGACATCCTACCACTCCTTTCCTAGTGAATCCACACAAAATAAATGATTAACCATCCAACAATGTGGGGGAGGGGTTTCCCATTCTCCGTGTTATGATACTATCTGCTTTGGGTGGAGCTGACTTGCCCGCATGGGTTTAGGTGCATTTACATTAATGTGTCCTAACTAGGAATCAGGTCCTCCCCTCCCCATCCTTTTGGACACTTCACATACATTCACAGAAAAGGAAATTGCACATCCCATAGTCAACAAGGTAAAGCATTACATAGCAATCAAGTACTGACAAAACATGATAAAACTCAAAACAACTATGGGTACTAGGCACGCATCTGTTCTTCCCTCTCCCAGGTACTCTCCTCAAGACCACCATGGCACTATAACACGTGAACCAATGGGATGGTTCATCCATGAAGCACCTTCTCATCACGACCCTCGATCATCACTGGACTTTCCCCTAAGGTTTCATCGTCTTCGATATCTAGCTCTCCCCAGTCGAGGATGTTCGAATCGTCATGCAGATACCGATGAAGCTGGTACACATGGAATACATCATGCACCCTTTGTAGTTGTGGTGGCAACACCAGTGGATAATCCACCTCGCCATCCTGGTGCAACACTGTAACACCCCGAGCTTCCATGATACGCCTCTCTTTCAATAATGCAATAGCTTGCATTGTACGCAAGTTCGAGTTCTAATACACCGCAACTAATCAAAGTAGCTGTTATGAATAGTAATAACCACCTTTTAAATTTATAGAAATTTTATATTTCAAAATGGACTTCATTTTTGTATTCATAATATTGAAATTAGCCTATGTTGAATTTTTTGTGATTTTCCGAGAACTTCCAAATTTTTTGAATAGTGAAAAATACTTAAAACAAGTTTTTTAATCAAAATAATTCGCAGTGATAAATTATACTATTGAGTGGTTTTAGAGTATAATTAGAATATATTTTTACCATTTTATCCAATGGTGGTCATTAGAATTAATTTAACATTGAAATTGGACATAAACAATTGCCAATCTTTTGATATAAATTGTTTCTTAAAAACACGTTATTTGTTGTGACAGCGGGAATTAATTATAAAATTAATTAATGAAACTAATATGTTTGGAATTTTGTAAAATAGACATCATTTTTGAATTCGTAATATCAATTATAGCTTAGGGTGAAATTTTGGCCTTATTCTGAAAAACTTCAATTTTTGATTAATAGTGAAACCACTAAGTGGTAGTTAAATAACTGATTTTTCGTTTAAATGAAATATTAACACTTCTGTGATTTGATTTTCAAAAATCCGACATACATGGTTGTCATTAAGAAGTAAAAAGTGGTTCAATAAGATTAAAATAATTTTTTGCTGAATAGTAACTTTTAAGTTCTTAATCGCGATTAGAGATAATTAGTGTAGTTTAAGGTAAAAACAATGTTTTAATAATATTATATGAGCTTGACACTTGTCCTATTCCTATTGGATGAGTCATGGCCGACCAAGACAACCCATGGGTCAACTTGGGGACCCCATGGAGCCACTTTAGTTGGAAAATGACATTAATATATATTTATTTAATGTTAAAATTAAATTGACACAAACATGAGTTGTTTTACTAAAATAGTTTTTAAGTGGGGTTACAAAAGTCCAAATTTTGACTATAAATATTCATTAGAAAGATAAAAAGATGTCCTACATCATAGTATTTTTTTATAATTTTTAGACATTAAATAAATTAAATTATTTATGACATCATTATGATGCAGCGATGACCTCATTATTTAATGATTTAAATAAAATGGGAAGATAATGCAACATCCAAGGCTTACACTTGTCCAAAGCCAATTGGATGAGGATATTTCGAACCCTTATCACCTTAGCCTCGAATTATATAAGTGTGGGACCTTTATAATCCGAAAAGCATTGTGAAATAATGTAACATTTCAATCTTTCCAAAAGTGCCCCTCCTCTCCACTTATAAAAGGCCCCCACCTCTCCCACCTCATTTACACTTTCAAGCCATTTGGCTCGGCCAACCTCTGCCCAAATACTCTCCCAACATTCCTCCCTTACTCATAGAAGCCTCACATTGGGCAGAACTCTTCCCAAGGAAGCCTTTGGCTCAAATCAAAAAGAGTTACCCGATTTTGAGGTAATGTCTTTTCTAATGTTGTTTTGTTTTATTTTTCATCTCCAACCCCCTAAACACTTTTTATTCATTTATTTTGTGACAACACCAGTATACTCAATATACTAGGATGTTGTTATAAGAAGGATTCGAGATACACTTACACACACCTACATCTAATGGTTAATGAACATACGGTTTCTGTGGATGGCGAATTTCTGCCTCACGAAACGATGATTGTTCAACACTCATATAACACCTTCAAAGGTGGCCATTAAGATGTCACTATATTTATATATGATATATAATGTGTTTATGTTTTACTTATGCTTCTGTATTTCTCATTTATGGCTTACTTTATGATTTCCATTATGGGTAAAACGCGATAATTTCATTTTAGGAAGTGTGGACTACCGCCCCCTCAAAGTGATTTGAATCGTTAATGCCATATGTGGGATGTATAAAGGATGGAGTAAATGGTATTATACACTATATTATACTGGAATTATATTATACATTTATATCATTATGATTTAGTTCCATTAAATATGAAATTGAAATGAAAGTAGCGTTCATGCGTACGTACGGCTTACCGTCTCCATGAACGGTGCATTTCATTTCTCACCTCTAAATGTTACGTAATATTATAAATGAATGTATATACTGGATATATAATATATATATGACATCTAAATCATGAATATAATTCTGGATATAATGGATATTTCACCACATAAACAACTTGTAATTATAAGAAGCTTATTGTTGACTCAAGTACCAAAGATCGACAAAACGACCGTTATTAACTTAAATAATTACATAATGTTCATATCATTGTAATAAGTGATATAATAAGGATAATGAAATTGAAAATGGTTCTTAATAAGGTATATATTAACTCTAGTTTATTATTCAGAAGGTTAAAGAACGGTTGAGTCAAGTCAGACATGAGGTAATGGAACTTCTTAACCCAATTTCTATTCTTTGGGTTAATCTCCTACTTTCAAATTATGTCATGATATTGTTATGTCATATCTTGTATTTGTACTTTCTTTATGTGTAATTATAGTGAATACACATAATAGATATATTTTATTTAAATGATATTTGTAAGGGAATTTCTTAACCCAACTTCCATTCTTTGGGTTAATCTCCTACTTTCAATTTATGTCATGATATTATTATGTCCTATTTTGTATTTTTACTTTCTTTATGTGTAACTATAGTGAATACACATAATAGATCTATTTTATTTTAAAAATGATCTTTTTAAGGACTTCGTCTCAATCTCCTTTCATTGAGTCATATTTGGTTTTATACACAACTTTCTTTTATACGGTGTATAAACCCCTTTGACTTTTACGTTTATTCAAAAGGAATATTTTTATACGAAGCGTTTTACTAAACGACAAAAAGATAAAGTTTTTCTTTCCGTACATATGCGGCGACAACGACTTCTCCGCCGCCGTGACCATTATTTGAGTTTCGGCTTCCTCTACAAGCCATCATTTTTTTAATGAAAAATAAATACAAAGTTTTAACTTTCATTTATTTTGGTATTGAAAATGGTTTTGAAAGCGTTTTTATCATATCAAAGTGTTGTATTGATATCTTGTGATTGAAATGTGGAAATGTTATGTTTCCTTTATGCATGTTTTATGTGATACGATTATGTTATGGTTTATGATATGTTTAAACCTATTCATATGAGGAATGTATTGGACTTAATAAGTGACGGGTGGAGCCCGCTATAGCTCCTCGATGCATCGGTAGGTCTCATGAGACAACTAGACGTGGAATTGGCCGAGGCCCTTTCCCAATTTGATTTATGGTTTTGGCCGAGGCCTTAATCATTTTAGACGTCTTGGCCGAGGCCTTGACAAAATGTTTCAGAATGTCCGGCATTATACATTCCCTCATTATGAAAGTGGTTATTGATATTGCATGTGATTATTCGACCAGTAGAATATCCATGTGAAGAAGAGAATGGCATTATCTCATTTTACATTTGCCATATTATGTTGAAGTTCATGTTTAAAAGGCTTTTGTTTTAGTTATACATTGCCTTAAATGTTAATGATTATTTATGAAAGCTTCCGCATTATTGTTATCCTTACTGAGCATCTGAGCTCACCCCTTTCAATGTTTTAATGTTTTCCAGGATGTGAAGAAGTATTTTATGAATGACCTGCAGGGATAGTCAGAAGAGGATATGAGTGTCAACTATGGAGACTTTGTTATTGTAGTTTTTCACTTTATGATGTAATGTAACGTTTACGAATGTATCTAGTGTTTCCAAGGCTACTAAACTAATCGGTCTTTCGAGACTTGATCTTTTGTGATCATGCCAATGTTACGAAGTAATGCACCGACTCTGGGTAGCTGGGGTCGGGGCGTTACAGTTGGTATCAGAGGCAGTTTAGTACTAACTTTGGAAGCTAGATTTAGATAAACTCTGATTAGAGCACATAGCCCAAAGATAGACTTTGAGGATTAGTATAGAAGAACTTCCTAGAATTTTGTTATTGTAGAGATTTTGTGAGTTTTCCGAGCAATACATCCCTGTCTGGATACGAGCAGGTAGAGGCGGCTCTGGCACAGATGTACCTAGGGGTAAAACCCGAAAACACCGCTTTGAGCTAGACTCGAACGGGAACTGGTGCACGACAACGGGCCTTGCTGCACTCTTGGTTACGATACTCCCGGGGGATATGCTTAGGATAATTCTCATTTTCTTTACAAACCACTATGAAGGGTTATGAGTATATACTTCCTCAAAGAAAACATTTCTTTTTATGATTATGGATTATATCCATAAATAGTTCAATTTATGTAAAGTGTTTTACAAGTATGGAATTATGTATTTGGATTCATAAACTAATCTAGTTTATGCCATTGTTTAGAAATGGCGCCTAGTAGAAGGAATGGAAACCGTATCAATGCACGAACTCCGTGTAGGGATTGCCCTCCTGATCAAGATAATTATTGTGGATCTGGAGATACAACTGGTGCTGATCAACTTATTACCATACTTGGACAACTCACTCAGGTTATGAATAATAACCTTACTCGTATGGAGCACCCTGATCCGCAACGTGGAGGATCAATGCTAGACCGTTTCATGAGGCAACAACCACCAACCTTCAATGGGAGTACAAATCCTATAGTAGCTGAGCAATGGATAAATTCCTTAGAGAAAATATTCCATGCCTTGGGGAGTAGTGAAAGGGAGAAGGTTGTCATGGCAGTTTACCGCCTCACTGGAGATGCCGATCAGTGGTGGTCGCTGATTCAAAACACAAAGGAAGATGATGACGTATCGAATATGGAATGGAGGGAGTTCAAAGATCTTTTCTTAGAAAAATACTTTCCTCGTGACCATCGAGCAGATATGGAAAGGCAATTTCTGAGTCTGAGGCAGAAGGAGGATGAGAATGTCGCAAAGTATGAGGCTAACTTTACAAGGTTAGCGAGGCATGCTGCCGATTATATACGTAACCCAAGGAGTAAGATTGATCGTTTCTTTGATGGGTTAAAACCATTTCTCCGTCGAGCTTTGGTATCACAATCCTTCTCATCATACGAAGATATTGTATCGTGTGCTATCAAGACAGAAAAGGAATTCTCTAAGTCTTATGACAACAATGTAAAGCAAGAGAAGAAGAGAACGGTGGAACAAGAGACAGATAATGGGAAAAAGGGAAAGAAGGATTTTCCATTATGTGATAATTGTGGGAAGAATCACCCTGGTACTTGCCTAAAAGGAATGGGAGTTTGTTATAAATGTGGAGAAAAGGGTCACCAGGCTCGTGATTGCAAGGGAAAGAAAGAGGCTGTCAAAGTTGAATGCTACAATTGTAGAGAAATGGGTCATTATGCAAATGAATGTCCTAAGCGTCAAGGAAACTTACCTCAGAAAAGGCCAAGGGATCAAGGCCAATCTTATGCTGTGACTACAGTTGAAGCGGAATAACTAATGTATTGGTGCTTTTGGACTCATGGATTATATTCTGGTTTTTAGAATAATGTGATATATATATAAGGATTGTACTGCAGTACTTGTTGATTTCAGTAAGGTTTTAATATGATTAAGGTAATCATATTTTTAGTATGTGACAATAAGAGAAACTTTTCTTTGTTTGGGGAATCTGATAAATTGATTTTGGAATTAAGAGACCTTTTAGAGAATGTCTGGACAGAGGTATTTTGAATAACTATAAAGGTTGGAGTGGATTAAGTTGATCTTTGGATAGTATTGTTTAAGGTTAAAAATTTATGAAGATTATTTTTGAATATTATAATACTATAGTTTTAGGAAAAGGACAACCTGCAGGGTGGGGCATAACCCGTTGCGTCGGACCAAGCTGCAGGAATCGAACCCACAATCATAGTGCGACATGCCTTTATTTCCTACCACTAGCCTACATGAATTCCCTGGTTATTACAATATAATTTTACTAATCTAAATGGTATGTGTTAACATTTGGAACCTTATACAATTAGGATAATAATAATATTTTTGAGTTCTATTATCTTTTTGAGTGAAAGATGAGTTGAAGGTTGAAACACTAATTGTCAAGCATAAATATATATATACCTATCTCTTATTCAATGAATAAATTAATTCTTAAACTTTAGTAAAGGGATATTAAAACAAAAAATGTGTTATCCTAATACCTTATGTCTTGTTGAACTGATGATATTTTAAATCAACATAGATTGAAGGCTTTGAGGCCCTCAATTTGACAGTTGATTGTGATTGATGACCTCAATCACTACCTACAAATATTTACGTTTTTCCTCCAATTATATGTCTTTAACTGCCACCAATGTTCTCCTTATCGAGATCATAATTTGGTGGTGACTTTCTTATTTCCATTTTCCCTCTTATTAAGGCTAAATTTTATTAATCTTATTTCCGATGTGGGTGTTCCTCAAGGTATTTTCTCTTTTCAACCTTTTATTTTCAAAGAAAAATTTCAAATTTCTAGGACGCAATTTATTGAAGGAGGGGAGAATGTAACACCCCGAGCTTCCATGATACGCCTCTCTTTCAATAATGCAATATCTTGCATTGTACGCAAGTTCGAGTTCTAACACACCACAACTAATCAAAGTAGCTATTATGAATAGTAATAACCACCTTTTAAATTTATAGAAATTTTATATTTCAAAATGGACTTCATTTTTGTATTCCTAATATTGAAATTAGCCTATGTTGAATTTTTTGTGATTTTCCGAGAACTTCCAAATTTTTTGAATAGTGAAAAATACTTAAAACAACTTTTTTAATCAAAATAATTCATAGTGATAAATTATACTATTGAGTGGTTTTAGAGTATAATTAGAATATATTTTTACCATTTTATCCAATGGTGGTCATTAGAATTAATTTAACATTGAAATTGGACATAAACAATTGCCAATCTTTTGATATAAATTGTTTCTTAAAAACACGCTATTTGTTGTGACATCGGGAATTAATTATAAAATTAATTAATGCAACTAATATGTTTGGAATTTTGTAAAATAGACATCATTTTTGAATTCGTAATATCAATTATAGCTTAGGGTGAAATTTTGGCCTTATTCTGAAAAACTTCAATTTTTGATGAATAGTGAAACCACTAAGTGGTAGTTAAATAACTGATTTTTCGTTAAAATGAAATATTACCACTTCTGTGATTTGATTTTCAAAAATCCGACATACATGGTTGTCATTAAGAAGTAAAATGTGGTTCAATAAGATTAAAATAATTTTTTGGTGAATAGTAACTTTTAAGTTCTTAATCGCGATTAGAGGTAATTAGTGTAGTTTAAGGTAAAAACAATGTTTTAATAATATTATATGAGCTTGAAACTTGTCCTATTCCTATTGGATGAGTCATTTCCGACCAAGACAACCCATGGGTCAACTTGGGGACCCCATGGAGCCACTTTAGTTGGAAAATGACATTAATATATATTTATTTAATGTTAAAATTAAATTGACACAAACATGAGTTGTTTTACTAAAATAGTTTTTAAGTGGGGTTAAAAAAGTTCAAATTTTGACTATAAATATTCCTTAGAAAGCTAAAAATATTTCCTACATCATAGTATTTTTTTTATAATTTTTAGACATTAAATAAATTAAATTATTTATGACATCATTATGATGCAGCGATGACCTCATTATTTAATGATTTAAATAAAATGGGAAGATAATGCAACATCCAAGGCTTACACTTGTCCAAAGCCAATTGGATGAGGATATTTCGAACCCTTATCACCTTAGCCTCGAATTATATAAGTGTGGGACCTTTAGAATCCGAAAAGCATTGTGAAATAATGTAACATTTCAATCTTTCCAAAAGTGCCCCTCCTCTCCACTTATAAAAGGCCCCCACCTCTCCCACCTCATTTACACTTTCAAGCCATTTGGCTCGGCCAAACTCTGCCCAAATACTCTCCCAACATTCCTCCCTTACTCATAGAAGCCTCACATTGGGCAGAACTCTTCCCAAGGAAGCCTTTGGCTCAAATAAAAAAGAGTTACCCGATTTTGAGGTAATGTCTTTTCTAATGTTGTTTTGTTTTATTTTTCTTCTCCAACCCCCTAAACTCTTTTTATTCATTTATTTTGTGACAACACCAGTATCATCAATATACTAGGATGTTGTTATAAGAAGTATTCGAGCTACAATTACACACACCTACATCTAATGGTTAAAGAACATACGGTTTCTGTGGATGGCGAATTTCTGCCTCACGAAACGATGATTGTTCAACACTCATATAACACCTTCAAAGGTGGCCATTAAGATGTCACTATATTTATATATGATATATAATGTGTTTACGTTTTACTTATGCTTCTGTATTTCTCATTTATGGCTTACTTTATGATTTCCATTATGGGTAAAACGCGATAATTTCATTTTAGGAAGTGCGGACTACCGCCCCCTCAAAGTGATTTGAATCGTTAATGCCATATGTGGGATGTATAAAGGATGGAGTAAATGGTATTATACACTATATTATACTGGAATTATATTATACATTTATATCATTATGATTTAGTTCCATTAAATATGAAATTGAAATGAAAGTAGCGTTCATGCGTACGTACGGCTTACCGTCTCCATGAACGGTGCATTTCATTTCTCACCTCTAAATGTTACGTAATATTATAAATGAATGTATATACTGGATATATAATATATATATGACATCTAAATCATGAATATAATTCTGTATATAATGGATATTTCACCACATAAACAACTTGTAATTATAAGAAGCTTATTGTTGACTCAAGTACCAAAGATCGACAAAACGACCGTTATTAACTTAAATAATTACATAATGTTCATATCATTGTAATAAGTGATATAATAAGGATAATGAAATTGAAAATGGTTCTTAATAAGGTATATATTAACTCTAGTTTATTATTCAGGAGGTTAAAGAACGGTTGAGTCTAGTCAGACACGAGGTAAGGGAACTTCTTAACCCAATTTCTATTCTTTGGGTTAATCTCCTACTTTCAAATTATGTCATGATATTGTTATGTCATATCTTGTATTTGTACTTTCTTTATGTGTAATTATAGTGAATACACATAATAGATATATTTTATTTAAATGATATTTGTAAGGGAATTTCTTAACCCAACTTCCATTCTTTGGGTTAATCTCCTACTTTCAAATTATGTCATGATATTATTATGTCCTATTTTGTATTTTTACTTTCTTTATGTGTAACTATAGTGAATACACATAATAGATCTATTTTATTTTAAAAATGATCTTTTTAAGGACTTCGTCTCAATCTCCTTTCATTGAGTCATATTTGGTTTTATACACAACTTTCTTTTATACGGTGTATAAACCCCTTTGACTTTTACGTTTATTCAAAAGGAATCTTTTTATACGAAGCGTTTTACTAAACGACAAAAAGTGAATGTTTTTCTTTCCGTACATATGCGGCGACAACGACTTCTCCGCCACCGTGACCATTATTTGAGTTTCGGCTTCCTCTACAAGCCATCATTTTTTTTAATGAAAAATAAATACAAAGTTTTAACTTTCATTTATTTTGGTATTGAAAATGGTTTTGAAAGCGTTTTTATCATATCAAAGTGTTGTATTGATATCTTGTGATTGAAATGTGGAAATGTTATGTTTCCTTTATGCATGTTTTATGTGATACGATTATGTTATGTTTTATGATATGTTTAAACCTATTCATATGAGGAATGTATTGGACTTAATAAGTGATGGGTGGAGCCCGCTATAGCTCCTCGATGCATCGGTAGGTCTCATGAGACAACTAGACGTGGAATTGGCCGAGGCCCTTTCCCAATTTGATTTATGGTTTTGGCCGAGGCCTTAATCATTTTAGACGTCTTGGCCGAGGCCTTGACAAAATGTTTCAGAATGTCCGGCATTATACATTCCCTCATTATGAAAGTGGTTATTGATATTGCATGTGATTATTCGACCAGTAGAATATCCATGTGAAGAAGAGAATGGCATTATCTCATTTTACTTTTGCCATATTATGTTGAAGTTCATGTTTAAAAGGCTTTTGTTTTAGTTATACATTGCCTTAAATGTTAATGATTATTTATGAAAGCTTCCGCATTATTGTTATCCTTACTGAGTATCTGAGCTCACCCCTTTCAATGTTTTAATGTTTTCCAGGATGTGAAGAAGTATTTTATGAATGACCTGTAGGGATAGTCAGAAGAGGATATGAGTGTCGACTATGGAGACTTTGTTATTGTAGTTTTTCACTTTATGATGTAATGTAACGTTTACGAATGTATCTAGTGTTTCCAAGGCTACTAAACTAATCGGTCTTTCGAGACTTGATCTTTTGTGATCATGCCAATGTTACGAAGTAATGCACCGACTCTGGGTAGCTGGGGTCGGGGCGTTACAGTTGGTATCAGAGGCAGTTTAGTACTAACTTTGGAAGCTAGATTTAGATAAACTCTGATTAGAGCACATAGCCCAAAGATAGACTTTGAGGATTAGTATAGAAGAACTTCCTAGAATTTTGTTATTGTAGAGATTTTGTGAGTTTTCCGAGCAATACATCCTTGTATGGATACGAGCAGGTAGAGGCGGCTCTGGCACAGATGTACCTAGGGGTAAAACCCGAAAACACCGCTTTGAGCTAGACTCGAATGGGAACTGGTGCACGACAACGGGCCTTGCTGCACTCTTGGTTACGACACTCCCGGGGGATATGCTTAGGATAATTCTCATTTTCTTTACAAACCACTATGAAGGGTTATGAGTATATACTTCCTCAAAGAAAACATTTCTTTTTATGATTATGGATTATATCCATAAATAGTTCAATTTATGTAAAGTGTTTTACAAGTATGGAATTATGTATTTTGATTCATAAACTAATCTAGTTTATGCCATTGTTTAGAAATGGCGCCTAGTAGAAGGAATGGAAACCGTATCAATGCACGAACTCCGTGTAGGGATTGCCCTCCTGATCAAGATAATAATTGTGGATCTGGAGATACAACTGGTGCTGATCAACTTATTACCATACTTGGACAACTCACTCAGGTTATGAATAATAACCTTACTCGTATGGAGCACCCTGATCCGCAACGTGGAGGATCAATGCTAGACCGTTTCATGAGGCAACAACCACCAACCTTCAATGGGAGTACAAATCCTATAGTAGCTGAGCAATGGATAAATTCCTTAGAGAAAATATTCCATGCCTTGGGGAGTAGTGAAAGGGAGAAGGTTGTCATGGCAGTTTACCGCCTCACTGGAGATGCCGATCAGTGGTGGTCGCTGATTCAAAACACAAAGGAAGATGATGACGTATCGAATATGGAATGGAGGGAGTTCAAAGATATTTTCTTAGAAAAATACTTTCCTCGTGACCATCGAGCAGATATGGAAAGGCAATTTCTGAGTCTGAGGTAGAAGGAGGATGAGAATGTCGCAAAGTATGAGGCTAACTTTACAAGGTTAGCGAGGCATGCTGCCGATTATATACGTAACCCAAGGAGTAAGATTGATCGTTTCTTTGATGGGTTAAAACCATTTCTCCGTCGAGCTTTGGTATCACAATCCTTCTCATCATACGAAGATATTGTCTCGTGTGCTATCAAGACAGAAAAGTAATTCTCTAAGTCTTATGACAACAAAGTAAAGTAAGAGAAGAAGAGAACGGTGGAACAAGAGACAGATAATGGGAAAAAGGGAAAGAAGGATTTTCCATTATGTGATAATTGTGGGAAGAATCACCCTGGTACTTGCCTAAAAGGAATGGGAGTTTGTTATAAATGTGGAGAAAAGGGTCACCAGGCTCGTGATTGCAAGGGAAAGAAAGAGGCTGTCAAAGTTGAATGCTACAATTGTAGAGAAATGGGTCATTATGCAAATGAATGTCCTAAGCGTCAAGGAAACTTACCTCAGAAAAGGCCAAGGGATCAAGGCAAATCTTATGCTGTGACTACAGTAGAAGCGGAATAACTAATGTATTGGTGCTTTTGGACTCATGGATTATATTCTGGTTTTTTGAATAATGTGATATATATATAAGGATTGTACTGCAGTACTTGTTGATTTCAGTAAGGTTTTAATATGATTAAGGTAATCATATTTGTAGTATGTGACAATAAGAGAAACTTTTCTTTGTTTGGGGAATCTGATAAATTGATTTTGGAATTAAGAGACCTTTTAGAGAATGTCTGGACAGAGGTATTTTGAATAACTATAAAGGTTGGAGTGGATTAAGTTGATCTTTGGATAGTATTGTTTAAGGTTAAAAATTTATGAAGATTATTTTTGAATATTATAATACTATAGTTTTAGGAAAAGGACAACCTGCAGGGTGGGGCATAACCTGTTGCGTCGGACCAAGCTGCATGAATCGAACCCACAATCATAGTGCGACATGCCTTTATTTCCTACCACTAGCCTACAGGAATTCCCTGGTTATTACAATATAATTTTACTAATCTAAATGGTATGTGTTAACATTTGGAACCTTATACAATTAGGATAATAATAATATTTTTGAGTTCTATTATCTTTTTGAGTGAAAGATGAGTTGAAGGTTGAAACACTAATTGTCAAGCATAAATATATATATACCTATCTCTTATTCAATGAATAAATTAATTCTTAAACTTTAGTAAAGGGATATTAAAACAAAAAATGTGTTATCCTAATACTTTATGTCTTGTTGAACTGATGATATTTTAAATCAACATAGATTGAAGGCTTTGAGGCCCTCAATTTGACAGTTGATTGTGATTGATGACCTCAATCACTCCCTACAAATATTTACGTTTTTCCTCCAATTATATGTCTTTAATTGCCACCAATGTTCTCCTTATCGAGATCATAATTTGGTGGTGACTTTCTTATTTCCATTTTCCCTCTTATTAAGGCTAAATTTTATTAATCTTATTTCCGATGTGGGTTTTCCTCAAAGGTATTTTCTCTTTTCAACCTTTTATTTTCAAAGAAAAATTTCAAATTGCGAGGACGCAATTTATTGAAGGAGGGGAGAATGTAACACCCCGAGCTTCCATGATACGCCTCTCTTTCAATAATGAAATAGCTTGCATTGTACGCAAGTTCGAGTTCTAACACACCGCAACTAATCAAAGTAGCTGTTATGAATACTAATAACCACCTTTTAAATTTATAGAAATTTTATATTTCAAAATGTACTTCATTTTTGTATTCCTAATATTGAAATTAGCCTATGTTGAATTTTTTGTGATTTTCCGAGAACTTCCAAATTTTTTGAATAGTGAAAAATACTTAAAACAACTTTTTCAATCAAAATAATTCATAGTGATAAATTATACTATTGAGTGGTTTTAGAGTATAATTAGAATATATTTTTACCATTTTATCCAATGGTGGTCATTAGAATTAATTTAACATTGAAATTGGACATAAACAATTGCCAATCTTTTGATATAAATTGTTTCTTAAAAACACGCTATTTGTTGTGACATCGGGAATTAATTATAAAATTAATTAATGCAACTAATATGTTTGGAATTTTGTAAAATAGACATCATTTTTGAATTCGTAATATCAATTATATCTTAGGGTGAAATTTTGGCCTTATTCTGAAAAACTTCAATTTTTGATGAATAGTGAAACCACTAAGTGGTAGTTAAATAACTGATTTTTTGTTAAAATGAAATATTACCACTTCTGTGATTTGATTTTCAAAAATCCGACATACATGGTTGTCATTAAGAAGTAAAATGTGGTTCAATAAGATTAAAATAATTTTTTGGTGAATAGTAACTTTTAAGTTCTTAATCGCGATTAGAGGTAATTAGTGTAGTTTAAGGTAAAAACAATGTTTTAATAATATTATATGAGCTTGACACTTGTCCTATTCCTATTTGATGAGTCATGGCCGACCAAGACAACCCATGGGTCAACTTGGGGACCCCATGGAGCCACTTTAGTTGGAAAATGACATTAATATATATTTATTTAATGTTAAAATTAAATTGACACAAACATGAGTTGTTTTACTAAAATAGTTTTTAAGTGGGGTTAAAAAAGTCCAAATTTTGACTATAAATATTCCTTAGAGAGCTAAAAAGATTTCCTACATCATAGTATTTTTTTTATAATTTTTAGACATTAAATAAATTAAATTATTTATGACATCATTATGATGCAGCGATGACCTCATTATTTAATGATTTAAATAAAATGGGAAGATAATGCAACATCCAAGGCTTACACTTGTCCAAAGCCAATTGGATGAGGATATTTCGAACCCTTATCACCTTAGCCTAGAATTATATAAGTGTGGGACCTTTAGAATCCGAAAAGCATTGTGAAATAATGTAACATTTCAATCTTTCCAAAAGTGCCCCTCCTCTCCACTTATAAAAGGCCCCCACCTCTCCCACCTCATTTACACTTTCAAGCCATTTGGCTCGGCCAAACTCTGCCCAAATACTCTCCCAACATTCCTCCCTTACTCATAGAAGCCTCACATTGGGCAGAACTCTTCCCAAGGAAGCCTTTGGCTCAAATCAAAAAGAGTTAACCGATTTTGAGGTAATGTCTTTTCTAATGTTGTTTTGTTTTATTTTTCTTCTCCAACCCCCTAAACTCTTTTTATTCATTTATTTTGTGACAACACCAGTATCCTCAATATACTAGGATGTTGTTATAAGAAGGATTCGAGCTACACTTACACACACCTACATCTAATGGTTAAAGAACATACGGTTTCTGTGGATGGCGAATTTCTGCCTCACGAAACGATGATTGTTCAACACTCATATAACACCTTCAAAGGTGGCCATTAAGATGTCACTATATTTATATATGATATATAATGTGTTTATGTTTTACTTATGCTTCTGTATTTCTCATTTATGGCTTACTTTATGATTTCCATTATGGGTAAAACGCGATAATTTCATTTTAGGAAGTGCGGACTACCTCCCCCTCAAAGTGATTTGAATCGTTAATGCCATATGTGGGATGTATAAAGGATGGATTAAATGATATTATACACTATATTATACTGGAATTATATTATACATTTATTTCATTATGATTTAGTTCCATTAAATATGAAATTGAAATGAAAGTAGCATTCATGCGTACGTACGGCTTACCGTCTCCATGAACGGTGCATTTCATTTCTCACCTCTAAATGTTACGTAATATTATAAATGAATGTATATACTGGATATATAATATATATATGACATCTAAATCATGAATATAATTTTGGATATAATGGATATTTCACCACATAAACAACTTGTAATTATAAGAAGCTTATTGTTGACTCAAGTACCAAAGATCGACAAAACGACCGTTATTAACTTAAATAATTACATAATGTTCATATCATTGTAATAAGTGATATAATAAGGATAATGAAATTGAAAATGGTTCTTAATAAGGTATATATTAACTCTAGTTTATTATTCAGGAGGTTAAAGAACGGTTGAGTCTAGTCAGACACGAGGTAAGGGAACTTCTTAACCCAATTTCTATTCTTTGGGTTAATCTCCTACTTTCAAATTATGTCATGATATTGTTATGTCATATCTTGTATTTGTACTTTCTTTATGTGTAATTATAGTGAATACACATAATAGATATATTTTATTTAAATGATATTTGTAAGGGAATTTCTTAACCCAACTTCCATTCTTTGGGTTAATCTCCTACTTTCAAATTATGTCATGATATTATTATGTCCTATTTTGTATTTTTACTTTCTTTATGTGTAACTATAGTGAATACACATAATAGATCTATTTTATTTTAAAAATGATCTTTTTAAGGACTTCGTCTCAATCTCCTTTCATTGAGTCATATTTGGTTTTATACACAACTTTCTTTTATACGGTGTATAAACCCCTTTGACTTTTACGTTTATTCAAAAGGAATCTTTTTATACGAAGCGTTTTACTAAACGACAAAAAGAGAATGTTTTTCTTTCCGTACATATGCGGCGACAACGACTTCTCCGCTGCCGTGACCATTATTTGAGTTTCGGCTTCCCCTACAAGCCATCATTTTTTTTAATGAAAAATAAATACAAAGTTTTAACTTTCATTTATTTTGGTATTGAAAATGGTTTTGAAAGCGTTTTTATCATATCAAAGTGTTGTATTGATATCTTGTGATTGAAATGTGGAAATTTTATGTTTCCTTTATGCATGTTTTATGTGATACGATTATGTTATGGTTTATGATATGTTTAAACCTATTCATATGAGGAATGTATTGGACTTAATAAGTGACGGGTGGAGCCCGCTATAGCTCCTCGATGCATCGGTAGGTCTCATGAGACAACTAGACGTGGAATTGGCCGAGGCCCTTTCCCAATTTGATTTATGGTTTTGGCCGAGGCCTTAATCATTTTAGACGTCTTGGCCGAGGCCTTGACAAAATGTTTCAGAATGTCCGGCATTATACATTCCCTCATTATGAAAGTGGTTATTGATATTGCATGTGATTATTCGACCAGTAGAATATCCATGTGAAGAAGAGAATGGCATTATCTCATTTTACTTTTGCCATATTATGTTGAAGTTCATGTTTAAAAGGATTTTGTTTTAGTTATACATTGCCTTAAATGTTAATGTTTATTTATGAAAGCTTCCGCATTATTGTTATCCTTATTGAGCATCTGAGCTCACCCCTTTCAATGTTTTAATGTTTTCCAGGATGTGAAGAAGTATTTTATGAATGACCTGCAGGGATAGTCAGAAGAGGATATGAGTGTGGACTATGGAGACTTTGTTATTGTAGTTTTTCACTTTATGATGTAATGTAACGTTTACGAATGTATCTAGTGTTTCCAAGGCTACTAAACTAATCGGTCTTTCGAGACTTGATCTTTTGTGATCATGCCAATGTTACGAAGTAATGCACCGACTCTGGGTAGCTGGGGTCGGGGCGTTACAAACACCTCGAAGGGTCCGACGAACCTGGGAGAAAGCTTACTTCCCCTGCCGAACCTCCGTTGTCCACATTTAGGGGAGACCTTCAAGAACATGTGGTCCCCACCCTCGAATTCCAAGGGTATCATCCTATCATTGGAATATGAATTCTACCGGTCTTGAGCTGCCTTCATCCTTTATCATATAAGATGAACCTTCTCGGTCGTGAAATGCACCACCTCCGGGCCAAGAACACCTACTTCCCCAACCTCAGTCTAGCACATAGGTGAGTGACATGGTCTTCTATATAGGGCCTCAAATGGAGCCATGCCAATGGAAGAGTGATGGATATTATTGTAGGCTAATTATAACAGTGGAAAGTGTCGCACCCATGATCACCCTAAGTCCAGGACGCATCCTCGTAGCATGTCTTCCATGGTATCGATGGTGCACTCTACATGTACATCTATCTAGGAATTGAAAGTAGTGATAAGACATAGTTGGGTGCCAGAAGCATGCTGTAATCCTCTCCAGACGTGTGAGGTAAACTGTGCATCCCTATCCGAGACTATGGATCTCAGAACTCCATGCAACCACACCACTTCATCCACGTACCTTCGTACTAAGACATCCACTGTACCTGACTCCTTGATTTCCAGGAAGTGAGCCAATTTCTTCAAATGGTCCACTACTTCCCAGATGGCCTTAGATCCTCCTTAAACATTGGGTTTCCCTGTGATTAAATCCATATAGATGTCATCCCACTTCCACTCGGGGACATCTAAAGGTTGCAACAAACTACCAGGAACACGGTGTTCAACCATCACCAGGTGATACACTAGGCGCCTAGACACAAACTCTGCCACCGTCCACTTTTCCCCAAGCCAACAAAAATGTCTCATAAGACCCTGGTACATCATGGAAACTCATGGGTGTACCACTAGGGGTGAGTTGTGGAACTCAATAAGAACCTTGCCATGAATCACCTCTGGAACAAACATCTTCCCTCAGAAGAGCATCTGACTCTGACCATCCTCTGTCCACCCTTCCGGAGCATCGCCCTGGTCAACTCGGTCACGAATCACTTCACTCTCTGGGTCTCCCCACTGAGACTCATCCACCTGATGTAACAGAGAAGATTGTACTATCATTTTATATAGGCAACCCTTACCGCCATCCATCCTCACATCCATGTGCAGGGCATCCAACTCCTCCATCGCCCTCTAGGAATCCGTCTACTCTCGGACTGCATCCCTCTGTGACTTCCTGCTCAAGGTATCCTCCAGCACATTTCCTTTCTCTGAGGTATAAGAAATATTTAAATCACAATCCTGAATAAACATCATCCACATTCACTACTTCAATTTCAGGTCCCACTAGGAGAAGACATAATTCAAGCTCATGTGATTGGTGAAGACCACGAAGCTCTCCCTGAAGAGGTAGTGCCACCACAACATTAGTGCGAACACGAATACCACATGCTCTAGATCATGGGTGGCATAATTATGCTCATGATGGCGTAACTACCTACACCTATAAGAGATCACCCCTTGTTGCTGCATCAACAAACATATGAGGCCCTACCCTGAAGCATCACAGAACACCACATATGTTGCCCCTTCTTCTGTTAACCCCATAAATGGGGCACAAACCAACTTCTCCTTCAGATGCATGAAGGCTTCCTTGCACTGCTAGTCCCATACGAATGTTCGATCCTTCTTCGTCAAGGATGTCAAATGTGCTGCAACTTACGAAAATTTGAGTACGAACCTCTGATAGTAACTTGCTAGTCTGAGGAAACTACAGACCTCTTCCACGTTCTTGGGTGCTTCCCAAGAAACAACTGCCTCAACCTTCGATGGGTCTATTGCTACTCCCTTCTCAGAAACTATGTGCCCAAGGAAGTGCACTTCTTGTGTCCATAACCTACACTTATACAACTTCCCAAAGAGTTGGTGTTGTCGGAGGACCTTGAAAATAGTACTCAGGTGCTCAGCGTGATCCTCCTTTGATCTTGAATAGTTCAGGATTTCATCGTTGAAAACTACTATGAACCGATCTAGATACTCCCGGAAGATGGAGTTCATAAGCCCCATGAGCACATCCGGAGCATTTGTAATGCCAAACGACATAACCACAAACTTGAAGTTCCCATATCTACAGCTGAAGGCCGTCTTCGGGATGTTGCCCTCATTCACCCTCAAATGGTGATATCTAGACTGTAGGTTGATCTTCGAGAACCATCCTGCCCCCTTGAGTTTTTCAAAGAGAACGTCTATCCTTGGAAGAGGGTAGAGAATCTTGATTGTCAACTGATTCAGCCTTCTGTAGTCTATGCACAACCTGCGACCACAATCTGCATTCTTTGTGAACAAGACTGGAGCACCCCAAGGTGAGACACTTGGTCGGACATAACCCCTCCTCATCAGATCCTCAATCTCAATCCGCAACTCCTATAGCCCCAAAGGTTCCATCCAGTAGGGAGCCATCGAAATAGAATGAACATCGGGCTACAAGTCTATCCCAAACTTGACATCTTGTCTAGGGGGTAGAGTCATCACATCCTCAGGGAAGATGTCCATAAACTCATTGATGATCCCTGGAACTTCCACCATCTCAGCGTCCACTGATTCCACTGTTATCTCAGCTAATAAAGTGAGGAAGGATTCCTCCCTCCTATTTCATTTCTAGCAATGTCATTCACTGATGATAGTCACCCGTCTTCCGCCCATGTATGAAAACATAACCCTTCCTCGGAAACAGTCAATGACCACACATATAGAGAATAGCCAGTCAATGCCAATGATGATATCGTATGGTTGTATCTACAACAGAAGGAGATCCCTGACTGACTGATGTGGCTCTATCATCAGTCTGCATCCTCAACAAACATACGACAAGTTGGTTTGACCTCCGACTGGTGTGATCAGCACTCGGGGCACTGGAAGTCTCTCAGTGTCTAAACCCAGAGCGTGGGCTAGACTGGGTGTAACAAAGGAGTGAAAAGATCCGGTATCGAACAAACCATACTCCAGGGTACTAAACAAGTTGATCATACCTCGAACGACCTCTGGCCCTGCTGGAACTGCTACCTCCGTGGAGTGAAACATCCCACGCCCAACTCCTCTTCCCCTTGGATATCGGCCGCCTCCCCGACCACGCCCTGGTTGAGGTCCCTGATGAGCGCCCTAGGGGCGGCCTCCTCCTGCAACTTCTTCCATTGGAGGAGTGGGAGCTCACTGCCCCTGCTGTTAATACTAAAAGGGCCTATCTGGGAGCTACTACTGATGTGGGTACTAGGACTGCCCACTGCCGCAGTACTATACTCTACCCAGGCACTAGTTTCGAAGGTACCCATGTATGCCACAGACAAAGCACCTCAGTCCCAGGCCCAAAGGGAAGGGGCGAGGACCGGGAGACTAGAACTGGAACTACTGCAGCTTACTCCCTATTGGTCGGAACCTAGAAGGCCCTGATGCTGGAGGCCTACTGCTGTTGACCATACCCTTTGATGATCCTAGCTAGATCCCCTCTCGTGATACACCTCCTAGCGTGTGCATCCTCTATACCACCTCATCCTTCTTCTGCACCTCCAAGTATGTTAGTAGGGTGAAGGTGGTAAAATCATACTGAATAGAAGGTCGGAGTGCCTCCGCTTAACGTCTCGCCCGAGACTCCTCATCCGGAAAGGGGTCCGGAGCAAAGCGAAGGAGATCCTTGAACTGGATTCTCAATTCTCTTACTGACATAACCCCCTGATGGAGGGAGAGTAGCTCTTGCCTCTTCTCGGCCTTTATCATGGAAGAGAGGAATTCTGCCAAGAACTCCATCTCTAAATCAGCCCATGAAATATTAGCCTCCTTCCATTCCTCGAGATAAAGAGTCCACCACTGACGCACCGCTCCCTGCATCTGGCTAACGACCAGAGGAAACCAGTACTCTATCGGAGCTCGAATCAAGCAGATAGCTATCACTAGCTCCTCGAGCCAGCTCTCCATCTCTATATCCAAGGTGTTGCCCTCATACTTCTAGAGGGTCTGTCGCTGGAAAGCACGAAGCGCCTTTTTTCCACTGATCATCCACCTCCTCTCGGTCAGCCCTTCGTCGGTCAGTCGAGTCAACCTCTTGAGCCTCGGTCACCCACAAAACTCATGGTCGTCTCCCAGGTGTGATAGCTGCAATGTAAACAAAGATTACATAACCCAAAGTAGTGCAGAATATTGTTCTAAATTTTCCTTAAACTGATCAATCATTTTAATTTACCAGAACACCCTAGAAACATGAGAACACAAGTCATTATGTTGCATGTACCTTTCTTAGGGTCTCTACCCCGCAATCAGTGCAACATCAATTGGTCATTAGGTAGGTACAGAGTCCTTCCATCAGATCACGGGGGCCCAAAAATCCCGTGTCCTAGCCACTCTTCCCTGTCCTAATTCACGTACCACGGTCACCCAACACTGTTTCCCTACCATCCAATGAAATCCTCACTGTGCCTAACTCCAGACTCCATCATATCTGTCATCCCCAACCTCCCCTCTGATACCATTCTGACCTAACACGCCCTCACCAAGAGGAGGGAATGGACAACAGATTGCCAGACCCTTCCTTTTTCACGTTGAAGGAGAGATAATGACCCCTGAGACCCGCCTTCAATAGGTCCCGGAGTGGCGACTAGCACCATGGGTATAAAAATCACACACTAAATGGAAGGAATTACGATTTTTCTTTTAATAGGATTGGGAGATGAGATAGTAAATCTCACAATACCAAAACTTAAAGTGCATGTACAACTGAATGTAAACCATTCCCATATGTATGTTCAAAGGTAAAAGATAGAAGCCACAAAACTCTATAAGTAAAAAAGATACCATGAAAAGGAAACCAAAAACAGAATCTGCCCCAAAGGTTCGAGCTAGCACGGTCCCGCAGGATCCCACAAGTCCTCCTGGAAACCTGAAAGTAGTTTTTATATACATAGGGTGTGCATAAATTTATACTTAGTAGGGAAAACCAAAGAATATCCTGTACAAGTGAGGAGACATTTTAATGTCCCGTGGAAAAAGAGAAAACCAAACACCCAGATAAGAAAAGCTATCCACACAAACCTCACCAAGTCATTATCCCCAAATAACACAAGGCATGTAAATTAATGTAAAGTAATAGCACATCGATATTTGGGAACCTCGTACCACTTTTAAACTAGTTATTAATGACATCCTATGCATCGAACCAATCTCGCCATTCTCACCACAGTCCCACCACCAAACCCCGCCCGCACACACCTGTGTCAAAGCCCCCCCGCAGTCCCACTGCCATTCCCCACCTGCACTCACCTGGGCTAGAACAACAATCCCAGCCATAGACTCTTGGACCACAACCACCACGTGTATCCATACGCGCAAACTCCTGGTTCCGAACAATTACGGCCACGCCCGAAAACACCTGGCCCTCATCCCGAAGACACTTGGGAAACAACCTACCCGCAAACACCTCGGCCAACCACCACAACTACACTGTCCGAAGATTCTTCTAGTAAATAATGGACTGTAGGCCATCATAGCCTGCCTGAAAAGACATGGTCTATTCGGGAAAAAGAGAAGAAAAGGATCCAATAACCAGCCACTCATAGTAGTGTTGGTAAAAACACCCTCCAAATGAAATGGGGTGTTCAGCACTAAGTGCTCAACATGGGTGGGGCATGAATAAGAAACATAAAAGCTACATATATATATGTATATGTAACAAACACTCATCCCAACCCAGGGGTTCCAAAACCTAAGCACAAACACCCTCGTTACTACTCATTCATCAAAGAACAGAACGACACTCGCGGCCAAGCCACAACTCATTCCCAAAACCAATTCCCATTTTAAATGTTCCTGTTTTCATATTCATGTAACACCAATTAGGGGAATTCTACAATACTGTGAAATTAACAGGAAAAAAGAAGACAGTCAAACAACAACTTAAACATTCACACGTGGTTATCTTGTAATGTCACAACAACAAAGGGATAAGTGAGGTCTCTCAAAGTACTGGAACCAAAGAAAACCCCGAGATATAGCCCTATGTCCCCAAAATATAGGAGAAAAAAATTTCTCAACAACAGAGGATTCCTCCCCAATTCGTGATATAAGAAGAGTAACCACGACCTCAAATTCACAACCGGCAAAAGTATAACAATAGGGGATCCTATCCCCACCCATATCACCCATGAAAACGGCCAGTGAAAGAAACAACCAACTGCAACGTAAAACACATGGTAGGCCCATACAGGTATTTTTAGATTTAAAAGATTTAACAAACTCTATTGTTTCAATTCCACTGTTCTTTAACCAGGGTTATCATAGAATAGGGGTTGATCCTGGTGCTTTCAATTTATTAAACCGGGTATACGTAATTAACCAATTCCAAGTTACGGTTATTTAAACATCCAGGAGCACCGAGGATCATTAGTGCTCAGAGAAAGACCACCAGCAACCATTATTTTCTGTGTGTATAGGCCCATACAATTCACAACACATAGAAACATAATGAGTATAGAAGAACATCAATCACACCCCCCTTTTCATTTTGTAAAGGCCCATTCATTATCTTTGTTATGTTCGGTTTCATCAATTTCCACAGAGGAAAAAGCATGCCCACCCCACATGATACACAGAACGGAAAGACGAAAGAGAAAATCCATACTTCATTGATCATAGATCGATGTTATTCTCCACACGACAGGAACAGGGGATGTGCGACTTGCAGGGGAGGGGCGTCAGGAGCTCCAAACGTACTAAGTAGAAAGGAAGCCAGCGAAGAGGAAATGAAGGAAGAAGAAATTCTCGTGCGATATAAAGATAAGATCCCATTGGTATGGGACATGATAATTGAGCAGCTTTAAATTCAGATCGTGGTTCCCCACGTAGGTGGGTGGTTACACACGTCTGAATTAATATTTATTTAATTGATAGGTTTCTTTGGATTTTTAGATATTAATTATGGGTTAAAAATGACCTTGAAATGACTTAGAAGGTAAAAAAGGGCTAAAAGAGGCGTTATGGGAAAAACTATAGAAGGAAAACCCGACAAGGCTGGGTAACACAGATCGGTCATGACGAAAGGTCGCACCAATTGGTCACGTCAATCGGTCGTGCAGAGAGGTCTCGCTGATCGGTCGCACCGATCGGTCACGCTGAACGAGGTGTGACACCTTAGGATCCTAGAATTTGGCAAAGGGATGGATCATGAGGGTCTGGGACATTACAGTAAGTTTCAAATCATTTATATAATTTTATTTGATAATAAATTATTGAAAAAATATTAAGGAATATTTTAAAATCACTTAGAAAACTTTTCTACCATAATTAATTTTTGAAAGCAATTTTGAAAACACAATTATGAAGGAGAACATATTTTCGACCGACAATTAAATATATAGACACAACTTCATAAAAATGTTTTTTTTCATTTTCTTTTGTACCAAATAGTGGAAAAGTTGTTCCCATATATGGATATAACATGTGTATCCCTAGGTTAATAAAATTCATGAGGGTTATTATGTTATGGATCATAATATTTCATCCATGAGGGTATAATCGGTAACAATATCTATAAATAATGAGATTGTTTCAATAAACTCTCACCACATGGTAACTTTGAATCGTACTCCTAATGTATGAATTTAAAATTACATAGAGAATATTATATAATGAAAAATAATGTGATTCATAATATAAAATATCAATCGTATGAATATACACATAATTAAATAACATATTTTTATAATAAAACATGTCTCTCAATGAACAAATATTGAGAAAAAAATTACTTTACCGATTGGTAACATTTGAACCATAAATCCCAAAGAAAGAATGATCATAAAATGGATATGTAAATAACTATAAATTTAATTATAATAATCATAAAATACATTCATTGTTAGTATGAAAACCACACAAAATAAATGATTGGTGAATGAGGAATGTATGTCATGGAATTAAAAAGATAGATGAAACTCCCTTACCTAATGTCTTGAATCTCGTAGTACTCATACAAACCTCTTGTATAATAAATTTAAGTTTATTATAAATATTTTAAATAACCATATTCTTATATATAGTATGATATATGTTTTTATTATGAATTTATATAAATCACTAAATAACAATTCTATGTGAAGGTTTTTCTTCAGGTTATATCTTATTTGTTCTTCGTACATGTTTCTAATTAATATTCTCGTTCATATTTTAGAGATCAGGATTTATTGAATTTTAGAATGTAAAATAGAATATAAATATTATATATATTCATTATATATTTATTTAAAATAATCTATAAAATACATACATATGAAGTGGGATACGCCATTAATAGAGACGATAGGTCATACACACACATGAATGATACTTCCATTTTTATTTCATATTGAATGAAACTGAGTAAATGATATATATATATATATATATATAATATCACTATAATATAATAATTATGTTATATATATAATATATGTACAATAAACCCATCCATAATACATTCCATGTAACGTGTGGACGAATCACATCGCTTTTTGGAGGCGGTAGTCCACACGCCCACAAAAGATGTTATAATATTTACAGGAGATTTAAAATATAAAGGTATTTGTTATAAAATAATTAAAGAAGTATAAATACATAATAAATATCATATATATAATATATAATCAGTGTATACTTCATAATTCTCTAACATGAAATGTGGTAAAGGAAAAATGAACAACATCATTATGTGAGGCATCAATTTTTCATACACAAGAACTATAAGTTAGTCAACCATTAGATGGAAGTGTGTGTAATTTTATCCATATTCCACAACCAAAATAAAAATTAGTATATTTTGGATACATATGAGGTTATATAATACAATAATAATAATATTTTATGGGATTATAATATAAATAAACAAAAGATCCAGAACAGAGATGTCACCTCTTCTTTGGGAAACTCCTTTTAGTTTTAACTATATAGCTTCCTTGAATTGATTTATGACCAAGGTAGTATTATAGGATAAAGAAAGGTATTTTTATTATATATTTGTGTAGATAATTTTTAATGAAATGTTTTCTTATAGGTTGAAGTTAGTGGTATGAGAGGAGGACTTTTTATAGTGTATGAGTGTTGCACTTGTAATTTTTTGGAAAGGGAATTCCACCCATGTTGTTTTCCATTGAAAGAGGCTGAAATAAGGGTCAAAATATGGTAAAATGGAGTATAGGGTGTAACTATGTCCATCAAATTATTTTTTTTCTATTTTATAGGTCGTTTTTTTCCTTAGGTTTAAGGTTTTGTTCTTTGTAAAGCTAGATTTCACAAAAATCATTGTAATTATTTTTTATTACTTTTAATAATATTTTTGTAGAAAAAAACTGATGACCTTATTATCAATTATAAATTATTTGGATTTGAAATATTGAATACATTTTCCCAAATTCCAATCATATAATATGAATAAATCAATTTAAATTTATTCCTCCAAGCAGGGGGATAATGGGGGGTTTTAATGTAAAACCATCAAAATGTTTTCAATGTTTTTATAGTCAACTTCAATGTTAAATTGATTCCAATTTCCTAAATTTATTAGTTGATAAAAATATATCTAACTAAAATTATAATGAAAATTAAAATAAAATTTTACCTTATTAATAAATTATATAAAAAAGCAGTTTTGATTTAAAATACTATAATTTTTACTATTCATCACAAAAATGAAACTTCACAGAAAAATAATAAAAATTCACCCTAACCTAATTAATGTGATTATATTTCAAATATAAAGATTATTTTCACATAGAAAATTTATAAATTTTCCAAAAATTGGATTTAAAATAGTTTCTCCATTAAAATGTGGTGGAACAACCTTTATAAAATTATTGATTTTTATGTAAAATATTGGATTTTTTCTTGTAATAAGTGTATAAAATCTATTGGATGAATATAAAAAAAAAGTTATTGAATATATATATATATATATTATTAATATCATTGTTTAATTTTTATTAAATTATTTTATTAGGATAAAACTGCTTTGTGTGTATACAAATAGTTTCTATATAAATATTTCCTTTATATTCAATTGGTTCTTATATAATATTGTTATTAATTTATCAACAAAAAAATTATTTTTTATTTTGGGAAAAAACACATTTCCATAACATAGTTAGTACTATTAATAACCATTAATTTAACTTCTAGGCTATTTCCTATTAAAAACTTTATATATTAAGAATATATTAGTGTTCAAAAAATCCTCGTAATATGCATAGTGTATGTTATTAGAAAAATATGTTGTTGTATGTGACACATGATAAGTCATTGTTTCACTTTTTACAAGGTATATATATAATATATCAAATGCATTTCAAACAGAAAATATATTTTAAATTCAAGGTACATTATATTACCCTACGTGTTTGGTGTTTCATGCAGTATAAGAATAATATATTTTTGTGTATAAATAATTCCAAACTTAGTTATTTCATTTAACAAAAGATATATTGTTGTGTGTAATGAAATATACATACAAATGATTAATTTAATTCGAAAAATATATTTCATAAAATCCCCAGGTGATATAACACCAAGTTGATGTATTATTATATGAAACACTTAGATTAGATTATGATACATGTAACACTATGTTTGGATTGTGTTTCACACAATTATTAGTACTTATTATAGCTTTCATTACACGCAATGGTCAATTTTACCGAACTACAAAATACAGTTAATATTATTTTTAAAAAATTATTATTGTTATCATCTAGCAATTATATTGGGATATATTAATGAGACTAGCTAAATTATGAAAATATAGTTTACAAAATTAATATAAAATGAATCCTTTGGTTATCAATTTGATATAGATGAATGTAACAATAATTTGAAAATAAATAAATACCTTTTCTAGGAAAACTATTTTTCTATGTAAAAACATAATTTTTCCCAAGAAATTAATTAATCCAAGTTTATAATAAAAATTATATATTATATATTCAATCATACTATTTTACACACATCCAAATTATTTTATAGGTATTAGATTAAAACAAATCCAATTTTATGAATAAAAGTATGTATTTTTAATAAAAGTAATTTTACCACATTTTAATGGAACAGTAATAATGAAATATAATATTTGAAAATTTTATAAATTTTATTTGGAAAAGGTATTTATTTTTTTAATTTGTATATCAATATGTAATTTGTGTGAATATTTTATATTTTCCTCAGAAGCTTCACTTTTTTATGAATAGTTAAAAACACTACATTTTAATTGAAGAATTCTTAATCATATAATTTATTAATGTTTTTTACATATATTTAATATTGGTTTAGAGTATATTTAGATAAATTATACATCTATTAATAAAATTTAGGTCATTGGAATCTATTTCATAATGAAATTGGATATAAAAACATTTCCAAAATTTGACCATTTTCACATTAAAAACTCATTGTCTCATCCCTTCTGAGGGAATAATTTTAAATTAAATTCTAACACTTATATATTTAGATTTTGAAAAAAAATTATTAAATATTAGGAATAATAATAATTTATAATTTCTAGTAAGTTCATCTCAGTTTTTGATAAAATTATTAGTGAATGTAATTAAAAATAATTGCAGAGATAAATTAAAAACTGAGTTTTCACATGATTCTCAGCACTGAAGGTGAAGACTCGGCACATGAGATCATATTTGGGTGGAGACATATTTATTGGGTACTGATAAATGTACATTAGAATGTAATGTTATGCAATGTAGCAGCCAGAACTATTCATCTATCTAGGCCTTCGTGTCAGCAATTTGGTCCCTGGGACTTGAAAGTCTTTCAGGCCACCCAAGACCTTTGGGCCAGTTGTATCTAAAGGCCTTCAGGCCACCTCACGGTCTTCAGGGAATCACATGGCATTCGGTCGACATGAAATATGAAGATGTATGAGTAAAATTACAAGGGACAAGGATCCAGATATGAATTCATAGGAGGGGAATTCACTAGAGAAAAGAAAACTATATTTGGAAGATTGAGAGGGTATGGAATTCCCATCAGTAGTAGGAATGTGCATCTCTATACAATACATCTAGCTAAACAAGATTATGATGGTTGAGTGTTGATTCATGACATCTGCTAGGGCAGAGCAGTTCAAAGTTGTCTTTTCTGGGTGATTTCCTCTAAGGATTGTAGGTTGTATAATTTTATCTTATGCTTTAGGGCATTTAAATGGTTACACCTTACCCCTTGAAGGTGTATTATCAAAAAAATTAAAAAAATGAAGGCCTTTGGTCTGTTATGGTATGTAAAAACATGTTCACATAGTGGATGAACTTTAACATAAGGGGCCATATAACTTAGAAACATGTCCAAAAGACATTCTTTCACATATATCTTCCATGTCATCCATTGTATCTAATATGGACAATTATGGGAGGCGAATTATGTAATATATACCTCTCAAAAGTGTTTACATTTTAATATTTACAAGAATGTCACTCCTCCTCAACTATAAAAGGCACTCACCCCCTCACATATTCACATCTCTAAATATAATTCTTAATCCCACACCAGCCAATTTAATATTCCAATTTCCCTCCTCTAATATTAGAAGAATTTCTTTGGAAAAAAGAAAACCGATTTTTTCATTTGGCTTAAACCAAATGGAATTACCCAAAAAAAATGTAACATATTCAACAAGAACATTTATTTAATTTATCTCTCCACGCATTAAATTATTATTGTTAAATTATAATATAATATCCTAGGATTCCTAAATAAAATTATATTTTTAATGCTATGTTTTTGACCTACACATACACATACGTTGATCAATTGAGATAGGAAATCATCATTCTTGTGTTTGGAGGACTACATCCTCGTGAACCATTGTCGTCATTTATACATTATCACCTTCCGATTTGGTAATAATAATGTAATTCTTGTTTTCAATGATATATATATTTTATTTATGTATTTATTCTTCTTTCATTATTATACAACACATACCTTCATTCTTTAATGTTTTTTGAATATGATAAAATTGTTTGTGGACGTGTGGAATACCGGAAACTAAATTTGATGTGATTTGTTCTCACATTACATTAAATGTATTAAGTATAGTTTTAGTAAATGTATATTATATATTTAAAATAATAATTATAATTTAATGAATATATATATATATATTACATTCACTCATTTAATACGATATGAAAATGGAAGTAATGTTCATGCGCACATGCGACCAGCCTCCATGAATGGTGTATTCCATTTCATAATTATATATTTTTATATATTATTATAAATAAATATATAATTAGTATATAATATATTTATATCCTGGATTTTATGAAATTTTGATATAATTAAAATTACCAGAAATATAGAAAATCAAAAAATGATAAAAATAAAGTGGGTATTACCCGAAATGTAACTTTAACAAAGAATTATTAATAAATATATAATATAAAGTCATAATAAAATAATATATGGTATTATATAAATTATTATTATGGTTATTTTATGGAGGTGTAATAAAATTATAGTTATTATACATGGTTTTTAATGGGTATAAGTAAATTCAATATTTAATTTATGGGTTTTCTCATCTCACTTTTTATTTCGGTGTGATATTTGTTATATTCAAAACATATTCTTGATGTGTGGTGTATATACTGATATATAAAATTATATATGATGTATTTAGTTTTTTAATTATATTAAATGTTTAATTTTATGTTATTATTTCATGGATATCATTATTTAAAATTTAGTCAAATTGTAAGGGGATTTCTTGCCTCACTTTTATTTATACGAGACTTATGACTAATTCACTACACATTTCCTTTGTCTAGTGTATATAATTTACATGAATTTATAATATTATTAGTATCCATAAATTTATGGTTATTTATTTATCCATTTTATGATCTATCCTTCATGTTTTTTATAATTCCTATGTTACCGAATCAGAAATGAAATTTTTTCTAAATTTTCTTTTTTTAAGACCCATGTAATGTCATGCACATATATTATTTTACAAAGTTTTTAATAACATTTTGGTATTTTATAATGAATATACTTATTATAATTATATTTTAATCTTTTTTTAATGTTATTATATCATGGGTATTACAATTCCATATTACCAAAATGGTAAGAGTTTATTCCTATGTTCTCATCATTTATGGAGATTTTTTATGCTTATGCTTCTATTAATGAAATAATGTGGTCCATACCATAATAATAATCAAGATTTTTTTCATGAGTATATATTAATCATTTATTCATGTAATTATTCCATTTTTACACTCATTTTCACTTATGAAAATTATGATAGTATTTTTAAGATAATCAGAATTTATTTATCTTTTTCAGCATAATTGTGTTTTATTCAAAATCCATGTTTCTTAAATATGTTTTTTGAAATGAATTTATATGATATTTTAATATAATTTTCACAGAAATTTATGATAATATTAATTTATGTTTTAATGGATTTCAAAATTTTATTAATCATCATTTTTATATTTTTCAATATATTTTTAAAGAATGTGGTTTCAAAATGTTTTCTAGATTCCATTATAAGTATGCAAGGTTATTTTCGAAGGAAATGATTTCAATGATTTAAAATATTATTTTATATGTTTTCTAATATATTTTAATTGCAAAATATTTATTAAAATAATTATGTTCTAGAATTGTTTAAAATTCCGTTACATTTTTTCAAAAGCTTATTTTAAAATAAATAGGTGATCAAAGTGTTTTAAAAAGAAATTATATTTTTTAATGAAATATTTTTAAAATATATTTCAAAATAATTTTCCATATATAATGAAATTAATTTTTGTTAATCATTATATACTAGGGATATGATCCAATGGTACCACTGAAATTATTTCTATAATTTTTTTATATTTTTATAGCATGATGTCTGTGAAACTAATTTCTCTTTGAGGGGTTATATGTTAACTAAAATCATTTATATTTCACATTTTATATGATTATGAAACTTGTTTCTCCTTAATGGGTTATATTCTTATGAAACCCATTTATCGTTACATGGTTATATGGGTATTAATCTCATTTATATTTCATGTGTTATGTTCTTAAAAAACAATTTATCTTTCATGGGTTATATACTTGTGAATGCTGCTTATTTTCACATGTTATGCATTGAAGAAATGATTATGAAACATATATATTTTCCATAGGATATGATATTATGATATGTTTATGATACCCATTTCATTTCATGGGTTAACAAATGCTGATTTATTCTGATCTTGTTTAGCATATATGTGTGATTTTATTAAATGATGAGCTTGACATATATCTACCTCAAATACATTTGGTAAATATTTATATATCATGAGTATGAGATAATTATGGGAAATAAGTTGATGGGATTGGTCAACAATGGGAAATAGGAGTTTTATTATATAAAAGGAAAATATGTTTTGATTCATTTATAATGGGATACATTTGTGTCCAGATCCAAAATGAGAAACAGGTGTGTCCTAATTCATAATTATATATTGGTGTGATCTAATCCATGATGGGAAATGGGTGTGTCATGATCCACTAAGTTTACAGTCATGGGAGTTAACCTTGAGTACTGTTATGTAATGTGTGAAATTGATTATATGTTCAAAATGTTATAGATAAACCTCACTGCAGGTCCATCAGATTATACAAGGGTCATATTTCATGTCCTCAACTAAATGATTGACCATTTTTATCTTATGCATGTTCACAATGTTATAAGCTGGTATGTATGCCATAAATATATATCTTATTCCTATGATATTATCATATATTTCATGGTTGTTATTATCTTATTATTCATGTTATATGAAATACCAATATTTATTCCATGACTCCTAATTATGATCATTGATATGTAGGGAAAGATCATCCAATTTTATGATCATGTTGCCATAACCTTATATTGGTGATTATTCTCACTTATCTCCTTTTTTTACACTTAAAGTGAATTTGATCTCACCCTTTATATGTTTCTTTCACCTAGGTTATTACGAAAAGTTTTAAGAAGGAGTAATATATGAGAAGATATTTTTGGGAAACTTTGAAGGCCTTTCACCAAGTTAAAAGATATTTCATTCCATGTTTCCAAAAAAATTAAAATATTATGGTTATGAGGAATTTTTTTTAATATGTTGATTATTCATCTAAAATTCTGAAATATCCTTGTATGTTAAGAATCTATCTCTATATTAATGTTTGATAGCTATATTATCAATAGTTATGAATCAAAACTATATTTTCAATTTTATGGGATATAACATATAATGGACCAATATAACAAAATTATTACATGTGTATTTGATATTTACATCTCATAAATTGGGAACTTATTCATTTATAATGATAATTTCATTTATAAGCATTAGGTCATTACAAAATTGATATGTTTTATCATTAACATCCTTATAAATATTGTATTTGCCCATTTGATTTTATTTCTTCAAGTGGGTAATGATTATGAAGTTACCATAATAGTGATGGTTTTATGTTGAAATATCATTTTTTAGTGTTGTTTATGCATCAATATTCCAATGATAAAATTGTGTGATATATCTTTGAATTTTTTTTATAACCTTATCTCTTATAGATTTTAATATCTTTCATGTTTCCATTTCATTTTACTATCTTTACATACTCAAGAAACTGAAATAATTTTCCTAAATAAAATAGACCTTATTTTCCCCTTTAGATGAGAATCATTTCTTCTATGACTATATTTTTAGTTAGAATTTTTTAAGGAAATTTTTCTTATTCTTTAAAGATTATATAAGGTCATTTTTTCCTAAATATTATTTTATTGAAAAATGGTTAAAATAATTCTTATCATTTTCCAAATGGGGTACAGTTGATTTATTACAGAAAATGTGAATGAAATGTTTAATTTAGTATGAAACACTTGAATGGTTTCCCCTACCATCATGAATACAATTTCCCGTAAATATTCCATTATAAGTTCTTTTTCCATTGAAAATAATAATATTTCTTAAATATTTTGGAAATTTTTCAACTCAAATTAACTGATTTCATTAAAATTGAATTTCACCCAATAATGTTTCTGGTGATTTTTTAATGTTATTGCTCTCTATCAGAATATCCATTGATGTTTCTTCTGATTTACTGGTGGTAAGATCAAATTTTAAAATCTTTATTCGATGTCTATATGTTTCATGATTTTTATGATCAAATGTTTTTGAAACCTTTATCCTATCAATAGGTTTTTTAGATTATAGGATTAATGTTTTATAATCTTATGTCATACAAATGAATGGAATTCATTATGTGATTGGTGAAGTACTACAAAACAATCCTTTAACACTTCTAGTATTTATAAGTGCTATAACAAAACACTAATAAATGTTATATTTATCATTTCCAAATAATGTGTTGATAAATTTAACTGTTTATATGTGCATCTTTTTTAACACTAACAAAGTTATACTTTATCATCGCTTTGTTTTTAGCACCAATAACGAGTATCCTTTATCAGTGCTTTATTTTTAGTGCTGGTACACGGTATCCTTTATCAACACATTAATTTTATCATTGATACAGGGTATCCTTTATTATAAATTTATTCGTAAGGAAGACTGATATATATATAAATAAAATGACATAATTAAAAAAATTAAAAATATACAATGTGTTTATTAAAAAAACTTATTAAATAAATAATTATTGATAAAAACGAATAGATTGAATATACATTATTAGTATTTAATAATTTTATTCATTAGATAATTATTATAATTAATGTCATTAAATTATATATATTAAAGATATAGATATATACTAATGTATATAAATATTATTTCTATATTAAAAAATATTTATGTTCTTTACACTAAATAGTAATATGTTTATTGAACATTGGTTCATAATTAAGAATTAACATAAATTAAAAATACTGATTATAATTGCATAATACTCTCCATATAATTGAATGTCATTTGATGTTTCAATTTAACATAGATCGAACGTGTTTTATATTGATTTTACATATATTTAATTAATTCATTTTTATATATAATGCATAAACACTGAACTTATCCATTATGTCTATATTTTTATAGTGTACTTATTCTTAATTGTTTTCATTTTCACTAAATTTTAAAATATATGCATGTACATAAAAAGATATATTCATTAATAATATTAAAAATATATTGGAAACAAATAATTATAAATAAATAAATTTATAAATGTACAATCACTATATTTATACAATTATATATTTATAATTATAAATAAATAAATATTTTTTAAATTTTATTTATATAATCATAAATAAATAATTATTTATATTTAAATAATTATTATAATTATAACAAATTAACTTAAATAATGAATATATATATATAAAATATTTATATTTATATATATTTGATAAATATATATGTATAATTATATATATATATATAATGATATAAATAATATTTTTTAAAACTATTTCTATAATTAGAAGTAAATAATTTTACAATTATAATAAATATATTTAAAAATGAATATATTTACTATCTTATATTTAAATATATTTATTATGTGTTTTTTTAAAATTTTAAAAATATATATTTATATTTATTATTATAAATCTATTAACAACGATTCAGTAATAAGCCCTATAAAAAGAATCTTTAGCAGTGCTTTTTCCAAGCTGCTAAAATGAACATTTATAAGTGCTCTAATTTAGGATTGTGAAATATAGGTTTTATTATTTCTTTCTTAGGCCTGATAAGTAGTCCTTTTCTCATCGCTTCTATTATAAGTGCTAATAAACTAGATATTTATCCGCACTTATTTTTTAGTGTTGATAAAAGTGTCCCACTCAATTTGAAAACCCTAACCATTTGCAAATTCATCGCAATATCAAGAGATTTCCATGGACGGAACCCATTGTAGTTGCTCTTTTTTGGGGAATCGAAGCTCGAATCAAACCACTCAACTGTTGTTGATGCTCAAATTGGATGAAAATCTTCTCTAACATAGTGTTTTCGATTTTGGTTGTGATGTCGATAGGGTTTTTCATCACATTACGGTAATTTCTCCACTTATGGTAGGTGGTTCCATGCCGAAAAAATTAAAATGATTTAATTTGATCGCTTTGTTAATATTAACATGCTCTATAGTTTATTTTTGTGGTGTGAACATGTTTTTTAAATTATTTTACATTCATTTCTATTGAACATTAATTTTCTAAAGATAAATTTCTTTGTTTCAATACATTCCTTATTGTGAAATATTAAGGGAAGTGTTTGATTAAATTTTCTAGTACTGTGAAATATGTTTTTGTTGGTGATTAAGGTGTGCATGTGTTGAAAAAATATTTCTGATAGGAAATGTATTATTTGTCCATGATATCCTTATTGTGGTCTTTTGAGTACGATTTATGATGTGTTTAAATAATCCAGATTTAATTTAGAAATGAAATTTGGGATATTGAAATGGTTATTTAAATTGTATGAGTAAATAGATATGTATTTTTTGAAGGGTTGGGCATGGTTTGTGTTATGTTTCAGAATTGTAATTGAAAATGGATATGTTGTGTGTCTATGTTTTAGTGCCATGTTCCATGGAAGTGTTTTATGGGTTGTTTGAAAGGTTTACATCATGTTTTCAAAGGCGCATAAATGAGCATTTGTTTGGAAGTATGTTCTTAAAGGAAATTTACATACTTTTCCATGTTGAACATGTTGTGACGTTTTTGTGAAATGTAAATTAATTTCAAGGATGGAAGACATGTTTTTAAAATGACATCTGGTTGTATATAAGTTTGTAAGAAAAAATGGAATTTTTATGGAATTAGTTGTGAATTGGTTTGAACATTGGTTTTGTTAATTGGAAGTGTTTTATAGATTAGTTAATCGATTTATTAAATTATGTATGTGTTGTAAATAATATTCAATCAATTTATGTGGTGCAATTAATATAGAAAGTACCATTTTCGTGTGAATGTGGGTGTGTTTTTTATGTAATGTCTTAGGGTGCCTCTGGGGGTTATTTTTTAAAACCTATTAAATGAATTATTAACATGAATAATTGGTATGATGCATGTTTTTGAAATTATTTGGTGCACGTATGTTTTCAAATGAGGTTTCGGTGTGCAAGTAGCGGAATAATATTTGTACTTTTTTTGGCATGACTTGTGTATATAAATTAATTGTGTTAGTTACATGTGAATGTCAGTCATTATTGAGAAATTATAAAAGTAATCCTAGGTAACATGGTAATGTGTTTGTACTATGTTTGGAAATATTTATATTTTCATAGAAAAATCATTTTCCATAGATTTCATTTATTATTTCGTTTTTATGTTTAATTTATATATTTTTTGTTTTACTAGCATAAATATTATTTTCATATATAGGTGGATTATTTTTTTTGAGTTGGGGTGCTCCATAAAACTATTTTACATCTTCTCCCTTAAAATATCGTCACCCATATAGTTGAGTATTTATCTCATTAGTTCATGTTACATCCACTTCCTTTGTAGGAATAGAAACGACGCTGCCTCTTTTCAATCACAATGTTAATCATGATGTTTTCATAGTAAAATCATTGTCCATATAATTAATATAATTTTTCATATTTACATTTAATTCATTTATTTTTTTATTTCTTACATAGTAATTGTTTTCTTTATAATGGTGGATTATTTTGTTCAGGTTCGAGTTCTATTTCTATCTTTCATGCTCCTTCTCCCTTAAAATATTTTCACCCATGTAGTGGTGCATTTATCACATTTTTTCAAGTTACCTCCACTTCCTTTAAAAGAAGGGTAATGATGCTTCCTCTGCTCAATCAAAATTGTAATCTTGATGTTTAAATAGTAAAATAAGTGTCCATATAATTAATATATTATTCCATATTTATTTTTTATTCATTTATTTTTAGTATTACTCACATTAAAATTGTAATATTATACAGGTGGATTCATTTCTTCGATTTGGAGTTCTCTATCAAACTTTCATGATTTTTCTATGTTAAATCCTTTTCACCTCTATAGGGGGTGAATTTGTCACATTATTTCAAGTTACCTCCATTGTCATTATATGAAGAGATACAATGTTGTATCTGTGCAATCACAAATTTAACTTGGTGTTTTCAAAGTAAAATTATTGTCCATATAATTAATTTATTGTTTCATATTAATGTTTAATTAATTTAAACATATTATAAATCAAGTAATAATTATTTTCTGATGCTGTTGTATTGTTTTGTTCATGTTTATGTGGTTTGTTCAATGACTATCATGAAGTGTTGGCAGTTAGACAAAGAAAGTAAATGGAAATCATGGTAACATTGGCACTTAGGATAGTTTTTTAATGTGTGTAATAATTTGTATTTGTGTAAATATAAAAATCGATTCTCGAAATGCCATTAATATTTGTTTTTCTAGTATTTTTGTTTTAAATTTCATTTCATTTAAATTATGTATTAGGACTTGTTTTGTTGATATATCTTATGTGTTTTTTGTGATTCTAGTGTTTTTGGTGTTATAGTGTGCTGTAACAAGACACTGTAGTGATGTTATTGTGTGATGTTACATCAGAATGCAGTACAACCTTTTATTAGTGATTTTCAATGTGCTAACAATGATCATCTTTATTGACACTTTTAAAAATATTGATAATAAACACATTTGTTAGTGCTTCTAAAAGTATTGAAAAATGATTACTTTTTAGTGCTTCTACATCGCGAATAAAGAATTATTTTAGTGGAACTTTAATAAGTGTGGAAAATTGTATTATTTGTGAGTGATTTTTATAGAACTTCTAAATTTCCCCTCCATCAACACTGATTAATTTCTAGGGATTTTTACATCGCTCATGTTGTCAGTGCTTTTCTAGTGCTGATATCTCCCATATCTAACACTTTTGAAGGCTTGTTTTTTAGTAGTTTTGATACTGAAATTACATAGCCCTATAATAAATTTCATAGAGAAATATATCTCATGAGATAATAATTAGTTTAATTGGTAGTGAACCCAATTAATTATGGTACTTTTTCCAATTAGATATTCTTCTATGTGAACCTCAATTAAGTAACATATAAAATTTTGAAATATCCCAATCTGTTAGTATAGTCTTGGTAGTAATTATTGACTACTTAAATTATTTTATATACATATTTATGGCCACAATAATATTTCAATTTCATATGATAATTTTTCATGGATCATGGTTGATTATTTTATATTCCTCTTTCTTCTATATTATGAAATTTGACTGATAAAAATTTAGGCTTTGAATCATGATTATGATATATGAATTCATTATGATAATTTTATAATGTCTATTTTTTGTTCTCATACCCTTATTCATATCTTATTCTCATTTTTATAATTGATTATCATTACTTATGTTTATTATTACTGATTATCTGATCTCAACCATTTTTATGTTTCCCTTCCATGGGTTTTGGGGAAAGGTTTTAATAATGTTATGTTTAATAAGTGTTATTGTTGTGAAGATCTAAATGGGAAATGTTGAACATGGTTTCTGAACTATCTTGATTACTTATCCTTATTTCTAAATATAGTAAAATAATATTATCCTCATGAATGTATTATCAGGAAATTTATTAAATATTCATCTAGAAAGATTTAATATTTATTAATAAAATTTATGGGTCAATATAGTTGGTATTAAATGACTGGATTTTTATATTTTTTCATATAAGATTAGAAACACATTGTGATAATCCTTATAAAAATTTGAATTATTGGATAATGACCAATGTTGTTGTGAAAACATTTGTATTTCCCTATTAATTTCATCTATCTCGAGATAAAAAAGGTGGGTGTGATTTTTGTATAGACACATCTGAGAGAAATAACCCGAAAAAAGAGTTGTTCATGTTTATTTTAGCCCTCAATATTATGCATGGATAATGATAAATTACAGTGAACCATTTTTGACACTCAGGGGAGATGTGGTTTGGTTTACGTATATTTTTAATTATGAACCATTATGATGAATTTTTATATATAGTGACCAATAATGACCTACCATGGGTTGAAATGAATGTGTCATTATTTTGAGATCCTATGAATGAATTTTCAGTTTAGATGATTTATCATTGATGTTTCTCACACTATGGTTTTTGTTTTTTTAATGGAAGGAACCTGGATGAGTCATGATAATGTGGAATGTAAAGAATAATTCATTAATTTTCCCCACGAGAAACCAAATGACATGTGATATGGAATGTAAAACCTTTTTATTATTCTTAATCATATATATCATTATATAATTAGAGATCTATACATATATTATTTTCTTAATGAACCAAATAAAAGAAAAATTGAGTTTAATGTTGATTTTATATGAAATATGATTCATCTTCCTACATGTCTAGAGTGTGGGATGAAACACTTGGGTATTTGTGTTAAAGGGATAGGAAGATGAATTATGTGTGTAAAATAAATACATATACTGTGTTATTTCTGATGAAAAATGAGTGATCAAGAAAGGAAATTAACGTACATCCTAATGTTACATTTATAGACCATTGTCCTATTTTTTGAGATCATATGAATTATTTGAGACATTTAACTAATAAATGGTCCAGGTCATGGACTAGGGAATAATATATTTAATGTGAATAATTAAAGTGGAAAAATTTATTTTCTTCTTTTTTGGGATTTTATAATTATATACTTTATGGGTTTAATCGTTATTATTTCAGTTAAAAAAGTCTTGAATCATATATGGATTATCCCACAGTTTTTTATATTATTTATTTTCAAACATCTATTAAATGGTGTTGATAACTGAGAAATATTTTTTAGAGGTGGGGTAATATTTTTAGGAAGCACATGGTTATGGGATAAATAAACCTTAATATGTGTATGAGGTCGAGTTAGTAATGTTTTTTTGGGAAAAATTAATTCCAAATAATAGAAATATTAATTTTATATTACTATAGAGATTTATATTGATTATTGATTTGATAATAATAAGATTTATGTTTTATTTTAGGATTTTATTACATTTTTCGTTTTATGGAATATATTTTATAATCAATTATTTTATTTTATGGAAATGGAAAAAGTGATATTTTTGAAGAATATATGTTTTCATTAAGATTTTTTGGAAATTCGGGTCTACCATGTTTTAGGATACTATATGATCAAGTTAATACCATTTTTTTATGCGACATAATGAAATAATTTATGTTGTTTTGGGGATTAATGTTAACCTGGTTTTATAAATTTTATGACCATTTTAGAAAAAAATATCATTCTATTTTGGTCAAAAATATATTTTAAGAGTCTCATTGTAAACTATTTATAGTATTTTTTTTGTTTAACATTTTTTGTAATTGTTGTTGTTTTAGCCATTAAAATAGTATATCACTATATAAAAATTTAACTATATAGTGAACCTTGTACTAACCATTTGGGTATTGGTAAACATTTATAGAAAAAATGAATGATTTTTTCCTTTGATTATGGATTATAAAATCAATTAAAAGTAAATTTTAATGGTTTATGAATGAAAAATAATATTGTTCATTCATCAATGGAATATGGATGAAAAAAGGTTTTTGAAATTGAACCACACAACCAAAGGATAAAACTTCATTTATATATTTTAAGAGAGAAAGGGATTATATTTGTTTGTACTCAATGGTATATTAGTCACTGAACTATAGGAAAATTATTTTAGAAATCATGTTTTTTCTTTTTTAAAATTTTTTGAGGAGATTATTAGCATTTTCAACCCCCTGTTTTGTAGTTTTAGATTAAAAAGCATTATCAAAACCATGTTCTCTATCAGTCGATATTATTTTTTACAGAATTTTTCTCTTCTATGTTCAAATTTCCACTACTATATAATGGTATCCTTATCTAACAAACCGATTATCCATTGTCTACAATAACATTTATGATTCATACCTCCATTTTTCCAAGGTTGTTTTATCATTACTCTTCACAATGTGGGTTTTCAAGAATGGGTTTCTAAAATATTAAACTATTGATTTCAGTAATAAAAATTATTAGGGGAAAATTTTATTTGAGGGGGTATGAAATTGAAACCCAATATTCCCAAATATATTTCTCTATAGATAAAATATTAGTGTTCGGTTGCTTGAATTAAACACCAACATGAGTCTATATCAACCATGATATAGTAAAAAAAATATAATACAATTATAAAATTGGAATGTATTAATATTAATTATACATTATGAAAAAAATTTATAGATTATTTTTATAACATAAATATATTTTTTTAATACATAATAAATAATTACCTAGAATATATTGAAATCATTTTATTCCATAAAAAAGTGCTTACTTCAAAAATGGTTTTTCTTGAATTTTACAAGAATAGAGGTAATGATTTATATATATCATTTATAAATAAATTCTTTGATAAAACTAATATCATTTTTGAAATAATCATATCAATAATATAATAGGGTGAATTTTTATGACACTTCCAAAAATACATTCTTTTAGGGAATTATGTAAAATAACAAATTTTCAGAAAACTATCATTTCATTTCAAATAAAAGTACACTATAATTTTAATTTGATCATAAAGTAAAATAATTCTCTATAAATTGAAAATATTATAATTATTTATATAATAATAATAATAATACTTTATTTTGGTTTATGTTTTTTTAAAAATATTTTTAACAAATAATTTTTTAGTTGAATTTGTTTTTAACATAATAAATAAAATTAATATTTACTGATAAATGTTTTTTAAGTAATAAGTATATTAATTATTAATTTATTTAATTTATAATTGTTTTTTTGTTTTGATAAGAATTTTATTTTAAATAAATTATGTTTTATTTTTAAAATTCCATTTATCTAAAAATGGGTTTTATTGAGAGTTGCGCAATTATTGACAATTAAATTATACAACTTATAAAAATTGAACCAAGTAATATAGATTATATATTTTTAATTAGAATATTTAATATTATCTAATAGTTTCTACTCAATTAGGTTTCATATTGAATAGTATAAACATCAAAATATTGTTAACAAAATAATAGTCAGAACAAGTTCAGTAGGGGTTAAACCAAGACATGAGGTTAGGATTTCTTCCCATGGTTGTCATATTTTTAATGAATGAAGATATTTCATCCTTATCATATCTTACCTTTTAATATATTTCTATTTTTATCCACATACTAATGAACGTGACTCACAAATAAAAAGACACCTCTCCTCCTACATTATTCAGAGAATTTGATACTTTTATCTCATTTAATGCATACTGTATAAACATAATTGAATCCTTACGTTCATCCAAGACCTTTTTTCATTAATTAATTCCAATACTTAATTTATTTTGGAGTAATACAAATGTTGTCACCCTTATATTTGTTTTAAATATTTACCAAACCCTCCTAATTTTAATTCTTCTAACGCATTCATTGAAATTATTGTATCTAGAAAACAATGATGACTCCATTATGATTTAAACATAGGAATTTTATTATGATGATTTCACACCCATTTTCCAACCCTTCTCCAACAAATGAGATATAAAAGTATTTTTCATGTGTCATAGTGGACTACTAACTCCACATAGTGATATGATTCGTTTTCCATATCCATTATCTAAGGATGGTAATTTTGATGGTTTTAGTGACTTATATGATATTTTTAAAATTAATATTCATTAAGAATTATAATAACTTATCTATCGTCTCACCGTTCTATATGTTATAAAATAATAATATATCTTATGAATAATTGTGTATTATCACCTCCATGACTTCATGTGATTCATTTTTTATTCCCACTTTACAAGTGCGGTAATGAGTATTGATTCAATTTATATATATATAATATTTATGATATATTGAGGTCCTAAAAATGGTGAATTATATTTTACATTACCTTTGTTTTATTAATCAAAATGTGAAAACATTACTCATGTGTATGTATGTATTATTATCTCAATCTAGTGTTGTAATTCTTTTGTCATCACATAATAATATTAATTTTTTCAAATATGTTTATAATAAATTTATATAAATATATACATCTTTATTAAAATTATAGATATATAGGAACCATGATCAATGTTAAAGGACCATAACTTTGGAATTAAAACATACATGAAAAATGATGTAGTTGACCCAAAAAAATATTGATTTTAAAAGATAAATTTTAATAAAATATTTTTAAAATGATATATTGTAATGGATAGGAAATCTCCAGTCAATTAGTTTTTTTAAATCTAGTTTTTAGGGCGTTCTTGGATGACAAATTAGATCATTTCTATAGTTTTAAAAAATTATAGTTTTTCCATTGATTGGACGCATCAAAAGATCAGCATAGGAATCTTAGCGTTAGTGACACAAGGTTGGTTGGTCAAAGTCAATAGGGGGTATCCGTAACTTGAGTCAGTAGGTGATATCAGTAGATCAATGTCGGTGTCAAAACTTCGGTATGTCAGGTTACAGTATGTCGAGCGATGGTAGGTTGTGCATCAGTAGGTTAGGTGTCAGGGACATTGATTGGCGATTCTATCATCGGTGGGTCACGTTAGTGACTCATTGTCTGTGGGTCATTTCGGTGAATCACTGTTAGTGACTCGCATCGGTTACTCACCTATCATTGAGTTGTGTCAATCCTTTTTACAGTCTTTCCTGTTTATCCCCTATTATAATTTATTTGACATAAATTGAGTTTAAAACATTTTTTGAGCATTTATAAGGTGTTTTAAAGTATATTAATTATATATTTAATATCCTAACACTCATATGACATAGAAATAGACAAACCAAATAATTTTGAGCATAATCTGACATTAATGGACCTTGAAACTGTTTCCTTTTGTTTATTTAGTATATAACTCTTGTAAGCCAATATGTTTTCTTCCCCATGTGTTTCCATTTTTCTCTGAGTGTTCCAAGATCCTTTCTTCCCCAAGGAGTAATATGTTGTGTTGTGACCTTTGGTTTCAGTTTCCCTTAGAATCTTTAGTTGCACGTGCAACTCCCTATTTAGGTGCAAGAAGGAGTTGTTGGTCATCTTTTTTTGAGGTAGGAATTCCATTATCTATCTTGTAATTGTGTATCTTATGGGTTGGGTATACTGATGTATTCTTAATTTTATGGGTGAAACCAATTTTAAAAAGGTAAATGAGGTAAGGGGTGTTGTTGATGATGATATTTTGTTTTAACATTTATCTTTGATCCCTAGTGTGACTTTTATGGGTAGTATCCATATGAAAATCATGGTTGTAGGTGGTGGTTTCTTGTGTAAAGTTGATTATTTATATTTTTTTGATCCTCTGTTGAATGTCTTCAAATATGAGAATCTGGTTAACCATGTAAACTAGATTAAATGAATGGATTCCATAGGATTAAAATTGATTTGTGATCACCACTAAATTATAAAAGAGAAATTAAATAATAGGGTTGGTCCAATTTGAACACAATCTGGTTGATAGGTGTGGTTGTTTTTTGTGTATGGTTCTCCACAGTTTTAGTGCCTTGTGTGGGTTGTATGGTGATGAAGTTGGATGCAAAATTGTGGGTGAAAGGGCATACAAGGGGGTTGGCTCGGTGGGTGTGGTGTGGTATGTTTTCATAGTTGGGCTGCAAATTTGGTGATTATTCAAGACAGTTTTGTGTATGGGGTGGTACGTGAGGTGTAATAGAATCTCAGGTTGAGAGTTTGTTGAATGTGCAATGGTTGAACATGTTATGTAGTGGGACTAAAATCTTGTTTATTTTTGTTGTTTGGATGGTTTTGGTGATTTTCCTAGAGTGGGGCTGTTGAGGATGGTTTGGGAGGGATCATTTAGAAGAAGGATGATGTTACATTAGGTGGACCTTTCACCCGTAGTTTTCAAACACTTTCATGAAGTGTGTTTTGGTTATGGTCTTACATGTGGTGTAATGTGTTTGGTAGTTCATCATGTAGGTATGAAATAAACAGATGGATGAGTTTTTAATGCAGAATGATAATTGGTTAAATTAATTTGTTGGGGTTATGAATTAACATTGGGTCTGGTTATGTGGTTAGTCATTAGAGGTGGTTGCGGGGGAAGTTTTGTGTGGGATATTTTTTTTGAAAAACCATAGCTTGAGATGAGTGAATAATACCTATATAAATGCATGTAGTTCTTTGTGATTTCTACATTCACCCTACCCATGTTGAGCACTACATGCTGAACACACCCATTATTAAGGAGGAGGGTGTACTTTCCCAACAGCTCAGTGTGAGGATGGATGGATGGTTAATGGATCTTATTTTCTCCCTATTCTAGGAATTGGTAACCATATACTCTTCTAGAAAATTGTGGTTCGATTACGATGCCCAGGTTTCTATGGGTGAGGTGTGCATCCTCGGTGTCTTCGAGGTGAGATATTTTTTAGCTTACTAGTTGTTTTTGTGATGAGGTTATGGGTTTGTGGAATAAGTGTCTACTAGTGGGATTTGATGTGGTTTTGGCCCAAGAGTTTGCGAGAAGGATGTGGTATGTGGCCCATGTGTGTGTGGGAAGGTTGTGGAAGTGTGTATTATAGAAGAGCATCATAGTATCTGTACATTCTCTATTAGGGATGAGTATTTAACCAGTTGGAAGTGGTTCCAGGTACCATATCATCAATGTGATTACTACTGTACTTTACTTGATTTCCATTATTTTGTGAGTGTTCCTTATTGCAACTATTTGGTTGGTATTCCTCGACAGTTCTTGTTGGTTTATATAGTTTTCCCATAGAGGCTTTAGTATGATCCTCCCACTTTTGAACGTGTGAATTTGTTTTTTGCCTAAGGATTATACATGTACGCTCACACTATGTATATACAATTTTTTTTGGGATTAAAGGGAGATTATGCAGACTGTGTTGGACCCTACTAGCATGGGTGTCAAGATAGTTGATGTATCACTCTTTATCCTTGATCTCTTGGAATTGACTTTCGATTTTTTCATTGTATTTATAGTAGTTTTACATTAAACATTGTTGTTGGATGGATATATATATATATATGTCATGTTTTTTTTTTGAGTTTGATACATATTATCTCTTTCTCTTTATTACAATCAAATGGTTAATTCCTCCCATTTTTCAAAATTAGTATACCCTTGGGGTTGGTCTCCACCCTTAGGCCGAATGAAGGTGGTACTGAGGGGGTCATTATCTATTTTTCATATTGAATATGGAAGTTCATGAAAACATTCTATCCCTTCACTCATCTTGATGACGGAGTGTTATGCTAGAATGGTATCAGAGCTGATGGTTGAGAGATAAGATATAGTTTGGAGTTTGGAATAGTCTAGACAACATTGGATGGTCGGTAAACATTGTTAAGTGATCTTGGTTCATCTCATAGTCCAGGGAAGATATGCAAGGACATGGGATTTTGGTTCCCCTTGTGATCCAATGCAAGGTATCTAAGAATACCGAACAACCATGTCAGGCTACACTGTTTGTTGGTAGAGACCCTAGGTATGGTACATGAATTAGGATGACTTGTGTTCTTGTTTTTAGAATTTTTCAAAAATTAAAATACAAAATGAGTTAAAATGAATCTGTAATAAATCTAAAAATACTTGGGATTCAGATTTTCTCTATTTACCTTTCAGATATGTCACTCGGTCAACTTCCAAAGGTGGTACGAGTAGTGGAGGCTCAGCCGGCTGACCTGGTCGGCCGATGAAGGGTTGACCGGAAGGAGGAGGAAAACCATGGGAATAGAACAATACCAAATTTTTTGTGACAGACTATGGGAATTTATGAGGGCAGTGTATCGAACATGGAGATAGAGAACTGGATCAAGGAGATGGAGATCACTTTCAGTCTGATTTATGCTCTAACAGAGAGCTAGGTTCCGTTAATGGCCAGTCCAATGTGGGTTATCGCGCGTCAGTGGTGGAAGCACTACCTAGGGGAGAGGAAAGAGACTGATGTTATATGGGTCTATTTTGACAAGGCGTTTCGGGAAGAATTCCTTTCTTCCACCATGACGGATGATAAGTGATAGGATATAATCTCCCTCAAGCATTGGATTATGTCAGTATGGGAACTTGGGATCATGTTCAAGGATCTTCTTCAATTTTACCTCCATCACTTTCTGGATGACGAGTCTCCGGTAAAACATTTAGAAGAGTCACTCTATCCTTCCCTCTAGTATGCACTTACTCCCTTCACCATTCCTACATACCTATAGGTAAAGATAAAGGTAGTGGTAGTTGATTGAATGAACTTGCGAGGAAGTATATTACAGGAGGGGAGCCAACATGGTCCTTTAAATGTCATGTTTCCAGAAGAATATCTCAAGATCTAGGGTATTCATGGTTTTGGCTAGTAAGAATTCGACCCCAATTTTTGTTTTGTTTTGTTCATTTGTTCCTCGTAATTTTCCCATAGGCTTGGGACTATGGTGTTTAACTTGTGTAGGATGTGGTAACCCTCAGAGTCAGTTCCCAGTTCGAGCCCAGTATGGTAGAGGTGGGAATATTCATGGCATATCGCAACAGTAGTTGTCGCCCAGGATGTTTCAGTAGTAGGGACAACATTCTCCTACTCCATTGAGGGAAGAAAGAGCAAGTGGAGGCCAAACTCGGGGTGTTCATCTGCGAACTCAACATAGATTTTGGTTGAGGAGGGGGTTAATAAAACAGGGGAAGGGGATTTTGGAGTAGTCTGTTGCATGAAACATAGGCATTAGTTCAAGTGGGGCCCGCGATCGTTCGAGGTACGATCAGTGTGTTCCTTACACTTTATTGTGATTTATTTTATTCAATATCTCCACACTCCTATTTTTTCACCCAGTCTATACCATATTCTGGGAATAGACATATAAAGGATTTCCATTCCCCTCGTGTTTATTACACCTGTCGAAGGTCAGACCAGTTTGTTGGATTTTTTTAGGGATGAGGACTCATTTTGGGACCACATCAGTCTAGTCAATTTTCTGTACTTTTCAAGTCTTGACCATGTTCTGTACACTTACATGGGCATGTGGAGTCTTAACAGGGGATAATAGTGAACCCTTATATGGTCTAGGAAGTTTTTTATTGGGTAGCACCCAATAATGTGGATAAGGTTCACTATTTTCATTGTATGGTGGGCTATTAAAAAAGTTTTGTACCTGATTTATCTTGATTAGAAGTTCTATTGATGTATATATCCATAAAGGACTAGGTATTTGTGAAGAGTGAGTAGTTTCAGACATATTTCTACTATCTGAAGGGAAATTTAGTCAGTGCTCCAGTCTATGGTTTCTATAGGATGGTGTGATGTTCCAGGTGTTTTGTGATTCTTCCTATCTAGGGTGGGGAACTGTGCTGATGCAGTAGTGGGAAGTCACAAATTATTGGTCTAGGAAGTTATGTACCCATGAAAAAAACTATTCTAGACATGATATGATGTTACTAATAGTATTTCTTGTGATAAAGGTTTGGCAGCATTACCACATTGGGGAGCTCTTTGTGTTCTTCATAGATCAAAACTACCTGCAGTTAATCTTTCCCCACAAGACTTGAACATACAGTAGTGGATGTGGACAGATTATCTCCAGGATTACGACATTGGGATCTCTTACACGCCAAGAAAGGGTAATTGTTTGGTTGATTCCATCAGCAGGATGTTGTGGAAGGAGGTAGTTTGAGAATCTACACACGCTTGGAGGGATATGGATGAGTTTTTCTCTATGCACTTGCATTCTAGAATGGATTAAAAGAGATGTTATCTGTTTTAGATGGAAATGATGTCATATATGAGGTAGAAGTTGTATAAGTCTCCATGGGGAGACTTTAAGGTGGAGGTGATGCATGATCACATTGATTGGGGTTATGTCCTGGAGGGATGGTCAGATGATGGTCAGAATTGGATGTTGATCCATGGGAATCATTTTTTAGGGGCGATGTGTGAGGGAGTACTCAATGAGTTTTAAAGGCCACTCATTGTAGTACAACCATAAGTCTCCATGATGTATCACATCTTGAGAGAGTATTTTTGGTGGACTAGGATAAAGTAGGTAGTGGAGGAGTTTGTGGAAAAGTTCTTTGTATTCGTACACGTGAAGGAAGATTACCATGTTCCGGATGATTTTTTACAACCCCTAGATTTCTTCTAATATAAGTGGGATTACATTTTATTTAAATTATTCATATTATTACCTAGGGATCACATAGTATGAGATGAAATCTGGGTAATAGTGAACCAGCTGAATAAATCATCCCACTTCTTAACAATTAAGGAGCCGGCCGTAGTGGATGCCCTAGCGCATAGGTATAAGGATGAGGTGGTGCGACTTCATGGAGTTCCAAGATCCATTGTCTCATGTTGGGATACATATTTTACCACATGAGTCTGGATGGTATTTTAGCATGATTTTGGTATTCAGTTATGCCTCAACAATACATTCCACCATTAGACATATGGGTAGATATAATGAACAATCTAGACATTTGAGGGCTTGTTTTGGGCTTGTGTCATGGATTTTGGTGGATCATGGGTGTGACACCTAACCTTTGTAGAGATCTCATACAATAATAGAAATCACTCTTCCATTTGTATGGCTCTGTTAGAATCATTATACAAGAGCCCATGTCATTAACCTTTGTGCTTTCCAGAATATGGGTATGTAGCTATTGTTTGTCCCGACATGATATAGTGTAGGAAAATGAAGGTGCTGCTTTTCCATGAGAGGATGAAGTCTGTACAAGACTCGAATAAGGTGTATGTTGATCATAGGAGAAGTCCCTAAAAGTTTGTGGTTGGGGACCACATGTTCTTGAAGGATTCCCCTCAATGTGAGAAGCAGAGTTTCGGCAAGGGGAGAAAACATTCTCCTGGGTTCATCACACATTTTGATATGTTGGGGTGAGTTTGAGAGGTTTAATACCTGTTGTAATTTCCACCACAATTAGAGAGGATCTACAACATCTTTTAGGACTCCCATATTCATCAATATCTTCATGATGACACCCATTTTATTTAGTGGGGAAATATGGATATCAGGGATGACATAATGTTAATGTAGTGGCCAGTGGAGATCGAGGATCATCAAGATAAGGTGTTTTGTGGATGGATCATTTCTTTGGTTTGTGTGTTGTGGAGGCATGGAAGCCTAGAGGATAATAGTTGGGAAAGGGATATTCATATGTGTTCCCAGTACCCTAAGTTGTTTTGAGGTTTTCTTGTGTGTTTTTCTTAGTGATGTAGTGCATGATCATATTGTTCTAAAAAATGGGATTCTTTCCTCTTATGTAATATGTTATGAATTCTTAACATGTAAAAAGGGGGAGACCATATTCTTAATCAATATTCATTTATTGACATGTGATTAAACTTCGGTAGTTGAGTCAGTGCCACCAAGTGAGGATAATATCTTGACATCGAGGAATGAATTCCTTAATTTATGTGTCTGGACCGTTGGTTCATGTGTAGGGTATATTATGTATGTTTGGGTTAAAACATGTGGGAGAAGGTGTTCTTGGATATTGAGGTTTCACTCCATTTTTTAACAACATAGTGTGGTTTATCCTTGAGAGGTATCTTACATGGTGGTTGTTTGGACCCCTCTTTCTTCTAGGTTCAGTTTTGAAATATCAAGGGTGAGGATAGTTTTAGATGTATCTGCTGTAATGTACCAGATCTACCTATTCCATTAAATTGTGAAAATCTAGTTTTTGGGGTTCTTTGGGAGGAAATGGTATCTCATTTCACGAGTTTTCAAAAATTCTTGTTTTTCCATCGGTGGGATGTGTCTGTAGCTCAGTGTCGGGGACTATGTATTAGTTGATTGGTGTTGATAGGTCATTTTGGTAGGTGGTATTAGTAGCTGACATCAGTATGTGTTATTTTTATCTCAACATTGGTGGATTAGTGTTGGTAGATCTGGGGTCGGTATGTGAGGCGTCAGTAGGTCGGCCATCAGTATTTCGGGTGTCGGTAGGTTGGTTGTATATAGGTCAATCATCGGTAGGTCAGACATCGGTGACTCGCATAAGTGATTCAAGCATTAGTCTATTTCATCAGTCATTCTATATCGGTGGGTCAAAACGATGACTCGTTGTCGAGGATTCATTGTCAGTGACTCACACTGGAGACTCACAGAACGTTGAGTCATTCCCATCCATTTTATTGTCTTTCCAATTTTACTCCTCTTACATTTTATTTGAATTAAATCAATTTTGAAACATTGATTGTAAAGTTCTAAAAGAGTTTATAAGTATATTAATTATATGTTTAATATCCCAACACTCCTAATACTTTGAAATATTCAAAACATATAATCATGATTGTCACCCAGCTTTAACGGCCTATGAAATTGTTTCCTTCCATTGATATATGATATATCTCTTCTAAGACAATATCATCTCTTCTCAGTTTGTTTCTGTTTTTCACATGTAGTTCGAAAAACTTTTCTTCTCTATGGAGTCATGTGTTGTGGTGTGTCCTTCATATTCAGTTTCCCTTGGAGTCTCCTACTTCTTGTGCGACCCTCTATTTTAGTGAAAGGAGAAGTTTTTGATCATCTATTTTTCTAGGTAAGAATTCCATTTTATATCTTTTATGTTTTAATAATGTTGGGTGGGTTTACTAATTTAATATTGTTGATATTGTTGAAACCAATTTAACAAATATAAATTAGGGATGGGGTGATGTATATGATGATTGTTTATTTTATCTATTGTATTTGATCACTATTGATAATTTTATTGGGAGTATCCTTGTAAAAATATTGTTTGTTAGTGGGATTTTCTTACGCAAGGGTGATGATTTATACATATTGTTCATACTCTATTGAATGGATGAAAATAAGATAATCTGGTTAATCATGTACACTAGGTTAAATAAATGGATTCCTTAGGATTAAACTAGTTATGTGATCACCCGTAAATTTTTATTGGGAAATTAAAGAAAAATGTTGGTGAAATCTGAATACAATTTATTTGATAGGTGTGGTTTTGTGTTGTGTATGGATCAAGTCGGTTTTAGTGCCTCATGTGGGTTTTAGGGTGTTGTGTTTAGAATCTCAATTGAGGGTGCAGGGGCGGACATGGGGGTTGGCTCAGTGGGTTTGATGTGGTATGTTTGTACAGTGGAGCAACAAATTTTATGATGGATGTTGTGGGTTTTGTGTATAGAGTGGTACGAGAGGTTCAATGGATTCTCAGGTTAAGAAGTTATTGGTTGTGGATTGGATGAACTTATTTTTCATTGGATCTATAATCTGGTTGAGTTTTTTTCTTTTGCTAGATGTGGTGATTTTCATGCAGTGGGGCTGTTGAGCATGGTTTGGGATTGATAATTTTGAATAAGTATGGTGTAACTTGTGTGGGCCATTCACCCAAAGATTCTAGAGACTTTTTTTAAGTCTGCATGGGTTGTGATGTTACTTAGGCTTTGATGTGTTTGTTTCTTTCCTGAGTAGGGATGGAATAAAAGGATAAATTATTTTTTTAATATAGATTGATAATTGTTTAAATTAATTGGATGGGGTTATGAATTGTGATTGTGGATGGCTGTGTGGTCTTAAATTATAGGTGGAATCAATGGAATTTTTATATGGGTTGTTTCTTTTTTTGAAAACCCATAGGTTGGGCTGGGTGTTTGGTACTTATATATTTAAATGTATTTTCTTGTGATTTCTATATTCACCCCACATTTGTCTATAACTAAGTTCTAAACACCCCCATTGTTATGGAGAAGGGTGTCCTTTTCCAAGACACATGGTGGTATGATGGATGGATGGTTATTGTCTCTTCTCTATAACCTATCATAATCATTGGTATCCCTATAATAATTAGGTAAGTTGTGGTGTTGTTGTAAGCCCCCAGTTTCTACGGGCAAGGCGTGCTTCCCAGGTGTATTAGGTAATAGTTATGTTATACTTTCCTGGGTGTCTTTAGGATGAGGTTGTGGTTTTGTGGCCCATGTGTCTATGGGATGGATGTTATTTGGTTGTGGGCCAGGTGTTTGTGGGTGAGTTGTGGAATGTGGATTAGGTGTGTGAGGGTAGGTTGTGATTGTGAGGCATTGTGGAAGAGTGTGGTAGCATCACGAAGTCTCTGTTAGGGATGGCCCATTAACCATTGGGAAGTCGGGTGGAGTACCCTATCATAAATGTTCTTACCAATTTACATTACTAGATTTGCATTATTTGATGAGTGATATATGTTTAAGAAGGATGGTTAGTATTCCCCAATAGTTTTTTTTATTCTGTTACTTTCTCACATGGTAATTAGTATGATTCTCCAAATTTTGAATAAGTGAATTTTGTTTTTCCATACTGAGTATAATTTTATGCCCATGAAAAGTATATAAAATTGTTTTCAGGTTTCTAGGGAGATTAAAAGGACCATTATAGACCCTACTATACCAGGCATAATGATAATTTATGTCTAACTACATAGACTTTTTCATTTAGTATTTATGTTAGATTTTTTCATTGAATTTATTGTAGTTTTACTTTTTACCCAAATGTGGTATGGATTTTGGTTTCGTTTATATATATGTCATGGAGTTTTTTTGAGGTTGATATTTCTTTTCTACCGATCGTGGTGAAAATAAAAAGAGTAAGGCCCCTAATTTTGAGAAATTTTTATACCCTTGGTGCTGGAATCCACTCTAGGGCCTACTGGAGGAGGGAATTAGGGTCATTGTCTCTTTTTCAACTAGAAGAATGAAGGTCATGAAACTTTGTCTTCCCTTTCCTCATCTTGAAGATGGAGGGTCCTGAAAAGTAATTTTGTCATTTATTATATTATATATATTAATACAATTATGATATATATTTATAAAAATATTTAATTTATGTGGTGTTAACACATATGAAGTAACAAAGAACTATAGTAAGTGTTTCGATGTCTCATTTTTTAATTGATCAAACATATTTGATTGGTTGTAATAAATTATTTTACATTTTGTGATTAATTAAAAATTAATGTATTTTAAAATAGTAATGAAATTAATGGTGTTTTAGAGTTCATATATAAAGGGAACCTATCCCAATAGATAGATATATTACATTATTTTAGAAAAATGTTCAATTAATTTCATAAATACATGCTCGAGGACTATAAATGATTAATATTCTTTGAGAATAGATAAAAAATATTATTATTTCCTTAAATATATTAAACATAAAAAATTTAGGATCTTACTAAATAGAACTATTTATAGGCCTACCCTATATAAATCATTCATCATTACATGGGTAATGAATACAAGTAAAAAATCAAGCTCAGATGCCTAGTAAGGGAAAACATGGGAGACTTCAATGATTAAATAACAAGTTGATCATATTGGTACAATAACATACTAATTTCAATGTCCACAAAATAAAATATTCCTAACCAAAAAAACAGATAAAACAACCTTCTAATTTATTTAATATCTAAAACAATAATAAATAACACTTTTAAATCAGTAACCAACTTCCATGAGTCATAATATTGCCATGTGGAATTGTTATCATAAGAAACAATAATCATGCTATCATATAAAAATGAAAATACTAAAAACACATAATATTGTGAGAATTTTTATAAATAGATTATAACCTTACATAATTATTTGAACAATGTTATTTTCAACTATTTCAACTCATTATCCCATTACTAAATCAAGAAAGAAACCATAATCATTCACAAATATGTGTATAAATGTGTTCACATTAATGTCAAAAATTATCATCATATCCTGAGATATAAATATCACTTTAACCAATTAATTTTAGGGATATAAATAACCCAACAATCACATAATTAAAATTCATTCATATAAATGTCAGAAGAGCATAAAAAATTCCTCATATCATCAAAGCATTACCAGTGGAAAATAAATGGATTTCGTAAAAATTTCATTATTAAATTCATTGAATATCAAAATAAGTATTTAGGATGGTATCAATGGGACATATAACCATTAAATCATAATTAACATTAATGGATGTTATAATATATGAAAAATTAATTTAAATTATCTATGGAATTATTTTTGAATAATTTTTTTTCATAATGAATAAACATATTTAAAATGACAAAAAAATCCAAAAATTAAAGAAAATTTTAAAATTAAAAATATATTTTTTAAAATTTAGTGAAATATTAAAATAATTGATGGTTCATGATGGTATGAAATTATATTCATGTCATATACTATAAAAAAATAAATTTCATTTATGATTTTGTAAACAAGTAAAAATTACCTCATTAGGAAAATGACAAGAAGATTTCATTAAAAAGTTAATTTTTAAATCATATGAGACTATTAAAATCATTCTAGAAATATTTTCAAAAAACATGGATACAATGGAAAAGTGATTTTCATCTGAAAAAAGAAATAAAGTTGGTTTCCTTAAAAAAATATTCCTCTGGTATCGTGAGTATTTAAATATTGTAAAATGAATGGAAACTATTTAATATAAATAAATTAAATTATTATAATTAAATAATGAGAATCATGAGATGTATATCATGAAATTTACTCATTATATCTTAGTTACAAACAATCTCACTAAACAGTGATATTATAACAAAAAATTATTACTAATATGGTAACTTTTTAATCGTAAGCCCCATGGAAAAAATAATGTAATATGGATATTAATACCTTATAATTTTAATTATAATATAATAAAATACATCTATGTGTAGTGTATACACCACATAAAATAAATAACATGGGAGTATGGAATGTGTCTCACAAAAGTAAATCATAGATGAAAATCACATATTTAATGTTTGACTTACATTGAAGGTGTCATAAACTCCCATATAATATATTAAAATATATTATAATTATAGAAAATAATAATTTACATAATTATCATACTATATATGATCCACATATATTATTTCATCACCCATTAATTAATAATTTATTGTTTAAATCGTCTTTTCCGGGGGTTAAGTGTTCCATTTTTTTACATTTTGTTTTGGTAGTCCTAGTACTTATATTTTGATAATGGATACATAATCTATATAATTTTAATAATGATAAAATATAATATTATTGAATATATATATAGTTTTATCGACAATATATAGATATAGTAAAATGAATTACACCATTTATACAGGTTATACATTGTGAAAACGTGTGAATGATGTTTCTATTTTTGATTGATTGAATGAATCAAAATTAAATAATCTATAACCATTAAAAAATGTATATTTATATCACATATATGTATATAATTTTTTCTTATTACCATCCATTTACATTTGATGTGTAAAACAAATCGTATCGCTTTGTGAAGATGGTAGGGAACATGTATGCATAAGAAACCATACTATTTTCCAACAGATTAGACGTTAAGAAAGAAAATTTAAAATTTTATTATATAAGAGAATTTTTATCATTAACATAATATATAAACAATAAAACACCAAAATAAAAATACTGGATATATTTTTATTTATAGTTAATTATATCTCTAGGTTGAGACACTAAACCATGGGTATGAACGAGAAATACATTTAATTCCCATTTGATGGAAAAGGGGGTGAATAAAAGTTAATTCATAATCATATTAAAATTTCAGGATATTTATGATATTTAATTTATAATTTTATGAATAATATAGTTTTTTATAGGATTTATTTGAATAAAAATTTGAAAATGTTTTGGTAAGACGATTACCTTTTCTTTGGTAGTCCACCTTTAGACCCATTCTTATGGTCTTTTAGAATAGTATTTTTTATAATATCAGAACCATGAATTCATGTATCTAGAAGTGGATAATATAATTTGGTAGGGTTTGTAGATCTAGAATGATCACTTTAGTGAAGAGAAGAGAATAAAGGCGCTCCCTTTTTTAAGTTAGGGGAGGGGCACTCTTGGAATTTCATAAAAGACTAAAATATAATAAATCCGTTGCTAAGTGTAATGATTTCAAAAAGATATATTTTAGAATATTAGGTATAATATGGTTGTAAAATCCTCAAAAAAAATAAAATTTGGATGGATTTATATTCTATTTTAAAGTATATCTTTTGGTTTAACCTATGAGTTATTCTATTTTAAGCTTTACAACAGTAATGACTCATTCACTCTTAAAGTGTTGAAATTTATAAAAGGTGAAAATTGTATCATAAAAGGAAAACTGATGAAGTATTGTACCATATATTATCTTAATTTTTATCTTTCAATATTTTTTATTTTTTAATTATTTATTAAAATATTATTATCGTAAAATATCATTAATGTCATTAGTAACACTATTCATTTTATTTTACATCTACAACCACAAGAAAAATATTTTATTAAAATATAATACCTTGACACATCTGTGATATGCCGTATATTTTTTCCAATTTTTCAAGACAAATTAATTCAACCAAATTTTATTACTTTTAATATTCTAAATATAAAAAATTATATTTTTCTATTAATTTAGTATATATTATGTTTATGTTGTATAGGAATTTAATATAATTATTCAATTGTTATTTATTAAAAAAATTTACCATTATAAGAAATTATTCTTATTTAAAATAAATAATTAAAACCAAACATAACCTATTTTAATATTTGTGACAGACTTTTAGAGATATCAAATTCATGAGAGTTTCATTATGTATTTATTTTTTTCATAATTTAATATAATGATAAATGTAAAACAAATATGTCACCAAGATTAAATATATAACATAAATATTTGAAAATTTAAAATCATGAATCTTATAAAGGGGTAAATTCCTGTACTAGTCAAACATTAATGCTTTATCAAACCATTTTAACCATATTTTAACAGATTTACCATTATAGAGGTGACAATAATCCCTATAGTTACAATTTATATTGAAAAACATAAAATGGGACACATTAAAAAATTTCATCCTCATAATTACAAATATAGTATACATTTTTCAATATTTATTCTCCATGGGTAGAAGAAATATTTTAATGATAAACACTCAATATGCAATGAAAATAAATTATCAAAAATTCATTTTATATATAATTATATTTTATACCAATTTCGAAAACAATTGATTCAAATGAAAATAATTGGTTTCTTAATAATATAATTTAGCAATTTTTATTTTAAATATATTTTAATAAAAAATAGAACATTGTACATAATTGAATCAAAAATACATTTTTTCGATAAAAATAAGTATTTTCATTTTTCATTAGAAAAGAAAACACTTCACAAAACTCCATAATAAATCAAGCTCATATAAATATGATATTATATTGTGAAAAAAAATTTCATTTTAAAATGTATACTTTCAAAAAATTTAGAAAATTAAATATAGTATTTTCTAGAAAAATGAAATAAAAAACGTTTTATAAGGAAATTTATATTTTAGGAATAATATAAAAATACTAAAAATTAATTTCTTATTTCCTAAAAAAAATTTAAAAAAAATTATTTTTTATTGACTTTATATATATGTATATCATTATTTTTTTCTTTGTATTCAAACCACCCAATTTGACATCTTAGTTATAACAGTAAACTTAAATAATAATATATCATGTCTTGTTTAACCTTATTGTTCCATGTCATATACATTAACAAACATTATTTTATTCATTATAAATATTTTTGTGTCACATTATCATAAATATAAAAAATTTAATCATCAAAATAATTACTTATATATTATAATCAAGGGTTTTATATTTGAAAATTATTTTACTGAAACCCCAAATCATAAAATTCGTTAATAAAATATTATTTGAATATGGAAATTTGAACAATAAAAGAAAACCTGAAATAACAACTTATCATATTCGTTGATAAGGAGATATTTTTTTGGAAAATTAAAATTTATACATGGAGGATAGAAGTAGAATCCAAATACTAATATATCGTGATATAATGATGGATAGGATAAAGTTAATGACCCAAAAACATTAAATCATTGATGAGTGATAGAAAATTAATTTATCAAAATTTAAGGTAAGGTGATTCATTTTTATTTCAATATTCTCCTACTATATATGATGGATTAATTTACTGTCAATAAAGTTAAAACATGAAAATATACTTTATTTATTACCATTTCATAAGAAAAATTTTCTTTCTTTACTTATTTTTTATTAACATCCACTTTACCTCTTATTCCATGAAATGGTGTTTGTTTTTTCATTCATCATGCCATATGATATAATTTCAATGTAATATAAGATCCATAAATCATTCATAAAATCAATATATATTTAGAAAAACTAAAATTGATGTGAAAAGTTTTCCAATGTGGATAAATGATATATTAATCTTGAAATCCATTACAAGAAAACCTAAAGTTCAACATTATTCATTCAATAAATTGTATCCTTGACACCCCTCTAAAAAACATATTCCAAAAATAAAAATCCAAAACATTAATCCGATGGTTGCTAAATTTCTAATACTAACTGATATTTAATCTCCCAATAAAATTGATCTTAATGTCACATATTGAACGTGTGAATACCTTTATATCTATTATGACATTATACTAATTTGAATTACCATAATTCCATAATGGAAACATTTATCCTTCCAAACATTAACAAAATACTTATTAATAAAAAAACTATCAAATATATTACATAAATACAAACACATTATAAATTTTCTCACTAATTACATAAACTTATTTTCCATCAAATAAATGATTATTTATATGGTTGATAATTCTACCTCATCTAATTTATCAGTACCAATCTCCTCGAAATACAAACTAAAAATTATTACCATAAAATTATTAATATATTAGGGGTTATGTATCCATTAATCATGTTATTTACCTAAAATATTACCTCACAATTAGATTAATATTATAGGATATCAATATCATTCAATATATTCTTGTGAATACCTAAGGAAAAAATATTTCAGAACTATCAACAAATGATCCAATATTATTTTAAAAAAATACCATTGATTAAAATAATTCTAAAAATAGTTCTTGAATACAAATAAAAAAATAATAAAATCATTCCCCATATTTCATAAACTATTAATTAGGATTCATCAACTTATTCATTAATACATCATTCCTTTCATGTGTCATTTTTATTCTCTTCTTCATCAACTGTAAATCCATTACTCATTAAACCTTATTGAATCTATTTATGATCAATCCCCTTAAGAAATGGAATATTATAATTCCTATATTTTACATATTTAAAACATTTAACCATTGATTATAAATTAAATTAACCATTATTCTCATTCATTAAGTTAAAAGTAATATTCCCTTAATAAATACTCTATTTATTTCTTTTCCACACCCAAAACTTCTTAACATTCCATTGAGACATTCTTTTATTTATTTAATCCAAAATTATAGATATATAGAAATAAAAATCTCATTCCTAAATGTCATTTATACATATCTATATTTAACTTATTATGTTTATCATAAATCTCACCCATTTTAAGGATTTTAATCAAATAATGATATCACTGGTCTAGTGAAATCACTGGTATTCACATTCCAGGTCATATTTCACATGGCTATTAATAAGTATATTAAATATATTTTCCATAACATTTAGCATTAATGAAATTATTTTTAGTTCTTTTCATTTACTAAAACCAAAAATTATAGTTTGGTGAATAATTATTATATTGGGAAACCAAATGATTTTGAAATATCATTTATAGGATGTCAAAATCATGAACATTACTTTTAATTCTATGACACCTTAGGTTTAACATATGTTATCCATTATTGTACCCTATGAAATTACCTCTAAAATGGTATATAAATAAAATGTGAATCAACTATATCATATCTCTATAGACAGTAAAATAAGGCATGTAGTAAGGGAACACTCACATGAAATGGAATGATGGTTTGTAAATACCCAACAAACTCTTTTCATGTTTGCTACCCCTAGATGCATCAATTCCAAAACCACATCCACTAATATTATCTATATAGTCATGTATTACTAGGAAACCCCCAAAAACACTTCTTTACAATAAAAATTAGGATGTTATCCTATATTTAACCCTATCTCCATGTTTTTTACCAATGTGTTAAAATCCTACTGTCAAATTATTGACTATCAAAGTCCCCGAATACCAAATAAAACGACCCAAGAACAACATGTATAAAATTTATGTCAATTTTTAGGAATATTTACTACTTTTTAAAGATTCATTATTGATGTACATGGATATTTATTATCCTTAGATATAAGATAAATATTCTTCTTATTTCATAAATGATATTTAATATATCCCATAAATATCATGCCACAAAGTATTCTTCCTAGATATAACCAACATAAAAAGATCATCATAAGTTCTAGAATGGAAATAAAATAAAGTGTGATCTTAGATGTTTAGGAAGGGAAAAATGAGAGATATAAATAATTAAATAATATGTTGAATATAAGGGTTTGATAACATATTCATGTGTATATTCTCATAATAAAACATGCACCCCAAAAAGAAACATAGATCATGAACATCAAAATAAATTATTATCTAGAAGAGTGACTAATAATGTCATCCAAAAATTAATAAAAATCCATGATTCATAATTTATGTCCCTATTATTTTATTAAATATATATATATTTTTAATAAAAACACTATTTCATTTATTGCTTGTGTTACAACAAATGTCATGTTTTTGTGAACCATGATATACTAAAAATCTGATAATTTAAAGACAACTGTTGTAACCTAGGTGTTATATTTTACAATAAAGAAGAGTTAAAAAACAAATTTAAAATTATGTATAAATTTATTAGATAAATGAAATAAATGTATAAATAAATTTGTCATTTTTTTAATGTATTTATATGTTTCGAAAATATATTTTCCTCAAAAAATGATATTCATAGAATTATCTGAACAAATAATAAAAAAATATATTTAAAAAAATTATGAAATGTATGAGAAAATTTATAATACATTTTTATATCAAAATATAAAAAATTTTATAAGTTTAATTTATTAAAATATTTTGGAAAGATTAATTTTTTAGTGAATATTGAAAAATAATGATTTTTTTAGAAACTCTATTTCAATTTTAAGCATTGAAAAAGTACCACATTGTGTAAACATGTTTTAAAATAAAAATTATTAAAATTATATTATTATTGGACTAATTTAATCAATTTTAATCAAATTCATGTGGGCTTTGATATTAAAACTTTCTATACTAGTGAAAAGTTTCTCTTTGGAAAACCATTTTTTCATCACCTATGCATATTTAATTTTAAAATCAATTTTTTTACTTATTAGAATTAAAATTTTAAAAATATGTCCAATATTTGGAATCATAATAATTATTATTATAAAATAAGATAAACTAAATTTTTTTCAAAATTAATAGTATAAACTATAAAAATTTATTATCTTTGTTAATGTTAAAACGAATTTACCAATTGTTAAACTAAAATTAAAAGGGGAAAAATATCTAAATAATTTACACATAAAATATTAGAGATATCTTTAATCCTTGTATCTTACCATTTTATAGAACAATCCATTTTGGATCCTTGGTTCATGTTTAAAACATGGGAATAAATTTTAATTTTAAAAATTTTTATGTGTGTTCTCTTCCCCACTTATAAAAAGACTTCGCCTCTTTTAACCACTTCACACTTCCAATGAATCTTGGTACATCCAATAAAAAACTATATATATCCGTTAACACATTACACAATTATTTTAGTCCATAGTGTTATTATAACTCCCTCCATGGAAGTCTTTTAACTTAATCCTTTGGAGGTTGTCCGAATATGATATGTAATTCTTAACCGAGCATTTTTTTTTAATTCTTAATAAAAATACTTCAATTAAGCTCCAAATATAAATATATAATGACATAAATATCACCCATATAATTAAATTTTATTATTTTAATGTCATAACATATCTATATCCTCCTCTATCCAATGTTAAATGAAAATGTCGATCGTGTGTACGACAGAGTACTATCTCAGGAACCTATGTAATTTGTTTTCCCTCAACGCTTCTCACAGTTTGATATAATGATTTATTTAACATATATATATTATATTTATTAATTTATTTTACTTCTTGAATTATATTATTACAAAAAAATCTAACTTTTAAATTTGTGGGTAAACGATAACATCACTAGTGCATACATATGGACTATCGCCTCTACAAAGAAATGTGATATGTTTTTTATTTTATTTTTAAATGGATGTTTATAAGTATAGATATAATTAATATATTTCATATATATGACATATATAATATTATATAGAGATTATGTTATATTTACCTTTTTTATTTATTTATTGAACAAAATAGAATCAACATTCATGCATACGTACGGCCCAATGTCTTAATGAATATTGAATTTTTTTTTCTATAACTATCTTTAGTGGATTACAGTAGCTAAATATATAATTATTATACAAGATATTAATATATTTATTAAAATTATGTATATTATGGAACCATAATAAATATAATAGAACTTAAGGTACCAAAACAATGCATACTTTGAATACGATACACTTATTATGTGAAACATGGTTTTGATAAAGAAATTATTGATAATCAGGTGATACTGGTTTGTATGTTAATAAAATATGGTATTAATATATGATTATGGTTTTTAATAGTTTTATAATAAACCTATATTTATTATATAGTATTTTCTTAATTATAGGAAAACAATTGAGACACGAGGTAAGAGATTCTTCTCTCAAATTGTCTTTATTGGGACAAATGTTATATTATGAATCTATCTTCTTTTATGTGGTATATCTGAAACCAAATTGACATTCTGTTTCTTTATTCACTATATTTTCCTAAAATTTAAACTTTCATTTCATTTTTTATTATAAGGGGTTAGGATTTAAATGTTTCTAATGTGATAGTGGATTTATGTCTTGATTTTATCTCATTGAGGCACATGCCATATTCGCCACTTGGTTCTAATGTGAAGGTTATATACTATCAATAAATTTATTCGACTATTCTAAAAATAAATTTTATGGGGATTGAAAAATACAGACATTTTCCTATCTTTCATGGGGTATATGATTCAAAATATTCTCAAGTGGTGATTTTTTGTAAGAGTCTCACTGTTTATTGAGAATGTTTAGGGATAATATTCTGATTCTAAAAAAATATTTATATCTTATCCTAGGGTAATTTCATTAAAATAAATATTTTCATTTCATTTGACTTTATTTACATACTCAATATTCCAAAATAAATGTTTATGGGAAAAAATTTTATTTCTATCATCAATCAAACACATTTTTCTTCCATCACCATTTTTATAAATATTTAGTTGAGAATGTTTTTAATTATATAAACTTTCTTTTATTTAAATATTTTTTAATTAATGAAATTTGTCAATTTATTTTAATAGGATTATTCTTTTAATTTTCCAAACAAGGTTCTTTTTCCTTTTTATTAAAAATGTTAATGGAATCACCAGTTTAACCCATACAACATGAACAATTTTTCCATTTATCAAAAAACACTAAATGATTGGAAGCATCTGTAATAAGATTAAAATTTTCTTTCAAAATAAAATAATTTCCTTAATATTTTTGAGATGCAATTTTTTATAAATTTAATTTCAAAATAAAAATGATATTTTCATCATGAAATGTATTGAGTGTTATTTCAAAATAATTTCCTATCTAAAATGACATCCTTTGTTGTTATATAATATTTACTATGGATATTATCCAATTATAAAATCCATATTCTTTATCTAGATGGTTTATATTTATGAAGTTATTATATTTATGCAGCCAGTTCCATTCCCTCAGTTTATTCTATAATGAAATAATGAAATTTTTGTGAAACCAATTTCCTTTCTAGGGGTTATGCTACCATAAAATGATGATGGGATAATGGAACCCATTTATTTTCCATGTGTTATTCTGTGATGAAATAATAGATATATATATATAACACAATTATTTTCATGGTTTAAAATATTAATAACGTTTTTTGATTTTGGGGAACAAACATGTATGGATGTTGTGATGGGTGGGACCTATATCTCCCTCCAACACATTGGGTAATGATGGATAAAACATGTGTTAATAATGTAACCAGTCAACCTAGTTTCATGTTCAAAATGATATATATATATATATAAATTCATGTTAAAAAGTTCATTCTTGGAACTAGTTTAATTTTTATAATTTTTTTTAATATAACTACATTTATTTCCACATTTTTATGTATTGATTTAATTTAATTTTAATAAAGTTGGGTGTGGACCTAATTTCTTGTCCATAAGATTAAGTGAGGGAATTTATTCATATCCTTAACATAATGAGTGAAAATACATCTATATATTCATGTTACCAATGTTATAATCTTTTGTGTATGAAAAAAAATATTCCATTTGAAAATTTTATTCTCTCAGGAATCATGTTTTTGGATTACTTTATGAATCATGTCCTACTAAATGCTGTGATTTACTCCATAACAATTTTTTATGAACTATGATTTGGAAGGTGTGGTTTTCAGATTTTATTATTATGTTCTCAAATCATTATACTATGTTATATTGATATCTCACATCATTACCATTACCTATAATCCCATCACAACCCTTATTATGTTTCATTTTCCTAGGTTATGAAGAAATTTATTATATTTTATATGTATAATAATTATTATAGTAATGATAAAATTGGTGGGAGATGATATTGATCATATATGAATTTGGTCTTTATGTATCTATATTTCCTTAGGAAACATAGATAAACAATTATATAGTGGATTATAATGTAATTTAATGAATATCCATTTATTGAGATTTGATATCTATGTATAAGATATTTGGGTTTATATAGTTGTTATCAAATAATTTTTTATTTAACCATTGGAAACTAGGATGATAGAAATTTATTATGAAATATATGTATGATTTTAATTAAATGAAAATTTCCTACAACATTGGTGAAGTATAGAGAGAGCGGTTTCTAAACAATTAAATTCAGTTATTCATACAACATGTGGATTTTCATTTCATAAAAATACAGTTAGGGTTACTAACTTCGAATATGGTTCTTTTGATTTGACTTGATTGTCACCAGGTGATCACTAATAGGCCTTGCTACATACATTGTTCAATAGTCACAGGGGAGCTGATTTTGATATTCTCAAAATCATTACAAACCATCATAAAATATTTCTATAGCTGATTACTATGAATTACCTAGGTTAATCCTATGGTGTAATATATTGAATATAAGGTTTCATGATTTTGATATATAATTCTAGATTGATCACTCTGATGAAATAATTTTTATGATCAGGCTTATTATTTGGGATTGCTGATGGCATTGAAAAGATAATGTTAATGGTGCCATATGTATGTTAAAATATTAAAGTTTTCTTTTTGAGATTATATATATGAGTTCATATATATCATCAAAAGAATCTAGGTATGATGATTTTTCCCTCAATATTTAGTTTTTGAATTATTGGTGAAAACACCTAATGTTATGATCATAACATTTAATGTTTATTATTCTTCTCTTATTAAAGTTTGTAGGAATTTTGTTACTAAAAAACTTATTATTATCCTTTTATAATAATTTGATTTTATCTAATAGATGGATTGGATTTCTCATCGAATATCACACATTAATTTTTAAGGATGGTATGTTACGTTTTTCATTCCAAACAAACCAATGATCATCTATCAATTTGATTATAAATATGAAAATATAAGGCACCAATACTTAAACAATACATAATCTTGATATTAGTAAATAATTCATATTTCAGATATTTTTAGTTTTAGTGTTTTATTTAATTATCCATAATTAATACATAACTACTCAAATATTACAAAGTATACACTTCTACTCACCATCCATTTTTAAATAAATAAAACTCTTTAAAATAAAACATGGTTTATTTTATTGATAAAATGTTTACCGAATTCTAAATTTTTTTTACCCATCCATATAACCTATGGAAAACATTTAAAAAACAAGAAATAATCACAAAATCTCAGAAAGGGATACAGAATAATGAATAATACTATTTATCCATAAATATTTTAAGCACATGAAAACATTTTTCACAAAAATCATACTTTTCACCTATAAAACATAAACTCGTTAACATACATCATGAAATCAGAATATTCCTAAAAAAATTATTAGAAATAATAAATCCTGAACATAACATGTTGAATACATATCATACTTACATTGTATCATTCATTGCTACATAGGGAGTAACCTTTATTATTTCATTTGGAATACCCATCACAGTATGTTCCCTAAATATATTTGGAGAAACCCAAATATTTAACTCCATATCATTAAACAATGTATTATAGAGATATCATGTCCTCAACCACCATAATTTTATTATAGAACAACCCTTACAAATAAGTAATCCCCATTATCTATAACATAATCGTCACACATAAAATAAGTTGAAAGGGAAAAAATAAAATTTTCAACTTTTCATTCACCAGATATAATTTCAAAATATTGATAAAATCAAACCATTTTGGAAACCATTTTCAATAAAAAAATACATGAAAAGGTAAAATCATATTTATTATTCATTTAAAAATATTATGGATTATAGTGGAATCCAAATACCAAATAATGGTCATGGTGGAAAAAAGGTAATTGTCGTCACTTATGTTAAAAAACATTCCTATTATAATTTAGTAAAACCCTTTATATAAAAATGATTTGTTTTGAAAACGTTTGAATGATATTTATAGTCCAAGGGGCTGGTTATGCACCATATAAAACAATTTGGTGTATGTAATGAAAAAATTACTCAATGAAAAGATATCGAGACGATGTCCCTTACTATGAGTCTAACTCGTCGTGTACAATTTTTATATTCCTGAATAAAAAAACATATGCCAATTTCTACATGATTGAGAACCTTTTTCATGTTTATTTTTCCTTTTATATCACTTAATACCATGTTATATAAATTATATAATTATTATCTTCATGCAGTACATTTTTTTGATATTCTATACATGAGTCGAATGTGAAATTTTAAGGATGTTAATAGTCCATTTGGTTATAAGTCCATCATCTCAAGAATAATATTTGTGAAGTAATAATCACTTTTATATATTAAATATAATTTTTAAATCATACCATTAAATATGGTTATGAAAAAAAGAAAATGTTATCATCATGGAGATGGTACGTCGAACGTACGCATGAGTATAGTCTTGACTTTTCATTGATCATTATGGAATGAAGGGATGTACTGTATTATCATTCCAGAATGTTCATAACAACATTAATATCATTTTATTCATTTATATATACTTATATATATCATAAAAGTTATGTAGTGAATATAAACGAATCAAATAGCTTTTAGGAGGTGATAGTTCCCACGTAGGCACAAATAACATTAATGGAAAGAAAGAACTAAATTTTAATAATGAAATTGATATATTATTATCATATAACCAGCCTATGTGCTTGGAAAAAACGATCTTATAATGATTGAAATAATGATGTTTATATGCATTTAAAGTAAGGATGAAATTGAAATATTATTATCTTATAATGATTAATATTTCATGAATATCACATATGAATATTAATTCCATTATTATAACCAGTCTTTAACGATGGTGATGAAAGAAAACCATATCAGTTTGTGATGTTGTACTCCTCTATACACACGAATGAAATATTAATTTCTCATTTGATGAAATTATATATGGATTTATGTGATGATATTAACAGAATAACATCTTTGTATATTGATAATAATATATTTATTACTTCATTATGGATGAAGGATATTTGAAGGACGCAGAAGAAAAATATAAATACATAAAGAAAATGATACATCTTCTTATTTACTCACTTTTGAAGAACACCCTAATATATATAAGGTGTGTTCAGACTAAACTAAGTCATAAAGAATGTGTTGAGGCATTATAGGAAGGCTTTTGGGTAGATCTTTGCTGAAACTAAATGGTTTTAAATGTGTGATTAATAGAGAAAAGTGTGTGCCTTTTATAGAAGAGTGGAGGGGCACCCTTGGAAATTATTAAATTAATATAAATTAATTTTCAAATAAAAATGAATCCAGCATGAGTTATGTCAAATATAAAATCAGAATGGTTCTAAATAACCTCATCTAATAATTTTATGAAATGTTTTTATTTTATTTTAATCTTTATCTTTTCGGTTTACCCGAAACTATTCTCTTTTAATTTTAATTATGGTAACAAAATTTTAAATATTATGTGGCTATAAATTTTACATATATGATAAATTTCCCATAAATTTAAACTTAATGAACTTTTATACATTATCATAGCAACATTATAATTTATTTAATATATTAAATATTTTAAAATAATTTAATTAATTTTTTTTATAAAATATCAATAGTGTCATTTTTTATGCTATTTATTTCATTGAATTTAAATAAAATCCAAACATAGAGATAACTACAAAAAAAAAAACTATTGAATAAAAATATAATATTTCATTCACCTATAAAATTCATTTTGTACCCAAAAAATTTATAATATTATTTATTTTTATATTTTTCATATCATATATTTGATATTTCTATTTATAAAATAATTATTGTATCACTCTTATGTCAGTATTTATGGCAATTATTTGATTTATAAAAATTATAAATAAATTATCATGATGTATATAATTTCATTATTATTCTGGTGACTTTTAATGAAATTTGTTTTATCATGATTATCCTTATATTATAATTATTATACTTATAAGAAATAAAAGGGTGACATGTTGTCACTTTATTTTGTTTTAATAATTTGTATATCTATTTCATAGAACAATGTCAATTAATTGAATAAATTTTGATCCTTAGGGGTTAATAATCATGTTTTATTCATCCAATAAGATTTTCACAGGTGTTAATTTAATTTTATTAGCCTTATCATATTATTTTTTACCATAATTACCTGATTTACCTTTAACTGTGGTAAATATAAATTACCGTAGTTACTATTCATAATATCTAAAAATTGAAAGTAAAATGTTAACATAATTTATACCCATTGATTCCAAATATTTAATCCATTTTTTAAAATTTAAAATACAGAAGTTTTAGTAATTAATTTAAAATTTAACCCCATTGAAAAAATCAGAATACTAGCTTTTAAAACTAAAAACCATCAAAAGATTTACAGGTGATTATATAAAATTTCCATGGGAAATTACATAAAATGGCCAAAATTTGATTAAATTTTATAATGTTAATATAATTATAATTTTAAAAAATTAAAAGTATAAACTAACTATATAAATAAATTATAATAAAAGGTAGTGTTGAATTAAAATTCAGTATTTTTCATTATTCAGTAAAAAATGAATAGTTTCATAAAAGTACCAAAAATTTTAAAAAATTAAATTTATATGACCCACTTAAAAATAATATTATTATTATGACAAATATAACTTATAAAAGTGACAAATGCTAGATTTAAAATGAGATCTCCATCAATAGGCGGTAAAAATGATTATTTTGAAAAATTCTTCGTTTATGAATAAAATTGAAGTTTATCTAATATGATGTCCTGAAAAAATAGAAGATGAATTTTAAACATATTATTGAATTTATATTCCATTAATATAATCCAAAAAGTGTTACTTGATTATTTTATCCATACAATTAATCACTCTTCAATATTTTTTATAAAAACACATTCATTATATTCAATTGGTTTGTAGTTTCATTTCTAATTAATTTTATAATCAAATAACAATCTTTATATAAAAATGTATAAACCATAATTCCTTTATTTTGTTAATAATATTCATTATTCCCTTTGTAATGTCGAAGTCATAATGGTCACATTTTAATAATAATATTTTATTTTCTCTTTAATCTTAATATAGAGTATCATGTACGCTATCAAAAATTATGTTTCCCGTTAGAAACTCATTATGTTATATTCTCCCCCTATTTGAAATAGAGTCCTTAAAATTCTAATTTTGTGTTGTTAACTATGGTATGAATTTTTTAAATTCCTTTATTTCAATCCCACATCAAAAATAAATTAAGAAACTGCCACTTTAACAAAAAGAAATGACGATACAGAGGTCACCTAATATAATACATATTAGGATTTCTTGTAGGAAAATATAGATATAGAATAAAAATAACCCTAATATTCTGATGGAGAGTGAAAGAATACATGATCATGATAAAGATACTAATCACAAAACCATATGATTTTCATTGGTTAAGTCATTGATTTAATAGTATGGAATGTAAATAGAAAACATTTTTGTTTAAAGATCATTTTCGTAAAGAATAGGAATTATTTTAATACATTTAATAATAAAATAAGAATATATACTTAATATAAAATTATAGTTTTATCATCTATTCAATTTCCACCATAATCCCATCTTTCCCACTAATAGAGGAGTATATAAGATCAATTCTTCACGTATGATCACTATAATCAACCTCATAAAAAATTTGAATCGTCCACAAAAGGATGACTATAAATTTATCCTACCATTAAGAAATAACTAATAAAAAATTTATTTCAATATCAGAAAATTCCCCCCCCCCAAATAATAATAATTATATGAATAAGTAATAATTTTAATCATCAAAATTCAAAAGTATTACCCAAAGTTCAACATATACCATTCAATAAATAATTTCTCTTATAATTCCTAAAAATAATACAAACTGATATTGGAACCCCAAATTTAGAAGGACTTGGTATGAAAGTCATTTATTATAAATTTTAATATTTATCTCCAAATATCATCAATTACTCTTGATGTTCCATAAACAATATATTGTCATAAAAATATACAGAATTTGATAACTATATCCACAAATAACTTGAATCACAATAAGTCCATCATAAATTCTTAAGAAATATAATTCATATATTATTCATCAAATGAAATTTCAATGTATTATATTTACATTGATCATATAGGGTTGTAAAATTAAGGAATGTCTTCTTAAATAACATTATTCACATAATCACTAAATCATTTTTCAAACCCATGGTCATATATTCAATAAAACATAAGTTCGCAAAATAAATTTAGTATTAGTCCATCAACACATTTTACTAAGATTAAGAATTCATACTAACTCGAGACTACACAGAGACTAGTGGTAGGTGTTAAAGAATTGTCACACTTTTGATTCAAGTTGGATTCATGCAGCCTGGTCTAACGCAACGGGTTGTCACCCTTCCACTGGGTTGTCCCATTTTCTAATATTGTATAATTATAACAACATTCCTGAAATATGATGATGTCCTAAAAATTAATCATAACATGTTTTATCCTCAATGTTTATCTTATACCATTCATTTTTAATACCAGAATATAATAACCCATAATTACCTCAAAATCATATAAACCCTAATGGTTATCTGTAACATTATAATTATGTCAAAACAAAATCATCTTAAAATAGAATTATTTTTAAGAAAACATACGTATAAAACAAATTCAATTATAGTCTCCACAAAGTACACACACTACCAAATGTGTACTTGTACATGTAAACATTTCACCATCCTTAATTCTACCACAACTCTAGAATCATTAATAAGTTGTCATATTTATCATTCAAAATTATTATTAATCCTTTAACTCTACATTTCAAAATTATTTCTTAATATATCATTCCTGAAGATAAAAAACCCTCATCATTTATAAAAATAAATCCAATAATGTTTCATTATTTATTGATAAGAAATGAAATCATACCTCAAATCGATATATCAGGATCTTCTTGAGGTTCACTTTCTCTGGTGGCATGTTTTCCAACATTCAAAATGTATACCTTCATTAAAATTTTGTAATTTAACATCTTCATAGATTTTGAAATGTTGATATCTTTCAATAATATTAAATAGATACCATGACCAATAAAATTGTTTTATAAATGAGTAGGTGTTTGATAACTCAAACAATTTATTGTACGTGATTCGCAGACTCAAGAAGCTGTCAAAATCATTCGAATGGGATTTTGTTATAAGAGTGATGATAAAATCATCAAGGAGGGATAAAAGGTTTTTCAAGATCTATTTTCTTCGATCCTAACAAATTATCCTTTATCTGATGAAAAGAATCATCTCTTAAACATTAAATGAATTATTAAATGGACAATCCATTATAGGGTAAAGATAACATAAAACAATTATAACAATATAATCCATCAACCAAATTATATATGAGTTGCTTAGGTTTTTATCCATTAAACATAATTTACCATAATCCACTAAAATTTTCCTTTTCATAATAACCCTCATGGTTATATGAGATCTTTACCTTTAAACAAGATAATATCCAAACCTGTAATGTTATCTAAACATTTCTTATGATTCCAACTCAATGTTCCTATACCTTAAACATTAAATAATCTTGAGTTAATTCAATAATTCATGTTGATAATCCTTTCATGTTTAGAGTATTATTGAATTATAACATAACTATTACATAACTACTCAAATATTACAACATATACACTTCTACTCTCTATATATTTTTTTCACTAAATAAAAATATTTAAAATAAAAATTGATTTCATTCTTGATGAAAAGAATCATAATCTATTCCTTTCTCTTTGCCATCCTTATACCTTGTGGAAATAATTTCAAAAACTTGGGATGAGAAAAAAATCTTAGTAAGTTATATAAAATAAGGAATAAAATGACTAATCCTTGATTATTCAAAACACAAGAAAGTTTTTTCACAAAATCATGATTTTTACCCAAAAAATATAAACACTTTAGTATACCTCAATAAAAATTAATATTTATGAAACAAATATTCATAGAAGTAATAAATCATAATGGTAACTTTCATCATCCATGTCATACTTACATTGTAACTTTCACAGTTATATAGGGATTAACCTTCATGGTTACATTTGGAATAATAATCATAGTTATTCCCAAAATCAATAAGGAGAAACCCAGCTGTTTAACTCTGAATCATTACTCGATGCATTAGGGAGATATCATGGGCACACCTACCATTGTATTATCATAGAAACCCTAGTATACATATGCAATGCCCAAGAACTATAATACAATTATAACACATAAAATAGGTTTAATCAAAAAATAAAATTTACACATATTCAATCACAAGATATCATATCATGATATTGATAAAATCAAACCATTCTGAAATCCATTTTAAATTCCCAAATAAATGAAAAGTGAAAATATAAATTTTTTTATTTTGCATACATTATGGATAGAAGAGGAAGCCAAATACCAAATAATAGTAACCTTAATAGAAAAGTCATTATCACCACATACCATAAAACAACATTCTTCGTATAATTTATTAAAAATATTCATATAAAAATATTCCATTTGAAAACCATTGAATGAAATTAAAATTAAAATGGGTTCATTATACAATATATAAAAGATGTTGGTGTATATATTCAAAATATGCCTCAATGAAAAGAGATTGAGACCAAGTCCCTTACCGTGAGTCTGACTCTTTATGTACAGTCATTATATTCGTAAATAATAAAAATATATTAATTTTTACTTTCTTTAGAACATTTTAAAAGTTTATTTTTCCTTTTATATCAATTATTACAATGTTATACAAATTACATAATTATTTATGTTCACATCAGATGATTATTCGATATTTTGTAATTCAGTTGAAAATGAACATGGTATGATGTCAATAGTCCATGTGATCAAAATTGCATAATCTATAGAAAATATTCATGATTTAATCATAAATTTTAAACATTATTTATTAATTTAAAATAAAACCATTAATTATGGATATGAAAAATGAAAAATTTTATAATCATAGTGACGGTAGGTCGTACGTACGCATGAGTTACGTCATCATTTTTCATTAATTGTTATTAAAAAATGGAGAGTAATATATTATATTTAAAGAATGATAATAACATCATTAATAAAATACTAATAATTTAAATATAATTAAATATATTAAACAATAGGAGTAGTTAATAAAAGTGCATCTGATCGCTTTATGGAGGTGATTGTTCACAAGTATGCATTAACGATGTTATACTTTTTATGTGTATGGAAAGTAAAAAAATAAATTGATATATTATTATCTTATAATGCTTAATATGTCTTGAATATCACATATGAACATTATTTCTATCACTATAACCAGTCTTTAAAGATGGTGATGAAAAATAAACCATATCTGTTTGTGAGGAGGTAGTCTGTCGTACCCATGAAGAAAACGTTCATTTCCCATTTGATGAAATTGGATATTGATTTATGTAATGAAATTAACATAATAATATCTCAGTATATATAGGATAATTTAGTTATTATTACATAGTTGAATAATAATATTTGAAGGATGTGGAATAATAAATAAAATAGAAATACATAAAAAAAATGATACATGTTTTTATATTTATCACCTTTATAAATAATACCTTAATACCTATAAGTAGGGTTTTATGCCTAAAATAAGGCCTAAATAATGTGCTGTGGTACTCTAGTAAGGGGTTTGGGGAGATATTGTATGCAAAAAATGGTTTTATAATTATGAGTAATAGAAAATATTGGGTGCCTTTTATAGAAGAGTGGACAGGCACCCTTGGAAACTATTAAAATACTAAATTAATATATGAAAATATTTAACTCCAAATGACTCCAACATAAGTTATATCCAATATGATATGGTTGTTTTAGAAATAGCATCATCAAATAAATTTTCAACAATTATTTATTTTATTGTAATCCTTATATTCTTGGTTTACCCTTAATTAGTCTATTTTAATTTTAAATGTTGAAACTACCATTTAAATATTAAGAGGAAAACAATTTCACTTATATGGGGTAAAATTACCATAAATATCCAGTTAAATAACTTTTAGAACACATAATATAAACATTTTAATTTTTAAATATTTTTATATATTTTAATAAAATGTTATTTCTATAAAATATTGATACGGTCCATTTTGGCCCTATCATTGATTTTAAATAAAATTAAAATAGAGATATAACATTGAAAAAACCAAATTTAAAAGTCTTATAATATATCAATGTCAGCTATAAAATTCGTGGAGTACCCTAAAAAATTCAAAATATATTTATTTTAATATTTTTCGTATCATTTATTTGATATTCCTATTTATAAAATAGTTATTATATGACTATTGTGTCATTATTTTTAGAAATAATTAAATCTAAAAAAATTATAATTAAATTATCATGATTTATATAATTTATTTAGATTTCATGATACTATTTATCATAAAAGTATTATCATGTTTTTCCTTATTTTAAAATTATTATTCTAATTAGAAATAAGAGGGTGACATGTGGTCACTTTAATTTGTTTTAATAATATTTATATCACTTCCATGGAAAAAAGTCCATTAAATTAATCCGTTCTGATCCTTATGTGTTAAGAATACAATTTTAATCATCCAATTACAAGTTTTTTCGATGCTAGGTTAATTTTATTATCTTTATCATATTATTTGTTACCCTAACAAACATTATTTTACCATTAACTGTGGAAAATAAAAATTACCGTAGTTACTATTCAAAATTTTGGAAAACTAAAAGTAACATTTTAATAGAATTTGGATAAAAGTATTAAAAAGAAATAATCAATTTTTAAAATTTTTTACTCACATTAGTTTCAATAATTAATTTAAATTTAATCTCCGTTGACCAAAACTAGAAAACGAGTTTTATAACGTAAAAATCCTCGAAGGATTGCCAAGTTTTTATATCAAATTTCTATGAGAAATTACTTCCAATGATCAAAAATGGATTAAATTTTAAAAACATCAGCTAATTTTACTTTAAAACTATTTAAAATTACAACCTTACTATATAAATAAATTAGACGAAAAAGCGGTTTAAATTAAAATGTAGTTTTTTAACTATTCATTACATATTGAATATTATCCTACAAATAACAAAAAATAAACAAATTATATTTTGATATTCTTATTAAAAATAATTTGTTTATGTTTTAAAATATAACTTATAAAGAATAAAAAACAATATATTTAATAGTGTTTTACCATCAAAGGCAGTTAAAATGCATTTTTTTTTGTAAAATAATAATTTTATGTATAAAATTGAATTTGATAATATATAATTTCCTAAAAACATATAATATAAATTTTAAAAATCATATTGAATTTATATTTCATTAATATATTCCCAAAATATTGATTTTAGTATTTTAAAAACACAATTATTCACACATAAACAGTTTTTATGAAAATACATCTTTTATATTCAATTGGTTTGTATTTTAATTTCAAATTATTTTGATAACTAAAGAATCATCATTATATAAACATGTGTAAACCCTATTTTCATTTCTTAGTTATTAAAATTCATTACAAACATTCAAAAAACTATTTTATTACAGTGATATTTAAATAATAATATTTCTTTTTCTGTTTATGATCGATATGCCATATCATGTATGCTATCGATCATTGTATTTCATTCTAGAAACTCACAATGTTATAGAAAATCTGATGGAAATCACATCCATTCTGTGAGAATTTATTCCCATCAAAAATGGGTATTTGATATAGATTATTTTGAAGAATATAAATATGAATGATATGCATATTTTGTGGTATTTTTTTATGTATTTCTGGAATATTTTTTTATTCATCCACTAGAACATAAAGTTGAGTTATCAATTGAAGTCATACTTGGTGTTACACCAATTTACAAGACATCAAATAGAAAATATTTAATTATATTAATGTAATTAAATAATGTACTCTGAAATAATCATGATAATAGAATTATTCCTCCAAGTGTGTCACCATGGGGTGCACAAGTTACTCTTGATAAGAAGAATGATGAACCAAAACCATTTTCCATTGATTAATCATGACAAAAAAAGATAAAAATAAATAAAAATTATACCCTAACCTATGTTTATGAGTTTTTTTGATCAATAGTACATTTCATAATTTTTTTCAAAGAATGAACATCATTTTAAATATCATTAATTAATACTCAAGATGGATCATATAACCGAGACAACATTACGTAAAAGCAGTGGAAACCATGAGTATAGTGTAATGAAATTATGTATTAATAATAAACCTATTATTTTCATTTATTTAATGAATAGTGGATTTTGATATTACATTTATCAGTTTTGGTAGTCTTTATATATGATATTATAATATATTCAATGGGAAAAGAAAAGCATGAAGATCACTTTAAAATAGAGATAATAACCTGGAGGATGGAAAATTTGTATGGAAAATTTAAAAGGAATGAATTTTAGAAAAAGTTTTTTAATATTTGGTTTTTATATTCTCAATATTGATTATATTATTTAATATTTCAAAGAAGGAGGTTATTGAACTTTAGCTCAGGAAAACCATTGTGAATGATATCTGAATTTATCTCGGTTTGATAGTATATTATCAGTTGTTTTTATAGCCTTTATCAGAAAAATCCACTTCACTCACTAAATTAACATTGAAGGGATTTAAGTTCCTATTTATGGATGAATTCATGAAGGATTTTAAGAAACTCAAGATAAGGTCTGTTAGTAAACATGTGATTAAATTACCCTTCAAAGGAAAGGGTTTGTAATGAATATTAATGCATCAAATAAGGTTATAGGATGCATTATCAGGTATAATTACATGGTTAAATATTTTTAATCATGATTACTGAAGGGTAATTATAAAAATTACCTAACTCAATATTTTTAGTTATCTGCGGAAATGTATTCATTTATTATATTGTATAATTATATTTAAAGAAAAAGGTGTGACATATATAAAAATAAATTTTTTCTAAAATATGTATTCATGTAATAATAATAGAAAATATATTATATATGATTGTTGGGGATGAAGAAATATTATGAATTCTCAATATGTTACAAACCAAGGAAATATAACAAGCTAGATATTGTTTTAGGTAGATAGGATATTGAAATGTTATCTATGATAAGGATCACAAAAGACACAATATTTCTTGATTTTAAAAGGATGGATCTACAAATCATGACGGAAGGGTAAATGTAATCTTTCTAGAAAAAGTGTTTAAATACCTATCAAAGAGAAATTTAAAGAGGTGTAGATGTAATATGTCAATATATAAAGGAAGAAAATAATTTTTCTTGAGTTTTATATTAATTTTGATTGTTTGATCTGGTTTAGGGACTGTGTCTGTGTTAAATTCATAAGAAATTGGAAAGAGCTGATTGATGAGTCTCATAGTTATTCATTATCTATTTATCCTATATGTATGATTACATATAGTTATCAAAAAGTTTATATATTATGTGATGGAATAAAGAGAGATATTACAGAGTTTTTATCTTGTTTCATGAAATTCATATAAGTTGGTGATGAGATAAGTATTTGTAGGGGGATGTTACAATCCTTTTCTCAAAGCTGAACCAAAATGGGAAAACATATACATTTATTTTTGTTTACTTGACTCCCCCAAACATCTTGACGGAGAAATGTAATACAAGTTGTAGTCAATCACCTTAAAAATTTAGCACACATTATTTCTATCAAAGAAGATTTCAATCTTGAGAAGGATTCTAGTATATATATATATAGAGGTAGTTGTAAAGTATCTTGGAGTACCGCATTTTATTTTGTCTAATTGGGATCTGATATTTACATTGATGTTCTAGAGAAGTATTTATCATGATCTAGATATAGAGTTTAGTTTTATCATTGTTTGTTATCCTCAGAAATGTAGTTAGTCCGAGTGAAAAATTCAAACCCTATAGGATATGGTGAGATCTTTTTCTGTGGATTTTATAGGTGCCCGGGAAAAACACATTCTTCTTATAATGTTTTCCTAAAATAATATATTTCACTGAATAATTCATATGGAACTGTATGAATCCCTCTTTGGAATGAAGTACAGAACACTATTGTTCAGGGATGTAGATGGAGAAATATTTCTATTAGACGCTAATATAGATAATGAAATTGTAGATAATGTTAAATCCATTCAACTTAATATCATGAAATGTCATAGTCAACAAAAACTGTATGCTAACAGTCATTATCATGATCTAGAATTTCCAATTAATGAGAAGGTTTTACTATAAATATCTCTATGGAATAATGTTAAAGGATTTATGAAGAAACAAAACGTAATTTATTTGTATATGGGGAGTTTTTAGATTATTGATCATGTTTGGATAGTTTCTTTTACATATTTAGCTTCCATTGAAACTCTCTCAAGTCACTTAGGTATTCCATGTATCTCTCATGGGGAATAATATGCCTCAACATCCAAATATACTTAACTTATACGTTGTACTGTTAGGTCCTGATATTTTATATGACAAACAAACCTTGAATATTCTAGATCGTAGAGAAAAATTTAAACAAAATAATATCACTCACATGGTCAATGTTTTATGATGGAACTACCATCTTGACGAAGCTACATAAAAAGTAGAGGATATTATTAGGTAGAAGTATCCTGAGTTATATGTATCATAGTGAAGTAATATTAAAGTTGGAATTCATTTTAATTTGTATATAATTTAAATACTTTGATTTTTTTGAATATTGTTTTCTCAAATTCATGTAATTTCATTGATATATTGTGTTACATTCAACACAAAATTTTATGGAGCCACAATATGATTTTGTAATTTATTTTTAAAAATTTTTTTTATAAATTCAGCGTTACTTTTTTTCAAATGAATAGGAATAGCCAAATTATTAACACTATATATATATATATATTATATAAAAATATAATTATAAATAAGAATAAATTTTTTATAATTTTCTTTATATGCTTCGAAAACAATTTCTCAAAAATATATTTTCATTTATTTTTATGAACCAATAATAATAATTTTTGACATTGTTAAAAATTTTATTTAAGAGAATTAACTTTATTTTTGGAATAAAATTTTCAAAATTAGTTTTTGATGAATTTTATTATTATTTTTTTGGGAAGATTAATTGTCTAGTGAATACTGGAAAATATTGATTATTATTAGAAGTTGTATTTTTATTAAAATCTTTTACAAAGATCCATATATTTAAAAAATATATTGAAATTAAAATTTCATCAATTGTGTTATCATTAAACCAAATGATTTATTTTCAATCAAATTAATTTGTAAAATTTATTTTACAAATTTCTATACTTATAAAATGTTTATCATTAAAAACAAATGTTTTATCGGGTGTGTGGGTTTACTTTTAAATTAAAAAATTTATCTTATTTGTGTGTAATTATGTAAAAAGGATTTTATATTTTGAATTAGAATAATTGATATTATATAATATTTTAATATTAATCTTTTATAATAAATATTAAAAAAAGTAATTATAGTGTTTGTGGTTAAAAAGGGTTTAGAGAGTGTTAAACTAAATAGATAAGGGGTAAAATGACATAAAAAAATATAACAGTCTAATTTTATGGACATATTTACAGATTATATCATCTTATCATTTATTATTATCCATTTCTTATTATTTTTTAATGTTTGAATCATGGGTATAGCTTTTTCATTTCAAATATTCCATGTGTGTTCTCTTCCACATATATAAAAGGGAACCCAATGTCCACTTATTTTAACAAAAAAAATCATTTGGGATTGGTAAATAACCAACAAAATATAAAACTTAATTCCCTCTCCATGTACTATATTCCTTATTTATATTATAAATACCACCTATTATGGATTTTGGTAAAAACCAAAGAATATTGTCTGAAAAGGGGTATTGATTTTAAGTGAGCAATAATGGTATATTTGTTCTTTCACATTCTCCAAATATTCTACAACTATTTTTATATCTGAAAACTATTATATTAGATATAATGAGTTTATATTATATTTATTTAATTACCAATATCTATCTCCCCCTATATCAAATGTGAAACAATTCCGTCGATCATGTGCGTGAAGGACTACCAAATAACGAACTCATATAGTTTATTTTCCAACATCACCTCTCACGGATGGATATAATGAATGATTGTACATATTTATAAGGTTTTATATATATTATTATAATTATTTGATTATAATATCCCATATATGTTCTAACCCTTAAATCTTTTATAAAATAATAACATTTCTCAAGCGTACGTGTGGACTACCACCTCGACAAAGTGATGTGATACATTTTTATTTTATTTTGAAATAGATGGTAAAAATATTATTTTTTTTAATATATATGATATCTAATAATTATAAATGATACAATTAATTTGATTTATTATTTACCTTTCTTTCATTATATTTATCGAAGAAACTCAAATCAATATTCAAGTGTATGTGGAACTTACCGTCTCAATTAACGGTTTAATTAATTTCATACATCTATTATTAATGGACTAATATAAATATATATATAATTAATAAATATTATATTTGTATAATTGTTAATATTATATATATCATGGAATCATTATCAATGTAAAGGACCAATGATACCAAACTAAAAAATACATGAAAAATGATGCAGTTATTACCTGAAATGTGATTTAAACAAGGGGCTTGTTAATGAATCAGTGATCCAAGGTCATAATAATAATATATATTATATGATATATATTATTAATAATTTTTAATAGATATAAAATAAAAAATCTTAATTATAATTAATGTTTTACATATATTAATAAATATGTGACATAAGATAAAGGATTCTTTTCAACCAACAAAAATATATTATTTTATTAAAAATTGTCTGTATAAGAAAAAATCTGGAAAAAATAAGAAATACTCAAATAATTAAGAGTGGTAAAAATTCGTGGAACCTTAGGGAATACCCTCTAACAAAATTTGCACTATCATAATGAAAAGAACCCAATAAAGAAAAAATGGGATCCAAACACTTTGGGAATCCATAAATCTAGGAAAATAGCTAATTTGTTACCTTCACACAAGGTGTAAAGCAAGTGATATGACTGCTAATAAGGAACCTAAAATTTCCGATGATATAATAAATTTTCTAGGTGGAATGGAAAAATTCATGAAACTATTCATTAATAATGGTATAATTTGTTTCAACCACTATGAGATTGACATTATTCTAAATGCGAGGGAGGAGGTCTTTGGCCATTGCATTAGATTCTACATAGATAAAATTTTCACAACCAAAGAAATACAAGAAATATATGACAACTCAACCCCTTAGATATAATAATATAATGATGACCCACATGATTCCCATGTTTCATGAGCCATCCATGTTGATCTTTAGACTATAAATGTGAGGATTCTAATTAATCCATCATCCATGAGGGATATTATACACTTGGTAGTGCATGTAGCTTGAATCCAAAAGGGGGAGGACAGAGGGAACATCATCATAGTACATGATAATCCTTATCATATCAATCAGGAGGGTTTTGTTTGTAAAGGAAATTGATGGCCTAGAACATGGGGTTTTATTATGGAAACCTTTATTCCTCACATTCCATATACACTAATAGTCTTTTGTGATTATCATGGATCTAGCCTTCTTCTCATCACCTTTTGGGTCACAATATCATCATGGATGGATCAAGAAACATGAGAATCATGTATGGAAGTGGTATTTTTAGAGATCATATGGGTTTTTATCCTATATTTCATAGCATTCATTGATTATTAAAATTCTCATCACGAAGTGGAAAATTACATGATCTTGGCCCTCCACCTATATAATCATAAGAGTATCCTACTCATAGTTAATTAAACAGAATTTACCATTATTCATAAATATTTTCTAGGACAGTACCATAACCATTTACTATCTCTTATATCTCCTAAAGGATCAAGGTATATATCAATAATCACATGAATATACTTCACACTTGGAATGAGGATAATAAACTAGCTGAATTTCTAGCTTTCACGACATTCTATGTAGTTTGGGTCACTTGTTTTTATAGATTGGGATCCTTTCCATATGTTGGAATGATCCCATTTAGAGTTTATTCCTTTGGGCCCCACTACTTAAAACCCCCTTAATTCTTCATTTATTTTTTATTTTTAAATATTTTTCTTGTATAGGAACTTATTAGTAAAATAAAATATAGATATTGGTAGATTTATTCATATTTCTTCTAAATATTATATCATCGACCTACACTATCACCATAAATTGTTCCTTATATAAAATTTTCAAATAAATTTTTAAATCAAACACCCCTATCTTAAATTCAACATTATTAAAATAAAAAAACATTCATGCATACACGTAAGGAGGTTCTTCTTTTTAACTATAAAAATCCACTATAAATAAACATACCATTAAATAATGGTCTATAAAAAAGGCTCTAACTATTTATTTTATATTTATATCATCATTCATAAGTATATTTTGAAATACTAAGTTAATTTACATGTAGAATACTTTAAAAATATTCTGAACAACCACTTCTCAGAATAGTTTAACAAACACCATTCTTTCCTCCAGTGTAAGTGTTTCTTTAACATAAACTCCTCCAACCATTGTATATCCTTTATATAATAGTGTTCATTTTCTCTAGAAAACAATCCTTCATCTACTAGAAATATATATATACCCTCATTCCCCTCATTATTTTGAATGAATTACATTCTTATGATCACATTTGAAGCTTCTCGGAAGGATTTGGTCAATTTGGAATTCATTGAATTATTTATACATTTTTAAAATTCTTTAATTGATTACTTTATGTACTTTTATCATTGTTGATTTTATATATAGTTTCATTTTTGTTTATATTATTTATAAATATACCTAATTTTATATTAATATTAAATATATACCACTTTTATTAGTATATATTTATTATAAATATTATATTACATTAATATTATTTATTTATTATTACAAGGGTTTAATAATTTTTTAACTTTATTAATATTTTTATCTTTTTTAATTAATATATTTAATTATTTATATACACAATTCTAATAATTATTTTTTTAATAATTATTATAATATTTATTTTAGTTAATCCTAATGATCTTTAATCTACTATGGAGGGGTTTTTAATTAGTGGTATTCTATTTATAAATTTCCATCATTATTTAATTTATCCCATGAGACATGTAAGAGTTACTTATGATATCATTTTATAATAAAATAAAGTTAATTAAAATATTAGAATATAAACAAGGCATATAAGATTTAAAAAATTTGAATTCAGTGTGAGAATATGCGTTTTTCCATGGCCACCCCTATGGGTCCATGGAAATTCGAAAATATAAACTATGTAATAAAGCATTAAGAAAAATATCATTAAACTCCATTTATATCTAGATTACTATGATTAAACTAACTCCCATTAGTTTAAAAAAATATAACAAACCTAATAAAAAAATTAAGAAACTCTGGACCATTAGCTCAAATAGGGTCCTTCTGGTTTTATCCATCTATGGTCCATTATCAATAAATTTATGTCTAATGCACCAAAATCCTGAGTAGGCTTTCTATTATACTTTTGAAAATTGTTATTATTGAAAATTTTATTCTATAAATTTAACAAAAACCATGGCCCTCAATAACTCTTTTAGGAACCTCCATATATTCCTCTCTATATGAAAAATCAAAATTGAAACTCATCCCTATTTTCTGAATAAAAATATTTTCAATATAAATTTCTCAACACTGAACAAAACATCATTTACAAACTCATTTATAAAAAAAATCATTCAATAATTAATCTTTTTTGGTTAAGATTCATAAATAAATTTTACTTTTCACTCCTTTTATATTAGTTCCCCAAAAGTGGAAAAGGAATATAACACATTTCACATTCCTTCTCACTGATATATTAATTTAAAATCTCCCAATAATTTTATATTTTATAGATTCTTCTCAATAGTTATATAATATTCATAAAGGTTCATTTAATTCACCAGAATCCATATCTTTCATAGAATTTAATTAAACATGATATTAAGGAACATCGTAAAACGCATTTAAATCTGGAATGATATTAATGATCAGTAGATCAAATTTATTCTATAGAAGATTAAATAGTTATGTAAATATTACTGGGAAAAAATATATCCAAAAATTGTTTTTTTTAACTGCATTAAGAACTCAACATATGATGGATCCTTCTCTATAGAATTAAAAAAATAGCAATTATGTAATTTTTCATCCGTTCAAAATATTTTTATGATTATTTCATCTAGTCCCTCTACATTATCACAAAATTTTAATAATATGAAAAGTTATAAACATTTCATCTGATGGAATTCCTCACTAAATTATGTCTAAGGGACATTCTTAGAAAAAAATTGTCTTTTGGGAATCTTACAAAAATATAGTTTGATGAATTTATATTCAATTCTCATCCATCAAATGGAGCCTTATATGTCTAGTTGAAAAACATAACAACATTAATATTTTCATATAGATTAATTATTTTTCTTATAAATTCACGGAATAATATTCATTTGGATCTAATTTCTTCATTCACACATCATTATCATATTTTTCAATATATTCTATTAATTAACATCCTATATTTGGTATATTTTTTTGTTTTATGTTTTTCTAATTGTATGTATGTATCTTTGAAAATTAATTCTATAAAAAACATTATAAATTCACAACATCATGCATCACTAAACCTATAATAAAACTATTCTCTTTAACATCATAAAAAATGTTGATCTAAAGTCCTATGATTTCTCTATATGTTTCTCTTGACACATTAAAGATGTTTGACAACAAATTTCATCTAAAAAAGAATTTCTTTATACCCAACCACAATTGTTCATGCACTGAAAAGGTATCAAATTTTTTATTACTCACTTTGAACCCCAAAAATAACATTAAATAATTCCACTTACATTTTATCCGATCATTTTTGTCTATTGATCATAATTTTTTCATTTAGAATGTCATAAAAAAATATCTTTTAAAAAATTATCATATAATTAATTAATATTTTCGTATAGAAACTGCATCTTGAATATTTTTTCAGTGAATCTATATAAATTCAAAAAAATTAACCACTCTCCCTTTAGTGAATTCATTATTTTATTACCTTATATAAGCTTCATAATCCATATATAGAATGGATCATCTTTATGAAAATTTATAAATCCCTCTATCCATAAATTTGAATCTAGAAATTTATGTCTAGAAAACATTAACCCCATAGTATGGAATTTAGAAAATTTGAATTTCTTAATTCTTAAAATTATTTATCTAGTGATCTATATCTTGTATATCAGATAATGGTAATCCAATCATGTTGATTCAAACATTTTTGTCTAAAAATCAGAACTACATCATTCCATTTGTACAAAAATTATCTTGTATCATGATTTATTTATTATATTTTTGTAACATGAATGAACAATATAGCTTAATTTGAAATTTTAATGCATGTTACCTAACAATGTTAATTAAAATGCCAAACTACCTCAATTACTAAAATAACTTCTTAAGAAACTGTTCTCACCAAATATTCTAATTAATGTTCCATAACAATCATCCAAAAACAATCTAACATGTTAACAAAAACATTCGGCAATAAAATCACTTGGTTATAAATTAAAAAAATGTTAGAAAACATCCAAAAGGATATTTAATCTACCCAATTGATTTTTTTGGTAACATTAATTAACACATTAATTAACTCATCTTTTTCATCACTCATAATTTTTCAAAACTCATTTTTTACATTTATAAAAACATATCATTTCTTATAGATAAGTTCCTAAAACCATACTAATGGATAATGTAATGTTTTTAAAGGAATTTTATTCCTACATTTCATAAAAATTTATGTTTGGGCTATGATAAACCCCCCTTCTCATTCATTATCTCCATTTTTTTAGAAATTTTCAAATCTTAAATTTTTACCCTTACCATTTTTTCCCTCCCACTTTCCCAAAAAACCATATCAACATATTCAAAATCAAATAGTTTTAAAAAATTATAACTAATTGTGTACTTTCTCCCTCCCTTATTAAAAATTATCCAAAACATAGTGTGTGTGTGTGTGTGTGTCATTATAAATATTAGGGAGTCTCTATTGGAGGATAAACATGATGTTGTACCATCATTTTAAAAAATATTTCTTATTTGTGGTTTTTGTGAAAACATAAGAAATTTGATGTTATTTCAAGCACAAAATCTCCACAAGTAACATTATTTGTTATGAAGTGGAATTTTATATCTGTGTGTCTAGATCTGGATTTCTATTTAGTATTTTTAGAATGATCAATTTATCTTTTATTATCATAAAGTTGTCTCAATGTTATAGAAACATTTACATTTAAATCATCTAATTTTACATAAATCCATTTCATTTATATAAAAGAATGGGTGATGGCATGATATTCTTATTCTATTATACTAAAAATTAATAATCTGTCTCCCTTTCTAGTATCAATTCTCATTTTCATTATATAAACACCCTACTCTCTTTCTTTATCTCTTTTGAAAAATCTTATCATTTTCATAGGCTCTGATTTATTCTTCATAAAGATAATGTTGATCACCACAGTGAATTCATCAAAAAATGTGATAAAGTGAAAAATACACTTTCATTAAATTTATATCACATCCATCCACAATGGAAAAAATTAATAAGATAAAGAGGTATGGTATAATTAATTTCAACATTATTATGAAATTTAAAAGTCAGTTTTTCATTATGAAAATTGTTAAATATACAAACATCATTCCAATTAAATGAAGGTATATTTATTACTGAAACTACATTGGAATGTTTATTCAAACATTTATTTTCATGATTCATAATCCTTTGATTCCACCAATATATTTCATATTTACATCTCAAATAACAAGATTTAAAATATTCTGCAATTTGAAAATGTTTTTTTCTTAATCTTTCTCCACTATTAAAAACATTACAATCTTTGATACTTATGATGAGAACAGAATATTTCCTAAATATTTATTTCATTAAATAAGAACAATTTAGGTTCCTACTATGTATTTTATGTTTGATCCCATCAATAAATAAAATAACATTCGATTTTAGTTTCTTACCATTTAACACATATGTTTTTATTACTCTGATTTTCATGAAACGTCCATATAAGAATGTTACTTATCTGCAATCATGATTTTAAAAATCATTAAATATTTTTAAATATTCTAACATATTTTAGGAACAACCACTTCCATGAATCCATACTTTTGTCTATTTTTTTTATATTCTGAGCTTTCCCAAAAATAAAGTATATTTCTTCAAATTTCTTCTTTCCAGCTTATATTTATTTTTACCACAAAAATATTTTCGGAGAAGAGTATTCCTTAATTCTCAAAAAAAATGGAATGTGGGTCACATATTACAAAAACCTCTTATAAAAAATCAAATTGTTTTTTCATTAAAAAGTATTATCATCTTGAAATTTTGATTTTCTAATTTTCCATAGCTTAAGAAGGATACTCACATTTATTCTACTATTGTGTTCCCTCATTTCATACCATATTATAAGATGTGACAAGTTTGGGATATAATTATATTATTTTTGGAAAACTATATACTATATCAAAAAATATCTATTGATTCATGATATTTTATTTAAAAATGATATTTCTTGGTAGTTCGTTTGTCTAGGTTCATAAAATCTAACCTTTTTTCTTTCCCTCTCACATGGGAAATCGTTCATATAGATTTTTTCTCATCATTTATTTATGTGATAGATTATTCAAATCCTTTCTCAATCTAAAATTTCACAAATAAATTATAACAATTGTATTGTTATAAAAATTATATAAACGTTTGCATTTTGGGGGTGATGATTTCACCAGTTGCTTGAAGTGATATTTTTTAGTTACATGGGACGATTTTCCATTAATTATTTAAGGAATTTTTAATTCTATATTAATTTTAATTAAGGTTACTTTATCCTATAAATGTTTTGAATATTTTATAGAAAATGTATCCCTCTTATCTACATGACTCTTACTAGGATATTCCATTATCTTTCCTTATTCAGAAAGAGCCTGTATAAGGTTTAAAATTATTTGGATATAATAATCTTAATATTTAAAGAAATATTGCTTTCTAAATTTATTTTACTACATATTTCATCATAAATATTATTTCATTCTTGATTTTTATATTTTTATCATGATAATGAATGAGTTTAGATCTAATCGGATTTTCATTTTATGATTACTCACCTCATTCTTCATTTTTCAATATTTGGGGATTATTCCCTTTTCAGAACATTTGTATAGAAGATTCTAGTGTTTTTTACCCATTCATATTCTGAAAATTTTTTCTCCGTAAATCCAGATTCATCTTAATAACTCAACAAGATTCTTCTATTTCTTTTGAAATTTTTCTTACCTCCAGTGCACATATTGTCTTCATTAACAGAATTATTAAACATCTTCCATAATAGTTTTTCTTCAAAATGATCTTCTTAATCTACAATATTATTTTTTTGTTAATTCATTGTAAAATCCCAAATTCCCCCATGCTCAAAGCACATAAGTGGGAGTTTTCATCCATACATTCATATACACATTCACTAATTTTTAGATATAAAAGATGTTATTTTTTCATCCATTTCATCATCTTATTTATATTCTGAATCAATATTTTCAAAAATTTGATTATCATGGATTTTTAATATTCATATATCTTTAAAAGACATTTCATCCTTGATCTACTTTTTTAACAGTATTTATTTTCTCATCTCATAATCATAAAATTTCTTGAAATTCATCAATTGGTAAATCATACATATCTTCTAAGGTATGAATTTCAGAATCAGACCTATCAGGTAAATTTCTCATGATTTTATTTACAATGGTAGAATCTTCCGACGGAATCTCTAAATCCATTGATGGCGTACACAATTTCATTAACACTGGGGAAGTTCTCATCAACATTTTTTATCTCTTATTATATTATCTTCAAACTTGCTATACCAAATTTTTAATATTACTTTTTTAAATTTTTTGTTTCCCTATAACTGACTTTCTATCGTTCAATAATATTTAATAGTATTTTTGAGACCAATAACCTTATAGAAAACATTTTTTTCAAAGACATATGAATATAATTTCTTCTTTTCACATAAACCTCATTGATTCTCTACTAATAAAAAACCATAGAATTATTTTTTTTCAATTTCTTGAACCCTGGGAAACATTATAGAGGACAGTTTATCATTCTATTTTTCAATCCATGATATTTTTTCTAATAAATGATGATTTACCTCTATTGTTTCTTTAACTGATATTTTCCATGGTATGGATTCAAAAAGGGAACATTTACTATAATACTAATTGATGTTAATATGGATCATTGAGCAACTAAGAGGGGGTCTATAGAAATTATCTATTAAAAATAATTGAATATAGCTATGTTCTAACTCCCATTGGACTCCTGTTATCTTGTAATAGATATTTATATACAGAATCCTATAAGTAGATAATATTTTTTGTTAATAACTTGTCCTCAAAAAAATAATAAAACATTATAAATTTATCTTCCATATGGTCCATCCAGTTTTATAAATCAATTTTAATCTATTTTTAATGTTGTATATGTTGTTCCCTTTTTAACATCTGAAAAATTCATTCCTTTTCATATTATTGAAACTGCCCTTTTAAAACATGTGTTATTATGATTTAATAGAAACATTTCACCTCAAAAAATCTTCTAAAACCTATATCAGATCCTCTATATGTAAAAACACTAAACTAATTCTATTTTTTATTCTGTAAAGTAAAACTCTTTTATAAAATAATCTTCAACACATAAAAAATATTTATTGGAAAATAACATTTGACATAAATATTTTAGTGCTTTATATTTTTTATCAATGAATAGTTCATTTCCCTCGGAATTTGGGGATGACCTCCTTGATTGAAGGTTCAAACATTTCAATAGGTATCTAATGGGTTTTTTCGAAGAACCGGAAATATCAAATGATTCCACATCCATTTGGACCTACCTTCCAATGGTAGGTGCTCATGAGTTTGTGGACTGATGAGGCTTAGGAATTTTCATTTGTCGAGAGGATGGGAGGCCGGACTCATCACACATTTTTGAGGGTAACTATTGTCTACTCTAGGACTCTCTTTATAGATTTAAGTTAGGTTCGTGAATCCTTATTACATTTACAAGTATAAAATGATCTTTCCTTCAGATATGACAATCAATGATTAAATATGTAAGAAATTTAGAGAATCGTTCATATGTATTCGAGGTTATTTATTTATAGAGAATCATATGTATTTATTATAGATTCTTGGTCAATGGTATCCTTCGACACATTTATATAGAAGTCTCTTGGTCATTATAATGACCATGCTGGTTTTAAAGCCACTCAGTGGGGAATTTGAAGTTTATTGTCATTCATAAGGACATGGATTATTTCATAGTTGGGATCGAACCCGCAGATGGGATACCTATGTATCCATTGTTTAGAAAAAGAATTAGAACCCACGTAGTTCGAGTAAGGGAGTATGATGTTTATGATTGATGGCTCAATGTAGGATGTCATAATTATTTTTACACTCTAAGCTCATGTGAGTCATGCTCGGTGTGAGAAACAAGAGGTATTGGTAAAAATCAAACAATTGTTCCGTGAAAGATGCAATCATAAGAAATAATGTGGGACTTATATATGTATGACTACCCAGATAAATGAATATTAGGATTAAATTTAGGGTAGAAATCCAGGAACATGGTCCATAACAGTATATGTGCTTCATGGAGATTTGAATAGTCTATCTTGGGGCTTACTCTTGAAAAGGAGGACCAAATTAGGAGAGGACTTATGATTGGGTTTTTACGCCTGAGAAGGAATCCCAGATCAAAGGTAAATTAGGACTAGTTAAGAGGAATTAAGACTGTGACTTACTCCTAAAATGGTGGCCTAGGTTAAGAGACTAGAAAAATTAAGGGACTTATGGCTTACTCCTAAAGAGGATTCCCATATTTATGACTGGGGATTATTCCTAAAAAGGAGGCCCAGGTTTATGATTGGGACTTATTTCTAAAAAGGAGATCCAGGTTAATGATTATGGTTGGGGATTACTCCTGAGGAGGATGACCATATTAGGGGACTGGGGATTACTCATGAGGAGGGTGCCCAAATTAGGGGACTGGGGCTTACTCCGAAGGAGGATGCCCATATTTGGAAATTATGAATGCGGGTTACTCTAGAAAAGGAGGCCCATGTTAAGAGAAATATGGATGGGGCTTACTCCTGAGGAGGACGCCCAAATTAATGAGGACATGGGGCTTACTCCTATGGAGGATTCCCATATTTGGAAATTATGACTGGGTATTACTCATGAAAAGGAGGCCCAGAGTTGAAAGAGTTCTCTCATCTTAAATGATGAGGTTTAATGAATGAAATATCAATCTTTAGTGACATAAAGATGTGTAAATCACTAGGTTTTTAGAGATATTCCACATAATTCCTTTCATATAACGATGTAAAATCAAGAAATCATGCCATAAATGACTTTTAAGAGTGTCTTTAAGACTAAAGTTTGAATAGGAGAGGTGGAACGGCTTAAGAGGGGTGAAATGGGAAAAAAGGGCACCGAAAAATGCAGGGGCGCGCAAGTCCTGGCGGGCGCGCAGGTACTGTGTGGGTGTTCTTGTCCTGGTCACGTAGGTATAACTGCGCGACACATGGGTACATGTGTGACGGTTAACCAGCATGGTAATACTTGAGCGACTCTTGGTTAAAGCCTTTAGAATCCTCTTGAGGTTCTTCTAGAAGAGTGGCGTGCAAGTTCTATTGAAGGAGTTAAGCGGCACGCAAGTGTGGCCATTTTCCTTAAGGGATGGCCACTCAAGCATGCAAGTGTTGATGAGTTTCAACACTTAGGCCTCCCTCCCCCTCTTTAGATCATCCGTTCTAGGTATGAAATTACCTTAGAAGTGTTTCAGAAGCTTTGAGAAGACACTAGGATACCGGGATCTCAAAATTGAGTTTCTGGAAAAAATACTCTTTAAATGGGGGGCCCAGAGGTTCTATTTATAGGCTGGAGAAGACCCCAGTTGGTTTTCTTTTAGGGCGTGAAAGTCACTTGCGTGACCATTAGGCGTGGCACAAGTGGACTTGCGCGAAATTTATGGAACTTGCACGGCCTATGGGAAATGTTCTCATTTTTCATCCCTTTGTCAATTTTTTATTTTTCATCAAAGGATGAATTACTTTGGACTTAAGGTTTTTCCCTTTACATTCATTTAGACAATGTGAGGGAAAAGAGCGTCAACAAAAGTCCCCCCTTAGAGTTGGATCCGAATGAAATGAGAATGTGACTCTGAGGAAAAGAAGAAAACTCAAGGAAAGGTGGCGTGCATGTGTTCAGTGCGCAACACATGGCACGCAGGTTCGAGTCGCGCAGGGCTCGAGCGCGCTGGATGGATCGTGCTGGGTGTAGGTGTGTGGGTGGGTAGCCTGGCCTATAAATAAATTGTTCTTTGCCGCACATAGCATCTGATTTCCGGATTCTCAAGCTCTCGCTGCGCAGGTCACCATCACCGCACAAGTCTCTCGTTTTCTACTGTTTATTTTCCTTCATGCTGTTGTCAAGGTAATAGGACTTGCGTGATGATACATGCACGACAGAACCTTTCGCGGCACATTTAACACTTTCACGACACTTTGAAACTTGCGCGCCAAGGTTACACTTCTGCGCCTTAATGCCTTAGCCATTTTTTTCAAATTTCATCACAAATTTTATGAAAAATATATCCATTTAAGAGTTAATTTATTCAAATCTTGTGCATATTTAATGTCTCCCAAGAGAATTGGAACGGCTGATGGACTGGCTAGCAAGAGGATTTATGTCATGATGAACACTGTTGGCCATGATTACTATGATATCTGCAATAGAACTCTCCCATATTTGGCTAAGTACATGAAGAAATATCATATTAATTTCCCACAGAGCATCTACCTGCCTCTATATGGTCATGGTCATCTACAAAGAGTTAATATTCCAGAAGCGATGAACAATATGACTGAGATGAAACTGCACTACTAGTCCTCTATTTCGGTTAGGCTGTGCATTAAGAGCAACAACAATGGTGTGAACTTTCAAATTTTTCCTCCATGTCATTTCCTTGTAGATATGAAAATGGCAAACCCATGGGATGAAATGTCTTCCACCTCCGGTTGGTGGAGAGAAGACAAACATGGCATTAGAGAAATATCTGAAAAGTGTATTCTCTTCAAATGGATCTTTACTTGGAATGCTTCATTCTCAAATCTATGTATCCATCTTTCAAGTCTCTTGGACAGAAACAGAGTCACTATTTGATCAGTAGAAAATTTTCTCAAACCACACTCAAGAACATTTTTTTTCAATTGTTCCAAGAAGATCTGGTATCACTGCATCTCTTATGGTATCTAGTTGAATGAATGAATTCTTGGTGGCTGCTAATGAATCTAGGGATATTGTAAATCAAATGAAGAGTTATGTTGAATGTCTTCTGTAATTCCTGAAAAAGAGAAGAGACTCCAGTCTGTGGATGTCCATATAATTCTTGTGCATCAAATGGATATAATGCTTTCATATTCAATCACTTGTGCACGTATTTTCCAGCTACCTGCTTTAAATTTTACCTAAGACAATGGTCCTAGTAAGCATAGTTTTATTTTTAGTAGGATTATTATAAATAACCCTACAAACTTTGAACCTTTTAATTTCTCAATATTACCTAAATCATACAAAATGTATGTTTAGTGAGCTGGAACTTGACTTTTATTTAGAAATCCTTTGTCTTTTGTGGGCAGTTTAAATTCATGCACTTCAGACATAAAAAGGCAAATATTTAAGGTCGAAATAGCTTTGACCAAAATGGATTAAAATTGACTCCATTCCTTGAAAATTTATCTGAAAACATATTACCATACTCAACTATGAGGGAAAATATGTAAACTATGACTTAAGAATATTTGGATCCGATGAATGAAATGAAAAAGAGCTAAATGGAATTAGAAGAAGTAGTTCCCAAGAATGATGTTACCATTGTTTAACAAACCCATTAGGGGGTTGAATAATGCAGGGCCACCTAAGGGCATTGGCTGCATAGTCAAATAAATATTATCTTTTGGCTAACAAGTCTGTTATATAGACTATTTATGAAAGGCCGCCTACGGGCACGTACTGCATAGTCTGGAAAAAGAACTCTCAGAGATTTAATTTCCTAGTTCTAAAAGCCAGTGAAAGTTTATGGAGATTCAAATTTTCCGAATTATAGTGTTTTCTATATGGAATGAGTTACTTGAATATGGAGAAGATATTTCCAAACAAGATTATCGAAGAACTGGATGGATATTACTCCTATGAAGGTCTGAACCAAATGTAGGGAATGAGAATATAAACCATAGACTTGAATACTTTCAGATCATGAAAAATGTTATGGGAAAAATATGTTAAGGATAGCTATTTTTGTAGATCCTTACATAATGTCATTTAAGACCAATAAGGACAAAAGAGGCTTTCTTCCCAAGAATGATGTTACCGTTATTTAACAAACCCATTAGGGGGTTGAATTATGAAGAGCCACCTAAGGGCATTGGCTGCATAGTCAAATAAATAGTATCTTTTTGCTGAAAAATCTGTTATGGAGACTGTTTATGCAAGGCCGCCTAAGGGCATGTGCTATATAGTCCTGAAAAAGAATTCTCAGAAGTTTGAAAGTTTTGTGATTAGAAGTCAATAAAAGGTTTATAAAGATCTAAAAATATTTAAGGTTATGATTATGACACATAAAGATGGGTATTTTCCAATGTATACAGAGATACACATATCAATGATAACCATAATCATGTTGTGGTTGGGTCCTGAATTGAAATGTAGGACTTCACTACGTATCCCATAAGGATGGGGATCAAGAAATACGTAGTTCTTGAACTACAGTTTAACGACGTGTGGGAAAAAAGGTTTAGAGATCTTAGTTTAGGGTCATAGAGCTTGGACCACTATAAGAAATACACAATGTGTGTTTGCATGGGGACTTTTCAACCAGGGGACAGAAAGTGGAATTTGTGGTTAGTCCAAAATACATGGGGCTGGATTCAAGGGACACTCGAACGTTCCTACGTATCCCATAAGGATGGGAATCAATCCCACGTAGTTCTAGAAATACCCTCTTTACAAATTTGGTTCGTACATGTGAAGGGTGAAGGGGAAATTTAGTGCAATGATAATTTAACCCAAGATAAAAGGTTCAGGTTTTTTCATGTATGCATGTAGTATTTTAAATGAAACATGATTTAAAAATAGATGTAAATAATGGTTACCTCTCAGGTGAGGGTATGAAAGAATATTGTAGTTTATTGTCATACTGGACTAATGTGTTGTATAGTTTAACGTCTTATAACAAGGACGAAAGTGAACCAAGGTAAAAATATTGATTCTAGGGGTGGTTTCACGAATCAACATCGTATGAGATGGAGGTGAACCGATGTGAGGATATTGGTTTTGGGATTGAACCTTTGGAGGTTGCCTACATACCTAGCCTGGAAGGCAAGGATGAAAGTCCGTGTAGTTCAATTAATGAATGAATTAACGAGAAAGTTGTTCTTGGGGACAACGACCTAAAAATTGATATTTCTGGGACTTACACATGGTTAGTAGCCCATATAGAGTGTTATGGTTGAGGTTTTCTCTAAGATCACGTGAGTCATACTCGGTGTGAGAAACAAGAGGTAACAACAACCTTAATGATGCATAGTTTAATGTCATGTAGGACATATAATGGGACTAAACAGTTTATAGTCTTGTAGTTAGGACTATTGGTACTGCACAGTTTAGTGTCATGTAGCAGGGAAAAAATACAGTTTAATGTCATGTAGGACATATCGAGGACTTTCTGTACAGTTCAGTGTCATGTAGTTAGGACAACGGAGACAATATAGTTTAACATCAAGTTGGACGAAAGGGGGACTGTGCAGTTTAATGACAAGCAGTGAGGACACAAGAGTACACCATTTAATGTTATGTTGGATGTAATGGGAAATTTTTTCACAGTTTAACATCACGTTGGATGTAAAAGGGACAATACAGTTTAGCGTCATGTTGGGCGAAAGTGCGAATAGTTTAAGGTCATATGCATGGACCATGGATGGTGTTGTTTAATGTCATGCTAGATTTAAGAGACTTATTTACAGTTTAGCGTCATGTAGTTATGACGATGAAGGGGAAACAGTTTAATGTCATGTTGGACGTATGTGCAAATAGATTAGGGTCATATGCATGGACCATTGGTTATGCAGTTTAACATCTTGCTAGACGGTGGTGTAGTTTAAGGTCATATAGGACCTAGTTGCAGTTTAAGGTCATACTGGTCCATGGTGATTATGTAGTTTAACATCTTTCCCGACATAAAGGACTTTTATACAGTTTAGCATCATGTTGGACAAAAAAGGGACAATACTGATTAACGTCATGTTGGACGAATGTAAGGATAGTTTAAGGTCATATGGATGGACCGTTGATGATGCAGTTTAACGTCTTGCTGGACAGTGGTGTAGTTTAAGGCCATACACGACCATGGATGATTATGTAGTTTAACATCTTTCCAGATGTAAGGTGTAGTTTAGGGTCATACAGGACCATGGATGATATATTTTGTGTTTATACAAAATACTTCTTAAAAAATCTGGCATTGGATGGAGTAGTGATGAGTTCTCCATCCATCGAGATTAATGAATAAGCTCCATTAGAGTAGACCCAATGTATTGAATAAGGTCCTTCCCATTTTGGATCAAGCTTGGGAGGTTTCTTCCCTGGTATCATCGGAGTTCTAAGAACTAATACCAATTCTCCCTAAGTGAATGAACGAAGACGAACTTTTTTCTTAAAAGCTCATGCTCTTCGATTCTGATAGACTTCCTAATGGTGCAAAGTGCACAATATTTTCTTATCTAACCGTTCCAATTCATTCAATCTCTTTTGAGATTTTTCATCTATAGATGATTGATCGAAAATGTCAACCTTGAGTTAGGGTAGTTGAACTTCAATTTTCAAGACTACTTCTGTTCCATATACCAATGGATATGGAGTTTACCACATTGCAGTGCGGGTGGTAGTCCGATAAGCCCATAAATCATGAAAGAGTTTATCAGGCCATGATTTCTTATCTTTATCCACCATCTTTTGCAGTGTATTTGAAAGTGTCTTATTGAAGGCTTCTATCTATCCATTTTCCTCTGCATGATACCGAGATGAATGGTTGGATTTGATGTTGTATTCTTGATACAACTTCTTCAACTCGGATGAACAGAAGTTGGTTCCATTTTCTGTCAATATGGTAGGGGGGACACAAAATCTGGTAATGATGTTAGACTTGATGAAGCTAACAATTCATTAAGAACTTACATCCTTGAGAGGTATTGCCTCTGCCCATTTGGTAAAGAAGTCAGTGGCAGTAAGAATGTACTTAAACTGCTTGGTCGTAGCCAAAGGGTAAGGTCCAACCACATCCATTCCCCATGTGGAAAATGGCCACGAGTATTTAGCTTTATGAAGAAACTCTGGAGGTTTATGAATGAAGTTTTAATGTACTTGGTATGAAGGTCAATTCTTTGTGAAATCAACACAATCTTGTATCTTTGAAGTCCAAAAGTATCCAAGCCTTTGAATCCGATCAGACAGTCTATGTCTAGACTGGTGGGCACCACAGACTCCTACATGCACTTATTTCATGCCAGCCATTATCTCTTCACCATCAATGCATCTGAAGAGAACTCCATCAAAGCCACGTTTGTAGAGAATTTTCTCTAGGTGATCTAGTCTGCCACAAAGAGTAAAATTGACCACACATCGCCGAATTTGTTCTTTCTCATCTCTATAAGGTGGAAGTCTTCTATTTTGAAGGTATTCCCTAATATGTGACAACCATCCTGTAGTATGACCATACGGTTTAGGAATGAGACTAATTTCATTAATTTCCTCTATTCTGATTTGAACATAAGGTGAAATTGCATGACGGTGGGCAATACTGATGGTTGTCTCATCCCGATTTGGATTTGCCAGAGCTATGGCTATATTAGCTAGTGCATCTGCTTGAGCATTTTGTGATCTTGGGACATAAGAAAATGTCGGTTCCGAAGGGAATTCCTCCATTAACTCTCTAACATAATCATACAAAGGGTTTAGTTCATCTTTTTTGATGGAATAATCCCCATTGACTTGTTTGATTACCAAGTCTGAATCACCATTCACCTTTAAGTGATTCACTTATTCTTGAAGCGCTAATTCTATGCATGAGATGATAGCATGGTATTCTTCTTCATTATTGGTACCACCTTCCCATAATAAGATGTATTAAGGTAACACTGCATTTTTTGGAGAAATGAGCACAATTCCTAAACCTACTTTTTTGAATTTAGGATTCTCCATTTTCCTCCCTGTTGGACATCTGGAAGCACCATCAAAATATGTTTCCCATGCTTGAGGACTTTCTTAAATATAGAAGACTTCCTCATCAAGGAGTTCAATATCTTAATATGTCTCTTCTATTGAAGGGTGTTCATCCAAGAAATCAGCCAGAGCTTGGCCCTTTATCGCCTTTTGAGACACATACTGAATGTCGAATTGCTTTAAATTAACGGACCACCTTTCCAAACGTCCTGTAAGAATTGGACGACTAAGGATGAATTTGAGTGGGTTATTGCATGATACCAATTGGAAGTCGTGATTTTCCAGGTAGTGTCTCAACTTCTAAACTGCAAAGATTAATGCCAGGCAGCACTTCTCGATACTTGAATACTGGGTTTCTGCTTCAACCATAGTTCGACTGAGATAGTAGAGGTTTTTTTCATTCCTAGTATAAGGCCCCAGCCATAAACCTTACTTAATATTAAATTAAATGAATAATTCACATTGAGGATCTTTTCAGGTTTAGAGTTTTAGAGAATTAGGACATAACTATTACATTTTAAGAGATTACAAAGTAGTCACTTCTAATAAATTTCCATAAAATAAAAACTCTTAAAAAGAAACAAGTCTCGTTCCATGTTATATAGAGCATGACATTCCCTTGATACCATCCTTGACCTTATTCCACATTAAGTCCTATGAAAAACATTTCAAAAAAACATGGGGTGAGCATAAAAAGCTCAGTAAGGGATACACAAAGAAGGAAAACAGTTAGTTTTTCAAACATCAAGTAAACAATGTATACTTTATCAAAGTAATACCTTCACCTTTATGAAGTAGTAAAAACTCTTCACTGAATAAAATATCGATACATACCCTTTTGTAACCAAAAGATTACCATAAAATCCATATAAAGAACACATAACATATAAACGTAACTTGGGACATAAACATACTTAAGTGGAATAACTATACGGTCGACTTCCACACAGATCACTTAATGTAATAGCCATATGGCAGACTTCCACACATACTTAATGGAATAGACATACGACCGACTTCCATACCCAATGCATTGGAGGTTATAACGTAACCACCCGTCCTGGTATTCACGGCACCACCCGCCATATGGATTATCACGTAACCACCCGTAAAATTTCCAATTACCATCATTACACATAAAATATTGAAAATATAAACATTTCAATAAAAAAATTTCATTTTAAATCACAATAAGTAATTCAAAGATATTGAATTAATAATTCCATTTTCAAAAATCATTTAAAAGAGATTTTTGAATCAAAGTGTCCCATACCACTTTGAATATTTTAATGGAACTATAATTTTAAAACATTATTGTCCATATAAATATATACTGAAAACCATTTTGAAAACATGGACATTAACGATAAATATTTAGAATAATGAATCTTTAAAACATTTAAAATGATATTTTTTGTTAAAGAGTTTTTACCAAAATGAGAGACTCTTGAATACAAATAATTGCGGAATAACATTTAATATGAACATTAGAATATCATGAGAATAAAGGGATTCATGATATAATATGGCAAAGGACAGTATAAACACCATATAAGAGTGAATTGGTGCATAACAACAATGAAGTCTCAATGGAAATGTAAATTGAGATGAAATCCATTATAAAGATGGGATCCTTAAATTAAGGATAAATATATCCCATAATTATGTGTGAGAAATATAAATACACCAAATATAAGTGGATATTATGTGTAAAACAAGAATAGTTCATTCACACATATTCATAGGATGACATGTCCAAGAAGTACAAGTTGAACCCAAATAAATAGAAATTGGGTTGAGACGATCCCTTGTAAAAATTCGACAGCCTAACGGTGTCACTTCAAAATTCAGAAAATTAGTCGATGAGAGAGTGAATGGTACCTCATCACTTGGACATAAACATTAAATCAATAAATATATATAAGAACATATCCCAACATAATAATATGTAAATTAAAAGACATAACAAAAGATGTCTTTTAAAAGAGGAGGGTGAAAGGTCCCCTTACCGTGTTGGGTAACTTTCAAAACATACACCCCATGGAAGAAGGGTCATACAATGAAGATGTAAATACACATAAATGAAATTATAATACACAAAGTGTATAATAATTGGCAGTACATATAGCACTCAAAGGAAATAGTGGCAAACGTAGCAAATATGTCACGTGAATAAAAGTGAGATGAAAAATCCCTTACGAAAACTCGATAGCCTAACGACGCCACTTAAAACATCCAAAAATGGATTTATAAGATCAAATAGGGTCTCTAATAATATGAACATAAAAAGTAAAGTATGAGGAATATAAAATAACATCCCCAAACATAAGAAAAATTATCTTAAAAGAAATGACATGAAAGAGAGTACGTAAAAATAAAGAGAGAGGTTGGATCCCTTATGAAAATTCAGCATCCAAACGGCACCACTCAAAACATCCAAAATGGATTGATGAGTGAAAATAGGGTCTATTATCATATGAACAGAAAACATACAGTATGAGTAATATAAAATAACATCCCAATCATAATAAATATGACCTTAAAAGGAATGACATAAAAGAGTGTACCTAAAAAGAAAGATAGGGGTGGGATCCCTTACCTCAAGTCCAACATGTCTTGTTCATTTCATTATATTCCTGAATAATAAACTTTGGTCAATTTATAATTTCTTAAGGACATACTATAAAGATTATTATTCAGTTAATATCACATATTTTAATGTTATAATAACTAGATAATAATATGAGTTCATATCGGACGTTATTGTCGATGTTTGGTACATGAGTCAATAATTGAACTAGTTGAAACTAATTTTCAATGTAGTTATAGGTACATCATATCCAGAATAGTATTGATGTTTTAAATATCATATATATCCAGTATATATTCATTTTATACTATTCCATATCATTTGAAGATAAAAATTAAAATCCCCGTTCATGGAGATGGTAGGCCGTACGTACGCATGAACGCTACTTTCATTTTTTTTCATTTTAATGGAATTAAAACAAAATGAGACATATATATATATATGTTATAATTACAGAATCATATACATCATTTAGATGTAATATATTACATATATATCCATTATATATATGTACCTATAATAGTAAATATCATTTTGAGATAAGAAATGAAATGTACCGTTCATGGAGACGGTAAGCCGTACGTACGCATGAAAGCTACTTCCATTTATATTTCATATTTAATGGAATTAAAAAATAATTATACATAATAGTATTTTAATTCCAGTATGTTATCATATATAATATCATTAAATATATCCTTTATACGTACCACATATGGTATTAACGAATCAAATCACTTTGAGGGGGCGGTAGTCTGCAATTCCTTAAATGAAGATATCGCGTTTACCCATAATGGAAACCATAAAGGTATGCCATAAATGAAAAATAAATAAGCTTTAGTAAAACAAAAAAATATTATATATCATATATAAATATAGTGTCATCTTAATGGCCACCATTTAAGGTGTTAGAATAATGTTGAACAATCATCATTTCATGAGGCATAAAATTTTCCATCCACAGAAACAGTATGTTCTATAGCCATTAGATGTATGTGTGTGTAAGTGTAGCTATAATAATTATTATAAAAAAATCCTAGTATATTTAAGATACTGGATTTGTTAAAAAATAAACGAATAAAAAGAGTTTAGGGGGTTGGAGAAGCAAAATAAACCATAAGAACACAAGAGAAGACACTACCTTTAAAACGGGTAACTCTGTTTTGTATGAGCTCAAAGGCTTATTTGGGAAGACTTTTGCCCAAACTGAGGATTCTAGTAGTAATAGAGGAATGTTGAGAGACAAAATGGGCTGGGTTTGGACGATCGAAAGGCTTTGGAAGTGTGCGTAAGGAGGTAGATGTGGGGGCCTTTTATAAGAGGAGACGAGGGGCACTCTTGGAATGTAACGAAATGTTACTTTATTTTAGAATGAGTTTCAGATTTTAATGGTCCCACATTTATGTGTGTCGAGGATAAGGTAATAAGGGTTCTAAATCCACCCATACAATAGGTTTTGGACATGTGTAGGTCTTAGATATTACATTATCTTTCCATTATATTTAAATCATTAAAATATGAGGTAATCACTACATCATCATGGTGTCATAAATAATTTAATTTTGATAGTGTCTAAAAATTATGAAAAAAATACTATGATGGAGGAAATCGTTTTATCTTTCCAATGAATATTTATAGTCAAAAATCGGACTTGTATAACGCCATGTAATTTTTTTTAGTAAAACAACTCATGTTTGTGACATTTTAATTTTAACATTAAATAAAAAGGTATTAATGTCATTTTCCAACCAAAGTGGATCCATGGGGTCCCCAAGATGACCCATGGAATGTCTTGTTCGGACATGAGACGTCTAATAAGGGTAGGACATGTGTAAAGTTCATTTCATATTATTAAAACATTATTTTTACCTTAAACTACACTAATTACCTCTAATCGCGATTAAAAACGTAAAAGTTACAGTTAAAAAAATTATTTTAATCTCATTGAACCACATTTTACTTCTTAATGACAACCATGTATGTCAGATTTTTGAAAATAAAATCACAGAAGTGGCAAAGATTCATTTAAATGAAAAATCAATTTCTTTAACTACCACTTAGTGGTTTCACTATTAATCAAAAACTGAAGTTTTTTAGAAAAATACCAAAAATTCACCCTAAGCTTCATTTGATATTCCGAACTCAAAAAATGATATCTATTTTAAAAAATTCAAAACATATAAGCTGCATTAATTAATTTAATAAATAATTCCTGCTGTCGAAACAAATAGCGTGTTTTTAAGAAACAATATCTATTAAAATATTGACACTAGCTTAAGTCCAATTTCAAAGTGAAATTAATTCAACGACCACAACTGGATTAAATTGTAAAAATATATTCTAATTTCACTTTAAAATCAATTCAAAAGATAATATAATTATATAAATAAATTAGATTAAATTGTGGTTTTGAACTAAAATACAACGTTTTTCACTATTCATTAAAAATGAACTTTATCGGAAAATACCAAAAATTTACAGAAAGTTAATTTTGATGTCCTGACTCTAAATAAGAATTTTATTTTGTGAAATATAACACATAAAATTGTCAAAAATTGGATTTAAAAGAGGTTCTCCATCAAAAGGCGGTTAATCGACCCTTTAAAGAATATTAGAATGTTTACGCTTAAAATTGGATGCATTTGCATTTTTAATCCTCTAACATTTATTGTAAAGAGTAAGAATATTTTACAGACATATATAATCATTTTCTAGTTAGTTCTGTTCATTCCCTCCATTACAACGGCTAGGCGTTAACTACCATTTAAAATAATATTATTTAATTATTATAGTGCAACGTAAGATTTCAAAGGAACTCGATATTGCGTATTGGGTAAGCCATCAAGAATAGAGTTACCTTTAAATTAACATTAACATTTTATTCACAAATAGGGATAAATATAAAAATTTCATATTCTTTATTTACCTGGGGTGTTACATCCTTCCCCCCTTTTGGGAATGGCGTCCTCGCAATTCTAAAATTGGGCTTGGAAACATCCTTGAAAGTTCCACATAGGAACAAGAGTCGGTAAAACAATCACGTTAAAATAAAGAAAGAGAAGTACAGAGGTCAGTTGAGTTAACCCATACTATGATTCCATGTAGGAAAACATGGACATGGAGGAGAAAACATAGGGTCATGTTCTGATGGAGAGTGATAGTAAACATGTCTAGGAGAAAGTTAACCATAAGAAAATCACAAACTCATGATGGGTTAAATGGAATTCGATTCCCTAGTAAAAAAAGTTAATAGAAAACATTTTTGTTTTAAGTTACTTTTTATTGATGAATTTATTCATATGGAAACATAATTACATATCATGTTGACTATAAACATTTATTATATTTCTTTCACAAAATCATATTTTCTCCAAAAGACGAGTATTTAAGAAGGCTTGTTCACATTAAGAGTACTATAATCAACTTATAGAGAATCACCTAATCTAAAAAAGAGAACTATATACTTCCCATGTCTTTAGACTCTAACCAAAACCAAAACCAAAAAGGTTAGTACACGATCAGGTAATCTAGAAAAGGATAACCCTCTCTAAAAAGAGAATCTATTCTTAATCTCCAAAATTTGTCCAACAAAACCCAATGTTCAACGAGGACCATTCGATAAAAAAATTGTCCATAAAATACTTCAAAGTAATCCAAACTAATATTTAAACCCAACTATTTGAAGGATTTAGTTTCATAGTCTTCCAAGGTACAAATTAACACTTATCTCCAAATAACATCAGTTAATCTTAAGGTCTCGTATTGAAAAGTAATTAACCTAATCACATATCCTCCATGATAGGTTAATAAATTTCCATTGCTAAACCAAAATCAACTTACTATTAATTCATAAAATCATCTAACTAATAAGAATCAGTCAAACTAACCAGGGACTTCACGTAGTCCAGTGGTAGGCGATAAATACCTGCTGCACTTTGGTTGTGGGTTCGATTCCCGTAGCTTTTCCTTGCACGATGGGTTGTCACATGGTCTGCATGTTGTTATTTTTTCAAAACTATATAATTCTTAATACATTCCCCAAAATGAGATAAAATCTTCAAAAATAATCATAACATATTTTAACCTCAATTTTATCTCCTTCCTTTCATTATCCATCATATCATAGAGTAACCCATAATTACCTAAAAAGTAAGGATCAAATAAACCCTAATGGTTACCTTTATAACTATTACCTGAACTTCCACATTGATTGGCCATCTCGTACATGATGCATTACAGTACATACAAAGGTTCAAGTGGATGATCATGACTCCTTGATAGTTGGTTAGAAAAACCACATGTTTCCTCATTGAATACCCCATTTCATCCAGTCTCTTAATCAGAGAACCACCAAAGTTTCCTTCAAACCTATTGACACTTTGGTACCTGCAAGATCCATCCATTCACTAAAAACAGAAATGTCAGTGTGAGTATATCAGCAAAACCATCATGAGGAAGATAACATCTAAGATATACTTACTCATTAACTTTATCTAAAACTAGGACTCTTTCTGAAATCCTATCCATTATGGTACTGTCACTTATGCTTAGAGAATAACCTAACCACTAAAGTTATCTAAACTGACCTCTAATACCAACTATAAGGCCCCAGCCTTAAACCTTACTTAATATTGAAATAAAGGAATAATTCACATTGAGGATCTTTTCAGGTTTAGAGTTTTAGAGAATTAGGACATAACTATTACATCTCAAAAGATTAAATGTAGTCACTTCTACTAAATTTCCATAAAATAAAAACTCTTAAAAAGAAACATGTCTAGTTCCATGTAATTGATTGCATGACTTTCCCTTGATCCCATCCTTTACCCTATTCCACATTATGTCTTGTGAAAAACATTTCAAAAAAACCTGGGGTGAGCATAAAAATCTCAGTAAGGTATTCACAATGAAAGAAAACTGTTAGTTTTTCAAACATCATGTAAACAATGTATACTTTAGCAAAGTAATACCTTCACCTTTATGAAGTTGTAAAAACTCTTCACTGAATAAAATATCATTACTTACCCTTTTGTAACAAAAATATTACCATAAAACCCATATAAAGAACACATAACATATAAAGGTAACTTGGGACATAAACATACTTAAGTGGAATAACCATACGGTCTACTTCCACACATATCACTTAATGGAATAGCCATACGGACGACTTCCACACATACTTAATGGAATATCCCTATGGCTGACTTCCATACCCAATGCATTGGAGGTTATAATGTAACCACCCATCCTGGTATTCATGGCACCACCCGTCATATGGTTTATCATGTAACCACCCATAAAATGTCAAAGTACCATAATTACACATAAAATACTGAAAATATAAACATTTCAACAACAACATTTCATTTCAATCACAATAAGTAATTCCAAGATATTGAATTATTCAATCCATTTTCAAAAATCATTTAAAAGATATTTTTGAATCAAAGTGTCACATACCACTTTGATGCTTTTAATGGAATTATAATTTTAAAAAATTAATTTCCATATAAATAAATACTGAAATCCATTTTGAAAACATGTACATTAAAGATAAATATTTAGAATAATGAATCTTTAAAAAATTTAAAATGATATTTTTTGTTAAAGAGTTTTTACCAAAATGAGAGACTCTTGAATACAAATAATTGCAGAATAACATTTAATCCGAACATTATAATATCATTAGAATAAAAGGAGTAATGATATAATATGTCAAAGGACAGTATAAACACCATATAAGAGTGAATTGGTGCATAAAAACAATGAAGTCTCAATGGAAATGGAAATTGAGACGAAATCCACTATAAAGATGGTATCCTTAAATTAAGGATTAATCTATCACATAATTATGTGTGATAAATATAAATACACCCAATATAAGTGGATATTAAGTGTCAAACAATCATAGGTCATTCACAAATATTCATAGGATGACATGTCCAAGAAGTAGATGTTGAATCCAAAGAAATAGAAATTGGGTTAAGACGATCCCTTGTAAAAATTCGACAGCCTAACGGTGTCACTTCAAAATTCAGAAAATTAGTCGATGAGAGAGTGAATGGTATCTCATCACTTTGTCATAAACTTTACATCAATAAGGATATATAAGAACATATCCCAACATAATAAGATGTAAATTAAAAGACATAACAAAAGATGTCTTTTAAAAGAGGAGGGTGAAAGGTCCCCTTACCGAGTTGGGTAACTTTCGAAACATACACCCCATGGAAGAAGGGTCATACCATGAAGATGTAAATACCCATAAATGAAATTATACTACACAGTGTGTATAATAATGGGCAGTACATACACCACTCAAAGTAAATAGTGGCAAACATATCATAAATGTCACGGGAATAAAAGTGAGATGAAAAATCCCTTACGAAAACTCGGTAGCCTAATGACGCCACATAAAACATCCAAAAATGGATTTATGAGATCAAATAGGGTGTCTAATAATATGAACATAAAAATTAAAGTATGAGGAATATAAAATATCATCCCCAAACATAAGAAAGATGAGCTTAAAAGAAATGACATAAAAGAGAGTAATTAAAAAGAAAGAAAGAGGTTGGATCCCTTATGAAAATTCGGCAGCCAAACAGCGCCACTCAAACATCCAAAATGGATTGATGAGAGAAAATAGGGTCTATAATAATATAAACACAAACATTACAGTATTATTAATGTAAAATAACATCCCAATCATAAGAAATATGAGCGTAAAAGGAATGACATAAAAGAGTGTACTTAAAAAGAAAGAGAGGGGTGGGATCCCTTACCTCAAGTCCAACATGTCTTGTTTGTTTTCATTATATTCCTGAATAATAAAATTTGGTCAATTTATAACTTCTTAAGTACCTCATATGAAGATTATTATTCAGTTAATATCAAATATTATAATGTTATAATAACTGGATAATAATATGAGTGCATATCAGACATTTTTTTCGATGTTTGGTACATGAGTCAAAAATTGAAATTGTTGGAAAATAATTTTCCATGTAGTTATAGGTACATCATATCTAGAATAGTATGTATGTTATAAATATCTTATATATCCAGTATATATTCATTTTATACTATTCCATATCATTTGGATATAACAATTAAAAGCACCGTTCATGGAGACGGTAGGCCGTACGTACACATGAACGCTACTTTCATTTTTGTCATATTAATGGAATTAAAAAAAATGAGAGATATATATTTGTTATAATTACATAATGATATCCATAATTTAGATGTAAAATATTACATATATATCCATTATATATATGTAATTATAATAGTACATAACATTTTGAGATAAGAAATGAAATGTACCGTTCATAGAGACGGTAAGCCGTAAGTACGCATGAACGCTACTTCCATTTCTATTTCATATTTAATTGAATTAAAAAATAATGATACATACTAGTATTTTAATTCCAGTATGGTATCATATATTATATCATTAAATATATCCTTTATAGGTACCACATATGGTATTAACGAATCAAATCACTTTGAGGGGGTGATAGTCCGCACTTCCTTAAATGAATATATCATGTTTACCCATAATGGAAACCATAAAGGAATGACATAAATGAAAAATACAGAATCTTTAGTAAAACAAAAACATATTGTATAACATATATAAATATAGTGTCATCTTAATGGCCACCATTGAAGGTGTTAGAAGAGTGTTGAACGATCATCATTTCGTGAGGCAGAAATTCGCCATCCACAGAAATAGTATATTCTTTAGCCATTAGATGTAGGTGTGTGTAAGTGTAGCTCTAATAATTATTATAAAAAAATACTAGTATATTGAAGATACTGGATTTGTTACAAAATAAATGATATAAAAGAGTTTAGGGGGTTGGAGAAGCAAAATAAAACATAACAACAAAAGAGAAGACACTACCTTTAAATCGGGTAACTCTTTTTGATTTGAGCTCAAAGGATTCCTTGGGAAGACTTTTGCCCAATGTGAGGCTTCAAGTATTAATATAGGAATTTGGAGAGACAAAATGGGAAGGGGTTGTTCAAGCCAAAGGCTTTGGAAGTGTGCGTAAGGAGGTAGAGGTGAGGGCCTTTTATAAGAGGAGAGGAGGGGCACTCTTGGAAAGTAAGGAAATGTTACTTTATTTTAGAATGAGTTTCAGATTTTAATGGTCCCACATTGATGTGTTTCTAAGATAAGGTGATAAGGGTTCTAAATACACCCTTCCAATAGGTTTTAGACATGTGTAGGTCTTAGAAATTACATTATCTTTCCATTTTATTTAAATCGTTAAATAATGAGGTAATCGCTGCATCATCATGGTGTCATAAATAATTTAATTTTTTTAATGTCTAATAATTATAAAAAAAAATACTATGATGTAAATAATCGTTTTATCATTCCAATTAATATTTATAGTAAAAAATCAGACTTGTATAACCCCATGTAAAAATTGTTTTAGTAAAACAAATCATGTTTGTGACATTTTAATTTTAACATTAAATAAAAAGGTATTAATGTCATTTTCCAACCAATGTGGATCCATGGGGTCCCCAAGGTGACCCGTGTATTTTCTTGGTCGGACATGAGACATCCAATAAGGGTAGGACATGTGTAAAATTCATTTCATATTATTAAAACATTATTTTTACCTTAAACTACACTAATTACCTGTAATCGCGATTAAAAACTTAAAAGTTACTATTCACAAAAAAAATTATTTTAATCTCATTGAACCGCATTTTACTTCTTAATGACAACCATGTATGTCGGATTTTTGAAAATCAAATCACAGAACTGGAAAAGTTTCATTTAAACAAAAAATCAGTTTCTTTAACTAGCACTTAGTGGTTTCACTATTCATCAAAAACTGATGTTTTTTCAGAAAAATACCAAAAATTCACCCTAAGATTTATTTGATATTACAAACTCAAAAATGATATACATTTTACAAAATTCCTAACATATAATTTTCATTAATTAATTTAATAATTAATTCCCGTTGTCAAAACAAATAGCGTGTTTTTAAGAAACGATATCTATTAAAAGATTGACACTCATTTAAGTCCAATTTCAATGTGAAATTAATTCCAACGAACACTATTGGATTAAATGGTGAAAGTATATTCTAATTTCACATTAAAACCAATTCAAAATATAATCTAATGATATAAATAAATTAGATTAAAAAGTGGTTTTGAACTAAAATACAACGTTTTTCAATATTCATTAAAAAATGAACTTTATCGGGAAAATACCAAAAATTTACACAAAGTAAATTTTGATGTCCCGATTATAAAGAATAATTTTATTTTGTCAAATATAACACATAAAATTGTCAAAAAGTATATTTAAAAGAGGTTCTCCATCAAAAGGTTGTTAATCGACCCTTTAAAGAATATTAGAATGTTTACGCTTCAAATTGGATGCATTCGCATTTTTAATCCTCTAACATTTATTGAAAGAGTAAGAATATTTTACAAAAATATATAATCACATTATAGTTAGTTCTGTTCATTCCCTCCATTACAACGGCTAGGCGTTAACTACCATTTAAAATAATATTATTTTATTATTATAGTGCAACGTATGATTTCAAAGGAACTCAATGTTGCGTACTGGGTAAGACATCAAGCATAGCGTTACCTTTAAATTAATATTAACATTTTATTCACAAATAGGGATAAATATAAAAATGTCATATTCATTATTTACCTGGGGTTTTACACCCATCATCATTCTTTTAGGTAAGAAAGGCACACAATGATCGCTCTAGAGCTATCACGTAGAGGATAAGTGGTCTTCCTTCAACAGGTGGCATGTGTACCGGTGGAATTAAGATGTATTTATTGAAAATATCGAATGCTTCTTCACAATCTTCAGTCCACTGGTAATTGACTCCCTTCTTCATCAATTTGGTGAAGTGTAAACTATTGCCTGGAAAATTGGCGATGAAACTCCGAATATAGGCTAAGTATCCTTGAAGTCCTCTTAATTCTTTCAAATTTTGAGAAGGTGATATACCAAGGATTGACTTGGTCTTATCAGGATCGACTTCAATACCATGATGGCATACAACAAAGCCGAGAAATTTTCTTGAGGTTACCTCAAAATCACATTTTAAGGGGTTCATCTTCAAATTATGTTGTCGAAGCATGCAGAATATGACTTCCAAATTAGCCAAGTGATTAGAACATTTTTTGGATTTAACCACAAAATCGTCTACATAGAATTCAAAAAACTTCCCTAAGAAGGGTTTGAAGATACGATGCATGGCACGCTGATATGTTTCACCTGCATTCTTTACGCCAAAGGGCATTACCCGGTAGCAAAACACGTCCTGAGGGGCTCTGAAGGCTGTGGATTCCTCTTCTTTTGGGGCCATTCAAATATTATTGTATCAAAAATATCTATCCATTAAGGAAAGTGATTTATAGCCAGCCGTTGCATCAATTAAAAGTTCTTCAATCAGAACTGGTAAATAATCCTTAGGACATTGCCGATTAAGATCTCTGAAATCGATGCAAACTCTTATTTTTCCATTCTTCTTCTTTACAGGGACAATATTCGACAACCACATGGGATATTAAACTTCTCTGATAAAGTTATCTTTGATAATATTATCCACATTAGATTCAATTTTGGAAGCATAAGTTGGGTGTGTTCTTCTCGTGGCTTGCATAAATCCTCGATGTTCTTATGGTAAACCCAAATAATGAGTAGCAACATCAGGATCAAGCTTGGGAATTTCAGTATAGTTCCAAGCAAATATATCGTTATTTTTATTTAGAAAATAAATTTACATCTCTTTCCCTTTGTTTCGGTGCGGATGTGCGTCGGGTTACGCTGTTCCGCCAGGACGCGTTCGCGCGTGCACCCGTCAACTCGAGGGGATGGGCGCGCGGCTTGTGGTCCCGCAGTCCCGCTTTCCAAAGGCGGGCGACATCCGTCCCTTATTCAGGGGCGTCTGCTCCTTGATCGAAACCGGGATGATGGGATGTCGTCTCCTCCTTCCTTGGACATCTCCTCGGAACTCGTCGCCTAATCCGGGTCTCCCTCATAGATTTAAGACATGCTCGTGAATCTCGTTCCCGGCGCCATATCTTCATGGACACCTGTTAATTACGCTGCTTCCGCCCGGACGCTCCAAGGAGTCTGGTCGGGGCAGCAACCTGCGGTGAGAAGGCCGGGTGGCTCTGGGTGCTGGGGGCGTGTCGTAACACTGCGGCTCTGCACGTCTATCTTCCGTCCCTAATAGGGCTTCTCGAAGGCATGATGGCCTGAGGCATCCCGTACTGGGTGCGGGGAACTGTGTCACCTGAGGTTTTCCTCAGCTTCCCATGTTTAACACGGGGTATGCCGCGAGTTTAACGTCCAGCGGGGACGGCATCAGACCGATCAACACGAAAAGTGGATCAGATGACAGAACCCCTTGCGGGGAACCTCCGACGCTGGGGCCAGCACATGGGCGGCTTCCCAAGTAAAGTGGAGTGGAGTGAAGTGGCATGACCCCACCGGGATGTGGCGGCCCGGGTAAGGATCAGGATGGATGATGGAGTGAAGAGCTTGGACCCCGTAGGGGCTTCCTACGTACCGGGCGTTAGCACGGATCAAAGTCAACGTAGTTCGGGTATACAGTTTAACGTCGTGTTGGACGTCGGCAAGCCGACTCACGAAGAGGTCGAGGCCGCCGGGCAGAGGATTGAACCGAACCACCTCGCACAGAGGGGGATGGAACGGCCGGGTGGATCACAGTTTCACGTCATGCTGGATGATGGGAGGAGAAATGGAAAAAGGGGCTGTGGGGAGGCACATTGGAGATACACACGGGCAGTCTCCCACAGGGGCGGATTCATAGGTGAATCGACGCAAGCGTGAACCCTGGAGGGGTCCACTGATGGACGAACCGACGTGAATACGACCGGGACGACCAGGTGGTGGGCTTGAACCTCAGGGAGGCTTCCTACGTACCCTGTTTAGAAGACAGGGATCAAAGTCCACGTAGTTCATTCTGTCAGGACTTACGCACTTGAGGTAGCCCGGATGCGGCAAAACTCAGTTGGAAGGGACTTGGACCGAAAGCAGAAGACACCTCGATCCCAGTCACACCCTCTACTGGCTTCGGCAGTGGGGATGCGCAATGGAGATACACATGTGCCACCTCCCACGAGAAACTAGGGGTTTGTAATACCCTGCCCCCGTAGGGAAAAGCCACTCCCATTAAATCGTCCCAAAAGCGGGACAATCCCGACATCCCTGCAGAGACGAGCGGGTGGGGGCCACATCCAAACCGGGGGAGACCCTGCGTGCAGAGCACGGGATCGGATGATGCGGACGGTTTGGCGTCTTGCCAGACGAAGTACAGTTTAACGTCGTGTGTTGAGGACGAAGCGGACGGTTTAACGTCTTGCCGGACGAACCACAGTTTAACGTCGTGTGTTGAGGACGAAACACTTGGCAGTTTAATGTCTTGCAGCGCGGACGATGGGGGCTAGGCAGTTTAGCGTCGTGCAGCTTTGACGGATGTGCAGTTTAACGTCATGCTGGACGTATGGGCAGTTTAACGTCATGCGGGACGGATGCGCAGTTTAACGTCATGCTGGACATATATGCAGTTTAACGTCATGCTGGACATATATGCTGTTTAACGTCATGCTGGACATTGTGCAGTTTAACGTCATGCAGGACGAATATGCAGTTTAACGTCATGCTGGACGAATGATTGCCGCCGATGGGTCCGTGTCACTTCGCACGAGCCTGGAAGGCTGCACGGGAAGACAGCGCATGGTTCGGGCACCCAGGATGAGGATCATCGGGCGCCACGCAGGCGGGTACCCTCAAGGGGTCAAGGGAGGCGACCCTGGCGGATTGCGCGCAAAAGAGGAGCTTTGCGCGCAAAACCGCGGGTCGGCGCGCAAAATGGCGGGCTGGCGCGCAATTGGGCCAGCGCTTCGCGCGCGGAAGATTGGGATTGCGCGCACCGGGCTTCGGGTAGCGCGTGGGGGCAACGGCTCATTCTCTAACGAATGGCCACTTTGAAAATGGGGGTGCACGCAATCGTGCTGGATTGCGCGCACCCGGGGGGCAATTGCGCGCAAGAGGCTTCTTTTGCGCGCAAAGACCTTCGGGTTGAAATTTAATCAAAGGAAAGGAGCCAAGGGGATTGCGCGCGAAGGCGGACCCCAAGGCTCTATTGCGCGAAAGAAAAGAGGTTACCTGAAGATCGGCATTGCGCGCGGAAGGGGTTGGATTGCGCGAACGAGCGACGCTTCGGATTCCGGCAACCTTCAAAACGTCGGGGGTCGCCTTATATTTATAGGCAACCCCGGGCGCGGAATTCGGTCTCAGGCGCGGAATTCCCTTCGCGGGCACATAATTAGGACCCAGCGCGCAAGGGCGCCGCGCGGGCCACGGGCGCGCAAAATAGCGCGCCGGCCCTGCGCATTACGCGCATCCCGGGAGGATTGCGCGCCGCGGCTCAACTTTGCGCGCGGGCCTCAGAAATTTCGCGCAAGTCCTCCGGGCCCTCCGAAACGTGCCTCTGACTCCAAATATCACTTCGCTTTCCGCATCCGGAGCTTCGTTTGGGAACAACGGACTATTCCGGCGTCTACAAAAGCCCCCCCTCGGAATCTGATCGGCGAGAGGTCGCAACGATCGGGTTCCGAGGGAGACGCCGGAATGCCGAAGTCCTGGGCTGCGCGGGACATAGGCGCGCAAAAAGGGGCGCCGGGCGCTCAATTCGCAGCCGCGGTCGCGCAATCGGGCATTCCGCACAGCGCGGAATCCCGGCCTCGTCTATAAATAGGGGTCCAGGGTTCCGCGTTCCGTACACAGGCCTTCCGCGCGATAAGCTTCAACGCTCTCGTGCGCGAAATTGCCTTTTCCGGTCGCGAAATTCGCCCGATCGGCGCGCAAAGTCATCTGGAATTCGCCTGTCTTTGCGCGAAAACCCGGAACTTTGCGCGAAACTCTTCCCAATTGCGCGCCGTCCACTTGGATTGCACGCCCACCTTCAAACTTCTCTACCAGCCTCGTCCGATCCCGCACGCTTCATCCCTTAACCCGCACGACTCCCGAAACTTCTGAGATGGCCGCGCATCAAGGAAATGAGGGGGATGCCGCCACTCGCAGAGCTGAGATGGCGACGAACGAGGGGGTTTACGGAGCCAAGGAGATTGTTTCCAACAATCAATCCTTGTTCGACTTGATGACGCCGGCCCAGAAGACATATCCACTGTCGGACAACCTGCCACTCTGGAACTTCGGCATCCTAGATGAGGTTTCGGTGCCAGGGTTCGAGGTTGATGCGCCACGGACCTGGGTGACTCGGGAGGATGAGCTTCCCCGCTATAACATCACCAACAATGGGCATCCTGCCAGGGAGACCAGGCACTTGGACGTCTATGTCCTGAACCCGAGGACGCGAACCATTGACGGGGGTGAGCCTACTGCGGAGAATTCTCCAGCCCTCTACTCGAGCACATATCGCCAGAGTGTCACTGACGACACCAAGGGCTGGCTGAAGGACTGGGACTTGCGGTCTGGGGGCAATTTCACCAGCGAGTGGGCCTGGGCGTTCTGGGTACGCCACACTTGCGATCACTTCGCAGAGGAGCTGCGGTACATCGGCCTGTTTGAGGCGGTGTGGACGTCGCAGTTCCACTTCTACCAGCAGTCCGAGCTCGGGCCGGAGTTGTTCACCCGCTGGTCTCCGGATACCAACACCTTCCATCTTCACCATGGGGAGGTCGGCATCGGTCTCTGGGACATCCACTGCATCGGAGGTATCCCGCTGGAGGGCTACCAATACGATGAGTTCCTGCCACCGAAGAACATCTAGGAGGACAGGTCACGGACTCCCATTCTGACCTGGCATCTGCTTGACCTGGCTACGCAGCGGCTCGGGATCAAGGACTTCCAGAAAGACATAGCCTACAAGGATTGGTTCGGCCAGTTCTTGGAGCATGACCCGGCGGTCAAGATGCCAGGCAGGGGGAAGCGGTGCCCGATCGCAGCTCAGAGGAGCCGGAACGGGTCGTACTGGCGGGTCCTGGAGACGGGCGACTACCGCTCATGGGGTTACCGCGTCATCGAGGCCCGGGACCCAAATGTCCGGTACACGGCGTTCCTGGCCGCCTTCCTGAGTGGGTGGCTCCTGCCAGTGCGGGACGCGAGAATGGGCGTTCGCCCGGCGACACTGGCGGTGGCGGGCGCTATGGCCGCCAACAAAAGATACAACCTCGGGGTCCCAGTGCTGGCGAGGCTGTATGCCATCCTGGGACGCATCTCACGAGGGGGGTCGCCACGAAGGATCTGTGGGCCCTTTCAGTTCTTCCACGGCTGGGTGGCTTCTCACCTCGGTGGGTACACGTTTCTGAACGCCATCATTCCTCCGGGCAACGGCCTGCGACCCTCCCTGCTGAACATTGCGGGGGTCGCTCCGATGACCCTAAGTGAGGAGGGCGTGCAGATCCGGATTGGCAATCATGCCAACTTCAACTTCAGTCCGTTCCCCACTCCCGTTGGCCAAATGATCGACAACGGGCAGGGTCCGCTGGAGCAGCATGAATACTTCCTGAACATGCGGGGCGGGGTGCTCGTGGCTCGGATCGACGGGAAGGTGATCTGCGAGCCTTACGTGCCAGCCCGGTTCGCCAGGCAGTTCGGGTGCCTTCAGCGGATGCCGAAGAGGGTATTCACTGCCGTCCGGGAGGAGACGAACCCTTGCGTCCTTCGCCAGATGTGGCTGATGTTTGCCGCTTTCGGCTCTGGCGACGTCATCACTCTCCCTCCTACCGGGGTTGACGCAGGCTTGGCAACCGAGTATGCCGAACACTGGGCCATCGCGTACCCCGAGGGGCTTCTACGGAAGCCAGTTCGGCGGCTCGAGGTTACCCGTGTGGAGACCGGGCGTCAAGGAAGGAGGCGAGGCGCCGCCACACGGGGGAGAACGGAGGCGCGCCAAGCAGCGGAGCCGGCGCGGGCAGGGACTTCGGCGGCGGGCACATCGCGAGCTGCCGCTACGACCTCGGCGCCCAGAGAGGGGGCACGCGTGGTGGTCGAAGAGCGGCCCGGGAAGCAGGTGAGACGTCTGCTCGAACCCTCCCACGATGCAGTCTTCCCGGCGCTGTGGTTGGCCTGGATGACCCTGCGGCAGTCACTGGGGACCGACGCCATCTGGCGAAAGATTCTCAGAGAAGGAATCCATCTGCCAGAGGTCGGGCGCCCCCACATTGCCGACAGTGTGGACTTCAACCGGCAGTATGTGTATCTGACGGCCATGGACGATTACGCGCGCCAACGTGGTCAGCGCGCGGAGCCATCCCTTCTGGTGAAGGTGATGCTCGGTCTAGAGCCCGCTCCAGAACAGATGCCGCCGGAAGAAGACGACAGTAGCAACGACTCCGAGGAAGAGGAGGAAATGGGGGAGGATGAAGGCTCCGAGGGAAGATCCCATCAGGGGAGTCCGCGGGAGAGCGGCGAGGTGGCCGGCTCTGACGACGTTGATGTCACTGAGCTCCTCGAGGTCCGCTTCTATCCCTACTCAATCTGCTTCATCCATTCTCTTATGCAGCTTCTAACCCACTTCTCCATCTTTCTCAGGAGCGCACGGATGTTGGTCAGGCGTCCTCAGCGGGAGTAGGAGGGGCGCCAGCAGGACAAGGCGGGGGCCAGGCACCCATTACTGATTTGACAAGCGCGGAAGGGCCCCCTGCTGCAACTGTTCCTGCGGCGGCCGGGATAGCGGAAGATGACGCTCTGACCTCCCGTAAGTCTCCTTACTTTACTGCTGGTGCCTGCCGTTGACGATCCGTGACTAACCATGGCATGCCCCGTGCAGTGATCTCAACATTGGAGGCTCGTCAGGTTGCCGAACCCGGGCCATCTACGAGTGGACCCGTGGTGGACATGCCGCCTGCTCCGGAACAGACTTCCCAAACCGAGCCGGCCCCACCAACTGCTGATCAGGGGGCTGCGGACGCCGGCGGTGCTGACATCGGAGAGAGGTCGGGGGCTGACGAGGGTGTCAGCGCCGCTGGGGAGAGAGAAGAAGTTCGCCCGGATGTCGGGGAACCTATCCCTTATGAGGACCTCCCAGGGGCGGACCCTGCAGCAGACCTGCTGGCTGCCTTCCCTGCCTACCGGCCTGCCGACCCCGAGGAGATGGACGACTCGGACGCGGAGGCGGTCGAGGAGAGCCGGATAACGCGCCGCAGGGGGTGGAAGTGCATCCAGTGTTTCCTCAAGCGAGACCCATCGGAGTGGCTGGGGCGCATGGGATCACTTCAAACTTGGCTGCGCTTCCTGTGTGCCGGGGGAGCTGATGCTCAACGCCTCCATCTGAAGGTCCTTGATTTCATGGCCGAAAAGATGCGCGAGAGCTGCCGGCGTGCCGACGTCACACAAAGTCGGGACATGTCGGAGAGCACGCGGGCGCTCCTCGCGGCGGAGCAGGAAGTCCGGCGTCTCGAAGGGCAGGCGGCAGAGAAGGAGGCCTTCGTCGCAACGTGTACCGAGCTTGTGGAGCGACTAGCAGCCCAGCTGGTTGACGCCCAGGTACAGCCGACGGAGGCGGGCCAACAGATGGTCACAATTCAGGTCGAGCGGGAGCGTGCACAGGCCAGAATCGGCGAACTGCGTGCTGCGACCGCCGACGAAGAGAGGGCACGCAGAGAGCGAGAAGCAGCTCTGGAGGCCACCAGCCAAAGGGTAGCGGCATTAGAAAGACTCATTCAGCACGCTAATCCCTAAGGGCTTTGTTTTGCCGTTCCCAAAACATTTGCTTCTGCTACTTTGATCCATTTGTATGAATCAATATATTTATCTGCATCTTTTGGATTAACATGCTCATCCACAATTCACTGTCTTGCGGGAGCGTTAACCAAGCATCAGGCATCCATAGTTGGGCCTGGATTGCTGGAGAAAAGAGGGAGGTCATTCCTAGGAAAGGAGACCTCAAGCCTAATCAATGTATCATCCCCCAAACTTGTTCCAACACACGAGCGGGACAATGCTAGGGGCGTTGGGATTTTATCCGAACACAGGGAAATGAGAAAGGGTGAATCACGTGTCCCGAATCCAGACATCCACAACGGTCGGCCTTCCAGGAAATGTCCAAGACGGTAGGCGGACAATGGATCGACCATAACAACTGCAATAGACGGACCGAAGGTCATCATTCATATCGCAGGAGGCGGACAACATGTCATCATGAATACCGCCTTGGGGTTCCTTCAGGCACAAGGGTGGAAATCCAGATCAACATGGCATGCGAAGCGTGGGGTGAAGTGACGATTGTTCGGACAGAATCCAACGCTCTCAAAATTGCGCCACCGTGGGGAAAGCGTATTAGGCGGATGCACTAATCTGGCCGTGAGTCACCTCAATTCTCAGACAGCACCTCTCTGACGAGGAAACCGTCGCTTCCCATCCTTGCGATGGGGCATCCCGAGCTGAATCGGGGAGAATATCACAACTGCACCACTCTACCCGAAGTCAGGCCAGACGGCCGGCAACGAGGAGGGGCGGGACTTAACGATCCCTGAGGCTGGACCCGAGTCGGAATGCCCGGGCGTTCCTACGTACTCCATCAGGCTGGAGATCAAGCCACACGTAGTTCTGAGAGTGCAGTTTAACGTCATGCAGGACGTAGAATCCCATTTGGGGGAGATCTTAGTTTAAGGTCTTAGAGCTCGGACCATAAGGGTAGATCTTAGTTTAAGGTCTTAGAGCTCGGACCATAAGGGCTAGATCTTAGTTTAAGGTCTTAGAGCTCGGACCATAAGGGTAGATCTTAGTTTAAGGTCTTAGAGCTCGGACCATAAGGGCTAGATCTTAGTTTAAGGTCTTAGAGCTCGGACCATAAGGGTAGATCTTAGTTTAAGGTCTTAGAGCTCGGACCATAAGGGCTAGATCTTAGTTTAAGGTCTTAGAGCTCGGACCATAAGGGGAGATCTTAGTTTAAGGTCTTAGAGCTCGGACCATAAGGAGAGATCTTAGTTTAAGGTCTTAGAGCTCGGACCATAAGGAGAGATCTTAGTTTATGGTCTTAGAGCTCGGACCATAAGGAGAGATCTTAGTTTAAGGTCTTAGAGCTCGGACCATAAGGACCTCAAAGCACGCCACATCGTGGTCATATCCCCTGGATATGTGAAGATGCACTGAGGGATAGTGTCAAGAGTGTCAAGGTTTCGCCTGGCCGGAATGGGAGGTGGAAAATGTGAATCATGCGGCCATTCATTCAAGGACTGGGGGCACCGGCGTAACGATATGGGAGTACTGCCGACCGTGGTGGAAAAGCAGCATCAATATCGCACTAACCGTTGGTGGAATTAGGCAGCAAACGAGCATCGACCGCTCAATCGCAGGATTCATATCGATTTGCTGCCCGAGGCCATTGGGGGTACCGGCCCGAGTCGGTGGGAGAGCACTGAGGCATTGTGTCCGAACCGTTCACGGGGGCTCCACCCAGGGCGTAGACGATGGGTCCGAATGAAAGGGAGCACGAAGCCTGAAAAGCGAAGGAAACCTGACCAAGCGGATCCTGACCCTCCTGGCAATAAACCAGAGTACTCTTGACACCGGTGGACCACTGCAAGGGGTCGGGGAACACGCCTTGAGGGTGACCTGAAGGCGGCGGATTCCCCAGAGAAGGGGGAATCTCTAAGAGGTGGGGGGCTGGACCCGAAGTTTCAAACATCCGGGCGTTCCTACGTATCCCATAAGGATGGGAATCAAGCCACACGTAGTTCTCGAAGCGCGGCGCAACACAATCGGGCACCAGCGCGGGGAAGAGTGCTGGTCTGACCCTCGCACACAGAAGGAGCGGCATTTGATATTTCTTGTTTGTCCTTAAAGATGAATGGTTTTTCTTTGTGCGGCGACATGCCTGTGATTGAGAAATCTCTGGCGTCGCCACAATAATCAAGCCACGGAAGGCATTGATGAATGGCGTGGTTATTAACCAGCGCCCAACATGAGTGCCCCCTGAGGGGAACATCACGATGCAGTGCCGTTTCTCGTCGGGCGGCCAAGACGATCACAGTTTACGGTCGTGTGGTAGGACCAGACAACACAGTTTAAGGTCGTGTGGTTCGGACCATGGAGGAATCCGCTTATCGCGGTACGGCGGACACGGCGGAGGTGGGAGCATACCCAGCCCCGCGGTCACGCATGATTCCAGGAGAAGAGTCTTGGGATAGGGGCCTGCGTATGTCCATCACCCGAGGGGCAGAGATGCTAGCCTCCAGATATACTGGGCCCAGAACGCGATTGTTCGGGCGACTCCTTCCTCCTTATGGGGACGAGGGTCCAGCAACGCATGGCCCTTAGGGAGGATATCCGCATATATCCTTGGTGCTCAGACCATGGGAGCCTCGAACGACATCATTACCTTGGTTGGTCTGCCTAACGTGTAGAGGTGTACTGAAGGTCAGTATGAAAAGAGTGTCAAGATTCCACTACAACGCACAAAGGCGGAGTGTGATGAGGACTGCGCAACCAATGTTCAGAGCCTGAAAGAGCTGACATGGCGATCAAGGATGTTGCTGACGCATTCGCAACACAACATCCGATTGCGTCAGCCTAAAACGGGGCAAGCAAACGAGCATCGACCGCTCAATCGCAGGATTCATATCGATTTGCGGCCCAAGACCCGCCGGTAAATCGACCCGGAGCGGTAGGAGAGCACTGAGGCATCGTACCCAAACCGCTAACGAGGATCCCTTTGAGTGAAGGCTCGAACAAGAGGAAGCGTGAGGCCTGACAAGCAACACAGGACTTGTCGGGATTGAATCTGACACTACGAGTCATAGACCGAAGTACCCAAAACATGTTAACAGATCTCTGGAAAGGGTCGGAGGACTCACCCTGAGAGCAACCAAAAGAGGGCAGATCCCCGTGATCAACCAGGAGACGGGGCTGGACCTGAAACATCAGCGTCCAGGCGGTCCTACGTATCCCATAAGGATGGGAATCAAGCCATACGTAGTTCTGGAGAGGCAGTTTAACGTCATGCATGACGATGAGGGGTGTGAGGTAGTCCCACACACGAGGGAGGCGTATGGCGCGGCCAGTAGACCGACGTGAATGAGGACATAATCCCCCGCTCACGCGATACGCCTCGCACAAAAAAGGAGGGGAACTGGGGCCAGAGGCCCAACGCGGGATAGAGATTCCCGGTAAATGGGGCTGGGCCTGAAACATGAATGTCCAGGCGGTCCTACGTATCCCATAAGGATGGGAATCAAGCCATACGTAGTTCTTTGAGAGGCAGTTTAACGTCATGCAGGACGATGAGGGAAAAATAAGGGGGGAGCAGAAGGCATCCCCAATCGTGGGGGGCGTACAGCGTGGCGAGAAAACCGACGTAAATGAGGACATAATCCCCCGCGCACGCGATACGCCACATACCCAGAGGCAACTGGACCAAGGGCCCGGGATGGGATGGAAATTCCCGAAGGATGGGGCTGGGCCTGAAACATGAATGTTCAGGCGGTCCTACGTATCCCATAAGGATGGGAATCAAGCCGCATGTAGTTCTTAAGGGGCAGTTTTACGTCATGCAGGACGAATGCTGAACAGTTTAACGTCTTGTAGCTTGGACGTAGTGCAGTTTAGCGTCATGCAGGACGAAGCACTTGGTAGTTTAACGTCTTGCAGCGCGGACGAATGCTGAACAGTTTAACGTCTTGTAGCCTGGACGAATGCAGTTTAACGTCGTGCAGGGCGTGGGCACACTCAGATAAAGTACTGCTTGAGGAACCTAGCGTTGGTTGGAGGAGTGACACGCTCACCATCCATAGTCGCTAGGGAGTAAGCGCCATTGGGATAGACATTGTGGACAACAAAAGGTCCCTCCCACTTGGGCTCCAACTTGGGCGGCTTCCTGCCGGGGATCATCGGCGCTCTTAGGGCTAGCACTAGATCACCCTGCAGGAAGGAGCGGAGGCGAACCTTCTTATTGAAAGCTCGAGCCATTCTGATTTGATGCCTCTCCAAGTTGTGCAAAGCGCGAAGTCTATTCTCATCCAGTGCTTCCAACTCGACTAGACGGGCTTCAGCAACTCTGTCCGGCGCTTGCTGGTCGTAGACCGCAGTGCGCAAGGACGGCAACTGGATCTCGATGGGCAGGACGGCCTCAGCTCCATACACTAGGGAATAAGGGGTCATCTGGGTGGAATTGCGAGTCGTCGTCCGATAAGCCCAGAGGGCGTTGGGGAGCTTGTCCGGCCAACTCTTCTTGTTCTGACCAACCATCTTTTGCAGAATGTTAGAGAGGGTTTTGTTGAACGCCTCGATCTGTCCATTCGTCTGCGCATGATAGCGAGATGTATGGTTCGAGCGAATGTTATACTTGGCGTACAACTTCTTCAACTCGGCTGCTCGGAAATTGGTTCCGTTATCCGTGAGGATAGCGTGAAGTACTCCAAATTGATAGATGATGTTGGAGGTCACGAAGTCAGCGATCGAACATGATTTGACCTCTCTGAGCGGAATCGCTTCTGCCCATTTGGAGAAGAAGTCCGTGGCGGTCAGAATGAACCGGCACTGGCGAGCTGTCGCCGGCGGGTAAGGTCCCACAACGTCCAGTCCCCAGACTGCAAAGGGCCAGGAATACCTTGTGGTATGGAGAGGCTCCGGCGGCCGATGCACAAAGTTTGCATGAACCTGGCACGCATGGCACCTCATGGCATACTCGATGCAGTCATGGATCATAGAGGGCCAGAAGTATCCCAACCTCCGAATCTGGTGGGACAGCTTCGGCCCAGTCTGGTGGGCGCCACATGAACCAGCATGAACCTCTTGCATGACTCGTGGGATCTCAACTCCCTGAAGGCAACGGAGGAGAACACCATCAAATCCGCGTTTGTAGAGGATCTTCTCTAGGCCGGGACTGCTCTGGAGGACGAACTGCGATGCGCGGCATCGAACTCGCTCGCGCTCGGCCCGATCCGATGGAAGAATGCCATGTTGGAGGTACTCAACCAAAGGCGTCCTCCAATCAGAGGCTGATCCGACTGTCATATCTGGGGTACTCGGGGCTCCGGGCATAGGGGCAACCGTGGTGAGGTTACTTACCAACGGGCCGCGATCTCCTTCTGGGATAACGGGAGCGATGAGCCTGCGGCGCGTCACGCGGACGATCAGGTTGTCCTGTTCAGGCTCCGCAAGTGACGCAGCGAGGCTGGCCAAAGCATCTGCTCGACCGTTCTGCGACCGGGGAACATGGACAATTTCCGGCCGAGAAGGGAACCGGGCCATCAGAAGGAGGGTGCACTCTAACAATGGCACAAGTTCCGGCTTCCTGACAACGTAGTCGCCATTGATCTGCTTAACGACCAGCTCGGAGTCCCCTTTCACGCACAGACGGGGGACGTCGATCTCGAGAGCCAACTCGAGGCCGGTGATGAGGGCATGGTATTCCGCCTCATTGTTGGTACAGCCCTCTGACAACAGGAAAGAGTATGGCAGCACGGCTCGCTCCGGGGTAATGAAGACGATGCCCAAGCCCACTCTGTTGAGCTTAGGATTATCGAGTCTTCTACCGGTGGGGCTCCGGGATGCACCGTCAAAGTGCATCTGCCAGCATGGATCGGCTCGATCAACCGAGAGAATGGCCTCATCAGGAAAGCCTAGATCCAGCGGCTGATCCGCGGAGGTCGGATGAGCTGCCAGAAAGTCTGCCAATGCTTGCCCATTGATGGCCTTCTGAGACACATACCTGATGTCGAACTGCTGGAGAATCACAGCCCACCGCGCTAGGCGGCCAGTCAACATAGGCCGGCTCAGGATATATTTCAACGGGTCTACCCGAGAAACCAACTGTACCTCATGGTGCTGCAAGTAGTGCCGTAATTTCTATACGGCAAATACGAGCGCCAGGCAGCTCTTCTCGATGGGGGAATACCTAACTTCCGCATCGAGGAGCATGCGACTGAGGTAATAGAGGCTATTCTCTGTTCCCTCGTTGTTCTTCTGGGCGAGAAGGGCACCCAGGGACCGTTCCAGGGCGGTCACATAGAGGACCAGCGATTTCCGGATACAGGCGGCATCAGAACCGGAGGTTGAAGCAGGTACTGCTTGATTTCCTCGAAAGCGGTCTGACACTCTTTATCCCATACATAGGTGGCACCTTTCTTCATGAGCCGAGAAAAGGGCTTACACTTGCCGGCCAGATTCGCGATGAATCGGCGTATATAGGCTAAGTGGCCTTGGAACCCTTGTAGTTCCCGGATGTTACCTGGGGGAGGCATCTGGCTAATCGCCCTGATTTTCTCTGGGTCGATCTCAATACCCCGGTATCTTACCACAAATCCAAGGAACTTTTCGGAGGTGACCCCAAAGGCACACTTCAACGGGTTCATCTTCAGGCAGCGAGACCGGAGGAAGCTGAACACTTTCTCAAGATCTTTGAGATGGTCCTGACGCTGGCGCGATTTGACCACCAAGTCGTCGACGTAGAATTCCACCAGTGTGCCGAGGATTGGCTTGAATATGCGGTGCATCGCCCGTTGATAGGTGGCACCTGCATTCTTCAGGCCGAAGGTCATGACCCGGTAGCAAAAGGTACCTTGGGGGGCCCTGAAGGCAGTGAACTCCTCATCCTCAGGGGCCATCCGAATTTGGTTGTATCCGGAGTATCCATCCATGAAGGAGAGGGCTTGGAACCCTGACGTGGCATCAATCAACAGCTCTGTCACTGGAAGGGGAAAATCATCCTTCGGACAGTGGCGGTTGAGATCACGGAAGTCGATGCAGACTCTAATCTGCCCGTTCTTCTTCCTGACCGGCACAATGTTGGCCTGCCATTTGGGGTACTGAACATCCCTCACGAAGTTGGCTTTGATAAGCTTGTCAACTTCGGCCTCAACCATGGCACCGTGGGATGGGTGCATCTTCCTGGGAGGCTGCTTGAACCCGCGATGGTTCGCCGGGAGACCAAGGCGGTGGACGACTACCTGAGGATCTAGCCCCGACATCTCGTCATAGCCCCAAGCGAACACATCACGGTGCTTCCTGAGAAAGTCCACGTACTGCTGCCGCTCCTCAGAGGGCATGGCGGCACTGACCAATGTGGGTCTTGGATCGGCCTCGGTTCCAAGGTTCACCTGTATTAACTCATCGACCGTGGCGGGGACGCCCTCCTCAAAGGCTGGGGGTGCATCTTCCACGTCCTCTCCACTCGGGGAGGGATCATCCACGGGAGAGACTGCATTGGCAACTGCATTGGGGCTACCAGATCCAGCTGGGCCACTGGTGCTGGCGCGGGCGGTCGCGGTCATCTCATTAGGAGACTCGCGGGCCGTCGAGACCATGGCCACGTCCAACCGTTGAATCGGGAGGATGTAAGCATCATCCAGACTTGCCCAGGGATCACTTGCAACAGCGACAGGCTCAACCTCACCTGCCAGGATCTGCTTATCCTTGCTCTTGTAATAGTCCGCGTCCAGATAGCGGGCTTCACACGAGGCAAAAGGAGAGGCATCTCCTTGAAGCACGCCTACTCGACCATTAAGGGAGTATTTGAGGCATTGGTGGTATGACGAGGGAACCGCCGCGTGAAGGTGGAGCCATGGCCTGCCCATCAATGCGTTGTACGCAGTGTCCTGAGAGACTACCATGAATTCGGTGTTGGCAACCAAGTCACCGAACTGGGTCTTCAAACGTATCTTGCTGACCGGGGTTTGCTCGGTGCGATCGTACCCCTGGATCCTGAGGTCGGAGGGAATCAAGTCATCCTCAGACAACCCCAATCTCCGGAGCGTCCGAGTTGGAATCAGGTTAATCCCGGACCCCGTGTCTACAAGACATCGCCGGACTTCAAGGCCATTGAACTGGCCAGGGACATACAGCGGACGAATATGTCCCTGTATAGGAGGGTCTTCATCCTTACCAGAGAACGAGATAACTGCCTGACATTCGGCGTCCTCGATCGTTCCGGCGTGAAAGGCCTCTGCAGCCGCAACCTCTGTCTCAAACTGGAGGGGGCTTTTCAGGGCTTCAGCGAGTGCCTCACGCATCTCAGATGACATGCGCAGAGCCTCAAGGATGGAGAGCCTTGCTGGGATGTCGGCCAAGTGCTTCAGGACATCATACTTTTTGGCCAAGCGTGAGCCCCTGGTTGCAGGAGGTTGCTCTGCGGTTGGAAGCATGACGGGCCTTGCCGGTTGGATCGGCGGCCGACTGGTACTTGGCGCATCTCGCTGTTCACTGGCTGCAGTCCGGGAAATGGTCACCGTACTGGGGTCAGGAGGCCGGGATGGACCCGTGGCAGGGCGGAGCTGGTCGTGACGCGGCTGAGGCGGTTCTGCCTGGTCCCACACCACAAACAGTGGCGGAGGCGAATCCGTCATCCCCGAATGGGGGGGGGGGGGGGGGGCGGCGCACGTTGTGCTCGGTTTTGAGCCTGCTGCCTAGTCTCGGTGGCGTGCACGGCCTGGCTGGAGGTACCCACGGCTGTGCCCCGGCGACTCCTGCTGCTGCGGTTCTTCCGACGGTGGCGACCACCGGGGACACTAGGGAGGTCCACCTGGTGTTCTTCAATGTCGGGAACCGAAAAGGGATTTACCAGCTCGACGGTGTTAACCGAAGCGTACCCAATACCCGCCATCTGTGGTGGGGGGGGGGAACCCAGGCCATCGACGTCGTGAGACGGAGTTCCCGATTTCCCTTCCCCAGCCCCTGGCGGGTAAGACTGAATGCTTGGCCGGGCAACATGCCGGCCTTCCAACACCTCTGAAAGCCATCGGTCCTCGTATCGAGGAGAAGAGATTCACGTCGGGTTCACCATTTTTCTGTTTCGGTGCGGATGTGCGTCGGGTTACGCTGTTCCGCCAGGACGCGTTCGCGCGTGCACCCGTCAACCCGAGGGGATGGGCGCGCGGCTTGTGGTCCCGCAGTCCCGCTTTCCAAAGGCGGGCGGCATCCGTCCCTTATTCAGGGGCGTCTGCTCCTTGATCGAAACTGGGATGATGGGATGTCGGCTCCTCCTTCCTTGGACGTCTCCTCGGAACTTGTCTCCTAATCCGAGTCTCCCTCATAGATTTAAGATATGCTCGTGAATCTCGTTCCCGGCGCCATATCTTCATGGACACCGGTTAATTACGCTGCTTCCGCCCGGACACTCCAAGGAGTCTGGTCGGGGCAGCAACCTGCGGTGAGAAGGCCGGGTGGCTCTGGGTGCTGGGGGGATGTCGTAACACTGCGGCTCTGCACGTCTGTCTTCCGTCCCTAATAGGGCTTCTCGAAGGCATGATGGCCTGAGGCATCCCGTACTGGGTGCGGGGAACTGTGTCACCTGAGGTTTTCCTCAGCTTCCCATGTTTAACACGGGGTATGCCGCGAGTTTAACGTCCAGCGGGGACGGCATCGGACCGATCAACACGAAAAGTGGATCAGATGACAGAACCCCTTGCGGGGAACCTCCGACGCTGGGGCCAGCACATGGGCGGCTTCCCAAGTAACGTGGAGTGGAGTGAAGTGGCATGACCCCACCGGGATGTGGCGGCCCGGGTAAGGATCAGGATGGATGATGGAGTGAAGAGCTTGGACCCCGTAGGGGCTTCCTACGTACCGCGCGTTAGCACGGATCAAAGTCAACGTAGTTCGGGTATACAGTTTAACGTTGTGTTGGACGTCGGCAAGCCGAATCACGAAGAGGTCGAGGCCGCCGGGCGGAGGATTGAACCGAACCACCTCGCACAGAGGGGGATGGAACGGCCGGGTGGATCACAGTTTCACGTCATGCTGGACGATGGGAGGAGAAATGGAAAAAGGGGCTGTGGGGAGGCACAGTGGAGATACACACGGGCAGTCTCCCACAGGGGCGGATTCATAGGTGAATCGACGCAAGCGTGAACCCTTGAGGGGTCCACTGATGGACGAACCGACGTGAATACGACCGGGACGACCAGGTGGTGGGCTTGAACCTCAGGGAGGCTTCCTACGTACCCTGTTTAGAAGACAGGGATCAAAGTCCACGTAGTTCATTCTGTCAGGACTTACGCACTTGAGGCAGCCCAGATGCGGCAAAACTCAGTTGGAAGGGACTTGGACCGAAAGCAGAAGACACCTCGATCCCAGTCACACCCTCTACTGGCTTCGGCAGTGGGGAGGCGCAATGGAGATACACATGTGTAGCCTCCCACGAGAAACTAGGGGTTTGTAATACCCTGCCCCCGTAGGGAAAAGCCACTCCCATTAAATCGTCCCAAAAGCGGGACAATCCCGACATCCCTGCAGAGACGAGCGAGTGGGGGCCACATCCAAACCGGGGGAGACCCTGCGTGCAGAGCACGGGATCGGATGATGCGGACGGTTTGGCGTCTTGCCAGAAGAAGTACAGTTTAACGTCGTGTGTTTAGGACGAAGCGGACGGTTTAACGTCTTGCCGGACGAAGCACAGTTTAACGTCGTGTGTTGAGGACGAAACACTTGGCAGTTTAACGTCTTGCAGCGCGGACGATGGGGGCTAGGCAGTTTAGCGTCGTGTAGCTTGGACGGATGTGCAGTTTAACGTCATGCTGGACGTATGGGCAGTTTAACGTCATGCGGGACGAATGCGCAGTTTAACGTCATGCTGGACATATATGCAGTTTAACGTCATGCTGGACATATATGCAGTTTAACGTCATGCTGGACATTGTGCAGTTTAACATCATGCAGGACGAATATGCAGTTTAACGTCATGCTGGACGAATGATTGCCGCCGATGGGTCCGTGTCACTTCGCACGAGCCTGGAAGGCTACACGGGAAGACATCGCACGGTTCGGGCACCCAGGATGAGGATCATCGGGCGCCACGCATGTGGGTACCCTCAAGGGGTCAAGGGAGGCGACCCTGGCGGATTGCGCGCAAAAGAGGAGCTTTGCGCGCAAAACCGCGGGTCGGCGCGCAAAATGGCGGGCTGGCGCGCAATTGGGCCAGCACTTCGCGCACGGAAGATTGGGATTGCGCGCACCGGGCTTCGAGTAGCGCGCGGGGGCAACAGCTCATTCTCTAACGAATGGCCACTTTGAAAATGGGGGGTGCGCGCAATCGGGCTGGATTGCGCGCACCCGGGGGGCAATTGCGCGCAAGAGGCTTCTTTTGTGCGCAAAGACCTTCGGGTTGAAATTTATTCAAAGGAAAGGAGCCAAGGGGATTGCGTGCAAAGGCGGACCCCAAGGCTCTATTGCGCGAAAGAAAGGAGGTTACCTGAAGATCGGCATTGCGCGCGGAAGGGGTTGGATTGCGCGAACGAGCGACGCTTCGGATTCCGGCAACCTTCAAAACGTCGGGGGTCGCCTTATATTTATAGGCAACCCCGGGCGCGGAATTCGGTCTCGGGCGCGGAATTCCCTTCACGGGCGCGGAATCAGGACCCAGCGCGCAAGGGCGCCGCGCGGGCCACGGGCGCGCAAAATAGCGCGCCGGCCCAGCGCATTACGCGCATCCCGGGAGGATTGCGCGCCGCGGCTCAACTTTGCGCGCGGGCCTCAGAAATTTCGCGCAAGTCCTCCGGGCCCTCCGGAACGTGCCTCTGACTCCAAATCTCACTTCGCTTTCCGCATCCGGAGCTTCGTTTGGGAACAACAGACTTTTCCGGCGTCTACACCCTTCCAGAGTCATGGCCGCACTGATTAAAGTGGGGCGTGGATCTTCTTTTGTACCCAGATTTATTTCTCTGAGTTCATCTATAGTGGTAGAGATACCCTCTTCAAATTCTGGAGGAGCATATCTGAGATATTCCTCTTCTTCTTCATCATGTGTTATTTCTTCCGTTTCTACTTGCATAGTAGATGAAAAAGCAAAATTTTCATGATCATAATAGATGTCAAAATTTGCATATATTTATGAATAAGATTCCATTTCCGACCCGATTGATGATGAAGGTTCTTCATCAGGTAATAAAGAGGAGATGATGGATTGAGAATCCACATTATTGTTCACCTCTGATGTTTCTATATCTTCTTCTAGCCTAATTGGTGAAGTATAGACTTGTTGGTTTTCAGCAGATGAAATGAAGACGTCACCATTGATGCTTTCATCACTGATTGGTGGGTTACCAGTTTCTCCCATGTTTTTTGGATCGATTTCCATAACTGACATTATGGATCTTTCCATAAGAGTATTTTGATTTGGGTCTATCTTGTAAATTTGATGGATATGAAACACAAAATCATTACTCACATGTGTAAATGGATTTACCGGAATTTTCTCCAAACCATAAGGAGCGTTAACTTTGGTAATCTCCTTTGTTGTGGATTTCTTCCTTCCATTCATGTGATAGAATTCCACCTCAATGTTTTGAGACTCACATGTCTTGAACGTGGCCTTATCACCATACAATTTCCCAACTTGACCATCGAAAAAATATTTGAGACATTGATGGTATGATGAAGGGATAGCCGCATGTTGATGTAGCAAGGGTCTTCCAAGCAAGATGTTCAAAGCTGAGTCTTGATCAACAAACCTGAAATCTGAATTAGATACAAGATCTCAAAACCGAGTTCTGAGTGTAACTTCTACCAGTGGGTCTTGTTCATTTTTATCATATCCTTGTAACATCATGGTTGAAGGGGATAAATCAGATTTCGTGATGCCCAATCGATGAAGTGTACGAATGGGCATGAGGTTGACTCCTGAACCATTATCAATGAAAGGTATTCGAACTTCTACGCCATTGACCTTTCCAGATAAGTACAAAGGTCTAATATTCCCATGCACAAAATCATCTTCATCATAATCAGTAAAAGATATTATTGGCATTCTGAAGGATTATTCTCTATTTTATAGACTTCAACTGCAACAATTTCAGTTTCAAACTCTTGAGGACACAACAAAGCCTTGATTAGTGCTTCTCGAAAATCTTTTGACAGATTCAGAGAATTTTGAATTGATAACTTGGATAGTACATGGGCCAAGTGTTTCAATACATCATACTTTTGATCCAGAGGTCTAAATTTTCCAACAAGAATATGTGGTTTAGCATGTACCTTGGAAGCATATTATTTGGAAGTTGATGCATCTTGTATTGGGATAGGAGTTGGCAATATTCCTGGTTTTGGAATATTAGACCGATTAGATCCATTTACTTGCTGAGAGGAAGAAGATGGAAGCTTCAACCGGTCTTCCAAAATTACTATGCCAGGATTGAATTTGGTATCGGTAGAAGAACTTACTTGTTCTTGCTGAGCTCACTGAAGGGCTCTACCATGAGTTTCTACTGCGTACACTGTTCTAGTAGTGGTAGAATTGGAATAGTGGATTCTGAAAGACCCATGTCTTCCCCTGTATCATGAGACTCTGGAACTTACTCTGATTCCCTTATTTGATACAGGGAATTCTGGCTCATCAAAATCGAAACTACGACTACCATACAGATCCATTAATTGACTCATATTAACAGAACCGAATATTAACTCTTCGTCTGATGAAGGCTCTGCCTAATTAGCCTGTTTGGGCTATATCGTTTGGTTGGCTGGTGCCCGTGGCTTTGAAGTAGATGACATGTAGTCTACCAGAGTCAATGAAAACATAGGCTTTGAAACATACTCATCTTCTTATGATTCTGTTTCTTTCTTTGAATCATGCCATTTCTTTGAGGACTTTCCCTCTGACGAAGAGGGTTTTGCCGCAATATTCATGGAATAAGACACAATAAGTTTCTTTAATTGTGTTCTCAAAATAGCATGAGTTCAGTTGATTGTCTTTCTAACCATCCAATCATCATACTTCTATGCATTTTTTCATTTGACTTCTTGCCATTCGTCTTCTTCCTCTGGAACTGTAGCAGTAACACATGCTACTTGAGCTATAGAACATTTTAGTTTGACTTGTCTCGAGTCAACAATCTTTTGCATGGGGTCTTTGAAGACAAACCACTCCTGGATGGGATGCCCCAACATTTGATGAAATGGTCAATAATTGGGACGGTCTTCATCTCCTTTCTTTTTTGGCCTCTTGGGCATTGGAAATTGAACCAAATTATTTTCTAGAGCCTAAATGAAGTAACCAGGAACTTGTTCTTTTTCGAAAGTGTATGTTTTGATCTTAAAATCCTAAAATTGTTTTTGTCTTTGATCTATTCGATCATCTGGACAAAAAGGCCTTTGTTGATGACGCTCAGGAGGTGGAACCCTTCGAGAAGATCAAGGTTTTGATGAAGAAACAGGTACATGTTCTTGTTTAAGCAGAACTGTAGTAGTTTCTGCTTTACCCATTCTCCTTCCTGGAGCTGATGGAATTACATTAGATTTAGCCTTAGCCTGTATAAGGGTATCTTCAATCTGCTAAGTGATTGATGTAAGGTATCGAAACCCTCCTGTGTATTTCACTGGGATCAACGGCGTGCGTAATTTGTCATGCAGATTGGCCACATAGATTGGAAACAGTTCCTCTTGAGGGATTTCTAGGCTCAGGGAATATGTTAACCCCTTCCAACGAGAAATAAAATCAGAGACTCTTTCATTTTCCCTTTACTTACAGTTTTTATGATCAAAAACTGTTGTCTTTGGAAAAGTTGAGTTTAATCGAAGAATAAATTGTTGACGGAGATCTTCCCATCCGGTAATTGACCATGATTTCAAGTTTTTATACCAGACAAAAGCTGGTCTTTGCAAGGTTCGCACGAAGAATCTGAGTTTCACACATTCTTGCTGCTCAAGAGTTCCCATCATAGGATCGAAACAAGACACATAATGCATCAAATGTGGTTCAGGATCACCTGATCCATTGAAAATAGGGAATACAGGGTTCCCAAAATTTGATGGGGGAGAGATTGAATCTACCCATTCAGGGTGAACATTATTTTTTGGTTTAACCTGCGCACATTTCCAATCCATAGTTTCTAACCGAGCTGTTAATGAATCAATGGTAGTTATTAACTTTTGAGAAATATCTGGTTGAACTTGGACTTGTGTATGTTCAATGACTGGAGCTTGGATAGATGTGGTGGGTGGTACTACAACTGATGGTAGCACTGCCAACTTTTGTTACACTTGACCCGTAGGATTAGATCTGTGATGGTGTACTGATAAAGGAGTGTATTCTTGATCCATATCAGTAGCTGCAACAAAATACCTTGGCTGACTGACTCCAGAACTCTTAGGAGGAAGACTACCCTAAAGTAATTATGCGTTCATCCTCCTTAATTCCTTCATTTCGTTCTCCTATTTTGAAAAACATTGCTCTAGTGAGAGTGATTGTCCTTTTCCAGAGGAATGATATGTAACGTGATTCTCTCCCCTCCCTTTGATGGATCATTTTCGGATAGGGGGAAGTGGGTTACATGAAGGATTACCTAGGTTTCGAGTAACCCTTTGATTTCTTGTACACACACCTTCTTCATTTGTGTCGGTACGTACATCTTCTTGAGAAGAAACATCTTCATCTGAGTCCCCTGAGTGAGCCTCGTATGGTGGATCAATAACAACTACATTGATGACATTGATTGATGCATAACGCATCACATCCCTTCTATCAATATTTTTGTGATATTGTCTCCTTCCATTTCTTTTATGATACATTTCCTTTTGTTGATTCGATCCATCAATAACCTCTTGATGAACCATAATTTTGAGATAATCTCCTAATAATTTGGCTCTTCATTCCTCTTGTGGATTCTTCCCCAATCGAGAAAAGGCCGACTTTCTCTAAGGAGGGGTTTGATGATTTCAAAAATTCCCTAGTCCGGTGGACTAGGGCTGTTCCTGTTGTCTTTGCTCAACTCCTCGAATCCTATTTGTTGATTCCGAGGGTTAGTTTAAAAGAGTCCACAGTCTGGTGAGCTAGGGTGGCTCTTGACATGCTATGTCTGAGACGTTCCTAAAATCTCTCCTGATCTTGCGGACCATGGTCCAGAAATTATCTGGATGCATTATCCTATATTCACTTTTATCAGCTGGTTCGAAAGACCATTTGGTGATTTCTGACACTTCTGTCAGTTGGTGATGTGATTGCTCCAAACAAGAGGCGTGTTCAATATTCTTATTTGCTTGATGCAGGAGTAATTCAACAACTTGTTCTCTGTATTCTTTATTTTGAGAGGAACTAGTTGAATCCTGTTCTTTGGAAATCTTTTGATTACAAACAAATCCCATTGACTGTGGCCAACCATGGGCAATAACATTAAATGAGACCATTTTCGGCGGTATTTGCTGACTGGAGAGAACCGTGAAATGCAGTGCTCCATGGACACCCCATCCTATGACATGAATACCAAATGGGGCATTGGCCATTAACTGGTGAAAAATTCTTAGTGCGCCAAGGCATGAATGCTGAAGGGCTCTCTATTTCTTTTTAGACTTCGGATATCGAGAGACTGATATAGATTCCAATTCAATTTGGCATTGTAACCCTTCTATTATCTTTACATGATTTTCATATTCATCATAAGATAATACTTTTTTTTAAACTGACAAAGAGTTTTCCATATGTTGAGATGAATATCATGAATTCCATCTTCCATCAACATCTTTGGAATGTGATACCGAGAGTCAGCCAGAGGCCAAAACATGACTGGTACTTCACCTTTTCCCAGTTTTTTCTCATGTTTAGCATTTCCTCATTATCATTCAATGAAGATTCTTTTACCTATTTTGACCAGATCTAGTGCTTCCTTGTTGCTTAATTGGATTCAACATGATTGGTAGAGAAATCACTGATCAAATTAGAAGATGCATGACTTAGGAGTGGTTTGGAGAATGACCTACACCCTGGGCTATATTTTGATGGAGAAAGTATTTGACCTTTTAGAAATGAAGTATCATACATGACTAGTTTGACATTTTCAAGTGCCTCAAGATAAGAGGGCTTTCTCGGCACTACACTATCCACTAGAGCATTTTTCGGGCAATGCGCATCACTATTATGGATAGGAATTTTGCAGAGAAATTCATCATCATGGGGAGGACCACCATAATGGGTTACAGTAAAAGATGAGATCTCTTGCTCCTTGGTCTTCTGACCACACAGAGGGTTTCTGTGGCTCTCATCTGAAGATGAAACTTTGAGATCGACCGAATTGTCATGAAGCAAGCCTTCATGAGGAAGTGTCTGTTGATGACCTTCGGAATTAATGTTCCCACTATTGGGAAATGAGGGAGTATAATCTTGAATTCCAAAACATAACTACCTGAGGGATTTAAGAACTCCAACATCAAGCAAGGCCTTTTTACATATTGGCTCTTGATCTCCTGACTGTGCTAGGTGGGTCTTTTTCTTAGACGCCTTCTTACTCACCTTGGGAACAACTTGTTGACGAAAGTGGATTCTCTGAGAAAGTGTATGTGACTGGTCAGGAAAAATATGTCCAGGTTAGGCTGACGATCTCCACTCAAATCAGGTGTATGTGCCTGACATGGTTGTCCGTTTGATATGGGTGATTATGCCCCACAACCCTCTTGGACTGGAACAGATGTGTGTGTCTGTTCCGGAGTGAAATGTTGATGTGTCACTCCGCTGGTAGGGATATATTTATGTGTCATTCCCTGAGATTCCACTAAAGTTGTTATAATATCCTACCAGGAATCCAGGATATGAGTAGGAATTTTCTTCTTCTCTTTCAAAATTGATAGAATATGCTTTGTGACATCAGCTGCTGAAATGGGGATATACATCCATTCCGTTCTTGGATTTGGTGTGTGTTCCTACTCTTGTCCTCATTATTCTATTGGTGAATCCTGACAGTACTCATGTGTTAGGGGAGAGAGTTGAGTATGCCTCTAGTTTGTTGCCAGAGCATTCCGAATGACTTCTCCGAATACTACCAAGCGAGACTATTGGTAGGCTTGATCAATACTAGCAGGTGTATGTGCCTGCTGAGTGCACTTCACCGAACGTGGTTTATGAGATCCATCATATGTTGTCAGAAAAGCCAACTGACTAACTGATGACGTATAAATAGTTGTATGTTCATGAATATAGTACTCCACCAGAATTGACTGGCAGGATTGACGTGATGCTTCCAGACGAGTCTGCTGGACAGCGGAATTAAAACGGGTAGGTGTGTGTGCCTTCTTATTGCTTGACACCATGTTAGGTTGGTGTAATTTTATAGAGATGGAAGAGATGAGAACCTGCTCACTATTGACCGGAATCCGCCTCTGGAGGTTCGTATTGCCTACTCGGGTTTGAGGAACCTGAGCCGAACGCCTGGAGTCGGTACCCTCATCATGTTGAGAGCGCACAGCCGCATGATTCTGGTGACGATTGTTGGTAGGAGCCCTCAGGAAGGACAACAACATCTTTTAATTAATGCCTTGAGGGACCTTCTCATTCCCCTCCCCAAAATATGGGAGTGAATGGTGATTTTATTCTGGGTATAACGTCCTGAAACGGTTAGAGATGGCGGTTAGCACCGCCTGCTTCTTGATCAATGGTCGTCGTTGTGCGGACGACCGGTGTGAGTTGTTCACTTGGAAGTCTTGTCGGGAAGCCTCCAGAGTTGGGATGATACCATATTGATAGTACTCCTTAACCAAAACATTTGATACCTAGCGTTGAAGACGTTGAGTAGGTGATGTCATCCTCAGGGCGGATGATAATCCAGCAGGAGTAGCAGTAGTGGCATTTGAAGCAGCAGTATTCACAGGAGTGAACTTCAGAGCATCCATTCTAGAAATGCAGAAGATCATGGAAAAGAGTTCCTATTTGATTTAGCAGATGTAATAAAGATAAATTCAGCCACTACATCTTTTGGATGAGCACATATGTCAATTATTGTTTTTAGCCCTCTCATTGAGTTTTAAATAGGGGCCTAACAAATAGGTAAAATGTCTTTTTAACTCGGTTATGGATTCACGTTGGGTTCACCATTTTTTTGCCTCAGAATTTGGGTATGACCTCCTTGATTGAAGGTTCAAACAATCCAATCAGTTTCAAACGGGTTTGTTCGTATAACTGGAAACATCCAATGATTCCACATCCATTTGGACCTACTTTCCAAGGTAGGCGCTCATTAGTTTGTGGACTGATGAGGCTTAGGAATTTTCATTGGTCGATATGATGGGAGATCAGACTCATCACACCTTTTTGAGGGAATTATTGTCTACTCCATTACTCTATTTATATATTTATGTTATGTTCGTGAATCCTTATTACATTACCAAGTATAAAATGAGATTTCCTTCAGATCTGACGATCAATGATTAAATATGTAGGAAATATAGAGAATCTTTCATATTTATTCAAGTTTCTTCATCGATAGAGAACCATCTATATTTATTAGAGATTCTTGGTCAATGGTATCCTTCAACACATTTATATAGAAGTCTCTTGGTCATTAAGATGACCATGATGGTTTTAAAGCCACTTAGTGGGGAACTTAAAGTTTATTGTCATTCAGAAGGACATGGATTATTTCAGAGTTGGGATCGAACCCACAGATGGGCTACCTATGTATCCTTTTTTAAAAAAGGAATCAGAACCCATGTAGTTTGAGTAAGGGAGTATGATTTTTATGATTTATGGCTCAATGAAGGATGTCATAATTACTTTTACACTCTAAGCTCATGTGATTCATGATCAGTGTGAGAAACAAGAGGTATTGGTAAAAATCAGACAATTGTGCCATTAATGATGAAATCCTAAGAAATAATGTGGGACTTATGTATGTATGACTACCCAGATAAATGAAGATTAGGATTAACATTAGGGATGAAATCCATGAACAAGGTCCATAAATGTATATGTGATTCATAGATATTTGAATACTCTAACTTGGGGATTACTCCTGAAAAGGAGGCCCAAATTAGGAGAGGACTTATGATTGGGTTTTTACTCATGAGAAGGAATCCTAGATCAACGGTAAATTAGGACGGGTTAAGAGGAATTAAGACTGGGTATTACCCCTAAAAAGGTGCCCTAGGTTAAGAGACTTGAAAAATTAAGGGACTTGGGACTTACTCTTGAAGAGGATACCCATATTTATGACTGGGGATTATTCCTAAAAAGGAGGCCCAGGTTTATCACTGGGGATTATTCCTAAAAATGAGACCAAGGTTAATGATTATGGTTGGGGATTACTCTTGAGGAGGATGCCAAAATTAGGGGACTGGGGCTTACTCCTGAGGAGGATGCCCAAATCAGGGGACTGGGGCTTACTCCTAAGGAGGATGCCCATATTTGGAAATTATGACTAGGTCTTGCACCTTAAAATGAGGCCCAGGTTAAAAGAATTATGGTTGGGGCTTACTCCTGAGGAGGATGCCCAAATTAATGAGGACTTGGGGCTTACTCCTAAGGAGGATGCCCATATTGGAAATTATGACTGGGGCTTACTCCTGAAAAGGAGGCCTAGAGTTAAAAGAGTTCTCTCATCTTAAATGATGAGGTTGAATGAATGAAATCATAATCTTTAGTGACATAAAGAAGTGTAAATCACTAGGTTTTGATAGATATTCCACAGAATTCCTTTCCGATAAGGAATTCAAATCAAGAAATCATGCCATAAATGACTTTGAAGAGTGTATTGAAGACTGAATCTTGAATAGGAGAGTTGGAATGGCTTAGGAGGAATTAAATGGGCAAGAAGGGCACCCAAAAAGGTAGGGGTGCACAAGTCTTGACTGGCGTGTAGGTACTACGTGGGTGAACAAGTCCTGGTTGAGTAGGTATACCAGCAAGACACATGGGTACTTGCACGACGGTTAAACAACAGGGTAATACTTGAGAGACTCTTGGTTAAAGCCTTTAGAATCCTCTTGAGGTTCTTCCAAAAGAGTGGTGCACAAGTTCTATTGAAGGAGTTAAGCGGCGCACAAGTGTGGCCATTTCCCTTAAGGGCTGGCCACTCAGGCACGCAAGTGTTGATGAGTTTCCACACTTAGGCCTTCCTCACCCTCTTTAGCTATTCCGTTCTAGGTACGAAATTACCTTAGAAGTGTTCCCGAAGCTTTGAGAAGAGACTAGGGGCATGGAGCTCAAATTTTGGTTTCTGGAAAAAATCCTCTTTAAATGGGAGGCCCACGGGGCCTATTTATAGGCTGGAGAAGACCCTGAGCGGTTATCTTTTAGGGCACGCAAGTCACTTGCGCTACCATTAGGCGCCGTGCAAGTGGACTTGAGTGACACTGATGGAACTTTCGTGGCCTATGGGCAATGTTCTCATTGTTCATCCCTTTGTATATTTTTTATCTTTCTTCAAAGGATGAATTACTTTGGACTTAAGGTATTTCCCTTTCCATTCTTTTAGACAATTTGACGAAAAAGAGTGTCAACATAGTCACACATTGTAACGACAAGAATCTGGAGACCCTAAACTGGTGCCTTGTGGCCAGTTCACCACATGACCTCAAGTGCATTTCCCAAAATTCCAGAGGCTTTTGACTAGTAGCGATGGACATGGTAAGTTATTGGGGAAACTATGCCCTCATTTGTTAAGGTATACAAGGTACAGGAAATAACAGCCAATAGCGGAAGGAGTAAAAAACATAAAAAAACAAAAAATAAATAGCGGGAGAAATGTATAATATAATAATGATGCAGAAAGGTACATGTATCTAAGGAAAGTATCATGCAAAAGAATATTATAAAATACAATAGAGAACAAAAAACTAAAAGTAAACAGTAACTCCAGTAGCATCGCAAGCATAAGATCAGTTCTATGCTCTCCAGCTCCAACCAGAAATCATGTACCTGAAGTAGAAGGGCCACAATCCGTATCCACACCTGTAACCATATAACCTATTTGGGCCAAAAAGAAGGACCCAAATAGGGTGTGAGACTAATCCCAGTAGGCAGTCACCATAAGATATGTTCCCCGCAGTCAGTGAGCAATATAACAAAAGTAAATGAAATATATGCAGCAGAGAACAAGAGTACACTAAAGTAAACAATCCTACAAATCTCCACTCACATTTATTTATTAATTTAAGTATATTATTTAATTATCACCCAAGGAATCTAAGAACACCTCTATATTCCCAAAGCATAACAAGAAACACAAGAGGTATCTCAACAGTCTACCTAAACTACAAGAAGTACAAAACACAAGCTTTTTCTTTTGCTTGGTGGACTCATCAAAACCAACCAAAAAATATTCACACTGACTCTTTGGGTGGCTCAAATTAGAATACCCCTATATTCAAGTATTCCCACAAAGGCACAGACACTCTGGGAAGCACTCACCGTCAATTCCCCTATGGTCTTGCAATGATATGTATAGACTCTCTAAGGAATAACATACATCTAATTCCCCCTATATTCTCGATATGTAACTAGGGAATCTCCATGGAAGCACAAAGTCTAATTCCTATAGGTCTTGTGAATGATACTAATTTATAACAGACACTATAGGGAAGCCCTTAATTTTCAATTCCCTCTTTAGTCTACCACACAAAGTCCACACAGCCCTGAGTAGTCTAGTCATGCGTAATCAATTGGTAGAAGCACTAAGTATGTTCAAAAAGTACTTGGCTAATACCTACAATGAATCAAAAGCATATAAACATCAAGCAATTCATGCAATCAATTATAACAAGCAAAATAGAAATTGCAATAGGGTTTTCCTTGCAGGCAAACTGTGCCAAACGGCGGTAAACAACAAAAAATGAATAACACCCATGGGGTGATCCTAAAACATGAAAAAATCATATATCATTCATCTAATATCCTCAAGAATACAAGAAATCTATGGAAGAAAATAAATACAGGTTCAAAACTCAATCCCGAGATACCCGAATCATGGGAATCCAATACTTTTTTTACAACAACTCAAAGACATTCAATGTAGAGTAGCAAACCCCCTACCTAGATCCTAGGAGTTATATATACTTGATCATTGGCATGTGAACCAGCCTAGAACGGATAATTTCTGTGAAAACATCTAAAATGTTCAACCTCAGATAACTATCACAAGAGATGGAATCAGGAAACGTGGCCAAAGAAGAACCAAGAACTCACCGCTGCGATTCTATTGCAATCGACGGCTTTCAATTAGGATAACTGGTGATGGATCAGGGGCTTGGAAATGATTCGGCCTTCTCAGACACTTTGGACATAATTAGGTGTAGAAGGAGATTAAAATATATTTAATATGCGACCCCGGTCTGATTAATGAAATAAAAAGAAATGTACACAGCGGGTACTTCATGAGTACATGGAGTGTACTCATCCTTTCCATACACTACATTAAGAAGCCTCCACATCATAGCTACACACCATGAGTGTGGCCCAAACATGGATAGAACACAACCTCATGCAGATGAAAAGTACACGGCGTGTACTCATAAAGTACACGACGTCTAATTAAAAAATTTCCATATTTTCTTATTTTTCTCAAAAACGACCAGAAATGGAAAAACATACCTGAAATGAAGATCTAGGTTCATAAAAACTTCCCCCCTAGTAATGAAATTCATCTCTGAATTTTCCTAACTTAGTGGAAAAGAAGAAACCTCAAACAATTATAGCCATTGTGATCGCATATCGGCCTCCCTCTCCCAAGTCTTGTCATGTACACGGTCGTGCTGTCATAACATCCGTACCAGAGGAACAGACCAACCATGGAATATCTTTTCACTACAATCAACAATAATGATAGGATGCTCTTCAAATGATGCATCATGCTCCATCTCAACCTCCTAGGGTTGAAAAAAATGAGACGGGTCTGAGAAATAGTGGTGAAGATGAGAAACATGGAAGACACCGTCTGTAGCCTGGTACCTCTGAGTAAACTGCTACCTATAAGCAACCAGCCCGACTCTCTCCAGAACCTCAAATATCCCGGAATATCTCAGTGAATTCTTAACCTATCTCTTGATCCTCTTGTGTCCCATCCTCGGGGTAACACGTAGGAAAACCTGATCCCCGATTTTAAACTCCAAAGGTCGTCTCTGCTGATCAGCATAAGATTTCTACCGAGACTGTGCAGTATCCATCCTTTTTTGAATCAACTCCACCTACTTTGTGGTCTCCTGAACAAGATGAGGTTCCAGCATAGCTACCTCTCCTGCCACCAGCCAACACAAGGGCGATCGGTACGGCCTACCGTACAATGCCTCGTAAGGTTCCATAGGAATAGTTACTTGAAAACTGCTATTATATGAAAACTCCACTAGAGGTATATGTTTCACCCATGAACCTCCAAAATCGAGGACACATGCTTGTATCATGTCCTCTATCACCTGAATCATGTGCTCTGACTGGCCATCTGTCTAGGGATGGTAAGTTGTCCTCAGAAGTACCTGTGTACCCAAAGCCCTCTGTAGCCGTTTCTAGAAATGCAATGTGAAGAAGGTGTCCCTATCTAAAATTATAGTACTCGGAACCTCATGCAAGTGTACAATCTCACGGATGTACAACCGTACAAGCTCATCAACCTAGAAATTCTCCTTAATCAGCAAAAAACATGAATCCTTCGTGAGCCTGTCAATGAGGACCCATACCGCGTCATTACCTTGAGGCGATCTCGGTAACACTGTCATGAAGTCCATTGCGACATCATTCCACTTCCACTCGGGAATGGGTAGCTGCTGTAAAAGCCCTACTAGTCACTGGTGCTCCACCTTCACCTACTGACAAGTGGAACATATCATGAAAAACCAGAAAAATATCTCTTCAATCCTGGCCACTTATACTGGCGGTGTAGATCATGATACATCTTGGTGACGCCCGGATGAACATCCCAGGCTGAGGAAGGAATTTCTCTCATCAGCTACTCGCCTATATCTGCTGGCACCCATACATGTCTTTGGAAATGCAAGATCTCATCCCCGCCTATGGTCCATCCAGGAAGAGGGTCCTCTCCTGACATGCTTTCTCAAAGGACTAGGCCTTCAGAATCTGATAACTGCCTCATCCGAACTTGGTCGAGATGCGTTGAGGTAATAGATACAGAAAATTGGAATGTCTGTACTTGTTTGTCATGAACCTCCAAAAGCATCTCAAAGAACAGATCCATAAGTTGTCACTCGTTGTTGGCCTCCTAAACTGCCTATATCTGAGTACTCCTGCTCAGTGCATCATCCACTGCATTTCCTTTCCCAGGCGTATAGGCAAGATCTAAATCGAAAGACTCCAGGCACTCAACCAACCTTTGTTACCTCATATTCAAGTCACATTGTGTGAAGATGTATTTGAGGAAATTGTTGTAAGTATACACCAAAAAATGCCCTCCACATAGATAATTTCTCCATCAATGCAGAGCATGAACAACTGTAGCCAACCCCAGGTCGTGCGTATGATAGTTCCTCTCATGTGGCCTCAACTGCCGAGATATATACGCAGCAACACGATCCTCCTCTATAAGCACTGATCCAAGCACGATGTCATATGAATCATAGAAAACTGTATAACTCTTTCCTGGCTCTGGTAAAACTAGAATCAGTGCTGAAGTCAATCTCTCGTTCAGATTCTGAAAGGATGTATCACAGGCTTCTGAAAAAACATACTTCACCCCCTTCTTAGTCAAGCCAGTCAACGACACTGCTAAGTATGAGATGTCCTGTATAAACCAGATATGGTAACCAGCTAGCCCTAAGAAACTTCGTACCTCAAAGACATTTTCGGCTGCTCCCAGCTGACTAATGCTCTCACCTTCTTTGGGTATACTGATACTCTTGTCTCTGAGATGACATGACCCAGTATGTGAATCTCGTCCATCCAAAAGTGGCACTTTGAGAGCTTAGCATATAACTGATGCTCCCTCAGTGTACACAAAACAATATCAAGATGGGTAGCATGGTCATGTCGAGTGTGAGAGTAAACCGAGATGTCATCCATGAAAACCACCGTGAAAAAATCCAAGGATGGAAAACTCAGTTCATCAGCACTATGAAAACTGAAGGCGCATTCGTGGGACCAAACGACAGAACCAAATACTCATACAAAATATACCTGCTTGGGAAGGCTGTAAGAGTTATATCAAATGGTCTGACATGAAAATGATGGTAGCCAGATCACAATTCGATCATTGATAACACTACGGGTCCTCAAATATGATCAAATAGATCATCTATCCATGGAAATGGGTATCAGTTATTGACTGTCAACTGGTTTAGCTTTCGATAATCTACACAGATCCTAAGGGTGTCATCTTCCTTCGTTTCAAACAGGACAGGCGGACACCAAGGAGAAGTACTGGGTAGGATGATACCCTTTACTTGTAACTCCTCCAACTTCTTCTTGAGCTCCTTCATCTCAGGTGTATCCATCCTATAAGGAGGAATGGATACTGGTTCTATTTCTGGCACAAGCTCAATAGAAAAGTCCACCTCACGCTCCGGAGGCAGGCCTGAAAAGTCTTCTAGACAAACATCTGGAAAGAAACTAACCAATGAAGGAAAATCTATCTGAGAAGTCCCCTGGTCATCGAGATATAATCTAGAAATCTGGGAAGTGACACCTTCCAAACCATGATGATCTGTTCTAGCTCTGCTCGCCTAGGCATCCCATTCTCCCTTTTTAAGAAAAGATATTCCCTCTGGTGATGCGAAACACACCCTGTGGCGATAGAAATCAACAAAGTCCTGGAAGGGAATTATCCAGTCCATCCCGAGAATTAAATCATAGTCTTCCATCTCCAAAACATAGAGACTCCATGAAAAACGACACCCACTAACCTTGAGGGGGAAGTGTAATCATTGATGCATGCAAGCAATTATAATTCTCAAGGGAGTGTCTAGCATCATCATATCCTCTATTATTAAACAATAAGTCTAATGATTTCTACTGTAATAACATAAATAAAACTATGGAAATCTCTTGTATCAAAAAGTGCAGAGGATAAAACCGAGGCTACTAAAATTGTACCATGAAATGTAGAAGGTCCAAGATCCTACTCATGATGAATCTCCTCTACAGCAAAAGTCTGGCCCGTACCGCGACCCTGCGTAGAAGCCTGAGATCCCTATGACGCTCCTCCCTGAGCATGACCACTGTGTCCATGACCTCTACCCTTTCCCGAATGACCTGAAGAACTCCATCCCCCCAGTCTGATGAGGAACTGGTAATCCTGCTCCTGTACGCATAGTCAAAACTGATCCTCCTTCACTAGCCGCAGGCAGAAGAACATTGCAGAAGCGCTATAGATAAACCATCTTCCCATATGATCGGCACTCTACTGGGTCCCTCGAGCACTGGGGATTAATATGATCACTTATTCAACAATGATAGAACGCCACTTGGTTTCCAGAATGAAGGTCTCATATACCAGAAGGAATACCTTGCTTCCTCGATTCACCTCGTGTAGACTCTAAGTGGGGCTTCCTACTGTCTGTCTGGAGAGAATCATCCCTCGCTGCTGAACGTCCATGGTCCATATCTCCAGTCTCCCTCAGGTTTCTCTTCGTAATAAGTGACTAGTTGACTATCAGAGTGATAGAATTCAACTTAATGATGTTCACCTGTGACCTGATGTCCGGTTTGAGGCCTTCCTCAAACATCATTGCCAAAAACAGCTCATCATTCCCAGGAATGGGAGTGAAATGTTGTAAATATGTAAAGCGAGAAGAATAATCCATAACTGTGAGAGTACCATACTGTAGGTTCATGAACACTTTGGCTCTGTCAGCCCTTAGTGTCGCCGGGTAGAAGTAGTCATAGAACATACACTGAAAATCATCCCAAGCCATAGCCTGTTGGTGCCCTGTCTGCGAAACCACATCCCACCATCTCCTGGCCGAATCATGCATCATATAAGTCGTGAGCTTCACTCTCCTCTCTGGAGGTGTCTCCAGATTCTCCAAGATGGATAGCATGACTTCTAGACATGGCTCCATACCCTGAGGTCCTCCATCCCCTATGAACGTGGGAGGGTGCTGCTGGTAAAAAACTCGTGTCCGCTCTGCCATATATGGGGTAGGATCCTGAGATCCCTGGAAGGTCTTCATGAATCTCATAAAATCCTCTCTAAATTGAGTGTTAGCACTAGTGTCTGGATTCACTACAGGTTCCATGTTTGGAACGATGGGTAGAATTACCGGTTGTCTCTGATCTGCCATATCAGGAGTATGGTCACTGCCTGGTTCATAACGTGCAACGGGAGGACGTCTTGGTTCCATAGCTCAGAAAGGTCAAAATCACACCTTTATTAATGATGAACACGGATGAAACATAAGATATAAAAATGGAACAGGAGGGAAAAACATTAATTTTTTTTGGGAAAACATGACTACATGGTGTGTAGTACTAATACATGGCATGTTACTTAAAAGTTTACCCTGGGCGTGTACCTCAGCCATACATGGCTGTGTAAACCACCATGCTACACGATATGTTATTAAACTACACGGTGTGTACCAACCCTTTTCCTCCCTGCCCATTAACTCCTACATGGCTGGGAATGCGGACTGTCCCAGCAGAACACTACATGGTGTGCCTGTCCACTACACGACATGTCCTTATGATCCCCCCTGTCCGTGTTGTTAGTCACACAGACTGGTACACAGACCACTAATACATGGCATGTCAAAGGATTCACGGTGTGTTCTTGACATGCCATACCTGGTCCGTGTTGTTAGTGACACGACCTGACACATGGTCGACACTACATGGTGTGTTCCATATGGAAACGGCGTGAACGTTGATGGATAACACCAACCCCTTCTGTTGGATACATGGCCGGATACATGGTCAACTATACACGTCATGTTCCCAAGGGACACAATGTGCACTTGACGGAAAACCACAACCTGTGTTGTTCGTGACACGGCTGGTTACCTATTATAGAATACATGGAATGTTAAGCTGGTACATGATGTGTTCCTACAGGAAACATTACAACCCCGTGTCTCTGCCCAACATAGTCAGGGACACAAATAAAAACTACACAACGTGTATACAAAAAGTATCCACCATGTATTCTGGGTTTTTTCAGACAATTGCCTCAGAAATGCACTAGAGCCCAGAAAACATAGAAAAACAAGCGTTAAGGTTCCAAATTCCGATCTGTGGGGGACCATACACCCCACGAATCAAAGCATGGCATCATAAAATGCATATACCATGTAAAAAGTACAAGAAACTCACGACCCACCAAATTCTTATCCTCGAAGGCCCATAACACATCTATGACCAAGGTTTAGTATCCATGATAAAGAATCTCCAAAAAAATATACCCTATCAAAATGGAAGGTATTCTATCACAACAGCTATCACAACTGCATGCATCATCTATCAAAATTTCTATCACAACAGCTGGAAAATTCTAATGCAACCTAGATGGAATAGAAAAATGCATGACATGTGATTTTCTAACAAGTGCCCATATGATGCATGAGATGGAATACCGTAATCTCATCGGGTTTCAACAAGATAGAACAATAATCATATAAACAGTAAAAACAAAAAACATGTGCACCACCCAATGGTGAAATCAATTAAACTGTAACATTTGCAAAAACTATAAAATTGCAATATTCGAGGTAATAAAGCTTTTTCCCTGTACATGGGTTCTAGAACGCTCGGGGACAGTTATTTACTATTTACCCATTTCGTCCTATCCCTGTATAATATCTCTAAACAGTAAGTCATTATAAAAGGAACGAAACCCCTCTGATACCACTTTGTAAGGACCTGAATCCGAAGCCCCTCAACTAGTGCCCCGTGCCCAGTTCTCCACATGACCTAAAGCACATTTCCCCAAATGGCAGAGGTTGCCGACTAACAGTGAGGGCCTTGGAATGTTATTAGTGAATCTATGCCCTCATTTGGTAAGGTATACAAGGTACACGAAATAACATTCAATAGAGGAAGTAGTAAAGAGCATACAATAACTAGAACTAAATAGAAGAAGCAATGTATAACATAATAATGATCCACCATGGTACATGTATCTAAGGAAGGCAGCAGACACAACAACATTCTGAAATACAGCTGAGAACAAATCACTAAAAGTAAACAGCAACTCCATCAGCATTGCAAGCCTAAGCTCGGTCATATGCTCTCCAGCTCCAATCAGCTATCATGTACCTAAAGTAGAAGGGCCACAATCCCTATCCACACCTATAACCATATAACATGTTCGGGCCAAAAATCAGGACCTAAATAGGGTGTGAGGCTAATCCCAGTAGGCAATCAACACAAGATCTGTGCCCTACTGTCATTGAGCAATATAGAAAAAGTAAATTAAATAAATGCAGTAGAGAATAGGAGTAAAATAAAGTAAAAAATCCTACAAATATCTATTAACATTTATTTATTAATTTATTTCAATCATTTTATTATCACCCAAGGATTCTAGCAATAGCTCTATATTCCCAAAGAATAACAAGAAACACAACAGGTATCTCAGCAGACTACCAAAACTACAAGAAGTACAAAACAGAAGCTTGTTCTTAGGCTTGATGGAATCATCACAACCAACAAAATAATATTCACACTGACTCTCTAGGTGGCTCAAAATAGCAGACCCCTATAGTCAAGTAATAAAAAAACGGCATAGACACTCTGGGAAGCACTCACCGTCAATTCCCATATGGTCTTACAACGATAGGTATATACTCTCTTAGGAATCACTTAAATATAATTCCCCTTATATTCTCGATACATAACTAAGGAAACTCTAAGGATACACAATGTCCAATTATTATAGGTCCTGCGAATGATACTAATTTATAATAGACTCTCTAGGGATGCCCTTACTCATCAATTCCCTCTTTAATCTACCTCACCAGGTTCCCACACCCTGAGCATTCTAGTCATGTGTAATCGACTGGTAGCAGCCCTAAGTAAGTTCAAAAACTACTTGGATAACAGCTACAATGCATCAAAAGCATATAAATAACAGGTAATTCATGCAATTAGTTATAACAAGAAAACTAGAAATTGCAATAGGGTTTTCCTTGCAAGAAAACTGTTCCAAACGGTGATAAATAACCAAACAAGGATAACACCCATGGGGTGATCCAAAAACATGAAACAAGAATATATTATACATCTAATAACCTCAACCATACAAGAAATATAAGGAAGAAAATAAATACAGGTTCAAAACCCTAACCCGGGATACCCAAAACATGGGAATCCGACACTTTTTGCACAATAACTCAAAGACATTCAACGTATGGCCACAAAACTCCTACCTCAATCATAGGAGTTAGATATACATGAACCTCAGCCTGTCAAATCAGCCTATAATGGAGAATATCTTCAAAAAAGTCTAAAATGATAAACCTAAGATAACTCTCACATGAAATGGAATTGGGAAATGTGGCTAAAGAAGAACCAATAGCTAACCGCTGCGATTCTGTTGCAACCGACGACGTTCGATTCAGATAACCTGTGACAGATCGGTGGCTCGGAGATTTTTCGGGCTCCTAGGATTCACTAGACGTAATTAGGTTGGGAAGAAGATAAAAATAGGTTTAAGACGCGACCCCGATATGATTAATGAAATAAAAATAAAAGTAAAATGTCTGCACTTCATGAGTACACGGCTTGTAATCGCCCTTTCCGTACACCGCATTATGCAGCCTCCACATCACGGATACACACCGTGTGTGTGGCCCGGACACAACCAACACTCATCCTTGTATGAGAGAAAAGTACACGGCGTGTACTGATAAAGTAAATGATCTGTACTTAGAAAATTTCCAGCTTTTCTTCTTTTTCTAAAAAACAACCAGAAATGGAAAAACATACTTGAAATAAAGATTCGGGTTCTTACACAGATATATTGTACAATTTACCCTTTTTGTTTTTTCTCCATAAGTGGAATAGAATGAAAACCAATTTCACATTCACTTTCACTAATATGTCATTTTTGGATCTCCCTCTCATTTGAATTTTCAGAGAAGATTCTTAACACATCTGTAATATTCATAAATCTTCATTTAATTCTAAAATATCCCCACCCTTATATTAAATTCCATAAAATCGATGTCAATGAATATCAGTAAATTTCATTAAATACAATATTTCATCAAACATGGATTATCATCATAGAAACATAACTCTTGAGCTCATTACAATGAGCTGTATATACTCATACTAAATACTCAATCTAGGAAATGTTTTTCCAAAAATTCTTTAGGAACACTCCATCTATTTTATAATTCTCCATATAATGATAAAAAATCACTTTTAAAATATTTTTTATCCACTATATAAATTTTTATGATAAAGTTTCTAACCACTCTAATGTTGCACACACTTTTCTGAACAAAATATTCTTTAAAACATTTATCCTATAGAATCTCTCCATAATTTGTTTATAATGAATTTTCATAGGAAATATATATCTGATATGATAAATCATAAAATATATTATGATGAATGTTCACAAATTCACTTCCATCCAATACATATTTCTCTATTTAATCAAAAAATAATATAACTGAAAATTTCTTCATCTAGATAAATTGTTTGTTAAAATATTTCACAATAAATTATTTATATCCATATAAATTTTCCAATAAGAATTAATTTAATTATTTTTCTACTATTTGACTTCATAAAAAATTTATTTATATTTGTTTTTTGTCTATTATATGTTTTTACAATAATGATTTTTTTTCATTTGGAAATTATTATAGGAGTTCACCTCATAACTTCACTACATCATGCATAACTCAACCTATAAAAAACTATGATTTTTAAACACTATAATATTTTTTATCTAAAACCCTCAAATTTCTCTGTTTATTGATCTTGACCAACCTAATAAAGTTGAATATATTATTTGAACTTCCAAAAACCTTTCTTAAATCAAAATTCATTCATCTCATGCACTATTTCAATTTCACATTTTTTTATATCTCCATATAAAATATAAAAATTCAATAAAAGAATTCATATTTATAAATTCTCAATCATGTTTTTTCAATGATAATGATTTTCTTCACTAGTAAGTACATGAATAATTCACTTGTCACAAACAAATTAATTTTTAATGAAAAAGTTTCTGATAAAAATTTCACCCATAATTTTTTTGTAGAAAATATGCATCTGCTATTGTTTTGAATTTTTCCACCTTTAGAAAATTATAGATTTGATCTCCATCAATAATATTAACATGTATATGTCACAATGGGTTTTTCATAAGAAATCTAGGTGAATATCTCTATAGAAATTTTTTTATTATATAAATTTTTTTCTAGAAAAATTAACCCCCTTTATACAAACATTAGAAAATATTTATTCTTGTATTTCCTATAATTTCACTATTAGGGTATCTAAATCATGAACATCAGGTAATGTTCATTAGATCAGATTCATCCATAGATGTTATTCCATAAATAAGTTGCATATCCTTCCATTTATACAATCATTATCTTGTATCATTATTTTATTATGATTATTTGGAACGTGAAAAAATAGAATAATAAAATATGTATTTATAAGGAATGTTTTATAACAATGTTATGGAATATTTGTAACCACTTGAATACCTCCGTCATCTTTTTAACACATCATCATTGAATTTTACCTACAATGTTCCATAAAAGCTTCTAGAAACATTCTCCCCAATTAATACAAAATTAACTTAAGAAATTTTTTTTTTCAATATATTCAAAATATTTTTAGACAAAATCACAATGGATATTCAATCTCAACCATTGTATTTATTGGTATTTTTCAGTAATAACTTGGTACCACTGATAAATGTTCCTAACTTATCATTTTTTCCAACTCATTTTTTGAAAATTTTATCAAACCACATTATTTATCCTAGAGAAAGTCCAAACACCACACTACTAGATAATGTTTTTTATGGAATTTCATCCCATACTGATAAGAAAATTGGTAGTTGTGTTATGATCAACTGTTATCAACATTATCTTCTCTACATTTGTTACAAATTTTCAACTGTAAATTTATTACTCTCCCCATTTTTATTCTCTCCACCATTTTATGAAAACCATAGCATCATATTTATTATAAACATATTTGTAAAAAAATTATTTAAAAAATTTGTTACTTTATATCCCCATTATAATAATAATCTAGGTAATAGTTCGGGAATTCTTTACAGACCTTTGAATATTATTTTTAGAGGCTATATATGTATATTGGGACATAATTCGAGAAATATCCCATTTGGCATAGAATTTTTGAAAACATTAGCAATTTTATATTTTTTGGAAAGGTATTATAGCATTAAATATCCACAAAAAAATTATATTCTATGAAGTGATATTTTATAGAAATGTTTTTTAATCATGAATAACATGAATGATTTTTTGAATCATTAATTACACATTGATTAGTATAAATAATCATCAAATTTTTTGAAACATTCACTTTAAAATCATCTAGTGATACATTTATGAAAATAATATTTATATAATAATGGTTTGAAGAAACATTTTCTAAGGCCACTATATTGAAATTAATTTATATCTATTTCCTATTATGCTAGATCACACAAAATCTCCCAAGAAAAATATTCATCTTGGTGTTGATTTTATATCATTGTAATAACCATTCCAACCAGCATCAATATAACCATAAAAATATTCATTTCACCTATCATAAATTTCTTTTTATTCAAGAATATGTAATTATTATTTATCACTTATATATCTTAAACACAAAGTAAAAAACTTAATTTATGTTGAGCCTTGAAGATGTAAGATATAATAGACATAATGTTAATTATAAAAAATCCTTATGATTTATAGCATTTCGAAATTCATCCATACTCAAATTTATACAAACTGGAATTGGAGTAGAATCATATTTGGTATCTTCCTTTCAAAATTAATGTAAAAAAGTATGAAGAGAACATTTCAGGATATAAAAAAATACGTCTCTCTTTTTTTAACATGTAAACCAAGAAAGAAAGTTAATTCATCAAGAATTAAAAATTCAAAATTCTTCTGCATTTCATCAAAAAATACATTTTTAGAGTTTTCTCTATCCCATACAAAAAATATTTTGTAAACATAAAAAATAAACAATAGGGTACATGAGTTCTATCCTTCAAATATAAGCTGATTTTAACATCTCATTAGAAAAAATAAATTATTCCAATAAACTATAATGTTTTTAGAAACATGTATGTGTATCTATTTTCGTATTGTACAAGGTTTTCTTCATCTAACATGCCTTGGTTTCATCTTCATCAAGAAAAAACCAATATGGTTTCTAAATGAAATCATATTATTCAATGTCTCCAGTTATGTTGTTTTAATTTATATCCAACTAATACATTTCACAACAACTGTGTGCATCCACTACTAAGAACATTCAATAGTTTCCAATATCATAAGTTGGGAACAATGTTATTAAAAAATAACACCTCTAACTAATGGATAGGCTTTGAAAACAAATTAGGAATTGTTTATTGAAACATCCCAATGTTCATTTTACATGTTTCTAAACACCCCATTTTGTTACAATAATATAATTCCATGTTAGTAAGAGAATAATTTTTCAGGTGTCAGTTTTCTCTACCATCTCCATCTCATCATTCAAATCATCTTCCGATACTTTTTAATAAGCTGCATGTAAAGTTTATTCTAGTTCATCTTGTTAGATAAGTGATATATGATTTTCATCACTCATCTTTATTATTTTTTTGAAATTGATCTCTATAATATCCAATAATATTCCCATATTGAATCTATTTTTATAGATAAAAATATTTTAATGTTTTTATTCCCGACTCAATTTTCTCAGATCATGATACTTCTGAATTTTAGTCTCCTTTTTATCTCACTTTGATATACACAATGTTATTCTCATTGTATTTCTTCAATTTATCATTCAAAAAAATTTCAACAACACTTTTAAAGATATTTGATTTTTTGAAAATTTTCAAACTATAGGAATTATGAAATTTTATAAATGTTTTATCCAACATTTATATGTTCTCTTGTTGGATGAATTCCCATGAAAATTCAGTCAGTAAATTTTTCATCAAAATTACAAATATTCGTATATTTTATCTTTAGAAATAAGGGACTTCCAAAAACCATAAAATACATTACTAATGATTTTTTCACAAAACGTATTTAGTAAGAAGTCATGTTGAATTTGGGATGTAACAGACATATGTTATCTTTTTTTAGTTTCAATATATAAACACCCAAAAATATTTCTACTTGGCTTTTGGAATATCTAAAAATTTACAAATCCTCAGATTTATGCTTCAAAAATATTTTCTGTAGTATTATTTAAATCATTAATAAAATTTGTAATATCCCATTTTTCCTCATGTGGTACAAATATTTTAATTTTCAGTTTTAAATATTATTTTTTATCTAAATTCATTTCCTTAAATGTATATGGAAAGGTTCAAGATTTTTCAGGTATTATTCAAAGCCCAAACCTTCTGTTTTTAAGAAGTAGGGTGAGTCACACAAGTCGAACATGGTTAGTTCTAGCCCTATGGATCAACCATAAAACCCAAATAGAGAAGAGAATAGTTTGGTTATCAATTTCAGGATTTTTTCCCAACGATGTGAAAATATACGTACATTTTTTAGAGATTAAATGAACAGTTGGGGAATAGTTTTACTAATCATGAACCAAACCATTTGAGGGGTTATCATAATTAGATTGTGCTGGTGTTTGTTTGGTGAATAGTTTGGCCAACTATGCACCCCTTTTCAATTATGTAAAATGACCCTTTTCACTGGAAATATTTAACTCTTTTACACAAATTTAATTCCCTCTTTCTTAATCAAGAGACCCTCTTTTGAGATATCTCTTGTGTCTATCACCTTGTCTTTGATCCCACTCCCTCATACGATATCTTATTCGACTTTTTTCACCATGTTGAATTTTTAATATTTAATCTCTCATTACTCTTTATTTGACTCATCATTTAACTCTCCATATTTCAAAATACTACCATCTGAGATAATGTGCCCTTCTTTATGACATTTTTCTATTTCATTGATTTCTACTATTATAGAAAATAATATAATCCAATATTGGATTATGATTCATCTAATTCTAATAGGTTAGGGGTCTAGTGATTTTCTCTTACAGACTAGCCATTAATATTCATCATTCTTGTTCCTCATGCCAGAACATTTAAATGTTTCATCTTAAAATGTGTTCTTACTTAATTAAATGTATGGGCCCTAAAATATGTGACCCATAAGACCTGTTGACATCAAAAACTATTGAAAATATCAATTATAATCCCTAATTGGTTGTGTCATTAAATTGCACTAAAAACCATGTATTTATGATGTAATTAAATCACCATGCATGGTTTATTATGTTCTCCCATTTGTAATTGGGATTTTGAGGTGAATTAAATAAATTATAATTAGAATTGAAGAAGAGAAGGTGGGTAAGTAAATGTTCCTTTTCCTTTGTTATTTTAAATTATTCTCATGATATCCCTTATAAATGAAATTAACAAATTCAATTATGTTAATTTGTAGATGGTATGGATTTACTCTTAACCTATGACCCTCCCTAATACCATATTGAGGGTGATAAAAGTTTTTTAACTCAAAAAACCAAGCCCATCTCATCCAACATATTTAATTAAATGAATAAAAAATGGATTATGTAACACTGGATGCGATTCATTAATTCCTATATTGAATTCATTGGACAGACACACCTAGAATGTGGATTTATATTATGACATGAGTGAAAATTTGGTTCCCTATATTCAATTCCAAGTTTGAGATCAAAGGAAAATTTATTTATACCATTCCTTGAGTGATACATTAGATCCTATGTGGAATACCTTGAACAAGATCTGAAGTTGATTAGTTTTTATAGAACAGCTTGATAGATACATAGGTTAGCTAGGTTTAATTCCAATGACATGATTGGGAAACTAACAAATTAAATGATGTTTCATCGAGCTTTAAGAATATAATTTTATTAAATCGATGATTTATATAAATTACCATCTTGATTTATCTTTAACTCATTTTCCAAAAATTACATTTGATTTGTTGACATGTTAAATGGTTATAGTCACCTTGGGATTTCATGAATATGAGACTCTGGTCTCTATCCAATAATTAAAATTGGAATATTAATTAATAAGTTCTCAGCGACTCTTCAGATGAGGTTGAATTAAGTAGTGTTGAATGGGAATCCCATGGGGAACCCAAAACCACATGGTATATTTATTTATCAACATTATTTATTAAATAGGAACACTTCTCATTATATATTCATATACTGGAGAGTTCTAGACACTGTGGGGGGGTGGCCTACTATGATTTACTCACACACTTTTAAGTCCATCAATAATTACCTAGAAAGAATTGATGGATATAGGTAGGGTAAATATGATGCTACCACCTATAGATGATGGATTAACTATAATTAGATGGGAATAGAAATAGAGGATCAAGATTTTTCTCATGATGAAAATTAATGTGAAATTTTCCTGTTTGGAATTTTTTAGAGCATGTACAATTTTATTAATTATTTATTTTTCTCATACTCATCGTTTTATATATTATCATTTCATCATTTTTTGTTATATGATACCAGGAATTATTTATGTCTGTTTACTTTTTATATATGTTTGCATATTCAGTTTCATTTCTTATAGTTTTCTAGGGATTATTATTACTATTCATGGGTTTTCCCCACTTAAATAAATAGGATATATTCTCCCCACCATGCTACTTTACAATATATATGTTAGTTGGAATCCATTGGCATATAGTGAGGTGTCGTTGAGGCCATGTGGCCAATCGAGTAAGGTAGCTTATGAGTGAACTGGGTCGGGGATGTCCTCAGTGGTACCAAAGACCTATTTTTACCTATTTCAAATTATTTTGTGTTGGTTTACTAGTTTAAATTAATGCTTAGTAAATTGGTAAATATATTGACTTATAGAGTATATTACCCTCATACATGAAAAAATATGATTTTCCAATGATGGGACTTTATCTTTGTGTTTTTTTGTTATATTTATATTGATTTCACCATATGGTGACAAACATGATATATGCCATTTATATTGATTATGGATTGTATTTTACAATTTTACTGGTATGAAAATGATTCATTTTTCATGCATCATTATATTTACTTGATGATTTATATGTCATGCAAATCCCATGAGATATTTTTTAAATTACATGAATTTCTTGAAGATTGTTATCATACCTTGACTTTTACATCTACTATTTGCATAAAATTTTTATTGGATGAATGAGATAAATACATTGTTAATTTAAAATTTTTCATCAACCTAATTTTTTTACCATATAACTTGATGGTGGATCTTTAACTAATCCGCAATGAAATGTTTTGGACATATACCATTGGTTTAATGGGATAAAATGTTATTGGTTGAAATTAAATAGATTCCAATTTCAATTTATAATGTGTATATGACTTTATTAATTGGGAATGTTTATCATTATAATTAGACCATCAAAAAAGGTTAGTATTAGTTACATGAAATTCCTATTGAAACTTATAAATCATGATAATTTCTAACATGGTAATGGTAGAGGTATCCAATAGAACCATATATATTCATATGAAATAATTGGTCTCTAAAAAGAGGAATGAAATGGTTTTCATTAAATAGGGATTCCAATTGAAATATTAAAGGTGTTTTCCTCTTTAAAATTCAATTAGGAGTCAATATATCTAGACCTATATAATAGAATATGAGAACTTGACCTCAACCTGACCCTAGTAGTGGGTTGTTATGAGTGTCTCTCATGACTCATTATGACTTCCTATGTCACCCACACCTAGATTTTGGAGTAGGGAGTTGGGTTTTTTCATTATGTAGGAAGTATTTGTACCTATCGTATTCTTCTATCAATGTTCTTTTCAACTATTATTTCTTATTCACAAGGTATGTGTTTGAAATTGTAGAAATATTCCACAAAGGTGGACTCAAGTTGTGTTTGGGGAAGGTGGTAATGACCCTACTCAGAAAATGGTGGAACCTAACACACCAGTAGTGTAACTTTCAACACATCCCATTACACCCATTCTCATTCATGAAATGGGAATTGAAATTTAGTTTTGAGAGGGTTTCATATGTTTAGTTCATTTTATTCATAGAGTTAAAGGACCTACACCATCTTTTTCAGACTTTACATGGGAATATCTATAGAAATATCCACATACTTCCTCAGGGGATAGAATCACATAGGCTACTGAGTAGTCTCTAGAGGCTATCTTACTGAACAATGATCATATGGAGATGCCTCAAGATAGGTGGATCCAGATCCCCATTTATATATTCCATGGATCTTCACAAAATTGGTGTTATGTTCTAAATTATGAATTTCAGCTTCAAAACATGGTTTTGGTGGGTTCTAGACAATAATTTATTATTAGTTTTTCCCAAAAAAACACTGTGATATGACTGAGCTAGGGTGTTTATTAAACATCAGTAGGGTTTTATATTAAATATGGAATATTCTGCTCATTTTATAGAGCGTGAAAATTTCATTCCACTTATTACTAGTGTTAAATATATTAGAGTTTGATGATTTAATGATTGGAATATGATGACCATCAAATATTAGGATAATATTGTTCATTTGAATACCATATTGAAAATAGTTAACCAAACCCTCATCTCTGAACACAACCTAAGGTAAAATATGTTTTTGGGGTATAATGGTTTTGTTCCTAGACTGGTTGGTAAATCATTTAGATGGGGGAAACCGTATTTTTTAATTTCCCATGGGGTTGGAGTAGTCAGAGGGTGTGACCTGATATCCAAGTGGTATCCCACTAGTCTGGAAGGCTTGGACACATGGTGCCCTAACATATAAATCCCTAATGGAGTGTCAAGATTATAGAATAATAGGTCTCCTTCAGTGGGTTTGCAGTACCTTTTATCTAGTATTCATTGAAAGGGGGTATGCACTGGCACCATGATTTTGATCAAATGTAGAAGCTCCAAGGTATACATGGAGCTATACTACTACTATATGATTCAGATGATGACGTAGTCAAGGTTGGGGAATCTAGACTTGATATATGTAGCACTAGTAGGTTCAAACATTCAGGGTTTTTATGTTACATCTTAGGTTCAATGATCAGGACTGATATATGATGTACATCATATTCCCGAGGAGAAGAGTTTTGAACCTTATATAGATTGATGTAAAATATTAGTATCCTCTACTTTACATTATACGTTATTTGACACATGTGTTTAAAATTCATTATTAAAATCATTATGAATGGATTTAGGGGATTTATCAAGGACCACATCTCTCTAAATCAGTATGGCTTCATACCTAGCCGAAACATTCAGACCTACCACTTCACTGCATCTAAAGGCATCAACCTAATGAAAAACAAGGCAATTTTTGGGAATTTTTCTTTCAAAATTGACATATCCAAACCCTTTAAAACCCTCAAGTGGAACTATCTCCTTCATTATGTTAGGATATTTGGTTTCTCAAGTGGATTCATCAAACGTGACAGAAGTATTATTACCTCTGCAGGGCTGTCCATTTATATTAATCAATCTCCCATGGGTTATTTTCAATGCACCTTAGGAGTTAGGCAAGGTGATCCACTCTTTGTTATTATTTTTTCCATGGCTGAAGAATACATGATAAGATGTCTTAATGATCTATCCCAAACTGGTATCTTTATAATGATAAAAACTGCCATGGATAACCTTTTTAACTTTGTGATTACTTCAATGTCTGTTTATTCATTCTCAATTTATAAATGGCCAAAAAAATCTTATCATGGGACATCGTTTATGATGAGGAATTTCATCTAGACATGCTCTATCACTGAAAAGAAAATTGATTACCATTTCTTGGAAAGACTATATTAAACCCATTGAGTTGGGTGGTCATGGAATCTGGGATCATATAATTTTCAATGAGGGACTCATTAATAAATTCACATGGGATCTTTTATCCTCCAATGACCGATCCATGGATTTTATTTCATAAAGGTTCCGAATGAGGCTTAATAATGGTTACCCTCACTATATTTCATCATATATTTGGACCTTCATTCAGCAATCCTTAAATGGAATTATCCAGAACTCTAAATGACTTGTGTCCCGGCACTCTAGGATCAACTATTTTAACAGTCCCTGGCTAGACAGCCCCTTGTTTACTAGTAATATTCCCTCATACATGCGAGATATCTCTATAGCAGATATTCTGGATTAGTGAAATAATCTTCAAATCATGGTAACTCCCAAAGCTAAGCTTTAAATCCATACCTACCACTTCATGGATAGTGATATCCTTGTTTGGAAGCCTAATAGGAACAGAGATTTTAATCTCAAAGAGTCCTATAACCTGCAACTTGTTGGCTCCATACAAGCTCCTTCTTGGCTACTCTGGTATAAAGCTAATTTTTTCCAGCCCTATCAATATCTTCTTCACTAGAGAATATGGCCGAAAATACTTCCAAATCATGATCAATTATGGAAGGCTGGTCAATGTATTGTGTATTCCTACCATTTGTTCCTGAATGAAATAGAAATTTCACAACAACTCTTCATTTGTTTTCCATTTAATCAGAAGCTATATAAATACATTGGATACATACTCAACTTGGATTTATGATCGCATTTCTTGCTGGAAAACATGATGATATACATCTCCATGTCTGGTAAGAGAGAGCAGGTCCAAAATATCCTGCTGGTTGATACAACAGTGGTTTTTCATGCCATCTGGAGATCTCAGAACAAGATCCTATTTGACAAAAAGGATCCATCCTTCCATGAAATTGAAATGATGGTTCATCGAGACGTACATTCTTCCAATGTGATACAAAATGGATGCATGGATAAAACCTATTTAGATTTAACATCATTGTGGATGATTTTCATTGTAGGTAAACTAATGAATCCACTGATGATTAAATTTATTCGATGGTTACCACCAATCATTCCATGTGTTAAAGTTAATGTTGATGGAATGGAATCTGGAGTGCCTGTAAGATTGGGTTATGGAAGAGTCTTCTTCATGTATTGTGCCTTTGTCAAGTACTATTTTTATCATTTTATTTGGATGGTAATTTCATAAGAATTATAATTAAGGGCCATTATCTGTGTCATGAGGCATGATGTCTTTTATAATTAGAACCTCTTATGGAATGAATCTAACTCCAAACATGTGGTACATGATCTCCAGAAAAGAACCCAGGCTATTCTATGGGGTATTTTTCCTCAATGGATTTGATTTCATAATTAGTAAAACCATCTCAACATAATGATACCTCATTTCTACCGATAGGCCAATCAAGTGGCTGATGTGTTGTCCTTAAGGGAAGTAACAAAAATGACTACCATGTGGTACTTTAGATCTCCTAACTTTTTTGCACCCTTGGAAGTAGCTGATATGAGGGGAGTGCCTTGTTCCAAAATATGTAAACCCCCTTTCTCTACCTGACCATTTTTCTTCTAATTTTTTGTTTATATTTTATGAGGACTATCAAACCGGGCCCGATTTTCTCGATTAAATTTCATTCTTATATGGGATTATTATGTAACGAATTATCCTTTTGATCAAATATTTTTGTGGGGTGATGACTCTTGAAAATCATTTTGTAATTCATTCAGATAGAGTACACTAATTTAAGGAATGACACCATGACATATGTAACTAATGTTTTTTATGGAGCCCTTTTGTTCTCGATATGATGGGATTTTATGTACTTCATGGGGTGGATTTTTGGTTCTCTATCATTCCTATAAAGACTATTATCATAGATGGTTTTATTTTATATCAACATATGGCTGTAACTAAATTCACAAGGTTTGATGAGATCTCTGGGAATATAGATATCGACTTGAGTTTTGTGGTCTAGGAAAAGTGATAGTCCAGGTTTCTAGTTTCTTTCTTGATGTTAATGAAATACATCATACTTATTTTCCACCATTAGTGGATATTTTTAGGGATGTATTCCCTGATAAATTTCTCCTAATACCCAACATGAGAGACAAATAATTAACCATTAACTAATTATTAATAAATCTCATGTATATATACACATTATAAAATGGATCATACTAATATTCATGACACAATACGAATTTATCGGTCATGGATGCTAAGGGGATTATACCACCCATAAATTACCATTGGGTTTCAACTATTCTTTTTTGAATTAAAGATAATGGTACCCTTAGGTTGTTTATGAACATTTTAGAATTGAATAATATTATTGTTATGTACCATTACACATTTATTGACTATCAAACCTCTTTGACAATGTTCAAGGATCTCAGTTTTTCTCAAATATTAATTTTTGGTTGGGCTATCCTTAGGTGCATTTCAGACCTTATGACCCACCTCTTATATTTTTTAGAATAATATATTGTTGTTATGAGTATATAGTAATTTAATTTGGTCTCATGAAAGATCTATATATTTTTATGGCCCTAATAAATTCGGTTTTCCCCCATTACAATAATTATTTCATTTTTGTTTTCAGAAATGTTATGTTGCTGTTGTCACTAACAAGGTACGATAATGATACACATCTTGAAATCGTATTGAGTGAACTAATATATCATATGATATATGACAATGGCAATAAATACCAATTTTGGATTGATAAAGTCCAATTCTCTAGTCACATTATATAGGAGACATGAGTGTCTATTGTCCCAAAAAAGTTGAGGATTAATGTTTAATAGGATGACCCTAAGAATGTGTTTGACATTTTTTGATTCTAGGGGTTAGGTTTATATTATAAGCTATTTATTCATTTATTATTATTACTTAATTTACCACTTATAGTATTGACCAATAATTTAATTAAATTTTTACGGTATAAGGAATGTGAGATATCATTTTAGAATTAAAAATATGGTTGACCTCAATGTCGATCTTGATTCTTCTAGAGATGGGAATAAGTTGAAAAAATTATTTTGATATATTAGGGACCTATTTGGGAGCTATTTTAACGAAAGGGGATCATGTTTTGGAATATGGGTCATTCTAGTTGTGACCACATAAGCATAATTACCCAACATACAACCTCGAGATAGAATCAATTTTCCATCATTTATATTTATAGATATATTATTTACTAAGAGAGTGGTTAACATTGTATTTATAACAACGAATGGTCTCAAAATCATATTCACACAGTGTGACATAAATATCATGAAGTGAAGATTTCTTGAGTACCTTTATTTTCACAATATTGAGCTTATTTACTATCCGAGGAAAATAAATTTCATTTTTTATTCATTAAGGAAGAATCCTTAGAATTAAGTTTTCCTAGAATCCAATATTGAGAGGATGTTGATGACTCTATTGTCAAAGATGAATCTTCAAATTCATGAGCATAATTGGAATCCAATTATTACAGATTTTAAATAATTTAATCTCTTAGGTATTGATTAAATATGATATAGATTTATGATCTTGAGGGTGTTGTACTAATGGAGAATGTTTTAGGAAATGACCAGCTACCTAGTTAGGTTATTGGAGAGGATGAGATATTTTGTATTCATGGATGTGTATGGGTTCCTACATACATATGGGAGTAGATGGTATGAGATTGTCATTCCACTAATTGGGTAATCAATCCCAAACACAATAATATTTAGCATGACTTACACTACTAGTATTGGTGGACTAGAATGAAAATACAGATAGTATGTTTTTGTTAGTCATTGTTAAAACTTTCATTATGTGATTTCCAAATATTACTATCCTACAAGACTTTTATACTCATTATCCATTCTAAAGTGGAAATGTATCAACTTTACTATGAAGTTGTAATGCTACTACCGATATCACTTAATTTCTATGATGTGGTATGTGTTATCATAGAGATGGTGATGATGGTCACCCATTTGTATCTTATTAATGAGAAATTATTAGAGGAAGATCTTGGGAGGATCTATGTCTGAGTGATTATTTTCTTCTATGGAGTTCAAGATGCTAGTATATCAGACCGGGATGATTATTTTATATTTTGGTTCTATGATGGGTTACAAGTGGAATTTTTTTTCTATGTATTATAGAGTAAAGCCTACTTCCCTATACATACAATATTTCCGAGTCTATGATATAGGTGTTATAGGACATAAATTGACCATGAATCATATATTGTGGGTGTTCTTGGGAGAAACTTCTAAATATTACTAATTTTTCATATAATAATAGATTCTATGAGACTATGAAAATGGATCCTTATGAGGTTCTATATAGTAGGTCATTCTATTCAACCATGTGATTATTATAGGTCGTAGAGGTAGTGATACTAGAACCATGTCTAATCTAGGATACATTAGTGAATGTAATGTTGAATAGGAAACATATGGCTACTGCATAGTCTAGGAATAATTCTTATTTTGACCTCCACTGATGACCTTTAGAGTTTTAGTTCTATGATAAATTATTCTTTTGTATTTTGACTAAACTATTGAATCAATGGTTTATGTGGAAAGTTAATATCTTTCCTAATTTTATCTTACCAATAATGATTTTGGGTATCTTTATACCACTGGATTATTGGATAGCACTCCTTCAAATGTCATGGGTTACACACAGTATGTATCATCCTAGGAAAACAAAGAATATAAAATTTTTATATTTATGAATATTTGTGAATTAAATATTAATTTTACTTTTAAGGGGATGCTATGTCTGATACTATACTCAACATGCAATAATAGTTTTCTTTTAAATCGTATGTTTGACACAACATTGTGATATACCGAAAAAATATAATATTATTATTATTTTAATTGGTAGTTAACACATTGTCGTTTTATATGAGGGAATGAATAGAAATAACTACAATATGAATACACATGTTTTTTAAATGTTTTTACATTAATCCAATATATTTTATAGGCTTAAAATAAAAATGAATCTGATTTTAAGCATGAAATACTGTAATATTTTTTTAAAGGATGATTTAAGGAATTTTAATGGGGAACCCTTTTTAAATATAGTTTTTGTCAAATTTATATGTTATATTTTACAAAATAAACACATTATTAATATATGGGTCTAAAATTTACTTTGGGGAAATTTTGGTATTTTTCTGATAAAGATTATTTTTTGATGAATAGTGAAAAATACTGCATTTTAATTAATAAATGCATTTTTTATCTAATTTATTTATATTATTTTCCATTAATTTTAATTGGTATTAAAGTATAATTATATTACATTATTATAATTTAATCAATTTTTTCATTGAAAGTAATTTTACTTTGAAATTGGACAAAAACACATCTCAATCTTTTGGTAGCTTTTACTTCTTAAGAACACATTATTTGGTTTTGAAAACGGGACATAATTTGAAATTAATTTTTACAACTATAGTGTTTTGAATTTTAAAAAACTTATTATATATTTGTAATCATGAGGTCTAATTTTTTTCAATAGCAAACTTTTATTTTTTGACATTATGAATAGTGACTTTAGTAAATATTTTATTTTCCTTGGTTAAAGGGTAAATCTGGTAAATAACGATAAAAATAATATTATAATAATATTAAATTACCCTAAAACAAGTTATAAACCTATATAATGATACATTTTCAACAATGTTCATCCTTTTGGGTTGATATTGGGACCCCATGGAGCCACTTTTCAGTGAAAATGACATTTTAAAAAAATTTATATAAAGTTATGGAAAATTTAACATAAACATATAACTTTTTGCAAAAAAACATTTATATGGGGTTATATAAGATATATTTTCAACAATATATATTAATTAAAAAGATAAAAATATTTCTAAAGTCATGTTAGTTTATTTTTAAATTTTTAGAGATTAAATAAAAAAATTATATATGACAAAATGGTGATGTTGTGCTTACCTTGTTAATGAAAGATTTAAATTATTTATATTTTGAAAGTTAAAATAAATTTATTATGAAGCATTTTATGCCATAAAATAATTTTATGGTTAAATATAACATATTATATTTTATTTAAAGTATTTTATTAGAATGAATCAAGTTTTTATCACTTTAATAAAAATCAATTACTAAATAGTGTCAAAATTGAAATAAATGAGTTTTAAAAACAATTAATATTTTTGTAAATTATATAATAATCCAGAAAATACTAGATTCGGCCAAATGACTTAGATAATGATTCAAATATAATTAATTAACCACGTTTTGTTTTTTTGGAATTTTATAGTAAGTATATTAACCATATAATCTGAATATTCAAGAAGACAAGGTAAAATTTATATTAGTTAACTAAGGGTTAAAGCTAAATGATAAAGTTAATTTGATGACATAAAAATTACTAAAACCTATTGGATGAGATTATTTAGATCCATACTTATCTTGTATTATCATTAAATTACTTTTGATCCTTTATAAACTAAAAACGAAATTATAATAAAATAATATTTATAGACTCTTATAAATAGTACCTCTTACCTCTTATAAAAAGGCTTCACCCCAACCCATTTAATCACTCTTCTCAAGACCGTTGGATCGTCAAAAATATGCTCCAATAAGCTCCCAAAATCCCTCTATTCCTACTAGAATCAATCCTCAAGGTAGAAGCCAATTTAATAAAGACTTTTGGCTGAAATGATATAATGTTAATGTTTTAAGAGGTAACGTCTTCTATAAAATTCCATTCCATTATTCTACTTCTTCAGTACATATTATATTATTTTTCAATGATTACATAAAAATGAATGTATCCAATATATAATAGTATGTTGTTATTATAATTATTCAAATTACAAAAACACACACCTTCATCTACTAGATTTAGAATATATTGTTTATGTGGACGGCAAACTACTTCTTCACAAAACGATGATTCTTCAATTATATCCTACCACCACTCACGGTGGCCATTAGGATTTAATTTTAATTATATATGATATATATGATATTTATTTTATCTATATACTTAATTAATTATCAATTATAACCTACCATTATTCTATTCATGTTTTATATATATGATAATTTCATTTGAGGAAGTGTGGACTACCGCCCCTGAAAGTGATATTACTCATCCATGCCATACATAGAAAGTATAAAGGATGGAATTAATTATAATATGTCATTTATATAAAATATTATATTATAATTTAATTATAATATTCATATGTATCATTTAGTTTTCACACCATTTAATATGAAAAATAAATGAATGTAGTGTTCTTGTGTATGTACGGCTTACCGTCTCCATGAACGGTACCTTTAATTTCTTATATCCACATGTTATGGACTATTATAAATACATAAATACTGGATATATAAGATATAAATGATATCCTAATAATTAACATCATTCGGGAGATAATTTAATTTTTACAACACGGACAATTTGTAATTATAACTTGTTCATTTTTGAATCATGTACCGAACACCGAAAATTGGCCAATATGAAATTGAGTATGTTTTGGTTGTTATTTAAAGGGAATATGTTATTTAAAAGGGATAATAAAATTGAAAAAGGTTATGAAGAAAGTATAAATAAACTTATTTTTATTATTCATGAATAACAAGGAACATTCGATACTTGTCGGACCTAAGGTACATGAACCTTTCTCCCAGCTCTTCTAGTCAAATACTTCTTTTATGTTATGTCATTAAATTTAAAATTTAAAATCTTGGGATATTTTCTTTTATAAACTTATTGATATAAATTTTATTTCCATGTGATGAGAGACAAGTTTCACTCTCATCAACTCATTTTCAGAATAATAATGTGTTGCTGTTAGGCTGCCGAATTTTCGTAATAGATTTCGTCTCAATATCCTTTAATTAAGGAGTATTTTTATTTATACGTGGATTTATTTTATACTGTGTATAAACCTATTTATATTTTAATTTAATTCAAAGGTAATATTATTTCTATGAAACAATTTACTAAATGACAAAAAGAATGTCTCTTTTTAACATACGCGGTGACAACGAACTTCCTATCACCGTGATCTTTATTTCATATTTGGATTCCATAATAACCTGTAATGTTTTTAAAAAGAAAATAAATACCATATAATCATTTTAAATATTTTGGCCTTGAAAATGGTTTTTATAATTGATTTAATATGTCAATATAATGAAATGATATATTTTGATAGAAATTTTGAAATGTTATATTTCCATTATCCTTGTGTTATGTGTTATGATTATGTTATGGTTCTTGGGAATTGTGTACATATATAGGTGGTTCCATGATAAAAAAGGTAAGGTGAGCAAAAGTTAGCTCTCCAATGATATGGGTAATGTGACAGAGGTAAACGTTAATTTTTTTCCAAAGATATTTAGGTAATATACTATGATGGGTATTCCAAACGTTATCCCTATGTAGCTATGAAAGCTATAATGAAAATATGTTTTGGATGCCACAAGTTACCTTTATGATTTATGAATTTTATGGGTTTTTCATAAATCTTATGATTTCATGATTTGTGTTAAAAATATTATATTTTTTATGTATTGATGGACTAATGTTTTCTTTATTTTATAACCCTTATTGATCTTTTTATTCTCATCGAAAGTTTTTGATATGTTTTTAGTAGGGTATAATGAAGTGTAAGAGAAATGAATTTTTCAAGATTATTTATATCAAGAAAAAAACTCTTGTTTTATTTGTGTAGTTTTATTATTGTGACAAATTTGGATAAATTATGAGTGACTACCATGTAATTTTTAGAAGTAGTGTCATAGTTGTGGCCTAATTCTCTAAAACTCTAATCCTGAAAATATATTCAATATGAATTATTAACATAGTTAATGATTATGTAATGTTTAAGGTTGGGGACTTATAATTGGTATCATAGGTCGGTTTAGATAACATTAGAGGTTAGCGTGTTTTTAGAGCATAAGTGACATAACCATAATGGTTAGAAAATTTGAAAGAGGAATACTGTTGTTAAATAAATATAACGAGTTTAAGATAACATGAATAAGTATATCATAGTGTTTACACTCCTCATAAAAATGTATATGATGATTTTGCTGATATACTCACAAAGACCTTTTTGGATTTTGTAAATGGATGAATCTAGCGGGAACCAATGTAACAATGAATGTAAAGGAAACTATGGTAGTTTTATGAATCAGAAACTGAATTAAATGGGAGATTCAACGAGAACTCTTGTGGTTATTCTCAACCAACTATCTAGAGTCATGATTGTTGACTTGATTAATGTTTATTTGTATAAGGCATCATATTTGCAGGAAACTAATCCCTATGGAAGTTAATGAAATAATCATAATGTTAAGTATATTAAAAGACCAATGTGTCAAGGATGTGGAATGAAACACCCAGAAAAATGCATAAAATGGATGGGAAGATGTTATATATGTAGAAATGAGGGTCATAATGAAATAACCTTCCCTAGAAAAAGGATGTGTCCAGTTGACTCTAGGAATGATAAATAATTTCTTTATGAAGGATTAATTGATTGTTTTAAAAGTGGTGTGCATGGTCATTATTTAAATAGATATTATAGGAAGAAGGTTCAAGAGTGGGATCAGTAGTAATGTACAAATATATGTTTACTAATACCTAATGTCATTACAATTTAGGATGAGGAAACTATCAATGACCAATGAAATGAATGGATTATTTCTTAGATGATGTTTTGACATTATTGAATCATAGTATATGATTCATGAATTTTTTTATGGGAAAGAATTATTATAGAATCAGTTTGAAAATAATTGTTAATTGGCGATGAATAAGGTTGAATGAGTAAGAATTCAACATATAAGGGATTCAAGAGTTATGGTATATTTTAGAATGATGAAATGCTTAAAAGTATAAAGTCTCCTTTAATGATAGGATTTCCATGGAAGACTTTTACTATTATGTGTATCCCTAAAATTTGATATGAGAAAATGTTATTCAAGAACGAATTATCTTTTATTGTGTGGAAATAATGGATAAACTTAGGGGTTTATATGATCTTTTGTTTTTGAGGTGATAAATTGTAGTTACTTTTTTGGAAGGTGCGATGTATGAGATAAAATTTGTGGTTAAAATATTTTATGGTTACTTTTGAGGAATTTATCTCATTTTTTGGGAATGTTATATAATTATATCGTTTTTTAAAATTTAAAACACATTGACTGTGTGATAACCCGTCATGTCATAATAAAATGTGGGAATCGAACCCACAACCAAATTACGACTGAGATTTATCACCTACCACTTGACTACATGAAGTATCTGGTTAGGATGACTAATTATTCTCAATTAAATGATTTTATTGATCAAGAATATATTGATTTTGGTAACTTATGATTAATCAATTGGATATCTATTGTATAGGAACATTAATTGGTGATTATGTGATAAATGTTATTTTAGAAGACGTTTGCTCTTCTAGGAACACTATATGACTAAGGAAAATAGAATAATATGGGATTTCATTTGAGGAATAATGGTGTAATTATATATTGGAAGAATCCATGTTTTTATTATGGAATTATAGTGATTTGGGTTATTAATGGAAATGATCAACCTATCATAGAGAATATGTGATTCAGTTAATTAATTTTAAGTATTTGACTTTAAGAGTAGTTGATAGTATTTGGAGATAAATGTTAAGACTTATCATGGAAGACTATGAGATCAAAACCTTATTAATTTTGGGTTTCAACCTTTTTTTAGATTATTTTGAATAGTTTTATAGACATTTGTTTATTGAATGGTATATGTTGAAATTTTGGTATTGTTTGTTTAATTTTTTAGATTAAGAGTAGAATTTATTTATCTAAAAGATTTTTCTTTTTGGGGATCATCTGATCTTGTAGAACCCATTTTGGTTTTGGTTAATGTATAATGAAAGTGTAAATATATGGTTCATCTTATTTGGATCATGTTCTTCTATAGAATTTGATTCTAGAGCATTAGGTGTGATCAAGTGATCATTAATAATCATCGTTTAGAGAAAAGATCAGTTTTAGGTAGAATCCTATTAATGGATGAAACTGTACATGAAAAGTATATAAATTTATTCATGTTCATATTAAATATAATATATATATTATCTAAATTCATGAAATGGAACCAAAAAAACATTGTTTGTTTACTTTTCATAGTGGGGAATCAATGACTATTTAACCCATCATATGTTCATGGTTTTCTGGTTATTAACTTTCTCCGAATAATTTTTCTATTACTTTCCATCAGAACATGACACATAGTTTCTCCTCTAAATTAATGTTTTCATATATGTAATTGTGGCATTTTTTATCTAGGGTAAAATTTGTAATTCTCTTTCTTTCTGTTAAATTTATAGTTTTATTGACTCTTTTTCTGATGTGGGACTTTTAATGATGTTTCTCGCCCCAAATTTTAAAACATCGAGGACACAATTCCCATTAGGGGGGAAGCATATAACATCCCAGGTAAATAAAGAATATGAAAATTTCATATTTATTAATATTTGTGAATTAAATATTAATTTAAATTTAAATGGTATTCCATTTCTGATATCTTACTCAATACAAAACAACATGTTTTTTTTGAAATCTTATGATGCCCAAAACTTTCATATATACCAAAAAATAATATAATAAAACTATTAATTTAAATGGTAGTTGACACATAACTGTTGTATTTGGGGTAACGAATAGAACTAACTAAAATATGATTAAACATGTTTCGTAAATGTTTTTACTTTTATCCAATAATAATTATAGGCTTAAAATAAGAATGAATACAATTTTAAGCATGGAATAATATAATATTAATTAAAAGGTCGAATTAACACCTTTTGACGGTGTACCCTTTTAAAGGTAGTTTTTTTCACTATTATATATTCTATTTTACCAAATAAACATCTTATTTAGAAGAGGGAAAACAAATTTTAATGTGGGTAATATTTTCATATTTTTATGATAAAGTTCATTTTTTGATGAATAGTGAAAAATACTACATTTTCATTCAAAACATTCATTTAATATAATTTATTTATATGATTAGTTTGTCATTTAAATTTGTTTTAAAGATTAATTAAATTATATAGTAATAATTTAATCTAGTTTTTATCATTGAATGAAATTTCACTTTGAAACCGGACAAAAAACATTTCTATATTTTGGTAGTTTTAACTTCTAAAAAACATGTTTTTTGGTTTTGAAAACTAGAATTAATTATTAATAAATTTATGAAACATCTCTATTATAAATTTGGAAAAAATAAAATCAATATTTGAAATAATAATGTTGAATTAGGGTAAATAGGTATCTTTTATTTTTAGACATTATGAATAGTGACTTTAGATAATATTTTATTTACCGTAGTTAAAGGGTAAATATGGTAAATAAAGGTAAACAATAATATTATAATAGTATTAATTTTCCATAACACATGTCCAAACCCTATTGGATGATACCATTCGAACCATGGGCATCCTTGGGAAGATTTTGGGACCCTATGGAGCCACATGTAAGTGAAAATGTCATTTTATAAATATTAATTTAATGTTGTGGAAAATGTAACTTAAACATATATCATTTAGTAAAACAATTTTTATATGTAGAAATATAAGAGATAGTTTAAAATATAAATAGAAATTATAAATAGAAATTTATTTCCTCAATCATTGTATTTTATTTATAATTTTTAGATTTTAAATAAATAAATTTATTTTTGACACAATGGTGAGGTAGTGTTTACCTTATTAATAAATGATTTAAATAAATTATATTAATAATGTTAAATTAGATTTATTTTGAAACTTTTTATTCCATACAATAATTTTATATGTAACTATGACATATTATATTTTATTTTAAACATTATATTATAATTACTCAAGTTTTTGTAACTTTCATAAAAATCAATAGCTAAATAGTTTCAAAATTTTGATAAATGAGTTTTTTTTAAATTTTTTTTTATTAAATGATATAATAATCTTAAAAATATAATATTATGAAAAATGAATTTGATAATGGTGAAAATATCATTATGGAAGCAATTTAAGTTTTTTGTAATTTTATAGTAATTAAATTAACTATATAATATGAATATATAAGAATACATGGTAAAAGTAAAATTAGTTAACTAAGGGTTAAAGTTAAAGGATAATGTTAATTTTATGATGTAAAAGTTTATAAAACCTATTTTTTCATAGGATTTAGATCCATGTTCATCTTATATTCGGCTTAACTAACTTTTTAGACTTTAGAAACTGGAAATTTAATTATAATAAAATAATATTTCTAGACTCTTCTATGTAGTACCTCCTCCCTCTTATAAAAAGGAATCACCCCAAGATATTTATAAACTCATATAAATCCACTTGTCTCTTCGAAAATCTATTCCCGTAAGCTCCCAAAATATCCTTCTTCGTCTTAGAAGCTTTACCCTCAGTGGAAGTCAATTCAAGAAATACTTTTTGGCTCAAATCAAAGATAGTTACACGTTTTAAGAGGTTGTGTCTTCTCTAAAATTAATTTTCATTATTTTAATTCTTCACTCCCTATAATGTTATTTTTCATTTATTACATAAAAAATCTTATAGGATAAACATACTAGGATTTTTTTATGAGAATTTGTCAAACTAAACATACACACACCTCAATCTAATAGATTTAGAACAAAAAGTTTCTATAGACGGTGAACTACTGCCAGACGAAATGATAACTATTCAGTATTCTCGTACCACCTCTCATGATGGATATTATGATGGAACTGTAATTATATATGATATATATAATATGTTTTTCTATCTCTATACTTATTTAATTCTCATTTATAACCTACTTTTACACTTTTCATGTTGTGTATATGCGATAATTTCATTTCAGGAAGTGTGGACTACTGCCCCCTCAAAGTGATAATACTCATTAATGCCATACGTGGAATTTATAAAGGAAGGATTTAATGAAATTATCTAATGTATATAAAATGTTATATTGTACCTTAATTAATTTATACATATGTATCATTTATTTTTCCTTCCATTAAATATGAAAAAGAAATTAAAGTAGCATTCATGCATACGTAAACCTTACTGTCTCTATGAACAATGATTTTCATTTCTTATATCCAAACATTATGGACTATTATAAAAACTTTTATACTTCATATATATGATATATAAGATATCTAAATAGTCAATATCATTCTTTAAATAATATACTTTTAACAACGTGGTAAATTTTCAATTTTAACAAGTTCATTTTTTACTAATGTACCGAACATCAACAAAATGACAAATATGATTTTGAATAATTATATTATTGTTATAGAAACGTAATAAGTAATATAAAATAAATAATAAACATGTAAAATTTACTGAATCATGATTAAATTAACTTATGTTTTTTATTCAAGAGTAACAAGGATCATACAATACATGTCCAACTAGAGGTAAGGGAACCTTTCACCCTCTTCTTCTAGTCAAATTCTTATTTTATGATATGTCTTTTAATTTAAATTTTAAAATATTTGGATATGTTATTTTATATCTTTATTGATATAAATTATATTACTATGTGATGAGAGAAAAGTTTCTCTCTCTTCAACTCATTTTTAGAATTTTAAATTGAAGCTGGTAGGCTGCCAAATTTTTGTAAGGGACTTCGTCTCAATCTCTTTTCATTGAGGCATATAATGATTTTTTTTCATGGATTTATTTTTTATGGTGTACAAACCACTTTTACTTTTAATTTCATTCAATGGGAATCTTTTTTAGATGAAATGTTTTATGAAACGACAAAAATAATGTTTTTAGTGCACATGGTGACAACGACCTTTCTGCCACCGCGAACATTATTTCATATTTGGCGTCCTTAACAAGTTGTAATGTTTTTAAAAATAAAAAAAAATACCATATAACATTTTTTATGTATCTTAGTTTTGAAAATGGTTTTTAGAATTGATTTATTATGTAAATATATTGAAATTATATATTGTGATTGTAATGAGGAAATGTTATATTTACATTATCCTTGTGTTATGTGTTATGATTATGTTATGGTTCTTTGGAATTATTTACGTATACGGGTGGTTTCATGGTAATACATAGGAAGGTGAGCCCAAGATAGCTCTCCAATGCACTAACTAATGTGACCAGTGTAAACGTTAATGTTTCTACTAATAGATTTAGGGAATATACTTTGATGTGTATTCCAAATGTATCTCTCTGTGTAGCTATGAAAACTATAACGTAAGTGTGTTATGGATGCCACAAGTTATCTTTATGATTTAGTATTTCTATTTTTTATTAATATATCTTAGGATTTCCTTAGGTATTCTAAAGATCTTATATTTTTATATATTGATGGACTAATGTTTTATTTCATTATTTTATAAACCTTATTGATCATTTTATGTTCATCCCATGTTTTTAAATGTTTTTCACATGGTATAAGGAAGGGTAAGAGAAAGGAAGTATTCATAAAGATTTATATCAAGAAAATAACTCTATTATTATTAAAGGAGTTTTATTATTGTGAAAAATTCCGATATAGTAGAAGTTTCAAGCTTTTAATTTTGGGATGTAATGAGATAGTTAATGCCTAATTCTATAACACTATAATCCTAAAAATATAGTCACCGTAAATTATTAACTTAATTCAAGATTATATAAATTTTAAGGATGGGGCCTTATACATTATAATTCAGTTTTATGAATTTTGGAGGCTCCATCTAGACCCATCTCTTTTTCATTATCCTGATGAGATTTAATTTGTTTTCGATGCTTCTTTTATGTAGTTCCTAGTTCGTAATGTTGAGAATAGTATAAAGGTCCTATGTCGCATGTGAAATCCTCTAGTATAGATGATATTGCAACATGTCCACGTATAAGAGTAAACCTAGGAGACAGAGCCCATTATATATGCTTAATGGATAGAGTTATTCTTAGTTGATACTCAACATCCCTTTGATGTGAAACTAAGGAATGAGTGGTTTAAATAAGGGGAGGTAGTATGATAACTTTTTTTCTCACAAGATACAAATAATTTATTTTCATCTTCCTTTTTATCTAAATAGATGTTATTAAGAGTTTAAAGAAGAGATAAATAATTTATAGGGCTTATTAATAGCCTATATCCCTAGTTATTAGAGAATTAGGGTGTGGAACATTGTTAGATAATGGTCTGTGCAAAATGTGCAACATAACCATGTGGGCCCCGAAGGGAAGAGCATAGTGTAGTTAACTCTGCGAGGGAGGATGAACAACCATGTAAAAATACATAGACATTTTACAAAGATATAACACATATTTTCTGTCTATTTTTTTATCCATGAACAAACCTACTGATGGGTGTTCCACTTAGAGAGTGTTGGTGTAATTTTTGTGTAAGGACTTGGCCTTAAACATTGTGTATTCTGATGTTTTTGAAACTAGAATTAACATTATTATAATTCTAAGGTAGATTTAAGTTTTTAGTTTTGGATAAATTGTTCATAATTTATATTTAATAAACCACCTTCATAAAAATTGGATTCTACCGAAACACTATCAATTTTTTCAATAATATAAAACATTCAAAATAAAAAATGATTTCTTTTTCATGAAAAATCATTATAACATTCAACCTGACATCCGAATTTCTCTTACTCATCCTTATACCCTATTAAAAACATTTTAAAATTTGGGATGTGAACAAAAATATTAATAAGGGGTATAAAAAATTAATAAATCCATCATTCCATTAAAATCTATAAAACATTTCCACAATAAAAAAACTTTTTCCCCAAAAAATGAATCATCATTTCTAAAATACCATTATCATACCTTTTGAAAATAATAAATTTCATAAAAAATAATATGGAGTATAAAAGATAAATACATTACTTGTGGAATCATTTTTATATCACTCTTACTTCAATTTTAGCTATCATGGAAATGATTTATTTATATGATAGGATTATGATGTGTATATATCTCTTAATGAAATGAAAAGTATACATATTGTGACTATTTTTTAATCCTAAAATTCTGGGTTTTAAGCCTTATTTAACCCCTATAACTATCACTGTTACAACATGTATTTTAAAGATTGAGGGTTAATATAATTACTATAAAATAAAAAATGACACATAAATTAATCATTTATTGTTTTTTCAACTATATCCCAATAATATAACTTAATTTTTTTTTATAGAAATTTTGATTCTTTTAATAAAATATTATTCATTTTAAATATCATTAATTTCAATTTTGACCATATATTTTTTTTTAATATTAAATAATAAATTAAATAAAATAAATTCAAAAAAAACTTTAAAAAAATCACTAAAATGTCCATGTCATCTTCTAAATTTTTGGATGACCTTAATTAACACAAATTATATTTATTTTTTTATTTTTATTTTTTTTATATTTTGATAAACTAAAAAATTACTTCATCATCACCAATAAAGCCTGATATGTAATTACATCTTTCCTAAGAATTAAAAAAATTACCATGATGAAGATAAACGTTTTAATAATCCAAATTCTATTTATATTTAAATATATCTTTAATGACCTAGTCTTAAAATATATAGAAATTACAAAACTTTTTTGGAATACTAATACCATTATACAAACAGATGCGCAAAGATTATATTAGTTTAGTTATTTATGAAATATAGAAACCTAAACAATGTTACATAAGTGAGATAAAATATATACCGATAGGTTTTTCATGGAAAACACACTTCTTAGAAAAATCATACAGAATACATATCTTCATATCTTGGGGAATGAAAAATAAAAGGTGGTTAAATCAGATGATAAGTTTGGGTAAAAGGGGGAGACATGTACGCATATACATGATAATATGGGTATGAGAATATGATAAAAAAAATATAATATCACACCAGGAATATCAAATATCATAAAAATGAATAATTTTATAAATATCTGAAGTTCACAAGACATGAATCATAAGTAAATAAAGAACATAAGCCATGAAATAATAGCATGGTAACAATACATGGATTTTAGGAGCACATAATCATGTGATATTATTCCTAATAAGTCAATATGAATTGCTAGAACTTATCAATGAACTCCACGGGAACTGCACCAACTAGGAGGATCACACTAACATCCCTAGTTTCAATCCATTCCTTATAATGGATTGGGTTTCCCCATATTCCCAAAGTGGACTGGGTTTCCCAATCTTCCAATAGTGGGTTGGGTTTCCACATATTCCATATTCATGGTGACTACACCTGCTAGGTGGGACACACCACCATCCCCAGTTGTAATTCTTTCCTAGTAAAGGATTAGGTTACCTTATCTTCTCGTATTGGATGAAGCTCATCATGAAGATTCCTATAATTATCTCATGATATATAAATCATTACCCAATTAATTTTAGGGAGATATAGGTCCTACCTATATCATAATAAAATAATTCAAACATGTGCCATAAGATAATAATAAATTCATCATATCGTGACCCATAAAAATAGATGGGTTCTATAAACATAAAATAAACTACAATGAAATGAAATGGGTATCATTAACATTTCATCACATCATAACCTATGGGAATGAGATAAATTACATAATAATTTCATCAAACTTGTTCATGTGAACAAAAGGTGGGATTCAAAATCATATAACATGAGAAAAAGAAATGGGTGTAATAAGAATCATTCCATCAAAATGTAAATCATTCTATAAAGAATATGATTGGAACTATAAGATTATTTCCTAGAAGGGCTTCAGTAAAATCAATAAATGTAATATTAAATGGAAAATAATTTTGAAATATCTTTTGATATCAATTATTGACGAAAATATACTTTCTTCATTGAAAAAGGATCTTTAAAAAATAAAACCATTAATGAAATATTAGAATTTCATTAGAAAACGTTATTCTTGGTAAACATATAATTAGAACATGATATTTTTTTGAAATTTTTTTTCCATGAATACTTATAAAAGGATATTGAAAATGTTTTCAAAACCATTTTCCTTGAAAATTTATAAAATAATCTTTTAAACATATTGATAAAATTATCTTTGAAAACTGATTTCTTGAGATAATTATAAAAAATTATCCTTTCAAAAATTAAATGTAAACATCAATGAAATGGTGGTGGATAAATTAGTATATATTGTACGTGTTAAAAATAATATTCCTTTTTCATGGTAAAAAGGTAAGTAAAATGACATTTTTGGAAAGAGATAAGAATATTACTTTGAAAGAATTGGTAAAAGAAAAAATATTGCAGAAATTTATTTTCAATATTATATTATAATTGTACAATATTCTTGGAAAACAATTTTATGTAGTTATCTTAGGAAAAAAAGAGTGGTAAATGGTATAATTACATGTATACTACAAGAATATCTAGAGGGTAATAAAATTCATGAGATTTCTTGAAATATGGATCATAATATTTTATCAATATATCTATATCTTTAAATAATCTCAATAAACAATGAGACTACAATAGTAAATTGCTTCCATTTTTTTCACTTTAATCCATGGGGTAAAGAATAACATTAAATTAAGATTAAAATAACATGAAAATAATTTTAATCATGATATAAAAATTAATATTTAATTATATAATCCCCATAGAAAATTATAGGTGTATAACATGGCATGTGTCTCCAAGAAGGAAAATTGAGGCGAAGTTACTTTTCGAATTTAGTAACTTTTGAAATAGAAATCCCATGAAATAAATATCATAAAATGGATATTTAAAAAAGAATTGAATTAAGTATAAGAATAGTAGAATCCATAAATGGGGTGTATATACACCACAAAAATGAAATGATTAGTGATTAAGGAATGTATCTTATTGAGATGGAAAGTGAGTTTAAATCCCCTTACCTTATGTTAACACTCTCATCACACTCATAGAATGGTCTTCAATAATAAATATATGTTTATTATAAATATATAATATATATATATTATTATTTTAATAGAATATATGGTTTGGTAATGAAGATATATTACTATCTTATTAAGAAATATATGTTAATTCTTCACTTCAAAAAATATTCACTTTGTTTTTTTCCTTGGGTCCTAATTTGTTATATCTTTATTCCTTATACTTATATCATGATTTCAAGAGTTTAAAACATGATATATATTTCATTAATATTTATTAAATTTGTATTATAATAATATATCTAATATAGAATAATTAAATTTAATACACCATTCATGGAGACGATAGGTCATATGTATGCTTGAAAGTTGCTTCTATTTTATTGATGTATTGAAAGAAATATAGTAAGTGACACATATATATTTGTATATATGTATATAATATAATTATATTTTAATTATTATTTCATATATATCATATAGGTTCAATAAAAAATCCCTAATACATTCCATGTAGTGTGTGAATGAATCATGTCGCTTTGAGTGGGAGGTAGTCCACACTTCCTCAAACAAAATTATTATATTTACACAAGATGGAAAGCATAACAATATGTTCTAAATAAAACATTATTAAGAAAAAATACATTATAAATATCATATATAAAAATATTTCCCATCACAATGTCGACCAGAAGAGGAAGTAAACTAAAAAATGAATATTCCTCATTTCACGAGGTGATAGTTCACTGTACACGCAAACAATATGTTCGTTACCCATTAGAGGGAAGTATGTGATATTTTAGGTAAAACAATTGAAAAAAATATCCAAATATATTGAGGATACTAGTTATATTATACAATCATGGAATAATAATTTTTTATGGGGTGAATAATTGTAATAAAATAAAAGAACTTGGTGAAGAATGTTACCTCTTAATCGGGTAACTCCTTTTGGTTTGCACTAAAGGGATTAATTGGATCAATTTATTCCCAAGGGGATGACTCTAATATTAGAGGAGTGATTTTTTGGAGATATTTGTGGAGATATTTTTTTAGTTAAATGATCTAGAGATGTGCGTGGAATTGGGAAGAGAGGAGGCCTTTTACAGTAGAGGAGAAGTGGTACTCTTTTAAATCATGGGAAAGAGAATTACACCCACAGTTTTTCCCATGTAACATAGATCTAATAATGGTAAAATGTATATAAAATTGATTATAGGGTTGAGAAATTTATATAAAATATAATTTTGAAAATGTTATAGGTCATTTAGTCTCTTATGTTTATGGAATATCCCTTATTTAAACTTATTTTTACTTAAATCGATGTAATTCAACTTAATTAATTTCACTATTATTTTAGGTCAAAAATTACCTTGTCCTTATAAGAAAATATAAATTATTAATATTCCTAATATTGAATCAAATTTTCCAAATTTCAATGATATAAGTATAATACATTAATTTCAAATTAATCTCCTAGTCAGATTGACATTGTGGGGTTTTAAAGTAAATTGTTTCAAATATTGCTATGATTTTATTTTAAATTTGAAATTTAAATTGAATAAAATGTCTTCAATTGGTTTTATTATTAAAAATATAATCTAATTAATCTTTTAGAAAAATTAAAAATATAATTTATCATTATAAATACATTAGATGAAAAAAGCAGTTTTTAACTAAAATTCAATATTTTCACTATTCATTATAAATGAAACTTCATAGAAAAATATGAAAAATATACACTCACATAATTATTCTACTAAATTTTAAAGATATTATTTTTATTTGGACATGTTATATATATTAAATTTCCAAAATTTTGATTTAATATTATTTCTCCATTAAAAGGAGGTAAAATTAATAATATAGGCTTTTAAGAAAAAAAAATATGGTTTGTTCATATCTTATGTCTATCAAATATATTAAATGAATATAAAAAATATTATAATGAATATAAAACGTATATATTACAACAATATCACTCACTAATTTTAGTTAATATAATTTATTTGGGTAAAATAGCTTGGTGTCCATGAAAATAATAATATTTCCCATTATATTCCATCAGTTTTCATATTCTTTTCATAATTAATTGGAATCCTATGAATTCATATTATATTTTCATAAAGTATATATTTTTATAAATTAGTTAATACGATTCATAAATTCTAATTTAATGACTATTTTATATCTCAATAAATTAAATAGTAATATTTTAATAATATATTATTGGTCAGTATAAATTGGTCTGGTGTGTTACGGAAGACCTTGAGGAAAGTCATTATTACATTTAATGCAAGATGACCTTAGTGATCTGTGTAGAGAAAGGTAAAATTTATGTTTCATTCATTTCATGACTAACTTTGTGATATGAATAATTTAATCCAAACATAGTTTTTTAATATAAAATTAACTATTTTTTGAGTTTCATTAATTGGAAAATATCAAAAAGTTTGAAATAATTGAAAAGGTTAAAAAATTATTCCAAAATTCTCATGCAGTTACATTCTACCCCCCCCCCCCCCCAAATTAATTTTAACCTATAAATTAATCTTGGTTATCAATTGTTTAATACATGAATGTTCATTTTATAGAAACCCATATTATAAAAATAAATACTAAAACATAATTTAAAAAGGGAAAGTAAGAAACATAGTGGTTACCAAATGTAAAATATAACTACGTTTCCACAAATTAGAACATATGTTGAAATTGAAAACATAGTCATTGAATAAAAATATAACTACCAATTTCGGATTGATTATGATATAAAGCATCATTAAGAGAATGTTTACAACAGTAACTTTATAAATTAATAATGATCTAAGGGGATTTTTTATTCATAAATAATTAAGATTCACGGATAAAATTTTTGGTTTCAAGATCATTTTTCTTAATGTTGAATAAATATCATGAAAATATATACATTCAGTATTTTAGGACAACATCACTGCTTTTTGTTCTTTGATCCACATTACATCTTTCTCTAAAAAGGGATGGTGAAGTATTAATTCCTGATGTACTAACAGATCACGAGAAACGTGATATGACATCCCATTTGTCATAGGAAATCATGAACAAAATATTTAGAACATGTTATCCAAATTTCATAAATCCTTATGTGTTCAGATTATAATTTAATTTCACAAAATTTATCCAAATTTTTACTTAATCATACCAAAAATGGTTGAACATATAACCATTATGAAATATGAAAACGCAAAACATTAGAATGAAATTTAAAAAATCCTCTTAACATTGATCCCCCATATATCCTAAAGTATCTCTTTGTTGTCACATTATAGACATGTGAATATACTCATCATAAATCCTCTTGAAACATGGAAATAACTAGAATTTTTATAAATCCATTTTCATGACATTATAGAATAATTATTATAATGGCTACATAATATATTCCTCAAATCTAGTAATTTTTAAGCATCATACATGATGACATAGAAAACTTTTTCAAAAAAGCTTTATTTGTTTCTGTGTTTGTTGATACTATCCAATTTACGTTATCCAAAACAATCAACTCTTTATTCAAGCTAAAAAAAATTTCTCTATCTCTTGAACACATTAATGGTCAACTTACCTTAGTCAAAATATCACATCATTTTTAAAATTCTTCTCAATTACATTATAAAAATTTATCATAATGATGTAAATACTTAGATACAAACATAAACTAGAAAATCCTTGTATATTTTATAGTTATTATAACATATATCTTGAATCCAAATACTTAAAAACTTCTATTATTCCACTTTATCCATAATCCATTAGAATTTTACCTCATCCTATTACATAATACCTATTTCCGTTCATATATCAAATGTATTATCCTCATTAGAAGTAATATAACCATTACTCCTACAACCTTCTGGTTCTCATCAGGACAATATAAATTTGGACATCAACTTGCATAATGACCATTCATTCCACACTTAAACAATTTTATTTTTGATAATGTATTTGGGAGGAATATATTCCCATCCATTTTTTTAACTAAACCATTCATTTTTTTCATTGATGTAACAATTCTGTGTCTTTATATTCCATAGTCAAAACACCTTCTTGTTCCTCTAATACATTCACTGAGGTTATTCTTAACAAATTCTTATAGAAAGGAAACTGAATCTTCTTTCATTCATAATATTTATCATCAAAACTCTCATCAAACTAGTTCCATTTCATCCTTTTTGATTCCATGATTTATTTAAGGGACACATTGTTGATCTTGTTCCATGAAAAATAACTAACCATGATCACAACCTCCTTCACTCTGGTAATAATCCTATTTTGCTGCTCATACAAAAAATCCATTATACCCAACATTAATATAGATCTTTTTGGTTACTATTATTGACTAATACTATGAGGAATTAAGTAATATATTACAGTCTTAGTGAGGAATCACATTCTCCTGCTAAAAAATTATATGATGTCTATGTTATGACACCTTTCTTAAACTATGAATACTCAAATTTATCCTAGGTTGGGAATAAAAAACTCCAATTTGAATCCATCTTTATGGTTCGTGAAGTTCTTGTAAATTACCTAATAATATCCTCCACGAGGTTCAAACCATGTGTGTAGAAAGGTTGGTTGTCATGTAACATATTTCCCTGAGTCAGTAATAGGAAATATTTTCAGAGTAATTACCTATATGTACATGTATTCTATAACCACATACATTTTTTTTATATAGAAAGTAATATGATTCAAGGAAACTACTCAATCTATCCTTTAATAAAAGTCTTGTAATTTGCCTATAGTTTTTCTTTATCCATAGACTTATCCTTAGATATGTCCTTAGGGATCTTACTAATGTTTTCTCTTCCTAGTTTCCAATTTTTACTAATACTTTACTCTAATTCCAACTATAACATATCATTCTTATCATACATAGACATTACATCACTTTTTATATTACTTAAAAACAATATACAAATATATTCTCAAAGAGAATATTATTTTAGTGCCATTGGAAACATGAAAACATAAATACTTATACATAAGTGAACTAAAATATCTCTCACTACGTTCTTTGTGAAAATTAACCTTCTTATATGCATCATACACAATACATATTCTTCATAACCTAGGGAATAAAACTAAAAAATGGTGATCTTAGATGCATAGTAAGTGTAAAAGTGGGATACATATAATTAAAAACATGAGAATATGTGTTTGATATCATGACCATATAATTTTAAGATCATACCTTGCATATCAAATATCATAAAACTGAATAATGGCATAAAGCTTAGAATTTTATAATACATGTATCATAAAGAAATAAGTAACATATTCCTTGAAATCATAACATAATAATAAGACATGGAATTAGGGCATAAATAAACATGTAATATCATTACCTATATGTCAATACCATTTCCTGGAACATATCAAGGCACATCATGGGAACTACACCTACTAGACGCCACACACCACCACCCCCATTCACATTCCTTTCCATGTAAGGGATCACGGTTCCCTATCTTCCCACAGTGGATCGTGTTTCCCCATATTCCCATACTAGATCAGATTCCCCGTCTTCCACATTCATGGTGGCTACATCTACTAGGAGAGACACCCCACCATCCATAGTTGCGGTCCTATCATTATAAGGGATCAAGATTACCCATCTTCAAATGGTGGATAAATCATGTTGACTTGATTCCCATCATTATCTCATGAGATATAATTCATTACCCAATGAATTATATGGAGATATAGATCCCAACCATATTTTGATAAAATAATTCATACAGGTTCAACATGATAATAAAACATTCATTATATCATGACCCAAAAAAAGAAACAAGTTCTGTAATCATTAAATCATAACCCATGACATAAAATGGGTATCATTAAAATTTCATCAAATCATAACAAATATAAACTATATAGGTTTCATAATAATTTCATCAAAGTATAACCTGTGAAATGAAGCGGGTATCAAAATCATATATCCCATGGAAAAGAGTTGGGTGTCCAAAGAATCATTATATAAAAACATAAAATATTAAAGAAATAGTATGAATGGAACCTTTAGATAATTTCATGTATGGTATTGAGTAATATAAACAGTCTTCTTCTTCAACAAAAAATATTTTTTAAATATCTTTAAAATACATTTATTTTGAAAAATATCGTTTATTATTTGAAAAAAACATTAAAACATAAAACCCTTTTAAAAACATTTTAGTGAAAATAAACATGAAAAATTATAATGAAATATTTAAAAACATTTTAGAAACCCTTTTCATTGATAAAATTTAAATAGAGTTTTAAAACATTTTTGAAAACTATTTCCCTTGAAAACTTATAAAGGGACCTTGGAAACGTTTGGAGAACCATTTTCCATAAAACATACAAAATAAACATGAAAAAATTATGGAAAAAGTTTTACATGAAAAATAATTTTTAAAAACATTTTCATAATAATAAACCTTTTAAAAATTTCAATGTAATCCTCAAATAATTGGCAGTGGGTAAATCTAGAAATGTCATATGGGGTAAAAAATAATATTCCTTTTGCAATGTAAAAAATAATGAAAAATTAATTTTTCTAAAAAAAGGAAATGAGGTTCCTTTAATGGAATTGGAAAAGATAAAAAGTAGAAAATTAATTTTAAATATTATATGTAACGCCCCGACCCCAGTTACCGAGAGTCAATGCATTATTTAAATACATTGGAATGATTACAAGGAATCAAGTCCCAAAGGACCAATTGGTTTAAAAGTCTTGGAAAATAGATTACTTACATCAATGTTACATTACACTTCATAACATAAAAAACAACATAAATAATCCTTTCTGAACACCATTATTACCTTGTCTTAACCCTGCATATCAATCACAATACACTTCTTGAAATCCTGGAAAAAATAAAACAAATAAAGGAGTGACCTCAGATTCTTAGTAAGGATAATAATATATTGGAAACATTTAAAAATAAACATAAACATTTAAGGCAATGTATAACTAAAATAAAATCTTTTTAAACTTGAACTTCAGTATAATATGGAAAAGATAAAATGAAATAATTCCATTTACTTATTTACATGGATATTCTACTAGTCAAATAATCACATGTAATATCAATAACCACTTTCATAATGATGGAATGAATAATTCCAAACTATCATAACCATGTAGCCAAGGCCTCGCACTAAGACTACAAATAATATTTTGTCAAGGCCTCGTGCCAACACACTATTTTGTCTCATGAGACCTACCGATTCACCGAGGAGCTATAGCGGGATCCACCCATCACTTACTAAGTAAAATGCATTCCTCATATGAAAATTTCTAAACATAACATAAATATTCATATTAAAAATATCATACAGATTGTCAATACTTTACCCATAAACCATGGATGGTATAAAAATAACACATCCACAGTAAAACATATCACAAAACCTTCAACACAATATGGATGATTTTTATCATGATAAATCAACATCAAGACAAGTTTAAAATCCATTAAATAATTTTGACGTTGATGAAAATTATTTGTAAAAAACTATGAGAGAAATACCCCTTTTTCATGAGAACATTTTAAAGTCACCCAATTTGGAAAATAGTTCATTCAAAGAAATTTTTGAATCAAAGTGTCCCATACCACTTTGAATATTTTTAAAGGAGTTAAGATTTGAAAAACATTCATGTCCAAATAAATAAATCCTGAAAACCCATTTCGAAGACATGGAAATTATTGAGAAAGATTAAGAAGAATAAAGTTTTAAAACATTTGAAATGATGTTTTAGTAAATATTCCTTTAAAATAATCCCTTTGAAAACTCTTTCATAAAACATAGACATGGATAATAAATATGTCCTTGTAGATACTTACATAAAAACAACCTCAGATATTAAAGAGATTGTGAAATTAACCTTTACCAATTTGGTAAATTACGAAACATACACCCCATTAAAGAGGTATCATACAATGAATATTTAAATAGACATAAATTAATGTTTATTACATAAATAATACAGTTATGGGCAGTACATACACCACACAAAAGGTAATAGTGTCAATATGGCATGAATCTCACGGGAATAAGGAGTGAGATGAAAACCCCTCACCTTGTACTCTTTATTTGTCGAGGGTAGGGTAATCTCCCGTATAATGGTTAAATTATTGTTATTAAATTATAAAGAATAATATACAATAATATGATATCATATATGATCTATTAACATTTCTTTGTCAATAATATCGTAATATTATCGTTGTTTTGGGTGTTAACTTACACGTTTTATTTTATATGTTTTATTACATAAGTTTTGTTTGTTATGGATATGTTGTATCTTATAAATATCCAGACTGATATCAAGTCCTTAAAAAAAATTTAATCATAAAATGCGAATTACACTTGAATGGATACGATGGGGAATGAATCTCATCACGTTCATGGAGACGGTAGTCCGTGCGTACGCATGAACGCTACTTCCATTTCATTATTCATTTTAGAAGGAATAAAAACCAAATAATACATATGTATATTATTATTACAGTATAATATAATATCTTATATGTGTTACTTAAGTTCATTAATATCATCCTTTATATGTTCTATGTGTGGTATAAACGAGTTATATCACTTTTTGGGGGCGGTAGTATGCACTTCCTCAAATGAAAATTATCGTTTATATATACAACATGAAATGAATAATGGTATTATATAAAATGGAATTACAGAAGCTTATATATCAAATAAATCTAATTAATATCATATTTATTTATAGTTCCATCATTATGGCCACCATGAGAGGTGGTAGGAGATAATTGAACAATAATCGTTTCCTGAGGTGTTTGTTTTCCATCCACAAAAACATTATGTTCTTCACCAATTAGATGGAGGTGTGTGTATGTGTATTTTGAATACTTCTCATAAGAACATCCTAGTATATTTTGGATACTGTTTTTGTTACAAAATAAAATAATAAGAAGAGTTTAGAGGTTGGCTAATTAAAATTAAATGAAAAGAAGCTAAGAGAAATCATTACCATTAATTTGGGTAACTCACATTGGTTTGAACCAAAAAAGATTCTTGAAGTGATTTTTGCCTAAGTTGAGGCTTCTAGGAGGAGTAGAGGGATGTAGGGAGATTAATTGGGAACAGGTTGGATGAGCCAAAAGTCTTGAATGGTGTGAGGAATTGGTTAGTAGTTGTGTCTTTTTATATGTGGGGAGGGGCTCTTTAGGAAAAAATTAAAGTATTAATTTATAATAAATTCTTATTTGGTTTATAATGGATCCAAAGTGGATTATTCAAATTATATGATGAGGATGTGTCGAAATCTAATTAACCAATAGGTTTTATATAGGTTTTGGGTCCCTTTATTAACCATATATTTTAGTTTTAACCCTTAGTTACTTAGTTTGACATTTTCCATGTCTCTTTGTATTTTTATATTATATGGTCAATAAACTTACTATAAACTTACAAGAGACCCCCAAGTGGTCCATTAATGATACACATATCACGATATAAGTTATTTGGTCAAACCTTATATTTTTAGGAATATAATATCAATTAATCATATAATATTTGTTTTAAATATTAATTTATGTCAATTTTGACACAATTTGGTATGTTGTTTTTGTGAAAGTCATAAAAACTTTATTTCTTTAAAAACAATACATTGAATCATTCCTAACATGTCATAGTCACCTAGAAAATTTGTGAATGTCATAAAAAATTTGAATTTTATTTATTTTAATATTTCTATTACAACTTATTTTATTCATTCATTAATAAGGTAATTATTGCATCATCATTGTGTCATAAATAAATTTAATTATTTAATTTCCAAAAATTATAATTAAAAAAACTTTATGTGGGAAATCTCTTTATATTTATAATGAATACTTATAATCGAATTTATATTATGTATAACCCTGTATTAATTTTTTTTATGTATTAAACATTGATTTTAACGCTTTTAACTCTTCTTTGAATTAAATAATAATAAATGTCCTAATATAATCCAAGTTGACCTAAAGGGTCAAATATTTTTCCTAAGGTAGTTTTTGGTCTAATTAAACTTATCCAATAAAATTAGGACATGTGTTAGGGTAATAATAACATCATTTTTACCATTAATTATGTTATTTACTTTTTACCGTGGTAAATAAAAGGAAAAAGTTACTATTCATCAGAAATTATTTTTATCTTATTGAACCAAATTTTAGTCCTTGATATTAACCGTGTCTCTTGGATTTTCGAAATTACACTCACAGAAATAGTAAAATTAATTTTTATGTGAATTTATAAATTCTCCTAGGAGGTGGGTAAAAGACGGTGAAAAAGTTCAATAAAATTTTTATATATCTATATTTATTATAAACTGGATCTAATGAATTAAATTTATTTTATATAGGTATTTTGCATCTATTTTAACCTAAATTAAATTTAAATAATGTAAATAACTATTTAAATAAAAAGTCGATTTTAAATAGTAACTCGGAGTTTTTTAGTATTCATCAAAAATTTGAAGTATTCAGAAAAATACCAAAACATTACCCTAAGATAATTTTGATATTCCAAAATCAATAATGGAATCTATTTTACCAAATTCAAAACATAGAAGTTTCATTTATTAGTTTAAAATTAATTCTTGTTGTTAAAACAAAAAGCGTGTTTTTAAAGAAACAATAACTATCAAACGATTGACACGTGTGTATATCCGGTTTAAATGTGAAATTATATCCAGTTAAAAACATTGGATTAAATTGTAAAAATATATCATAAATATAATTTAAAACCACACAAATTAATAATTTATCACTATTAATTATTTTGATAAAAAAATTGTTTTTATTTATAATTTAGTAATTTTCACTATTCATAAAAATATGAAAGTTATCCGAAAGTACCAAAATTTCACCCTAGGCAAATTTCGATATTCTGAATCCAAAAATGAAGACCATTTTGAGATAAAAAAATTATAAAATTTCAAAATGTGGGTATTACTATTCATAACAACAACTTTGATTGGTTGTGGTGTGTGTTAGAACTCGAAGTTGCGTACTACACACATTACTGTATTATTAAAAGAGAAGAATACCGTGGAATCATGGGGTGTTACATTCTCCACTCCTTTAATAAATTGTGTCCTCCGAATTTATGCTCGGTATTGGAAACTTAGGGTTGACATTTAAAAATATCTTAGTTGAAATCCTATATTGAAAAATGGATTAATGAGGCCTCTATTGAAATTAAAGAGTGGTAACTATGAAGGTTACCGAAATAAATACATACAATGGTTCCATGTAAGAAAATATGGATATGGAAGAGAAATTTAACCACCAATATCTAATGGAGAGTGGTAGAGAACATGGCTATGAAAAGGCCAACAATCCCAAAGCTATAAATTTGTGATGATCTAAGGTACCATCTAGGAAAACATTTTTGTTCTGAGTTCCTTTTCATAATGTTGAGGAATTTATTTATGAGAATGGATAAGATCATAAGGATATATACTTACTTTATAATTATAGTTTTATCTATTAATAAATTTCTACCACAAACTCATCTTTCACCCCAAAACATAATACAACTCAAAAATAATCTATTTATCCTAATCGTATAGGGTTACAAATATAATGAATTTATAATTCACATATCAGACATTTAAAAAAAAGAAACTACATTATACCATCTAGGAACTTCATGTAGTCTAGTGGTTGGTGATAAATCACAATTGAAATATGGTTGGGGGTTTGATTCCCATAGCTTTATCCGACGCGATTGGTCGTCACACTGTCTGTGTGTTGTCCTTTTATAAAAATCCAAAAATAACATTTCAAACATAATCCCTTCCAAACTTTAGACTTATCCAAAATACTTCTATAATCTCTTAGTCCAAAATGTATATGAAAGGTAAACATATTGTAGATCATTTTTACCCCATAATAGCATGTGAATACCGTCATCATGTATTCTTTTAAAACACTGAAACACCCTGAATTACCATAAAACCTTATTGATTACATTCATGCTCCCTTATTCCTTTTAAAATACTAGATATACTTATTTTATCCAAAATTTTTGTAAACTCCAACAATGATGGAATATACAAATATTTAGTCAGTTTAATGGCAGTCTAGAATATCCAATATAATTTACCCAAATCAGCCATATCTTCTTCCAAAATCAGTACCTCAATATTAGGACCATATTAAATTTTATCTTTCCTTCAACCATGTAATTTCCAAAACATTTAACTCATTTTAGGGTCACTTTTCTTAGTACAATAAAATCTAAAATCATTAATGAAATAGTACTGCAGTACAATCCTTATTTATTTTTAGTACATCATTGATACAACACTTCAATGAAATAATTACAAAATAAAAACATAATAACACTAGTCATTCTTCTTCATCTTTGGTAGTATCATAACATGATTATTATCCAATAGAATCATTTGTTCCATATTCTGATGACTGGGACATTGGTTCGCATAGTGTCCAAACTCCTTGAAGATGAAGCATTGTACATTTGATACCTTTTTCTTACCCTTGCAGCCACATACTTGGTGTCCTTTTTCTCCACACATATAACAAACTCCCATTCCCTTCAACCATTTTCTAGGGTGATTATTTCTACAGTTATCACATATGGGAAAATCATTCTTTACCTTATTCCCTTTATATGTTCTACTCTCTACCATCCTTTCCTCCCTTGGATTCCCTTCAAAGCCATAGGACTCTGAAAATTCGTTACTTTTCACATAAAAACATGATACTATTTTATCATATGATGATAATACATGGGAGAATATTTCCCTTCTATATTCTGGATTTAGACCATGAAATATATGATCTTTCTTAATCTTTGGATCATGCGTATTGATGGGGTTCGTATTCCTTTTATTAGGTGCCATTTCTAAACAATGGAATACAGTATATTAGTTTGTGAATAGAAATACCTATTCCCAAACTTGTAAAACACTTGAAATAAATTAAATAGTTTATGGATATAATCCATAATCATAAATATTCCTTCTTTGAGGAATTATATACTCATAAACCCTTCATAATGGTTTGTAAATAAAATGAGAATTATCCTTAGCATATCCCCCAGGAGTGTCCTAACCAAGAGTGCAGCAAGGCCTGTTGTCGTGCACCAGTTCCCATTCGAGTCTCTCTCACAGCGGTGTTTTCGGGTTTTACCCCTAGGTACATCTGTCCCAGAGCCGCCTCTACCTGCTCGTGTCCAGACAGGAATGTATTGCTTAGAAAACTCACAAAATATATACAATATAAAAATTCTAGGAATTTGTTCTCTACTAATCTTCAAATTCTATCTTAGGGTTATGTGCTGTAATCAGGATTTATCTAAATCTATCTTCCAAGTTTATTGCTAAAATATCTCTGATACCAACTGTAATGCCCCGACCCCAGTTACCCAGGGTCGGTGCATTATTTTAATACATTGGGATGATTATAAGGAATCAAGTCCCCAAGGACCGATCAGTTTAGCAGTCTTGGAAAAAAGATTACATACATGAATGTTACATTACACTTCATAACATACAAAACAATATAAATAATACTTTATGAATGCCATTATTCCCTTTTCTTAACCATGCATATCAATCACAATACCCTTCTTAAAATCCTGGAAAAAATAAAATATAGAAAGGGGTGACCTCAGATGCTCAGTAATGATAATAATATAGCGGAAACTTTCATAAATAAACATAAACATTTAAGAAAATTTATAACTAAAACAAAATCCTTTTAAACGCGAACTTTAGCATAATATGGGAAAGATAAAATGAAATTATTCCATTTAATTATTTACATCAATATTCTACTAGTCAAATAATAACATACAATATCAATAACCACTTTCATAATGATGGAATGCATAATGACAGACTATCATAACAATGTATCCAAGGCCTCACGCCAAGACTACAAATAAGATTTTGTCAAGGCCTCGTGCCAAGACACTAGTTTGTCTTATGAGACCTTCTGATGCATCAAATAGCTATAACGGGCTCCAACCGACACTTACTAAGTCCAATGCATTCCTCAAATGAAAAGGTCTAAACATAACATAAACATTCATATTAAAACTAGAATACAAAATGTCAATACAATACCCATAAACCATGAATGGTATAAAAATAACACATCCATAGTAAAACATATCCCAAAACCTTCAACACAATTTGGCAGATTTGTATCTTGATAAATCAACTTCAAAACATGTTTAAAATCCATTAAATAATTTTGATGTTGATGAAAATGATTTGTAAAACTCTTTGACAGAAATACCCCATTTTCATGAAAACATTTAAAAGTCACTGAATTTGGAATAAGATTCATTTAAGGTCGTTTTTCAATCAAAGTGTCCCACACCTCTTTGAAAATTTTGAAAGTAATTAACATTTTAAAAACATTCATGTCCATATAAGTAAATCCTTAAAAACTATTTGGAAGACATGGACATTAATGAGAATGATTTAGAAGAATAAATATATAAAGAATTTGAAATGAAGTTTTAGTAAAAAGTAATTTAAAATAATCCCTTTGAAAACTCTTTCATAGAACATGGACATGGAAAATAAATATGTCTCAGTAGATACGTACGTAAAAACAACCTCGGATAATAAAGAGATTGTGAAATTAACCCTTACCAATTTGGTAACTTACGAATCATACACCCCATGAAAGAGTTATCATAAAATGAATATGTAAATACACATAAATTAAAATGTATTACATAAATAATACAATTATGGGAAGTAGATACACCACACAAAAGGTAATAGTGAAATATGACATGAATCTCATGGGAATAAGGAGTGAGATGAAAACACCATACCTTGTTCTGTTACTTTTTCGAGGGTAGGGTGATCTCCTATATAATGGGTAAATTATTGTTATTGTATTATACTAGAATATTATATATTAATATGATATAATATATTATCTTTTAACATTTCTTTGTTAATAATATCTCAGTATTATCGTTGTTTCGGGTGTTAACTTACTCGTTTTATTTTATATGTTTTGATACATAAGTCGTGTTTGTTAAGGATAGGTTGTTTCTTATACATATCCTGAATGATATCAACTCCTTAAAAATTATTTGTAATCATAAAATGAGAATTAGTCTTGAATGGGTGCGATGGGGAATAAATCTCATCACGTTTGTGGAGAAGGTAGTCTGTACGTACGCACAAATGCTACTTCCATTTCATTTTTCATTTTAAAAGGAATCAAAACCAAATAATAAATAGGTATATTATTATTTTAGAAAAATATAATATCTTATATATCTTACTTATGTTCATTAATATCATCCTTTATATGTTCCATGTATGGTATAAACAAGTCATATCACTTTGAGGGGGTGGTAGTCCGCACTTCCTCAAATGAAAATTATCGCATATATATACCTCATGAAACGAATAAAGGTATGATATAAAATGAAATTACAGAAGTTTATATATAAAATAAATATAATTCATAATATATTTAATTATAGTGCCATCATAATGGCCACCAAGAGAGGTGGTAGGAGATAATTGAAGAATCATCTTTCCGTGAGGCGTTTGGTTTCCATCCAGAGAAACATTATTTTCTTCACCCATTAGATGGAGGTGTGTGTAAGTTTAGTTCGAATACATTTCATAAAAATATCCTAGTATATTTAGGATACTGTTTTTGTTACAAAAGAAAAGAATAAGAGGAGTTTAGGGGTTGGAGAATTAAAATAAAAGAAAAGAAGCTAAGAGAATCGTTACCTTTAATTTGGGTAACTCCCTTTGGTTTGAACCAAAAAGGACTCTTGAAGTTCCTTCTGCCTAAGTTGATGATTCTAGGAGGAGTAGAGGGTTGTAGGGAGATTAATTGGTCATGGGTTGGATGTGCCAAAAGGCTTGAAATGTTTGAGTAATTTGAGATAAGTGGTTTCCTTTTATAAGGTTGAGGAGGGGCTCTTTAGGAAAAAAATTAAAGTATTACTTTATAATAAAACCATATTCTATTTCTAATGGCTACGAAGTGGATTATTCAATGTATATGGAGATTATGGGTCGAAATCCGATTAACCATTAGGTTTTAAATGGATTTGGGTCACTTTATTAGCATTATATTTTAGTTTTAACCCTTAGTTACTTAGTTGGACATTTACCATGTCTCTTTGTATTTTTATATTATATGGTTAATAAAAATACTATAAACTTACAAGAGTCCCCCAAGTGGTCAATTAATGATACACCTATCATGATATAAGTAATTTTTCATAACCATATATTTTTAGGATTATAATATTAATTAATCATCTAAGATTTGTTTTAAATATTAATTTATGACAATTTTGACACAATTTGGTATTTATTTTTGAAAGTCATCAAAACATTATTACTTCGAACAAGATACATTCTATCATCCATAACATTTCATAGTCACCTTGAAATTTTTTTTATGTCATTAAACCTGTGAATTTTATTTATTTTAATATTTATATTACCATTTATTTTATTCTTTCATTAATAAGGTAATTATTGCATCATCATTGTGTCATAAATAAATTTTATTATATTATGTCTAAGAATTATAATTAAAATACCATTATGTAGGAAATATTTTTATCTTTCTAATGAATATTTATAATCGAATTTATCTTATGTATAACCCTATATTAAAAATGTTTTAGTTATTAAACATTGATTTTAACTCTTTTAACTCTTCATTGAATTAAATAATAATAAATATCCTAATCTAATCCAAGTGGAAATAAAGGGAAATATTTTATTCCTATGGTTTTTTTGGTTGAATTAAACTTATACATTAAAATTAGAACATGTTTTAGGGTAATAATACCAACATTTTTACCCTTAATTACCGTATTTACTTTTTACCGTAGTAAATAAAAGTAAAAATGTTACTATTCACCAAAGATTATTTTTATCTTATTGAACCAAATTTTACTCCTTGATATTTACCGTGTCTCTTGGATTTTCTAAATTCAACTCACAGAAGTAGTAAAATTAAGTTTTATGTGAATTTACAAATTTTCCTCAAAGGTGGGTAAAAGGCGGTGAAAAAGTTCAATAAACTTTTTATATATCTAAATTTATTATAAACTGACTCCAATGAATTACATTGAATTTATATAGGTATTATGTATCTATTTTTACCTAAATTAAATTTAAATAATATAAATATATATTTAAATAAAAAGCCAGTTTTAAATAGTAACTAAGTGTTTTAACTATTCATCAAAAATAGAAAGATTTCAGAAAAATACCAAAACATTAACCTAAGATAATTATGATATTCTGAATTCAATAATGAAGTATTTTTTACTAAATTAGAAACCTAGAGGTTTCATTTATTAATTAAAAAATAATTCCCGCTGTTAAAACAAAAAGTGTGTTTTTAAAGAAACAATAACTATCAAAAGATTGACACTTGTTCATTGCCGATTTAAATGTGAAATTATGTCCAATTACCAATATTGGATTAAATGGTAAAAATATATTATAAATATAATTTAAAACCACTCAAATTCATAATTTATCAGTATTAATTATTTCAATTAAAAAGATTGTTTTTAATTAAAATTCAGTAATTTTCACTATTTATCAAAATATGAAAGTTATCCAAAAAGTACCAAAATTTCACCCTAGGCTAATTTCGATATTCTGAATCCAAAAATGAAGTCCATTATGAGATATAAAATTTATAAAATTTCAAAAAGTGGGTATTCCTATTCATAACAGCTACTTTGATTGGTCGAGGTGTGTGTTAGAACTCGAAGTTGCATACAACACACGCTACTGTATTATTCAACGAGAAGAATACCGTGGAAGCTTGAAGTGTTTCCTTGTATGATAATATAATAATAATCTTTGAAACCCTTTTTATAAAATATTTTTTGGAAGGAACACATATTTCCAAATGAATGGATAAATAATGTCAGATTCTCATTGAATAATTTTCTTAATTATATTATAAACAAAATTTTGGAAAATGGTACCATTTAATGGATATAACATTCAGATCTAGAGGTTACAAAAAAGTCATAGTGTTTCTTGAGTTATGTATTATAATATTTCATTAGTGTAATCATAATGATAAACAGTCTTGATAAACAATAAGACTCTTTCAATAATCTGTTACTATTTATGTAACACTAATTCATGATGGAAATAACAACATTACAATAAGATTATAATATCATTAAAATAAATTTATTCAATATTTAGTATTTAAAAAGGTGTTATATACACCTCATATTGAAATATAGGTTCATTAGGTGGAATGTGTCTCAAATATGGAAAATTGAGACAAAGTTACATTAATGCTTTTGTAACTATTGAATCATAAACCCCATGAAATAAATATCATCAAATCGAAACTTAAATACACACAAACATAATTATATGAATCATAGATTAAATTAATGGAAATTATAAACACAACACAAATGAAATGAGTGGGGATTATTTCATGTATCTCATAGAAATAAAAAATATTTGAAATCCCCATACCTTGTGTCATGAATATAATTGTTCTCATAAAAACATCATGAATAATAAATTTAAGTTTCTTATTAATCTTTAAAAGAACCATATTCTTATATCTAATACTATATATATTTCTATTATTACTTTATATTACCCTCTTATTTATAATTATATGTAAAGGTTTCACTTCTGGTAATATTTACTTTGTTTTTTTACTTGTGTCTTAATTTGTTATATCTTTGGTCTCTGTACTTATATCATTTTTTCAATAATTTAGACTATGATATTAATAAAATTAATATTAATTATATTTCTATTTCAATAATATATATTATATAGATGTGTAAAATGAAATACATCATTCATGGAGACGGTAGTTCGTACGTACACATGAATGTTGCATTTGTTTTATTCACGAATTGAGAGAAAAATGAAAATGAAATATATTTATATGGATATATGTATATAATATCATTATAGAAAACATTTCATGTCATATATATTATATTGTTCCTCTAAAAATATCCTTAATACATTTCATGTAGTGTGTGAACAAATCTTATCGCTTTGAGGGGGAGTTAGTCCACACTTCCTCAGATAAATTATCATATTCACACAAGATTGAAAGCATAGGGGTATATTATAAATAAAAATTATAGAAGAATTAAAAAATAATTAATATAATATATATCATATGTAAATATATTTTCTATCATAATTTCAACCATGAGAGGCAGTAAAGGAAAAAAAACAATCCTCATTTTGTGAGGTGGTAGTTCGACGTACACATAAACGGTGTGTTTATTATACATTAGAGGGACGTATGTGAATGTGTAGTTATAAACCTTATAAAAAAATCATAATATATTTTGTATAATTGTTTTATAAAATCATGGAATTATAATATTTATGGTGTGGATAATTGAATCAAAATAAAAGATCTAGAGGGAGAATGTCACATCTTAATCGGGTAACGCCTTTTGGTTTGCACCAAAGGACTTCCTTGGATTGATTTATTACCAAGGGTAGGATTATATCATAAGTGGAGGTATGTTGAGGAGATATTTTAGAGGATCATTTTCGATCCAATGTTTCTTGAGAGGTGTTGTGAAGTGGGAGGACATGAGAAAATTTTATAGTGGAGGAGGAGTGACACACATGTAAATTTTAGAAAGAGGAATTAAACCAATGTTGTTCCCTTTTAAAGTGGACCAAATAAGGGAATATATTTGATAAAAGTGATTATAGGTTCTAAATAAGGTTATAAAAAAGATTTATGAAATGTTTATATGTTTTTTAATCTCTTATGTGTAAGGTTCAGTCCTTAGTTATGATTAATTTTATCTAAATAGATGTAATTAGTTTTAATTACTTCCACTAATATTTTTGTTCAAAAACTAAATTTACATTAATATAATATATAAATTAAGATGATTAAAAATATGGAATCCATTTTTCCAAATTTTTATCATATATATTTGTAGAAATTAATTTACATTTAATCATACGGCCGGGTTGAAAATTTGGGTTTTAAAGTAAAACATTCGAAATATTTATATGATTTTATTTTTAATTTCAAAGTGAAATAGACAAAAATGACCTAAATTGGGTTTATTGGTAAAATATTTATGTAATTAAACTTTTAAACCAATTTTTAATTTAGTATAACTTTATAAATAAATTAAATGAAATAACAGTTTTTAAATAAAATTCAGTATTTTTCACTTTTAATGAAAAAATGAATCTTCATTGAAAAATACCAAATCATTACCCTCACCTAATTATTATGTTAATATATAAAATTTGAATTTTATTTTAATATATTATATCTATAAATTTTAAAAAAAATTATTTAAAATGTGTTATCCAATAAAAAACAGTAAAAATTAAAGAATATGTTTTTAAGAAAAAATTTAGGTTTCTTCTTATCTTCTGTCAAAAAACTATATTGAATGAATATTAAAAATACAATATTGAATTTATAAAATATATTTTAAATTAATATAAATAACTAATTTTATTTTATTTTATTTATTAGGGTAAAATTTCTTAGTGATCATAAAAGTAAAAATATTTCCCCTAATATTCAACCAGTTTTACTATTAATTTCTAATTAATTTGTAACTTGTGAATTCATATTATATTTGTGTAAATCATATATTTTAGAAAAATTGATATTACTATTCAACCATGTTAATTAAATGGTTATTTTATTTCTTATTAAATTAAATAATAACATTTTAATTATATATTATCATTCAGTAAAACTCGGTCTTTCCTGTTACACGACTTATTGAGGAAAGTCGTTGTTGCATGTAACATAAACAAAAATTGTTGTTTTTTGTAGAGAAAAATTAAATTTATGTTACATGTAGTGCATTATTAACATGTTGTTTTTAATAACACAGTCCTAACATTTTTCATTAAAATAAATTAAATTCTTTTTAATTTATCTTTGAATGGAAAATATCAAAAAGGTTAAATTAATATCAAAATAAAAAAATCACAATATCTATAGAGGTTAATATTCCTACTAAATACCCACAAATTGAAAATTTAATACTTATAAAAAACATTATTGTGATATGTTTTACTTTTTATAAACTAAAATAATATATGGGGCATAAAGTCATCCATGTGTCTTGAAGAGGTCCTAAAGTCGACCCAAGGATGACTTTGATCAACAATCACTAATTAATTAAAATTTGTACAAGTGTAACTGTAATTTTTATTGATTTATAATATTATTTTAACGCATAATTACCTGATTTACACTTAACCGTGGTAATACAAATTACTAAGTTCACTATTCATATTATCTAAAATATAAAAGGGACCCTTATGGTAAAATTTTACCTTATGATTTCAAATATGGAATAAATTGTTCTAAATATAAAACATATTAATGGAAGAAATTTATTTTAAAATTAAACCTATAGATAGGTTGATAAAATGGGTTTTTAAAGTGAAAATGTTCAACTATTTGAAGTGTTTTTATATCCAAATAAAATATAAAAATGATTCCAATAATCTAAAAGAGATTTATTGATGTATAAGTGATGTAATGTAATATTAATTACAATTAAAAATATAATTTTCCATTATAAATTTTTTTAATAATAAATTAATTCTCAATTAAAAAGCTGTTTATTTCACTATTCATCAAAAATTAAACTTATAAGAAAAAATACCAAATATTATAACAAATTAAATTGGGATATTAAACATTAAAAAACAATGTTTGTTTTTTCTATATAAAATTTATGGATATTTGAATATTTATTTTTAAAATATCTTCCTTATATAAAGTCAAAATAAAATGTTTTTGATTGGAAAAATATTGTTTTTAAGCCTCAAACAAGATTTATTACATATGTTTTTTTTAACATGGAATCCATTTCTAAATTGAAAATTACAATATAATTTATAATTATGAAAAATTCTTATTTCTTCCAATACATGAGTTGTTACATTCTTCTCCCCTTTTTTAAATTTAATCCACACAATTTTATTCACTTATTAAATAAGAAGGGATATCATTCCCTCATCGAATTTTTATATTCCCATCTCTCCACTTCAACCATATTATTTTTCTAGGAATATTTAATCTAATGAATCCCCTTATTATGAAAAACATTCAGTTTGTGTTCAAAAACCTAAACTACATTTTCCTCAAAATAAATATTTTCTTCAAACTGGACTACTTTAGTACTCAAAACATGAAGTGAATCAGGAACATATTTCCTTAACATTGAAACATGAAATACATTATATACTTGGGAAAACATAGAAGGTAATGACAATATGTTGGTAACTAATCTAGGTTTCTAAAATGACTTAGTATGGTTTAATGAACTGTGGAATAAGCTTAACATTATTACCAAAATCCATCACACTTTTCCATTAAGAAACATTAATAAAGATATGATCACCTACCTCAGAAGAAGGATGTGTCCCCTTTTTATCCACATAACATTTTAGCCTTCTCTAATATGTCCTCTTGTGCTGTTGAATCAACAAAACATTTTCTACCATTTCCTCTACCAATTCTATTCCCTCTACCTTTATTTCACATACTTCATCCCAAAATATTATTTTATGAAACTTCTTTCCATATAATTCTTCAAAATACCCCATCAATATACATTAATAAAAAATATTTTTATAATAATGATCATGTAAATAAAAAATATTATCCCAATTTTCTTAGTAATCCATTGAATAAAAAGATAACTTATACTCCTCATTTTGAATTATTATTTCTTTCTATCCATAAAATGGATGCTGAATGGTTGTATGAAATTTAATTCAGTTAAAAATAATTTTTGAATTCCTTTACAAAAGTTATAATTGAACTTCGGATCAAAACAAAATAAAATTGATGAAGGAACTTTATATAACATGACTATTTTTTTAAGATACTATCATAAATGTTGATTTACAGATAGAGTACCTCAAATAGGATGAAAATGTGTAGATTTGGTGAGTCGATAAATAATAACCCATAGTTTATTGTTACCAAATGAAATTTTCTGAAATCCCACTACAGAATCCATTGATATATTTTCTAATTTCCACTCTGGTATTATAAATGGCTAAAGAAACCCCTTTCGTAAATTTCATTCTACTATTACCTATTAACATGTAGAACATGTCATGGTAAATTAAGAAATATCTCCTTTTATTCAATCCCACCAGTAATACTCCTTATGGTATCTATACATCACAGTTCATAGAGGATAAAAAAAAACCTAGAACTATGTTCTACCCTTAATAACTCTTTCTTCAACTATGAAATACAAGGAACACATAATTTCTTCCAAAATCTCAAAAAAATAATCATTATCAATGATAATTTAGTAAGATTGTCATTTTTAACCAATTATACCATTTTATGTAACTCATGGTATTCCTTACAAGATTTCCAAATTCAATATAACATAGATAATCATATTAACACCTGAAAAAAATAGAGGATATTCATTCCCCAATAACTTCTCAGACATAATTCATCAAATCATTAACTAATGGTTCATGTTCCAAACACAACATCATTAATATATCATTTTTGTTTCAACATAAATCATTTGACACTTTATTTACTTTTTGAGGATAGTAATTAATCATCAAGTAATGATCCTTAACCCATTATAGCAATATTCTCTACCTCCTATTCGATGCCTTTTGACTTAATACATACTTCAAACTATAATGATAAGTATATATTTCAATTGTTTTGAAATAAAAATGATGCCTCAAAATATTTTCTGAAAATACCACTGTTCCTACTTCCAATTCATGTGTATAATAATTTTTCTCATGAGTTTTCAGTTTCCGTGAGGTATAAGCAGTTACCTAATTAAAAAAGTCATTATTTCTCTTGGGTTGAGATAAAACTAGAGCATTCAACAATCTAATTTTTAATTCCTAAAACTAACCATTACATTCTATTTTTCAAATAAATTTTGATAGTTTTTTAACTTAGTTAGTGGGATTGATAAACATGAATACATTTTAATAAACTATCAATAATGGCCGGATAATCTAAGAGATCATAGAATCTATGTATCATTTTTTGGTCTGGGCCATTTGCAACCCCCTTTTTTTGCGGGATCAAGTATTATGTCATCCTTATTTAAAATATTCCCAAGAAAATAAATCCATTATAACCAAAAATCACATTTCAAAATATTTTCCATATAACTTCTTTTATTTATGGTTTTTTATAATAATACTTTTATTTTTTCATGATTCTCATGAAATTTTATATAAACCAATATATCATCAATAAGTAAAAATAAAAATATATCAAAATATTCATGGAATAATCTATTTATATGATCAAAAAATACATAAGTGTTATTTTTTAAACCAAACAGATAAACTATAAGCTCATAATGAATGTATCTAGTCTGAAATGTTGTTTAAGAATGTCATCATTTCTACCTTCAGCTGATGTAACCCCGATCTCATGTTAACCATTGAAATATACTGAGCAACATAGAGCTGATCAAATGAGTCATCGATATGAAGTAATTGGTACTTATTTATAAAATTATTTCTATTAAAATATCAATAATCCATACAAAGGATCATATAACTGTATTTCCTTTTAAAAAATAAAATATGAGCTCTTTTACGTGAACTGTTGGGTTAAATAAATCCTTTATATAGAAAATCCTATAATATTTTTTTCAAATATGGAAATTCTACTTGATTTATTCCATAAGGGGTTGTAGACATTGGATTTGTATCATGAACTAAGTTAATATTAAATTAAACTTCTTGAGTAGGTATAATTCTATGAAACAAATCCATTAGAACATCATGATGATCATTTACCACTGGAACATCTATAATCTGAATAATTACCTTATTTTTAAAAATATGTGAAAGATAACATTTATTTCCATCCTTTTAAATTTTATCAAATTCCTATCATGTTATTAATATAATGGGTTCATTCCTATGTATGAACTAAAACTCATCCCAAAATACAACTTATTTAGCTCTAGAATATACCTTATCATGGTATACAGAAATCCAATAAATAACTAGTATAAAAAAAACTATTCAATGGGAAAAACAAAATGTTTTTTAAGTAAATTATATCTACATAAAATGACTGGATGATCATCATAATTAATTTTTTCATTAACATTTCCCCCCATGTGTTTTTACAATAATATTTTGATTTATATATTCAGGTGGAATTTCTAATTTACCAGAAAATTTCTTTTTAAATTAATGATTGTAAAGGCCTCATATCAAACATGACATTACAATAATATAACGAAATAAAAAATGTACCTGATACCACTTTTTAAGGCCCAACTATAATGATGATGTTGTTAAATATTTGACCACACTATTCTAGTTATAGTCTGCTCACATACATCCATTCCGGTTCATTATCAAACACTGGTTTTCATAATGACCCATTTAATTGAATTAAAATAATTTTACTAACTAAATGTCAAAATTTATCTTACCACTAAAATTAAATTTTTCATTGACTTTATGACCTATATGCCCATACATACCATATTATAATCACTTACCAGAATTCAAATGGCATTCCCAGTGTGTTTATGAATACAATTCTCTCAACTTGAAACTTATTTTTCTTACCCATAATGTTTTTTGAAACATTTTTTTTACATTTTTAGGACACCTCGTACTCTTTTTCAGTTATTTTACAAACAACACAAGATTATCAATAAAATACACTTCCACAATCTCTGCACATTGAACAAGTTTCTCACTAATTTTTAATTCATGAGAATCTAATTCCCTGGGATATTTGGGATTTAAACCTGAGTAAAAATGATTGATTTTACTATCAATATACTGTATAAAATTTAGATCATCCTTTCTAATCGATTGGATTTTTCTTTCTATATATCCATTATATCCTCCTCCTATCTCATTTCTCAGAAATATATTCTCCATACTATGTCTAAACTCCTTAGTAAAATATTTCTCAAAAAATATTTTTGAATTCACCCCATTCAAAAGCATAAATCTCATAATTATACTTGATATTCTTCACCATTGGATCACACTATTCATCTTCAAATTCAAATTAGTATAGATAAATATTGGCCATTTTATGGATTAAACCCCCATGGCATAGAATATCATTTCATGGGATTTTATCCACTCTTCATCTTCCACTGGATCAGAATATATACTAAATGTAAAAGGGTGTTTCCTTATAAGATTCTTCACTAATGGCATATTCTTCTATGACTGGTCTGGCTGATCTCATTCTTGGATTCCACTGTTATTTATAGACTAAATTAAATAAGATGTATAGTAATAAATTGTTTATTTATGATTCATTCAATCTTAGTATTCTTATTTGGAAGGATCTTTTCCCCTTGACGTCTTCCCACCACATAATACATTTTTCCTTTGAAAAAAACCATTCTGATTTGGAATATCATAGACTAAGAAACATTGTAATGTTTAAATGTTATATCATTTCACCTAAACCATATTTTAAAAATAACTTATAGTTATTCAATTAATAGTATCCAAAACCCTATAGTTATCTAAATATCTCATTGATTACAACCATAAAGACCTGACATTAGACATTACATATTATAGTTTTTTTCAAATAGAAATAACTTTCTTACAATTACGTGGATCTTTTTAGTTTAGAGTTTTTTATAATTATTTTATAATTCATACATAACAACCCACATTCTTACAAATTGGATAATACCAAAACATTATCCATTTTTCCATAATATAAAACAATTAAAATTAAATGTGATTTTTTTTCAATAAAAATCTTCATTACATTCAACACGACTTCCACATTTCTCATAGCAATCCTTTTACCCTATAAAAAATAATAAATATTGTGATGAACCCAAAAATATAAATAAGGGACATAAATAGGAAAATAATTAGTTTTTCAAAAACCATGAAACGTTTTATTAAAAACAGTCCTTTAACCCCGAAAAAGTAATCATCATTTCAAAAATTACCATATATTACTTTAAAAAAAAAATTTAATGGATACTCATTATAATGAATATAAAAGATAATCAATAACATTTATAATTGTTTTCATATTAATATTACATATACTAATGATTCTATGACTACACATGGAGTAACCTTCATAGTTGCATTTGGAATAACCACTATAGTGTATTCCCTTAATCTCTTAAGATAAACCCTACCAATTATCTCTTTACCTTTACCCAAGGCATTGGAGAGATGTAACGGGATCAAAAACCATCGATTAATCAATGACCACCCATATTAATAAAAAATTAACCTAAACCAAATCATAAGCATGACAGATAAATCGTGAATAAAATTGCATTCTTGAAGAAAATAACTTTCCCATTTCGAAATAACAATTCATTTAGAAAAAGTGTCACACTAATAAATGAAAAACACTTATTTGAAAATAAAATTATAAACTTGTAAAGGGAGATTCAAAATATCAGGTCATTATGAAAGTGGCAAATTTCATTCATGATGTATGTGTTAAAAAACATTCCCTTTTTTATTTAGTAAAAGTAATTGAAAGAGTAACTTCTTAAGAGGATGTTTTTTAAAAAATTTCATTACCTTGAGTTTGACTCATCACATAAAATATTTATATCCCTGAATAATAAATTTTGGTTAATTTTTTAATTTATTTAGAGCATTTTTCAAGCTTATTAATCCTTTTATATATATTATTATAATGTTTTAAAAATTACTTAATTATTTATGTTCAAGTCGGATGTTTTAATGACAATTAGTACTTGAGTCCAAAATAAATTATGTACGATGTATATAGTTAAAGTTGTAAATAGTTTGTAATATTTTTAATATTATTTATCAAATAATTACATTTTATATACATGAAATAAAATTTTAAATTAAACCATTACGTATGGTTATCAAAAATAAACCATGTTATAATCAGGGAGATGGTGTACCATATATACAGATGAGTAACATTTCCATTTTTCAATGATCATCATATAACGAATATAGGGATAATTTATTGTTATTCAAATAATAATAAAAATATAATTAATTTCATATTAATAATAGAAATATATTTATATATATCATCCATGTCATTTAGTAATGAATAATGAATGGCATCACTTCGTAGAGGTTATAATTCAAAGGTATGCACGAACGACATTATAATTTTTCTATTCATGGAAAGTTAATAACATAATTGATTTATTTTATTTTCAAAATTATACTTATTCGAGGAATATCATATACAATCATTAAATCTGTCATCATCAATAGATTTGAGTGATGGTGATGGATAAAAATTTCATCAGTTCACAAGGTGGTAATCCACTATACACACAAAGGATTAATCACTTTTCCCTTTTGATGGAATTATAGATGAATATAGGTGGTTATAAAATCATAAGAACATATAAGTATATGAATGATACCATATTTATTATTTATTCACATTGAATAAGATTTCAATGACGTGGAAGAAGAAACAAAACAGAAACACTTAATTAAAAATGATAAATAATATTTCGAAATATGTCAATTCTTAACACCTTAAGAATACTAAGGATGCTTTTCTGCCTAATATAAGATCTCTATAATGTATTTAAGGAATATAGTAATGTATATTTGAACATATTTCTAAACCGAAATTATTTTTAAATTTATATGACGGATAATAATGGGTTGTATTTTATAGGAGGAATAAGGGGTACCCTTGGAATTTCTGAAATTATTAAATTAAAACTAATTAATTTTCAAATAAAAAAGTCCCATAAAGATATTTATTTAGATTATATACTGATTATGGGTAATTTTATCTCCATCCAGTGAAAATGTGGAATTTTGTTTCTATTTTCTATCAATATATTTTATGGTTTTACCCTTGTTTGACCTGTTTAACCCTAACCATGACAGTATCTATTTTACACTTTTAAGATTAATATAATTTAAATAGAATGAAAGGGACCAATAAATGAATCATTGATGAAATTATAAACCGTATCTCCATATGTTTTCCTTAGTACATATATTTGTATGCTTTACAAAATTTTTTAAAATATTATTCATTTAAAAATATCAATGATTACAATTTTGACACTATTCAATATTTTAACATTTAAAATAATAAATAAAATATTATAAATTCATACATAGGCTTATAATAGATCGTTAAAATTTATAATTAATATATAAAATTATTTTATTAAATTAATTGTCTCAAAATATTTTTATTTTAATATTTTTAATATCATGTATTTGATATTTCCATTAATTAAATAATTATTGAATCATCGTTAGGAAAGCCATTAAACTAGTTATTTATTTCAAATGAATTAAAAATATATTACCAAGATGAATACAAAAATTTTATATTTAAAATTAATATTTTTTGTGAAATATATATTCTAAATAACAACATATAAAAATTATAGTAATTATTAAAAAAATTAGTGTGATAAGATTATCTTTTCTTGAAATAAAACACTCTAAGGGGATTAAGGTCAAAAAAGTGACTATAAGAGGCCATAAAATAATCACAATGATTATTTTTTTCTAAAATAACTCATCAAATATAATTAGGATAATTTTTTCTGTACATTTCTAATATTTATAATTTTATTTTTACCCTTAATTACCTGATTTACCCTTAACCGTGGTAACTAAAATTACTAAGTTTACTATTAATATTGTCCAAATATAGAAGGGGACTATTTAAAAAATTTGGAACATATGATTTCAAATGTGGAATCATTTTTGAAAAATTTAAAACACAAAAATAGATAAATTAACATAAAATTAATCTCATAGATATGGTCATAAAATGGGGTTTTAAAATGAAAACATTCAAAAGATTGGAAATTCATTGTATCCAAATTTAATATAAAAATGATTTCAATGAACTAAATTGGATTTATAGATGTATAATTGATCAAATATAACCTAAAAATAAATTTAAAATATAATTCAACATTATAAATTATTTAGATGAAATGTTATTTTTCAATTAAAATGCAATATTTTTCACTATTAATCGAAAAAGAAATGTAAAATAAAAAATACCAATAGAATAAAACAATGTAATTTTTGATACTATAGTTTAAAAAATGATGTTAATTTTTTGAAATAAAATTTATAAAACCGTAAAATTTTAGTTTTAAAAAAAGCGCGCCAATAAAAAGTGATAGAACTCTTATTTAGAGAAATATAGGTTTTAATAGAAAAAAATGATTTATAGCATATTCTTTTGAACACAGAATAACTATTAAAATTTAAAATTACTATCTAATACATAAAGATGAAAAATTATTATTCTATCATTACCTGGGTTGTTACAATTGGCATACGATTTGGCCAACCATGGTTCGTAACTGTGCACCCCAATAATTATGTAAAAAACTATTTCTCCCTCGACAACATTAAAACTTTTCATCCAATTTCATCATATCATTCCACACAATATCCCCTCTATCATGATTTATCTCATATCTATCACAATGTTTTTTATACCCCTCCCCCAAACAATATGTGATTCAACTGTTATTCATCAATTGAATAGAAAATGGTAAGCCTCTCATTCCCCTTTCAATGTTTATTTTTTCCATCATCATTATGATTGTTATTTCAATGCACCCTAATAAGAACTATTTTCATGAAATATACCAATTTATTTGATTTATCTCAATATATACATTATTTTTATCAAATACTAGATGTGGGTTAATCCACAAGTACAAATTATGCGACCTAATTCTATTCCCTAAAATCCAATGCCTTGATATTGTGAGTCATTGTTTTGCATGCTATACCATCTATTCATCACTTCCTAATATGTGTGTTTCATTAACTAAATGTATTGTACCTAACCTTCGTGACCTATGATAGTTGTTGACACAAATGGAGGTTTGAAACCTAAATTTGAACCACCCATTATGTGTGTTGTAATATTTTATAGAAAACCCATGTGTTTGTAACATAATTTAAAAAAATTTACAGTTTATTTTCTCCCCAATATAAATATTATGTTATGATGAAATAAATAAAATGTAATTTAAATTTAGAAAAATGATAAAGGTAATGATATGTTCCTTTGAAAATGTTTCTTTTTTTATTCTTGAGATATCTATTAAAAATGAAATGAACATATTGAAATATTTTAATTGTTATATGATCTGGATTTATAATTATCCCATGCCCATAAATTATATCATTCCATGGTCGATTCCAGGCTTTCAACTCAGAACATATTTGGTAGGGTCATCAAGAATCTTGAATTAAATTAATTATAAATAGATAATATCTTGATGGGGGTAGAAGGATTATTATATATAGTAACTTGTAAGGGAACACAAATAGAGTGGATTTATATTATTCTATGAGAAAAACTTGGGTTCCGTTTTTGGAAATCCTCAGAAGGTTACATAGGGAAATACATTTATACCATGTCATGAGTGATCATAACACCAGAAAATTTTAAAATAGGAACATTATCATTGATAGGGAGTGTGTCATGAAAAACAATTATTAAAAGGAGTATAGAACATCATGAATCTTTAAAATATATTTATTTTTGAATTAATTATAACTATATGACATATTATGATACAAATTACACCGGGTCTAAATAAAAAATGATTCCCTATAAAAATATTCTTATTTAAACATGACCATTATAACATATGAATTAAATATTATGGAATTCATAGTACTATATAAATTATAAAAACTATATGTTTTAAACATTTATAATGTAAATTAATAGGATACATATTTACTATAAAAAATATAAGTACCATTTGAAAATAATATGATTGTGTTCTACAAATAAACTTTTGTAAAGAAAATAGTTTCATCGATTCTTGCGCACTTACAACAAAATAATTTTTTTTTTAAATTAATATATTTATATAATAAAAAAATTATTCCTTAATATAAAAAATTATATTATGGTTAATACTTTGTATGTTTTTAGAATTTTCATCTTTTAATGAATAGTGAAAAATATTAATTTTTACTAGAAAATTATTTTTATTTTATATTACGTACAAAGTTAAATTGTATAATAAATTGGTTTTAAATTAAAATTAGTTCAATTAAATTACAATTTAACAAATTTTGGTCATTATAATTAATTTCATATTGAATTTTGTTAAAAAAAAAATTAAAACTATTCAATATTTTCTCTTTGAAAACCTTCTTTCTCATTGCATCTGTAAAATTAATTTTAAATTAAAATTTCAACTAATTTGAATGGATTTTATAAAAATGGATCACATATATTGAATAAAAATAAATTATATTATCTATTATGGTAAAATTAATTATTTTTAATAATTAATTTTAAAAATAGTAAAACTTATTTACCACGGTTACGATAAAAATGGGTTTACTAGGGGTTAAACAAAAACAATAACGGTTAAAATGAACTCAATCAAGTAAAAAACCCATTCAATAGAAATATGTAAACTTTAGCCTGTATGGGTTCTATAATTTCCCCTTCTCTAGATTTTTGTAATTTGAAATATGTGGTTGAACCCTTTTCTATTCATGAAATATAAGTGAGTCACTCGCTTCACTTGTAAAAGTCCACCACTATCCCATCCACATCACACATAAAAATCATTTTTTTGGATAATACATACCAAAATAAATATTTTTATTACCTACTTTATTCCTATAAGTCTAATTTTTGTCATTTATCAAACCTATGAAGCCTTTTGTTGAAAAAAAAAGATGTTTTTTTGGAGAAGAGGGAACGTCCCCAACTGATTGTTTAATTTTATTTCTTCCTCCACATAATTAAAATATTTTTAGAAAATTATGATATAATAACCTATTTATTTTCTATATAATAATATGTAATTATCTTACTAGAATAATCTAAATCATTCTCATCTTCTATTAAATTGGATAGAAATTCATTATTTGTGTGTACTGCAGACAACCGCTTTGCAAACTGATGACATATGTTTTCCATCACCACCTTTCAAGAAAGGATATAATGATTGATATAACTTATTTATATGAAATTTATGATATTATTATTATTTTATAATTATAATATCATATATATTATCTTCCTTTACAATCCTTCAACGATATGATATTGCCGATCATGTGTTCATTGGAATATCGCCTCACAAAGCGATATGATTTGTTTTTCACTTCTGATTTACATGGATGGCAGTAAGGATAAATGTTTATGAATATATGTTATATTAATGTTTTTACCATACTTATATAAATATCATATCATATATAAATTCTTACCTTCCAATCCATTGTAAATTAATAATGTTACTCATGCACACGTGTGGACTACCACTTCCAAGTAGATATGTGATGTGTCATTAATTTTAATTTCACATGGATGGTAATGAAGAAATATTTTATTGATATAAATGAAAAACATATATATATATAACATAATATTTATTATTTAAATTATAATTAATATTTTTTCATTTCATTCCATCCATCGGGAAAAAAGGAAACAACATTCATGCGTAAGTATGTCATATCGTCTCCTTGAATAGGGTAATCACATCTCTATCTATAACAATAATCGATATATATATATATATATAACTAATTTATTAATATTTATGATATTTATATAAATTTCAATGTTATATATATGATATAACCATGATCAAATTAAAAGGACCCAAATTATGGAACCTTAACATATAGGAAAAATAAAGAAATTATCTCATGAAACAATGATTTTAACAAAGAAGTTATAATAAATGGGAGATAAAATACAATTAGTAAATAATATATGGTATGATATATATTTTTTTGGAAAGGTAATGTATTTTTAATAAACCTTTACTTACTATATATTAGTTTTAAACACATTTAAAGGAAGTTGAACAATTGGTATGGGTTTCTCGTCTCACTTTTACTCTGTGAGGCGCACACCATATTAAAAACATATTCACTGATTTGGTGTATATGCTAACCCTTTTAATATTTTATATAATCAATCTATTTTTCTTCAATGTATTTAAATATTCCATTTAATTTAGGTCTTTAATGGGGATTATGATTCAATAGTTACTGAAGTGGTATGGTTTTATGTCATAATCTCATCATTATTCTGAATTATTTTTGTATAAGTATCCAATGGGGTGATTATTTGATATTTCTATATTTTACTAAATATATGTTATTATACTATATTTATTGATTAACTTTTTCAATTAATATTACAATATTTCCTCTCTTTAGAACTTAAAATTATTAATAAAACGTTTATAAGAAAATACGACTTCAGTTCTCTCTTCGATCAAAAAACTTTTTCTTCCAAAACCATGTATTGAAAAAGAGTCTTAAAAAATTATTTTACTTCATATAGATGATTTATTAAATAAAATTGTATCAATTGTTTAAATTTTTAAAAAATTAAAATAATATCTTAGTTGATTTTAGGATGGTTCACTTTTTGAACTTTTTTATAGTGCAACATGAATGTTTTGTTTAACATATAAAACATGTATGGAGTTACCCAACATCATGACCAAAATTAAATGGAATATTAATTTTAATTAATTATGGTTCTTTAATAAAATATCAGTATTTTATATATTATTATTTTTTAAAATTTAATTCTAATGAAAACTTCTTGATAATTTTTATGAGTTTTTTTTAAATAAAAAACTGATTATAAAGAAAGGCTATTTTCCTCAAGGAATTTTCCATGTGACCTTTAAAATTTATTTTATACCTATTAATGATTCATTAAATGTAACTTTTTATTTAATGGGGACATAATCCAATTATATTATTATTATTTCTCCTAACAGTCTATGATCAGTTGGACTAGGGATATACTATATTGATAGAATTCATTTTTACATTGGATGTTATATGATTGTGTTTATTCATTAGGAAAAGAATCAAAGTTTTCTATTATAGTCAAATATTATTTTTATATGGATTATGATTCATTAAATTCATTTTATGAGTTTATTGGACTTAGTATGTTATGGGAGAGGCTCTCTATATCCCATCGATGTATCAGTATGTTTTACGAGACAAACATGATTGGCCTTTGGACGATGACTTCATCATTTATTTAGATTTTTGAACAAAAGGCCTTGATGATATGTTTTAGATGTTTAAAATTATGAATTATATCATTATGAATTCACTTGAATATATTTAATTTTATTTTTCAATTAGTTAGAATATCGATGATTATGTTTCCAATCTCATGTTATTGTTTTTTTTGAATTATTTGATAATAAATTATTTATTCATTGTTATTCTCAATTTATTGATTAAATGGCATGTTTTATACTTATTTACATTCCTATATAAATTATTCTTTATTATTCATATTTTTTATGGTACACATACACTTTTGGATCATCAGATCTCACATCTTTATTATTATTTATTTTCCCTACGATAACAATATGTGTTTTTTGATTGATATGAATGGATATGGTATGCAGTATAATGTTGTTCATACAGAAATATCATGTGTATTTTTTATTTCAAATGTAATATTAATTTCAATTATGTATCTAGTATACGATGACCATTAAAATAGAAGGTCCATCATGATGTGATTTCTTATATCTGATGTCAATTTAATAATGTAGACACCGACTCTGAGATTCTAGGGTCATGTTCTCTAAAGTTGGTATCAAATAATTCATGAAGAAACTCGGGTAATGAGATTTAGGAAAACATATATAAGGGAACATAAACCTATGATATAAATTTAGGTTATGTAATGAAGAACATATTAATGGCTTGATGAGGAAGATATTATGTGTTTTTTATAGAAATATATCCATTTCAGGATACTACAAGTGGATATAGTTATAGAAAAGATGTACCTAGGGGTAATAACTCCAAATGGCATGTTGGTCCTAACTCAAATGTTTCCTTGGACTTGAAAATGGGTGTTAAAATGAACCTGGGTAGAAAATCCATGAAGATATGATTATGATAATTCACATTTTATTAAAAAATAATTAGTAAGGATTTGAAAATAAATACACATCCATTGAATCCATTTTTATGGCTATGAGATTAGATATTAATAATTTTTCAATTTATTTTAATTATTTAATTAGTTTTATAATTATATATAAAGCTTAATAATGTTATGATCTAATAAATTATATTCCATTATTTAGAAATGAAACATAGTATACAGAATGGGAACTTTATCAAGGTGCATTCTTCATGAAGGTATTTCCCACATTGGATTGATAATGAAGATAAATATGAAGTTATTGCTGGAACTAATCAAATTATATCCATATTGTGAAAGATAAATCAGGTTATGAGTAATAACCATTATCATAAAAATATTCCTACTGATCTAAAATGCATTTTAATGATGTTAAACCAATTTATATTTCACTATCCTCAATCTTTCATTGGGACAATAAATCTATTCCTAGATGAGTAATTGAAACATTCCTTAGAAAATATATTTATTTATTTGGGAAGAAGTGAAAGGGGGAAGTTTTTTATGGAATGTTATCATCAATATTATGATTTGGATCAATGGAGTTAATTGATGAAAAAAAAAGAAACACAAAGGATGAGAATGAAATATAATGTAAAGAGTTGAAGGATATCAGAGTAATATTCATTGAAAATTATTTTCCTCATGAGAAAGAATAATCTGTCGAATTATATTTCTTATGTATAAGATAGAAAAAATTAGAAAATGTTGATAAGTTTGTATAAAACATTATATGGTTATCAAGGCACGTTGTGGTCAATATATGTAACCCAAAGATAATTATTGACTATTTAATTTTTGTTCTTAAGGCAACCAATAAAATTGAACTAGTCTCCCGAAATATCTCATAATATGAGTATTTTTTTATCATGTTGTGTAATGACTAATAATAATTCTCTATGTTTTATTAAATAGAAGTTTAGAATGATAAAAATATAATACTTGAGGAAAAAAACGACAAAGGGATGAAAGGAAATAATTGGTTTCCAACAAGTGATACTTTGGATAGAAACACATTTTTGAATGCTTAAAAAGAATAGGACTTTTCACCAATTGTGAAAAAATGTCCACCATAATCATTATATTATGGTAAAAAATTAATTAAACAATGTAAAATTCTTATACTGTAAGGATATGGGGCACTACACAAATGAATTCTCCAAGATCAAAGGGAATATGCCTCAAAATAAATCAATGGATCAATGTCAAGATTATTTTATCACTATAGATGAAGTAGAATGATTAATGTTCTTGACTTTGGATTATAGAATTATTTTATACTATTATTTAATAAATTATATTATGGTTATAATAATTAATAAATGTATATTGATTGTACTGTAGAAGTATTTGTTTAAGGGTTTAAAATAATGTGTTGAATGGTACCAAGAAAATTTATTTAGTTGAAAGCTAATCATCTTAGAACACATATGGTTGATGGAGAAAAAAACATAATATAGAACTTAAGTTGAGATAATATCAAAATAAAATGGTTTATGGGATTGTATTGGTGACCATGGTGATCATGGTATTCAGATATTTTCAGTGTAACATTAAGAGGAACTTTATTTGTTTGTGGAATATTATGTTGATTTAGTGACCTACCATCAAAACATTTAGACATTGAATTAGGACATATATATTATGGATGTGTCTATGTTACTATATATAGATTGTATTATGTTCAACTTTTGGTGTTATTGGATATTATGTTCTAAGAATTTTTATTTTGAAAAATATCTTGAAACATAGGGAATTACATTGCATTATAGTGATATATTAAATTATATTTGGGTATAAAAATTCATTTTGGATATTCATTTCATGAGGTAAGAAATAAAGTTTCAATTGATTGAAGAATTACTAATGGTTGAAATAATTACTATGAAATATACATATATCATGTATTTAAATTTTCATATGTGCATATCCATGATAGTAATGGAATTCGTTATCTACAGGAATTAGATCTTGAAATAAAATTGTTATCCTATTACATTCATTTCGGATGAATCAAACGGTCCATAAAAATATTAAAAAATTATAATTTCGGGGTTCATAAATTTATGTTGAAAATAAAAAATCTTTTCATCAATGATCAATATCAGTCTAAATTAATCTTTGGGCATTAGTATTCGCATTTATGTCATTATATTCATTTCCCTCCAATGTTCTCTAGCATGGAAACAAGGTATTGTGTTATCATGAATGATAAACATGACTCTATTTTAATCATCTCAATTGGATGTTGGAAGAACCCTTTTGTGATGTATGGTTTCAAGAATGGCATTTTCAAATTTCAAACCCTTGATTATCTAGATTATGTTTAATATTTTACTATTCAATTTATTTAATAGGGAAGAATATAAGGCACCAAGATTTTAAAATAGAAACATAATTTTTTTATTCTATAAGAAACAAAACACCATGATTATAAGAGAATATAACATAATGAGACATTAAGATATATTTAATTTTGAATAAAATCAAAATCTTTGAGAGCTTGTGATTCATGCAACGCTAGGTTTAAACAAAACATAATACTCTCTTAAAATATTATTATTTTGTTCGATCCATTATAACCTAGCCATTATATTGGAAGGTATGAATAGTACTAATTAAATTATAAATATTATATAGTCTGAACATGTATTAAATAAATTAAAATGGTAAATATTGCTTATAAAAGATAAGAACTATTTTAAATAAAATAAATGTTTTCTGGTAAACTATATTTTTTAAAGAAAATGTTTTCTTTACTTCTTGTGCACATCTGATAAAATTATGGTTTGTCACATTTGCAATATTATTTGATAAAATTAAATTGATTTTTGAAATCATTATACCAAAACTATATTATGGTTAATTTTTTATATTTTTCTAAGGATTTTCATTTTTCAATTAAAAGTGAAAAATACCGATTTTTACAAACATGTAAATTTTTTATTAAATTATTAAAAAAATAAATTATATTTCAATTTTTCATAAAGAAAAATTATATAAATAATATTATAATATTACTAATTTAGGTCTTCTGAATCAATATAAAATTGTATTTTTGATATAAATACTTTTTAAACATTTGAATATTATCACACTGAAAACTGACTTCCTGGTCGCATCTGCTGGATTAATTTGAAATTAAAATATACCAATTATGTGAATTTAAATTAAAAAAATTGATGGAATATTTTTAACAAGTAAAATTTATATTATATAATAATTCTAAATTAAGGTTTAACCAAAATGAATTGTAAAAATATTAAAAAGTATTTGTTGTGTTTAAGGGAAAAATGCGTTTATCGAGGGGTAAGCTAAACTGATAAGGGTTAAAAATGACTCGAAAGTTATAAAAATAAAATTTAGAGGAAATATTTCAATAAAAAATATTATATAATTGATAATGGACCATTTTATAGCCCTATGGCATGTGAATACAAGGTTACCCCTTTTTATTTTAAAAACTTACAAGTGTACCACTCACCTCAATTATAATAGTTCCCCCACTCTCCTCTCTTCTACATAATTAAAAAAATTCGATAGGAAAATAATAATAAAAATAAATTCCATACTTCCATCATATAATCATAAAATACATATTTTTCTTAGAACTTGATATTTATAATGATTTTATTGAATAGAAAAAGAAGTTTCCCGAAGTATATGTAACATCCCAAACCATCCATTTTGTTTTGTTTCTTCCTTGACCTCATTCAATTATTCTGATACCCTAATGATAGTATATAATAATTATCATGAATATAATTAGATATTACTATATTAATTAAATTGTCTAATTTTTCTCCTCTTTTGTCAAATGTTTACGATATAATCATTCATGTATACGGAGAACTACAACCTCACAAACCGATGCCATTCTCTTTCCATCACCACTATTCAATGATGGATAAAATGATGTATTTTACATTATTAAAAGATATTTTTGATATCATTTTAATTATTTAAATATAATTTCAAATATAACATTTTTTACTTTCCAGTTTGTGTTGGATATGAAAACGTCGCATGCCTGTATGGAGAACTACTTCGTCGTAATGGAATATGATTTGTCTTTTGGTTACACTTTGCAATGATGGACGCCATGAAAAACGTTAATGTGTATATGTGGTATGTATGATATAAATATATTAATGTAAATATAGTATAACAAATAACTTATTATCTTACAATCTATTAGAAAAGAAAAACATTGTTTGTGGGTATGTGGGGACTATTGTGCCTATATTTTAATAACGGGTTCTATATACCCAAATATTTAGTAGTTTTGATTACTATATGAGGTTTATAGTTAGTTATACATGATGTATTCATACCATTAAATTTTTTTAATTTTTAATTCTATTATTTAATCGAAATTTCCAATTTTTATTTATCGTATCAAAAGGTTATAGTAATTCCCAAGCTAAAATGTGAAACTCTAGATAATATGAAATTTATTTTAAACAAATGTCTTGTTTTTTAGATACATCTTACTAAATTCACATAGTAGATGTTTGACTATTAGGTGTTGGTGGATCATATGAATTGATACTTATTCTCACTAAGTTCTAACTTGGTGATCTATAGTAGTGAGATCGTGAGGAAAAACCTACCAATAAGAACACCACATGTTTTGGGTGTCATTAGATGTTCCTATCTATGACCATGTGTAATGGTCTCCTTGCATGTTATCACTAAAACTGTATTCCATTTTATTGTATACATTGATGTAAGATCAAAAACATGATAATGAAATTGCGGAGAGGTATTTTATGTTGGGTGCATAATTGTTGACATGAAATTGGTTGAATTTTTAAGAAAGGATTTTTCGATTCTATGATATATAAATAATATATCTCGGGACTTTCTAATAAGGATTGTAGTAACTTCATAAGACCATGGTCATGGACTTAAAGGATAATTCCTTCCAATTATATCAATAAATAATAAAGAAATAAATTTATAATAACATGGGTGTGAATCTTGCTTTACGATATATTAAAGACAAAGAGATAATATTGCATATTGTGTGTTTGTTGGTTGGTTTTCACTTCTAAGACAATCCTTGCCAGTTTACGAGACATGATGGGTTGTTAGATGATGCTCATGGTCTATAAATAATATTCTTTAATATCAAGATAATGGTCTAGAGGGTCACATAAAACATTATATTCGAGAATCGTCCCTATTCAGTTGAATATGAATTTTGGTCTTGGTGGGCCCCACCACTGGGGTCCACGATTCTTCCAAAAAAAATTATCCCCAATGAAAAAATATATACATACTATTCGAGTTAATAATAACAAGAATTTAATTTATTTATAAAATATATTTACATAATTTTATGTAAATAAATATAAATATAATGTGAATGAATATTAGTTTAAATATTCATCGTTTATTTAATAATTAAGGGATGTACGAGCTGATTTAATGGTTTAGGTATTTTATTGTAATTTATTTATTATATTATTAGAAAAGTGATAATAAAAATAAATTATATTTTTTTTGAATCATTTTAGAAGTCAAAATATTATTTATATTGTTTCTTAATTATTCATGGGGAGGGCTGTTATTTCTGGGTAATTCTATTTCACACTATAAATAGTGGAGTAGAGGTATTTAATAATGACTATTCATGGAACTTCTCTCTACTTCACTCTACCATAATATTGAGAGAGATTCTCTTGAACGAGGAGCTGAGATCGAGCTCCCTCTTTGGAATGACATATATGGCGATATGGTGATCACCATTGCATCAAAGGAGTCGTCAGATCTCTACGGTAGCACCCAGAATTTGACAAATTTCACTACTACAGTTTTTTGAAGTGTGTGTGGATGATATAGAGAAAATAGGATTAAATGTTTTTGTTCAGGGATCAAAAATTATGAGAATAATTCATGCGTGACATCAGATTTAAACCATGTATTTTACAGTTTTATTTTTCATTTTAAAACTCTTCACGTGAGATTCAAGGCTTAACCCGGGCATCAATTTTTGAATATCGATGAGATCCTATCATAAGACGGTGCAATACTTTTAAACCATATTTTTGGGGATTCCACTGTGGTTTTGGTACCTAAAATTTTTAACAGATGAACATGGTAAAATTTTATGAGAATGAAAAAAATTAAATTTTCTTAAATCAATGAAGAGGGCATCGTTTAGGTCCCGACTTCACTGATGACGATTACAACTGATTTCATATGGTCAAGTGATGACTATGTGAAGATTGAACTGCAGTTTTAAAATCATAATAATGTAATATTATTTATAGATCATATTAATTTTTTATGTTTTTTTAAATCACATTGTCTTCCAAATTCAATTATGATAAATCATTGTATTTCGTCTGGTGAACCTATGGCTAGAATAGTCACCATTTTTTTGAAATTATTTTCATTTATTTTATTTCTTTTATTTTATGAATAAAAATTTCTTTTTATAATATTATTCTTTACAAAATCCTATATAGTTAGTGTTACACCACATGGGTTTAAAAATAAATTGAAACTTATAAAATTACGATTTAAGCAGATAGGTATATCTAGCCTTTATGAAAACAATTTCCGCTTCTGTGATTTGAATTTCAAAAAATGGTCATCTACAGTTGTGATCCGTAACTTATTAGGAGTATATTATAACCAACTTGTTTTTTTGGGAATAATAACATAACCATATGAATAGTATTATGACCCTAATAAATAGTGAATTGTATTATTATTTCATTTTCGTAAGACATTAAGATAATAACATCTTGATTTGTTTTTCAAGGTGTTAAAAAAATTAGTTAAAGTTTAAAAATTATTATTTTTCAGTAAATTATTATTTTATTTAAAAATTAAATTAATAAAAATTAGAAATTATTTTCAAATAATGTATTTCATTTTTGAATTCCACAATTTAATAAATGGTTATGGTGATTTTTTGAAATTTTTCGAAAATTATGGAATTTTTTATTAATAGTGAAATATGATAAAATATTTGATATTTAAATGATCAGTTAAATACAGTATTTTGGAAATAATAGCTGATTAATGCCTGCTTGTTTTGAACTCATTATCTCTTAACTATTTTGATCACACAAATGAAGACTATTCCTAGTTTGGAAAAAAATATTAAAATCATGATTAAAATAATGTTAAACCCCTTCTCTCCTCCTCTATAAATACCATCCTCATTCCCCCTTCCTCTCACACCTCTCAAGGCTTGATAATTGTCTACGTTCTGACCAATCTCCTCCCCAAGGCTCATACCCTCATCGAAGACCTATTGGTCTCACCAAAAGGTCAAAACCAAAGGCCTTTAAGAGGATCTCAACGAGAAGAGATCAATAGCTAAAATACTCTTTCTTATTCTTCTATTTTACACTCAATTCCTTTTTTTTCTTATACTATATTCTCATACCATTATCCAATATACATAAAATCTCCAAAATATTATATATTATGGATGTTATCATGTTTATTGAAAAATATCCTCAACTTTCTTCCTCTCCTCCCCCCTTATTAAAACATTGTTTGTAAAACATTTTTAATAGTTGAAAAAGAATATAATTTGTATTTTGTAACATATTTTCAATTCTAGAATGAACTTATTTTCATGAAATTAAATTATAAATTTAAACAAGTTTTATATTATCGAGGAACTACAAAAATGATCTAAAAAATATCATTAATATTTTATCTAATGATTCATCATCATATACGATTAAAAAATAATTTATGGTATAATTATAAATTTTGTAAACACATGTAAACAATTTCATTCCACTCCAAGAAATTCATTTCTATATGACAATAAAAACAAATCAAAACCAACTAAGAAAATCATGTAATGAACACACCCACAACAGTAGATAGAACAAAATACTAATTATTAAAGGATGAAATGATGTTAGGAAATGATCATATAAGATGATATAAACGTGAATACGTTTCTGTAAGATATTAATTACACTGTATTAATAATTTAATATGATTTTCAAATACGTTTTATATATGAAAAACCCGACGTAATGGAATTCTTAACCCGGTTTCCATTTCTTGGATTAACCATCTATATGATTATTTATGTGGTATTAAAAATGTTTGTGTGATGAATTCTGTTTCTAGTATGTTGAATATTATTTATTTATATTTTATATAAAATTTTTATCCATTATATGAAGTCTCACTTCAATTATATGATATTTGTATGAGGATTTTCTTTTAAAATCTTGTTTTACAAAATTCAATTACAATGTTTTTATATAGGTATTCATATTGTGTGATTATGTTCTGATTCATTGGAATTGTTTTTTGATTAATGGTGGGACCTATATCTCCCTCAAATTCATTGTTTATGTGTAATTTTGAGTTCGGCCATATGGTTACTCGAAATGTAACTATGATGGTTACATGATAAGGTAGCCATGAGGGTTACATTGTAAGGTAGCTGTGATGGTTACAAATTATAAAGTACCTAAGAGTGTTAAATGATTATGTAAGTAATTACCCATGATAAATTCATGGTTCTATTTGTGTTCTTAATTATTTTTGTAAATCTCATGGAATTATAATGTTTCACAAAGTATGTATATATCGGTGAAAAGTAAGTCTTTTTTAAAATACTTTCATATGTTTACATGTATTGAAGGACTAATGTTTTCTTACCTTATTTTTATATCCTTTAATGAGATTCACGTTCTCATACCATGTTTTTAAATTCTTTTCACATGTTATAAGGATGTGTATGACAAAGAAGGAGTCCAAGTTAAACGTTATGATGATTTTTCAAAGGAAACATGTTTTATATGAAAAGATTTATATTTTAGAAGAAATTATTATTGTTTTTTGGGAAGAGCTCTATATAAATGTCGAATGTTTTGTATGTATTATTTCCCAATTATATAGATCTATAAAATTGAAAAATATCCTCAATGTGAAAGGATGTATGTTGCTGACTAAAATTCAAGATTATGTAATGTAATAAGGTTGTGTCCTTGTAGTTGGTATCAAAGGATTGTTTAGATAACTTTAGGGGATAGGATAATGTTAATAGAATACCATAAATGATGATCACTCTATAGTTAATTTGAAATGTTATAGAATATAAATATTACCATGTTTCATCAAATAATATATGTTTTTTCATAATGGTTTTCTAAAGAAAAAACACAAATGCTGAATGGGAAAGGCACCGAAAGAAAAATATCCTTCCAAATATGCCACCAAGAATGGAATGGTTTGGAAACAAGTAGTTTTTGATAGTAATGTCTTAGATAACATAGGAAAAAATGGTGGTGGAATCCATGAAAAATAAATACCATATATATAACAAATGAACATGATAATAGTGGAACATTTTATGAGGAAACAACCTCTAGGATTTACTGGATCTTCTCACCCATTAATGGCTAAAGGATATATCAAAGACCTTGAATAGATATTCCATGTTAGGGGTTGTTTAGATAATAAAATGGAAATTATTTCTATTTATCATTGTGATGGTGATTCCGATCAGTGTGGGTCAATGGTCAGTAATATCGGGGATAGAGAGAAGATTTATGCCTTAGAGTGGGATAGAGTTGAAATTTATTTCTTTGAAAACTATTTTCCAAAGGCAGTGTGACATAGGATAAAGAATAAATTCATTAAATTGAAAAGAATTTAATGATTATTTAGTCGTTGTTCATGAATTTAACTTCACAAAAATGATGATGTAATCTAGAAATGTTATTCTAGATCATGATATCAAAATCATCCATTTTTACTCATGATTGAAGTCAAGGAATCAAAGGGCCTTGGACTCTTGTGATTTCAAAATTTTTGAGAAACTTGCCTGATTCTCTAATAGGATAGAGATAGAGTTTATTGATGATCACATGCACTTCGAAAATATGTATAATAAGAGGTATATATGGAAATTTATGTGTAAGAATCATCCAATGAAATTTGATGGTAAGAATTTCCAGTTCCTAGTTCGTGAAAATTGTGGACAATTCACCCTGGGAAATTCCTTAACAAAACTAGGAAGTGTTTTTATGTGGAATGTTTGGACATATGGCCCAAGATTGTAATGAATATTATCCTAAGACTAATCATGGAAAAAAATAGTAAAGTGGTTTAAATATGGTGAGATGGGTTATTATGTAAATATTTTCCCAAAGAGATATTGAATGATGAAAAGAAGCCAGATTATAAATAGAAAGGTGTAGTGAGATCCTCTGTGACTATGTTAGTAGATGTGAGTCCGTCCAATGAAGTTGTATAATGTTCCATGTATGTTTAATTTGATTTTTCTAATATTGTTTTTGATACGGGGTCTATACATTCCTTTATTTCTAAGGAATTTTCTGGTAAATTAGAAATATCACCTCAAATAATGAGATTGGAACTTATTATTAAAAGACTATGGGGAAATATTATAACAAAGTGGAATTATAAGAATCCTTTTATTGTGGTATATGGAAAGAATTTACCTCAAAACCGTCCTTTTTCAATTATTATATTTTTATTTCATTCTCAGAATGGATTTGATTCTTGTTTAGCATGATATGATTAACTATAGAGGTAAAGAAGTTGTATTTCGGAAAGAGTTTTAATTTTTATACAAGAACAGACCCACACAATTGATAAAATATTAGGAATCTGAGGAACTATTGAATGTTGGAAATGAAAGTCATTATGCTCAAATTATAAAAAATAATGGAACTGTTCATATTAATGAAGTGCCAATGGTAAATGAATATCTTGATGTGTTTCTTGATGAGTTAATCAGTGTTTTATGTATTTGGGATGTTGAATTCATAATTTAATTTGTTCCTGATGCTAAGTATCTTTCAAAACCCCCTTACCTAACGTCTCAAATAGATCATTTAGAGTTGAAAATCATTTTTAGAATATTCTTGATAAATGTTACATTTTTCCTAGAACTTCAACATGTGGTGCCCCTATTTTTTCCATTAAAAAGGTAAAAGGATCCATGATACTTTTCATTGATTATAGAGAATTGAATAATATCACTGTTAAAAACAAGTATCTTTTTCCTCATATCAATGAATTTTTTGATCTGCTTCATGGAGCTCAGTACTTTTCCAAAAATGAATTGAGATCTAAACACCATTAGCTGAAGGTGAAGGATGATGACATCCTGAAAACAACATTTCTGACTAGATATGAGCATTATAAATTTCTTAATATGTCATTTCTATTAACTTATGAACCTATCATATTAATTAATATTATGAATATAATTTTTCATGATTTTTTTGTATAAGTTTGTAGTTTTTTTATTGATGAAATTCGAGTATTTTATAATAGTGAAGAGTATCATGAAAAACATCTGATGTTTTTTTGACACTTAAAGGAAAATATACAATACAAAATATTTAGAAAGTGTGATTTTTGTTTACAGTAGATTTTTTTAATTTGGAATATGATAAATAAGGATAATATAATATTTGATCTTTCCAAATAAAAATGGTATATGGATTTCCAAGACCTAAAAATGTTACATTGATTCATAGTTTTCTTGGATTAGCATATTTGTTTCAAATTTTTTTAAAAATGTTACATGGTTTTCTATCCCACTAATTAAGTTAACAAAAAAAGGTGTTAAATTTGTTTGGATAGACGAATGTGATGTTTTCTTTGCGAACTAAATAATTGATTGGTAAATTCTCTAGTTTTGGCACTTTCATCCCAAAATGGTGTGTTTAAAATCTACAGTGATGATTCATTGAAGGGAAATGGTTGTGTATTCATTCATAATGATCCGGTAATTGTTTATTATTCAAGAAAATTTAAACATCATGAGTTAAATTATCCCACAAATGATTTGGGACTGGTAGGAGTGGTTTTTTATTTGAAAATTTGGAGGGATGATTTATAAGGCGCCAAATATAAAATTTATTCAAACTATAAAAGTATAAAGTATTTTTTCAATCAGAAAGAATTAAAATGAGGTCGAGAAGATGGATTGAATTGGTAAAAGATTATGATTACATAATCAATTACCATCTAGGGAAGAAAATGTGGTAGATTACTTGATTCAAAAACCCCACACATCATTATCCATGTTACATTTGGAACATGATCCCTTGATTAATGATTTGATGAATTTTGGATTGTAACTTGTTGTTATAGGAAATACACCTGTTTTGTTATAGGTTTTAGTGAAGTCAACATTATTATGTAAAATTAAGCAAGGGTAGAAGGAAGATCGTGAGCTGTAGAAAAAGGTATATTTGGTTAAAATGGGTATGTCGCTTGAATTTAACCTTAATAAAGACTGTGTTTTTTAGATTTAGAAAAATATTCTGTGTTCATTATGACTCCCATTTGAAGAAATAATTTTTGTGTGAAGCTTATAGTTATCCATTATCAGTTCATCCTGACAGTACTATGATGTACATAGACCTTTTGTAGTATTTTTTGTGGTATGGAATGAAAAGGGATATTTAATATTTTACTATAAAATGTTTGACATGTAAACTGGTAAAAGAAAAGTTGTAGTTACCAAAGAGGATTATTCAGCCACTACCAGTTACAATGTGGAAATGGCAGAATATATCCTTGCACTTCGGGGTGGCACTACCTAAGACTTATGGAGGTAACAATGCAATTTGGGTAATTGTTGACTTGACATTCTAAATATGAACATTTTCTACCTATTCGAGATACAATGTATTTGGATCATATTTATCAACTATACGTAAAATTGATTTTCAGGTTAAATGGAGTTCTTATGTCCATCACATCTGCCCGAGATCCTAGGTTCACTTCCTAATTTTGGACGAACCTTCAGAAGTCATTGTGTACAGAATTTAATTCCAAAAAATGCTTTCCATACTCAATCATATAGGTAGTCAAAATGAATGATTTAGAGTTTATATAATATGATTCATACTTGTTAAATATAATACTAGGGAAGTTGTGATCAACATGTTTCTTAAAATTATTTTATTTTAATAACGATTTTCATTCGAGTATAAAGATGATGCATTTTGAGGAAATATATCGGAAGCGGTGTCGAACTACAGCTTTTTGGGATGAAGTCAAAGAAATAAATTTCATGGGGCCAAATTTAGTATAATAATTGGTTGAAAAAGTGAATATGATCAAGAAACACATGAGGACAGCTCAGACCAGATAGAAAAGTTATGCAGACAACATGAGAAAACACTTTTCTTTTCATGTAGTTGATCTTGTTTTTGATTGAATCTCAACATGGAAAAATGTTATGTGTTTTGTTAACAAAGGAAAACTATGTACATGGTTCATTAAACCTTATGAAATCCTGGATAAAGATGGACCAGTCGCCGACTGGGTAGCTTTAACTCTACGTTTATCTTAGGTACAAAATGTTTTTTATGTTTCGATATTGAGAAAGTATGTGCCAGATTCATCTGATGTCTTGATCTCAAAAGCAATTCAACTTGAAGAGAAAATTTCATATGAAGTGAACCTCATTAAGATTCTTGACATAAGTGAACAAGTATTTCCAAATAAGTTAATCTACCAATTAAAGGTTATTTTTGAGAAACCACGTGGTTGAATAAGCATCATTGGAATTTGAAAATGCTATGAGGGAAAGATACACTCACCTGTTTAATAAGTAAATAAAATTTTGAGGATGCAATTTCTAGAAGGTGGGGATAATGTATCACCCAATGTTTTTAAAAATAAATTGAAATACAGGAAAAGTTGTTTTAAGTAGACAGTTATAACTAGACTTTAAGGAATTTTTTTTCACTTCTATGATTTGAATTTCAAAAACAGGCATCTACAATTGTGATTAGTAAGTTATTTGGAGTCTGTTAAAATGAAATTCATTTTTGGGTGAATAGTAACATACCATTATGAATAGTAATATGACCATAATTAATAGTGAATTTAATTTTTATTTTATTTTCATAAGGTTTTAATATAATGACTTCTTTAATAGTTTTTGAAGGTTTTATAAAATGAGTTATAGTTTCAAAATTATTACTTTTGAATAAATTATGATTTCATTTAAATTATTAATTATTAATATTTAGAAAATTATTTTCAAGAAATTGATTTAATTCTTAAATTCTACACATTGAAAAATGCTTAGGGATATTTTTGTGATTTTTTGAAAATTCTTGTATTTTTTATGAATAGTGAAATACGGTAAAATACCATATATTAAAATTATCAGTTAAATACACTATTTTTAACAACATCACTAATGTAATCACATTTTTTTCAAACTCAAATAATCTATTTACTTTTTTATCTCAATAATTATGACTATTCACAGTCATGGACAAAAATATTTAAATAATGATTAAAATAATGTAAAATACATCCTCTCCTCCATTATAAATACCACCACCATTGCACTATTCCAATCACACCATTCATGAGAGGAACATTTTATATGTTCTTCCCAATCTCCTCCCCATTTCTTATCTCTACGTACATGACCTTCTGCTCTCATCAAAATGCCAAAACCAAAGGCCTTTTGAAGGATCTCACAGAGAAGAAATAAAGATGTAAGAATACACTTTTTTATTCATGTGTTTTATTTTCAATTCCTTTTGTTTTATTGTAATATATTCTCTTACCCTTATCAAATATACATGAATTAACAATAATAATATATATTAATGGTGTTATCATTTATATGGAAAAAAATTCTACATATTTCTTCCTCTCCTCCCCACATATTAAAACCACATTTGTGATGTGTCGTTGTATAAAAATTGTGGGAGATATGTTTTCAATTTCTTTTACATCCTTCAAAACTATATGTAACCCATTTTAATGATTGAATCAGAATATAATTTTCCTTATGTAACATCTCATCTGTTCTAGAATAAACTTCTTTTCCTGACATTAAATTATATAATGAAACAATTCGTGATTATCGAGGTACTGTAACAAATAATGTAAACAAATATCATTAATGTTTTATCTAACGAATCATCATCATATATAATATGAAATAATTTATGGTACCATTATATGTTCTGGAAACACATGAATAACATCTCATTCAATATCTAGAATTTCATTTTCGTACAAAAAGATAATCATATACAAACCGACCACAGAAATCATGTAAAGAACACACCCAAAACAATGGAAGGAACAAAATACTAATAATTAAATACTTAAATGATGTTATTAAATTATCATATAAGGTGTTATAAACATGAATACGATTATATAAGATATTAATAACACTCTTTTAACCATTACACTAGAGTTTTAAATAAGTTTCATATAAGAAAACCTTGAGGAAAGGGAATTATTAACCATATTTGTTTTCTTTGTGTTAACCTTCAACATCATTATTTATGTAGTATTTAAATTGTTTGTGTGATTAATTTTGTTTATATAATGTTTAATTATATTTATTTACATTGTATATACATATTATATTCACTATATTAAGTCTCACTACAATTATATGATATTTTAAAGGGTATTTTATTTTAAGAACCACTTTTAAAATCATGTTTTTCAATATTCAAAAGAAATATTTTTAAGAAATTATTCAGGTTGTATGATTTTGTTCTGGTATATGTTCATAGTTTATTACGAAAATTTGGACTTATATCTCCCCTTAATGCATTGGGTATGTGTATGTTAGATTTTTTATGTATGGTTACTCCAAGTGTAACAGCGATGGTTACACAGTAAGGTAGTTGTGAGGGTTGCATTGAAAGCAAGAAATGATGGTAACAAATTATAAGGTAGCTGGTAGTTTTAAATGATTATGTAAGCAATTACCCAATATAACATTATGATTCTATTTATATTATTTATTATTTGTGTAAATATCATGGAATTCTCATGTTTCAAAAACTATATATGGCTGACAAGTAAGTCTTTTTGAAAAATGATTTCATATCCTTACTTGTATTTCAGGGACTAATGTTTTATTTCATTCTGTTTATATCCCTTACATAGCTTTATATGCTCATCCCATGTTTTTAAATATTTTCCACTTGATATAATGATGTGTAATACCAAGAAGTAATCCATGTTAGAAGTTATGAATATTTTTCAAAGAGAACATGATTTATTAGAAAATATTTATATATTAGAAGAAATAGATATTATTTTTGTGGTAACCACTCTGTATAAATGTGGAATTTTATGTATGTAATATATCTGAATTCCTTAATACTCAAGACTTGAAAATATCCTTAATTTGAAAGGAAGTATTTGCTTGAATAAAAATCATGAATATGTAATGTAAGAAGGTCAGGTCGTTATAGTTAACATTTTGAAAACATTATATCAAAAAATTATAAATAGGTTTTGGGACATTGATGTTTTTGAATTCACACAAAAAAAATTAATAATTTTGGTGGGGAATGGATTTTTTTACATGCCATATCTATGAAAATATATAAGGTCGACCTTTATTGGATCTTCTCTACATGGGAGGGACCACATAGCCACCCACGTTTCGGGCAGCCGCTCCCCTATACAGGTCTGGTACCGCGCACAGCCCCACCTGGGGGCCTTCACCCTCTGGCTACTCCCAGGTCCATGTGGACCCCTACCCTATCTGTTATAATTATTAGTACACATACCCTGGACAAAGATGGAAAATATCTCCTCTATCAGGCTTCCTACCTCCAGGCTAGGGAACTGCTGGTGCCTCTCCCAGCTAACGAAACCAGCTAACCCGAGTTATTCTGGCGGTTCTCCCTTTGTTCATTCCCCTTTTTAGTCACTGCCCTGCCGGTCTGCCACCCTCCCAAAGAACCCTTTGGCGAGACCTCCCCAATGGCGTATCCCCTTTAGATAGAAACCACCATACAACCCTCCTTTGCTGATGATACATCCAGATCCAGTGAGTTTGGCCCACCATATCCCATCAGCAACCCACCGTGTCTCACCACATGGAACTGGGGATCCAACGTCTCTTGAATCATTGGAAAACCCCATAATCACCATCTATTCTCTACGGTTTTCTCTCCCCAGGTGGATATTCCCATTTTCTAGCACACACCAAAGTAGTCCCTTCCTGATGAATTTTTTCCCTACATCGATGTCCTAGAAATCGCAGTCACCAAATCTTAGGACCACCAGCTTCCACACGACTCCTAGAGTTTTTAAACCATCTGTCACATCCTTGATGGGCTTCCCTTCATCGAGAACCTTTTTTTCTACTTGTGTTAAGCCTCTATAGAGGCGACGATTCAATTTTTTCCCTTCACCAACTTGAGGAAACATTGATTGTAAAAACATTAATCCAAATAGTAGTCTAGGCTAGTCTTTCCATCTTAGAACAAGCATGGGCATACCTTTCTAGCATATAACATCTTTTCGTTGGGTTACCACACCCTATAATTGAAATATGTGGGTTTGGATTGACCCAAACAGGCCATGTCTGAGGTTTTTAAGGCACGAGTAATTTTAATTAATACAAAAAATAATTAATTTAATTAATTTAATTTTATATGATATATAAATTAATTAAATTTTAATATTTGGTTTATAAATTATTTCCGATTAAATTAATAAATTTTGGTGTTAAATTAAACTAATTATTTTAATTATTTAGTATTTAAAATTAAATTAATTAAACAGGTATGATTGAATAATATATTGAATTAATGTTAGAGTGATAATGTTTTATGAAAATTTTAATTTATTTAAAATGTCTATCTTTAATCATTATACGCAAGTCCATGTGTATTGATTGGTCATGTGTTGTGGACCGACCAATGAATATTTTTTGTGTGTTTAATTTATTTTTTTTAGTTTTTTCAAGTTGGTTTGTAATAATTAATTAATAAAATGGTTATCTATGTATCGTATCTAGGTCATTATATGTATAAGGGCTTGGGAATCCTCTTCAGGGTTTTATATTTACTGCCCAGTTCCATCACCTTTGTGAAAGTATCATTTTATAATGATTATATGAAAAGTGACACACTTCGCGCAAAGGTGGGGAGACATGCTAGACATGCATTGATTGCATTGGAGAAAAAATGGTGTAACTCAAGTCACAAGTGACGTGACTCAAGGTATATCCCCTAAGGTCTAGGTTGGTATGTTATTCACTTAACAGATCAACAATTAGTATTGGATCATAATCAGCTCATCATTTTGTTTTGGAATTATTTATTATTATTATTTAATGTATAGTTTATTCCCGATCACATTAAAATAATAAAAAACATAAAAAGATAAAATAAACGTGTGACATGATGAATTATTTATTTTATGCATGGTCAGTTCTGAGTGACATCAAATATCATGTTCTATGAAAATAAGAAATGATTTATTTTGTCACATTAAAAACAATAAAACACTTAAATAAATGTTATGTTTAAATTACCATCCATGATTCAAATTTGGACAAAAACAGGTATTCAGGGTGCTCTTAATACCAAAGTTGAGGGTGTATGTTACCATCAGAGAGTTATTATGAGAGTGGTGGGTGGAATTAAAAAAAATTGATTCAAACAAGTAGCCAAAGCTAACATGTTTTAATTTTAGAGTCACGCGTTGAGTAAATTGAGAAATTATTTAAGAGGCTAAGACATAATTCAATATATCAATGAACCATTATTTAATGTGGTTGGCAAGTCAGAAACCTACCTTGAACCCTCCAGGTAATGGTGTATCCAAATATTATATATTATGAGGGGATGTTTAGGGATCCTTACCACTAGAATGCGCAAGTGATAGAGTATTCTGATTATAGTACAGAAGGTTCCCATAATTCTATAAAATAGCAATATAAATTTAATTATTTAATTGATTGATCAAAATTTCCAAACTGGTAATCATAAAAAAAGGTACTAATCTGCAAGAATTCATTTTTTTATAAAATTGAAACGTTATACCACAAGTTTAAAACTGTGTTAAATGATGGACATACTGAATGTTCTCTTTAGCACATGTATACATGAATCATACAGATGCTTACCTATAGTACTATTATATACGAAACTCAAGGTTCCAGTGTCCCATATACATTTTAAAATATATCAAGAAGTTATTGTGTTAAAATTACATAAAGTAGAATAATATACATTGTATATTATTATTATGTCATTATGCAATCATCAATGTCGGTTGTTATTTCCATTAACTACATTGGGAATCAGTTGTATACCAATTAGTCTCATATCTGAGTGGTTTTCAAGGAGAAATTAAAACAATGATCTGAATAGTTAATGGTTATATTATATCTCTGTAAATTGAAAGGAAAAATACGATCTTTCAAAAATTCCTATTATTATATCATTTTCAACACTTTACTCATGAGTCATTTTACATTAAAAAATAGAAAAAAATTTATTAAATGCTTCTATAACTATTTAGGAAATTCTTTTTTAGTAAATAAAAATAATAAATACAAATTAATACTTAATTTTTATGTGGAAAAATTTTAATGATAAGTTGACAAGATCAAATGTAATAAAATTCCACAAAACATTTCGCAACATCTATTAAAGATTTATTAATTGAATTTTATTTTCCTCGCATATCATGAAATGATACTATCGAAGTGGAAAAATAATAAACTAAATTAAAGAATCAATTATCTTCTTCTTCATCATGTATATTAATCAATATAATGATTCAATTTTACTTCTTGGGTATTAAATACAATGTGATTATTAGATATATGTATTGAAATATAGTAACCATGAGTGCATATAAATGTTTCTATAAGTCATGTTTATTCTACAAGTTGATGAGAAATGCTGATACCTAGGCTAGTGGTGAGAATTAAATGACGTATATATTTTCAAGTGAATTGTTCTTGTAAAAACTATAACTGAATATTAACAAAACATTTATCTCTTGTGTCCTTTAGACAATGAGAGATTATTCTAGTTTCCAGAATGAATTTTTTTTGTGGTATGCAATAGTAAATAGATCAGTGATACTTAAATCATGGATAACAAGTTGCGAATATAATATATAATACTTATTACTAGTTGTGGATTGATAACATTTTGTCAAATAAAAATAAAAGTGGTTATAAATTTTATGCTTTGTGTGGTATTTAGGCTTAGTAAATCTAGACACCATTCGTATTATAAACGTCATTAGATTGGACAAAAAATAATTAGTAATAATGGTATGCCACAAATCTTTTGGGATTAGTTTAGTAAGAGAGCATGAATTATTAATGGAATAAGTTATAGGTATATATTTACTTTATAATATATATTTTTGTATTTAAGCAATGGTAATGTGAAGTATGTTCATGGTTAGAAGATATGAGTTTCTTTGAGCTGGAATGCCGAAAGAATATCTTGAATACGCAGTAATCAACCATGATAATGTAGTGTGGAGCAATTTCTTAATAGAAATAACCATTTCTATATCATGAATTTAATATTAATGAGGAGGATCGATGATGGAGTCTTACATGTTAAAAATAACCAACAAAATGTAGAGTGGATTAATTCTGAAATTCACATTTTATACATAAATGTTTTTATATAAGGAATATCAAGGTTACAAATTGCAGAAACATTCATTATATTTTATGGGGTTATTTGAAAATAAAAAATATATCATATTACCTTATTCCAACTATAATTATAAATGGATATCATATGTGTCATAGTGTGTTTAAATTCCATTATTTCAAAAAAAAATTTAAAATGCACAGAGTTTGTTAGGACCTAAACAAACTAGCATCAAGATAAACACATTGTGAATCTCTAAGTAATTAGCCTATAAGTTATTTAGGATATTATATAAACCCCTGAGATATAATAGTGGTAGTCTAGTGTCAGACTACATTCCTGTATAAGGGTGAACATCTATATTAGAGATAGTGGGATATGGATTGACATGGATGTATTAATTGATCTAGATGAAAAAATGGTTTCCATAAGAACTAGTTACACAAGTGCATGGGGAACAAAGTATTTTCTAAAGACGGATACTATGTAGGAACGTTAAAACCAATGTGACCATTTTTTATTCACCGATTTTGCTAATATGTCATTCTTTGTGAAAAGTATTTCCTACAAGTAAGGATTTTATGGAAATTATCTGAGATTCACAAGACTAGTTAAAATTAAATGATGGCATCCATGTATCAACGTTAAGTTGGGATTATTATTTTTCTCACTACAGTTGGTATTCAAATGAGTTGATACATGGATGGTAATGGTGTAGTACCAATAATTATCGATTGGATATACCAGGTCGTTATGCCTAAATCCATTAAAATTTTACTTGTCAAAACAAATTTCTATGATCGTAATATTATGAATTAGATGTAATTTCCATCAATCGTGGAAGGTGTCTATAAGACGCAACCAAGAATGGTTGGTCACATCGAAGAATACTAATAATGGTTTCAGGTTACATATATATACAGCTAAAGATTGAATTAAGAAATGGGATTATAGAAGAATCATTTGGAATAATTTTTTTTCATGTGTCAACCAGAGGTTAGCAGGAGCACCATGGTTTTCAAAGTAAAATATATTTGGAAATATACAGAAAAAAAGAAAAATCATCAAATTATTTAATATCATGATGAGATTTATTTTCTAGTGATTGAATTAAAGTAGAAAACTATGTTCTAGGGAACAGGTTATACTAACATAGATCAAATAGTTTCTTGGACCTAGTCAATCGTACATATAGTGACATAGTATTGAAACAAATTAGCTGGTTCAATTCAAGAGAGAATTGTTACCTATGTCACATGGCATAATCTCTCCAGGTTGACATGTCCTAGTCATGGGTAGAGATAAACATGGTGAGATGAAATCCATACTCTTAAGTGATGGATCAATCATTTGTTCCATGATATGTAAGAAAATCATATATTTCCCTGATATAATTAATAGCGAGAAAATATTAGTTATATCCAAGAGAACTGCAATTGATGTAGTCAGAACTATCTAATCGTAGGTCAAAAAGTAGAAACATTATGTACCTGGAAAGTAGAGAAGAGAATATACTAGTTTTTAGGGGATGAAAACATGTCCTATTTAGATCAATGTTATATTGTATCATGGTTATTCTATAGTGATGTGCGAGACAAGATCATATAACTAATTAGTTTTCATACATAAAATTAATGTGTATGTTACAACTTCTGAGGTAGGTAAGAAACAATTATATGCAACATTCTGTTCCAGTTATTAGAATTGTAACTGGAAAAAAAATTCATACCATAATGTAAATTTTGATATTCTTACAAGACAAGATGTCAGGTTATGATAGTGAACAAAAATCATATAGTTAAGGTTACAATTTTTTGAGAATTTTTACTCAAGAAGATAAGGTCACAAATAGTAGAATAATGACACGGTAGTATTGTGGTAGGCCCATCAGTATAAGCCATTACTCAACAGAAACATGATTTTTATCTTGTGAGAGCTAACATGGTTAGTTAGAAAGTTGTCTATACTACTAGTGGGAGTGTAAAAATAGTGTGCTCCCTAAACCCAAATATTCAAAACATTTAATTACAATATCGTGGATACTGATAGTTATACATGATGTATTTTTACCACTATAGTGTATACATTTCGGCATCTACTCTTTAATGGTAATGTCCATATATTAATTTTCATATAAAAATATTTTACAAGGTCCAATGATATAATGGGAACCTCTAGATACTATAACATCAATACTAAAAAAAATTCATATGGAATAGATACATCTTACTAACTGGACATAGTAGATTCTTGTCTATTATGTGACATGGGGTTTATAAGAATTGAGACTTATTCTCATGAAGTTATCACTTGGTGATCTCTTGTAGGGAGATCATGAAGACAGACTTGCTGATATGAACACACGATGTTTTGGGTGTCGTTAGATGTTCCTATCTATGATCATCTATAATGGTCTCCTGAATTGACGTCATTACCAATGTATAAAAATTGAATACATACTTTGATGGAAGATAAAACCCATGATATTGAAATCATAGAAAGGTAGTTTGTGTTGGGTGAATCATTGGTTACATGAAATTGGTTTAATGGTCAAGAAAGGTTTTATCAATTCCAATTTATGGATGTAATATATCTTGGGCCACGGTGATAAGGATGATAGAACCTTCATAAGACCAAGACAATAAAAATCAAGGGTAAATTCATCCTGTTAGATCAAAAAATAATAGCGAATGAAAATTACGATGTCATGGGTGTGTGTCATTCCTTATGAGATATAAAGACAATGAGATTATATTATAAAGTGTGTCTTCATTGGTTGGTTGTCTTTGTTATGACAATACTTAGCTCCTTAGGGGCTATGATGGGTTGTTATATAGAACTCTTGGTATTTTAATAGTATTAACTTCTATTGAGATAAGGGTCTAGTAGTTCACCCACAATATTATATTCTAGAAGCTTCCCTATTCAGCTGAATATGAGTTTTAGACACTATGGGCCCCACTGTTGGGGTTCAGGTTTTGTCCAAGTATAGACAATCACTAATGAATAAATAAAATCATATTATTCAAGTTAAAAATAATTGGCATTGAATCTACTTATTAAATTTATTTACACGTTTTTAAGTAAATATATAAAAAAATTAACATAATGAATATTTTTTTATATATTCATGGTTCATTTAATATTTCAAGGATGTACAATCTGAGTTAATGGTTTGGGTATCATCACATTATATATTTATTATTTTCAAAGAGGGATAATAATAATAAATGATAGTTTTTTTGACTTAGTTTAGAAGTCAAAATATTATTAATATAGTGAGTTAATTATTAAGGGGTCAGGCTAGCATTTCTATGTAATTATATTTCACACTATAAATAGGGGAGTAGAGGGATTTTACAATGACTATTCAGGGACAATATCTCTACTTATCTCTCCCACATTTTAGAGTGTGGCTCTGGATCTAGGACTTGGGTCGAGCTCTCTCTCAGGCATCACAATCAACATGATGTCAGGATCATTAGATCATCGAAGGCGTCGTCGGATCTCCACCGTAGCACACGAAATTATATGAAATCCACTACCATGGTTTCTTTAAGTGTGTTTGGATGATATATAGGAATTGAGCTTCTAATTTTTAATGAAATGATCAACAACAATGAGAAGACAACATGTGTGGCTTCAAATCTAAACTAGGAATAGTACAGTTTATTTCTGTGCTTAAAATTCTACACATGAGATACTCTGCTTAAACTGGGTAGCGATTCACCTACATTGATGATTTCTTATAGTGTGATGGTGAAAATTTTTAAAATCCAAATTTTGGGTCTTCTACTACATGCCCAGTACATACACTATATGTAGAAATGCGAAATTTGTTGCATTTTATTTTTACATGAATGGTAATAAAGATGTATTTTATTAATATAAATGATATATATGACATAATAATTATTCTTTAATGGTTATTTAATATTTATTTTCATTTAATTCCATCTATAGAGAAAAATGGAAATATTTTCATACGTGCATCCAATATATCAGGCCTATGAACGATGTTATCAATTTGCTACCTCTAAATATTATGAATTTCTATAAATAAATATATTTTTTAAAAGGATGGGGACAAAGCCTCATTTAATATTAAAGCAAAGGAAAGACCTCTTTAACTAGGTAGAGGGAGACCCATTACCTAACCCGAAGGCCCAGTGGGAATTTATCCCATTACATGGATCGTAAGCCCGTTTTTTTTTACCAAGGCCCATTCTATGAATAGTACTTCTATAGTACTCACACTGCACTAGTACTGCACAGTACCCGCCGCTGCTACAGTACTATGCCGGCACTATAGTGACCTTCCGCCGCTATAGTGCCTGCCATTTGTACAGTGCCAACTCTCCTACAGTCACTTCAGTAATGCTGTAGTGCCTGTGCCCAAGGAGTTTTGAACCCCCATTTTTCATTTAGAATTAGGGGTGCTTACCACTAATAAAAACCCCAACTACAATATAAATAAATATATAATTAATATATATGATATTTATATCATGGTTAAAATTATTATGATGATTTTACCATGATGAAATTTAAATTAAAAAATCGACGAACAAATAAATACATTAAAATTAATGAAATTATTACACAAAATGGTGACTAACAAAGAATTTATAATAAACAAGTGATAAAAGACTAAAAATAAATAATTTTATTCATATATATATGATTATGATTCAATATTGTATTTTTAGTAAACCAATATTTATTATACAATATTTTTAAACACAAACTAATGAATTGAAACATCTATTATCATTTTCCCATATCACTTTTATTCAGTGATACATATACCAGATTCCCAATTTATGACTTTGTGTGGGGTGTATACTTCCCATTACGATATTTTATATTTTGAATATATTTCCATTTATGCTATTTATATTTTATATTTATATAATATCTTTCATCGGGATAATGATTTAAAATATACCAAAGTGTTATGTGTTTATTTCATATTCTCATCATTATTCAAAATTATTTTTGTTTATGTATCCCTTGGCAGAAATATTTAATATTTATATAATTAAATCAATATATTTTCTTATCCTATGGTTATTAATTCAATATTTAATGTAATATTATCATGTTTCCTCTCTTTGGAAAATAAATTTATTAATCTAATTGCTTAAATAAATTCTCAAATTATTTCTATATTTAGACGAAAATCATTTCCTTTTGATACAATGTTTTCTGAAAATGGTTTCAAATTTTGTTTTCAATTATCCAAATGAATTATTAAATATATTTTTTACCAATTTATTCCTTTATTTAAAAAATTGTTTGAATGCAATATTCTTTTCATTTTCTAGATAAGTTTCTTTGCAAACATTTTTTCAATGAAAATGAATGTTCTCTTTATATTATATAGAATGTACTAAATTACACTTCATAATGTCCATAATTTATTTAAATATTCATTTTTAATTTTTCAAGGGTGTTATTTAATATTATATTTTCCCTTATATTCTTAAAATTCATTTTTATTAATGATTTTTTCAGATAAAATGATTTTGTCAATATTTTATGGATTTTCTATTTAAAAAAAATTACTTTCAAAGGTTATTTTCCTCAAGAAATAATTCATGTGATATTTTAAAATTATTTTCTATCTTAGAATACATCCAATGATGCATATTATAATTTAATGGTTATTTATTCGGTTGATATTATCGTGTATATATCTTTGGATGGATTACTATTAGTTTGACTGGGGTTATACTGTGTTAATACTATTCATTTTACTTAGGATGTTTTATGAATATGATTATTTTTTGGGGAACTTATTTATAAATTTTTATTCTTGTGAATTATTAATATTTCTTTGAATTATGTTTCACCCCTTTCAAATGAATAATTCGTTGGACTTAGTAAGTGACGGCCAGGGCCCCTTATAGTTCATAGATGGATCGGTTCATCTAATGAGACTAACAAAACTGGGTTTTGGCCATGGCCTTACACATTTATTTTGTTTTTTAAAATAGGTCCTAAATTGTATGTTTTAGGTGTCCAAAATTATGAAATCACTTATTGATATTTTATTTGATTATTCAATTATTTATAATGTCTGTGGTTTTGTTTTCGAGCATAAGTGATTATTTTTATGGAATTATTTGATCATAATTTATTACATCCATATTATATTCAAGTTATTAATTAATTGGAATTACTTTCAGTTATTTAACTCACCATTGATTATGCCTTATTAATTAATATATTCAACGATATTGTAACCCTTATTAATCCTTTATGCTCACCCTATTCATAATTTTTTATTTTCACTCGGATACCCAGAAGTGTTTTTTGATTGATATGTAGGGAAATACAAAAGGTAATACTGGTGCAAACAATGATAACACTTTGTGTATGTTATGTTTAAAATGTAATATTAATTTTAGGTATGTAATTATTTTACCATGACAAATAAACTATTATGTCCTTCTGAATGCAATTACATATATCTTATTTAAATATAACAAAACAGACATTTGCATCAGGTTATTGGGGATAGGGTCACTTTTTGATGATTGGGTTCCTATGTGGAATGAATTATATGACATCCTAAGGAGATGGGTTTTAATAGTGTACCCATACCGTTACATGGGATCCATATGAGGAATGCCTTGGATTGGTATATGACACCATCTAATTAAATGAAACTTCTTCAAAGATAAAGAACAAGCTTGGATTCATTCAATGCTTTAGATACATAACTATCCTTATTTATATTCAAATGTTGATTATAATATTATATGGGACTTATTTACCCTTTTTATTATTACCATCTCCTACAGACCCCTTTTCTATGAGGATCACATACTAAAACTATAGTACAAATTAAATTATGTATGAATATGTTCTTAGAGACAATATGACTGAGGTGGAAATAGATAGAATCAGATGGGTATCCCATAAAGAAATAAGAATTACCTGTTACATTTATTTATCACTTTATTTATTATATTTTCACATGACTCATTTTATATTCATAGATTGTACAGTTTGATACACCATTGGAGGTATGATACATACTTTTCCTTTTTATATTTTTTATAGAGAATTTACTCTTTTATAACATCTTCCTATTTCTCTTACTCTTAATTTTTTATAGTATCATGACATAATTAGTTTGTATAGGACACAAAGTATTATTTATGTAATCTTAATTTCTTCTAGATATTTACTATTATAGTTTAATATTTTTTATGGTTTCCATTTAATAATTTTAATATATACTGTTGTTATCCAGACTAATAAAGAGAATATAGTATACCCAACATACCACCACACACCCTCATTGTTAGTTGGGGGACTCTTGTATGTGGGGGAATGTACTTTTGGAAATTTGTGTAACCAACATCACATACTTATGATGGAACTAGACCTTGGAATTCTAAAAAGTGATAAAGTTAAAAAATAACATTTCAATGATTAATGTCTCATAAACCCACAAATATATGACTAAATAACCATAAGTGGTCTGGTAAAATGAATTTCTACTATTTTATTCCATTTACCATTCATTTGCAATTATTAAAATTTATAAAAATATAACCCTATTTTATTTTAAATGATAGTTATATTCTTAAAAAATATACATTTAAATTTTTACTCATAAATTTATAGAAAAGATGCATGATCTTGTGATTCATAACTTTTTTCATCATCTGAACTCAAAAAACATGAGTTACAAAGTTCTCAAATTTGAAATCTATTTCCTCTAGTTCATTCTACCATAGTAACAATAGTGAAATATTCCACACGTTGATGATACATAAATACTTCTTGAATTTTACTTATTTCCATCATTACAAAATTTTATCACCCTAAGTCAACTGTGCTTGATCCCATCTATATATAATAGTTTCTTCAATTCCAGTTTCTCAACTTATATCCCAGCTGTTCTTATTCTTATGATTTTTAAGGAACTAAAATTTAAAAATGTAACTAGTCCTCAATAAATATTTCAAAAATCATTTAATATTTTTAAATATTTAATAATATGTGCGAAGAAAAACTATCAATAATCCATGCTTTGTTTGTTTTTCCTTTCATTTAATGTTCTCTCACAAACAAAGTCTATTTCTTAAACTATATCCATTTTAGTTTCTTTTTCTTTTACAGAATAAGAACATTTTTCTATAAGAGTAGTCTTATACACGTAAGAAAAATGTCTATAATTGTCACATATTCAAAAAATATTCCTCAAGATAATCAAGTTAGTTTTTCATTGGGATTTTTATAAAATATTGGGACATTGATTTCCCAATTTCTTCTAGTATAGGGAGGATACTCGCTTTTCATCTAATATTTTTCCAGATATTTCATACCTACTAATTGAAAAAGAAATGTTTTTCTAAAAATTATAATATTTTCATTCAAATTGAAAATATGAACAATAATATCCACAAAATATCTGTCTTCGGTAGAAATATTATCATTCCCATTAATTAGTTCATCAAGGATTGTAAAATATTTCTATTTTTATCCACCTAACATGGGAAAAACATCGTAAGGATATTGTTCCAAAATTTTATAGACGTCATAGATTTAGACCATCCTTTCTTAATACAAGAACTCAACCCATTATTAATAATGTCTACATTGTTATAAAACTCATTCAAACTATTATATTTAGTAGGTGAGGATTTCACTTAATTCATGGAGAAAAATTTCTCAGTAACTTATGATGCTTCATAATAAATAATTCAAACCGTTGTAAATTAATTTTTCACTATTATTATGGTAAATTCACCCTACATATGTTCTGATTGAGTTTTATAAACTTTATCCTTCCGTAGTAGTATGTTTCTTTCTGAGATATTCCACCATATTTATTTGTTTTGGAAAATTTAGTTTAAAGTTTATTATATCCTGGATGTACTCATAATCATATTTAGGTCCATATATCATTACATATTTTTATTTCACTCCATTATTCATAATTATTATTTATTACATGATTATTTTTTCTCCAAACAAGTAAAAAGTTGTGATTTGAGTTGATATTCTCTGTACTATTATTCAACTCCTTATTCATCACTATATGATAAATAAACCATTTTATAAAAATTCTCATAAAAAGATCATATTTATTGATCTTTCATCTTTTAAAAAAATAAAAAAAGTAAAATTATAATTTTTTACTTAACAAGGATCATCTATTTCTGTTAAATTTTTATTTCCACCAAGGAACTTCTTATCTTCGATAGATGTTCTATTTAATATATTCTACTATGTATTTTCATTATAATGATGTTCATATTATCCAACATTATTCTTAGAGAAATTCATAGAAAACTTATCAATTCCTCCATACTCAAAATATTAATGATGGAGTCTGCTTTCAAACATTCCTCTACCTCTTCTATAATTGTTGGAGATAAGATATATGATCTTATCATTCATTTTATCATCTTTATTATCATATGAAACATCGAGGTCTATATTCTCATAATGTTGGATTTTCATTTTTCTCTTATATCTAAAATATATTTCATCTTTGGTAATCATTTTGAGCATTGTAGATTTTATCATATAATAATAAATAAAAAAGATATGGAATTCATGAAGTGGTGAATCCACTTTATTAGCTAAGAAAAAAAATTGATTCAAACCTATTATTGAATATCCTCTTCATTTTCCAAACAATGTTAGAATCTTCCAAGACATCTTATAATCATTTGGTGTTTATCATTACTTAATTGCCTCAAGTAAAGTACTCAAAAAAAGTTCATTGACCTATTATTTGTGTATTTTAAATAATTATTTACTAGATTCATAGCTTTTAATCTTTTACAATGGTGTTTCCCTTGAAGATACTTTTGAATTTTTCCATGATTTCCATAAATGTTTTCAAAACCTTATGCTTCATGAATACATTTTCCAAAAAACATAAGAATATAATTTCTAGATATCCCAAAAAAACTCAATTATTTTATAATCATCAAGTGTTATAAGATGATGTTTTTTAGTGGGTGGGGAAACTATAGTTATTTTGTTAATATCCACCAGACCATGTGATAGAAGATAATGTATAATATTTTTCTTTCCAACCATGATATAGTCTTCAATAAATTGTGATAATATATTTTATTTTGGATTCGTATAGATTTTTCATGATAAGGATTCAATAGGTGAACCTTCAAGATGACACTAATTGATGTTCATAATGACCATTGAGGAAAAAAGAGGGTGTTAAATCAGTGTTTTTCTTTTTATAAATATACACAATTATTAAATTTATCCCATGAAACTTGTTAGTGTTACATTCATTATAATATTTTTTAATAAACTAATAATAATAAAAATAAGAGGAGGTAAAAAAAGGCACACAAGATTTTCAAGGATCATCCTTACTGTGAAAGCCGACATCCTTTCCATTTCCAATCCTGGGGGTCTATGGAAATTCCCTATTATAATGAAGTGAATTCAAATTTTAGCTAACTCTTAATAAATGCCTAAAACCATTATTCGGTATTTTCTAGAATCATAGGTCTAGTGGGAACTAAATATTAAAAAAAACAAAAACAATAATAAATATCCGAAATAAAAATTCCAAATATCATTAAACCAAAACCACGATTTCAAATTTTCCCCCAGAAAACCTCATCATCTACTCCTAATCACCACTGAAGTCGATAGATAGAACTGAACCTCGATATCTACAAACCACTTCTAATGCATCACGATCCAACTCCATAATCACACAAAATACCATTATAGTGGTGAAAACAATAATTAACATCCACTATACATGATGAAACGAAAAACACATGATTCATTCACACATAAAGCATCAAGCAAGGTCCACTGCATCTCGATAAAAATCCATCTTTAGAAACACCTCATGGATCACAGATGACTCAAACCCCCATAAATCCTAAAGCCTCCAATAAGCAATCGTAGAAGACCAAAAAGGAGAAATATGGAGGAATCAAAATCTAGAGCAAAATTTGAATTGATTGATGGTGTCACCAAAAATAATTATCCTAGGGTGGATCATAAACCCATAGCGAAAAATCGACCACCTTGCGGAAATTACAACTGAAACATTACCAAATGAACATAACTTTAGGGATGAAAGAACCAAGAAAGATAAATCTGGGAACATGGGAATCCAACATTACTCAACCCACACATCCAAAACCCCTCTGAGAAAGATGGCGCACCATACCATGGTGGGGTCATAAAAGTTTCTATCAGGGGGAAAGATAAAGGGGAGGGAAATTAAGGATTCAATAGGGTGGAGGCCTAAAATCTGAGTCGGAATGTTGAAGAGGGAAAAATTAGGTGTCTATGATAACTAGTGGAAGGGAAAAAGGTGGGCTGGATAAGGAAGGTGGTAGGAATAGGGGAAATGAAGCCGAAGGAGACATAGAGGCCTCTACATATTTAGGATCCTTCGGGAAGTAGTATCGACTTATTAGACTCCTTTTAAATCATGATAAGTATTATTATAATAACTCTACTCATTTTATAAATTTTTTCATACAAAACTATGTCACAAATAATTTATGAAACTTTTGAACTTCATATCCCACATGGTAAATAAATTTTTACCCCTCTGTTTTACTTTTTCTAGAAATGTCTATCTAGTGCAAACATTTCTATTATAAGAATAGTCTGTTTGTTTCAGTTCTCTAAAAAAATACTTTTCATATCCTATGTTATATTCATTTAATAAAACACTTACACATAAAAATCTCTTATAAAAAACTACATTTATTCATCTCTTTGAAAGAACATTAACATGAAACATTATATGAGTCTCGAAATTAAAAAATTATCAATATTTATTCTTCAATGTAATAAAACCTCCATTTAAAAATCAATTAGGAAACAAATTCTTCATCACTTCAAAAAATTTTCATTGAAAATAGACACATAGATTTTTTATTCATCCAATTATATATGTTCTTAGAAATTATAAAATTCATAAAATTTATTTAAGTTTCCCTCTCACTAAAACTTGAATTACATTTATTTAAATAATTTGAATATAGCTGGATACTTCTCAAAACGTCTAGAATATTCTTTAGGATTCATTTAATTCTCTAAAAACCACAAATAAATTTAAATTTCATTAAAATAGTAGTTAATGAACTTTAGTAAATATTATAAACTCATCTTATTATCAAACATATAAGATCATCACAATAACTTCATTATTGATAGAATTACAAAGTTTTTTAATGATTAATTCAAAAACTCTATCAATAAAATATATTTTTATAAATTTTTTAGGAACCCTCCATCCGATGGGGCCTTCCCCATAAGATGAAAAAATATTCACTTATTTTTTTTATCTTTTTGAAATATTTTCTGGATGATTTTGGTGGGATATTATACCACATCCTTCACTTCTGCAAACACAAAATTCGTTGAAAATTCAACCAGATAGACTCTCTCGGAAATGATTTTATGATGTAATTTATTAGAAATTTTTCTATTAAGGTATCATTCATAAAATTTCATCTGCTGAATTTTTTTATGATTCTCATCTATCTTGTGTATACTTCACTATAGGTTCACAAAACATCACAACTGGAATTTTCATTATAAAGGTGAATTGTTTGTTAGATGAATTCATGAAAAATTCATCATGTGAATCTTTATTCACTAATCACCCTTCTTCAAATTATTTTTCATATGATTGTATTTATAAGAATCCCTATAATAATTGATTTTTAATTTTTTATTTTTTATTTTCAAATTGGAATATTTTTCATATGGACATTATTTTAAAAACATGCATCATAACTTTATAAATTGTAGATTAACATATCCTATAAAAAAACTCTTATCTTCAAACATCATACTGGATGGTTTATGAAAACATCCACTTTTTATTTCTATTTATGTTGTCCCACTAAAGATGATAGAATTTTTGTTGCAACATCTGTAGAATTTTATTACATCCAATAAACTTCATCTAGTAATCTACTTGGATTTTAAATTCTTAATTACCCCCTTTTAACTCTATAAAACAATGTAACCAAATTCATATTACCTTTTATAAAATTGTTTATTTCCATTTATTAGATTTTTGTTGATTTGATGACATCAAAAAAGCTTCCCATTATAAAAACCTGGAAATTCATAATATATTACTTTCATATATAATATTCATCTCAAATGTATTTAGTGATGATTTATTTATTAACATAGATGAACCACTTCATATTTAGTGACGTCATCATTTCATCACACTCTATACACTTCACAAGTCTTAATCTCAAAAGTATCATTAGAATATCTATGTATGAATATCACCATACTGAAATGTCCATCTGAAAAAAAAATTAGGAAAACTTCAACTCTTAATTCGAAAATATTAGAAAATTTGAACAACCAAATTACTGATAATTTCTATATTTTTGTGATTTCAAATTTGTATGTCATGTAAATTTCCGCTGATGAGGTCATTTTGGATATGTTTTCCTAAAAAAATTAATATATCATTACCTTTGGAAAACCTTAATCTTATATCTTGATTTATATATGATTCTTTTTTAATTTGAATGAATATGAAAGAATCATCTTACATTTTATGTAATTTTTCATAACAATGAAAAGAAAACTTCTTATATTCACCAATTCCTCAAAATAATTCTTACCAATATGTTGTCACCAAACATTCTAAATAACGTTCCTCAACAAAACTCCATCAATATTCTTAACTATTAACTAACACAATGTTTAATAATTATTATATTTCAAAAAATTCAAAACTATGTTAAAAAAATGTCACAAACGGTCTTCAATCTCTCCCTTTATAAATCATGGTAATTTTCATTTACAAAATTTAAGCCCTCGTTATTTACCATCACTCTTGATTTTTAAAAATCCATTTTTTGATTTTATCATAAATAATCCTTTTTCATTAATAATGTCATAACACCACTCTATTAGATTAAGTAGTGTTTTTTGATTAAAATACTTCCCTTGGTGATAAAGAAATTTGTTTCAATGTTAAGATAAACATACCATAACTATATAGTGTCTGTTATTGTTACAAATTTTAAAATATAATATTTTCACTATAATACTTATTTATCATTCCTATTCTTGGATAACCAGAGGTTTAGATTCATTATAAATATATATATATATGAAAAAATTATTATAAAAATATGTTACATTCTCTCCCCCTTTAACAACATAATCCATCACATAGTGGTGGACTTCCTTATAAACATTAATAAGTCATAGTATAATGGTAGACATGAATTTGTAGCATCAATTCTAAAAATCTCACTTTTTATTTGATTTTGTGAAAACATCATCAAATTGATATTTTAGAGAAATTTCCTCAATAAGAGTATATCCACCAACAAAGATCTTTTTTATGAAGTGAAATTTTATATAAATTTGTTTTTATCTTTAATATTTAACTACAATTTTGTAAATATCAACTACACCTTGATTATCATAAATAATATTAAATGGTAGAGATACTTTTACACTCAAATATTCTTGTTTTACTTATATACAAATCTTACTGTTCATGAATGGGTCGTGAAAATATATTATGCTTCCACTATACTCAATTTTTTATATCTATTTTTTACTATTCCACCTAACAAATTATTATCCCATGAAAATATGAATCATGATGTTGATTTCAAATGATTTAAATATAATCCCCTATTAGCATTATTATAACACTGGATGTCTATATCTCAACTTCTATTATACAAAAACCTATAGATATATTTTCCATCCACTTATATAAAAATTATTTTTTCTTCCATCATACGTGACTCTCTTTGATCACTATGATATCGAGCACAGCAAGAAACATTATAAATGATGTCAGGCATTGAATCTAAAAGATAGATTCTAATTCCTATCACTATTCAAAAATAATTCTAATTGAAACTTTTCCATGATTCCTCTTTAATCAAATTTATTCCAAATAAAACACCAGTATAACATAATTTATAATATACCTTTCCAATCATTGTTAACAACTCCCTAACATAATATTATTGAGATAGTAAAATATATCCCTTTTTCGACTTTTAATCTGATAAATAACGTTATTTCTTCAAGAATAGACATTTAAAAATTCCCCTTCATTTTATCAAAATAATCTCTAAACATATTTTATCTATCCCCATCTAATAAAATTTCATCAAAGTAAAAAAAATCAACATCATGGTTCATGAGTTTTTCTACACCACAATATGTTTTTATCAAATTCAATATTATAAAAAAATTAACTTTTTCATGGAAAAATAATTTTTGAGTATTAGTCTCATGGAAGATGTTTTAATCCATATAAGTATTTAATTATCTTACACACCTTTTTCATCTGCATCAAGAAATAACCCACAATGTTTGTAAATGTAAACCTCTTAATAAATTTCTAAATTTAAGAATTTTTACATTACATATATCTGATAAAAATTATAAGAATGATGTGTGGACACTAATAAGATCATTTTAATAGTTTCTAATGTCACAATTGTAGAAAATTTTTATTCAGAATCTAAACATTAAACCTATGCATAACCTTTGTAAACAAGTCATGGTTTTTTCTAAAAACATTCCCCCGTTCATTCAAATTATTTATGAAAAACCAATGTGTTACAATATAATTTATCCCTTATGATTGTGGAACTATTTCCTATGTGTCTATTTTATTTATCTAGTTTAAATTACGATTAATGGAATCTACCCATTTTTTGTTCAATAGATTATGAAATAGATTTTTGTTGAATCTATGAGATAACTCATATATAATTTTCTAATTTCAAATTTCATTGGTATTAAACAATATCTATATAATTTCCAATTATATTATAATGTTCATCCTATTTTTTAGATTGTATAATTTTATACTTTTTCTCCCTATCACACTTTCTTCACTACATGATTATTCTATATCTTAAGTAAACTTTTATGGATATCTTTTATCCTCACTTTTTTATTCTATTTAGAACTCATAAATTTGTATTTTCCCATATAAAACATGATTTGGGTATAAAATCCTTGCAGGTGGAAGCAAAGGAGGTTGTGCAGGAGAGTGGAACAGAATATGAGGGTCCCTTGGATGTGGCCCTGGTGGAACTACCAGCTAAAACATATTTTATTTGTGGACAAGGGAGGCTGGACGAAGTGAGTGTCTTGGGACCCTTAGACCTTTACACCATTAATTCCAACTCTGAAATACTTGTGAATGCTGGGAATGGGGGGAAGAATAATGGTTTGGAGAACAATGTAGGAAAAGAGGAATCACTTTGTAAGAAGAGATCCATCAAAGAGGGCTTGATGATTAAATTGGGGAACCATTGTGAAGGTATAGTTATTCATGTTCCATCATTGACTCAAGTGGAGGAAAATTTGGGTGATGATATCTACAGTCAACTCTTTGTTGATATCATGTAAAAAATTCAAGGTAAAGGGCCTAGTAGTCCTAGAAGGAAGAAGGGGAATAAATGAATTCGATACTTAGGGAAATGTATTGTCATCCAAGTGAAAAAGAAAAGGGATGCAATGATTACTCCCACTTTCTAAAACTGATGTAGACAATATATCCATGAAGGGTAGAGACAAGAAAAACAAATACCTACAGAGTGGTGGGAGTGAAGAATCAAGTAGAAATATAAGAGACATGGAAGAATAGGATGGGGAGTTCTTGAAACTCATCCTACATTCCAAGGAAAAATACTAGAAAAAGATATCCAACCTAATTTCTCAGAATAGGAGATTAAATGAATTTATGAAATAAGGTTGCAATTTGATGAAAATGAGGAGCAAGAAGTGTGGATAGATAATCAAGATTTCAATCTAGCACAACGATTCAATCGGAGAAAAATCAAAATGGAGGAATGTTTTCAGTCAATGGAAACGATGATTAATCACTTTGAAGAGTGTATCAGAGAGGATATTGATATACAAGTTATTCCGTTGCAATATTAATTATACGGAGTATTTGATTCATGCAATCTTAGTCTTGTGTTTCATTATTTTTTAAGCTCTTCCATCTTTTAGTGGTATCTTGTTTGTGAACTATGGTTTTCCCATTTGTCCATAAAATAGCTTAATAAAAAATTTACATTTGGGATAATTCAAAAAACGACCATCATTAGTAAATTTGGATTTTAAACAACATTAAAATTGTATGAATCAACTAAATTTTTTAAACATTATGTCTAACGATTATATATTATTATTTTGGATGAATATCCTGTAAAATTTCACCATCAAATATTTTTTCAAATTTTCCATCATCCAAATTTTTTATCTTTTGTAATCAGATAAATCTAAAAGTATTTGAAATCATTTACTTAATGTTTTTATACCATGTTTTTAAGACGTCATGTTAGATATTAGAATAAAAATATTTTTTACAAGATTAATATTATATATAGATTCTCTCTATAAAAACAATGATATTTTTACTCATATAGCAGACTTATTCCTATTTCACCTTATTTATGTTTTTTCATTATTCCACTCAATTTTTCCTTGGGGTTTATAGAGAACATTAATAATTTTTTATCCAATGAATCTTTATATATTAATTTAAAGAATTTAATGTTTCCTCGTTTCCATTATATTTTCTCAGTTTTAATACATAAACACCAGAATCTCCTTCTATATCTCTTATGAAAAATATGAACATTCTCAGAGCCTATGGTTTATTCATCAAAAATATAATTATGGTAATTTGAGTGAATTATTCAATAAAAGTTATAAATTAAAAAAATACCTTCTTATGATAGATTCCTCATCAACCCATAAATACTTAACTAAATAAGCTCAAGAGTTCTAGAAGTAAAAATTGTAGATTTTTTTATGACATTGACAAGTCATTTCCACATTATAAAAAGATATAAATATATAATCATCTTTCCTATAGAGAATTTAAAAGTTTCTTATAGAAATAAATATTTAATTTATATCAATACCTTGTTGGAAAATATTATTGATCCTATTATACAACAACTTTTTTAAATCTTCTACAATGAAATAGCATGACTTACAAGGTTATCAAAATTGAAATATATTTTTACTGTTTATTTCTCCCTTAGTACAACTATATGTTCTTGCAATGAACATATGATACAAGAATATTTCCTAAAAAATACTCCCTTTACATCATCACAATGTTAGAATACACTAAATGTGTTCTATTTGAGACCATCCACGTATAAAACATCATTTTATTTTTGTTTCTCTTCTTCTCTCATAGTTTCCCATATTTCTCTTATATTTAAGGAATAATCATTTCTGAGAGTAACAATTCCTTCGTGATGATTATCAATATATTTAAATATTTTTAAAATAACTGTTATATATGAGGAACGCGTATTATAAGGAATCCATGTTTTTTTATATTTTAGGGATTTCAAATTTATCTTAACAAGAATGAATTGTTCTTCAATATCCTTCATTATTGGTACATTTTATTTTCTTGCGTAAGAACATTTTCATATTATAATGGTCATATTCTTTAAAAATGTATGTATGGTCATATCTTCCCCAATATTCCACCATAAAATCAAATTGGTTATACAATAGAATTTTCTAACATCGTATGATTTTTTGTTTCCAAATTCCTAATGCTTAGGATGGTTTCTCACATTTCTTCTGATGATGTTACCCCTCTTTTCTTACATGGTTCCAGGAAAAGGAATTGTATGATAACATTATATACGTTATGTTAAAATTTTATGTGGAACCAACAATAAACCTTGAATCTTGGTCTTCTATTTAAATATGACCTTTCTAAATTATTAGTTTTTTGATGTTCGTAACATCTATCTATATTTTCCACCATGAATATGGAAATTTCTTACATAGATTATTATAAACTTTATTATATGTGATATATTAATCACATATTTTCCAAATCCATTCTTTTTTAATTTTCTTTATAACACCTCAATTCTTTGTATAATCTGATGAACTTTTACAATTAGTGGATGACGATTTCCCCTCATTCTGGGTGTGATATTTCTCACAGACATAAGATGATTTAAATTTCATATTTTAGGCCTCATTGAAGTATTGTTTCATTTATAGTAAGTTATATTAAGACTAATGATGTTTTGACTGAGTTTATAAAACCTCATATTCCATATCTTCTAATTTCTAATTGAGATATACCATTATCTATCATCATTTAGAAAATTTATTTTTAAATTTTACAATCTATCGGATTTACTCATCCTTCATTACTGAGATTTATTTTTTGTGTTTGTTGCTTCTCCTAAGATAATAAACATGATCAGATCTATGTTGATATTATATATAATATTCTTTACCTCCTTCTACTTCACAATTTAAGGAATCATAATTTTTCTCAACATTTTCATTGAATGTTGTGAATTATTCAGAAAAACTATATTGAAGAATATTTTTCATTATATTTATATTTGACACTTTTACTCTATTTGATTCTTCTTTTTCAAATGAAAATTTTCATACCATCATGTAAATTTTTATGTTAGAAGTTATTTTTAAACATCTTTAATAGTGGTTTTTCTTCATAATGATCATCATACTGTTCAAATGATTTCTTCTATTAATTCAAAGAAAAATAAAAATTTACTCAATATTAGAAACATTTAAATGGGGTTTTTCCACAATAGTTTACTCATCCACTGAAATAGTATTTGAATATTAGAGACATGAACATGTAATTAATTCCATAATCTTCCTTATCTTCTAAATCATTATTGTCAACATTATCATTATCTTATATTTATAATTTTCTTGTAGAATCTAATTCCATTTCATCCATTATAATATTTTTTACTATTAGATCTTTTATTATCTCATAAGTAACATGTAATTTATGCAATTCATTAGGTGTTAAAACATTTATAAGGTAGGAATTTTAGATTCAAACCTATCATTAATGTTTCTCATTAGTTTCATTACAATGGTAAAATTTTATAATAAATATCCAAATACTTTGATGTTTCACAAAACATTATTTTCTTTGGTTAAAGAATCATTAATATCATTTTTCAAATCTAATTTTGATGGATTCCTACATACATCAACTGATTTATATCATTACTCTTTTAAGATGGTGTTTTCTTCGATGGTACTTTTTAGTTTTTCCTAGTTTTCCATTACTCTTTGGAGACCCATCACCTTCTCAAAAAAAGTTTCTCACAAAAATTTATTAATAGCTTTTTTAAATTTCCCACAAACCTAAATGTTACTCCTTTAACCATAATTCCTAGAAGAATTTTTTTTCAATGGGTGGAAACCCAATATTTACTACATCAATAAACTCTAGTAAAGTTGACATAAGATAGGGTATCACTTAGTTTTTACAATACTGATATTCATTGTCATAAAATGTAAGAATACATATTTTATAGACTGAATTGAGATTTTACAAGATATGGGTTCCATAAGAGATCCTTTTCAATAATACCAAATGGGTCTCTTAAGGATTGATGAGAAACTGAGATGGGGGGTATAAATCAGTAGTTATATTTTTGTAAATTTTCATATATATGAAATTTAACCCTAGAAACTTGTGAGAGTTATATTCCTTGTCAATTATTATATCACACAGGCATGAAAATATCAGAATGTATACAAGGATGCAAGATTTAAAATATTTTTTTTGTTTGATAACCCAAATCCCTTCCATTTCTAATCTCATAGGTTTATGGAAACTAACTATTTTAAAATGGTGATTAAAACGTTGATAAAACTATATTTAGACTCCTTCTATCTCCTAGTAGGTATTATTATATTGACTCCCATAAGATAACAAAGTGGCTTTTATAATACTAATCCAAAAATTATTATTATACATTGTAGCATCATCACCCATATGATTCATCCAGTTTTCTCTATCCACTTTCATTTGTGTGGAAATATCTATTTTCAGTGACCTTTTATTTTCCTATAATAGTTTTCCAATTGTGCGTTAATAAAACTATAATTTTAAAATCTTGAGTTATTTCTATTTGACAAAAAATATATTCCTTAAAAAAACTTCCCTGAAACTCCATTTATTCAACTCTATCTAAAAACTTTGAGCTGAAACTATGAATAATTCTAAAAATGAAAACTCTATCAAGAAATATTCTTCAACAAGAAATAATATTTTATTTGAAAATCAATTCTATCATTAATCATTTAATTATTCAATTTTTTTATTTGAATAGTCAAATTTTAATTTTTATTTTAACCCTTTCATTGAGGTGATCCAAGAGTGAAATGGAGGAAAACACATTTCACTTTACTACTTAGTGAAACATGATTTTCATTTCGACAAAAAATGAGAGTTTTTTGGATACTTCTAAATACTGATAGAATATTCATAAAGCATTATTAAATTCTCTAGAAACTACAAACACATTTGAACATCCATGAACATTTCTTGATCAAAAAAATATATTAGCAACACAACATTATTATTCTGTAGATCATTACAAAGGTATGTAAATTTTCTAAAGAAAATATATATCCAAAAAATGTGTGTCCATAACATCTTTATAAAATCTCCATATGATGGAGACTTCTTCATCTAATGACAAATAATACACTTTTATAATTTATTCATCAAATGAAAATGTACGTCTAATTATTTCATCTAGTTATTCTATGTTATCCTCCAAATTTTTAAACATAAAATTTATTAATAAGATCATCTGAATGAATCCCTCAGTGATCTGTGTCTAATGGATATTCATTAGAATTTTTTTTCTAATGGAATTTTTAAAAAATATCATCTTGTAATAATTACTTTCTTCTCAGCATTCTAATGGATCATTATTTTTCTTTTGAGAAAAGATCACAATTATAATAATCATTGTTGGAATAAATTGTTTTGTGTGATGAATTTGAAAAAAACTACAATGTATAACTCTTCTTTTCCTAATCAAACTTCATAAAAATATATTTCAACTAATTCCCATTAAAAACATCCTTTATTTGATGGATTATTTTCTATTAGATGGTTTACTACTTTGAAATTTCCATATTTGACCATTCCTTTTGTAGTAAAGTTAATATTTTGAAAACATTGTGCTTCAATAATCCTGTAATAAAAATCTTCTCTTAAAGAATTATAAAAACTATTTTTCTGTAAAACATTACATTATCATTCCATTAATCTTGACACACTAAAGATAAGAGACTAATTTATGGAAAATTCTAAAGACATTTTTACATCTAGTTTTCTTTGTTTACTACACTACTTAGATTACACATTTTTTTATGTATGCCTTTGAACTCAACTAAAATCAGAAACAAAATTATCCTTACTTTCTATCTGATCAATTTTTTCTGATGATTATAATTTGGTTCATCTAGTAACTTCATGAAAACATCCATTTATACAATCTAATTAATTTTTAATGAAATATTTTCTTATAGAAACTTCATCCAAAAAAATCGGGTGAAGGTATATTCAGTAATAATGTTGAACCGTGTTTATCCAAAAATAAGTTACACATATTTTTTATTAAACAAAAATAATCATGAATCATGAATTTTTTATGATATTATTCAAAATTGAAAGAATATAATAATTTCATCTGACTTTGTAAGAAATTTTTCATAATAAAGTTAAGGAAACCTCCTAACTCCCTTAATTCATATAGAAACTTATTAAAAAACATTCTGACCAAACATTCTCAACAAATCTCCTTAAAAAATTTATTTACTATCTCTCATGTTAAAAAAACAGTATTTAACAAAAGATAGTTGTCTATAAATACAAAACCTTGTTTTAACAACATTTTAATGAATCATTACTTTTTATAATTATGTTATTAAATTATTTATTTTAAGAATTATTGTTTTTATTATTTACCATAAAATTATAGACAAATTAGTTTTTATAAATTTAAATCACATTTAATTTTTCATTCAAGAGTGCACACATTCAATTATGGGAGATCTTCATTAACTTCATTGATTTTTAGGGACCTTAATCTCCTTTGATGGATATCAACAACAAATCAAAACCCCTCTCCATCATCTTCTCTATACACATATCATATTCCATCTCTCATATGATTCATTTAGATTATTTATTCATAAACATGACACATCACTATCATTTATCTACATCCTCCAAATCTATGAAACCCATAGCCAGCACCAATGATGAAATAGGCTTGTGTAGATACATTTTAATCTTTCACTCCACTATAATTCCCATTAATGACATCCATGTCTGAGTGAACCACTTTTGTGAACCATATCATCATTGTTCATATAAAATTATTTATTTTTAATGTATTCACCTCTCCCCATGTGCACTATTCCAGCTATAAGAATTATAATTCATTCATAGATTAATGAGAATCATGTTTCTTCATGTGATAGTTTTGAATTCCATTAAGATCTCCATTTCAAAAATGAGGTAATATTTATGATGTGTTATTATTCATCACATATCATATTTTTTAGCTATAATTTTAGGGTGGTTTTTCATTGTGTTGAGATACTGATTAAGTATGATAAATCATTATGCATTCTATGTTCATATTTTATTTTTTTTGTTAAATTATTTTTTATTTATTTTAATTAGATGGTTATTTTTATAAATTATATTTTTACTAAAATTAATATCCAAAAATAAAGCTATCAATTTTAATTAAAACAATTTGAGTTTATACTATGAATGTGAACTTCTTCAATTGATTAACATGAAAATAAGTGATTCAATTTTGTGAGAAATATCACATGTCGTTTTACCACATATTTTGGTACTCATATTAGTATTTTAATTTATTAATTAAATAAAGAAAATAGACCTTAAAAAATTTAATGGATAAAATAGTAATCTAAAAATATTATAAAATTGTGATGGTGATAATTGTGATATTTAATTATTTAATCATACATAAAATATTTTCATGGAATGAGTAGTATTCCACAATAATGTGAGAATTTCTAACAAATTTCATAGATCTAGGATCATCAACTCTATTTTAGAATAGTTTTTTAGTGTTTTCTTATTTATCAGTTTATTGTTTATATATATAAGAAAATGGAAAACATGTTTCTTATTACTTTATCACGTTAATAATGTTAAAAGTGACTTAGTTATGTTAATTTTACCCATTATCCCTTTGTCTTTACCCCAAATCAACAATTTATCAGTAGCCATTATATAATAAATTCATAATTTTTGAATTTCCCAATAACAAATATCAAAATTTTGGAACTATTATTAGAGATAAAGAACTTGTGTTACATTATAAAGTCTCAAGTAAACCACCTTTGATGAATAATTTTCTTATATGGTGAACACTCAAAATTATTATCCTCTACTCGATCTAGAACTATGATTTAAATTCAATGGGAATGTTACAATTGGATGATATTCTGAATAGTAAATGAATACAGTGGAAGAAAGATCTAATTCTCATATTCAAATTCTCCCTATTAGAAAATTACTTCTCCTTTTTCAAAACATTATTTATAATCAAATTTAGAGTACTACTATTATATAGTAATTGATACCCCATGAAGTCATAGTTATCTTAGTCATCACATGATGAAGGATGTGATTTATTTATTTTGATTTGAAGTCATCAATGATTAACTTTCTACAAAATCATGTGAAATTCTATGGATTATGTAGTAAATACACTTATATGAAATTACAATGATTTCTAATTTTTTTCACACTTTGAAGAAAAATGTGGTGACTAAAGACACAAAAATGCTAAAACTATTCCTACACACATTATTATATAAATCTAAAATCTTTTTGGATGATTTAGACTCATACGCGGAATTCACCTAGGAAGTGCGGAGGATTAAATTTATTGATATTTACTGTATAACAATACAATATTTGGAGAAAAATAGAATACATGAATAATGTTTCCAAAATAAATTCAAGCCACTGGGAAAAAATATGGAATTATTTAAGGCCATGTTAAGTTTATATCCTTATCAAGGAATGAATTTACGGGACTAGATTCAAACCTTCTAATATGGACCTTAACAAGAGAATAATTCAACAATCAACACATATAATGGAAATGAATTCAAACATATTGATCCATGATTTCTATTCACATTATTAAAAACATGGTAAAAACTATTTTCTAGTGGACAAATGATTTTTATATATTAAAATCAAGAGATCACCAAGTCATATATCTTATATTAATAGTGGAAAAATTTGAAGCTATCAATAATAGGATTCACAAATTTTTATTGATTCCACCTATGATGGTCCATGGAGTTCATGTTGAGCATTTCCTATATTATGGAAGCCCTCATTATTATTCATTGTGTCTGTAAAACACATATGAGAACAATGGATCTAAATATTAATTTGTATGTTACAAGTGGGTGAATTATAAAAATAGATAAAACCAAATTGGTGAAATAGTAGTCAAAATCAAAGTTTAAAGAAAACAATATATACTAAACCAGTCAATAATAGTGGGCCCCACCTTGATTTCCAACTCAATATAAATTTAGGATGGTAATATAATCTCAAGGGAAATGATCTATATTACCATACCGACCACCATCCTATGAACAAAATAAATATAATGAAAAGAATAAAAATACTATGAACTATGCTCCTACTTGACATAATTTCTATTAAAATGGGAATATATCCATGCTATGTAAATGTTAACCAGGAAAATAGAAATTTATGATACCTGTGACAGTAAAAAAAAATTTAAAATATTCCATGTGTAATAAGGAAACTAAATTTTATTTTGGTAGATATACAAATGAAATATTGATAATAAGGTACTCTACAATATAAAACAATGGTAAAACTAAGTGAAGAAAAATATTCACACTTCACAGTGGTGAAAAATAGCGAGAGAACCAAATATTTGTTTCTTACCTTGTAGAAGAGACACATACACCAACTACTGAGGATGGTCATACAATAATATAAGATATTAAAAAATAATAAAATAAAATTTAGATCGAAATAACATATATAATTTAAATGGGAAATAAAATAAAAGGAAAAGAAGTATTAAAAAAAATTAAATCCTATACATCACCTACTCTATTTCTAAATAGACTAAATTAAAGGATGTTTGATTCTCATTTTTTGAAATCCATATTTATGTTCAACACACATTACAAAAATATTTATTTTTCAGAATACATCATGAATATTCAGAAATTTTCTAAATTTGTCAAATACAATATATCATAAAGAAGAATGATTTGTGACATGAGAACAATCATAATGCATGAAAAATGTTGAATAGTCATTCCCCGATCCATATGAATTAAATTTAGAGACACTAGAAGTTTCAGAATTCCATATAGTAGTCAAGGATATCAATTAAAGACATACGTATATAACCTTAAAGATATTGTTACCCGTATATCATATAGAATTATTAAATATTAGGAATAACATAATTAAATCTGACAAGGTTTGCCTTGAAAATGACACAAAGATTAAGGAAGCGTCCTTAAGAAATTTTAGACGACGTTCATGTAAATGTTTAGAAATTTTAATTACCTACATACATGATCATCCTTGAAATGAAATAATATAATAGAATCCCATATATTCTTGTGATACCCTTCATAGAAACATTTAGAGGTTTTTTTATGTCTGAGAGGGAAAATAAAATATTATATTTTTTTAGAAAACATAACATTCGAAGTCCTAGAATCTATGAAAATAACATCAGAGGAAACATTTTATATCTAGGATAAATTCAAATAATATGATGTGTAATTAAAAATAATAGTGAATCTTAAGGATTTTCATTAGTAAATATGGGAGATAAAACACTCACAAAAAGAAGTAGATTTCATCAAAACAAAAATAGATATTATAGGTAGAAAAATTTCACCTTATTAAAAATGATAATTTAATATCCTCCAGTAATTGAGATCATACCACTACCACCGAACATGATGTACACTTATTTGGTTTATTTTAACACATTTATAACCATTATAAATTCTGGGAATTCACATGAAGAAGGTAGTAAAATTATTAATATTTAATCACATTGGAATCCAACTATAATTTGGATGATAGAATATTTAAAAGGTATAAGTCCTACTATTTTCACTCACACATTACATTTGAAAGATAACTCCAAATAATATATGAATCGAAAGTATGATTTATACATCGAATTTAATAATTAGTTAATAATGAAATTTTCAAATCTCTCAATATTGGATTAATATTTCCTATATCTCAAATCAAATGGTTAAGCCCATTATATGTGGTACATAAAATTTTTAGGACCATAGTGGTTCTCAATGATAAATGAGAATTGATACCAACTAGAATAGTGAATAGATAAAGGGTGTTCATTGAAAATAATAAATTGAATGATTTAATCAGAAAGTATCACTTATCATTAACCATATACATGAATCAAATGAAAGAAGATATTACTATTGGGTTGTTTATAGATACTCAGGTTATAATTAGATAGTTGTCATAGCAGAATATCTAGAGAAAATAACCTTAACCATTATATATGAAAAATATTGAATCAGTTAATTCATTTTGGAATGTTTAGTTTGATATAAATATTTTGATAGAGGATTCTGGAAATATTCAATGATATAATTGAATATTTCATGTAAATTTCCATGTATAGATTCACTATTTATTTAAAATACTTTGATAAATGACTATAATGTTTTGAAAAATGTTTGGTGATATGTGGGGAAAATAATTAGGTTCTTAATTGGAAAAAATATCAATTCATGATATAAATTTCGATAGTTTTAGGACACTAAATTTAATATAATGTCATTAAAAATAACACATACATGACTGGTATAATTTCATATCTACCTATGTTTTACCAATTTATGTTATCAATGTTTTCTTGGGAATGTGGGTTTTCTTACCATGATTTCTCTAGGTTATATCAGTTACTGACCAACCATTAGCCAACCTATTAAGAAAAATATCACCTTAAATTTTAGTATGAAATTTAAGAAAGAATTTCATTTCTTATGGAGACTCTAGGTAGAATCATTATAAATGATTTCTCTAGAAAAGGAATAACCATTTATGTTAATGTGTGGTGAATGTGATTGGATAGTTGGTAAAACATTATGATAAAAGAAATAAATGATTTTAATACTAATCTATTTTTGTATCCTCTAACATAAGGATACTCAAAAAAATCACACAACAAATTTAAAAATATTCAATTATTTTTCTTCACACTTGTAAAATATTAATATTACATGGGGTTATCCAAATCCACAATATATATAAATCGCTCATCCCTATTTTATTCGATAACCAATAAAAAGGATAATCATAGGCTCATTTAGAGGATATTACTTTTTTTATTCAATATTAAAATCAAGTGTTAACATGGAACATATAATGTCATTTTGGGTCATTTATCATGACTTGAATATGACAAAAGTGATATAAATATCATATTAATAAAAGAAATATTTCCAAATAAATAACACTATGCCACTGATATGGTCACACCATATTACATTGATTTTAGGAATTACATATCTTAAGTTGTTGTGTATCCATCATTTTTAAAGGAGTAAAGAAATGATTTTCAAATGGATCACACTATTACTATTATTATAATCTCTAAATTTTTAATAATAATGTAGATGCAATTATTAGAATATATATTCTAGAATATTAAATTTATAGATATTTTACTCTCTATCATTCTTGGTATGTTTTAGGTCACCATAAAATCCATCTCATAGGTAGAAAAGTTTTAAAATGTGTTTGTATTATCTCTACATGCATCTGGGTATCTGATAGTTCATTATTAATTTTGATAAATGATAAAGTACCTGAGACATAAGTTATAAGTTTGAGATTCCACAACATACCATTATGGGAATTGACTTTTTGACATATGGGGGATCAAATTCATGGGTCCTTATCCAAATTCATTTGGAAATCATATATCATAGTCAGTGTTGAAGAATTTCGTAATTAGTGTATGTTAAATCAACAATAAAAAACACTTTCAAATTTTTCAATAAATTTTTGAAGAAAAACATATTTACCTGGTCTTTAATTCCATATATCATCGTCAGTAACAATTTTGCTCAGTTGAATAATTCCATGTTATTGAATTCAAAAAAGAAGGAATGTATTATCCACTACATGAGTAGCCTAAATCATCAGCAAACCAATGTCCAAAATTAAATTTTAAACTAGTAGATCAATGTAATCCTAGTAAAAATAGTGAATTCTTATCCCTTAAATTTTTAGAATAAAATTAATGAAATAATTTTTTACATTAGGAATACATACACAACAATAACTAGAAAATCCACATACATCATATCATTTTACATTACATGTCACATACTCCTAGAGCAGAAACATAAATCTTACTAGATTTTAAATAAGTTAAACATGGATTTTTAAACTGTCCAAGAGAAGTGATTTCTATGGGTGAGTGATTTGAATTATATAGAGAGTGAAAATATTAAAATTCTATGATTTATATAAGGAAAACTTTGTTTTGGAAGGATAAAAAATTTAATAATTTTTTAACATGGTTAAAAAGATGTAATCATTCCTAATGGATTCATATTATTGTAGTAAATCATAAATCTAAGTTTTTGGGTCATATATCAACATAATTGTTTATTTTCAAGGTTTTTTTGAAATTTATGATTGCAATATTCCTCCATTTAAATAAAATGATCAAAACATCAAGAATTATTCCAATTAATATACGGTTAGAGATTTTAATTAAATTAATTTATAATAAGGGGTTTTGTTTCTATATAAAGATTTTAAACTCATCACAACTTGGGAGGAAACCTTGATACATTTATATTTCATTCTTTATATTTGGTTAGTATAACAATTTGTGGGTGTATTTCACAAATATTCCACAGTCATGTGAATCATAAATTATAGTTTATCCTCTCTTGGGATTTGGGGAATTCACCCTCATGAGATGTTCCAAATAATGTTGGGAGAAACAAATATGAATATATTTCCCCATGAGGTGGTCATTATAGTGTATTTGTAGTCATTGGACCTCATTAGGAGATCTATAGAATTGGGAGACAACTTTTTAAGCCTTCAGAAGAGGATGAGGATTTATAATCTAATGTACTAAATAGATTGATCATGGTTCATTAATCTAACATCATATATAAAACATATAACTTTGAGGGTTAAAACCCATATTTTGTTCCATTCAATCAGTTTTATTCTAATTTGTTGAGGAAATAATTATGACATGTGTTCAACATTTTTATCATAATTCGGACATTTTAATGGATTTTCTATTTTTCTTTATATTTTTTCATCCACTTGATTCCTTTCTTTTGGTATTATCATTTTGATATGATGTGGGAATGTGGTGTCTCTATGATATATTTACAATCATATCATTTATATAGGTTTATTAGTTATAGGAATCCTTTTTATGTTAGTATACAATTAGTTAGGGATGTTCAAAATTTATTTCACTATAAAAATTGAAAATTAATAAATTATAATAATTTAAAAAAGTAAACCTGAAAAAAACATAAATCTCTGTCATTATTGAACCTACATTAATTTTTTTCTTCCTTTATAGTTACAAAGTTTTATACAAGCACTTATTTCCCTTATCATTCAATTCCAATTTGAAATTATTTGATTCTTCAACACATGATTTTAGATGATTTTTGATATCATTTTATGCATTCAATATTATTTTATGAAACTATTTATTCTGTGAAACATATTTTTACTAATTATTATTTGTGATGAAAAATAATTAATATAGATATGATTAAAAAATTGCAGAAATGTCAATATTCCTCTTATTTTTCCTCATAAGGTAATCAAATCCATGTTATTTCTTCTAGAATATTCAATTTTTCTATCATAGTGTTTGAAATTTTGAAATTTTCAATGAAATAAGAGTAATTATTTTATCCCCATTGACCCATTGATCCACCCTTTAATATTATCTACTGTGTAACCTATAAAATACAATAAGAATCCATTTTTTTGATCCCACAATGGACACCCTTCCTCACCCATTTCTCAAATCAGGGCATGATGTTTTTCAATCTAAATGTAATGGAGATATTTATCCATTGAGAGGATGTTTTAAGGTATAGTGAGTGTTTTGATTCACATAGATCGAAATTATATCATTGTGATATATGTTATACTTTTCAAATAATCACTAATAATCTATTGTACTTTGATATGGGAACATAAATTATTTCATGTTCCAACCCTAAGTACGTTTATTTTTATTACACATTAAACATTTCTTTTAGGGATACCTATAAATTTGAATAACCACTTACTCCAAGTGCCAGATAGTTATTCAATGGCCTACATCTATTGATATTCTATAGAATATGAGTAACTTGTTCACTTTTCATTAGGATTTTTTATTATTCCTATTTCAAATTATTTTGAGAATATACTCTAATTATTATCATTTAATTATATATTATTGTGTTATTTCCTTAAAAAGGTAATATAAAATAAAATGAATATTTTTTAGGGGAATTATATTATCATATTATTTGGAATAATAATGGTTTTAAATGCGGGGGAATGGAATTTTAGTAAAAACTTTTGTATTGATATTTATTATGAATTTATATCAAGATCCAACATCATTTTTTCCAAAACATTTATTTTTTATGACCCACTATCCCACAACCTCCAAGGACATTTGAAACTAATTTGACGTCCATAAGATCAATATATTATTTTTATTTCCACTAGTTGAGATATGAAATTAATTAAAATTAAATGGTAGAAATTCTTGTGTGCAATAATTGAGAATATATTTGATAATAAATATTTGTGAGTAATGAGGGTTATTGAAAGGTAAGTCACATTAAGAATGAGGGTAGATGTTTTTTAGAACTAATGTAATTAAATGGGAAATTAATTTTCAATGTTCTAATTTTAAATAAAGTATGATATTTGGTGGGTACAATAAATGAATAATATTGAAGTTGTTACTGTGATGTTTTCATTTTATTAAGGGTATATTTTTGTCCTATTTTATATTTTTTTACCCAATAGTGTGAAATATTATGTGTAGGGGTATTTAATAAAATTAAAAACGATTAACTTTTTCATAAATTTTTAATAAATGTTTATTCCTTTTTAACTACATTTGGAGTTAATTTTTTCACAATGTTTCACTTTTGTTTAATTAATATAAATTATTTATTAATATTATCAATATATTTGAATAACTTTTATATATTAATTGTATATTTATTTTATATATTATTAAATATTAATATTAGCTCTTTATTACTATTATGATTTAGTTTTAAATAAATTTTATAATTACTACAATAATATAATTTTTGTACATTGTTTTTTATATGATTTTAAAATTATTATTAGTTGGTCAAATATTGTAAGTATATTTTCTTTACTTTATTATTTTTTAAATTTAACATTTATTATTATTATTATTATTATTTATCACATAATTATAGTCAAATTATTCTTTAAATTGTAAATCAGGTTATCAGTTTTATATAGGAGCACATAACATAAATTAAAGAAGATATCTAAGGTCTGCTCTTGTTTTGGTATGCCTTTATCACCTTGAAATGATAGAAATACCCAATTGGTCCTTATTATCCACACATAACTCACTACTTACTTGGAGTTTCATCCCCCCTATGGTTCACTTGAACTCCACCATGATGAACCAACCACACCACTCTTATTTTGGTCCATCCTCATCCCATATATAACACAAAGATATATTTGGTTAAACATTAATCCTCTACATCCATAGCCAGAACCTTCCCTATATTTTCACATCCAGGCCTCACATCCCTATATTTAGAAACCCCTATAGTGAACTATCTCATCCATGTTCATAGTAAATCCACAGTTTTGAACTTCCTCACCTCTCCTCATTTTGACTACACATTCTATAAGTTATCTCTTTATTTCTAAGAATGGTGAGAGTCATGTTTATTCACAGAGAGGGTATGTAGACTGATACTACCTTCATTTTAATTACACAATAATATTATCAATTTGTTATCAATCAACATAATGTATTTTTTAGTCATAATGTCAATAATATTTTTATTTATTCAAGTTTCTTGGCTGAGTACGATAGATTATTACAAAAGACATGATTATATTTTATATTTTAGATAATTTTAGAATGAATTATGTTTACCATGTTATTTATTTATCATAATTATATTTTTCAAAAAATGAATGTCGAAAACTAAATCATTCTATTTTAATTTATAAATGTTGAAATGGTATGGAGAATGTGATCTTATTCAACCAATTATTGCAAAAATAGCTTATTTGACTTTGGGAGAAATTAGTCAGGTTATATAACCACATATTTTGGTACTAAAAGTATTTTCTTAATTTATAAATAACATTAGGAGATGGGAAATTAAATCAATCAGAGAATAAAAATATCCCTCTAAGAGAGAATATAGTTTTTGGACAATGGATAAATGGGTATGATAATTATTTAATTGGAGGAAAAATATATTTTCATAGAATGTGTAGTAGTTTAATTTGACCTTAATATCCTAGAAACATTTCACTAATAAGGAATTATCATCATTACATTATTTCGTTTTTTCCATTTTTAATTTGTATTTTATAAAAAAGTAAAAATAATTTTTCATCTAATCATTTTTTATATAGAATTAGATTAGTGAAATAGTTATATTATCCTGGAATTTTGACTCCCACTCACTAATTTTGTAGTATAGAGTGTGTCATAAATTCATAATAAAAGTGTGTCGTGAATATATGTTCGAATATTCCTTCCATGAACATTTTGAATGGAATAGTATCTAATTTTGGATGGAGTAATAATATATTTTTATAATTCATGGACTCTTTCACTCCTTCATAATAGTAGTGATGTGAGATAATACATTTTATGAACTATTTATTTCCCATGTTGTTCACCATATGGTTTATTCTTTAGAAAAATTCATTTGATTTGGGTATTCTAACTAAAGATAATTCATATTTAATACAATGAATTTCAAGATAATTTTCAACCACATAATATAATTACTTTTCTCTATTATCTAATCCCATGATTTATATGGATCTTCTAGTTTAATTATAATATAATCATTAAAATATTTTTATAAAGTAAAACACATCAATATATGATCCATTAAAAAAGTAACATATGATCTTTTTTAATGACCAACAAATAAAATATAATCCATCCCACCAAGTGTTTCAGTTTGAAAAATTACATCTCATATGGTTTTGTGGATTATGTTTAACAAATATAATACTCAATTATTATCATATTTATTCATATTTTTAACCATTTTTCATCATATCTCGGCATCAAAAATGTTTTCCCAAACTCACATTACGTTAATAATACCTATTGTAGCTCTGAACATAGGAAATTTATATATTCTTTATTGATTTTTGAGGTTATACCTCTAGTTCCACATTATTTCTTCACCTTAAAATAATATAATACATGTATTATATTAAATAACTAATAGATATAGATTTTCATTTACCCTTCAACCTTTTATAAGATAATTCTCATCCATTCCATTGATACTTTCAACTTTTAAATGATTGTGACATTCATGTCTAATTCACCAAGACCATTTAAACATTATCAATTGTAATTAAGTATACCAAAAAGATATTGTTTATATACCTCAATTTTATCCAATAAAACGGGATCCTACCATATCTTTTAATATTTAATAATATATCATTTCCAAAATGCAATGTTCCACTAAATCTATTATTTATAATCTTAATTAGAAGTTTATTTTCTCTATTATTTTATTAGTATGCAAATTCTAGAATCTAGGTGATACTATTCATTGATTGATAAAATGAAATAAAAAAATATATACTTTTTAAAAATCATCCTTTCCTTAAGGATAGACCCAAATGATTTGAATCACTTTTGATATCTTCTCATGTTATTCAGTATAATAAACCACATGAAGTACTTATTGGTCATGTGTATATTAACTATTGTTCAAGGGAATTAAATTGGATTTTCTTGAATCTATTTTCTATTCAATTTCATAAGAATATTTTCCTCTTCTTATACTGAAATCTATGCCCAAATTTTGATCATTTTAGTTAGATCCCAAAAAAATAATTTTTATTCTAAAATAATGGATATGATTATCTTCCCTACTCCTATAATGAAATCATTTTTCCTCTCAAAAAAGAATTCATATTCACCATAATAATATATTGTGTTGAAAAAAAAGACACTAAAATGGATTTTCGTTACTGGAAATATCTTATTACTACCATATCTCTGCATATCTCTTGCTTTTTTATAACTCGTTCTTTTTATACAAGTTCTCGAATATCGATAAGTATCATAATTCATATAATTCGCATTAGAATTCAAAATAACAATTTTCTAATTATGATATTTTGGACTAATAATAAATAAAACATATACACATGAAATTTGGTAATTTATAATTATAAAAATACTCAAATGGTCTTATTCATAATTTATCTCTTTCTTTCAACAATTCATATGAAAAACTTCAAAATTGGATTATAGATTTCACCTATCATTTAAAATTGTGTACACACCCTTCATTGTCAATGAAATAAATTCTTCTTCAAATGTATCAGTATTAATTTCCTTTTCATTAACATATATAATGATATCCTCAATGATCAGAGTTTTTAATCAATATTCAATCTGTATTTTAAAAATTATTCATATTTCAATTGATACATTTCATGTTCTTCCACAACCCACTCTAATTTATCAAATATTTCTTCATATTTAATCAATAAAAATTCAATATTAATTTATTAATCCTACCATTTTAAAATTAATATTAATTTTTATACCAAAAAATTAAATAACCCCTTCCAATTACAATTAGATATTAACAACACCCTCTAGATGATAATCCATTTCTTTTTGAGCTTTAGATTTCTCCATAGTAGCCATCATGAAATATTATATTTTATAGATAATCCTAATTTTAATACCAAATAATGGATCCTCCTCAACATTTTCTTCCTCTTTGTTGGCCAACACCTTTCCTTGAATCCTATTTCCACATGAATTTACAGAATGGAAAATATTTCATGAACGAAATTTATTCATTTTTTTTATGAAAATTCAAACAAATAACATTATTAATGAAACATATTTTGAAATATTGATTCATTGTGTGCAAAATTTTCACATTAGAATCCAGAAAGTGGTTAATTTACCTCTAATATTACTTTCCCAGTTTTTGAATGTCATTCCACTAGTGATAAGATCTCATCACTTACATTATATTATATTTTTTCATTCTGAACATATTTTTTCTTGAATACATTAGATTCTATATAATTATATGTATAAAATAAAGTAATCTATTGAATAACTATTATTTCATATAGAACCAGTTTTTTGTGTGACTCAACAATGGATAATTCTCCATGGATCATTTATTAAAGTGATAATAATTTGGGGTTGTACATTGGTGGTTACATTTCATTATAACTCTCCAAAACCACACTCTCAAAATAGGATATCATAGACACCTACATTAAATACATTTATTCATTAATGATATAAAATATACGATATTACATATATAATTTAAAAATAAATAATTTTCATTTTATCTCTTATATCCAAGGAATCCTTTTAGGTTTAGATATTTAAGTAATTAGGATAAAACATAAACTAATAAACCCAATGTTCAATGTGTCAAGTGGAATGGTTTCCCATTATATATTAATCTAAATAATCCACAATGAATCATTAACATATTTCATAAATTCTTTAACATGTGATATCCTCCTAAAAATGTAGCATGTATTACCTTTCTTCATTATCTAGGGAAATGGAATCATGAGAGGGGGTCATCTTAGATGCCCAATATAAGAGTCATATAACTCATGTAATCATAGAATAAACGTAGAATAAACATTATGGTCATAAAGGTCAAAAAATAAAGTAATAATCAGCATGAAATTAAAGGAATTATATATAGAGTATAATAAATTAAAATACGAATATCAATAATTCACATATCAAACTCATAGAATGCATAATATCATATATCAATAACTATTTTCATGGAATTTACCCAAGACTTGTTACTTGTTGTAGAGACTTCATTCACGAAATCCTATCATCAATTATTTTTTCTAAGCCAATATCTTATTATAAGAAGTACATACATCAAACCAAACATGTTATTCCATATTAGACCATTCGAAGCATCGAGGGACAATATAATATCAGGTCCACCACTCACTTATTTATGTATAATGAATTCACTATTATATTCAGTAACAAATCATCATACCATTCCATATGGATTCACTATAAAAACATTTATATCCATATAATGAATAATATTAAATATAAATACATAATTAACCTAAGTTAGTAGTCATAAATTATCAAGAGTGTCAATACTTTCCCCCATGTCAAAAAAGGGGTAACAAGGTCATAACCCATGATAATAAAGAATGGAAATTGTAAAACAATACATAGTCAAAAATTTTATAATCATTTATATCAGGATATTGATATATGGTATTTAAATATTTTTCCCTATTTCAATAGAATATCAAATGTTCTAGGTGAACATCACCCAATCTGAAATAGTTACATTTTTTGTTCACATCGTATAAAATAATGAGTATACATCTATGTCAATACTTGAAATACATGATCATCAGCCATACCATGAAAGGAAGTGGATGATTTCAAAAGAACATATTCCCATTATAATAAATGAATCATAGAAAGTAATTAACATAGATAAAAAATGATTTCAAAAAAATGATTGAAGGATACCATTAATGATGGATTAATGAGTTATATTTTTTGGTATCATGAGTTCATTTCCAATAAATTATTGCATATATATATTAGAGGATAAATCATGAAACAGAAAAATTATTATGTAAAAATATTTTTAAAATGTTTAGTGAATCGGTAGAAGAAATGTAAATGTTCAATTAAAAACATTTTGAAAATTTACATAAAGGATGAAGTGATTGGTATATTATAATATATATATGTTATTATCATGAAATATAAGATATTAATTTTATAAATATTATAATGTGTATACTATAAAAAATAAGGCATGGTGTACATCATAACCGTATCTCGGGGAATGTGAATTGAGATAGAACACTTTTCTTAATTTAAATGAGTTCTACAGATTTACTTTATCCTTCTATATCTAAAAAATATATATATTAAAAAAATAATTTGAAACCTTAATCATTCCTATTTTCATTAATAATTTTAACAAACTTACATTCCAAAATTCAATTCCAATAATTCTCCCTATTGGGATTATATAGTTTTGACCCATTGTGTTAGTTTTGTAATAGTAGCATTCACATTCATTATTATTTAAAATTTAATCATTAATATAACATTAAGGATACTAATAGGGATTTTTTATGATAATTAATTATGTTCTAAAATCCTTTCATTATTTTTTTACTCTTTATCCTTGAACATGGAATCGATAACAAACATGTTTCAGTGATTATTGAGGATCAAAATATTTTTCCTGAATTAATTAATTAAATAAAGATATTACATCTACAAAACCGAAAAATATATGCTTTCATATTTATATAATATTTTAAAATTGGTTGCATTTCCATACTCACCCCTGATATAAATTAATATTATTGATCATTTTGGTGGTTAAACAGACCCAAACATGAACATTACATGATTTAATGAATAATTGTCAAGTGGTTTTATTTTAATATCATTTTACCAGGAGAATAGTTGTATTTTTTTAGTGTATATTAATATCATAAATCACAATAATAAGGATATATTGTACGATCAAATGTATTGGAATGCATTTTAAGATTTAACTAAAATATTATTTTCTTAAGACACATATTTTAAATGACTAAATCTATGATGATTATCTGTTGATCATATACTTAATAGGTTCTCTAATTTCTATCACAAGAAAATTAATTACATTATAAACCCCATATATATATTTTATTTATATCCTTATATGCAACAGTATTAAAGAGATAATGGAAAATGAAATGTGTTACGTCATGTTGGTGGTAGTCCCCATAACATGTGAACAATAGTTTTAGTTTTCTCAATGGATGGGGTATTCTAATAAATAACTATAAAAAAATTTAGTAAAATAAAATTATATAAATGTTACTAATATCATTATATTATTATAACTATGAAAAATTTATAATAAGATAATTAATAAGAAAACTATGTTGTTCATAATGCTCACATTAGGGAAAAGTATTTTTCTTAGAAGTCCCTTGAATATGAATGTATTATTATAACTATGTGTGAAAGGTGGATTATTATAGAGGGAGATAATTATTGGTGTTGTAATATTTAATAGTTTAAAGTATAAATTTTAATGTTAGGTAATTCTTGAAGTGGTGATTTTGTTACCCTTTTATAAGATGATATGGTAGTTTTTGGAGTAACTCTTATATTTTCAATAATGCATGGTTACTATTCATGTTTCAAAGGACATAGAAAGTAAAAAATATAAGAGGAAAAGGGGTGTGGGTGTAAATTAATTTCATAAAATAATTATTGAGACAATGTTTAGGATTTGTGGAAATCTTTTTTAACATTATTTGTTTTACCCAAACATACCATTACTTTAGTAATTAGTTTCTAATAGTAGTAATTAATTTCAATGTAAAAATATAACGATTTTAATTTCTATACAAAGTTATACAAAAAATTTCATATTTGAGAATAATTTGACCATATAAAATTTCTGACATTGTGAATGTATAAATTTAAATTAACTAATCTGAAATCATGTAAAATCGGTTTTTATGAAAAATAATGTTTTTAAGCATTAAAATTATAAATCACATAAACATAACATAGGAACTAATTTTAATAACATATATTTATTTATTGTAATAATATTTATGATATGAGGCTCTTAATGTAATCTAAACCCAAATTTCACTAGAAAAATACATGATTTAATGAAATGACTGAAAATATTTTTTATATTAGAGTAATATTTTATTTAGTTATAAAAATAATTACCATAAGTTTTCTATATGACCAGAATATATACAAATGTATAATGTTATTCCTTGACTTCATATATGTTTAATTTAAATGTTTTTAAATCTTCTAGGTTATGCTTAAATAGTGATTAAATCATGTAAATTAAAATTTTCATAAATCTAATGTTTTTGAATAAAATCAACCTATTTAAAAATGCTCAAAAATTACTCCTTAGTGGGTTCTTATATAAGGAATTATAAAGGTATGTTCATTTTTGAATTTAAACTTAATACTTTTATAAATAAATTTTCTGAATAAAATCATAAAATATAATTAAAATCTAATTTTAAGAAGAATAAAACTTTCAAATGTTTAATATTTTTTTTCTTGTGACCGGCCAAAGTTTTGTTAACAAAAAATTAATATCCATCATAATTTATAATTACTAATCATATGTTTCTTTAAATATAAATGTGTTTCACATAAACGTAATTTTTTAGAATTTTTCCTTTCTAATCAATAAATGATCATATAAGACAGTTTGGGTCATGTAAATGATATTTGTTCATATTAAATGTAGTATATATTTCATTATATAGTTACTCCTATTAATTATAATTAATTAAGTAGCATGTTTATTAAAATTTAAAATTAAATAATAATATTTTTTTCTAAATATATCATTGTTTTGTTTACGTTTGTCATTTCCTATGAAGTATGATATCAAAACACGTGGGGTTATTTAATTAAAGCTAAATATTATATTTTTGGGGTGTTACATTATTTCCCTCAAGTAAATTGTGTCCTTTCAATATTAATAATGATATATGAGTAATTTATATAAGAAACTGGTAATTAATCATGAACCATTAAATTATAATAGGACTATTTAGGTTGTGGAATGATATTTATTAATAAGAAAATTTATTATATGTTCTTTAAAAATAGAGATAACCTACTCCAAGTAAAATTATACTAAATTAAGAAGAACTAGTTTTTTAAGGAAAAACGTCCAACACAACTTGAATATGATTTATATGATAATCATACCTTTAAGGTTTTTAATGAATCAATATTTTGTATTTGGTAAACACTTACATGACATAGTACATTAGATAATATTGTTTTTTCACTCCCTATTTGATAAATTACTACTCATTTCACTTTCTTTTTTTATTCCCATTGTTTTTGGTTAATATATTAATTGTTGAACCATTGATTGAGTTGTATACTAACCAAATATCTTGAAAAAAAATAGATTTTTTTGTCTCTATTTCACTTACTCTTGCGAGTTATCTTCCCATACACTCTACAGTTATGACATTTAATCCCATGTTTCTTCCCATATTTATCACATATAGAAGATTGAATCTAATTTACTTTATCACCATGGTCACCAAAATTTTTATAATATTACAGCCTAATATTATTTTTGTGTATGGGATATAAAAAATGTTCACGTTTTTAATCAAAATTCATGATAGTCGATTTGGAATTATTACATGATTTATCATTTTATAAAACATTCATGTTAGAATATATTTAAAAAAATCAAATTTTGTAAAAATCAGACAAAAATTTGTTATTATTTATTTAACATATATCATTTTATGTTTAGTGTCTGTTACATTGATTTGGTCTCTCTCATACATATTATCCCAATACTTAAAATGGTGATCTTTAATTACTATGAACTTTCTTAAAATATTCTAAACCAATAATAATTGAAATCTATTTTCTAAAATTCCAACTTATCCTTAATCAAAAAACATTAATCCTTCCTATAATAATTTACCCAAGTTTGTAGATATCCTATTCATATATTATAATAAACATAACATTCTAAAAAATATTTAATCTATATAAAATTAATCCATAAATAATTTTTATATTCCTCCAAAACCCTCAAATGAAATTGAACTCTAGTTCATAAAGTCACACACTAGTCATTATATATAATAATCCTAGAAATTAAATGAACTTATCCAAAAATATAATCAATTAATTATAAATCCCAAGGTTACCAATTACTATTTTACATATTTCATTAAAATATTACTATCCTTTATTATTACATCATATTGTGTGAATTGAACTTTAGATTGTTCTATACCTAACTAATTTGTTCTCCAATAGGTAACCGCATAAATGTTAAATTAACCTGAAATAACTTTTCATGGTTTTTGATAGCCATTAGTATATGTTTCCAAACCTTTACAACATATCTAATTATGATCAATTCTTAGATGTATCACATAATCCCCATAACTTTTAGAAAATATAAAAATATCATCTATCAATACAACTCCCTGGGGAGAATATCTAGGAGTATCAATATTAATATTTTATCAATATGAAGACATTATATAAGAATAGAAAACTCACCATTTCTATCCTAAAAGGTATATAATATTATTTATAAAAATTTCATTATACTCCCTTATTTTTGTTATACTACATAGTTATTTCTAGATACATACCTTTATCCTCTTTATATTCATGATCTTGTTTTAACCAAATACTAATACAAAAATACTTACAATAATATTCAAATTATGAATGTTAAAACATATTTCTAAATATTTCAACACTCATTGAACTATAATATTTAACATATGATGCTTTTGGATCAACCTAGGTCTCTCTTTTTTCAATCCTTTATTATCCATGTTTATTTTTCTATAAGGTTTCATTACCTCATTATATAAAATCATTATAAAATAATTCACAATAGTTCATAAATATGATATGATTAACCAAATAATATATTTTTTGGAGTGATAATTGAGACAATTCTCAACAAATTATTTATAGGATGATTAACACAACGCGTATCTTTGATACAACCCCAACTATTTTCTTGTTCCAGAGAAGAATTTTCTGCTAGAAGAAGCCACATCCCCATGAAATTACCAAAACTCTTGGATGTCATCCTATTCCTATGCTCATCTCAAGGGTTTTCAAAATGGTCCTATAACCCTAATCAGTATGAAAAATGTTTATTATTACCTCAACATTAAATCATATACTTCTCCCCAAGCATTATCTATACCTATTAAATTAAAAATTATCCTTTACTGATCAACCATTAATGTGTCCATAATAGACATAGTAATCTCCAAATTTATATAAACCTTTCCTTTGATACGAGTTGTGATGCCACAAACCCAGACTAACAATTCCTGTTTTCAATGAAACCAACATTACATACTTTCTTTGATTACATATAATAAAGCTAGGATATAACCATCGATAATTGAAAAAACAATTTTATTGAATCTCTTAAATCAAAAGGGCATTTTTTAGGTTTAATGAATTAGATAATTAAAAAAAATAAACTAATAAATCAAATGTTCTTTATTTAAAATTTAAATTTTTCTCATTATATATGAAACTAATTTTTCCATAATAAATCTTTAACATATCCCTTGAGTAATTCAACACATAATATCTTTCTAAACATGTCATCTGTATAACATTTCATCCTAACCTAGGGAAATGGAATTTTAAGAAGGGGTGAGATTAAATTCTAAATAAGGGAAACATATATCATAATAAACTATGGAATTAACATGAAATAATAATTATTAAAGGAAAATGAAAACAACACGGAACTATAATAAAAATGAAATTAAAACCATGGAAGAACCATGAATATAAATGAAAACATGCATATCAATAATATTAATCTCATAATAATGTATTGCATAATGTTAGACATAAAAACATGTTGAATATGCCTTATACCAAGACACATTAGTTTTCAATGATACCATAGTCAAGAAAACCTATTTTCAACTCCTTTCACCAATTCAATATCCTGTTGTTGGAAGACACATACACTAAAACCCATACTGTTTTTCTTAATTGGACAAGTCGATGCCACAAGGGGCTATATAATTTTATCCCCCACCCATCACTTTTTTATGTCCAATGCATTCACTATAATATTCAATCAATATTTTTCATCCCATTCCCTAAGGAAAATTTGGAGAAATAAAAACATATTTTTTTGGATGAGGATTAATATGAAATATCATTACATGATCAATTTGTGGTTGCATATGATATTTTTCAAGTGTGTTAATATTTTTTCCCTTGTAAATAATCTTATAACATGACCCGAACCCTTCCTAAAAAATAATATGGATGATAAAAAAACATTAACAAATTTCCAACATTCATTTTTATTTAGGGATAATAATATATCGTATGCCAATATTTTTCACCATGTCAACATATTTTCATAATTTCATGGAGAAAATTATTCATTTTGAGTTAGTTAAAAGTTTATTTTCACATTTTATATGACAATGAGCATACATATAAGTAAACGAACTGAAAAAAAATTTCTATAATGAATCCACAAAAAGGTGTTATATGGTTAAAAAAATATATCCCTAAAGTAAATAAAATTATTCCTAGAATGATGTTGACATTCATGAAAAAAATCATCACAAAAAAATGCTTTAGCTATAATACCCACAAAGTGCTCATGAATTAGATATTTTTATTATCATGAGTTTATCTACAACAAATGATAATATAAATATCTATTAAATGATAAATAATTAATCATAAACCCAATTACGGAAATACTTTTGAAAGTTTAATGGAATTTATAAGGGAAAACATAAAATTACTATTAGAGAAAAAATATTTAACATCAATATAAATGATAAAGTTACAGGTAACTTTTTTGATGAATTATTAAAATGTTAAGTGAAAAATCATTGGAAAATCTACTTTTAAAAGATTCACTAATAATGGATCCCTTAAAATTAATAAATATTATATTTATGAAATTTGGATCCAAAGAATATGATTATGAAGGTGATATTTTCTAATACATGTTATTATATTTATTGAAGACCCAAATTGTAAAAAGAGTAATGAAAACATCCTTATATGCAACATCATTTTCCCAAATATGATTATAAAATATCATATATTAAAATATTTATATTTTGTGAACTAAAACATAGTGAAATTAAAATACAGATAAAAATTATAACACAAATAAGGGGATATGAGTTAGCAAAAATCCTTTCATCTGATGAAATAACTGAATAAATATCCATATTAATAAGGTTTATGAATTGGCTAGTAAATCCCTTATAGTAAAAGTATTTTGATAAAAGAACATTCATCATTATTAAATATACATTAAAAATTTATCATAGTACAGAAAATGTATTATTCCTTTAGGAATGAGAATTGACACCAAGGGAACCCATATATCTTCAGAAACTTTTGATTCAATGCCCCTTTAAATAGAGTAAATGTTATTGAACATAAAATACCATTGCTAAAAGATAATACAATATATGATATCTCTAATAAGATTTATATTCACACCAAATATGAAATCAGGTTCCTAATACCAAACATGTCTCAAAGAGAGAAATTTGAAATGAAAACCCTTATAACCATCTGAAAATTGGAACCAAAATCTCATGAGAAAGTTAATATAAAATGTGAAATTGAGGGTCAGGAAATATAATAGAATCTGGATATACATATTATAAGGGGGTTTTATGTACACCATAAAAAATAAATCATCGTGTATAACATAAACATGTATCAATGAAGGGAAATTGAGACCAAAAGCCATGCCTATTATTCTTGAATTCCATGAATGTAAATTAACCCCCCTATTTCACAAGAATATATATATTAATAAATTAATTTCAAACACTAATTAAATTTTAATTCACACTATTCATAAGTAGCTATTCACTTAAAAAATTCTTCTGATTTTCTACATTGGGGGGGGGGTTTGTTGTTTTGATCATTTATACTAGTTTCATAATAATGGAATCCATATTCAATCTTCATATAATGTTTATCATTACTATTTCTTTATGTTAACTAATAGGGATGTTTTATAATCTCATAAAATGTTTTAAAATACTTTCACAAGTTTTTAAGTATTTATCCATTAATTGTAAATTGATAATAGGCATTTTTCAGTGATTCTTGGTGATTAAAGTGTGTTGTCTTAATTAAGGAGTGATATATTTATATAACATCTAAAAAACAAAAAAAATGACTATATAAACATTATGTAATATTTTACCAGTGATTATGTTCCCATATTCAATCATGATTTACATCTTATTTAGTGTTTATTACTATTATACATATGAATTATAAGGATGTAAATTATAAATTAATGGATAATAAAGTATTTGATGATTTGAATAAAATATTATCTTATTGTTGTTGTTATTTCAAAAACATAATTTAACGATGGTGATTTTTTTATCATATAATTTATAGGATACCCAAAATATCATACCAAAAACATAATTATATAAAAATATAATATTTATCATTTAATACCATACTTATATCCAACCATGTTATTTTAGTAAGGAACAAAAATTGTATTTCATTGTAGAGGTGGTAGTTCATGTGATGCATAAACAATAGTTTTTTTCTAAAATGATGATGTATATTAACAAATAATTACTATAAAACTAAATAATAACATTTATGTATATTATTTATGTTAATATAATTATATTATTATAGATATTATAAATTTGGAAATAATATAATTAAGAAGAAAACTTAATTATTTACAATACTCATGTTTGGGACTTGGATTTTCCATGTATGTCTCAAGGAATTTTAGGATATTTTGATAAAAATTAGTTCCCAAGGGGTTTTATTAATTGCTGAGAGTTTTATAGATTGTGAAGTAATTGATTTTAAAGGGGAAATTATAATTGGTGGTGTGCCTTAAACTGGTGAGGATGTTATATATTTATATAAAAGGATACTGTGTTGAAAATAACCTCAAACAACCCTTCTTGAGATATATTTGAGTGATGTATTTATATTTTTTTACTTTATTACTTTTAACAAAACATAATTTTACCTTTTGAATTAATTTCTAACCATATTAATTTAATTTTATGAATTATATTATGATTAATCTTTTTATCTAATTTGATAATTATAATACCAAATTTATATATAATTTCAATAAATAAAATTACTAAATGTGAGAAATGTTAATTTTAAAATAAATGCACATAATCTTAGAAAAAAAATTTCAAAGAAAAAAGTTTTTTACAATTAAATTTATATATTAGATAGAATTATCTGGGATTATAATTAAAAAAACCAAATTAATTTATTATAAAAATAGTATATTCATATTTAAAATCAATCCCAAAAAATCTCACATGAAAAATAATTGATTCAAATGAAATACTGAAGAAATTATTTCAAAGTAAAATTTTTGTTAGTCATAATTTTTTTTCCATAGGTTCCCTACATATAAATAATAATTAAAATTTTGTATTTTCATTCATTAATATTATATCTGATTACCTTAATTCTCTTTTAATCTTCATGGTTATGCTTATATCATTATAAATTCCATGAAAATATAATTTTTATAAATATCATATCTTTAAAATAAAAAACATCATTTTAAAAAACATTAAAAAATTGAATTAATAGTAAATTTTTATATAATGAATTAAAAATGAAGTTAATTTTATAAATTCAAAATTTCAGAATCTATAACATCACTTTTAGAATAAATTCAAAAAAATATATATGAAAACCCATTTTTATTAGAAAATGAAATTTTAAAATATTAAATATAATTTTTATTTTTACCAGAAAAATTTGAGTTAGCCGATTATTTTTTTTAAATAATTTATCATTATTAAAAATATATTTAATGATATAGAAATGTTTATCGTATAAAATGTAAATTTTTTTAAAAATATGTTTCTAATAATAAATGGTGTTTTTAGTCCATTAAAGTGATGATATTTTTTTCCATCCCTATTAAAACTAGAATATAATTCATAATGTATCTAATAAAATTGATTCATAACAATTTAGTATCTATTTTCTTAATGTTTGGACATAAATATTTATATTTTATATAAAACTTTCATTGTTTTGATTAATATTAATGTTGTGTTTGGTGAAACCCACCAAACATAATGAATTATTTAATAGTAATAATATGTCTGAATTTTGGAGTGTTACAATGATAATTTTATTTAAAATAAAAAAATAATTGATCACATGATCGTGTCCATGTTTTTCTCTATAATCTTCGGTAGGATAATTAAATAATCTATCCAAATTTTCAATGGAATTCATATTTAGATCATCAAACATATTTTGTAAAACCACATTTCTTATTCTTATTTCACTTTTTTATCACCATAATATATTTCATTATTTTTATCCTAAATTAATTTGGCTTTTTTAAAATACCTCACCTGCATATAAATTTTATTATATTTTTCTCTGGATAATGCATCACGAGACTTAGAATCATCTTTCACAAACTTATATTTAGTTAGAATAATTTAATGTCTACTGGAATCCCATGTTTGAATTCAATTTACAATTATCATAATAACATCAAGACAAATAGGTACTAACTTTGATGTAATTATGTTCTTCTATATCTAATAATTGCATTCATAAAAAATGGGTAATCACTTTAAATTCAAAATATTATCCTTGAAAACATCCAATGAAATATTCTCTATGAAATAATCACTATCTCTGATACCAAATGTGCTAACCTATAGTCCCACAGTATATCTTAATATTCATGTGAATTAGGGGTTCATGGAAAATTCATCATACATTTAAATAAAACTAGATCGTTTATTTTAATTCGGAAATAAACATTGAATATATTTTTAGTAAGAGTATATAAAAAAATGTGATAATATAAAAATTAATAACTACATTCATATTTAATGATTATAAGATATTGGATAATCATAGTACCCTTCAAATGTTTATGAAATCTTTCACACTTTCACTCAGTATTTTTAAGGGAGTGAAATTTTATAATCGACACATAGGTCAAACTCATAAATATAATAATTAATGATTAAATACTAATCTATAATGGGTGTTCATACAAATACTCTAATCATTACTTCAAAATATTCAACAGTTTTTATAGAAAATTAATATTCTAGAATGATTCTTCAATGTAACTTAGATCGATCACATTTCACCTAATAATTCATTGAATTTAATGAACTTATTTACAGATTATTCATTTAAAAAATGTCAATATTCCACTATTCCTTTTCAATGTGTGATACAAATTCTGATACATATAAATATCTTCTATTTCCATTTATCCCGAATAAAATATAAAAGTTCAAATCAAATGAAACATATGACTTCATTTTAATTAATTCCCAACATTGGATAATCATTACAAGGATCCCCACAATAGAAATTTGAATATGTAATTATTAGTTCATTAAATAAAAATTAAACCAACATGAAACCAAACCATCATTTTTTTATTTGAATCATATGATTTATATTATTTATTGCATGACATAAATCTTCATGGTGTGGTATTTTAGTTTTTTCTTCACAAATATGCAACAATGAGATAAGTCACATTTTGATAACAATCTTCATATCACAAAATGAATATGTGCCTTTAAATAAGTTTAATAATCCAGTACATGTAATATTTACATGGAATGGGTTCACGATATAATTCATTCTGGATCTATATAATCATAAAATATGTTATGATATGGTTTAACACTTCATGGAATGAACTAATTTGAGCATCTTGAATAAATAAAAATTTAATATTTTTATTGACTTATAGATTTCACATCATGAACATCTAAAAATCACTAGATTCAATGATTTTTTTATGTCCCATTACTTCATGGTGTTCAATTTATGTCCTGTAAGACTATTAAAAAATATACCTTTTTCAATTACTCGAATAGCTACTTCTTTCGTGGAATGAATTTTCATATCATACTGTGAATGTTTACCCCTATATACATCTACATAAAAATATATCTCTATCTATCTGAAAATGACTAAAACAATCCCTAAATACATCAAAAAAATCATGTGCATTAAAATAGGCTTCTTGTTGAAAGCAAGTATAATATCATAACCTTTTTTTGTAATAATTTATTATCATATGTACAACAATAATGTCAATATATAAATATAAATAAAAATTAAAAAATGTTCTAGAAGAATAAGAAAATTCATCATCGAATCTCCATTAAAATACCTTTACATGTAATTTATTTATTTTAATTTCATTAATAAATAATTTTCTTTAAAAAACGTGTACCGATAAATTCAAAATAATATTACATTACATTTACATTTATCTAAATAACATAAATATATAGTCATTCATCTATATTTCTTATAATCTAATAGTATTCTATAATTAAGAAAATTATGCTTGTAAGTAGTATATAATAGTGTAATTATATATGAAATATTGTCCGATCTAGAAATTTTCAAATAGATCTATGGTATACTTGTGCTAAGTTAAAAAAAATATCCAGTTTTTGAAAAATTAGAATATAAAATAGAAGAAAGTATGTTTACACAGAATATTTATATCATACTCACTTTTTATGAATTTATAAAAAACATTGATATCATACTTTGGATTCAATTTGAGGATTATATCGTTAGCATAGATATTTATGATTAGAGTATTCATAAAAAAAATTGAAAAATTGTGTGATATTTTTTTCGAATTTTATAAAACTATTTTTAGAAATAATGTTTTGATAAAAAATCACACAGGGCACTAAAATTATATTCATATCTGTAATGCATTTTATTAATTTGAAATATTTTGTACAATAGGTGTGTATTTTCAAAAACTGTGGACTGTGAAAAGTAAATTTAATCATAAAAACAAACAATTTATAAATTCATTTTTAAATTATTTTTCAATTTTAAAAAAAATTATTAAATATAATTGAATATGAAAAGAGTCAAGATTTTCAAATAGAGATAAATATACATTTGGATATATTCTATTTTATGGATTATACAACTTAAAAAAGAAAATATTTTTTATGGATAATGGTTCAATTATAATCAAACTTATTAAGTAACGCCCATTTGGTAATTATATTAACAAACTCAATGGAAAATACTATAATGGTCAAAAATTTATTTCATTTTTGAAAATTGATTTCTTCGTATTTGGCCAAAATCCAACTTTAATCACCTAAGGCATCTTTTGACCTTTTATGTCAAGTATATTATATACTAGAAACCCTCTTACGTTTTATGTGAGTTAATTATTAACTTATTATTATTTTATTTAATATTCCATAGATTGTGAAAAACATTGAGGGTAAAAATCCTTCACATGGATGGTATTACACTATAAAATCCCTAAAAGTTTAAATAAATACCATTTAATGAACTCTATAAAAATAAAATTAAAAAAATCATAATATTAATATGAATATAGTTTAATAAAGGAAAAATATCCAAAATAAGAAAATACTAAAATCAAACACCTATGGTAGTTTCAATAACACTGAAACAAACACAATGCCATAATATAGTAATGTCTATATTGATTTCCAAATCCATCATAATTTTTATTTAAATGTTATATTTTTTGAAGGAGTATAAAAGAAGTATACTCTATAGGTCCCTCCATATAATCATCCAAGTAAATATTAAGAGGAATACTAAATAATTAGTGAATAAAAAATAAATCAGATTTATAACCAATCCACAGTCAACTATCATCTTAACCTCACTAAGGATGACTCACTAAATTTTCATGAAATGTAATGATATATTAAAATAATAAAATATATATATCTGAAATGTAACTTATAATAACTACCTAACTAGTCAAGTGACCCTCAGATCCAAACACAATATTTTCGAGCACTTTCATCCATTCTATATCTATATACCACAATCGTATAAACACATAAAAATAGGAACATTTTCTTAACCACATTACTATAACCAATGTATATGACCAAATAAAAACAACTATTTCATCATCATCACCATATCATACCCACATATCTGTATCACTACCACATAGTCGCATAACCACACTACATCTAGAAGAGAGAGGTTGACGGGGGTGGTTGATCATTCATATCAACGAAATCTAGGAAGTTTGAGGTATTCCTAGATCCCAAGTCCTTATATGGACATTATCCATATTATTTAAATATGGTGATAATAGATATGAAATAAGAATAAATATAATAGATACTTAATTGTATTCAAGAAATACGAAATTTAATCTTCCTAGCACAAAAACATGGCAATAACCCAATTTCTTCCCATTTCCACTACATATCAAAAACTAATTCGATATCTAAAAACAACAAAAATTAGTAGTAAAATGTCATTATAATAAATTAAATTCTTCCCAATTCATACATATTTAACATTTAAAATTCCATCATATATCAACTATATAATATTCCTTAAGCCCATTAAATTAATGAATATTTCCTTTAACAATTACCCATTTATAATTTATTTACCACATTACATTTATTAATAACTTTAATTAATATACCATAAACTTCACAATTTTAAAAAAATCTCAATATCATTTCCTATATTTTTTCATTATTACATATTCCCAAGAATCTATCACATGAAACAAAAATATACATATCAACCAAACATCAAAAATATCCTAAAAAAGTCCAACTATTATATGTAATAAAATTATAAACTAAAAAAATGCCTCCACCAATGACATAACATTACAAGAAAAATTAATAAACACAACATCAAATAAATCACTCAAATAAAAATCACATTTCCTTGAATACTCTTTCCCATGATACCCATTCAAGTTTAACAAAACAATATTCAAATAAACTTATCATGATTCTAATATTTTCTAGTTACTACCCCATTATAAAGTTATCTAATAAACCACTTCATATTACAATTCCCAAATTTAATAAAACACCAATTAATATTGTAGCAAAATATTAGAACAAATATCGATAAAGTAATTAGTGATAACGTATGGAAATAAAAAAAACTTACTCAACTCACATCTATTTTTTATTTTAGTTTCATTCATGTTATTCATTTGACTTATGGTATCTATTTACCTTAAAAATACAAATAAATATAATTATCCATTAATATAATAAATAATAAAGAAATAATCTTATTCCCCTACCTCATAAAAATAATGAATCGTTAAAATGAAAAAATGGAATTCAATAATAAAATTTCCACAATCTCTCTAGGATATACCAACAAAGTTGAAATACATCACCCAATATCAAATATTTTTCATTCCAGCTTCTCTAACATGGTAACAAATTTTATAAAGAAGAAAGATAATGAATTAGGAGATGAAAAATAAGATAAATAAGTTGAATACGGATTATCTACGATATTACTTTTAATCTAGGTTGGTATGGAATAGAAAACCTTTGTGGTCATTGTGTGCGTTTGGGTTGGTGGTGATGGGATCTGGGCGGCAGGTCTCCTCTGGCGCCCTTGATTTGTTCTGTTTTTCATTTTTTGCAGTTGTTTATGGTTTTGGAGGAGATGGCTCAGTTCATGGTCATGTTTTTCTGAATATGTGGTTTGGTGATTTTTTCTAGATCTTCAGATTCCATGAGCCTTTCCCTGGTTCATTTTCCTCTTCAATTTTTATGTTGCAGATGCATCAACAGGCTTTGGAGGCGTTTCTGCTTCTGATGGTGATGGAAACAGCGGTACCACCATTTCGTGGTATATGAGTGTGAGGTTGAAGAATGTTCTCTTAGGATTTTTTTCCGATGAGTTACAACAACAATGAAGTTTGGGATGACATTTGGCCTCGTTAGTCGAGGAGTTTGTTCATTTATGAGGACTTTGATTTTTAGTGGTATTCTGTTGGGTGTTTTTTGATGGTGATGATGGTTCTTTTATGAAGATGGTGATTGACTCCGGTGGTCTTTCATTCTGGCGATCTGGTGAGACGAATGGTTGATTTGTGTCAGGGTACATTCCATGAGGTGGGAGATGGCCCGAGGCGATGATATTTGTTGATGTTTGAAATTTAAAATTTTAATTGGTGTTTGTGGAAGTTTTCATGGCGGTGATTTTGTAAGGTTCCCACATTACAAAAAGTGACTTTTTAAAATAATAATAAATGGTTACACCTACTAAATAATTAAGAGAACCCCTAATGCTTTTAATAGTGGATAACACCCAAATAAAATCGAGTATAACTCAAAATATTTCTCATATTTATTAAAAAAATATGATATATCAATATCAATACGTAATCTGTATTCATTATTGAATGACATGGGGCATAATGGGAGCTAATGATCTCATAACCAATTATATTTTTTTCATCTGTTTCAATAAATTAATTTTAAATAACATGACAAACCTGTCAATAATTCATTAAATATGGGGTATTTTCATATATAATTTATAATTTATTTGTAGAAATAATTTCCTCTACATTATAATTTTTCATTTTATTTGATCAATATTAAAAATTTCTCATAGTCCAATCATTGCATTGAAGAATCTAGACAACATTTAAACAAGTTGAATCATCATATACTTCATAAATATTAAATTCCATCATTGGTATACTAGGAGCTACTGTAGAGGAACCAAGTGACATTTGAAACTTCTCACTGATTACAATATGTAATATTTTTTACTTGGATATATTTCATTATTGTACTATTTTTCTTGAGACGGAGTATAATGATTTATCTATAATTTTTTTAGATAATTATAGATAAATTATATCCAAGGATTTTAGATATTTCAATTGGGATTATTTTATGCACGAACCTCCTACCCATTATAAATGATAAAAATAAAATTATATACATACGTTTAAATAACTCATAATTTCATAGAGGGCATATATATGTATATATTATTCTCCATATACCACACATTTAATAATAATAAATTATTATTATTATTATATTATTATTATTTTAATATGAACTATACCCAAGGATTATTTTTCCATTTTTTCATCCCCATTAATTTAGTATTGCAAACTTCGACATTTATCAAAAATCAAAAAATAAATATTTATATCAGCAAAAAATATCATTATATTATTGATTCATTAAATAAATAACGTTTATATTCACTAATCATTATAATAAATATTTTATATTAATAATCACATAACTAAATAAATTTTTATTTAATTAATATTTATTTTTTTAACCTTGAGAATAAAAAATAATATATATTGGAATATTATATAAATTAACTAGATCCCAAATAATATTTATTTAACATTTAGAACAGAGATATTTAAATTTGAATAAATAGTGACTAAATATATACGATTATAATAACTTATCATACATTTGGATAAGTTTGTATTTTTATGAATAACGTTTATATTCACTAATCATTATAATAAATATTTTATATTAATAATCACATTACTAAATAAATTTATATTTAATAAATATTTATTTTTTTAACCTTGAGAATATCAAATAATATATAATGGAATATTATATAAATTCACTAGATCCCAAATAATATTTATTTAACATTTAGAACACAGATATTTAAATTTGAATAAATAGTGACTAAATCTATACGATTATAATAACTTATCATAGATTTAAACCTACATGATATATATGTTGGGTTTCTTGATAAGTTATTTTGAAAATATTGGAAATGGGTGATGTTTTTCATGATGATTCTAAGTCATTTGGATAAGTCTGTATTTTTATGGTTTTGGAAGATCATATGACGTGTATAGGAATTGTATGAATTTCATTTATGGATTTGAGATGTTGTGTATAACATTTCAATAATATATGACTTTTATAGTCATTTTATTTGAAATATAGTTGAAATTTTTACTTTTTGTTCCAATATAAAATTTCATAAAGAGTTATATGACTTCAAGTCATTTCTTAAGACTTATCCATATGAAATATCAAGGAATTTTAAAGTCATATAAAGTAGATTCACCCAAAGGATGAGCATATGAATTCACTGATCATATGAATTTCAAAGTCATTGGGCAATCTAATAAATGAGTTTCCTAAATATAGTTTTATAAGGAAAATGAGAATTAATTTAGTGGTTTCTTCACTATGATTGTCTTCCCAAATATCATTGGATATTGGTGAATTCCATGATTTAAGCTGAAATTCGTGAGAGTTTGAATGTTATTAAATGAGATGAATCATTTTAAATTTCAATAGTATTTAAAATTAATATATTTATAATTATTTTTCATTAACAATTCTTCTATTCATCATGGAATTTTCATTAATATCAAAATCATGGGAGTTACCATAAATCATTAAAGAATTATAATTCAAAAAATTATTTAAATTTAAAAAGGGATAAATGATAATTAAAATGGGTTCATCAATTTTGATGTAGGTTTTTACATAGGTATATAATATGGAGATAATTTGAGGAACAGTGAGAAACACTACTTTTTCTCTAAAGAAGTTTGGGAAAGCTGAAACTATTATGGTTGATCAATACACTTTTTATTGAGGTTAAAGATGATTAGTTCATGAATATGTTATCTCATGCATGGGTTCTTCATTTTGAATTTCAGAGATGAAGGATGAAATTCTTATACTTTTTTATATTTGATATAATATTCAAGGAAATTATAGAAGTGGACATTATATTTGAATCCTAAGTCTTATTACACATATTGAATATCTAATTGATCATATAGTGGTAGAATTTGCTTTAATGAATAGGTTTTTTTTCATATAAACAATTTTAGACATCCAAAATCTTAGATGTGGATGATACATGTTATCATAGATTAGTGGGTAATACATCCTCAAACATATGCATCAGTTTCATGAATCTATAAAATTTGAAATTTCATATAGACAATAAAATCAATGTATAGGAAAAAAATCTAAACAAAGAGAAGAAGTAGGCTATCATATTGAGGTTGAACATTTAAAAATACCATGTGTTAAGTAACCCTTTATCACTCTTTCATATGGGTGAGGAGGAGTGTTTTTATTGATATAAAATGGACATTAAACAGCCATAGGGATGATGTTCAATATATAATTTGGAAAATAATTGTTTCTAAAAATTCACTCCCCCCTGGAACCCTATATGATTTTTTATCTATAATTGGTATTAGATAAGACAGATTACCATTGAGATTTTTATTTTCAAAAATCATTATGGATAATATGAATTCTATTCAGAAAAAAGGAGTTCCATTTTTCAATGGAAAGAACATTCATGGTGGGAAGAACTGTATAAAACTATATATACAATCAAAACCCAAATTAGTGATTGATTTTTTAGATTTGGGATGTATAAAAATTACAAGAGAATATTTTATAACATTTTTTGACAAGATAGATCTTGAGATAAATTTAAATGAAATAAATTAAACATTATATTCCTTATTATTTGAATTTTACAGAAAATTTACGGATCTACAAATAGCTAAAGAGATGTGAGAAATGATAAAAAAACATGTGTGAATGAAAATTTTTGATCAATGAGGCTAAACAAAAAATATTAAGATATAAATTTCCGGATTCATAATCACTAAATATAAAATATTGGATGATTACTTCACATGTTTTAATGAGGTATTTATTCAAAATATATGTTTAAGAGGAACAATGGAGGGCTCTATAGTTGTTAAAATGTTAATGAAAATCTTACTAGAGAGATTTGATCCTAAAATTAATGATATTGATGATGGGGAAAATCAAATAATGGATGAGCTACATAACACCAATAAATATAATGAAATAAAAAAAGAACTAATTTTTACGAAAAAATATAAAGAGTAAAATCATTTAAATCTCTGAAAAATAGGATTAATAAGGAGAAAAAACATTTTACATATCCAAATGACTCAGATGAAAATATTGGGACTGATGATAATCAGAATAAAATCAAGTCATTCATATCTAAATATTTTAAAATGGTAAAGTGAAAATATAAAAAAAATATTCCTCGTAATTTATTTAAATGATGAGAAATTAAATATTTTTATATAAAAATATTGAGAAAAGAAAAAATATATATTAATTTAATAAATAATAAGTTTAAAATAAAAAATATAATTAAATAAGAAAATATGATAAAATGTATAGAAAATTTAATGATAAAAAAGAGGATAACAATAAGGAAGAATAGTAACACTGTGATCAAATAGTAAGATTATAAATCTATCTCAGGTGGTATGTTATAGAGGAATTTTATTGAAAATAAAACATCTATATAGAACATGTTGAAAATAAATAAAACAACACCAGATATAGAGAATAAAAAGGAGATGAGGCCTACATGATTCACATGTTGAGAATAAAAAAAATTATATCATAAATGGAACATTGTGATCAAGAAGAAAATTTAAAACATGAATAAAATTGTTGGATAGAAGAATAAAATTAAATATTAATTTCTCATCCAGGAAAATGTGTACATTACAATGACCAAAAATCTCAAGGTGAAAGTGGTTCAACAAGATAGAGTTATGAAATAATTAGAGAAGAATATGGATTATCAAGATGAATAAATAAAGAACTCTTGATAAAACTAAATAAAGGATAATGACTACCTTGTAAAATATGTATTGATTATTAAAAATATGTTTATGTGAATTTTGAGTTATATAATAATGCTCAAAAAACAGTTTATGGATAATCACATACTTTTCCAACTAGTTAAATCTGAAAATATTACGTCTAAATAATAACATTTATGTATGTTATTTATGTTAATATAATTATATTATTATAGATATTATAAATGTGGAAAGAATATAATTAAGAAGAAAACTTAATTAATTACAATACTCATGTTTGGGACTTGCACTTTCCATGTAAGTCTCAAGGAATTTTAGGAGATTTTGATTAAAATTAGTTCCCAAGGGGTTTTATTAATTGCTGAGAGTTTTATAGATTGTGAAATAATAGATTTTAAAGGGGAAATTATAATTGGTGGTGTGCCTTAAACTGGTGAGGATGTTATATATTTATATAAAAGGATACTGGGTTGAAAATAACCTCTAACAATCCTTCTTGAGATTTCTTTGAGTGATGCATTTATATATTTTTTACTTTATTACTTTTAACAAAACATAATTTTACATTTTGAATTAATTTCTAACCATATTAATTTAATTTTATGAATCATATTATGATTAATATTTTTATCTAATTTGATAATTCTAATACCAAATTTATATATCATTTCATTAAATAAAATTACTAAATGTGAGAAATGTTAATTTTAAAATAAATGCACATAATCATAGAAAAAAAATTTACAAGAAAACAGTTTTTTACAATTAAATTTATATATTAGATAGAATTATCTTGGATTATAATTAAAAAAACCAAATTAATTTATTATAAAAAAAGTATATTATTATTTAAAATCAACCCCAAAAAATCTCACTTGAAAAATAATTGATTCAAATGAAATACTGAAGAAATTATTTCAAAGTAAAATTTTTTTTAGTCATAATTGTTTTTCCATATCTTCCCTATATATAAATAATAATTAAAAATTTGTATTTTCATTCATTAATATTATATCTTATTACCTTAATTCTTTTTTAATCTTCATTTTTATGCTTATATCATTATAAATTCCATGAAAATATAATTTTCATAAATATCATATCTTTAAAATAAAAAACATCATTTTAAAAAACATTAAAAATTTGAATTAATAGTAACTTTTTATATAATGAAGTTAATTTAATAAATTCAAAATTTCGGAATCTATAACATCACTTTTATTATAAATTCAAACAAATATATATGAAAATCCATTTTTTTAGAAAATGAAAATTTTAAATATTAAATCTAATTTTTATTTTTACCAGAAAAATTTGAGTTAGCCAATTATTTTTAAAAAAAATTAATTTATCATTATTAAAAATATATTTAATGATATATAAATGTTTATCACATAAAATGTAATTTTTTAAAAAATATGTTTCTAGTAATAAATGGTGTTTTTAGTCCTTTAAAGTGATGGAATTTTTTTCCATCCCTATTAAAAGTAGAATATAATTCATAATGTATCTAATCAAATTGATTCTTAATAATTTAGTATCTGGGTTCTTAATGTTTGATCATAAATATTTATATTTTATATAAAAATTTCATTGTTTTGTTTAATATTAATGTTGTGTTTGGTGAAACCCACAAAACATAATGAATTATTTAATAGTAATAATATGTCTAAATTTTGGAGTGTTACAATGATTATTTTATTTAAAATAAAAAAATAATTGATCACATGATCGAGTCCATGTATTTCTCTAGAATCTTCGGTAGGATAATTAAATAATCTATCCAAATTGTCAATATAATTAATATTTAGATCATCAAACATATTTTGTAAAACCACATTTCTTATTCTTATTTCACTTTTTTATCATCATAATATATTTCATTTTTTATCCTAAATTAATTTGGCTATTTTAAAATACCTCACCTTCATATATATTTTATTATATTTTTCTCTGGATAATGCATCACGAGACTTAGAATCATCTTTTACAAACTTCTATTTAGTTAGAATAATTTATCTTCTACTGGAATCCCATGTTTGAATTCAATTTACAACTATCATAAAAACATCAAGACTAAGAGGTATTAACTTTGATCTAATTATGTTCTTATATATCTAATAATTACATTCATAAAAAATGGGTAATCACTTTAAAGTCAAAATATTATCCCTGAAAACATCAAATGAAATATTCTCTATGAAATAATCACTATCTGTGATACCAAAGGTGCTAACCTATAGTCCCACAATATATCTTAATATTGGTGTGAATTAGGGGTTCATGGAAAATTCATCATACATTTAAATAAAACTAGATCTTTTATTTTAATTCGGAAATAAACATTGAATATATTTTTAGTAAGAGTATATATAAAAAATGTGAAAATATAAAAATTAATAACTACATCCATATTTAATGATTATAAGATATTGGATAATCATAGTACTCTTCAAAGGTTTATGAACTCTTTCACACTTTCACTCAGTAGTTTTAAGGGAGTGAAATATTATAATCGACACATAGGTCAAACTCAAAAAGATAATAATTAATGATTAAATACTAATCTATAATGGGTGTTCATACAAATTCTCTAATCATTACTTAAAAATATTCAACAGTTTTTATAGAAAATTAATATTCTAGATTGATTCTTCAATGTAACTTAGATTTATCACATTTCACCTAATAATTCATGGAATTTAATGAACTTATTTACAGATTATTCATTTAAAAAATTTCAAGATTCCACTCTTCCTTTTCAATGTGTGATACAAATTCTGATACATATAAATATCTTCTATTTCCATTTATCCTGAATAAAATATATAAATTCAAATCAAATGAAACATATGACTTCATTTTCATTAATTCCCAACATTGGATAATCATCACAAGGATCCCCACAATAGAAATTTGAATATTTAATTATTAGTTCATTAAATAAAAATTAAACCAACATGAAACCAAACATACATTTTTTTATTTGAATCATATGATTTATATTATTTATTGCATGACATAAATCTTCATGGTGTGGTATGTTAGTTTTTTCTTCACCATTATAAATCTATGAGATAAGTCACATTGTGATAACAAGCTTCATATCACAAACTAAATATGTGCCTTTAGATAAGTTTAATAATCAAGTACATGTAATATTTACATGGAATGGGTTCACGATATAATTCATTCTGGATCTATATAATCATAAAATATGTTATGATATGGTTTAACACTTCATGGAATGAACTAATTTGAGCATCTTGAATAAATAAAAATTTAATATTTTTATTGACTTATAGATTTCACATCATGAACATCTAAAATTCACTAGAGTCAATGATTTTTTTATGTCCCATTATTTCATGGTGTTCATTTTATGTCCTGTAATACTATTAAAAAATATACCTTTTTCAATTACTCACATATCGAATTCATTCATGGAATGAATTTTCATATCATAGTGTTAATGTTTACCCCTATATACATCTACATAAAAAATATATCTCTGTCTATCTAAAAAAGACTAAAACAATCCCTAAATACTTCAAAAAAAATCATGTGATTTAAAATAGGCTTCCTGTTTAAAACAAGTCTAATATTATTACCTTTTTTGTAATAATTTATTATCATATGTACAACAATAGTGTCAATATAAAAATATAAATATAAATTAAAAAATGTTCTAGAAGAATAAGAAAATTCATCATCGAATATCTATTAAAATACCTTTACATGTAATTTATTTATTTTAATTTCATTAATAAATAATTTTCTTAAAAAATGTGTACCGATATATTCAAAATAATATTACATTCCATTTACATTTACGTAAATAACATAAATATATAGTCATTCAACTATATTTATTATAATCTAATAGTCTTCTATAATTATGCAAATCATGCTTGTAAGTAGTATATAATAGTGTAATTATATTTGAAATATTGTTTGATCTAGAAATTTTCAAATAGATCTATGTTATACTTGTGCTATGTTAAAAACAAATATCTAGTTTTTGAAAAATTAGAATATAAAATAGAAGACAATATGTTTACACAGAATATTTATATCAAACTCACTTTTTATGAATTTATAAAAAACATTGATATCATACTTTGGATTAAATTTGAGGATTATATTGTTAACATAGATATTTATTATTAGAGTATTCATAAAAAATTTGGAATATTGTGTAATATTTTATTCGACCTTTATAAAACTATTTTTAGAAATAATGTTTTGATAAAAATTCACACAGGGCTCTGAAAATATATTAATATCTGTAAAGAATTTTATTAATTTTAATTATTTTGTACAATAGGTGTGTATTTTAAACAACTGTGGACTGTGAAAAGTAAATTTATTCATGAAAACAAAAAATTTATAAATTCATTTTTAATTATTTTTAAATTTTAAAAAAATCTATTAAATATAATTGAATATGAAAAGATTCATTATTTTCAAATAGAGATAAATATACATTTGGATATATTCTATTTTATGGATTATACCCCTTAAAAAAGTAAATATTTATTATGGATAATGGATCAATTATAATCAAACTTATTATGTAATGCCCATTTGGTTATTATATTAACAAAATCAATGGAAAATACTATAATGGTCAAAAATTATTTCATTTATGAAAATTGATTTCTTCGTATTTGGCCAAAATCCAACTTTAATCACTTAAGGCATCTTTTGACATTTTATGTCAAGTATATTATATACTAGAAACACTCATAAGTTTTATGTGAGGTAATTAATAACTTCTTATTATTTTATTTAATATTCCATAGATTGTGAAAAACATTGAGGGTAAAAATCCATCACATGGATGGTATTACACTATAAAATCCCTAAAAGTGTAAATAAATACCATTTAATAAACTCTATAAAAATAAAATTAAAAAATTCATAATAATAATATGAATATAGTTTAACATAGGAAAAATATCCAAAATAAGACAATACTAAAATCAAACACCTATGGTAGCTTCAATAACACCGAAACAAACACAATGCCATAACATAGTAATGTCTATATTGATTACCAAATTCATCATAATTTTTATTTAAATGTTATATTTTTTGAAGGGGTATAAAAGAAGTATACTCAATAGGTCCGTCCATATAATCTTCCATGTAAATATTAAGATGAATACTAAATAATTAGTGAATAAAAAATAAAGCAGATTTATCACCAATCCACAGTCAAACATCATCTTAACCTCACTAAGGATGACTCACTAAATTTTCATGAAATGTAATAATATATTAAAATAATAAAATATATATATCTGAAATGTAACTTATAATAACTACCTAACTAGTCAAGTGACCCTCAGATCCAAACACAATATTTTTGAGCGCTTTCACCCATTCTATATCTATATACCCCAATCGTATAAACACATAACAATAGGAACATTTTCTTAACCACATTACTATAACCAATGTATATGACCAAATAAAAAGAACTATTTCATCATCATCACCAAATCATACCCACATATCTATATCACTACCACATAGTCTCATAACCACACTACATCTAGAAGAGAGAGGTTGACGGGGGTGGTTGATCATTCATATCAGCGAAATCTAGGAAGTTTGAGGTATTCCTAGATCCCAAGTCCTTATATGGAAATTATCCATATTACTTAAATCTGGTGATAACAGATATTAAATAATAATAAATATAATAGATACTTAATTGTATTCATGAAATACCAAACTTAATCTTCCTAGCACAAAAACTTGGCAATAACCCAATTTTTTCCCATTTCCACTACATATCAAAAACTAATTTGATAACTAAAAACAACAAAAATTAGTAGTAAAATGTCACTATAATCACTTAAATGCTTCCCAATTCATACATATTTAATATTTAAAATTCCATCATATATCAACCATATAATATTCCTTAAGCCCATTAAATTAAAGAATATTTCCTTTAACAATTTTCGATTTATAATTTATTTACCACATAACATTTATTAATAACTTTAATTAATATACCACAAACATCACAATTTTAAAAAAATCTCAATATCATTTCGTATATTTTTTTATTATTCCATATTCCCAAGTATATATCACATGAAACAAAAATATACATATCAACCAAACATCAAAAATAACCTAAAAAGGTCCAACTATTATATTTTATAAAATAATATACTAAAAAATGCCTCTACTAATGACATAACATTACAAGAAAAAATAATCAACACAACTTCAAATAAATCAATCAAATAAAAATCACATTTCCTTGTATACTCTTTCCCATGATACCCATTCAAGTTTGACAAAACAATATTCAAATAAAATTATCATGATTATAATATTTTCTAGTTACTACCCCATTATAAAGTTATCTAATCAACCACTTCATATTACAATTCCCAAATTTATTAAAACACCAATTAATATTGTAGTAAAATATTAGAACAAATATCAATGAAGTAATTAGTGATAATGTATTGAAATAAATAAAACTTACTCAAATCACATCTATTTTTTATTTTATTCTCATTTATGTTATTCATTTGACTTATGGAATCTATTTACCTTAAAAATCCAAATAAATAGAATTATCCATTACTATAATAAATAATGAAGAAATAATCTTATTCCCCTACCTCATAAAAATCTTGAATCATTAAAATGAAATAAATGGAATTCAATAATAAAATTTCCATAATTTCTCTAGGATATACCAACAAAGCTTATATACATCACCCAATATCAAATATTGTTCAGTCTAGATTCTCTAACATGGTAAAAATTTCCATAAAGAAGAAAGATAAATAATTAGGAGAAGAAAAATAAGAAAAATAAGGTGAATACGGATTATCTACGATATTACTTTTAATCTAGGTTGGTATGGAATAAAAAACCTTCATGGTCATCGCGTGCATTTGGGTTAGCAGTGACGGAATCTGGGTGGCGGGTCTCCTCTAGTGCCCTTGATTTGTTCTGTTTTTCATTTTTTACAGTTGTTTATGGTTTGAGAGGAGATGGCTCAGTTCGTGGTGATGTTTTTCTGAATATGTGGTTTGGTGATTTTTTCTAGATCTTAGGCTTCCATGATCCTTTCCCTGGTTCTTTTTCCTCTTCGATTTTTATGTTGCAGATGCATCAACAGGCTTTGGAGGTGTTTATGCTTCTGATGGTGATGGCAATAGCGGTACCAACATTTCGTGGTTTATGAGTGTGAGGTTGAACAATGTTCTCTTCAGATTTGTTTCCGGTGAGTTACAATAACAATGAAGTTTGGGATGACATTTGGCCTCGTCAGTCAAGGCATTTGTTCATTTATGAGGACTTTCATTTTTTGTGTTATTCTGTTGGGTGTTTTTCAATGGCGATGATGGTTCTTTTATGAAGATGTTTATTGACACCAGTGGTCTTTCTTTCTGGCGATCTGGTGAGACGAAGGGTTGATTTGTGTCAGGGTATGTTCCACGAGGTGGGTGATGGCCTGAGGCGATGATGTTTGTTGATGTTTGAAATATGACATTTGAAATTTGAAATTTCAAATGGTGTTTGTGGATGTTTTCATGGTGGTGATTTTTTAAGGTTCCCACATTCGAAAAAGTGGCTTTTTAAAATAATAATAAATGGTTACACCTACTGAATAATTAAGAGAACCCCTAATTCTTTTAATAGTGGATAACACCCAAATAAAATCGAGTATAACTCAATGTATTTCTCATATTTATTAAAAAAATAGGATAGATCAATATCAAGATGTAATCAGTATTCATTATTGAATGAAATGGGGTATAATGGGAGCTATTGGGCTCACAACCAATTATATTTTTTTCATCAGTTTCAATAAATTAATTTTCAATAATATGACAAACCAGTCAATAATTCATTAAATATGGGATATTTTCATAAATAATTTATAATTTATTTATTGAAATAATTTCCTCTACATTATAATTTTTCATTGTATTTGATCAATATTAAAAATTTCTCAAAGTCCAATCATTGTGTTCAAGAATCTAGACAACATTAAATAAATAAAGTTTATATTCACTAATCATTTTAATAAATATTTTATATTAATAATCACATAACTAATTAAATTTTTATTTAATAAATAATTATTTTTTTAACCTTGAGAATAACAACTAATATTTAATGGAATATTATATAAATTCACTATATCCCAAATAATATTTATTTAACATTTAGAACACAGATATTTAAATATGAATAAATAGTGACAAAATTTATATGATTATAATAACTTATCAGACATTTAAACCTACATAATATATATGTTGGGTTTCTTGATAAGTTATTTTGAAAATATTGGAAATGGGTGATGTTTTTCATGATGATTCTAAGTCATTTGGATAAGTCTGTATTTTTATGGTTTTAGAATATCATATGACTTGTATATAAATTTTATGAATTTCATTTATGGATTTGAGATGTTGTGTATAACATTTCAATAATATATGACTTTTATAGTAATTTAATTTGAAATATACTTGAAATTTTTACTTTTAGTTCCAATATAAGATTTCATAAAGTGTTATATGACTTCAAGTCATTTCTTAATACTTATCCATATGAAATATCAAGGAATTTTAAAGTCATATAAAGTAGGTTCACCCAAAGGATGAGCATATGAATTCACTGATCATCTTAATTTCAAATTCATTGGGTAAACTAATAAATGAGTTTACTAAATATAGTTTTATAAGGAAAATTAGAATTAATTTATTGGTTTCTTCACTATGATTGTCTTCCCAAATATCATTTGATATTGGTCAATTCCATGATTTAAGCTGAAATTCGTGGGAGTTTGAATGTTATTAAATGAGATGAATCATTTTCAATTTCAATAGTATTTAAATTAATATATTTATAATTATTTTTCATTAACAATTCTTATATTCATCATGGAATTTTTATTAATATAAAAATCATAAGAGTTACCATAAATCATTATAGAATTATAATTAAAAAAATTATTTAATTTTAAAAAGGGATAAATGATAATTAAAATGGGTTCATCAATTTTGAGGTAGGTTTTTACATAGGTATATAATATGGAGAAAATTTGAGGAACAGTTACCAATACTACTTTTTTTCTAAAGAAGTTAAGGAAAGATGATACTATTATGGTTGATCAATACACTTTTTATTAAGGATAAAGATGATTAGTTCATGCATATGTTATCTCATGCATGGGTTCTTCATTTTGAATTTTAGAGATAAAGGATGAAATTCTTATACTTTTTTATATTTGATATAATATTCAAGTAAATTATAGAAGTGGACATTATATTTGAAACCTAAGTCTTATTACACATATTGAAGATCTAATTGATCATATAGTGGTAGAATTTTCTTTAATGTATAGGTTTTTTTCATCTAAACAATTTTTAAACATCCAAAATCTTAGAAGTGGATGATACATATTATCATAGATTAGTGGGTAATACATCCAAAAACATATGCATCAGTTTCATGAATCTATAAAATTTTAAATTTCATATTGATAATAAAATCAATGTATATGAAAAATATCCAAACAAAGAGAAGAAGTAGGTTATCATATTGAGGTTGAACATTTAATAATACCATGTGTTAAGTAACCCTTTATCACTCTTTCATATGGGTGAGGAGGAGTGTTTTTATTGAAAAAAAATGGACATTAAACAGCCATAGGGATGATGTTCAATATATAATTCGGAAAATAATTGTTTCTACAAATTCACTCCCCCCTGGAACAGTATATGATTTTTTATCTATAATCGGTATTAGATAAGACAGATTACCATTGAGATTTTTATTTTAAAAAATTATTATGGATAATATGAACTCTATTAAGAAAAAAGGAGTTCCATTTTTCAATGGAAAGAACATTCGTGGTGGGAAGAACTGTATAAAACTATATATACAATCAAAACCCATATTAGTGATTGATTTTTTAGATTGGGATGTATAAAAATTACAAGAGAATATTTTATAACATTTTTTGAGAAGATAGATCTTGAGTTAAATTTAAATGAAATAAATTAAACATTATATTCCTTATTATTCGAATTTTACAGAAAATTTATGGATCTAAAAATAGCTAAAGAGATGTGATAAGTGATAAAAAAACATGTGTGAATGAAATTTTTTGATCAATGAGGCTGAACAAAAAATATTAAGATATAAATTTCCAGATTCATAATCACTAAATATGAAATATTGGATGATTACTTCACATGTTTTAATGAGGTATTTATTCACAATATATTTTTAAGAGGAATGATTGAGGGCTCTATAGTTGTTAAAATGCTAATGAAAGTCTTACCAGATATATTTGATCCTAAAATTAATGATATTGATGATTGGGAATATCAATTAATGGATGAGCTACATAACACCAATAAATATAATGAAATAAAAAATAACTAATTTCTAAGAAAAAATATAAAGAGTAAAATCATTTAAAATCTTTGAAAAATATGATTATTAAGGAGAAAAAACATTTTACATATCCAAATGACTCAGATGAATATATTGGGGCTGGTGATAATCAGAATAAAATCAAGTCATTCATATCTAAATATTTTAAAATGGTAAAGTGAAAATATAAGAATATCTTCCTCGTAATTTATTTTAATGATGATAAATTAAATATTTTTATATAAAAATAATGAGAAAAGCTAAAATATATATTAATTTAATAAATAAGAAGTTTAAAATCCAAAATATAATTAAATAAGAAAATATGATAAAATGTATAGAAAATTTAATGATAAAAAAGAAGATAACAATAAGGAAGAATAGTAACACTGTGATCAAATATTATGATTATAAATCTATCTCAGGTGGTATGTTATATGAGGAATTTTATTGAAAATAAAACATCTATATAGAACATGTTGAAAATAAATAAAACAACACTAGATATAGAGAATAAAAATGAGATGAGGCCTACATGATTCACATGTTGAGAATAAAAAAAATTCTATCAGAAATGGAACATTGTGATCAAGAAGAAAGGTTAAAACATGAATAAAATTATTGGATAGAAGAATAAAATTAAATTTTAATTTCTCATCCAGGAAATTGTGTACATTACAATGACCAAAAATCTCAAGGTGAATGTGGTTCAACAAGATAGAGTTATGAAATAATTAGAGAAGAATATGGATTATCAAGATTAATAAATAAAGAACTCTTGATAAAACAAAATAAAGGATAATGGATACCTTGTAAAATAAGTATTGATTATTAAAAATATGTTTATGTGAATTTTGAGTGATATAATAATGCTCAAAAAATGGTTTATGGATAATCACATACTTTCCCACCTAGTTAAATCAAAAAATATTACTTCTATATAGACTTATAGTATATGTTACAAGATAAATTATATGAAATAAAAGATTAATAGAAACACTTAGAGGAATTATATTGTATTTAATGTGGTCGATATTGAAAAAAAATATTGGTTCTTCACAACCAATGAAAAATAATCATAAATTTGTGCCAATAATGAAAAATAATATTTAAAGAAGACTTAGTTTTTTATAATAGATCTAACATTAGTGCCCACTTTTCATGTTTTGTACCTTATAGTGTAAAATAAAAAAATATTTATAACATATATCTTCCATAGATTCAAATAATGAATTAATTTATGGGGCACTTCTCATATAATTGGACTAATAGACATGAGAGGTGAATAATTGAAAATGAAAATCAATATGTGATTAAAGTATAAAATAGGATTGAAATTATCTAGAAGATTTTTCATGATTTAAACAGAATATTTCCAATATTGAGGAGTGACTTAGAATTTTTTTGGGTCAATGAAAAAATATTCCTAAAGGTAATAATAGTTAACAAATAATAAAGGTTGGAAAAACATTGATTGTGGAGGTAGCTCTAAATTATAGTAAGAGTATTATACCCTAGATTATTGATATTTAATTCTCATCACTTATCTCATGAGATGAAAAAAATTTAGAAAATATTTGGGATCATGATGGTGGAATTATAAATTTTTTGATTGACAGTTCATTATAATGTAAGGGAATTAGCGGTGTTGAAATTAAGCATCGCAAACTAAATTGCAAAATGGTTTTGTTTATTGATAGACCGGAGAATAAGATGTTGAGTGATATCTTGATATATGATGAGTCTAATGAGATATTATTAAAGGAAAAACAATTAATATTTAAAATAATTGAAGATATAATATGTATTTCTCATTCAAAAGATCAATATGGAATATTTTTTAGATTAGTAATATGTGGAATTCATGATATATCAAATCTAGAGAGGGAAAAAAAATAACCATACAATACATGGACATATTGTTCAAAATAATATGAGTACGATTCCAAAGTTTTATATTATGAGTGATCTACCCCAGTTTTAGTTGATATAGATATGAGTTTTATATAACATATCGAAAGGGGAAATGATCCAATAGAATCATGAGAGTAGAGAAACAATCAACAAGGCCTCATTAATTATTACAATTAGATTTTAGTGGGAATGAGAAAAATAAATATAAAAATGGTTCATTGAATTTATCATATTAATTAATTATTTATAAATAATAAAAATATTTTAAATATTAATTCAAATTTAATTGTTATTGGATATCTTTAAGATGTGTAGAATAGAATTTGAAAGTGATCTTTCCAATCGCAACAAAAAATTGAGCCCCAATAATGGAAAGGAATATACTATAATTGATTTTTAATATTATCATGAACGTTATGGGATAATAATTCGATATATATCTGATTATACACCACAAAATAATTGCATTTCTAAAATGATGAATAATATCATTATAGAAATGAGGAGATAATAGTTTCATTTTTTGAAAGGTCAATATTATTATTATGGGATGAAATGAGTACTATTGTGGACATTAGAAACACATGATGTTTAGTACAAATTAAAATTATATTTTACATGAAATGTGGTACAAAACAATTTCTATAGTAATATTTTTTAGGGTGTTAAAATACCTTGCATAATCAAAATAAAACTATAGAAAATTTTGAAATAAAATGTGCAAGTTGGTGAAGGTGTATTTATTATATAATTTTATAATGGTAAAGGCTAGAGGTGATGCAATAAGACACATCATAAGGTTTTTTACTGTAATTATTTACAAATTATTGAAAACTAAAACATAAATAATGAAATGGGTGTATAAGACTTTAAAGAATAAGTTGATGAAAACAACAAGATGATTTCTTGATAGATACTTAAAAAATATATTGATGTTGAACCTAATATAGTAGTTGTATAATATGTTCAAACAAATTATTAAGAGGAGTTACATTAGAGTGAAGTGTAAACATATCAAATTTTGATGAAACTTATAAAGACAAATAATATTATTGGGAATCCATGACTTCCAGTTCAAACTCAAAGAAGGATGCAAGTTGAAAATCGTATAGCATTAATATCTCAAGTTAATCTACATTCAGTAGATTAATAAATTAATCCAAAAAATTATATTGAATCATTGAATCGGGTGAAAATTTAGATTGGTAGGAATAACACTTTTGACCCTATTAATATACGTTTTGACAAATATATCCTAGGAACCCACCATGTATTTAAAATCAAATTAAAGTTTTATAAAAATTTGACATAATCAGATCCATACATGTGTGAAAAGTATACTAACATGTTTTTGGAGGTTCATTTTAAACATACCATTAATCTATTTGAATAATTGGAGAAAATAATAACATTTCATTATCTATCATTCAATATGAAATAAAAATATTTTTAAATCATTATTAATTTTAACTTTAAAATTATATAGATTGAAGAGGAAAAATGTTTTCAGTATCCATATGGTTTTGTTCAAGAAAATGATGTCACATGGGTATACAATTTGGAGATTCCATTTTGTTTCTAAAAACAAGTTACAAGGGACTAGTATTACATGATGGATATCAATATAAGGGATATTAATTTCATAAAATTAAATGACTAAATAATTTATATATCAAACAGAATTTAGTAGGAAAAATAATTGTAATTGTGCATTTTGTTAATATTACTTTTCAAGGAGGTAAATAGTGTTTTTTTAATTCAATAAAAATGAAGAATATTCCTAGGATGAGAATTATAAGTGAGAATAAGTACTTCATGGGGTTATATGTGTTACATGACAAATGTTTTTTATTCCTATCTGTAAATAATTCCTCGAATTAAATATTAAAGAAGTTTCAAATGGAAAATTATAATATGGTGTACATAACCGTTTTAGGGATAGAGATATTATAAAAATATATTTATTAAAGGATTATTATTCAAATATGGTTTATTAAATTTATTTAAATATTAATAAATCTCCCATATTTTAGGTGAAATATCATGTCTGTTGCGAATATTTGTGACAGATTTCCAAGTCACCAAAAAGAGTTAAATTTTATGGCATTAAATGTATATTTAGACACATAAAAGAAATAATGAATTATTGAATATTATAATAAAGTTAAAAAATTATTTAGTCTGATTTTATAATATGGATTTGTAGGAAGATTATGATTTTATATGATTCACTTCTAGTGTAATTTACTCATGGGTGATAACTATGTGAGTTGGCACTAAAGAAAGAAAAATGCTATAACACTAAGCACCATAGATGATAACTATGTGGTCGATAAAAGATCTTTTATTGAAATCATCTAGATGAAATAATAGTTCTGTGATTTAAAGGTGAATGTTATGAATACTCTCCAAATTTCATGTGATCAAAAAATCATTATAGATATTTTTAAAAATATAATGTAAGACACAATATAATATAATGTTGACATAAAATATATTTTCATCAATGAGATAGTTTATAATAGAGACATTAAGATATATTATTTTATTACTAATGAACAAATAGAAGATTTTATCTCCATGGATGTCCCTAGGTATTTATCTATCAACAAAAGGAAAATTAGGAATGATAATACCCTCCCATGCCCCCAAGAACCTTTGGGTGGTCACCCAAAAATGTTTATATTATGTTTTAAAAGGGGTAGATTTAAGTTCACAACTCATTATTGATGTTTTCTTTTTTCATGGGGAACTTTTTTATCCTTATTTTAGTTGATGTGATTGTTGTGAAAAGGGGGTGTTTTGTTTGAAAATAAAGCTATCCTAATTTATAGGGTAAATCATTTAAACGTGACAAAATAATTCTTATATATAAGAGATTAGGTTCTCTAAAAAAACTAATATAACTTTTATTGTGGTTTCATGATGTTTTTAATTAGGAAAATTCTATGATTCATTGACTCATGGTTCATAAGTTTATCATTTAAGGTGATTTTTAGAAAGTGTTTCATGGGTTGAAAAATAATCCACTGGTATAAATTATTGATCCCATATATATTGTGAAATGTTAATTTGTTTTAAATAACTATATGTTAAATTGTTTTGTTAAATGGTATGTTTTATTTGAGTTTGGTAATATATTGAAGTGTTTTTTGCATTATTTTTAGTCATTTTAAGAAGTTAATATTTTTAGGGTTTTCACAATTTGTATGACTTTTAAGGAAATTTTATGAATTTTTCTTATTAATTTAAGATAGTATTAACATATTTTCATAAACATATGAATATTAGAGACATTTAGAATGATTATATAGTATAACATTTGACTACATGTTCTAGTGTCTAGTTTCAGAAGGCATAGTATGGATTTGAATCATATAAATTAAGGTAATTTTATAAGACATACTCATATGAATTTCATTTAGGAATAAAAATGTTATAAATAATGAATCTCTGAGCATATCACTTCAACATTTTAATTTGATCTTAGATGTATGAATCGGAAAGAACTGTTAGACTTCAAAAGTGTTTTGAATGGTTATTTGTATGATTTTTACATAATAATTTAAAATTCAATATTATTTAAAAATTTTAATTATAAAAGTCACCCATTGGATAAGTGCAGGATTATAAAGATTATATGACCGTTAAAGACATATTATATACCAAAAAATTGATAACCATCAAGAATTTTATATTCTGAAGAAAATGGGGATTAATTCAAAGGTTGATTTATTCTACTTATGTTCATTATATCATTGGATATTAGTAAAATCAATGGTTTAAGAACTGATTCATGGGAGTTTGAATGGGATTAAATGAAAAGGACCATTAGTGATTACCATGTAATTTCAAATTAAATAGTTTAAATTATTTATCATAGTCTATTTTGTTATTATTAATGAAAATTCCATATAAATGATAATTTTAGGAGTTTCCATAAATAAATATTGAAATATTATGCCTGAATTATTTTCAATATAAAAATGTCATTCAGGGAATTAAAATATATTGAAGGATTTTGAGATAGTTCATTACATTATTATATCAGGGTTTTATAATTTAAGGAATATAGACATGAAATATATTTTTATTTCATAAGAGTTCTAGGGAAGATAATAATACTTCCACTTATCCAAACACTTATCACCAAGGAGGAGGAAGTCATGTTTTTACAAGCATGCTATAAAGCATGGTTTTTTCATTCTAATGTTGTGAGAGGAAGAATATAATGATGTTTCTTTACTCCATTTGTTCCAATAGTCAAAATAGTTCTACAATAAGATCCTTAACATGATGTAGAGGTATCCTTATACACATCTAAGATATGATTCATTCTATATTTAAGGAAGATTATTTGAATAATATATGATTCCATCCTTAAACAATTAATTCTTTCAAACAAAGGTAAGTGAATGGTACCTTCCCATAGAGGGAAATGGATGATGCCTACTCAAACCCTATGCTCAAATTTAGTGAAATTTGAATCACTGAAATTTTATACTGATATGAAAATATATGTACTCAAAAAATTTCAAACGCAACAAGGAGTAGGCTCTAAGATCATGGAAAAAGCTTGTAAAAACTTCCTATTTGTATTTATTCTTTATCATTCTATCATATATGTTAATATGACTATTTTTTGAGAAAAATGGGACTTTAACTGGTCATAGGGTTTAATATCAAAAATAAATTTTAAAAATAATTAGTACAATTTATTTAACCACCCCCACCCCCCCTTAGTGGTACCCAATAAAATAAATGCTCGATATTGTCATCATAATTATGAAATATTTCCTAAATTCCAACATTATCATCTATAAATAAGTCATCATTATAGAGACACGTGCCTTTTTCACATATTATTACAATATTTTTGTAATAAAAATACTTTAATTACATCCCAAATAGTGTGATCACTATTATCTTTTTAATACTAATATTCTAATACAACTAAAGGAAAAAAAAATTAATACCCTTATTTTATTCCTCATAATAATATCCTAAATGAATTTTAGCTCAAAAAACATCATTGTATAACCTAGGGAATACATAGGACGTGGATTACCTAAAAATTCCACTAAAGGAATATAAATGATAATTAATCACTACATTTGAGTCAATGGAATAAAAATATCTCATAAAACATAAGTCTCATGAGTATTTTCATAGAATAGTAACATAAATAAATGGTATCATATGATCATAATAACCAATTAAATATAGAACAAACACAAAAAAACCTGTCTCAATGATAACTGCCTAGAAAATATAACATGGTGGGAAGAGTCTCATAATGGATAAGGTTTACTCTCTAATCCCATATTTATTATTTCATGAGAATAAATCTTTCCCAATGAATTGGAGAATTATTTGGGCATTCCCATCATAAAATTTTCTTGGTTATATGTTAATAAAAATAAATATGTCATAAGGTATAAAAATAATAATTACCCATGTAAGGATAATGGGGTTCATAATTATTCCTCATATAATAATCAACAGAAATTTCATAATGAATGAATTTTATAAATGAACATAAGGAATGTATCACACCAATAAAAGGAAGGTTGAACAATCTATGTATATATGTCAGATACAAACCATAAAAATTTAGAATAATTCCACAACATTAAAGAACAATATTAATTTATTGTGAGAAATAATTTCCATAACCTAAAGAAAATTGATGTATAGAACGACCCATTACACCCATATGAAAAACATTTCAAGATATAATAATATCAATACCATTTAAACATTTTCTAGAAATATATAGATCAAAGAGAAAGAGGATTTCTCTTTGAAAAATATAAGTTATCATGTAGATAAATTAAGATATCCAATACTGTTCATAGTCCATGGAAATGTAGTTGTCCCAATATATATCAAAATATTACATTAATTTAGTCTTTTTAAAAGAAATAATTAATGTTCCATGTAATATATGTAAAAAGATTTGTTTTTTAAAACCTATAAATAAAGTAGAAAACTGGAATATAATTTCCTTTTTCATTCATTTATTTTCATATAAATATATCCATAAAGTCATTTTATAAAATAATAACATTGTGGAATAATTTTTATAAAATATAATCTTTAAAATATTTTCTATGAGATTTTAAATGTAAATTGTTCCTTACATTAAACCATTAATAAATTTCTTTTTTAAAATTGTAAAAAATGTAAAATATTGTAAAAAATGACCTCTAGGAACTATTGAAAATAATAATAATTTTCATAAAACATTTAGATGAACATAGACATGTAAAAATAGACTTTTAATGGGGTATTTAAATGAGTACATGTTTTTAAAAAAAATTAACTTACCACATTGGTAACATAGAATCATAATCTTAATAAAATATTTACTCGAAATGAAACCTTAAATATCACGAATCTATGGATTTTAGTGACATAACAAGTCACAGTTTTAGTATATTCACCACACAAAATAAAAACTCATCAATATGTTATAATTATCCTAGAAATAATGTCGAGACTAAAACCCATTACAGTATAGGAAATTTCATAATAAAACCATATTGAAAAAGAGATATCTTGAGTTAAGTTTCATATACACTATATTAAATACAACATTTTTAATATGTACAATTTTTTCATATAAATGTTACATATAAAACAACATGTGTGTAAAAGAATAATTTTTTGAGATAAAACCCCTTTCCTTGAGTCTATATTTGCCGTGTATGTCCTTTATCTCCTATATGGAGAAATTATATAAATTACTCGTTTTATTAATAAAAAAGTCCATGTTTAATACAATATACATTAAAATTTTAATTTATTAAATTTATTTACATATTTGATTATTTATTCAGTAATGTTTATGTCAAATTTATTTAAATATGCTCAATTACAAATTTGAAAATGACATTGATGTGTTGACCATTTTAAAGGGTTAATTGTTCCATCATTTATAGAATAGTAATAATTATAAATTAAATTTCATTAATTTATAATTTGTCATTAATTTGAAATATATATAAAATAAATACATCATGATGAATATCTATGAGTGGTTATGATGGAAAATAAATTACATCGGTCAATGAGGTGGTAGTTCGTCGCACACATGAACGATGGTTTAATTTACAATTTATTAGAAGAAGAGATAGTTGTGTCTTATGACATTAACATGTTATATAATCAGTATTTCAATGATTTTTATATTATTATAAAATAATAGTTTATTAATATTCTACAGAGGATAAAGAAAAAATAAAACAATGAAGCCCGATTAAGAACAGTTGCTCTTATAGAGACAACATCATTAATATTATTACAAAAGCCTCCTGAGATATTATTTTTTATGAAAAAATCCATCTATGACATGGGAATGGAACTAATAAATGTGTATGTGTAATTATTGGTATAAAAACAAGGATTTTCATTAGTGTAAAGGATAGGAAATGAGGTTCCCTTTTAAAAGTGAGATAGAGTGGGTTGTTTTCAAATACCTAAACTATTCAATAATAGGATTTCACTCTTAGTAAAAGTTCATATAATATTTATAAATAACATATTCGAGGGTTTATTGTTTTTAATTTCACCTCCACCATTCAGAAAGAAATATTTTTAATCATTTATTTCAATTTATATCTATGTTTACTCAATTTTTCAATTTTATTTTTTCATCTTAGAAACTAGTTTTTTTTTACATTTTTACTTTTCATAATGAAAAAAATAATTTAATCATAATTACTAGTATTAAATGTTATAATTCCATATATGGAATCGATTTTATCTAATTTAAATAATTTAATTTTTAGTTCTTAATTTTATATTAAACCTATAAAACAAGTCAAAAAAATGGTTTTCAATATGCACATTTTTCAAGATATAGGGGATCCAATTTTAAAAATATATGAAGTAATCATCATATTTTTAAATTTTAAATAACATAAAATGTTATTTAATATATCTATTTAATTTAAATATTTTTTATTAATGAATATTTTTATTTTTAATAAGGTTAAAATGTATGTACTTATAAACTATTTCAAAAGACCATGTTTTTAAGCATACAGATTATTTTCTACTAATGTCATGAAAATTATCGATATGAAAGAAAAAAAATTTATTATTATGCATAAAATTATTTATATGTAACATTAACACCAAATAAAAAAATATAGTGGTACTTTTAATTGATTTAATGAAAATTAATTATAGTATTTAACAAATACATAATTTTCACTATTCACTAGAAAGCCATTCATCTCATGAAAAAAATAATAATCCTATGAAAATTTTGATATACTGATTTAAAAAAAATCATTTTCATTAATAAATTACTAAAATTACTAAAAAATTTATAATATTTTCTCATCAAAGGTAGTAAAAATAATTTTTAAAGAACTACATTCTTTATAAATTCAATTGTCTTTATTAAAAATTGAGTTCTTATTTATTGAGAATTTATAAATAAATTTATATTTATTCATACCAAAATATAAATTTCATAATTTTTTTAATCCTGTTCATACCATCAAATTTAAAGGCTAGGTTATATCGGTCATGTTTAAATAATAACATTTTAATAGTATATCATAGTTTGTTTAAAATTAGTGATTTGTGTTATATGCGCTATCAAACATAGTATTCTACTAAAAAACAGAAGGTGTTATATTCTTCAACCTTGAAATAAACTTTATCCCCACAATTTGAACTAGGTCTCAGAAATTAAAGGTTCAGCATTTAAAAAAACATTTATTGAAACCCCACATCATAAAAATGGTTTATAAAACATCCTATTAAATAAATGGAAAAGGAAGTAAAATCATAATAAAAAAAATTATGAAACACATTTTCTACTTACAGAGAAAATTACAGTGAATTGATAAATGAATTTTTAATGTATATATATTTAAGAGATAATGATATAACTTTTTTAAGAAATTAGAGGCCATTAGTTTATCAAAAATGAATAAAAATTATATTTTAGGACACTTTTACAAAAGATGAAGGATCATTATACCATATATATTAATTATATAATTAAATACACATATATTAAATATATAATGTCATCGTTTAATCGTTTTTAACCCCAATATCAATTATTACTCTAAACGATGTGTATTCAAGTTAACTTTTTATGACTAAAATGCTAAAATTAACTTCTAACAGATCATTTAATTATCCAAAATGATATTATATTGTTAATCCCATTTTAATACATCAATAAAAACAAAAAAAAATATAATAAGGTATGATATTTCCCAAAATTAGTATACCTTCATATTAATCTACCAATCTAATATTCAACTTATATCATTCCATAACTAAACAAACCTATATCTCAAATAACCTCAACATTCAAGGAATTAATTCTAAACCTCCAAAATAAGATTTTATATAACATCTAATGTTATAATTATTTGTTTCATGTTCTGAAAAGTAATGAACCATTTACCAAAACACAACTGATCACATAAAATTCATAAAAAAAATAAAAATATATGATCCAAAAATATGTTTCCCAAAAAAAAATTTATTTTTTATTCAAAAAAATTTATATGAAAAAAAACATATCATTCTAACCATTTTATCATGTTTCATAGTGGTAGGTGTGGAATATTTATCACCATTCAATTCTGTGTTCATGTTCTATGGCCTTCCCAGATGATATGGTTTGTCTTTTGGCTTGTGGGTTGTCCTTTTTCCAAAACATAATTAAAAAAGATATAATCATATTCATAATTATCCATGAATATTTAAAGTTCAATGAAATATGATGAACATATTAAAAAATAACATTACTAATTTTATTAATCTATAAGTTTTTCTACCAAGCTCGTTCTTCTCCACAAAAACCAAATAATTTTAATTAAAAATAATTATCTCTAAATCAAGCACATATTAAAGATTAATGTTTCCTCAATCAGGTTGTTTTCAATAAAATATCCCCTTATCATTAAATAATTATTTTATTTCTTCTCTAGCATTTGATATATTCTAAAAATCATTAATGTATTACTACTATAGAACAATATTTTGACTATTCATGATTCTTATAACCAGAAATCCATTGATAAAAAAATTGAAAAACCTGATTCTCAAGTTCAAAAACATAACCACGTAAATCATTCTACTTAAATGATTCTCATAACATAGGGAATTAGGAATCAATCCTTGAATTTGGTCATTGACTTCAATAATATCCATTTCCCCATGAATAAGATAATGTTAGTGTTTCCTTAGGTTGAACATTATTTCCATGTGTATTGTAAACTGAACTCTTCATTTTTCATTAGAAATTACATGTTTTATTCCCTCCTTTTCCACAAACAAAGCATAGTTACATTAAGATATTTTCCATGGTTCCTCCTCACACTTTTTAATAATATATAAAATTTAATCTTTTTGTATCACCACTAACACTTTAACATCCATGATACACCATCCTAACCTTATTTGATGTGTTTGTAAATATAAATATGTTCCAATTCTTAATAGTAATTCAATATATATCCTTTGGAATTATTATATTATGTCTAAATTCCATTCCCATTAGGTTAGTAATATCATTTAGGAAATTATTACATATCCCATCATATTAGTTGTTGTAATTATTTCTAATATTTCCTCACATTAGCTAAAAATAATAAAATAAACAATATGATAATGTAATAATATAAAAAATGGGAAACTTGATAACCTTTAACGAATAGCATATAAATGATATGTATATCCTTACTTCTGACTCTCTATGATAAAATTTATATTATCCATGTTAATGTTCTCTTTTAGGTTTTCTATTCGAAATTTCTTTTCAAGTCCTTTATAATGGTTCATAAAAAGATTTTTGAGTTTCCAAAGCATATCCCCTATGAGTGTCAAAATATGTGAGTAGTAAGGCATATTGTCATGAAAATTATGATAATTGAGTCATCATCAATGAACACTCATCTTGGTAATTACCCCTAGGTATAACTATTCTATATTCATATCCACTCTTAGTATCTTGAATGGGATGTATTTTCTAGGAAACCACATACACTATAATTTAAAAAATGGGATGTTTCTCAATATTTATTCTTATCCTAAATTCATTCACTATATTTTTCTAATCCTAAAGCAAAAAAATAACTATAACTTGATAGATACTAACTCTAGTGATCCAATCGTTTTACATGTTTTATTAAATGATTTAAAAAAAACATCCATTAATTATAACATGAATATTATAATCCTAGTGTATTTTCAAGAGTAGGTTTATAATATATTTTAAGGAAAATGAGAAATGACATCATTATTTTACTCTATATAATGATATACTAAACTAATTTGAGATCATAAAACTGAATAGGAAAATAAAATTATTAAATAAAATAAATGGGTGAGATAAAAACCCTTACACATGACTTAACATGATAAGGAAGCCTGACATGTGAGTAAAAGTTATAACATGATATCATGAAATAGAATGCTCATGAGAATCCACATGGAATAAAAACATAAAGAACATGGAATCATATGATCATAGGAACATATGAATTGTGGAAGAAATATAAAACATGAAATTAACAAGATTTAATTCTAATTATATAGTCACTATCACATAGTTAAAAATGTTCCACAATAATATAGGTTACTCCCTAATCCATTATATAATGTGTCATAAGACTAAATCTTTACCCAATGCATTAATGTGCTATATAAGATCACCCATCATAACATGTTCATGATTTAGTGGGACAAAGGAAGTAAACCAATGATAATTGAAAAATATAACAATCACCCATGGAATGAAAATGGTTTTTCTAATCTTACCTAATTTCCTAATAAAAAGAAATTTCATAATGAAGTAATTTGACAGATAAACATAATCCAAATATTACCCCATAAAATAAAGTGATAAAAAGTTATGTATATTTGTGAGAGACTCATTTACATAATTCAAAATCATTATCTTAAAATAGTGATATATAAAGTTATCTATTGAGATAATAGTCATAAACCAATGAAAATAGTTGTTTTTAGATATCCCTTACACCCATAAGAAAAACATTTCTAGATATCATAATATCAATCCAATTTAAAAACATTTTTTAAAATTCATATACCAAAGGAATATAGTATTTTTCATTGAATAAATAATGGATGATTATAATGAAATTAAAATATCCAATAATGGTTAGGGTGTTTAGAATATTCATTGTTATTGTGTATGTTAAAATGGAATATTGCTTTTTTCTTTTTTAAATAACGTCAAAACATTCCATATAAATTTTTTAAAAATTATTCCTTATAAAATGCTTCATAAAAAGTAAAAATAGTCATAAAATATTCTTTATAATTCACTTATATCCATATAAATACATCTTTTAAACAATCTTAAAACATATGAATGTGGAATAAAAATATCTTGGATATAAATCATTAAAATATTTTAAATTAGGTTTTTGATGAAAAGTATACCACATGTAAAAACATAATAAAATTACTTTTATGAGAACTATAATTAATGTAAAATACGTTTAAAAATTTATTTTTTAACCATTTGTGCATAAATAATTATATTCATGAAAAATATATAAGAACACTTAAGTGTAAAAATAGATATTTAAGGTAATAATTAAAAGTTTTAAAAAAAACTCTATGAACATTCACAAAATTTAAATAATAAGATAACTGAAAGATTTAAATAAAATTAAAATTTTAATATTATGAATATAATGAGGTTAATAATATAACATTTCAAAGGGGAGTTACATGCACCACCCAAAAAAACAAGTGGTGAATATGGTATAAGTCTATTCGAATTATGAGTGAGATTAGAAATCCATTACAGTTTAAGAAACAACATAATAGAAACTACCATAATGAGATAGATATTGAATTTATAGTTCATATAAAAGATTTCAAATATTCAATATTTAGTATACCTAAAATTTAAAATATATTAGGTTCATAAAAAACAATATCTCTCAATGATAGATGTTTTGATATGAAAACTCTTACCTCTAGTCCAGCCATGTCATGAATGTCCTTTATCACTTATGTGATCAATATATATAAAATATTAATTTCCTTAATTACCTTTTAATTTTTAATAACATGTAAATAAAAAATTTATTCAATTTATGGTAATGACATAATTAGTCACTTATTCTTTTTTGACCACATCAGATGTTTTTAGGAGGCATAGTTCATAATTTCAAAATGGAATTACTGTGTTGACTATAGATAAAGGAGAAAATGATCCATCATATCAAAATAAATTCCAATATATTTAAAAATTTTATACATAATTTATAATTTTAAAAATAACCACAAATTATGGTTATAAAAAATTAACTATGTTACAGTCATGGGGACTATAGGCTGTATGCAGGCATTTGTAACATTGGCAATATTCAATGATCATTGTTGAAATAAGTTAAGTGATATTTTATATTTACGTAATTATAATTACATCATAAATATAATATTACATCTTAACATATATTTACATAATCCATACCTTTTATTCATTAATAAATAAACGAATCACATCACTTCGTGAGGTGGAAGTCCACCAGATACTTGAACAACGTTATCATTTCTCTATGGATGGTAAGGTAAGAAAGAATATGATATGTTAATTTTACATAATTATTAATAATAAATTACTATAATATATAAAAATTAAATTCATCATCATGAATATCCTTGAAAAGTGATGTTGGAATTCTAAATACATCAGTTCATGAGGCAGCATCCTATTGTCCTCATGAACAATGGTTTAGTTTTCCTTTTGATGGAAGAGGGGTTGGATGTAGATTATTACATTAACATGAAAAAATTCACTATATTATAGATAATTATTCTATTTTATCATAATTATTGTGTAATATTTTATGTATTTGGAAGTAGAAATAAAACAATGATGCTTGGTTAAGAATGGAACCTCTTCTTCAGACCACTACATTAGGATTATACCTTAATCCTCTATAGATTGGGTTTTTAATCAAACAAAGAAAAATAATAAATATAGGAGGGGATTAGGGAAGTTATTTTATCAGGTTATTTCTGATACAAAATTATTTTTAAGTAATTAAATTATATCATTAGAGTTTCCCTTTTATAAGTGATATGGAGTGGAATTTTTTGTAAATACCCAAAATTAATCAATACTGGAAAGCCACTCTCAATAAAAGTGCATCCAAAATTTATGAATAATGTCTTAAAAGGGATATATGTTTGAAACAAACATAAAAAATTCAAAAATAAATAGTATTTAAACATTTTACTCCATTTACCTCAAGGGTTATTCAATTTTAACATTTTAGTATTTCACCCCGGTAACCTGTTTGTTTAATGTTTTTAATATTAATTATGACTAAAAATTAAGTTATACTTACCACCTAATTGTAATTATTATCATTCAATATATGGAATCCATTTTATCAAATTTAAATCACATATTTCATATAATTGAATTTCAAATTGAACTTGAAAAACTGGTTGAATAATGGTATTTCATGAAATTCATTTTTCATGAATTAGATGATCTTATATTAAAAATATGACTAGTATTCATCATTATATAAATTTAAATTTATATAAATTTGTTTAAAATATATATATTTAAATTAAAAGGATCTCTATTAATAGTTATTTTAAATTTTTTTAAGGATATACTTTATGAAATTACAAACAGTTTCTAGAAACCCATGATTTAAAGTAGAAAAATAATTTATACCAAAATCATGAAAATTGATGAATAAAAAGAAATTATTATTATTATTCGAAATAAATTTTTTCATATTTAACTTTAATAACAAATCCAAAATATAATGGGTCATTAAAAATAATTTATATAATTAAATGAAAAGAGAGATTTTGAAAAATCTATACTTTTCACTATTCATTAAAAAATAATCATTTCGGAAAAATGCACAAACTCCTCCAAAATTTAATTATGATATTTTGATTTAATTTGTTTTTCAATTTTTAAATTAAAATATCAAAAAAAAAATAACTACATAAATTTTAACATTTTCTCAGTAAAATTACTAAAAAATATTTTTTAATGTATTTTTTAAAGAATAAAATGATTTTATAACAAATTGAGTGATTGTATTTTAAGAATTTATCATTATATTTATATTTTTTATGATATCCCAAAAAATTATATAATATTTATATTGGTCACATTTAAATACTAATATTTTAATATTATATCATGGTTTGTTTAGACTTTATGTATCCAGTTGTTTATATTATCGAATATAGTTTCATTTTTAAAGACCTCTATGTGTTATAAAGAAACCTAAAAGAGATAATTTAATGTCATAATGAACAAGAATTATAAATAATAACTAAATTGTAACATAAACCCCTAGTGTCAATATCTCATGATGAAGGTTTCGTAATTTTAGTCATTTTCATCTATACTTCATTTATATTTCATTGACTCATTGAAACGAACTCATTAAGTAACTATTATAGAAATGGTTTAATTTGGATAATCAATTTACATCAAAGGGCATGAGATATTATATTAAAAATAAAATAAAGGAAAATTCCTCTCTTAACTTATTCAATTAATGACATCTAACTAATTATGCACAAAATAGATATACCTCACCATGAGAATATATAATCATGGTTTTTATCAACACATCAAAGTGAAAAATTAATGATATAAATAAATGAAAATATAAAGTATATGAACCAATAAAACATCCACATATTGAAATTTCCAATGACACATATGATATATTTAATTATGTTTTGTGGTTTTATCCTCATAACTTCTCTTATTGGATAATACAAAGTGATAATGCCAAGAGAGGAATCCTTATACACAAATGAACGTTAAGCATCTAATAGGCATACGACATTTATGTCCCATTAAGTAAATCTCATCCAGATCATAGAACATATGTCTACGAATATTTTCTTGTAATTTCCATGTTCGCATTATAGAATAGAGGTCGGGTAACCTTTTTTAATGATATATAATCTTGGTATATGATAACATTAATGTTTTGTAGAAGAAATCCCAACATTTTATAATATATTTATTAATATTTTGTTAAAGAGTGTGAAATATTAGTTAGTTCTTGGATACAAACTCCAAAAAAACTCCCACATTCAATTGATACAACTTATAACATCATTATTTCTGGAATATATCAAATGATATTCATACTTATTCTGAGATAAAACATTATTTTATAAATCCACTTCATTTTATTTTGTTGAATTTATAATTATTGTGACCTAAACGCTATAATAAGAATCCCTCACAAGGTGAAACTTATAATATATATGCTTCGCTTGATCATGTGACCTTGGATCCTCACCTTGGAACAAAACTAGTATATAATAACAATATAGTTTGATAGAATATTTACTACTAAAAACCAAATTATGATCGTAAATGATGTTTCCTATACAAACTAATAATTTAGTTTCTTCAGAATACGTTATATATATGGAGTCTTCTATATAATTGATTACCGTGGTATTTTTTTAAATAATCTATCTCAAAATTACTCCATTAAGGAAGAATACATATACAAATAATTATTTTATATAATTATATTTTTTCTATAATCTAGCATTAGAGTATCCCATGATACCTAGTTTCAAATTTCCCATTAAACTAGTAATATATAACATATATCCAATGCATACATTATTGTAGACTTAAAATAAACCAAATAAGTTTCTCTTAAGACTTATCCACATCTTCTTACCATTTTATGGATGTAGGTATCATCCATTTTGGTAAATAGAATAGAATAAACGACGAATCGTAACGCAGATGTGTAAGTTACTCTTCTCATTTTGTCTTTATCCTCATATGTTTGACAATAGATTTTCTTATATAGTTTTATACTATGTGACATTTTCCACAATCTACACATATATTTTTTGATCTAAATATATTAAATTATTTCAAAATGTATATAACTTTAGATCTTTGAATAATATTCTTTGATCTATCACATTGGATCATTATCCCAAGAATATATTGTATAAACATAAGTGTTTCCTTGGGTGTCATTTATTTAACAATATCTTAAAAGACTATAAGAATGGTATCTTGTTTCCCATAAATAATACATCACATAAATATACTAATAGATATTCAAAAACACTCCCACAAAACCTTTTTTAGATACATTACTCAAATTCATTATTTTTGAAGCCAAATTATCTTCAGTATAGATTAAAATGAATGATGTATGATCATGATGATTTCTTCAAGCATAAATAGATATTAATAAATTACATACCATATCATAATATTATGGAGCTAGAAACCCTTATAATTATATCATTTATAAATCATTCATAAGGCTCCCATTAAACAAGGTTATCTTCACATACATTCCCCAAATATTATAATCATAGTAAGATTAAATGGAATGAAGAATTGGAATAGATTGTATCATAGTAACTCGTGAAAATTATTCCCCATTGTATATTCCTTAATGTTTACTAAATACATTATTGTCTAGTAATTCAATATAAGTATTAAATTTTACATTAATTTATGGATTCATCATGAATAATAATTTTTAACTAACAAGATTTACATTTACTAGAGGACATAAAAACCCAAAACATGGTTTTATTACATGTAATTTATTTCCAAATTCTAGTCTTATTTACACTTAATAATTTTTATTTTGGTTTTTTCTTGCAGGATATGGGTTCATTATCATTAACTAATACTCATCTAGCTTCCTCTATTACTAAAAATATATATCTCTAGTCATGATTATATGTTGTACTTTTATGACTATAATAACTTCTCCATTAAGGATTTTTAAAACATTTCCATGTTCCAACGCTTATGAATCATAAGGGTCAAATTCATAGAATCCCAAATTGATCATACAATATCATTTATATATGAATTCTTTTTTCATAATTGAGGGATGTCTTTTGACCATAATATTTTTATCTTTGCGATAGTATAGATAATATCATTTATATTTTATAAGACCTCCTGTTAATATGAACTTAAAGCCTCATGATACTAGTTTTTATCTAGGGATATCCTTAATAAACACCTCGCATCCTTAGGAATGAATATGTGACACCGCTGATTTCATCACTTCCCATATCTCATATAGAATATAATTTTTCTATTTAGTTGGAACTCAGTTTAGTTTGTATGATCATGTATTTATTGTGTGTCCCCAAAATTAAATTATAATTCATTTATTAATCATCATTTATATAAGAAATTACAAGAATCTATGTATCAGCATTTCACTAGTACTGTAATGGCCCAAATCTCTCTATTCCATTACTTTGTTGAATTATGGTTTTTGAGGTGTTCTGAGTGGTCAAGGTGACTTATCCCCAACACTTTTCCCAATTTCAATTTCAGTGAACAGTTCCAACGGTAGAAATTTGTGAACAATGAAATGGTACCCTCTATTTGTAACCTATATCGGTAACCTCTAATGGTGACCTTTTCTTTTCTTTTCCAAATTTTGAGTTCTTTGAATAGTGTTTCCAGAACGATGAGCTCTAAGTGTCACCTTTTCTTTCCATTCCCTAATTTTTTGAGTTATGTGAACAGTATTTCCATAATGGTGACCTTCTAAGGGTCACCTTTTCTTTAATTTTCCAAATTTTTAGTTGTGAATAGTGTTTCAAGAATGGTGACCTTTTAACTGTCACCTCTTCATTCCTTTGCCATATTTTCGGTTCGTGAATAGTGTTTCCAGCTTCCCACATGTTTCGCCGCTATAGCATTTTACTTTGATGTGAAACAAATTTAAAGCCTTATTTAAAGGACTCTAAGACCCATTCAAAGGCCATAACTTCTAAATTAATTATTCCTATGGCTCTGGATGTTTTTACATGGTCGAACTGTGTGGGTTAATGTGATCCTCTTTAAATAGGGAATTTAGCGTATCATAAATTGTCGCCCCATTAAATCATCAAAAAGGGACGAGATATCATCCTACCATGTTCTTCCTCTTTGTTCTTGTCTATGAGACACTACAACCTTTCAATCCTTCCCATAGGTTTTGTACAATCAATCTTTACTCCTCAGATCGGTTTCATTCTATTTTGATGCAACCAAGCTGTATCGATCAATCTTCATTATAAGGTATGTTTTATCTTCGTTCCTTTGGGGATCATCTTCTCTTGTTTCTACTTTTCAGCTTATAGAATGTAATATCCAAGATTCTAATAGATTTTTTCTTTGGGTTTGGTTGGTACGGTCATACAGTGGAATCCTCTAGTAGATGTTGTTGTCGCAAGAGGAGGATCGTGACCCATTGTGTGGATAAAGAACGTCAAGAACTCTTCGAGGCAGGGGATTCGTTGCATCTATTTATTTAATGGGCAATTGTATTGTTATCATGTTTAATCCCACCGAATGACAATGTAATTTACATTATAAATATTTTAACCAGATAAATAAATTGATATTGATCATATGTTATTGCCACTTGTTTTTCTAGATAGTGGGATATCTAGGATTGCATTGCTTAGCTGTTTTTTCTTGATGGAAATCAGTAAAGAATATAAATTGGGTTTAATTAATAATTTTTTGGTTAATGATAAAGAGGTATGAAAATGAATCTGGTTCATGTTGTAATTTGATGATAACAAAATCTGCGTAGTAAGCATGTTTAATTAATTTTGATAGCTTGCTGATTAGGTTTCAAAAATTTGGAACCTACAAATAATAAACATGTTAATTCGGGATGGATTAATGAACTTATTGATTGATAATTTCTTAATGGGTTTTGAGTTACCATCTTGATTGTTAGAGGGCCATGAGCCCATTGATGTGATGTTTTTTTCCCGCTTCTTATGTTGTGATGTGAGCCTGGATGGCTGTTGTGATATGTGGAGGCATGGAGTCTTTTTGTTGTGGTAGTAGATGATTCCTAGAGTGGCGAGGTGCATTGATTTATGTATGTGGGTGTCGGGGAGGACACTTGGGATGATGGAGTGGGATGAATGTTATTCTTTGATGCTTGCTGGTTCTTTGGTTGTTTATCTTCATTACTTTTCCCCACTACTCAAGGCAGCAGGTCTTTGTTACCCTTCCTCCGAATGAGGCAAAGGCGCGCGGGGTATGCCACATGATTTCCATGTTTAGCTTCTCCAGGTAGGATGGTTCTACGCTCTTATTATAGGTGGAAAAGACTCGATGGGTAGTACATCTACTCACCATGTTGCGCTCATTGTGTTAGTAGAATATGAGGATTTTCTAGAATGCCTGGGAATATCGGAAAGTAATTCTATAATGAATATTTGAATAAATGGTGTTAACTCATAGTGTTGGAGTTCACTAGAACATAATTATGAGGTCATAATTTTTGAAGGGGCAGTTGTCTTTGGGTGTGATGCTAATGGAACATAATGTGGAACTGTTCATGGTTAATGTTTAGTGAATTAATTAACATACAGTGGAACTGATAAAAAGGGAATGATGTAATCTAATTAAGCTCATTAAATGGTTGTGTGATTATATGATACCTAATCTTAGAAGTAGTATCCTAGAGTCTTAGAGATGTTATATGAAGTTGTGTCTAAGACATGGAAATTACCATAGTGTGGTTGTGAGATATAATATATTTTCTACTTTTTATGTTTCTATATTCTACTCTACCATGTCAGTAAGGGAAACTGAAACCCCAGGGATTCTGAGCCCGGGAGGGGTGTTTTTTCCAAAATTTTGGTGGTAGAAACAATGGTTGACTACACCCTTTGACACTGCTCTCTTCTCTTGGTTGATACTTGTGTTATTTGGAACATCAGTTAGTTTTTCCCATATAAGTTTGTTGAGGGCTGTAATGGCATGTGGTTATTCACACACAAATATTCTGGATATAGTATCCTCTGGACTACTATAGGTGTAACTTGTATAGGATGTGATGGCTTGAGGATCCTCACTCGGTGTATGGGATGTAATGGCTTGAGCTATAATACCTGACGTATGATACACATTATGCGAGATGTGGTGGCTCCTGGAATCTACCTGGTTAATTTTCATTGTGAGGATGATGTGGTGCTTCGCCCAGGTGTCTGTGGGCAAGCCTTTTTGGAGAGAGATGCTCAAGACGGGCGACGTTGGGGCAAAGCGGAAAACCAGTGGGGTAGTAGTAGCAGGGTACCAATGTTATTATTTACTCTATACTATATTCTTATATGTGTTACTTGGTGAGAGTATCAAAGGTGAGGTTGGGAACTTAGTATACCTATTATGGTGATGAGTTAGTTTCACTTGCTGTTCACTATGCATTAGCATGCTTTCTTTACTTTTTCATGAGAGGCTTCAGGGAGGATCCTACTGAGTATAATTTTTTACTCACCCTATGTATATAACTGTATGTCAGGTCACATAGAGTAGGTTTGAGATCAATCTAGTTTCTACTAGCTTGGGGTTGCAGGAGCTGTTTGGGCTTGTTGTTGCTGCTGTTTTTTACTTTCTTTTGGGAACTTGCAGTTTTTTCCTTCTAGTTGTAGTACTTCTTCATGAAATTTCATAAGTGTGCTTCGGTTTTCATTTATATTTTAATCTGAGTCAGAGTTGATCAGTTTCTATCTTACCTCTCTCTTCTGCATGTGTTCTCTTAGAGGTAATGCCTCCCATTTTTGTGTTTTACTATACCCGTGGTGCTAGTCTCTAACCTGGGGACTACTAGAGGCCGGACTCAGGGGTCATTATATCCCTTCTCACATTGTCGGCCCAAGAGGGGTACACTTTGTGGAAAGGGGCTCATAACAGAGTGGTATCGGAGGTCTGGTTGAGGGATAGGATTGAGTATGGAGTTAGGCACAAGTGAGGCTACATGGGTTGGTAGGGCAACAATGTCATTCATGTTTAGCAAGTGAGGTAAACACTGGAGATCAGATGAGACATAGGCGTTCAGGGCCCCCTATGATCTTATGTATGGTCCTTTAGGTTTACAATGTCTTCTAAACAAGGTGATACTAGTTGCAGGGTAGAGACCAAGGAAAGAATCATGCATCATTCTTCATTGTGCCTATTCTTGAATTGGTAGACCTTAGGATAGGTTAACCAAAAATAAATAAAATAATAATAAAATTAATTAATTAATTAATGTTGAGTCTTCCATATTTCTGGTTTATGAGCTCTAAGTGTTTTTTATTTTGTAGGTATGGATCCTGATCGACATCCTTGTAAGGCTCGCATAGAAGATGTCCAGCAGGTTGTGCCAGCAGATCGTCGCCGAGTAGAGGTTAACGATGAAGAGAAATGGAAGAAGACACTCTGAGAGTTACCACGCCAGAGTATGCAGAATTATGAGGGCTCCATTTCAGATGCAGTCACAGAAGACTAATAGAGGAGTTCGAGATTGGGTTCAGTTCGATTCATGCTCAGAAGGAGCACTGTGTGTCCTTCGTTGTGACAATCCAACATAGAGTTGTGAGGCAGTTGTGGTTCTTATTCCTCAGGGATCGTGAGGAGTCATCGATCTCATGTGAGGAGTTATGAGACAGGTTTAGAGTCAAGTTTCTTTCTTCTACTATGAAGGCGTCCAGCCATCTGAAGCTTCTTACCATTCGACAGGGGAGCTCCAGTGTTCGAGAGTTTGGAATCCATTTTAGGAACCTTTTACGATATGCATCGGACTTGTTACCAGATGAGGAGGCCAGGGCGAGGCATTTTGAGGATGCTTTGCATCCAGAGATCCAGCGCCACGTTACCCCATTTATGCTAAAAACATATCTTGAGGTGCGGGAAAGGGCTGAGGTTATCGAGAGGAATTTGGGCAGGATCGGATCATCACAAGATGGGAATCTTCATTATTCCACACGATGTAGATCTGTTGTCTTGGGTTCCCGGCTTTCAGGGTAGAAGAGTTTCCCTTCAGCCGAGGGTAGGTCACAACCCTTCACATCTCGTTTCTCTAGAGGCAGAAACTTTCAGGATTGTTCCAAGGGAGTAGGTGTTTGTTTTTTGTGGTGGTCGTGGATATCAATTGAGGGAGTGCCCGTCCTTTTAGAGCGGTCATCGTGCACCAGGCTCTATGCTCCAGGTTCCTCCATTGAGGCAGTTCCGGCTGAGGCAGCAGCATCCAGTTGCACTAGCATTAGATCTGCAGAGGGTAGATGGGTCAGGCAGAAAACAACCCCAAGACACTCCACATCCATATATAGAAGAGAATGTCCGTGGTGGTGGTCATCATCAGGTCCAGAGAGGTCGTGGATGATGTCGTGGTCAGCTTCCTTCTCTAACGTTGCTAGCTCTACGCGATCCAGACATCGTTCAAGGTACACTTTCCTTGTTTTCTTCCTTTTTTATGCCTTGTTTGATTTTGGAGCAATATAATCCTTCATATCACCTACCATTTCCCATGCATTGGGACTTGAGGTAGAGAGGCTTCCAGGGACCTTGGCGTTGACTACGCCAGTTGGAGGTCAAGATGACTCGATTGAAGTGTGTAAATAATGTTAGCTAGTGTTGGGGAAACATCTCTCTTGTGTAGATTTCCTATGTTTACGAACACAACCATATAATGTCATCCTTATCTTGGATTGGTTGTATTCGCTGCCTAATATCATGGATTGATTCAGGAATAAGGTCATCTACCTTGGCACAGATGGAGATCCAGTGGGGTTTGTTGGAGAGAGAGATCCTCAGATGGGTCACAGGCACGTTCAATCCTTATCATCCATGATGGATGAGATGCTGGTGAGTTCTTCAAGGGTTCAGTATTTTGTGTTTCATAGGGTCATAAAGGTGTACCCTGATGTATTTCCAGAAGAGTTTGTAACATTAGCCCCTCCATGACAGATCAATTTTGGGATCGATCTATAGCTACGATCATCTCCTATCTTTATGTATCCAAATAGGATGGCCCCTTATGAGTTACAAGAGATATGTATACAGTTTGTTGGTCTGTTGCAGTGCGGTTTTGTTCGGCCATGTGTGTCACCATGGGGTAGACCAGTCTTGATTATGAAGATGGCCAACGACAGTTTGCGGTTGTGTGTCGATTATCATCGCTTAAACAAACTGATAATAAAGAATCCTTATCCTATTCCACGAATTGATGATTTATTCTCCCAACTAAAGGGTTCAAGTTATTTCTCAAATATTGATTTGTGGTTAGGATATCATCAGATGCGTGTGATGGATGAGGATATCCCAAAGACTGCTTTCTGTTGTCGTCGTGTGCATTATGAGTTCGTTGTAATTCCATTTGGCCTGACGAATTCTCCAGTTATATTCATGGGATTGATGATTGATGTTTTTCTTGAGTTCCAAGACAAGTTTGTGGTATTTTTCTTCAATGACATCCTTGTGTACTCCACATCTGAAGAAGAGCATGCAGAGAATCTACAAGCCGTCTTGGGAGTTCTTCGTCGACATAAGCTATTTTGGAAGTTGTCTAAGTGTGAATTTTGTTCATGAGAAGTGTGTTTCTTGGGGCTTGTTGTGTCCCAATAGGGAGTAGATGTGGATCCATCGATGGAAGAAGTAGTTGTATCTTAGGCATCCTCCAAGACAGTGTCAGAGTTGTGAAGTTTCCTTTGTCTCGTAGGCTACTACAGGAGGTTCATAGAAAATTTCTCCCAAGTTTCAACTCCTATAAAAGCTTTGACATGGAAGGATCTGGAATTTATATGGACTGATTAGTGTTAGGTAGCATTCAAGTATATAATGGATAAGTTAGTAAGTTGTACAGTCCTTTTTCTTCCAACTGAGGGAGTTCAGTTTGATGTTTTCTGCGATGCATTACATCTGGGGTTAGGTTGTGTTCTCATGTTGGAGAGTTCATTTGTTTCTTATGGGGTCTCAGCAGTTGAGTCCCCATGAACGCAACTATGACACCCATGATCCTGAGTGGGAATCCATGGTGGTTGATATAAATTTGGGGAGACATTACCTCATTGGTGAGCTCATTTTGGTTTTCACTGATCATAAGATTTTGAGCTATGTTTTCTACCAGCGTGACTTGAACTTATGACAACATTTGTGGATGGAGTTCATTTAGGAATATGACTTCGAAATATCATATACACATGCAAAAGGGAATGTTGTAGCTGATTCACTTTTCTGAAAGTCACATAGTGATTCTTTGTGTGAACACAGTGATTTTTGGGGAGCAATGAAAGAACTGTTAGCATTGCATCATGATGTGCAAGAAGTTGGGTGTAGAGGTTGTCTTTTTAAGATGATGGAAAATTCATCCCTAGTGGATAAGGTGGAGGATTCCCAGTTGTGGGTTCTTGAGGTGGAAGTCTTGAGAGACCGAGACTATGTGGTGAGTCCCCTGATGGTTGGACTGAAGATGAACAACACCGAGTGTTGTATCATGGAAGGATTTTTGTTCCCTTGACTATGTGTGAGATGGTTCTACAAGAGTTCCATAGTTTTCCATTAGCAGTACATCCATGCATGACTAAGTTGTACCGAGCCTTATGGAGTTAGGTTTGGTGGTCTGGGCTGAAGCATGCGGTTGCGGAGTTTGTGTCTCGATGTTTAGTCTACCAGAAGGTAAAGGCAGAACACCGTGATCCTGTTTGTCTTCTCCAGCCATTAGAGATTCCTCGGTGGAAGTGGGAGGACATCTCAACGGACTTTGTTACTAGTTTACCATGAGCTCCGGGGGGACATGGCGATATTTGGGTTTTAGTGTATTTTTTAACAAAACCAGACCACTTCATAGTGATCAAGGAGTGAAGATCAGTGGAAGTTTTGGCGAGACAGTATCTAGAGGAAGTGGATAGACTCCATGGAGTCCCAAGGATGATCATTTCTGATCGAGATCCACTTTTTACCTATAGGGTGTGGAGAGGTCTCCAATATGCTTTCGGTTCTCAACTATGCCTTAGCACTGCTTTTCATCCACAAACAAATGGTCAGATGGAGAAAACTATCCAGAATCTTGAAGACATGTCAAGATCTTGTGTTCTTCATTTTGTAGTTTCATGGATGAGGCACTTACCCTTGGTGGATTTCTCTTACAATAATAGTTTTCACTCCACCATCATTATGGCGTCGTTTAAAGCCTCGTATGGCTGGCCTTTCCATTCTCCGTTGTGCTAGACTGGGGTTAGAGAGTCAGGAATTCTCGGACCAGATCTAGTGCAGAAGAAAACAGAGATGGTTCCAGTGATTCGTGAGAGGATGAATACAGTGTAAGATCATTAGAAATCATATGTTTATCAAAGTAGGAGTCCCTTAGAGTTTAATTATGGGGATCATGTGTATCTAAAGGTGACTCTCTGTCGTGGCCAGAAATGGTTTGGTCATGGATGTAAGCATTCTCCCCAGTTTGTTGGGCCTTTATAGGTGTTAGCTCATGTTGGAGCCATGGCGTATTACGTAGCACTTCACCGACAGATGAGTCAGATACATGATGTTTTCTATGCATCACAAATCCATTGTTATATTCATGATGACTCTCACATCATCAGTTGGGGATATATCGATGTTGATGATGATGAAACCTTCGAGGAGAAACCTGTGGAGTTCCAAGACTGCAAGGAGAAGGTGTTTCGTGGGCATTATATAACCTTATTTCTTGTCTTGTGGAGACACGGTGGCATGGAAGAGAGTACCTAGGAACGTCAGTCATAGATACGTGCTTAGTACCTATAGTTTTTTGGTGTTTAACTCTTTTCATTTAATTACGTTCCCTTTATGGTTAAACCCTTCATGTCTAATTTATGAATTTCTTTTGTTGAATTTTTGGCTTGCTCTCTTTTGAGAGGTATCTCAATGGGTGGTTGTTCAGACACCATGTTTTTTCTCTTTAGAAGGGTTTTGAATTTTCGAGGATGAGAATGTTTTGATAGGTATCTAATGTAACTTCTCGGAACTCTCTGGTCCATTCCTTTGATGAATTGTGGGTTTTGAGGTGTTCTAGGAGGTCATGGTGACTTATCCCCAACACTTTTCCCAATTTACAGTTTACTGAACAGTTCAAATGGTAGACAGTTGTGATTAGTGAAATGGTAACCTCTAATGGTAACCTCTATCGGTAACCTCTAATGGTGACCTCTATCGATAACCTCTAATGGTGGCCTTTTCTTTCCTTTTCCAAATTTTGAGTTCTGTGAATAGTGTTTCCAGAATGGTGAGCTCTATGTGTCACATTTTCTCTCCTTTGCCAAATTTTTTGTGTTCTATGCACAGTATTTCCAGAACGGTGACCATCTAAGTGTCACCTTTTATTTCCTTTGCCAAATTTTGAGTTGTGAATAATGTTTCCAGAATAGTTACCTTCTAACTATCACCTCTTCTTTCGTTTTCCATATTTAGGGTTCGTGAATAGTGTTTCCTACTTCCCACATGTTTCTCCCCTTTAGCATTTTCCTTTGAGGTAAAATAAATTTAAAGCCTTGTTTGAAGGACTCTAAGGCCAATTCAAAGGTCATAACTCCTAAATTAATTATTCATATGGCTCAAGATGTTTTTACATGGTCAAACTATGTGGGTTAAGGCGATCCATTTTTAATGGGGAATTTAGCATTTCTTAAACAGTTTCCCCATTAAATCATCAAAATGGGATGATATATCATCCTCCCTTGATCTTAGTCTTTTTTTCATAGCTATGAGACGCTAGAACCTTTCAATCCATCCTGTAGGAGTTTCACAATCAAACTTTACTCCTCGGATCGGTTCCACACTATTTTGATTAAACTAAGCTATATTAATCAATCTTTGTATAAGGTATATTGTATCATCATTCATTCGGGGATCATCTTCTCATGTTTCTCCTTTTTATCTTATAGCATGTAATATCCATGCTTCTAATGGGTTTTTTCATGGGGTTTGGTTGGTATGGTCGTACCGTGGCATCCTTGGGTGGATGCAGTTGTCGCAAGAGGAGGATCGTGGCCCGTTTCGTGGATAAAGAACGTCAAAAACAATTCGAGGTAGGGGATTTGTTGGTTCTCTTTTTATATGTGAAACTGTATTGTTAGCATGTTTAATCCCACTGGATGGCATTGGAATTGACATAATAAATATTTTATCCAGATAAATAAATTGATATCGATCATATGTTATAGCCTCTTGTTTGGCAAGATAGTGTCACTTCAATGCTTGCGTTTCTTAGCTATTTGTTCTTGATGGAAATTGATAAAGAACAAAAATTGTGTTTAATTAATAATTGTTTGGCTAAAGATAAAGAGGCATGAAAACGAATCTGGTTCTTGTTGTAATTTGATGTTAATAAAATTTTTGTAGTAATCATGTTTAATTAATTTTGATAGCTTACTGATTAGTTTTCCCAAATTTGGAACCTTTGAATAATAAAACTGTTAATTTGAGATGGATTAAACAACTGATTATTTGATAATTTCTTATAGGGTTCTGAGTTACCCTCTTAATTATTAATGTTCCAAGAGACGATTGAGGTGATGTTTTGTTTTCCTGGTGCTTGTGTATGTGATGTGAGCCTATAAGGCTGTTGTGATATGTGGATTCATGGAGACTTTGGGTTGTGGCAGTATATGACGCCTAGAGTGGTGAGATGCATCGATTTATGTATGTGGGTGTTGGGGAGGACATCAGGGATGATGGAGTGGGATGAATGTGATTGTTTGATGCTTGCTGGTTCTTGGGTTGTTTATCTACATTACATTTCCCCACTTCTCAAGGCAGCTGATCTTTCTTACCCTTTTTCCAAAAGAGGCGAAGGTGCGCGGAGTATGCCATTTTCTTTCCGTGTTTATCTTCTCTAGGGAGGATGGGACTACACTCTTAAAATAGGCAGAAAAGACTCATCGTGTAGTACATCTACTCACCCTGTTGAGCCCCTTGTGTCAGTAGCATATGATGATTTTCTAGAATGCCTTGGAATATGGGAAAGTAATTCTGTAATAATTATTTCAATAAATTGTGTTAACTCATGGGGTTGGAGTTCTCTGGAACATAATGATGAGGTTTTAGTTTTTAAAGGGACAGTTAACTTTGGGCATGATGCTAATTAAACTTAATGTGGAACTGTTCATGGTTAATGTTTATTCTATTAATTAACGTGCAGTGGAACTGATAAAAAAGGAATGAACTAATATAATAATTCTATTTAAATGGTTGTGTTCTTATAGGATACCTAGTCATAGAAGTAGCAGCCCGGAGTCTGAGAGATGTTAGCGGTAGTTGTGTCTAAGACTATGTAATTCCCAGAGTGTTGTTGTGATATATAATATATTCTGTACTATTTAAGTTTATATATGATACTCCACACTGTCAGTAAGGGAAACTGACACACCGGGGATTCTGAGTCCTGGGGGGTGTTTTCCCCAACATTCTGGTGGGAGGAAGAATGGCTAACTACCCCCTTTCACCCCACTCTCTTCTCTTGGTAAATACTTCTGCTAGTTAGCACAAATGTTAGTTTTCTCCAAGTATGTTTGTAGAGGGTTGTAATAGATAGTGGTTATTTACACACATATATTCTGGATATAGTATCCTATGGACTTCTATAGGTGTAATGTATAGGCTATGATGACTTGAAGATCTTTTCTTGGTGTATGGGTTGTAATGGATTGAGGTATAATACCTGATGTATGATACATGTTATGTGAGTTGTGGTGGCTCCCAGAAACTACCTTGTTACTTTCGGTTGTGAGGATGGTGTGGTGCTTCACACAGGTGTCTACGAGCAAGCCCTTTTGGAGAGAGATGCTCAGGACGTGCAACATTGGGGAAAAACGGAAAAACAGTGGGGAAGTAGTAGCAGGGTACCAATGATATTATTTACTATATTCTATATTTTTGTATGGATTACTTGGTGAGAGTATCCAAGGTGAGGTTGGGAACTTAGTATACCTGTTTAGGTGAGGAGTTAGTTTCACTTGTTGTTCACTGTGCTTTAGGATGCTTTCATTACTTTTGCACGAGAGGCTTCGGGGAGGATCCTACTGGGTATACTGTTATACTCATCTTATGTATATATAACTATTTTTCAGGTCACATGGAGAAGGTTGGAGATCAAGATGATTTCTACTAGCTTGGGGTTGCAGGAGCTATTCGGGCTTCTAGTTGCTACTATTTTTACTTTATTTTGGGTACTTATAGTTTTTCCCTTCTAGTTGTAGTACTTCAGAATAAAATTTCTTATGTGTATTTAGGTTTTTGTTTATATTATAGTATTAGTTAGAGTTGATCGGTGTCTATCTTATCTCTCTCTTCTTCTTGTGTTTTCATAGAGGGTAATGCCTCCCATTTTTCTGTGTTACTATACCCTTGGTGCTAGTCGCCAACCCGGGACCTACTGGAGGCGGGGCTCGGGGGTCATTATCTTCCTTGTCACATTGCCAACCCAGGAGGGGTACACATTGTGGGGAGTGGTGATGACAAGTACCATTCAATAGTTTTATATTGGGAGGAATAAGTTTACATAGTATCTCAAACTCCATTACATAACCAAATATCATTTGGTCAAGATGGACACATGAATGGTCTGAGGAAAGTTACTAATATTCATCTCAAGATAATTTTATAAATCATTATTTTATAGCTTAAATTTATCAAAGGATTTAGACACATAAATAATTAAATAAACATAACCATATCAACTAAATTCATCAAAAAATTGTTATGATTTAAGAGTTCCCAACAATATATCCCACCGGATAATTCCAAACACGTATGTATAAACTAACTATATAATATCGACTACTCTGTCATCCTTTCCAATAAATGAATCATTGATAAATTTTCCTTCATAATATACAAAACATAAATCATGTGTATTTAGTTAAAAAAATATCTAAATAACCTTCTTTATATAGCTTTTACAAAAACTTATTATTCACATAATAGGTGAGTAATGTCACAACTAGGTGTGTTATGTGTCATGTGAACTTAATTCACTGCAATACTTTCTATTAATATTTTAGAACATAAAGAATAATATTTATATGTTCCGTCCCCTAAAATTAGTTGTATTTAAAAAACTATCATCCCTTATTTCTAATCTTGAATATAAATACATCATTTTCTAAATCGAATATGGATATTGGGTTTTATATTTTGGAATACACCAGAAATATAATAATAATTCTTCAAAACTATAATCTATCGTGTTGGTGATGTAATATTGTTCTATCCAATATCCGTCATAGCCATTCATTCATCATTGATAGTTTAAATGTACACATAAATCCTAGTAGTAATTTTCAATCTACTTGGTTCCAAATTTGAATAAAACTTTATGTACCCCAAGAAGAATCTAAAAAAAAATTTATATAAATGTAGTTATGAAACTAAATAATATATTCCCCTAAAGATTCCCCTTTATTCATTAATGAGGTGTATCCCTTTTTCTAGTGTCCCTTATTTCCAATGAATAATGAAGTGAATCATAATACTTATATTATCCCTTACTCATTTTCATCTTAGAAGGATAATTTCAAGATTCCAAAATATTTTAGTTAGTGTTAGGGTTTTTTTACTATCAATTCTTCTTGTACACAATATGGACTAATGATTTTCTAGTCTTCATGTATATATCTTCTTAGATAATCACTAATTAAGAGACCTTAGAGATATTTCTCAATAATTTTCATATTTAAAATCATAATATGACATTATTATATCTATGGATGTGAGGATATCATGAGGTTATGACACAATTCCATTGGTATCATGGAACCTAGAAATTATAATCTATGAAAATATCCAACCATCCCAACTACATGTGTTCAAACTAATTCACCATCTATAATAATTCATGTAAGGAGTGTCTTGGAAACCACATACCCCTCTTGTATTTCAATCTCCTGATAAATATCATGGAGATGAGATAGAGTTGTGTATTTATCGATGTATTTATAAATCACATTTGGGATCATTAGTCGTGGATGATAACAATAGGCATTAGATATCAAATTCATCATCTATGTGTCTCTATAAAATAGAATGATTCAAATCATTTTCATCCTTATAGGTATAAAAATAAATAGAATACTCTTCCACTTAAAACATCCATTATTTGGTTTCCATGATGAACAAGAAACTATTATATTTCTAGAAGATACCAATGGTTAATACATTGTATTTTCCCAATATGTTTCATATGTATAATTTCATTGTCAAATGACATTCCATTTTCTAAAAGAAATTGAATCAAATTTTATTACATTATCTTGATTAAAAATGTTATATAATAAATTGATTTTATTTATCTCCCACTATTTTATTAAATCTCAATATCCCTCTACAATGGATTTGCAATATCAAGATGTGTTGATATTCTAGTGATAATGATTCAAATTCTCTAATTCATAATGTAGATTTTGGCCATGAATATTACTCAATGGTTTATATGTAAGAGTTATTTCTTTCTTCATTAGATCAATGATTACTAATTTAATTAGTGTACTCTTAAATCCTAGAATCATAAAATCATATTTCTTCAACACTTACCTATAAATTAATTTCTTCAGACTATGACTATTACCCTTACTACCAATTTGGTTAAGTTAACCCATTACATCTATAAATACTCCTCTATAATTGAAAATTATTCTTGACTATAGTTTGGTCGATACTTTTACTATGTATGAATCCTCACGTAGAATATGGATGTCATTATCTACCTTAATATTTTCTTTAAGGGACTTTTTAATCTTTGTATCTAAATTTTATTTACTTTATCCTTTACATTCGGGTTAAAATTATGTTAATTTTTTAAAAAATAATTAACCACATCTTGATAAAATTATTTATGCATAAAAAATGTATTTTATTTTATATTCCATTCCTGTCAATTCATTTACATTATATGATTACTTTAAATAATCAAATAAAAACTGCATCACATAAATAAATAAATGATCATGCGCTAAATAAAATAAAATCAACTTGTTAAATGGCCATGAGATGTTAACAACAGGTTGGTTTATCTAGAAAAATATAACCTAGCCCTTGACCGTTGGGGATAACTCCTTGAGATGATACATGGGTATAATTGAAACATTCAACCTTTTAATTGTGTATCTCTGTGGCTAGTTTCACCACATCTCGATCTTTAACCATCACCTCTTGTTAGGAGATTTATCCATTATATATTCTTTATCACTAGATGTTAATGTGTACTAGGGGATTTGAGTTATATAATATATACCAATGACATGCATTCCCCTACATAATATGGTGGAAGGGTTGATATGATGATTATTATGTTTAATTTAGTAATTAATGTAGCACAAATACCTAGGTAATATATTATTATGTTATATTTAAACATAACACATACATAGGTCATTCAAGCTTATGAACATCTATAACAGGAAATAAAATAATTCTCGAATTAATTTCAATTTATTCAATCATTACGATATATTTCTCAAATTAATATCATTATTTTATTATTGATTAATTAATCATTTATCTTAATTTTATTTTTAAAAAATCCATGATATTTTTTTCCTCTTTAATTTTGAATAAAATAAATAAATAAATTTTAATTGAAAAATAATTAATACATGGTGTGTTCTTACTAGTTACATGGTTTTATACTTTAGAACAACATATATTTCATTTATAATTTATCATATGCATGGAATATACTATAGCAGATACGGTGTTTACCATTATACAAATGATTATACACATTTTGTGTTGTTCTATAAATATAAGTTGCATGTCATCAGTCAAAAAAATGTGTGACTAACATTATGTTTGGTACATGTCATTAAATGTGTACATACACAATATTTATATATATAGTGTGTTGTGATAATACATAGTGTATTGTCTCTTGGTTAAATTCGGGTAGTACACAAAATGTGTATGACCACATTGCATAAATTGAGTTTTCTAAGTGTGTACATCATTGTGTACATAGTGTGTATGTTTATTATGTAGTTCATATATATGAATAGTTATAACTAATTTAGTGATTATTCAATTTAATTTCACATGATGCATCAGAAATCACTCAGGGTTTACCTAGTACAGAATATCCTATTACATAGTTTATAAACTAGAAACAGACTATGTGGTTCAATATATAATTAATTATTATCCATGTGTTAAAAAACACAACTCTCATGTCATTAAATGTGCATGTATGAGTTACCTCATGTGTAAAAGTAGTTAAGTTCCAAGTAATCGGTTTAAATCCATTATAAAAACACACCTAAAGACTCGGTGTGTATTTTGATTGGGTTATCTTTCATTTCATGGAATGTTTTTTAGCTAAAAAACTATTTAATAACTTATATTCATGTCATTTAACTAACATTTGATGCATGGAGTGTTCATTAATTACACGAAACAAACTTTACTCATAAAATTTCAAACCTGGATGGGGTTACACAGCATGTACACTAGTTACACATCACGTGTTATCTATCAAACTATATTCCAATTAGTGATAAATACACAGCATGTAATGAAACCATATAAAAACCCTCACATGGTGTCTCATGATTACTTTGTCCCACCCTTTTTTAGTTGACCAAAGTTACACTGTATGTAAATTGTTTTATATGATGTGTAACAATTTCCAATATCCATTATCCTAAGAATATTAATATCGGACATTTGAGTATTATTTGTTTGTTCTTATCCTACTTATAGTCATATGAACTTAAAAAAATTCAATTATGTGACTTTATTATTACATAAAAAAATTAAATCATTCCAAAAAACTAGAAATTCGATCAAAAAAATAAAAAATTATTTTTTATTTTTATGTGATCTCTATAATGCCACATTAAGGATTCAGGGAACACAATAACCTTTCGGGCATGTGGAAAAAAATTCGTTTTCTTCTGTTTCAATATATAAAATTTAATGAAATTGATAAATATCCCCCAGATTATTTATATAAATTATCATTTAACATAAGATTTATAATTAACATAAATAATGAATTACCTTGGATTTGTAATTTTTTCATTATAGTTGATCAATATGGTATCCACATTTATATTCTCATCATTTTCACAAATAATCTATTCATAAATTCTTCTAATAGTATCAACACATTCTCTATGAACATAGAAATGTTGTTTTTGGTAATAAAGGTGCAATTTTGTAGGAACAAATTGACTTTTTTAATTATTCATTCTTCGCAATAAGTAATCATTCATCATTGAAATAACTTCTCCCTATTTCTATTGGTGTTGATATAAAGATGTGGATCTCCCTTTGAATTATTTAGGGACTTCATTTAAAATACTCTCGATGGATTTGAGATAATTCTCATTAAAAATCATTCAATATGACCATCCTACCTTCTAAAAATTATATAAATTTAATTGTATAAATTGGGTTAAACAATGTATAATTTCAAAGAGGCCATTAATCTAATTTATCACTCTATGTATACCCGACATCAAATCATAATAATAATATTATTGTTATTTTTTTTATTATATTTTTTTTGAATGATCAAAAATCATAGATTAGTGTATCATTTTTGTTAGATCATTTAGATTTTCTAAACAATCACCCTTGGTATTTATCGAACATCGATAAGTAAATTTATATTTAAATAAGTTAATATAATTGAATTATTTATTCAATTAATAAATAGATATTATATTGACTAAACAATAGAATAAATATCTGTTGCTATTATTTTCATGACTAAATAAATAACTATTTAATAAAAAATTGTTATTTATTAATTTATTTATAATAAAAAATATATAAATTAATATTATATATATTATCTTGATCACAAATAATAATTATTTAATATTCATTTCATATATATTCTAAACATTATTAACAATTGAATAAGTGATCAAATTAATGTGAATATTTATTATTCCATAAGTTGAAAATGATATTCATTTTGAATATTAAATTAAAATATACATTAAATAAGATTCTAGATACACTTATTGTGTAACCCTAAAAGTTAATTTCTTGGTGTCATTAAGGGAGATTGTATAAATTAATAGATGAGAATCTAGAAACATTTCAATGTCCCTATAGATAAAAAATTTAATGTCTTACAAAATCAAACTCGTACAAACATTAACTCTATAATATAATACATTTTCTTGGAATTATATTAAAAAAGATGTGTAAATTATTTAATTAACATCTAAATATGGTTAATATAACATTAAACCACTAAAATAATATTTATAATGAACTAAATTTTCCATATACATGTTCAGATACTTTCATTTAATTCAATAGAATAGCGGCATCATCTTCCATTAACTCAAAAGGAAAATATCATTTCATAAATTATTAAATTAATGTAAAATAACTTATGGTGCACCCAACACATCCTACCTGTCCATGAGAATCTGATGTCATTGTTCTAACATATACATCATATTACATGATATATGATATAATTAAAAAAAATTCTCATGTCCAAGGACCAGTACGCAGAATTGAAAAAATGAATATCCAATGACACATATAACATACGCAATTCCTATTGGTTTGACTATATTCATAGATACACTTCATAAAGACAATAATGTGTGAAATTCATTAGAAAGATACTCATACACTTATGAGTAACAATCACATGATAATAAAACATCATGTTAAATTAATAAACATATGTCATTGTGACCATATGATATATATTTAAGATTATTATAATGTAATATCTTGGTTCTAAATATTGTGATGAACTTATAAAACCATTTTATGTGATAAATACTACAAGGAAACAATAACATTAATATTATATCAAGTATCACTTATCTTGTGATAAAATTGTTACTTAATCTTTTTTAATCAAATTTATAATGTTTGATAGTTTTAGGTACAATATTCCAATAGTTATGTCCAACCAAGGATAGGTTAATCAAACCATTAAAAACCACTGTAAAAATTCCTCAAATTCTCCCCCAAATATCTCATTCAACATCCATTCAAATTCATTATAAATAAATTATATTACATCATATTTTTCATCATCACAATATAAAAACAAAAACTCTAAACATAATAGTGGAATCCCCACCCCTATCAATTACCCCACTATTAAACTTCTCAAATATAAAAACCTATTGATAATATCATGATGTAATGATAAGACTCATATCATATTCAAAATAGCCCGAAGTGAGACCAACATATATGTTGACAGAATGAAATGTGTTCCATAAACTCCTCTAGAAAATTAAATATTTGAACCTTACTTAGACCCCAAATGATGAGTTTTAGTATAAATACATCTTGATTCTTGAAGAAGGAGTAGATAGTATTTCCATGTGTCATGATAGAAAACAACCTCTACTAGAATTAAAAGATTCACGGGGTGACTCTAAAATTTTTATGGGTGTCAGTCATGGAGGTGATGGCGCTGACCATAATGGTAGGGACCACAACTCGATACTAATCTCGAGCAGGTGTGTGGTGGTTGAACCCTCATAGTAGTGAGAACATATTTCTGCCTATGTCCTAAAGTAGTGTCAATGAAAAAGCAATTTAGTGCCACCCACTTGCGTATCACCTCACTTTCACAACTATTCAAATTTGATCAAGGTCACATTTTTACCTATAAATAGACCCTTTGTGTCTTCATTTATATGGAATAATTTCCCCAAATGTTGATTGCTTCTATGATAGCCCTAATTCTTCACCCAAGTCCCCCAAAACATCTAAGATAGTTTCTTAACATGTAAAGAGTGTGAATCAAAGGGAGATATTGAAACATTAGTCCATTTAGTGTTAAAAATAAATAACACTTTTGTGACTAACTATCCCAACCCAACGGATTTTAGAAGACTAGTGTGGTCCCTTTGCATGGTCCACTTTGGTTCACGTCACGCCTTCAGACTGAGTGATTCTTTCATGAAGCCTCTTTTAAAGACACTCATGGAAAGGATTCTTCTTCACCACCTCCATTTCTTAAAAGAGACCATGTTGAAACCTCCAACAAGTCCTCTTGATTTACAAAGAGTTAGGTATATTCACATTATTGTGTCTCCCATTTTGATTTGGATTTCTACGATCAAAGGTTTCCCACAATTTTCCTACCATAGATTATGGTTTATTAAAGAATCTAAAGATTTGAATATCTATGATCACATGGAACCTTAACCCAGTGATGGTTTTGCAGAGTTACTAGTCTTTGATTATGGGGATAAGACATTTTCCTACCCTTCTCATCTCTAAGACCCAGAGCCTCCGATCCCTGATAGGTAGGGAAAGATCACACATTCTTCTCCATTTGACAAAGGAAAAGTATCCCTTCTATCACAGGACCACTCAAAGGGAATATGTCAAAGATTATTCCCCTATCCATTCATGTAGTACATTGAAGTATGTATCCCCTCTATATACTTCACCCTCATTCCTTTCATACCTTGAATTATCATCTAATGAAATGTGAAGGGAGGGAAGTGTCACAGCCATTGACTCTTGCACCATAGTCATATCCTCTTCCACCAGCCTACGAAGGAATAGTATATTGTTTTTTGAATCTTTCACTTCCTATTGTTTATCATACAGATCATGAATCACATGGGATTAGAGGTTTGGAATAATAAAAACACACACAGAATCCACCTGAAGGAATGAACTATGAGAACATTGATTCCCACCATAACTGGGATACATAGGAAGCCTATTTCAAGGCTTGATCTCCAAATCATCTCATTTATTAAAATGAGAATCGATAATCCTATCAAGTCGGACACCTCTTAGTTGTAATCCCAAAACTAGAATGAACTACGAGAAATAAGATTCCAACCATAAATGAGATACATAAGAAGCCTATTTCTAGGCCTAAGATCCATATTATCCAATTTCCTAAAATGAGAAACAACAATACCCTCATGCGGTCCCCCCTTTAGGTGTAATCCCCAAAAAATAATGAACTATGAGAACTCAGGTTACCTCTATAACTAGGATACTTATGAATCCTATTTCGAGACCTGAGTCTATATCATCTCATTTCCTGAAATGAGAAATAATAATCCCCTAAATAAGGACTCCTCCTACGTGTAGGCCCCAAACCATATTGAACTACATGAACTCTGATTCCTACTTCAACCCTGATATATAGAAATCCGACATAAGTCTCGATATCAAGATACATCATCCTTAATATTAATCCTCAATAATAATTCCCTTAATTCGGGCATCCACTTTATATGTAAGCCTCATGTTAAACCCCCAAAACCATTATTAGATGATACATGACTCATGGTCACTTATAACATATAAACTTCCTCATGATTAAAACCCAACATAATCCTCTCAAAGTGCCATAATCCCCTGTGAGACTTATCGAACTGTATAGGGTTTGATTCCCATCCAAAAGGTATATGTTGGAAGCATCCCTAAGGTTCAAACCCAACATTTCAAATGAACTTTATTCTCTCATGTCCATATCCCCTGAAGGGTCTAGATTAACAAGGAAGATCATATTACATCCGTGTTCCTCATGCTAGTTAGACATAAGTCCCACACCAAGCTTCGACTAGGAACCTTCCACCTAGATGTCCCTTCCACAAGATGTTAATCTAAACTATTGGGTCCTTATCACATGACCATAATATGTTTGATGTGTCTCATTCTGTGACATCAAAAAACATGGGTTCTATTTCCTTTTATGAGGATATATAGGTAGCCTGTCTATGGGTTTGATCCTAATATAAAAACCACTTCTATCTCCTTAGATAACGATAAAATACTATGTGACCTTTGTCTCCCTGGAAGACAATAAACTCCAGAGTAAACTTTTGTCTCCTTAGATGATGATAAATTCTAGAGTGACATTCTTCTTCATGGATGAACATAAAATCTAGAATACCCCACTCAGTGGATTAAAAACCAGAATCATCATAACAACAACCAAAGAATCTCTAATTAGTATATAAGAGGATACCATTTATATATAACCACATATTCATATAGATGTGTCACTAATGAAGAACCAAAGATACATACAGATGATTCTTAATTCCATACATGCTAAAAATAGATTTCTAATTTTGTGATGATCCACATCATACTTGGGAATTACTAAAGGATTCACAAACATGTCTTAAATCTATAATAGAGTTTCAGAGTTCACAATATTTCTTCGCAAAAGGATTCAATGATCCTAACCTCCCATCCTCTCAACCAATGCGAGTTCATAATATTCATAGGTAAAAAAACTAATGAACACATGTCATTCTAAAGAATGTACTTTTTGGATACAGAACCACTGGGTGTTTTCAATTTCATAAACAAATCCATTATAAAACATTGAATGTAGTGATTCCTTACTAGAACACACATTTTGAGGGAAAAAATATCAAAACATCAGTTTCATAGTGTAATATATCCCATAAAACCATAGTTCCACAAAACGTAGAAAAGCTATCAGGTTTTAACATCCATATGAAACTAATGATCATAACTTCCACATTAATTCATTATAAAAAATTGTTATTTTAATTTATTAAATTGTTTCACCATGGTGGAACTACGATGAGGTTGGTCTCTACATATAGATAACTTTACTCACATTTTCTTTAGGTCACACATCATTTATTAATATAAAAGAATGAGTTAATGGATTTTGATGTGTGTATGTGTGTGTGAATGTGATTAAATTGAATTAATAAAAGTAGTTTGGATGAAAATTTTGGTCTATGTGAATGAAATTAAAATGAAAAAATTAAACATAAGGTATAAAATACAATATAATAAACTTAGGTTGAAAGTATCAACCATATGTTAGAAAACAATGAATACTCTCGTTGCTACCCAAATGTTTAACTCGCTATCACCTAATTTACACTTCCACTAATTTAGGAACACAACACCTTGTTACTTTTCTATGAATAAAAAATAATCAATAAACACCAAGTACACCATAAACACACCTTATCCATGGATAAGAAGCTGTTATACTCTATAACTAATAGTATTTTCCACTCACTCCCATAGTGTATGAATACACCTTTTAAATACCATCATGTTGTTTCTATCATATACCGACTTGTTTATAAAGGGAATACATGAATAATTTATGTTGTGATGGAATAAAAATCGTATGGAATGGGGGTAAAGATAAATTATCACAAACCCCACACTCTCTAACCTTCATAAATCTTATTACTATAAACATTACAATAAATTTTTGAAAATAATTTTGAGAACTCCAATTATCCTCCCTCGAGTGAATCTCAGTTAGCCATATTTTCAGAATGTAGGTATTAAATAAAAATATAATGGATGATAAAATCACTCAATAAGGAGAAATAATCACTACATAACATAGAAAACTAGAGAAAAAAATTAGAATAGAGAAAAAACAATAGATCATAAATGAAGAATGAGATATAATTTTAAATAACATCTAAATAGAATACAATTGAAAAATAAATAAAAAATTTTTATCATCAGGTAGTCCAACTAGGTATGAATGATGAATATTGTAGTTTGGTCATACATATAGAAAAGTGTAAAACTATAATTTATATTTCATTTTTTTTTTGAATTTCAACATGCTTGTATCCTTATGAATCTTTGTTTTTCAATCACAAAAAAATCAAAGCCAATTCCTATCCTTATAATGTATTTCAAAATATCAAACCACAATTTCCCTATTAATTACCATCATAATAACACTAAACTAGTATCAATAGATCTCACCCAATCTATGAACCATCTACTAGTTACATCCACATGTTGAAAAAAATAGAACCAGTTGGCCATGCCAACTCAGGATTAAAATAGACAACAACGTTTAATAATTATTCATGAATCAATCTCTGCATTTCATTATACAGTTTAATTTAATTATCAATTTTGACTATGCAATAATTAAAATAATTTTCCTGCAAGACCATTAATAAATCCCTAACTAATATTTGTAACCGAGATAGCTAGTATAAATCGGAAACAACCTCACCTCACATCAAATATATATTAGCCTCTATTGAAGACCTAAATTAGAAAACATAACAAGGAACAAACAGTAAGGTTTCTATATCTTACATGAACAAGTAGATCATTACAATTTTTCATCATCGGTTAATACAGACACCAGCGAACAACTGATGTGGTGAGAATCCATAAACCAAGATAAAAACTGCCATTACATAGCATCACCATGACACATGTCCATCTCAGGGTATCCATAACTGATCAAAGTATAATCAAATGGAAACCTAGTTCATTCAGTATTTATTTGATTAGAAATATAAATAATAAAAATATGATTGTGACCAAATTATTATCACGAAATAATAGATTTATTGAGAAAATATTAAAAATATATATATAATGAAATCATGTTTTATCACACCCAGACACTTAATTTTTTTGTACTTCAAGCTGAAATAATATATTTTAACCAAATCCCACACACATATATAAAATTAAAATGGTATCTAATATTTAGTTTGAAATGAAACTTATCGTGTATCTTTTATAAAATCAATTTTCAATTCAATTTTCCATGATAACATTAAAATTCACTCATCTTAATTTATATTCCAATGAAATATGTCACACACTACATTCAATGTAATTTTTTTTCACTCAAGTAAAGGGTTTAAAAAGTATAAAAAGGTATAATAAATCTCATAATCATAAAAGTCAATTTACAAAATTGGTTATATATATACATTTCTTCACTAGATATAAAGAAGTATGTGTCAATAATAAGGATTCTCATGGGTTTATATTGAGTCTTAGAATTAGTGAGATAAATTTGGAAAACATAAGATCCCAAAGAAAATGGTTATATCTAGAAATATGATGCATGTAAAGTATTTGAATAATAATTCATATAATTTATTCATAGATCCCTTCTACAAATTACGCAACCCAATTTCACTTTTTTGAAGAATGACCTAATGTCATAAAAAATCAAGAACAATGACTGGTTATTATTTCTAAATATTATTCTATTTATATATATACCCTTTTTATTTTATTTATTTAATGAAATAGGTAACAATATAATATATTGAATGAAAAATTATTCATGCCACATTATTTTTATGAGGATCATGAGTTACGAAAATTATAATACTGATTTCTTTGATCTCATTCTCTATTTTTTTTAAATTTTTACCATTTTTATAAAGAATCATATAAATTTTCAATAATATACATGAATTGTAATTATTATCACAAATGAAAATTGTAATGACATGGATTTTATCAAAAACATTAGACATTATTTAGGAAATTTCCAAGATTAATCACTGAGACATTTTAAGATTCTAAGGCATTGTTTGCCTAGAACAATTCGTCAAAAAATGTTTATTTTTTAAAAAACAAGTGCACACATCTTTCTTGAAAAAAGTGGAATATCTTTTAACGGGGTTCCCATATCAGATATTAGAGGGTAAAATTGAGATCATAATGGATGATTTATCCTATGTGCAACCAATCATTGGTAGGCACATGTCATCTAAATAAAAATTCATCAAGGACGTAACCATAAATAAATAATAAAATAAAATTATTTTAAAAAAAATCCTAATAACTCCTGAAGGGTGACTCAGATTGAAAATATTATTACCCTTGATTTTGTAAAGTGGTGTTTTCCCAAGGTGTTTCCTAGCATCTGTAAGTGCGGGTTGGCGGTGAAACTTAATTTTTTGACATTTTATGGAATAAAATAAGCCGTTAGTTTATCTTATTTATGCATTACAATGACATAAAAACACTATTTATTTTAAATGAAGATATACGCTAGAACGTAGGGTAAGGTTCATAACCCTATAAATTATCTAGAGTCTTTAAAGATAATCCTTATAGAATTCCCTCGGCTGTGAGGAATAACACCAGGATCGGAGATTGTTCTTGATGGATCACCAACGGTAATCAATACTTGATAGAGAGAAGTACATATCCCATGTATAGTGTTTTATTTATGATTTCTTTTCCATATTAATTATTTCAATAAAAAACATGGGTCAATCCACAAATATAATGATATGTGGCTCAATTGTTGTTAATGGAAGGGTTAATGTTGCAGGATTATTGAGAGATTAGTTTATCCTATTCATTTATCATTCTAAAAAGAATGAATCAAGGCGAACCAGATCAAAGGTCCATGGTCATTCTTTGGGTTTTCTTATTCTTTCTCTCCCCTATTCTAGGTGTTCTTATCCATTGGATCCTCATGATCATAGCTCGACCTTTTGGGAGGCTCAGAATGTGATCGGACCACCAGATTTGAGAAAAGATTAAATAGAGGTCAGATTAGTGTATCTTGAGAACAGAGGATCATAAAGGAGTTTATTTAGATATTTGAGCTTCGGAAGAGTAACGGTGGACAACAAGTATAAGGGAACTCGTGGACTGTGGTATCCATCGGTGCACGGTGGCACGGTGTGTCCGACGTTGCATGGGATGTGATGGTCATGTGACGTGGAGTGGTGGTTGTGTGGAATGGTGGAGTTCCTTATGTGGAATGGAGGTGATAATCATGTGTGATCACGGGAGTTGACTAACAAATGAACGGGTTGGGTAGGGTGAGTGGGTTGGGATAGCATGGTGGGTTGGGCCAATTGGGCTGGGTCGACCCAGAGGACCTTGTCAAACCTGTCGGGTTAGTTCAAATCCTGTGGGTCAAGGCAAACCTAGGTGAGACCTAGGTAGTTGTATTAGGCCATGGTCGACTGAGATGTCATGCGGGCATGGAAGCTTGAGCTTCCACAGGGTGGTTGAATACCACGGTTGGTCCACAACCTAGTTAACCCCCTTCTGTAATTTTATAATTGACGTGACATTCAAGACGAATCCCCATTTGAAAATTATTATGTGGTGTTATCACCTCCACGATGAGGCGGTCATTTCGAGATATCCTATGTGGGTTTTTCTGGGTGTGTCCATATGAATTAATGGATTGAGGAGTGAGTTTTTCTATAATAAGCGTGATTCAATAAAATATTTCTATGCCTCGTTGCAACCTAGATACAGAGTGTCTTATAGAGACTGTGTGTATTATGGAGACTATGTGTCTTATGGATACTTTGTGTCTTACAGAGACTGTGTGTCTTATAGAGACTATGTTTCATGTTGATACTGTGAGTCTTATTGAATTGAGTATATCAGGATGCTCATGATATATCTTCTATAGAGACATATTTGTTTCAATATAACTTTTCATTACATTGTTATTTCCCTTTGTGGTATCCCTTAGCGGAATTTCATCATGGTGTTTCCTTTGTGTTAATCCTTCATGGTATTTTCTTTTTGGTATTCCTTCATGGTATTTCCTTTTTGGTATTTCATTTTTGGAAGTGATTTTTGGTTTCTGTGTGTCCTACTGTGTATTGTTTTACCAACCCCTACATGGGATTTGCATGCATGTGTTGGATTGTGAGATCGGACATGCCGAGGTGTGTTCTGGTAGTTTTTTTATTACAGTCCCAGTACCTCTTACTTTACAGGTTGGACTTGTGGCTAAAAACTCTTTTATTTTGTGGTATTTATTTAGATCTGTTAATTTTATAATACATCATCTTTTGTAATGTGGTTGCGAGTTATAGTGGTTTTCATACACTATTTACTTAGTTCTTTTACATTTCATCATTTGTGGCATTGATATGTGTATGTTTGTATAGGTGATTAAAAAAATGACTTCCATTTTTGGGATATTCCTAATTGGTGCAAGTTACCAGCCCCCAGCCTTTTAGAGGTGGTATTAGAGTAGTCTTAGCACGATCCCCTCAGGAATGGGTCGTGATGGAGTGGTATCATAGGGACGGTCAGTTCAACATTAGGACTAGGAGTCTATGAGGTTGGTTTGGAGAAACAATGTTATGTGTTTTGAGTTTATATTTTAGTCCAGAGAATCCATTATTGGTGTGGTAGTCGACATATCCATACACCATGACTCTAGGCACCTTATTTTTGAATCGGTATAAGAAAATACTTGTTGTAGGGAAAATTAATGATGCATGCATTGTATATGAATGGGATGTGTCTTTCATGTCCTTATTGAGTCATGCCAATAGATATACTCTATTGACCATGGTACATCTTGTTTTATTTTAGGATGCCTCAACAAAGACAGTCATCCATGATTTCATTTTCTGATCATGAGGATAATCTTCCTAATAATGATTCATAGGTATATGGGAACATACCTAAGGTAGAACCATATGGTGGTTTACTATCAAAACATCCACCCATCAAGAAATAATGGAAACCATCACACAATGATTAGGCTTCACAAAGATTGAGCGCGTTGTATGAGATTTAGAGGTAGTGGTCGCCTTGGTTTCAAGTTGATCTAGACCCCCAAGAAGCTAATTATTGTCTAGAGGTAGTTTCCTATGTCTTATTCCTTCTGAGGATGCCTTCTAACTGATAAAATTACTTCTCTCGGGTTGTTTTTAGGGATATGGTGGAGCTTATTGTCCAGAAACATGATGAAAAGTATCCCTCTTGGAAATAATTTGAGTGTCTCTTCAGAGAGTAGTTCTTCCCTTCCACATTGTGATTGGTGCACATGAAAGATCTTTTGCATCTACAGTAGGGTAATTAGACTATAGCGGAGTATTTGGTGTAATTTTCCAATCTTTCATACTACACCATGGATATCGTATAAGAATCTTTCTATGGGGATAAAAACATTGATTTGGGTTTATTTCATGAGATCAGGGAATCCATGATATCACTTATCATTCCTACTTATATTGGGGTACTTTTGTGATCCCTACTATTGGATATCATTATAGTGGAGCTGACACCAGTAGTGGGAGCTACCACCTGGAACGAGGTAGCTGATTCCTTTGTATCAGGTAGCGGATAGCAGTCACAGGGACCCAATAAGGTCAGGACCTCTATGAGACATCACAAGACACAAGATCAGTGGTGTGGGGCTCCTATAGAAGAACGATTTAGTTTAAGGAAAAGTAATGTTACTTGTGCGACGGTTGGGTACATATGGCATGATATTTCCCAAAACTTCATACGACCAATCAAAAAAAAATTGAGGGTCCACTGAGTCATAGGTATAGGTAGGATTAGAGTGGTCTGTAAGATTGCAAATGTGGTAGGGGAGTAGGTAGGGAATAAGGATGTGGTCGGACGTTAACTCTATTACCACCACCACCCCTGGTGGTCCAGGACAAGCTTAGGGAGTTGGTAGACATGGGTGAGTCCCTCTATAGGTGATAGAGACTAATTACCCCAAGGATATAGGTTTTATTAGTGTTATGATATGTTCCTTTTCCAACTTAGCTGCAGTTTTGATAGACAATTATTTCATTCATTCTTTTCTTGCCACGAACCATGTTCCATACATGGAAATTCCGGTTTAACCATTGACTCAACCCTTACACTTAGCAACACCTATGGGGGGAGTTGTGATGGTCCCAAATTGGTCAAAATTGTGTGAAATTACTCTTGGAATTGATACTTTTAGTTGGGAAATCTTCTAAGCGGCTTTGATACCATACAAGTTCATTCCTGATATAGACTGCTTATCCAGAGCACATGCCCAGATTGAATATTTTAGGAGTAGAGTGTGGTGTGCCTTCATTAATGGGAATACGTTTTCTATTATTTATGATATTTAAATGTAGGTTTCATATGATGGACTCACAAATATGAGGGTGGAGCTGATCACTCATTAGTTATCTAGCCAGATGCTCAGTACAGTGGATGATTTGAGTCCACAGTTTCTTATAGTGGAGACAGAGTAAGATAAAATCAATCCTGAAAATGTTTTAGGATTACATCCCCATAGGGATGTGGACTTCTATAATGATCTATACCTAGAGAAGACACTGATAACTACACATGAATATCGGATGGCTCTCACAAAGCTTCATGAGCTGAGGGTGTAGTTGGAAGACTTCCAGAGGAAGGGATTTCTGAGACCCAGTGTTTCACCCTGGAAATCCCTAGTTTTGTTTTCCAAGAAGGTGAAGACTAGATTGAGGATATCTGTGGATTTTTGGTTCCTGAACCATGTGACCATGATGAATAAGTATCCACTACCAAGGATCGATGCCCTCTGTGATTGGTTGAAATTGGCATGGGGGTTCTTGAAGATTGACTTCAGATCTGTCTATCACCAGCTATGAGTACATGATTAAGATATACCGAATACAACCTATAGATTTTTTTATGGACACAATGAGTACTTGTTTATGCCATTTGGCATGATGAACTCCCCATCTATGTTCATGGGATTCATGAACCATATCTTCCAGCATTACGTAAACCGGTTCATGGTGGTCTTCATTGATGATATCCTAGTGTACTTTACGTCCAAAGAGGAGATCTAGAGACACTTGAGGATGGTCCTAGACACACTCCAAGTGCACCAACATTACGGTATTCTATAATAGTTTTAGTTATGGATTTGGGATTTCCATTTTCATAGACTCATCATTTCAAAGGCTGGAGTTGTAGTGGATCCAATGAAGATTGAGGGGGCGTTGGCTTGGGACTCACCCAAGGGTGTTACCAAAGTGGAGAGTTTATTTGATTTTGTTGGTTACTATCAAATGTTTGTACCAAGCCTTCAAGAGTTCCGATATCCTTGATATCTTTGACATTAAAGGCATGTCCTTTCTTGTGAATGAATAAGTTCCAGGAGAGTTTTTAGTAGTTAAGGCAGATATTGAAGAGTTCTCCCATCTTGAGATTTCAAGAGGAGGGTGCTGGGTTTTTAGTGTTCTATAATTCATTAGGAACCAGTATTGGTTGTTTCCTGATGTAGAGGAAATCTGTTATTTCCTATCTTTTACAGAAGCTGATTCCAAAAAAGTGTAATTACACAACCCATGTAGTTGAGTTAGTAGTGGTTGTATTTTCATTGATGGTGTGATGGCTGTAACTAATAGGAATGCATTTTATCAAGTTATCTGAAAACAATATTCTCAAGCATATATACTATCATAAGGATATGAACCTAAGATAGTAGAAATGGATAGAGTTCCTCTACGAAAATAAATTTGACATTTAATATGCTCAAGGGAATGGAAACATGGGGAAGATTCTATTAGCAAGAAACGAAATTTGCATTTTCTAAATGAGGAATAAGAGAAGTTGGCCTCGTTGTAGATATCATTTGTGTATGGGGAATTAGAATCTTACCTCTAGTTTATGGTTTCCCCCCCCCCCAAACACATATAGTGAGTTAGGGAGGCACAACCTGGGGATACCTACAATGAGACTATAAATTCTCAGATGTCCACAAGGCATTCCCTTGATGGATATTTGAAAGGTGGGAAGAACATATATTTTTTAGAAGGTGAAGAGTAGTACCAGTGGTGTTGCGAGAGGAGGTTTTGAGGGAGTTCATTACGTGCACATTGGTAGTACATCTGGGTGTGGCGAAGATGTATCAGGATCTTCGACGTCAGTTTTTTGTTGCTATTGAGGAATAAGGGAGTTTTGGAGTCTGTTTCTCAGTGCCTCACTTCATGATATGTTTTACATGTACGTCAATGGGATCTGATACTGTATCAGTGATCGTTGACTAACTCACGATGGTATACCACTTCCTAGATATTCAGGAGAAGAGTTCAATAGAGATATTTGGATACCTCTTCCTGAAAGATATACTTCAAATACATGGAGTTCCTTCGATTATTTCCTCAGATCATGATTCTCAATTTGTATCCATGTTCTGTATGGGATTGCAGGAGGTGTTTGGGACTCATTTACGTTTGAGCATAGCATTTCTCCCACAAATTGATGACCGAACAGAGAGAACCATTCATGTTTTAAAGGACATTTTACAAGAATTCATGTTATATTTTGTAAATATTTTGGAGGATCACCTACCCCTGGTTGCTTTTTTGTATAACAATGGATACAATTCAACCATCAGTATGGTACCATTCGATGCCCTGTACGAAAGACCCTACAGGTCTCTAATTTGCAGGACAGACCTAGGATAGACAACACTCATGGGCCCAGAGTTGGTGGAAACTAAAAATAATGTGAACATCATCAATGATGAGATGAAGACATTAAAAATACATCACAAGTCTTATGATAAAAGACTATTTAGGTAATTGGAGTTCGAGGAAGGAGGCCACATGTTCCTTCTGATCAAACCTCAAAGCGGATTATAGATATTTGGATGGGGTGAAAAGTCATCACAAAGGATCCTCAAACTGTTCCTAATACTACTAGAGTTGGTTATGTGGCATACCACTTGTCTCTACATCCGTATTGAGAGTGGGTACACAATGTCTTCCGCGTGTCATAGCTGAAGATGTAAGTGCATGACCCATCACATGTTATTGACTGGGGAGAGCATGACATCATAGAAGGGGTTAATTTTGATGATTACCCAGTGGAGATCAAGAATTTACAAAAGAGGATGCTTAATGGGTAGTTGATTCCTTTAGTGTGTGTCTCTTGGCTGTATGAGATTCTCTAGGAGAGAACATGAGAGTGGAAAACTCATATTTGTGCTTAGTACCCCCATATGGTTGAGTATTTATTGTTTTGGATATTCAAGGAGATAAACACCTAATGCAGTGAGAATGTAATGACTCGGATTTTCATTATTTTATTTTTAGAAATTATTTCATAATATTCCAAGACCTTGCACTGAAACGGTGTAAAATTCTGAGACCAGGTGTTCTTGATGAAATTCATTGAAAATGATATTTTTTTTTAAAGAACAAGCAAACAGTTTTCTGAATAAAGTTTATTATCATTAAAATGGGTGCCCTAACCCAATATCTGATACATCGTCGAGGCATTAATGGAATATTTACATAATGCGTGACCTTACATTGGTCAGTCTGGGTCATATGAAGAAAAAGTCACTAAGGACGTAACTGTAAATAAAAAAATTAAATAAATGTTTTTATTTTAAAATGCTAATAACTCATCAACCATGACTCATATTCGAAATATGAGTCCATCTTTGTATTTGTAATGTGGTGTTTTCCCAAGAAATGGATAACATCGGTCGGTGTGGATCACTATGAAAAATATTTTTTTGAGATTTTAATGAATAAATTAAACTGGTAGTTTATTTTATTTTAACATTCTATCGACATAGCGATATTGTTTCTTTTAGATGAAGAGATATACAATGATATGTGTTTTGGATCATAACCCTTTAAATTACCTTGATGCTCAAGAGAGAATCCTTAGAGAATTGTCTCGATAGCAAAGACAAACAACGGGATAAAAAATATATCTGGACAGATCCCCAATGACAATTAATCCTCGACATTGAACAATCCATATCAAAAATAGTTAATTTGATTTTTATTTATTTTCCTTGTTAATTATTTCTAGGATAAATTAGATTCCATCCACAAATAGATTGATCCACGGTTCGATCATAGTTATGAGATGGGTTATTATTGCAAGATTATTCGGTGATTAGTGTATTAACTTTGTTTATCCTTATAATGATATTGAATCGAGGCCTAGACGAACAATGGTGAAGGATCATTATTTGGGTGTTCTTCTACTTTCTCTCCCCTGTTCTTTTTGTTTTTCTCCCTTGGAAACTAATGATCATGGTTCAACTTACCATGTTGCTCCCTACGTGATCAGACCCCCAGATAGGAGGCAAGATGAAAGAGAGGTCGAATCAGTGTATCTTTGGACCCTAGGATAACATAGCTTCTTTAATTTAAAATATTAGTGCACCATAGGAAGAATGGTGAACCAGAAAAGGAAGGGTATCGATGGCTGAAAAAGGTAGTGGTGGCCAGTAGTTCACAGCGGTGTGGCACATCCAGTGTCATGGGGGATGATGAGACCATAGAACATGACAAGGCTACAAAGGAATCTAGTGGATAGGTTGCTACATAGACCTAAGTTGGTTGTCACGGGTGACCATATGAGCAGACCGACCCAACAATGGGATGGTTTGGGCGAGCGAGTTAGGTTGGTGTGGCGGTATGTTCCGACAATGTGGTCAAGGCCTAGCCAGAGCGGGGAGGGCCTAGTGGGTCGGTTCGACCAAGAAGATAGGGTCAGGGAGACCTCGGTTAGACATGGGTGGTCAGACCAGGCTATGGTCGATCGTGGCGGTTGATCATCATGGTTGATCGGGAAACCATAGGACGGTCAACCACCTTGGATGATCCATGGCCTAGTTAACCCCCTTCTAGAATTTTCAAACAACCAAAAATTTCAAACTGGACATCGGTTTGATGAGCCATCTACGACGTTATGACCCTTACGAAGATATGATCATTTATAAATATCCTAAGTGCGTGTTTTTGGGATTGTTCATATGAACTAATGGATTGAGGAGGGATTTCTCCTGAAACAAGAACACTTTGAGAATACATTTTGATGGCTGGCTATAACCTTGAGATTTTGAGTCTTATAGAGACTGTGTGTCTTGTGGATATTGGGTCACTTATATAGATTATTTGTCTTCTTGAGACTGACTGACTTATGGAAAATGTGTATCTTATGAAGACTTTGTGTCTTATGGAGACTATGTGTCCTATTGAGACTATGTATCATATTGGATTGAGTATATCTGTAACACCCCAAGTAAATAAAGAATATGATTTTTTTATATTTATACATATCTGTGAATAAAATATTAATATTACTTTAAAGGGGATGATATGCTCGATGGCGTACCCAACACACAACAACGAGTTTCTTGGGAATCTTATGTTGCACTCTAATAATAAAATAATATTATTTTAAATAGTAGTTAACACCTATACATTGTAATGGCGGGAATGAACAGAACTAACCAGAAAATGATTATATATTTTTTTCAAATATTTTTACTTTTTACAATAAATGTTAGTGGAATAAAAATGCAAATGAATCCAATTTTAAGCGTAAACATTCTAATATTCATTAAAAGGTCGATTAACCGCCTTTTGATGGCGAACCTCTTTTAAATCCACTTTTTGACAATTTTATGTGTTATATTTGACAAAATTAAATTCTTCTTTAGAATTGGGACATCAAAATTTACTTTGTGTAAATTTTTGGTATTTTTCCGAAAAAGTTCAATTTTTAATGAATAGTGAAAAATGTTGTATTTTAATTCAAAACCTCTTTTAGTCTAATTTATTTATATGATTAGATTATCTTTTGAATTGGTTTTAAAGTGAAATTAGAATATATTTTTACCATTTAATCCAATAGTGGTCATTTGAATTAATTTCACTATGAAATCGGACTTAAACTAGTGTCAATCTTTTGATACATTTTGTTTCATAAAAACACGCTATTTGTTTTGACAGCGAGAATTAATTATTAAATTAATTAATTCAACTTATATGTTTTGAATATTTTAAAATAGACATCATTTTTTAATTCAGAATATCAAATATATCTTAGGGTGAACTTTTGGTAATTTTCTGAAAAACTACAATTTTTGATGAATAGTGAAACCACTAAGTGGTACTTATAAAAACTGATTTTCCATTTAAATGAAATTTTGCCATCTTTGTGTTTTTAATTTCAAAAATCCTACATACATGGTTGTATTTAAGAAGTAAAATGTGGTTCAATGGGATTAAAATAATTTTTTGGCGAATAGTAACTTATTAAGTGTTTAATCGCGATTAGAGGTAATTAGTGTAGTTTAAGGTAAGAATAATGTTTTAATAAACAGAAATGACCTAGACACATGTATTACCCTCTATGGATGTGTCATGGATGACCAAGACAATCCATGGGTCAACTTGGGGACCCCATGGAGCCACTTTGGTTGGAAAATGACAAAAATATCTTTTTATTTAATGTTAATGTAAAAATGACACAAACATGAGATGTTTAACTAAAACAATTTTCACATGGGGTTATACAAGTCAGATGTATGACTATAAATAGTAATTGGAAAGATAAAAATATTTACTACATCATAGTATTTGTTTTATAATTTTTAGACATTAAATAAATTAAATTATTTATGACATCAGGATGATATAGTGATTACCTCATTATTTAATGATTTAAATAAAATGGAAAGATAATGTAAAATATAAGACCTAAACATGTCCAAAACCTATTGTATGGGTGTATTTAGAACCCCTATCACATTATCCTCTAAAAACATCAATATGGGACCATTAAAATCCGAAACTCGTTCTAAAATAAAGTAACATTTCTTTGCATTCCAAGAGTGCCCCTCCCCTCCTCTTATAAAAGGCCCCCACCTCTACCTCCTTACCCACACTTCCAAAGCCTTTGTATCAGCAAAAACATGTCCATTTTGTCTCTCCACATCCTTATCTAACTCCTTGAAGCCTCACATTGCGTATAAGTCTTCCCAAGGAAGCCTTTGAGCTCAAACCAAACGGAGTTACCCGATTTTAAGGTAATGTCTTCACTGGTGTCCTTTTGTTTTATTTTGCTTCTCCAACCCCATAAACTCTTTTTATTCATCTATTTTGTAACAACTAAAGTATCTTCAATATACTAGGATGTTGTTATAAGAAGTATTATAGCTACACTTACACACAGCTTCGTCTAATGGTTAATGAACATACTGTTTCTGTGGTTGGCGATTTTCTGCCTCACGAAACGATGAATATTCAATATTTTTTTAACACCTTCAAAGGTGGCCATTATGATGTCACTGTATTTTATATATGATATATATGGTATTTATGTATACTATATTCTTCTTTATTTTATATTTAAACCATACCTTTATTGTTATCATGTTTTGTAAATGCGATAATTTCATATGAGGAAGTGGGGACTACCGCCCCCTCAAGTGATGTTACTCATACATGCAATACATTGAATGTATAAAGAATGAAATTAATGAACATATGTGACCTATATAACATATGTATTATACTAGAATTATAATATATATATATATATATATATATCATTTATTTTTAATTCCATTAATATGACAAAGAATAAATGAAAGTAGTGTTCATGCGTACGTACGTCCTACCATCTCCATGAACGGTGCTTTATGTTTTTATCTCCAAATGATATGGAATAGTATAAAATGAATATGTAATGGATATATATGATATTTTAATAATTAATACTATTCTGGAAATTATTTACTTATAACTACATGGATAATCATTTTTCAAACAAGTTCATTTTTGACTCATGTACCAAAATCGGCAAAAACGTCTTATATGAACTAACATTATTAAACAATTATTATAACAATATAATATGTGATATGAACTGAATAATAATATTTATATGAGGTCCTTAAGATATTATAAATTGACCATAGATTATTATTCATGAATATAAATAAACGAACAAGATAAGTTGGACTTGAGGTAAGGGATCCAACCTCTCTCTTTCTTTTTAAGTACACTCTTTTATGTCATTCCTTTTAAAGATAATATTTCCTGTTATTTGGATGTTATTTTATATTAATATTATGGTAATTTCTATGTTAGTATGATGAGAGACCCTATTCTCTCTCATCAATCTGTTTTGGGAGTTTTGAGTGGCGTCGTTAGGCTGCAGAATTTTCGTAAGAGATGTAACCTCTCTCTTTCTTTTTAAGTACTCTCCTTTAATTCACTACTTTTAAGATCCTATTTTTTATGTTGTCGAATGTTATTTTATATTCCTCTTTCTGTAAACTTTATGTTAATATGATGAGAGACCCTGTTTTCTCTCATCAATCCGTTTTGGATGTTTTAAGTGGCGCTGTTAGGCTGCCGAGTTTTCGTAAGAGATTTTTCATCTCACGATTATTCTCGTGAGATTTATGCTACATTTTCCACAATTTACTTTGAGTTGTGTATGTACTGACCATTATTTTACTCATTTTTTAATATACTCTCATTTATGAGTATTTAAATCAATGTTTTATTGTCCTTATTTCATGGGGTGCATGTCTCGAAAGATACCCATGTCGGTAAGGGAACCATTCACCCTACTCTTTTTAAAAGACTTCTTTTGTTATGTCTTTTAATTCACATAATATTATGTTGGGATATGTTCTTATATGTCCTTATTGATGTAAATTTTATGTCCATGTGATGACATACCCTTTTTATCTCTCATCAACTCATTTCCTGAATTTTGAAGTGACACCGTTAGGCTGTCGAATTTTACCAAGGGAACTTTTTAACCCAATTTCGATTTCTTTGGGTTCAACATGTAGTTATTGAATATGTCATCCTTTTAATATGTTTGAATGATATTTTATTTTTTTAAACTTAATGTCCACTTATATTGGGTGTATTTATATTTTTCACACATAATTTTGAGATTTATTTATCCTTAATTTAAGGATACCTTCTTTATAAGGGATTTCATCACATTTTACATTTCTATTGAGACTTAAATATTGTTATAAACCAATTCACTCTTATATGGTGTATATACTGTCCTTTGGAATATTATATCATGAATCCATTTATTCTCATTAAATGTTATTCTTCAATTATTGTATTCAATTGTCTCTAATTTTGGTAAAAACCCTTTAACAAAAATATCGCTTTAAATGTTTTAGTGATTTGTTCTTATTAATATCCATGTTTTCAAAATGGTTTTAAGGATTTATTTATATGGATATTAATGGTTTAAAATGTTAAAATCTTCAAGGTGGTATGGGACTTCATCTCAATCTCCTTTCATTGAGGCATATTTTCTTTTATACACAACCTTCTTTTATACGGTGTATAAACCCCTATGACATTTACGTTTATCCAAAAGGAATATTTTTTTTATACGAAGTGTTTTACAAAATGACAAAAGGGAATGTTTTTTTCATACATATGGGGCGAAAATGACTTCCCCGCCACCGTGACCATTATTTGAGTTTCAGATTCTCTACAAGCCATACCTTTTTTAAAAGAAAAATAAATAACATGTTTTACTTGTCTTTTATTTTGGTATTTAAAATGGTTTTGATAATGTTTTTATGATATCACTGTGTTATTGATACCTTGTGATTGAAATGTCGAAATTTTATGTTTCCTTTATTTATGTTTTATGTGATACGATTATGTTATGGTTCTTGAGAATTGTTATGAAGATGTGTGGTTCCATGATAAAATAAGTGTAGGTGAGCCTGATATAGCTCTCAAATGTATTGGGTAATGCGAAGGAGTGAGATGTTAAGGTTTCTCCGAAGAGATTTAGGGAATATACTGTAGTGGGTATTCCAAACGTAACCAAGAGGGTTACTCCCTATGTAAGAATGTTATTAATGCCTCAAGTTACCTTTATATCTTATGATTTCTATGATTTATTCATGATTTGATGAGGTATGTTAAAGTGCTTATGTTTTATGAGTAAAGTATGATTTCATTGATTCTTATGTGTACATGTACTCATGTTTCCTTTCTGTATATTTTTATATCCCTTACAGAGCTTTTTATGCTCATCCAATGTTTTTGAAATTTTTTTCACAGGTCAAGGGAAAGGTACATGATATGATGATAGTGTCAAGGAGGTGTCAAGAAAGAATCCATGTTTTATTTTAAATACGTTTCCGTTGATGGGGAAAAATGAATACTATATTTTATGTGACCACTTTGTTTAAATGTGGAATGTAATGCATGTTTATGATCTAATTCTCTAAAACTCTAAACCTGAAAAGATCCTCAATGTGTAATATTTTATTAACTCACGATTAAGTAAGGTTTATTGATGGAGCCTTATAGTTGGTATCAGAGGTCAGTTTAGATAACTTTATAGGTTAGGGTATTCTCTAAGCATAAGTGACAGTACCATGATGGATAGGATTTCAGAAAGAGTCCTAGTTTTAGATAAAGTGAATGAGTAAGTATATCTTAGTGTTTACCTTCTTCATTAGTACATGATGGTTTTGTTGATATACTCACACTGAAAATTCTATTTTTAGTGAATGGATGGATCTAGCAGGCACCAAAGAGACAACCGGTTTCATGGAAACTGTGGTGGTTCTCTGATTATGATACTAGATAAAATGGGGGTTTCAATGAGGAAACTCGTGGTTGTTCTTAACCAACTATCAAGGAGTCCTGATCAACCACTTGAACCTTGGTATGTTATGTAATGCATCATGTACGAGATGACCAATCGATGTGGAAGTTCAGGTAATAATTATAAAGGTAACCATTGGAGTTTATATGATCCTTACTTTTGAGGTAATTATGGGTTATTATATGTTATGATGGAAAATGAATGGCATGAGATAAAAATGAGTTTAAAATATGTTATGATTATTTTTTATGATGTTATCTCGTTTTGGGGAATTTTTTAAGAAATATATAGTTTTGGAAAAAGGACAACACGCGGACCGTGTGACAACCCATCGCGTTGGACAAAGCTACGGGAATCGAACCCACAACCAATGTGCGACTGGTATTTATCGCCTACCACTGGACTACGTGAAGTCCCTGGTTAGTCTGATTGATTCATTTTAGTTAGATGATTTTATGAATTAAATGTAAGTTGATTTTGGGTTATCTATGGAAATGATTAACCTATCATGGAGGATATGTGATTAGGTTAATTACTTTTCAATATGAAAATTTAAGAGCAACTGATGTTGTTTGGAGATAAATGTTACGATTTAACTTGGAAGACTATGTAACTAAATCCTTCAAATATTTGGGTTTCAATCTTAGTTTGGTTTACTTTTAATAATTTTATGGATAATTGTTTATCAAATTGTCTTCATTGAACTTTGGGTTTTGTTGGACAAATTTTGGAGATTAAGAATAGATTTTCTTTTTATAAACTGTTATCCTTTTATGGATTATCTGATCTTGTAATAACATTTTGGGTTTTGGTTTTGGTTATATTCTAAAGACAAGGGAGGTATATAGTTCTCTTTTTTGGATTAGGTGATTCTCTAGAAGTTGATTATAGTACTCTTAATGTGAACAAGTCTTCCTAAATACTCGTATTTTGGAGAAAATATGAGTTTGTGTAAGGAATCTAATAAAAGTTAAAAGTCAACATGATAAGTGATTATGTTTCCTTATGAATAAATTCCTCAATAAAAAGTAACATAAAACAAAAATATTGTCAGTTAACTTTTCCTACAAGGGAATCTAATACCGTTTAACCCATCACAAGTTTGTGATTTTCTTGTGGTTAACTTTCTCCTAAACATGTTTTCTATCACTCTCTATCAGAACATGACCCTATGTTTTCCCCTCCATGTCCATGTTTTCATACATGGAATCCTAGTATGGGTTAACTCAGGTGACCACTGTACTTATCTTTCTTTATTTTAATGTGATTGTTTTACTGACTCTTGTTCCGATGTGGTACTTTCACGGATGTTTCCAAGCTCAATTTTAAAATTGCGAGGACGCAATTCCCAAAAGGGTGGAAGGATGTAACACCCCAGGTAAATAAATAATATGACATTTTTATATTTATCCAAATTTGTGAATAAAATATTAATATTACTTTAAAGGGGATTCTATGCTCGATGGCGTACCCAACACACAACAACGAGTTTCTTGAGAATCGTCAATTGCACTCTAATAATAAAATAATATTATTTTAAATAGTAGTTAACGCCTAGCCATTGTAATGGCGGGAATGAAAAAAACTAACCACAAAATTATTATATATGTTTGTAAAATATTTTTACTTTTTACAATAAATGTTAGTGGATTAAAAATGCAAATGAATGCAATTTTAAGCGTAAACATTCTAATATACTTTAAAAGGTCCATTAACCGCCTTTTGATGGAGAACCTCTTTTAAATCCACTTTTTGACAATTTTATGTGTTATATTTGACAAAATAAAATTCTTCTTTAGAATCGGGACATCAAAATTTACTTTGTGTAAATTTTTGGTATTTTTCCGAAAAAGTACAATTTTTAATGAATAGTGAAAAATGTTGTATTTTAATTCAAAATCTCTTTTAATATAATTTATTTATATGATTATATTATATTTTGAATTTGTTTTAAATTGAAATTAGAATATATTTTTACCATTTAATCCAATAGCGGTTGTTGGAATTAATTTCACTTTGAAATCGGACTTAAACTAGTGTCAATATTTTGATACATTTTGTTTCATAAAAACACGCTATTTGTTTTGACAGCGGGAATTAATTATTAAAATAATTAATGAAACATATATGTTTGTAATTTTTTAAAATAGATATAATTTTTGAATTCGGAATATCAAATATAGCTTAGGGTGAACTTTAGGTAATTTTCTAAAAAACTTCAATTTTTGATGAATAGTGAAACCACTAAGTGGTACTTATAAAAACTGATTCTCTGTTTAAATGAAAATATGCCATCTTTTTGTTTTGAATTTCAAAAATCCGACATACATGGTTGTAATTAAGAATTAATATTTGGTTCAATGGGATTAAAATAATTTTTTGGTGAATAGTAACTTATTATGTTTTTAATCGCGATTAGAGGTAATTAGTGTATTTTAAGGTAAGAATAATGTTTTAATAAAATTAAATGACCTAGACTCATTTCCTACCATCATTGGATGTGTCATGGCCGACCAAGAAAAAACATGGGTCAACTTTGGGACCCCATGAACCACTTTGGTTGGAAAATGACATAAATATCTTTTTATTTAATGTTAAAGTGAAAATGACACAAACATGATATGTTTAATGAAAATAGTTTTTACATGGTGTTATACAAGTCAGACTTTTGACTATAAATAGTCATTGGAATTATAAAACGATATCCTGCATCATAGTATTTTTTTATAATTTTTAAACATTAAATAAATTAAATTATTTATGACATCATGATGATGCAGTGATGACCTCATTATTTAACCATTTAAATAAAATTGAAAGATAATGTAAACTCTAAGACCTACACATGTCCAAAAACTATGGTATGGGTGTATTTATAACCCTTATAACCTTATACTAGAAACACATCAATGTGGGACCATTAAAATCCGACACTCATTCTAAAATAAAGTAACATTTCTTTGCTTTCCAAGAGTGCCCCTCCCCTCCTCTTATAAAAGGCCCCCACCTCTACCTCCTTACCCACACTTCCAAAGCCTTTGGCTCGGCCAAACCCTTCCCATTTTGTCTCTCCCCATCCCTCTATAACTCTTTGAAGCCTCACTTTGGGCAGAAAGGTTCCCAAGGAAGTCTTTGAGCACAAACCAAAGGGAGTTACCCGATTTTAAGGTAATGTCTTCACTTGTGTCCTTTTGTTTTATTTTGTTTCTCCAACCCCATAAACTCTTTTTATTCATCTATTTTGTAACAAATAAAGTATCTTCAATATACTAGGATGTTTTTATAAGATTTATTCGAGCTACACTTATACACACCTTATTCTAATGGTTAATGACATATTGTTTCGGTGGTTGGCGATTTTCTACCTCACGAAACGATGATTGTTCAATATTTTTTTAACACCTTTAAAGGTGGAAATTATGATGTCACTGAATTTTATATATGATATATATGGTATTTATGTTTACTATATTCTTCTTTATTTCATATTTAAACCATACCTTTATTCTTTTCATGTTGTGTAAATGCGATAATTTCAAATGAGGAAGTGCGGACTACCGCCCCCTCAAGTGATGTGACTCGTACATGCAATACATGGAATTTATAAAGAATGAAATTAATGAACATATGTGACCAATATAACATATATATTATAATGGAATTATAATTTATATATATATATATCATTTATTTTTAATTCCATTAATATGACAAAGAAAAAATGAAAGTAGTGTTCATGCGTACGTACGGCCTACCGTCTCCATGAACGGTGCTTTTCGTTTTTATCTCCAAATGATATGGAATAGTATAAAATGAATATGTACTGGATATATATGATATTTTAATCATTAATACTATTCTGGAAATTATTTACTTATAACTACATGGACAATCATTTTTCAAAGAGGTTCATTTTTGACTCATGTACAAAACATCGGCAAAAACGTCTTATATGAACTAAAATTATTAAACAATTATTATAACATTATAATATGTGATATGAACTGAATAATAATCTTTATAGGAGGTCATTAAGAAATTATAAATTGACCAAAGTTTGTTATTCAGGAATATAATGAAACGAACAAGACAAGTTGGACTTGAGGTAAGGGATCCAACCACTCTCTTTCTTTTTATGTACACTCTTTTATGTCATTCCTTTTAAAGCTCATATTTCATGTTATTGGGATATTATTTTATATTAATATTACTGTAATTTTTATTTTAATAAGATGAGAGACCCTATTCTCTCTCATCAATCCATTTTTGACGTTTTGAGTGGCGTCGTTAGGCTGCCGAATTTTCGTAAGAGATCTAACCTCTCTCTTTCTTTTTAAGTACTCTCCTTTATGTCACTTCTTTTAAGCTCCTATTTGTTATGTTGGGGGATGTTATTTTATATTCCTATTTCTGTAAACTTTATGTTAATATGATGAGATACCCTCTTTTCTCTCATCAATCCATTTTGGAAGTTTTAAGTGGCGCCGTTAGGCTGCCGAGTTTTCGTAAGGGATTTTTCATCTCACTTTTATTACCGTGATATTTATGCTACATTTTCCACAATTTCCTTTGAGTGGTGTATTTACTGCCCATTATTTTACTCATTGTGTAATATAATTTCATTTATGAGTATTTACATCAATATTGTATTGTCCTTCTTTCACAGGGTTCATGTCTCGAAAGATACCCATGTCAGTAAGGGAACCTTTCACCCTCCTCTTTTTAAAAGACTTCTATTATTATGTCTTTTAATTCACATAATATTATGTTGGGATATGTTCTTATATATCCTTATTGATGTAAATTTTATGTCCATGTGATGAGATACCCTTTTTATCTCTAATCAACTCATTTCCTAAATTTTGAAGTCACACCGTTAGGCTGTCGAATTTTACCAAGGGAACTTTTTAACCCAATTTCGATTTCTTTGGGTTCAATGTGTCGTTATTGAATATGTCATCCTTTGAATATGTGTGAATTATCTTTTATTGTTTTACACTTAATATCCACTTTTATTGTGTGTATTTATATTTGTCACACATAATTTTGAGATTGATTTATCCTTAATTTAAGGATACCTTCTTTATAAGGTATTTCTTCACATTTTACATTTCTATTGAGACTTCATTATTGTTATACACCAATTCACTCTTATATGGTGTACATAATGTCCTTTGAAATATTATATCATGAATCCATTTATTCTCATTAAATTTTATTCCTCAATTATTGTATTCAAGTGTGTCTAATTTTGGTAAAAGCCCTTTAACCAAAATATCACTTTAAATGTTTTAATGATTTGTTCTTATTAATATCCATGTTTTCAAAATAGTTTTAAGGATTTATTTATATGGATATTAATGGTTTAAAATGTTCAAAGCTTCAAGGTGGTATGTCACTTCGTCTCAATCTCCTTTCATTGAGGCATATTTTTTTTTATACACAACCTTCTTTTATACGATGTATAAACCCCTTTGACATTTATGTTTATCCAAAAGGAATATTTTTTTATACGAAGCGTTTTACAAAACGTCAAAAGGGAATGTTTTTTCCATACATATGCGGTGACAACGACTTCTCCATGGTTGTGACCATTATTTGAGTTTCAGCTTCCTCTACAATCCATTCCTTTTTTTAAAAGAAAAATAAATACCATGTTTTACTTTTCATTTATTTTGGTATTTAAAATGGTTTTGATAATGTTTTTATAATATAACTGTGTTATTGATACCTTGTTATTGAAATGTGGAAATGTAATGTTTCATTTTTATATGTTTTATGTGATACGATTTTGATATGGTTCTTGGGCATTGTTATGAAGACGTGTGGTTCCGTAATAAACTAAGGGTGGGTGAGCCCGATATAGCTCTCTAATGAATTGGGTAACGCGAAGGAGTGAAACGTTAAGGTTTCTCTGAAGAGATTTAGGGAATATACTACGGTGGGTATTCCAAACGTAACCAAGAGAGTTTGTCCCTATGTAAGAATGTTATGAATGCCTTAAGTTACCTTTATGTCTTATGATTTCTATGATTTATTCATGATTTGATGAGGTATGTTAAAGTGCTTATTTTTTATGAGTAAAGTATGATTTAATTGATTCTTATGTGTACATGTACTCATGTTTCCTTTACATATATTTTTATATCCCTTACTGAGCTTTTTATGATCATCCCAAGTTTTTGAAATGTTTTTCACAGGTCATGGGAAAGGTACATGATATAATGATAGTGTCAAGGAGGTGTCATGAAAGAATCCATTTTTTATTTTAAATATGTTTTTGTTGATGGGAAAAAAATGAATACTATCTTTTATGTAACCACTTTGTTTAAATGTGGAATGTAATGCATGTTTATGATCTAATTCTTGAAAACTCTAAACCTGAAAAGATCCTCAATGTTTAATCTTGTATTAACTCATGATTATGTAAGGATGAAGGCTGGGGCCTTATAATATCTAGAAGTTCTTGATATATCTGTTGTAAACATATATCTATGTGGAGAGGACTATTCATTCCTTTGGGGTACTAATTTGTGGTATTACTTTATAGTATTCCTTGGTGGTATTCCTTCTTGATATTTCTTTGGTGGTATTACTTCATGGCATTTACTTTGTGTTATTTATTTATTGAATTTCAATTTTGGTATTTCTATTGAGGTATTCTTGTTTTGTTTTGGGGTATCCTTCTGAGTATTGTTTTAATCACTATTGCACAAGCTTCATCCAAATGTGTCATGTGTTGTGCATCTAATTTACTCTTCGAAGGAGTTCGAGGAGGACCATGACTAGGTAGTGACTTGTGAGACGAGATAGTAAAAGGATTGTTTCGATAGATTTTCTAATTACATTCCAAGTACATTTTATTTTACATGTTAAACGTGTGGCTGAGTAATCTTTTCTTTTAGAGGGCTTGTTTTGGACATGTTTACATTCAAGCTCTATTATTTTTTTACTATGGTTCTTTCATAAATTAGTTTTCATGAGTTGTTTACTTATTTCATTTCATTATCATCATTTTTTGGCTTACAGATGTGTGTTTCCATATAGGTACTCAGTCAAATGCCTCCCATTTGTGGGATATACCTACTCGGTGCTAATTAGCATACCGTAGCCAATTGAAGGTGGGCTGATAGTTAAGGAATGGCCCCCTTTGGGATATGTCTTGATAATAACTCCATCACACATTTATGTACACTATAACTTTTCTCTGTGATAACACAAGAATTACCTAGTTTCTCCAACACTCAAAATGATCTATTATCATGATATGTATTCATGAGTATGGTTTGGTAGTGTGGAAATCCTGAACACCATAAGATGATGTTTCATCATCAGTACATGTAATTATAGAAACAAATATTTAGAATTTATAAGACCATAAGGACACCATGATGTTGATGTAATGGAACATAGGAAGGAAACACCCACACTAAATCACTACACTATGTTAACACTACGCACTCACATAACAAATTAACAAATAAAAATATTCATATGTATTAAGGTAAAATAATAAAATAAAAAACTTATTTATATTTTTTTGATATTAGATAAATATCCATGAGAGAAATTTGTTTCTTCCATTCACTTCATAGATTTTATAGGATTATAGTTACAGTTAAAAAATAATTTTGTTAGATAAAAAATAATAGTACAAGAGTTATATTGTACATAAACCACAATTATAGTGGTTCACATCTAATTAATTGGTCCCATCACCTTATAATGTTTTGGGTACTAACCATTGGCCATGGTACCATCTAGTTGACTATGTCAATCTATTCCTTGACCACTAATGTTTTCTAAATTTAGAAAAGTTACTCAAACATTCAATCTGATAAACCTTACATATCATTTTAACATTTATAGAATAACTAGTATAAAATTCTATGTGTCTATATAATATATTTTAAAAGTCTTTTAAACTCCATTCATCCATTATATGTATAAATGATCACTATAGTATTTCCTTTTAGAAAATAGAATATTTTCACCACACTAATTTCATTGTATTTATACAATCAAAATCCAACATATATTTCCAGTAACATATGTTCTGGAGTTTATTTTTTTTAACAAATATAACAAGAGACATACATTCTCTATATTTTGTAATAATCTCACAACTCGAGACTAATTTCACGTAAACACAGAAACCATAAACACATAGCTAAAAAACATAAAGTATTTCATTCTTCTATAGTAGCACATTGTTTCCCCACCACCTTCAAGTCACCCTAGTTGAGAGGACCAGTTTGGGATAAACCTAACACTGAGAGTGGGGGAATCAGTGTTGGAGACTTTTTAAACCAATTCCAAATTTTATCCATGTACCTCTTGACCTATTAGGATCGTGATTCTCTTATTCTCTTTTCCCTATCGCATGAAATAATAGAAAGATATAAAAATATTCACATGATATTTTCTTAGGTTCTCCACTCAATAAGAGTAGCTAAGTCATTTCCATGCATGGGTATCTCCAGTGCAAGGATTCTCTACTATGATGTGAAATGAAATTATAGTGGAGTGGCTAGGAAAAGAATCCTCTAGCCAGTGTGAGTCCCTACACTTAGGAGGGGCTGGGAAAAATCCTCTTCCTTGGACTGGTGATAGCCTAGTCCAACTTGCAGCCTCTAACTGGTTCTTTATACTACCTATGGTGACAGCCTTCTTCCTTCTTCAAAAGGTATTTTCTTCTCTTGGGCTTCTTCCGTGCACTTCACATGATTACATGAAAAGCAGTAGGCAATAAATTATTCTTGTGTTCTTCTTTTCTTCTTCACTAGTGCTAAACCAGCTGCACTAGGACTTCTTCTTCTTCTTTAGTGCAATAACAGAATGCATTAAGACTTTTTCTTCTTTATTAGCATGAATCACATAGACCAATGTGATTTTTCTGAAAATGAGTATTATCTCACAATGAATCATCTGAATTAAACTACCCTAATGATTTGTAGGATTTAATTAGGAATACTCTGTTCTTATTCTTTTTCTTCTACTTCTTCTTCACTTCTCTCTATGAATCAAACATGTAAGCTGGACACTCATCATCATCTTCTTCTTCTTGCTAGAATCACAAGTTCTATCTTGTGAACCAATCCTTACTTGCGTGCCACCCTTCATACGCACCTCCCTACTTGTGCGCCACCTGCTTGCACGCCACTCAGCTTGCATGCAACCTGGTTGCGCACCTACCTTCTTGCGTGCCTACTAACTTCATGAATGAAACTATTATGCTGATATCACAACATGCATTCCACCTTTGTTTTATACTCATCCCACTTCATGAAATCACCTACCTGCTTGCGCGCCCCTTCAAACTTGGAGACAAAACATGCACGACAAAACTTGAACCGCACCACTTGCACTGCAGCACATGCACGGCACCCAGCCTGCATGCCTTATAAATATGCCTCAACCTGCATGCCACTTCATCTTGTGTGCCACTACTACTACATGTGCGATCAGAGATAAACATTTCTCTAAATTGAGCATAGTCATCTATTTATAGGAATTTTGGTGACTTGCACGCCACATGAACTTGTGCGCAGTTCCTACTTGCACGCCGCTCCATCACTTGCGCGCCACTCAATCACTTGCACACCCTTCCATCACTAGAGAGAAACATTATTTCCTTTGTCATATTTTGAGATGATGATGTTGGAATATGACTTGCACGCATCATAAACTTGTGTGCCACTTATAATTGCACGCCTCACTTACACGCCACTTATACTTGTGCGCCAATTTTTAACTTTTAAGCCACTGATACTTGCGCGCCACTTTATGGCTTGCACACCAATCTTTAACTTGTGCTCCACGTTTTGACTTGCGTGCCACTCTTGGATTTCACGCCACATTCTTTCATTTTACCAAATCACTTCTTTAATCTCTCTACTCTTTATAAGGCTTGCATCACAAGTTCTCCAAAATTATGATATTTTCTGAAAAACAAATCTGCAAAGCATCGTCATAGTTTTGTCCATTTTTTTGGAATATGAATTTTAACGCACTCCATTCATCCTCACTTCTAATCCTCAATTCCTTTTGGAGTATTAATTCCAAATAACTCCAATAATATCCCTTCATCGAAAAGTGGATTCTTGATGCTTCTTCAAATAACTTCAGTGTTGTAGAAAATTTATCTCCGTTGATACATGTATTTGGAACATTAAGAACAATGCAAAAATTATCTGATTTCAAGGAAATGTGTAATTCATGACATTCTTGGAATTCCAATCACTTCTGCACTCTATATTATTCCTTATCCATCATTCCCTACATCATTCAAATCATATGATTCTTTTCTTCCAGTGAGATATTGCATGGTTCTCATGCAATCGTGAAGCATTGCATGGTCTTCTTTATATCCTCATTCTTCTTCAATCATACTTAGATGGATGATATTTCACCATTCTTCATTTGTGTAAACAATGTGTCACCTTTGACACAGGTTCATTTAACATAGTATCAATTAAACAATCGTCTGAATTGATCTTCTTAGAGAATTTCTCAATTATGACATCCAATTCTATGATTCCATAACAATTCTCCAGGAAACCTCACTTCAGTCAATCTCCACTAACTTTTTAGTCCTTCTTCATCTCCTTCTTCATTTTGATGAGTATTGACAACTATTGAAAAAAAATACAATATGTATACAAAATGTGGTCCCAACAATCTCCGCCTTTTTATTTTTTTGTCAATACCACAATGTCTCCTCAAATGTATGTTTCAATGTAAAAATAAGAATCATCTCTCTCCCCTTTCAATTAAAACATTCATTTCACTTTCTCTCCCACTTATTGACATGAAATGAAAATTTCATGGTTGAGAGGGTATCCATCCTTACATAAGCAGTGTTCCATTAATCATTTCACTCTATGTCTACTTGAGAAAATCTGGGTGTAGAAAAAAATAGAATTTTACTTAGACAACAAAGCAGTCCATTATCCTCTGATCATGAAACCTCATGAGTGGAGATCTCGAACACTTGTCTTCATGGGTGTTTCACTTTTGTTCCAGGAAAAAGATATTGAATGCGATAGTAAATAATAAATCCTGAAATTCCTATGCTCACTTCAACAAAAGGATAAAAAACATTCCAGTGCAATTACCAGGATAAGTGGCCTTGGGGCACATTCATTCTTCTTATGTCATTGATTAACCTAGTTACTCCCCCTTTGTAAAAATATATTTATTTTGAGTAACCAAGGATGAGAGATTAAGAAAAGACATAACTTTTCCAATGACATGATCATTAGAAAATCTTCCGAGTAATTGAATTTTATACCAACTAATGTTGATACTGATTGAGATAATGACTCTGAAAGCTTCTTCATGTGTCTCCCCCTAAAGGTAACACTTCTCCTCACTGAACCCCATGTTTTCCCTATGAGATCTTACTTCACCTTCAACTCCTTTTATGATAATAACAAAAACAATACAAAAATATTTAATAGAATAAGGTGGATCCTTTTTTCTCCAACAATGTGAAAAATAAGGTTGATATGATCTTCTCAACCTAGACGCTCCATTCTTCACACTTTCACAACTGATCATTAATGCTGAATGTGATTTTGTGGACCTCATTATTTCATCCATATTTTTGTGTGTGAATATTCTTTCTTCAAGGGATTTAAAAGAACTAGAATCTCTTGGTTCGACTTTCATCATTTTGAGGAATTCTTGTTGGGATGGAGTAAATTTAAAGCATCTTTCAATAGTATGACCAGCCTTGTTGCACCTCACACACATAACATTCTTTTCTTCATGTAGAGTGTTCTTTTTTCTTTTATCACTAGTATTAGCATGTGTATATTCCATCTTTCTCATTCTTTCCAAATCTTCATGTCAAACCACCAAAATATCATTATGGACTGAGGCATCATGATTGGATCTTCTACATGTAATTCTTCTGAGTGGATTCCTTCTTGGCAGTTATTTTGGATACACCACCCTTCACCATCATGGATTTATAATCCAAGGACATATCATGTTTCCTTCTGGAAATATTCCTAGGTGAATCTGCTTTCATAATATTTATTAGATTTATTCCCAAGGATTATTCTTAATTCTTACTCAGCTTCTGTGGTCTTCTTTTATTATATGAACATGCACCATTCATATGACCACTCCAATTGTATACATCACAGAGGTTGTCTAACATTCCAAATCTTTGTGTAGTATTCATATGATTTTGGATCTGTGGATGTTTCTTCTTCTTCTCTATATTTCTCCCCCTTGAGATTGTATTTCTCAATACTTTTACATTTAAGGGTTTGTACCAACAATCTAGTACACAATTCCCAAATATATTACAGCACAATTGTTGACCAACAAACCTTGACTTCATTCCATCTACTTTATAAGGTTGTTGAATCTTCTTCTTGGCATATTGTGCTCTCTCTGGGGAGCTATATTCCTCAATCTTTCACCTATCCACTCTAGAAATGGTGTTAGGTTTCTTCTCACTTTTCTTCATCCATAATTCTTCATAATTTCTCTTCCAACATTATATTTTTGTAGACGAAATTTTAGAACCATCCGTACAAGCTGGTATGGATGGTACCATTACTTTCTCAACTACTTGTGATAGATCAATGAGTGAAGCCATGATCTTATTACCACACATTGGAAGTCTTTTGACAGTAGAACCCTCCATTTAGCATTGATTAATAGTAGCAACTATTTCCTTCTTTTGTGGAGACTCAATATGTGTCTTCTCAATATTGGTCAACTTAGCATCCAATTCTTGACATCTCATATTGAGGATGACATCTTGTTCTTCAATCATAGTCATATTCTCTTCACAAGCTTTATTTAATCTTTCAAATTCATCTTCATGCATCCTTAATTTGCTTTGTAACAAAGAGTCATGTTCTTTTGCTCTTTTTGGAGTTTTCTTCCAAATATACTTCCATGAAATCATTTCTCTTTTTCAGCACATCTTCATGGGAATGGATCTTCTTTTCTTGAGTCTTTTTGACTCCCTCATTCTCTTCATTATATTTGATCCACTTTGAAGAACTTACTTCAAATCCCCTATTTGTTACTTCAATGGCTCGAACCTATCTGGAGAGGTTTAGACATTCAATAATTTTTGCTTGTAATCCTTTCACGAAAACATCAGTTTCTTCTTCTAGCTGTGTGATATTTTCCAACAAGAATTGAAATACTCCACAAAGTAGGGATGTAATTTCTTTAGGAATACCATGAAGAATCATTCTTAATCTATAAACTAATAATTCATGGGATGTTGTAGATTGATCATCACCACTTGTGCTAGAATTTTATCATGAGAATAATTTCCAAATGTACTAACACATACCTCTTGATCAGTTGAGGTAGGAAGGTTATACATATTCTTGGTGGGGACTTGATCCACCTTCAGTTTACTTTCCATGTCTTGTGTGTCTTCAATATCAGCTAGATATGGAGGACCAGATGCTACCACTTCTTTAGAAAAGAGGGAATTCTTCTTCAACATTCTCTTCTCTTTCTTTTTCATGTTCATCATTGTGTTGGTAGATATAGCCTTCTAATCAAAGGTAACTAAATCGTCACCAACAATGCTCTTAATTATTGACTCAAGAAAGGAACTCAAGTCTTCAAATGAGAATAACTTCACCATATAGAATCCAATAGAGGTGAACCTGTCCCTCTGATATTAATTTACAGGACCAATATAGGATATACCCAACACTGAGAGGTGGGGGTGAATAAGTATTGGATTCTTTTTAAAACAATTCTATCTTTTATCCATGTACCTCATGACCTATTAGGATCTTGACTCTCTTATTCTCTTTTCCCTGTCGCATGCAATATTAGAAAGTAGTAAAAATATGCACACGATATTTTTACAAGGATCACCACTCAATAATAGTATCTCCATCCTTTCCATGCATGGGTAAGAACATTTCATGAATTCTACACTATGGTGTGATATGAAATTACAGTGGAGTGGCTAAGAAAACAATCTTCTAGCCAGTGTGAGTCCCTACACTTTGGAGGGGGTGGGAAACAATCCCCATCCCTAGATAGGTGACAGCCTAGTCAAACTTGCAGCCTCTAGCTGGTTCTTTATAATGCCTATGGAGACAGTCTTCTTAATTTTTCAAATGGTAAGTTCTTTTCTCGATCTTCTTCAAAGCTCTTCACTTGATTACTTCCAAAGCTATAGGCAAGTAATTCTTATTGTCTTCTTCCTTTCTTATTCACTAGAGAAAAACCAGCTGCACTAGGACTTCTTCTTTTTCTTTAGTTCAATAACATAATGCACTAACACTTCTTCTTCTTTCTTAGGATGAATCACATAGACCAATGTGATTATTCAGAAAATGAGGATCATCTCACAAAGAATCATCTAAATTAAACTACCCTAAATATTTGTAGGTTTTAATTGGGAATACTCTGTTCTTATTCTTCTTTTTATCTTCTCTCTATGCAGCAAACCTACAAGCTGCACACTCTTCTTCTTCTTCTTATTGCTATAATCACATGTTCTAGCTTGTGCACCAATCCTTACTTGCGTGCCTCCCTGCTTCTGTGCCACCTACATGCACACCACTCATCTTGCGCGCCACCTGATAGCACACCTACCTTCTTGCGTGCCTACTAACTACTTGTGCACCACTATTATGCGCATCTCACAACATTCACGCAACCTTTGTCTTATACTCAGCGCACATCTTGAAAGAACCTTCCTTATTACGCACCTCTGGAAAATTTCACGAAAAAACTTGCATGAAAAAAACTTGTGTGGCACCACTTGCGCGACACAACTTCCATGGAACCCAGCTTGCGCGCCTTATAAATAATCCTCAGCTTGCGTGCCACTTCAACTTGCGCACCACTTCTAATACTTGCATGATTAGAGAACAAATTTTTATTAAGTTTTCATCCTTAAAAAATGAGGACGCTAGTTGTATATTTATAAGAATTTTGTTGAATTGAGGGCCACATACACTTGCGCGTCATTCCTACATGTGCGCCGCTCTATCACATGTGTGTAGCTCAATCACTTGCACACCCTTCCATCACTAGCTCAAAAATTTCTTTCCTTTGTCATGTTTTGATATGATGATTTTGGAATATGACTTGCACGCATCATACACTTGTGCACCGCTTATAATTGTGCGCCACACTTGCGTGCCACTTATACTTTCATGACACTTTTTGACTTGCGCGCCACGTATACTTACATGCCCCACTTGTGCTCCACTTTTAGTTGAGCGCCACTTTTTTACTAGCACACCAATCTTTAACTTGTTTTCCATTTTATTTTCTTTTCAAATTTTGAAGTGATGATCTTAGAATATCACTTTCATGCCATTTATAATTGAGCACCAATACTTTCGCACCACTCTTGACATGGGCGACACATTCTTTCCTTTTCCAAAATAACTTCTTTACTCTCTCTACTCTTCATAAGGCTTGCATCACAAGTTTTCCAAACTTATGATATTTTGTGAAATACAAATTTGAAAAAAATCATCATAGTTTTGTCCATTATTTTTGGAATATGAATTCCAAATTACTTCTTTCATCCTCACATGAAATACTCAATTCCATTTGGAGTGTAAATTCCAAAGAACACAAATCATCTCTCTTCATCCAAAAGTGGAGGCTTGAAGCTTCTTCAGATACCTTCAATGTTGCAGACAATGTATCACTGTTGATACATGTATTTTCAATGTCATCTTAATTTTTTCCTCCACAAGTCCTCCATACCTTTAGAACTCAATCCTCAATCATTTTTCAGATGAAATGATTCTTCAATTCATTGTGTTTTATTCATAATGAAACATTGTATTCATAAGAAAATTTATTTCACCAAAACAATAATTGAGTAATATTAAATTATATTTACATCTTCTAAGATCCTATACAAAAAAAATTTAAGAATATCAAATTCTCCCTACTTTTTTAATTTCCATATACTTATCTTTGTTATTAATAGTGTTTGCATTGGAAAAATCATCAACATCTAAATTCTAAATGTCCCTCCGAATGTAAACACATTTCCTATGTGAATATTTTTTGTGGTCATTTATCAAATGAAGTTTATATATAAAAACTCTATAATATATCTTATATTGAAAATGAGTCTATATCATCCATTATTTAATGATGTTAGGGAATATGCTTTATAGATTCATAGTGCTCATTTCTAGAATTATACTGGAAATGACTATCAAATCCTACTAAAAATAAAATTTCCAATCATTTAGTTACCCTGGAGTACATCAAGATTCCTACCACTGGTGAAAATAGAACATTCACTATATAATCAGACCCATTTTCCATTTTTTGGGTTTACATTTTGATAAATTTAAGTGTTTTCCAAAGGAATTAAGACCAATTTTCATATGGTAATTATAAATCTCACTATAACATTCAATATGAAATACTTCATTGAAAAAAACGAACATCATGCTTTAATTTATCTCTCAATGATCATTTACAGTAGTTACATGGCCTCTTAGAGATATGTCATGTTGGGTATTTCATATATCATAAATTTTATCACTTAAATTCACATAATTTATAGTCCTTCCATCATCATGAAATCCATGTAAAAATATAGAACGATAATGCTCTCATAATCAAAAAACATCAAGTAGAATCTATGATCTGGATTTCACTAGAAAAATTATTTCTTAGCCATAATGTAATCAAAAATACATATTCTCATATTTTATACCCATTATAGGTTCCATTTTTAATGAAACCAACTAGTTTATTCATTAATATTTTTTCATCTAAATCACCAGGAATAAATTTATATTTTGAATCCATCTATTCCAAATGAAATCTAATAGAAGTAACAAAACTCATAATGATCTGGATGGTTTTATTTTTGAAAATTGTCCTAAACATCTAGATAAATCCATTCATAACTTCTAAAAAAACTCCTTGAAAAAAATCTTGGGAATATAACTCATCCAATGATCAGAATATTTTTTTAAACATAAGAACAACATGTTTTGTATTGATTTATTCCCTAGTTTAAATTCACTAAATTATGTTATCTCATAGGTTATGTTTGCATGTAATAAATCTTTTACATTTTTCTCTCTTTAAACCCCACTTTTAAGAATCACTAATACTATATACTTATACTTGGAACTCAATCTATCAATTATCCATTTGAAGTATGTAATTAAAATTATTTTAAAACCTATGTACCAACCATTAAATTCTAGTATATTTCAATAATTCAACCTATGAATATACTCATTCTTGAATAAAAACATTAGGAACTTCATCTTTCATATCTATAACTAGTGAGTTAAATATATTTTATAATTTAGGTATATATTCCACTATCCCCCCTAATGTCTCTATAATAACCAATCCCCTAAACATTCAAGAACCAACTTCCTTTTGTAACTACTATCCAGATGAATTTGGATTTTCCAATTGATTATTTACCCAAAAAAAATGTTCAACCAACATTCCATCATTCCAAAATAACTTATCATTGAAGATAACATTTTTACTTCTAATTAACATCGAATTATTTTTTTTACAAAGTAAGAAACCATGTTTTTAAAAACCATATCCCACAACAAAACAAGTTTCAGACTTAGCATTGAGTTTATCTAGACCCATAAAATATACATGATCATAAGCTATAATTTTGAATAATATGGTGTGGTAACACCAAATGGAATTTATGTTTAAAATATTGTATAATATCCTATCCAAATGGGGCTGATGGAAATATATTAATAAGTTATTCTCTACAGTCTACTACACACTCCCAAATTTCCTTGTAAAATATGAAATGTAACCACATTCATTGATTTATTTCAATTAACATTGATTCATATTCTCTAAAATCGCATTATTCTCTCATGTTTTGTGTAAAATAATGTCAAACTTGATTCCTTTCCTACAATAGAAATTATAGAAACCCTTACTATTGTAATCCATACCATTATTAGACCTTTATAATTTAATATTATTTCTAATATCCTTTTATGTCATGTACCACCATTGATTGAACAATTTCAACACCTAAAATTTCAATTTTTAAATGTAAACCCATTGTATCATTTTTTCATCATATATTAATATCATAATATAAAATGTTTCATAGTGAGAATGGATTGGTAAGATCCCCCCAAATGTTTGGGTGTACAAATTCTAACTTCAATGAGCTTAGTTTTATTCCATTCAAATTGAATGAAGTCATTATCTATGTTATATGTATATAAATTTAAAAAATTATAAACACCATAATATAAATATTGATTATACCCTTTACTACATGTTATTCTCACAAAGATACCCAGTAATATTATCTCACAACTATAAACATTTTGAAGTTATTGTTCTATAATTATTTTCCCTACCTAATCTTTACATCAATGTCATGTCTAATATTTTACACCTAAGAACACTATCATGGAACCATAAAAAATATTGAATACCCCATTTGGGATGCATCTTCCTAATCTTATTTGATCTATCAATACAATTTAAATGAAATTATAATGATTACTTTTTTATGTGTCAAACTTAATAATATTCAACTAACATTCATTTGATATCAGGAAATTAATTTCTATATTCCCCAAAAATTCAAGATAATTATCATAGGATATGTTACCATTATTGAACCATACATATAAATAATTCACCAAAAATCATATATTTAAAATATATTGGAATGAATCCCTGGAATCAATGATCCACGATTCCATTAATACTTTTACACATATTTAAGAAATACTTCTAAAATCAACTATAGAATTAATAGAACTTCAAATTATAGTAGCATCCCAATTGGAATTCACACAATAATTCCTGAAATATTTTTCAAGATTCATTCTCTTCCCATAAATCCTAGATATTTGTTTTGATATTGTAAATATACATCGATTTCACTCCATCAATCTATCTTCTTATTTCTTCTAACCACCCTGTTAAATGTAATGGCCAAAACATTATGAATTTATCATATTTCTAATAGGTTTTTGTAATTCCATTAATATGTATTATTTACTAATAATGATATTTAATATATCCTCAATAAATGTGTAATTCCTTCAAAACTTTCATATTATACATTATGAAGTTCCCTTTGGATTATGATTGTGTTTTTTAATGTGGCTGTTGGAAAAATTTCTGAGTGTGTTTTTAATGTCAGTGATGTACTCTGACTCCACCCAAATGAGATGAACATGTTTCCCATATATTTGGGTAATGAGGGATGAAGATTAATTCTTATTTATTTGAAAACATAGCTGTATATATTATTTGTGGTATTTAAAATACATGATGATTGTAGAGTTAGTCCTTATGAAAAAAATGGATTGAAATTTTAATGAGTTATATATAAAAATTATATAAAGGTTGATTTTCTAGATAGAGAGGGTGATTGAAGAATAATTTTCAAATAAGTATAACCTATATGAACATGTAGATAATTTTATCCATTAATGATATATAATTGTGGTAGATAAAATCAGTGAGTAAATACTATTAGATATAAGAAAAAAATCAGATTGGATCTAAAATTATATGGAAGTGATGCCTCTGAAAATACTTAATGATGAGTGTAAAGACCCTGAATTTCCATGTAATTTTTTCTAAATATTTGGGAAATTTTCGAGTCTGCGAAAATTGACGGCACGTGATTCTGAGGCACGGGGTGCCCGGAATCAATTTCTAAACTTTTCTCTGTGTACGTTCAGTTAACGTATGAGAGAGTTTTTTAAATTTTTGAACCAGTGGTCAAAATTTAAATCTGATGGTACCATTAAACTCGCTACCCCGATATTCTCTTAAAGAGACTTTCACCTCAATAGCAGTTGGTCAAGGTTGAAAGATAGTTTTTGGGTTTTTTGTGGAAATAATAAAATAAAATAGTCACATATTTTATTTTATTTGTTGAAACCTTTCCATGTGGATGTTAAGGAGTTGGGACCACCATACATAAACCGCCCATGAAAGGTTTTGTTGGTGGGGACCACCCGAACTAACCTCCCATGAGAGGTTATGGTGATGGGGACCACCCCAGGTGTAAACCCCTTGAACTCCCCTTTAATGGGGGGAGGAAACATCTCAACTCCCTCATTAATGTGGAGGATCCTCTTGGATTCCTCCACATTAATTGTACCAACACACATACCATTAATATTCCAACCTAGTTAATTAATTAGGATACTTTATTTTGCCCCAAAGAACTAAATAGAGAATTAAATCTATTATTTTGGCAACATAGAATCTTTGGTGGAATTGGGATGAAGGAGAACTTGGGAGAAAGCTCTCCAACGAAGAACATGTTCTTCCATGAAGAGTGCTCCACCTATGAAGAACACATACCTAGACTTCGACCTTCTTCCTCAATATGTCCTCCAATGTAGAACGTCTTCATCTATGGTGAATCGATGTTCATACTTCCTTCTCATTCCAACATCATCAAACAACCAGAGGTAGGGGTTTATTTCTAAAAAATTATCACTTACCATGTTCTCCCCTTCTAATTATTTTGGGGTATTGGGAATAGTTATTGACAATGATTGTAGGGAGGGTGTTTGATTATTATCTCTTTGCCCATTAATGATATTTTTGAACCACTTGCTACCGCTCTAATGTAGAGTGTGCGGGCCAAACATACAGGACCTGCGCCCCGCGGTGCTCCGACATCCAGGCTGAACCGGCCTTAGGCCCCCATGGTGCTCCGCCCTCCCAGCCAACACAGCCCCATGCCCCGAAATGCTCCGACGTCCCCGCTGAACTGGCCGCACACCCTCGTGGCACTCCGGCCTCTCGGATGAACCAGACATACGCCCCCCGGCGCTCCAGCGTCTAGGCCGAACCGTCCTTGCTCCCCCATAGCGCTCTGGCTATTCATCCGAACTGACCCTGCCCTCCAGCCTCACCCCCCGTAGTTCTCCAGCATCTCAACTGAAATGGCCCCATGCCCTGGATAAACCGCCCTCACCGCAGCCCTCTGCGCCAACTTGGATGCGCCACCTGTGGCATCTAGGGAGCCACCATGGGCCGAGCCGAACCGCCTCGCGCCCCCACGGAACCCCCACAACTTCTACCGCTTCACATTACCCGCAACCCTCGCATCCATATCAACTTCCTATTGAGCCATACAACACCATAGGCCAGGTTGACCCGAACCAGGTCGAACCAAGCCTGGTCGGGTCGGATCATTCCAACCGGGTCGGACTGTACCCGGACCTGATTCGGATCTATACATTACTTTCTTTTGGCCATAACATTGGCACCAGACGTCTGTTTGAAGAACTATCAGTGGTTCCAGAGAACTTTGAGCGAGACGGTCCCTTTGATTATACCCCACTGGATATTTGGAATAGAATTGGGTACGGTCAGGTTGGATCGAGCACGAATCCAACTAGGCCCTTGGGACTGAAAGGCTAATAACTCACAGACCGGGCGTCCGATTGACGCATCGTCTATTGATTTGAGGCCACTATGACGTGATAGACCATTGAGATTATTCGTTGTGGGGTTTTATGGTAGTTGGAGTATTGACCAGTAACTTGTGGAGCGGATCCACCTAGAGACGAGCAAGCATATTACAGGAACCTAGTAGTTGGCTAAGACATTATGACTTCTAACCTTTTTGACATAAAGTGACTTGAAAGTCCCAGTGGGGAGCACCTCTATGTGACGCAGTAGACCCACGGTGGGGAGCACCTACGTGTCATGAGGTATAATTGCCGTACATGACAGGAAGAGTACCTCAGTAGGCTACGAGGGGGAGCACCTTTGTGTAACGCGGTAGACCCACGATACACGACAGGAGGAGTACCTCATCATGTTCAGGGAGAGGGGGAGCACCTCTATGTGATGCGGTAGAACCATGGTGGAGAGTGTCTCTATGTGATGTGACAGACCCATTTTACTCGATAGGGGAAGTACTTCTACAGTCCATGTTTAGTGGGAAGCACCTTTGTGTGATGTGGTAGGCCCACTAAAGTCGATAGAGGAGGAGTTCTCTATTAGTCGAAGTGTTTGACGATGTGACTGGTGATGTTACTGGTTACTACCCCTAGAATAAATCATGTTTTGATATGAGTCATTACCTCTGTGTTTCCTCAGGATTGAGATGCATTACTTGATAACTTAGGTATATATATGGGAATATACCTAAGTAAGGTTATCTATTGATTTCACCATTTTTGGTTCATACATGGTGGGTTTTGTGAGACCTTGAGGGTCTCGGGGTCCCTACTGAGTATCGTTATACTCACCCCAGCACGGTCTATACCCACACCTTGTTGTGTTGGATGTAGACAATGGAAAACACTGACTGAGGCTAATAGTACTAGGACTGGACGGTGCTTGGAGGTGGACCACATGATGAGTTGATATGCAGAGGAGACATACAGACGTGGTATGTTGAGGAGGCGATCTATAACTAACCTTCAGGTAAGATCCAAGGAGGATGACACAACAGCTGACTTTTCATTTTTCATCAGTTGTATTGTATCACAGTTGTATTTGTACCTTCATGTTGGGCTTGTATTCTAGCCTCTTTTTCTTACTGCACTCACTCTATTTACAATTTAGTTTAATTGGGTTCATATCTTGTTGTGTGCATGGTTATATATTCTTATAGGTTATAAAGGAAATTCCTTCCCAGTTTTTGGGAATACGCCTTTGTCACTAGTCTCCATCCCCTGGCCTTTGGAAGGCGGGTTTGGGGTAGTCACGTCACTTGCCCTGGTGGACGGGTCATGACAAATTTGTATCAGAGGAGTTGATACTACTGAAGAACTAAGACTCTGGTATTTTCTATGAAGAAACAGTGTTAAGGGGATTGAGTGAAGTTTTCAGTTCAGGGAGTCCGGTGTTGTTACGGCGGCCAACATATCCATACAGCAGGACCCTGACTTCTGATTTCCGAATTAGTGCACGAAAACACTGACTGCGTGTGTGTTTTTAAGAGTTTTCATTGTGATCTATTGGGTCATCTCACTAGGTATAACTTAATAACCTTAGTGCAACTATTTCATTTCAGGATGCCTTCACGCAGACAACCAGCTAGGGTTCCGATATTTGTATGCACTGATAACCCACTGAGCAATGAGGCCTCGGTGCATGACCTTTTTCTAGTAGAGGAACCAGTGGAGGAACTAGTGGAACCATTTCCCATTCAGCCATCGATTACAACATCCCCAACAAGAAAACGGTGCATGCCACCTGAGCGCATTGAACGATTTCCAGTTACAGAGGCCTCTTAGGTTCCAGGGAGATGCAGACCCACAGGCAGTTGAGGATTGGCTGGAGGCTGTGCTGAGAGTTTTCTGACTGGTAGGGACACCATCAGACCTCATGGTGATCCTTTCTGCTAACTTTCAACTTGAATAATTAGGAACATGGTGGAGGTTGATGCGCCATGTTTGTAACGAGGTGATGCTTCTCTGGGCAGACTTTGAGAGCCTATTTCGGGAGGATTTTGTTCTAGCGACTCTCCGCACAGTGCGCATTCAAGAGGTACTTCATCAGCAGCAAGGCAGCATGACTATAGATCAGTAATCAGTGAGGTTAACTGACCTCTCATGCTACTCCACAGATATGGTGTGGGACCCATTATTCATGACCTGAACCATTGATCAAGGGATCAGGATGGAGATCTGGGCTTCGACGATCCCAATCAGCATCCCAACGCAGGCGGGGGTGTTAAAGAGAACCCTCATGGTGGAGAGTTTTCCTGTTGAGAAGTCACCAGCAGTGAGACCCACCACCAATCGTCCATTAGTGGAGTTTTCTATAACTAGAAGTAGAGAGATGTCACAGAGGTCCATGAGGACCAGACCTACTGGTGGACAACCGCATGACTCAGGATTGGTTGTGCGCGGCACCTGAGGCGGAACTAGTCGGCATGGAGAGGTTAGTGCTACACATGTGGCGGGCAGGGTCACATAGCTTGTGACTATCTAATCCATCGTACGTATGATCAGAAGATGGTCAAAGGACTACCCGGGATGGGATAGAGGTTCGATCAAGGAAGCCCTCATGGTGCAGGAGGACATGGCAGAGGAGCTGGTCATGCAACGGGCGATGGGCGATTATTCGAGATGCTACAACCACCACTACCAGTTGGTCCACCCCAACCACAAGGAACATGAGGACATTTTAGAGCTGTTGGTGCCAAAATATTACACTGAAGGAAGGGACGGAAAAGAAGTCCATCCCGATGCCTCGCGAAGCACCTCGAGCATCGCAGTCTCACGAAGCTCCAGAGGCAGTAACTCTCCGCGAACTCATGTGACGTTCGTGAGCTCGACGAGAAGCTCAGGAAGTGGTTACTCTCCGCGAATGAGTTTGACATTCGCGAGCCCGCCGCGAAGCTTGGGAGGAGGAAACTCTCCGCGAATGATGCTGACGTTCGAGAGTGTGCCGCGAAGCACCTGAGGCGGCACGCGAGTTCTGCTTCGCGGAGCCACTATCCAATATATACTAGGCTCCCCCTGAGTCCCAACGAGGGACAATCTGACCATTCGGCTTCTCCTCTTCCGAATCGCAAGCACTCTTTTCCCCCGAGAATCGTGATCTCCGCGAGGTACTTCTACTTCGCGAGATGCCTTCACTTTGTATCGTTTTGAGACACTCTTCTGAGAGGGATTCCCTTCGTGAAGCTCAAGCGCATTCGCGAAGGAGGGGGATTCCCAAGGGAACCCAGGCAGCCGTGGAGCATTTATGCTTCATGAAACACCCAACCTGTACTAGTGATCCCTATGCTAAGGCAGGATCGCTACACATCATGAAGCACACAGCTTCGCAGCACCCTTCGTCGCGGGGCACCTCTTCTTCGCGATGCAGTGCTCCGCGAATACTGTTCTACTTCGCGAAGCACCATCCACTCACACCTATGCCCCATGATAAGTCCAAGGAACTACACTTCCCAAAGCAAACTCCTTTTCTTGGCAATTCCTCTTCCCGTGCGACCCTCCAGGTATGCACGATGTGATTTCAAAGTCCCTCGGACAATACTACTCGTAGTGTTGCTTCGCCTAATGCTTCTTCGCATAGGCAAGATAACGGCTATTGCTTCTTCGCATAGCCACGCTAACATGGACCACTCGATGTTTCACTCTACAACCCCCATTGACTATGGCCTTGCCAGTACCATCCCTCCCCCAAGGACCAGAGGGTACTGGTTATGTAAGTCCTAGGGGTTTGGAGTGAACCCACCTCGTCCGAGCTGCAGTACATTAAACTTCCAAGCACCACATCCTCAACACATGACGTTAAACTGTGACCCGACCCCGTGCTTCACACGCAGGGTCCCCCCCATACTGGACATTTTTTACGCCCACTCGTCTCCACGGGAATGGACTCTTCCTCACATGGAATGAGACCCTCCTTGTCAGAGTGACGTTTGTCCACGGGGAAGGGTCGTCTCAGAGCGTAAGCCCCCCTAGCCTTTCAACGGATGACTAAACCCCTGCATCTCCATACTTCCCCACTACCAAGGTCAGTGGAGGGCATGATAGGGAACTAGGAACCTCCCAACATTGGTCCCAAATCCCTCTTTTGTTGTGCTTTGTTGCACTTCGGGCCTCCATCTTGGAGTATGTCCTAGCACCATGGGCCACCTAATGCGTAAGCCCCTCTTCGCTTCTCACGGACGCATCCTTCACGGCTTGATCGTCTGATCCTTTCTATCTATTGTTTCTCACACTGAGGATGACTCGCGTGGTCTTCGAGTTGACATTGGCCAGGACAATACCTCGTCCAGCATGACGTTAAACTGCATGCCCTCGTCCAGCATGACGTTAAACTGTATGCCCTTGTCCTGCATGACATTAAACTGCACACCCATTTGAACTACGAGGTCTTTGATCCATGTCAAGGCATGGTACGTAGGAAGCCTCCACGAGGTTCAAGCCCACCCGTCATCCAATTCCCGTCGTGTTCTACCTTCATCCATCATGATGTTAAACTACATTCCAGTCCGACGGCAAGCCGTTGTGACCATCCCGAACTACGGGGACTTTGATCCATGTCAAGGCATGGTACGTAGGAAGCCTCCAAGAGGTTCAAGCCCATCTCCCATAGGACCAATGTCCCTCATTTTCGTCGGTTCGCCGACAACCACCACCATCACGATCTACGGGGACTTTGATCCATGTCAAGGCATGGTACGTAGGAAGCCTCCATGAGGTTCAAGCCCACCGCCCGTTGTTTATTAAAGTCAGGGTTCACTACCATCCCGCATGATGTTAAACTGTATTCCATCAATCCTTTGAACTACGAGGACTTTGATCCATGTCAAGGCATGGTACGTAGGAAACCTTCCCAACATTCAATCCCATCAATAGTGGACCCCCGGGTCTACCATCACATCGGTTCAATGATGAAAACCTTTGAACTATGAGGACTTTGATCTAGGTCAAGGCATAGTATGTAGGAAGCCTCCCCGAGGTTCAAGCCCATCTCTCATTGGACCAAGGATCACTTTCACGTCGGTTTGCTGATGAATCCCATCCTTTGAACTATGTGGTCTTGGACCCATGTCGCGGCATGGTACGTAGGAAGCCTCCCCGAGGTTCAAGCCAACCACCCATCGGACCAAGGTCTACCTTCACGTCAGTTCGCCGACGAAGCCCCTCTGAACTACGTTGTCTTTGATCCATGTCAGGGCATGGTACGTATGAAGCCTCCACGAGGTTCAAGCCCACCACCACTAGAACCCTCCTGGTCCACCTTTTTCACATCAGCCTTCCGATGTCCAACTTGAACTACGTGATCGTTCATCCATGTCACGGAATGGTACGTAGGAAGCCTCTCAGAGGTTCAATCCCACCACCTGTTGGTCACTCCAACATTTTTCACATCAGTTCATCCATAGCCGGGCAGCCTAGTGTGTAGGCCCCACACCATTTGGACCAAGGTCCACCTTCACGTCAGTTCGCTGACGCATCGGACCAAGGTCCTCCTTTACGTTGGTTCACTGAAGACATCCATCTGGCCAAGGTCTACCTTCATGCCGGTTCACCAGCACCATCTCAAACTACATGGGCTTTGATTCCCTATCACGGGGATACGCATGAGGTCTCTTCGAGGCTCAAGCCCAACATCACTATCACCCTTGCAATGGTCCCTTTCCATTCCCCCTCTACATCATTCATATGTCCATCATCGACCCTGATTCTCACCCGGACTATCATATCCCGGTGAGACAATGTTTGTCTGCTCCTCTTCACAGCCGTCCATGGGCTGGTCCTTGTATCGGCACCCACTCAAGGGAAATCCCTCAATCCGATCCATTCTAGCTAATGCTCTGATCAGGATGATCCGTCTCCGCTGGACGTTAAACTCGCGACATACCCTGTGTTAAACATAGGAAGATGAGGAAAATCTCAGATATGTGTCTATGGCATATAATTCCCCATGCTCGATGTGGGATGCCCCGGACTTCCACGCCCTTGAGAAACCCTGTGAACAGGGATAATAGAAAGACATGCCAGGTCCCCAGAATCCAGACACACTACTGATGCCTCAACGGGACTACTCCCCCGAATAAAGGTTGCTGCCCTGACCAGACATTTTGGAATGTCCCGACAGAAGCAGTGTAATTAACCGGCGTCCATGGAAACATGGAACTAGGAAGAGTTTCACGAACAACGTATTAAATCTATGAGGGAGACCCGGACTAGGTGACGAGTTCCGAGGAGGAATCCATAGAACGAAGAACCAACATCCCATCTTCCCATTTCGATCAAGGGGAATACGTCCCTGAATATGGTGTGAATGCCACCCACCTTTGGAAAGAGGGATTGCGGGGCAACAGCGCAGTGCGTCCTCCTCCGCGGACGGACGGATGTGTGCGCCCCAGCGAAAGCATCAGAAATAGAAATGGTGAACCTGACATGAAATTCTTCTCCTCAATGTGGAGATTAGTAGCGTTCGAGACACCAGTAGATTGACGTGTCACCAGATCCAGATATCCGGTTCCTAGTCCCGCCAAAAAAATAGCGGGCCTATCGTGAAACTCACTGGATTTCGGGGTAGTAGAACGTGGGCACTCAGTTCTAAAACATGTTTGCATGGATCCTTCTTACAGAAGTGGAGAATGGAAGGACGCTGGGGCACTGGTGTCAATCCTTTTCCTCGCAGTGCAGATGAGATGATCCCTTCATTTCTCAGGAACCAGGTTGCTATTACAGATACACTATCACTACCCGCTCGCCTACGCAGGGGCAGGGGCAACACCGGCATAGCCACCCCGCACGGCTCTGCTACCGCCACAACGGCCGCTACATCACGGAATATGGGGCCCCCACGTCCCCTCTCCCCATCAGGGAACATCCAGCGATGGGTGATCAAAAACCTTGTATGCTGGTACAAGGAGGAAGGGGTCGTCCCAACTCAGGATATGGCCTGCCTAGACCTGGAGGCATCCAGGCCCCACCGTCAACGTTGCCCTAATTGGCTGCGCAGGGAGCCATTGCTCCCCACCCCAACATTCAATTGTTTCGGGAGCCTGTCCCCGGAATGCCTCGATGACTCCTCGCCTTACGCTGATGAGGTGGGTGCTGTCCAGCTCGGCCCGATCAGGGTCCCGACCCAATGGCCCTAGGAAGGGCTCCCACTGGGCCGCGTCATCACTGCCGTCCGACACCACAGGAAGAGCAGGCGGGCCATGCCCCTACACCACCTGCGCCAGCTCGTCTGACCCGACGTCAGTGCTGGGCCTGGGCTGAGGACGCTCGCCCAGGTGCGTCGACGTCAATAGCTACAGTGGCCCGAGCCACCACCGACGTGCATCATGGAGTCCTTGCATACAATGAGAAGGGGCACTCCTTCTCCCAACCAGGATCGAGACCCAAACCACCCCACGGGCAAGCTGGGTTGACTCTCCGGGTTGCAGGCCTGAGTGGTGAGCGCTGCGAACTAACCCGCAGTGATGTCACCTTGTATAGAGGCCCTCCCTGTACCACTACTCCACAGAGCGTGGGCATTCCCCGCTCCAAAGCTCTTCATGGAGGTAGGCCTCGTGCTACCCCCATCCTTAAGGAAGACATTCCCCGAAGCAGTGACGATTGGCGCGGAAACCTTTCATGTGCCCACTATACAGGGTATGGAGTCCATCCTTTTGCCCCCTACCGCCGATCTGAACGCACTGTCCATCCGGTCCTTCTCCAAAGAGGGGGCCCTCCCTACGTCCTCTATGCAGTCGGCGAAGGTCCTCCTCACCCCAGCAACTCGAGGAGTGAAGGTCAGCCTCGATCCGCCTGCATTGACCATGGAGGTCCTCCCCATGTTTCTGCCAATTCCAACAGAGGCTCCACCCACATGGGTGTTTTGCATGGAGGTCCTCCAAATGTACCCTTCGACATTTTCCCAGGTTCCCCTCACACCTCGGCTAGTTCGAGTGGGGGACCTCTCCGCCACGGCGTCATCGCCGCTCCAAGGCTACCTGTTAAGGATCAACCCTGTCCTGAAGAGCCACCCCATGGAAGGAGAGCGGGTCATCGCCGCCATAAGAAGAGTCCTGGGAAGGCCCGGGTGGAGATCAAACCGGCTCGTTTCTCGGATTCTGAAGCGGAATGCAACTCAACGATGGAACCTTCTCCTCGCTCCTCTGTATCAAGGACTGGGGCAGGAACAAGGCGCGTTAGCCTCATTCTCCCGGAATGTGAGGTCCACCAGATTCCCATCTCTCTCCGCAGGTACATATAGGAGGAAGAAGTCTTGGAAATTCCGTAGGTCTCGACCGCACAATCACCACCATTGTCACTAGAAGCGCCCTCTACCTATACCAGAGATCACAGAGAGCTATTTTGGGGGCCAACGACGGTAGAGCGATGACGTGACCTATCGCCGGCAGCCACGACTCCTATGCCGAAAGATGTGGCTATCAGCCCATCATATCTTGACATCGTGGCCAGGTCACCTCACTCTTCAGAGGATGGCCTGGAATTCGGCGGCCAGTCAGCTCATTCGCTGTATTCTCAGCTGCCGAGTTTACTATCTCAGAGGTCCACCTCAGTATTGCTACCGGTCCCTCAACTTCCCCCGGTTGATGAGTGGGGCAATACATGTCCAGACCCCGAGTCCGAACCCAGGATCTTCTGTAGTATTCTCGAAGAGGATCACTTCCTGGTGATGTTCTGGCTGATGGCGGCGCTGAACTTTCGTGCACCAGAGTCTCTTACCCCTGAATAAGTGGGGTGCTTTTGTCCCACCCTATGGGAGACACACTTCCGCCTTCGTTACGAGCAGGTGGTGTACCCCAGAAGTCGAGAGCACTTTGAAAAATCAGCGAGCAATGTCACCTGATCGATTTGGCCACACTCCTTGTGGCCCAGCACCCTGAGTCGCCAGGCCGTCAGAGCACGCTTCAACGGAAATGTGTTCAGAGTTTCAAAGTACTCCACAGAGTCATCAGGGAGGCTACCCCCCATGTGCAAGTCCGTGGTTGGGGACACTATGTCACTCTCCTCTTCGACCCTATCCGATTGCAGCCCGATTCTCTATGCGACATTAAGGACATGCCCTCGAGAGGGGTCGCAGTCCACAAGGCTGACGTAGTCGAAAAGGAAGACAAGCTTGAATTTATTGATGGAGACTTACCCCCCAAGGACGTACCCCCATTACTGGACCTATCAGGGAGGGTTACCCATCAGTAGAGGAACCTGTTAGGCCTCAATGTACCCACTGAGTCGGTGGTACTTGGTCGAAATAACGGAAAAGGAAAGGAGCACGTCGGAACATTCAAGCACTCCGACCCATCCGCCTCTGTGCGGAAAACGGACTAAGATCCTGAGAAGACCATGTTACGCCAGCATCATACTGAGCAGAAGAGGCTGGTAGACGAACTCTTGACTGAGCGCACTGCAGAGCGGCGACCCGACTATGGTAATCCCAGGCCGGGGCAACAGGGGCATGAACAATTTCCCCCCGGTGAGATCCTTCTTAGAAACCCTGATCATGCTACTTCCGCAGACAGGGAAGAAGCCAGAGCTTATGAAAATAGGGCGTGATACGTCTCACCAAACCCCCCAGAACGACATGGCAATCTGAAGAATCCAGTCCGGGTTCCCCCAGTCGCCCCACAGGTTGTTCCTCCAGTCGATCCACGAGCTTCCGAAGCCATCTACCATGTTGAAGAACCTGGAAACGCACTTGTGATTAGGGATCCCCGTCAAGACAGGGACCCCCACCCGGATGATCTTATAGCGGCACTCACATCCCGCCTCGAAGCGTTGGAAATGCGGCAGGTGGCGGTCCCACCGGATGGCAAGCCGTATCCCGCATGGGTGGATGATATGCCTGCACCCCTGTGTTTTTGGATCCCCACTTTCTCACCCTTCAACAGGATAGGGGACCCGCCGCAGCACTTGGCACATTTTCCTTCCAGGTGTGGCCCCATGCTGGGGACCCCCGCCCAACAAGAAGCCGCCAAGCTCCATTGTTTTTTACAGACATTGGAAGGTCCCCCATTTGTCTGGTACAGCCAGCTCCCTATCAGATCAGTGACCAGTTGGGTGGATCTCCACCGGCAGTTCCTATACCAGTTCAGCTCCACCATGTGGAAGACCAGCATTGCAGACCTCTTCAAGTGCAAGCAATAGCCTGATGAGCGAGTTGCAGATTTCCTCACCCGGTGGAAGGGACTTACGTATTCCCTCGATATTCCACTGACTCAGGATCAATTAATGATGATGTGTGTGGGGAACGTCAAAACGGATCTAGTACCCTCCCTAATTACCCAGAACTACCCTGGAGGGTTCAGAGATTTCTCATATAAGGCACAACGCCTTGAGGAGGCTCTGCAACAGTCTAGTCAGGCACTGTTTCCCCCTACGATCCCAGCCAGGAGGACCGCCTGAGCCGAACCCGCCGTGGTGGCCCAAATAGAAGCCCCTAGGTAGATGGAATTACTGCCAATGGCACCATCCCCACAAACCTGTAGAGGTCCTCCACCTCAAGCACAGGCTCTTGTCCAGCAGCGACCGCCTCAAAATCGACAGGTTCCCCGCGCAATGCGCCACCTCCGCCTAGGCGAGACAATCAGGTGCCGCCTCCTTGGCAGGCCCCTCCGGCACCTCATCAGGGCTAGGCCCCCAGGTCCCCCTATCCAGAAGGAAGGCACCATAATTATTCATTCAATGAAAATCAGGTCCCAGGCTACTTCCGAAGTTCTCTAGAGCAAGGGATTGTGCGCCTGCCCGAGTGCAGAAGGCCGGTAGTGGAAAATCTCACTGATCACCCCAACTACTGTCCTTATCATCGGATTCTGGGGAACACCCTCAAGAAATTCTATGTGTTTAAAGACTGGCTTCAAGACCAGGTCTACAACAACATAGTGAGGTTGGACCCAGGACCATCACAAGTGGAAGGTGTCTTTGCAGGGTCGGAGATTGGTAGCAACAGCGAAGGCGAGTGGCAGAAGGTTCCCAGCCGTGGATCTAGGAAATACGACGATTGTATGGATCGAAAAAGAACCATCCTTGACCATGGTATCATCCAGGAATGCCTAAAGCAGCCGGAACCTTTGGAAGAAGTATCCAGTACCTCTGCATCGTCTTCACAGCCGACCTCTTCCCAAAAGGGCAAGCAGCGACGATGCAATAAGAAGCAACGCACTCTGCCGGTGCCGTCATCATCCCACACTCTCGGCGAATTTATGCCCCCCGAAATGGGGATTCCTCCCAGAATCCGTCTGGTGGTGGATGACTCGTCAAGCGACATCCAGGGGTACGCTTCGGTTAACACCGTGGAGCTGGTAAAGCCCTATATGACTCCCGACGAAGGGGATCGCCAGGCGAGCCTCCCCAATGTCCCCAGCCGACGTCAACGTCAGCGGAACTGCAACCATGCCGGTGATTGAGGTATGTCAGCAGGCACTTTTAGCCAGGTCGTGCATTCCACTGAGATCAGACAGTAGGCTCAGCGTAGAGATCAGCACGTGCAACCCCATATAACGCCCTCGGCTCTACCTCCAGTAGCATTTCTGATACTAGGTCTGGGAGAGCTACCTCGTTCATATCACGGTCAGTCTCCCCTAGCTACAGGACAACCTCCGTTGTCAGATACTAGTCCGACGACTATTCTCCAGGCTTTAACTAGTAAGCAGCAGGATGTACCTAGTACTAGCCGACCGCCGGTTCAACCGGCAGGACCTGCTATGCCTCCAACTGCCGAACGACCTCCTGTAGGAAGAGGTTCACATTTGGTAGGAAAGTATGATGTCTTGAAGCACCTGGCTGGCATTTCGGCAAGTATTTCTATCCTTTAGGGCCTTCACCTATCATCCTAGATGCACGAGGCACTTGCTGAGGCCCTAAGGGGCCCCCTCCAGTTTGAGACAGAGGTAGTAGCTACAGAAGCCTTCCATGCCGAGACAATTGAGAACGCCGAATGTTAGGCTGTTATATCGTTCTCTGGTGAAGATGAGGACCCTCCTATACAGGGGAACATTCTCCCACTGTACATCACTAGCCACTTCAATGGTGTGGATGTCTTCCAATGCTTTGTTGACATGTGTTACAGAATCATCTTAATTCCGACTTGAACATTGTGAAAGATAAGTCTCTGTGACGGTGATTTAACTCCCTTTGACCTCAGAATCAAGGTGTACGACATGGCCGAGCAAACCCCAGTCGGCAAGATCCTCCTGAAGACTCAGTTCGGTGGCTTAATTTCTAGCACTGAGTTCATGGTCGTCTCTCAGGACACCGCCTACAACGCGTTGGTGGGTAGGCCTTGTCTCCATCTGCATGCAGCGGTCCCTTCGTCGTATCACCAGTGCCTCAAATACTCACGCAATGGTCGAGTAGGAATGCTCCAAGGAGATGCCTCTCCTTTCGCCTCTTGTGAGGCTCGCTATCTGGATGCTGATTATTACAAGAGTAAGGATATGAAAATCCTAGTAAGTGAGGATGAACCTGCCCCGGTCACAAGTGATCCCTAGGCAAGCATGGATGACACCTATATCCTCCCGATCCACTGATTGGAGGCCACGACCTCCGAAATGGGGTAATTTTTTTTTGTTTCGGGTACACAAGGAAGGCATGTTCCCTCGTCCAAGCGACTGTGGAAAATCACCTCGTACTCATAAATCAACCAGGCTCAGGTGGTCCCAGAACCACCTACCCCTGTACGGTACCATAATGTCAATCTTATGACAACGGCGGTACACCACACGTGTCTCTTCCACCGGGCTAGAATCCACCGACTCAGTCTGACACATCACCACTGCTTTGATATCATCAAATGTTGCCCCTTAGGCCGAAGGCCAGATGGGATAGGTTTGACTGCCTTCATTACTATGGTCTCAATGGTGAGTGAGTCTCCTGATATGATGACCACTGCTGCCCAAGCCGACACCAGCTACCCCTTAGGCTTTGATTGCCCAGGAGTATCTCTCGTCGAGGGAAATCCCCCCACGGGTGGAGAGATAGACCTGGAGGATGCTCCCCACTGCTTTGAGGAAGGAATCTCTACCACGGTTGATGAACTGGTACAGGTGAACCTTGGTAGCGAGGCAGATCTGAAACCCACATTGATCAATGAAGCCATGTCCCCTGAGGAGCGGCACTAGTATGTAGACTTCCTCAAACAACATCGTAATGTGTTTTCCTGGAGTTACAACGAGATGCCAGGACTAGATCCCTAGGTATCCGTTCACCGTTTGGGCCTCCTGGAAAACCATTGTGGGTTTAAGCAGCCCCCCAGGAAGATTCACCCTTCTCATGGTGCTATGGTTAAGGCCGAAGACGACAAGATTATCAAAGCCAACTTCATTAAGGAAGTCCAGTACCCCATGTGGCTTTCCTACATTGTGCCATTCAAGAAGATGAATGGGCAGATGAGAGTCTGCATCGACTTCCGCGACCTTAATCGCCACTGCCCAATGGATGACTTCCCACTCCCGGTGACAGAGTTATTGATTGATTCCATGACCGGGTTCCAAGCTCTCTCTTTCATGGATGGGTATTCCAGGTACAACCAGATCCGGATGGCCCCCGAGGACAAGGAGTCCACTTCCTTCAGAGCTCCCCAAGGTACCTTTTGCTACCAGGTTATGCCATTAGGCTTGAAAAATGCAGGTGCCACTTATCAGAGGGCCATGCACCGCATATTCAAGCCAATTCTTGGGACACTGGTGGAATGCTATGTAGATGACCTAGTGGTCAAATGATGTTAGCGCCAGGACCATCTCAAATTCCTTGAGAAGGTGTTTGGTTTCCTCTGTTCCCATCACCTAAAGATGAACCCGTTGAAGTGTGCCTTCAGGGTCACCTTTGGGAAGTTTCTGGGCTCGGTTGTTAGATACTGAGGTATTGAGATCGACCCAGAGAAGATCAAGGCCATCAGCCAAATGCCTCCCCCGAGCAACATCTGGGAACTCTGAGGCCTCCAATGCCACTTATCCAATATATGTCAATTCATCGCGAATCTGGCCGACAAGTGTAAGCCATTTTCTCGGATCATGAAGAAGGGCGTCGACTACGAATGGGATGAGGAGTGTCGGACCACCGTCAAGGAAATCAAGCAGTATCTGCTCCAACCTCCGGTTTTGATGCCACCCATCTCAGAAAGCCGCTGGTCCTTTATGTGATTGCCCTAGAAAGATCCCTCGGTGCACTGGTCGCCCAGAAGAATAACGAGGGTATCGAGAACAGTCTCTACTATCTCAGCCACATGCTTCTCGATACAGAGGTCAGATATTCCCCTATAGAAAAGAGTTGCCTTGTTCTTGTCTTCGTCGTATAGAAGTTGCGACATTACCTGCAGCACCATGAGGTACAATTGGTCTCCCGGGTATACCCACTTAAGTACATCATGAACCGCCCCATGCTGACTGGACGACTAGCACGTTGGGCGGTGATTCTCTAGCAGTTTAATATCAGGTTAATACCTCAAAAGGCCATTAAGGGACAGGCGTTGGTAGACTTTTTAGCTACCCACCCAACCTCTGTGGATCAGTCCCGGGACCAGGATTTTTATAATGAGACGATCCTCTCAGTCGATCATGCCGTCCCGTTTTGGAAAATGCATTTCGACGGTACCTCCCGGAGCCCCACTGGTAGGAGGCTCAATGATCCTAAGATCAACAGAGTGGGCATGGGTATTTTCTTCATTACCCCAGTGCAAGCCGTCCTTCCATACTCGTTCCTGTTGTTAGAAGGCTGTATCAACAACGAGGCAGAGTACCAGGCTCTCATCACGGGTCTCGAGATGGCCCTTGAGATCAGTGTGCCCCATCTACATGTGAAAGTTGATTCCGAGATGGTAATCAAACAGGTTAATGGCGACTACGTCATCAAGAAGAGGGATCTTGTACCATTGCTGGAATACACCCTCCGCCTAATGGCCCAGTTCTCTTCTCGACCAGAGATTACCCATGTACCACGGTCACAGAACGGTCAAGCAGACGCCTTGGCTGGCTTAGTCGCATCACTCGTAGAACCCGAGCAAGATGATTTGATCATACATGTGGCACATCTGAGAGTCACTGCCCCCGTCACCCAAGAGGACAACGATGGCGTGCGGTAAGTCATCTCACCGCCAGACCCTCTACGTCACGGGTCCCGGGTTCGTCAGACACAGTGGTTGAAGCCACACCCGACTGGAGGGAACCTTTTGTCGAGTATCTCCAAAATGGTCGCCTCCCGGATGACTGGTCCGAGCGTGAGCGAATCCGACGCCGCGCGCTGCAATTTACCCTCCAGAGCAGCCCCAATCTTGAACAGATCCTTTATAAGCGGAGCTTCGATGGTGTCCTCCTCCATTGCATTCAAGGAGTAGAGATTCCTAAAGTTATGCAAGAGGTTCATGCCGATTCCTATGGCACCCATCAAGATGGTTTGAAGCTGTCCCATCAAATCCGGAGGTTGGGGTACTTCTGGCCCTCTATGATCCAAGATTGTATTGGGTATGCCAAGAGATTCCACGTGTGCCAAATTCACGCCAACTTCCTGCATCGTCCACCGGATCCACTCCACCCCACCACGTACGCTTGGCCATTTGCGGTATGGGGACTTGATGTAGTGGGACCATATCCACTGGCAATAGCTCGCCAGTGTAGGTTTATCCTGACTGCTACAGATTTCTTGTCCAAGTGGGCAGAGGCAGTTCCACTCAAGGAGGTCAAGGCCCGTTCCATCATCGACTTTGTGAGTTCCAATATTATCCACCGTTTTGGGGTCCCTCACGCCGTCCTCACCGATAACAACACCAAATTCTGAGCGGCTTAAATGAAGAAATTGTACGCCAAGTAAGGCATTCGTTCGAACCATACCTCATTCTACTACGCGCAGACAAACAGACAGATCGATGTGTTCAACAAAACCATCTCTAACATTCTGTAGAAGATGGTTGGTCAGAACAAAAAAGTTGGCCGGACAAGCTCCCCAATGCCCTCTGTGCTTATCGGATGACGACTCGCAACTCTACCCAGGTGACCCCATATTCCCTGGTTTATGGAGCTGAGGTCGTCCAACCCATTGAGATCTAGCTTCCATCGTTACGCACTGCAGTCTATGATCACCAGACATCAGATGAGGTAGCCGAAATCCATCTAGATGAATTAGAACCACTGGACGAGATCCGGCTTCGTGCCCTGCACAATCTGGAAAGGCATCTAGATAGGATAGAGAGGGCCTTCAACAAGAATGTTCGTCTCCGTTATTTTCTACAGGGCGACCAAGTACTGGCCCTTTGATCACCAATGATCCCAGGCAGGAAACCGCCCAAGTTAGAACCCAAATGGGAAGGGCCTTATATCATCCATAAGGTTTACCTGACTGGAGAATACTCCTCGGTGACCATGGATGGAGAGCGCATAACCCCTCCTACCAACACCAAGTTCCTCAAGCGATACATTGCCTAGGGCGAAAGGGTCCTGCACGACCTTAAACTGAATCTTCGTCCGTCATGACGTTAAACTGCACATTATCGTCCAACAAGACTTTAAACTGCACCTTGGTCTCGCACGACCTTAAACTATATGGTTATGGTCCCACACGACCTTAAACTGTATGGTCACGCACGACCTTAAACTGCACGTTATGGTCCAACATGACCTTAAACTGTAGGGTCCTGCACGACCTTAAACTGCATCTTTGTCCTGCATGATGATAAAGTGAAAAATGGTTCGAGCTCTATGACCTTAAACTATGATATTCCCCCGTCCTTACTGTAAGACTTTAAACTGCAAGCCAGTCAGGCCTTCCTGACCGAGGCTTAGCCTTAGGCCACTTGGCCTCCTCGGGCCCCCGACCCTTGTCCTTACTATAAGACGTCAAACTACAAGCCAGTCAGGCCTTCCTGACCGTGGCTCAGCCTCAGGCCCCTTGGCCTGCTCGGGCCCCCGACCCCCGTCCTTACTGTAATATGTTAAACTGCAAGCCAGTCAGGCCTTCCTGACCGAGGCTCAGCCTCTGGCCCCTTGGTCTGCGTCGACTCTGGATCTAATGGGATTGTACGGTGTGGTGTAAGATTACATCCTCATCCATGTCGGGTTACCCGCCGTACCGTACATATACCCAGTTGAGACACATCTCTCGTCCAGAACAATGCTAAACCGTGCCTTAAGAACTATGTGTGGATTGATTCCCATATTAATGGGATACGTAGGAACGCTCGGACGCCTCGTCTTGATCCCATCCCTAAGATTTTCTCTTCCACTATTCTACCCTGGGAAAAGATTCCTTGGAGGATCCTTGTGTAGCGAGGAGTAAGCTTTCTTAGCCCCGCTCATACAACCCCGCTTATACAAGGATTTTAAGGGTTGCACCATGTGCCCACTGCCATTCTTCTATCCTCCCACGTCCTCACCACATGACGCTAAACTGCATGGCCTTCAAGAACTACATATGGCTTGATTCCCATCCTAATGGGATACATAGGAATGCCCGGGCATTTTGTCTGTTGGCCCAGCCCAAAAGCAAAAATCGTCTTCTCAGGTCAAGACATATGGTAGGGTGCACACTTTTTCCCCAACTCACATCGAGCAAGCCTCGACCAGGCGGCACATCCCCCCTGGAGATGTTTGCCTCTTTTTTGGATGGATAAAACTATGCTTCACCCACTCCTTGACTGGGATTCCATCATTTTTCACACCCAGAGGGACCCCCAAGAACGTCCTGGATACTACACCCAAGGGATCTCTTACCGATACGAGCCAATGCCCCTGAGGGTTTTCAAGAAACAAGCTGATACAAGTCTTGTGTTGCGAATTTGGTCAACTGTCGACGCTCATTTGTTGCTCCCATATCAAGTCACCATAGAAATTCTGTGTTTCGAACATGGTCAACAGTGTCCTGGATCTTCGGGGCCACCCCGAGATGTCCCAAACATAGAGTGTAGTGATTTTTTCTACCCCATCCCAAAGTGACAAACTTCCCTCTGGGTGGTGCTAGCGGTCAGGCTCACGACCCCGATTCCACTATAAGGAATGTACGGCATGGTGTATGATTACGTTATCATTCATGTTAGGTTACTTACCATGCCGTACACACCCCCGGATTAGATACAGTTATCTCTCTCCCCGTCCTCATGTAAGACGTTAAACTACAAACCAGTCAGGCCTTCCTGACTGATGCCTGACCTTAGGCCCCTTGGCCTTTTCGGGCCCCTCCGCCCAGCCGCTTACCTGGGGTGTACGGTGTGGTGTGGTATTATGACCTCATTCACATCAGGATAGTGTACCATGTCGTACGCCTTCCCTCATGAGGCCCAGCTTCAGGCCCCTTGGCCTCATTGGGCCCCGGGCCCTCATCCTCACTGCAAGACATTAAACTTCAAGCAGGTCAGGCGTTCCTGATCAATGCTTAACCATTAGGCCCTTTGGCCTTTTCGAGCCCCGGCCCAGGTCCTCTCTTACAGGAGTGTATGGTGTGGTGTGAGATTATTTCCCCATTCAAGTTGGTTTATTCTCCGTACCATACACCTCCCTTGATTGGGGGTATATTACTCCCCTCGCCTCGTATGATGTTAAACTACATTTAGAGAACTATGTGTGTCTTGATTCTCATCCTCATGGGATACGTAGGACCACATAAATGTCTAAGATTCGGGTCGAGCCCCATCTCTCGGGAATCTTCATCCCATCTTGGCCCCTTAGCCTACCCTTCCCCCATGAGATGATTATATGGTGTGGTGTGGGATTATGTACTCATTAACAATGGTCTCGTAATGACCACGCCATGTACCTCTCCCTCCTGAGCTATTTCGTCAACCCCTTTTCAGCGGTTCACCAATGTTCCTAAGAGTACTCTGGTTTATTACCTGGAATGCAAAGCTTTACTCAGACACGTCCGCACCCGATTTCCAGGCTTTGTGTATCCCTGCATCAGGGCTTCAATCATCTTTCACACCCGGAGGGACCCCCAAGAACGGCCTGGATACTACGCCCACGGGCTCTCCTACCGTTACGGGCCAACACCCCTGAGGGTTTCAGACAACAAATCAATAAAATCCCACGTTGCGAATAAGGTCAGCGGTCGATGCTCGTTTGTTGTTCCCACCTCAGGCTAACGCGATATGGACGCTGTGTTTCCACCATGGTTAACAGTTTTCCTCTATCGCCACGCCAACCCATTAAGACCAAAATGTCGGGTACACACTTCACACCCTTCATCACTTCGTCATGTCCAAGTAGAGTCTCGGAACTCTTGGTACTTTTCCTCCATGCACGTCTGTGCGTTGGGGAAACAAGCCGCGTCAAAGGTGTCCTTCGTGGCTCTTTACCAACTCCCCTCTAATGGGTGCCCCTAGTATTGTGATAAGGATGCCCCCCCTTGTTTCCCACACCGAGTTTAACTCACGTGGGCTTACAGATTGGGTTGACGTCTGCGCTAACTTGGGAAGTTGTTACCATTCATGGTCCGACCTCTAAGACCATAAACTAAGATCCATCTGGAACTACGTTCAGCTTGATTCCCATCCTCATGGGATATGTAGGACCACCCAGACGCATTGTCTCTTGGTCAATCCCATTTAGGGAGCTAGTCTCTCACACTTGTTTCACCTCTTACCTCTATATAGGCCCCTCGGCCTAAGGTCTCCCTCTCCGAGTGGCATAAAATGTGACTTGGGCTCATGTCTCCATCAATTGTGTTTTATAACACTGAGAACATTCCCCGACTAGCATCGTCTATGCTATGTCTGCGCTGCATGAAGATAAAATTCATGTGTGGTCCTATCACACGACCCTAAACTGTGTCATTATCGTCCTATCCGCACGACGAAAAACGACACTTCATTGTGATGACCTTGTTGTGGAGGACATCACGTTGGGTATTGGTCACGTGCCATGCCATTTTTCAACGCCTATCACGACATGATCCTTGTGGCGACACCACGGCCTACTAATTTAGGCATGTTGCTTCACAAAACAAAAACCCACTCACCTTAAAGGAGAAACAAGGTTTATTAAATTCTACTTCGTTTAGTGCAAGGGTCACGCCCGCACTCCCCTTTTCCCCTAGCACTTGTATCATACCATGTCACCTTTCAGAACTATGTATGGATTGATTCTCATCCTCATGAGATACTTAGGAGCACCCGGGTACTTCCCCGTGGGCCCAGCCTATCCTTTCTGTTCGGTCCCTCGACTCGAGCATTTCCCCATAAAATGCATGGTAAGTAGGTATTAGGTCCTCTTTCACGTCGGGATTTGTTGCCATGTGTCCCCTGCTCCCTTTACCCATTTATGGTCTAAGGTCCATCAAGAACTATGTGATGCTTGATTCTCATCCTTATGAGATACGTAGGAGCGCCCGGGAACTTCCCCGCGGGCCCAGCCTACCTTTCGGTTTCAGCCTCTTGACCAAAAACCCTCTCCCAAGGAGGTTGTGCGGTGTGATATGGGATTGTGTCCTCATTCGCGTCGGGTTGTTCACCACACCGCACACACCCCCTATTCCCATTCACTCCAGGTGTCTGAGTTACTCCACCATGTGCCTCTTATGTCTTCTCCCCCTATCTAATATGTCTCATTGTCGTAGTCAGATGTGTTTTGACAAAGTCCGAAGTGTGGAATCTTCATGAAGACATTCTGCTCGTCCCATGACCAAGCTTCCTGAGCACGCTATTTGGATCCTCATCCTATTCCACATCCAAAATGACCCTTAGACGACATGGATACTAGGATTGAGGGCTCTCCATGAATGCTGGACCTAAGGTCCCTCCAATCATTTTGGGCCAACGCCCCTACGGATCTCTGAAACCATTTGTGACATGGTCCCGTGTTTCTAATATGGTCAACGGTCGACCCTCATTTGTATGTCCCCATTCTAGGCTAACGCGATATGGATGATGGGTTTCCGCCACGGTCAACAGTTATCCTCCATCATCACGCCACCATCATCGTGATCTGAATCTTGAGTGCCACGATTCACACATTTCCACTTCCTCATGTTCAAGTGGAATTCCATCATACTCTGCTCTTTCTCTTCACGCATCTAAGAGCGCTAAATGATCATGTTAGTTTCATTGGGACGATATTCACTGAGCATCCCTTTGCCCTAAACTGTCCCTTTCTGTGTCGGGAAATTCCCACCACTACTTATTGTTTCCCACACCGAGCATGACTCACGTGGGCATAGTAGTTTTGACGGGATGTGTACCAACACGGCCTAGAATCTCATCATCTCACATGATGTTAAACTGTGCTTTCAGAACAATTTATGGCTTGATTACCATCCTCATGGGGTACGTAGGAACGCCCGACCACTCTGCTTTGGGCCTAGCCTAATCATCACTCTTGGTCCCTCGACCTGAAGAGTTTCCTCTGGGGGTACGTGTTGTGATTTGGACTCCAAGTTCTCATTCACATCGGTTTCATATCTACCGCACCACATGCTCCCTGGGACCTTCCCTTTTATTCCACATAGCATCGTATGACGTTAAACTACAGGAGTCCATATGTCCTCAATGCACGACACTAAACTACAGTTCTACCCTGAACAAGTTCAGGATGCCCCGTGTTAATCATGGGATACACCAGAGCCTCTACCAGAGAGGATTTCACCTGTTAGTGTTGGTCTATGACTACACTTTGGTTCAGAACTACATATGGCTTGATTCCCATCCTCATGGGATACGTAGAGACACACAGGTATTTTTCCTAGGGTCCATCCCATATAAATCATTAATCCCATCCTTCCCCTTTCCGGCCCCCTGGTCAAACCCCTCGCCAGAGAGGCCCTGTCTGAAAGAAGGAACGATCCATGATCAAACCGATGCGCCCATATTGTGTACTCCCACCATGGTGGTGTAATTGCATGAGTGTTGGATTCTGTTCAGAAAAACCACCACTCCATATTCCACGCTCCACGTGCCCCTTATTCGGACCCTCGTCCCCTTTCATGTCTGAAGGGATCCCCTAATGGCCTGGACTCATGAAGCATCGGCTCACCTACCATCCTGGGACAAAATTCCGGAAGGCTGGTCATGTTTGGAAGGACCCCCTAATAGTATGGAAGTTCGACCTATGGTCCGCCAACTGTCCTGGGTCAACATCCCGAAAGATTGACTGACAATATTTGTGACAAGGTCCCGTGTTTCGAACATGGCCAATGGTTGACCCTCATTTTTGTCCCCATTACAGGCTAACACAGTAAGGATACTACTTCTCCTCCATGGTTAACGGTTTTCCCTTATTTTCATGCCATCCCCACATCACTTTGAATCTTGGGCGTCGTAATTCACACTTCCTATTTCCGTCAGTTCGAACTGATTCCAGTGCCCCTGTTGTTGCACCGTTCGTACATGAGGGTACACTGAAGAAATAGTAATTCGGATATTCTGAAAAGTTCCTTCTCCGGTCAAGCCTCTCCCATCTTTCGGAAATCCAGAATGGTAATTCGAATCCCAGATGCCCGGAGCATGGTCTCCACTCCTATGTTAGGTGGGATGGGAAGGCAACTATCTCCTGTTTCTAACATCAGGCTCGACCCACGTGGGCTTGGGGAATTATCTCCGAACGTCCCGAAAACATTGTATGGATGTAACGAAGCGATTAAAACAGTGGAAATCATGCACGCTACGACATTCAAAACAAACAAGGAAGAAATTGAAGCACGAAAGCACCAATAAATTTTTTTGTTTCATACAATACTCGGGGTTCGATTCCCCCCATGGACGGGTTGACCCCATCAAAAGAGCATTGCACCTCCGCCACCCATTGGCTTTGGTGTCCAAGGCTTGCTGTCGCTGACTCAGCTCCCGATCCTCCTCAGCAGCGGCGGGGCACAATTCATCAGCCTTGGCTCTTGCCCGCTCTACCTCAGCCTGAATGACAACCATCTTTTAAGAAGCCTACCTCATAAACTCCTCTGCCTCTTCCATCTGGGCCTCTAATCGGGAGATCAGCTCAGATTGTGCATTAAGAGAGGCTGAGTGCTCATCCTCCTGGGTCTGTAGCTGTTGGACCTCGCTTTTCAGCCTCCTAGAGCTTCTTGATATTTGTTGCCTTCCTCTGCTGCCAGCCCACACTGAGCCCACGATCATGCTCCCGGATCTTCTCAACCATAAGATTTCGGATGAGCGCATGAGGACATTGGGAATCCACTCCCCTAGCACACATTTCGCGCAACCGCGAGCGGATTATGTCCATTTCGGCCATCCATAGTGCTTGAGGGTGTCCTTGATGAAGCACGTGATTAGCTTCCATGACCAGCGGTGGACTATGCTGTTGTCTTCCACGTCGGAAGTCGTTTCGTCCTAGTTTACACAATTGGAAGGATCGTACGTTGGATATTCCTACAGGAATTCGTTGGCGGGATCTTCATCTGGCGTTGAATCCGTTGCGACATCTAGCGCCGAAGCAGGTGCGATAGGACAAGGACCGGCCAACCGATCCTCTTCATCGGAGTCCACCTCGATGACCTCCAGCACAACCCTGCTGGTGGTTTCGCCGGTGATGATGTCTGTTGCAGCTTGGGGAGATGGAGGGAATATCGCCACCATCACCGGCATGCCCCTAGGAGGGACTCCAACATACATCCCGACTAGTCTTGCCGCAGTAGCCCACGCCAGTCGAAGAACTGTACGACAGAGAGGGACATAAACATTAGTTGGCATGGTCTACATATGACGACATGGAAACCGATAGAGGAAACTTACGGAGATCTACCTCCGGGTGCTGATCTTGAGCCGGTACTGATAGGACCCCGAGGCGAGGCCCTCCGTATACTTTTGGAAGGTCTGGAGATTTCAGAGGAGCAACCTCGGGTGCTCTGGTCCCACCAGACGCGGAAATGGACGCAGCCATAGGCGCGGGTTCTGAAGGTCCTGCATCATCACCCGCCGAAGGGCGAGAATGAGGCCTGCAAACAACTTCCTCTTGCATGGCTCAAAAATCGGAGAGAAGTCCATAGTGGCCCATGAACGGACCATAAGGGAAGAAGTTTGGAATGCTACTTCGAGAGCCTCTGCGAAATCATCAGAATTTGAGCCTTGATCTCCGACCTTGCCCTCCTCCAACGGGCTCCCTCCTCCAGCCTCATCCTCCCGAGAGGAGTCCATGGACTCTTCCAGCAGGGGGAACCGCTCCCTCAGATCGGCAGCTGACAACTATGGGGGGACCGTTCGATTCAGCAATACCCCCACCTGGTCTGTCATTGGGCGAGGGACACCACTGGAGTGAACGTAATCCTCTAGCTTGTCCATGTATTGCTCTACCTCTGCCGTAGACGCCATGAAACCAGCCCAGACTGGGCCTATTCCCGGTAACTCCATCCCGAGGTGATTCAAGTGTGCCCATATCTCGGGTGGGCTGAGGAATTACCGGTTGACATCCCAAATGTCCCAGGCTTCTGGGAAGACGACATCCTCTGCTATGTCGATATGGCGCAGGCACATCCCTGGATCCTGAGTGGATATCATACGAAACCCCCTCAGTGGATGCCGCTCTGGATGGACCTGCTCTTCTGGAATCACTGGATCCACTGCTACTGCCAAACCCTTGGCCGGTGTGGGTCTCGCCGCCATGGCAGCCCCACCACCGCGAGAGGCCCTAGATGCCCTCCGACCCCGACCTCGAGATAGTGGATTCCCACTATCACCGACCCAAATAGTTGGCTGCATCAACATCTCCCCTGGGTAAGCAGCTTCCCAACTAATGTCATACTCCCTCACCAATCCGAAAGCGGCAGTGGATTGAGGCAATGCGATTCACATCTTCCCATCTTCCCGTGTGAACATGAGCCACAGCTGCCTCATCACACACGGGTGCTCCTTGTGATGCACCTCCCAGTAGACATGCGGGGTCAGTCGCTGGAGGCATCAGAACTGCCTTGCAAACCGATGTGGGGTGTACGGTTCGCAGGGTGGCTCGCGATCTACTCGTGCCACCAAAACACCACCTCGAATGGCCAGGAGGTAAGCCCGATGTTCTTCCGTTCCCCGCCCGTCATCAGTAATTATCCCCGTCGGTAATGGGAAGGGGTGGAAATTAAACTCATCAGCCCTCCACACCCGATTCAGCACCATCGACATGGTCAGTTTGAACGGGAAGCTCCCGAATGAATTCAGGATGGAGGGGCGGAAGTTTGATCCCGGCGAAGAAATGGGGTTTAGAAACTCATAGATCCCCCTGATGTGAACCTCAATCCACCCATATAGTAGGTGGAAGGGCACACATATCCTTGGAGGCTTCTTGCCCTCACTAATGTGCCACAACATTATGTACAGTTTGGTGAGCATTTGAATCCCCAGATTGACCCTCTGCCCCACAGACAACATGGACACCATAATAAACGAGTTGAGCCGCACCCCCATGCTTGTTTCCCTCTCCGGTAGAATCCAACCATAGATGAGTGTCGTGATGAACGCCACCATCCTGACTATCGGCTGTTGTGCAGTGCTAACACTGAAACCCCAAGTCTTCCATTGGCTGTCCTCCAAGACCCGCCAATACAAGTTCCCCTTACCCCGTTGGGCTGCACTCGGAAAAGTTCGAGTCCTCGGAGGGAACTCTCGATTATCTGGGAAATTCAGGAAGCACTTGAACCATCTATTAATGTGGACATCCCTCACTGCCTCCTTGTCCTCTCCAGGGACAAGTGCCATCAGCACCAACGCCAGTCACGGAATTTTCTCTGTATCCTCCCACGCGCTCATGATGGTGAGGAACTCATCATACATGGCCCCCAAGATCGGAACTCTAGAAATCTGGTGGACATCCCACATGCTGATGCCCACCTCCCCATGATGTAGATGAATGGTATTGGTCCTATACGACCATCTCCTCAGTAATTCCGGAATCAGTTGTTTCGGTTGGTAAATGTGGAATTGGGAGTCCCATGCCGCCTCATATAACCCCACTCTCCTTAGCTCGGCCCCAAACTACTTGCATGAGGTGCCTACCCAGTAGGCCTAGGCCCAGTCATCAGTAAAGTTTCCGCCCTGGCGGAGTTCCCACTCATCAGACCATCCTTTCTTCGAATCCTACAAATCTGCCTTCATCATGGTATTGTAGAGAGGAGGGGAAGTCTCTGGTTGTAGTGGTTTCCTGTCAATATTGTTCATGTGATTGTAGAGGCATTCGGCAGTAACGGGTGTGAAATCCTCCTGCGCATGACCATCGGCCGCCTTGAACCATTGGTGCTGACATGGTGTGCTCCTGAACCAGCAAGCTGGTTCGTCCCTACTCGCCTCAGGGATGAAGACGTCATCCCTTAACCCGAAGTCGTATAATGACAGCTTCTTACACTGAGGATAATTCATCTGACCCTCTGATAGCAGAACTATCAAAGAAGCGTGGTCCGAGTGGCTGTGGACCATCTCCCCAAGGCCTCGATAGTTGGCCATCTCATCTAGGCAGGCGGCGTCTACAAGCATCCCCAATACAGCTTCTCGATGGGCCATTTCATTTCCAGAACTCGATAAGATTTTTTTTTTCAGAACAGATCACGAAGTTAGATCATGAAGACGGATCGTGAAGGTCGGTCATGAGACCAAGCCACAGAGTCTGGCCTAGGCCGGTGAACAAGAGTTCTCTTGGCACGGTCGCGGAGTCAGAGACCCGCGGTTCGCCGCGAAGCTCGATTCGTGGAGAGCAGGCACAGAGTACGTGGAGCATCGCAAAATCGAGAGCACAAAAAGACAAGGAAGTCATGTGAAGACAAAAGAGGTCGACCCCCCTATTAATAGATGGCGACCTCGGAGCATCGCGGCGCGCCTCACCAGCGCGGAGCATCACAGTGCGTCTGGATCTGTGGCCCCAGTCAGCACCACGGGCCCTCTTCACAAAGTCACATCGCGAACCACCGACAATTTTGAAGATTTTCTCTCAGACTTCAACCCTTCACCCTCCGCGGATCCATGTCTGAGGGGGGGAATTTTTTTGTGCCAATGTATAGCATGAATGGATGGGACGGAAAAGAAGGTCGGCCCGCTGCCTCGCGAAGCACCGACGTGAAGCACCCCGAGCATCACGGTCTCGCGAAGATCCAAAGGCAGTAACTCTCCGCGAACGCATGTGACATTTGCGAGCCGGTCGTGATTTTCGGGAGGCGGTAACTCTCTGTGAACGAGTTTGACGTTCGCAAGCCCGACGCGAAGCTTGGGAGGCTGCAACTCTCTGCGAACGACGCTGACATTCGCGAGTGCGCCGCAATGCACCTGAGGCGTCGCACGAGTTTTGCTTCACGGCACCCCTTTCCTATATATACTGGGCCCCCCCTGAGTCCCAAAGAGGGACAATCCAACCTTTAGGCTTCTCCTCTCCTGAATCGCGAAGAACTATTTTCCCCCGGGAATCATGAGCCCCGCGAGGTACTTCTACTTCACGTGACGCCTTCGCTTTGTCTCGTTTTGAGCCCCTCTTCCGAGAGGGATGGCCTTCGCGAAGCTCAAGGGAATTGACGAAAGAGGGGGATTTCCATGGGAACCCGGGCATCTGCGGAGCGTTTATGCTTCGCAAAAGACCCAACTTGTACTAGTTATCCCTATGCTAAAGTAGGATCGCTACACATCGCGAAGCACACTACTTCGCAGCACCCTACTTCGCGAGGCACATCTTCTTCGAGAGGCAGTGCTCCACGAATACTGTTCTACTTCATGAAGCACCCTCCAATCACACCTATGACCCATGCTAAGGCCAATGCACTCCTCTTCGGGAAGCACACTCCTTTTCTTGGAAATTCCTCTTCCCGTGTGACCCTCTAGGTATGCACGATGTGATTTCAATGTCCCACGGACAATACTACTCGTAGCGTTGCTTTGCCTAATGATTCTTTGCATAGGCACGCTAACGGCTATTGCTTCTTTTCATAGCCACGCTAACGTGGACCACTCGATGTTTCACTCTACAATCCCCCTTTACTATGGCCTTTACAGTACCTTCCCTCCCTCAAGGACCAGAGGGTACCAGTTATGTAAGTCCCAGGGGTTTGGAGTGAACCCACCTCGTCCGAGATGCAAGACGTCAAACTGCCAAGCACCACGTCCTCAACACATGACGTTAAACTGTGACCCGACCCCGTGCATCACACGCTAGATCCCCCCCAGCTCGGACATTTTTTACGCCCACTCGTCTCCACAGGAATGGACTCTTCGTCAGATGTAATGAGACCCTCCTTGTCGGAGTGGCGTTTTTCCGTGGGGGAAGGGCCGCCTTAGAGCGTAATCCCCCCTAGACTCTCAACGGATGACTGCACCCCTGCATCTCCATACTTCCCCACTACCAAGGTCGGTGGAGGGCGTGATAGGGAATGAAGCACCTCCCATCATTGGTCCCAAATCCCTCTTTCGCTGCACTTTGTCGCACTTCGGGCCTCCATCCTGGAGTAAGTCCCAGCACCATGGGCCGCCTAACACGTAATCCCCTCTTCGCTTCTCACAGGCGCATCCTTCGTGGCGTGATCGTCAGGTCCTTGCTGTCTCTTGTTTCTCACACCGAGCATGACTCACATGGGCTTAGAGTTGGCATTGGCCATGACAATACCTTGTCCAGCATGACATTAAACTACATTCCCTCGTCCAGCATGACGTTAAACTGTATGCCCTTGTCCTGCATGACATTAAACTACACACCTATTTGAACTACGAGGTCTTTGATCCATGTCAAGGCATGGTACGTAGGAAGCCTCCACGAGGTTCAAGACCAACCATCATCCAATTCACGTCGAGTTCTACCGTCATCCAACATCACGTTAAACTGCATTCCAGTCCGACGGAAAGCCGTTGTGACCAACCAGAACTATGGGGACTTTGATCCATGTCAAGGCATGCTACGTAGGAAGCCTCCCAAAGGATCAAGACAATCTCCCATCGGACCAAGGTCCCTCATTTACGTCGGTTCTGCAACACCCACCGCCATCCCGAACTACAGGGGACTTTTATCCATGTCAAGGCATGTTACGTAGGAAGCCTCCACGAGGTTCAAGCCCACCGCCCGTCTTTTATTCACGTCAGGGTTCACTACCATCCTGCATGACGTTAAACTGTATTCCATCAATCCTTTGAACTAGTAGGACTTTGATCCATGTCAGGGCATGATACGTAGGAAACCTTCGCAAGGTTCAAGCCCACCACTAGTGGACCCCCGGGTCTACTTTCATGTCGGTTCACCGATGAAACCATTTGAACAATGATGACTTTGATCCATGTCAAGGCATGGTATGTAGGAAGCCTCCCAGAGGTTCAATCCCATCTCTCATTGGACCAAGGTTCACTTTCACATTGGTTTGATGATGAATCTCGTCCTTTGAACTACGTGGTCTTTGTCCATGTCGCAGTATGGTACATAGGAGGCCTCCCCGAGGTTCAAGCCCACCACCCATCGGACCAAGGTCCACCTTCACGTCGGTTCACCGACGAAGCCCCTATGAACTACGTGGTCTCTGATCCATGTCACGACATGGTACGTAGGAAGGCTCTATGAGGTCCAATCCCACCACCACTAAGACCCTCTTGGCCCTCCTTTTTCACATCAGCCTTTCGATGTCCAACCTGAACTACATGGTCTTTGATCCATGTCACGGCATGGTATGTAGGAAGCCTCTCAGAGGTTCAATCCCACCACCTATTGGTCACTCCGACCTTTTTGACATCGGTTCATCCACACCCGGGCAGCCTAGTGTGTAAGCCCCACACCATTTGGACCAAGGTCCACCTTCACGTCGGTTCGCATACGCATCGGACCAAGGTCCAGCTTTACGTTGGTTCACAGAAGACATCCATCAGGCCAAGGTCCACCTTCATGCCGGTTCACCAGTACCATCTCAAACTACGTGGGATTTGATTCCCTGTCACGGGGATACGTAGGAGGTCTCTTCGAGGCTCAAGCCCAACTTCACTGTCTCCCTTGCGATGATACCTTGCCATTCCCCCCTCCACTTCATTCATCCATCCATCATCCACCCTGATTCTCACCTGGACCATCATATCCCAGTGAGACCATGTCGGTCTGCTCCTCTTCACAGCCGCCCATGGGCTGGTCCTGGTATTGGCACCCCCTCAAGGGAAATCCCTCAATCTGATCCATTCTAGCTAATGCTCTGATCGGGCTGATCTGTCTCCGCTAGACGTTAAACTCATGGAATACCCTGTGTTAAACACAGGAAGCTGAGGAAAACCTCAGATATGTGTCTATGGCATATAATTCCCTATGCTCGATGTGGGATGCCTCAGGCTTCCACGCCCTCGAGAAGCCCTGTGAACAGGGATAATAGACAAACATGCCAGGTCCCCAGCATCCAGACACACTACTGATGCCTCAAAGTGACTACTCCCCCGACTGAAGGTTGCTGCCCTGACCAGACCCTTTGGAATGTCCCGACAGAAGCAGTGTAATTAACTGGTGTCCATTGAAACATGACACTGCGAAGAGTTTCACGAACAAAGTATTAAATCTATGAGGGATACCCGGACTAGGTGACGAGTTCTGAGGAGGAATCCACGGAAAGAAGAACCGAAATCCCATCATCCCATTTCGATCAAGGAGCAGACATCCCTGAATAAAGAGCGAATGCTGCCCACCTTTGGAAAGCGGGAATGCAGGGCAACAACGCAGTGCGTCCTCCTCCGTGGATGGACGGATGCGCGTGCCCCGGCGAAAGCATCGGAAACAAGAGCACATCTCCAGGAAGATGAGGCCCACGATCACGGTGCTCTTGAGGTGATATAATGTATGATTTGTGTTTACTCCACCTTAGTTGTAGTACATATAGACACAGGTTCCAGTCATTATTTTATTTCTACTTCCCTCATTCGAAGCTTGGAGATTCTGACGGAGTTGTTGCCTCAATCTATACATCTAGGGACTCCTACGGGAGAAGATTCGATGATTTTTCATAGGTGAAGGCAGTGTGATCTTACTCTAATATGGAAGAGATATGGCTGGGATGTCTTAGTAGCGGCATCAAAGCCTTACAACGTCATCCTGGGTATGGATTGGTCATCTACAGTTCGTGCTCAGATTGATTATGTTAGGTGAAAATTTTGGTGTGTTCGCACGGATGGGACCACGTTTACCTTCACCGGTGAGAAGAGAGCCTTTGTAGCGCATGTTGGATATACTCGGAGGAGAGTGGAGTCGATCAATAATCAGTTGGCTAGCCTTACCCTCAGAGTTGTTGATATGGAGAGTTCGAGCTATCCTATAGTGGGGGACGAATATGTGGATGTTTTCCCTGATGATGTTCTGGGTCTACCTCCCCATAGGGAGGTGGAATTTTACATTGAATTTTACCCCTAGATGATCCTGATATGTACACCAGTGTATGGAATGGATCAAGATAAGGTTCATGGGCTGTGGGTATAGATGGATGACTTATAGGGGAAGGGATTCATCCAACCCAGTGTTTCACCTTGGGCAGCCCTGATTTTGATCGACAAGAAGGAAAATGGGAGCATCAGACTTTTTTTGAATATCGACGCCCGAACCTAGTGACTGTGAAGATTAAGTACCCACTCCCGAGGATTGATGACCTCTTTGATTAGCTTAAGGGAGCATAGTGGTTATCAAAGAGAAACCTCAAATTCGGATATCACCAGCTCAGTGTGTGAGACAAGGGTGTGAAGAAGATGGATTTCATGTGTTGGTATGGCCATTATGTGTTCTTGGTTGTGCCATTCGACATATCCAACACTCTTGTAATGTTCATGGGACTCATGAACATTTTCTCTCAGTGATACCTTGATCGCTTTGTAATAGTCTTCATTGACAACATTATGACCTACTCGATTAATTTGGAAGAGCATGCTTATCATTTCCGGGTAGTACTGGACACACTCTGATAACCCCACCTTTATGGTAAGCTCTCAAAGTGTCAGTTCTAGATTCAAGAGGTTCACATTCAGGGACACTTCATCTCCGAGGATAGAGTTCCAATTGATCCAGTGAGGATTGATGTGATACTTTCTTGAGAGCCACCCAAGAGTGTGACAGAGTCATAGAGTTTTCTATGTTTGGATAGATAATACTTGAGGTTTGTGCCATACTTCTCCAGAGTTGCTGCACCAGTATCAGAATTGACTAAGAAGGGTAAATCCTTCTTGTGGATGGAGAGATTCTAGTAGAGTTTTCAGGAGTTGAGGTAGTGACTAAATAGTGCCCCCATCTAGAGTCTTCCAGAGGATGGCGTAGGGTACATAGTTTAATGTGTCACATTAGGGACCGAGCATGGATTTTTCATGATTCAAAAGTGAGAATTGATTGCATGTGTTTCATGACAGTTGAGACATCATGAGAATAAGTATTCTACACATGACCTGGAGTTAGCAGTAGGGGTCTTCACCTTGAAGATGTGGCGACATTACTTGATAGATAGCACTTTACAGTCTAATCAGATCAGAAGAGTCTCAATTATATCTTCTTTCAGAAGGACCTGAACCTGAGATAGAGATGTTGTCTTGAGTTCCACCAGGGCTATGACTTCAAGTTAATCTAAGCACCTGGGAAGGGGAACATTATAGCAGCTTCACTCAGTAGTAGATCTGGTATACAGCTTCTAGGTGAGGCGACGGAGTAGCTAGCTGCTTTAAGTATATCCTTTGTTGATAAAAATTGAGTAGATTTTATTTAGACTCTTATAGTCACTCCCTCACATCTTCATAATGTTATGGAGGCACAGTGTGGGGACGCTGACTGCGAGGCTCGATGTTCTCAGATATCCACAGGGCAGGCACCTGATGGATTTTTTTAAGGTGGGGAGAATGTCATCCTCTTTAGAGGACGTACCATGATACCAGTGTCACTTCAGGAGGAAGTGTTGAAAGGGTTCCACACATCCCCTCTATAAGTACATATAGAAGTGGGAAAGAGGTACCAGGGTCTCCAACAAAAACACTAGTGGTCCGGAATGAAGAAAGAAGTCGCAGAGTTTGTCTCTCGATGCCTCACTTATCAGAAAGTGAAGGTGGAGCATCAGGTACCACTAGGGTTGGTTTATCCATTAGAGGTACTAGAGTGGATGTGGGATGGGATATCCATGGAATTATTGACAGGACTTACACATACATAGTGGGGGTTATGATTCGATTTGGGTGATCGTCAACTGACTCACCAAGTCATCCCAAATCCTACTGATCAGAGAGCAGGGTTTAGTAGAGAGCTTCAGATTCCTCTATGTACATGATATTGTGAAGCTACATGTATTACCCTCAACGATTGTCTCTAATCATGATACACGATTTACTTTCCGGCTATGGAAGGGGTTGTAGGAGGCATTCGGGACACAGCTCCATTTGATAACCTCCTTCAATCCTTAGGGAATTTTCCAGAATGAGTGGACCATTTAGTCCCTTGAGGACATGCTTTGTTCTTATGTCCTCGACTTCGGCTGCAGCTGGGAGGATCACAATCCTTTTGTGGAGTCTGTGTACAACAGCAGCTATCAATCCACCATTGGGATGGAACCTTTGGAGGTGTTATACGTGTGACATTTCAGATCACCTTTGTGCTGGACTGACCTAGGGGATTCAGCACTCGTGGGACCAGAGATGGTACAGGACACCATAGAGATGGTGAAAATCATCCATGACTGGATGAAGATTGCACATAGTAGTCAGAAGCAGTATGTTGATAGGAAGGGGAGACCTATAGATTTCGAGGATGGAAACCACATCTTTCTATGGGTCTCACCCTGATGTGGTATACATTGATTTGGATGAGGCAGAAAGTTATCTCTGAGATTCCTCAGACCTTTTTAGGTCCTCAGCAGAGTTGGTGATGTGGCTTACATCTTAGCTCTTCGACTTTAGTTTCACTAGGTGCACGACATCTTCCATGTATCTCAACTGAGGAGATATGTGAATGACCCTTCTCACATCATAGACTATGGAGAGATGGACGTTGATGATGAGGCCACTTTTACAGAGGTTCTTATAGAGATTGAGGATCGACAGGAGCAGCTACATCGTGGATGATCGATTCCTCTGGTTTGCGTTCACTGGAAACACATGAACCTCCAAGATAGCACATGGGAGTTGGAGGCTCAGATGCATGCTCGTAACCACCACTAGTTTACCTAGATTGAATTGTGTCTTACAGAGACGTAGATCCCTATGGTAGGGGGAATGTAAAGTCCTAGAAATTCCATATAATTTATTTTAAATATATGTAAATTTTTCACGTCCGTGTAAATTTACAAAACATGATAGTGAGGCTCGGGGTTCTCAGAATCAATTTCTGATGTTTTCTTTGGGTATGTTCAGTAAACGTACGAGTGGGTTTTTATAAATTTTGAACGGGTGATCGGAATTGAAATACAAGGGCACCATCGAACTCGCAGTGCCGGTATTCACTTAAAGAGACTTTCGCCTCAACGACAGTTGGTCAAGGTTGTAAGTTAGTTTTTGGGTTTTTTGTGGAAATAATAAAATAAAATAATCAGATATTTTATTTTATTTGTTGAAACCTTTCTATATGGATTTTTAGGAGTGGGGAGAACCAAACCTAAGCCTCCCAAGAGAGGCTATGATTGTGGGGACCACCCGAACTAACCTCCCATGAGAGGTTATGATGGTGGGGACCTCCCGAGGGGTAAACCCCTTGAACTCCCCTTTTATGGGAGGAGGAAACCTCTCAACTCCCTCATTAATGTGGAGGAGGCTCCGGAATTCCTCCACATTAATTGTGCCAATGAACATACCATTAATATTCCAACCTTTTAAATTAATTAGGCTAATTACTTTTGTGCAAATGAACTAAATAGTGAACTTAATCTATCATTTTGTCTACATGACATCATTGGTGGAATTTGGAGGAAGGAGCTCTTGCGAGAAAGCCCTCCAATGAGAAACGCATTCTTCCACTAAGAAAACTCCACTGATGAAGAACACTGACCTCAACTTTGAACTTCTTCCTCGGGACTTGCTCCGATGTAGGACGTCTTCATCTACAACAACTGGACTTCCATACATCCTTCTCATGCCAACATCATCAAACAACCTTATGTAGGGGTTTATTTATAAAAGATTATCACTTCCCATGTTCTCCACTTATAATTTTTTTAGGGGATTGGGAATAGTGATATATGAGGATTGTAGGGAGGGTGTATGATTATTTTCTCTTTACCAATTCTTGATCTTGTGGAGCCACTTGATGCCTCCCTAATGCAGAGAGTGCTAGCTAAACTAACATGGACCATCATCTATGTAATCCTTTTGTTGAATTGTGGGGTTCTTTGAAATGGAAGAGGGAGATGAGGGTGACAAAGGAAATGACACAGCCTCTCAAAACCTCTGTGACATGTGCCACCCTACTCCCTTGCGGTGCTCCGGCCTCCCGACCGAACCGGCCCCACGCCCCTCGGCGGTCCAACAAACCGGCCAAACTAACCCTACGACCCGCCGTGCTCCAGCCTTATGGACGGACCAGCCCTGCACCCTGCGGAGCTATGGCATCCAAGCCAAACCGGCCCCATCCCCCATGGTGCTCAGGCCTCCCGACCGAACTGGCCCGACGCCCCACGGTGCTCCGGCGTCCCGACCGAATAGGCCCCGCGCCCCCATGGCGCTCCGACTTTCCTGCCGAACCAACCCCGCACTCCGGCCGAGCCACCTACGGCGCTCCCCCCACCCAGCTGAACTGGTCCCATGCCTTGACTGAACTTCCCTCGACACGACCCTTTGAGCCACCTCAGTTTTTCCACCTACGGCCTCCCACGAGCCGCCACGGGTTGGGCCGAACTGCCCCGCACCCTCGCGCCACCCCCGCGACCTTCGCAGCCCCGCGGTACCTGCAGCCCTCGCCGCCTGACAGACCGCCCACTGGGTCTGGCCGTACCACAAGCCCGGTCAACCCGAATCGGTTCAACCTAGGACAGGTCAGGTCGCACCGGACCCAGACCTGATTCAAATCTATACATTGCTTTCTTTTGGCCATAACATTGGCACCAGACCTCCGTTTGACGAACTGTCTTCGGTGCCATAAATATTGTTGCGAGATGATCCCTTTGATTATACCCCACTGGATATTTGGAATATGATGGGGTACGGTCAGGTTGGATCTATCACGAATCCAACTGGGCCCTTGAGACTAAAAGGCTAATAACTCACAGACCGAGCATCTGATTGACGTGTCGTCTATTGCGTCGAGGCCCCAATGACATGGAAACTATTCGATACATCTTCATGGGAATTCGTGGCAGTTTGAGTATCAACCAGTAGCTTGTGGAGTGGATCCTCCCATAAATGAGCAATCATAGTGAGGTAACATAGTAGCAGGCTAAGAAAAAATGATTGCTGACCTTTTCGACTCATAGTGACTTGGCAGGCCTAGTGGGGAGCACCTCTGTGTGACATTGCATACCCATGGGGTGGAATGCCTTTGTGTGATTCAGCAGACCCATGGAACTCAACAGGATGAGTACCTCATTAGGGTACGAGGGGGAGCACCTCTGTATGACGTGACAGTCCCATGGTAATCGACAGGAGGAGTACCTCAACATGTTCACGACAAGTGGGAGAGCCTCTCTGTGACGCGGCAGACCCACAGTGGGGAGAACCTCTGTATGACGCAGCAAACTCCTGGTACTCGATAGGAGGAATACCTCAATAGTCCATGTTTAGTGGGAAGCGCCTCTATGTGATGCGAGAGGACCACTAAACTCAATAGAGGAGGAGTTCTCTAGCAGTCGAAGTGTTCGATGATGTGACTGGGGATGTTACTTGTTGCTACCCCTAGAATAAATCCTGGTGTGAGCTGAGTCAGTAGCTCTGTGTTTCCTCATGATTGACATGGATTACTTGATAACATAGGTATATGTATGGGTATATAACAATGTAAGGTTATATGTTTATTTCATAATTTGTGGTTTATCCTTGTTGGAATTTGTGAGACCAGGAGGGTCTCAGGGTTCCTAATGAGTCTCATTATACTCACCCATACACGGGCTATGCTCACACCTTGTTGTGCTTGATGCAGACGATAAACATCACTGAATGAGGCTAAGAGTACCAAGACTAGATGATTTTTTGAGGTGGACAATACAATGAGTTGATACACGGAGGAGGCAGATGGACGTGGTGTGCTGAAGAGGCGATATATACCTATCCTTTAGGAAGGATCCTAGGAGGATGACCCAATATCTAACTTTTCCTTTTTCTTCAGTTTTAATGTATCAAAGTTGTACTTGTACATTCCAGTTGGGCTTGTATTCTGGCATCTTTTTCATACTGCACTCATTCTGTTTACAGTTCATTTTACATGTGTTCCTATATTGTAGTGTGCTTGGTTACGTATGATTACATGTTATAAAGGAAATCCCTTCCCAGTTTTAGGGAATACGCCTTCGGTGCTAGTCGCCTTCCCCTGGCCAACGGAAGGTGGGATTTGGGTAGTCACAGCACGGGCCCCGGGGGATGGGTAGTGACATTGAGTATAATGATTCTAAAAGTAACCTATGGAATATGTTTAGACGGACTAGAATTATTATTATATTTCCCTAAAATATTTAATGTAGTTCATAGATTTTTTGAAAAAGTTTTTATAATTCATAATGGCATTTGGATTTGAGCTAGGTTAACTCTGAGTTTAAAAAATTCAAAAAAAAATCTTCAGAATTGAATCTTATACACACGATTTGATATAACAACAAAAAATAGGCTTCAATACATATGGTATAGTTAAATATCTTTATAGGGTTGATCGAAATTATAAAATAGAAAATGCTTTAATACAATGATGGAGTTCATAGGTTATAAATCACTTTCATAAGGTACCATCATATGGTACTATATATCTATTTGATATCCTTAATAGGATATATATATAATTCATATGGTACACCATCCTAGTGTACCATGATATTTTAAATGTTATAATTACCCATACACTAATACTTCGCAAGGTACGATTTGAGATGAATTTTGATATTTTGAAAAAGTCAAGAAACCTATGCCATTCGTTGGGTAAATGGGAATTATAGGGTATACGGGATCATATAGTATATCTGATGGAAAAAAATTTGGAAACTAAAAAATTATATATTTAATGATTATATTGTCTAAATAAATTTTAAAGATAATAAGGTCATTATTTAATGTTAAAAACAATATGAATATTGGTTAAGATAATATTCAAGCTTGAATTTATAAATATTTAAATAAGATAATGATGAGGAGATCACTATCTATAAATATATTACTTTCTAATGAGAATATTTGAATGTCAATATCTATGATCAAAATGGAGATAAATTCACCTGATTTATGCACTACAATTCACGAATCTAAAAATATCCTAATTAATTATGATTCAAGTATATTTTAGTGAGAATAATGTTCATGATTTGAGTGGGTGGAGTTAAATTTTGTATATATTTCATAATTCTCATTTCATGAGTGAGATGATTTCATGCCAAAAATCTCATTTGTTTTATGATTTTCATACATCAATGGAAATTGTTTTATTTTTTGTTTATATAGAACATTTTTATTTATTAAAATAGCATGAAATCCTTACCAGTATAAAATGAATGACATATTAGTCTAAGAGAAAAATGATAATAAAATTAGAAAGTATATTCATCATATTATACTATAGATATATAGTTTAGAAAAAATAATATATCCTGGATCATGGAACATACCGATGTAAAAGGGTGGATAAAATTTTGAGGATCATGGAAAAAGAAAATAAGGTTTTTTCTCCCATGTTATCTGTAGGATCCAGGTGCTGTGGAAGTGCAGGATTGGAATGTACCCAATATTGAAAATTTCCATGATTGATGATTAATATGGGATAAATATGATGATAAACTCAAGTATACAAGGAATTGAATCAAAAATAATGTCTAAAGGATAGAACCCAGAACTGAGAAGATATTATCGACATATTTTGTTTATAAACAATTAAATTAAATTAAAGAATAACCTCAAAGGCGATTCTTTATTTGCTGATTCATTCGACCATGAGTCTGATGTATGGAATCATTATGTTGTAGAATCCATGGACTATATTCCCCTAGATGTGATCCACGCATGCTCCATGTATCTCTGGGTGTCACTGAAGGAGCGTCTGGGTGCTAATGCATAAGATCCTTGAACGTGTGACTTACGCCTTCAATATCCTTGAGAATTGCATCCAAATAGTTCTCCTAGATCCAGTGGAGCAGGATCTCTCAGGTTCTTGAGAGCGTTCTGAGAGAGGGAATATTTCTCTTTGATTGATATCTTTTCTCCAATGATTGTGTGCACAGAACCATTGGTTAGCCGGTGGCATAGCCCATTGGATAATTAAAGAATAATAACATAATAGAATATTTAATTCACTAGGTAACAATATGTCATTAGCACATGTGACATAACTTGTTTTATTATTCCTTGTGAAACCCTCATGTCAAATAATAATAGCAATGATATTATTTCCATGGAATGTTCTTAACATGCACGTTATATTTAAATATTATATAACTAATTAATATTCAATATTATTTCTCACTAGACCCATAACTTGGTCTGAAAATCCTCCTCAATATTTACTTGGCCTTAAATAATAAATATTTATTTGTTAGGTAAATATAACTGCATTTTTCACGGATAAAAAAATATTTTGTCCGTAATTTATTATCTCAAATAACTAGTGACAAAATAAATGAGATCAGACATACTTGAATAATTATTATACCACAACTGTGAATAATATTTATTCAACTACTTAAATAATAAATTATTTAACTGATATACTGGCTACACATTGTGATTGACCCTCTAGGCCTCTTTCTCATTGGCATTAGGAAATCCTTCCTAAAGTCCAAGATTATTTTCTAGCAATAGTTCAAGGCACCCAAGAGAAAGAAATTTATGTCAAAAAAACATTCCACATCATATGAGTGCTTATCGTGTAATATAATAACTTTTTCCCGATATCTCAAATCACGTTGGTTTCATGAAAGTGTCATCACCCCATGTGCTTGATTTCTCAGTATTGAATTCCCAGAATTCAACTTTCCTAGTGAATACCATGGTCATGGATTTAGTTATTCTATATCATTTCCATCAAAGGGAATGAGATATCTACTTTTGCAAAAGAAAAAAAAAATCCTTTCTCGCATTACTCATTAATTCTGTATTACTCGTGACACACCCAACATATCAAACCTCACCATGAACATCTATCATCACAGTTTTCATCAACACATATAAGTGAATGAGTAATAATGCACATTAATAATAATCTTAATGTCTAAGGAAAAATATACACATCCATATGTAGGATCATCCACTGACACTTATGACTGTGGATTTTCTACAGGTGGGTCCTTTTCTCATTATATCGTACTAGATATTACCAAGGGTGCACACCATGAGAAGGTTCCTCAAACATTCCTGAGTCCCCACCCCTGATAGCCTGTATCATATTGTTCTCTTGAAATGATATCATCCGTCTATATAACATATATTCAATAATAGTTTCACGACACTTCAAGGTTCTCATTATAGTAGTTATATGATATAACCTTTTAGTGTGACATATATTCATAGGACCTTATCACATACTATGTCATGATGATGGAAAATCATGATCTGATATGGATTTTATTCATATTCATCCAATTAATACATTTTTATCATAAATCCCAATGAATTTGGTTTCTAGGGCACCAACTCCAACAAACCCCCACATGCACTAGAGAAAACTACTAAAATCCTTCATGCAACATAGTCTCACATGATATTCATGTTTCTACTGAGATAGGCCTTTAGTCAAGGGGCCCACCACATTCTCTCTTGTGGACACTATGCTCACTACAGCTTCACCCCTTTGATATAAATCCCTCAATAGTTGATACTTTCCGAGTATGTGGTTTGTCCATTGATGTGACCTTGGATCCTTTGTATGATCTACCACTATATTATTATCACAATATAATGTAATGGGATCCTTACTACTAGGTACCTCATCAATCTCCTAGAAAAAGATTTGAATCAAGACAGATTCCTTGACTGCATGAGAGGCCACTATATATTTGGACTCCATTATAGAATTATTGACAACTGCCTACTTTGAATTATTCTGGATCACATATTCTCCTTTGATATAGAATATTTATCCAAATTGGGACATCATATCATTTTGATATGTCTGAAAACTGACATCAGCATACCCTCTGATGACAAGCTCCTCATCTCCTCTATACACCAGGAAATATCCTTAGTTCATCTCATCTAATTAAGGATATTCTTAACAACGGTCGAATATTATTCTCCAAGATCTTTTTGATATATTCCTACCATGCTCAATGCAAAGGAAAAATAACGTCTGGTACATAACATGTAATACATGATATATCATATCGGTGATGTGTATGGAATACTAATCATCTAATCTTTATCATGTTGTCTTTTGGGACACATTTTCTTGGAAATGTTCATACCATGTGACACTATAAGAAAAACAATCTGGAATTGTTCCATAGTAAACCTATTTAGTATCTATTCATTGAATGTACTTTGAATTTGTCCAAGAAGCCTATTAGATATATCACGAATGACCTTGATCCCTAGAATATAGTTTTCTTCTCCCATGACCTTCATGGAGAAGTGGATGTTCAACCAGTCCTTGATAGATTTAAATACTGTTATATTGTTTCTAATAAGAAATATTTCATCAACATACACTAATAGGATAACAACATCATTCCCATTAACCCTCTTGTAAACACATGGCTCACATTTATTCTTAATGAACACAAATTCTCTTATGGATTCATTGAATCAAATTCTCCATGAACTGGATACATTCATTTATATGTAAATAGATCATTTCAACTTTAATACCCTTTTAGCATCATCTAGTGTCACAAATACTTTTGGTTGTGTCATATAGACATCTTCCTCAAGGTTCCCATTAGGGAAAGCAGTTCTGATATCCATATGCCAAATATCATAGTCAAGGAAACCTGTAATTTAAAGTATGACTCTTATAGATTAAAAAATTGAAATTAGTGAAAAGGATTCATCATAGTCAATTCCTTGACGCTATTTAAAACCTTTATCCACTAGCCTTACTTTATTGGTGATGAATTTACCTTCCATGTCCAGTTTCTTCTTGAATACCTATTTACACCCAACAGGCTTTACATCAACTGGTGAATCAACTAGAACCTAGACATGGTTATCATATAGTTAATCCATCTTAGAATTCATAGCTTCTATCTATCTTGTATCTTATGAGATCTCTAATTCTTCCTTGTAGAATATAGCTTCATAATTTACAACAATAATGAGTCATTATCCTCAGTGACTAGGAAACAACATCTCTCTAGTTCCCTTACATATCTTATACTCCTACAGAGTAATTATATTTCAGAAACTACCACTTCCATAGGGACCTGTGGAACTTGTTCCTATACCAACTATTGTGTATCTTTAGCATCAACTTCATCGAATTCAATCATTCTCCTAATATCCTTTTTGAAGATGTGCTCCCTCTCAATAAATACAACCTTTCTACAAACAATCACATTCTTGTATGACATTCTTTATAAGTAGTATCCCTTTTTTTACCTTGGGATACCCTATAAAGATACAGTTCCTAGACTAGGGTTCTTGTTTGATTCCTCAAAAAGACTTAATAAATGCCTTTCAATCCCATTACTGTGTATGTGACATGTTGGTTTCTTTTCACTCTATAGCTCGAGGAGAATCCCATTTTACGCCTTAGATGGTACTTGGTTTAATGTGTATGCCTTAGTTTGTAATGAATATCCACAAATGGATAATGGAATATCTGCATGAATATTCATCAACCTTACCATGTCTGAAAAGGTATGGTTCCTCCTTTCACTAACACCATTCCACTATGGTGTATAAGGTGGAGTGAGTAGAGATATAATCCCAGACTCCCATAAAAGGTAAATGAACTCTTGGTTATGATATTATCCACTTGATCTGATCAAATATTATCTATATTAATATCATGATTAATCTATAATTTATACTTTAATTCCTTGATTTTATCAAGGTACTCTGAATTATACCTCATTAAGTAAATATATCCATATTAACTTAACTCATCAATAAAAGTTATAAAATATGAATATTCACCTCCATATTCTACTGAAAATGGTCCACATAAATTAGTGTATACAAATACTAGAATCTTGGTGTCCCATTCTCCCCATACCCCAAATGGTGGTTGGTCATTTTCCATTGTAAATAAGCATTAAATCTATCATGTTGGTTTATCTCTGAAGTATTTAAATAACTGTCTTGACAGAGCTATGCCAAACATTTCCTGTTTACATGACTGAGACAGTGATGCCACAATTTGGTGATGTATGAGTCATGTGAACATAGATTGTTATCAATTCCTAACACTTGGATATCATTATTTCATATATAAAGACCGTTATTTAAATCATCCCTACCATAACTTATTTATTCCTTATAAAAGAAAAAACATTTATTTCCAGATTTGAAAATAAATAAATATGTATATAAAATCGATGTAGAAATTATATTATTGGTAACACTAGGTACATAATAATAGCCATGGAAAACTGAAATCATTCACATCAGTAATGTGAGGTGGTAGTCACCAATGGAAAGAGTAGCTAACCCCACACCATTGGTCGCTCATAGATCCATCTCTCCTCTCAAAATATTATGGAATCTAATTGGTTAATGTATTTGAACAAAGATGTGTGCCCCAAAAGCTATATCTGATACCCAATTTGTTGAAATGGGATGATTTTTCTAGATAACTAACACACCATTGGATTCCACTTTCATCTTGTTTAAGTTCCAATTCCAGTGTCCTGACATTCGACATGAAAATCATACAGCCTCTTTTTCCTTAACTTGCCTCTTGATCTTCTTATTACTGGTTGGAAGGTGCAAAGAGTCTTTAGATTGTTTATAAATATTAGGACCCTTTGACTTGTCTTTACTCTTCCTATTCACCATAAGGACTATGGGTTTTTATGCCCCATGTCCTTATCAACTTGGTGAATCTGGGTTAGAAGCTCTAATAGATATTTATCATTATTTATTATATTATAATTCACAATAAAACTAGAGAAGGTCTTAGGTAGAAATGATTTTATGAGATATATATGCAACTAATCTGGGAATTTAATCCCCATGATATCCAAATTCTCAATGCATCCAATAATATTTACAACATATTGTCCAGATGGAATTGTCTTCGAAAGCTTTGTAGTGAAAAAATAATTAGAGATCTCGAATCACCCTTAGCTCACCTTCTGTTAACAGAGATTCCAAATGTGAGACATGATGTTATAATAATCCATTTCCTCATGTTTATTCAAGATCTCATTGGTCATGGATGATAGCATGAGGCATTGAAAATCTGTAGTGTCATTAAGAAGATTCTCGTATACAGCGAGTTCCTTATTACTCATCTCATTTCTAGGCACAAGTGGTAAAGGCCCTTCCAACACATAATGTTTTCTCTTATGGTGAAGGATAGCCTGAATGCGCCTTTTTCACTCCGGGATATTTTTTTCGGTGAAATAGTTTTCCTTCTTGGGTATAGATCACATTGATATTTATGATATAATTTTTTATTTTGTTTCTAAAAATAATATGAACAGAGTTTTAATACTTTATCTTGATAAATATTGACAAATCAATTAATTAATATCTATTAGTCACCCACTATTTTGTTGAAACCCTATATCCCTCTCCATTGGCTTCAAAATATCCTATTTCTTGGACAATATTGCATTAAGGATCCGAATTTCTATTCAAATTACCCAAAATAGGTTTTCTCAAGCAGTCTGAAGGTTTTAGGTAGGCATTCCAAATTCCATTGGAATTAATTCACAACTCCTTGATCTATTAAGTGGACTCCCAAATCCTAAAATCCTTAATTTGGTATTTCCTGAACCTTTTCCTCTCTGTTACATCAAGTACTCCTAGGGTAATAAACCCTAGATGTAAAATAAGTTAAGTCAACTCAAAACCTAAAATTAGAATTCCTTGATAATTGAAAGCACCCCAACTAGGGTTGGTCAAAAAATTTGAACTATTGTTCAATTCTAGGTGAATTAATGGAAGGATATACAAACTCAATATTTTATTGAGGGATTTTATCCTATATGCATAAATTTCCACATATTATATTTTCATATGCCTGAAAATATTATGTGGTATATAATTAAGTGATTAACCATGTATAGATAGTATTTACCCCTATTGAATTTTATTATAGTTCCATATTTTTTTGCTTGTTTGTTCAATAATTATGTGATCACGTCAAACATCCATAATGAATAACCATACAACTAACATAAATAAATAAAGGGTATGATAATGAGCATTTCTATTGGTTAGTTTATTTAGAGGTTGATCAACTAATCTTGGCCTAGGAGAGAAACACCTTGAACTATTTAATGTTCATGTTTACAACTTTCCGCATGTCCACCTTTATATCTCCTTGGATTGGTTTCTACTAAAGTCCTACCTTGAACAGCCTCTACTAGCTTGAGAGATCCATGTTTTACAATTGATTTTAAATCACATTCAGATGAGGGGTAAAAGGGGGTCTACATAAATGTTACCATGAGAACGTAAGCCCTATATATTAATGAGGAGAAGGCATGTGGGCCAACAATTATAATTTAATAAATAAATTAAAAGGGAACCAATCACATACAAAGGTATGGTATATCTCATGACTATCCACATACATGATGTGGATTATTCATTTAATAAAAATAACACTTAATTATTTAATTTTTTTTGATAATATAAATTAAACTCGAATAGATTAATCATGACCTCATTTAATCAATTTTTATCTTAATATGTTTTCTGAATTTCTTGTAGATTATCATCCATAACCGTGTACATGACTTGTTCCTTGGAGGAAACTTGGTGATTACACATCCAAAACTACCCAACATGTATTATACTTATATACACATTATTTTTTGTGACATGTATCATGCACATTGAATTATAATTGTAATAAAACTCATACATGATGTGCATATCTTTGAATATTACGCAGATGTGAATTTAACACACACAGATATAAATATATATAAAACACCTATAACATGTTGTCTCCAAAATTAAGCCTACAAAAATATACATGTCTCAATGGTTATATAATATAATAATACAATTTTAAATCGGCATAATCTGGAAATAGTATATAATGTATAGATCCGACTACATGGAGTGTACCCTCCTCACCATCCATCAAAAGTACACCCCTAGGGAAACAGAGTGTGAGGTGTACTTCATAAATTATAGGAGTACACAGCATGTCATGTGGTCCACACGATGTGTAGAATCTGCATTACATGGTCAGTATTTGGGCATGTAGTGTATGAGATACATGACTTGACCCTGACCCAAAGGGACTACACACCATGTCTAGTGGGCCCCACAACATGTAGTCCATCTGACCGTGTGTCAGTCTAACATAGTCAACACGTGTGTAATAATCAACCACACTATGTTTCATCAACGTACAGATCTGGAGTAATTTATGAATTTTTCCGGGTGCGTTGAATATAACTACATGGTGTGTAATCCATATTATATCACATGTGTGGAAGATTACATGGTGTGTAATTCTGAATACATAGTGTGTATTGTCAGGTTACCTGGAAAGAATTGTCAACACATCCTGATTATGTCCTCAATTTAAATTTGGACATAAAATTATTTGTTTTGGTTAAATCTATGAGAAATGATATGGGACGAATATATCTCCAAATTCAGATTAAAATAACGATTAAACAATAATTGGAAAAATAAATTAATAAAGCATAAAACATCAACAAATTATTTAAATAATTATAAAAAAATATGACCTTCTCTAATACCACTTTTAGGTTCTAGTCAGTGTGATAGCACAAGATGAACATATACCCAAATTTGAAAATTTCCATGATTGTTGATTACTCCAAGATTAATATGATGATAAATTATAGTATCTATATAATTTTATCAAATATTTAAGACAAAGGAGAAAACTCAAAAACGAGAAGATAGGATCAACATATTCTGTTTACATTTTATGTATTTAAATTAAATAATTACCTCCTATATGATTCCTTCTTTGTTGATGCGTTTGACCACAATCCTGAGGTGCAGCTTTATTGCAATGTAGAATCTAAGGATAGTATTCCCCCAGCGGTGATCCACATGTGATCCACCTATCTCCAGATGTCACCAAAGGAGACTTCGGCTGCTTTCATGGAAGATCCTTGTTCTTTTTATGTATGCCTTCGATATCTTTAAGAATGTCTTCCAAATAATTCTCCTATATTTAGTGGAGGAGGATCTCTCTCTTTCTTGAGAGTGTTATTCCATAGGTAAGAGTTCTCTAGGATCGCGAGTTTTTCTTCATGGATGTTGTGCACACAACCATTGGTTAGCCGATGTGGTGACCCCTTTTCTATCTAGATAATAATAACATAACTATAAATTTAATTCACCTGGTATTAATAAATAATTAGCACAGGTGTCGTTACTTATTTTCTTATTCCATTTTAAACCCCCATGTCAAATAAAATTACCAGTGCTATTATTTCCATAACATGTGTTTAAATTGCATGTTATATTTAAATATTATTTAACAAAATAATATTTAATATTATTTATCACTAAGCCCCTAACTTGGACCTCCAATCCTCCTCAACATTTACTAGGCCTTGAATAATGTCTATTTATTTATTAAATAAATAAAACTACATTATTCACCAATAAATAAATATTTTTTCAATAATATATTCTCACCGATAACTAGAGAAACAATAAATTATATCAAACATACATTAATAATTATTAATCCAAAACCAGGAATAATATTTATTCAACTTGTTAAATAATAAATTATTTAATTTAGATACTAGCTAAATTTAGTGTGTTACCCTCTAGGCCTCTTTCTTGTTGGCATTTGGTGGGCTTGTCTAAAGTCGAATTTTACTATCTACTAACTGGTCAAGGAACCTAAGATAAATAATTTGATGTCATAATGAAATGTCACCTCATAGGAAAGCATACCATGTAGTATAATCCCTTTGTCCTGATATCTCCAAACAAGAAGGTTGCATGCATGTTCCATAAACCAATGTGCTCGATTTCTCATTCTTTTAAATCTTATAATTGAACTTTCCAAGAGAACACCATTTCCAAGAAATTAGTTAGGATCTATAATTTCCATAAAAGGGAATGAGATTTCTACTTCTCTAGAAGTGAAAACCCTTTCTCACAATATTCATTAATGATGTATTTCTCATAACACACCCAACATATCCTACCTCAATACGAACAGCTGTCATAATGGTTTTCTTCAACACATTAATGTGTGTGAGTCATAATAATAATTAATAATAATCATAATTTATAGGGACCAATACTGACACATACAGATAGGAACAACCAATTAAACTGATGAATGTTTATTTCTTACCGGCGGGTCTTGTTCTCATAATATCCTCCTTGATTTTACCAAGGGCTGACAACATGATAAGGTGCCTCAAATTATCATGACTCCCCACCCCTGATAGACTTTATCATTTGTCTCCCTTAAAATTATATCATCTTACCATATGAAATATATTCAAAAATAGTTTCATGGATGTTTCAGGTTTTCATCATTGAAAGGATCTGCTATGACCTTTTAGTGTGATAGCTATTCTTACGAAATTATCACATACTATGTCATGTATAATAAGAATCATGATATGATAAGAGTTGTATTAATATTCATCCAATTAATAATGGTTTATAATAATGTACAATGAAGTTGGTTTCTAGGGAACCAACTCCAAAAATATCTTCATTGATAATTTCATTTATTGAAATGATACTGGAGCCCAACATATATTGTGGGTGAAAGTTCATGAAACAATTGATAATGGTGAGTTGTATTGAATAAAATGTATCTCTCAAGACGAAAAGAATGAGACTTTGAAAACTACCATCACTATGTTCAGAGAAGAAGAAACACCTTCTTACATAATAATAATAATAATAATAATAATAATAATAATAAGAAGAAGAATTTCACACTGCACTAATGTATATATAACTTTTGGGTATCAAATAAGAGAATAATAATAATATATTAATTGGCATAACATTTTCCACAATGTGAGGTATTTTATATTTTTGAGAAAATAAATAACAAAAATCATTGTTGAGTAAGGAAAACATTCAAGAAATATTTGGGATAGAATTTTGTAAGGTGTTAAATTTATAATACTATTGATGTGATTGAGGATTATGGTTTGTAATATAAAGATAGTAAAGGATCATCTTTATAAATTCTGAAATGTTGTGGGATGATAATTGACCCTAAACAGGATAATTTTGTCATATGATTATTTTTTCAATTTAAAGATTTAGATATCTTGATCATAATAATGAGTATGTTTCTCACGGTGGGTTGAAACTTGTAAATTCACATGTTCAAAACATTAATTTCTCCTAGATTGTTATTGGTTTGTATGCTATGATAAAAAGGAAAATATTAATTTTTATTAACCAAGATCTTAGGTTCAAATTCCAAAGGTGGTACTTTGTTAAAAGAACATTTGGAATTTGGTAAAATTTGGACAACTAATTCACCCCCCACACTCTTAGGTATTTCCAACGATACTGTGGGGTATTTCAATTGGTATCAAATTAATATTTACGTATTATTGGATCATATATTTCATACCATGGTGTTTTTATTGGAATTATATGATCTGAAAATTCTAAATAGAAGATACACATATAGAGAAATATGATTATATTCTACTCAAGACTATTTTTAGGTTTTATATAAAAATCTAAAAAATAGATTAAAAAACTGACAAATAATAAGAAAAAGAGTTCAAATAAAGAAGGAAAAAATAATATTTTAAGGAATTAAAAGTGGTATTATATTAGGAAAATATTATAAGACACACTTTTTTAAAAAACCTAGAGTGGAGAGTGAATAGGATGGATCCATTGAATCAATTTAAAACCACTACCATGAGGTCAAAAATTATTTCATGAAATATCAAACTAAAGTTTTAGTTGATATATTTGTGTTTATTATGGGATTATATTATGATATCACATAACTAATATCATATATTAAATCCATATAAAAATATTTTACTCAGAATTTATAATAATATTGTATTTTCCCAAAAATAGAAACATATAGATATAAAATTGTGTTTTTATTTTAATAATAAAATTATATATATTAAGAAGAATTGAGAAATGATATTGATGAGTGAAATGAGACAAGTTAATATTTTAGATAGAATAACCATGTTTATTGGGAATCATATAAATCTATTTTTGATGTCATGAATTTTTAGTTAGATATCAAATCCAAAGGAGTGAAGGATCCTGGAAATAACTTTCAAGAAAGAATCAAGACTCATGAAGATAAAACTAGGAATATATATAATGTATGGGAAAATAATCTATAATACTATATGTTTGATAGGAATACTCCCAGTATAATGTTCCAAAAACTCAATATAAACATGAAAAATCTATTAGAAGTTAATCCTAGAATATTTCAATTTATTAGTAAAATAAATTTCACTAAATAAGTTTTAAAATGATTATTTCTTCAGAGATTACATGAAATGTTTTTTAGAAGAGTTTAGAGACATCCATTAATCATCCCATATCCATATATTAGAAGAAGGTGGATTAATATCCTATTGAATCTGTTTCAATTAAATTTATTTCAACAGGTTTTATAGAAGTCAAATAAAAAGAAATAAAAAAATACAAAAGATATAAAATGCCTAGAAATTCACCATATCATCAAGGCTGAATCTGAGAATGTCCAAGAATAAATCCATCCAAATAGATTATTATAGAATGTGGTTTTATTCTGGAAAAATAAATAAGTAAAAAATAAAATTTACTACATTGAAAATTATAAGAATGATATTTTATATGTATTATTATTGGAACCAAGATTTAGAAATATTTACATTGATTTTTAGCACAACATGTATGAAAATAAAACCAACATATTGTTTGAATTCAATGGGATTAGTCATACTTAATGAATCAATCCAAGTATATATAAGAATACTTCACAGAAAGAAGAATCAATCATGAAAAAATATATTTTATTATTTTCAAAACATATCTAGTTTCAATAAATAGAATTTATGATATCAGGAAGTGTATTTTTATATACCATCCTCAAACCAAACATTTGTCCCTATGAAAAGAAGTCCCAAAAATCTTAATAAAAAATAAGAAAAATATGGTATACTTCCTTAAAGAGTACACTGAAGATGAAATTTGAATTAATCACTACCAATATATAAATGAAGATATATGAGATAGATATCAATCCAATAATGGAAAAAATATTTTATTATAGTAATAATTCTATGTCATTAACCATTACAAGTTAGCCTTGAATTACATGAAAAAAGGAGAAACAAAAAAAAACCACATAAAACAAAGAATGGGATGATAGGATCAGTTTAGTTTTTGGAATCCATGATAGAGAACACAAAGTATCTAATAGAATGTCATTTTTGGATAACCCAAAGACAATTGTATCTGTGTATTGAAGGTGTAATAGGGACATATATAGGGTTTTATAATGTATTATAATTTTCCTTGGATAAATAATGAATATATTGAAACAACCTATGATTATTATTATCATGGATATTACTATAATGGTAAACATAATCCTAAATAGTGCTAGTGAATGTGGAAAACATTGTTGGATAGGGCTCGCAAGATTCAGGGAGCGGAAAATAATTAAACTACTCTAGTTTACCATCAAAATAAGGCAATTCCATCTAAAAAAAGTGAAATTTAAATTAATCCCATGTTTCCCAATAAATAATATATTTAGAAAATAAATAATCTAAAAATACTAAAGTGTTCTTCTAGTTTTTAAAGCATCAAGTAAAGGTGTTCTTGGGATTAAAGTGAAGTATCATCACTATTTATCCCATTAATGAGATTTTGGAGACCCACTTTATTCCTATATTGTGTTGTTTATGAATCTAGGATGATGGAATTTAAGGTTAATTATGAAAATAGAAAATTGATGAAGGAAGATAAGTCTATAAAACAAAATATTTCCAACAATAATTGATAATATTTCAATTGTTTCTTTTGTTTAACCTTATAATAAATTTTATGTTAAATTTCAATTGGTATCAAACATCTAAAATGATTCCAAAATTTCTTACTAGTTTTCATATTGTAATTTAACTATAATTATTAATGTAGAGAACCTATTAAGGGGGAGATATAAAATGTTAATGCTGCGAGAGATATACCTGTATCCTTGTTATATCTAGATATCTAGACAACCCACTGAAAAAATAAAGGGTAAGGTAATGGTTTTACACTCCCATCACTTTTTAGATACATGATAAATTTGAATAAAAATGGATGACTATATAATAAAATTTGGAAGAAATCATACATTAAATGGAATAATTTTTATATGTTTTTTCATGTTGGGTGAAGGATTATATACTTTTCTGAAATTATATTTCATCATTGCCTAAAAAGTGAATTTCAAAACCAGAACCACAATATTGGAATTTATTGAGCTCATTACATTCCATATTAGTAACCATTTTTATAATCTATGCTCATATAGGTTGAATTTGAGCTCCTTTGTTATTTCCTATTTTCTAAGAGAGAATTATATGTCACCCTTCTCTCATTGAATTATGAATAATAAAAGGTAGGAATATGCTTTTTCATAAAATTATAAGTATAGTGGGGGTGATTTTTTATATTGAAAACCCTTCCATTATGTCCATGGAATCATAATAAGGTGGATAAGACACTACATTAAATATAGAGTTTTTATTAATAAGGGGGAATAAATGAGACATATAATTTGGTCATGAAGTTAATATTGAAAAAATATGAATGGGAGGGTTGATGTACCCATTGTATTATAGTTGTATTTTTTATTGATATAGCTTTTGTATGAATTTTTTTTATCTTTTATGTGGGTTATGGAGTGATATTCCACAAAAAAATAGATGAAGGTTTCTCCCATGTATTGGGGTAATAAAAGATGCAGAATAATTTTTTTATATGGGAATAATTTTGTAGATCGATTCTATATGGAAGATAAATTAATAATGATTGTAGATCTTATATTCATGTAAATGGAAAATGATGAATTTATGAACTGTTATCTATATAATTGATGTGAATGTTGTGTAGATGGCCAGATGGGGATATTTATAACCTTATTTAAAAATGTAAAATCTATCTAAATTTATTGATAATCAATATATTGATGACTATGAATTTTCGCAACTGAAATTAGTGCGAAAATATTTTGGATGATAGTTATAATTGTATGAAATTTATCTAAAATTATAATGAATATAAGCATATATAATTACTATCAATTTATTTCATATATACTAAAAAATGTTTTTTTGAATAAATGAAAATATTTTTAATTATTTTAATAATCAATTGAAATATGTAACATAGATTAGAGGTAAAATGAAGTGGGTTTGAGAAGTCTTGATAGTGTTTGGAGTTTATGTGGTTTGATTATGTTTGTATGTGATTCTATGAATAAGTTTAAATAGTGAACCATGTACACTTCATAGTGTACAACAGGAACATCAAAAGGATTAGTTAATAGGACAAAGCTGAGGATATTCATAGGGTTGATTCGATGTAAAAATTTCAAAGGCATGAACCATATGAAAAAATTATTAAGGTACATATCACCTTTTCAATCAAAAAGTAAAATATCATCATATGGTATGCTTTATAGGTTGCATTTGAACCTCCTAGGGTAATCCTTTATAGGGTTCCAAGAGAATTAATTGGGAACGATGAACCCTGTGAGGAAATTATGTAAGGTATAAAGAAGATGAATTATAATATTTTCACAAATTCATGAACCTTAATCACTATATAGGATACGTGGAAATTTTACGGTAAAATAGAATCATAAGGTACATAATCTAGGAATTATTTTGATAAAACTAATAAATTCTATTTTTGAACACTCTAGGGAATAAATAATTTCATAATATAAAATATATGTTCTTTTTTGTTCCAAAAATAAATAAATCTTGGTTAATTTATAATTTATACTTGAATTAAGGAATATTTAAAGATGATTAAAATAAAGATACCACTTTCAATAAAGTTTTGATTTTCAAATGAGAATATTTAAAACTAAATATTTTTTATCAAAATGGAGATAAAATCAGATGATTCATTCACTAAACGTAATTGATCGAAACATTATAAAATTTATTTTGATTAATGATTATTATAGTGTGAATAATATTATTGATTTATGTGAGACTAAAATTGAGGAAGGTATAGTTTAATATAATTTTATTAATTCTTAAATATAACTGTTACAAGTTAAATAATTTTGAATCTATGTGTGTAGTTATTCATTTTTCGTTCCCGAATGGCCCGAAGGCTTTCATTTATATCGATTTTTGATCACCCCCCTTTCAAGGGATAAGGGGAACCCTTACAAGTCACGTAGGCAGGTTGATTACTTGGACCATATGATTAAGAGACATTTTATGACATGATGGACTTATGGAATTCAACAAGACTATAACTGCAAATAACTGCCCCTCCTCAGCATCTGCATCTTGATGGTACCTCTCCACCTTCACATGGCTATCTGTCTAAGATTCTCATGAAAGAATAGGCTAGCCCCGATGTTATATCCATACCTATTATTATTCCAAATCCATTGGTTCTTCTCTGGTGATTTCATCTGCCCAGAATCCTCCTTAGGGCTTCTCCTTTTTTTGTAGAGTCTGTCTGGGGAAACTGTATGTGGCCCGAAGGCCTTGATGTGGCCCGAAGGCCTTAAAGGTGGCATGAATTCCCTACATACCCGACTGCCTGGGTGGCCCAATGGACTTAAGGACTCCAAGACCAAACTGGGGGCCCATGGTGAATAATTATGGCTTCTACAATACCGAACAATTCATGTTATAGTAACTGCTACAGTACCCACATATTGTACAATACCTACTACAGTACTACTACAACACCCCAGAAATATGCCTCCAACTGGTTTTGATCCTGATCCACGTGGATTCACATAAATATACCTCACTAACTCGGTTGAGGATCTTGTGCTAGTAATTCATTTTTCTTAATATCACAAAAGAATATATGATTAATGTTATAGAATTAGGTGTTTGTGCAGTGAGGTATTAATATAATATAGGTGTGAGAAGCTTACATACTATAAATCTTATTTGTAGTTTGATTTTAATATAACAAAGGAATGTTTTTTATTTATATTTTTTGTAGAAATTGTTTCTATTTAAAATTTGTATTTTGATCCTACTAGTATAAAATTAAACACTTCTTTAGTAATGAGAAAATTTTAAGGAAAAGAGTAATGTTATTTTTGCTTTAACACTGGAGTCATGTAGTTAAGTAACTATAATATCAAGCGAATCATGGTACACGTGAAATATAGAATATCCTGGAGAAAGAAAATTATTTTTTATTACATGACATATTTTCATATGTTTCCATTAATATAAATATGATTGTAACCTAAAAGAAAGTGTAGGATAAGACTTCACAAGAGTGGTGCATGAGGATCTCAAGAATGGGTAGATATCCAAAATAAATATATTTTTTAATAATTGAAAATGGATAGTGTGATATATTTCTTCTCTATGTATTGTGATGATGATAAAATTTCTATGGAAGAAGAAGAATAAAAAGAAAAATATAATGATATCATAAAGAAGTGGATATACCATCTAGGTAAATAAGAATAGATGAAAAAAATAAAATAATGAAATTATCATTTTTACCAATACATTGAATAAAAAATTCTACAATTTTTTTAGAAAAATAAATGGAAAATGAGTTTTGATAAAGGCCATAAATAAAGAAAATATTTTGTATATTAAATTAAGCTTGATGACCATTGAGTTTTACTTAAGAGAATCCAAGAACAAATATTTTAATTCATATCTAGTAAATCATATTACATATCAGAGACTATGTTATATACAACCATTCATTGACATTTTTAGGAATTATTAGACTCTTTTTTAAGTAAAATGATGATTATAATGTTTGATACAGTGATATCCCTTGATAGATTAGTGATGGACTTCAAGAAGGTTATATGTTTTCAAAACTAGTCGGGAGGATAATGAATGTAGTATTAAATATAATGATTATTTCACTTTCATAATATATTGATGGAACAACATTGTAATATTGTGAGAGTGTATAGAATAATATATTTCTATAGACAATATAATTAGGGGTTATGATTACAGTTGGAAATATATGACTCAAATATCCTAAGCACAATAGGGTATGTTTAACAGATGGGGAAAAACCATGTTAAAATAAATGTGCTATATTTTACTAGTTTCTTATATTACATGATGTGTGTATACAAATTTAAATAATAAAAGATATATTTTTATTAACATTTATCATATACTCAAAATAAAAAATGGGGTAAATAGTTAAATGAATATTTGGAATTGGATAAAATTTAGGAACCACCTGATTCACCTCCCCCGCCAATGTTTACAATGTTCATGTAGGGAATTTTGTATTACATATGGTTTTCTTATGTTAAATAAAACCTAAATTTCCTTCTGTGTTAGATATTTCCCACTTTTGTTTCTAGAAACCATAGTCTAATACTTAAAACATATTTATCCTGACCATGTATTATTTCAACAAAATACTTTTTCAAATAATAAATCCCAGTAAATTGAAAAACATAAATATAATAAAATATTAACCAAAGATTCTACCACTTAGTGTATTGGGCGATTATAACATAAACTTATTATAATACAAATTTTTGAGATCCCAAACCATATTCTTTGAATGTTTCACCACAAGAACTTATAAAGGTAAAAATAACGTATAGAATATCCCAATATGTACAGACCTCGTGATTTAAATACACTAGAATATAAGAAGTCAATTTAAACCCAAAATCAATACATTATGTCAGAAAAACTCACCCACTAAAATGAAACTCATGGAAACCAACATTCAAGATAAATAACTGAAATTTATAATTGATTAAACAATGATTCTAATTTTAGTTCTATATACATTGGATAATACTATCAATTAATATCATTTAATAGAGTTTATAAGAATAAAAACACTATAAAAAATATGATAGTTATATTTCTAATCACTTTTCACATATATAAGTGGTCTAGCCCCAACTTTATTATTGGGCCCATCTAGTTAACTAGTCCCACCAGCTTCTACAACTTAATGGGGTGATCTCCATTGGTAATGGGCATATGTCTTCGTAAGTTAATCTCTATCTCTATTTCCCAAATTATGCTAAAGTGTGAAATTTACTCTTATCATTTATTTGATGACCATTATATATAATTCCCTTTTCTAAAAAACTACTATGTGAGAAATTTACATATCATCATCATTGAAATTTGAATACATCTTAACATCCACTAATACATCATATAGACCAATGATCATTAAAATCATATTTTCCCAATGATATCATATTCTAACCAAACATCCTCCATTGGACTTCTTCTACTGCATACCACTATCAATTTCCATTAACTTATGTTCTAGAGTTTTGACATTAGAACATGGAGATCTAGAAAATTGAATGATTCATTACATATTATAATTGATAGGTAATATGGTATTTTATTATTGAATACTATTGGGGATTTCTGGGGTACCGTTCACTTAAGATGGAAAATTATAGGGTCGTATTTAAATGAAAAAATGTTGTATTCCAATTAAGTTCCTTAATTAGTATTTCAACTTTAATTATTCAAAATTTCATTATAAATAAAAAACTATGTTCTAGATTACAAATTTCAATAAAAAATTACTCTTGAATGGAGGGTAATGATAATTGCATGAAAAATTGGTTCGGAGAACATATTATGATAGGGTAATTTATATGGGTTAGTGCAATGAGGAATGGATCTCAGAAATCCATCAAAATCCTATAAATATTTATAAAATTTAAATTCTATAAATTGATACCATACAAACAATAATTTGAATACATTTTCATAAAATCTATTTTGTGCCTCATATGTTTCATGGTAATTTAATATGATTTTGGATATTCCATTTAAACTAATTGTTTTTCAAAAAATAGGTAAAAAATAAAACATGTTATGAAATTTCATTTACAACCATTGGAACACCTCACCCGAAATTATTTCATATTTTTTTCTCTATAAAAGATCTATATTATGATTTCAATTGAAAATATATTATTGAAGTAGAAAATTAATTTGATAAAAATATTGAGAGATATAATATAAGTGATATGTTGGAAGAATAAAATCCATTTTAATGATCTATTTGACCTTTAATTTTATCATGTGTTTTTACCCTATTAGTTTTTACAATAACGAAATTAATGATAATAATTATTATACATTAATTAAAAAAACAACCTAATTGTTTATTTTTAATTCAATTCGGTAGTGGAATTTTATTCCCCATCATATATAAGACAACTTCTTATCTTTTATTATAAAAATGAATACACATAATATTATCATTAATCTGGGAATAAATAAATAAAATTAAGAACGAAAAAATAAGGCATAATTTTTTTATGTTTTTCTCCCAATTGGGTTATTTAATTTTTATTATCCATAGTTAGATACTCCATGGTTCATCCCAAATCCAATTATGGGTAGGGTTTCATTAGAAGGAGCGGTAACATGTTTTTCCTTCCACTATTTCTCTTGTTTTATTTATTCTAGACAGCCATAAACAACTTCTTTTCTATGTATCTATTATTAATTTAATATATTTTATATTCCTATTATTCATGTTTATATTGATTGTTTATATCAAATGGTGCTGAGAATATTTCATATAAGTATCCTTTCTTCATTATATCAATAAAAGGTACCGCTTGGTATGCATTACCATTATCTTCAATAGTGGACAACACTTCTAAATTAGGTTCCAACATTATTCCATATAATCCATAATCAATATTTTTCTCTTCCTCGTATTTCATACTCAATTAATTCAACACTGGCGCGCCTGAGTGGCTAGACCTTAAGGGAAAAGGTCCACACTTGCGCGCCGCCTTACTCATTCAATAGATCTTGTGGTCCCATCTTCTTGAAGAACCTAAAGAGGATTCTAAAGGATTTAATGAAGAGTCCCGCACGTATTACCCTTCTGGTTAACTGTCATACAAGTACACCATGTGTCGCGCTGGCATACCTGCACGACCCGGACTTGCGCGCCCACGTAGTACCTGCACGCCTGGCAGGACTTGCGCGCCCCTTCCTTTTTGGGTTTCTTTCTTGCCCATTCCACCCCTCTTAAGCCATTACACCTTTCTTATTCATGATTCAGTCTTCAAGACACTCTTCAATTCCATTTATGGCATGATTTCTTGATTTGAATTCCTTATCTGAAAGGAATTCTGTGGTATATCTCTCAAAACCAAATGGATAATATAAGTTTAATTAGTTTTAATATTTAATAAATTAATCTTAAATGAAGTGAGTTCATGATATGAGTTTCCCTCAAAAGTATCATCTTCACATTCCCCTTTAGTCAACATGAATATTTAAAAGTAGCTACTTGATATACATTACTGTTCTACAAATTTGTATCTAAAATAAACCAATTACATTATAGTTTATTCATCAATGTTTTCGCATAATATATCAACCCATGATGTTTATAAAATACATTCAGTATAATAGAGATCATGTTTAATTTATTTTCCTGAAAATTGAGATGAAAACTATTTAATATGGTCTATCTCACTAAAAATTTTTAGTTTGTTTCATTTTTTTTCATTGGATTTTATATAGAAAATTTCTTTAATTGGTTAGTGGTTGGAATTCATAAATATTGTCCACCACTTATTAGAAAAACATTTCTACATGGGTGTATAGACAATCTTCTACTGAGTATTTAGTGAAAAGTTACCTTGTAAAGACCTAAAAAAATTAAAACAATTAATTATAAAACTAAAAAAATTTATTAGATAATAGATTAAATATACCAACTTCAATAATCTTCATAAAAATTCTAATAAAATTTATAAAATCATGTTCATAAAAAATATACCTAGACAACGACCTAATTTTTTTATAAATAATAATAATTTTTTAAATAAAATAGGTAAATAAAAAAACATTTTTTTCTAAAATCATTCTTATTTTATTTTTTACATTATTAAAATATTAATAAATAACTGTAAAATATAAGTTCATGTTATCTTTAATAACATATCTCAATTGATTAGTGTAATTCTTTCATAAATTCCTCATCAATAATTTTAATTTTCCTTTTCAAAAGGGATATATTATAATAGCACAGCCTTGATATTGGTCTCTAAATAAGGATTACATTCACTCACATATTTTTTTGTGGTAATTTTTGTATTATGTGTAAATATTGACTGAATATTTTTTGAAGTATTTTGTGTGTTTTATATTCAATGAAAATATTAAAAATAGTTTCAATGATAATCCTTAACCCACTTAGTTTTATATTGTATTTGTTTTCAAAAACAATTACTTCATTATATTTTGAGAATAGAATCATTGAATGATATTGTAGTACCCCGGTATGTGTGACGAGAATATTGAATGATATACACGATAAAAGTTTCAATATATAACAAGTTCAGAATATTGGATAAAGATTAAATTACACCTTTAATATTGGATTTGGAAGTTTCCTCAGAGTTACTTCATGCTAATTAGGTTTATCAGTACGAATAAAAAAATTGTATTTTGACTTTTTATATTTAATTGTAGATATATTAAGATGGAAATAATTTTTGACATATTGGGTATGTTAAATAGGTATTTCCAAAATTCTGTAGAGACCACATGTATACTAAATATTGGAAATGTTGGTAGAAATTTTGATTAAGTTGTTGCATGATGGATTATTTTCAAAATATTTTTTTGTATCCATTTTTAATTTAAGAGACTTTATTTGATAAAAACAGTTACCTAGAATATTGATATTTTTTATCATTATATGTCTATAGAAATTTTTTTATGTTGGTTGATGTTTGAGAGGAATTAATGTGGATAAGTATTCTGATAATGACTCAACCCTATAAATATAATACATTAATGTTATCTTAAAATGGATTTAACTTTGTATTATTTCATGTTGAATTAAAATAAATGAGGTTAAATTAAACGTTTCTTTTTTTGTGATTAAGTTATGTTGATGTTTTTTATTTTATGGAGTTCATACGTGTTCCCAAGTCCTTGAAAATTGATCAAGAAAATTTATCAATGGTTTAAACTTTTCTAAAGTTATATTATGTTTTTGTGATGGATTTATGTATATGATTATGTTTTATAATTATTTTATATGTGTGGAGATGAATTGTTTAGGTTTTAGAGTTGTAGGTCGCTAAGGAATTGACAATGGACTATATACATAAGAACCATTTTAAATCTATAATGAATAGATAAGAGTAACCCAAAAATTACTCTAGATACATAATAACCACATGAATTATCCAACATAGGTATAGGTGGACACTAATAAAAAATAAATAAGAAAACATATAAATAAGGGTTTATACACTTTTCAACTTGATAAATCTGAATCTTGTAATGGTGATGAATTTATGGAAGAATCGATGGGAACCTTCTTGAGATAAACACTTTTTTAATATATACAAAATTAGAATAAGATAAAAGTTATTTTACATTACTATGAACCTAATAAATAATGGTAATATATTTTAAGATGAATATAAAAAATTTAGAATTCTTTGCAAAGTCAAAAAATAAAAATTATGCTAAATCACTCTGATACACAACTTATTATTGATGAAATGTAATGAATCATGAAATGTTAGATGATAAATGTGATATTTTAAATGAAATACATTATAATTAAAATTATACATAATTCTATTCAAGTGGAATGTATAAAAAATTATTTTTTACATATATTATTTTTCATCTGTAAAATATGAGCTTTTAGGAATATGTAATTGGAAATATAGTTATTCTCGAAGATTATTTCCCTATTGTTTATTTATTTAAATATCATGATTACTATTATAATTATGATTATATCAAAATAATTTACTGATTATGATTAAGAAATAATAAATTTGTTTCATACAGAACAGTATATTCATGTCGTATTGAGATATGGAATGAGATGAATGATTTTTTCACGCTATAATAGAATGTGCCTTGACATTGTGTTTTTAGGGACTCAATGTTTACATGATTATGTTCTTAAGTGTAATATCCCATCATAGTGTTTTATTCATGTTTCCAGGCCGAAATAGATTATGATGATGATGTTTTTATGGAGTTTGAATAAAATATAGAGTTATGATAAATGTGTATTATCTCAGATATGAAAATTAGGGATGGATTTATGGGAGAGTTAATGAAATTAGTGAAAGGTTATTTATGATATTATATGAATGATTAATGATCAAGGATTATGTAGATTTTATAAATAGAAAATTTTGATTCCATTAATATAGAAATATTTAAAATTTAGTTATGGAAAGAAAATATGTGTGATAATTACGAGATTATAAATATATGAACAATGTGGTGAAGTTGAAAAGTGGTTTAGGATGACATGATACTACAATCATTGAGTAGATTCTTTGTAATGGATATATATATATCCAAAACTATTAAACAAAACATATTATTTTGTGTTAAATAAGATAATGAAATTATGTTTCTGTTTTTATATATCGCATACATAAAATAATATAGAGTATACCAACAAGTCATTCCTCAATATATTATATATCGAATAATTTTGAGATATTACAATTATTTTTATATAATATAGGAATCCAGTTGTTTATTTCTTAATACTGATGATGAATATCAAATCTAATTATCCTTGTAAAGACTTGTGCTTACTATTGATCATACTACTAGATGATCTATCATATTTTGGAATTTAAAAATGAATGCCTAATTATTTCTAGATATTGAAGAATAATAAGATAATTCCTTTACTAAACCTTGTAGGTTCCATGATAATAGGTTCAAATATATATATTTTATGGAGCTATATCATGATAATAAAAGAGAATGTGTGGTGAGTGAGATAACAACCATCATACACCATGAAAGTATTCATTAACATTAAAAGTGGACCTCATTAATAAATAGTTGTTATCAGAGCTATGGGTCCATCTCATAATGTATTTACTATAATATAAATATTTTATAATTTTAATGATTAAATTTTTCTTCTAAAGTAATAATGAAGTTATGATTTGGATAATATGAATCTTTTATTGATTATAGTTATATCTCTTCCAATAAACTGAAGAATAATAGGATGAAGAAGATTAAGAAATTAAAAATTAAAGACCAGTTATCAGAGAGGAATAAAATCCAACTATAACATGATACAATTATTATGATATTAGATTGATCATGGATACTGATGATTTGGTGGAAAGACACAATACAAAAAATTTTAACAACAATTTGATAATAGAATATTAAAGGCACTTACATGGAGATCCGGTAACAGTAATCTCTCATTAAAATTTTCCTCTCAAATAATGACGTATATGTGGGGAAGATAAGATTTTTAAAGATAATCTTGGAAAATAAATTTGTGATTATTGTATATACATGGAAGAAACCCTAGAGTAGATACCCAGATATATTTATGCTTTAATTGTTTTCTCTTTTAAATTGTTTTAGGAGTATATTACTACCATGGAAAAAAACATGACATGAATAAAAATTCCATGGATCAAAATGAATTCATGTATACAAATATAACTAAATAAGTAGAAGAAAAAATAAAAAAGAAACTTATAAAATTAATAAAAAAATCTCTATATTGGATAATTATTTTCTAAAATAAATTCATGTGAAAGATGAAACCATGAAAATAGTGTAAGGGTAGTTCCATGAATTATACAAAAAAATATCTATCATTGATGTTAATAAAGTTCTATTAGAAATCAATAGAAAAAAGAATAAGGTTCTTGAAAACTAAATGAATGTGAAAAAAATAATGTATGAAGAAAACGAGAATAATATTGAGATTTTGATAAAGGGAATTGAAGAAAATTTTATATAATTTGAGGATAAAAAATATCTTCAAACTGAAGTGTCTATAATTGTAATCCAAACTAAAGAACATGGACATCAGAAAAACAAAATACACACTAAAAAATGAGAAAAGAATTTTTTCTATCAAGATATCTAAGTTTATCTTTATTCTAAGAAAACATTATGACTATAAATAAGACTCTATAATTATTATCTGATAAACCCAATGTAGGCACACACAAAATATACCATCCACTTTAAAAAATTATTATTTCACTAATTATGTTTTCACGAACATTATAGATTTCAAATCAAAAGAATTAAAAATATTGATGAATAATATATATGAGGATCCCACTAATATATATATGGTTGTAAAAAGTATTAAAAAACTACTTAAATTAATCTCATTTTATGGAATATATTAATCAAGAATATAATTCAAAAAAATGGATAAACTTCTTTTCAAAAGATACGAACAAGGATTATTGTACACTACCCATACTATGATTGGTATTCACAAAAGGCACATAATTGTTGTTATTACAAATAATATCACAAAAAAAGGAATATAATATCAATAGAGATTATATAAAATCCATGAAAAATTAAATTTTAGTTAAACATAAGAGATATATATATCTCAAATATATTGTTATGTTTATGGAAATTGTATTGGGAGTAGTCAAAGTAATAGAGAATGATAGTCTGAAACAATTATCATGATCCAAAAGTTCATGAAAACGTATGACCACTAAAATTTAGAATAAATCAAGATAAGTAAGATGAATTTACCAAACATCATAAAAAAAGATGAATTTTTGTCAATAGAAACTCAAGAGATGAAGAAGTATGTTACAAAAATGAGATGTAGTTTTTTATTTTATAAAATAAAAATAAAAAAATGGAATTTAAAAAACAAAATTTGAGTTTTAATGTCAATATAAGAAATTTATATTTCAACGAATAAGTTAATAATTAATATATTTAAATTATATAATTGGTTTGGATAAAATAATTCATAAGTAACAGTTTAAAAATTTTCATAACTTAGTGATTCATGAGAATGCATGTGAAAGAACCAATAATGTTTATCATATTCCCAAATAATGTATAATTATTTTTTTATCCCAATATAAAATGGAAAAAGATGGAAAATTCACAAGTTATTTAAAATTTTAAAGTGATGAAATAAAATAAACAAGAAGATGAAATTGAATTCCATGATTAGTATTCAAAATTTTATAACCCACTAGTTTATTAGGAACAATGTGGAAAGTATAAGTAGGATAGACAAAATTCCATGGATTTTTTAGATTTTTTATAAACTCAAAATGAAATAATTAAGAAGATAATGTACTCGTAAAGATACCTATGTTCATTGATGGATAATATAACTGATAAAATTCCACATAATAAGCTTATAGAGATAATAAAGATGACTATGCTTCCTATAAGGATTCAAGTCATAAATTTCAAAATTACAATCATGAATATTTATATTATAATTATAGGTTCAATTAAAGGAGTATATTGGTTGAGATGAAACATGAAACCTTATATCCTTATGTGATGAGAATATTATAACCACCTTATTCCTATATATATAGTGTTTATTCTTTCTATATAGGGAATTAATTGTGATGCTTATTTTTGGGGGAGAATTGATAGAGAATAATTCTTTTTGTCAAATATGGATAACAGATTAATGGATTCAATTTTGGATGTAATCCATGAACTGGTTCGTTTTGTTTTATTTTATAAATAGTTATATTTTGGTTAATGGAAACTAAAGTGTGTCCCTTAAAAGCGAAATTTAATAAAGCTTTTAGAAGTTTATATTTTATGAAAATATGAAATAATGAAAATATTGCATAAAAAGTGTCATCTAAGTGGATTGATTTCATGTTCTATCATAAAATAATTGAGATATTATATCATATAATTAAAGGTGAAAGTTTTAAATAACTAATGGAATGAGAGATAAAAAATGAGATATTCAATGGTTGATCTATAAAAAAATTGCTAGTTATATTCAATGGTTTAAATCTATTTTTATGATGGAAATAAAAATTAAACTAGAAATTATCATGATATATTAAGAAATGGTATTATCCTAAAATATATTATAATAATCCATTAAAAATGAATTTTGAGATGGTATCATATCCTTAATTGGTAATTGACTTGTTTGTTTTCTAAGTGAGTCCCTCTATTTTTTTACATCAATCAATACTGACATGGACTTAGAGTGGAATAGGTTTTTGAATGTGGATATATTTGAAATGATACCACCCTATTTCAAGACACATTTTATTTTTATTAATAAGGTGTAGAGATAAAACAATAAGACACATTTACATGCATTTTCAATATTTGTATTAACAAACAATTTAATGGGTTATATTTTCAAAAAAACATGGTGTTATGTTATATCTATTTTCAAAAATAATTATCTCAAAATTTATTGATAACAGAATTTGGGAATTAATTAATAGTAAAAATTAATGTGTGATGGGAATTTTTATTGTATTACCCAATCATGGTATCAATATATGTCATGTTACGAATGTTGGATGATGATTGATGAAAACCTTATAGCTAGGGTTTGGAAGTTTCCTTATAGTCAATTAATTCTAAACATTTTTTTTAAGAGGGATAAAAATTTAAGATTCTACCATTTGATATTTTATTAGAGATCCATTCATGTTGAATGGATTCATGATTTATTATCTAAGATAAATTATTACAAGTAATATTTCAATAAGACAATATTTCTACAAAATATGGGTAAATCTAGTTAAAATGATGAGAAAAATGTTACTTAAATGTTCAAATGATAAAATTGGTTTGAGAAAATCTAATTAATTTTTGGGAGTTTACATGTTGAGAAGTGTTTTAGAAAGTGTTCATATTACTGAACTTTATATCTCGATGAAGAAGCTGAGAAGATGGTATAGTTTGACGTATAATAAAAATTTGATAGTTTTTTATGAAGATTAATCCTTTTAAATATCATTCATGATTGATCCTATATATATGGATATAAATATATATATATATATATATATTATTTCTGATATCATTGTGATGAAATTGAATAAATGATAAATTAAATATTCCATTGATCAAAAATCATTTGTGTTGGTGATTTTACTTTTCTGGACCTCATATATGTTTCAAGATATTTTAAAATTGAGATAAAAATATTTTAAAAAATTTGACAATTTTATAATGTTATATAAAGCTATTCGAGATGGATTTAAGTAGGTTATGATGTTTTTAAATTTGATAATATTGATGGTTATCGATTGTGAAGTTTTATAGTGTTGAAATTTGTTAATTAATTGAAGAAGAACATTTTATATATGATTTATTTTAAATATTCATTGAGTATGTAGGAATAAATCTAACATTAATCTAGAAAAATAACTTTGAGAAATATTATATAGTATATGTGTAAGTATACCCACTTTAAATTTAATGTTAAACCCCTACAAGTATGGATGATCTAATTTTCAAGTTAATACATATTAGTGATTCTATAAGGGAATTTATATAGAATAATATTTGTTAAAAAATGATAGTAAACTTGATTTTGTATTTTATATGTCCAAATAAGATTTGAGGTTTTTAATATTAATATAAAGTTACCAAATATCATGTAAGATACATCAAGAGTATTAAATGAGAAGGATATGTAAGATGTTGTACATTAAAAATAATAGTCTTTAAATAATATTAGATATATAATTTCATATAGTTTAAATATAATATTCAAAAATAGTGACAATATACTCGTCAAGTGATATGTGAGAATTTTGATTTCTTATGTTAGTTTTTTCTGTTTGAAATATTTGTTGTGTCAAAAATATATTAATAGAAGGGGATAAATATAGATGACTCTTACCCTTATCATAATTTATTTGAATACCATGATTAAAATTATAAAAATGATTCATGTTATTGAATTTTGTGACAACAAATAAGAATGAATAAAATATATTCATTACAATTAGGAGATTCATGCCACATTAAAGATGACCCTGATAATATGGAGTCTACATTCAATACCTATCTAATGATTCTCGTCATTATGATTCAAATATAATCCCATAATTAATGAAACAACACTATAGAAAATAACCATCTTTAGAAACTTATGAAATAGTAATATCATCATCAAATGAAACCAAACATTGAAATAATGGAAATAAAGGGTTTAATAATATCAATATAAAATCAATCTAAATATCACTATAAGAAATAAAAACCCAAATAACATAGGATAGATAGATTTCATCTATGAATCAATATCTCATTTACTTTCCTCCAAAACAAAATGCATTAATATTTCCTAAACAAATGAAATGATGTTTCCTTGGATAACCTCCTCCTAATCATTCCATGTCATAATATGCCATTTCAAAAACATCATATCCTCCTCCACATCCAAATCACCCCCATACATTAAAATTTTAGTTATAATGAAGATATCATTTCCTATTTTAAATAAAGAAAACTTTATGAATCTTATTTAGTAATGATAACTTTACTATTGATAAGAAACCTCTCAAAATCACTCCCTCAACTCAAAGTATTTGATATACGGAGGAGAAATCTTGCTAACTCAACAGAACCTATATTGTCCTTGAAGATAGAAAACATAAAACAAATATTTTATCTAACCTAGAACTCAAATGGTCTCTTACTCTAATTCATATATGACTTCAGGAGATCCTGATCATACTTAATTCATACATATGTCACCTGCGATTTATTTCTTTAACTATAAAATAAATTGCATCCAATAATCAGTAACTATCTAACCTCGGTTAGGTATAATGTAGATCTATATGGTCTATTATACAATGACTAAAATATAGAAATACCAATAGATGACTGATATATTATGACATGAAATATTTTAATGAAAGAAAAATGTCTCATCCATGAACCTATAATATCATGAACACATGTGCACAGCAAGTATTCTATCATCTAGGTCATAAGTTATATCGAACCATTCATTAGGGGATACTAGGAAAATAAATCACTCTTTATAATCCTCTTCACTCATGAGGTAAAACATGGATCTTGATCAAAGATGAAGGCCCACAACTCCCCAAGGATCCTCACCAAGTCATCCATATAATTCCTATCTAGATAATCCACAATAATTTACCTCATAATCATTATTAAATTGATGAAATTATCAATCAATCCATAGAAAACTATATATTTTCACATTCAACTAATGTTCAAAGAAAAGTAGTAAAAAATATAGTGAAATTTTATGTTATTTCAACTGGAGGAATTGAGGGAGCTATAACAAACCTAATTGATCTATATACACAGTCTTCACTAATTGGTAAACAAAACATCGAGACACGATGTCAATAACCATCATTTTTATCCTAGGACGTCGTAATAGTTCCTTAAAATCATGAACCATTTTGTAAATAAAACGATTTACATCCCACATTGAGTTATAAAACTCATTCAAAACCCACATTGGAATAACTAATAGAAAAAATAAAATAATGAAAAATAACACACAATTTTGATCATCCGATAACCACCCATCAAGAGAATATATACAAACTACATGATCACTCTACACTTCCACCTCAGGATCTCCCTGTTAATAATCATCCACATAATTAAAATTTTAAGAATACCTTATCATCTAATATAAGAAAAATTCACCTCCAAGTTATTTTAATACAAGATAAAATTCCACCAACTTCTCCATCATCATCCATTCTTCATTGAACTCTTGATAGACAAGACTATAGGATTTTCAACAAATCACATCAGATAACAATATACCTTTCCGTAGTGTGTGTGAGATGTGGAATTAATAATCCTTTGATAACATTATAAATATATATTGATGAAAAGTCAATTATAACTGTGATATGATATGTTATATAATTTTATGAATAGTAAAGATCACAATGATCTCTTTAATTATAAAATATTAAAACATTTTTAGAGAAAACACAACCATAAAAATCATATAATAATGGTTCAAATAATTATATTCATTGGTACGGAACTATTAATACCTATATGATAAAATATTTCACACTAATATCATGAAATAACCTAGGCCATGATTATATGTGCATTGAAATACCTAGATTATAACTCCCTCTTTTAAAAAAAAGTCTGAGGTGATTTTTATTCAAGTATTAAAACATATAATTACACTAATATGTTAACACAAAATGTGTGGTCTACCTTCATCAAAGTTGTATTCAATGTATCATTCCATGCCAAATTGTACTTTAACTACCTTTAATTTCCAATGAGGTCACGGAAACAGTTCTCCATTGTAATATTTTTGGACAAAAATTAAAAAATACATAATTTTATAAATAATTAATATCTATGAATAGATGAGACATAATATAACCAAGTAAAGGCTTCTCATGTGTCCATAACATTCACTTGAATAAAATACCATTCAACTGTTTTCTTTGAAGGACATCAAAAATACATATAAAATTACCAATGTGGTCCTCCAATGATCTCATACAGATAAGTATTCCATAATTTTACACTACCATTAAGAAATCCAAAAACACATGGAATATATAGTTCACCAATATATTGAAGAAATTTGGGTCATTTTTAGCTCTAAAGGGAATCACCATGACCTCAATGTTTCTATAGTGGAACCTGAAACATTTATCAAGATATCGTCCTCATTTAACCTCAGTCAATGTTATCATGATAATAAAACCAACATTTAGAACCAACTAACTCCTTTAAATTACTAAAGATTATAATAATCCATGGAAGTGATAGTAGTTCTTCAATTTCACCTCATTAAAGTGATAATAATCAATGCACAACCACACACTACCATCTTCTTTCTTCGAAAATAGAATTGGATCACCCCAAGAAGACATTTTATGAGGGATAAAACCACTTTACAAAAAACATTAATATGAATTAAAAAAACACATATATAAAAGGTTTTATTCTAGGGTCAATGTCAAATTATTGGGGGTAATTCTCTAAACACTTCAGGGAAAAATTCTATAAACTCCTTAATGACTCTTTTAAACTCAACGTACTACTATAATAATACCTGTATTATATTATAATACTATTAATTTAAAAAGTTTAAATATATATGATTTATATGCGTACCATTATTAAAAAAACATTGCACATTTAGCCTTTAAAAAAAATTAAAAATCCACTCCTCGAAAATTGTCTATAGTAACTCATCCAGAGTACATGAAATATATGTTAGGGAAGAAAGAACATGGATATATCTAAAACAAGATGAAATCTATAACCAAATATTTCTATCTCATCATATTATCATATCCACTATGCAACTCAAATAAGTTTAATTAACCTCTAACTAGTGAATTTATCACCAAGGGTAATAGAATCATATCCCCATTAATAGTTAAAGATCATAATGAGATATGAACAATGGAGGAGTGGAAATATTTTGAATCAAAAATAAATACACATAGGGAAAATATAAATATGTATTCCCTCAAATTAAATCTGGCCACCAAGAACTTGAAACTCCATTGCACATAAATGAATGTTCCCTACTCATCTTCCACATAGGCCATGATGATATCCACTAAATATACATGATTATATTCTGGTCTCTGAGATCATAAGACACACATGGTGTCCTCTACCAGAATTATTACATATCTTGTGGTTTAAAATCCCATGGGACCTATTACTGTTGATAAATCCTAGGGGTAAAATATAGGTAAGGATACATTAGAAAATAGTTACATTCCCCCACACTTACCACTGAAAATAGTTAGTTAGTAGAACTATATATTTTCACATCCAATATAAAATATAAAATCACAAAAGTTTTCATAGTATAAGTTTATGAACTACCAAATATATAAAATGAATTGATATATTAGTTATAACAACTCATCACCGTCACAAATCCCAACTAAACAAGAAAATGAGAACTCTTTACCAAAATTCCACTACTTGGGATATTTTTATGAATTCTCTCTTAGGATGATCCCATCCAAAATAACATATTTTAAATCACATAATATATCGTCATAACCATTATAAAAGATGATATTTATAAATAGGAAACATACTATTGAATCTCGGGACTGAAAACCTTTCCAAAATTACACACATAGGCTTAATCATTAGGAATAAATTCAAGATAATAATAGATAAGGATAAAGAACCATATTACAACTTATCTAACACTATAAATTCCCTTACATTGTGTCTCAAAATTATTCCCATGTGATGACATCAAAATTAATTAGAAAACCTCAAACCAAAAATTATTTTGAAACCTATCTCATATTACAAGAAATTATTCCTGGTCACCTACAAAGGGATCTACATCTAATGATCCTAAATTCCCTAAAAAATATGCAAAATAATCTAATTATTATTCCTCACATCAATAAAACTAAATGAAATATAATGATCCCCTAACCACCAAAACTACTAGAACACATTCCTCTATGAATATATCTCTTTAGGATTAGCTTAACTATGATCAGTTAGAGAATCCTACCACACATCACCAACATAAACCTCATGATAATTCCTTCTGATATCCATCTATATATAAAAAACTAAAAAAACTCATTAATTAAATCTTTTTAAATTAAATTTAGTTAAATTTATGAATAAAATCTCTAGAAACACATATGATAATAAGCCTGTTGTGTATTAAACACCTAGGTTGGTACATCACAATCATTATTATATCAATTTAGAATTGTGTATCAGATTTGTGAAATTGTATTGAATCATAAGGGCCCTTTTTTATCCTAGTTAGTCTCACTTACCAACATCACATGATAATTTCAAATGATATTGTTTCTCTATTATTTCTAAGAAATCATCAATATTTCATATCTCAAGACACAATACTATCTATCAATAAGAGATATGAAACCAATTGTTCTTGACCAATCCCCAATAGAACCCCTCTTGAGCTAGGTTAAGTCCAAATATGACCCCTGAAGCCTACCCTGTTACATAGGTTTGGTACAACCATTAAGGGTATAAATCATGCACATGGGGACCATTAACCTCTAAAAACTCAAAAAATATAATATGAATATCCCACAACAAACTAATTAAAAATAAAAGAAAAAAACCAAAACCAATCAATAATATAAATATGTATGAAATGTAATACAAGAACACAGTCTCCAAAAAATAATACTAAGATCAAATTCTTATTGTAGTGACTCCAACTCCAAAATAAATATTATTTCATGAGCTAGTAATTTCTATAACAATCAACACATCAATCAAATAAATCTATAAAAAGAGAATATATATATTTAGTGGTGAGTATAAAAGTATACTCAATACATTAATTCAAAGACTCTTACATATTAAATTATAGGAAAAAAATTATATTCTTAATGAATAAATGATTAAATCGACACATCACCTTTCCCATGTCAACTACAATCCAAAAATCATCATATATCGCTCACCAAATCTGCACAAAAATTAATAATAAGATAATCATGAAGAATATATATCATAACGTTACCACACACCCACTAATATAGTGACCCTAATTCCAAATTATATACACCCAAGAATTCATATCCCTTTATAATCCTCCTACCACAACTATATTACCTCATAACTTTGACCACTTCCACATGACCATATATCTATAGTAACAACTACATAACCACATAATTAAAACCATATATGGAACATCAGAATCATTGTACCACATTATAACCACATAATATCACAACCACACTATATTTGGAAGATAGTGGGAGAGGGGGTTCTTCATCCATCTGTATCTCCCATATTGTAGAAATTTAAGGTAAACCAAAGACTAGGAACCTTAAGGGTGCCAATCACATTAACTAAATTTGGTGGATGTTCATAAAAAATACCAATAAATACAATGGATTCTTAATAGTACACAATTCCACCATGCGGTAACTTTCCTACTACAACCCCTCGACAATATCCTATAATCTACATATCAATAACAAAAATCAAATCTCATTTCCCCATAATAACACATCACATTCCATCACAGCAATATAACAACAATAAAAAAAAATATTCATTATTAATATGTATTTATCATTTATACTTGTATCATTTATTAACCATATTATATTATAATACTTTGTTTTAATAATTTCCTTACATAAATATTATTTACTAAAAAAATTATTGACTATTTTAATTTATATAACTTTTACATCCCAATTTTAGTACATCCAATAACTATTTCACATATTAAATATAATTTAATTTAATTCAATGTAATTAAGTATACCTAATTATATACCACATAAAACAACATTAACCTCACATTGTCATCAGGGAAGTAGACCACCTCAAAATTTTCCCTCCAAAATAATAATAAACCAATTTATGACCTAAACCACTACCAAAACATTAGATTTAAACAATCATACAAAAAAATGAATGAATATTCGAAATAAAACCCATTTTATCATGTCCAATTTCTTAAAATACATATACATGTTCAACATATTAATAATCAAATAAATAACTAGTAATTTAAAGATTTTCCATTTTCAATCCCTTTACCATCCTTTATCCAATCAAATTATTTATATTATAATTTTGATAAGATATAAACCATTTATTTTAATCAAATTAACATGATATCATATGAAAAAACGAAAATTATATATATATATATATATATCAAATAAATCCAGAATAAAATTACCAACATAGTTTCATTATTTTATTTTAGTCCAATTTATGATATTTATTAGGATAATTCCATTTCTTACCCAATTAAAATGATTGATTAATAATTCTACATAACAAACACATACAAAGGGATACAATTTGAATTAATTACCTAATATAAAGATTAAATACACACTCAAATAATAATTAATGGGGTTTGATAATAAAATTCAATATATATCATAAGTATCCCACAACCAACCTAATATATATCACCCGACATAATCTTTCCAATATTATATCACCATAAAAATGGGTAATGATACTCTAATAGATATAAAGATTTATTCAAAATCAAAGTAATGCTATAAATAGATGAAGTATGGAATAATTACCTTGTTCAATGTGAATTTAGTTTCTTGGGAGGGAAGGAATAAAAAAGCATGGAGAATGAAACTAATAAAAATAAAAAAACCAGAGATTCAATAATAATGATTTTGAAAAATAAACTATGTCTATACCAAATGAGTACTCAAATTTATCACAAAATTAATATTATAAAATCAGGGTGTAACGATAATTTATTACACCTTAATGGGATTAGTAAAGTAGACCAATAAAATCCTCTATAAAACTCCATTGAAACTCCCCAAAATATCATGGTCAACACCCATTATTGTTTGATGGAAATATTATACATTGGGGTGTAAAGTCCATCATCGCTGCATAATGATCAAACCATCATACTTCATGGTCAAATACACCCTATATATTAAATTGAAATCTGCACCATATCTTTAATTTTAAAACCACTTCATTACATCATGATTTATTTATAAGAATCATGGAGTAACCATAATAACCAGGTGAAACACTAGTATATTATGTCTTAAGATTCGCTGGGTAATATTAAAAAATCATGGTGTAATACCACAAATAATGAAAAATCAATCTAGTCATAATATAAAAAGGATGATCTCCTATAAATCTAACTTAAATTTCCTATCAAAAAACATTACGTGTTAGTCGGGATTTGTGTCTTGATTTTTCTAACAATTAAAATTTGTAGTCAAACATACATACACCTACAACATGATCTTATAAACTAATTATCAACATCTATAACACAATAAAACCATAATATAGAGGACTAGTAAAATAAAAACCTTTATATTTTACATTCAAATTGAGTTAAAAATTTAATATTCTCTCGTTAATTTCATAAGCAGCTTCAAGTAAAGATCATTGCATCAAAATCACAAGATAACAATATCTATGGGATAATACCACATAAATATCTCGAAATAAGCTAATATTTATGATTAATCATAATTATTTGGCATCTCACCATATGATTTATCCATTTCTAATTTTATAGGTTCAAAAATATTGTTTTTTAAAATAGAGAGTGTTTTTTAAATAACATTTGAATCATCATCCTTAACTGACGAATTGTTAAATGGTTTTATTAAAAAAATTCACACATAATTTTTCTTCCATGATATGTGGAATTATATTGAACACATGTTATTCCATAATAAATATATTTTAATTAAGATTTATTCTTTTATCTAAATCTAGATCAAAATTATAAAAAAAAATTAATGTAAATACCTTCCCTTCAAAAACCATAAAATAGGAGAAAAAAATTCATTTTTAAGAATGTTTTCATAGAGTTTTATATATAAAAAAATGTAATAAATATCAATTTATATTGTAACATGAAAATTTATAACCACAGATTAAATTGTTTCTTAAAATTAAAATATATACAGTAGATCCCCCTATATTTTATATAAAACTACCAAATTTACAACCAAGTTGATAAGGATATACTAAAATTTTCAATAAAATATTTTTATTCTAGTGAGAAGTTATCATGAAAAATATTTAATAATTTGGATATCATTTCATTATTGTCCACTTTTGTAAAATAAATATTCTTTGTTGATTCATGTAATTTTCCTCTTTAACTAATTCTTCTTTATAATTCTCTCATATTTTTGATTCCATGTAATAATTTTTGATCTAAGGAAAATCTATTTTGATATATCCCAAATTATTATATTAAAATATGATATATTATTTTAAATATATTTTACATTCTTTCTTATCAAAATAATTATACAAGTATTATTTCTATTTAATTATTTTTTTGTTCTCGTCAACAAACATTTATTCCAATTTTATCATTTATTTTAGTAAACTAATTGTCACACTGTTAATTAAATATTTATTTGGTATATGTTATTGTTTTTATAAATGATAAATTTACTCCTTTATTTATATCTTTTTACTCATTTTAATCACTCTTAAGATGAAGTTAATAATTTTTTAGTGTTTAGATTAATTCATTTATCATAGAATCTCATTCTCCTAAAATAATATGGATGATTTTACGAATAATATTTTTTCCAATAATATATATTTTCTTGAGAATTTTTATCCCATTCACATAAATCATTATTCTTTGATACATCATCACAATAATAAACCCTATTATAAAATCAAAACATTGATACCTTTCACAAACCATTACCCTCTTGGAAACGATAACATTTTACATTTTGAAAAGAATCATTTCAATAAAATCCTAATAATAGTATATGTCTTATAAAAATATATCTAGCTATAAATATTTCTTTATATTTCACAAGGTTAGTTTTTTGAACATTTTTATTTAGTACAAACCCAATTCTATAAACATTACTAACAGATGCAAGAATATTTTCCAAAAATTTTCGATCCTATTAGGGTAAAATATAATAATCTATTTTAGTATTAATGATTAATGAATTTTGTGCACTTCTTGTACTTTTTGATAATTTCATTAAAGAATGGAGGGAATTTCATAGTTAAAATTTCAATTCTATTGACCTAAATTAGATTTTTCATAGAAATGTTTACTAAAATGGGTTATTTTTGACGAAATTGTGTTATTATTTATAATATCAAATATATTATATAGTAAAGTAGATATAATAAGGGAGAATTGTGGCCATCGTCGTAGCCAAGTGGTCTATTTGTGGGCACCACATCTGGGTGATCAGGGACCAAATCCAGGTTACTTCAATTATCACCCTGATTTTATGGTGGTAACATGATATTTATTCCCACACACATTTTCACAAGAGCATAGGACATGGTGGGTCATAGTGTGGGTGTACCATTAACCTACATGTTAGTTCTTACTGAATATGTTGTAACGGGATTTAATTTTTATTTCGAATAAAAGCACATTTAATTGCGTCCCCACTAACCCAAAAGGATTAATATGTGTTTCATTGGTTCAGTAAAAAATGGGGTCATTCCCCAAGAATGTTTAAAAAAATAAATGGTAACTTAAATATTCGAAACATTAAATTATATATCCCTATAAAAAATCAATCCATTTTTAAAAGATTATAGATTTGTATTAGATCTATATCATTGTTTATAAAGTTATAAAATATGTGTTGATTGATTATAATGAATATTATAGAATGTCTCATATGAAATATACTATTAGATTTATAAAATAGAGATCATTACACACAGTGAAATTTTAATAATGTAATTTAAAAAATAGAATATAATAGTGTAGTGATGTTAATGAGTTTATGGGTAATCAATCCAAATTACCCAATTTTAATCAATTAATTAGATAAAATATAGTACATAAGATTCAAAAAATCATTATTTATGGCCAAAAGCATTAGTAGGGTATCATGCCTAGATTTGGATTAATTAGAACTAGGTGTACTTAGTTCCAATATTTAAATAAAAATTTCTTATAAGAATTACATCATTTATAAAGAGTTTCGTATATGACAACATCTATTATAAGGTGTTTTTTAGAAGTGAAATAATAAATAATTTAGGTAAAAATTAATATAATGCTTGTGTGATTTACCATAAACCCCAATATAGAAATTATAATTTAAATTGTCACATTATGTATATATATATGTGTGTTTGTGTGTTAGTGTGTGTTTATATAATATTAATTTTTTATATTTATCATATTATTTATATTGATATATTTTAGTTTATTCATATATTTAATTTCAAAAAAAGGTGTGTTGAGAGAATATCTATGTGGGGAGATGGTGAGTAATTTACCATCAAAGAAACTTTAATTTTTTATATGCAGGCTTCAAATTGTTAGTTATTTTTCCATAAATTTTTTCAATTTTTCCTAGAGACTTGTTATATCATATATTTTACAATAATACCAATACATTATTGTTTATTTTTGTTTGTTTTAGAGATATCCTGATATGACATGACAAAAAAACCCAAGAATATCTGTATTACCAAGTTATCAATGATTAATGATCATAATTTTTAGTTTTAATGATTAGTTGAAATAATTATGTGTAGGATCACATATATAGAATTGAAAATGATCAATTATCAAATATAAGTTGTTAAAATTTTGTTGGATTACATCACATAAAGTACAGTACATGAATTCTCTTATATGTGTTATTATTCATACATAAGTGAACATTGAAAATATACCTTTGACACGATGGTGTGAAATAGGTTCCATAAAAAAATATAATATATATGTATTATATGTATATTGATTAATTTATTAACCATTGTATAAAGTAAAAATGGGAAATGAATTAGGAATATAATATGAAAAGGATGAATTAAGTATGTATATCCTAAAAAATATTGGATTATGGTGAATACAGTTATATAGGGGATGTATGTGATACCTAAAATGTCAGTGGTGAAACTAAATATAAAATAAATCATTAAAATATCTTATTGTTATATTCCTTCTAATTATAATTACATTATTTAATACCCTAATTGATCAAATAGATGAGACATGCTTAGTTGAGAACAAATAATCTATCTTATGTTAAGTTAAAAGGGTAAAATTTATTTTATGGTTTATAGTGGGTGAAACATTACAATGTAAACCAATTATATTAGAACCTATAGGAATGATGTTGAGAATATTCGTGAGATGAATTAGGATATCTTATATTAACTCAGTAATCCATGATTTGCATATAACATAATTATAACTATTGTTTACCTATATATATATATATATATATATATTAATATACCATCTCAGATAAGTTAATACATATATAAATATTGACAGTAGAAAACTATATTTATTGTAGTGAAAGTTATTATCTAATATGGATTATATTTAGTAAAATTATCTAATGAATAATATTATAGATGATGCTAATAAGGACAAAAATTTTTTTGAAAATATTCTAGGAATTAAAAGATTTAATTTATCAATGACATTATCTCTCAAGAATAAAAATATTAATGTTAACAATTTCTATGATTGGTATTATTGTTTTGTGAATTTTTCTTCAATAAGAAAAAAAATTATAAATTATAAAAAAAACCCCACAAAATATATGAATATTAATACCACCTAGAATGATGGAATGTTACATGTAAAATGTATCATGAAGATGTATATTATATATGAACTATTTAGTATGAAAGAATAGATTAAGAATCAATCAATGATACATACATGTGACGAACTATGTGTTATGGTGCTCTATTTCTATAACTCTAAATCATTGGTATTAGATATGGATTTTCATCCCATATTTGAAGTCATGGTCATCTCTTTAAATATTAATTGAGATTTATTAATGTATAAGTGGGCCTAAAAGTAGTGAATTGATCAATAATGTATACATTATTATTGGGAACTATGAATTTACATCTTCTTAGTGGACTTAAATTATTACAAGAATACTATAATTATGCAAAATTAATAAACCAATTTTTTTGTCAATCATTCTTAGATGATAAAGCATTTTCATTTTTAATATAGAAGAATAATTTTTAACATTATATGAAATAAAAAATTTGGGTTTATTATAATATATTTAATAACTTATATATATCTGATCTTGATTTCCACAAATATGATTCAATTAATAAGAGTTTATAATAGATTATTTAATTCCACTAATCTTTAGAATTTTCAAATAATTCATATAAATAATAACAAAATCCAATTAGTCCATAATTATATATTATTGGATTAAAATGATAATGAAACATTTTTTTATTCCTTAGATTCACATTCCCAGATCCGGTGCTCATAGACTCATACCTTAAATACAATATTTGATATAGACTATAAAATCCTAGATATAACCACCTATAATTACTCTATCATTAATTATTATTGGATATCTTATATATAAACGTTCTTTTTAGGTTTAAAGGTTTAGAAAAATTTAGACAAAACATAAACTGAGAAATCCCATTCCCATTTTAGAAAATATTTAGTGTTCCCATTATATATTAAACTACACAATTTATGAAATTTTTTTAATAAGTACAAAAAATCTACTCACACATGTTGTCCTTGATAACATTCCAAGTGTACTAATTTTCTCCTGACCCTATTGTAATTTAAAAATAATATGATATTATATGAATCACTCAGTACTAGAGACGTATAACTAATTTTCCATTGAATAAACATGGCAAAAATATTATGGTAGTAATATCTAAATATCATGAATCCATAATAAACATGAAGCTAATAGCATGTTATAGATATGATAATAAATAAAAACATGGATATTAATAATATTGAACTCAAAATGATGGAATGAATAATGTCGATCATCAAAACCAACTTTTATGTCCTTGGTCTAAGACACTTTATTTTTAATCCACACTGCAGTCATGATATAATATTTTCATGTCCTTATAAACAAACACCATCTTATTATGATAATAGGTATATACTAAAAACAAATAGATTTCATCTCATGAAAATTGTCGATACATCTATAGGATATATAAAGATGGGCCCCACAAATAACTTTTTAAGGACTAATGAATTTAACATAACAATAGATAAGAAAATCTCACATAATCCTCTAAGGAACCTTTGGCTGAATAAAAACTGGTCTATTGAAACACACCGAGCTTCCACGATAGGTTTCTCTTTCAAGAATACAATAGCTTCTGTTGTACTCAACTTCATGTTCAAAAACACCACAACCAATCAAACTAGACGTTATGAATAGTAATACCCACATTTAGAAATTTTACAAATTATATTTTTTAAAATGCAATTCATTTTTGAGTTCGGAATATCAAAATTAGCTTACTATGATTTTTTGGTAATTTTCTGAAAACATTCAACTTTTGATGAGTACTAAAAAACACTAAGTTATTGGTTAAAACCAAATTTTTATTTAGATAATTATTTATTTTATTTAAATTTATTTTAGGTCAAAATAGATACATAATAACTATATATGTTCAATGTAATTAATTTTATTCTGATTATAATATGTTTAGATATATAAAATTATTATTGAACTTTTTACCGTCTTTTACCCACCTCCTAGGAGGATTTCCAAATTTGTTTAAAACATAATATTACCTATTCTTTTTCAGTTTAATTTAAAAAATTTGAAGGATATGGTTAATATCAGTATGTAAAATGTGGTTCAATGAGATGGAAATAGTTTTTGGTGAATAGTAACGGTTGACTTATATTTACCACGGTTAAAAGTAAATAGGGTAATTAAATGTAAAAACTGATATTATTATTACCCTAACACATGTCCTAATTCATTTGGATAAGTTTAATTCCACTTGAGAAAAACATAGGAATAAAATATGATCCTTTATGTCCACTTGGATTATATTAGGACATTTTTTATTACTTTATTTAAAGAAGAGTTAAAAGTATTAAATTCAATGTTTAATAATTAACCATTTTTAATATAGGGTTATACATAATATAAATACAACTATAAATATTAATTATAAATCTTAGATTATTTCCTACATAATGGTATTTTTTTATAATTTTTAGATGATAAATATTTAAATTTATTTTTGACACAATTATAGTGAAATAATTACCTTATTAATGAAAGAATAAATATTTGATATTATAAATATCAAAACAAATATAATTTGAGACGTTTAATGAATTAGAATAATTTTCTAGGTTAATAGGAAATGTTAGTGTTCATTAAAAGAATTTTTTTCAATGTAATAATGCTGTTATGAATTTATCAAAAACAAAATACCAAATAGTGTGAAAATTGACATAAAAGATATTTTAAAACAAATATTATATTATTAATTGGTATTTGTTTCGCACGGAATCCGGGGATGACCTCCTGGACGGGAGATTCAAACGTTCTGATCGGTTTCTAACGGGTTTGTTCGTAGAACCGGAAACATCCAATGATTCCACATCCGTTTGGACCTACTTTCCAAAGGAAGGCGCTCATTAGCTTGTGGACTAATGAGGCTTAGGAATTTGCATTGGTCGAGAGGATGGGAGGTCGGACTCATCACACCTTTTTAGGGGAATTATTGTCTACTCCGGGACTCTCTTTATAGATTTAAGTTATGTTCATGAATCCTTATTATATTACCAAGTATAAAATGAGCTTTCCTTTAGTTTTAAAAATCAATGATTAAATATGCAAGATATTTAGAGAATCTTTATATGTATTCGAGTTTCTTCATCAATAGAGAATCATCTATATCTGTTTAGAGATTCTTGTTCAATGGTATCCTTCAAAACATTTATATAAAAGTCTCTTGGTCATTATGATGACCAGGCTGGTTTTAATGCCACTCAGTGGGGCACTTGAAGTTTAACGTCATTCAGAAGGACAGAGATTATTTCAAAGTTGGGATCGAACCCATAAATGGGCTACCTACGTATCCTTTGTTTTGGAAAAGGAATCAGAACCCACGTAGTTCGAGAAATGGAGTATGATGTTTATGATTGATGGCTCAAAGATGAATGTCATAATTACTTTTACACTCTAAGCTCACGTGAGTCATGCTCGGTGTGAGAAACAAGAGGTATTGGTAAAAATTAGACAATTGTGCCATGAAAGATGCAATCATAAGAATTTGTTTGGGGCTTATGTATGGATGACTGCCCAGATAGATAAAGGTTTAGGATTTACTTTTAGGGAGAAAATCCATGAACAAGGTCCATAAAGTTATATGTGATTCATGGAGATTTGAATACTCTAATCTTGGGGCTTACTCCTAAGGAGGATGCCCAAGTTAGGAGGGGACTTATGATTGGGTTTTACACCTGAAAAAGAAACCCATATCAAGGGTAAATTAGGACTGGTTAAGAGAAATTTAAGGGGGCTTGGGGTTTACTCCTGAAAAGGAAACCCAAGATTATGACTAGGACTTACTCCTAAAAAGGAGGCCCAGGTTAAGGGACCTGGGGCTTACTCCTGAAAAGGAAGCCCAAGGTTATGACTGAGTCTTATTCCTGAAAAAGGAGACCCAGGTTAGGGATTAAGGATTGGGGCTTACTCCTGAGGAGGATTCCCAAGATTATGACTGGGACATACTCCTAAAAAGGAGCCCCAGGTTAAGGGACTTGGGGCTTACTCCTGAAAAGGAAGCCCAACGTTATTACTGAGTCTTATTCCTGAAAAAGGAGACCCAGGTTAGGATTTAAGGTTTGGGGCTTACTCCTGAGGAGGATGCCCAAGATTATGACTGGGACTTACTCCTGAAAAAGAAGCCCAAGGTTATGACTGAGTCTTATTCCTGAAAAAGGAGACCCAGGTTAGGATTTAAGGTTTGGGGCTTACTCCTGAGCAGGATGCCCAAGATTATGACTGGGACTTACTCCTAAAAAGGAGGCCCAGGTTAAGGGACTTGGGGATTACTCCTGAAAAGGAAGCCCAAGGTTATGACTGTAAGAATTTGGGGCTTACTCATGAAGAAGATGCCCAGATTAAATGATTTATAACTGGGGATTATTCCTGAAAAGGAGACCCAGGTTAGGATTCTCTCATCTTAAAGGATGAGGTTGAATGAATGAACTCTCCATGTTTAGTGACATAAGGATATTTAAATCACTAGACTTTGAGAGATATTCCACAGAATTCCTTTCAGATAAGGAAGTCAAATCAAGAAATCATGCCATAAATGGCTTTGAAGAATGTCTTGAAGACTGAATCTTGAAAAGGAAAGGTGTGATGGCTTAAGAGGGATAAAAATGGGAACGATGGGAACCCAAAAAGATAGGGGCGCGCAAGTCTTGCTTGGTGCGCAAGTCTTCCATGGGTGCGCAAGTATGGTCGCGTAGGTATACCTGCCCGACACATAGTGTACTTACGCGATTTTCAACCAGCATTGAAATACTTGAGCGACTCTTTTTAAAACCCTTTAGAATTTTCTTGAGGTTCTTCCAGAAAAGTGACACGCAAGTTATATTGAAGGAAATACGTCAGCGTGCAAGTGTTTGATAAGTTTCAACACTTAGGCCTTCCTTCTTCTCTTTAGATCTTCCGTTCTAGGTAAGAAATTACATTAGAAGTGTTCTGGAAGTTTTGAGAAGAGACTTGGGCATCGGGAGCTTCAATCCGAGTTTCTGGAAAAAGATCCTCCCGAATGGGGGGCCCACAGGGTCTATTTATAGGCAGGAGAAGACCCTGGGCGGTTACCGGGTGGTTACCACTTAGGTCGCGCAAGTCACCTGCGCGACCAAGGGTGTCACGCAAGTGTACTTGCGCGACAGTGATAAAACATACGCGGTTCAGTTGCTGTCGATCCTTTGTTCATGACTTTGTCAATTTTTGATGTTTTCTTCAAAGGTTGAATCACTTTGAGCTCAGATATTCCCTTTTCCGATCTTTAGATTCTGTGACGAAAGGAGCGTCAACAAAAGTCCCCCCTCAGAGTTGGATCCGGAGAGAAATGAGGATTTGACTCTGAGGAAATCGAATCCCTCCAAAGGAAAAGGGAGGCGCGCAAGTCTGTAGTGCACAGAGGGCGGCGCGCCAGTTTGCGGCGCGCAGGCCTTAAGCGCTCTGGGTGCGGCGCGCAGGTAGGCCTCCTGGCCTATAAATACATGGCCTCACCTCCGTACCTGCATCTGGATTTCCGGATTTCTCGAGCTCTCGCCGCGCAGGTCTTCCTCGCTGCGCAAGTCTCATTTTTTTCACTGTTTACTCGCTGCCGCGCTACTCTCAAGGTAATAGGGCTTGCGTGGTAATACTTGCACGACAAAAACTTGTGCGGCACATGTATCACTTGCGCGACATCTCCATACTTGCACGCCTTAATGCCTTAGCCATTTTTTTCAAATTCTTTCACAAATTTTATGAAAAATAAACCCATTTAAGAGTTTAATTTATTCAATTCCTGTGTAGATTCAATGGCTCTTCGACCTGGATTAATTGATGAACTGGCTAGCAAGCGGATAGATGATATGATGGATATCATTGGCCCTGATTACTATACTGTCAAAGATAGTACTCTTCTAGATTTGGCTAAGTATCTGAAGAAATATCATCGCAACGTTCCTCACTGCACTTATCTACCTTTGTATGGTCATGGTCATCTGCAAGAAGTCATTATTCCAGAAGTAAAGAATTATCTTCCATTTTCGTGGTTTCAGAATTATACCAATTTTGCTTCAGCAAATATCTCAGGTGGAGGAGTATTTCAAAGTGCTGGAACAGTGGAGAAGGCTTATGTGATGCATCATAGCCCTTGCACACCATATTTGAAAAAACATACACCTGAGCTTCAACCACATTGTCATCCTTTAATCTTCCGAAATGCTCAGATGGACCAATCCAAAGGCTGGAAGAAAAGTTGGGATTTCCGTCCTGGGGGAGGTGTGAAGCCAACTTGGATGTGGGCATACTGGGTGCGACAGACTTGCGCAGAGTTTATTGAGGATCTGAAGAGAGTTGCAATATATGAGGCTGTTTGGGTTGGGAAAACATATATTTACAGACATGATAACTTCGTGCCAGAGATACTCAGCCACTGGAGCCCATTGACTAATTCTTTCCATTTGACTCATGGAGAAGTAGGTATCAGTTTGTGGGATGTCCACAAGATTTCAGGAGCTCCAATCTTGGGCGATATTTATGATGAATTCATTCCTCCCAAGGTGACTTGGAATGATCCAGAGAAGACTCCTGCTTTGGATCGAGAATTATTTAAAATCTTTCACAGGCTCAAGAGTTCAAAGACCTCATTAACTCATTTTAGAAAAGATATTCATCCGGAATAATGGATGAATGTGTTTCTTACTGAGAAGAAAGGGATGGAACAAAAAGAAAAAGGATCCAAGAAAAAGAAATCCAAGGATACCCGGCCCAGACGTCCTACCACTTTTCCAAAACCTGAGAAGAGAGGAGCTCCTGGAACATTCTGGCCAACTCTAGAAGCAGGAGAGTTTGAAAAATGGGGATATGAAGTGAATCAAAGAATTCCAAAGAAAACTCGTCTGGCAGGTTTCTTGGCATTGTGGCTCAGTGTTTATCTCTTTCCGGTCAGGGATTCGAAGGGAGGCGTTAGGCCAGGGACCTTCGTCATTGCGGCCAAGTTGGCTGAGGGAAAAATGGTTAGGTTAGCTACCCCCATTTTAGCAAAGATTCACAGGAGTTTTCTTCACGTCTTCCAGGGTAAATCTCCTTTAATAATAGTGGGACCATTCTAGGTTTTGTGGGGATGGAGCGCCACTCACTTCAGGACTTACAATGTATAGAATGGACTACAAATTCCTGGAAGCTCTTTCAGACCGTCAGTGCAAGCATTCACTAGAATTTCTCCATTAGATGTTAATGGTTATGACATAAATGTAAGACTAAGCATGTATAAGGAATTCAACTTCTATCCTTATAGAAGTCCGCCATCCGGGAGGTTTGTTGATGATGGGACAACCCATTTGGATTTGAGGGAATACATGCTAGCTTGCCGGGATGGCGTGTTAGTATCCAGGATTGATGGAGAAATCATATGTGAGGCCTATGCTCCATATAGATTTGCACGCCAATTCAAATTTTTGCAACAGATTGTTGTATCCCCTCCAGTACATGTCAGGTTAGAGCAACATCTGATGGTTGCTCGACAACTATGGTTGCTGACATCAAGAGAGAAGACTGGGGCAGTATTTGATCTACCAGTTGAAAAAGCGGCACATAATCTGACTACATTTTATGCCGAACACTGGATGCATCATACCCTAAAGGGATATTGAATCACCCAGTATATCAAGTGGGAAAGAGGAAGAGGACTATAGAGAAAGAAACCCTTCCTCATGAAGGTGACGCTTCTCCACCTGAAATAGGTTCAACAGACTCCTCTTCTAGAACTGATTCATCGGATTATCATGATGGGGATGATGAGGCACAACCGGCAGCAAAGCGGTTTCGTGCCCGATATAATCCTCCGGCCAGAGTTAAAAGTGCCACTCCATCAACTCCTGGTGAGTTATTTCATTGTAGAAATTTCAATCACTGCTACTTTATAAAGTAATAAGTCTTACATTCTTATTCTCTATTTGCAGTTGCAGGAGTTGGGAAGAGATTAAAATCAAAAATTTTAGGACCTTCCTCACAGCCTTTATATCTATGACCAGAGGTTGTTCAACTATGGCAGAGCTTATACTGTGATACTGCGACCGCCTGGCTGGATTTGTGTGAGGGCATAAAACTTCCTGGAATAGGAAATCTTGTAGATTCTAAAAACCTTCAATACGGAGATAACCCCAATGAAGTGCGAGCTTACATCAGAGAGCTGGAAATGCTCATATATGCCATTGATAATTCGGTTCCTATCACTAGGCGGGTGAAGGAAATGATTGATCGTGGCACCACTGAGGGGGATCGTGGTTCTGGAGATGAGGAATGGCAAGAGTACGTGGCTCTTGAAGATGTAAGTTTTCTTTCCTTATTTTCTTTGCAACTTGATTTCAATTGAAGCTTTGTTACTTAAGGAAGTTATTTTCTTCATCTTGCAGCTTGCAAATAAAGGAACCGGGGTTCCTTCGCCACAATATAGCCCTGGTGGTACTGCTATCGGGGCTGCTGCTGATTCTCCTCGCGAACCAGGCGAGATATCTCCAGGCCAGCAGGCCATGAATGAGGCACTGGACATAGCCTTCCATTCGCCAATCCAAGTGCCAATAAGGGAGACTACTGATACTCCGAAAAAACAAAAGAAGCCAAGGCAACGAAGGAGGAAATCCATAGCTAAACGTTTCATTAGCAGTGTTAAGTCCTTCGAACAATCATGAGTTTATACCCATAATCATATGGTTACTCATATTTCTGAGGATTGCAGGGGCTTCTTCAATTTCCCCCATGAGGGAAGGGACTGACCCTCCTTCAAAGGTCGTGGAAGGTGCTGTAGAACAATCACAGACCCAGGCTGACTTGGTTGCTTCTGGAGAAGAGCTACCATCCATTCCCAGTATCCCTCCTACTACTGAAGATGCTGTCCAGGGTCAGGGGTTGCAGGACAAAAGTCGGCAAGAAGACGTATCAAATGCTCCCAGTGCTGAGACTAACCAAGATTTTGAAGTATCATTGGATGAAATGATGAATCAAGGAATGACTTTTGATGAATTTTATGATCATGCTAAGTTGTCATATGATTTAGAAGACCTTGGGCGTGAGTGCTACCCTTCGCCCAATTTTTTTTTAAAAAAATATACTTCTAACAATGATGGAAAATAATATGCAGTTTCTTCCGTAGAAGCCGCTGAACTGCCAATGCCTGAAGAGGGTGTGGACACTGATGTCAACCCTATCATTGCAGAAACATTAGCTCATGTAGAGCTAAATCCAATAAACTCTTCTGAGACCCATCTTGAAAATCCTGTTGAAACCGGGAAAGATGGGGAGAAGCCTTCTCAGGTTGCTGAACCACCCTTAGGTAAGGGATAACAATATTTGTGATTGTACTTTATTCGCTAGACAATCTATTCTTTTGTTATCCTTTGAAGCTGACTAAACCTTTCAATTAATCATGCAGGACCATCAACTGCAATGGCTAGATCCGAAGATGAGGCCTCAGCCTCTGCCCCAACGGGAATTGAAAGTGAAGAAGCACAAGTCAGGGGGGAAAGAGCAGGACAAGGCACTTCCCTAAGCGTGCTAATTCCAGATTACATACCCCCTTCTGACGATGATATTGAATCAGATCCAGATATTCTTAAAGCATTCAGCTTTTCACGACGTAAGGCATGGAACAACATATGGAACATCATATCTGGGGTGCCTTTAGAAGAGCTACCATAAAAAATTTCTCGATTGTCATCCCAATTTGATATACTGGGACTTGGTGGTTTTGGGTATGAAAAGATCCATGCTGCGGTGAAACAGATCATTTTCAGGAGGGAGCAAGTGCAGACAAGTCGCGAAGATTTGACCAGAGTGAAATTGTCAGTCAACATAGGCGAATTTGAGGTTGCGATATCCCATGCTGAAGCTGATTATGCTGCTAAGATGAAGGATATGAAGCAAAAAAATCAAAGAAAAGGTCGTCCAGCAGGTGCAACTCCAGCAACAGTTAGATGCTGTTACTGGGGAACTTGATCAGCATAATAAATCATTGGATGAAACTCATATGAATGGCATGAAAGCCATCGCAGATGCTAAGAAGGCACTTCAGCAAGCTGAAAAGAGTGAAGCTGGTCAAGTGCACGAGCTTCAAGTAATTGCAGATAAGGCTCAGGATGCTATACATCAAATGAAGACTTATGTTGACAATCTTCTCTAATTCTTGAAAAAGAGAAGAGACTCCAGTCTGTGGATGTCTTTCTATCTCCTGTGTATCAATGAAAAACACTTTCGTCTTCAATCATTTGTACCTGCATTCTTCCATTACCTGCTTCAAATTTACTTAAGCCAATGGGCTTAGTAATCATAGTTTGATTTTTACTAGGATTATTACAAATAACCCTACAAACTTTGAACCTTTTAACTGCTCAATATTACCTAAATCATACAAAAAATGTATATTTAGTGAGCTGAAACTTGACTTTTATTCAGAGTTCCTTTGTCTTTTGTGTGGGCAGTTTAAAGTCATGCACGCCGAACATAAAGGGGCTAATATTTAAGGTCCAAATAAATTTGACCAAAATGGATTAAAATGGATTCAATTCCTTGACAATTTATCTGAAAACATATTACCATACTCAAGTATGAGGGAAAAAAATGTAAACTATGGATTAAGAATATTTGAATATGAGGAATGATATGAAAAAGAGCTAAAAGGCATTATAAGAAGTAGATTCCAAGAATGAAGTTACTATTATTTAACAAAACCCGTTAGGGGGTTGAAATATGCAGGGCCACCTATGGGAATTGGGTGCATGGTTAAATAAATAGTATCTTTCGGCTGACAAGTCTGTTATGTGGACTGTTTATGCAAGGCCACCTATGGGAACGTGCTGCATAGTCAGGCGAAAGAACTCTTAGAAATTTACATTCCTAATGCTAAAAGCCAGTGAAAGTTTATGGAGATTCAAATTTTCTAAAGTATAGAGTTCGTTTTATGGAAAGATGTACTTTAATATGGAGATGATATTTCCGAACAAGAATATCGAAGAACTGGATGAATATAACTCCTACGAAGGTCTGACCCAAACGTAGGGAAGAAGAATAAACCATAGACTTGAATACTTTTAGATCATGAAAAAGGATATGGGACAAATATGTTAAGGATGGCTATTTTTTGCGGATCCCTACATACTGTCGTTTAAGACAAATAAGGACAAAAGAGGCATTCTTCCCAAGAATGATGTTACTATTATGTAACAAACCCGTTAGGGGGTTGAAACATGCAGGGCCACCTATGGGCATTGGCTGCATGGTCAAATAAATAGCATCTTTTGGCTGACAAGTCTGTTATGTGGACTGTTTATGCAAGGCCACCTATGGGCACGTGCTGCATAGTCAGGCAAAAGAATTCTCAGAAGTTTGACATTTTTGTGATTAGAAGTCATGAAAAAGGGTTATGAAGATATGAAAATATTTAAGGTTAGGATTATAACACATAAATATGGGTATTGTCCAATGTATATAGAGATACATAGGTCAATGATAACCATAATCATGTTGTGGCTGGGTCCTAAATTGAAATTTTGGACTTCACTACGTATCTCATAAGAATGAGAATCAAGCCATACATAGTTCTTGAAATGCAGTTTAACGTCGTGCAGGACGAAAGGATGAGTGATCTTAGTTTAGGGTCATAGAATTCGGACCATAATAATGAATACACAGTGTGTGTTTTCATGAGGAATTTTCAGCCAAGGGACTGAAAGTGAAATTTGGGGTTAGGCCCAAAAGACTTGGGACTGGATTCGAGGGACACTCGAATGCTCCTACGTATCCAATAAGGATGGTAATCAAGTCCACGTAGTTCTAGAACTACCCTTTGTACAAATTTGGTTCGTACATGTGAAGGGTGAAAGGGGACTTTAGTGCAATGATGGTTTAACATAAGATAAAACGTTTAGGCATTACCATGTATGCATGTAGTCTTTTGAAATTGAAAACCATGATTGAAAAAAAAATCAATGTCAATAATAGTTCTCTCTCAAATGAGGAAATCAAAGAATACTGTAGTTTATTGTCGTACTTGACAAAAAGTGTTGTATAGTTTAATGTCATATAACAAGGAAGAAAGCGAATCAATGTAAAGATATTGATTCCAGGGGCGGTTTCACAAATCATCATCATATGAGATGGTGGTGAACCGATTGTGAAGAGATTATTTTTGGGCTTGAACCCTGGGAGGTTTCCTACATACCCAGCCTGGAGGGAAAGGTTCAAAGTACGTGTAGTTCAATTAAAGAATGAATTAATGATCAAGTTGTTCTTGGGGACAATGATCTAATAAAAAATGTTGTTGGGACTTACACATGGCTAGTGGCCCAAAGGGAGTGTTATGGTTGATGTTCACTCTAAGCTCACGTGAGTCATACTCAGTGTGAGAAACAAGAGGTAATAACAACCTTAACGATGCAAAGTTTAATGTCATGTAGGACATAAAAAAGGGACTATGCAGTTTAAAGTCTTGCAGTTAGGACTATTGGTGCTGCACAGTTTTAATGTCATGTATCAGGGACAAAATAACAGTTTAATGTCATGTAGGACATATCAAGGACTTTCTGTACAGTTTAGCGTCATGTAGTTAGGACGATGGGGACAATACAGTTTAACGTCATATTGGACGAAAGGGGGATTGTGCAGTTTAATGTCATGCTGGACTTTTGATGATTATATAGTTTAACGTCTTTCCGGATGTGAGGGACTTTTATACAGTTTAGCGTCATGTAGTTAGGACGTCACAGTTTAACGTCTTGCTGGACATATTTGCAAATAGTTTATGGTCATATACATGGACCAGGGATGATGCAGTTTAAGGTCATGCTGGATGGTTCATGGAACTTTTTCACAGTTTAATGTCATGTGGGACGAAGTTGTAGTTTAAAGTCATACTGGACCATTGCTGTACAGTTTAAAGTCATGTAGTTAGGACTAAGGTGAATCAATATGAGGATATCAGTTCTGGGGACTTTTTACAGTTTATCGTCATGCTGGACGTTGGAAGTGCCACACAGTTTAATGTCATGTTGCTAGGACACAATATAGTTTAATGTCATCTCAGACAAAATATAGGAACTTCTGTATAGTTTAATTTCATGTAGATAGGACATTATACAGTTTAGTGTCATTTAGGACAAAATACAGGTTTGTGTCATGTAGATAGGACATTATACAGTTTAGTGTCATGTAGGACAAAATACAGTTTAGTGTCATGTAGATAGGACATTATACAGTTTAGTGTCATGTAGGAAAAAATACAGTTTAGTGTCATGTAGGACAAAATGAAAGTTCCACACAGTTTAATGTCATGTTGCTAGGACACAATATAGTTTAATGTCATCTCGGACATAATATAGGAACTTCTGTACAGTTTAATGTTAGGTAGATAGGACATTATACATTTTAGTGTCATGTAGGACAAAATAAAAGTGCCACACAGTTTAATGTCATGTTGCTAGGACACAATATAGTTTAATGTCATCTCAGACATATATATACCAATGTGATTGTTTTGGATCTGGGAACAATATTTTGTGTTTATACAAAATACTTCTTCAGAAATCTGGAATTAGTTGGAGTCATGATGTGTTCTCCATCCATTGAGATTAGAGAATATGCTCCATTGGAGTAGACCTTATGTATTGAATAAGGTCCTTCCCATTTTGGTTCAAGCTTGGGAGGCTTCTTTCCTGGTATCATTGGTGCTCTGAGAACCAATACCAATTCTCCCTGAATGAATGAACGAAGACGAACTTTTTTGTTAAAAGATCGTGCTATTCGATTCTGATAGATTTCCAAGTGGTGCAAAGTGCACAATCTTTTCTCATCTAACTGTTCCAATTCATTCAACCGCTTTTGGGATTGCTCATCTGTAGATAACTGATCACAATTGGCTATTCTGAGTGAGGGCAATTGAACTTCAATTGGAAAAACTGCTTCTGTTCCATATACCAATGAATATGGAGTAGACCGCGTTGCATTGCGAGTGGTAGTCCGATAAGCCCATAAAGCATGAAAGAGTTTATCAGGCCATGACCTCTTATCTTTATCCACCATCTTTTGCAGTATATTTGAAAGAGTCTTGTTGAAGGCTTTTATCTGGCCATTAGCTGCTGCATGATATCGAGATGAATGGTTGGACTTAATGTTGTATTCTTGATATAATTTTTTTACCTCAGAAGAACAGAAGTTGGTGCCGTTGTCCGTCAATATGGTATGAGGGACACCAAATCTAGTAATGATGTTAGACTTGATGAAGCTAACAATGCATTTAGAACTGACTTCTTTGAGAGGTACTGCCTCTGCCCATTTGGAAAAGAAATCAGTAGCAGTAAGAATGTACTTAAACTGATTGGCCGTAGCTGAAGGGTAAGGTCCCACCACATCCATTCCCCATGTGGAAAATGGCCATGAGTATTTAGCTGTATGAAGCAACTCTGGAGGTTTATGAATGAAGTTGGAATATACTGGGCATGAATGACACTTCTTTGTGAAATTAACACAATCTTGTATCATTGAAGGCCAAAAGTATCCAAGCCTTAGAATTTGATCAGATAGTCTATGTCCAGACTGGTGGGCACCACAGACTCCTGCATTCACTTCTTTTATGACAACCATTGTCTCTTCACCATCAATACATCTGAAAATATCTCCATCAAAACCATGTTTGTAGAGAATTTTCTCGTGGTGGTTTGGGCTATCATAAAGAGTAAAATTGAACACACGTTGCTGGATTTGTTCTTTCTCGGCTCTATCAGGTGGAAGTGTTCCATTTTGAAGGTATTCCCTGATAGGTGACATCCATCCTGTAGTATGACCATACCGTTCAGGAATGGGACTAATTTCATTAATTTCCTCTGTTCTGACTTGAACATAAGGTGAAATTGCACGACGGTGGGCAATACAGATGGTTGTCTCGTCCCAATTTGGATCTGCTAAAGTTGTGGCTATATTAGCCAGTGCATCAGCTTGAGCATTTTGTGATCTTGGGAGATAAGAAAATGTCGGTTCTGAAGGGAATTTCGACATTAACTCTCTGACGTAATCATACAAAGGGATTAATTCTTCTTTTCTGATGGCATAATCCCCATTGACTTGTTTGATTACCAGGTCCGAATCACCTTTCACCTTTAAGTGATTCACTTGTGCTTGAAGAACTAACTCCAAGCCTGTAATGAGAGCTTGGTATTCAGCTTCATTATTGTTACCACCTTCCCACAACAAAAAGGAATAAGGTAACAATGCCTTATCTGGAGAAATGAGCACAATTCCTAAACCAACTTTGTTGAATTTAGGATTTTCCATTTTCTTCCCTGTTGGACTTCTAGAAGCACCATCAAAATACATTTCCCATGTTTGAGGACTCTCTTGAATAGAGAAAACTTCGTCATCAGGGAGTTCGATATCTGAATATGTGTCTTCCACTGAAGGATGTTCAGCCAGGAAATCAGCCAGAGCTTGGCCCTTAATTGCCTTTTGAGACACATACTGAATGTCGAATTGCTGTAGAATAACGAGCCCACCTTGCCAGACGTCCTGTAAGAATTAGACGACTAAGGATGAATTTGAGCGGATTATTACGAGATACCAATTGGACCTCATGATGTTGCAGGTAGTGTCTCAGTTTCTGAACTGCAAATATTAATGCTAGGCATCACTTTTCAATACTTGAATACTGGGTTTCTGCTTCAAGCATAGTTCTACTGAGATAGTAGAGACTATTTTCATTCCCAGCATCATTTTTTGAGCGAGAAAGGCACCCAATGATCGCTCTAAAGCTGTCACATAGAGGATAAGAGGTATACCCTCAACAGGTGGCATGAGTACTGGAGGACTCAAGAGGTATTTCTTGAGAACATCAAATGATTTTTGACATTCTTCAGTCCACTGGTAAGTGACACCTTTCTTCAATAATTTGGTAAAGGGTAAACTTTTGCCTGCCAAATTGGCGATGAAACGCCGAATATAGGCTAAGTGTCCTTGAAGTCCTCTTAATTATTTTAAATTCTGAGGAGGTGACATACCAAGGATTGATTTGGTCTTCTCAGGATCGACTTCAATACCACGATGGCGTACAACAAAGCCGAGGAATTTTCCTGAGGTTACCCCAAAAGCACATTTTAAGGGGTTCAACTTCAAATTATGTTGTTGAAGCATGTGGAATATGACTTCCAAATCAGCCAAGTGATCAAAACGTTGTTTGGATTTAACCACCAAATCATCTACATAGCATTCAAAAAATTTCCCTAAAAGAGGTTTGAAGATACGATGCATGGAGCGTTGATATGTTGCACCTGCATTCTTTAAACCAAATGGCATCACCCGGTAACAAAACACACCTTGAGGAGATCTGAAGGATGTATATTCCTCATCTTCTGGGGCCATTCGGATTTGATTATATCCAGAATATCCATCCATGAAAGAAAGTACTTCATAACCAGCCGTCGCATCAATTAAGAGTTCTGTAATCGGAACTGGGAAATCATCTTTAGGACAATACCGATTAAGATCTCTGAAATCGATGCAAACCCTAATTTGTCCGTTCTTCTTCTTTATAGGGACAATATTAGCCAACCACTTGGGATATTGAACTTCTCTGACGAATTTAGCTTTGATAAGCTTATCCACTTCAGCCTCAATTTTGGAAGCATAGGTTGGGTGTGTTCTTCTCGCGGCTTGCTTGAATCCTCAATGTTCTTTTGGACAACCCGAATGATGGGTGGCAACATCAGGATCAAGGCCAGGCATCTCTGAATAATTCCAAGCAAAAATATCTTTATTTTGCTTTAGAAAATAAATATACATCTCTTGCTCTTCAAGGGTCATGGCCGCACTAATTAAAGTGGGGCGTAGATCTTTCTCTGTACCCAAATTTACTTCTCTGAGTTCATCCACAGTGGTAGAGATACCCTATTCAAATGCTGGGGGAGCATCTCTAAGATCTTCCTCTTCCTCTTCATCATGTGTTATTTCTTCCGTTTCTACTTGCAAAGTAGATGAAAAAACGAAATTCTCATGATCATAAGAGATGTCAAAAATTTTCACATTTTGAAAAAGAAGCTTCCATTTCCGACCCTATTGATGATAAAGGGTCTTCTTTGGGAAATAAAGAGGAGATGATGGATTGAGAATCGACATCATTATTCACCTCTGGTGTTGCTATAACTTTTTCTGGCCTGATTAGATAAGTATAGACTTGTTGGATTTCAGCAGACGAAATGAAAACGTCACCACTTATGCTTTCATCACTGCTTGGTAAGTTACCAATTTCTCCCATGTTGTCTGGATCGATTGCCGTAATTGACATTATGGATCTTTCCATAAGAGTATTTTGATTTGGGCCTATTTTGTCAATTTGACTGATAGGTAACACATAATCTGTACTCACATGTGAAAATGGATTTATTGGAATTTTTTCCAAACCATATGGAGCATTAACTTTGGTAATTTCCTTCATTGTAGATTTTTCTCTTCCCTTCATGTGAGAAAATTCCGCCTCAATGTATTGAGACTCACATGTCTTGAACGGGGCCTTATCACCATACAATGTTCCACCTTGACCATCGAAACAGTATTTGAGACATTGATGGTATGATGACAGAATAGCTGCATGCTGATGTAGCCAGGGTCTTCCAAGCAAAATATTGAAAGCTGAGTCTTGATCAACAATCATGAAATCCGAATTGGAAACAAGATCTCCAAACTGAGTTCTGAGTGTAACTTCTCCCAGTGGTTCTTGTTCTTTTTTATCATATCCTTGCAACATCATGGTAGAAGGAGATAAATCAGATTTCGTGAGGCCCAATCGACGAAGTGTACGAATGGGCATGAGGTTGACTCCTGAACCATTGTCAATGAAAGCTCTTCGAACATCTATACCATTGACTTTTCCAGATAAGTACAAAGGTTTTATGTGCCCATGAACAACATCATCTTCATCTTAATCAGTAAAAGATATCACTTCATGGCATTCTGCAGGATTATTCTCTATGTGATAGATTTCAGATGCAGCAATTTCAGCTTCAAACTCTTGAGGACTTGACAAAGCTTCGATGAGTGCTTCCCGAAGATCTTTTGACAGATTCAAAGCATCCAAAATTGATAACATGGATGGTACTTGGGCCAAGTGTTTCAATATATCATACTTTTGATCTAGAGGTCTGTGTTTCCAAATAGGAATATGCGGTTTAGCAGGTACCTTGGAAGAAGATTCTTTGTAAGCTGATGCATCTTGTATTGAAGCTGGCAACATCCTTGGTTTTGGCAGATTAGACTGATTAGATCCATTTACTTGCTAAGATAAAGAAGATGGAACTTTTAATCGGTCTTCCAAAATAACTGTGCCGAAACTGAGTTGGCCATTGACATAAGAACTTGCTTGTTCTTTTTGAGCTCGCTGAAGGGCTCTACCACGAGTTTCTGCTGCATATATAGTGCTAGCAGGGGTAGAATTAGAGTAGTGGCTTCGGAAAGATCCACGTCTTCCCCTATATCCTGAACCTCTAGAACTTCCTCGGGTTCCCTTATTTGATACAGGGAATTCAGGCTCATCAAGACTGGAATATGAATCTGTTAATTGAATCATATTAACAGAACCAAAGAATAACTCTTCGTCTGATAAAGACTCTGCCTGGTTAGCCTGTTTAGGCTGTGCCGTTTGGTGGGACGGTGCCCGTGGCTTTGAAGTAGATGGCATGAAATCTGCCAGAGTCAAAGACAATTTAGGCTTTGACACATACTCATCTTCTCCTGATTCCTCTTTCTTCTTTTAATTGCGCTGCCCTTTTGAGGATTTGTCTTTTGGTGGAGGCTTTACTGCAGCTTTTGTAGGAGACACAATTGGCTTCTTCAATTGTGTTCTTAAAATGGAATGGGTCTGATTGATTGTCTTTCTGACCATCCAATCATCATATTTTTTCGCAGTTTTGCATTTGACTTCCTGCCACTCGCCTCCTTCCTCTGGATCTGTAGCGGTAATACACGCTACATGAGCTGAAGAACCCTTCAATTTGACTTGTCCCAAGTCGACCATCTTTTGCAGGAGGTCTTTAAAGACAAAACACTCCTGGATGGGATGCCCCAACATTTGATGAAAGGGACAATAATTGGGACGGTCTTCATATCCTTCCTTGTTTGGCCTCTTGGGAACTGGTAATTGAACCAAATTATTTTCCAGAGCTGAAATGAAGTAACCAGGAACTTGTTCACTTCGGAAAGAGTAAGTTTTACTCTTCATATCCTCAAATTGTTTTTGTCGTTGATCTTTTTGATCATTTGTACGAAACAACCTTTGTTGTTGGCGTTCAGGAGGTGGAGCCCTTCGAGAAGATGAAGGTTTTGAAGTAAAAATAGGTACATGTGCTTGTTTAAGCATAACTGTAGCAGTTTCTGCTTTACCCATTCTTCTTCCTGGAGCTCATGGAATTACACGAGATTTAACCTTAGCCTGTATAAGGGAATCTTCAATCTGTTGAGCGATTGAAGTAAGGTCTCGAAACCCTCCTGTGTATTTCACAGGGATCAATGGCGTGCGTAATTCGTCACGCAAATTTGCCACACAGATTGGCAACAATTCCTCCTGAGGGAGTGCTAAACTCAAGGAATACGTTAATCCCTTCCAACGAGCAATGAAATCGGAGACTCTTTCATTATCCCTTTGCTTACAGTTTTTAAGATTGAAAACTGTCGTTTTTGGAAAAGTTGAGCTAAACTAAAGAAGGAATTTTTGACGAAGATCCTCCCATCCGATGACTGACCGGGATTGCAAGCTTGTATACCAGACAAAAGCTGGTCCTTGCAAGGTTCGCACGAAGCATCTGAGTTTCACTGCTTCTTGCTGCTCTGGAGTTCCCATCATAGGATCACAATAAGATACGTAATGCGTCAAATGTTGTTCAGGGTCGCCTGATCCATTGAATGTAGGGAAAATAGGGTTTCCAAAACTGGATGGAGGAGAAATTGAATCTACCAATTCAGGGTAAACTTTCTTTTCAGGTTGAACTTGCGCCCGTTTCCCTTCCATAGTTTCTAACCGAGATGTTAATGACTCAATAGTAGTTATTAACTTTTGAGAAACGTCAGGTTGAACTTGGTTTTGGGTAGGTGCAACGAATGGAGCTTGGACAGACGTGGTGATTGGTGCTGCAACTGATGGTAGTGCTGCCAACCGTTGTTGCGTTTGACCCATAGGATTAGACCTCTGAGGGTGTACTGATAAAGGAGGATATTCCTGATCCATCTCAGTAGTTACAACAAATTCCTTTGGCTGTCGGACTTTATCATTCTTAAGAAGAAGACTACTCTGAAGTAGTTCTGCATTCAACCTTCTTAATTCTTTCATTTCTTCCTCCTGTTGTGCAAACCTTTGCTCTAATGAGAGCGATTGATCTCCTTCAGAGGAAGGGTGAGAAGTAACCTGATTCATTCCTTTCCCCTTAATGGATCCTTTTCGGATAGGGGGAAGTGGGTTACATGAAGGAATACCCAGATTTTGGGTAAGCCTTTGATTACGTGTGCGCACACCTTCTTCATTTAGGTCTGTGTGCGCAACTTCTTGAGCAGGAACCTCTTCGTCTGATCCCTCTGATTGAGCCTCATTTGGTGAATCAGAAGCAACGGCATTGATGACATTAATGGATTCATATTGCATGGAATCCTTTCTATCAGAATTTATGTGATATTGTCTTCTTCCATGTCCATGATGAGACATGGAATTCCGTTGACTTGATCCCTTAGGAACTTCTTGGAGAACCGTCACTTGGAGAGAATCTCCTGATAGCTTGGCTCTTCGTTCCTCTTGAGGATTATTCCCTAATCAAGAGAATACTGACTTTCTCTGAGGGAGGGATTGAGGATTTGAAAAAGTCCCCAGTTCGGTGGACTAGGGATGTTCCTGCTGCTTCCGCTCAACTCCTCGAATCCCATTTGTTGACTCTGAGGGTTGGGTTAGAGAAGTCCCCAGTCTGGCAAGCTGGGGTGTCTCTTGACATGCTATGTCTGAGATATTCTTAAAATCTCTCTTGATCTTGCGAATTTTAGTTTGGAAATTAGCTGGATGCATTAACCTGTATCCACTTTTATCACCTGGTTCAACAGATCGTTGGATGATTTCCGAAACTTCTGCCATTTGATGACATGTTTCCTCCAGACGAGAGGCTTGTGCAATATTCTCGCCTGCTTGATGTAGGAGAAATTCAACAACTTGTTCTCTATATACTTGATTTTGAGAGGAACTAGTTGAAGCTTGTTATTGAGCAAGCTTTTGATTATGAACAAAGCCCATTGACTGTGCCCGGCCATGGGCAATAACATTGCATGAGACCATTTTCGGCGGGCTTTGCTGACCAGAAAGCACTGTGAAATGTAGTGCTCCGTGAATACCCCATCCTCTGATATGAACATCAGATGGAGCATTGGCAATTAACTAACGCAATCTTCTTAGTGCGCCAAGGCATGAACGTTGAAGGGTTATCTGTTGCTTTTCAGCCTTCGGATACCAAGAGACTGATAGAGATTCCAAATCAATCTGACGTTGTATCCCTTCTATTATCTTAGGATGATTTTCATATTCATCGTAAGATAATACCTTCTTCTTTAATTGACAAAGAGTTTTCCATATGTTGAGACGAATATCATGGATTCCATCATCCGTCAACATCTTTGGAATGTCGTACTGGGAGTCAGCCAAAGGCCAAAACATGACTGGTACTTCACCTTTTGCCAGTTTTTTCCTCATGTTCAGCATTTCCTCTTTATCATTAAATGAATATTCTTCTACCTGTTTGGACCAGAGTTGGTGTTTCCTTGTTACTTCATCGGATTGAACAAGATTGGTAGAGAAATCACTATTCATGCTGGAAGATGAATGACCCAGGGATGGTTCGGAGAATAACCTGAACCCCAGGCTATCTTCTGATGGAGAAAGAGTTTCACCTGCCGATAGTAAAGCATCAGACATGACTGGTTTTACGTTTGTAAGTGCCTCGAGATAGGAGGGCTTTTTTCGTTACTACATTGCCTTCTGAAAAAATTTCGAGACAACGTGAATCACTACTACGGAGAGGACTTTCGTAGCGAAGTTCATCACCATGAGGAGGACCGTCATGATGGGTTACAGCAAAAGATGAAATCTCTTGCTCCTTGGCCTTCTGACCACACAGAGGGTTCTTGTGGCTCTCATCTGAAGAAGAAACTTCAAGATTGACCGAATTTTCATGAAGCAAGTCTTCATGAGAAAGTGTCTGTTGAAGACCTTCAGAATTAATGTTCCCGTTATTGGGAACTGAGGGAGTATAATCTTGAATTCCGAAAGAAAAATGTCTTAGGGCTTCAAGAACTCCAGCATCGAGCAAGGCTTGGTTACAGATTGGCCTTTGATCTCCTGACTGTGCTGAGCGGATCATTTTCTTAGATGCATTCTTACTCGCTTTAGAAACCACTTGATGATGAAAGTGATTTCTCTCAGCAGGTGTATGTGCCTGATCAGGAATGATGGTCAGGTTAGGCTGACGATCTCCACTCAAATCAGGTGTATGTGCCTGACTTGGTTGTCCGTATGATATGGGGGAGTATGCCCCATAACCCTCTTGGACTGGAACAGATGTGTGTGTTTGTTCCGGAGTGAATCATTGATGTGTCACTCCACTGCTAAGGATAGATTTATGTGTCTGTCCCTGAGATGAGGCTGAAGCTATTATGATATCCTGGCAAGCATCCAGAATATGAGCAGGAATTTGCTTCTGCTCTTTCACCATTGACAAAATATGTTTGGTGACTTCAGCCGCCGGAACGGGGATATACGTCCATTCCGGGCTTGGAGTAGGTGTATGTGCCTGCTCTTGTCCTCCTTTTCCTGTCAGTGAATCCTGACAGTACTCAAGTGTTGAAGCAGAGAGTTGAGTCTGCCCCCTGTTTGTCGTCGGGACTTTCCGACTGACTTCTCCGTGCGCTACCAAGCGAGACTATTCGTAGGCTTGATTAGTATTAGCAGGCGTATGTGCCTGCTGATTACACTTCACCAAACGCGGTTGATGAGATCCATCATATGTAGTCAGACGAGCCTGCTGACTAACTGGTGATGTATAAGCAGGTGTATGTTCCTGCCTATGGTACTCCGCCGGAATTGCCTGGCGGGATAGGCTTGATGCTGCCAAACGAGTCTGCTGGACAGCAGAATTAAAACGAACAGGTGTGTATGCCTGCTCGTTGTTTGCCACCAAGTTAGGTTGGTGGAATTTTCCGAAGATGGCAGGGATGAAAACCTGCCTATTGTTAACCGGATTCCGTCTCTAGCGGTTCATCTTGACTGCTTGAGTTCGAGGAACCTGAGCTGAATGCCTGGAGTCGGTACCCTCATCATGTTGAGGGCGCACTACCGCACGAGTCTGGCGTCGATTGTTGATGGGAGCCCTTGAGAAGGACTCCTGTCTTTTTGAACTAAGGCCCTGAGGGACCTGCTCATTCACTTCCTCAGAGTAAGGGAGTGAATGGAAATTGCGTTCTGGGGATAACGACCCGAAACGGTTGGAGACGGTAGTCAGCACCGCCTGCTTCTTGATTGCTGGCCGCCGTTGTCCGGACGACCAGGTAGAGTTGTTAACTTGGAGGGCTTGACGAGCGTCCTCCAGAGTTGGGATAGTACCGTTGCGACGGTACTCCTTAACCAGTTCATTAGAAACCCAGCGTTGAAGACGCTGAGTTGGTGATGTCATCCTTAGAGCGGATGACGTTCCAGCAGGAGTAGCAGCATTAGTTTTCACAGCAGCAGACCTCACAGTAGAGGTGTTCACAGCAGCAGTATTCACAGGGGTGAATTTAAGGAAATCCATTTTGCAGAAGATCTTGAGAAAAGAGTGCCGGTTCCATTGTAACAGACATAATCAAGATGAATCCGGCCACTGCATCTTTTGGATGAGAATATTTCAATGATTGCTTCGTTGGCCCAAGGGGCCTAACAAATAAGAATAACATCACTTTAACTTGGTTAAGGATTCACGTCGGGTTCACCAATTTTGTTTCGCATGGAATCCGGGGATGACCTCCTGGACGGGAGATTCAAACGTTCCGATCGGTTTCTAACAGGTTTGTTCGTAGAACCGGAAACATCAAATGATTCCACATCCGTTTGGACCTACTTTCCAAAGGCAGGCGCTCATTAGCTTGTGGACTAATGAGGCTTAGGAATTTGCATTGGTCGAGAGGATGGGAGGTCGGACTCATCACACCTTTTTGAGGGGAATTATTGTCTACTCCGGGACTCTCTTTATAGATTTAAGTTATGTTCATGAATCCTTGTTATATTACCAAGTATAAAATGAGATTTCCTTTAGTTTTAACAATCAATGATTAAATATGCAAGAAATTTAGAGAATCTTTTATATGTATTCGAGGTTCTTCATCAATAGAGAATCATCTATATCTGTTTAGAAATTCTTAGTCAATGGTATCCTTCAAAACATTTATATAAAAGTCTCTTGGTCATTATGATGACCAGGCTGGTTTTAAAGCCACTCAGTGGGGCACTTGAAGTTTATCGTCATTTGGAAGGACAGAGATTATTTCAAAGTTGGGATCGAACCCATAAATGGGCTACCTACGTATCCTTTATTTTGGAAAAGGAATCAGAACCCACGTAGTTCGAGAAATGGAGTATGATGTTTATGATTGATGGCTCAAAGATGAATGTCATAATTACTTTTACACTCTATGCTCACGTGAGTCATGCTCGGTGTGAGAAACAAGAGGTATTGGTAAAAATTAGACAATTGTGCCATGAAATATGAAATCATAAGAATTTTTTTGGGGCTTATGTATGGATGACTGCCCAGATAGATGAAGGTTTAGGATTTACTTTTAGGGAGAAAATCCATGAACAAGGTCCATAAAGTTATAAGTGCTTCATGGAGATTTGAATACTCTATTCTTGGGGCTTACTCCTAAGGAGGATGCACAAGTTAGGAGGGGACTTATGATTGGGTTTTACTCCTGAAAAGGAAACCCAAATCAAGGGTAAATTAGGACTGGTTAAGAGAAATTTAAGGGGGCTTGGGGTTTACTCTTAAAAAGGAAACCCAAGATTATGACTGGGACTTACTCCTAAAAAGGAGGCCCAGGTTAAGGGACTTGGGGCTTACTCCTGAAAAGGAAGCCCAAGGTTATGACTGAGTCTTATTCCTGAAAAAGGAGACCCAGGTTAGGGATTAAGGTTTGGGGCTTACTCCTGAGGAGGATTCCCAAGATTATGACTGGGACTTACTACTAAAAAGGAGGCCCAGGTTAAGGGACTTGGGGCTTACTCCTGAAAAGGAAGCCCAAGGTTATGACTGAGTCTTATTCCTGAAAAAGGAGACCCAGGTTAGGATTTAAGGTTTGAGGCTTACTCCTAAGGAGGATGCCCAAGATTATGACTGGGAATTACTCCAGAAAAGGAAGCCCAAGGTTATGGATGAGTCTTATTCCTGAAAAAGGAGACCCAGGTTAGGATTTAAGGTGTGGGGCTTACTCCTGAGGAGGATGCCCAAGATTATGACTGAGAATTACTCCTAAAAAGGAGGCCCAGGTTAAGGGACTTGGGGCTTACTTCAGAAAAGGAAGCCCAAGGTTATGACTGTAAGAATTTGGGGCATACTCCTGAAGAAGATGCCCAGATTAAATGATTTATAACTGGGGATTATTCCTGAAAAGGAGACACAGGTTAGGATTCTCTCATCTTAAATGATGAGGTTGAATGAATGAACTCTCCATTTTTAGTGACATAAGGATATTTAAATCACTAGACTTTGAGAGATATTCCACAGAATTCCTTTCAGATAAGGAAGTCAAATCAAGAAATCATGCCATAAATGGCTTTGAAAAATGTCTTGAAGACTGAATCATGAAAAGGAAAGGTGTGATGGCTTAAGAGGGGTAAAAATGGGCAAGATGGGCACCCAAAAAGATAGGGGCGCGCAAGTCTTGCAAGGAGCTCAAGTCTTTCGTGGGCGCGCAAGTATGGTCGTGCAGGTATACCTGCGCGACACATTGTGTACTTGCGCGATTTTCAACCAGCATTGAAATACTTGAGCGAATCTTTTTAAAACCCTTTAGAATTTTCTTGAGGTTCTTCCAGAAAAGTGACGCGCAAGTTATATTGAAGGAAATAAGTTGGCGCGCAAGTGTTTGATAAGTTTCAACACTTAGGCCTTCCTTCTTCTCTTTAGATCTTCTGTTCTAGGTAAGAAATTACCTTAGAAGTGTTCCAGAAGCTTTGAGAAGAGACTTGGGCATCAGGAGCTTCAATCCGAGTTTCTGGAAAAAGATCCTCCCGAATGGGGGGCCCACAGGGTCTATTTATAGGCAGGAGAAGACCCCGGGCGGTTACCGGGCGGTTACCACTTAGGTCGCGCAAGTCACATGCGCGACCAAGGGTGGCGCGCAAGTGTACTTGCGCGACAGTGATAAAACTTGCGCGGTTCAGTTGCTGTCGATCCTTTGTTCATGCCTTTGTCTATTTTTGATGTTTTCTTCAAAGGTTGAATCACTTTGAGCTCAGATATTCCCTTTTCCGATCTTTAGATTCTATGACGAAAGGAGCGTCAACAGTATTCTATTCCAAAAAAAGTAAGGATCGGCCATATGGCTTAAATAATATTATATATTTCATTAATTAAGCACTTGAGGTTCTCAAAAAAGATTATTGTATGTTTATTAACCATATAATATAAAAATAAAAATAGACATGGTAAATGTCAAACTATTTAACTAAGAGTTAAATCTAATACATAAGGTTAATATAGTGACCCAAACCTGTCTAAAATATATTGGTTGAGTGTTTTTTGACCCATACCACCTTATCCTTCAAATAAATTATTTTTGAGCCATTAGAAACCGAAAATGACTCTATTATAAAATAAATTTTCAAGTTATTCCTAAAGTGACCCTCACCTCTCTTAAAAAAATGAAACATTCCCTTATCTCATGTTCACACCCCTAAAGCCATTTGGTTCTGCCAAACCCTACGAAAACACCCTCTCAGATGTCCTATGTTCATCTTAGTAACCTTTCATTAGTCAGAAATCCATCCTAAAGATCCCTTTCGATCAAATCAAAAGGAAGAACCCAAAAAACATGTAAATATTTCATCTCCTCTTTCAAGTTCTTTTCATTTTCCACTTCTTATTTATTTGTTGTTTTTATTATAAAACTATAAATCCAGTATATTCTATATACTGTGATTTTATTATAAATATGTCACATCAATATTATTTATTCTATCCATCCTATAAATGACAAAGTCACCATATGTGCGTACGTACGGCTTAGAATTTTCACGTCATGGTGTAGTTTGTTATTCAAGCACTTCATCATTTGGATGGGTATAATCATTTGTATATATGATATAAATAATTAATATAACATGATAATGATTCTTTATATATGATATAAAATCCAATTATATACTATTTTAATTTCAAAATAATGATACGGTCTCTCATGCATATGTACGGATTACAGTCTCAAGGAACGTGATGAGATTCATTCCCCATCGTATCCATTCAAGACTAATTATCACTTGATGATTAAAAATAATTTTTAAAGACTTAATATCATTCTGAATATGATTAAGATACATCCTATCCATAAAAAATTTTTCTTACATAACAAATCATATAAAGGAAAATGAATCAGTTAAAACCGGAAACGATGATACTACTGAAATATCATTAACAAAGAAATATTAGAAGATCATATATGATATAATATTAATGTATATGGTTATTGTATAATTTAATAACAATTATTTCACCATTATATAGGAGTTTAATCTACCCTCATCCAAGGAAAAGTACAAGGTAAGGGTTAATTTCACAATGTCTTTATTATCCAAGTTTGTTTTATACGTGAGTCTCTATATGGACCTCTTTATAGTCCACCTCCGTATTTCCTAAAAATATATTTCAAAAAAATTTTAATTTTGAATAGACAATGGGTTAAATTCATTTATACCCTTATTTGACCTTATATTTTTTAAAAAAAATCATTCCATCATTTTCTAAACAAGGTACTTTATGACCATTTCGATAAAATTAAGATAAGAAAGTTTATTTAATATATACAGAATGTCTGGATGTTTTCTATAATTATAGGATCTGTGAAGAATCCCTTACAAGCTTATAAGAATATTTATATGAAATTTTTTTCCTTTTAAATGGTTTCAAAAATAGAAAGAGGTATTTATTTCAAATATTTTTCATTTCATCTATGTCAACATCCTTTTATAGATTTTAAACTTGTTTGATTTTGATTTATTATGATACAAATAATCCATATTGTACTGAAGGTTTTGTGATATGTTTCGATGTGGATGTATTATTTCATACCATTCATGGTTTATGGATAATGTATTGACATTTCATATTCCATTTTTAGTATGAATGTTTATGTTATGTTTAAACCTTTTCCTACGGTGAATGCATTGGACTTAGTAAGTGACGGGTGGAGCCCACTATAGCTCCTCGATGCATCAGTAGGTCTCATGAGACAAACCAGGGTCTTAGTAAAAGGCCTTGAAAAAATATTTTTTGTAGTCTTGGCACAAGGCTTTGAATATGTGGGTATGAATACTGGAATTATTCATTCCACCATTATAAAAGTGGCTATTGATATTTCATGTGATTATTAGACTAGTAGAATATCCATGTGAATAATTAAATGGAATTATTTGATTTTATCTGTTCCATATTATGGTGAATTTAATGTTTAAAACGATTTTGTTTTAGTCTTGTACATTGCCTTAAATGTTTATGCTTATTTTTGAATTTTTTCTGCTATATTGTTATCCTTATAGAGCATCTGAGCTCACCCCTTTCTATGTTTTATTTTTCCCATGATCCCAAAATGTATATTACAACTGACCTGCAAGGATATTTTATAGGATATGTGTTTTTCCTATAGAGATTATGTTGTTAGATTTTTTTTCATTTTATAATTTAATGTAAAACATATGAATATATCTAGAATTGTCAAGGCTTATAAACTAATCGGTCATTCGATACATGATCTTTTGTGAGCATGACAATGTTATATAATAATTCATAGACTCAGGGTAACTAGGTTTGGGGCATTACAGTTTGTATTGGAGGATGTTTAGTACAATCCATGGAAAATAGATTTAAATAAAATCTTATTATAGCATGTTACACTAAAATAGACTAAAAGGATTAGTATAGAAGAACAACCTAGAATTTTTTTAATGTAGTGATTTTGTGAGTTTTCCAAAAAATACATCTAGGTCTGGATACGAGAAGGTAGAGACGGCTTTGGCAGAGATGTACCTTGGGGGTAAAACCTGAAAACACAGCTTTAAGCTAGACTCTAATGGGAACTAGTGCACAACAATGGTCTATGTTGCACTCTTGTTTACAACACTCCAAGGGGATATGCTTAGGATAATTCTCATTTACTTTATAAACCATTATGAATTGTTTATTAGTATATACATCCTCAATGAATTTTTTTTTATGATTATGGATTATATCCATATACTATTCAATTTATGTTAACTATTTTACATGTTTAGAATTATATATTGTGATTCACAAACTAATCTAGTTTATGCCATTGTTTAGAAATGGCACCTAGTGGAAGGAAGGTAAACTGTTTCAATGCATGTAATCAATGTAGGTATTTCCCTCCTACTCAAGATAATTATAGTGGAGCTGGTGAATCAACTGGTGTTTATCAGCTTATCACCATACTGGGACAACTCACATAGGTTATGAATATCAACCTTACCCTTATGGAGCACTCTGATCCACAACGCGGAGGATCAATGTTTGACCGCTTCATGAGGAAACAACCAACAACATTCATTGGGAGTAAAAATCCAGTAGTAGATGAGAAATGGATAAATTCCATAGAGAAAATATATCACGCTTTTGGGAGTAGCGAATGGGAAAAAGTTGTCATGGAAGTTTATCACCTCATTGGAGAAGACGACCAACGATGGTCATTGATTGAAAACACAAAGGAGGAAGAATAAGTATCATGTATGTAATGGAGGGAGTATAATGAGATTTTCATATAATTATAATTTTCTCATGACCATTGAGTGGATATGGAAAGACAATTTCTTTATCTGAGGAAAAATGAGGATGAGAATGTCACGAAGTATGAGGCTAACTTTAAATGGTTATAAAGGAATTCTTCCGATTATAGACATAACCCAAGGAGTGAGATTGATTAATTCATTGATGGGTTAAAACCATTTCTCCGATGAGCATTAGTTTCACAATCATTCTCATCGTATGAAGATATTGTATCGTGTGATATCAAGACAAAAAAAGAATTCTCTAAATCTTACAACATTAAAGCAAATCAAGAGAATAATAGATCTTCTAAACACTCTAGAGAAGGAAATAAGGGGAATAAGGGAAAAGTTGAATATCCATCCTGCAGTAAATGTGGGAAGAAACACCCATGTACTTGCTTGAAGGGAATGGGAGTCTGTTACAAGTGTGGTGAAAAAGGCCACCAATCTCATGATTTCTAGGGGATGAAAGAGGCTGTCAAAGTTAAATGCTACAGTTGTAGAGAAAGGGTGCCTTATGAAAATGAATGTCCTAAGAGCAAAGAAAACATACCTAAAAAAGGCCAAGGGATCAAGTCAAAGATTATGTTATCATTACTATTGAGGTTGAAGCTCTGAAAGACATGACATTTGGTAATTTAATGGTTTCCTCATGTTTATCCAATGCATTATTTGATTCCGGATCAATGCATTTTTTCATATCATCAGAAATTTTCAAAGATAATTAGATATTTATAATTGTATTTAACAAGGGATTTTTCAGTCAAAACTTCTTAGGGAAGTATCATTTGAATAATGTGTTGTGAATTAGTTCCCATTAAAGCATATAACCATTACTTATCTATTGGTCTCATCATCATACCCATGATTGAATTTGATATAATCCTCAGTATGGATTGGATTTTGGACCATGATGTGAAAATTTATTGTAAGAAGAAGATGGTTACAATTTTCGATGATGATAAAGAGTACCTTATCTCTAGAGCAGAAACTACACCATCTGATTATTATCTAAATTCACACCCAGTTCTCAACTAAATTCAATTTTTGAGGAGGAATACAATGAAATAACTATGGGTTAGGAAAATAATGTTCATGTAGATGACATACCTATTGTGAAAGAAAATGTTGATGTGTTTCCAGAGGATTTACCTGGACATACTCCTAAATAAGAAATTGATTTTTTTCATTGACTTAATTCCTCGTTCAAGGCCCATATCAAAGACTCCATATAGAATTTCCAACGAGTAATTTGTGGAACTAAAGAAACAATTAGAGGGATTTATTAATAAGGGATTTATTCTCCCTAGTGTTTCCATTTGGGGAGCCCCTGACCTTTTTGTGAAAAAAAGAAGGATCTATGATCTTGTGCATTGAATACAGAGATATCAATGCTATAACAATAAAAAACAAGTATCCCCTACCTCACATTGATGATTTATTCGACCAACATCATAGTGCTCAATATTTTTGAAAGAATGACCTACAATCTAGATATCATCAATTTTGTGTGAAGAAGGAAGACATTTCGAAAACAATATTTCAAACCAGTTACGAGCATTTTGGATTTACAGTAATACCGTTTGGGCTAACCAATGCACCCTCTATTTTGATGTATCTAATGAACATTGTTTTCCAGGAATACCATGATGAATTTTTATTGGTATTTATTGACGATATCCTAGTATACTTCAAAATCTAGGAAGATCATGAAAATCACTTATGCACCATTCTGAAAACCGTCAGAAGAAATGAATTATATGAGTTGTTTAGAAAGTGTGAATTCTAGCTTCAGTAGATTTTTATTCTTGTCCATATTGTCTCTAAGAATGGAATATTATTGATCCTTATATGAAAATAGCAATCCAAGAATGGATATCACCAATGAGTATAACTAAGGTTTGTAGTTTTATTGGTTTAGCAGGTTATTAATGGCGTTTCATCAAAAATTTTCCAGATTGGCCAACCCATTAACCAATCTTACACGTAATGGGGTTATATTTGTTTTGAAAAAATAGTGTGAAAACTTTTATGATGAATTTAAGAGAATATTATTCAATGAACCTATCTTGACCCTACCATTATGGAATGATGGGTTTGTTATTTATAGTGATGCATAAAATAAAGTACATCGTTGTGTCCTTAGGTAGAATGATAAGGTTATTGCCTATGAATCACGAAATCTAAAAATTCATGATCAAAACTATATGACTCATTATCTTGAGTTAGCAGCTGCAATCATTTCCTTGAAGATATGGAGAAATTATCTCTATGGTAACGAATATGAGATATATATCCATCACAAGAGTTTGAAGTATATTTTGTCACATAAATAACTCAACATGAGGCAAAGGATATTGATTGAACTACTCAAGGATGATGATTGCATGATACACTACCACATGAGGAAGGAAAATAAGGTGGCATTTTAAGCAGAAAAGATCATGGTGTTTTGAACAAGATGAGTGTTGAAAGGGATCCTATTTTCATGGATCTAGTGAAAATGGATAAGAGAATAACTATTTAAAGTGAAACATAAATAGTTTTTCTAATTTTTGCCAAACCAAATTTATTAGAAAGAAAAAAATTTATATGGGTGATGAAGAGGAGTTTCAAAAGAAAATTAAATTTATGAATGATGGGAGATTTATCGACATCGTATATGAAGATGGGATTTTGAAATTTGGGAAGAGCCTTTGTGTTCCTGATTTAACTGATCCAAAAAAGGAATTATTGGATGATGCCCATAGCTAAAATTTCTCTATAAACCCTAGTAACAACAAGATGTATAGAGATTTGGAGGAACATTTTTGTTGTCACAACATGAAGAGGAATATTGATTACTTTGTGTTGAGATGTATGGTTTGTCAACAAGTGAAAGCTAGAAGATAGAATCCAAGAGGATTCATGAAAACCCTCCCGACACCTTAGTGGAAATGGGATGATATTACTATATACTTTTTCATGGCGCTACAAAATACTCCTAGAATGAATGATCAAATATGGGTCATTGTTGATCTTCTTACCAAGTCAGAACATTTTCTTTCTATAAGAGAAGATTCAACACTTGAACGCATATCAATACTATATATTAATGAAGTTGGAAGATATCATAGAGTACCATTATGAATTATTTCTGACCTTGATCCCCATTTTACAAGAATATTCTTGGAAAAGTATTCAAAAAACCCTGGATATTAAACTTCGTTTCAGCACTTCCTACCACCCTCAAACATATGGACAATCAGAACAGACTATTTAAACCTTAGAAGACATATTGATATCATTCCCACTTTACATTCAAGGTATGTGGGATCAATATTTACCTATAGTATAATTTTCCTATAACAATAGTTTCTATTTATGTATTCAAATTCCACCAATGAAGCGTTATATGGAAAGAGATGTTGCACACCATCCAGTTGAGATGATTTTGCTGAAAGAAAACTCATAGGCCCATAACATGTTTAGGAAAAATTGGAAAAGGTGAAGGTAATCCAAACCCACATCAAAGTAGCTCAAAGTAGATAGAAGAGCTACGCTGATAACTGAAGCAGGGATTTGGAATTTCAGGTAGGAGATCATTTTTTCATGATGCTATCTCCTTGGAAGGGAATTATACGATTCGGTAAGAAGGGTAAATTGAGTCCCATATATATCGGACGTTTCAAAATTCTAGAACGAATTGGGGTTATAGCTTACCATTTGGAAATGACGCCAAGTCTCAAAAATGTTCATGATGTGTTCCACGTATCAATATTAAGAAAATAAATGCCTGACCGAACACATGTACTCACCTATGAGGAATTAGAACTGGAACCCGATCTTTCTTATTATGAAGCGCCTATCAAGATTCTTGATATAATAGAACAATTATTGAAAAACCGAACGACTCGTCTAGTAAAAGTTATGTGGAGAAACCATTAGATTGAAGAGGCAACATGGGAACATGAGGAACATATGATGAAGAACTAGCTGAATCTTTTTCTGCATTAATATTATAAAATTTTGAGGACAAAATTAATTGAATGAGGGGAGAATGTAATACCCCAAGAATCCACAGTATGCATCTCTTTGAACAATACAATAGCTTATGGTGTACGCAACTTCGAGTTCAAACACAGCCAAACCAATCAAACTAGCCGTTATGAATAGCAATACACACTTTTTTAAATTTTATAAATTTTATATTTCGAAATGGAATTATTTTTCGAATTCAGAATATCAAAATTAGCTTGGGCTGGATTTTTGGGATTTTCCTGAAAACTATCAATTTTTTATGAATAGTGCAAAAAAATTGTCTTGCTGGTTAAAACCGACTTTCTATTTATGTAATTATTTATTTTATTTAAATTTATTGGAGGTCAGATTCGATACATAATACCTATATAATTTGAATGTAATTCATTGAAGTCAGTTTTTAATAAGTTTAGATATATAAATTTTTTATTGAACTTTTTGCTGTCTTTTACCCACCTTCGAGGAGCATTTCTGAATTTGTATAAAACATAATTTTACCACCTCTGTGAGATTAATTTCAATATTCCAAGATATATGTTTAATATTAGTAAGTAATATGTTGTTCAATAGGATGAAAATAATTTATGTTGAATAGTAACTTTTGACTTCTATATACCACTATTAAAAGTAAATAGGGTAATTAAAGGTAAAAATGATATTATTATTACACTAAAACATTTTATCATTCAATTAGATAAGGGTAATTCGGCCAAAAACAACCTTAGGAATAAAATATGACCCTTTAGGTCCACTTGTATTAGATTAGGACATTTATTATTACTTTATTTAAAAAAGAGTTAAAAGTGTTGATTTCAAAGTTTATTAACTAAAACATTAGTAATATAGGGTTATACATAATATAAATATGACTATAACTATTAATTAGAAAGATAATAATATTTCCAACATAATGGTATTTTGATTATAATTTTGAGAAATTTTAAAATTAAATTTTTTTCTGACACAATTATGATGTTGTAATTATCTTATTAAGGAACGGTTAAAATAAATGATATTATAAATATCCAAAAAATATAATTTTAGACATTAAAGGAATTACACTAATTTTCATGGTAAATATGAAATGTTATAGGTGAGAAACAAATTTTTTGGAATTAATAAAGCTGTTATGAATTAAAAAAACAATATTCCAAATAGTTTCAAAATTGTCACAAAAGAGTTATAAAAACAACTAATATATTATTATTTGATATTATATTCCTAAAAATCTATGGTTCGCCCAAAAGGCATAAATAATATTATATATGTCATTAATGAACCACTTGTGGTTCTATTTGATGTTTATTGTATGTTTATTAACCATATAAATTAAAAATACAAAGAGACATGGTAAATGTCAAACTATTTAACTGAGAGTCAAATCTAAAGGACAATGTTACTATAGTGACCCAAACCTATCTATAACTAATTGGTTGAGTTGTTTTCGACCCATACCCACCTTATCCTCGAAATAATTCATTTTTTATCCCATAGAAATAGAATATTAGTTTATTATAAAATAATATTTGAAGCTTTTCCAAAAGTGAACCTCACATATCTAATAAAAGGGCACCATCCCTTCACTAAATTTCACACCTTCAAAGTAATTTAGATCTTCCAAACCATACCCAAATATCCTCTAAACATTAAAAACATTATTCTATAGGTCTTAAATTAGTCATAAATCCATCCTATGGATCCCTTTTGATCAAATCAAAAGGAAGAACCCGAAGAAGAGGTAAATATTTCATCACCTCTTTCAAGATCATTTCGTTTTCCACTTTCTATTTATTTTTTGTTTACATTATAAAACAATTACTCTAGTATCTTATATATAATTTTATGTTATTATAAAAATTGATCAACAATATTATTTATACTATAAATCCTATATATGAAAAAGTCACCATACATGCGTACGTACGACATACCGTCTCCACGTCCTGGTGTAGTTTTTTATTCAAGAACTTCATCATTTGGATGGGTATAATAATTAGTATAAATGATGTAAATAATAAATATAACATCATAATTATTCTGTATATATGATATACAATCCAATTATATAGAATTTTGTTATCAAAATAATGATGTTGTCGCTCGTGCATACGTATGGATTACTATCTCCACGAACACAATGAGATTCATTCTCCATCGTATCTATTCAAGTATAAATTTCATTTGTTGATTAAAAATAATGTTAATACTTAATATAATTATTAATATGAATAATATACATCCTATCCATAACAATCATTACTTATTTAACAACTCATATAAAGGAAAACAAATCAGTTAACACTCAAAACGATGATACTACTGAAATATCATTAACAATGATATATTAGAAGATCATATATGATATAATATTAATGTATATGGTCCATGTATAATTTAATATAAATGATTTCACCATTATATAGGAGTTTATCCTACCCTAAACCAAGGAAAAGTAAATGTTAAGGCTTTATTTCACAATCTCTTTTTCATGTGAGGTTGTTTTATTCATGAGTATCTAATGGGACCTCATTATCATCCACATCCATGTTTAATAAAAATATATTTCAAAACATTTTTCTAATAAATAGACATTGGGTTATAATCATTTATAACCTTCTTTTACCTTATATAATTTTTAACGGAATTTTTCCTTCGTTTTCCAAAAAAAATTAATTTATTACCTTTTCAGAAAAAAATTAAGGTAAGAATGTTTTTTTAACTTATACGATGAGTGAATCTATTTTTTTCGTTATATTATCGTTAAAGATTCCCTTACAGGCTTCTAATAACATTTCTAAGATAATTTTTTTCTTTTAAATGGTTTCAAAATAGAAATAGGTATTTATTATAAATAGTTTTCATTTCCTTCATGTCAATATCCTTTGATGGATTTTAAACTTGTATGATGTTGATTTATTATGATACAAATATTCCATCATGTATTGATGGATTCGTGATATGTTGGAAAATGGATGTGTTATTTCATACAATTCATCATTTATGGATAAATTATTGACATTTTTTATGCTAGTTTTAATATGAATATTTAAGTTATGTTTTAACCTTTTCATATGGGGAATGCATTGGACATGGTAAGTGAGGGGTGGAACCCGCTATAGCTCCTCGATGCATCAGTAGGTATCATGAGACAAACTAGTGTCTTGGAAGAAGGCCTTATCAAAATATTATTTTTATTCATGGAACAAGGCCTTGAGTATTTTGTTATGATGTCTGGAATTATACATTCCATCATTACGAAAATGGCTATTGATATTGCATGTGATTATTCGACTAGTATAATATACATGTGAATAAGTAAATGTAATTATTTGATTTTATCTTTTCCATTTTATGTTTATTTTCATGTTTAAATGGCTTTTTTGTATTATAAATTTCCATAAATGTTTATTCTTATTTTCAAAAGTTTCTGCTATATTGTTATCCTTACATAACATCTGAGCTCACCCCTTTCTATGTTTTATTTTTCCCAAGATGTGAAAAAGTGTATTATAATATACTTCCAGGGATAATCTATTGGATATGAGGGTGGACAATGGATATTATGTTGTTTTAGTTTTTCATTTTATAATGTAATGTAAAACATTTGAATGTATCTATTATTTCCAAGTCTACTAAACTAATCAGTCTTTCGAGACTTGAAATTTTGTGATCATTCCAATATTATGTGATAATGCAATGACTCTGGGTAACACGGGTCAAGGAATTACATATATCCTTATGATGAATAATAAAGAATATATATACATTATCTTCTTGTATTATTCTCTTATAGTTATCAAGAATGCCAATATATTACCTCGTGTAAACAAAAGGATACCATGATTATAACCCATCATGAGAAACAATGTGGATAGTCTAACATTACATATTTGTCTTGATAATAGTCATCCTTATTGAGATAAAAATATGTGTTATGCAAATACTTTTCCCCATGTTAATAGAATATTTTTATTTTTATGTGAACATCGTCCAATCTTATTTAAGTAAAATGTGATATTTATATCTTATAATATAGTCACTATATGAAATTGTAAATACTTAAAAAATGATCATAGCCCATCCATATAACAGTGGTGGAATGTTTTAATAGAACATATGCTCTATGGAACAATATAAACCTAAAAAGATGTCGAAAAAGATGAAAAACATCATCATTAAATAATGCCTGAATGATACCACCCAATAAGGGGTCATGAATTGAATTGTTTGGTACCATGATTTCATTTCCCATAAAAGTTAATTTATATACATATATATATTAGAGTATAATACATGAAATAAAAACCAATTAGGGAAAAAATTAAATGGAAATGAAATTGTAATAAAATATAGAAAAGATCTTTTAGAATACCTTTTTAACATTAGAATAAAATAGAAATTTATGGGTAAAATACAAAATAATTTTTCAAATTGTTAAGTTAAAACACATAGACAATTATTTCTTTTAAAACATTTTCTAATTATAGAAAAATAAAAATGAAATGTAATTTTTTTTTCAGAAATATGGATCCTAATCCTGTGGTTATGAAAGGGACAGTTGTTTATATGTGAAATTACCTTTATTGAAAACCAACATTTTTAAAAGATTAAAAAACCATATTTTTATTAAAAATTATATTTTCAATTATTATTATAAAATAAAATACATAAGGTGGTAGAATCGAATCGTGGAATAATTATAATCATGACAAAACATTACAAATCAAAGAAGGGGAATTGATTTATGAAAAGTCCATACTACTAGGGAAACAAAAAAATAAATAATTAAATGAAAATAAAATGGATATTTAAACCCATTAAATACAATTACTATGACATACATATATCTATCAGTGATGAATATACTATTCAAAGAAAAAACATTGCAAAAAAAGTATTATATATCAAAAAATATTTATTAACAACAATAAAAACCTAGCGAATTGAGTTAAACATTAATCCAAACACCTTCAAATAGAGGGATTATAATTTAAATTAAAATAAAATAATTTTAATATAATTCATGATATTATATTTCAAATAATTACTATATACTCCACATAAATGAAAATAGATGCATACATACAATATTTTTTCCAATAAAGGGAAATGAGGACTAAAACCCTTCTTCATCCTGAATTCCATAGACATACTTTAACCCCATGTATCACAATCATTGATATATTAATAACATAATTATCAACCCTACTCGCATAAGTTTTCATTACATATTTCCATAATTAGACATTCTCTATGTGAATTCGTATTATTTTCCACGTTCGGTGTTTATAGATTTGATCATTTATAATAGTTTCATAATAGTGGAATCTGTATTAATTATTCTTAAACTTTTATTCTTTAAAATGAAATTAATGTAATATTTCTGTAATTTCATAATCAATTAATATGTTCCAAAATCAATTCATGATTTTCTTCAGTCCTTATCATTGAAGATGAAATTGATAACAAGCATATTTCGGTGATTTTTGATGATCTATGTGTGGATTATTAATTATTGAAATGAAAATTTATAAAAAAATATCATGAAATATAAAATCAATGTTTAAACATTTATATCATATTTTACCAGTTATTATTTTCACATAGCCATTCATGATTTAAATTTATAGTATTGCTTAGTTATGTGGTTAAACTGACCCAAAGATGAACACACCCTGATTTAGGAAGGATTGTGATGTGTTTTTTGTAATATCATTATAATTAAAGAATGATGAAATTATTTATTTTTTATTAGTTAAATAAATCATAATTATAAGTATTTATAAAAATAAGTTACGGATATCAATGTCGTAAATGATTTGAAAAATATATATCTTCTTAGAACACATATTTTTAATGATAAAAAATGGTGACTTTTTGGTCATATAATTAATCGGTTCCCCAATGTTTTGTACCAAAACCTTTATGATATCATAAAAATAATATTTATACAATAATACCATCTATGAATGAAACCATATATGATTCATAAGGGAAACAAAACAAATTACATTGTGGAGGTGGTAATAAGCACAACGTACGAGTAAAGGATTTGTTTTTACTAATGGATGGGGTATATGAATAAATAATAATGATACCATTAATTGAGTCAATTTAAATTATATAAATTATACTATTTTAATTCTATTAGAGTGATTAAGATAAATTTTGATGAAGATAATTATGATGAAGATTATGTAGTTTATGATACTCATGTATAGAACATGGATTTTCCTTGGAAGTATCCTTAAATTGATAGGGATTAAGCTAAATATGATTGAAAAGGGAAAATTATCATGGGACATGGTTCTAGGGATATATTAATGGATTATTTCTAAATATAAATTTGAATAGAATTATATTCTTGAAGTGCTGAATAAATTAACCTTTAATATGTGATTGAAATTGTATTTTTGGGAGTAACCATTTCATTTTCAATAATGTGATGATGTTATTCATGTATAAAAGGAAATAAATAGATTAAATATAAGATTAAATATATTTTATATTGAGACTCAGCTCAGCCACTCTTTATTGTGAAAACCTTGACTGATTTATGGGTTTTAACTTTTTTTGTTATAAATACCTTTACCTTGGTAATTAATTTCTAACCATATTAATTAATTTTAATGAAAAAGATTAATATTGACCCTTTTGAATTTTTTAATTCTAATAATTTAAAATCTCAAAATAATTTTATAAATTTTTGTTATAAAGATATAATGATTTAATTTTAAACTAGACACACTTAATCATCTGAAAACAATTTTTATAGAAGTAATGTTTTTTAGGATTCAAATATATATAAGATAAAATTAACTCAAATAATGATGATTTTTTTAATAAAATAAATAAAGTTTATGAGGATTCTAAAAAATCCTAAAACGTAATTTCCAATGAAAATTACTTGATTCTATGAAAATACGTCAAATGGTTTATATATTGGATTACAATTATAATTAGTTATAAAAATACATTCCATAGGTTTTTAAAGTTTAATGAACTATTTAAAATAATTAATATTATTAAGAACATTCATATTTTATTACATAAAATTCTCTATAAATTTATATTTTATTCTTATATAACTGTATATTTATACAAATTTCAAGATTCGTAAAAATAGTATTTCTCGACTAAAAATTGATCCTTTTAAAAAAATAGAAAAAATTTATACTATGTTATTATTGATATGAGGAATAAAAAAATGGATTTAATTTTTATTAATTTCATATTAAAATTTTTATTCATTTATTTTTTCAATGAAAACATGAAATATAATTTAAAATTATTTTAATTAGAAAATGAAATTTCCAAATATTAACTAACATTATTATTTTTTCCAAATAATTTACTAAAACAATTGCTTTTAACAAATTATTATTATCAATAAATAATTTTTTTAATCAATTATATATTGATATTGAAATTTTTTTCACATAAATGTTATTTTTTTAGAAAGATTACTTTCCTAAAAAAGAAATGGTCTTATTAGTATTTTATGTAAACTAAATGGATTTCAATAATACTAAAGTATAGATTACTTTCTATATACATATAATTCAAAAATAGATCACTCATATTCAATATTTCTAGTCTAACTACTGGGTTATAAAAATATTTCATAACCATTTATATTTTATCTGAATATATCATAGATTTATTTAAGTTCATATTTCATAAGGAGGAATATATCAACCACATAAAATTATTTACATGTAATTATATAATATAATTTGGGGTTTTACATTCCACCCACCACCAAAATAAATTAAATCACTCTAATTTAACTCATAAGATCCTAGAGATTTATTCAGGGAACTCATAATTAACTCTACACTACTAGATAGACATTGGTTTATTTAGTATGTGGAATACAATTTATCTATATAAAAAATTAGTATATAAATTTGATAATGAGAATTAACTTATTCTTAATTTCACATTGAAATATTCTAAAAGATGTAGAGTCATATCCCTAAGGAATAACACCATAAAAACCCTAAAAATGATTTATATGATAAAAAACCCACTATGGGTTTTTTATTTATAACTCAATATCCACTTCTTGGTAAGAACTTAAAAGACATAGTACGTAAGAATATCTTGAGTGAAAACTAACTATATAACTAATTAGTAGTTGTTTCATATTATATTCCTTGTTTTCATGGTTATTGGTGAGTATCTCGCTTAGTTTCCCTTGGATTGGGACATTGAGATGGATATTTCCGACTCACATAAAATTAAAGAAATGGGTTTCTATAGATTCTCTCTTCCCCTTAAACATTTGATTGTGATGAACTTCATCACTAAATATCTCATCAAACTTTATATTTCTCTTCCATGGAATATATGGGACTTCTTTCTATTTTCATATTTTTAATCTTATTTTGAGGTATTCATTTTAGAATAATCAGAAATATTATGACTCCATCATCGATTCATATGTGTTGTTGATCGAGGTAATCTATGAATTTTCAATCACACCCATGATTTTTTATGTTTTCAATCATTTATAAAACCAAAAATAATTAAGATGAGTGATTATCATTATAAGTTATTTGTTATAAATATCCAAATGAAAACAGGACCTCAACATATCACACTTTATAGTACTGTCATATATGACTATAATGCTTACAAATATACTTGTTTCAGACTCATTCCATACTATATCACTCGTATTTTAACTTATATCATTCTCTATTCACTGATGTTTTCTTGTTGAGTTGGGTTATCTCATACTTATTATCCTAAAACATAGAATAGATATCCAAAATTACCATAGACTTTTATTAAAATATTTTAAAAAAAATATTCATTGAAATCTATGATCTAAAATCTAACTTATCCTTCTAAAAAAAATATTAGTCATTCCTATAATCATATAAAAAAATACATATATACCCTAATAATATAATATCAATAACATTACTTTTCAAAAACATATTTTAATCTCCAAGGCATTAATCTATAATGAGATTATAAAATCCTCCATAAATTAACACTACCATTAACCCCAGTAGTTCATTATGTCATACAATAGTTTATAAATATAATAATTTGCAAAATTATAAGAACTTATCCACAATTATCATGAATCAATTATTAATATCGAGGGTACCAATTATTATCTAACTTACATCATCAATATCAAACTACTCTTTATTAACTCAAAATTGTGAGTATTTAAAACAAAAGATTTTTCCATACCACAATCATGTGTTCCCCAATAGTTTTCCCAAAAAATATAATTGTATCATTAAATAAATTTTCAAGGTTATCAATTCTATTTAATATACGTTTTTATACATTTAATCAAAAACTATTTGGTAACATCTCGGCCCTGGTGCCACGCATCTGTTCCCCGAGTCAGTTCTCCATATGACCTCAAGCACACCTCCATATAAAGTAAAGGCTACCAGATGGTAGTGAGGGTCTGGTAAGTCATTCAATCGGTAGACTATACCCTAATTTACCAGAGTAAATTTCCAGTGGAAATAAATAAACAGTAGAAAAATCATATCTAACTAAAAAATACTTATGTCATGAGATAACCAATCATGATATACAATACCCAACTGAATGGGAAATTATGTTATTTCAATAATGAGTCATGTTTCTATTATGAAACTAAAAATAAAAAAACTAAGACACACCAAGTGGTTATCAAACCATATCTGGTTCCCCCCTCCAATCTCCATCGCCAATCATCCACCTATCCCATGACCTTTTCCTTTATCCAGTCATGAAACAATATAATTTCTTCAGGTATCGATCCAGCAGCCTGAATGGGGTGTGATTACAACGTAGTAGACCACCAGTAACAATGTCTAAAACAAATTCTAGTCTAAATATAGTTCATTTTATTTTATAAGGAAATAAGTACAATGCTATAATAAATATTATATCACATTTTCATTTATACTTATGTAACTACATTACCTCTATGGTTCCGTGTATTCACGCACCTAAATAATAGTTTCATCTCTTACTAGAGCCCAATGTGTTCCCTTGGTAATATCGTATCTTAATACCTGCATCTAGCCAAATCTCATAGTTTTCAAGATGCTTTGATATCTTAGAACATGATTAAAATCATAACGGAGATAAATTATCTCTTGTGAGGCTATAAATCCAAGTTCCACTATTTCTATTCTTTAATTTCACACTTATTATCCACACTACCCATGTTACTAGTTTAACAAATGTATGTAAGATGACCATGTTACCAGGAATTCCCCTCAATAGCAGGACCATGTTACCATTCTATTTACTCCTAAGTATAATGACCTTGTTACGATATATACTTCTTAATTAATAAAGACCATTTTCGAATTCTAATTACTCACAAGTATGATGAACTTGTTATAATTTTTACTTCATAATTTAGAAAAATTATGTTCCCATTTTTATCACATAATTAATTTACCAATTAATTATCCAACCCAAACCCATTTCTAGTTTAGCAATTAGTTTCGCACATTCATTCCATTAGTTAATGTGATAATTAAAAAAGTTCTTCAAACAAAAAATTAATTCACTAATCAATTAATCAATATCAGAATTCATGTTCCATACTTAATTTTCCAGAATTAATTATCTCATCAGAACCTCAAATTTTCATAATTAATCCTATAATTAATTATTTAAATCATATTATAAAATTCACATTATTAATCCACAATTAATTATGTCAACTTATCCATTTGAAAATATCATAATTATTCCCCCTTTTATTATCTATATTACAAAACCTACTTATTATAATCAATTTCCCAAAATTAATTATCTAATATGGTATCCCATTAGTCTCATGATTAATTCACTAATAAATCTCATATTTCAACAAGGCTTCAGTAACTAAATGGGTCACACTAATAAACCCAATTCATCTAAATACATTTATAATGGATGATAGAAATTCTAAAATATTTCATATATATATAACAAATCCGCAAATATTGGAATTATATTTATACCACCAACCTTGGTTTGTTGAAGGAAGTTTTCCTAACATAAATCCCCAAAATCTGAGAGGCACACCATTGTAGATAAAAGTTTCTAATCTAAATCCCAAAACCAAAATCAATATTAAAGACATCATAATATCATAAATAATGATCTAGATCAATAATCATAGATCTATATGTTTTCATATAGGTTTAGATCCAAGGAAAAGAGGGTACATTCCAAGAAATGATCAAGAAAGTATAGAAGAATGAACAAGAGATGCGTCAGGATGTAATCCACTTACCCGGAGAGTAGAGGATATTCAATTCAGGAATTCGATCCTGAAGAATAGTTTTCATAAGTCCTTGGAATCCCTCTGAGTTAATAGGAGAACCTTCCTTTACCCTTAGTAAAGTAAAATACTGATTTTGGGCCGCATAAGAGGTGAACTAGTGTTTAAAAGTTTAAAATGTGTGAGATCCAAAATTTTAGGGTCTCGCTATCAGCCCTCACAAGGTTTCTGTGAGATATCCACTGATTCAATAGGCACTTTAGATTATCACCTCACATTGCATACGAAATCGATCTTTAACCATGCCAATGTTGTTTCCTAAAAGACCATAGATCGCACGATTTCCCCTATAAATCCTCATGGATTTTAAAAACCATTCACCAACAATGAACAACCTCTTTACACAAATATTTTCATAGAGTTCACCCAAAATCACCCAAAGACAAAACACCCATCGAAGGTACATCAGTAAGAACAAACATTAACTGAAATCACACCTGAGATAACTTCAAAAAATGTTGGGATCTTATGATTTACACAACATATAACAAATAAACCTTAAGTTGTGCCTCTATGATGTTAGAGATGGTATCCTGAGAACAAACTTTTTATAATTTTATTACATGAATGTACACTTATTATATACTGTTAATTGTTCTGCATAACTATAATATAATAATATCATGGAATATTTGTTGCATTAATAAGGTAATGGTAGATCCCTGCTATGATGAGAACCTTAAAATTCTATAATCATATTATTAAATGAATTTATACAGTTTGATTACATACTATGTTAGGACACATAGTATACAGACCGTTATCTGTGAGTAATCGTAAGAGGACAAGACTCTCTCTTGTGGAGTTTGCACTTGGTAATTTCCAATATGGGAGATTATAATAACAAACCCGCCAGTAGTAATTCTCCATGACTTGGTGTCATTATACATTGCTATATTTGAGCGTGTGTAATGGTATTAATACATGATTATTATCATTTACTCATGTCATGACTTGTGGACTTAGATTTTCTGGAAATAATCTTCATGAAGAAAGTTGGCGGGAAGTAGGGTATGTTGGGTGCATCATGAATGACATGTTTTTAAGGGATAAGTTGAGGAAGTATTTGTCCCTTCCAAATTTATGGAAGTTGATATCTAAAGCCCTTTGATTTAAATAGAACTATTTCCAAATTCCATGGCAATGGTGTCACAATGAGTTTATTTCTAGATGTTAAAGAATGATAGATCAAGAAAATCGGTTTATGACACTTCCATGAAACCTTTTTGATGAGATATTGAGACAAAAGGATTAAATTACATGCTAATAATTCATATGAGGTGACACGTCAATGCAGAAAAAAGTTCTTTTTCTTTGGTACCTTGGCCCATTGATACACAGTAATCTTGGACATTAGGAAAGCCCGCCTAATGCCAACGACAAAGAGGCCTAGAGGGTCACACACTAAGTGTATCCATGTATATCAAGTAGAATAAAGATTATACCCATATGTGGTTTAATAATTATTCAAGGAATCCATAATTGTTTTAATTTTGGATGACGAATAAAATGAAAACAAGATATACATGCTATGTACATTGAATGCACTCACCGTGTAGTTTTCATTTTGGAAAGGAAATGAAAAACAAGTACACACTATGTATTAATGATTACACTCCGTGTAGTTTTTCCAGTCAGGATTTTGAGGAAATATTATTGTTCTATTAAATGATATTTATTATAATCAGTGTTGGTTCATGTCAAAGAATTAATGATTCGACATGGGGGTTTTCAATAAGAGTTAATGAAACAAATAAAATTCTTAACGCATTTATTTATTTTCCTAACTCTATAACCTCAAACCCGATTACAAATATCCCCACAACTCAAACACTTTTCCCTAATCGTTGTGCACAACAATTATAGAGAAATATCTCAGGGCTGAAAGAACTCCTTCCTCCAAAAATTCTCTCAAGACCGAGAGAGATCCTCCTCTATTGGATCAAGGTGATCTACGCTGGACAATGCATGTAAAAGTTTCTCCACACTGGCCCCCAAAGTTTCATTTGGAGACATCCAAAGATATGTGGTTCACCTGTGGATCAACACTAGAGTAAGTCTGCACTTGGCTTCTACGACGCAATTACAAATCACATCGGAATGTGATCAAAAATATCAATAAAGAAATAATGACATAAAAGGTGCTTTTCTCAATTAATTAAATTAATTATAATCAACCAGTGATGATCCTCTTTTGTGGTTCCAGGACTATTCTTCTTCTTTGTCTATATCTATGATTCAATCTGTGGAGTTTCGTATTTATCATCGTATTGATCCCAGATTGATCATTGCTAATGACAAAAATCGATGTGGGCACATCGCCCCATGATCATTTGTTGCGCCCAGGAACTTCAAGTGATATCATAACTGGTCACAACATTTATTATATTTATTTAGTTTTCGTTGATAATTTACACATTTATATTTGAATAAATTCAAGATAAATCATTCTATAAAACCTAATGGATGAGATCTATTATTCATCCTTCATTACTCGATTCATATCACATAAATGAACTTTTAATTTTAATTTGGATTAAAATAAAAATGAGGAACTCATCTGGAGGAGCCGCTCATTATGCCTGTACAAGACAAGAATACACAGTGTGTAGTTAAAATTACACATCGTGGACTTAGGTTCAACAAACTGATACTAGTACACCAATACACACCATGGGAATTAAGCAAACCTATGTTTTTAATACAATATGTTGACCAGAACAGAATGGTGCATAGAAACCATAATACACGGTGTCAATGATGAATCAACATGCCATGTAGTCCAATCCGGCCTCGGTGAAACCATCTAAAAGGAGAAGTCGTGTACCGCATACATTGGATTTCCAGGTATTTAACCGCGTAACCAGGAAGTACACTCCATGTTACATTAATCTACACACCATGTACTCCAAAATTTCCAAAGTACAGAAAACACGCCAAAGCGCCCGACGTGTACTTTGTATAATGGGTGAAAAAATACACGTCGTGTAATATAGCCTACACACCGTGTACTTTCTAGAAATTGAATTTCACCAGGTTTCCTCCCAAGTAAAAAGACCCATACAAGGAATATGGATGAGAAGAATCTAATGTAAATTCCGAAAGAAATTTATGATAAACAATTTATTAATTATTATATCATAATTAAATGAATTCTAGAATGACTTATCTTGAATAAAAGAACGATTAAAATAATTTTATTACTAAATATGCATAAATGTCGTTGCATACTATAGATGATCATGAGCTATACCAAAGAACCTTTCATTGTGTATGGTTTCATTTAAATTTATTTAATTTAAATTTGTTGGTCTACGAGCATTATTCTAATAAAATGTAGGGCATGCATGCCCATTGTTTCTTTAATTTAAACCACATGTATTGGAAGATGTCCCAAGCCAGAGGAGATGGTTCATAATCTAATGCGGAGGTGAAACTGACCCAATAAGATACAAAGGTGGACAGGTGGGATTTGAAAAACATGATCCACGTGGTTCAAGGTGTTTTTCCCTAGGTCAGGGATAGCTTTTCAAAACAACAATATAAGCTAACCAGTAGAAGCTCATGATCATGCCATCTTATTTTATTTCTGTCTCATTGCATGGTTTATTTATTATGTATGTGTTTTCACGATCACATAGTTAATGAAATAATCAATCATGCAAATATGGAATAAAATAAAAAAAGACTATGCGTAAACATTATAATAACATGGTTAATCACTTATGAAAGAATCACATAATATTAATAAACATGTGACAATGTGAAACTACTCCTAAAGGACTAAAATCCCTCAAATACCATATTATGTCAGACCATGCCTTCCGTTACATGATTAAGGGAAAGACTCAATAAAACTATTTTTTTGAGCAATAGTTTTGGGAAACTTACTTTTATAAAGGAAGATCTTATGAAAGTTTCTGGTTGACTTAAACATTTTACATCAGGAGTAGTATCCCTTTCTATACATGTTGTAAAATGGAGGTATGTGTTGAGGAAATACAATTCAGGATTTGAGGAATGGGGAGTCCACTCAACAGATTGAGTAATTGTAAGCTCACAGTTTTCAAAGACCATCCTACCTAAATACCTTCTAATAGCTTGACCAACCATTGTTGGGGTTATACGAAGGGGAATATGGATCCTTTCCACTATAATGTCATAGAAAATGAACATTCCAAGTTCAATGGTGAGGACCATTGGTATGTGAGAAAATAGTGGGAGTCTTAATAAATTCATTTATAATTTTTCATAAAATGTTATCAAAGTATTGATAAATCTCCTCGTTTTAATTTGTAGAAACAATATGAAAAACTCATCAACTACATTTTCTATGCAATCAATTCTAGATAAAGACAACAACCTCATCGGAAATAACTTTAAAGAATGGATTAGTCACCTTTGGGTTATCCTACTCCATAAACGAATGTTTTACGTGATGGAGTCCTCACTTCCTGATTAACCTGCCCAAGGGGCGGGTGATGTAGATTTCCTGGTAAGTGATCAATATTTTAACAATTCACTTAACATTCAATGTTGGATGGTGTCATCAATATATAGTAAGCTCATGAAGTCTCATGAAGACATGGATGCCTATATTATTCTCGAGAACTTCTATGGACTATACCATGAGAGGGAAAGACAAGAAAAATTTGAGATCTCCATGGATCTATTTCATAGAAAGCATGGAGACAGTTCCCCAGTGGGGCCTCATGTAGTCAAGCTCTTTGGCTACATTGAGCGAATTGAGGTTCTAGGGTCTAAACTCCCTGATTAACTAAGTACCGATCTCAATATTGCATCACTCACCCAGAGATTCTCTAACTTTGTTGTAAATTTCAACCTGAACAACATTGACAAGTCTCCATCTGGTCTTCTTATCATCATTCACCAAGTGTACAATGATATTATGCATGAAAACGCTTTTTTCCTTATGGTGAATAAAAGGAAAGGGAAGGTAAAAAGCTTTAATCCCAAAGCTTCCTCAAGGCCTTCCATGAAAAGGATGATAAAAGGGGTGGTAAGAGAACAAGAGGCTGTTTGTTTCGCATGTTGAAAGAAGGGCCACTGGAAGTAAAACTGCACCCATCCAATGAAACAAGGGAAAGCATCAGGTGCATTTTTTATCAAATGCAATCTATATATTTCCACCAATTGGGTGTTAGATACTTCTTGTGGTGCACACATCTGTATCCAAATACAGGAACAAAGTAGATTTATAATGATTGACCAGGGTTAGTTGGATGTGCGAGTAGCCAATGGAGCCAGACTCGCTGTTGTAACTATCAGTGACTACCACCTCAAATTGAATACTGGGGTGGTCTTAGTATTAAAAGGACGTTATTATGTACCCTCTATAACCAAAAACATTATTTCAGTATCCATATTAGATATTTATGGATTCTTCTTCATGTTTGGAAATGAATGTTGCTACTTTTATAATGATATCATTTGATTTGGTAGGGAACATTTATATAATGGCCTTTATGTGTTAGAATACACAATCCAAGTAATGGGAATCAATGAAAAAGTTAATTAACATGAATCATACCACACCCAACATTGGCATCACCATCTAAGTCATGTCGACGAGAAGTGTTTGACAAAATTACATCAAGATGGGTATTTAGATTCTTTCGAACTAAAACCACTTGGTTTATGTAATGCGTGTCTACAAGGCAAAATTGCCAAAGCCCCATTTATTGGGAATGGTGAAAAGGCTAAAGAGATTATAGAATTAGTTCAAAAATGTGTGTGTGGACCATTTCTTATTGAATCAAGCGGTGGGCTCTTATACTTCATAACTTTTATGGATGATTTTAGTAGATATGGATATATTTACTTAATGAGGTATAAGTCATATTATTTTGATCATTTCAAAGAATACAAGAATGATGTTGAGAACCATCATGGTAAGACGATTAAGAAACTCTGCTCAGATAGAGGAGCAGAATATCTTAATCAAGACTTTATTGATTTCTTAATGGAGTTTTGGATTCTATCTCAAATCCCTCATCCATACACGCCTCAGTGGAATGGTGTAAGTGAAAGGAGGAACCGCACACTGTTGGACATGCTGAGATCAATGATAAATCATGTGAGCCTTCCATTATCCTTTTGGGGATATTCATTACAAATAGAATCACACATACTAAACAAAGTACCAACAAAATCGATAAATGGTATTCCATATGAGTTATTGAGTGGACGCAAATCCATGTTAGCAAATTTACATGTGTGGGGTAGTGAATAATTTGTTAAGGCCTCTTCAGTTAACAAACTTGCACCCCAAGACACAAAGTGTACCATTATAGAATATCCCATGGAAACAAGGGTATATTACTTATACAAACCCTCAGATAAAAAGGTTACAGTGGAAAGAGACTCCATATTCCTTGAGAGGGAGAACATCTCCAAAAGAAATAGTGGGATTGAGATAGACTTCGATGAAGTTGAGGCTCAAGATACACAAGAGTTGGAACAAGAAAAGATTCCACAAAGCCTTGTGAAAAAACAATCTGTTCCATAAACACTATAACTACGTAGGATCACAAGAGAGGTGAGATAACAATAACGATGTGGTTTTATTTTCACCGAGGATGGTGTCTCATTATTGGTTTACAATGATGACACTGTTACCTAAAAAGAAGTAGTTTAAGGCACAGACATTTCTATGTGTAAAGAATCCATGAATTATGAAATGGATTACATGTACCAAAACCATGTCTGGATTTTGGTAGATCCTTTTATTGATGTAAAGCTTGTTGGTAACAAATGGGTATTCAAGAAGTAACTAGACATGGAGGGACAAGTCAATATCTATAAGACATGAATGGTTTTAAAAGGTTTTATATAGTTTCAAGGAGGTGACTATGATGTATCCTTTTCACCGGTTGTGATTCTAAAATCAATCATAATTCTATTGTCCATTGCCGCATACCATGACTATGAAATTTTGAAAATGGATGTCAAAAAAAAATTCCTTAATGGGATCCTCCAGGAAGATGTATACATGAAAAAACCTAAAGGGTTTTTGACTCCAAAGGATTCCAATAAGGTATGAAAGTTGGATAAATCCATTTATAGATTAAAGAAAGCATCAAGGTCATGGATCATACATTTTGATGAAGCCATAAAAGAATTTGTCTTTGCTAAGAACAAATGTGATCCTGGTGTCTATAAGAGTGTTATTGGAAGTGCAGTCGTTTTCTTAATAGTATATGATGATGACATATAACTAATTGGGAACAAAGTACATGTCTTACAATCAGTTAAGGCATGGTTGGATAAATTCTTCTCTATGAAAGACATGGGCACGACAGCATATATTCTTGGGATAAAAAATCCATCGTGATAGATCAAAGAGAATGCTTGGCCTGAGTCAATGTACATACATTGATAAGATACTAAATAGAGTCGCTATGGAACAGTTCAATAGTGGATTTTTTCCAGTGTCACATGGCATTAATATTTCCAAGAAAATGTGTCCTCAGAAACATGTGGAAATATTAAAAATGTAAAGGATCCCATATGCATCCGTGTTTCGGTTAGTCATGTATGATATGCAATGTACATGTCTAGATGTTTCTTACACATTAAGTATGGTAGGTAGATATCAAGATGATCCAGGAGACCGCCATTGGATGGTAGTCAATAATACCCTTAAGTATCTGAAGTGTACTAAGGATAAGTTCCTGGTTTATGAAGGGGACGAGGAACTAGTAATCAGAGGACATATAGATGCTAGTTTCCATACTAATCAAGTTGACATGAAGTCACAGACTGGATATATCTTCAGTTTGAATAGAGGTGATGTGTGCGGGAAGAGCTCAAAGCAAGGTGTGGTCATAGATTATATAGCATAGTACGATTATATTGTAGCTTCTGAGGTAGCTAAAGAAGCAGTATGGATGCGAAGCTTTGTCCAAGAGCTGGATGCAGTACTTAGCAGTAAAGATCATATCACACTCTATTGTGATAATACTACATCGGTGGCACTTTTAAAAAAGCCAAGGTCACATAAGTGGACAAAGAACATACTTCAGATGAATCATCTCTTTAGGGATTTTTCTCAGAGAGGTGAAGTTGCAGTGATAAGTATTTCCACGGAAGACAACATGGTGGACCCGTTGCCTAAAGCCTTGACTCAGCAGAAACATCATCATTATGTGTGGTCTAGCGGAAAAAAAGTCATAGGTAGTTGGGTCTAGTACAAGTGAGAGTTTTTTAGAGTTGGTGTACTGAGAACCAACTTTATATACTTTTATTTCATGAATGTACACTTATTATATATTTTTAATTGTTTTGCATAACTATAATTTAATAATGCCATGAAATATTTGTTGCATTAATAAGTTCATGGTACATCCCTGCTATAATAAGAACCCTGAAATTATGTGATAATATTATTAAATAATGTTCTATGGTTGGATGTCATGCTATGATAGGACAAATAGTATACATAACGTCATGTGCAAGTACTCATAATAATATGAGACTCTCTCTCATAGAGTTCGCACATTGTAATCACCAAGATTGGAGATTATGAGAACAGACCCGCCATTAGTAATTCTGCATGTCTCAGTGTCATCGTATATTTCTATCTATGAGCATTTGTAATGGTCTTTAGACTGGAAGGATATGATTAACTCAGGTCATGACTCGCGCACTTAGATTTTCTGATGATAACCATCACAACGACAGTTGGCGGGAAGTAGGGTACATTGGGTGCGTCATGAATGACATGTTGTTAATGGATAAGTCGAGGAAGGATTTGTCCCTTTAATATTTATGGAATTAGATATCTCAGACCCTTTGATTGAAATAGAACTATCACCCAAATTCCATGTCCATGGTGTCATGATGAGTTTATTTCTGGAATTCCAACAATGACGGATCAAACATATAGGTTGATGACACTGCCATGAAACCTTCTTGGGGAGATATTGAGGAAAAGGGATTAAATTACCCGGTAATCATTCGTATGATGTGACACTTCAATGTGGCGTCAACTTCTTTCTCTTGGGTGCCTTGACCCGTTGATAGACAGTAATCTTGGAATTTAGTCAAGCCCTCCTAATGCCTACAAAAAAAGGCCAAGAGGGTCACACATTATGTGTATCCAAGTATCTCAAGTTGAATAAATATTATTCCCGTATATGGTTTAATAATTATTTATGGAATTCTAAATCATTTTAATGATGGAGGAAAAATAAAATGAAAACAATATATACATATCGTGTACATTGAATGTACACACTGTGTAGTTTTAATATTCGAAAGGAAATGAAAAAAATTACCTATTTTGAATTAATGATTATAGGTCGAGTGGTTTTTCTAGTCGGGATTTTGATGAAATAATATTTTTTTATAAAATGATATTTATTATAATCAGCATGGGCGCATGTCAAAGATTTAATGATTCGACATGGGGTTTTCAATAAGAGTTAATGAAATAAATAAAACTTGTTACATGTTTATTTATTATCATAACTCTATAACCTCAAACCTGATTATAATTATCCTCACCACCCCAAAACATTTCCCTAATCGTTGTGCACAACAATTCTGGAGAATTTTCTCAAGTATGAAAGAACTCCTTCTTCCAAGAATTCTCTCAAGATCGATAGGGATCCTCCTCTATCGGATCAAGATGATATAAGGTGGAAAATTCAATCAATGGTTTCTCCATGAAAGCACCCGGAGATTTCTTTAGTGACGTCCTGAGATACGTGGTGAACGTGTGGATCCCTGCTAGAGGAAGTCTACACTTGGCTTCTGCTATGCAATGACGAATCACAATAGAACATGATCTGAAATATCAACGAAGAAAGAACTCCATAAAAAACACTTCATTCCAATTAATTAAATTAATTATAATCAACCTGTGAGGATCCTTCTTTGTGGTTCCAGGACAATTCTTCTTCTCTTTCTATTTTTTTGATTCGATCTGTGGAGTCTAGAATTTATTGTCGTATTGATCACGTATTGATCATCACTAATAACAAAAATCCAAGGGGGAACATCCACCCATGACCTTCTGCTGTGCCCGAGACCTTCACAAGCCTTCCTAATATTCTGATTAAACATAATAATTCCATTGATCCCTTATATCTACTTCCCTTTCCCATGTTTCAACTATTTCATTTCCATATTTCCATAACACTCAAACTATAGGTATGATCTTTCTCTGAAACACTTTCTCACTGTGATCCAAAACATGAATCAGATGATCCTGAAAGCACACATCTATCTCAACGTCCACCTAATCCACATAGATCACCTGATAAGGGTTGCTGTGATACCAAAAAACTTGTGATACATAGAATATTCCATGCATATATGTGTATCTATATGGAAGATAAAATCAATACACCACTGGCCCTATTCACTCCACTATCTTAAAGGGTCCAACAAACTTGAACACCAAGTTTCCCTGCCTCCATATCCTACAGTGACCCAACCTAGGCGACACCCGAAGGAAAAAATTATCACCCTTTCTGAACACTAGGTGTTGTATCCCTCTATCATCATATGATTTCTATCTACTCTGATCCATAGTCATATGCCTCCAAATAAATTGTACCTACTCTGATGTCCCATGCAAAAGGATTTGTCACAATAACTCTAACTCACCAACATCTATACATCATAGCGTTGATCTACAATGGACTACCATAAATATACTCATATGTTTCCATTTTTATAGATTCCTAAAAACTGTTCTCATATGTGAACTCGACTAAAGCCAAGTGTTTTTACCATGATACACTAAAGTCATGAACACATGCAAGTACTATATATTCAAGCACCTATATAGCACGGTCTGACTACCCATCTATCTGGGGGTGGAAATCCTTGCTCAATAATACATGTGTGACAAGTGATTTCTACAAGCCCTACTATAAGCAGGAAGAAAAGAATGAATCACAATCTAAAATGATAGTATGTGGTACTCTATGTAGACAGCCTATCTCTTGAAGGTACAACTAACCCAATTGTTCTACTGTAATGATTTTTATTATAGGAATGAAATGTATTGCCTTTGTCAGTCTATAAATAATGAACCAAATAGAATCATTCTTAATATGTTTCTTTGGAATACCCACCAAGATATCCATGTGCACATCATCCCACTTGAATTATATAATATGAAACGGTTTTAGTAAACCTCCTTGTCGTTGAGGTTCTACCTTCACTAGCTGACTAGTGAAGCATCTTGTCACAAACCTTGGTAGTCAGACCATACTATACAGGTGCTTGAGGATATAGTACTTACATGTGTGCTTGACTTTAGTGTATCATGGGAAAAATTGTTGGATTTAGTGGAGTTCACATATGAAATAGTTATTAGGAATCTATAAAAAGGGAATCATATGAGTATATTTATGGAAGTCCATGTAGACCAATGCTATGCTGTATGGAGGTTGGTGAGACAGAGATGGTGTGACAAAGACTTTTTCATGGGACATCAGAGTAGGTAAAATTTATTTGGAAACATATGAATATGGATCAGAGTAGATAGAAATCATATGATGACAAAGGGAGACAACCCCTAAATTTTATAAAGGGTGATAATCTTATCCTTCGGGTGTCGCCTAGTACACCATCAAAAGGTGACAAAATTGACCTAAAAAAATAAACCATTAATGCATAAATATTGGATTGTTTTCGTATAGTATTCCCATAAAATAAATTATATGAATTAAAAAAATAATTTATTAAATATATATAATATAGAAATTATATATTTTCATAAATAAAATTAATTCTTTCAATTTAACAGCAATGATATAAAAATATTTCATTATTCATTTAAACTAGGTGATGCATGAAAAATAAGCTATCAAAGTGGATAAATTTAAAAGGATCCATGCTATAAAATATTATGGTGTTACATGATACCCTTATTCAAAAAACATTGCTCTCAAAATTTTAAATTTCACATCAAAAAAAAATTTTGATACTTGAATATTCCTTTTTGCTAAACTCACATCGAAAATAGGGTTAATAGAACATCCTACTAATAAGATGGAAATTCAAATTCTAATGTCACCAAAAAATTATGATTTATAATATGATAACATTACTATGAAGTGAAAACCTATACATTAAAGATAAATATAACAATAAAACTCTTTTGTAGAGTAATTGAGAACATGGTCATTAGAATGTTAACCATTATAAAACCCAAAATTTGTGATCGGTAAAAAGAATATTGATTTATTCAAAAGGAAAATAAACGAATAACATTTTCTATGAGGTTATTTTCCATTCTTTTTATAAATTCTTTTACTATAAAAATAATCACTTTTTTTATTTATTTCCAGGTCATAAGAATAATATAATATTTCTCTTGTGATTATATCAATTTTCACTTCATCATTTACACCTATAAATGAATGCTCATGAAGAATTTTCCATACATAAATAACTATTATTGAATTATAATTTATTAATGTCATTAATTACTCCTTTAAATATTAATAAACACCAAAATGGTTATCATAGTTTATCAAATATAATAATCATAATTTAACCTCAAACGATAATATCAAAATTTCTAATTAATCTATTCCACAAGTAGTTACCTTAGGAATCATTCCTCATACATCTATCCAAAGTCAAAGTCCAAAATATTGGACGTAAGGTCACTAAATTTCCAAAATACACTTAAATAAGATTCACCAAAAACATAATTTATCACTTATTATCACATACACAATATATGAACACCATAAAAACATTAATGATAATTTTCATGCTTCTAATATGTTAATGAATAATTATTGAATCAAAACCCTTACATATCTCATGAATCTTATAACTAGAGAACCATTGATGAAATAATTCTTGAATCCAAATACACAAGAACATTAATCATCATACTTAATTGTAAATATATTATCTATGATTCATCATAATTTTGATTAGTACCTCCTTCCTTTCATTTATCATTTTTAGTCTCTTAATCATCAGAATTATACCCATTACTTTTATAACTTTTATAATAATACCTATTGACTAAAACACAAAAAACAATGTGAGAAACACTAATCCTAGTAATATATTCCTTAGGAATCATTTATATGATTTATAAATAATGATATCTTCTTCTCAATCTATGATTCCATAGGTTCGACCTTGGATTTATATTGGCATTACCAAATTTGTCACATCCTCCTCCCCACTAGGCATACCCCTCCTGGGTCAGTAGTGTGAGAATGGGGATAATGAACCCTAAGACCCGCCTCCTGTAGGCCATGGGTTGGTGACTACAACTGAGGGTATAGTAAACACACAAATGAGAGGCCTTTCCCTATAAGATAATTCATGTGAAAGAGAGAGATTATGTAGACACCAACCAAAGCCAACTCAGACATAAATATATAATAAAACCCTAGTGCACATAAATAATTTCATGAAAAACTACTACAACTGAATGGAAAACCTCAAGTAATAAAGGAATGTAAAAAAACAACAACCAAAAGCCCAAACATCTCTTACAACCCCAAGCTAGTAGAAACCAGCTTGATCTCCAACCTAATCCAAGTGACTGGAAAATTGTTTATATATACATAGGGTGAGAATAACATTATACTCAGTAGGATCCTCCCTGGAGACTCTCATTCAAAAGTAAAGAAAGCATACTAAAGCAAAGTAAACAATAAGTGAAACTAACTCATCACCTAAACAGGTATACTATGTTCCTTGCCTCACCATGGATACTCTCATCAAGTATCGCATACAAGAGTATATAATATAATAAATAATATCAAGGGTACCATGCTACAACTTCCCCATTGGTTTTCCACTATTCCCCAATGTTGCACGTGCTAAGCATCTCTCTCCAAAAGGCTTGCCTACAGACACCTAGGCGACGCACCACAACATGAACCACATGAAAAAAACTACCATATCCACATAATAAAAGTAACCAAATAGTTCTTTGGGAGCCACCATACCTCACATAATGTTTATCATACGTCATGCACTATACCTCAAGCCATTACAGCCCTCACACCGAGTAAGGATACACTAGCCATCATAGCCTATACATGTTACACCTATAGTAGTACATAAGAAGCTAAATCGATAACATATGTGTGTGAATAAACACAATCCATTACAGCTCTCTACACACAAATATGGGGAAAACTAACTATTGTGTCTACCGACACAATTAACTACAAAGAGATAAGAGAAAGGCCAATGGGGGTAGTCAACCATCCATTCTCCAACTGGAATATTTGGGAAAACACCCCCCAGGGCTCAGAATCCCCATGGTATTATTTTCCAAAACTGATGTGGGGGAGTAGCATGTAGAAACCAAAAAAATTCAGAATATACTATAGCTCACAGCCACACTATAGGCGTAACCTAATCATAGACTCAACTGCAGCTAATGTCTCTCAGACTCTCGGCTGCTACTTCTATGACTATGTATCCAACAATCACAAAACCTTTTAAAGTGATTGATTAAATTACATCATTCCCTTTTTATCAGTTTTATTTTATGTTCATTAATTCTTTAAACATTAGTTAACTATTAACAATGTAAATAATATATTTCATTAATATCACACCCAAAGTCAACTATTCCTTTAAATTCCAACCTCAGCATTGCATCCGAGCAAACTCCAACCTCATGGGTTAACATCATTTATTCAATAATTTATTTACTACATTATTACCTTCCCATATTCCCATCCACTCTAGAAAAACATTCTAAGCAACTAAACAGAAGGGTCTCAACATATTGAGTAGGTGAACTACCTATCGAGAATTTTCCACCTATAGAAAAGGTGTGGACCCATCCTCCCTTGGGAAGATAAAGACAGAAAGCACGTGGCATACCCCACGTGTCTTCTCCCATTTTGGATAGACGGTAAGCAAACCAACTTCCTTGATCAGTAGGTAAATTAAAGAAGATAAACAACCAAAAATAATCACCAAGAATACAATCATTCACATCCAACCCATCTCATCATACCTGGTGTCCTACCCAATAACCACATGCATAATCCGATTCATCTCACCACTCTAGGAATCAACTACTGCCACAACCAATAGTCCACCCTAACCCCACATATCACAATAGCCTTCCAGGGTCACATCACAACACCAGCTGCAGGAAAAAAAACATCATATAAACTATTCTATTGGGCCTTAAACTAGGCATCCAATCTTCAATAACAATGATTTCTCACAGTTTCAAGAATAAGGATTTTGGCCTTTACAAGAAAGAGGGTAACTTAGAACCCTATGAGGCATTATCTTTTTATCAAATATCAAGTTCCTTAATCCATATAGAGTTAACAGATTTACTATTTTTAGGTTCCAACTATGGGTAAACTAAATAGTATTCTATAACTAATTTTTTAAACATGCTTATTACATCAATTTGATGAACTTAAAATTACAAAAACAACAAATAGATTCAATTTAATGCCTCTTTATCTTTTTCCAAACAATTATCAATTAATTCCATCTTTACATTCAATACCAATTTCCATAAATAATGAAAAGACAAACAAAAAAGAATAGATAATGCACAATCTAGCAAAACAAAAGGCAATAACAAACGACTGATATAAATTTATTTATCTGGTTCAAATTTTTAATATTTAAATTCTATTATGATCCAGTGGAATAAAACATGATAAATGTACATTTTCATGTAAAAGAATGGATAAGAAAAGAATCCCCCCTGCCTCAAATGGATCTTGTAATTATTTATACGAGAACGATCCACATAGTGGATCAGGATCACCTCCTTTTGTGACAACTACATCCACCCGAGGATGCTGCGGTGTGACCTCACCAACAGAAACCCATGAAAAATTCTATTAGGAACATGGAGAAAACATTCCATAAAAAGGTAATGGAGAAACAGAAGGATATAAACCCAAATCAATGATGATAGATGATACCTTATTTCAAAAATTGATTGATACTGCTTTGTTGCACCAAAAATAGAGGGTGCATTTCACCAAAAATAAATTCAAGGGGAGCCAATCCAAGGAGGAATGTTTGATCGCACAACTCCAATGGAAAGGAAGGAAAGTTTTGAGCGTCTCGCAAAAGAGAACGAGGATGATGATGAAGGGAGGAAGATATATCAACCCTTTAGAAGATTTAATAGGGTAGTCATTTAAGATATGTTGGATTTCTATTAAAAGTGAATCACATTAAACCATGCAGTTTGACTATGTAAATTCATCACGAGATTTAGGAAAACTAATATAGGAATTATGGGATTTGATTCAGCCTTAATTCCCTTAAAATAAGGCCTTGACAGCATTTTATGTCAAAGAACAGGATAAAGGAGTAAAACTGTAGGAAGTTGGAAACAGTATTCATGAACTTGAAATTTGGAAAAGTAAAAAAGATTGTTTTTGGAAGGCTACTATTAGAAGGCTCCTATTCTAGAAACATTGTACACAGAATGTCTCACAAATAGGAAACACTATTCACATCAGTATATAATTGGAACTATTCACATTGGTCTATCTTTGGACTGTTCACAACAGTCTACCATTGGAACTATTCACATCGGTCTACCATTGGAACTATTCACATCGGTCTCACTAGCGGGACTATTCACATCGGTCTCCCATTGGAACTGTTCACATCAGCCTACCATTGGAACTATTCACATAATTCTACCAGTGGAATTGTTCACATCGGTCTAATGTTGGAACTAATCATATAGGTCTCACCGGTGTGACTGTTTGTTTTGGTCTACTATTGGAAATATTCACATCAGTCTACTGTTGGAAGTATTCACATCGTTCTACTATATGAACTTTTCACATCGGTCTCACTGGTGGAAAATTTTATATAAGTCTACTGTTGGAACTGTCGACACAGTTCTACCATTGGAACTATTCGAATTGGTATCACCTATGGCACTGTTCACATCAGTCTACCATTGGAACTATTCACAAAGTTCTCACTTGTGGGACTGTTCACAATAGTCTAATGTTGGAACTATTCACATAGGTCTACCTTTGGCACTATTCAGATCAGTCTACCGTTGGAACTTTTCACATCGGTCAACCGTTGGAACTGTTCACAGTGGTCTACCATTGGAACTGTTCACATCAGTCTATCAATGGAACTGTTCACAACGGTCTCACCGGTGTAACAGTTCACACTAGTCTCACAAGTGTAACTGTTCACATCGGTCTCACTAGTGGAATTGTTCACAGTGGTCTAACCGGTGGAACAGTTCACACCAGTCTCACAGGTGGAACTATTCATGCCAGTCTCACAGGTGTCACTAGTCACGCATGTCTCACTGGTGGAACTGTTCATGCCAGTCTCACCGATGGAACTGTTCACCCTGGTATCATATGAGGAAATATTCGCACCGGTCTCATCGATGGAAAGGTTCAAAGAGTTGAAAATTTGGAAAAGTGTTGGGGATTATTCACATTAACCTCCGAGAACACCTCAAACACTATATTTTCACAAGGTAATAGAATCGAGAGGTTTGGAAAATTACATTAGATACCTCTTAAAAAATTCTCATCCTCGATAATTTAAAACCCACCGAAAGGGAATCTGAAACAGGGTTCGTACAACCACCCATCGAGATACCTCTCAAAAGAGAGCAAGCCACAAGAAGTAACCAATCAAATCCATCTCATAAACATGAATGGTCCACAACCATGAAGAGAAAAAAATAACATGAAAAGAGTTATACATCAAAAAACTCAGGTTACTAACCACGTATCTGCCACTCACATTCCCCGGTAATCTCTTCCACGCCATCGTGTCACCACAAGACATGAACCAAGGGGATAGAACGCCCATGCAACACCTTATCTTTGCAGTATTGGATCTCCAAAAGCATCTCCTCGAAGGTTTCATTATAATCAACATTAATATATCCCCAATCGAGAATGTGAGTGTCATCATGAAGATAACGACGAAGCTGTGACACATGAAAAACATCGTCTATCTGGAACATTTGTATCAGAAGTGTTATCGATATGCCACTGCTCCAACAAGAGCCTACACCTAGAAATTCCCAACAAATTGGGTAGAAAGATTACTCCCATGGACAAACCTTCTCTTCCCATGATGGGAGACGCCTTCAGAAATATGGGATCCACAACATCAAACTCCAATGGTCTCCTCCTTTGATCAGAATATGATTTCTGATGATCTGGCACTATCTTTATCCTCAAACAAATCACCTGAACCATTACTATTGTATTCTACACTAGTTTCAGTCTAAGAATTGATCACTCTCCAACCCCAGTCCAGCACAATGGAGAATAGTAAGGTCTTCCATACAAGGCTTCAAACAGCGTCATACCGATGTTGGAGTGAAAATTATTATAGTAAGAAAACTCCACCAAGGATAAGTGCCTCATCCACAAATCTCCAAAATCTAGGACACAAGAGTGTAATATGTCTTCAATAGTCTAGATAGACAGATCTATCTGACCGTCCATCTGTATAATAAAAGTAATTCTAAGGAATAACTGAAAACCAAAAGCATTCTAGAGACCAATCCACACCAAAGAGGTAAAACAAGGATCTTGATTAGAAATGATCATCCTCGGGACTCTATGGAGTCTCAACACCTCCCTCAGATACTATCGTGGAAAAACATCCACAAAGCTTGACTACTTGATTTCTAAAAAGTGGGATGCTTTCGTTAAACGGTCCACTACCACCCAAATAGCATCCTTACCTCCTGGAGGTCACCCTAAACATGTAACAATGTCCATTGAGATGTCCTCCCACTTCCCCTAAGGAATATCTAATGGTTGGATCAAACCACCGGGGAAAATGGTGCTTAGCCTTAACCTTTTGGTAGACCAAACATCGAGACACAAACTCTGCAACTACACATTTCGAACTAGCACACCAAAACTAACTCTTCAAGGCATAGTAAATCATTGTCACGCTAGGATGCACTGATAAAAGTAAACCGTGGAACTCTCTAAGAACTGTCTCATGCATCGCCAAAGGAAAAAATATCATTATGTGATACAACACTCAGGGTTGATCATCTTCAGACCAACAATAAGAGGCCTCACCATAAACAAATAGGTATCTCTTGACCTCCACCTCTAGATCCTTTAACTGGGAATCTTCCACCTACTCCACCAGAGATGATTCCACTATCATCTGAAAAAGACAACATATTCCTCAAAATTCCCCCATATAGAGATGTAATGCTGAATGTTCTTCCATAACACTCTAGGAATCACCAGATTCACGCTCTACATCAGTTGGTTACATCATGCATAGTGCATCAGCAACTACATTCCCCTTTCTAGGGGTATATGATATTTCAAATTCGTATTCATATGATAAATCCATCCTCTGATGTCGTTACAAGTTTATATCATGTTGGGAGAAAACATACCTCAATCTCTTATGATCGGTGAAGATGAAAAAGCGCTCACCAATGAGGAAATGTCACTACTACATCAGAGAAAACATCACAACAACCTACTCAAGATAATGTGTGGCATAGTTACGCTCATGGGAATGCAACTGCTGAGACTCATAAGAAACAATCGACCTATGCCGCATCAGAACACAGCCTAACCCCAGATGCGAAGCATCATAGAATACATCAAACCGAACTCCCTCTACTGCAAGAAAACGAACTGGAGCACTTACTAACTTCTCTATTAGATACTCAAAAGCTTCATGACACTGATCAGTCCACATGAATTCCATATACCTCTAGGTCAATTCCATCAGTTGAGTCTCAACCCAAGATAAATCTACTACAAATCTCTTATATAGTATCCTTCAAGACCAAGGAAAAAATTCACCTTTTCCACTATTTCTAGGGCTTCCCAAGAAACAAATTTCTCTATCATTAATGGCTCCAAAAATACACCCTGTTGGGACACAACATGCCCTAATAAACAGACATCTCCAGCCCAGAACTCACACTATGAAAACTTCCCAAACAACTGATGTTGACAAAGGTCTCCCAAAATTATGTGTGGATTCACTCCATGCTCCTCCTCAAACATGTAGTACACAAGGATGCCTTCCATAAAAACCTCCAAGAGCTTATCTTGGAACTCACAGAACACAACATTCATCAATCCCATAAATATAGTAGGATAAATCATCTCACCGAACAGCATTACAATTAACTCGTAATGCCCATTAATACAACAGAAACTACTCTTCAGGGTATCCACATCCTTCACACGCATCTGATGATATCATGATCGCAATTTAATCTTTGAGAACCAACTTTCACCATTCATTTGATAGAATAAATCATCAATCTGTGGAATAGGATAGTTAATATTTACTGTAACGTTTTTTATGTATCTATAATCGATACAAAACCACAAACATTCATCATCCTTCTTCATGAAAAAACCCGGTGTTCCCCACAGTGACATAGTCAGCCGAAAATAAATTGCATTGTAACAGAACATCAAGCTGTATACGTACCTCTTGTAACTCATAAGAGGCCATCCTATATGGAGATATAGGGATAAGATATGCTTCTGGTTGTTGCTTGATCCCTAACATGATCTCTCGTCGAGGGGGTAATGCTACATCTCTTCTGAAAAAAATTATAGAACTCTTCTATGAACCTAGGAAATTCCAACTGCTAAACCTATGAAGAACATAGCATCAGATCAGTCATCACGGATGATAAGGACGGAAAACACCTCTGACCCATCCAAGTGTCTCGCTCACCAAAAGACACTACGGGCTCTCCATTTTCATCGAAGCACACCACCTGCCTCCTGAAGCAATCCATGATAGCATGCACCGAGTACAACCAATACATGTCGAGAATGGGATTATATGGTTTTATCCATAAACCTAGGAAATCTCCCTATGTGCGGTGATGCCCCAGCACTAGCTCACAGTCTATACATACTTCAAACAAGTTAGCTCGACCTCCAACAGGTGTAGTCAACACAAAGGGCACTAGAATCTACACTAACTCAAATTACAAATCATGGAAAAGGGCACGTGATATGAAAGAGTGTGTCACTCCTAAATCAAACATGTTATACACCAATGTAGAAAACAATAAAAGGGTACCTAGAATGTCGTCTGTCTGACCCGGAACTGGAAACACTAAAGCATGAAGCTGATCACGACCTCTCTTGCCCTGATGCTGATCACCACCAGGTATGTGGTCTGCTCTATGAGTATGGTGGGCGTCATGGGGTTGTACTCTTCCTTCCCCCATCTATACCCTGCTGATCAAAAACTAGTGCAACCTGCTGCTACTGCGTCGCGTGGAACTGCCTCAACGGAGGAACATGGAATGGAACATCTGGTGCACGATGCATCTCTGAATGGTCGAGAACTATTGTTACTGATAAAATCGACCACCATAAGAGAAAACCTTTCTTTATCCCTTGGAATAGGAATGGGATCCACTTCCCCTATAGAAAAAAATGTTTAGGGCGGGTACTACCCCCGTCCAAACAGAAACTCTTCTTCCCTAAAAACCGGGAACCCCATACCATATTTCTGCCTAATGAGGAATCATGAAGACTCCCCTCTTATGATTATCTGGTTCTATAAAAATACCTCTTGATGACCTCTTCCCTCGCCAGCACCTCAGGATATGTCTTCTACATAAATGGGGTGACCTGGCACTGGATCTCTAAACCCAAAGCCTCCTCGAAATGCCTCACACCGACATCCTAATTTGGAAATATGTTCAAAGCATATCATAAAAGGTTACTAAAACGGATTCTATACTCTTTCACACTAGATCACCCCTATCGAAGGGTATAAAGCTCTTGGTGACTGGACACCATCGCGGTCGAGGAAAGAAACTCGACTCTACACTTGTCTCGAGACCCCTCCCATGAGATCAACGACTCCTCCCAACCCCCAAGGAACAAGAACCACCAATTCATCATTGATCCAAGCATAATCGTCACAAAAAATTACACCCAGTGCTCCTTCCATGAACGAATCGAACAGAATCCTTTCTCGACCTCCTCTATCCAGTCTTTCATGACTGCATCTGAAACAAAGCCCTCGTACTTCTGCAGACTCTGGTGCTGAAACTCTCAAAGTGTCCTCCTCCATATTTTTTCATATTTAACCCCTACCCTACAACGATCTTATGGAACAACCTTATGGACATCTTTTATGTGATCCTGACGAGGGCATCGACCTGGAGCCATACCTGTAAAAAAACAAATAGTTATAGCTCCTTAACCTGGAATATAGAATAATCACAATTAATTAATTAATTTTTTTCATTTATTCTTTTTAGGTAATCCTATCAGAGGTCTGGTTGAGGGATAGGATGGAGTTTGGTGTTAGGCACAGGTGAGGTTGCATGGGTTGTTATGGAAACAGTGTTAGTCATGTTTAGTAAGTGATGAAAAAATTGGATACCGGATGAGACATAGGCGTTTAAGGCCACCTTTGATCTGATGCATAGACCATTATGTTTACAATGGCAACTAAACGATGTGATACTAGTTGTAGGGTAGGCCCTGGGTCCCACCTCCAGTAGGCCCCAGGTTGGTGACTAGCACCGAGGGTGTAGTAAACACACAAATAAGCGGCATTACCCACTAAGAGAATGCATGTGAAAGAGAGAGATAAGATAGACACCAACCAACTCCAACTCAGACTGAAATATAAAATAAAAACAAAGTTTACATATGTAATTCCATGAAAAACTAATGCAACTGGATATAAAATCTACAAGTACCAATGGAAATTAAAAAACAACAGCAACCACATGCCCGAACATCTCCTGCAACCCCATGCTAGTAGAAACCAGTTTGATATCCCACATGTTCCTTGTTACCAGAAAAAAGATTATATATACACAGGGTGAGTATAAAATTATTCTTAGAAAGTGCCCCCCTGGATCCTCTCATGCAAAAGTACAAAAAGCATGCTAAAGAACATTGAACAATAAGTGAATATAACTTGTCACCTATATACGAATACTATGTTCCTGGACTCACTATGATACTCTCACCAAGTATCATATACAAAAGTATATAATATAATAATGAATAATAAGGGTACTCCACTAATAATTCCCAACAGGTTTTCCACTTTTCCCCAATAAAACATGTCCTAATAATCCCTCTAAAAAAAGTTTTTCCCACAGAAACCTGGGTGGAGCACCATAACATGCACCTTGTGCAACAAAACCACTGCGTCCACATTAGAAAAATAAATAAATAGTTTCTGGGATCAAAAACAGCTCTCATAATGTGTATCATACGTCAAGCATTATACCTAATGCCATTACTTCCCATACACTTAGTAAGTATCCTCAAGACCTCACAGCCTATACACCTTACCCCTATAGTAGTCCATAGAAAACTATATCTAGAATATATGTGTGTGAATAACCACTAGCCATTACAGCCCTCTAGAAAAATATATGTGGAATACTAACTGTTTTGTCTACCAAGATAATTAACTACCAAGAGAAGAGAGCGGGGCGAAAAGGGTAGTCAGCTATCCATCCTCCCATCGGAATGTTTGGGAAAACACACACCCCCCAGGGCTCATAATCCCCAAGGTGTCAGTTTCCCTAACTGACGGGGTGGAGTAGAATATGGAAACACAAAAACAATATAATATACTATATCTCACAACCACACAAAATGTATATAATATACTATATCCCCAGGGTGTTAGTTTCCACATCAGGTGTTCGTAGTCTTGATAGTTTGAATTAGATTCATAATAGTGATGTATTTATTCACTATTATACAATGTTTAATCATTAATAAGTAATTTAGGTTATATATTAGGAAATTTATAATTATTTATGACGTTCTAAAATCATTCCATGGTTGTTTTAATCTTTATAATTTAAGAAGAAATCAGTAACAATCATTTCTCATTGATTCTTAATGATCTAAGTGTTTTTTCTTTACTAATGGATTATATATTGATATAAAATCTCAAAAAAATTATTTAAAAATTAATATAATTATTTAGTAGTGATTCTTTTACCATATCCATTCATTATATAAATTCTTATTATTGTTCAATTAGTGGTTAAACTGAATCAAACATGAAAATTCCCTAATTTAATGAATGGTTATGGGGTGATCTTGTTGTAATATAATTATACTAGGGGAATGATGATATTACTAAGTGTTTATTATTTTTATAAATCAGAAATAGAAAATTTTATTTGAATATGTATTGTATATGAAAGTCTTACATGATATGAATAATATATTTTTCTTTTAGAATGCTTATTTAATAAGATTAAACCATTGATGACTTTTTTTATCATATAGTTAATAGGTTCTCCAACTTTTTTTACCGAAAACATAATAATATCACAAAAATTATATTTATCCCTTTATACAATCCAAAATCCATCCTTTTAATGTGGTGAAAAAAACATGTTATGATGTGGAGGTCGTAATAATTACAACACATGATCAAAGGTTTTGTTTTTTTAATGGATGTGGGTATATGACTAAATAATGAAAATAATATTAATATAGTAATATCATAGTACATAAATGATACTAATATCATTATATTGTCATGAATATGATAAATTTGTAATAATTCAATTTATAATAGAACTAATTAGTTGATAATACCCATGTTGGGTAATTGAAATTTACTTGGTAGTATCGTTGATTTTGAAGGGATTAGGAAATCTATGATTGAATAGGTACATATGTTCATGTGATAAGGTTATAGGATGAGTAAAATTTAAGAGTTTAAAGGATACTTAAAATGCTAGGTGAGTCATTATGTGGTTAATTTTTTAACGATTTTTATGTAAGGGAAATGGTTGTTTAGTGAGTAACCATTACATTTTAAATAATATAAGGTCACTATTTTGGTGTCAAGGACAAAAAAATGGAAAAAATAGGAGATAAAAGGTATTTTCTGTCTAAACTCACCTAAAAAAATTCTTGTTGAGGCCACTTTGAGTGATTGATTTATTTATTTATTATTGTTTTTTATTTTACCTATACACATGTTTACCTTGGTAATTAATTTCTAACATTAGTAATTAATATATAATGAACAATATTAAGAATCAAATTTTTTAAAAAAATTATGTATATAATTTTAAATTTTAATATAATTTTATCCAATAAAATTTCTAATGTTTTGAGTTGTTAATTTTAAAATAAACATACACAATCACATAAAAAAAGTTTTTAGAAAATCAATGTTTATAAGATTTAAATATAAAATTTTAAGATATAATTATATAGGATATGATTTAAATGAAATAAATGATCTTTCATAAAAAAACATAATGTATTTGAGGATTAAATGACATCAAAAACCGAATCTACCATGAAAAATACTTGATTCCATGAAAAGAACGAAATATGTTTTAATATTTAATGTGTCATTTTAATTATATATAAATATGTTTTCTATATGTATTTTATTTTCAGATAATACTTTAAAATTATGATTTATATTCCCCAAATTAATATTTTTTTACATTAATGGATTTATAAATTTTCTGTTCATTATTATGTAATGGAAATGTCATATAAATTTCATGCTTCAAAAAAACCGTATTTTTTGATCAAAAGCATATCTTTTTAGAAAAAGATGAAAAAATCATTCTAATCCAATTTTGATATGTCTAAATTAAAAGTGTATTTAATTTTTATATTTTTAAAATACCAAAATCCATAAAATTGGTTTTTGAATGAATTTATAAAATATAATTGAAACGCTATTTTAATTAGAAAATTAAATTTTCAATTATTTATAGTTATTATTCTTATTTTATATCATTTTCATACTAAATTGGTGTTAAAAATTATTAATATCAAGCATATTTATCATTAATAACATTTCCCTTGATAAAAAAATCACATAAATTAAATTTTTTAATAAAAAAACTCTTCTAAATAATAGATCATCTTACTAGTCAATTTAGGAAAATTAATTGAATATAAATCATATTAAAAGTTATATTTATTTTATATATACATATAAATAATAAAAAGGATACTTCTATTAATTATATCTAATTCAATGTCAATGATTTAATGATCAAACAGAAAAATTTATATTTTATCTAAATATATATGGGTTCTGCTTATGTTTGTATTTTATGTGGAGAAAGTAATCGTACATATTGACTTATTGAAAGGTAATGATATATTAGAATTTCAAGGTGTTACACATTTGATATATTTTAATCCTTTTTATTAGTAAAAATGATCATATCACCTTTTAAGGATAAATGATAATGAGCTAACGATTTACTAGAACTCCAACATACTAATGCATGTAGTTTAATAGGTAAATTATCTTAAGGTGGAATTTGGTACTTCATTACCATTAAAAATGAATTCACCGTGTATGGGTATGTGTATCATATGAAATAAAACTATGAATCCATTAATGCTTTTAATGTGTTAAAAAATTATATATTTAACGTAGAAAAAAAATTAAATGATTTTTTTTTGATTGAGGGGGAGAATATTTGGGTCATGAATTTCATGTCTATCTAAGTGATTGTGGAATAAGATCACAACTCACCAACTAAATACATAGAAGTTAAATGGTGAATCTGAAAGGGCGAATCTAACTATTTTGGATATCATTTAGTCAATAATGAGTCATATAAGACTTATTATTTATTTTTGGGGTTATTTTCAAGAAAAAACATCATTTAATCAAATTCATAGTTCATAAAAGGTTATTCAATAGACATAATATGACATGTGTACTGGGAAGCTTCCCAATTTATATTTTATGGAGATATATGGTTGTGAGATATATATATAATGTATTATTAGAAGAAAAATAGAACCTAAATCAGGTAAAGAAAATTGGTATCCTAAAGGGACAGTGGAATATTATTTCTAAAATTTGTTAGAATACAAATTGATTATTGCTCAAAATGATATCATTCAAGAAAATGAGTTGTGTATAATAGGATCAGATAGAATAAATATCAATTTTATAATGTTACATATAAAAATATATATTAATCATGAGACTAATTACATGGAAACAAAAATGGTTTTTGAATATTAAAAGACTCAATATAAAAAAATCGTTGAAGGTCTGGGTTTTTTTAATGAACCCACGAGATATAGATTTCTCATTTTTTATGATGATAAGGAAATTTTCATAAGAAGATTATAAAACATCTTATAAATAGGATTTCATGGGTTATGAATATGTTAAATAGTTAACAATAATGGAACTAAAATGGAATCCTTATAAATAAATTAGATTAGAACATTGTAGATCCACATAATAGGGTAAGACCCATCAGATGCAATTAGGGATTTCACTAGATATTGACATTTATGGTAGTGTTTATATCAACAAATAATTTTTGATATCTAATGGATTTAAAATAATTAATAGTATTATCTATTAATACATCTTTCCTCTGGTGTTTATGATCATATCCAATAGGATTATTTTTGAAATAATAGCACACTATGATTATAAGACACTTCAATTTGTATTTAAAACCATATTATATTATGTGAATTTATATTTTCATGTATATAGGAATCTACCCAATGGTTTTTAGGATATAAGAAATTTTTCCTAAGATTATTATGTTATAAATAACCATTTGGGATTTGAAACAAGATTATCAATGTAAGAATATTTATTTTTATGTAATTATCAAATATTTATACATGATCAAAAATAAAGATAAACCTTATGTATTTAATTATATTTGTGGGATCATTATTTTATTTATTTTTTTATATTTTTATTACATTATTCTCATTACAAATGATATCAAAATATTTTTATCAATTAAAAAAATTCATGGGATATCCCGTTCAAATATATTATCTTGGTGAATCATTATACATACTGGGTATGAAGATCACTAGAAATATATATAATTGAATACTCTTCCTTAATCAGAATATATACATATCTATGTTCTAAAATGTTTAAACATGGAAAAAATATAATAAGGGTTTATTACCAATTTTATATGTAAATTTTATTTCATCATCTATTTGTTCTTTAACTTTTAAAGAACATGAATTCATGAATATAGTTCTCTAAGCTTCAATAGTTATATCAATCATGTTTTTTATGGAGTTTACTTGCTCTGATTTATCCTGTTCATTACGTATGATGAGAATATAAAAATTAAATATTAGTTAAATTAATTTTAATTAAATTAAGAATATCATTAACTGATTGAGAATATTATTGAACTATTCTGGGCCTTAAGTGTCAATAATGAGATTGTTGAAAAAAATTTCATTCGAAGTTAGTTTCCATACAAATAAAAATGAATTTTGTTCATAGTAGGAATATTTTTTTACCTAAATGGAGGAGTTGTGAGTTTGAAAAATTACTAGAAACGCATAGTTTTTATTCTAGAATGGAATCAAAATATATAATAGCCTCTGATGTATCTAAAAATTGTATTTATATAAATAAGTTCATCACTAAACTATTTGTTTTCCAATGAATCAAGTATTTAATTAAACTATATTGTTATGATAGTAGAGTGTTTTAACATGATACGAATCCCAAGTCTCACCATCCAAATACATTATTTTTCAATTTAATCTCATTAGATTGAAGATTGATAAAAATATATATTAAGATATGTTAAATTATTATAGAGGAAAATATTATAGATACCTTAAAAATCAACTTACACAATAAAAACATGAAGGTAACACTGTTACTATTGTTATTAGATTCAAGGTTAATTGGATTTAGATAATGTGTGAGATTAATATAGTTTGTTCCATAAATTTATTCAACTTTTGTTATCTTGGGGACTTATTGTATCTTTTAATGTATACAAGTGGAAATACATTATAATTAATTCATAATTATTTGATAGATATAAGATATGATATGGTATCAACCCACTTGAATATATATGTATTATTAGGTTATCTTTAATTTATGTTCAAAAAATTATGCTCTAATGATATTTTATGATTAGTATGAGTAGGATTGCTTATATAGAGATACAACTAAACACTCATATGATATAATCGGGTGAAGATGTATTCGGATTGACCAACTTAATGTATAACACATGGACTTTAATAAAAGTGTCATTGGTGTTACATAAGTGAACATTTTTTTACGAATCATTTGAATTCAGGTTATAAAATATATTTCCTACATGGTAGGATACATAATTTGATAATTATCTAATTTCAATTTAGAATTTATATTAACATATGGTAATTGGGTATGACTCTAATTTGGTGGAGGGATTTTATAAACCAATATAATATGTGTGGACCCATATGTTGGGTTATGACATCAAGTATCTCAATTTAGTTTTAACTATCTACATAATGATGTAAATATAATTACATTTCATGTAATTTTATAAGAGTTAGAAAACATGGATATTGCTAAAATGAGATAAGTGTTATAGGATTGACATAATCCATGTCCCATGATTAATCTTTTTGCCAATGAAAAATTATATTTTCTAATAGATAAATGAAACATTAGATCACAAAAAAACCTTTTTAATTTTTATAATTATTCCTAAAATTTTATAATTGTGAATTAGATTCATAATTATTACTAAATCTTTGAAGGTCCATAGGGGTCACACATATGAAAATTTTATTTTGTGATTTTTAACTAATGTGATTAGTTCACGTGTAAATCTATTTATGATTATTATAAACACATTTAAGATTTTTTTATTTCACATATTAATTTTTTAATTAAATAATAGTTATATAAACAAATAATTAATCTTTAATTATGATATAAATAATGAGTTATTTATATTGTTAAAACATAGACATTGGTATATGAAAAATCACAAATGGGGTTTCAGAATAGGATTACTATAATGGGATTTGAATTCCCATTGTATATGAAAATCTGTAATACTCCCTAATGTGTTTATTATATATCCTCTATTCATAGCCTTAACCAATTTAGAGGCTTGTTAATGCACCACTCAAGATATTTTGATGATTAATAAAATTTTAGAGAATATTTAATGCTCCAAAAGACCATTTAAGGCTATTTATTGGACCACCGTTAGTTTCTATGAATTTTCATTCCATTGATCCTATTGAAAAAAACCTATATATTTAAATAGAAAAGAGGATTATTTTTGTCTTCATTCCATTGAGAGAAAGAAACAAGTGGTTATTTGTGTCCTCTAGTGTTCCTCATATGAGAGATTTTCATTGATTCTTCATCTGAAGGGTTATCTAGTATATTTCAATTTCATTATCCCACCTTCTTCCTAAGAGTAGTTACAAGAATCACATGGATAAGAATCTAATTGAATAAATTATTTGGAGACTAGTTTTATTAGTAGATATGAAGGGAGATTCCAATTCACCGATTCATGTTTGGTTCAAAAAATTATGAACTTATTTAAAAGGTATTTTTTAGTTTATTATATAATTTTTTTCATTTTTTTATCTAGAAATTTTAAGTATTTTTAATATCCTATATTTTTTTATTGAGTTTCAATAATTTCATTAAATCCTAACATGAATACCGCTAATTGTGAAATTAAAAATTGTGGTGGATCAGCAAATATTGCACTGGGGGTAGTAGTGTTTACTCATTGAGTTAAATTATTGTTAATTTACAAGAATCATAGTCTATTAATCATGAACATATGGTATATCAAGGTTTTATTGATAGAAAAATGTGTATTTATCCTCAAAAAAATGGAAATAGGGGAAAGGGGCTTGGTTGTAGTGGCCTTTTACAATTTTAAGAAAGAATTTTTATTTAAAAATAATTTGATATATGTGAATACATACTATAGACCATTAAAACTTCGTTTAAAAAACTTCATAATTGAGTTACACAATTGAAAAAAAATTTAAAGACCATTAAAAAAGGACTTCCCAAGAACCTCTACATGGCAAGAGGCATCGACCTGAAGCCATCTCCACAGCACAACATCACGAAGGACCACTAAATACCCAAACAAGTGGCACAAAATCTATACCCAAACTTGCAACAAAATAACGAAGTCTACATACACCCAATGGTGTAAGTAGGGTGTGAGAAAAATCCCAGTAGGATACCAACAATATGATATTCCATGGGTAAACATTCAAAGATGAAAATCATGAAGGTTTTCATAACCATGAAATGATAGTTACAATTTCTAAATGATGAAACTTTAAATAAAAAGAGTTTTCATGTGGGATACTTCAAAGAATACTCACTTTTAAATGGAATGAAAAATCTTTTGAATTTTCCAGCCAAATACACCATATGATTACAGTAAATGAAAAGTATCTAATGAGCACAAGCAATGGGAAAATAACCCCTAGGCACTAGCTCTTTGTGGGTCCCAGGTACCTCGTATCTCTGTGAATGTAACCATCACAATATCTATTCTTGTGAACACGAGCCACTAGTCGGGATCATACCCATAACCTAGTGGTCCCACCAACATAATCAGCATCATTTTCTATTTAGTGTTTTCATCGTCAATATTGCAACATGAAACTGAAGCCAAACCCCACGGGATCACTAGCATACTAGTACACGTCTACCCATCTAGATACGCGGGTTTTCCCCTTGTGCTCAAACAAGTTTCACAAGCCATGAAATATAATTTTCAAATTAAAATAACACTTCCACATCACACATTTTCCAAATATCCCATATGTATATCACAAAATTCACATAATACCCTTTTTCTTTCAATTTCATTTTGAAATCATAGTCACACAAAAATAGCCCACACCACTTTTCACATCTCTTAAGCACTTTAAAAAATCCCAAAAACAATTTTTTAAAACCTTTACTAGGAAATACAATTCACATAACAGCCCAAAAAAATATTTCATAATTCTTCTTTCATAAACAAAATTCTAATTTCACATCACACTCACACAAAAAATCCCAAAAACTTGTTTCACAACTTTCTTGCTATTTGATAAAACATTTCATAAATTTATAAAACATACTAAAAATGATTGAAATCATAAATCACCTCTTTTAAATTCAAAAAGACATATTAAGTTAAAACACAAACCAAAAAAGTACATATACATAATTTTCCCACTTTGTTTAACTCAATAAATTATCTTCAATTTTCATGAAACAAACCCAAGGTGTATAGCCATGTTTTTTCTAAAAAACCAATTTCAAACCCCAGTTTCAAGTCCAAAATCACAATAATGACAATCCAAAAAAGAATTTTAATCCCTCGGAACATTTTTTAAACCACTCTCAAGTGTTATAAAATTTACCTTGAATAATAAAACAAAATACCCACATGAAAAACACACATTTTCATAAAACAAAATCAAGAAGTATAACACGATTTTACACATAAAAATCATTAAAATCCTCTTCTAAACCCAAAGGCACACCAATACCCTTGAAAATCATAATTTTTATCCCAAAAAAAATTTATTAAACAACTTTCATATGTTAATAAATGCAACCAAATATTACCCCAAGAGTTACACATGAAAAACACCCAATTTCAAGATAAAATGCAACTACAAAATTAGAAGCTTAACAAAATCCATTAAATATTTCTTTCACACCAAACACAGAATACTAGGAACATTAAAAATATGTCAATAAATAATTATAACTCATCATGTAATTCCAACACATGGAATCACCTACCAGAAGTGTCGAAACCCTCAAATCTTCGCGTGAAAAATCAACTGCACCACTGTCGCACCTCAATGAAGTAAAAAGAAAACTAAAACCCTGAGATTACACAAAAAAGGCATAATGTTAAACCCTAGTCACGAACTCTAGCTTCTAGAAACATTATAACTCATTAATGGGTGAAGGAAACCCTATTTAATGGGAATAAATCAAAGAGAGAATTACTTACTTGCATTGGTTTGATGTTTTCCCCATCAAATATCCATTCAAAATTGAGTTGAAAGGGAGGGATATAGGCATTTTAGGATATCCGTGGAGGTATGGAACGAAATGTGTATTAATGGGGATTATTTTGGTTTATTCTAGAAGGGAAAAATGAGAAATAAAAAATCTTTTTAATGAGATGGACTAAGCTTCATAGTTTGGACGCATGGTTTAACAAGTCCTGCGACCAAACTGTGTGGCCCATTCAGCCCAACAAAAACCAGGCCATTCTCTATAAATTTTAAAGGGTTCCAAGGGGGAAACCATGGGGGAAGTATAAACCAAGTATAGGGGAGAATACTCCCAAACTAAACCATCCATTTCACACCAAAACTCATCCAATGTAGCGGTACAAACCACCTCAACAACAAACCCCACAAGTGGTGTCACTTGAAGTGTCACAAATCCAACTCCAAACCCCCAAAACCTCATACCATCCATTTGAAGAAATATGATTCCAATTACCACAAAAGACCCCCCAAGACAAATGTCATATATCAAGAACAAAATAGACATATAAAATGCAAACCTGGAACACCCAAAAACCAATATAATGCAAAGAACCAACAGGGTATTTGAAACAAAGCATGGAATCAAAAATTTGGGTGTGACAATTCTCCCCACCATAAATCTGTCTGAACCTAAAAATCAATAGAAAACAAGAAGGAAAAAAACTAACCCAACTAGTAAACAAAGATGAAATCTTTTTCCATGTTTCGACCCCAAAGTCCAAAACATCTCCAGTGTCCAATTAAGGAAGGAATACTCTCACAAATTAAATCTTACACCGCTTTCCTGAAACATTCATTAACATTAAGACTTTATCCCAGAATAAAACTCCTCAAACACTATCGAAATAGGACTCAAGAAATTTACCCAAACGAACAACAACATCGACAAAGGTTACACTAACCTTAAAATAACTAAACCATTGGGATCTCTGCAATCCCATCATTTACCTAAGGAAGATGTAGGTAGATAGATAACTATTATGGATAATACCTACTTCCAAGCCAATACTAAAGACAAATATAATTTACTAGTATGGGGAGACACAAATGGGCTCCCCCCATAAGAGATAACTCTAATTTTACCAAGACAGAATCAAGACACTAATAGGGAGAGGCTCTAATGGACTCCGGAGTACAATTGGTAGACTTCTATTCGACCATTCCAAAAATAACTTACATAATTATCATATTGGTTCTTCCCACTATAATAACCAACCATCTTCAATAAATGGCATGGGCCGACACAGAAAATCCCCAAAATATAAAGAGTTGGAACGGTCGTACGGTTAGTCTAAAAAGTTTGGGAAATTTTGCGCTAACTATGGGGATCATTTTTTCTACATGGATTCTGGGAACATGGTCACTACAAATTGTGAAAAAACTGAATTCTCAATCTGTCGAGAAAAATTTCAATACTTTCTCCAAAAACTCAATGGAATCTAAAGGGGGAGGGAATGACATTTTCTGGTAACATGGACATGAGGTCCTCGCACCTATTTCCATAGATTGGGAAAAACAAAAGAATGATGATGACACCAGAGGTCTAAAATATTCCCCTTTATTCATAGAGAGGATATGAATTTTTAAAAGTGTTTAAATGACCTGGGGATTTCCCCTGACTATGTGTCGGCTTCACTCTGGAAACTATGCGTAACATCCCTTGTAACTAAAGAATAATAAATTTTCATATTTATTAATATTTTCGAATTAAATATTAATTTTACTTTAAAGGGGTTGCTATTTTCGATAGCGTACCTGATACGCAACAAAGAGTTTCATTGAAAGCTTACGTTGCACACTAGTAATAAAATAATATTATTTTAAATGGTAGTTAACACATAGTCGTTATATTTGCGGGAATGGATAGAAATAACTAAAATATGATTACATATGTTTTTTAAATGTTTTTACATTTATCTAATAAAAGATAAAGGCTTAAAATTCGGAAATAATTCAATTTTAGGCACATATACCCTACTTTTCACTAAAGGTTCACTTATCGCCTTTAGATGGTGAAATGTCATTAAATATAGTTTTGTTTACTCTTATAAATTCTATTGGACCAAATAAAACTCTTATTTTGAATCAGGACATCAAAATTTACTTTTTGTAATGTTTTGGTCTTTTTCTGATAAAGTTCATTTTTAAATGAATAGTGTAAAATGTTGTATTTTAATTGAAAACCTCTTTTTAATATAATTTATTTATATGATTATATTTTCTTTTGAATTGGTTTTAAATTGAAATTAGAATATATTTTTACCATTAAATACAATAGTGGTCGTTGGAATTAATTTCACTTTGAAATCAGACTTAAACTACTGTCAATCTTTTGATACTTATTGTTTCATAAAAACACGCTATTTGCTCTAACAGCGGGAATTAATTATTAAATTTATTAATGAAAATTATATGTTTTGAATTTTGTAAAATGGACTTCATTTTTGAATTTGGAATATCAAATATAGCTTAGTGTGAAGTTTTGGTATTTTTCTGAAAAAACTTCAATTTTTGGTGAATAGTAAAACCACTAAGTGGTACTTATAAATACAGATTTTTCGTTTAAATGAATTTTTACCACCTCTATGTTTTGAATTTAAAAAATCCGACATACATGGTTGTCATTTAGAAGTAAAATGTGGTTCAATGAGATTAAAATAATTTTTTTGGTGAATAGTAACTTTTATGTTATTAATCGCGATTAGAGGGAATTAGTGTTGTTTAAGGTAAAAATAATGTTTTAATAATATGGAATGACCTAGAAACATGTCCTACCCTTATTGGATATGTAATCGCCGACCAAGAAAATCCATGGGTCAACTTGGGGACCCCATGGAGCCACTTTGGAAGGAAAATAACATTAATATCTTTTTATTTAATGTTAAAGTAAAAATGTCACAAACATGAGTTGTTTTACTAAAACAATTTTAAATGGGGTTATACAAGTCATATTTTTGACTATAAATATTCATTATAATGCTAAAAATATTTCCTACATCATTATTATTTTATAATTTTTAAAGATTAAATAAATTAAATTATTTATGGCACCATGATGATGTAGCGATTACCTCATTATTTAACGATTTAAATAAAATGAAAAGATAATGTAAAATCTAAGACCTACACTTGTAAAAATCCTATTGGTTGGGAATATTTCTAACCCCTCTCACCTTATCCTAGAATTATATTAACGTGGGACCTTTTAAATCCAAAACTCATTTTAAAATAATGTAACATTTCTTTACTTTCCAAGAGTGCACCTCCTCTCCTCTTATAAAAGGCCCCCACCTCTACCACCTTACCCACACTTCCAAAGCATTTGGATTTGCCAACCCCTGCCCATTGTATCTCTCCACATCCCTCTCTAACTCTTAGAAGCCTCACTTTTGGATGAATTCTTCCCAAGGAAGCCTTTGAGATCAAATCTAAGAGAGTTACCCAATTTTAAGGTAATGTCCTCACTTGTGTCCTTTTTTTTTATTTTGCTTCTCCAACCCCCTAAACTCTTTTTATTCATTTATTTTGTAACAAAATCAAGTATATTAAAAATACTATGATGTTTTTATAAGATGATTTCGAGCTACACTTACACACACCTACATCTAATGGTTAAATAACATACTGTTTCCGTGGATGGCGAATTTCTGCCTCACGAAACGATGATTGTTCAATATTTTTCAAACACCATCAAAGGTGGCCATTAAGATGTCACTATATTTATATATGATATATAATATGTTTGTGGCTTCCTTAAGCTTCTGTATTTTTCATTTATGGCACACCTCCATGGCTTCCATTATGGGTATACGCGATATCTTCATTTTAGGAAGTGTGGACTACCGCCCCCTCAAAGTGATTTGATTCGTTAATGCCATATGTGGGATGTATAAAGGATGGATTTAAAGTTATTATATATGATTTATGTTACATTTAAATGATGAATATAATTCTGGAATTAAAATATACATACCTCTCATTTAGTTTTAATTCCATTAATATGACAAAGAAAGGAAAGTAGCGTTTATGCGTACGTACGGCTTACCGTCTCCATGAACGGTGAATTTCATTTCTTACATATAAATGATTATGTAATATTATAAATACATGTATATTCTGGATATATATGATATATATGATATCCAAATCCTGAATATCATTCTGGATATAATAAACCTTTGACCATACGAACAACATGTAATTGTAAGAAGTTCACTTCTGACTCAAGTACCAAATATCGAAAAACAACCGTTATCAACTTAAATGAATACATAATGTTCATTACATGGTAATAAGTGATATAAAATGAATAATGAACTTCAAAAATGTTCTTAATCAAGTAGAAATTAACTCAAGTTTATTATTCAGGATGTTAAAGAACGATCAATTCAAGTCGGACCCGGGGTAAGGGACTTAGTCTCAATATCCATTCATTGAGGCATATTTTTGTTTTATTAACCACTTTCTTTAATACAGAGTATAAAATCCTTTGAATTTTATGTTTATTCAAAAGAAATCTTTTTATACGAAGCGTTTTACTGAACGAAAAAAGGGAATGTTTTTGTTGTACGTATGCGGCGACAACGACTTCTCCGCCGCTGCGAGTATTATTTGGTATTTGGCTTCCTCAACAAGCCGTAATGCTTTTAAAATGAAATAAATACCATATACGTTTTTATGTATTTTGGTATTGAAAATGGTTTTTATAATGGATTTTTTATGACAATATATTTATGTGATATATTTTGATCAAAGTGTGGAAATGTTTTCTTTCCATTATATTTGTTTTATGTTTTATGATTTTATATTGGTACTTGGAATTTTGACGGGTGGTTACGTGATAAACCTTATGAAGGGTGGTGCCGTGAATACCAGGATGGGTGGTTACGTTATAACCTCCAATACATTGGGTATGGAAGTCGATCGTATGGCTATTCCATTAAGTGATATGTGTGGAAGTCGACTATATGTTTCTTCCATTTAAGTATGTTTATGTCCCAAGTTACCTTTATATGTTATGTGATCTTTATATGGTTTTTATGGTACTATTTTGGTTACAAAAGTGTAAGTAATGATCTTTTATTCAGTGAAGAGTTTTTTCTACATCATAAAGGTGAAAAGTATTACTTTGATACAGTATACATGGTATACTTGTGGTTTTGATAAACTAATAGTTTTCATTCTTTGTGTATCCCTTACTGAGCTTTTTATGCTCACCCTGAGTTTTTTTTTGAAATGTTTTTCACATGACTTAATGTGGAATATGGTCATGGATGGGATCAAGGGAAAGTCATGCTATATAAAACATGGAACTAGACATGTTTCTTTTTAAGAGTATTTTATTCTATGGAAACTTAGTAGAAGTTTCTACGTTGTAATCTTTTGAGATGTAATAGTTATGTTCTAATTATCTAAAACTCTAAACCTGAAATGATCCTCAATGTGAATTATTCATTTAATTCAATATTAAGTAAGGTTTAAGGCTGTGGCCTTATAGTTGGTATCATAGGTCGGTTTAGACAACTTTAGGAGTTAGAAAATTGTTAAATTATAAGTTAATTTATGGTATGACTGAAATGATATAGCATTTAAAGATTACCATGTTGCTTCGCCTAAGATATTTCTATGTTCAGAATGGTTTTCCATATAGTAAACAAAGCATCTATGTTTGGAAGACATTAGGAGGAAGACAACCTTCCAAATCAGCAACCTTAGATGGTCGGAATCGGAACTGAACAATTTGTTGCAGTGATGGAACAATTGACTCAGGCTATAAATGGTGGTGGTATCCATGCACGAGATCAGTCATCTCAACCGCATAGGAACATGTCAGTGGTGGAACATCTCATGAGGCAACATCCCCCATCATTCAGAGGATCATCTGACCCTATGCAAGCTGAAGGGTGGATTAAAGCACTGTAGAAGCTTTTTGATGACATGGGGTGTTTAGAACATCAAAAGGTTAGTGTTGTTGTTTACCGTTTTGAAGGTGAAGCTAGTCAGTAGTGGTCGATGGTGAAAAATATCAGGGATAGTGATGAGATTTATGATCTTCACTGGGACAAATTAAAAGGTATTTTTATCGAGAAATATTTTCCTAATGTGGTTCATCTTAGTATGGAAAAATAGTTCCTAGAATTGAGGCAGGAGGATGACTCAATGGCTGCTTATGATTCAATGTTTACTTTATTGGAAAGGAATGCTCCAAACTTTATACGAGATCTTGATAGTAAAATAAACCGTTTTTACTAAGGGTTAAAGCCAAAGTATCGAAGGTCTTTAGCTTCTCGTGAGTTCAAAATTTATGAAAAACTTGTTCGATGTGCGGAGAAGCTGGAAATGGAATTTTCCAACGATCAGGTGTTCTTTGAAAAACGACAGAATAAGAGGTCCAGTTGGCAGGAAAAGGGGAAGAATTCATCAAATAAGAAAGGAGGTAAGAAAACCAAATATCCATCCTGTGTGAAGTGTGGTAAAATGTATCCTGGAGAATTTTTATCTAAGTCTGGAAAGTGCTTTCGGTGTGGTAAGTCAAGTCATATTTCTCGTAACTATAAGGAAGATAATCAAGCAGGCAATGAAAAGTCAGTGGTAAGATATTTTAAGTGTAATGAAATGGGTCATTATTCAAATGAGTGTCTAATGAAGAACTGAACTGAGGGAAAGCAGCCAGACTACAAGCAGAAAGGGGTGGTGAAATCTTTTTCAACTACTTCAACATATGTTGGGCCATCGAATGAAGTAGTATCAGGTACACTGTTTGTTTGTTCAGATTATGCCAATGTTTTGTTTGATTCAGGGTCTACACATTCTTTCATTTCTGATAATTTTTCTAGTAAATTGAAAATTCCATCTCAAGATATGGATCCTGAACTTATGGTTAAAACACCCTGAGGGAACATTGAGACAAAAAGGAATTATAAGAACCTTCTTATCCTTGTGTGCAGAAAGAATCTACCAGAAAACCTTATTGTTTTGCCTCTAGTAGAGTTTGATGTTATTTTGGGCATGGATTGGCTTTCTATTTATCATGCTAAGATTGACTGCAGAGCTAAAATGGTTTCTTTTCAGAAATATTTTCAGTTTGTGTACAAGAATTAACCCTTGATTTTGATAACATATCTGGAAGTTGAGAAACTAGTAAAAGATGGAAATGAATTTTACCTTGCACATATTGTTTAAAATAGAGGAACTGTTCAGATTAATGATGTGCCAGTGGTAAATGAGTATCTTGATGTTTTTCCTGATGATTTTCCTGGAATTATTCATGATCGGAAAGTTGAATTTACTGTTGACTTAGTTCCTGATTCTATGACAATTTCAAAACCCCCTTATCAACTGGCTCAAGTTGATCTTTTAGAGTAAAAGAAGCAATTGCAGGAGTTATTATATAAAGGTTTAATTCGACCTAGCACATCACCATGGGGTGCTCTTGTCTTGTTTGTTAAAAATAAAGATGGCTCAATGAGAATTTTCATTGATTATAGAGCCTTAAATAACATTACTGTTAAGAACAAGTATCATTTGACTCATATCGATGATTTGTTTGATCAGCTCTAGGGAGCTCTTTATTTTTCAAAGATTGACTTGAGGTCGAGGTACCATCAGTTGAAAGTAAAATAAGCAGACGTTCGAAGACTGCGTTCCGTACTAGATATGGCCATTATGAATTTGTAGTTATTCCTTCTAGCTTAACCAATGCACCTGTTGTATTCATGGACCTTATGAATAAAATTTTCCAGGAGTTCTTGGATAAGTTTGTGGTTGTTTTCATTGATGATATTTTGGTGTTTTCTAAAACTAAAGAGGAGCATGAAAGTCATTTAAGGGTTATCTTGAAAACCATAAAAGAAAAGAAACTGTATGGAAAATTTAGCAAGTGCGAGTTTTGGTTACAAAAAATTTCTTTTTTGGTCACATTGTTTCAAAAAATGGCATAACTGTTGATCCTGCTAAAACAAAAGTTGTTGAAGAATGGCCAAGACCCACAAATTTAACCGAGATCTGTAGTTTCCTTGGTTTGGTAGGTTACTACCAAAGGTTTGTTGAAGATTTTTCACAATTATCTAGTCTAATGACTAAGCTAACTCGGAAGGGTGTTAAGTTTATCTGGACAAAAGAATGTGATGATTTTTTTTAGGAGTTGAAAAGATGATTGGTTAAGGCTCCAGTTTTGGAACTTCCTTCCAAGAATGGTGAGTTTTTTATCTACAGTGATGCTTCATTGAAGGGACTTGGTTGTGTCCTTATGCAGAATGATCTGGTAATTACATATGCTTCATGTCAGATGAAAACTCATTAGGTAAATTACCCTACACATGACTTGGAATTAGTTGTTGTTGTTTTTGATCTATAATTTGGAGGCATCATTTTTATGGAGTAAAGTGTGAAATATATACTGATAAAAAAATTTTAAATTATATATTCACTCAAAATGAATTGAACATGAGACAGAGAATATGGCTGGAATTAATCAAGGATTATGATTGTACAATTCATTACTATCCGGGAAAAGAAAATAAAGTGTCTGATGCTTTGAGTCGAAAAAGTAATGCTTCATTAACCATGCAACATTTGGAATGAGATACTTTGGTTTTTGATTTGATGAACATTGGCATAGAAGTTGTTGGTGCAGTAAGTTCTTCTGTTTTGTTTCAGGTATCAGTGAGACCATTCCTATCAAACAGAATTAAGCAAGCATAGAGGGTAGACAGTGAGTTGCAGAAAAAGGTAGAGCTGGTTCAGAAGGGTAAGTTGCTTCAATTCAACATTGATAATGATTGTGTTTTGAGGTTTGGGAAGAGATTATGTGTCCCTAGTGATTCACAATTGATGAATGAGTTGTTATGTGAGGCTCATAGTTCCCCGTTTTCAGTTCATCCTGGCAGTACTAAGATGTACAGGGATCTGCGGGAGTATTACTTGTGGGATGGAATGAAAAGAGATATTGCTAATTTTACTGTGAAGTGTTTGACATGTCAACAGGTTAAAGGAGAGCGGTAGTTACCGAAAGGGATGCTTCAACCGTTACCAGTGCCAGAGTGGAAATGGGAGAATATATCCATGGACTTCGTTGTGGGATTGTCGAAGACACCTCGAGGTAATAATGCATTCTGGGTTATTGTTGATCACTTGACAAAATCTTCTCATTTCCTTTCCATACGAGATAATTTTCCCTAGATCAACTTTCCCATTTGTATCTTAAAGAGATAGTCAGGTTACATGGATTTCCTCTCTCCATTGTATCTGACCGTGATCCCAGGTTCACTTCTAACTTTTGGAAAGGCCTTCAGAAGTCGTTGGGTACTGAATTAAATTTTAGTACATCTTTTCATCCTCAATCATATGGGCAGTCAGAACGAACGATCCCAACTTTGGAGGATATGCTACGAGCTTGCTCTATGGATTATCCGGGAAGTTGGGAACAACATATTTCTTTTGTTGAGTTTTCTTATAATAACAGTTTTCATTCAAATATACAGATGGCACCATTTGAGGCATTATATGGGAAGCGGTGTCGAACTCTAGCTTTTTGGGATGAAGTGGGTGAAAGGAAGGTGATGGGACCAGAATTGGTAGAAGAGATAGAAGAAAAAGTTTAGTTGATTCATAAACACATGAGAACAACTCATAGGAGACAGGAAAGTTATCTGGATAACTGGATGAAGGATCTATCTTTTGAGGTAGGTGATCATGTTTTCATCAAGGTTTATCAATGGAAAAGTGTGATGAGATTTGGTAAGAAAAGAAAGTTGATTCCAAGGTTCATTGGACCATATGAAATTCAGTAGAGAGTTGGATCAGTTGCATACAGAGTGGAATTACCTCTGAGTTTATCTCAGGTACACAATGTTTTTCATGTTTCTATGTTGAAAAGTATATGCCAGATCCATCTCATGTTTTGAGTCCATAGGTAGTTCAGCTGGAAGAGAAACTATCTTATGAAGAAAATCTGGTCCAGATTCTTGACCACATGGAGCAAGTGTTACGGAATAAGGTGATTCACTAGGTAAAGGTTTTGTGGAAAAACCATATGGTTGAAGAGGCAATGTGGTAATCTGAAAATGCAATGAGGGATAAATACCCCCACTTATTTTGATAAGTGAATCAAATTACGAGGACGCAATTACCAAAAGGGGGGAAGGATGTAACATCCCATGTAAATAAAGATTAATAAATTTTCATATTTATTAATATTTACGAATTAAATATTAATTTTACTATAAAGGGGTTGCTATGTTCGATAGCGTACCCGATACGCAACAAAGAGTTTCATTGAAATCTTACGTTGCACACTAGTAATAAAATAATATTATTTTAAATGGTAGTTAACACATAGTAGTTGTATTGGCGGGAATGGATAGAAATAACTAAAATATGATTATATATGTTTTTTAAATGTTTTTACATTTATCTAATAAAAGATAAAGGCTTAAAATATGGAAATAATTCAATTTTAGGCATATATACACTAATTTTCACTAAAGGATCACTTATCGCCTTTTGATGGCGAACCTTCATTAAATATAGTTTTTTTCACTCTTATACATTCTATTGGACCAAATAAAACTCTTATTTAGAATCGGGACATCAAAATTTACTTTGTGTAAATTTTTGGTATTTTTCCGATAAAGTTCATTTTTTTAATGAATAGTGTAAAATGTTGTATTTTAATTCAAAACTTCTTTTTAATATAATTTATTTATATGATTAGAATATATTTTGAATTGGTTTTAAAGTGAAATTAGAATATATTTTTACCATTAAATCCAATAGTGGTCGTTGGAATTAATTTCACTTTGAAATCGTACTTAAACTAGTGTCAATCTTTTGATACTTATTGTTTCATAAAAACACGCTATTTGCTCTGACAGCGGGAATTAATTATTAAATTAATTAATGAAACTTATATGTTTTAAATTTTGTAAAATTGACTTCATTTTTGAATTCAGAATATCAAATATAGATTAGGGTGACGTTTTGGTATTTTTCTGGAAAACTTCAATTTATGGTGAATAGTGAAACCACTAAGTGGTACTTATAAAAACTGATTTTTCGTTTAAATGAAAATTTACCACCTCTGTGTTTTGAATTTCAAAAATCCTACATACATGGTTTTCATTAAGAAGTAATATGTGGTTCAATGGGACTAAAATAATTTTTTTGGTGAATAGTAACTTTTAAGTTTTTAATCGCGATTAGAGGCAATTAGTGTAGTTTAAGGTATAAATAATGTTTTAATAACCTGGAATGACCTAGAAACATGTCCTACCCTTATTGGATATGTCATGGCTGACTAAGAGAATACAAGGGTAAACTTGGGGACCCCATGGAGCCACATTGGATGGAAGATAACATTAATATATTTTTATTTAATGTTAAAGTAAAAATGTCACAAACATGAGTTGTTTTACTAAAACAATTTTTAAATGGGGTTATACAAGTCCTATTATTTACTATAAATATTCATTAGAAATATAAAATTATTTCCTACATCATGATATTTTTTTTATAATTTTTAGACATTAAATAAATTAAATTATTTATTGCACCATGATGATGCAGTGATTACCTCATTAGTTAACGATTTAAATAAAATGAAAAGATAATGTAAACTCTAAGACCTTCACGTGTCAAAAACCTATTGGTTGGGTATATTTCGAACCCTTATCACCTTATTCTTGAATTATATGAATGTGGGACCTTTTAAATACGATACACATTTTAAAATAAAGTAACATTTCTTTACATTCCAAGAGTCCCCCTCCTCTCCTCTTATAAAAGGCCCCCACCTCTACCACCTTACCCACACTTACAAAGCCTTTGGCTCGGCCAAACCCTACCCATTTTGTCTCTCCTCATCCCTCTATAACTCTTAGAAGTCTCACATTGGGAATAAGTCTTACAAAGGAAGCCTTTGAGCTCAAATTTAAGAGAGTTACCCGATTTTAAGGTAATGTCTTAACTTGTGTCCTTTTGTTTTATTTTTCTTCTCCAACCCTATAAACTCTTTTTATTCATTTATTTTGTAACAACTCTAGTATATTAAATATACTATTATGTGGTTATAATATGCTTTAGAGCTAAACTTACACACACATACATCTAATGGTTAAACAACATACTGTTTCCATGGATGGCGATTTCTGCCTCACGAAATGTTGATTGTTCAATATTCATCCAACACCTTCAAAGGTGGAAATTAAGCTGTAAATATATTTATATATTATATATAATATATTAATTTCTTCCATATCCTTATGTATTTTTCATTTATGGAACACCTTCATGGATTCCATTATGGGTATACGCGATATCTTCATTTTAGGAAGTGCGGACTATCGCCCCCTCAAAGTGATTTGATTCGTTAATGAAATATGTGGGATGTATAAAGGATGGATTTAAAGTTATTATATATTATGTATATTACATATAAATGATGAATATAATTATGGAATTAAAATATACATACCTCTCATTTAGTTTTAATTCCCTTAATATGACAAATAAATGAAAGTAGCGTTCTTGCGTACGTACGACTTACCATCTCCATGAATGGTGCATTTCATTTCTTACCTCTAAATGATTATGTAATATTATAAATACATGTATATTATGGATATATATGATATATATATGATATCCAAATCATGGATATCATTCTGGATATAATGAACCTTTGACCACACGAACAACATGTAATTGTAAGAAGTTCACTTTTGACTCAAGTACCAAATATCGACAAACGACCATTATCAACTTAAATGACACATAATGTTCATAACATGGTAATAAGTGATATAAAAGGAATAATGAACTTGAAAAGAGTTATTAATAAAGTATAAATTAACTCAAGTTTATTATTCAGGACGTTAAAGAACGATTGAGTCATATCGGACCCGAGGTAAGGGACTTCGTCTCAATCTACTTTCATAGAGGAATATTTTTATTTTATACACAACTTTCTTTAATACGGTGTATAAAACCCTTTGACTTTAATGTTTATTAAAAAGGAATCTTTTTATATGAAGTTTTTTACTAAATGAAAAAAGGGAATGTTTTTGTCGTACGTATGCGGCGACAACGACTTCTCCGCCGCCGCGAGTATTATTTGGTCTTTGGCTTCCTCAACAAGCCGTAATGTTTTTAAAATGAAATAAACACCATATACCCTTTTATGTATTTTTCTATTGAAAATGGTTTTTATAATTGATTTGATATGTCAATATATTTATGTGATATATTGTGATCAAAGTGTGGAAATTTGTTCTTTGCATTATATTTGTTTTATGTTTTATGATTTTATATTGGTAATTGGACAATTGACGGGTGGTTACGTGATAAACCATATGACGGGTGGTGCCATGAATACCAGGACGGGTGGTGACATTATAACCTCCAATGCATTGGGTATGGAAGTCGGCCTTATGGCTATTCCATTAAGTGATATGTGTGGAATTCGACCGTATGGTTATTCCATTTAAGTAAGTTTATGTCCCATGTTACCTTTATATGTTATGTGATCTTTATATGGGTTTTATGGTAATATTTTGGTTACAAAAGGGTACGTAATGATCATTTATTCAGTGAGAGTTTTTACTACTTCATAAAGGTGAAGAGTATTACATTGATAAAGTATACATGGTTTACTTGTTGTTTTGATAAACTAATTGTTTTCATTTTTTGTGTATCCTTTACTGAGCTTTTTATTCTCACCCCAAGTTTTTTTGAAATGTTTTTCACAGGACTAAATGTGGAATAGGGTCACGGATGGGATCAATTTAAAGTCATTCTATATAAAACATGGAACTAGACATGTTTCTTTTTAAGAGTTTTTTATTCTATGGAATATTAGTAGAAGTGTCTACTTTGTATTCTTTAGAGATGTAATAGTTATGTTCTAATTCTATAAAACTCTAAACCTGAAAAGATCCTCAGTTTGAATTATTCATTTAATTCAATATTATGTATGGTTTAAGGTCGGGGCCTTATACGATGGATGGAGCTCAAATGATTAAAGCATCTTCAGACATGTAGATAGGATTTGGAAACCCCAGGAACATAACAATTCTTTTAAGTGCCATGAAAACTATACCCTCATCCCAAATGGGTTCACCAAGACATAACACATTCCATACTCACCTTACCCTAGCCCTATATTTCTCGTCAACAAGCGCTTAGAGGATCAAACATATCACACCTCATTTCTCTGGGAGAGAAACTACATAGGGAAAGGACGCATATAAACACCTTCCTATAAAACAGAGGATTTTGATGTTTTTACAAGGGAGAAATACTCCCAACATAACAGATACTCTCATAGTATTGTACGACCTTCACTTATATAGTCAAATGATCACATGACATAACAAGGAATCTCCAAACATGACCAGTGTGTATGATAGAAAAAATACATGGAAAGGGACCTTGTGTGAAGTCCCCAAACAACACACAATTCCAAAAAATGTCCATAATTGACTCTCATGACCAAATTCCCCACATTGATGGTTTAATGTGAACTCCTACTTTTAAAAGAGTACAAAGGACCCAGAGGCCCTCTTAGACACCATCCAGTCACTCATCCACACTAACATCCTGAGACAACTTCCACCTTTGATGAATCAGGTAACTTAAGAAACTATGGTCCCATTCAACCTTCCACAAGCGCTCTCCTACTACATGAGGATCTGCAAGAAAATAAAATAAGTGGTTTAACCTCAATCTCCAAGGCTCGAGAAAAATATTTCTCATATTGATCAACTGGAGTATTTTCCAATGAAGATAAAATCTAGGTTTCACATCATTTGTGCACTAACCCTTATTAGGAATACTTTATCCAATGAGAGAACCCAAGAACACATACAAGCCGGTCCATTGGTCAAGAAATAAAACAAACCTGATCCAAACACATGAAGGGAACCATCATAAAGGAAACCTGAAAAATTTCTCATAAGGAGACCAAGAACCAGCCCTTCAACCCAACATACCAAAGAAACTCCAACTCAAAACACATTTCAAACAATTGGTGTTCATGGACTCTAAAAATTCCACAACATCATTTCCAAAAGCACATAAGACACACCATCCCAAACAAGTCCTCGATACATCATATGTTACTTTAAAATCATAACATTGAAAATTAATTGTTCAATGGTTAGCATATCCACCAATGGTACCCCATGGTCCTCACACATGAATGTTTTTATGCCACATTGGTACCCTCCTCGTATTCATCCCATCACTCATACATTCATTCCATTTACTATCCATTATCTAATTTAATCCTAATACATGTGGTCTCTCATGGAAATAATAAAGTTTAAAACAAAAATCCTTTCCACTTTTCAAAATCAAAATAGTCAACCAATACTTCCATTTTCTCAAGACCGATAACCCTGAAATAAAACACAATTTACAGCTTACAAAACCTTTTATAAAGTAACAATCATTCAAATGAAAACTCAGATTCAATCAATTAACATAAATTTCAAAATATCTCATCCCATTATAGTACCTTTCAATGGTTTAGAAAACTCTATTGGAAACACTTTTTCAAAAATAACTTTCACATAATTTCTTACATTCAAAAGAGGTGTAAACACACCATTTCCCATTTTAAAACAATTCTGAAAATTTAGACCCATTATTTCACAAATAAAACACTTCTTAACTTATTATAAAATAATTTCACAGAATCTTCACACTTCTTAAAACCATGTCATTTTCTCAGTAAAACCAATCTTCCATGATTTAAAAACTAAATAGAACAAAAATTGTGAGAAGAAACTAGTTTTAGTTGGTGACTTGGACATATGGTTAGGGGCCACAATCCAATCAATTCACCATCACATAGAGTGTGCTAGGGAATATCCCTAGATCCAAATGGATTTCCATGCCTGACAAGATCACTGAGACCATTAACCCAACTCTGTTTTCATTTCTCCTAATAATCATCATACCAAGAAACCAAAAGGACTTAATTAAATCCCAACATACCCTCTTGACTTGAATACAATCATGAGGTCTACTGGTCATAAACACTACCCATAACCAGAATGTCATGTCCCAAAAATCCTAGCTCGAGACTATCCCAAATATTCCCCATATTACATAACCCAGAGAGATTGAACCTCCTTGGATACCGTTTTTTTTTTCAAGAAACTAATGTACTCTCTATCAAAATCGTTGCCCGAAATGGTCTGTGACAGGGCCCTAAGGAAATTTTTCATCCCCACAGTCTGGATAAAGTGATCGGGTATTAGAATGTGCAAGACAAAAACAAGTCATGGAAGGTTAATTCAACATATCTGGAGGTAATCCAACTTTTCAGGTGACTCGCTTTCTCGTTTGGGAAGGCAGGAGGACAATCTTTTGGATTATGATAGTCTTCATTCTCTTTCCCTGGAGTGTTTATGTGTTGTTCATGGGGATGCCCTTGGCCTGCACCACTTTCTCCCCCCTTGAAGGGATTTATATGGCTCCTCTTGTTTTCATTTAAATTAATAATACAAAATAACTTTCAGACCATAAAATGAATGTTGGGAACGATTTACCTGAGTTTATAAACACACAACCACAAACAAATCCAATAAACCAAATCTTGATTTTTGAAGAAAACCATATTTTATAAAATTTCAGAATTGGGTTACACAATTTAAATCATTATTTAATATCCATTACCAATGTAAAAAACCAAAAAAAATAGACCAACAACCTCCACATGTCAAGAGGCACCACACTCAATCCATCTTCACAACACTGCATCACGAAGATCCGCTAAAAACAAGAACCATTGGCACAAAAGCTATACCCGAGCTTAAGACAAAATAACCAAGTCTACTTACACCCAAATGTGTAAGTAAGGTGTGAGAAAAAACATAGTAGGATACAACCAGTAAAATATTCCATGGGATTAACATTCAAAGATGAAAATCTTTTATGTTTTCATAAACATGAAATGATAGTTAAAATTTCTAAAGGATGAAACTATAAATAAAAACATTTTTCAAGTGGGATACATCAAAGAGTAATCACTTTTAAATGGAATGAAAAAGATACTAAATTTTCCATCCAAATATACGATATTCCAATGGTTAGATAAAAGTATCTAATGAGCACAATAAATTGGAAAATAACCCCTAGACACTAGCTCATTGTGGGACCCAGGTACCTCGTATCTTGGTGAAAGTAACCATCACAATATCCATTGTCGTGCACATGGGCCACTAGTAGGGATCATACCTATAACATAGTGGCTCCCACCTCATCTTCAACATAGTTTAGTTATTTTTTTCATCTTCAATCTTGCTATGTGGAACTGAGGCCAAACCCAACGGGGTCATTAGCATACTAGTACACGTCCATCAACCTAGATACCCAGGTTTTCCCCCTAGTGCTCAAACATGTTCCACAAGCCATGAAATAAAATTTTCATATTAAAATACCCCTTCCACATAAAAAATTCCCCAAAAATACAACATGTATATAACACAATTCACATAATACCCTTTTTCATTCAGTTTCATTTTTATATCATACTCACACCAAAATAGCCCATAAAAATTTTCACATCTATTTAACACTTAAAAAATCATTTAAAAATTTTATAAAATATTTCCATGAGAGTAAAATTCACATAACATCTCACACACATATCACATAATACTTATTTCCGAAAAAAAATTCATTTTTCACATCACACTCACAAAAAACAGCCCAAAAATTTGTTTCACAACTTTCGTTCCATTTGATAAAACATTTTAGAAATTTATAAAAAATCCTAAAAAATGTTTGAAATATTAAATAAACACTTTAGCTTTTGAAAACCCATATTATGTGAACAAACCAAAAAAATAGTACATATACATCATTTTCCAACATTGTTTAACTCACTAAATCATCTTTAATTTTCATAAATCAAACCACAGGGGTACAACCATGTTTTTCATACAAAACACATTTCAAAACCCTCTTTCAAGGACAAAATCACACTAATACCAATCCAAAATAGAATTTTCCTCCCTATAAACGTCTATAAATCCACTCCCAAGTGATATAAAATTTACCTCAAATAATAAGACAAATGATACTCATGAAAAACACACATTTTCAAAAAAACACCTTGAAGAAGTATAACAAGGTTTTACAAATAAAATCCATTAAAAACCCTATTTTAAACCCAAAGTCACACCAAGACCCTACCATATCAGAATTATTATCGCAAAAATACATTTAGTAAACATCTTTCACAAGTTAATAAATACAACCAAATATTTCCCTAAGAGTTACACATGAAAGACACCCAATTTCAAGCTAAAATGAAACTATAATATTAAACACTTAACCAAATCCATAAAAAAATGTCTTTTTAACCACAATAATATTTGAGGAACTTTAAAATAAGTGAATCAATCAGTCTAACTCATCATGGAATGTACACAGATGGAATCAAATATCGGAAGTGTCGAAACCCTCAAATCGTGGTGGGAAACATCAACTACACCACCACCACACCTCAAGGAAGTGAAAAGAAACCTAAAACCTCAATATTACACCTCAAATGTAGAAGGATAAACCCTAGGAATTAACCCTATATTATCAACACTTTATAACTGATGAATGGGTGAAAAAACCCTACGGAAAGGGATGAAATAGAAGAGATAATTACATACATGCATGGTATTGAAGTTTCCCCCATAACATCTCCATTCAAAATTGTGTTCCACGGGAGATATGGAAATCTTGGAGGCTGTACATGGAGATAGGGAACAAAATGAGGAAGAATGGGGTGGATTTGGGTTTATTCAAGAAGTAAAAAATGGGAAATACAAATGATTTTTAAGGAGCTGGACCGGGCTGCCTGGTTTGGCTGCATGGTTTAAGAGACCGTGCATCCAAACCATGCAGCATGTTCTGGCCACCCAAAACAATGTAATTATCATCCAATTTTTGGGGGGTACAAGGGGGAAACCAAGTTGGAAATATAGGCCAAGTATAGGGGAGAAAATCCCGAAAATAAATCATCCTTTTCACCCCAAAACTCATCCAACTCGTTGGTACAAACCACCTCAACAACATACCCCACAAGTGGTGCCACTGGAAGTGTCACAAATCAAACTACAAACCACCACAACCTCATATCATCCATTTAACAAAAGAGGAGGCCATGTACAACAAAATACCCCTAATACAATGTTCAAAGATCAAGAACCCAAGGAAAACCAAAAATATAATCCAGAAACACCTAGAAACCATGAGAATGCTAAGAACCAAAAGGGGATTTAAAACGAAACATGGAATCAAAAATCTGGGTGTGATATTACTATTCGTTGATTATTTTTCTTAATTTAATTATTTTATGTTTTATGTTATTTTTATTATATACATGTAATTTATAATACAAATTTCTATTGATATTTTTTCTATATTTATTTCTAAAGTATACTACCCTAAAAAGAACGTTATATTCTATATTTGACACAAAACATATGTTTTATGTGATTTGATCATTTTATATATTCATTATTTAATATTATGTAATTTATTTTCCCTCATTTCTTTGTGTTTATATTATATTGTAGTTGAAATACATATATATATATATATATATAATTTATAATAATGATTTTTATTATGTTTTTTATTATGTATTTTTATTATGTTTTTCTATCTATTTACATGAAAATTGAATTCCTTAGTAAATAATATTGAAATGTCGATTTCCGAAAATATTTTATGTGTTATCCAACAATTTTATGAAATTATTATTCAATTTTATGTGATCTAACTTCCCTCGTTTCATTTCATTTTATATTCTATAGTACATATTTTTATGCAAACAATGCATAATTTTTATTTTTTTATTTTTTTATTTTATAGAATTCCAAAAGTAGTTTTCTCAACATAGAACATAGTTAGATGGATTAAAAATAGAACACATATTGATAATTGTTTATCTTCATTATTTCATATTCTTTGATTTTTTTCTATTTTTCATTTTTTATTATGTTCTATAATTTTTTTAATGTTTTATGTTTTATATTCTATTTTATATTTATTTTATGTTTATAGTTTATAATTGTAAATTTGATTTCTATTTTTTATTTTATTTGATTTAAAAGTGGATCCCCCAATAAAAAATATTTTTATATGGATGTTGTATAAAGAATGTATTTTGTATGACCCATCCATTTTCTATTTTTATTACATAATTTTTGGCAGTCTCATTTTGTAAAATAATTAATGGTTTGAAGAGGGAAGGCTACCCTAATTGCTTGAGGTAAATGTCCAAGAGAATGGAAGTATAATGCTTTCTAAAAAAGTTGATATTTACATAGGCCTACATTAGGCCTCCATGTGTCATAGGCAAGTCACACCATGGTGCACCGCATACATTCCAAACCACCTTCACATAGGGTACTAAATTTTATTATAAATAAGACACTTGGGCTCTACATTTACACCTATTATAAGGTAAATAAATGTATGGATGATCTTATCTCCCTAGTCTAATACCCAATAATTCAAACCACTTCAAGATGCATATTTAAGAATAAACCCAATAGAAATTAACAAAAGTAGAGGGTTGTTAAGTTCCTCATGGTTATGAAAAACCATGAAATTTTTTTAGGAACCACATCATCCATAGTTCAGTAATAATAGGGATAATGAACAATTCTAGGAAATACACTTGAACGTTATTATCTAGAGGCGTATAAAGTGACCCCTATAAATAGGGAGAATATTTGATCAAGATCATCTGCCCTAAGCATTAATTTTCCTTGGAAATGCTAGGGAACCACTTATCCATACTTTCACTTGGGGGAAACGACATATTTTCCCTCAATATGGAGAACCATCTTGGTCACCTTCTCTAGGTAGAACCACTTTTTCCATCCTAGTATCTATTGGGGAAAACCTTTTACTCTCCCTAATAAAACATAGAATAAAACATATTTGAGAACTTTAATAATGAGAACCATACTCATCTACTCTCATATTATGTCACCATGAACATCAGGGATTAAATGGTCCATCATTACATCTCCCAATACTCTTACTTAAATCTCCAATTATGCAGACCTCCTCCAAATCCACATGATGAATATGATCTAGTCATGCACACCTGTGTGAAACCCTTTGATCATGGATTAACATGATAAGTGTAGGATATAGGTTGTCATCCAAAATATGTATAAGCCTAGTGGATATCATGATTTTTTATTCCCTTGATATTGAGTGTCCCTATCTGTATGAAATTTTAGTATCCTATATAGGTTTTATAATGGATTTATTATCAATCTATCGAGACATTTCAAAAAGTGAATCCCCCTTGGAGTTGGCCCTGGACATTGTTACAGTGGGAATACTCCCCATTCATCCATATCCAACCCCACCTATTAAAAGGATAAAATATGGGAGGATGGGACCCATATCTGGTATAAAAAACAAGATGATTCCAATTGGGAATGTCACCAGGACACCAAGGACACTAAACTTGAGTAGCCATAATATATATTACCCATTCAAATATAATTGTGAGATCTCATAAACTATGCTCAAAATTATACCATATCATGTTTCTCACATTGAGAATGACTCATGTGATCCCCAATATATTATATTATTATACCACTAGAACAATTCAAACACACCAATGGGCCTCCTCATTTGGAATAATCTCTGGGAATAACCCAATGAGATTCATTTCTAGTGTATTCCCCAAGTTCTATTGCAGTAATATATTCCCTCTCCATCGAAGGATTCATTCCCCAAATGGTCCTCATCCTTATATATAATCCTCATCTCTACCCCAAAGGTAATCCCTATGTTTCTAAGACTCGATCATGTTGAGAAAAGTATTGTTTTCAACGATACATGTTAATGTTATTTAGAGGGGGAGATTATTAAAAATAATACTCTGTCTCTTTATGATAATTTTGACACTCACAAATACCCTTAGTTAATTTCTAATGATTTTATTTAGTATTGTACAAGAATTTATTAATATATATTACTCTTGAAAAAACGAGAATTTATTACTTATACGGAATCTGCTTTAGCGCATTCTAGAATCACTTTTCAAATCTTACGTAGATAAATATAGCGCGGAATATGCTTTAGCACATTCTGGAATCACTGTTCATACCATATGTTGATAAATGTAGTGTAAGGATGAAAAGAATGTATACTTTTTTATATAAGAGAAAACTATGGTTAAACAACCATATGTTTTCAATAAAGTATGGAAGAATAACTATACGTTAGGAAGGAACCCTATATTTTGGTTATCAGAAATGTATGGAAGGAGAATCGTACATAAATTCTAAATGTTATGTTTTTTTCTCAAAAGTATGATTCATCAACCTTACTTTTTTAAACAACCATACGTTCTTTGTGAAGTATGGATCAAGTAAAAGTATGGATCTTTTACTGTACGTTTGAGTGTTGAAGAAAAAGTATGGATGATCAAACCTACATTTGTATTCAAACTTATGTTGTAAACCTTAATTTTTCAACCTTAAGTTGTTAACATTACGTTTTATGACTATGTTATTAACCCTACATTTTGAGGCCACGTCATCAACCTTACGTTTAGCGTCGGAAATTTTGACAGATGATATTTATTTGCAACGATCAGTAAGCTGATTTCTGGGCGGATTTCAAGCAGGATTTAAAGTTTTTTTTAAATTAATACTTTGAAATATTCAAAGCTGTTTTATTAATGGATTTAAGATCAAATTAAAAGGATATTTTTATGCCGAGTCTTAAGGGAAGTTACGACCTCTCTGTAAATTCAAATTTTTGAATATCATGAATCAGAAGGCGTCTTTTATGGATCTAAATGTGTAGGAGATATTCTTTATTATATATTTTCTCTCTAAAACACCGAGTACATGGGGATATGATCGATCTATCGTTAAAAAGGTGGTAAAAAGAGATTTCAACTATTCACAATTGATCTGCTAATTCAAAAGGAGCGTAAAAGCACTGTTTGTTCAAGAAGAAGGAACCCGATAAGAGATTCACCTGTTCTACATTGAATATCTATTGTGGATCTACTACTACTGTGGTTGTGAACTATATCTATATATCCACTGCAACTGGATCAACTCATAACTGCTTTGTCTTTATGATCAATATTTCTAGAGACTTAGATCCATATGATGTCAATTGCATTCTGTTGCAATTGTGAAGATCAACTGGAAAATTTCATTCTGAAATTATTTTAATTATAGAGTAACCAGCTTCTTGTTCTAATCTGTGTAGGTTCATGTTTGAACCAGAAGGATTTTCTTTTCCTTTTATTGTAAAGGTATCAACTGTCTATACTCAGTTGTGAACCGGTCTGTGGAAAAGAGGACCAGATAGTGAAAATCATCAAGCTAATAGAGTTGAGCGTTGGTGGAGTGGACTAGTGGCCTTATGTTTCCAGAACCACTATACATCTTTTTGTTCCTGATTTTACTTATTCTGCTGCATGATCAAATCTGAAAAAGTAAAGGATAGAACTTGTTCAAGAAAAGAGTTATCGAAAAATTGCTAAAGACACAATTCACCCCCGTCTTGTGTATAATCTGTTGATTCAGATCCAAAAATTGGTATCAAAGGTTGATCTTCTGATAGAGCCTTGGAAAGCTAGAAGCATTTAAGGATTATACAACAGAGCATCATGGATGATACAAGAGAAGGGACGTCGATGGTCAGAGCACCATATTTTAATGGAGACAACTATTGTTTCTGGAAATCTCGCATTATAATATATCTGAAAAACCTCAGATATAGAGTCTATTCAATGATTCTGACTCCTTTTGAAATTCATGAAATTCCTGAGGCATGTAGTGCTACTATAGAGAAAGAGTATGATATGAACTTGAAAGTTATGAATGAAATTATATGCGGTCTAGGAACATATGAATTTAATAGAGTATCTCGGTGCCCGAAATCATATGAGATGTGGCAAACAATAGATGTGGCATATGAAGGAACATACAATGTGAGGCAAATGAGATATGAAACTGCAAAACTGAAATTTGATACTTTTAGAATGGTTGAAGGTGAGAGAATTACCCAAATGAATGGGAGGTTGACAAAAATTTTCAATAACATAACTTCTCTAGGAGAACCTATCAAGAAGGCTGATCAAGCATTAAAAGTACTGAGAGTACTTCTTAATCGATGGAATGGTATCTCTTCTGCCATCTGAAAATCAACATCTGTCAAGGATATAACTATGAGAGAGCTGATTGGTACACTGATGATGTATGAAGCTGAAATGCAAGATGAGTCTAATGAACTTAAAGTGATTATCAAAAGAGTAGATACTTCCTTGAAGGTTACTTCACAACAAAAGAATATAATGATAAAGAGCAAAGAGGTCAAAGCTAAATCAGAAAGCTCTGACTCATCCAGAATAGATGAAGAACTGGCTCAACTAGCCAGAAAATTTAGAAAATTCTACACCAAGAAAAGAGGCTAAAAAAAATACTTTAAGGGAAAAAATAAATATGTAAGATGTTATGAATGCAAAACGATGGGACATATCAGACCAGATTGCCCACAACTGAAGGATGCAAAGAAGAATAAATTCTTCAAAAAAATGACTTTGAGCAGAAAGACAAGAAAGATATGAAAGACACTTGGAGTGTATCTGAAGACTCTAGTATCTCTTCTAAATCAAGATCAGAGAAAGAAGAAGTCAATCTAAAATCAAACATGTGCTTTATGGCAGAAATTGATGAGGTACACTCATATTACTCCTCTGAATCAAATTCTGAATCAAGCTACATAAATGAAAAACAAGCAGCATACTACAATATGCTTGAAGAAATATATGACTCACTATTTAAGAAACATAAGTCACTAAAAATATACATAAATATATTTCATATGAAAAAGATACAATTCTGAAACAACCTAAGGAATTAACTGATAAATAAAATTTGATTAACACTAACTATATTAATTTTGAATCAATAATAAAAAACTAATGGATGAATTAGAATCTTACAAACAGTATACATTGGTTTTTACTAAATGATATAATTCAATAAATAAAATTCTTGGAAAAAATGTCATTAAAAAGGAGAGATTTGGAATTGGAAGTAAAGGAGAAAAACCAAACCTATATAAAAATTATTTTTTTCCTAGCTCTAAAAAAGGTTAAATTTTATTTTTTGTGGGACAAAGGGACATGTAGCTAAAAACTGTTTCTTAAGACAACCTCAAATTTGTGGTATTAAAAAATCCTATGTTTCAAAAGACTTGTATGATTCGGCTAATTTTAAAAGAACAAAGAAAATCTAGAAACCCAGATCATTTCTAGCTAACACCCCTGGACCCAACAAAATATGTGCACCAAAGAAATTTTTTTGAATGTATTTGCAGGTAGCAGGTCACCAAAGAAGAAAAGATATATGGTACATGGATAGTGGTTTCTCAAGATATATGAGTGGAAACTCATTGAATTTTACTTCACTCACTCAAAAGGAAGGAGGACTTGTCACATTTGGTGACAATACCAAAGGAAAAATCATTGGCATTGGAACTGTTGGAGATCCAAAAACAGTCTCATTCAACAAATTACTTTATGTACAAGGACTAAAACACAATCTGATAAGTATCTCTCAACTTGTGATGATGGATATACTGTTGATTTTACTAACAATTGTTGTACTGTTTCTAAAGATAAACTGTTTAAATTTAAAGTACCAAGAACTGAAAATGTCTATACTTTGGATTTAAATTCCTTGTGTAAACAACAAGTAAACTTCTTGACTGCTAAATTAAGTGAATCCTGGATCTGGAATAGAAGACTTGGTCATTGCAATGTATATGTTTTACATAAGTTATCTAAGAAACATTTAGTTTTTGATTTACCTAGTCTCAAATTTGAACGTGACAAATTTTGTGATGCATGTCAACTTGGAAAGCAACACAAATCATTCTTCAAATCTGTGAATAAGGTTGCTACATCTAAACCTTTAGAACTTATTCATATGGATTTGTTTGGACCTTCAGAAGTATAAATCATAGCTGGTAAATTATATGTATATGTTTTAGTTGATGACTATTCAAGATTGACATGTATTTTATTCTTGAAATTTAAAAATGAAGCTTTTACATTATTTGAATGTTTCTGAAAATCTTTTCAAAATGAAAAAGGATTCAATATTATCCCATTGAGAAGTGATCATGGTGGAGAATTTGAGATTTTGGAATTTCATTCCTTTTACACAAATATGGGTATTAAACACACCTTCTCTCCACCAAGAAAACCTCAACAGAATGGGATTGTATAATGAAGAAATATAACTATTCAAGAAATAGATAGAACTATGTTAAATGAATATAGCCTACCAATAGTTTTCTGGGTAGAAGCTGTGAATACAGATTGTAATATAATTAATAGAGTTTTAATTAGAACTATTTTGAAAAAGACGCCCTATGAACTATAGAATAACAGAAAACCTAAAGTAAATTACATTAAAGTTTTTGGATGAAAGGTTTATATCTTAAACACCAAGGATAATCTTTGTAAGTTCGATCCAAAATATGATGAAGGTATTTTCTTAGGGTATTATGCTCCCTCCAAATCTTATAGAGTTTATAATAAGAATTTAAGGATTGTTGAAAAATCAGTTCATGTTAAATTTGATGAATCTATTCCTTTTGAGAAAAGGACAGAACAAATTGATGAACTTGACTCTAATGATAACATGAGACTTGAGAATTTAAAGAAGGATTTTGAAAATGATATAAAAGAAATTCATTCCAGTTCAGAGAAACATGATAATGAAGAACCTTTAAATACATTACCTGGATAGTCTAGAACCCTAAGAATCATCCTTTAGAAAATGTAATAGGTAACCTTGAAATTGGTTTTCAAACTAGAAAAAAATTATTAAACCAAGTGGAATTTTCTGCCTTCCTATCTCAACAAGAACCCAATACCATAGAAGAATCTTTTGACTATGAAATCTAGATAATAGCAATTCAAGATGAATTAAACCAGTTTAAAAGAAATGAAGTTTGGGAATTAGTGGAATGACCTAAGAATTATCCTGTAATAGGAACCAAATTGCTCTTTAGAAATAAACAGGATCACCAAGGCACAATAAATAGAAATAAAGCATGATTAGTAGCTAAAGGATATAATCAAGAAGAAGGAATAGATTATGATGAGACTTTTGCACCTGTAGCTAGGTTAGAAGCCATTAGAATCCTTTTAGCCTATACATCTTATATTAATTTTAAATTATTTCAGATGGATGTTAAATCTTCCTTTTTAAATGTTTATTCAATGGAGGATGTTTATGTTGAGTAACCTCCTAGTTTTGAAAACTCTCAAAAACCTGATTCTGTTTTTAATCTTACTAAATCTCTTTATGGACTTAAACAAGCACCTAGAGCTTGGTATGAAATATTATGTTCTTTTCGTTTGAAAAAGGATTTTATTATTGGTATGGAAGACCCAAAACTATTTAATAAAACTCAGAGAAATAATGTTTTATTGGTTCAAATTTATGTTGATGATGTAATCTTTGGATCAACTAATAAAAATTTTTGTCATGAATTTTCAAAATTAATGAAAGAATAATTTGAAATGAGTATGATGAGAGAATTCAATTTCCTTTTGGTTCTTCAAATATATCAAAATGATTTTGGAAATTTTTTAAATCAAAGAAAATACATTACTGATTTACATAAGAAATATGGACTTGAGAACAGCAAGCCATTTACAACTCATATGTGTACTAATATAAAACATGATTTGGATGAAACTGAAAAATCAGTTGACAACAAGTTATATAGAGGTATAATTGGTATCTTGTTATATCTTAATGCAAGCAGATCAGATATAATGTATTCAGTATGTCTTTGTGCTAGATTTAAATCAAATCCCATAGAATCTCACCTAACTGCTATTAAAATATTTTTTAGATATTTAACAGGAACTATTTTTCTATCTCTTCTTTATCCTAAACCTTCTAATTTTAATTTTATTTCATATTCAGATGCTGACATTGGATGTTATATGTTATATAGATAAATCACATTAGGTACATGTCACTTTTTAGTAAAGTCCATAGTATTGTGGTCTAGTAGGAAAAAACATTCAGTTGCCCTATCAACAGCTGAGGCAGAATATGTTTTTGCTGGCAGTTGTTGTGCACAAGTGTTGTGGATGAAAAACACTCTTATGGAATTTGGATTTAATTTTAATTATACACATATTTTATGTGATAATACAAGGGCAATTAATACTTCAAAAAATCATATTAGTCATTCTAGAACTAAGAACATTGATAAAAGGCATCAATTTTTAAGAGATCATGTTATTAAAAAAAGATATATTTTTAGAATTTATAAATACTGAAATTCAATTAGTAGATATTATTACTAATCCACTTCCCACTATAAGGTTTGATTTTATTAAGGGGGGGCTAGGTTTATTTAATTTTAAATTATTTTAAAATTCTTTATTTACTTTTATATATTTATGTAAATTTTGTTGAATACTATTTCAGTTTTTCTTTCTTTCATCATATGAATAATTTATTTGATTTTAAATATATGTAATGGTTGGTGATTACATGGGAATCAAGGCTGTCAGAGCCTTTTTGACTTCTAAACCCTTTCACTTCTATCGAAACCCTTTCGAAATCCGAAAATCGCACTTCCTCTTCTGAAACCCGAACCATCGAACCTATGAAACACTAACCTTAGAACCTCTGAAACCCAAACCTTCAAACCTTCAGAGACTCTCCCAGAAATGGTAAGGACTAAAAGAGCCAGTGAAGTTGTGCTATGAAATTCCAAGAGACAATGCACCGAGGGAAGCAAAATCCTATAGAGTAAGGTAATCGATCTCGACTGGTTATTTCAGAAAATTCTGTTATTGCAGAAATCACTGTCATTTCAGAATCATGAACAGTTGTTCAACAGTGAAAAAACGGAATTTCTGTATGATATAGAACGTAGATACTTATTTAAATCTGTACAATTTGTTCTGGGAGATACCGAGGACATTATGATGGCTAAAATAGAGGATAGGGATTTCTCAATCTCTTTAGTAGAGATTAGTCTGATTCTCAACTACCCTCATGAGGGAGTTTTTAATTTTGACATGATGAATATAGGAGATTCATTTCTTAAATCTGAAGACATCATGTGTTTCCTTTTTGGTACCAAGACAATAATGAAAATGTTTTTCAAGGATTTGGAGCCTGATCAGAAGATTTTGGTCAAATTTATTCAGACTGGAATAGCTCCACAGATGGCAGAAATAGAGAATATTTTTTACTCTGATATGTATATAAGTTTTCTTTTGTTAAGTGATATTAAGTTAAACATTCCAAGATACATGATAAGGTATCTCAGTTACTGATGTCAAAGCGAGGCCAGGATGAATTTCTACCCTTTTGGTAGATTTATTTCTAAATTGTTATTTAATAATGACATGGTGAGATTAGTGGAATCTATAGTTAACTATCATCACAGTAATTAGTTTAATGCTGGAACTTTGAGGAAAGTTGGATATTTCTAGAGCACAATTAAAGGAAAACTTTTTCCAGTAGGAGTTGAGGAAGACTCAGAGAGTGTTCAGGCTCAACCTACTATGTCCAAAGAGGGACAAGCTGAATATAGAGTCAGCAATGTAGCAAGAAGGATTCACTTTGAAGTGGCAGATGATGAGGAAGACAGAAGCCAGGAGGGGATTCAATCAAAAAGAAAAAGGCCAGTAAATGAGGAAATCACTTCCACTATTTTGGAAACAACCAAAAAAAGCGTTATTTTCTTATTCGTTTGTGAGAGAAGATGTTGTTGATAAGACTATGGAAGATGTTACTAAAAGAACAACTCCAGTAGAGGAATAAGGAGCTCAAGATGAAGCTCAAAGGGAGAATCAGGAACAGATTGTAGCTAATGTTGAAGTTTCACTTCAACATGAAAAAGAGATGGAGGCAGTGCCTGGTGAAGAAGATTCCAGACCTCAGGAAACTTCTGAAAATATTGTTCTTGAAATTACATTGGAAGGAAAATATGCAGATGAATGTGATGATCATGCTTATGAAGCACAATCAGAGGTACTTCAATAGGATTTTTATGTGGATGAATTTGAAAACTCTAAGGAAAAATCTGTGGACCAACCTTCTCAGGTCAGAGAAAAAGAGAAATCTGATGCTGAATCATTGCCTTTGGTACTACTGCATCAACCTGGGAATGTGAATCAAGCATAGGGTGCATCTGATTCAAGGAAAAGAGAAGTTGAAGAACTGTACAGAAAGGTATATCAGTTGGAATCTGAGAATGTTTCTCTGAGAAATGCCTTAGATTTAGAACATTTAATGTTTCAAAAGCTGAAAGAGTGTACAGTTTGAAGGAAAGAATTTGAAATTTTTAAAGAGGATATGCTGACTGCTGTTACAAAATTGAAATCTGAAATGGTTATGAAGTCAGATTTATCATATCGGAAGTTGTTTATGGAGAATAAATTTGCATCAGTTACAAATAATTCTATTAGTAGATCAGGTACTTCACCTGATTTTATCAGATTGTTTCAGGCTATCACAGCTGTGTTAAGCAACATGAATGACATGATACAATATCTTCAATTTAATAGTGCTCCTTTGTCAGTGTTTCTAGACAACCAGAAGTTCTTAGTGGATCAACTGAAATCTACTGAGCCATCAATCAGAATTCTGTTAAATCAGTTATAAGAGAAGATGTCAGTATTTGTTGAAAAAGAGGAAAGGATGAATTTGTTTTTCATAGTCAATTTAATTAAAGATATTCATATGAATCAAGAGAACATAGAGCTCATTATATTGCATGGAGATGGGATGATGAAGAGACTTTGGGAACAGTTTACAGAAATCAATTCTGCAATCCAGAGGAGATAGACCATGTTTCCTATCTTACCCAAACCTTGATTCCTGTATATATTATTGTCATGTATATACTGATGTTTTTGAATGAAAATTTCCTTCATTGTTTATTTTTTTCTATCATTATTTGATTTACTGACTTTATTTTTAATATTCCAATACTCTAGATTTAATTATTTATAAACAATTCATAATAGCATTTACTAATAGTTCAGTGCAATATTAAAACTGTTAAATTCCATGATTTTTCATTCTTTTTTGATATCACAAAAAGGAGGAGAATTTGGATAAACACAACATCAAAACCAACATTTTATTTAGGGGGGGAATTCATTTTATTGAGGGAGAAAATTAAATCAGAAATTTGAATTTATAATTATCTTTTTGGTGGATACATTTTTATTTAAAACATTATAATGAATTTTGAAATTTAATTTTGTTTAAAAAAATTTATTTATTTTATGGGTTTTGTGATCATCAAAAACGGGAGATTGATGAGCAATGTATTGTTTTCAATGATACATGTTAATTTATTTAAAGGGGAGATTATTGAAAAAATTACTCTGTCTCTTTATGATAATTTTGATGCTCACAAATACCATTAGTTATTTTCTAATGATTTATTTAGTATTGTGTAGGAATTTATTAATATATTTTACTCTTGAAAAAATGTGAATTTATTACACATGCGGAATATACTTTAGCGCGTTCTGGAATCACTGTTCACTTCTTACGTAGATAAATATAGCACAGAATCTGCTTTAGCGCATTCTGGAATCACTGTCCATACCCTACGTGGATAAACATAGCGTAATGATGATAAGCGTGTATAATTTTTGATATAAGAGAAATGTATGGTCAAACAACCATACGTTTTCAGTAAGGTATGGAAGAAGAACCCTATGTTAGGAAGGATCCCAACGTTTTGGTTATCGGAAAAGTATGGAAGGAGAACTGTACGTAAATTCTAAACATTAAGTTTCTTTCTCAAAAGTATGGTTCATCCACCGTACTTTTGTAAAGAACCATACATTCTTTGAAAATTTTGGAAAAAGAAAGAGTATGGATCTTTTACCGTACATTTGAGTGTTGAAGAAAAAGCATGGATGATCAACCCTACGTTTGAATTCAACGTTACGTTGTCAACCTTACATTTTAAACCTTACGTTGTTAACCTTACTTTTGAACACTATGTTATTAACACTACATTTTGAGGCCACATCATCAACCTTACATTTGTCTTTGGAAATTTTGATAGATGATATTTATGTGCAATGATCAGTAAGCTGATTTCTGGGCGGATTTCATGTCGGATATAAAGTCATTTTTAATGTAAGTCTTTGAGTGATTCAAAGACTTTTTATTAATGGATTGAAGTTCGAATTAAAAGGAGCTTTTTATGCTGAGTCTTAAGGGAAGTTACGACCTGTCAGTAAATTTAAATTTTTGAATATCGTGAATCCGAAGGTGACTTTTATGGATCTAAATGTGCAAGAGATATGATTTATTATATATATTCTATCTGAAACACCAGAGACATGGGTATGTGATCGATCTATTGTTAAAAAGGTGGAAAACAGAGATTTAAACTATTCACGATTGATCTGCTGATTCAAAAAAAGCGTAAAAGCTCTGTTTGTTCAAGAAGAAGGAACTAGATATAAGATTCACCGGTTCTACATCGAATATCTACTGTGGATCTACTACTGTTGAAGTTGTGAACTATATCTCTATATCTACTGCAACTGGATCAACTCAGAACTGCTTTGTATTGAAGTTCAATATTTCTAGAGACTTCGATCCATCTGCTGTCAATTTCATTCTGTTGCAATTGTGAAGATCAACTGGGAATTTTTTTTCTGAATTTTTTTTTATTCTTGAGTAACAAGATTCTCGTTCTATGCAATGTAGGTTCGTGTTTGAACCATAAGGCTTTTCTTTGACTTGGATTGTAAAGGTATCAACTGCATGTACTCGGTTGTGAACTGGTCTGTCGAAAAGAGGACCAGATTGTGAAAATCATCAAGCTCGTGGAGTTGAGCGTTGGTGGAGTGGACTAGGGGCCTTCTGTTCCCCGAACCAATATACATATTTTTGTTCTTGATTTTACTTATTCCAATTCATGATCAAATCTTATAAATTAATGGAAAAAACTCATTCAAGAAAAGAGTTATCGAAAAATTGCAAAAGACACGATTCACCCCCCTCTTGTGTATAATCTTTAGATTCAGATCCAACAGATCACTCCCCATTTATCACAACTCTCATGGAATAAACATCCCCAAGAAAAGTATGTAAAACTGCACAACCAACTTCCCCATAGTAATACATTAAAATGAAGTCACAACATCCTTGTATCATTACATTAGATTTTTAATCCATTCTCCTTGAAATAAAAATATTAAACTATTGCACCAGTGTCCCTAGAACATGATGTTATCCTACATGAACAACTTTCTAGTCAAAAGATGTAAAATTGTTAAGAAATGACTTCAATACATGATGTTAAAATGAAGGGTATGATCCTGTAATAAAATATTAAATTGTGCATCTCAAACTATTTGGGCATGGATTCAGGGAATGTGCTATATGTAGAACATCTCCTAGAGGTTCAAAACAAACATCATAAATAATACCATATTAAACATCATAGGGATATATTCCTAATAGATACTCTTTTGTAAATCCACACAGGTCTATATATTTTATATCCATGAATATCCCTTTCATCGGAGACATCTTCCATAGGAAACCAAATCATTGGCTTATATTCTCGATGACACTATCTCTTGTCTGGTGTTCCATATTCATTCTGGCCCCAAAATATTTCCTTCATTGATCCATATTCTTAATGAATCCACATTCTTCTTAGTGGGACATATTCCTACTAGTATAATCAAAATCTAACCACACAAGGCCATATCCTTTATAAAAATATTCACAAATACAAAAGGGACCATTAATTGTAAATTTTTTTATCAGTGTTAGAAAAAAGTGCTGATAAAGGTCACATTTATATGTGCTTTAGTTAGTTTGGATAAAAGGTACCTTTTACCTGTGCTTTATTTTTAGTGGTAGTAATTGGTACACTTTATCATCGCTTTACATTATACACGCATAAATGTTAGCCTTTAAAAATGATATTTTATCACTCGTAATGTTCCTAATAAAAATAAATAATTAAACAAATAAAAAATATCATAATATGTTTCATCTCAAAAGAATACATGATACATGACTGGTCTTTAGTGCCTTGAATCGTCAACGAATGTGGCTTCTTCTATTTCCACAGGATCTTTGATCTTCACATGAACCATGACTCCCCTACCATGGTCATATGGGTTCGTCTTCCAGATCTCTCCCTACAATTTCAAAATCCCTCTATTTTAGGTAGGATTGGGAATCCTGGTTATCATTTCCTATTTTCGGATAAGAGAAGCTATGCTGTTTTTCATCTGGTTTCCCCAAGGGATTTTAGTGAGGTTCATGTTTCCAGAAGGCCAATTGATTATGTTTGGATATCTATTGGTGAGGAGTTTCGGTATAAGGAATTGGTGGTTTTTGAATCATGAGTTAAGTTTTGTGATTCCTACATGATTCCGGGTCATGTGAAGGATGAATGTAGGCATGGGGGCATCAGAGGAGTTTTGGCATGGCCGGATCAGAGAATTTATGCTCCTCAGTTGAAGGGGTCGCATCTGAAAATGATCAAAGTCCTAGGTCACTGGGTATTGAGAATGTCTAGTCTGGGAAATCTAGTTCTCAAGGGGATGATGGAATTTCCATAAGTGAATTCATTTTATAGAAGGATGTACATCGGTTTCAACTAGAGCCTAAGATGAGGGATATTTTCAATCACTTAAGGGGTGATTTAAGGTACACGGGTGTAGATTTTTCTCAAATGAAGGATGAAACATGGGTTTCTGTGGAGGGATTCATGGATGAGGAGGTTGGTGGGGATGTTGCGTCCATCAGTCCAAGCTCTTACTCACTGGTGTGGGTCTCAGTATCTTATTTAGAGGTCCCAGTGGGTTGTTCTTTCTAATGATTGGATGAAAAGACAACTTTATCATGATAGTTTGAAGAAGAGGTAGGATTCCATTCAAACCTTCAATCACTTTGAAGGATTTGAGCCTAATGGGGTTTTTTCACATCCCACCTAATTTGATTGCTAATAATGAGAAGGGTGGTGATTCCCAATTAATTTCCCTGGATTTTATATGTTCGATCTCAGTGGACACAACTAATCAACCTTAGTTCATGGGTCGAGGCTGTAAGTAGATGAGTGGTATAACATTACCTTTGTAGGAATCTTGAGCTAAAGATCATGGAAACAATGCATCAAATGAGGTACAGGTCTTGTCTTTAACTGATGGTGATAGGAATGTGAGGTGTACTAGGCATGTGTAGGGCGAGGCTCAGGTATTTCCTCCAACAATTTTTCATGGGACTATGAAGGATAAGGTGTAGGATCAACCATTATTCTAGACCGATTGAGATGGGAGTGTGTAAAATCAAAAACACCAGGTCCTCGCTATTGGGCATGATGAAGGAAATGTTTTCATAACTACTTATTATGGGAGCAAGGGAAGACAGTTGGGTGTTGGACATGTGGAGGCTGATAATGAGGAATAGTAGGATCAGATTATGTTGTTGGATTCGGTGGTATATGTAGGGGTCTTTTTGGGTTACTCTCACTATTTAGGCCTGGGGGGATAGCCCTTGAGGACACAAAGGTGAAGCCACAACTCATGGGATGTGGCTCCATGCGGCCTAATATTCCAAGTGACGAGGATCCTAATAATATAGTATAGAAGTTTAATCATCAGCAAGTAAGATGGTAGGATGCTACTGATGATGATAGAAAGTATGGTGGTAGAAAAAGTGATTCCTTGTGTGTGGATAGTGTTGAAGTTTTACATGGGAAAAAGAATGTGCATAAGGGTTTTATCTATGACTTCCCGAAGAGGTGGCCAGGGAAGGACTACTTTGCTTTTCCAAAGCCCATGGAAACTAGTGTGACATATAAGGCCTCCAGAAAATATTGATGATAGAAATCAAGGGAAGTCTGTCAAGATTCTATCCCAAGGATTGCATACTCTTGAGAAACAAATAATCTTGGACATGTATTTGATGCACTTCAAGTAGTATGAATCCGAATGGGAGTCGAAAGGTGATGTTGGAGCTTCTAGATATGGTCCTGATGGTGACCCATATGATATGTAGTCTTGTTTGGGTTTCGGTGCGCTTTGTTTGACTATTTTGTTGTTCTTTTCTTTTCATAATAAATTTTTGGGGGACTAGGCATGCCTGGCCCTGATCCTTTTTTATATTATATATTAATTATAAATATTAATAAATAATATATATTAAATATAAATATATATAAAATGAATCAAATGTAATAATTAAAAACGTATAATATCTTATTCGTTTTTAATGTTGTTTGATTTTTCAATTTAAAATTTATCAAATATCATGTTTTTCATTGATTTTACATACATATATGTAATTAATTAATTTTTATAAACAATGCACGCACACAAATATTTACAGAATTAACAAAATCTTATATAGAAACACCTACAACAATCATTTATGTAATTTATTCAAATTTTAATATATTTTGGAATTTCATTATATCATTATACAGTAAACATATTATATTTTCAATCAGTCATTTTTATTTATTTACTTTTAATATTATTATAGATAGGTAATATATTTATTAATTTTTAATTCTTGATTTTTTATTTTTTTTATTTTGATTTAAATCATTTTCTTTTCTTAATATTTATTTATTTATTTACTATGTTTTATTGTTTTAAATATGTATTCATATATAATTCAATATATATATTTATCCATAAATTTTTTATGATTTCTATTTAAATAATAAAACTTATTCATTTTTCAATATTTTTGAAGTGTACTCATTTTTAATTATTTATTTTCACTCAATTTTTAAAATGCATTTATTTAAGAATATATACTAATTAAAAATTTATATAAAATATTTTTTAAAAAATATTTAAAAATATATATATTTAAAATTTTAGATTTACTATAACTATAAATTTATAAATTTATAATTATTATAAATAAATAAAAACATTTCTTAAAATATTTTATATAATAATAAAGAAAAATTATATATATGTCAATAAATAAAAAATTATAATAAATTTTTTTAAATAATGAATATACTATATTTATATTTTTATTTATATTTGTAATATATATATCTCTCTGTGTGTGTGTGTTGAGGTCGAATACTCTATTTATTCGGGGAAATGGACTACATTACAATGAAAACAAGGAAACATGCAATACAGAGATATACACGAAGAGACATAAACATGAGACCTCACCGAGTACCATAGGGGAAGATACCACTATGCTACACCCTAGGTCCTATATATATAATTATATAAATATTATTTTTAAAAAAATTATAAATCATATATTTATAAATAAAAAATTATATATTTTAATAATCATTAAATTGAAATAAATGTATTTAAATAATGAATATATTTATTACATTTATATATATATATGAATATATTGATATAAATATATATAATGATATAAATATAATTATAATTATAAAGTTATACTTGTAAATATATTAAAAAATTTATATATTTACTATATTTTTAAAATTATATATTTACATTTAGAGATAATTTTTCTAATGTATTAATTTAATTATAACTAATTATTTATTTATTTAAATAATTATAAAATTATAATAAAATATATATATAATTATATAAATATTTTTACAAATGTTTTATTTATTTTATATTACAAATCCTTTATCACTGTTAAAGTTTTAATGCTGATAAAGGTTCATTTTATCAGTACTTTTTTATAGTTGATTAAGATCGAGCTTTATGAGTGCTATAAATGTAAAGATAAAAGACAAATTTATTGGCACTGATCAATTAAGTGGTGATTAAAGGGTATTTTATCAGTTATTTTTTTAACATCACTGATAAAAGTGTCCCTGATATAGTTAAAAGAGACGTAAATGCAAACCATTCAGCTATGATTCCCAAGCACTCTCAGAACCCCCTATCAGATGTGCTACTCATATAGGTTCTCTCAGAATAATAACGGCTAGAATCCAAGGTATTTTATTTTCTCCCTTTCCTCAGTCATTATTTGGTTTTTTGGGATTAGTGGTTTGTATTTTTTTCATTGTTCTTAACTAGGAAGAAACCAACATCTCATCACCCTCTCTCACACTTAAATATACCTACACAAGTCCACCCCTATTATGAAAACTCATTCCAGTTTCTTATGATACCACTGTGAACTGAATCTCCTTCAACTATTGCAACTGATGGTGATTTTATCAATGCGTGCTTTATATTATTTCTTATTAAATTTTAGATAGTGCATATTCTTATTCATTGAATATTTTTCCATAGTATGGAATGCACATGAATATGATTAATGTTTTTGAAAATAAATTGGATTATCAATATATGGGTATCTATTTAGAAAATCATCTTTATAAAATTTCATATAATGATAGGTGTGGATTTTTTTTCTTAATTAATATTGGTTGATTTGTGTTTCATATGTGATGTAGTGGAATGGATAAATGAAGTTTGTTACATATCATAACAAGGATGAATTGTTTTGTCGTTCCAATATATTTTCTTTCATTTGATTATTATTTATTGTTCCTTAACAATTTTAATATTAATGTGAATATTATTTCACATGCTGAATATATTATTTAATAATGTGATGATGATATACCGCGTCCCAGAATAGTTAAGGTGTTAAGTTAAATTTGTTTCAAATATTATAAAATTTAGTTCTTTTTAGAACTATTATATTATATTTATGATTGTGGTAATTTTTACCATAAATCAATTGATAAATTCAATCCTGTTAATTGGAATATTTTTTCTGGGATTATGTTGTGGTTTGAGGTATGTTTTTGTTGATAGTGAATTATATTTTATATGGAGGTCATACAACCATTTCAACATGAGTAACAATGATGTTTTGTTTGATATTGTTCAATTATTATGATTATAGATTAAGAATTCATAATTATTTTTAATGTTACAATGTATCATGGGTTTCAAAAATAAGGTTCTGTAACTAAGGATTCATTTTGGTAAGTTAGATATATAATAAAATTCACTTTATTAAAAAAAGTAGACATTTTTATGCATGATTCACATAAATTTTTACTGTCATGAAAAAAGATATAATACTTCAATACACCAGTATAACTAACCTTTACTGCCTTTATTTAATCATTCCTCAGATGATTGATTTACCTCCATCTCTTGATGATGGATTGGAATCCCTCTTTCAAATGAACCTTCCTCCCATCATTGTGGTTCCAAAGTTCCTTGACGACATACCTACTACTTGAATTGTATTCATCAACCTCTATCAAATACACATCATAGATTTGAATACTAAATCTCCCAACCTATTCTTTAACTCTTTCAGCATTTCATCCTCATCATTTACTACTTCCTAAGAACCCCAAAATGACACCAACAAATTAATCAAAACATAATGAATGATCTTTTTGGTTTATTGATATGCATTTTCCTATCCTACTCACTGGATTTCTTTTGAAAACATTTCATAAAGAATTACTTTTAAGTTGGGTGTAGCCACATTGAATCATATTATAACTTTGCAGTTAAGAATACTTTGATGAGAATACTACTACAATGGGTGGAATGATTAAAAAACTCTTGCTATACATTTTTTGTGAAAAAAAATCATAATGCATCACTCAATTACCTTCCCCTTTAACATTGATATATTTAAAATTGTTCTAGTTTAAATATTATAGGTATTCCTCCCACAATTAGAAGAAATATCTGGCCCTTCTTTTGGATTCATCTTTTGGATAATTTCTTTGGGAATCTTAGAGAAATGGAAATTTTTCAAGATATCTCATCCACCTCACACCAATACAACCATAAGTTTGTATCTCCTCTAATCATGGAATATCATAAATCCATCGCAAGTGACCTTAAAGAAATATTTTAACATTAAATCTAAAACAATAAGAAATGGGAACATATCATAGGTGTTATAAGTAAGTATTTGTAAGTTACTCCGAATGAGGCATTATTTATTTTATCCATTTTGAATATATAATTCCAAGAAGATCCAAATACACCTCAAACAGAGTGAACAATTAGTATATAGAAGGGTAACATAAAATAGAAAATGGTAGAAGGTAATAAAAATTAAATTTACTTATCCCTAAATAATGGCTATATATTTAAATAAAATCTTTTTACTATTTTATTAGGCTTGGATTTTTGTCAATATAGGTTTTTTAATAAAAAATTTATCATGTTGCCTTTTAAGAGAGTTATGAGAAATTTTTTACTATAATTGGAATCTTTGTAAATAAAGAAATCTAATGAAAATGTACTCAAAGTTTCTGAAGATCATAAGGTTAGATGGTGTTTTTATTTGAATTTTCAATTTTTTGTATTTAGTTGATCAAATTTTACCCCTGAATATTATTTCCATATGGAAAAGGAGAGGATCCTCATCTAAATAATACAACTATAAACACTACTTGACCGAAAACATGCATTGGAGTTATAAATTGAGGTGTTAAACAAGAAATTAATAGTCACGAATCACATTGAAGATGATGGTGAAATGTAAGTTATGAAAAAATACAGGGAATCCTAGAGATATTGAGAGAAAATATTGAATCCCTTGATGGAATTGAACAATTGAACCAAACATCACCAATCCTTAAATAATGACTATATATTAAATTTTTTTCAATGATTCTAGGAAATAAAGGGATTTCATATATTATATCAAATGTACTTGTATTACCCCCATCTTTTTCATAACTTCCACATCACATTAATCTTACATGTGCTTCATAACATTTAATGTCTCATTTAACCCCTTCATTCCCAACTCCAATGCCTATTTATTATCATGTTTTGTTTTTAATTGAATTATTCTATGGATAAGCATATCATTTTCTGTATTGAAAAAATATAATGAGTAAATATTTGATCAAATAAATAAATAAAAACTGAATCTCAAAAAAAAAAATACCATCTTACCCTCTTATATGTCGCTAAATTGAATACATTTTCATCAACATTATTATAATCCAATGATGTAAAATTTAATGAAAAATATATTAAAACATTATGAGATGTAAACATGATGCATTTTTTTACAATATATCTATTGGAATAAATCAAATCATGCTAAAATAGTTTAAACGTGTTAAAACTCTTGACATGTAAAGAAATTTCCAAATAAAAGAAACATTTCAGAGGATGTGGAAAATAGTAAATTCTTGTGAGTGGAAGTAAATGATTGCAAGTGGAAGTCATGTGGACCTATAGTCAGATGAATGTGATTTCCAAAAAGTATGATAAAAACATGAATTTATCCTATGTTTGGGGAGTAAAAATAGTGATTTAGAAAAATGAATGGAATAGGTAATAACCAATATTATAGATTAAGGGAATCTAAATTTATTTAAACATGGATTTGAATATACATTCCTTCAAATCTGAAATGTGATATGTATGAATCCATTATTTAAATTTCATTTAGGATATTTTTGAACCATTCTGGATATAAGACTCTTATATTTGAGATACTGGTGTGGGAAAAGGAATAGTAACATTGATTATAATCGAAGTAGCTCAATGGGGTTGAGTTGATGTTATCATGGTAGTATCAAGGACCATTTATCATTCTGAGATGATATATGAAAATTTAAATTAATATGTGTGAATTTAAATTTTTTTAAGAAGAAAACTATCATCCCCACCTTATTCATCTCCAAAAATTTATTATTTCATTTTTTTCATGAGACTCACCCCTCATCTCTTCTAGGATGTTCGAACTACTCTTAGAAGTATTCATCCAAAATGATCACCAGTACCCGGAATGGAATGAATTTTTGTTATATTAGTTCAATCAACATAATTGGATATCCACAAGAGATAATGGACAAGTTTTATGAAATAAAATATAGTTGTTACTATTCAGGAGATGAAGCTGGTGAGCATCAATGTTTCTATAACATTCGCCTTTAAATGGATGTAGAGGATAACCCCTACCATAGTTGGGTAACTATTTTCTCAAATTCAATTACACATTTATATAAAAATGGATTCATGCTAATCATTTTTCAAAATATTATGAAGATATAGTGAAATTGCTCATTAATTTTACAATACAGCATGAATGGGACCCCTCTCAAAAACTCTCTATGTAATTACATTGTTTTTTATTAAGAAAAACTAAATGTTTGACTACTAATCTAGTCAATGTCTTCAGCACATGATTATGGTGGCAATACTACTGAATAATAGACTGTTGATGATGAAACTAAAGAATTATTAGGGTCTCAATAGCATATTGATGAAAAAAACAACAACTATGTAGCATCATAATGATGAATAAAAATACCAATCTAAGATGTTAGGGTATAAAATTTTAGGTTGGTTGGTATCATAACAACAAACCTATTAACCCAAAAAAGTAAATGTTTATTAGTTATCTTTGGGTTAAAATGAGGATGAATGTGTTGATTGATATTGATTCATGGAACCACCTCCAATCTATAATAAATCAAATCCATTTGAATGATATAATGATAAGGTTACGATATACGTTTTCCATTTTAACAAAAAATTATATAATGTAAAATTGATTTAATTTTCCTTATTACTTGCAGTGTATATTTATTTTACAAGATTTCTACTAGAAATTTTTCTTAATGGCCACTGAAAAATCTCATAGATGTTTTTGGTCACATCTTACAAAGTTATATTGTAGGGATTCTGAGGGGAATGTAAATCTCCACCCACTAGTTACTTATGAACACATTATAAAGCAGGAAACAAGGACTCCATTCATAAATCATTGTATTGAGAAATAAATTGAAGTTCATTGTATTCAATAGTATATTATTTTACATTATTTATTTGTCCAACATTATTCAGAAAAATTAATTTATGAAACCAAAAAAATAGTTCTGAATATAGAGAACATTTATCAAAACCAATATACAGTTATCAAAATGAATTGATGGTATACACTTCATTATATAAGAAATCAGTGTCTATTTTAAATCAATAATAAAAGTGTGATTTTATGATATGAAATATAATATGTTCCACTTTTTTAAGAATATTAATGAATCAAAATCTGAAACAACTTCCATCCCACTTCATATTTTATAGAAGGAGGATTTTTTAAATAAATTGGGTTAACTGGTTGATGAAAACACAAAAAACATTATGGGAATCATGTGAAAGTATGACATAATATTATTTCTACATGATTTATAAAAATATTACAAAAATATATATTTATGTTGTTATTTTTTAAATGTTTTAAACATAAACATCAACAATGACAATACCATAAGAAAAGCTACTTTTTTAGCTTTGATGAGACTGGAACAATATGGTCGCATTAGAGGATTAGGTTTTGGACTATATCCATGACCATATTTTGATAAGATAAAACCAAATAAAGATACATATAATATGGTGAGAAGATTTCAGAGACTAATAGACTCACAGCATGATATTTTTTTAGTCTAGTTTGAGAGACCAATTAATGAGAAAGGAACAAAGAGAACCAGCGGGGGAGGAATGATTGGCATATGAACCAGATGATCCCACTAGCATTGAGGATAAGCATTTCCCCCAACCACATACCTTTATTGAGTTAATAAGTATTTTAATTAAGATTTATCATAAATGTGATTTAAGAAACTTGTGATAAATTTATATTAATTAAATTTTTTAGGGTACAGTTGTATTTGATTTTTATTTTCCAACACCCATGCACCATCGTCTTACGATGGGTGTTGTGTATAGTATTCTGGGAGATAATATACACAATAATGACCTCCCAAAATATAACATGATAGTGGGGATTGAGGTATCTCTAGAACCGACTGCTTATTTTCCTATTCCACTTGATGATCGGAATATTACAATGGTCTGTGATGCTATTGGGGATTTCATAGCTTGATCGGGTAATCTTATAACGATACATTAGTTATTTATTTAACAAATTTTTTCTTTTGAAAAATCTATAACCACTGATGATAAACTGTCTTAATTGAGATATGATATTACAACTGGATAAAGGAGTGGGGAAATGGAAGATATGATTAATAAAATCTAGCGAATCGACCAAGAAATCAAAACAACCTTCTGAGAGTACCTTCTCCCCGCTAGTTCCATAATAACATTTATTATCGTTAAAAATTCATATAGACACCACATTTAATGTTGAAAATATGTCCTCTATTCCATATTAATAAGAAATAATGGATGTTTCATGATAGAAATAATTATTCTAGAGACTATATTTGAGATCCTTAAGCATGAATGGTTGGTCGTCTCAGTTTTGAATACATACATAAGGTACATTTTCACTATAAGTCTATCCAAACAGTGAGATCATATGTTTATTAAATTTAATAACTATTGATATTTTTTTGTAGGAATTAAAATTATTAATATATAACAGTAATATTGTGTGAAGCATGATTGGGATTCATTAATCCCTATATCACTTCTACGAAAATAAAATTACATTGGATAATGATGAAATTGGGAAGAAAAGAGACGAGTTACTTGAATTATTTGATCTAAAAAAATTAGACGACATACACTTTTTTATGCCTATAATGAAGAATTAAGATCTAAAATCTAATCAAATATAATATATTTTTCATTTTTGTATTACATATTTGTTTTTATGGATCACTGGATGCTTATCAAAGTCATTATGGACACCCCACATATTTATTTTTTTCGATCCAATGCATAGATAACTAACCTATCGACCAAACATGATATTTTTTGAATTTTTAATATATTTCAATCAATATTTTATAGATAAACATATAAACATATTTTTATTTTTTTGTTGTACCAAGAATTTTGTTATGATATGGTGGTCACTAAATATAGGAAAAGTCATGGAATGAAGTTAGTTTATAAAGTGATAAATCATATGAATTACTACAGATGGAAACAAATTAAGGTGTATATATAAATATTTAACTATAAAAAAATAAAATAAATTTACTTATTTTAGCCAATGTTTTTGTAGTTTCAACAATAAATAATTTCATTAAATGTGGATATTATGTTTAAAACTTTATGAGTGAGATCATAAAGCATGAGATGACCAACATCCCCCAAAAGGTAATTTGTAAAGGTAATAAAAAGTTTGAAAAATATTTTTCATAGTCATTTTTCTGTCTATATTTACTCCATTTTATCTACATTTTTTGACAACATTCCTACTCAAAAGAAGTAAATTTGTTTATAAAAATGTGTGGATTTAAATTTTATTAGAATGTATAATGAAAAAAAAGGTGAATACCGGTTTTCTTGTGATCTGTTATGAGTTATACCCTTGGATATATATTTGGGGTGTAGAGAATTAGTGTTAAAAGGCTTATATATTATTTTTGATCTTATTATCAATGAGAACAATAATGGAGGAAATCAAATTTTTTAAAAGAACTGAACTAAAAATAATTTAATTATTTGGAACTGGTGGAGGTGGAGGTGAAGTTATACTCATAGTCATAGATCGAGGTAATGGAAGTGCTAAAGTAAACTACTGAGATTGAGATGCAGGTAGATAATGAGGTAAAGGAGGAGGTGAATCATTTCCATGTAAACAATAAAATTTTTTGGAAAAAGAAGTACAATACGGATCATAACAAGAATTTGTTTGAGAAAAATTATTGAAATGTGTGTAAAATAATTTTCAATTAAGATAATAGAAATTTTGAAAGTGTTTCAAGTGGATTATTTAAATAAATCACCACTTGTTTAAGTGATTTTATCCAGTGTAGTAATGCACCTTTATAATATCATTAGGAAAAAACATCATGATATTCCTCAATAAATGAATGAGTTAATGTATGGTGATGACTTTTATCCTCATGGAATTACTTCAACATCATCAATAATGAAAAAACAAACTTTTGTTTATATATTTATTTCTCCACTAGATAATTATTGAGAAAGATGCAACCTTTGGCCTCTTCTGGAAGAAGTTTTACTTGAATAAAATGGGATGGTTTTAAATAATAATTTTTAATATTTTCTTTCCCGTATTGGAAAGAATATGTGATCCTACCCCATTTATATTTCACTTCCCAGCCAAACATCCAAGTTCATCCCAACAATAAGTGAAAATAACCCATAGTAATAACATTCCATAATACAAAATCACCATAGTGCTTACTATTGGAAAATGAAATCAGAACCTTCGTATTTGCTTGATGTGCTCTCATATTGTTCAACCATTTTAGTTTTTATGTCTAAGGGTTGTTCTATATTGGTGGATTAAATTTCCCCACTATTGTTATTAAATAAACAACAGTAAAAATCCCAATCATCAAACAGGTATATAATCCAAATTTAACATTTGAATAAGTATGTTTGTAATCAACTTCCATAGTCACTAGGTGTATGAAAGAACTATTAATGGAAAACCATTATTGATATATTAGGGTCATCGAGGAGGACTTCTATCAAATTGTTTCTTATTAGTTTAAAATTAACATTTTAATACATGTAAAATTGGAACTCACTGAAAAATAATAAAATTCACTCGAATTGTCAAGATAATTTAGTATAATTATTCATAATTGATTTTTTATGTGCATGATACAATCTCATGTCCAACCCACACACGATGCGACCTGTATGAAATAAATTGAAAATTTATATTTTGATATCTCATTTTAGTAAAAATCACAATTGGCATAATCAAAACCAATGAAACTCATTCATATTGTATTGAAACATTACCAAAAAAATTCATAAGTCATTTGGGGTGTGTAGGAATCATCCTCACCTCAATCTGACACACAGTGTGACTGGTATGACTCCAAGTGCATATTTTATTCAAAATTGAATTTTATTTTTTAAAATTACATACTCAAAATTGAGAAAATGATTTTTTATTGGTTTGGTACTTCATAAAAACAATATATATGTCATTTTGTAGATGTTGTAAACATCCTCACCTCAATTTCATACACTTTGTGACTCGTATGACTCGAAGTGTCTGTCTTTAGTTTAAAATTGACATTTTAATACAAAATAGTTTCAATCATTGAGAATTGATAAAACATTCTTCGATGATCATGAGAATTTATTAAAATGATTCATAATTCATTTTTAACGTTAATGCATCATTATCACATCAAACCCACACATGATGTTACCGGTATGACTCAATGTGTATGTTTGCCTATTTAAAATGAAATTTTAGTAAAAAACACATATGGTACACTCCAAACTAAGGAAACATGTTGTTATTGTTTTGATAATTTATTTAAATTATCCATAAGTTATTTTGGATTTTTAGAAACCAGCCACACCACAATCTTATGAACGGTGTGATAAGTATGACTCTAAGTGTATCTTTTTATACAAAATTGACGTTAATTTTATTAAAAATCAACATACATAGTCAAAATTGGGTAAACCCATTAATATTTTTTTTTAATTTTTTAAAATGATCTATATGTCATTTTTGGGGTGTAGGAGTCAACTTCACCTTAATATGATACATGATGTTCCTGGTATGACTCAATGTAATGATTATCAGTTTAAAATTAACATTTTTACACAAAAATTTGTCACTCATTGAACACTAATCAAGCGCGATCAGATTTTATTGATAATTTAATAAATATATTAATAATTCATTTTTTATGTGTTTTATTTAGTCTCATGTCAAATCCACACATGATGTGACCTGTATAAGACAAAGTACATGTTTCGAGTTTAATATATTTTTTTTTTGAAAAAAACATAAATGGTGTACTATAAATCCATGAAAAACATTTGGATTGTATTGATACATTAGTAAAATGATTTTGAAGTCATTTGGGATGTTTAGGAATAAATGTAACCTCAATCTGAAAAGAAATGTAACTAGTATGACTCCAATGATGCCATTTTATTCAAATTCACATTAATTTTAGATGAAAAGTAACTAACATACTCAAAACCAAGAAAATGAATTCGTATTTTTTTTCAATACTTTAGTAAAACTATCCATAATTCTTTTGTGACATGTAGGAATCAGAAAAACATAAATATGATACATGATGTGGTTGATATGACTCAAGGTGTCCATTATCAGTTTAAATTTGATATTTTAATACAAAAACATTCCCTTATAGAAAACTGAGAAATATTCCATATATTTAATTGGTAATTTAGGAAAATGATTCACAATCAATTTTTGACATGTAGCAATTATTATCATGTAAAATCCACACATGACTTAACCTATATGACTCAAAGTTCATTTTTCTAGTTTAAAATGTCATTTTAGTAAAAAAAACATGTAGCATACTCAAAAATGAGGAAATGCATTTGTATTATTTTGATACTATAGTAAAACAATCCATATTTTATTTGGGATGTGTAGGTATCATCTACACCTAAATACTATGTATGGTGTGCCCGATATGACTCAAACTCCAACATTTTATTCAAAATTGACATTAATTTAAGTAAAAAACAACTAAAATTCTCAAAAACAAGAAAATTCATTCATAATATTTTGGTAATTTATAAAAATTATCCATAAAGACATATGTTAAATGTAAGAATTATCCACACCTTAATATAATTCCCTATATGTCTAGTATTACTCAAAGTGTTTTTTATCTGTTTAAAAGTGACAATTTTTGACTAAAAATGGCCACTCACTGAAAATAGAGAAAATTCACTTGGTTTGTGTTGATAATTTCGTAAAATGATTCATTATTTATTTTTTATGTGTAGGATTAATTTTCATTTAAAACCCACACATCATGTGACCTGTGTTACTCAAAGTTCGTGTTTCCAGTTTAAAATGACATTTTAATGAAACAATTGGAATTCTAGAAAGTAAGGAAATGCATTAGTATTATTTTAATACTTTATGAATACAATCCATATGTTATTTGGTATGTTTAGGAATTATCTTCCCCTTAATATAAAGCATATTGTGAATGTTATGACTCCAAGTGCATCTTTTTATTCAAAATTGATATTAATTTTAGTAAACAACAGAATACATTCTTGAAACAAAGAAAACACATTCGGATTGTTTTGGTACATTCGGATAATGATCCATATGTCATTTTTGACATGTAGGAATTATTCAATCATTAATCTAATACATGATTTTCCTGTTATGACCCAAAGTGTCATTTGTAATTATAAAATTGGCATTTTAAAGAAAAAAAATTATCACTCACTAGAAACCAAGAAAACACACTCATATTATCTTGATAATTTAGGAAAAATATTCAAAATTTATTTATTATTTTTATAAATCAGTATCATGTAAAACCCATACATAATTCAACTTGTATGATGCAAAGTTCATGTTTCCTGTTTAAATTGATATTTTTTTATAAAACCAAAGTGGTATACTCAAAACCAAGGAAATGCATTAGGATTATTTTGATACTTAATTACAACAATACATAAGTCATCTGAGATGTGTATAAATCATATTCACCTCAATCTGATGAACATTGTTACTGGTATGACACCAAGTGTGTATTTTTATTCAAAACTAACATTAATTGTAGTAAAAAAACTGTCCTACTCAAAACAGAGAAAACACATTTAGATTGTTTTTTTACTTTAATAAAATGATCTATAAGTCATTTGTAACAAGTTAAAATATGTTGAACCTAAATATGATGCATGGTTTGATCGATATGGATCCAATTTCATCTTTTTATTCAAAATTGATATTAAGAACAATGTAATATAATACATATTGTTCCTAGTATGACAAGAATTTTAGTTTAAATGTAACACTTTTTATTTAATTTATTCCTTTAAATTTTTAATAAAACAAAAAAAATATTATATAGGTGCATTCTTTTACATTAGTAGGGGTGGATTTTTATTTTATATAGGTGAGTTATTTTTCTTAATCATATTTTTTTCATGTATTTTTGTTGTAAAATTTATTTTGTTTAAATTATGTATTTGTATCTCATTTTTTTAATTACCAATGCTTTTTTGGTGCTGTATTGTATTTTCACAGCACACCACCTACCCTATTTCAAGTTCTGCAGTGAGTTGTAACATCAAACTATAGTATTCTACTTTATTATCACTTTTCATGAATTAATAAATGATCCCTTTATCAGTATATTTATCTATGCTGATAATGGTATCCTTTATCAGCACATTTATTATCGTTGATAAAAGATTTATTTATTAAATATTTTACAAGAACTTATAAGGGTTCCCTTTATCGATGCTAAATAAATGTGTTGATAAATGTTATGATTTATCAATTCTTTTATAGCACTCATAATGTCCCCCTTTATCAGTAATTTTATAGAGATGATAAAATCGTAAGTTTTTAACAGCGCTTTAGTAGTCGATGCAGTTTCAGCACTCATAAAGGAATATTCTAGCATTGTTAAAGTCATATTTTATAGTATTTAGTGTAACCTCATTCGTATGTATCCCCTTAAATGTTAACAATATAGGTTTGTTCATGTTTAATCTCCACATTATCCGTCATAAAGAACATTTCACTAAATATTCCTTGTCGTACAATGTTAAACTGTATGGATTGGTTCTATTCACATAACCATATATTAAATTATGTGTCCAATTAAGTTGTGCTAAACTATTTGGGTTTTTATTCTTTTAATAAAAATATATAAGAATTTATTTTCATGGGCCTAATCCCAACACCAAAAACATATTACTCTAACCTAGATATTGATAAATGAAAAAATTCCCAAATATGTTGCATTAAATGATATTCTATAAAATCGGAATAACAAAGTTATGACATAGTAAATATTGATATCCTATGACACATACACATGTACACACTAATAAAATAACTCTGATATATACATAATCTTATATCAATTCATGTGAAATTATATAATGTATACATTTGAGTAAGTTATTCTCCATTTGGACATGGTATATATTCAAAATAAAATGTCTTAAATCTATGATAGATTGTTTGAGTATGCACCTGAATGGCCCAAAGGCCTTAATTTTTTATTTTATTATGGATAATACCCCTTTTAAGGGTTTAAGGGGAACTCGTACATGACCCTTGGACAAAGGCAGAAGGCCCGACATGACCCGCAATACATGACCCGAAGGCCCAGATGCATATAATGCCCATTACATGACCCGTAGGCCCAACCAACTAGAAGTGCCCCTCCCCATCTTCTGAATCTTTAATCTCCTAACTCCCCACCTTGAATTGTGGACTGGATAGCATTCCCCTGTACAAAGCTCCATGATGCCTGGTCCTGATGGTGGTTGAAAAACCCTCTCATTCTTCCAATACGGTTAGCTCTGCCTCTGGTGACTGCTACTCTTTTTTCTATAATTCTCATATTGGGCCTACTATGAGTGAACTGGTCTACTCCATTGTATTTGTAGCCTAAATTCCCTATGTAACAAAGGCCTTTCATGACTCTAAGGCCCTTGAGACCCGTAGGCCCAAATAGGTGGCCTGAAGGCCCAAATCGATTGAATAGTTCCGGCTGCTACAATACTACTATAGTACCTGTTGCAGTACTACTATAGTAACCTGGAAATTTTCCTCCTCCCGGTTTTGAACACGGGTCTCTTGGATGCCAAGGAAGAGCCCTTAATATTTGGGTACAGTCTTGTTGGCGTGTAAGAGTATAAAACAATCTCCTAAAAAGGTTTTTTGATTCAAACATCCCCACTATTGACCAATATTCATTATAAAGCATCACTAAAAAACCACCCCAAAACTACATACCTTTTGAAAGTAGGCCAATAATGACATAAATGATTATCTATCATGGATATGGGAAGAAAAAAATATTTTTCTAGATCAACGATCGTATTCCAGTCAAAAATTAATTAAAAAAATGGAGAACCTTTTGTGAATCCTTTAATTGTGAAATTTATGGATCAACGATACTTTAATACATATGTTTTTGCATTGAAATTTTTTATTATTATTTTTTAAATATTTTCTAGACAGACTCAAAACTACATTAATTCCAAACTCATGTCATCAACTCAAAAAATGTCATATTCCTCATCTAATACCAAAGTAGGGGCCTCATTGATTATCATGATATTGTCTTCAACCCATTATCTCAAATAGTATGTGATGAATGCCCTATTCTATGAGTACCACATCTATTTTAAAAACATGACCTTTACATTTTTCACATTAATCCCTACTCCTCATGAAGCCTCATCTATTTTCTGCTCAAAAACAAGCTATGAAGGAGCATGTGGAGCCTCCCAAAACATCAAAAAAACTTGGATCATCACATTGAAATGTAGTAAAAAATGAATCCCTTATCATAGGAATGTGTACCATGAGTTTAATCATGGCCACACTTCATCAAAATCCCCTCTTATAAGAGTTATTTTAAAGTTTAATTACAATAATTGTAATGAATCCACAATTCATCACCAACCCGAAAAGGTTGAAACCCCACAGGTCCCTCACCCAATCACTTAGACCTACATGTGAAGGATATATAACCATAGTAAGATATATATCAACTAAAGGTAGTGGGACTATATTACCACTTCCACCAAAGAATCTCATCAGCATATTGTCGAAGCATTGGGTGGGCAGGAACATATTCCTAATCCTACACACCAATCCAAACTATATACTCTAGTAGTATCAAGTGGAGTATTAAATCACATATCGACATTATATTGAGGATAATTACATGTTCCCACCCCTACACATTAATCTTATAGGTGTATCCCTATGGAAAATATATGAAAGGTGATGGATAATATCCCCAATTTCAATAAGAAATGGGAAAATCTTACAATTTCTTCTATAAAAACCCATCAATGAAAATTGGAAATTAAAGGATGGGAAATAATATATCCTATTCCACATGATAACATACTTTTAACATATTATTTACGTAGCTGAAAATGATGTTCACCGTCATATCCCATTGTTCAAAAAGTTGCAGTCACATATTCCATCCCCCTCCACAAGGATAATTTTTCAACATATTTCAGGAGTTACTCGAGATCATGAAACCATTCATAATCCTATTCAAGAGGATATTCAGTACATCCATGTAATGAATTTAAATAATAATTAGGAATATGTTCACATTGAAAATAGATATAATTATACCATTCTGATAGTCACATCTAGGTAGGCCTGTATATATTCTAAAATCATCAATGACTGGATAATTATTTCTTTGGTCACCTAAAAGAAGGGAAATATTCTAACTCCTATTCAGTGTTTGGGATATCATTAATGTATCCTAATGATAACAAAAATGAAGTACCATATTCTTTCTCATTTTTAATAACCCCTTAATTATTTTCTGATGGTAACATGGGATTTACCAAATATAGTGTCTATATATGATGTCTTCCATTCCCAATGCATGGCATGTGTTCTCCAATATCGTGAATGTAAAAAAAATCACAAATGGAATCCCAAAAGATAAGAGTTGTCTTATATGTATTCCCTAATAAATTTTGATTTTATAGAGGCATTAAAAGATCTTTCAATAATGGAATAAAAATCTATCGACTCATCATCAAAAAAAGGAAATAATTGTAGTTGTGAATATATTCCTAGTAATATTTCTAACAACATATCTGGAGGTCATACCTATAGTGATTTCCATAGAGTTTCTCTCTATAGAAATATCCATATTGATCGCGGTAACTCTTATCATGGTGATAGATTTGAAAATCCTTCTTGTAGTTAGAAGATCAATTAGTAATAAGGTCTCCCCCTTGAAACTATCCATTATGAAGGTCCACCTTAGAGAACCTTATTTTATAAAACTTCCTTCAATATGAAATTAATCCATAATGGTAGTCCTCTCCATGATGGATTTCAATGTGAAGGCCTCTTCATTGTAAAATCTTATTTTTATAAGAAGGTCCTCTCCTTGAAAAATAAACACTATGAAATCCATACATACGAGATGCAATGAATATATTGGTTCCAAATTCACCAAGATAAAAATATCTGAAAAGTGAAGTTCTATATCATCCAAAAGAGAGATCAATTCAAAATTCATTATGAATACCACTATTGAATTACTAACCTTTTAATATAAAATGTAATAATCAAATTAATCCATATCCACTCATTAATGAATATGGGAAATGACCACTCTAGTCAAATTTTATTGAGTAATCCTTGTCATAATATGAAGAGGATGTAAATAAGATGAAGATGGAACAAGATATAGGCTAAATAATGATAATTTTATTTCCCTATAGTAACATATTAGTTTGACATTCCAAATAATTTGACAAAGGAATGCTTACACCATCTTTATATAAAAATATGGATAACCCCTTTTCATTTTATTAAAATGGATATACATTATATAGAATATAAAAACAATGAAAAAACAATAGCAGAAAATCTTCATTATATTTAAGAGGCCTCCCTTTCAATTGCACAACACTTGTAATTCAGAAGGCAGTGTCAAGAAATATAATATACAAGACATGGCACTATGAGGAATTTTTGTCAGTTGATTGATAACACTCTATAAAATGTACATATAAATGTGTTAGATGAGAACTGATTAGAAATTTTACTCTACACACAAATCACTATATCCCTCCATCAGACACATCATACAATTTCATCACTTCAGGACATGTCTCATTCTCTGACTTTTCACATTCTAGTCTGTTTATTCAATATTATCCCATTATGTCCAAATCAAAAAAATGGTTTACTTGAAGATAGTGATCTATTAATAGGATTCTACCTCAATCGTATTAAAATGTTTTATAGGATTCTTGTATAATAAATTATAAATATTTACTTGAATATTATCTCTTAATTGTGATAAACTCACTTTCAGAATATGTACAACATTAGACCAATACTAGAACAAATGACCACAAATTCATATAGGAAATAGTAGTGGTTGTAGTGGCAGCAATATGTGAGAAACACTAGCCTATAGGGTATGTGTATTTTTACAACCACCACTATCCCTTATATTATAACAGATTTGGTAGGATCAATATTTCATAGTAGTGGGACAAAGTCAGCTGCAACCCATATGGCTGGGTTTACTTTTATCACAACTCTCTCATTCTCTATAAAACTGAACTTTCTCAAGGGTGGGAGACATGTCAAAACATATTCCTTCTTAGTTCATCCATTTGTACGACCCATCTATCTCTATTTTAATTCCCTTGAAAAGGATTTGTGATGATTTTGTTATGATTACTCTTAAAAGAAAAATGACCCCATGGAAAAATTGGAGGGAAAATGTAAGGCCTCAGAAGGGAATCAAGACAAAACTACATTCCATGAAAGGGAATTTCAAAGATATTTTTGGGTTTCTTCTTGATGACTATTAACAAGGAATCAAATAACATTTTCCTCTTAATGATGATAGAGAAACAACAGCGTATTACACATCAGTGACTATCATTAATATTTTTCCCATAGAAGATCTAAAGATTGGTTATGATGTAGGATAATGGGATACAACATTATCTATCTAAAAAAAATTCTACACTCAAACATTTAAATGATCTATGTGTACTCATCAATAAATTAAGACCCAAAATTTAGGGGCTCCACTGAATGCTCCATTTACACCTCCTTAGGCGGCTTCAACCAAAAATAGGGGATAATTGTGCATATTTACTAACTAATACCCAATGATATTGAACCTATTATAATTAAAGAGAGAGTTTATCAATATTTTTTAGAGATAAAGTTGTTAAAGTGATTCAAAGGTGAGCTAATCATGGATAAAATTCCCATCAAGTATAACACCAAAGTTGACTCTCACATTTTTTTCCAATAAAACACCCTCAACATGAAGATGTTTTTCTAACAATGAGAGAAGAATAAATGAATATAACCAAATTAGGGCATAAAATTACAATTTAATTGGAAATTATGGATGTGTATTACCATTATCTTTCTACCATGGTGTGGAAATAATAACCATATAATAAAATCCACCATTGGCCAACTCACACCAGTTATCAAGAACATATATAGGAAGAAAACTACATCAAGATGTTCATGTTTCAACTAACCATGTTTCAAGACAAAAAACAATTACATTAGAACTTATTTACTATATTTAGTCTCTATAATATTGAATATAGGTTAGTAAAGGGTGGAGTGTTCTTTTTTAACTAAATATAAAGTGGTGCCATTAATAGTTGTATGAGACTCCTCCTCTATTTAATTTTGGAAATATATGATTCATGGAATTTAATGGTGATGGTGATTAATATAAACAGCTAAAAATATTCATATCTTGATGTGTTCATATGATTATATCCCGCAATTACTAAAAAAAATATAAAATTCTTCATGAAGAGTCTTGACGGGTCATCATTTTTCTAGTGTAATAATATATCAGCGAAATAAATTATAGAATGGGAAGAACATAGAAATTAATTTCTCTACCATTTTATATTCATGTTATGAAATAAATCATTCCTAAGACTCTAAGAATAAAAAAACATGTGATATTGGGTGAGTCTTGGACTTTATAGATATGTGGAAAGGATTGACTTATTCTTTAAACATATAACTCCCCTATGAAGAGTTATTGAGAATCATCATAAATAACTCCATGATGAGTTAAAAAACTCAGATTCTTGAAATATATATAGAATAATTCTATGAGTTAGACATATTTTCAAATAATATTAAAGATTACATTCAATTAACAAACTCCAATACATAGATTATGGGAATAATTTAGCGAAAGTGGACTGGTAAAGTAGAAAATAGTAGTTGTTTTGATAAAACCATCTTTCGTACATATTCCAACACCAAAAACCACAAAATTTCACAAATTTATGTACATTATATTTAAAAAACATCAACTAAACCTCCAATAATTGATAAAAAAAAATATGTGAACATTATATGAGGAAAAATAGAATAAATTAAATTATTTAGGAAATGAACATCTTCATTGATACTTTATTATAGCTATGGATGAAAATTTGTTAAATTTATTAGACAACGTGAATCCATATTAGGATTTCCTTAGTGAATTAACAAATTATTTATCCTTCCATTGAATTTATGTATCCCCATATATAAGTGAATTTTGATCAAATACATCCTCCATCAGATGGTAGATTCTGGGCAGGTAAAGTTCGGAATGTCACAGGTATATCTAGTTTCTATTTCTTCCACATCTCCAGAATAAGACAAGGAATAGAAAGAAAATTTATCCATGGATTTGTATAAATTTTAGTATTGTATGGATTGAGTTACCTTCAATAGATAACAAGTCATCCTTAGTACATAATTGAATCGACTAGTAATGGACCAAAATCCATCCATGGAAATTGTGCTGAATTCTTCAGAATAATAATATTCATGGTTCTAGTATTACACTAATTGAAACAATAATACTAAAAACTAAAGTCACGAGAAACAAATCTCATGTCTATGTGAAAGCTAGATTTTACCCATTTACACTTTACGCCACCGACACTAATAATACATGAACAACCCCGCAAAATAGTTCAATGGGCATCGACCCATCACGAAGAATCCTTTTCAAATGAAGAGTCTTTGTACCACTATGTCAATGTAATTCATTTATTATATTTCATATATAATGAAGAAGACTAATATGATCCCAAATTCCCTCTCACAACCAGGGAGAAGAATGAAGAGGCTATCAAGGCTAATGGGGTCGAGGGAGATGAGATTGACATAGATCCTAACACTCAGGTCATATCACTACTGATATCATATATACTATAGAGACCCAAATATAATAACTCCAACGGGTTCAGAAAGAGAACTAGTACAACACCATAATACTTTACAATATGTATATTCTTAAATAAACTGAATTTATTTGATATCTTACATTTCATGCAACACCGAGCTTTGACATACCATGGTGTACTATTAAATATTAACATGAACATTGGAAGTCTAATGAAACCATTAGGAATAATAATATAGACATTAGAATAATAATCTTACCTATGAAAGTATAAATTTAATTTAGATATCTCATAAATGAAAGTATGATATATTTATATCATTGAATAGGTAAATAAATGTTTTAAAAATTAGAAATTAAGTGTTGGTATTTTTTGAAACGTAAATGTGTATTTAAAATTTTTATAATTATAAAATTATTTGAAAGAAAATTTATTTTTATAAAATTGATTCATAAATTAATATTTTGATTCATTATAGTTATAACTTAAGTTTATGATACCTTAATAACTTTTTCAATGTTTTGAAAATTCAGTTACAATATTAAAATATTTATTTTTTATAATTAATGATGATTTTATTTAAAAATTATATGTAACATATTTATAAAATTATTTTCATAAAATGGATTCTATTATTTAAATCTACCCAAAAAATATTGGTTAGTGTGTTTTTTGGTATTTTTATAAAATATTGGAATTTTTATGATTAGTGAAATATAATAATTTATGATATTTAAAAATATAAGTAAATAAATGGATTTTTGAGTCATTTATGATGTAATTACCCAATATTTAGAATTTAAAAACAATATTTACTATACTAAAACACAATAATAAACACAATTGATAGTATTGAGACAATGTAACAAGTAAATAAATAAAATAATCCAAAAGCCACCATCTCAAACACTATAAATACCACCTGTTCTCCTCACACCTTCTAAGCCTTTTATTTTTTCAATGTTCTACCCAATTAAAATCCCAAGAATCTTCCCAATGTTCATGAAGTTCTGGTATTAGAATAGTAATAAATCCAAATGTCTTATAGAGGTTCCCAAGGAGGTGATATTTAAGAGGTAAAAACCTTCTTATTTCTCTTTAAATTTAATTTAATTTCTTTTATAATCATCCCCTCAGCCACCCTATACAAAGAGCTATGGTAACTACAGTGTCATATATATTAGAATTTTATTTTTCTAATGGATTTTACATCATCAAATCCATTCTTATCTCCTATTATTATTTATAAATGAAAACGTTGTATGTGATGTGTCGATTCACCGCCTCCACGGATGATGATTTTTCATTTATCATTATCACCTTCAAGGATGTTCATGAAATGATTTGTATGGTCAAATAAGACCATAATATATATTTGATAATTTATCTGATGATCTGTAACAAATATATAAACATAATATTAAATAAAATGTCACATGTTCGTGATGGTCAAAAAAACCACCAAAATAAATTACGACATTTTCGCTAACATTTCATATAATTAATAATCATCATATAATATTAAAAAATGATATATCATACCATTTAAACATATTTTAGTTATTAATACTAAATAATTTTACTTTTATAGAATTTATTTATATTTGATTGGAACTCCAATTTTATACTCAAGGGAACTGTGTATAAAACAATGAGACGAACACTCTCTGAACAACAACATTAAAAATTATAATTCATAAAAATATACATAAATGTACTTAATAAAATTATAATAAATAAAAAAAATTAAATAGTTTTTAATTAATTAATATATGAATATAATTTTATTATCCAGTACATTAAGTCCATGTGTAGAATTCTTTGGGGCATAAGGTACGGTTTCTCATCTCACTTTAAGTTCCATGAGATATACTGCATATTGAACCCTTATTTCTTGTGTGTGGTGTAAATACATCCATTTAATGTATCATATCATGAATATTTTTATCATCATGGAACTCAATGTTTTATTTAATGAAATTAATTTTATGTGGCATATGATTATACTAATTATAAATTGGTAAGGGAATTTGTAACCCAATTTTCCATTCTTTGTCTTCAACATATACTCCATTGATTATACCATGCTATGATTATGTGTGAAAATTCATTTTATTATCTAATTTTTTATTTCCAATTGTTTTATTAGGATTTATATTTGACAAACATAATAGACACATTTGGTTAATGCTCACACATTCTTTTAAAAATATTCTTTTAAATGTTTCTTTTAAAAAATTTAAAATGAATTTTTTTATTATTTGGAATGATCATATTTTACTAATTTCATAAAACTCTAATGTATTGAGTAATAATTTAAAAGTTTAAAATTTTATTTCCAATGAAAATGTTTCCTTTTATAATATTTTATCTTTTTAAATAAATTATTTCAAAGTAAAGTTGTATTTATCTCAATAATTTCAAGATTATTTTATAAGATTATTTTCGAATAAGAAAAAATAATTTATTAGATAGTATACTTAATGGATTATTATCTCTTATAATACCATATACCATATATTATTGATTTTTTAGATTGATTTTGACAATAGACATGCTATTTTGATACCATTCATGAAATTACACTAGATGGTTTATGATTATGTTTATTGTTCGGGGAAAGTTATTTCATATACTAATTTCAATATGAATGTATATAATGATTATGTTTCACCCCATTCATATGAGTAATCTATTTGACATAGTATGTAATGGGTGGGGACTGTTATAGCCCCGTAATACATTGGTATGTCTTGTGAGACAAACTAGTTTGGGTATGGGTTGATGTATTACCGTATTATGTATAATGTCTTTGTTGAGGCCATAAGAGTCTATTTGTGATGTCCCGCATTATGAATTACCTCATTATAAGATAAATTATTGTTAATAATTGTGATTATTCTCTTAGTAAAATGTATATGGTTATGTTTTATTCTCATATGATTATTTATGTGGAATTATATTATAATTTTTATTCCTACCAAATTATTCTCAAGATTATGTTTTAATGGAATGTGTTTTTAGTTATTCACATGGCATTATTGTTTATTTTTCATCATGATGGCGTTAATTTTATTCTTAAACATACTGAGCATTTGAGGTCACCGATTTGTTATGTTTTATGTTCCCCCAGAATGTCAAGATGTATATTATGATTGACAAGATGGGATAATCTTATAGAATAGGGGTTTTCCAATGGATTTAATATGGTGTATTTCATTTCATGTTTTACTCTAATACTTTTGTATGTTTCTATTTTACCAAATATAATAAACTATTTGATCTGTTGGGATGTGATCACTTATAATTTATACAAATTTAATAATGTTACCACCAAATTCGGGCTAATATGGATGGGGTCTTTATAGTTGGTGTGAGATAAATTTAGTAGAAACCTGGGAAACTCGATTTTGGAAAACATAGAATAGGGAAATATAACCTTATAACTAACTTTGAGAATATTCCCAAGGTAATCAAGCGTATGATTTTGAGATTAGTTATACATAATTTTATTAAGTCTTTCACTAGTTTAAAATTTTCGTAATACAATCTAGTACAAGTCATTATTTAGAAATAAAGCTTAGTGGAAGGAAAGGAAATCATATAAATGTACGTATTCCATTTAGGTATTTTACTCAAATGCAAGATAATGATATTATAGTTGGAGCTAAAACTAGAGCTAGAAAACATATAACTATACTTGGAAAACTAAATCCAATTATGAGAAATAACCTTAATCACATGAAGAAGCATGATACACAATGCAGTGTAACAATGATAAAATACTTTATGTGATGATAACCACCATCTTTCAATGGGACTATGAACCAATATTCATCTATGTAATGGATATGTTCCTTAGAGAATATATTTCTATATTTGGGGGATAATGAAAGGGAGAAGTTCATCATTCCATTTTATCATCTATTGGGAGATGTGGATCAATGCTGATCCTTAATTTAAAACACAATGGAGGAGGAAGAAATTTAACATATTTAATGGATGGAGTTTATGGAAATGTTCTTCGAAAAATATTTCCATCACAAAATGCGAGTGGATATAGAGAGGCAAATCATGATTTTTAGGTCGAAAGATGATGAAAACGTTAATAATTATGAATGCAACATTAAAAGTTTATAATAGTATTCCCTATAATGCATACATATTAAAAAGAGTAGGATTGAATATTTCACTTTTTTTGTCTTAATACTATAATATGAATGGATCTAGTCTCCCAATCATTCTAATAATATGAGGATATATTAGCACATTTCCTCGTGATTCAGAAATAAGTTTTCAATATAAATGGATTTGAATGGAAGAAAGATAAGAAGAGGGTTGTTGAGAACTCTATAATAGAAAATAAGGAAAAATGGAATTCATAAATAATATAATTTTTAACTTGAAATAAATTTGGAAAGAAAAACCATGGAACGTGCCAATTGGGAATGAGAGTTTGTTGAAAGTGTGTAAAAAAGTCCAATAGTCATGTGATTGAAATGGAAAGAAAGAAGTAGTCAATATGAAATACATTGGCTCTTACGAGATGACACACTATGAACATTATTTTCTTAGGCATCAAGGAAACATTCCCCAAAATAATCCAAGGGAACAAGGCCATGATTTTGTTGTCACAATAGTTGATGTTGATGTTTTTAATTATTTTGTGGAAGGTAATTTAATCATATCATCATATTTAGATATATATTTACATGATTTTGTTATATCCCATAAAAATTAGATATTTACAATTCACCTTATCAAGGTTGTTTTCAATAAAAACATCCTATTAGAAACCTTATTTCAATAAATATGTGTTGAGAAATTTTTATTATGACACATAAACGTGATCTAATTTATGATTTTATTATCATACCTATAGTTTATTTGGGTATAATCATTTGTATGGATTTTTATTCAAAATATAGTGCACTTTTTTATTTCAAATAGAATTAAATTATGATTCATGATGATGATGTGGAACTTCTCATCCTTATAGGGGAGACTTCATCATCTGAGTTAAATCTGAATCAACCTCGAGTAGCACTTTTAAATGATATTCTTGGAGAAGAAGAGTGGATAAAACATAATAATGAAAAAGGTGATGTTAAAAGTAATGATGTACGTATTTTATAGGAATAAAGTGTTGTATTTCCAGAAGAATTACCAAGACATCCTCCATAGAGGGATGATGAGTTTTTGATTGATTTAATTCTTATTGCAATACCTATATCAATGATTCACAATATAATGGAAATAGTGGATTTAATAAAGTTAAATAAACAACTAGAGGAATTTATTATTAAGGTATTTACATGCCATAGAGTTTCACCATGGGGAGATCGTGTTCCATTCATTAAATAGAAAGATGTATCTATGAGGTTGTGTATTGACTATAGGGATACCGATGATATTATAATAAAGAAAATTTATCATCTACCAAGCATTGATGTATTTTTTTACCAACTTCATGGAGTATATTATTTTTCCAATATTGGTCTTCATTATATATAGCATCAATTACATGTAAATAAGGGTGATAATTCAAAGATGATATTTGAACAAGGTATGAACTAGACTAAAAATCTGTTTTTTTTTCAAAATATCTTCTCTAATGGTTATCAGTATCAACATTAGGATTCAAAAGTTACAAAATAATATATGAAACTGAAAACTCAAAAACATAACCACAAACCTAAGGCATCGATCTGTGTGTCACCCACATCAGTTGGGGTATTTTATCCTCACAACTAACATCATTAGTGTTGGTACACAACCCACATGTTGACTCCCTCCACTGCCGGATCTGATATCCAGAGAAATAATGTTATAGAATAACCATTTAACTGTTCAAACTCACTGTTAACAATCACCATCATTATCACATGATGTCGTCGTAGAACTCCATTATTGCCACCAAAAAACATCACAACAGAACATCAAGGACTATTCATCCCTGACAAACTGAGAAAAGGTAACAACAGTCATCCTCCTAGGTGAATCCAACACCAAACAAGCATAAAAAAAATCAATCTCCTAGAGAAAATACAACCTTCACTGATGACTTGGAGGAGAAAACACCCAAAAAAATATAAAAAAAATTAACAGTTTTCATTATCGTTTCCACCTATGAAAGACACCATCATTAAATATAAAGAAATATGGATCATAAAAATAGGATAAAATTGACACAATTTAGGCATGGAACGCAGTCAGCCAACAAATAAAACATCCCAAAAACCTCTTACATACCACCGCTCCATATCCGACTAGGAGAGGGGTTGTAGAACTTGGTGTCAAAGAATGTACATGAGCAGATGATGGCTCTAGACTACTGACTTTGAAACCAAAAAACCCAAAAACCACTTTGATACACCAACTCCAGATATTCCTTGGATGAGAACAATGCAACCAGAGGCTAGAATATGGTTGCAGTGGCCAGGGATTCAACTACAAAAAACCATCATTGAGACCATATAAACATAATGTTGGAGCTTCACTAATAATAATTTCTCATCCTAAATGATGATAGAGACAAAAAATTTAAAGGGAGAGGAGGAGATTGAGGGAAGAGAGGAAGAGATATGTGGAAGGCATTGGTGAAAACTCCACCCTCCGGATCACCGCTGAGGGGAACCTTAGGGAGAGAAGGAGAAGTGGGAGGCAACCCATGTATTAGTATATAAATAGGTTCATGAAATTGATATAACTCACATCAGACTTCACTCATTTCTAATATGCAATAGAAATTAAGAGTTTATAAAAATTCCATTTATACTGAATAATGTTGTCACACCCCCGACCTTTTTAATTACTTTGTCTTATTATTTTCAAGGATTTGGATAGTTTTTTGAGGGTTCGAGTGAATTCCCAGTTTAAATTTTCTAATTTTTTTTAAAAAGGATTTTTTTGGTTTTGATGGAATCTAGTTTAGGGGAAGAGCACAGTTTGGAAACCTTGTGGCATTATCAAGGCCACTGTGTGGCCTACCCATCATCGAAAAATAAAAATAATAAAATTAATTGAATAATAAAATGCAGTTAAATGAGAGTTTAAATAAAATAAAGAAAATTTGAAATAGAAATAATCATTTTATTCTAATAATTATAGTAATGATAATATTATTAATAGAATCATATTATTGTTAGTATTATTATTATTTAGAATAATATTATCGAAACCATATTATTATTATTATTTGGAATCAAATATTATAATTTTCATTTTTACAATTATGATATAATTAATTATTTTTATTATTATTATTTTTATTATTAAGAATCTTGGGTGGATTTTACACCAGTGAACAGCCACCGCAAGGATATCGGATGTCATATAGTCATCCCAGGTACATGTGTGGCCACTTCTGGAGTGGTCAGAAGCTCCCACACAGTTTGCATATGGTCTCTTGATTCTTAGACGAACCATGCGGTTGCCCAGTGTTTATAATAAAAAAAATTATTGAGAAATAAATTAATACCAAAAGTAAATTTTTATGATAATTATAGTACTCATATGATATTTATCATCACTAATTATTAGACTAATTATTATTAATAAATATTATAATAAACATTAATGCTAATTTTTATTGTCATTAATAATAATAATTATTATTATTATTATTAAATATGATTTTTCTTATTATTAAGATAATAGTTTTATGATTTTTATTATTAGATTAGATTTGATTTTTTAGGGTTTCTTCATTTCTCTCTTTCATATCTATTCCCCATATTTCTTCTCTGACAATAGCCTCCCCTTCCCCTTCGATGTGTGGCACGTAACCAGCCCCTCCCTTCTCTTGATGCACACTCCCTTCTCTGGCTAGCTTCTCGCCCATGAAACCATCCCCCCTCCCCATACTTATGAGGCCTGACCCTCTATGCTGCAACCCCACTTCCGATAGAATCCTTTTGCACAGCAGGCCCAGTCGGTGCCACCCCCTCTTCTGGCAACCTGTCCATCCAACTCTGACCCCTCTTTCTCAGCATGCACACCCCCAGTCATCCCTCCTTCGGTCACCCACCCCCCATGGATAGCGCGCACAACCCCAGCTGGTCATCATTAATTCACGAACACCTTCTCCAGCACTACCCCTACCAAAGTGCTTTTCACTGTTGGCGCCACCCTTCTCAGTGCACCTCACCCTTCCGACACACCCCACTAACGCCACACCGCCCCTTTTCGGCGCAGCTTCCCCACACCCGTATACCCTCCTTCCGTTATCTATTTTTAATTTTTAATTTTCTCTTTGGTTTTTTAGGGATTATTTCTCATTAAAGGTTTTACATGGTAGATTTTGTGTCTTAGTACTTGCGTGGAGTGATTCTATGTATGCGTTATCATCGAACTATGAATTCAAGGTAGGATTTCCCAAGAACTTGCAATTTTAATTTATGAACCATTATTTTCCTGATTTCCACACATCCAATAATTTATAAATATCGATGTATGCTTTTTAATATAATCATTTGGTGCGCAGAGTGGTATTTTATGCCTTTATTTATGACAAATATAATTGTTGTGTAATATAACACACAATATTTGTTTGATTAAGTGGCCAGTTGGATTTTGTGAGTAAATTGTGATATAAAGTGCTTGGTTTGGATTTTTAAAGATGATAGTATTATATGAAATGATGTCCTAGGTTCCTTTTATGGGATCTCCAAGTGAAATATGGATTGTATGTTTGAAAAAAAAAATTGTGAAATGCTTAAAGGCTCGTTTGGAGACTTTGTGAAATTGATAAAAGTGTTTATTATGAATACTTTCATTGGATATTTCTCTTGACCTATCTATGTATAATGAATGGGATATTCTTATTATCGAATCCTTGTGATATATTATCAGGGTTCTTTAGTGGGAACTATTTGAGTTCTATTTTTTTAGGAATGATATTGGTCGTTCGGTTGGCACAGGGTGATGCATGTTGTTGATTTATAATTATATAATATTGTGATTGGATGCTTAGCCGAAATCGGTTGGCTCACCCCTGTTATATACATGAGGCATGGAAACCTGAATATTGAGATAATTATCTGAGAACGATTACTGCACTAATAGTTGATATACTGCCCAGTGGCCCATAGTAGGTGGATATATTTGGGTTTATTGTTATGGGATTAGTCCTCTATTTATTTCTTGAGTTCGGGTGGCTGAGAATTTGGGAATTTTGATTTCATCAATTTTGGGATGCTACCGGTGATGGGGTCCCATTTATTAGTATGTTATGGATTGTTCTCGATCTCTTGGGTTCACCTATGTTTGTTGGCTTTACCCACCTGCAGTGATGTTGAGATACCTATATGATTATTTTTGTTACCTTGTTGTGTAATTATTGTGGTAATTTCTTGTTTAGTGTTTTTATTGGAAATTTGTGTATTTATTTTATTATGGTTTTTATAAATTGTTATTGAAGAAAAGATTTTATCATATTTTGTACAGATTGAAAATATTGACACACTTTTCCCTTGAAAATGTGAATGTCTCACTAAAGGTGTGATCATAGTTTTTAAAATAAAAAGGGTAAATTGTATGTAAGTTGTTTTTAAGTAAAATCTGTAGAAAATAATACTTTTATATATTTTAGTTAAAACATGATATTGATGTTTATTTTATTTTAAATGAAGTGCATTAGGAAATATAATATTGAGACAACCTACTGAGTTTTAATACTCATACCTATTGTTTGTTTTCAGTTTTAATCCTTGTTTTGGATTTATCTTGGGTTCATTCTCAATATGAGATAGTTGATTTTTGAGTTAGAGAGTGACCCATATGGTCATATGGAGATAGTGGTTGTTCGATTCTCTTAGTTTAGTTTTGTAGTTCAATTGTATTTTCAGCTTCCTGTTAAAATGATATTCTGTTCAGTTTTATTTAAATTTTCAACTTCATGTGAAAATTTATACTTGTTACTTCCTATTTTATTTTTTAGGGAAAATGTTCCCCATGTATCTATTTACAACATTGGCACTTTTCACCAACCTAAGAGGATATAGAATGCCTCTCAAGTACTGTCTTGAATCATCTCTGGATACAGTTTCAAGGTCAACCCAGATTGGTTCATGACAATTGAACCCTCTATTTTTATGGATCTAATGTATAAATTATTCAAGAAATGAATTAATAACTTTTTTTAAGGTTTATTTATGAAATATTGGAGTAATCCAAAAGCTACAAGGACCGTCAGAACCACTTACAGATTATTCTAGAGAATCTAAGAAGAAAATTGTTATATAGGAGGTTTATCAAGTGTAAATTTTGGCTTCAATAAGTTTCTTTTCTTGTCTATATTATCTCCTAGAATAGAATATTAGTTGATATTTAAATGAATAAGGAATTCCATGAATTTAATACACCAACAAACATTACACAGGTATGTAATTTCATTGGTTTAAACGTTTAATATCGGTGCTTCGTTCATAATTTTTCGTGATTAGCTAACTCATTAACCAATCTTTCTCATAAATGGTTTATGTTTATTAAGAAAATGGTTTGTGAATAATTGAAGATGAGATTATTGAATGGTCTAATATTGACCTCCCCATCTAGAAATAGTGTATTTTGAATTTATAATGATGCATCAAAGAATGATCTTTTTTGTGTCATTATATAGAATGATATAGTAATTTTCTATGCATCATGGTAGTTAAAAACTCATGAACAGAACCATCAAATTCAAGATATTGAGTTATCATCTGTAATCGTATCTCTATAAATATCGCTACATTATCTCTATGGTGAAAGATGTATGATATATATAAATCAAAAGAGTTTAAAATATATACTCTCACAGAAATAAATCAACATGAGGAAAAGGTATTAGCTTGATCTACTCAAATATTTTGATTGTTCTATTCAATACCACCCAGGTGATGAAAATAAGGTAGTATATGCATTGAGAAATAAGGATCATGGATTTATAAACAAAATGAAGATGGACATGGATCCTATAAACCTTAATATACAATATATGGATAATAGAATTGTTGAAGATGGTGAAACATCACTAATATTTTAAATGGTTTCCACACTATCATTGTTAGAAAAGATAAAAAGTTCTTGGTTTGATGATGACAATTTTGAAAATAAAATTAAAGCTGTGAATGATAGAAAATTGGTAGACTTCATATATGAAGATGGAATTTGAAAATTTTGGAAGAATATTTGTTTCACTCTATATACGAGCTGAAAAGGGAATTATTGGATGATCCTCATAGATCGAATTTCCATATACACCCTGGTATCACTAAGATGAATAGTGATTTCATGGAACATTTTTGGTGGGATAATATGAATAATGATACTGATGATTATGTATAACTCTATTTAGTTTTTCAATTTGTGAATTCTGAAAGACAAAATCCTATAGGAGTCCTAAAACCTTTCTATTTTCCAACATGGAAATGGTAAGAGATTACTTTGTATTGTTTCAATATATTACCAATGATTCTATCAAACAATGATGCATGATGAGTAATTATTGATCGACTTACCAAATATTCCCATTTCCTCGTTAAAAGGGATGATTTTCCGCTATATATATTAGCACCCAACCTTATAACATTACATAATATTGAATTAAATGAATAATTCACATTAAGGATCCTTTCAGTTTTAGAGTTTAAAAGAATTAGGACATAACTATTACATCGCAAAAGATTATAAAGTTGACACTTCTACTCATTTTCCAATTTTTCATAAAATAAAACATCTTTGAAAAAAGAGTCATGTCTAGTTCCTTGTTTTAGACTACATTACTTTTCCTTGATCCCATCATTGAACCTATTCCACATTATGTCTTGAGAAAAACATTTCGAAAACATGGGATGAGCATAAAAATCGTAGTAAAGGATACACAAAAGAGGAAAACTTTTAGTTTTTCAAAACAACAAGTAAACCATGAATACAGTATCATAAGTAATACTTTTCACCTTTATGAAGTTTTAAATACTCTTACTGAATAAATGATCATTGCATACCATTTTGTTACCAAAATTTTACCATAAACCCCATATAAATAACACATAACATATAAAGGAGACATGAGACATAAACATACTTAAATAGAATAACCATATGGTCGACTTCCACACAAATCCCTAAATGGAATATCCATATGGCTGAATTCCATACCCAATGCGTTGGAGGTTATAATGTAACCACCCATCCTAGTTTATCATGGCACCACCCGTCATTTGGTTTATCAAGTAAGCTCCCAACAAATTTCCAAGTACCATTATAAAATGATAACACCCACAACAAATATAAGGGAAAGAAAACATTTCCACATTTTAATCACAATATATCACCTAAATATATTGACTTAAAAAATCAATTATCAAAACCACGTTAAATTCCAAAATACTTACAGGAGTATATGGTATTTAGTTTCTTTTAAAAAGCATTACCGCTTGATAAGGAAGAAATAGATTAAATAATACCCGTGGCTGCAGAAATATTTTTGTCACAACGTACGATGAAATGAAACATTCGTTTTTTCAGTTAGTAAAAATCATTGTAGAGAAAATATTCCCATTGAATGAAATTAATAGTCAAATGGGATTATACACTGTATAATAGAAAGTTAAGTATAAATCAAAATATGTTTCAATGAAAAGAGATTGAGACAAAGTCCCTTAAAAATATTTTTATGTAAATAAAATAGATCGATTATGTGTATTCAATATATGCCAACCTAAATAATGTTTAAATACATTATAGGATATAAAAATTCATTTCTCACACAATCAAAGAATGACATAAACATGAAAGAGAAGATCAACCCAAAGAACTAACATTGTGTTAAGAAGTTCCCTTACCTCATGTCTGACATGACCCGTTTGTTCTTTATGATAATGAATAATAAACTAAATTTAATTTATACTAGCTTAAGAACATTTTTAATGTTTATTATTCCTTTTATATCACTTCATAACATCATATAAATATTATAAGATCATTTAAGCTAATAACGGTCATTTTGTCGATATTTGGTACTTTAGTGAAAATTAGACTTCTTGTAATTACATGTTGTTCATGTGAAACAAATTTCATTATATCTAGAATTATATTCATGATTTAGATATCATTTATATAATATATTCTTATAATATATATTTATTTAAAACAATATATAACATTTGGAGATAAGAAATGAAATGCACCGTTCATGGAGACGGTAAGCCGTACGTACGCATGAACGTTACATTCATTTCAATTTCATAATTAATGGAAGGAAAAAATAATGATACATAATTATATTACAATTACAGTAAAATATCATATATAATTTTATTAACTCTACCCTTTATACATTCCACATAATCCATGAACGAGTCATATCACATTGAGTGGGTGGTAGTCTGCACTTCCCCGAATGAAATTGTCGTGTTTACCCATAATGGAAACCATAAGGTATGATATAAAAGTAAATTACAGAAGAATATAATCAATAAAAATTAAATATATATCTCATATAAATAATGTTTCGTCATAATGTCCACCATGAGAGGTGGTAGGAGATAATTGAACAATCCTTGTTTTGTAAGGCAGTAGTTCTCCATATACAAAAACAATATGTTCTTTACCCATTGGATGGAGGTGTGCATAATTGTAGCTCAAATACGTATCATAAAAATATCCTAGTATATTAATTATACTCTTTTTTATAAAATAATGGAATAAAAAGAATTTAGGGGGTTGGAGAAGTAAAATAAAACAAATAAACATAGGAGAAGATATTACCTTTAAATCAGGTAACTCCCTTTTTTTTGAACCAAAAGTGTTTCTCAGAGTTCTTTCTTCCTATGGTATGTCTTATAAGATGAATAGAGGGATCATAGAAGCTGATTATTGTAGATTTTGAAGGAGAAAAATTGGTTGAATAGTGTAATAAATGGGTAGTAAGTGAGGACTTTTTAAAAGGGACATGAGGGGCTCTTTTGGAATGTTTGAAAATATTATTTTATTATATAATGATATTCGGTTTCTATAGGTCCCAAAATAATTAACGTAATAGATAAGGTGTCCCGTGATCTAAATAAAATCATCCAATAATAATTGGACAAGTTTTTCATATCGTTTTAATTTTTATCTTCTTGTTTAATTAAATCATTCAATACTAACGTAAACATTGCATCATCATTGTGTCATAAATAATTTTATTTATTTTAAGTATATAAATTTTTAAACAATAAACATGATGTATGAAATCTTTCTAGATTTATAATAAATATTTATAGTCAAATATATCAATTATATAACCCCACATTAAAATTGTTTTAGTAAAACAATACATGTTTATGACATTTTTATTTTTACTTTAAATAAAAAAGTAATTATTGTCAATATCTTACCCAAGTGGTTCCATGGTGTCCCCAAATTGACCCACAGATTTTCGTGGTCTGCCATGACTCATCCAATAAGTTTTGGAAATGTTTCAAGATAATTTTAAATTATTTTAACATTATTTTTATCTTGAATTACAGTAATTACCTTTAACCATGGTTAATAACAGTCAAAAGATACTATTAAAAAAACTATTTTCATCCTGTTATACCTAATTTTACTTAATAATGACAAAACTGAATGTTGGATTTGTGAAATTCAATTAATAGATGCGGTAAAATTTCATTTAAACTAAACGTCTATTTTTTAACAACTACTTAGTGGTTTCACTATTCATCTAAAATTGATGTTTTTCAGAAAAATACCAAAAATTCGGCCTAAAATATATTCGATATTCTGAATTAAAAAATGATTTACATTTTACCAAATTAAATTAAAATAATATGGATTAAGTAATTTAAAAAAAATTTCATTGTGGAAACAAAAAAAATGCGTTTTTAAGAAATATTTACTATCAAAAGATTGACACTTGTTTCTGTCCAATTTCCAAGTGAAATTAATTCCAATGAAAAAAATTGGATTAAATTGTAAAAATATATTATAATTACACTTTAAAAGAAATATGAAAGATAATATATCTATATAGATAAGTTATATTGAAATACAGTTTGGAATTAAAATACAGTATCTTTCGATGTTCATTAAAAAAATAAACTTTATCAGAAAAATACCAAAAAATTACCCAAAGTAAATTTTGATGTCCCGATTATAAATAATAATTTTATTTTGTCAAATATAACATATAAATGTGAAAAAAAAATTTAAATATGGTTCGCCAATAAAAGGTGGTAAATCGACATTTTAGTGTAAATTATCCTTAAACATAGATTCCTTCCCATATTAAGCCTAAAAATTTAATTGGATGCATGTAAAAACATTTAACAAACATATATAATCATATTTTTGTTAGTTATATTCATTCCCTCCAATACAACGGCTAGGTGTTAACTACCATTTAAAATAATATTATTATATTATTAGTGTGCAACACAAGATTTCAAAGAAACCCGTTGTAGCGTATCGGGTACGCCATTGAACATATTGTCCCCTTTAAAGTAAAATTAATATTTAATTCACAAACATTAATACATATAAAAATTACTTATTTCCCTATTTATCTGGGATGTTATAATATCACCTTGAATAACTCAATATTAATTAAGTAGTAAGACTTTATTGTTCACCATTGCTAATTTTGTTTCATCGAGATCCCAATTTTATATAAAATTATAGAATAGTCTTCTGAAGGATTTTGATAATAAGACACATTTGAGAACTTCTTATCACCCTCAAAACAAGGGACTGTATGAAAGGACTATTCAGACATTATAAGACATGTTAATATCATGCTCACTTGACATTCAAGTTATGGTGGAACAATATTTTCCGTATGTATATTTTTCTAACAATAGTAGTCTTCATTCTAGTATTCCAACGGCGTCATATGACGTAATATATGGAAATAGATGTCATAATTCAATTTGATGGGATCAAGTTGGTGGGAGGGAAATTTAGGCCCCTAACTTATTTAAGAGGCAATGGAAATGGTAAAGACTATTTAGGCTCATATTAAATCATCTCAAAGTATGATTAAGAGTTATCCTGACAACCAAATAAAGGATCTTGAGTTTCAAGTGGGAGATCATAACTTTCTAAAGGTACCTCCATGGAAGGGTGTCATAAGGTTCGGTAAGAAATGAAAACTGAGCACTAGGTACAACAGAACATTTAAAATTCTAGAAATAATTAGAGTTGTGGTTTTTCATTTGGTGATGCCACCTAGCCTTTTAGAAGTATATTATGTGATCCACATATATTTGTTAAGGATGTACATTGCAGACCCAACTCTTGTACTTACCTATGAAAAAATATAATTGGAATCTAGTTTTTCTTATTGTGAAGAGCCTATCAAGATTAATGACACTATAGAGTAAGTATTGAGAAATCAGATCAATCAACTGGAAAACCATTTTTGGAGAAACCATAAAATGGAATTAGAAATGTGGTAACCTCAGGATGATATGAAGAAGAACCACCCTCATCTATTTAGGAGGTAATATTCATGCATATTTTGAGGTTGAAATTTGTTGAAGGAGGGTATAATATAGCACCCCAATATTTAACAGTTTGTATCTTCCAAAATAAATTTAATTTATTCGATAGCTAGTGTTTCATGCAACACTGATATTAAATGAGTTGTGATATACTATTAAATATTAACATGACCAATGGAATAGTAATGTGGCTATTCGTAATAGTAGTAAATAAATTAGAATAATAACCACACTTATGAATGTATAAATATAATTTAGTTTTCTCATAAATGAAAATATGATATATTTATATCATGTAATAAGTAAATAAATGTTTTAAAAACAATAAATTAATTTTTATAATTTTTATGAAAGGTAAATGATGATTTAAAATTTTATATTTAATTTAATGTTTGTAAAGAAAATTTACCTTCATACAACAGATTCATAAATTAATATTCTGATACATTATAATTATAAGATAATTTTTTGAAACGATAATTAATTTTTCAAAGTTCCATAAAATCGGTTATAATATTAAAATAATTATTTTTTTGAGTAAATAAAGATTTTATTTAAAAATTAAATTTATCATATATAGAAGATTATTTTCATAAAATGGATTCCATTTTTTTGAAACTACAAAATTAAAAATCTTTACGGTGAATTTTTTGAGTTTTTCTAAATTAGTTGTTTTTTTATGAATAGTGAAATATGGTAATTTATGGTATTTAACATTATAAATTAAATAAGTGAATTTTTGAGTAATTGGTGATGTAATCAACTATTAGTTTGAACTCACATGTACTAATTACTATACTCTGTTACAATAATCAATGCTTGTTGACCTCACCTATTTTGATAATCCCAATCTTGTATTCATATGTTTTGACAATCCCAATTATGTGTTCTTATATTATGATATTCACAATTACTGTTGATCTACACTTTAATTATTTCAAATCGATGATCAAGTTAATAATAATGTTAAAATAATTTCTGATTTATGTTAATCTCGATTATCCATGTTTATATAAGTTTTGAAATGATTCTAATTGAATTAGATGTGTTTTGCATAAGACAGTCAAGTGTAAGTATCACTGACCTGAATAGAGCTACAGATGTGCATGACTGCATAGAGCTACCGATAGACACAGAGCTACCGACAGACAGATAGCTACCGACATCCAGAGCTACTGATAGATGGATAGCTACCAACAGCCAGAGCTACCGTTAGACAGAGAGCTACCGATATGCATAATAGCCAGAGCTACTGATGCATAGAGCTACCGATAGACAGAGAGCTACCGATATGCATAATAGCCAGAGCTACCGATGCATAGAGCTACCGACAGCCAAGAGCAACCGATGGAACTAAGTTCATCGAGCTACCGATAAGAGCAACCGATAAGAGCGAGAGCAACCGATGGAACTAAGTTTATCGAGCTACCGATAAGAGCTACCGATAAGAGCTACCGATAAGTTTTTGAAGATCTACCGATGGATGATCCTACACAGAGTCAACCGTACATGTCTACAAACAAATGGATACCTATAATTAACTATGGAGTCAAATCCTATATCATCGACACTATTTGTTTAATACACTAACAGCTACATTTGTTACTTTTGATGCATTTAATGTTATTAAATGATTTCTGTTTCCATTTCAGGAAACTGTACCAAGTACGATTGAAAAGGATAATCATTCCTTCTTCTCAGAAAAAAAGGCATAACGTTATAAAGGGGGTGAATGTGAAAGAGATAAGACATTCAAGAAAAAACCAAGAACAATGTGTATGTATCAGTGAATAAGAAAAGAGACTTGAAGAGATTGAGAACACGGGAACACACTCGCGATCAAGCTCAAAACGTGCCAAGGAAAACTAGAGAACTTGCACTCACAAGACTACTACTACCAGACTCCAGAACACAGAACATACATCGAACAATCTATGCTAAAGAAGAACTTCACAGAAAACTTCATTTTCTGATTCGATAACCAAGCTGAACCTGGAAGCACTGAAAGAAGAAACGATACTCTATTTTTCAGTCAAATACCAGAGAAGTACTCAGAACCATTTCTAATCAAATCCAAAGGAGTCCAGAGCTGCACTGCAATCACTAGATCCATTCTAAACTCTATATCTTTCTCTAAGTGATTTAGTATTTGCATTACGAACAATGTGTGTAGCCTGTTAATTATTACACACACACTGTCTCCTGAACCTTAACTAGAGGATTTGTAAATCCTTACTCACAATCTTTTATTCCTTTATTTCCCACTGTGGATAGTAGTATAGGTCGAGTGTGACCTGGACAGCTTTGAGCTGTTGTTTGTTATCCCACGTATAACTGTGGTAGAGGTCTCTTGACCTGAACAGTGTCATCACTGTTGTTAACCCATATCCAGGGTGTGGATCACTTTATATAAATTTTGAGAGGACTAAGTCTCGGCTTGAGACTGAACCTCTTGGTTAACTCTTGTGTTGTTAGTTAAAATCTATATCCATACTATATACATTTATTTCATATTCCGCTGCTATTACTTTGAAATATAATTTATTTTCAAAGCTACTCTGATAGTTAAACTCACAAGTGTTTATATTTATTGTAAACCAGTATGTTAGTTTCAAAAGCTAATTTAATCATAAGATTAAGTTAACTGAGAATTAATCAATCTTTGAGAAACTAATTGAACCTTAATAATCTGTATAAATTCACAATAGTTTAATTTGTTTTTGAAATTGGGGGATTTTAATAGAAATTGTTTTTAGCAGAAATTTTAATTGGAACTCAATTCGCCCCCCTCTTGAGTGTCCACTCCGACCAAAAATTCTATTGATACACTTATGAGAAAATAATAAATAAATTAATAAAATAAAGAAACACCACTCACCTCCCCTATAAATACCACCCCTCACCACACCTTCTCCTCACACCTTATATGACTTGATAATTGTCAAAATTAAACCCAATAATGATCTCAATCCTCTTATCCATGTTCATGACCATCTAGTCTTACCAAAATACCAAATCCAAGTGTCCTAAGGAGGTTCGCAAGGAGATGATATCCAAGGGGTAAAATCCTCATTCATTCTCTTTTAATTTATTCTCTTTTGTCATTTTATCCACTCATAACCTATGTTATCTAATGTGGAATGGTAAAAAAGTATAATATATAATTTTATTTTATTTTTCTAATGGATTATATTTCATCAAATCCCTTCTCATCTCCTTTTATTTTTCTAAAATGAAAAAAACATTTGTGATGTGTCGATTCACCACCTTCGTGGATAATGAGTTTTCATTTCCCATTACCGGATTAAAGGATGTTCATAAAACCATTATTATGGTTAAATAAAATTATAATATTCATATTATATGTTATATAATATTCTGTAACCAATATATGGCAATAATATTAAATTAAATTACCCACGTTCATGATAGTCATAAAAAACATCAAATTAAATTAAGATATTTTCATCAACATTTTATATAAAGATTCATCATTATACAATATAACCAAATAATATATGATACAATTTAAACTTATATAATTTTATTAATACTAAATAATTTCACTTTTATTGAAGTTATTAATATTTTACAAGAACTCCCATATTTATACTCAAGGAAACCTCCCATAAAACTGTAAAATTAATGCTCCCGAAACAATGATATTAAACATTATAACCCATCAAAAGGTCCATTAATGAATATAAAAAATTATATTTAATATAATATATCATTAATAGTTTATGAATCAAGTAATTGAAGAATATAATTAGATTATATAATATAATAAGTAAATGTACATAACACTTTCAGACATATGGTAAGGGTTTCTCGTCTCACTTTCACATCTGTGACCTTCAATAGTTCATTTTATGATCAATAATGTTTTGGGGAATATGATTAAATTTATTACAAAGTATTAATAGAATTATTAACACAATTTTACATTATTTAGTATAAACATATACTACATCGAATATTTCATGTTGTGATTTTTTGTAAAATTACATTTGATTATATTATTCTTCATTTCAACTTGTTTTATTTTTATTTGCAGTTGATTCATGTAATCAATACATTTGGATAACGCAAACACGTTTTTTTTTAAAATACTCTTTTAAATGTTTCTTTTTGAAAATTTAAATTTTTTTTACTTATATGGAATGAGAGTATTTTTCCATTTTCATAATTCCTTAATGTATTTAGTAATACTTTAAAATTTAAAATGTTTATATTAAAATGAAATTTTTTTCTTTTACAATTGTGTGGATTTTTAAATTAATTATTTCAAAGTAAAGTGTTATTTCTCTCAATAATTTCTCAATGATATTATTAGTGTATTATAATCTATGTGAATACCCTTTGTTGTAGATTATTCTTAATTGAATTTTATCTCTTATAATATTTTATACCATATTTTATTGAGTTGATTATGATAAGTTGGACAATGGATGTTCTATTTTGATACCATTCAACATATTAAAATGGATGGTTTAGGATAGTGTTTATTATTTTGGGAAATCTATTCTATTTTCTGTTTTCATAATGAATTTATATATTGATTACTTTTCACCCCATTCATATTAGGAATGAATTGGAATTAATAAGTGACGGGAAGGGCATATTATAGCCCCTCGATGCATCAGTATGTTTCATGAGACAAACTAGTTTGGGCATTGTCTTATGTCTTGCCTGACTATGTATGGTGTCATGGTTGAAGTTTTGACGGTATGTTTATGATTTCCTATATTATGAATTCCCTCATTATCAAATTAGTTACTAATAATCCATGTAATTATTAGACTAGTATAATATCCATGGTTAACGTTCATTCTCATGTGATTATTTATATTTAATTATTTGATCATATTTTATTGCTGCCATATTATATTGAAGATTATGTTTTAATTGAATATGTATTTAGTTATTCACATATCTTTATTGTTTATTTTTATTTGTGATAGCTTATTTTGTATGGTTACCCTTACTGAGAATCTAATCTCACCACTTTCTTCTGTTTTATATTTTACAGTGATTCCAAGATGTATATTATGATTGAAATGATGGGATAATCTAGAAGAATATGGGTTTTTCTAATTGAGTTATTATGATGTATTTTATTTTATTTTTTAATTTAATACTTATGTTTGTATGTAGTTTTCCGATGCTACAACACTATTCGGTCCTTTGGGATGAGATCTTTGTACATAGTACCAATGTAATAATGTAACCACTAGGTCTAGGATACATGAGATGGGGTAATTAAAACCTATATACTCCTGAGTCATATTAGGGAAAATTAAATCACGATCACACTATAGAAACAAAATTAAAATCAACATTCGTTTAGTTGATGTATGAATCTGGGAAGATTAGTTCAACCCAACTTTCTAGTGATTAAAAATACCCTAGAGATCTCATCCAAAAATGTAGTCACCAGAACATGTAACCTGAACTACCAAGCCTCAACCCAAAGAAAAAACACATTTATGAAAGTAGATTCCCTTGGAAAATAAGTAAAACATCTTGGAATTTTTTACCACCATTATGGACAAGAAATCAATTCTAAATTCCATTCATCTTTCAAAAACACATCAGGAATCACCTATTGAGACTCTTCATATACATCAAGGGTTTTATGCTAAGGTTTTTTCTACTTAACTATATCAGGAAGATTGCGACCCTATTGAGTGAAAAAATTATCTTGTTCATAGATAAAGACATGGAGACCACCATATAGAGACACATCGGTCCCATGTACAATTATAGTAAGATGTCAAACATTAATGTGTGACAATACCTCATTTATAATGCATTTAAAAGAAATTTCATCCCAAAATAGTCTCTCTAATAGTTGGGTTACATTAACGATACCCTGTCTCACATTTCCCAGACAATCCAATTGTACAAAAAAATCAATCAAAATCCACTTATCCAAATGAAATTTTGAGCCCTCTTTAAGGATATTTTTTCTAATTTTTAGTTTAATGTTTTATATTAGGATACAAAATCCAATTTATTATTAGGAAGACTATGGATTCATTCCCATGTAGTGGTACTCTCATCATATGACTGGTTTCTTTAATACTCCATCAACAAGCAGGATGGATTTCAATATGGTGATTGTACCCATTTTGGATACCTCTAATATAAATTCATAGATGCATGAATATATCACTAGGAGGGAAAGTTTCTGATAATAGGGGATTTTATCTAAATAGTTCCTCCAATTCTTTTAGAGATAAATTTTATTAACCCATTTCATGAACTCGGTGAAAATTTTGTATTTCCCATTAATCGAATTGATACAATCAATTTAATTCTAGGGATTTATGTTTTCATAAAAAATATATTTTATATAATAATGATTTTATCCCTTTTATAGAATTTGATCATGAAGTTAATGTTCCCCAAGGTCAACCAATTGTGGAATAGAGAAATAATCTCATACTATTTATGTAGATTAAAAGCTTTTCATAGTATTTCTAAATAATGGTTGGCTTAAAAAATCTTGAACCCTATAAATAACTATTAATAATCTTTGACTAAGTGGATATTAATAACAAGAGAATAAAAATGAACTGAGATTTAGGAACTTCTATATATATCTTCATGATATCAGTTATATTGAATAAATTTAGTTTTTTAGAATAAGTCTCTGAACCCATCAATGAAAATGATTAAAAAGATAAAAAAATTATCCTCCTTTGTCTCAAATATTTAAGGAGGACATTGTTTTACAATTTAGATTATAAAATGTTACAGAATCACTAGAATAAATTAAAATTTACCCTATTTCATCTCCTAAATATCATGATGTCAACGCCTCTTCTTCCATTACTTATAACAGAGAATAATGAGAGAATATATATAATGTTATTGATGATAACTTCCCCACATTAACACTTTTAGTTTCTATATATTCTACCTCATCATCCAAAAAATATATAAATCCCTTAATATATTCTTGTAACCAAAAAAATGCACCTTTATCACCTAATTTTATAAAAATAAAGAAAAATGGTATGAGGAATAGAATATTCACTATTATGTTAAAAATTATATATATATATATATATATTAACACTCTTAAGGCCTGGATATTTCCCTCAATAATTTAAATAGCATAAAATTTCCTCCACATTGTCTCTCTGACTGGAAAACATGACCTCATCACCAACTTCCACTAAAACTGAAGCAGTAAAAGAAGTTCTCAGATATTACCCTATAAAATTTTTGGATGGTCTATCTACCATAACTAATGAACTTAAACATGTGAATATTGTTGCTTGGGAAGACCCATATTCAACATTAATCTGTGTTACCATGTATTTCTATGATAAAGTGGCATATATCACTTTCTTGAATCATTATCATGCTTTATTCACTTTGAAAAAAACATAAATGCCTATAATTCATCCAATTGTGTTCAATGATAACTTGGGTCTAACTAAAAGTCATCATGGCTATATGAAGGAAGCGATGATAATGAATAAAACTCATGATACTATGGAAAAAGATAAAAATGTCATCAAAACCAAATTAATTTAGAAGGTTCAGTATAAAAAATTGAGTTCCATTACCATATCCATAAAAATAATGTTCATTTTAGTTTTTTCATCCACTTTAGGGACCTCAGCCAACATTTCCTAATGAATGAAATCCCATTTTTTATCATTGACTTTCAAATCTATAAAACCACTGGTTTTTAGACCCCATTTTCATTGATAAATAATATTTAGATAAGAAAATCAGAATTCCCCCATAAGATAGAGAGTTAATAGCTCATATGTATTCCTAATTACTGTATTGTTGAGGTGACCCAACATTTCTTACATAAATACTACATCATATTAGATGAATATTCATTACATTTCACTGTTATCCATAACAAAACTAAAATGTTTTAGTGTATTTATAATCTTTTATATATAAATTTTAAGTATGTAAAATATATAAAACAACACCCACTATGTTCTTCATAACTTTAACACTTTTTAGATATATCACACTTAAAAACATTATCTGCATCCTATAGAAATTGAACCATACTAAAGGGTGATATCTTATGCATTGTAATGGTAAAAATAGTGATATAAATTATAATTTAAGAATATCATTACATGGTCAATATATTTTGAAACAATACACAACAATTCATAAATCGTAACTATGAGTCGTGGAATAAAGATTTTAAGTTTATAAGACATGAATAATAAAGCAATCAAATAACATGATCTATGATAACATAAAATTGGCTTAACATCATGATATAAAAGAGTAGCCTCAATTTTAGTGTAATAATAATCATTAAAATCTTATTTAAATTATACGAACTAAGATATTCATTGCATGTTAGAATTTTGTTAACCACCCATGTACCTATTTCGTTCATGGGATAATCCCTCATGTATCTTCTTTTAAGGCTTCGGATAATCTCCCATATACCCCTTTTTAGGATTTAGATAACCTCCTATGTACCCTTTGATCTCATAAAAATTTAATCATTACCCAACGGATTTTAGGGCTATGATGAATGAACCCATCACATAATCATAATCCATTTATATGTATTCCACAGTATCATGAAAACATTTATAATTATATCATCGATTTTTTAACACACTGACTTTTTTTGAACCTTTATTTGAATAAATAAATTTTATTTGATGTCTTCTATTGTACATTACACTAATTAAAACATTTATTATACCCTACACCAAGATATTATTTTGTTACACATAACAACATTTTGTCTTACGTTACACGCAACATTGAGTTTCTACAAAGAATCATTTTATTATTATTATTATTTAAATAAGATTGTTATGAACTAGCATATTAAAATTACTAATATGATCAATAATAACTAATATTTAAATATTATTTATAATGGTTTTAAATAAATGAAAAATATTGATAATAAAAAATGTTATATTGATAATGTCTTTATATGTTTGAAAATACTATTCTCTCAAATAAAATCAATTTTTATGACTTTTTGTGAACAATAATAAAATTAATTTTAGAAAATTATAGAAATTTATTTTTATAAAATAATAGTAATTGTTTAATTTAGAATTTCAAAATTTTCATTGGGATATTTTATGGATTTTTTGAAAAAACTATATTTTTGGATGAATAGTGAAAAATAATGAATTTTAATTCAAAACTTCTTTTTCATATAATTTATTTATATAGTTAAATTATATTTTAATTTAGTTTTAAAGTGTAATGATATTAATTGGACATAAATTAATTAAAATTTAGGGCATTAAATCCAATTTCACATTGAAATTTTATATTAAAACAATCCAAACTTGTAGATGTTTTTCAAAAAAGCCTGATGCCGCGACACGTGTCCAAGATTAATTTTAAACCATTTTTTGAAAATTATGTGATTTAAATATGTAAAAAATGGATTTATTATTTTTAATGGGAAAAATTATAATATATAATATGTTTAACTATATTTTTGACCAAAAAAATTGGGGGACGTGATTAAAATTAATTACAGTGATTAAGAAAAAAATAACATAACAAAAGACTAAACATTAAACATATTGCCCAATATGACCTAAAAAAATTTCCATAATCTATTGGATTTCAATATTTAAACTCTATACTACTATGTAGCATATTGTTACAAATATTAGATCCACTTTTCATTGGAAAAGCATTGGTGGAATTCTCTTCTAAAAAACATACAAGAATTCCACCCATCCTACACTATAAAAAGTCACCCAACCCTCAAACTTATTCACACATATCGAGAATTTTTTATTGGAAAAAATATACCTAAATATATCCCTAAAATACCAACCTTCATCCTATAATCCGCTATTTTGTGAATAAATCCATCCAAGTAATCCCTTTGGTGAAAACCAAAAGGAGTTACCTAAGGAATAGGTAACACCCTTCCTAAAGCACTTTTGTATTATTTTCTTTCTCCACCCCCTAAAATATTATTATTACATGATTGTATAATAAACTATGTATCATATATATACTAATATTTTTTTAATTCTAAAGGTTATACATTCACTTACACGGACTTCCATCAAATCTGTAACTAACTTACATTTCTTGTGTAGGTAGAACTATCACATAATAAAATGATGTTGTTCGTTTTTCCTTTAACACCTCTCATGGTTGGAAATTATTATGTAAAATATGTTATATATATATATATGATATTTCTTCTGTATTTATGCTTATGGAATCATTATATAACAGACACATTCATGTTTTCCATTTTTTGTAGAAACAATAATTTTGTATGTAAATGTATGGACTACCACCTACTCAAAGGTATGTCATTTGTTCACACTCTACATGGAATGTAATAAGGATGAGTTTTTTAAAATTATATGATATTTATGAAATAATAATTCTTCCATAACTAGTATATATATATATATATATTTCATTTAAATTCTTTCTTCCAGTTCAATAATTTAGCGGAAACAACATTCATGTGTACGTAGAGACGAACATCACCCTGAATGATATATTCTATTTAATATTTCTATAATCAATAGATTATTATAAATAATTATATTATAAATGTAAATGATATTTATATCTTGTTTTACATTTTTTAAATCAGGATATAAGTATGAGTACCAAAAATATAACAAATTAAGACACATATGAAGAACAAAGCATATATTACCCAAAACACAACCATAACATGGAAGTGTTAATAATAGGGTATTATAAATCAACATATGGTGTTAAATATAAAAATATGGAAATAAGGAATATGTATAATAAACTTATATTTATTGTATAGGTGTTTCTTGAATGTACTATGATATTCAAGACATAAGGTTAGGGAATTTCAAGTATCACTTTCATTTTTTTGTCAGATTTATACCTTATTCACCACTCTAATTATTTGTGTTTTGTATATTCTTAGGAAGAATATATTCTATTATTATTATAAATAAATATATGGGTACTTAGATATCAATTATTTTATCTCTCATTAAATAGTTTTTTGCTTCAAAAATTACCAAATCGGTAAGGTAGTTTTGTCTCAAATTGCCTTCTTTGAGACACATGCCATGAATTTCAAAAAACCATGCTTCCAAAAATGTTTTCAAAAATGATTTCAAATATGATATTTAATTCTCATTTTCAAAGAAAACGTTTTTGAAAATGATTTACAGTATTCAAATAATCCTTTAAAAGTTTTGAAATTGTTTTCAAAGAAAGGTTGTAAAAACATATTAGAGCTCCAATTATAATTTTTCAAAGTGTTTTTAAATAAATGGTTTTAAAAATGACTTTAAGATTTATTGATAATTTTAAAAGTTTATTTTTAAATAAAAAATATTTCAAAATGTTTTATGTAACAAATATTATTTTTCAAAGAATAAAGGATATATAAAAATGTTTTTAAAAGATATTTCAAAGTTATTTTCCATATTATATGACATTGGTTGGTTTTACTTGTGCATTTATTGGGTAATGATACAATATTTCACTTCATAATATTTTTCTGAATGATTTATGTTTTTATATCATGGTTTTTATGAAACTTGTTACTCTTTCATGGTTTACATTTTTATGAAACTTATATCTTCTTCAAAGGTAATATTTCTATGAAACCCTCTTCTATTCACGAGCTATGATTTTGATGAAATTATTGTGAATCATATCACTTTTTATATATGTTATGATATGGTTACATGTTTGAGATACCCATTTCATTTTATGGGTTATGATATGATTGTTTCTGATCATGTGGAACATGTCAAGATGATTTCATTAGGAAATGGGTGGGATATATTTATTCCTATAATGTAATAGGTAAGGATATATACCTCATAAGATAATGATAGAATTCAAGTTTATGGAGTTATACACTATAGAAGATTGAGAAACATGATACACTAAGGGAAAATATAGAAACTTGATCCACTATGGGAATATAGGGAAAACCAATCCACTATGGGAAGATGGGGAAACATGATACACTAGGAGAGGACGGGGAAACCCGATCCCTTATATGGAATTTATTATTATTAGGGATGGTGGTGTGACCCTCTAAATAAGTTTAATCCCAATGAAGTTCCATAATATGTTTTGGAAATTCCCCATGTCTTATAGGGAGTTATATTATAAGTTTATGTGTGCGTAAAAATTCCATATCTGACTCCAATGTTATCCTTTCATGCCTCATGCTCTAATTTACATTATTATTAATGTCTTATAAACTTATAATCTTTATTACATGATATAAATTTATAATATTTCATATGAAGGGTGAAATATTCTAATGTTATAATCATGTTCCCACACCGTTATGCTCATGTTTATGCTTATATATCTCCCTTCTTCTCCCTTATTAAGCATCTGATCTCACACCGTTTTATGTTTACATCCTTGAGTAATGAAGATATGTATTAACTATGATGTGTCTAAGAACTCTTCTAGTTATAAAGAACCTAGTTAGAGATCATGCATCTCACTTATGTACCAATTTTTATGTTTTCTTTTTTCCAAATGAATAAAGACAACAAGATCTTTGGGATTCTATTTTTGTAATGTATTAAGTGTTATGAAAAAGTGATGAACTATTAATATATGAAAACCAAGGGTATCTATAGATTTAAAATTGGAAAATAAAACTTGTTTCATCAATATTTTATTGTCATAATAATAAACATTCAAGGGAAATAATAATTATTATGTCATAGGATCATATCCCTCGTGAATCATAAGTAACATAAAAAGATTTCATCATAGATGATAAATTCTTTTCAAATATCACCGAAACATTTCTTGAGTAAAATAAATTTTTCATCTTGAATTCAATTATTTAAAATATAAAATTCCAAAAAATATAAAGGAAACCATTTTATTTGTAAGCATCTATATAAATATGTAATTCAATCATCAAATTAAAGAATAATAATTATAGAGGTAAAATTATTTTGTGTGTAATATCTTAAAATAAATATGTTTCTCACAATATTGGAGTACTTACTTTAGAAAATAATAGTGAAATTCCTCTTAAAAAATTTATACAAATTCAAAAATTTGTAAAAAATTTAAAAAATCATCAGATAATAATAAAAATATTCATTAAAACATTTTATTTAAAATATAGACATGGATGAAAAGGATTAAACCAAATAAAAAAACAATGATGGTTTTCATAAAAATATTCTTTTAGGATTTTGTGTAATTATAGTAGAAAAATTAAATAAAAACAAGGAATCACCTAAAATTACTATAGTGTTCTTAAATACATATTATTTGAAATATATTTACCATATAATTTCATCCTCATATATTTAAGCATAAAAAATGTTGATAAAATGTGGGATTGTATCCTTATAAATATTTAAAATATCATATATTATCCACTTAATACATTTTATCACTCATTTGTTAATCATTCTTAATTAAAATCAGTATTTCGGGTGAAAATTTCTTCTTTTTAAGGAATGTTTCATTTTGGAAATTATGGTCCATCTAATTTTTTCATGGTTACAAAAACTCCATAATGTTAATAATGGTATAAGTATGTTATATATTCATTATATATATATATTTATAACCATACATAAAAGGTATATATAGAAAATAAATTATATCATTCATAGAGACAGTAGCTCATACATACGCATAAACACTATTGTCACTTTTCAACAAAAACATGGAAAATGGTTAATAATATTTTCTTAATTCCAGAATAATAGTTATATAATAAATATTTATTAAATCTATAATTATATCTATTAGTGTGAGGTGGTGATAGAAAATGAATCAAATCACTATGTGGAGGCGGTAGTCCACATGTACGCACAAGGGATACATTCATTTCCCATTATATTGAAAGAAGGTGGGAAGTATATATCTATTAATTAAAATAAAATATCATTATATTGATTACTCTAAATTCATCATGTTATAATGGATAAAATTGTTTTAGATAATGTGGAATAAGTATTAAAATTGAAATATCTTGGTTATGATTTATACCTCTTATTTGAGAGAACTACTTTTGATTTACACCTTAATACTTGAAATGTTGTTATTATATGAATTAATTTTGAACTATGATGAAGGGAATGAAGATAGGAAGGTAAAAGGGTAGGTAATAGATGATATATGAGGCTAAAAATTCATGAATAATAAAGAATAAAATGTGCCCTATTATAAGTCACGGAGATGAAATAATTGGAATTACCTTAAAAGTTTCAATAATAAAATATCAATTTCTTATAAAAGATGGTCAAAATGAACAATAATTATTTTATAATAAAATATATGGTCCATATATCTCCAAAAAATAAGAATTTTATAATAGTAGGTTACAATGTTAACCTTATCTCTTGGTTTAGGACCACCCCTTAATAAACTAATTGTGGAATAAATAAAAAAAATTATAACACGATAATTTAATTTCTGTTTTCCATATTATAAAATTAAATTCCTATATTTTTATAAATAAATTTTAGAAAATATAAAAAATTCAATGGAATTTTTTTTTAACAAATGCATTTTGAATAATAAAAAATAATTTAGTTTTATTACATTACTACTAAAATATATAAAATGAATGTAAAAATATTTAATTTAATATAACATATATTCATTTAATTAAATTAATTTATTAATATTAATTTATTTAATTTTCTATGATAAAAAAATATTGTGCATATAAAAATAGATTTCAAAGAAATTAACATTTTTACCTTTCAATGATTATATATTAATTCATAACCTCTAGATAACAATTATAAATACTTTTATTCAGATATTACCAATAAATTTAATTAAAAAAATAATTATAATAAATAAGAAATGTTTAGATAAAAAAATGAATTTTAGAAATGTTTATTTTTTCAAAAAAATAGTTCTATTGATCTTTAAATGATTTTATAAAACATTTAATGATTATTTATTTCGAATTAATTTATATATTTTAATATAGCGAAAGATATTCTATATATATTTCATAATGTGTATAATATTATTCATACCTACTCATCAAATGGATGGGTTATAAGGATATATTATATCACATGTTCATTTTGTCTCATGTTTGTATGTAAACCAAGATATCGAATACGTCCTGTTTATTTCAAAGTAAATTCATATAAAATCTTATGGTGTAACATTCTACACCCCCTAAAATGAATATACTCTAATTTTTCTTACTCTAATAAGAAACTGAGGATATCATTGCTTTATCACATCCTCTCATTCCCATGTACCTTCCTCGACTTTCTCATTCCTCCAGATAACTTTATCCATGTGAGTAATCTTGTATTATAGAACATTATATCTATGATACAAGATTTATACTGGTTTTTCTTCATAATAATGATCATGATCTATTAGTAAAACCTGTATGTTATGTAAATATAAAGGATTTTGTATGAACTTCTTCAGGTGAGATATAAGGAACATATCAGGAACTTGAGAGATGTTGAGTGCAATCCCCAATAGATAAGTTGTAGTCCCAAATAAATCAAGAATAAAGAAGGGTCTAATATACCTTGGTATCAAATGTTACTTATTTCAAAATCACATAACCTTCATTCATTGATAAATTCCTGGTAATCTCATAACATTCTTCTCATAGCCTTCTTTTATCACTTATGATTATCAGCATACCACTTCTATCAACTCTAAGCTACATTGATGTTATTTTGAATGGATATAACTCTCCCTACCATTATGTAATATAAATCATAATATAATAGATTTGTTTCTCCAAATATATCCCAAAATGTTTTATTTATATAATTCCTTCCATATATGTCATTATAAGGATTCATATAAATTATTGAGTGAAAGATATTGTTATAAAATAATATAATAGGAGGAAGTTATAAAACCCAAAAACAAATGAAATATATTGAATAAGATTTCAATATATCCTCTAATATCTAAATGGAACTCTCAGATAGTCCATTTATCTATGAATGATCACCTATACTAATACACAAATTTTTATCCATATCATTCTGAATACATCACAATAAATTCAAGTTAAGGCTCATAACTCAATCAGATACAATAGAATATTATAATTTATACAACCTCACCACTTCCATAATCTATATATTGGCAAGATAATCAAGGAAAAAATATTCATTGATATGAATTAAATGAGTTGACTTCATAAGAATATTTAGTACAACCCAAATAGGATTATGTCCTATAGTTGATTTTAGGAACCCCAAGATGAAATTTATGGTTATTTTTTAAATTTCCATTCTAGTATGGTTAATGGTTATAATATAACCTTACAATTTTGACTCTCAGACATAAATTATTTTCATACCAACAACAATGATACATAAATTGCAATATTTATCTTCATATTGTCCCACAAGAAATACTCTTTCATATCTTTATATATATTTTTATTTCCATGATGAATATTTAATAATAAGCTATGAGATTTTATAATATATAAATCTTAAAGTATGGTATTGATGGGAAAAATACTCAGTTCATGAAACTTACCATTCTATTTTAGATGAGATTGAACTAAGGAATATTTCTCTCCTTCTTTTTAAGCTCTACATCTTCCTTCTATACCAGATTAATCATTCCATGGTTTGATTGTTGAACACTCACATTATAATGATAATATTTCTCTCCTTCCTTAAATATTTCATCGTCCATATTTTACCAATCAAAAAATATTGTATTATTTGTTATCCTTTTTCTTGATAATCTACCGTGATCATTTTGAAAAAGAGAAACCTCCACCTTATTCGATATTCGATTGTGATAATGATTTAAGAAGAAACAATATTTAATCACCTCTAAGTAGCTTCACATATGAATATTCTACTCATTCTGGGTGGTATATACTTTAAATATTTATGATAAATATATATAACACATTTATCTATAATTATAATTTTTCTATATATTTATTGCAATGAATTTTTTATCTAACTCCAAATCATAAGTCATGTATTTTCTTCTCATAAAACATTATTTGGTGAGATCCCTAAGTTATCACCATATCATTATACATAAGACAACATCCCAAACCCTTTGTTTATGTATCATAATAAATCACAAACCTTTATCCACAATCAGGTTTTCTGAGTGCATGTTCATCGATCATCCTTTTCTCTAGTACAATGATATTTTCTTCACATACATCAGTCTGAAGGAACCTGATTCCCTTTTAAGTTAACAAGGTGAGTGGATTAGATAGATGTGAAATATTCTTCAAAAAGGATTGATAATATCTACCCATTCCAATATAACTATTAATATTATTCATAATTTTTTTATGGGACTATGTGAAAAAACTTCTGTCTTTGAAATATCTAATGATATACCCCCACATGAGATTATATAACAAATATATTTTTTTCCCAAAATTCACACTTAGAGATTTTTTTCATACAACTTATCCTTCTTTTGGATCTTTATTAAAATCCATAAGTGATCATAATTATCTTACTTTCACTTATAATACATAATGACATAATCTATATAGACTTCCAAAAACTATTGAAGGTAATGTTTGAAGACTTTATTCATTAAATCCATGAAGATTTCATGGTAATTAGTAAGATAAAATGGAATATTGATAAATTCATAGTGTCTATACCCCATATGGAGGGTTATCTTGTGTTTGATGTAACTTTTAACCCTCAATTTATAGTATCCATATTGAATATCATTCATTAAAAAATGTTTAGGTCATTGTAACTGATCAAACAAATCATCAATATGGGTAATGAGATACTTATTTTTTGTATTGATTATGTTATGAACCCAATAATTAATGCATAGTCTAATGATGAATCATTCTTCTTAAGAAATAGTATAGGTGAACCCCATAGTGATTCCCTTGGTTGATTGAATCCCTTATCAAGATTCTCTTAGTGTTTCTTCTTCAATTCCTATAACTCAATCTGGTCCATTTTCTATGGACTATTTGAAATAGTTTTAACACTGATAATGCGTTATATCGGAAATATAGATTCATGATTTAGGGGAACACTAGGGAAAAATTCTATAAAGTTATAAAAAATCCCATTAAATATTTATATTATCACTTTATTATATTTATCCATAATATAAATATGCACAATTATAATATCATATATTATCTACTTATAATATTTATATCTAGTTTATTCATAATTCATTATTAAAATATTTGTTCTCGGTGAAAATTGTTTTGTTTTTCATGAATGTTTTAGATCAACAGTTCCAGTACATGTACTTTTATTATGGTTCCAAAAACTCTAGAATATTAATATTTATATAAATAAAATATATATTCATTATGTACATGTTGACAATCATCCATAGAAGGTATATATTGAAAAATTAATTACATCATTCATGGAAATGGTAGCCCATATGTACTCATTAATGAAATATTAAATTTTTAAATAAAATAATTAAATAAAGAAATATAATATTTCATCATTATAGAATCCTAATTATATCATAAATATCATAAATATTTTTTTTATTCATCATTATATCCATTGTGTGACGCGGTTATGGAAAATGAATCATATCACAATGTGGAGGTGATAGTCCACATGTATGCATTAACGATACTTTAATTTACTAATAGATGGAAATGAGGTGGAAAATTTATGTTCCATAATAAATATAATAAAAACCTTTATTGATTATATTGGGTTAATAAGTTTATTTTGGATTTTATATGTTTAGAGAAGGTGTAAAAAAATTGAAATACCACTGTTAATATTTATACATTTTATTTGACAAGACTCCTTTGGCATACATCTTAAGACTTAAAATATTATTCATTAGAGAAAAAGGGGAGATATAAGATGAAGGGAAGGAATATAGGAAGGTATTAGTGAAGGTATTGTTCGATCAAGAATGCTAAATGTTTCTAAATAATGGGAGATGGGATGTGCCCTTTTATTAGTGAGGTAGAAGACACACATAAAATCACATAAATGATTTTAATAAATTTTTTTCACTTCCTTGTGAAATTAGATAAAAATATATAATAAATATAATGTAAGATAATAAATTGTGTAAATATCTCCACTAAAAATAATTATACATGTTTATGTGAAATCTTTACTTTATCTATTTGTTTAACCCTCGGTAAACTTCTTTTTACTTTAATAGTGGAAAAACAAATTGTAATATTTTACTATGAACTCTAAAAAATAATGATAGTGTACTAATTTAAAAAATTATACCTTGTTATTAAATATATTTCTATTGTTTTATAAAATAAAATTCTTATAAATGGTGGGAAATAATTTTAAAATTAACGTGAAAAATGCAAGGAGAAATTATTTTTTGGAAAATACATCTTTAATCATAAAAAAAATAAATTTTATTCCATGAATAGTAAAAACTATAAAATTATATTTAAAATATTTTATTGAATATATAATTAATAATTTTAATTGAAACCATTAACCAATAATGATTTATTAAATTTTTAAGATAAAAACTCTTTACACAGAGAAAAACATTTTTCTAAACAAATAATTCTTTTAACTTTTAAATGATTATATCTACATTCCTAAACATTAGATAACTAGGTCATGTATTTTTATTGAAATATTACTTATATGTTTCATTAAAATCACTTTTTAATAGTGATAATCAAACATTTATTAGAAAATTATACATAAGATGTTAAAAATATTTTTTTTGAAATATATGTCTTTTAACCATTAAAAGGTTTTATTATAAATTAAATGATTATATAATATGAATTCTTCAATAAATTAGAATTTTGGAAAACATTTCTATATATATTTCATAATGTTCTCAATTCTATTCCTATGTGTGAATCCAATGACTATGCAAAAACTGTATAATATATCATGGGTTCATTTAGACTCCAGGTTTCATGAAATGAAATCTATCGAATCATTCATGTTTATTTGAAAGAAAAAATATATATAATATTTGGGTGTTATAATTTATAACATGTGATTCCATTTGTCTTGAAAAAACATTGTCACTACATTTAAACATTCCATGAACCATATCTTCAATCCATTTTTTTGATGATTTTGAAATGTTGTGTGGATGATCGGGTCATCGAATATCAACACCACTATAATAATTTTATGGTACCATAAAATTGATTTAAAAATATATGATAGCATAGAATAATGAAGAATACATTAAAATGATCCTTTGGGGTGGCATGCGGGATATTTCATGACCTAATGTTATTCCATTGAATTGTTGAAGTATATCACAAGAAACCCAATGTAATCCTTAAGATGACACATCCTCAAAATCTCAAAGAGTTTATATGGGATAAATGTATGCCTCACCTACCTCAGAATATTCATATAGAACCTCATCTTAATGTTCCCAATCTTCTCCCAACTCGTGAATAAGGGAGTCATCTACTACTAGGATGAAAATTATCAAGAATTTTTTGACAATATCAAGCAATATCATTCAATCAAACTGATATTAATGTCACACATCAATAGAAATTCACTCATTATTTATGTAGAAACTTTAGAGAGATCACTTTGTAATTTTCTCATTTAGAAGAATGATTTGGTATAAGAAATTTGTATCAATTACCTTAATAGTATTTTTATTTTCACTAAAAATAAATAATTTTATATCGTGAGGATTTGGATTTATCTAATATTCACAATTAAAAAGTAGAGATACTACCTACATAATCATGATGTCGACCTGGTCTCTCAATCCAACCTACTCAAATATAACTTCTATCATCCAATTTTTACTAGAAAACTAGCATAGTGTACAATCATTTTTTAGAAGTTTGATATATAATTCCTATAAAAAAGGATAACAAGTGGAATTCAAAGGTATATTTTCTTATAGAACATTATACATTGAATAGTACACCATTAAATACTAAATTACATAATGAAGAAGTGTTATCTATTTATGATATCCCTAAAATATGGGATATATATTTCTATTTTTCATCTCTTAATTCAATAGTATAATGGTTATAGAACCCAACTATAAATAGAGTTATCTTATGAATATTCGATATTTAACGAAAAAAGATATTCTACCCTATTAATTCCAATTTTCTATGTTTTATCTAATAATAAAGAAAAATATCATGCTCACATTTCAGTCTTGTAATTTTTCCTATAGGTAAAAGTTTCGTAATTAAATACCAGGGTCGATTCATAATTGGTAGTGAATTAGATAAATGTAAATTATACTGTTAAAAAAGAGGAATTAATATTCCACTTCAATTTCATTCAAGGGTTAATTGAATAATTCCTATTTTATCCAAAAATATTTCATATCCCAAATTTTTAAATAATCAACCAGATGTGTTGGCTAATGCTGCCATAACTCATGAAAATATAGACTAGGAAAAATAGTCATCTCTATTTCACACCATATGGTGGTGTTTCCATTCAAAGATAGTAATATTGAAGGAATGAGATCGACAATAATTCCGAATAAGGAAGGTTATTAACCTCGCTAAATGATGTCTTAATGGGATAAATGTTACTCGTGCAATACTTTCACCAAAGAATAATTTCTTCTATATGACTGAGAAAATATAGAGCAGATTCAAAAACATGCAGTAAACTTCATTCTTTACGACATAATACATTCTCAAAAATCCTCCAATAAAAGAGGATTTCACTAAAAAAACATCATATTAGCATCAGTTATTTAAAGGGGTTATGCACAACCCCCTATAAAGTTTTTTAGCATTATTTGTTTTAATATTTGGTTTGATTTTAGAGTCGGTTATGTCAAAACCGTAGCTAAATTAATAATTATTTGAGTTATATATTCTGATGTATTTTAGAGGAGCTATATATATATAACATTCGTTTGGATATATATACTTATATATATATATAATTGATATTTTTATTGAATTAGTGGGGGTTCACCACCTCCTCTAATATAATATATTAGAGGAGATTCAGGAAATACCGTTAATCCCTTAGAGTAGAGGGAGTTTTGAACCCATTCTAATTTTAGGAATTAAAGGAGGTTTTAAACTATGGCTATTTTAATAAATTAGATTAGGTTTTGAAGACCCTCTTATACATGACATTAGAGGGGGTTTTAAAACCCATCTAATTATTTGTTTTTTTATAAAATCAATATATTATAAATTCAAATTTTATAACATGTGTGTGCCTACATGTGTGTGGGTGTATTCCATAAACATATTAGATAAATGTATTTAAATACATTATAAAAACACACATATATAAGGAAATTATATAAACACTTCAAATAAATACTTATACATATAAAAAAATTTATACTTAAAAAAATATTGGTATATATAATATAAATGTAATTATAAATATATTTATTCAAATTTATACAATTTGTATATGGTTTTATAAATACTTTACATTTATATTACGATTTATATTATGCATATATTATATTAAATACATTTTTATTGTAGTTTTTTATACAAATAAATTTATATTATATTAAGTATACACATATATATAATATAGAAAAAAATGAATATAAAAATAAATATATATTTTATATAATTATTTTATATATAATATATTATTAATATTTAATTATATATATTATATAATTATTTTATATATATTGCAGTCTACCATATTAATTATAAATTAATTTAGTATATATATATATATCATTTTATTATATTATATATTTCCAATTATATGAATGCATTTAATTTTGTGTGCGTATATATATAATATATAATGAAAATTTATATAATCGCATACATAAATATATAATATAAATGTATTTCATATAATTTATGTATAATATATATCATAGAATATATAAATTATAAAAACAACATTAGATTAAAAAAATATGTATAATAATTATAAAAATAATATTTAATAATATTGTTATTATACACACACGTATGTATATACATTTTTATTTTATATTTAAGTATAAATACATTTATATTATAGTTTATTTACAAATATTCATAATTAAGAGAAAATTAAATATAAATATATTATTTATTTATATTTTATATATTTTATTATAAATAAATATATATATATATATATATATATTATTATTTTATGTATATTGTAGTATAGCATATTAACTATAAATTAATTCAGTATATATATATGTAGAATTTAATTATATTATTTATTTCAAATTATATGAATGAATTTAATTTTGTTTGTATATATGTGTGTGTATATGATGTAATATAAATATATATACTTACAAACATTAATATATAATATAAATGTATTTAATATTATATATTTATATTATATATGATAATTATATTATATCTATAATTATTATGTAAATAAAAAAATATACAAACACATATAAATTATAATGTATTTATAAATTGTGTTTATATATATTATATATACACACATATAATATATATAAATTATATAGAAATATATTATAATTATACACAAATATATATTATAAATAAATATTATACACAAATATATATTATATTATAGTGAAATATATTATATATACACAAATATATTATATTATTTATATTTCAATAAACATACATATATATATAATCTCATATTTCTTGCTGTAAATAAATATATTTCATTCAATTATATTGATGCAATGTTGTTCGGTGTAGTGGTAATGGTGGAAGGTTCTTCTTCTATAGGTTACTTGTTCGATTACTAGTCGAAATAATTTTTCCATGAGTTTGGGGAATAAGCCCATGCGTGAGTGCTTGTGCCTCTAGGGTTTATGCATTTGTCCTGCAGACAAGGAGGTGGTCCCTAGGGGATGTTCAGGTCCTGGGTGTGTGTCTCTCTAACTAGTGGGGGCGTGTATTGGGGTTCTATCAATGTGGTCTGTGATAGTTGTCATGTGGGCCTCAGGGGTTGTAATGGGGTGCATGATTGGGGGTGTCATGGGTTGTTCAGGGTGTCATGGGGTGCCTGTACACTTGGGTTGTGTGGGGGTATCTTGGGTTTTCCAGGTTATCATGGGTCTTATGTGCGGGTTATCATTGGGCTTGTGACGGGTTTGTCAAGTGGTTGTCTAATCATGTGTTGGGGTTATCAATGGGGTTCCCCAGTCTCCTTAAAAACTAATAAAATGAGTGGGAAGATTAAGGGAGGTTATAGGACCACCCCTAAACTCGAGGATTGAAAGTCAATAAGGGAAGTTCTAACGGCCCCTAATATGATTTCAGGATTATAGGTGGTCAAAAATTCCCCTAAACAATAAAATTTAAGTCAATATTAGAGTTAAATTATTTGGGATTAAAACCAAATCTAATTTAATCGAAACTAAACAGAAGAATATTTTAACAGCACTTCCCCATAATCACCTCTAAATAGAGTAGGTGACTACTTTAGTGGCGGCTATGGGTAATCACCACTTATGAATTTAGAAGGGGTTCAAACCCCTTATAAATGAAAAAACTTATTCAAATAACCCTTTTATTTTGTATTTTTTGATGTATAAAACCTTAGATATATTGAATTATTTATGACCCTCACTATTAAGTAATAATTACTCATAGACACATATAGTTCTCATCAACATAGGACCATTATCTCCAATAATATTAGAAGGAATGGATAATTTTAGTTATAAATTATTTAGGATTATATGGAATTCACTAGGAAATATATTTATTTCTAGATAGATTCCAATTTCATATATCAACATTTAGAGTTGCTAAATACTAGTAAATATTCTTGGTCATTTTCCATCTGTGAAATAAGAGTCATGGGGTATTATCCCCCAGATATAGAAAAATAGTTTATGTATATCCTTATTTACATTCATGTATATTTTATGTTGATTGAGGATATATCCCTCAAGGAAGTTGGGACAAATACTATCATCAACTTCATGAAGACAAGTATCATTACAAGATTTGGTTACCCTCTTGCAATACTATTGGAAAATGCCACAGACTTCTTCTCTTCTGTGTTGAAAAGTCTATATCAACAATATAGAATTTAGTCTAACCACTCGTCATACTATCATGCAGTATAAAATAAAAATATTGAGGCATTTAAATAGAATATGTCTAGTATAATCAATAATATTGTGTAATGGAAAATAATTCTTTGATTGATAGACTCTTACAAGATTTATGGTCCCATTGTACAATAACTCAAACATCTACATAGGTGACCCCATATCTAATTCTGTATGGGATATAGGTAGTACTACCCATTGATTTATAGCTTAACTCAATTCACTTTTCAAGATAAATGTTTCATTCTAAAGATAAAGAGTCATAGAAATGGTTAGAAGATTTAGAACGACTCGATGAGAAGAGGTTGTGTGCCCTGTATAACTTGGTTCATCTGAAGAGAGTAACATGATCATTCAAAAATAAAGATATCCATTATTCGTTACTATAATTATAGCTCTTATTTTCCCCATAACTTCGATGATACCCAGGATTAATCCTCAAGATATTGAACAAAAGTGTTAAGGACCTTATATCATACAAAAGGTTAACTCTCCCAATATTTTACCAAAATTATAAGGATATTATATCATAGAAAAGGTTTAATCTTATGGAACTTGATCTCTAGTCATAATGGGTGGAGAGAAAAACACCACATCCACCAATATAGTTATTCTTAAAAACAAATTATTATAAATTTCACATCAGTTCATATAATCATATTTCCTTAATGAAAAACTACATGATATCACCGGCATCATATAAAGTTAAACTATAAGGTCATTATCAGGTTCTCATATCCTCAAACCATATAACATACATTCCTATTTTAAATACATTAATCAATATATCATGACATCATAGTTATATGATATAAAAATATATAAATACTTTCATTCTATGAATTCCAAATCTCGTGGAATGTATTGAAATTCTCTCAGTTATGTACCCTAGTGTGATATGGGTACTCCTCTATTTTACACTTGTTTCTCACACTAATCATGGATGTTTTGGGCTTAAAGTCCATGGTTGGTCACCCTATTTAGAATGATAAATATAACCATGAAAATATATTATAATCATATAGTCTACCTTTTATGACATTAAACTACATAGATGGGCCTATTATCTATGGGCCAATTCCCCTACATAAGTTCTAGATCTATGTATGAGCCCTTGGTTCATAGTTTTTATTATACGTATGATTATTAATGCACCCTTTCATTTCCTGCGAGATCGATCTATGTGAGTAATGTTTTCTCAAACACACATGTATGGATTAATTCCAAATTATTTAAATATATGTATTTATTCCTGGATCCTTTATCCTAGCCCCTAAAAAAATAATAAATGTCCCTATCATTATGTATGTGATCAATCTATAAAGGTTTTATCTCTATCCCTTAGGGATTCAATGGTCGTAGCTATAATATATGACCTTGATGACACAGTTCTCTTACCATATAAAATAAAATTCTTATTGACCTATATATCATCTTGATCTATGTGGGGAATTTATTTCCAAGAACTACTAGTGGATTGATTCCAATTACATCTGGTTATGTTTTTATTCATGTATATCTTATCCTAGGTCAATCTATAAATTCTAATAAAAACTCTCTTCTCATTTATTGTTCGAGCCTTTCAATAATTTTTCATTTTCTGAATGAATCTAAACTGAAGTAAAGTAAATATTTCATCCCCTATACATGAAATCGATCTATATAGAAAGAGCCTCACAAGAATTGTATATGTCTTGGTAAAAATGTTTTTTACTATGTATGAACTAATATATATAGATAACTATTGTATGGATTCATGTTTAGAATATATTACGAATAATGAACCATATACTACGCATGAGAGATATCTTTATAAGATCCTTTATCAATAATTTCTCTATCTAAGGAATCTTCAATAAAAATCCCCACCTATTCATGAGGTTGATAAATATAGGGAATACCAAACCAAAGCTATATGAAAATTAATTCTACTATTATATGATGAGTAGTTACAAATGATTCCTATGTCCAAGTCCTAGATGAAAATACCTTCGATCAAGAATTCCTCCTCCCCTATGTATGGGTCAAAACTATATATGAGTTTCCAGTAAAGATATGTTTGTGAATTTGTTCCAATAGAGGATAGAAAAAAATACCCTTTCATAGTGTTGGAGTACTCTTATACATATTGGGTCCCTTCAAATGATATGTTACACTGGGATAATATGATAACTATGTGAGGTTTTGTTTATATCCTCACAAGACACATGGTAATGCCTAATACCTCTATCCTAGGCCCAACCGTGAATCTAAATTAAACCCCTAATTCATCCTTCTGTTTTTCCCCTCCATTCATGATATGTTTCCCTTCAACTATTCAAAAATTATATTAAGACATATCATTTTCACATGAGATAGATCTATAAAAGCACCCATATAAAGGTCATCAATGTACATCCTTGAACATTATGGCACCTGAGTCCATATTGTAAAATGTTAAATTACACATAATATTGTCCACACATCTCATACATGAACTACATAGATAAGACTCCTATATGTGGTACAATTTCTATACATTAGTGTCACAAATTTTTGAGGATTCTCATGGTAGGATATATACAATAAACCAGTATTATAGTTAAATTCACTTTTATAAATGGTATGTCCTAATGATTAATGTATTTTCTATGATATAAGATCTATTTGTGGACTGATTCTTATCCTATTATGATATATAGTAATGTATGATTCATTTATTTTATTCCTATATGTGAGTCGTCATATATCTTAATCCCTTCCATGGGATCATAATAACCTAGGAAAAGAAATATTGAGTCTATAATGCCTCGAAAACCCTTTTTTCATCGAATTTCGGTAATTACCATAAATATTCGTAGTTATTAGCAACAACCATATTCGACTCCAAGGGAAACATATTATTTCCTATTCATATTATGCCTCTGATATGGCTCTACATAAGCACCCCCATCAATCCCTATCAGCTATAGGTTTCCACATCCAATGGAGGAAGATCCACTAATCTGTATATGCCTCCATTGAATTTCAACAGAACTCATTATTCAAAATTGGTTCCTTATCATACCATTTATACATATTCTATGCCACTAATAGATAACCAAGAACCGTAAAATAAACATTATGATGTCATCAATCTCATATTCGATATGTTTTAGGACATTCTTAGTTTTGATCCTCATTGTTGTTTTCATCCTCAATCCCTTGGCCCAAGAATTTTGAACTCAAACTATATGAACCCTCTCTAAGATTGTGTATAGTGGAATTAGACTCCATATTCATTTAGTTTTTCCTTATTTATTGTTTTATGAACTATATCTATTAGTGGTAAAAATTGTATTAACTTAAAATAAAAACTTATTAGTCAAATATAAATGACCATAAAACTTTATCATTTATTGGTACAAACCATAGGAACCTAAACTATAGGTTAAAAAGATATAGTAATTTTCATGATGAAAATCAAAAAAAAAAAAGAAATCATGAGAGGTTAGTTACTCACTCCATAAGGCTTCCGCTTTCACGTATTAGGAAAAAAGGCATCGAAAAAAATGAAAATAACAATGATTATGGGCCCCATCATATTTCCATAAAAAAGTTGATCCATGTTCATAGGACCCTCTAGTTCCAGAAAATTATATATTGGTGAAATATATTATCCCTTTATCTCTATCATTTATTCAAGGCATATTGGAGTAACCTTTAGGAAACCATAACCCTTCTTGAATATTCCTTCTTTTCAAAAACCTACGTCATTGTTTAAGGGTTTTATTCTTAGAAAATATTCATACAAAATAGTAATAAGAGTATTAAACTCCAACATACAGTTATGCTTAATTATGCATATTATTCCCCCAATACGGATCTTTATATTCTCCCTTTTTATGGCCTATCAACTAGAGCTACCATCATCTAAAGGGGAGATAGTCCAGTTCTTATACCCCTGAACATTGTTGTAGTGTAACATATTTTTTTATATGGTCTACATTCATACCTGAAATAAATGTACTAAAATATTTTTTCTATTTAAATCTCCTTGAGTTATGAATTACTTAATACATAATCCAACCATTAAATTGGGTTCATTACCCTTAATGTTATACACTTATGCATCATGCTCATCTTCAGAGCAAAGATCTGATATCTCTTCCTAAAACCATTGAATGATCCTTGTTAAATGACCATAAACAATATTACATAAAATTGTGAGCTTCATTATGATAAATTGAATCCCTCCCAATTTAATGTTACAATATCTATGTCATTTGATAAAAATATCAGACCTAAAATACCAAATGCTTTTGGACCAGTTTCCATGAAAGGAGATGTAACCCCCATCCCTTTCTCAAATAAACATTTACTGATTGAATTTTACTTCTCGGATTGCACAATCAATATCTCAAACACTCTCAGTAAGAAAAAATCAACCATTATGCTAATAGCGAGGATCGCTCTAGTTTGGTTGGTCAGGATACACCTATTAGGAATTTATAACACATGAAAATTTTATTCCATCCATGTTACTATATGGAAAACCCCACAATACATTGTCCATGTTTTTTATCATAAAACTCCATATAATTTTGTTATAAACATATTAAATTTAAAATCTACTAACTTATCCAAATATATTATGGAATTGGTTTATCATTCACTCCATGTTTTCTTTTCTATAATTGCTACATAGATCATCCAACCATTGGTCAATGTTGTCCAACCTTATTCATCTGTTATATTTGCCAAGCATGCATGGAATAAATATTCCTATAGTAAGAGACAAAAAACTAAGTAATTAAAAATAAAAAAAATTAAGACTAGGTTGAAATTGAGCATCTGATTACTGGATACATAACATACATCATTTTTGACAAATTGATCATTTGAAATTGAAAAAGCACAAAACCTATTATTTTAAAACCCTATAAATGGAATAATGAAAAAAATTTGAGTTCCTACCAACTAATATTTTTACATATGACTATTAGACTAATGTATCGATGATAAAAAATTCACAATGATTATGGGATCTTCCAAGTGACCCTATCAGAATTCAAGTTATGCTCGCTATGTCCCATGGCCTAAGAAACATTTAGTACATTCATATATTTACCTCATCATGGGAACATCAATCTAGATGATTTGAGAAAAATTTCCAAATAAATAACATTAGGGTACTTTATCCATTTTTGAACAATGTAATGCACATTATGTATTTCACTTTTACGAACCTTATAATATTAAGTCATCTCATTCATTTAAATAGACCAAATCTAGTATTACGAGAATAGTATTTCCAAAAATATTGGTCTATGATCCATGCCTCATAGGATATAATTCAAAAAAAAGTACAAACTCTAGTGTGACATATATCATATTTCTGTCTATACAAATTTATGATCCATTCTTAGGATGAGATCATTCATCCAAATGGAACAACTCTAGTGTTAAAGTGTTGTTAGTTTATCCTATAAATGGTTGTGATCTATTCACAAGAGAAACTCATTGACATAAACTTTTAGTATCAATAATTGAAATTATTAATTTCTAATTAAATATTAAAATTCCTTTAGGTTATCTTGATATTTTATTCCATGATTTCTTATGTTATTATTTTGGTAAATCATAAGTTGAAGAATATAAAGTTGAAAACCAAAATGGTTTTACATTAGTTGATCAATAATTAGTGGATAATCCATATATTAGTGTCTATATTTTTTACAATGATATATTATAAAAGAAAATATAGATGGATATAATTTTTATAATAGACTACTTAGTATCAACAATGTTTTTGAAAAGTTCACTCATACGTGCAGTTTTGATATATTCAGCATAGTAAATAAATTTGACCACATCATCTTGTGCTTCCTCTTGATGTTTCTATTGTTCCTCTAGCTATCTCTCCATGTGGAATATAAATCCTTAAAAATGTGACTTATACATGAATTATTATCATGATACTTTAGTTGTTACTCCAAAGATACCCGCGTATAGTTGTATACCCATTGAACCATAGAAACTCAAGTTCAAAAAAATGGGTGTTTGATTAAACCTAAAAAAATGACACATGGGCTACCTATTCTTAGTATTAACCCTTTAAGATTATATTTTTCTTGTTAAAAATGCTTCTGTAAAAGAACCACATGCTTTCTTTTTTGAAGAATTTGTGGTGTGTTCATTGTTTCTACATGTCTAGATCAGCTATGGGGGTCTCTAAAATTAGCTTCCATATGTTTTCCCAATCATGTTTATGGGGAGTATAATAAAATTTTATCGATCCTTCATCTGAATAAATTTCATTTTAATAAGGTGGTACATATTCTGAGATTTAATTAATGAGGGAAAGGTTATTTTGGAAAAAATATATGTTAACTACATCCACATTTGTTATAGTAAGGATACACTTATCCCACTTACACATTGATTAAAAAGATGAGTAAGTGGGAAATTATATGAATAGAATGTTCAATGTAATGATGTTATAATAATAATAAAGAAAGAAAGTTTTCAATAAAAAAATATGATGAGTTCCAAAATTTGATACATATATTCACCCCTCTCTAATGACATCTTGACCATTGTGGTTATTGCCCCCTAAATTGGAAAAACAATGGAATCAATCTCCACAAACTGTGTCTCCTCATTGAAAATAATGGGAAAACATACTATTGTAACTATCTTTTATTACATGGTAAATAATAATTCATATTCTTTTTTATATATTGACCATCCATCGGGCCTTGTTTGTTGGGAAATACGTTCACTCTTTAAATTTTTGATTTAGAGTCTCTAGAATGGGATGACAATTATGAGGGAAATTATGACATGATTCGTGATGTAATGGTTCCTTAACATCTTCATTGGTAATTTTGGAAGATTCAGTGACATCTATGGACATCAAATCATGTCTTCCCAATTCGTAAATAAATCCTTTCCAAAAAGATAAAGGTTCAATGGATTCTATTGCTCCCCTGATTTCCTCAAATATTTGAAGGCACTATGGAAGCATAATGGCCCCTGGTATAAGACAATGAGTCAACAATTTTCCCATAAAATCACTATTATGTTCTCAATAATAGAAAAATATTATCCTCATTCACTAAAAATAATATATTGGTTATTTTCCATTGGAATTATTCCCATCATAGATACGGTCTCATCAGTAGGGATCTAAGTTTAATGTGAGGAACCCTTTTAGTATACTCAAAACATTTTCTAGATTATTTTATGGAAGAAATAGATATTAATTATACAATATTTAAATTCCCTAAATCAATATCTAATAGCACTAATATGTGACAAAACAATAAATGAGATATTTTAAAATATACTGTTGAAATATAATCATTTATCAATGACATCACTCTACACTGATTTTTGACTTTAAATAGTGTAAGGATAGTTCACACCACCAAAAACAGTAGTATTAGAAAGGGTAAGTGAGAAAAACCTCCCTGTATCTCTTTCTTCATGAGCATTTTATATGAAAATAATTCCCCTAACATTGGAGGATATTTTCTCTCCACACCAATGGGGAAACAAACTACAATATACATTGGAGATTTCATAGACATCATCTCTATTTGAACCCACAATAATTTAATTATTTTTTTACAAATATAGATTTCAATTGAAAAAGAAAGTATTTGGTTATAATGTATACATCCTCGAGATTGAAAAATTCATCCCACTAACAAAAAGATTGGTTGACCACCCCTTTGGTTGTGCCTCAACTCATCATTTCCTTTACTAAACTCATGGATTGGATCTGTATTTCAATGGAATATATGGGAATCTCCATCTCATGAACACACATTCTTACATATAAATAATTTTTATCATAAATGAGTTTTATGGATACACTTATATCCCTGAGATGAGGTATAATATCCTAAAATTGTATTGTAAGAACATTATATTTGATAGAGTATATCACATGCATGACCAAGCATGTAAGGAAACATAATACCCCAAGATTTTAAATATATTTACTATTTTAAAATTTTAAATCTATAATATATCTTGAAATTAAACTGATATTATGTTTGTGTAAGAACCTAGTTCTTCATTTTAGGTGAAGTTGTTTTCTTTTAGTTTAAACCCTAAGTTGTGCAGTGGGATAGTTATATTATTTTTGGAAATGAAGGGGAGATAAATGTAGAAATATGGATGCAAGCAAGGTACATGCCATGTAATTGGGTTACAGGGCAAGTACGTACACATCGTGTACTTGAGGTACAAGTCATGTACTTTTCAAGTGTATTTTATTATAAAAGATGTTGCAGCCACATATTTTAATGCACAGAGCTCTTTTTTATCATTTTATGAACACAAAAACCCTCTAAACAGGTTTTCCAGATCTAAAAGTCATCTAGACTCTGAATCTTATGTCATTGGTGTCATTGGAACCATGTAAATAATTACTCAACTTCCTTTCAGTCATTACCGGTTCTTCAAAATAATGATTATGCTATTTGGATGTAGCATCTTATTCCTTATTTTCATGTTCTTCATTAGTTCTTCAAATTTCATCCAAACCAGGTGGAATCAATACTTGATACGGGACGAGATGTCTACTACCAAGATAAGGTAGGTGGTCATGTGCCTTTTTTTAATAGTTGAGTGGTTTATATTTCCAGAGTGTCATTGGCCCATTTTTAGGGTGTCACGTTTTTGGGATTTTGACTCCTATTGATTCTTATGTTTTTTTAGGTGATTCGTTATATCATTTGATGCATTTTGAGATATTTCGGTTTGATTAAAGGACACCCTATGGGTGATTTTCCCTTAGATAACAAATTTTTAGCCTTTTAGGCCTATGATTCCTATCAGCATGGATTTTTGTCCCTATTAATGTTTGGTTGAAATGAATTTGGGTCAATTACGATTTTAGCCATGGGAGATAAACATTTTGTTCAGAATTTTAATTGTTACATTAAATGTTAGGCTGGTATTAAGAATTTCCCACGTTAGTTGATCATTTTTTTTCTTGTAATAGTTTAATCTACTTTTGTTCTTTCTATGTTCTATGCATGTGGGTGATGATGTGTTATTCATGTGGGTTAGTTGGTGATATGTCTGTAGGCTTTGTTGATTTATACCTATGAGTGAGGATTTGTTATGCCTATGGGTGAGGATTGGTTATGCCAGTAGGCAAGGATTGGGTATTCCTGTGGGCGGGGTTGTGTTATGCCGGTAGGTAGGTTTTTGCAATGCATGCGGGCATGGTTTTGAATTGAATATCATGTTGAATGAATTATGATGTTTTTTACAAGACAAAGAACACTATTGGATTCAGTATTCTATTAAAACTATATATATGGTCTTCTGAGACACTGTTTGTGCTTATAGGATACTAGATATTGTCATGATAATGCCAGATATCAAGATGATTACAGTTCAATGTAATTGAAATGTTTAACGAACATGAACATAATATAAATTTCTATAGTACTTGTGGTATTTTTTACCTTTGTGTACTTCTTAGTTTACTTCTTTTCCTTTTTGTACATTACATATTTCATATACTCACTAAAAAATTGGCACATATCTTGGGTTGTTGACTATTTGGATTTATTTGTCACACCATTTTTGGGAATGATTTTAATCCAAAATAGATTATATTGTTTTAGGTGTCGATAGGTAATGTTCCCTTCTAAAGGTACTCGATTTGATGTTTAGATGCTGGAGAGCATGAGACCAAGTTGAGGAATGGGATGCTTTTGAGTTTTCTTTTGTATTTTTTTACCTTGGTATTGTATTTTGTATCTAACTATATTGTATCCTGTATTGGTTATTTTATCAGAATAAATGATAGGAATCATCATCTTTGGTACGTTATGACATCTCGTTATCTTTATTAATTGTCTTTCATAGTTTGTTTTAGTTGTATGGTATTTACTGCTTCCGCTATTATATATTATTGGTCCACTGTGTTACACTCTACCAATATGGTAATAGTTCCCCCAGTATCACACTCTAGTCCCTAAATGCTATTTAGAAACCTCTGGTGTTTTTGAAAATGCAGTTTAGGCCATGTGACCAACTGTGTACAGTGCACTGGTTCAGTGGCATCCAGATCTGGCACATTACAAAGTTGTATTAGAGGGTTCTTTTCAGGATTGACTTATTTTTTTGTGACAATAGAAAGAGATGGGAAGGTAATTTATTTTGGATATAAACTATGTCTGGGAGTAGCTACCCTGTGTATAGGGAAAACCAATTTTCCTCAAATTGAGTTCTGATTTTCAAGATTTTGACTATTATAGTTGATTTTATTTCACTGTTGGGTGACACACTTGATTTATGCTATTAATGTTGATGCAATTCAGTGTTCTATTTTAATTACAACCTGATGAGAAGAGGGTGTGACATCTCATGCATCATATAGACACTTGTTAGAACTACATGTCATGCATTACACCATACAATTTAGGATGGGTTGTTTATTTCACGTTGTTGTGATAGTTTATGTGATAATTGTGCCTACTATTGTGTTAGTTTGGGGAAGTAGATAAATATGTGACCTCAACATTCAATACATAATGCGTATGGACCCTTATGAATTGGTAAATGATGCAAAAATGAAATGAAAATGATTAGATTAACCTGTTATATGTATGGTTTGAATGGAAACCAGGTTTTGTGTTCATTAGGTGTTATGAGACCTCATGGATTCTGAATTGGAAAACCCTTAGTGGAATTTCTTAAAAAAATGTGAAATAGAAATGGGAACCTCAGATGATGATAGAGGATTGACCTAGACCCAGTTTTTGAGTGGGTTGGATGCATATTTTTGAGTGGTTCATTGGTTATTCTTTTTATAGTCCTGGATCTAGGAGAAAGTTGTGGGTTTGAATTTGTTTCTAGAAGGGTTTTAACTTGTCCTACATTTTTTATCTAAGGCTTTGATATTGTTCCTTTCTGAGGAATGGGTTTGTAATTTTAGATACATTCCACAACAATGACCTCCAGTAGTGAGCTGTATAGAAGGCAATGAACATATATTTGAGATGATGGGCCCTGAGCTATCGGTGTATCCTCCAATCATGTGAGTTGTGTATGCAATTGTTATACGGGACACATGTGATGATGCATAGTTCTATGAAGACTTCATGAGGTTTATGAATACTTTTTATGGAGTAACTCAGCCTTCCACATCTATGTCTGAACTGACGTGAGTATTACAACAGCATCATTTTCCAACGTTTTCATGGAATGGTGGACCATAGGCTATAGAGTCATGGTTTGAAGCCATACATTCTTTCTTTGAGTATCTGGAGGCTCATTCTGAGATGAGGTTCAATATCACAACTAATATGTTCCATGATTCGACCAAGAGTTGGTGGGATGTCACCACTCAGACCGAGCGTCATTGGGACATGGAATGGGGATATTTTCAGAAGGTATTATACGAGTACTATTTACCTAAGATGATGAGGGTCGATAGAGCTTGGGAGTTCATACATCTGGAGTATGGAGCTATGTTAGTTATGGATTAATTTTACCACCTCACTAAGTTTCATAGATTCACACAAATTCTGATAGGTTACAATACATTGAGGTCTAGGAGATTTGATTATGGTCTCTGGAATGAAATCCGATCACAAGTGATCATTTTCATGTTTCCTTCTTTATATACCATTATGAATGAGGCACTAATTACCGAGCATAATCTGTAGGAATCTGGATGTGCGAACCAGGGAGGTTCATCCCCAAGATCCAGTACTGTCTCTATCGGGAGAAAGAAGTATCGTATGGAGCTTTATCGCGGTGATACAAGTCATCAGAAAGTTTCTTCTGGTAGTCAGGAGAGCTTCTACTAGTGAAGTAGAGTTGGAAATATGAGACCCTAGTGTCTGATGGACCCACTAGATTACTGATATTGTGGGAAGATGGTCCATTTACAAATCATATGTAGGGTGTTTCCACTAATATCTATTGAGATAGATTCTATACCATCTCCATGATTATGATTAGGGTAAGTGGATTCTCATTGTACGGGAAGATGGGGTGCGTTAGGGAATTCAGGCTGATGTGGTGGTGGTCATTGTGGTAGCGAGACCCCATGGTTTCAGTGAAATGCGGGTGGATCAGCTAAGGGGAGTCGATCAGTGTTGTAGGGTCTTGTTATCAGTCATATATATGATGTGAAACAGACCCAACCTGAGCAGGATCATTGACCCTCTAATATCATAGGTACTATTCTAGTTACCACTGTTTTATATTCTGCAATCTTTGATATATGGTATTCACATAGTTTTATATTTATTCCTATTTTTTAAACAATGGGATATAGGTTTTCTCTTTTAACGATGTTATGATTATGGACACTCTGTTCGAGATAATAACGGAAGGTGTACGTCAGTGTAAGGAGATCCATCTTTTGGTTGTTGTGTGTCACTTCTTATGAGATCTATATGTATTAGAGATTATAGGATTTTATTTCATTCTCAGAACGGACTGGTTGGTTTTTTTTCGAGGCCTTGTCGATTACTATTGTTTTTGGGTGAGTTTCATGTCACCAAAGGGTTGATCATTTCTTCAAAAAGGCGAATGGGATGTCCAAGTGGGCAGAACTAGACCCCATCATTATCAGTTGGGTGGAGAGATAACCCAGACTGCGAGTCCATATCTGGATGACCAGGGTAAAGGAAAAATATATTTTTCCACCGTGGTTGATTGTTTCAATCATGCTTTCCTAAACAGATTTTTAGGGTTACCTCCAATGATATATGTGGAGTTAACGATTGATGTAGTGTTAGGAGCTTCACCTGTATCCATTCCTCCTTATGTGATCGCTAAGACATAGCTTTAGGAGAAGAAGAGGCAGTTAGGGGATTTAAAGGAAAAGGGGTTTATCTGATCTAATACATATCCATGGGGTTCTCTAGTCATTTTTCTGATATGGCACCCTTAGAATATGGATGGAATATCGGGAACTGAACCATCTGATGGTTAAAAACTAATATCCCTTCCCAAAGATAGATGACACATTTGACCAACTTTGAGGAGCTTGGGTGTTCCCAAAAATCGAATTATGGTCAGGATATCACCAGATAGGTGATCAACCAACAGACATACATCATGCCTCATTTCCTAGTATGTATGGTCTATATGAGTATCTGGTTATGTTGTTCTATCTCATGAACTCGTTTGTAGTTTCCATGGCAATGATGAACCGATTCTTCAATCCTTACATGGATTATTTTGTTCATGGATGATATCTTTGTGTATTCTCACAATCAACACAACCATTCCAACCATCTGGAGATCGTTTTTAATTCACTGAGAGAGAATCAATTATCTGATAAGGTCAAAAAGTTCCATTTTTGATGGAAATGATTCACTTCCTAAGTCACATTATCTCAGAGGCAGGAGTGAAAATGGACATAGAGAAGGTGAGGGTAGTAGTTTCCTTGGAACAACCCAAGAACATGTTTTACATATGGAGTTTCTTGGGGATAGCTGGGTACTACATGCATTTTAGATACAAATTCTCAGGATTAGCAACGCCATTGAATGGCTTGAAAAATAACATTGTAATGTTTGTGTGGTTGGATACTTGTGATACAGCCTTTCAGGGGAAAAAAGGGATACTGAAGTCAACCCCAGTCCTCATACTTCCATAGAAGAGAAAGAGTTATAAATTCTACTATGATGCTTCTGGTATTGGTATGGGGGATGTGATGATGTAAGGAGAACATGTTGGGGCATACGAGTCTTGGAAATTGGGTCCTCATGAGAGGAATTACCCTAAACATGATTTGGAGAAAGCTATTGTTGTACATGTATTATGTTTTTGGAGACATTATTTACATAGAGTGCATTTTGTTGGTGTACACGGACCACAAAATCCACAAATACATATTTACTCAGTGTGACCTTAATTTGAGAGAGTGAAGGTGGGTGGAATACCATCAGTATTTTGATTTTGAGATTTCTTAGAAACATAGGGAAGGAAATTCAATGGCTGATGCATTGAGTAGGAGGACTCAAATACATGTAGTGAAGGTGGCCAGTGGTGAATGGAAGCATATGTACTTGTTATTTGAGATTCATTTGGAGGTGCACGATAATCAAGAACAAACGTTCTTTTATTCTTTAGTTGTGACTTCTACCCTCCAAGACAGAGTGAGGATGAGGCAGTTATCAGATTCTGAGGGCCTAGTCCTACGGGAGAGTGTAGTTGTTGAGGATACACCTCCTAGTTGGATGGTAGGTTATAATTATATCTTTCTTATCTATGGAATATTTTGAGTTCTAGTGGATATATGTGAGGAGATGATGTGGGAGTTTCGTTGTTGATCTTGGACAGTGCATCCCAGAGTTACCAAGATGTATCGTGACTTGAGTAGTCAGTACTGGTGCCTGGGTATGAAGCGATAGGTGGGTGTTTTTGATACGAGGTGTTACATGTGTCAGCAGGTGATGGTGTAACATCATCATCTATCCGACCTTTTACAGTAGTTACATATTTTTGAGTATAAATGGTATTCTTTCTACAAAGATATCATGATTGGGTAACTGAGGTCACCCAGAGGTAATTATGTTGTGTGAGTGGTGGTTGAAAATCATAAGAAGGTTGTTCACTTCATGCCGATCAAGGAGACCATTGGTGTTGATGATCTTAGAATGTTGTACATCCGAGAGGTTGTACGAATTCTTTAGGTCCCATAGACTATTGTTTCAGATAGGGACACCCACTTTATATATTGTTTCTATCATAGTTTTCAAAGGGTTATGGGTAGAAATGTACTTCTGAGCACAACATATGACCCTCATACTGAGGGACATTCAAATTGTACAATACAAGTGTAAGAGGACATCCTGCGAACATGCATACTAGAATTTGAGAACTCTTGGGAGAGGAACATTCCCATGGTTGACTTGTTATTGGGAATGAATGAGAGATAAATAATGAAAAATGTATGTAAGCTGGGTGCACGCATTGAACTTAGGGTATATGTCATGTACCTACACATCGTATACTTGACGTACACGTCATGTACTTATCCAGTTGGTTTTTATGAAATAAGATGTAGCCTCATATTTTGACACGTAGAACTCTTTTATCTTGTTTTTTGAACCCAAAAACCCTCTAAACAAGTTTTTCCGATCTAAATGCCTTCTAGATAATAAATCCTACACAGTCAATCTTGATGGAACTACGCCAGTAAGTACTCGATTCCTTTTTAGTCATTGTTGATTGTTTAGAACAACGACTGTGCAATTTATATTTAGGCTCTTATGCCCTATTTTGATATTCTTCATCCATATATCTGATTTCATCCAAACCAAGATGAACCAGGACATAATACTGGACAAGTTGTCTAGTATAGAGCTAAGGTAGGTGTTATTTTGACTTTCAGTAATCTTCATATGGTTTATATTTTCTGGAGTATTTCTCATCCATTTTTAGGGTGACTTTTTGCTGAGATTTTGACAGATGTTGATTCCAAAATATTTTTAGGTGATTAATTATACAATTTGAATTATATTCATCTTGTTGGGTTTGTTTAAGGGACACCATGTGGGTGATCTTCCTTCAAATAAACAATTTTTATCCATTTTGTCCTAGGATTCCTATGGGCATGAATTTTTGTCCCTATTAAGGGTTGTTTATAATGATTTTTTTTCACGTAAATTTTTTCCCATGTGAGATAAACATTTTTTAAGGAATTAAATTTTTTGATTACATGTTAGGATTGTATTATGGATTTCCCACATGATTTGATTAGTGTTTTAAATGCAATAGTTTAATATAAATGTGATCCTGTTATGTGTAATTCCTACAGGCGATGTTTTGATATGCCTATGGGTGAAGGGGTTCTATGTTTGTAGGAAATGATGTGTTATGACTATGGTGAGGACTTGTTATTCCTATGGGTGTGGATTGGTTATTCCTATGGTTTAGGATTGGTTATGCCTAAGGGAGGGGTTTTATTATGTCTATGGGAAGGTTTTTTCTATTTCTGTGGTTGAGATTTTGAACTAAATGTCATGTGGAAAGCCTTATGTTGCATCTCCCAATCCAGAGCACATGCTTGGATTTGGTATTCCGTTATAACTTTTTAGATGGAATTTTGAAGAATCTGCTGTTGTTATTTGATACAGTGGATTCTCATGCTAAGGATGAATCTCAATTTGTTTACAATTAAATGTAATTGAATTATTTAATGATCATGAACTTAATATAAATGGAAACAACACTTATATGATTGTTGACTTTTGAGTACTTCATAGTTTACTACTTTTTCTTTTTGCACACTACCTTTTTCATATACTCACGAATATATATGCACAGATCTATCGTGGTTTCCTATTTCAGTTTATTTCTCACAACCTATTTGGGTAATAATTTTTTTCCCAAATAGATTATATTTTTGGAGGTATTGATAAGCGTTAGCTCCCTTTTATGGGGACATGATTTTCTCTTTAGGAGAAGGATAGAATAGAACCAAGCTGAGGCATATGATGCTTCTGGGTTATCTTTTTTATTTCTATAACTTGGTATTGTATTTTGTATCAGAGTGAAGTGTATCCTGTTAAGGATATTTTTTTAGGACATGTTACAGGAAGAATTTTGTTTTGTGAGTTATGACTTCATGTTATCTTTATGATCATTATTCCTTTGTTTATTTCAGTTGTATGGTATTAACTACTTACACTACTGTATATTATTATTCTAATGTGTTACAATCTACCAATGAGGGCATAGTTTCCCCATTATCACACCATAAGACCTAGTTGCTAGTCAGAAAACTCTGGTGTTTGGGGAAATGCTCTTGAGGCCATGTGACCAATCAAGTATAGAGCACCAGTTCATTGGCATCTAAATCTGGGACATTATAGTATTCTCTTTTAACACATAAAAATTAGTTTCTTCAATGGATTGTGTTACACACAAGACTTAGTTTTACCAAACAACGATATATTATAAAAAAATTATTATTTATTAGTACAAGACATAACCTAGCTATTAAATTAGAAGTAATAAAAAGGGTAAAATAAATTTTGATAATATAGGGTTTACTAAAATATAAAATGAATTCATAAGCTATAAGTTAATTGGAAATGGATATAAGAACCATATAAAGGGAATGTTTTTATAGAAAACTATTTTTATGCCCAAAAAGTCATTTTACCCTAATAAATTAAATTAATTACAATTATATAGTGATATTAATGTAATATATATTATATATTAACTAAAATATATTATATATTTTCCTAAAAGATTATATAGACATAAGATAAACACAACCCCAATATTACACATAACAACCAATATTTTTATTATCACACTTTTACAGCCTATTTTTGGAGAACCTATTTTATATCCAATTTTAGTAAATTTTATAATACTTATAGGTCAAAATATACATTATTTTTATATATAATCATAAAATTAAGTTATGGTGTGTTTTTGGTATTTTTCTGTGAATTTTCATTCTTTGATGAATAGTAAAAAAATACTAAATTTTAATTCAAAACTACATTTTCTTCCAAATTATTTATAAGGTTAAATAAAACGTTAAATCAGTATTAAATTTTATTGAGATAATTTTTATATTTATTAATCCAATTTAGGTCATTGGAAACAATTTTAATTTGAAATTGGATATAAAAACATAGTAAGTCATTTGATGTTTTTACTTTAAAACCCTGCGTTATCTTCTCATCTATGAGATTGAAGTTAAATTAATTTATTCCAATTATGTGATTGTAATATGGAATAATGGATAAAATATTTTGAATCATAATAATTTTTAATTTCTAATAAGGTTTAAATATTTTTGACAAAAAATATTATTGAATGTGATTAAACTTAATTACATCGATGAAGAGAAAATTTAGCCTAACAATGGACCAAAACATAAACTTAAGGCCCAAAATGAAATATAAAATTTAACAAATTTCATTGTAAGGAAATATTTAGACTCCATAATCCAGTATATCTACCTTTTCCATTATTGGATCCACTTTCAATGTAAAAAAACATTGGTGTAATTCACTTTTCTAAAATATAAAAGAGTACCACTCCTCCTCCACTGTAACAAGACCTCCTCTCCTCCGACATCCTTACACCTATCAAGAAACTTTGGATCGATTAATATATGAAACAATATCTCCTAAAAATACATTCCATCTCCCTATAATCATAAAATTGTGAAAAATCCATCCAAGGAACCCCTTTGGTATAAACCAAAATAAGTTACCCAAATAAGTGGATACATCCATCCATAAGCTCTTTAGTTTTATTTCTTCGTTTACATTATTCAAATTATATTTATACAATAAAAAACAAGTATCATCAATATAAATAGTTTTTTATGTTAATTTTTAAACCTACACTTACAAACACTTCTAGATAATTGCTAATGAACACATCATTTTTCTGTAAGGTGAACTACCGCCTTACGAAACTATGACTGTTTGTTTTTCCTTTAATACCTCTCATGGAAGAAATTATGATAAAAAATATGTTTATATATGATATATATTATATTTATTATGTATTTATTCTTCTGTAATTATTTTATAACACAAAGCATTATACTTTTCATTTTGGGTAAATATGATAACATTGTTTTTGGAAGTGTGGACTACCGCTTCCACAGAGTGATGTGATTAGTTCACGAAATAAATAGAACTTGTTAAGAATTATGTAAATATAAATATGTGAATTATATTAAAATAATTTTTTAATGTAGGTATAATATAAATATTTATCATTTACCTAACACTATTTTAATAAGACAATGAAATGAATGTAGTGTTCGTGCATACATATGTCCTACCGTCTCCATGAATGAAGAATTTCATTTATTATCTCCCAATATAATGTATTATTATAAATATAAATATAATGAATATATATAATAATTAAATTATGGTTTACAGTCTTTAGTTTATGTGATCATTATCTAATTAATAGTATCAACAAATAACAAGTCAAATCTTGCTCGAGAAACTAGGCAATTAACACCCAAAATTGGAAAAACAATGAAAGAATGTAAACCAAAGAGTAACAAGATATTTTATGAAGATAATATATGATAAAATAGATAATAATATGGTTATAAAATATGTTATTAACACTCCTAAAACCGTTATACATGGTTTTTAAGGATGATATTCCAAAAGGAAGCTCAAGGTAAGGGATTCATGCCTCACGTTTCGTTCTGCTCGGCATACGCCAATATTCACCATGTATTTATTTGTGAGTGGTATATACTACCCATATATATATATATATATTAGCATGAATTATTTTATATTCCTGGTGTTCAAATTTTCATTTTATGTCATTTCATTCATGGTGATTGTGACTCAAATGTTTCAAAGTGGTATGAGATACTTTGAAATGTTCAAGGATTATTTTCCTTAAGAGTGACTTAATAATATTTCAATGGTATTTCCATTCATCAATGTAAAAAACAATTGTTTTTAATTATAATTCACTAAGTAATTATTTATAATCTTGTATCTTCTATTCAATATAGATAAATTTTGACAAGACACATTGTTTTTTAATAATATTGATTATTTGATATATGAGAAATTTTTTCTACATGAAATACATGGGTTGGAGACCATTGAGGTAAATCCCTAATAGTGGGGGGACTTGTTAATGAAATCCATTTAATGTATAGGTTGTCTCATTATATTAATCAATGCGAAAATTAGAATAAGTTTAACTTTAAAATGTTTGAAAAAGTATCATGTTTCTAGGAAACATAACATCCAGTAATTAGGAATTGTATTTTTTGAGAATTAATTTGTTATTATTATCCATGATATTATTGAGTCAATATATCAATGGATTAATTAAATTATAATTTTTTTTATGAAATGTAATTTTTTTCAGATTGTTACCTTTCTATATTGATTATTCCTTATCATGTTTAATTTTATTGCAGGTGTTGCAAGTTATTTACCTTGCCAGGTTGTTTTAATATCATTAATTCATCATGTAATCAACTTTAGTTTCCATTAATTATAACTTGATATCACCGTATTTTGATTCCATTCCTTATGTTATTAAGAAGAAACATTTGAATTTATAACATCATGATTATCCTAGGCGTGTTATAAACTTTGTCAGCGTCGGGTGTTTAGTCAGAGGGAATTTGGTAGAGCGTGTTTTGTCATGGTGTTAAATTGGATTCATGTTTTAATAAAAGTTAAAAAAATAACCTCTCCCCCTTCCCCATTGGTGCACATAGTAGGATCCCCCTCCCATCTTACCCATTTGTGATATATGACCCGATGACTGAATTGAGAACACCAAGTGCCGTCGATCTTCGATCTTGATGATGATCACTCCTAGATCATTAAATGGTATATTTTGAGTTTTGATTCGACCTCAAAGATTTATAGTTTCACCAAGAGGTAAGAAGTTTTTGTTTTTAGTTATGATCCCCTTTTATTCATAATTTTATGTTTTTAGAGATGTTATACACATTCTAGAGACCCCTTTAGGGTCAATCTATGTGTTTTGGGGTGAATTGGGGTGATCTGGGATGTTCATAGATGAAATATTGATGTATTTCTAATCTACTTGGAATGTAGTCTAGAGTAACATGTTGTTTGTTCTTCCTATTTTGAGAAGATAACTTTTGGGAACTACACTTTGTGTACTTTAGGTCCCATATCATGTAGTGACCCCAGGTCGTGTGGCTTGAAGAAATTTCCAAGGAAGTCATGTGATGTATATGGTCGTGTAATAGTACACAATTAGAGAACACTGACACGGGGTACTGGAAATAGGAATAGGAAAGAGATACATCCAAGGTTCTACGTATTCAGGACATGCCATATACTAAGGGGTACTCGTCGTGTGGTAAACACTGTTGGCTTAGCCATGTGAAGGGAATACACGGTTGGGGCCACAGTGAGGCTAGACACAGCATGTACAACTATTACATGTCATGTGGACCTACACGCCCAACCATGATGTGTATTTATTGGACACAATCGGTTATTTATTTGGGGTCACATGCTGTGTAGAACCCCTTACAAGCTGTGTAGTCTTCATTTGGAGGAGTTTTAGCCCAGTGTATTTCCTCCTTCAGAGCTAAGATTTAGGTCTATGAGTAGCCAATACTATGAGGTTTTCCATATATAATGCGATGGTGTCCATATTTTTGGCCTAAGAGATGATATGTGTATATATTTTGGGGATTTCATGGGTGAGTAATGTTTTTACCAACAGTGGTTGAGTGATCTCCCTTGGTTCATCCCTATGATGGTTTGTGTGACATTACATCATCAGTACCAGATTTTAATCCCATTGAAAAGATGATATTTTATAGAGTTTAAGTATCCCTCTAGAGGGGTCGGGGTTTGATCCTCAATCATATTTTTAAAGTTTTTTAACCCTTCTATAGGATGACGTGATATCCTCTGGAATATCGTTTCTCTATATAATGATCATTGTATCGTCATGACCAACACTACATGGGAAATGACCCCATATCTAAATGGATAACCATGTAGTGTTTGCGGTATCATCAAGAGTACAATCCCCTACAGAGAAGATGGTTTTAGTCTGGTTGTTGACTTATTGTAGGCATAATCCCCTACATTTTGAGTTATACCATATGGAGTTTTTGGAATCATCATGAAAAACACTACACATATGATGATCCCCTATACGAGTGATATGAAATTTGTGATGTCATATTGGGTTGAATTTTCATCCAATGGATCCTGGGAGTGATCCCCTTTCTAAGTTATAGTTTGGATTACCGGATTGAGTGGTGGAATCCCCTACCAAACCCTCGTAGTGATCCCCTATCTGATGTGGTGTGGTTTATGTTTTTCTAGTAGGGTTTGTAGTGTACCCTAGTGGATTTAATGAGGAACCCCTACCTGAGTGTTTAAATCTTCTGAGTTCTAGATTGAAGTTATTACTGGAGAGATCTAACGATTATGTTTTCTTGAGTGGGTGCCCCTTGGGATGGTGGTGTTGTGTTATCACCTTTGTGATACTTGATTATGTGGTATCTCTTGGATTTTCCATCAGGTATGGTGGGGTTGTACATTATGGAGTTAATCACATGGATGAGTTCATCTGGGATGACTAGGCACATAGAGTGTGTTTTATCCCAGTCAGATGTTTCCTTGAGCCTTAAAATCATAATCATGTGTTTCTTAGATCCTCGAGTAGGAACAGGTCACATTCTATTAGGTTGGATCCTCGTGAGACTTGGCATCTAAGATGAGAATATCTGTGTTTTTTTCTAGGTTTCCTTGTAGTATTGTCACTTTTCTAGGTTGACACACCATGTGGATTAATCTTAATAGTCATCTATAGATGTAGATTTTTCTGAGATGGAGTTTCTATCCCATATGGGTTTCCCTATGGATTGGTAGAGTGGACAATTTTTTTTAGTGGTTCCATTTTTTTTGGGTTTTTGGGATCCAACTGAATATCTTTTTACTCACCCTTGTATGGGATTTTCCCACACATGTTGTGTCTTTTAAAGACCATAGACCTTTCAATGGAGTCCCAATAGAACCCTATATAGGAGGTGCTTAGTGATCCAGATTAACTCGGGTGATTACTAGTTGTTGGATGAGGTTCATTCTGGTGGGTGAATTTGACAGCAAGCCCCTTCTACTGAGTAGGTTTGAAACTATTACATTTTTTTGGTGGATGTGTATTTTTTCCTTTTTTACTTCTGTTGTACTATCATTTATGATATAAGTATGTGTGAATTTATTTTAAGTCTATATATCTTTACATTTTTCTAGTATTTTTATGTGGTTTCATGCATGCAGGTATGACAGGCTAAGGTCACCCATGTGTGTGATAGCTAACTCAGCGCTAGATATTGTTCCCTAGTCTATGGAGGTGGGATTGAAGTGTTGATAAATGAGAATCGGTGGGTCAGTTTGGGAAAAATATGGTAAGGTAAATAACTAAAATCACATTCCATTTAATCAGTATCATGACTATCAGAAATGGATAATTCATCATCAATATAGAAAGATAAATAACTGAAAACTGGTCCATTTGATCATAAAACTGAGAATGAAATTCACCCATATGTTTTTTCATAGTTAAATTCACATGGATAATAATAACTGAATTTGAATGAAGTAAACAATTAATTATTGGACTCTATGTTTCCCAGGTACATGGTGCCTTTACCATCCAGACCTTTCACAAGATTATTTAGTATATTACTATCAAGACCTTTCATAATATATTTTAGAACATGCCTTGTTACAAACAAGAAGGGTTCTTTCCCAAAAAATTTCATCTCATGATACTACTGACGCATTGATGGGATTTATTTAAATAGTACAAAACCCATGTCATACCAATCCAAATAATTCCTTATATATCTAATAATCTATTTAATTCATAAACAATGTTTTTTTATCAAAATGTATCTACATCGAGTAAAATATAGAGATTTATCAATATTTCCCCAGATAATAAAATAAAAATCAATGTAAACATCCCATATAAAATTGGTATATAGTTTATAAAATAAACAAATTCATGATAAATAATGTGGATATTTATGATAAAGTTAATGTCTACTCGTTATAGTAAAGTGAACATTTCAAAGGAAGGTTGTTGACTATGAAAATAAATCAAATAAATGAATTTAAATGATATCCTTATTAAAAATGATTATAAACCATCCAAATAAATAATAAGTATGGTATCAATATGATGTACACCCATTTGAGTAAGAATAATTGATTCTTCAATGATGAATTGAAATACAATAAAAATATCATGAAAAAATAATTTTCAAAATCTAATTTTCATTTTGAAAAACATATTGAAAATTTGTTTCTTTGAAAATAACTTTATAAAAAATTTTATTTATAAATTAAATTTTAAAACATTAAAAGAAAACTTTTTATCAAATATGGAGGTTAAATTAAAACATGCTATACAAGGTAAAAATGGAATTCATAAGATTATAAATATTCCATATTCATAAAATGACTAGAAGATTATTTTGTAATTTTTTTTTGTAAAACATACATTAATAAATAAATTTAAATATTTTAAAAACATTTTTGAAAGAATTTTAAGGATACATGGTTTTATAAGAAAACATGGTTTTAAAAGAAAACAGATTTCTGACCAAAGAAAAAAATAAAGTTAGGTTTTCATAAAAATAGTTTCTAAAAAATTTTAAGTAACAAAGAGTTGGAAAATAGAACTATCAATACCAAAAGATAATTAAAATCTATATTATATGAAAATTAAGTGGTTTATTGAATAATAATGAAGCAATTTCATTTAATTTAATTTAAAGTATACACAATCTCGATTAGAATGTGATTATGACCATAACATCGGAGTGAGAACTAATCATTGAATAGATTATGTATATCAACTATAAATACATATAAAAAAGTGGGAAAAAATAGATACTAAATTTCATAATGCACATAATCATATATTTCAAATACATTTAAGGAGTGACATAACCCAATGAAATTAAATTGAGTTATTAAATTATTTACCTGTTGGTAACTTTTAAGTCAAATCCCCATAAATGAAATCATTCAAATTTAAACATAAAATGATAGAAATAATGAATTATTCATGAAATACCATATCAAGGGAGTAGTATATAAATTCCATAAATGTGAATTGGAGTATAATAATAAATAAGACATCATGAAATATAAATTGAGTTGAAATCCATTACCTCAAATTTTCATTTTCATCCTGATTGTTTAACCTCATGTATAGTGGTTTTAAACAAGTTATTAACTTATACCAAGAAAACATTAATATTGATTATATCATTTATTATCTTCTTGTAATATCTTATTAACTATTTTTTAATAATATTTTAATATTTTCAATGTTTCTTCTTTTAATTACGTCATTTTTTATTATATTTTATCCTTTTTTTCATCAAATATAGATCACAATATCATTATGTAAATAATTTAAACCATGATTTAAATATCATATTTATTTAGTATACATGTATTTAATGTAATCTATAATATGTGGAGAAAGTCAATGAAATACAACATTCATGGAGATGGTAGTTTGTACGTATGCTTGAACGGTGTTTCCATTTACTTGTCATATTAAAAAGTGAAAAGTCAATTGTATATATGTGAATCATAAATCCAATATAATATTTTTATCACATATATCAAATATTTTTATTAAAATAATCCTTTATATATTATATGTAATGTGTTAATGAATCACATCACTTTGAAGATGTGGTAGTCCACATGTCCACAAACAATTTTATCATACTCCCACAAAATGAAAATATTGAAGGTTTGTATTATTTAAAAATTAAATAACAATAAATACATAATAAATATCTTATATATCATATATAAACTAAAAATACATCATTATTACCAACCTAGAAATTTTGTATTGGATGAATGAATGACATCGGTTTATGAGGTGATAGTCGAACATACACATGAATGATGATTGTGTATCTCAATTGATAGATGTGTGTGAAATTTTTGGTTGTACCCATAACATAAAAAAATATCATTATATTTAAGATACTAAGGTTATTATATAGTCATTATATAAGAATAATTTAAGGGGTGGAGGAGTAAATAAAAAAAACTGGTCATTGAATAACATTGACTCTTCTTCAAATAACTCCTTTTGGTTTATACCAAAATACTACCTTTGGTTGATTTATTCCAAAAGTTATGCTTCTGGGATGAGGGTAGGGATCTTTGGAGTTGATTTGGTAAGGGTTTAGATGATATAAAAGTTCATATTGTTTTGAATTAGTGTTAGGGGTGAGATTCATTTTATAGTGGAGGAGGATTGGAATTCTTATAATGTTTTTAAAGAGGTAATTCCACCAACATATTTTCTATGTCATGTGTCTAATGACCTGAATAGTTATAAATATAATTTCCATTTTTATTTAATTAAATTTCTTAATATATAATATGGTTATAGAAAATACATTCACTTATTTGGTTTTATTGTATTCTATCATACTTAAAATAACATTAATCATCATTATCATTGATAAAACATCTGTTTAACAACTATCACATGATTAGTATAAATTTAGGGTGTTAAAAAATCCAATTGACTCAAGAATAAGGATGTGATGGCCTCAATCAGTATGATTGTACCCTATGAATCCCATTTATAGGATCTTCCATGGGAAATAGCATCACTGTGATTTTCCATTGACCAATCCCATTCCGAGAACAAACAACTCAATCATAGGAAAGATCGTTTATTAGAGAAGTTCAATCTCGTCAATATCAATGCCCAAACCATTTTTGCTGAACCACCCCATGAAGATATCATCATAATGAACCTCACTCTTAGGGTTTTGTTTATATTAAATAGATATATATCAGGACCCTAGAAATATGATCATATACATTATTTTGTATAAAATAATAAATATATTTTCATCCTATTATTATTACCTTATAAATTATTTTTATTTGAATATAATAAAACATTAATAGTGTTTCGGGTAATATTCAAATTCATTTAAGGAATTTATTTTTGATGAATTAATGAACATGTGAAATAAATAACATTTTAATAAAATTTTATTATTATATAAATTTTATTAAATATAAAAGTTCATTTAATTTTTATGAATTCCAATGTTCTTTTTATAGGGGTTCAAAACTATTAATGTCAAAAACCCACCATTACTTAGTAAATATTGATTATTATTTTAAAATTGAAAACTATTATATTTTTAAAATTAATTAAATAAAAATAAAAAAAATTGAATTATAATCTCAAAATTATAAAACATTTATTTTTTCATAAATTTCTGAGACATTCGAATTTTTGGTTAAAAATTAAATACAGTATAAATATAAAATGTGTAATATGACATCATAATGACCAAAAAGTAATGTAATAAATACTATAAATGGTATCCATGAAAAAATATGTTTTTTAACATTAAAATTATTTGAATTTTTTTTGATTAATTCTATAAAGCCTTTTTGAATCCTCAAAACCCATTAATATATTCTAAGGGTTTCAAATAATCTCTTTAAGAGTATGACTCAGTTACACATAATCAATGGTATTATTTTACTTGTTTTGGACCTATTAAATATAAAATATTACAACCCACTCACATTTGGAATAAACCATGGGAAGAAACATTAGACGAATTTTGGTTTTTTTAATTTTATTATATAGAGTCCAGAACCTATGTTTGTGAAATAATAATGAATTCCTCACACTTTTTCTTTATAAACCCCACCAAACTCCCATTTACATTCACTAATAATTATTTTACAATGTACTTACTCTTACCTCCCCTCTCTATAGTCATCCCAATTCACCCCCATATTCTTGAGAGGCCTCTCCCAAACATTTGGAGTCACACACTCAAGTAAGGGATCCTCCCATTCTCCACTTTATTAATGTTTATTTATTATTTTATGTCTTCCATTTCAAAGTAATAATGTTAAAATATGTATTTGAATGTCCCTAATAATTCTAATTTGATATGAAAATTATGATATAATCCTTTCCATCTCATCAACCAAATTTATAAATTCTTAAGTGACATCGTTATGCTGCTGAAATTTCACGTTGATTTTCCATGGAAAAATAATTGTGTAGTGAAACCCATACACATTTTCTATTAAGGGTGTTCACCTTTATAAACTGATACATTTTTTACTATGGACTTACATGTATTTATTATGAACTCATTGACCATGTAATAAAATATTATTATGAATGAATCCATATTGTATGAACTATGTGGAACAGTTATGCCTGAGAAGAAATGAAAGTGACAGGTGCTCTCAGAATTATATAGCACTCTAACACATTGGGTAATGTTTAGCCTCATGATATTTCATGTTGGTATAGGGAGTTAACATTATTCCATTATGGGAATTTTTCAATCATTATGTCTAGGAATTTATCCTTGACATGATTTTATGATGTAGTGTTTTAAGATATTTCCACATTTCCCATGTTATCATGTTATATCATGTCTTGTTATTCTTGTTTATGATTCTCAACCCTTTAATGCTTCATTGTCATGACTATTGCCAAACAACTATTTTTTATCTTCATTTAATTCCGTGTTTATTTCCCATTGTGGTCTTTATAGCTCACCCCTTCTTTATGTATGACCATAGGTTATCCAATGTGATTTTAAATGACATGGAATTTTAGATGCATGTTAAGTAAGTTTTCAATAATATTGTTGCAACCCATGTGAAATATGTTATTAAATGTACTCCCAAATACACTATTATTATTGATAATTAGAGTCATATTATGTTTAATCCTATATAATAAATCATGAATCAATGTTTAATAAAGATTAGGGTTGTTATTGTTGTTATCAAAGGAAACATTTGGTTATTTTTTGGATTATGATTTGAAAACTCTAGAAAAATCCATAGGATTAAAACTAAATCTAAGAGAACATATCTAGATTTTGGTAAGTATATATTAAGAGTTTTATTAAGAAAATACATCCCTACCTAGATATTATGAGTGGATGTAGCTCTGGAACAAATTTACATAGGGGTAAAATCTGAAAACACCATGTTGAGATAGACTCAATCAGAAATTGTTTCACGATAAAGGGCCTTATTGCACACATAGTTTGACACTCTAATAGGATTTTATTTAGTAAATTATTAAATAATTATGATTCATTATTAATGGAATAAAAAATACCCATAATTATACATGTTATGAAATAGGTCATGGATAACATAGATTGAAGCCATGAAAATCATAAGTTAAAGAGATAAATTTAATTTTTAAGTGACCCATTTAATGTAATTTCATTACATTTCATGTTTTTAATAGCATAAAAATACTCACATGAAATTTATTTCTTTATTCTATATAATGGTTGGAAAAAGGAGGAATCGGGTAAAGAATCAATGCAACGTGCAATGTGATGATTGTCACAACGATATGTCCAAATAAGTGGGAGTGGTAATAACATAATTTTTGAAGATAGTCTATCAACTGGGTTAGGTTTTGAATAAAAACCAATATTAGGAGGATCACAAAAATTCCCCTAAGAATGAACATGCTAAAATTGAAGGATTTATGTGACAAAGGGCTTTTAATTTCAATGGATCATCTAATCTCTTAATCGTGGAAATACATTGAGAAGTTCTTCTTCATTATTTAATGTTCCAAACAACAGAAGAATCTATTAGATATTTATAATATAGAGGGATAAGTTGATCAGTGGTTTACATTGATAGAGTATACAAAGACTCAGGGAGAGATCAAAGGGGTGGGGTGGAAGAAATTTTGGAAAAAAAACCGATAAATATATTCCTCACAATCTTCGACATAAAAAGGATAGAGATTTCCATTCCCTCAAGAAAATGGGAAAACAATATATTGGGGATTATGATCCTAATTTCACAAGACTTGCATGATATTCAACCATATTTTTCATTACCCATAAATGAATGGTTGACCTCTTCTTTGGTGTTCTATAACCTATTCTTTGAAAATAAATGTAAGTACGTGACTATGATAGATATGAGGAAATTGTTTCATGTGACCTCAAAGTCAATATGGAGATCAGAGAATATCATGGGTATCACAGGGATTATAAGAGGATAGTGGATTTTAGTTCTAGCATCTTGATGGATAAATCTAATGGTTCTAAGAAATTTCAACATCCTAATTATCAAAGGTGCGGAAAGAAGAGCCTCTGCTATTTCCTAAGGTGGATAAGGAAATGATTTAGGTGTGGGAAGGAGATGAACCTATCAAAATATTTTTTGTAGGAAAACCCCACAAATGAGATGTAGGAAAGAAATTCTCCACTCAACCCTCTGCACATTGTTCATTTCATTATCTACAAGAAACCATGGCACTTTTCAAATCAATGCACTAATACGAGGTTTTTTTAATACAACCAACAGCCTCTAAGGCAGTAAGGGTGATATTTTTCCATCACAACTGCTGACGTGGGTCACAATATTGAAATGTTGACAGTTACACTTGTTATTCATTAATGAATTGGGAACCTACTTTTTTATTTCGGTTCTACACATTCCATTATATCCTGAAATATTAGTATAACTATTCAAAAACTACCATAAATCATAGAAGTAAACTTGTTGGTGAAAATGAAAAAATGTGAAAGTATTGTATCTAAAGTATATAATTACTCTCATGTCCAAAATTGTGGGTTGAACTTCCTAGTAAACCTTCTCATACTCCCTTTTTTTAATTTGATGGAATTTTGATTTTGGATTATCTTTCTGTATATAGATCCAACATAAATATCCATGAGAAGTAAATCACTCTTTCTATCACGAATCATCCCATTTTTCTGTAAATGTGTAAGGAGGAGGGGGATTCTTATTTACCATAAAAATCTGAAGAATGGATATTATTAAACTGGGATCAATCATATCTAGATCAAATGGTTGATTCAAAGGAGGATAATGGGGATCATATGAGAATTATGCTAAAGACCATACGAAAGAAAAATATTTATTCCAAGTAAATGAAATGTGAGTTTTGGTTTAAGGAAGTATCATTAATGGGGAATGTCATCACAATAAATAGCATATATATAAATCCTTAAAATGCAGAAGCAATTGAAGGATGGTCAAGGCCAACATCTGTGACAGATATCTGTAGTTTCCATGTATTAGCTGGGTATGATCATCAATTTGGGAGAAATTTATCATGATTGTCAAATAATATAACCAAGATAAAATATAAGGGAGTCATGTTTTATTGGAATGATGAATGTGAATAGAGATTCATGTAACTATAAATGTGGATTATCACTGCACCTATACTCCTACATCCCATAAGTAGAGAAATTTTCATGGTATTCAGTGATTCTTTAAAGAATGGCTTGGGTTTTGTGTTAATATGGAATGAAAAATTCAAGGCCTATACAACAAGACAGTTAAAATTTTACTAACATGACAACCCCATGATCTATACTTGGATGCCGTGATATTCAATTTGAAAATATAGAGACATTATCTCCTTTGGGAGAAGTGTAAAATATATAGGGATCATAAAATTCTAAAATATATATTCACATAGAAAGATATGAATATATGCTAATGAATATGGTTAGAAATGATAAATGACTATGATTACTCAATCCACTACCATCCTAGTTATGTGAATAAAGTGGAGGAGTCTTTATTTAGAAATGATCTATCAATTTTACCATTGATAACAATTGAGAGGGATCTGATCTTCTTAGATTTTAAAAGGATGGACATGTGAATCATAATTGATGGAATATAATAAATTCTATAACAAATGATTGATCAAACACCCATTCTAAGAAAGATAAAGTATGCTCAGATAAATGATGTGGGAATTCAAAAGTATATGGAAAATATAAGAAAATGGAAATGATGAGATTTAAATGAAAATAAAGAAGGATTTATGAGATTTGTGTCTAGATAATGTGTACAATCAAATCTTGAGTTAAAGAAGGAACGGTTAAATGATGCACAAATATCAGCCTTCTCAATCCACCCAAAAACCAAAATGATATAATGAGATATCCAAGAATACTATTTGATAGAAATTGAATAAGGATATCATGAAATACACATCAAGATGTCATGTATGTCAGTAAGTGAAAGTGAAAAGTAAAAAACCAACGGGGGTGATGAAACCATTTCCCATACCTACATGGAAATAGGAAATTATCTCCATGGAAATTAAATCTGGTCTTCTAAAAACATCAAGAGGGAATAATCTATATGGGTTTTAGTGGATTGTTTTACAAAGACTGTATATTTTATTATGATTTTAGAGGATTTCTCACTGGATCAACATCCATGGATATACATCAGATAAGTGGTGGGGATCGATGGAGTGCCACTATCGACTATATCTAATGGAGATATGATATTCAACTATAATTTCTAGAAAATTATACAAAATTATCTAAATAAAAATTCAAACTTCATCACGTATTATCACCCCAAAAATGATAGCCTATCTGAGAGGACTATCTAGAAACATGAGGACATGTTTAGATCTTTCTAAATTGACTTCAACGAAAAATTGGATTACAATATTCATCTGGTCTAGTTCTCTTAAAATAATAGTTTTTAATAAAGCATGTAAATGGATTCCAATTAAGCTCTCTATGTGAAGAGATGAATAACAACTGCATGTTGGGATGAAGTTGGGGAACGAAAACTTTTAGGTCCTTAAATGGTCGAGGAAATGGTGGAGAATGTTAAGACCATTCAGCAGCACATCAAGGCTACGCATTTTCGATATAATATTTATGCTAACAATCCACAACATGACCTAGATTTTGATGATGGACACAATTTATTCCTCCTCATAACTCTATTGAATAATGTGATAAGATTGGTGAAAATGGGAAATATCAGTCCATGATACATCGTTCCCTTTGAGATCATTGATCACATTGGAGTGGGGGCATGCATACTTTCACTCCCTCTTAACCTATCACACGTACATGATTTCTTCCATTTATCCCTCTTGAGAAAGTATATACCAGACACCGCACATGTACTCAATCTGGAGGTGGTACCATTGGAGAATTATGTTTCTTATGAGGAGTTGTCGGTGAAGATCTTAGCTCATAGAGAAAATGTTCAACAGAAGAAGAAAATTCACTTGATAAAAGTGTTGTGGAGAAAAAAAATCTTAAATAAGTAACATGGGAATCATAAGAGGTGATAAAATAGGGTTACCCTCATCTATTTTAGTATGGTAAATGAATACATTTATGGGTAACTTTTTTAATGGGTTATATTATAACAACCTCAATGGTTATATATAAAATTTCCCTTGCGATTTAATTAAATGTATTATTAAGTAATATGGTTATAGAAAGAACATGAAATTATATGTTTTTATTATATTTTATCTGATTTAAAATAATATAAATCATTGTTACAATTAATAATATATTCATTGAATAGTGATCACATGATTAGTATAAATATAGGGTTTAAAAATCTAATTGACTAAGCTAAATGAAGTGGTGGCCTCAACCGTAGGATCATACCATATAAATCCCATTTATTATATATTTTGATGGAGATTTAATCAATAAGATTTTCCATTGACCAACCCCAATCTAAGATCCAATAAATTAAGCATATGTGAAATCTTTTATAGGATAATTTCAATCCCATCGAGATGACATCCCAAACCATGATCGCTAAACCATCGCATGAAAATATCACAGTATTACACCTTACTCTTAGGGGATTTGATTCTGTATTCAAGGTATATGTATCAATTCTCTAGAAATATTATAATGTACATTATTTTGTATATAATGATTAATATATTTTCATCCAATTATTATTATATATAAATGATTTTTATTTTGATAAAATAAATCACACATTATATTTTTGGGTAATATTCAAAGTCAATTAAAGAATTTATTTTGATGAAATAAAAAATTTCTGAAATAAATAATAATTTAATAGAATATTGTTATTAAATAATTTTTATTAAATACAAATTGTCCTATAAAATCAAGGAATTCAAATGTAATTTGTATAAGGGATCAAAAAACCACACATTTCTCAATAAATATAGATTGTTATTGTAACACCCTGAGATTTTATGGAAAATATTATTTTAATTTCATTAATGTCTTATGTTGTATTCTATACCAAGATTACCCTGCGCTATACGCAACACCGTATTAGCTTGCAGTATACGCAACACTATTCTTGGACCGTGTTACACATAATTTTGATAATAGTTATTCTACGCAACATTGAGTATATATATATATATATATTAAATGTATAAATTAAATATTGTTGGATTCTGTTATACGAAACAACGAATGATTCTTTCACAACACGCAACCCTGACTTGGCTTGCATTACACGCAATCGCGACCTTCCTCGATAGTGTGTGTTGTACGCAATACCGGGGTTTAATAAACAATGTTATATTATTATAATATTGTCATGAACTAGCCGTTATGAATAGTATTAACTAAATTTTGAATTTTATAACATTATTATTCATCTTACACATTTCTAGAACATGGTATAAGAACAAAATAAATTTTTTGGGTAAAATAAGTATTTTTCAAAAAATGCTGTTTTACCACCTTTTGATGGCGCACCCACTTTAAATATAGTTTTTGACATGTTTATATGTTCAATTTGACAAAATAATATTCTTCTTTTGAATCAGGATATAAAAATTTACATTAGATAATGTTTTGATATTATTCCGATAACTTTCATATTTTAATGAATAGTAAAAAGACGCTATATTTTAATTAAAAACAACATTTTTCATCGTAATATCTTGTGTGGTTAAATAATAATATTGAATGGTTTTAAAGTATAAATAGAATATATTTTTACCATTTAATATAATGTATGTCATTAGCATTGATTTTACCTTGAATTCGTAGGTTAAATCAATTCAATCTTTTGCAATGTTTTAAAGAAAAACCCGTTTTCTTTCGACAATGGGATTAATTTTAATTTAATTTCTTCATCTTTTGTGTATTGAATTTGGGAAAATGGATTCCATATTTGGAAGCAGTGGGTCCAAATTATGTTAATAAGCTACTTTTTATTTGTGAGAATTATGAATAGTAACTACGGTAAATTTTATTTACCATAGTTAAAGGTAAATCGGGTAATTAAGGGTAAATATAATATTTTAAAATTACCCTAACAAATTTCAAAATCGTATTGGTTGACTAAAAGTCGACCCATATCACCTAAGGGTCGGATTAGAATCATTTAATGGACATTTGTCCATGAAAATAACTTAATTATTAGTAAAACCATAGAAAGTGACAACATGTCACTCTCTTAAATCTTATAAGTATATTAATTTTAATTTAGTGATAAACTTCATGAAACTTCGAACATGAATAGTATCCAGAAATCTAATTAAATTATCTACATCATATAAATTTATTTATAATTTTTAGGGATTAAATAATTATCATTAATTATGACACAATAGTGATGCAGAAATTGTTTATCTAGTGAAAAAATGAAGAATATTGTTTTTATTAAACTAATAGTGACCATAAAATGCACAAATACCTAACCAAAACTTATTTTCCATGTAAATTTAAACCATAATCATCCAATGGTAGAATATTGGACCATTTGGAGCCTTATAAAAGCGATTATGACACTTATATTATTTTATTTTAAATGATGTCAAAGTTGTCACCTTCATAATTTAATAAATATATCAATTTAAATATTGTGATTTTAAGATGATAAATTCAAGTGAAAGTATTATTGTGAAATTTAATAGATTTATTTTCATCATAGGATTTTATTTTTAATTTTTATGCAACAAATAAGTATATTAAATAATTATACAAAAATGTTGTAGTATTTATTTTATTAAGAGATAAACCAAATAAATGGTTTCAAAAATAATAAAATAAATATTATATGAACTATTTAATGTGATCCAATAATTTTTAAGATACATATGAAATTTTATGAATCTACTAAAACATTTAGTTCGAACATATCTTCTGTATTTATTTTATTTAAATTCAAATAAATGAATAGTGTCAAAATTGACACTATTGTTATTTTATAAAAAAACATATTATAAAATTGATTAATAATCACAAAATATTTCAAAATTATAAATTTAAATTCATATGATCTGAAATGTTATTAAGAATACAATTATGGACAATTCACAACAAATAAGTAATTATTTGTTATAATTTAAAAATTAGAATGTTATTACCACAAATAAAATTTAATTGATTAAATAAGGATAAATCATGTTGATAATGTTTAAAATTAATTCCTAACATGTCTAAATTCTATTGTTTGATGATATTACAACCTTATCTTATCTAATATTCGAATATGAGTCATTTTTGGAGGTTTTTATGTGGGGTTAGATTTATTATAAATTAATATTTTTTAGAATTCCAAAGGGGCCTCTCTCCTCCCTTATAAAAGGGAACCTCCTCCCTCTCTTCCTCACACAACATTGGGCCTCCATGCTCGGCCAACCCCTGCCAAAATCTCTTCTCCACTTCCCTAGTATCATTCTAGAGGTCCTGGTCTTCTTCAAAGACCATCCTTAGTTCTTTAAGTGGAGGTTATGAAAAGGCGCGTCAAAAAGAGGTAATATCCATTATCGATCTTTTTCAATTTCATTCTTCTTCAACTTCTTCTTCTATATTTGTTTCATGATAAAGTAATAACATCAGTATTACTTACATACTGATATGTTATTATAAATATGAAACAACACTAATTCACCTTCTATCCATCCTACGAAAAAATGAAATCACCGCGCGTGCGTACGTACGGAATACCGTCTCCACGCCGTGGTGTAATCTATTTTCCACTATCACCTTACAAGGATGAGTATAATGGTGTAATGAGTAACTATATATAATTATTATAGAGTGATATTGATACTGAAATAGTATACATACACTTCAACACAATTTCACGACCATGGGAACGATATCATCGCTCGTGCGTACGTACGGACTACCGTCTCCACGACGCGATGAGATTCATTCCCAATGATTAACCATTAATGAATGATTATAAAGTATATATAATAAGTACTAATGAAATATATGACCTACTAATGATACTGGAATTATTTATATTTATATGTATGTCATCTACTTAATTCCATTCAATTCAATAAGGAAATGAAAACAACGTTCATGCGTACGTACGGACTACCGTCTCTATGAACGGTTTATTTCATTCCATTTATCAATATATTATATATATGTATATTATGAATATATATATTATATATAAATCATGTTTTACATTCTGGATATATGTAATCATGATCTAAGTAATCATATGAATAATTACAAGTTAAAACACGAACGACAAATAAGACGATTTTACCCAAAACGCTACTTTAACATGAATTTACAAAAATAACGGGTAATATAAAGTCATAAGTGAACCATATATGATATAATAACAATGAATATGATTCTATAATAAGTCAATGAAATTATTTAAATCATTATACAGGAGGTTTGGACACTTACGAAGCATATCGGACCTAAGGTAAAGGAAGTATCACAATCTCATTTTTATCCGAGATTGTTTATTCGTAACTATTTACTAGGGTGTATTTTATCATCCACATCCATGTTTCATCAATATATAATATTATTTCCATCCACCTATAATTGTTTAAATCCATTTTTACCCTTCGGTAAGTTTTTTGTAAAATAAATGAAAGGAATCTTTTGTCGTTTTTCGTACGAGGTACTTTTTGACTTTTCCGAAAAAAGTATGAAGAATGTTTTTTTAACTTATACGGCATGAATGGATTTTTAAAACATTATTTCCAAGAAGCTTCCTTTAAAAGTTTTCAAGTTTATTTTTAATCAACTTCTTTTAGTTTAAAGTCGTATGACATGTTAAGAAAGGAAAAAATGTTTTTGAAGTAGAAAGGATATTTTCCTCAAGAATGAAGTTCAAGTATTTTATCAAAATTATTTTCCATATAAGATAATAAAAGGGTTCTGTTTTTATCCCTATTACTACATGGATTTGATTATATTGTGATGGAAATATTTTTATGAATTCCTTTATCTTATATGAATTGTTTTATGATGTCATGTTGTTTAAGAATCCCATTTTTATTATGTGGATTACGCTATGATGTATGGTTTATGATTATGTGGCACACATAAGAAAGGATTCATTATAAGATGGGTGGGACCTATATCTCCCTCCAATGCATTGGGTAAAGATTTCATATCTCATGAGATAGACAGGGCTGGATCGGTAGGTTATACCGGTTCAGTGAAACAGGACTGAAACGAGGGTTACTCGATTCAGAAAGGGACTTTGTCCACTAAGATAGTCTTGGAAATTAGTCATTACTAACAAGAAATGATTTTCCAAGATTATGTGTGTATGCCACAAAGATTCATGTTTTATGTTATGATTATTGTGATTACATTTCACTTCTATGCTTTATCCCATGTTATGAAATTATGCTCTCTTTTGCAGGTTAAGATTTCCAAAATGTTATGTTCTTATGAATACGATGTGATTGATATTTCTTTTGTTTACCCTTACTGAGCATTTGAGCTCACCCTTTTATGTTTTCTTTTCCCCAGGATATAAAGAAAGGTTTTAGGTATAAAAAAAAGGGAAGATCTTTATAGGAGATGTTGAAGATCTTTCACCATGATTAGAAGATTACGTTCCGAGTTTCCAAAGACACTAAACTATTACGATCCTTGTGTGTGTGTTTTTGTTATGTACTAAGTATTCCGCGAAAGTAATTTAATGTTCATGTATGTCAAGCTTCGGGTCTCTACAGTTGGTATCAGAGGAAAGGTTTAGTCAACCTTTGGAAACTAGGATGCGAAAACGTTAGTGAGATCCCTAGAGATATTTCTAAGGTATGTCTAGGGATGCCCCTAAGGATAAGTATACGTATAGGATATAGTCCTAGAACTATGGTAACGATATTAGATTAAACCAAAGATGTTAGATATTTATGTTTCTCCCCCTTTATTATGATATTTGCCTCTCACACTATTCTTTTTGGGTTTTAGAAAATGGCTGGAAACAAGGTGATTCACGATAATGGAGGATATGATGGACAATGGAATGATATTCTTCATGAGCAACAAAATTTAATGGGATTTGGAAGTCCAAACATCATTATTATGCCGAATCAGCAATCTCGTAATATGATCAATAAAGTAAAATTTGGTAAGTTTCCTGACTCGGCTAATAAGAGAAAGATGGAATTTCATGATGATCATAGAGGAAAGAAAGTTCAATTTCCTATATATAAATCATGTGGGAAGAGGCATCAAGGAGAATGTTTCAAAGGAACTAGAAGATGCTTTGTGTGTGGAAAAGAAGGACACAAAGCCAGTAAGTGCAAAGGAAAAGGTTCAGTTAACACCAGGGATGAGGATAATGGTATTGCTACGACATCAACAATGGTTAAATGTTTTAAATGTGGAATGAATGGGAATTATGAAAACCAATTCCCTAAGGGAAAGTCTCATGAAGAGAATCAGTATGGTCGTATGGGTAGTATTTATGTTGATGATGATGATGAGACTACAAATGATATGTGAGATGAAAGAATTGTTGAAGCTCGGTCAATGGTTTAAGAATGTAGTGGAATGATTACATGTTTATTAAGTGTAATGTTGTATAAGTAATCTCATGGTACTATGGGATAAAGAGACATCTAAGGATTGTTACATTGTCGTATTTCCTTAAGTTTTGAAAGTATGTGATGAATGGTACCAGTATTTTTGGAAAGTAGATGATATGCACATAATGAAGGGATAAGACGATAATGAGATGTTTGATTGTATGCATGAGCTCATGATTGATATAAGGACTAAGTGATATCATGGTTTGAGTATATAGAATTTTGAGGATTTTGGTATGTGGAAAGTGTTAACTTTTAACTGAATTCATGTTTTCACTAAGGTTCAATGGGTATTCAAAAGAATACATGATTAAGGACTTTGAATGTTTCGAATGTGACCAACAAAACATATCTTATGATATATGGGGATCAACGATGGTATTAAATCTCTGGTAATCGTTTTCACTATGTTATGAGAGTGGACTATAGTATTATGGATAAGCCTAAAGATTAGAATGGATTATGTTGGACATAAGTTAGGATAAAACGTTTTTCGATATTATTGATGGGATGTTATATTAATATAGCTTTATAAAAAGGACAACCTGCAGGATGGGAGACAACCCATCGCTTCGGACGAGGCTGTGGGAATCGAACCCACAACCGAAGTGTGACTGGCCTTTATCGCCTACTACTGGCCTACAGGAAGTCCCTGTTTAGTAGAAACTAGTTTTATTATATTAAGCAGTATGAAATATTAAGTATAAGTCCATTTTAGGAACCATATATGGTTAATCTCATTATAGAATGACTTATTTATATTTAATAACTTTTTTCTAACCTTTTGTTTGATACAGATGGAATGACCCGTCATTCTCTCCCAAGATCTGCTAACACTTCACGAATAACAAATTCAACTTCATTTATATAAGATATGAAGTGGAAATTGTTCAAGGCACGAACAACAGTGAGATTGTACCAAAATAAAGTAAGTATTTATTCTAATTAAAATTCTTAAACATTATGGAAATGATCTTGAAAACCAAAAATGTTGTCCTAGTGCCCTTATATCCGATGAATCAGATGGTACCCCAGATCGTCACAAATTTATGGCTTTGTGATTGCTGGCTTTTCCATAGCCATGTTCTCTACCACTCTCCATCAGAACATGATTGTTAGATTTCTCTTCCATATCCATATTTTCACCTATGTGGAAACCCATTGATTAGTTTATTTGGGTAACCGTTACGTTTCATACTTTTGTTTTAAAGATAAGTTTTGGTATTCCTTTTTACGATGTGAGTTTCTATCAAAGAAACATTCAAATAGTAAACCATTTATAACCCCGATGAATTTCGAGGGAAAAATTCATTTTAAGGGGGGTAGAATGTAACACCCCGAGATTTTATGAAAAATATTATTTTAATTTCATTAATGTCTTATGTTGTATTCTACACCAAGATTACCCTACGCTATACGCAACACCGTATTAGCTTGCAGTATACGCAACACTATTCTTGGACCGTGTTACACATAATTTTGATAATAGTTATTCTACGCAACATTGAGTATATATATATATATATTAAATGTATAAATGAAATATTGTTGGATTCTGTTATACGAAACAACGAACGATTCTTTCACAACACGTAACCCTGACTTGGCTTGCATTACACGCAATCACGACCTTCCTCGATAGCGTGTGTTGTACGCAATACCGGGTTTTAATAAACAATGTTATATTATTATAATATTGTCATGAACTAGCCGTTATGAATAGTATTAACTAAATTTTGAATTTTATAACATTATTATTCATCTTACACATTTCTAGAACATGGTATAAGAACAAAATAAATTTTTCAGGTAAAATAAGTATTTTTCAAAAAATGCAGTTTTACCGCCTTTTGATGGCGCACCAACTTTAAATATAGTTTTTGACATGTTTATATGTTCAATTTGAAAAAATAATATTCTTCTTTTGAATCAGGATATAAAAATTTACATTAGATAAATTTTTGATATTTTTCCGATAACTTTCATATTTTAATGAATAGTAAAAAGACGCTATATTTTAATTAAAAACAACTTTTTCATCGTAATATCTGATGTGGTTAAATTATAATATTGAATGGTTTTAAAGTATAAATAGAATATATTTTTACCATTTAATACAATGTATGTCATTAGCATTGATTTTACCTTGAATTCGTAGGTTAAATCAATTCAATCTTTTCCAATGTTTTAAAGAAAAACCTGTTTTCCTTCGACAACGGGATTAATATTAATTTAATTTCTACATCTTTTGTGTATTGAATTTGGGAAAATGGATTCCATATTTGGAATCAGTGGGTCCAAATTATGTTAATAAGCTACTTTTTATTTTTGGGAATTATTAATAGTAACTACGGTAAATTTTATTTACCATAGTTAAAGGTAAATCGGGTAATTAAGTGTAAATATAATATTTTAAAATTACCCTAACAAATGTCAAAATCCTATTGGATGACTAAAAGTCGACCCATATCACCTAAGGGTCGGATTAGAATCATTTAATTGACATTTTTCCATGAAAATAACTTAATTATTATTAAAACCAAAGAAAGTGACAACATGTCACTCTCTTAAATCTTATAAGTATATCAATTTTAATTTAGTGACAAACATCATGAATCTTCGAACATGAATAGTATCCAGAAAGCTAATGAAATTATCTACATCATATAAATTTATTTATAATTTTTAGGGATTAAATAATTATCATTAATTATGACACAATAGTGATGCAGAAATTGTTTATCTAGTGAAAAAATCAAGAATATTGTTTTTATTAAACTAATAGTGACCATAAAATGCACAAATACCTAACCAAAACTTATTGTCCATGTAAAGGTAAACCATACGCATCCAATGGTCGAATATGGGACCATTTGGAGCCTTATAAAAGCGATTATGACACTTATATTATTTTATTTTAAATGATGTCAAAGTTGTCACCTTCATAATTTAATAAATATAACAATTTAAATATTTTGATTTTAAGATGATAAATTCGAGTAAAAGTATTATTGTGAAAGGTAATAGATTTATTTTCATCATAGGATTTTATTTTTAATTTTTATGCAACAAATAAGTATATTAAATAATTATACAAAAATGTTGTAGTATTTATTTTATTAAGAGATAAACCAAATAAATGGTTTCAAAAATAATAAAATAAATATTATATGAACTATTTAATGTTCTACAATAATTTTTAAGATACATATGACATTTTATGAATCTATTAAAACTTTTAGTTAGAACATATCTTCTGTATTTATTTTATTTAAATTAAAACAAATGAATAGTGTCAAAATTGACACTATTGTTATTTTATAAAAAAAACATATTATAAAATTGATTAAAAATCACAAAATATTTCAAAATTATAAATTTAAATTTAAATGATCTAAAATGTTATTAAGAATTCAATTATGGACAATTCACAACAAATAAGTAATTATTTTTTATAATTTGAAAATTAGAATGTTATTAACACAAATAAAATTAAATTGATTAAATAAGGATAAATCATGTTGATAATGTTTAAAATAAATTCCTAACATGTCTAAATTCTATTGTTTGATGATATTACAACCTTATATTATCTAATATTCGAATATGAGTCATTTTTGGAGGTTTTTATGTGGGTTTAGATTTATTATAAATTAATATTGTTTAGAATTCCAAAGGTGCCCCTATCCTCCCTTATAAAAGGGCACCTCCTCCCTCTCTTCCTCACACAACTTTGAGCCTTCAAGCTCGGCCAACCCCTGCCAAAATCTTTTCTCCACTTCCCTAGTATCATTCTAGAGGTTCTGGTCTTCTTCAAAGACCATCCTTAGTTCTTTAAGTGGAGGTTAAGAAAAGGCGCGTCAAAAAGAGGTAATATCCATTATCGATCTTTTTCAATTTCATTCTTCTTCAACTTCTTCTTCTTTATTTGTTTCATGATAAAGTAATAACATCAGTATTACATACATAATGATATGTTATTATAAATATGAAACAACACTAATTCACCTTCTATCCATCCTACGGAAAAATGAAATCACCACGCGTGCGTACGTACGGAATACCGTCTCCACGTCGTGGTGTAATCTATTTTCCACTATCACCTTACAAGGATGAGTATAATGGTGTAATGAGTAACTATATATGATTATTATAGAGTGATATTGATACTGATATAGTATACATACACTTCAACACAATTCCACGACCATGGGAAAGATATCATCGCTCGTGCGTACGTACGGACTACCGTCTCCACGACGCGATGAGATTCATTCCCAATGATTAACCATTAATGAATGATTATAAAATATATATAATAAGTACTAATGAAATATATGACCTAATAATGATACTAGAATTATTTATATTTATATGTATGTCATCTACTTAATTCCATTCAATTCAATAAGGAAACGAAAACAACGTTCATGCATACGTACGGACTACCATCTCCATGAACGGTGTATTTCATTCCATTTATCAATATATTATATATATGTATATTATGAATATATATATTATATATAAATCATTTTTTACATTCTGTTTAAAAGTAATCATGATCTAAGTAATCATATGAATAATTACAAGTTAAAACACGAATGACAAATAAGACGATTTTACCCAAAACGCTACTTTAACATGAATTTACAAAAGAACGGGTAATATAAAGTAATAAGTGAACCATATATGATATAATAACAATGAATATGATTCTTTAATAAGTCAATGACATTATTTAAATCATTATACAGGAGGTTCGGACACTTAAGAAGCATATCAGACCTAAGGTAAGGGAAATATCACAATCTCATTTTTATCCGAGATTGTTTATTCGTAACTATTTACTGGGGTGTATTTTATCATCCACATCCATGTTTCATCAATATGTAATATTATTTCCATCCACCTACAATTGTTTAAAACCATTTTTACCCTTCGGGAAGTTTTTGGTAAAAGAAATGAAAGGAATCTTTTGTCGTTTTTCGTACGAGGTACTTTTTGACTTTTCCGACAAAAGTTCGAAGAATGTTTTTTTTAACTTATACGGCATGAATGGATTTTTAAAACATTATTTCCAAGAAGCTTCCTTTAAAAGTTTTCAAGTTTACTTTTAATCAACTTCTTTTAGTTTAAAGTCGTATGACATGTTAAGAAAGGAAAAAATGTTTTTGAAGTAGAAAGGATATTTTCCTCAAGAATGAAGTTCAAGTATTTTATCAAAATTATTTTCCATCTAAGATAATAAAAGGGTTCTGTTTTTATCCCTATTACTAAATGTATTTGATTATATTGTGGTGGAAATATTTTTATGAATTCCTTTATCTTATATGAATTGTTTTATGATGTCATGTTGTTTAAGAATCCCATTTTTATTACGTGGGTTACGCTATGATGTATGGTTTATAATTATGTGGAACACATAAGAAAGGATTAATTATAAGATGGGTGGGACCTATATCTCCCTCCAATGCATTGGGTAAAGATTTCATATCTCATGAGATAGACAGGGCTGGATCGGTAGGTTATACCGGTTCAGTGAAACAGGACTGAAACGAGGGTTACTCGATTCAGAAAGGGACTTTGTCCACTAAGATAGTCTTGGCAATGAGTCATGACTATCAAGAAATGATTTTCCAAGATTATGTGTGTATGATACAAAGATTCATGTTTTATGTTATGATTATTTTGATTACATTTCACTTCCATGATTTATCCCATGTTATGAAATTATGCTCTCTTTTGCAGGTTAAGATTTCCAAAATGTTATGTTCTTATGAATACGATGTGATTGATATTTCTTTTGTTTACCCTTACTGAGCATTTGAGCTCACCCTTTTATGTTTTCTTTTCCCCACGATATAAAGAAAGGTTTTAGGTATAAAAAAAGGGAAGATCTTTATAGGAGATGTTGAAGATCTTTCACCACGATTAGAATATTACGTTCCGAGTTTCCAAAGACACTAAACTATTACGATCCTTGTGTGTGTGTTTTTGTTATGTACTAAGTATTCCGCGAAAGTAATGTAATGTTCATGTATGTCAAGCTTCGGGTCTCTACAGTTGTTATAAAATTAAAATTTTTAATATTTATTAAATTATTTACAGAAAATTATTATTATTTATGGGAATATTATCCAATAATTAATTTCTTATAATTTTTTGAGACAATCGAATTTTTGGGTATAAATTATATACAGTAAAAATATACGTTATTTATTATGACATAATAATGAACCAAATATGATGTAAAAATACTATAAAGGGTATAAATTACCAAATATATGTTTTCCCTTTAAAATAATATGATTTTATATTTCATTGATTAATTTAATAACGCCATTGTGAATCCTCAAAAACCATTAATATATTTTATCTTTTTAAAATCGTTTCTTTAAGGGTATGACTCACTTCCACATATGAAAGGGTATTATTTGACTAATTATTTCCCTAGGCCTTATACAATAATGAAATCCACTCCCATTTTTTTTACACCAGGGGATAAACCGATGGGATAGATTTTGGTTTTGGTTATTTTATTATATAGAGTCCAAAACCTATGTTTGTGAAATGATAAAGAATCCCCCACTATCTTCCTATATAAAACAAAAAAATCTCTCATTTATATTAACTAAAAATACCTGGATCACGTCCTTGATGTACCCTAACCTATTTTTAGTCCTCCCAAGGAACCCCCAATCTCTCTAGAATCCACTCCCATGCATTTGGAGTGACACATTCATGTAAGGGATCCTCTAATTCTCCAATTTATTAATGTTTCGTTAATATATTATACCATCCATTTCAAATTCCTAATGTTAGTATACGTATTTTCATGTCCATATTGCTTACAATTTGAGGTAAATATTATGATATACCCCTTTATTTCTCATCATCCTTTTTTTATGAATTTTTTAGTGATGCTGTTAAGCTACCTAAATTTTACAGCATTTTTCCATGCAAAGATAATTTTGTAGTAAATACCATACCCATTTTCTATCAAGGGTGTTTTTCATTATACACTTATACTTATTTGAATTTTTAATTACATTTATTTATTCCACACACTATGATTGTTGAATAAAATATGATGACGAATTATTCCATGTTGTCTGATCTATGTGGCCATATTAATAATGAGAATGAAATGAAATTGACAGGTGTGCCTTGAATTGTATAGAAATAAAATGAATTAGTTAATGTTTAGTCTCATGGTGAGTCTTGTTGAAATAATGAGTTAACATGATTCTGTTATAGAATGTTTTCCATCATGATTTCTTCGTAGTTATCCTTGACCTATGTTTATAATTCAGTGTTTAAAGATATATCGACATTTCCCATGTTATCATGTTATATCATTTCTTATTTCTCATGTTTATGATTCTGAAACCTTTTATTCTCCATGAAAATTTCCATCATCTAACATTTATTTTTCTCTTAATATTAATCCTTGTTTATTTCCCTTACTCGGTTTTACATATATCACCTTTCTAATGTAAGTCATCAAGTTATCCTGTGCAGTCTTAAATGCAATGGAATTTTAAAAGAATGTTAAAACACTTTCAATAATGTTTTGGTATCCCAATTTGAAGGATGTTATTATATGTACCTAATTACCAAATAAAAGTACACATATCTATCTTATGAGTTTTATTTTTTGTAATATTATGTAATAAATCATGAATTAATTTGTAATAAAGAGACAGTTTGTCATAATGTGGCACCAATAATGAAACAATTTTGATACTATAAAGGTTACTTTCAAAATATTTTGATAAAATGGGATTTGGAAAATTATCTATGTTATTTTTACACATAAATGTAAATTTTAGTCCCTTCGTAAAATGGTTTTCCTCTTAATCATTGTAATTAATTTTAACAACTTTCTCTAATCATTTTGGTCAAAAATTAAGTTCTCCTTATTTAAATTTATAAATTATTTTGATTCGAAATATGGAATTAATTTTTAAAAATTAAAAGAAATAAATTTAAAGAAATTACTTTAAAATTAATCTCACATATGTAATGAGAAAGTTGTTTTTTAAAGTAAAATGGTTTAGAAGTTTACTATGTTTTCATATCTATTTTTAAAATAATAATGGTTCATCTGAACTAAATTGGACTAATATATTTAAAATTTAACTATTTTTACTTTATAACTTATTCACAATATTATTTAAAATTATAAATTATTTAAACAAAAGTCATTTTTCAATTAAAATTCAATATTTTTTCTATTCATTGAAAAATGAAAATTTACATAAAAAATACCAAAAGTTTTCTTTAAGATAATTTTTAATTAAAATTTCAAAAATTGAGATTATTTTTTCATATAATATTTATAAAAGTTCCAAAATTTAGTTTTAAATAGGAATGGCATTAAAACATGGTAAACTTCCTTTAGAAAAATAAGGCATTGTATGTGTAAAATTGGATTTTTTCTTATCTTATATCTATCAAATATATTGGATGAATATAGAAAATATTTTATTGGAATATAATATATATATAAATTATTAATATCATTCACTAATATTATTTAATTTAATTTATTAATACAACATTCCTTTGGGAGCATGAAAATATTTCATTTATGATCAACTCATTTTTATTTTCATTCCAAATTAATTGGTACCTAATGAATTCATTAAATATTTTTTTTTAAAAATTATTTTCATAATTTAGTTCTTCCTATTAATAACCACTTATTTAAAATATTGGATATTATTTTCATAATTTTAATAAAGTTCGATAAAACATAGTTTTGCATGTAATGAGAGCCATCATAGAAAGTCGTTTTGGTGTGTCACACAAGCTAATTATGTGTTGTGTTCATTTAATATATAGATTTAATTTATTCAAAAAAATTGAATATATTTTTAAAGTATATAGATATTATATTTCCATCTAATCTTGGTGATGCATTTCATACATGTTATCGAATAAAGTGTTATTCTATTATAATTTTTAGGGTGTTACGTTATTCCCACCTTAACTAAATTTCATCTTCACAATTTAAACTGGATATTGGTTATAAGTTGTTTAATATTTGAAAATTACCTTGTTAAAATCCCACATCATGGAAAGGGATGGTAAAACATCCTCTTGACAAGAAAGAATGGTAAGTACCAAGATCAAATTGAACAACACATAACTAGGTTCCAATGTATGAGAAAATTATTAGAAAGTGAATATATGGGATAGGAGGATAGAAGAAATAATTATAGAGAGTTATTGAGTTAAATGATTACAAAAAATTTAATTATCAATGGACTTTTGATGGCCTATAAACCATAAACATTTGATGATTGAAAATAACATATGTTCCAAAAACAATTTAGGTATTATGATAACATTTAATATCAAGACCATTTTGCTATGATAAGTAATTATTTTACTACCTAAGGATATATGAAAATAAAATTAAATAACATATTTATATAAAAACAATTTCATTCATTGGTTTTGCTTTGATCAATTTCCAATTCATCACTTACTCTAACAAATATATATCAAAAAAATGATTTTTTTTAAAATGCTTGAAGCACTAAAATTTACATTTAACGGATCATAAGATCCATTAAACAAGTATTTATATCAATATATAACTACTTTACAAAACAATTTAGTTGATACCTTAATCACTAAACCAAAAATATTATACTACTTGTTCACTATTAATATTTATGTTTCTAATTTTTTAACTAAAAACTATGAAATATTAACGAGGACATTGTGTTGGTAAGTGGTTGGTGTTAAACCTGTATCGTCCTTTGGACATTGGTTTAAGACCCACAACCTCACTGAATGAGATGGGTTACAACCATAAATGTGGGTCTTTATTTTTATAAACTAAATAAATATAATTCTTATAAAAGTTCGAAAAAGCTTTATGGACATCCTTAAAATGAAATTAATCATTAAATCACCTTTAACTAGGGTTAATAATATAATTATTTTATTTTAAAAATTCTAATAATCTTATTTTACTATAATTACAATGTCATTAATAATAATATTAAAAATAAATTTTATAAATACATTTAAATATATGTCTATAAAATGAAATGGTATTATTACTCAAATAGCTAAGACATATAATTTACATTAATTTCCACAATAATTCCTTAATATTTGTAAAATATCATAATATAAAACCTAAAATAGTTTTGTAAGTAATTTAACATATATTCTATATAAAATATAAATCCCTCATATTAAAAATTACATAATCATGAGTTTTAGTCAAGAAAATTACATTCTATTATATTGACGATGTTTTAAAGTTTATAGTTTTAGTGAATTTGGTCAAAACATATAACATTCTTTCAAAGTGGATAAAACTAAAACAATATCAATTTTTTCCAAAATATAACACTTTTAAAATAAATTATTATTTATATTTCATGATAAATCTTCATAATTGTCATCTTGACATCCATTAATCTCTTACCCATCCTTATACATAGTGAAAAATATTTTAAAACTTGGGATGAGCACAACAAGCTCAATAAGGGATGTACAAAGAAGGAAAACTATTAGTCTTGTGAAAGAATGAAACCCATGAAATCATTATCATAAAGTAAAAATTTTCACATTTAAAAAGTGGAAAATAATTTAGTTTTAAAATAATCTCATTTATTACCCTTTTTGTAATTATAACATTACCCTACGACACATGTAAATCTTAGATAAAAGGTAAAGTGATCTTCAGACATAATTATACAAGTCTCTATTATAAATTTAATAACCATATGGTTGACTTACACACATTTTACTTAAACATATGGAATCACCATATGGATTAAATCTATACCCAATGCATTAAAGGTTATAATGAAACCATCCATCCTTGGTTTATCACAAAACACATGTCCTTAGTTTATCATGTAACCACCCGTCAAATGTGAAAGTACTGTCATATAATCCTAACACATAAAATATTTCAATTTTCATAATTTGAATCCTAAAATTTAATTTTAAGTCACCAGAAATCATATAAAGATAATATAAAAAAAATTAATAAGGTATTAATATCTTTTAAAAATATTATGGATTGTATATGAATCCAAATATTAAATAATGTTCATGGTGGTAAAGATGGAATTGTCATCCTATGCGTTAAAAAACATTCATCTTCTCATTTTTTAATAGATTAAAATTATCCATATAGAAAGAATAAAAAGATTCATTTTTAATCATTTTAATGGAATTGAAATTCAAATGGGTTTTTTATAAAAATAAATTATAACTGTAGGTGGGTGTATAATATCAAAATATGTATCAATGAAAGGTGAATGAGATGATATCCCTTACCAAGAGTACAATTTATCACAATTTTATTTATCTTATTTAATAATAAACTTTTTTAGTCATTTACTTGATTGAAAACGTTTTCCATGTTTATTACCCCATTTATTACCATGTTAAAATAGTTACCTAATTATTTAAGTTTGCATCATACGTTTTGATGATATTTGATACTTGAGTCCAAAATGACTTTGATATGATGTTTATAGTCCAAATGGTCATGCTTCCATCATATCCCTAATTAAATAAATTAAATAATAATAAATTTTATTGATAAATTATAATTTTAAATTAATCTATTATGTAGGGTTTGGAAAAATGATCTACGTTATAATCATGGAGATGGTAGGTAGTATGTTTGCGCGAATAACGTTTCCATTTTTCCATGATCATTATGAGAAGAAGTTAATCGTTACTTTACCTTTAAAAAATTATAATAATATCATTAATATCATATTAATCATTTAAATATACACATATATATATAGAGTATCCATGTGATGTGGTGATGAAAAACGAATCACATCTCTTCATAGTGGTGATAGTTCACAAGTACGCACGAATGACATTATCATTTTTATGTGTATGGAATGGTAAGAAAATAAATGATAAATATGAATTTAATAATGTATATAATAATTAATTCCATTATTATAACCATTCTTGATAGATGATGATATAAAAGAAATTGTTTTGGTTCACATGGTTGTAGTCCTCCGTACGCACGAACGATTAATTATTTTCCCATCTTACGGAAATGGAGATGGATTTATGTGATGATATTAACATAATAACATATAAATATATTTAGGATACTGAATTTATTATTTAATCACTATTGATGATGATTTTATGTAAATGTAAGAAGAAATAAAATATAGAAACTTAATTAAAAATGATACCTCATCATTAGATGATCTTTTTTGGTTAACACCTTAACACCTATAAAGAGGGGTTTCTGCCTAAAATAAATCCACTATAATGTGAGTAGAGATTCTAGGAAGGTATTGGTGGATATTTGTTTCTAATTAATAGGGTGTTAATTTTATTTTTTAGGGGATAATGGGTGCCCTTTTTTTGGAGAGGGGAGGGCCACTCTTAGAATTCTTTAGAATATTAAATTAATATAAATAAATTTCCATTTAATATTGTTCCAAAGCTGTTTATTTATAATATAGGATGAGTACGGGTCAAAATACATTTATACAATAATAATAATCCATGTTTTTGTTTTTGTTTTTAATCCTTATCTTTTTGTTTTAACCCTTATTTTTCCCTTTTAACTTTTTAAAATGATATGAAGTAATTTACAATTTTAGGGTTAATATAATTATTAAAAAATTACAAACCACCATTAAATTAGTCATTTATGAAACGACTAGAATTATCCCAATAAGTATTAGGAAATTCTAATTTTTTAAAAAAAATTATATCAGTTATTAAAATATTATTTATTTGAAAATATACAAAATGTCAATTTGGAAATTATTCATTACGTTACTTTTTAGAAATATCATAAAAACAATTAATTTCTAATAAAAACAAAAAAAATCACTAAAATGTCAAAGACATATATAAAATTAGTTTATTACTTTATTAGTCTCAAATTATATTTATTTTAGTATTTTGATATCATTTATTATATATTTATTTAATTAAACAATTATTGCACATCATTGTGTAAGCCTAAAATTTAGTTATTTATTCCATAAAAATGTAAAATAAATTGTCATGATAAATATAAACATTTTATATTTTGAAATATTATTTATAATTGATCATATTCCATATATAATCCCATATTGAGAATATTTTACTTGTTAAAAATAAAAGTTTAAAAAATTTGACTTTTCTTTCAATATAATATTATAAATGTCAAACTATCATCCAAGTGGAATCCAAAGGTTATAAATTCAACCCAAGGATGATTTAGGTAGATAAAAACTCATAAAATGAAATTAAGATATGTCTTAGGGTAATTTTATAATAAATATAATATTATTTTTACCCTTACATACCGAATTGATCTTCAACTGTGTTAATAAAAAATCACTAAAATTACTATTCATAATTTCCAAAAATTGGACTTATATAATAAATTTTAAACATATAAATCAAAATATTGAATAAATTTTTAAAAATTAAAAACACATAAATTTAATAATTTAATTAAAAAATTAATCTCGTTGAGAGAATGAGAAACGGGGTTTTTAAGTAAAAATGTTTTAAAGTTCACTAAATTTTATATCAATTTTTAATGTGAAAATGATTACAAAACATTGAATGGATTAAATTATAAAAATATAATATAATTATACTTTAAAAAAATTCAAAAAATAATTTAACACAATATATTAAATTGATGAAAAAGTTGTTTTCAATTAAAATCCATCATGGTTTCACTATTCATCAAAATGTGAAACATATTACAAAAATAAAAACACGTAAAAAAAAATAAATTTTTTTATTCTTATTTAAAATGATAATTTTATTTCTTAAAATATAATTTATAAAAATGTAGAAAAAAAGATTTAAAATAACTGCACCATTAAAAGGAATAAAAACAACCTTCTAAGAAAAATAATATTCTAACCATAAATTTTTTTTACCATATATAATATTGAACATATTGTCTATTTTAATTAATATATCAATCATAAATAGTAATAATTATGAAAATTCCTTATTCTATCATTAAATGGTTTGTTACATTTTTCCCCGATTTGGAAATTATGTCCTCGTGATATTTGTCACATATTAAATAAGTGGGGATATATTTCCCTCACAAAATTTTCATATTCCATTGTTTCCACATCAACCATATAATTTTTCCATAAAACCATAACCTAATGAATCACCTTATTCCACAACACCTTCTCTCTAATGTCAAGAACTTGAAATTCTTGTTCATCATAAAAATGGTTCTCTTATGACTGAACAACTTTAAGACTCAAAACATGAGATGTATCCAGCATATACTTTCTTTAAATTGAAACATGAGAACAATTGTGTAATTGGGATAAACTAGAAGAAAAATACACTTAGTAGGAAATGGATCAAAAAATATCTAGGATTTAATAGGGTCTACTGAATTGTGGACACATCATCCATTTCATACCAAAATGCATTACACTTTTCTGTGGAGAAACATTGAGAAAGACATCATTACCTACATAGAATGTAAGATCCTTTTCTCAAATTATCAAAATAACTTTTCTACCTTCTCTGGGATGTCCTCATGTTTCACTGAATCAACTACACTTTCTCAACCATTTTTTATACCAATTCTATTCCCTCAAAATTCCTTTCACAAACATTATCCCAAAATTCTTGAGTTTGACACCACTTTACATATAACTCCTAAAATGGATTCATCTATATACTTGAATGAAAACAATTATTATAATAAAAATCTACTAACATAATAAAATCATACCAAATTCCATTATAATATTTTATACAAGCACACAACATGTCCTCTAAGGACTAAATTGTTTGTTCTCGCATCCCATCTGATTGAGGATGAAATGTTCTATTGTAATTTAACTCAGTACTCAATGAATTCTGAAGTCCATTCCCAAAGATATAAGTGAACTTCGAATCACGATAATATATAATAGAGAGAGGAAATCCATGTAACTAGACTATTTTTTATGATATATCTGAGATGTTTTATCTACAAGTAGAGTGTCTAATAGGAATAAAATGTGCAGAATTATTCAACCGTTCAAAAGAAACCTAAATCGAGTTGTTACATCAAGAATTATTTGGTAATCCCACTATGAAATCCATGGAAATCATTTCCCATTTATACTTCACTAGAAAATAATGAAGCATACCCTTTGGAAACTGTCATTATACTTTAACCTGAAGATAATTCAAACACTTCGCAGTAATGTCAGAAATATATATTTTCATCAAGTCACACAAGTAATACTCCGGAATATATATTCACTTCTTAGATATACCAGCATGGGATGAAAATGGATAATTATTATATTTACATATCAAATATTTATTTAATGGTGAATCCCAAGGAATATATAATCACTTCCCAGATCTAAAAACACAATCTTTATCAATGTTCAATTCAAAAAACATATACATTTTAACAGATTAGTCATTTTTTGTAACTTATGGTCTTCCTTATGTTCTTTCATAATTATTTTTGATACAGATTATTACACTAAAACATGAAACAAAACTGAGTAATTTCCTACACCAAAAACTTCTATTCCAACATTCATCAAATCATAAACCAAACGGTCACATCCTAAACAATGACTCAAAGCATCAAACACTGTATTTTCTTTTAAAATATGGTAATGAATCATCCAGTAATAATCCTTGATTTGTTACAGACATCTCATCTATCTCATTTTTTATTACTTTTGAGGGAAAATATATTTCAATCATTTTTTATCAGTATATATTTCACTCTTTACTCTATACAAATGATTCCACCAAATATTTCTTGTTAAAACAATAGAAGATAATTATAAATCATGTCAATGGGTTAAAACTAATGTGAAGCATATGTAATTACATAATCATTCTGCATTAGGAAAAAACAAATTCCTTTTAATTAATCATCCTTGTATATAAAAAATTCACAATTTTGGGATGGTGGGGAAAAACTGAAGCATTTACCGACCTTCTTTTTAGTTCCTTGAAATAATCATCATATTATTTTGTCTAGATGATCTTAACTCCCTTACATGTTAACTTAGTTAGTGGGATAGATAACTAGGAAATGTTATATTTAAAAAATAGTTAATAACCCTTAATCCATGAAAACTACAAATGTCTTTGATTTTGGTAGGTCTTGGACACTATTCAATAACTTTTGTTTTTTAGGGTTAAATAGTTATTTATTCATTAGAAAAAAATGCTTCTATGTAATGAAATTCACTGCAACAAAAAATAACCCTTACTAAACATTACATATTGTTTCCTTTCTTTTAAGGTTTGAAAAACAATCCATAAGTTCATTTATTATTACTCTTAGATTTTTTAATATAGAAAAATATCATATATAAACAAAACCACTAACTGATCGAAAAACTGATTGAAGAATTAATTTATAAGATTCATAAATAAATCAAGTTCATTACATAACCCAATGTGCATAAATATAAACTTATAATTTCTATATATCATCCGAAATGTTGTCATTGGAATGCCATCGTCCTTCACCTTCATCTGATATTAATTAGAAATCAAATAAATATTTGAAAAATACTAATCTACATGGAGATGATCAACAAAATCATTGATATTAGGAAAATGAAAAGTGTTCTTAATGGAGATGTTATATGAGGCTCTATAATCAATAAAAATTCTCATGGAACAATCTTTATTTTCCAAAAATAAAATAGTACCACACTATAGTGAAGTGATAGGTTCAATGAATCCTCTATCAAGCAAATCTTGGAACTATTTTCTTAATTACGCCATTTCTAATTGATTTATTAGACAAGGGAGTTTAGAAATATTATTATCACCAGGAACTAAATCATTAGTAAATTCAACTTCTTGGTTAGGAAAAACAACAACAACGTTCATTAGGAAAAACAATGGTAAATTCTTTCAATACTAGGATCTCATTAATTAGAATGGTTTCTTTTTTTTCAACAAAATCAGCAAGATAAATTTCACTAATATATTTATTCATTATCTCATCTTCTTGGTATGTTATAAAAGTTATGACATCATTGAATAAAAATTTCTAGTCTTTTTAATATATTTTATCAGGATAAACTAAAAGCCAATCCATACCCAAAATGATATCAAACACAACTATGGGAAGTTCAATAAGATTTTCAGTAAAGGTCACCCCCTAATAACAATAGTAAGATTCATATAAATCTTGGTTGATTTAATAATTCATCATAGAGTTTTTACCTACTGTTTCATATCACATTCATGAGGAAATATTTCCAATTAAATTGGAAATCTGTCGTAAATGATAAAATGTCAAGATCTAGAGTCAAAAATAGTATTGGTATATTTTGAAAAAAACATGTAAAATACTTTTCACCACTTCATTTGATGACCCAACATCAATTGTAGCAGAATAAAAATATTTTTCCACACCCTTTTTCTTTCGATATTGCTAGCGTCCACCCTGGGTAAAAAACATTGGACACACATTTTCATAATGACCCATCTCATTGCAACAAAAACATATTTACGTTGGCTTTTCATTACTTTTCTGATCATATCCCTTATATTCATGAGAAATATGAGCACTATTATCAAATGAGAAGCACTTACCACACTTTGAAATACGTTGTCATGTATTATTTTTACCACACTTCTCACAAGAGAATTTTTAATGATTTCCCCTTGCCTTCAAACTGGACCTATTATTTTTATTATTATCATAGGATACATGATAATCAAGAGACAGTATTTCTACCTTATCATCTCATCAAACAATATTAACATAGATGTTGAACTCATAAGATTCTAATGCCCATGGATATCTTGGATTCAATCCTGAGTAAACCAGATTTATCTTTGAAACAATATCCCAGATAAAATTAGGGATGTAATGTGACAAATGGGTGAAATTTTTTTTATATGAATCCCCAAATTCTTCCTCTATTTTTTCTTAATTCTAATAATTTTTTTCCATCATAGGTCGAACAACTTTAGGAAAATATTTCTCAAGGAAGATATTATTAAATTCATCTAATTACAAGGCATAAATTTCTTCTCTTAATATTATATTTTTATTGATTAACCATCACGGATTGGATTAACCATCAAAATATTAAATTGAAAGAGTTTATTTTTGGTTATTTGAACAACCCCTGACATAAAATATCTTTTCTATAGCTTTGATTCCTTCTTTAACTATCATGGGGTCATATGATCCTCTAAATGATTGGAGACACTATCTTAATAAATGCTCCACAATCATCATGATACTATTTTGTATATCTAGTTTCTCCCTTATATAAACACCACCACCATTTATAACATGTTTCAACTGTGCCATCACTACACAGAACTTCTCAATTCCAATTCTAACCATCTTAAGATGTTGATTCTGAAGGTTATATTCCTATCGGTTCTTCCCCAATACCGCTTCCATTTTTCATCTATGGAAAACCATTCTGAATAGTAATAGTATAGATGAAGCAACAAGGTAATATTCAAATACAATAACATTTTAACTTGACCATAATATAAACATTTTATGTTAAAGTTATTAATATATCTTAAACCTCTAAAGTTATCTAAACAACCCTTTGATACCAACCATAAGTCCATTACCATAAACATTACATAAACATGATTTTCAGTCATGAAAAATACTCTATTTAACATTGAGGTTCTTTTTATATTAATAGTTTTAGTTAATTAGGTCATGATATTTCACATTCATACAAAATGGATATAACTTAAACAGTATCCATTTCTTCCAAAATGTAAATCTTTTAAAATAAAACATGATTTCTTTTCTGGGATAAATATTCATAACTTAAATATTAACTTCCTTATTTATCTTACTCATGCTTATAATCAGTGAAAAAAATGATTAAAAATTGGTATGATCGCAACATGATCAGCGAGTCATACACAAATAAGGAAAACCATTAATCTTGTGAAAACATTAAATCCATGAAAAATATATCACAAATTAATAATTTCCACCTTTAAAATGTGTAAAATACTTGAATTTGAAAATAATATCATTGATTACCCTTTTTAATCATAATATTACCCTATAACACATGTCAATCACAGATAGCATATTATGTTTTCTCGTGACATAATTATACTTATCACTCTTATAATTGGAATAATCACGCGGTCAACTTCAATACATGTCACATATACAAATAGTATAGCCATACAGATTTCATCCATACCCATTGCATTAGAGGTTATAAAGTAAAAGATAATACATTATTTATCATGAAATCAACATTCATTATTCTATCTCATTACCACCTCTCAAATTTCTAAGTTCCATTATATAATCATAACATGTAAAATATTCTGATTTTCAGTATTTCACTCATTAAATTTCATTTTAAATCATATGAAATTATTTTCAGATATTAAAATAATAAATAAATATTCAAAACCATTTTCAAAACAAAAATATATTGAAAATGGAATATGTATTTCTTATTCTTTTAAAAATATTATGTCTTGTAGAGGAAGCCAAATATAAAATAACGATCACAGCGGTGGAGAAGTCATTGTTTCCGTATATGTTAAAAAAATCCCTCTTATCATTTGTAATGAAATAAAAATACTCTATATAGAAAGAATAAAAACATTCCTTTTTGAAAACCATATAATGGAATTAAACATCACAGGGGGTTTTTATACATCTTATAACATAAGATGGGTGCATAACATCAAAATATATCTCAATAAAAGGGGATTGAGATGAAGCCCCTTACCTTGAGTCTAATTTTCCACAATTTCATTTATATTCATGAATAATATACATATATTATTAATTTAATTTATTGATAATAGTTTTCAAGTTTATTTACCTTTTATTACAATGATAAAACAATTACTTTATTATTTATCTTCTCGTCGGACGTTTTGATGATATTCTGTATTTGAGTCCAAAATGACATTGATATGATATCTATATTCAAAATGGATATGAGTACATTAGCTATAGAATAAAATTCATTAAATAATAATCCCATGTATACATAAATAATAATTTTTAAATGAAACCATTATGTATGGTTATGAAAAATTGAACTATGTTATCATCATGGAGATGGTAGGTTGTACATACACATGAGTAACATTTCCATTCCACAATTGTCATTATGGAAAGTATGTGATCTTTATTTTTTATTTTTATAATTATACTAGTATAATTTTTATCATGTTAATAATTTAAATAAACTTATATATATCATCCATGTGATTCGGTGATGAAAAACAAATCACATTTCTTCATGGACGTGATAATTCATAATACCATGAACAATGTTATCATTTTTATGTGTATATAAAGGTAAGAACATAAATGATATATTTTTATTTCAAAATGAAAAATGTTTCATTAATATCATATATAAACATTAATTCCATCATTATAACCATTCTTGAATGACGGTGAAGGAAAACGAATTATATCAGTTTGCAAGGGGTAGTCCTTCATACACACAAATGATTTATTATATTCCTATTTGATGCAAATAGATATGGATTTAAGTGATTATATTAATATAATAACATCTATGTATATTTATATTCTGTATTTATTATTTAATCATGTTGGAATAAAATTTTAATGAAGTGGAAGAATAAATAAAAAAAACTTAACTAAAAACGATACATCTTTTTTGATTAACACCTTGACACCTCTACGGAGGGTGTTATTTATAAAATAAGGCCTCTATAATTTGTTTAGGGATTACAGGATGTAAATAGGGAAGAGTTGTTTCTAACTTAATAGTATTTAATGTGTATTCAAAAGTGTAGAATGTGTTCCCTTTTATTGGGGAGGGGATGAACACTATTGGAATTATTCAATATATTAAATTAAAATAAATTAATTTTCTATTTAAAATGGGTTAAAAGTGGTTTATTTTGAAAATAGGATGATTACAGATCTAAAGAAATTTATTAACTAAAAATTATCCAAGTTTTTATAAATTTTTTAGTCCTTATCATATTATTTTAAAACTTATTTTTCCCTTTTATTTATTACCACGATATCTGAAAATTTACTCTTTGAGAGTTAATATAATTATTATAAAATAACAAATGAAAAATAAACGAGTCACTGATATGATTTTTAGACTAATAATAATCTTTTTGAATAAATTTTTATATTTATAAAATTTATATCAGTTAGTAAAAAATTATTTATTTTAAAATATAAATAATGTGAAATTTCACACTATTCATTACTTGAATTTTTAAAAATATCAAAACAACAAGATAAATTATAAAAAAACATAATAAAATAGAAATAACATGTAAATTTAATATATAATATAATTTTGAGACTTTATTCATCTCAAATTATATTTATTTTAGTATTTTATATCATTTAATTGATATTTCTTTTAATTAAGCAATTACTACTTCATCATTGTGTAAGCCTTTAATTTAATTATTTATTCTCAAAAAATTTAAAATAGACTATCATGATAAATATAAACAATTTATATTTCAAAATAGTATTTATATTCATACATATCCCATATATAATCCCTTATTAAAAATATTTCAACCGTTAAAAATTAAATTTTGACAAAATTGATTTTTCATCAAATATAAAATTATAAATATCATACTCTCATACAAATGTATTCCAAGGGTTATAAAATCAACCAAATGATTATTTTTGTTTAAAAAACTCATTAAATTAAATTATAAAATGTTGTAGAGTAATTTAATAATATTTATAATTTTATTTGTACCCTTACTTACATGATTTACATTTAAACGTGTTAATAAAAAAATCACTAAAATTACTATTAACAATGTCCAGAAATAGAATGAAACTATTTAATATATTTTTATCTTATAATTAAAAATATTGAATCCATTTTTCTAAATTCAAAACACATAATTTTTATAAATTTATTAAATATTTAATATTGTTGACGGAATGAGAATGCATATTTTTAAAGTAAAAATGTTTAATATTTCACTATGTTTTTATATAAAATTTCAATGTAAAAATTATTTCAATAACCAAAATTGAATTAAATTATAATAACATGGCCTAATTATATATTAAAATAATTCAAAAATATAATTTAACAGTATATATATTTTTTGAAAAAGTTGTGTTCAATTAAAATGCAGTATTTCTTCACTATTCATAAAAACATAAAATTTTACCAAAAAAATCAATCCTATGTAAATTTTGATATTATTATTTCTATGAAGAAGTTTATTTTGTAAAATAAAATTTATAAAATTATAGAAAATGGGATTTAAAAAAATTGTGCCATCAAAAGGCAGAAAAACACCCTTTTTGAAAAACTAATGTTTTTAACCATAAAACTAAATTTATCATATATGTTATTGAAAATATGATATATTTTAATTAATTTATAACTTAAAAATAGTTATAAATATGAAAATTGTATGTTATGGTCCAATAAGAAGCACAGAGATGGGTGTACACAACTTTAATTGTTATCTATTACAATGATCATTCCGAAATCTATCACAATTATAAAACACCAGATCATTGTAATAAAATGAAGAACAAAAGAAAAGAGGGGAGTCCTACAACCATATATAGGATCATAATATTTTGGTTATAAATAATTTAATTAAAAGACAAGAATTACCTTGATGGAATTATCTCTCCGTTATTGTTTCTGATCACAATCCAATGTGATTCGTCGTTGCGTCACAAAATCCAAGTGTATGCTTCCTCTAGTCGTGATTCACATGTGCTCCACGTATCATTCTACGTTACCAAAGGAATTTATGGGTTCTAGTGTGGAAGAGAATTCTCTTGCGATGTCCACCTTTGATCGCCTTAAAAGCCGCTTCCAAAGCGCTCTCCTTGATCTGGTAGATGAGGATCTCTCTTGTAACATTTGAGCGTTCTTAGAGGAAAAAAATTATCTCTTGGATTTAGATATTTCATCTGATTCATTGGGCACAAACAAAAATAATGGTTATATCTAAATTAGAATAATTTAATTGGGATTTATATTATTTATAATAATAAAATGAATTAATTACCCAAAGGCAATTATTCATTTCATTTAATTATTTCTAATACCCCATGTCTAATAATAACAGTTGACTATTATTATCCGTTGACATGTGCCCAGTGAATTAAACCTAACATAATATAATTAAATAAATAATATAATTTGACACAAATCCATAGAAAAACTATACATTGTGTGTATATTAATATACATGGAGTGTAATTTTGTTTTTTTATTTTATTTATTTCCTCCACCACATTTAATAGACCTTGAATAAAGAATATTTATTTCTTAAATAAATAACACTGCATTACTCGCTAATAAATATATTATTTCAGTGAAAATATATTCTCCTAAATACCTAGTGTCTAAATAAATTTGATCATAAATCCTTGAATAATTATTAAACAACAATCTATAAAAAATCATTATTCAACTTGTTAGGTGAATATTTACCTGATATACTTGGACACACATAGTGTGTGACCCTCTAGACCTCTTTTTCAGTGGAATTAGGGAGAGCATGACTAATGTCCAAGGTTAGCATCTAGCAACAATCCAAGGAACCCAAAGAGAAAGAATTTAATGTTGCAATAATGTGTCACCTCATATGAACACATATCGTGTAATGTAATCCCTTAGTCTCGATATCTCGAATAATGTATGTTTTATTCTAGTTCCATCAACCCATGTTCCCTATTATTCTTTCTTTGACTTCCCAGAATAGAACTTGTTGATTCATCACCATTTCCATGGATTTAATTAGGCAATATCATTTCAATAAAATAGACTGAGTTATCAACATTCATTATATAACATAATAGGAAAAATCTTTTCTCGCATTATCTATTAATGTAGTATTACTCGTGAAGAACTCAACATATCCTACCTCACTACGAATAGTGTGTCGTCATAGTTTTTTTAATACATCTAAGTGAATGAATTTTAATACCAAATAATAATAATCATAAAGTCTAATGACCAATAAACATGTCCACAGATAGGAACATCCAACGACACTATGAAATGTTGATTTTTTACTGGCGGGTCTCATTCTCATAATATCCTCCTAGATATTTGTAGATACCCAATGCTTGGTGTACATTGACATTACATTACTTTTCCCGAATACCTAATACATAACTAGAATAATCACTCAAAGGACTGTAATAGTTTAGTGTCTTTGGAAACATGGAACATAATCTTCTAATCTTGGTGAAGGTTCTTAAAAATATCCCATAAAGATATTCATTTTTTTATTAACTAAAACCATTCTTTATATCCTTGGAAAAAGAAAACATAAAAACGGTGAGCCCAAATTCCCAGTAATGGTAATCATGGAAAAATAAATAAAACAAACCATATACATTTGAACTTCAAAATATGGACATAAAGTTTAAACATCAAAATCTGGAGTTGTGAAATAAATATTGGTAGTATTTAGTGAATAGATCATAAAGGAACATCAATCTTGATAAAATATCATGGTAATGAAACATTTAATTGTGTCAAAACATTAAGCACATGATATGATTTCCATAGTAGCCGAAGCATTGCTGTCGTGACCATCTTAGTGGACAAAGTCCCTTTCAATTTGAGTTCAGTCCTCGTTCCAGTCCTGTATCACTGAACCAGATTAACTTACCGTTTCACCCATGTCTATCTCATGAGATATAAATATTTAAACAAATAATTGGAGGGATATATAGGTCCCACCCATATCATAATTAAATCATTCTTACTTGTTCCACAAAATAAACTTAAAACAATCATCATAACCCAATGAATAAAATGGGTTTCATAAACATCATCCCATAATCACATGATCCATATAAAACAAATGGATATTTCATCATAATTAAAGTTAAATCATGTAAATCATAGATACATTTTACATGAAACATACACATATGAAATAATGTCATCTTATATGGAAATTGATTTTGATAAAACACTTGAAATGAATTTTTGAGGAAAATATCATTCTTCTTCAAAATCATTTTCTTTTCACAAGATTTCATGCACTCTTAAAAAAAATATTTTTTTTGAAAATAGTCATAAAATCTTTTAGAGTATACTTCATGAAAATGAGGCATTATGATACCGTAAAAATCTGTTCATGCCATATAAGTTAAAAATAACATTCTTCTCATACTTTTTTTGGAAAAGTAAAAAACGTTCCTCATATGATAAAAAAAGAAATATTCATTCCATAACACAATGTGAAATTCAAGGAGGGGTAATCATGACATTAAACTTAGATGGAATAATATTAGACACTTTATGAAAAACATTTTATGGGAATTTCTGAAATATATAACCCCAGTAAATACTTACGAATAACAATCTCGAATAAGAACGAGATTGGAATAGTTATCCCTTACCTTAGGTCTGATATACATCCTATGTATTCGAAACTCTTGTATAATGATTTAAATAATTTCATTGAATTATTAAAGAATATTATTCATTGTTGTGATATCATATATGGTTCACTTATGACTTTATATTACCCGTTCTTTTGTAAGTTCCATGTTAAAGTAGCGTTTTGGGTAAAATCATTTTATTTAACGTACGCGTTTGGACTTGTAGTTCTTGATATAATTATTACCTATAACTTTATTTACATACTTCCAGAATTTGAATAATGATTTATATATCATATATATATTAAGTATATATATATAATGGATATATAAAAGAAATGAAATAAACCGTTCATAGAGATAGTAGGTCGTACATACGCATGAACGTTGTTTTCGTTTCCTTATTGAATTGAATGGAATTAAGTAGATGACATACATATATATATACGTTAATCTAGTATCCTTATTATGTCATATATTTCATTATTATTCATTATATATACTTTATTATCATTCATGAATGGTTAACATGGAGAATGAATCTCATCGCGTCGTGGAGACTGTAGTCCCGACGTACGCACGAGTGATGATACCATTCTCATGATCGTGGAATTATATTGAAGTGTATGTATAATATTTCAGAATCAATATCAATTTACAATAATCATATATAGTTATTTATTTACACCATTATTCCCATCCAAGTAAGGTGGTGGTCGAAAACATATTACACCACGGCGTGGAGACGGTTTTCCGTAAGTACGCACGCGCAGTGATTTCATTTTCAGTAGGATGGATGAAAGGTGAAATAGGTTTGTTTCATATTTATAATAACATATCATTATATAATTAATACTTATATTATTACATTACAATGAGACAGCTAAATAAGAATATTTATAAGAAGAAAGAAAGTTGATAGAATCAGAAGAAGAGATTACCTCTTCTTCAACGCACCTCCTTCAAGCTTCCTCTTAAGGAAGTAGTTTTGGTCTTTTCAGAAGGACAGAACCTCCAAAATGTTTCTTGGGAAGTGGATAAGTTAAATGGGCAGGGTTTGGCCGAGCTCCAAGGCTAAAAAGCGTGTGAAGAGAAGAGGGAAGGGGTGCCCTTTTTATAAGGGAGGAGAGGGGCACCTTTGGAAAAACTTAAAATAGTATTTTATAATAAAGTCATATTCGGTGTATAATAACTCCAAAATGATTTATTTCTAAGCTAAAGTGTGTATGGGTCTAATACCTCTCAAAAAATAGTTTTTAGACAAGTTTAGGTTACTATTTTGACCTTATCATTTAGATTTAACTCTAAGTCAAATAATTTAACCTTTACCGTGTCTTCTTGTTTTCTTACACTACATTGTTAATAATTTACTATAACAAGAAAAAAGAACCCAAAGTGGTTCATTATTAATATATATATCATTATCTAAGTCATTTTTCCGAACCTTAGATTTTTTGGAATAAAATAACAATTAATAATATAATATTTGTTTTAAAAACTATTTTATGTCAATTTTGACACTATTTGGTATTTGATTTTTGTGAAAATCATAACAGTATAGTTAGTTCTAAAAAAGATAATTAAATAATTACTAACATCTCATATTAACCTATATAATTTTTTTATTTAATAAAATGTCTAAAATTTCATTTATATGGGTATTTATAACATCTATTATATTAATATATGATTAATAAGGTAATTACCTTATCATCATTGTGTCAAAAATTAATTAAATTATTTAATGTCGAAAAATTATAAATAAAATACCATTATGTATGAAATCATTTTATCTTTATAATTAATATTTATAGTCTAATGTATATTATGAATAATCATATATTAAAAATGTTTTAGTTATTAAACGTTGATTTTATCTCTTTTAACTCTTCATTGAATTAAAAATAAATAAATGTCCTAATCTAATCCAAGTAGACCTAAATGATAATATTATATTCCTAAGGTTTTTTTTGATCAAATTATAATTATCAAATAGAATTATGACATGTTTTAGGGTAATAATAATATCATTTTTACCCTTAATTTCCCTATTTACTTTTAACCGTGGTAAATAAAAGTAAAAAGTTATTATTCACCAAAAATTATTTTTATTTTGTTGAACCACATTTTACCCATTGATGTTAACCATGTCTCTCAGATTTTTGAAATTCCACTCATAGAAGCGGTAAAATTATGTTTTATGTAAGTTTTCAAAATGCTTCTAGGAGGTAGGTAAAAGACGGTGAAAAGTTCAATAAAAGTTTTATATGTCTAAAATTATTATAAAATGACTCCAATGAATTTCATTGAACTTATATAGGTATTATGTATAATTTTTTACCGAAATTACATTTAAATAAAATAAATTATTATTTAAATTAAAAGGCGGTTTTTAAATAGTAACCCAGTGTTTTCACTATTCATCAAAACGTAAAAGTTTTCAGAAAAATACCAAAAATTTGTTGGAACCATGGTCTTCTATGCATGATTTGGAGTGTGGTTTTTGTTTCTTGTTAATTATCAATGGATGTTCGGATCGTGTACCAACAAAGAGATGGAGGCGGCGAGTCTTCGCAAAGATATGATTCAAGGTTTGGAAATCGCGAAAGACAGAAGAATGGAGGCGGTGAGTCTTCGCGATTGCGTCAAGATTCGCGAACAGCAGAGGGTGAAGCACATCGCGGCAAAGAAGGGCTTTGCGGGGGATCTTCGTGGCGAAGGCGCGAAGGAATGTTGATGGTGATTCTTCGTGATTACATCAACCTCCGCGAACAGAAATTTTCCGTGGTGCTTCGCGATTTGGACAGAATTCCATTGGAAAACTTTAGAGCTTCGCGATTTGAGCTGTCGTGGCGCTGACTTCGCGCGGAAGGGTCGAGGGTCTGTGGAATCGCCTATAAATAGAGCCCGACACCCTCAAGATAAGTAGAGATAATTTCAGAGAAAGTCCTTTGCTCTCGGTTCGCAAAGGTCTCTCGTGAAGGCAGTGTGCTTCGTGAAAGAGGAGTTTCGCGGCGGCTATTCTAGCTCCGCGAAAAACGTGTGCCCCGCGTTGGCTCAGTGAGCTTCGTGAAGACGCAGGAGCTTCGCGATTGCCAAGCATTGCGAAGGCTGGAGCAACACGAGAGTGCTTCGCGATTGTGCTTCGTGAAATGGCAGGGGCTCCGCAAAGGCTTGTTTGAGCTTTACCAAATTGGGAGCCTTGCGAAGTAGGGTACTTTGTGAAGGCCTTTTCCAAAGGTTGTTTGCCCTGTGGACAAGGGAAAAGGGGGTATTCATCAGTGGTTGGAATTTGGATATTAACAGAGCATTAACTCAGGACTCTGATGCAAGAAAAGTCTCATGCTGAAAAGGAGACAATGAACTTCATGACTATCAATTGAAGAGACCTTCACGTCTATAAACTGAGTGTGACTTCACCAACGGTAGTGAGCCAGGGGGAGTCAGTGGGAGTGACCCGAGGGAAGCAGTGATCTATCTCAGAACCTTTGTAAAGGCAGTAAGCCTGGGACAGAGTGACTGTGCCCGAACAATTGTAATCTCTAGCTAGTGAATCATAGTGGTTTTTGGTACGACCGACAACTTCTCAGTGTATGCTCCTTGGACGTAGCCCTTAGTGGTGAACCAAGTAAAAGGGATATGTCTTCTCTGTGTATGTGCATGTTTTCTTTCTAATCTTTTTCAACATACAGGTTCAACAAGTTCCTACCAAAGTGGGAACAAGATCCACAAATTTAAGATGAAAAAATTGTCACCCTGATTCACCCCTCCCCTATCAGGGTGTCCAGGGGTCCTTCAAGTGGTATCAGAGGGTAAAGGTTACTGGTGTTGAATATGACCTTTTTCGTCATGGAAAATGCGGTCAATGTCAGGGGATTCCCTCCCTTATATGGAAGAAAATTCCAAATCTGGAAGAACAGAATGATATCTCATCTCAGATCTCTTGGAATGGATGTTCACTTTTCTACTGTGCAAGGAATATAAGTCACTGATCCAACATGCCTTTCTATGACTGAAATAGACAGGAAACATCGTCATGAAGATGCTAAAGCACAGAATGCACTCATTGCAGCCCTTTCTGATCAGATCTACCAAAAGGTGATGAATTTCACCTTAGCAAAATCCATGTGGGATAAACTTGAGAATATTTATGAAGGTGATAGCAATGTGAAGGAGGAAAAACTACAAGTGCTGCACAATCGGTTTGATGATCTGAAGATGCATCCAGATGAGAATGCAGACTCTTTCTTCAATCGAATTACTGAAGTGGTTGGAGCTATTCGGGGTCTAGGCGAAGAAATAAAAGAAATTGATATTGTAAAGAAAATATTGAGAAGACTTCCACCTCTGTATAATGCCAAGGTGTCATCACTTGAGGAAAGATATCTTTCCAAACATTCTCTATATGATCTACTGAGCAGTTTGGTAGAATTTGAAATGAGAGTCAAATCTGAAGATGCTACGACTCGGGTGAGCAAGGAAATGGAATTCAAGGCCATGGATAAACTGAAAATCTCAAAGGATAGTAGCGGTGAAGATGACGAAGAAAAATAAATTCTTTCTCTCATTGAAAAGAAGTTCCAGAAGGGGAAAGGAAAATTAAAAGGGAAGTTACCTCTTGCGTGTTTCTGTTGTGGAAAAGTTGAGCACATTGCCTCTCAGTGTTTAAAAATGATCAATGATGAAGATAGTGAGGATAAAAACATCAAGAAGCCTCAGAGAAGGTTCTTCAAAAAGGGGGACTTCAAATATGGTAAGAAAATTAAAAGGAAGAGTTTTGTCTATGAAGAGGAAGAAGATGATAATGAATTCTGTCATGAAGAAGAACCAGAATTCAAAACTGGGAACCATGCTTCTATGATGGCCACTGTTGAAAATCCAGAAGATACTGAAGGAGAAAAAAAACTGAGAACATGTGTAGATCTTGAGATGTAACTTAAGGATGCGGTTAGTAAGCTCAAGATTAAATGTAAGAGCTGCAATAAGTGGAAATCAATTGCAGAAGAATCAACTGAATACGTTGATCAACATGAAGTTGAAATTGAAAGACTGGAAGAATTTGTGAAGGTACAGTCTAAAATAATTGAAAGTAATGGTGATGTAGTAGATCTGAAGCTGAAAATTGTAGAGCAGGAAAAGGTCATCAATTAACTCACCTCCAGACTGGATGAAAAATCCAATACTGCTGATATTCTTGAGGAGGAAGTAGTTACTCTAAGGAGTAAACTAGAGACTGAATCAGTTCCAAAAGAATCGAGAAAGAAAATACAGTTTGGAAGATTCTCAGATGCAGAATTACTAGCAATAGCCAAGAGTGGTTCAGATGGGGTTGAAAAATATTTAGTGATCAAAGACCCGCTTGTATGGGAAAGAGTGGAATTGGCTGTGAGGCTGAGACATCAACTGCTTGAAGTGAAAAGATCTAAAAGAAAGATAAGATGAAAGTTGACCACGTTGAAACGTTTCCTAGAGTGTTGATAAAGGAACCCTCAATCCAAACTAAAAGGAGACCTAAAAATTATCCTCAAACAATCAGAAATGACAGACAGTCTTACGATTCTCCCAAGGAAGAAGGTATGAAGAGAAACTCAAGTGAGAAGACATTTCCTCTCATGAAGTGTCAGTTCTGTGGCTATCTGGTCCATACCATGTCATTTTGTGAAGAGGCAAGAAGCTATCTGAATGGAGAAGATATAGAAGCTCAACAAAGGATAACAATTTCATACCCTAATTCTTATAGAAGAAATAATTTCTATGGGTATTGTTTTTTTTGTTCTAACTTTGTTCATAAGGCCACTAATTGCAGGCAGAGAAGGGACATGGACGCCTCATATCGAAGTTCAAGACAAGTCAAGTCTCGTTAGCAAGACAGTTTTTCTCTTTCAAAAAGGTTTTCACCTCTCAAGGAAGACTTTGACTATGAAGAACCTGGGTATGCGGAAGAGATAATTGAAAGACCATAAGTTATTTATACTCGATCTAATGTCTCATGGAAGGAAAGGAAGAAGATTGAGAAATCCAACCTTGTAGAGGTGGCCCTCAAAGCTACAAAGAACAACAGTACCTGGATTCTGGATTGCGGTTGTTCATCTCATATGATAGGTAATGTCGGCCTACTAACGAATATCATAAGAAATGTCGATGGTACAGTAAGATTTGGTAATGATGGGGCCCTGAAAATCAAAGGAGTGGAAGTACCAAATTAGATAATGGAGAATTATAGAAGATTGAAGTCCTTTATGTAGATGGCCTACGTCATAATATCCTCAGCGTGAGTCAACTCTGTGACTCAGCTCTTATAGTCACGTTTAATCAGAAAGGCTGCACTATCAAGGGAATGACTGGAAATTCACTTTTGAAGGGATGCAGAACAGAAGGCAAATTGTATCAGGTTGATAGTAAAGAAAATGTATGTTACATGACTGTTGAAGAAGAAAACAATTTGTGGCATCAGAGACTGGGACACATCAATCAACAAGACATGGATAAGATATCAAAATTGATAATTGTCATGGACATTCCCAACCTAAAGTGTGAGCATGAAAAATCTTGTGATGCTTGTATTTGTGGGAAGCTGGTATGCAGTTCATATCGGCCAAAGAAGAAAAGAGTGTCTCACCTTCTTGATCTGATTCATACAGATGTTTGTGGGCCAATAAATGTTTCCGGAACTCATGGAGAAATGTATTTTGTCCTTTTAATAGATGATTAAAGTAGAATGGAATGTGTTATGGTCATTCACGGGAAACTACAAGTCCTTGAGTGCATGAAAACATATCGGCGAATAGCCGAGAATGATACTGGACGAACAATCAAAGTGTTGCGATCTGACAATGGAGGAGAATACACATCCATTGAATTTGAGAATTATCTGGAGAAGCATGGGATACTGCATGAGGTAGCTGCTATGAGAACTCCACAACAAAATGGAGTTGTTGAACGTAGGAATCGACAGGTGAACAACATGGCACGAACTATACTGATTGACAGTCGTATTGCACAACATTACTAGAAAGAGGCTGTTCAAGATGCAGTGTACATTCAGAATCGAACAAGACTTTATATGGGTGAGATGAAGACACCATATGAATTGTGGCATGGATGGAAGCCTTCTCTAAAATAATTTTGTGTCTTTTTATGTAAATGCTTCATTAGGAACAAAGAAGGAAATCAAGGGAAATATGGCGACAATGCAGATGAAGGAATTTTCCTCGGTTACTCAATGAATAGAAAGGCCAAAAACTGTTTCAAAAAGTGTTTGGGAAGGATTGTGGAAAGCAGTAATGTTAAGATAATTTAAGAGAAAACCATGAAAGCTTCAAGGACGTCATATATTGATGTGATAGAATGTCAGGAAGAATGTGAATGTGAAGAAAATACAAATGCAGAAATAGAGGAAGCTGTTCAAAACACTCACCAGTCACATCATGATGTTGGCTTAGAAGAATAATCTGAAGAAGAAACTATGGCTGAAGAGAATACTACTGAACCTCGCAGGAGAAATCGAAGAGCTGAGATTGATCCATCCAACATAATTGGGGACAGGATTGCACCCAGTCAAACAAGAATGATGAGGAATACCATTCAATCTGCATTTATATCAGTTGTAGAGCCATCCTCATTCAAAAATCTGCAAAAGAAAAATCTTGGGTGAAAGCCATGAATGATGAATTAGATCAGATTGACAAGAATCAGACATGGGATCTTGTCCAGAGTCCCGAAGGTCACAATGTGATTGGTACCAAATGGATCTTCAAAAATAATTTTGATGAGCTTGGAAGTGTTATAAAAAATAAGGCACGACTGGTATGTAAAGGATACTCCCAGATTGAAGGCATTGATGTTGAAGAAACCATTGCTCCAGTGGCTAGACTGGAGTCAGACATGCTTTTCTTTGCCATGGTACTCCAAAGAGGATATAAAGTATATCAAATGGATGTCAAGACAACATTCTTGAATGGTGTAATCGAAGAATAATTCTACGTTGAACAACCATTTTTCTTTGTTTTGGGTACTGATGAAACAAAGGTATGCAAACTAAAGAAAGATCTATATGGTTTGAAGCAGGCACCACGGGCATGGGACTCACGGCTGGACTCATATCTCAAGAAGTTGGAATTCAAAAGAGGAGGATTTGATCACAATCTCTATGTGAATAATTCTCCAAAAGATCAATTCACGGTTCTTGTCTATGTTGATGATATCATATTTTATGGCAGCAGGCATAAATTAGTGGATGAATTTTCCAACCACATGAAATCAGAATTTGAAATGTCTATGATTGGGGAGCTCACATATTTCATGGGGCTGCAAGTGATTCAAAAGAAGGAATACACTTTCATTTCTCAGAAAACATATGCAAGAGAGATGCTGAAGAAGTTCAATATGCAAGACTCCAAACCAATGTCAACTCCGATTGCAGTTGAATTAAACTTGGAAAGCATGAGGATGGTAACTCTATTGATCCCACCATGTACAGGAGGATCATTGGAAGCCTACTGTACCTGACAGCGACAAGGCCAAATATTGTCTTTGCAAAATGCCTTGTGGCCCGCTTTCAGAGTAATCCAAAGGAGGAATATATGGCAGTAGTAAAAAGAATCATGAGGTACATTCAAGGTACACATAACATTGGGTTATTTTTTGCTGCAGGCAGGGACAGTGAATTATCAGCGTTTTCTGATGCTGACTGGGCTGGTGATGTAGTAGACATAAAGTCCACTAGTGGTGGTGCTTTCTATATTGGGCAGAAATGTGTTGGCTGGTTGAGAAAGAAACAAGAAAGTACTTCTCTTAGTACTGCTTAAGCTGAGTATATCTCCGCCACAAAGGCATGCACTCAACTGCTATGGATGAAGCAACAATTAACTGATATTGGAGATGAGGTGACACAACCAATGGTGATTTACTGTGATAATACGAGCGCAATTGATTTTATGAAGAATCATGTTTAGAATTCTCGTACAAAACACATTGAAATCAGGTGTCACTTTATCAAAGATAAATTTGAGCAAATCGTGATTAGATTGGATCATGTGGGAACAGATGAGCAAGTGGATGATATCCTGACAAAGCCACTGTCAGCAGCTATGTTTGAGAAGCATCGGTTGAACCTCGGTGTTCGACCACCTCCCAGTGCATAAGGAGGTTACAGAATTCCCCTATCAGGTTTTGTTTTAAATGTTTTAATCTGTTTATGGATATGATGCAGGTTTATGGGGGAGATACTATCCAGGGGGAGTATGGTTTGAGCTGAACGTGAAAAAATTTACTGGTCTTTGGATTTATTGTCAATGGGGGAGAATGGAGAAGGAATTAATTCAGTCAACTTATGTGATGAGAAGAATGAGAAGGAAAATAGTGGAACCCAATTCAAGCTTCCTCTCTTGTTTTCTACATCGAGCATTGCTCACGTAGACTTAGAGTGTTGGCTGGGTTGATTCCTGCGTTTTTTGGTTTTCACATAGATTGGGATCTATTGAATTTTTCTTCTGATTTCCAACAAACCCAAAGGGGGAGATTGTTGGAACCATAGTCTTCTATGCATGATTTGGAATGTTGAAGGTGATTCTTCGGGGCGGAGAAGGGATTTGCGGGGGAGATTCGTGGAAAAGGCGCGAAGGAATGTTAACGATGATTATTCTCGATTACGTCAAGCCCTGCAAATGGAAATTTGCGGTGGTGCTTCGCAATTTGGACAGAATTCCGGCGGAAAATTTGGAGCTTCGTGATTTGAGCTGACGTGGCACTGTCTTCGCACGGAAGGGTTGAGGGTTGGTGGAATCACATATAAATAGAGGCCGACCCCCTCAAGAGAAGTAGAGATAATTTTAGAGAATGTCCTTTTCTCTCGGTTCACAAAGGTCTCTCGCGAAGGCAGTGTGCTTCGCGAAAGAGGAGTTTCGCGGCGGCTATTCTAGTTCCGTGAAAAACGTCCTCCACGCATTGGCTCAATGAGCTTCGCGAAGAGGCAGGAGCTTCGCGATATCCAAGCATTGCGAAGGCTGGATCATCGCGAGAGTGCTTCATGATTGAGCTTCATGAAATGGCAGGGGCTCCGCGAAGGCTTGTTTGAGTTTTGCAAAATTGGGAGCCTTTCGAAGTATGGTACTTTGTGAAGGCCATTTCCAAAGGTTGTTTTCCCTGTGGACAAGGGAAAAGGAGGTATTCATCAGTGGTTGGAATTTGGATCTTAACAAAGCATTAACTCATGAATCTGATGAAAGCAAAGTCTCATGCTGAACAGGAGACAATGAACATCATGACTATCAATTGAAGAAACCTTCACGTCTATAAACTGAGTGTGACTTAACCAACGGTAGTGAGCCAGGGGGAGTCAGTGGGAGTGACTCGAGGGAAGCAGTGAGCTATCTCAGAACCTTTGTAAAGGCAGTAATCCAGGGACAGAGTGACTGTGCCCAAACAATTATAATCTCCACCTAGTGAAGCATAGTGGTTTTCGGTACGACCGGCAACATGTCGGCGTATGCTCCTTGGACGTAGCCCTTAGTGGTGAACCAAGTAAAAAGGGCTATGTCTTCTCTGTGTATGTGCATGTTTGCTTTCTGATCATTTTCATCATACAGGTTCAACAAGTTCCTACCAACGTGGGAACAAGATCCACACCTTTAAAAAGAAAATTTTGTCACCCTGATTCACCCCTCCCCTCTCAGGGTGTCCCGGGGTCCTTCAAAATTCACCCTAGGCTCATTTTGATATTCCGAATCCAAAAATGAATTCCATTTCGAAAGATAAAATTTATAAAATTTCAAAATGTAGGTATTACTATTCATAACAGATGGATTATATGACATATCATTGTTTAGTGAAACATGGTATTGCGTACAACACACGCTATTGTAGAAGGTCATGGTTGCGTGTAATGCAAGACAAGTCAGGGATGCGTGTAGTGCAAGCTCTTTTTGGCGTAGCGTACAACACACGACATTAATGAAATTTAAAAAAAAAATCGGGGTGTTAAATTCTAACCCCCTAAAAATGAATATCGCCCTCGAAATTCGTCGGGGTTATAAATGGTTTACTACTCGAAAGTTTCTTTAATAAAAACCCACATCGTAAAAAGGAATACCAAAACTTATCTTTAAAAACTAAAGTATGAAACATAACTGTTACCCAAATTTACTAATCACTGGGTTTCAACATAGGAGAACATAGGTGAAAATATGGATATCGAAGTGAAATCTAACCATCATGTTCTGATGGAGAGTGGTAGAGAACATGGCTATGAAAAAGCCAACAATCACAAAGCCATAAATTTGTGATAATTTAAGGTACCATCTAATTCAACGGATATAAGGACACTAGGACAATATTTTTTTGTATTCAAGATCATTTCCCTAAAGTTGAAGAATTGTTGAATTAAAATAAATACTTACATGATTTTGGTACAATCTTACTGTTGTTTGTGCCTTGAACAATTTACACATCATATCTTAAATAAATGTAGTTGAATTTGTCTTTCGTGAAGTGTAAGCAGATCATGAAATAGAATGATAGGTCATTCTATCTGTCTCAAACAAAAGGATAGTTAAAGTTATTAAATATTCATAAGTCCATATATAGTGAGATTAATCGTATATGGTTCCTAAAATGGACTTATACTTCATATATCATACCACATAATATAAAAAAACTAGTTTCTACAAACCATGGACTTCTTGTAGGCCAGAGGTAGGTGATAAAGGCCTGTCGCACTTCTGTTGTGGGTTCGATTCCCACATCCTCATCCGATGTGACGGGTTGTCGCCCGTTCTACAGGTTGTCCTTTTTATAAAACTAAAAAATTAGATAAATAATTTTGAAAAATATCTTTCCTTAAATGATACTATCTTATGTCTGACAAAACCCTTTCCAATCTTTAGACTTATCCAAAATACATATGTCCAATCTCATAGTATAAAGAAAACTATTACTACAATGGTCACACAACAAGAACGTGAATACCATCATTTATCATATGATATATCTGGTTGTTCACATTCCAAACATGTGAATTACTTAATCATGTATTCTCTTGAAACATAAATTACCATAAAACCTTAGTGAAAACATGAATACTGTCAAAAGGTAACTCTTTCCACATACCAAAATCCCAAAAATTCTATATACTCAAACCATGATATAACTTTGTCCTTATATCAGTCATGAGCTCATGAATACTGTCAAACATTTCATTGTCTCCTTATCCCTTCATTATAAGCATATCATCTTCATTACAAAAATATCTCAATCACTTTCCATGGTTACCGGTACCATAAAATTATTGAAAACCACAATAGACCAATACATAAATATTCCAATATTCCACGATACTGTATACAACATTATTTTGGAATCCCATTACAAAAACACTAAATCATTTCACCACATCTTTTTCATATTCAACATTTTCAATAGTGATCGCATGTGACTTCCCTTTGTGCTTTTCCTTAATAGGATGATCACATCGATCATCATTAACCCTTGGATTATGACATTGATTAGCATAATGCGCATATTTCCTTGCACTTGAAGCATTGAAGAGTTGGTGGAGTGTTCTCTGTAGTCTTTTCACTATTCACATCATTAGCTACCGTTTTCCCATTACTTTGAAACTCAATAACTCGATGGCCTTATTTTCCACACTTCAAACATTTTCTATTCCCTTTAAGACAATATCCGCCATCATTCATTCCACAATATGAGCATAAAGAAACATTCATCTTTTTTCACCATTATTGTAAGATTTCTCCTTGAACTCCATCTTTCGTTTCTTATCAAAACAATGAGATGGATATATAACACCAACGTCCATTTCTACCTTGATAGCACAACGAACAATTTCTTCATAGCTACTGAAGTCTCTTATAGCTAGTTCCCTTCAAAGACTTGGATTTAAGCCACTAAAAAATCGATCAACTTTACTTTCTAGTTGGATGATAAATCCAGGTGCATACCTTTCCAGCCTTGTAAAATTTTCTTCGTATATACCAACATATTTATCATCCTTTTTCTTAAGATCAAGGAACTCCTTTTCCATATTTGTTCGAAGAATACGATGGAAGTACTTACTGAAACATAAGTTCTTGAACTTGTCTCATTCCATGGATTCAATATCATCTTGGGGTCTTGTATTCTTAATTAGAGTCCACCAATGGTCTGCTTCACCTTTGAAACAGTAAACAGCTATAATGACTTTATCATGTTCTAAATAGAGAAGTATGGAAAATAAATTTTCAATGGTATTGATCCATTTTTCAGCAATAAGTGGATCAGAAGACCCATTGAAAGAAGGTGGGCGTTGCCTCATGAAGGACTCAATAGAATAATGTTCCCTTCTCTGCTCATTCGGAAGTCCAGAATGATTCATAGCTTGTGTAAGTATAACAATAAGATTTTTCACTCCATCTCCCAAAACATTGTTTTGTTCAGGAGGAAAATCATTGCATTTTCCATTACATTGATCAACATGGTTCTTTCGGGTTCCAGCCATCGTCTAAAACTGAAAATGAATAGTGTGAGAGGCAAAAATCTTGCTAGGGAGAACAACATAATAAAGGGGGAGTACCTTCAATATATAACATCTTAGGGTTAATTATAATATTGTTAACATAATTCTAGGAATATAACCAAAACTTATACTTAACCTTAGGGACATCAATAAACATACCATAGAAATATCTCTAGGAATCTCACTAAAGTTTTCGCATCCTAGTTTCCAAAGGTTAACAAAACCATCCTTCTAAAACCAACTGTAAAGACCCAAAGCTTGAAGTACATGGACATTACATTACTTTTGAGGAATAATTAATACATAACAGGAACCAACACTCAAGGACTGTAACATTTTAGTGTCTTTGGAATCCTGGAACATAATCTTCTAATCTTGGTGAAAGATCTTCAACATCACCCATAAATATCTTCCTTTTTTTCTTACCTAAAACCTTTATTTATATCCTAGGGAAAAGAACACATATAAAGGGTGAGATCAAATGCTCAGTATGGGTAAGAATGGAAAAGAAAATAAAACCAACCATATACATTTGAACTTCAAAAGATGAACATAAAGGTTAAACATCAAAATCTGGAGTTGTGAAATAAATCTTGGCAGTACTTAAGGCATAGATCATAAAGGAACATCAATCATGATAAAATAACTTGGGAATGAAAACTTTAATTGTGTCAAAACATTAAGCACAAGAAATGATTTCCATAGTATCCAAATCATAGCTTCCATGACCATCTTAGTTGACAAAGTCCCTTTCTGAATCAAGTTCACTCCTCGTTCCAGTCCTGTATCACTGAACCAGATTAACTTACCATTTTAGCCATGTCTATATCATGAGATATAAATAATTACCTAATTCATTGGAGGGAGATATATGTCCCACCCATCTTATAATGAAATCATTCATACTTGTGCCACAAAATAAATTTAAAACATTCCTCATAACCCAAAGAATAAAATGGGTTTCATAAACATCCTCCCATCATCACATAATCCATATAAAACAAATGGATATTTCATCATAAGAAAAGTGAAACCATTTAAATAATAGAGACATTATAATTGAAACATACACATATGATATATTGTCATTTTAGATGGAAAATGGTTTTGATAAAACACTTGAAATGAATTCTTGGGGAAAATATCCTTTCTTCTTCGAAATCATTTTCTTTTCACAAAATTCCATGCTATTTAAAAAAAAATTTGAAAATTTTCATAAAATCATGTAGATTATGCTTCATGAAAATGAGGCATTATGAAACCGAAAAAATCCATTAACTCTATATAAGTTAAAAATAACATTCTTCTTGTACTTTTGTCGGAAAAGTCCAAAAAGTTCCTCGTATGATAAACAAAAGAAATATTTATTCCATAACACAATGTGAAAGTCAAGGAGGGGTAATCATGACATTAAGCCTACATGTAAGAATATTAAACACTTTATTAAAAACATTTTATGGGAATGGATGAAAAAAATAACCCCAGTAAATACTTACGAATAACAATCTCAGATAAGAACGAGATTGGAATAGTTATCCCTTACCTTAGGTCTGATATGCTTCGTAAATATCTTAACCTCTTGTATAATGATTTAAATAATGTCATTGACTTATTACAGAATAATATTCATTGTTATGATATCATACATGGTTCACTTAGGACTTTATATTACCCATTATTTTGTATGTTCCATGTTAATTCAGTGTTTTGGGTAAAATCATTTTATTTATCGTATGTGTTTGGACTTGTTTTTCTTGATATTATTATTACTTATATCATTATTTACATACATACATAATTTAAATAATTATTTATATATCATATATATATTCATTGTATATATATATATATATAATAATTTAAATGAAATACATTGTTCATGGAGACGGTAGGTTGTACGTACGCATGAACGTTGTTTTTGTTTCCTTATAGAATTGAATGAAATTAAGTAGATGACTTAAATATATATATATATATTTAAATCCAATATAATTATTATGTCATATATTTAATTATTGTTCATTATATATACTTTATAATGATTCATGAATGGTTAACATGGATAATGAATCTCATCGCGTTGTGGAGACGGTAGTTCGTACGTACGCACGAACGATGATAACATTATCATGATCGTGGAATTGTATTGAAGTGTATGTATAACATTTTAGAATCAATATAACTTTAAAATATTTATATTTAGATATTTATTTACACAATTATACCCATCCAAGTAAGGTGGTGGTCGAAAACAGATTACTCCACGGCATGGAGACGGTATTCCGTAAGTATGCACGCGCGGTGATTTCGTTTTCCGTAGGATGGATAGAAGGTGAAATAGGGTTGTTTAATATTTATAATAACATATAATTATATAATTAATACTTATGTTATTACTTTTTAATGAGATAACTAAATAAGAAGAAGTAGAAGAAGAAAGAAACTTGATAGAATCGGAAGAAGAGATTACCTCTTCTTCGACCCACCTCCGTTAAGATTCCTCATAAGGAAGTAGAGTTGGCCTTTTGAGAGGACAGAACCTCCAAAATGTTTCTAGGGAAGTGGAGAAGATAAATGGGCAGGGTTTTTCTGAGCATCAAGGATCAAAAGGTTGTGAAGAGAAGAGGGAAGGGGTGCCCTTTTTATAAGGGAGGAGAGGGGAACCTTTTGGAAAAACTTAAAATATTATTTTATAATAAAGTCATATTCCGTTTATAATAACTCCAAAATGATTTATTTTGAAGATAAAGTGGGGATGAGTTGAAATAATCTCAACCAATAGCATTTAGACAAGTTTAGGTAACTATTTTAACCTTATCATTTAGATTTAACTCTAAGTTAAAAAATTTAACCTTTACCGTGTCTTCTTGTTTTCTTACACTATATGGTTAATAAACATACTATAACAAGATAAAAGAACCCCAAGTGGTTCATTATTAATATATATATCCTTAGATAAGTCATTTGGATGAACCTTAGTTTTTTAGGAATAAAATAACAATTAATAATATAATATTTGTTTTAAAAACTATTTTATGTCAATTTTGACACTATTTGGTATTTGATTTTTGTGAAAACCATAACAGCATGATAAGTTCGAAAAAAGTTAATTAAATCAATAAAAACATTTCATATTAACCAATATAATTATTTTAATTTATAAAAAGCCTAAAATTAAAATTATTTGGATATTTATAACATCAAATAAGTTAATATTTCATTAATAAGGTAATTACTGCATCATCATTGGGTCATAAATAAATTATTTTATTTAATGTCTAAAAATTATAAATAAATTTAATTATGTAGGAAATATTTTTATCTTTTTAATAAATATTTATTGTCGAATTTATCTTTTGTATAACCCTATATTAAAAATGTTTTAGTTATTAAATATTGATTTTAACTCTTTTAACTCTACTTTGAATTAAATAATAATCAATGTCCTAATCTAATACAAGTGGACAGAAATGATAAAATTATTTTCCTAAGGTTGTTTTTGGTCGAATTATACGTAACCAATAGAATTAGTACATGTGTTAGGGTAATAATAATATAATTTTTACCCTTAATTAACCTATTTACTTTTAACCGTGGTAAATAAAAGTAAAAAGATACTTTTCAGCAAAAATTATTTGTATCTTATTGAACCACATTTTAATCCTTGATGTTAACCGTGTCTCTCAGATTTTCAAAATTCCACTCACAGAAGTGGTAAAATTATGTTTTATGTATGTTTTCAAAAAGCTCCTAGGAGATAGGTAAAAGTCGGTGAAAAGTTTAATAAAACTTTTTTATATCAAAAATTATTATAAAATGACTCTAATGAATTACATTGAACATATATAGGTATTATGTATCAATTTTTTCCTAAAATAAATTTAAATAAAATAAATAATTATTTATATTAAAAGTTGGTTTTTAAATAGTAACCCTGTGTTTTCACTATTTATCAACAATTGAATGTTTTAAGAAAAATACAAAAAACTCACCCTAGGCTAATTTTGATATTCCGAATCCAAAAATGAAGTCCATTTCGAAAGATAAAATATATAAAATTTCAAAAAGTGGGTATTACTATTCATAACAGCTAGTTTATATAACAAATCGTTGTTTAGTGAAACTCGGTATAGCGTACAACACATGCTATTATGGAAGGTCGTGATTGCGTGTAATGCAAGCCAAGTCAGGTATGTGTGTAGTTCAAGCTCCTTTTGCTGTAGCATACGACACACGACATCAATGAAATTAAAAGGAATATTTTTCATAAAATCTCGGGGTGTTACAATATTACCAAGGGTTCACACCATGATAAGGTGCCTCAATGTTTTATGATTCATCACCCCTAATGTTATGTATTTTTTGTGCCCTCAAATAACATCATCTGACCATAGAACATATATTCTAGAGTAGTTTTATGGCACATATGGTTCACATCATACAAGGATTCGCTATGAACCATTGGTGAAATAGATATCATTAGTACATTATCACATGCATTGTTACGTAGTAGAAAAATCAAGATGTGATTAGGTATTTATTAATGAATAATGTAATATGTAGTTTATTATAGGTCACCAACTCTAACAGACTCCCACTTGGACTAGAGAAAACTTCTTACATCATTTAACCCGCTAGCTCTCACATGATATTAAAGATTCTTTTGAGATATGTCTTTAGTCAGGAAATCTTCCATGTTCTCTTCCTTGGACACTCTACTCACTTCAACTTCACCCCTTTGATAGAAATCCCTCAAGAGGTGACACTCCTGGAGAATTTTCTTTGTCTATTTATGTGACGTTGGTTCATTTGTGAGATCCACTGCTGTAGTTTCATCACAATACAATGTGATAGGGTCCCTAATTCTAGGAACATCATCATGCCCCTGAAAAATGTTCTGAATCCAAAAGGCGTCCTTGGATGCATCAGAAGCCACTATATATTCAGACTCCATTGTAGAATCGTCAATAACTAGCTTCTTTGAACTCTTCTAGCTCATAGATCCTCCGTTGAGAAAGAAAAAATATCCTAATTGCAAGGTCAAATCATTTCGATCTGTCTAAAAACTAGCATTAGCATACCCTATTATGATGAGCTCCTCATCTCATCCATACGTAAGGAACATATCTTTAGTTCCTATTACATATTTAAGGATATTCTTAATAGCATTCCAATGTTGTTCTCATGGATATACTTGATATATGCCAACCATGCTCAGTGCATAGGAAACATCAGGCCTGGTACATAACATGGAATACATGATGGATCCTATAACCAAAGTGTATGGGTTCTTACTCATTCTATCTTTCTCGTATTGTGTTTGAGGGAACATTTTTTTAGAAAGATGTAGGCTTTGTGACACTGGAACCATTACCCTCTTGGATTGTTCCATACTAAATATCTTTTGTATATAGTCAATGTATATACCCTTACATAGTCCATGAATCCTATTGGATCTATCATGAATGATCTTGATTCCTGATTCCTAGAATATATGCAACATCCCCTAAGTCTTTCATGGATAAACACTTGTTCAACTAGTCCTTAACTGACAGTAATACTGGTATATCATTTACAGTAAGTAATATGTCGTAATCATAGACTAGAAGGATAAAAACCACTTACCCATTATACCACATATAAACAAATGAATTGCATTTATTCTTATTGAAACCAAATTACTTTATGAATTCATAAAATAGAATGTTCCATGACCTGGATTCATTCATTAATCCGAACATGGATTTTTGCAACTTGCAACCCTATTTGGCTTCACCTAGTGTCACAATCCTTTCTGATTGTGTCATAGAGACGTCTTCCTAAAGGTTCATGTTTGGAAATATTGTTTTGAAATCCATTTTCAAATCTCATTTTCATGGTAATATGATATGAAATGTATGATTCTTATGGATTTAAACATGGAAACTAGTGAGAATATTTCATTATATTAAATTCCTTAATGATGTATAAATCCTACAGACACTAGCCTTGCTTTATAGGTTCGAACATCACCTTCCATGTCCATATTTCTCTTGAATAACCATTTTCATCCAACAGGATTTACATCAACTATCTCATTGACCATAACCCATACTTGGTTCGAATATAAGGAATCAATCTTAGATTTCATAGTTTCTAGTCATCTTAAAGCTTTTGATCTCTCTACTGCTGCCATGTAAGAGAGAGTTTCATCATTGTCCAACAATAATGATTCCCTATCCTCAGTGACTATGAAACCAAATCTTTTTTATTCCCTTACCACCCTGGGGCTCCTACACAGTAGATATGTTTTTAGAACCTCTTCCACAAGGACCTTTGGAACTTGTTCATGTTATAACTCAAGTGTATCTTGATCATCATCTTCGTCGAAGTCAATATTTCTCCCACTATCCTTTTTAGGGTGTTCTCCCTCTCAGGAAAGACAACTTGTCTTGTGAGAATCACTTTATTTTCTGAAGGGTTATATAAGTAATATCCTTTCATTTCCATGGTATATCCTGTAATGATACACCTCATGCCATGGGGTGCTAGTTTGTTTCCTGAAAAGGACATAACAAATGCCTCGAAACCCCATAAATGTGTTTATGATAAAGTGGGTTTCTTTCCCTTCCATAACTCAGAAGGAATTCTATTTTCTTCCTTCGTTGGTACTAGTTTTAATGTGAATGATGCAGTTTGTAATGAATATCCCCAAAAGGATAATGAAAGATCTTCATGACTCATCATTGACCTCACCATGTCCAACAAGGTGTGGTTCCTCCTTTCACTAACACCATTCCATTGTGGTGTATAAAGAGGAGTGAGATAAGATAGAATCCCAAAATCCTATAAAAGGTTGATGAATTCTTGGTTCACATATTCTCCACCGTGATCTGATTGAAGTTTCTTTATCATTTTACCAAGATTATTCTCTACTTCATTTATGAATTCCTTAAATTGGACTCTAACTTATACCTCATTTAGTAGATATATCAGTACCTACAAAAATCATCAGTAAAAGAAATAAAGCATGAATATCCACCTCTAGCTTCTACGGGAAATGGTCCACACACATCTGTGAGTACCAATCCAAGAAGCTCTGTGGCTCTTTTAGCGTGTCCACCAAAAGAAGGATAGGTCATTTTACCTTTCAAAAAAAGCATGACATCTATCAAGTGGTTTTAGCTCTATACAGCCTAAAAACATATTTGAAGAGCTTTTTCAAGTGCTTCTCATTTACATGGACAATACGGTGATGCCACAACTGGGTGATTTTTGAGTCATGTGAGGTTTTTTTATCAATTGTCAATACTTTGTTTTCGTACATTAATACATTAAAACCATTATTTAAATGTGTAATACCATAACATACGTTGTTCTTATAAAATAAACAACCCTTATTTCCAAACATGAAAATAATTCCATCCATGTCCAAACATGATATATAGATTATGTTCATGGTAACACAATGTACATAAAAACAGTTATGTAAAACAAAACACATCACAGTTGGCAATCAGAGATGGTAATTTCCAATGGCTAATGCAGCCATCCGTGTGACATTTTTATCTCATAGATCCACCTCCCCTCTATAAATATTCCTAAATCTACATGGTTATTGCATTTGAATATAGATGTGATACCTACACGCTCTATTTCATAACCATTGTGTTTAAATGGAATGAGTACACTCAATAAATAATGCACCTTTAGTGTCCCCAGGCTTCAAGATACAATTCCTTTTCTAGTGGCCTCGTCTAACACATGAAAAACATACAACCTTGCATTCCTTTCCCTGCCTTTGGATAATTCCCTTCTTGGAGGGATAATGCTTGGGGGAAAGAAGATTGTTTATAAATCCCTGGCCCATTTGTCTTATCCTTCATTTTCTTATTCACCATAAGGACTGTGGGTTGGTTATGACCCATATCTTTATCTACCTGGAGGATTAAGCACTAAAGTTCTGATAGACTCCTCTCATTGTTTCTCATGTTGTAGTTGAAAATAAATCTATAGAAGGTAATAGGTAGTGATGATAGGATAAGATCTGTACACAACTCATACAAGAACATAATCCCTAAGATGTCCATGTGTTCAATATACCGAATATGCTTGAATACATGAGGCCCAACTTGAGCCGACTCTCCATTATTTGTTGTGAACAAAGGGTTGGAGATCACATATATCTAACGTGTCACCTACTCTTGATATTGATCCTTATGGTGAGACATCATTCTCTATGCATCCATGTTTTCATGTTGATACAAGATCTCATTAGACATGGCTGATATCTTGAATCATTGGACATCTATGGTATCATCCAAATGTTTCATATAGAGATATAGTTCCTCATCATTGCTCTCTTTCCTAGACGCATCTAGAATAGGCTCCTCCAGGACAAACAATTTCATCTCAGGGAAATGGTTGACACATTAACGCCTCTACCACTCATGGAAATTGGTGCTGGTGAGAGGTTTTTCTTCTCAAGTATGGTTCACAATAATATGTTGAACGCATGTTTCTTATCACTTATGAAAATTAAGATGAACAATGATTTAGTACTTTATCATGATAAAATTTAGACAAATAATTAAATTAATACTAATTAGTCTCTGTCTATTTTTTCGAAATCCAATAGAAATCACCATTGACTTCAAAATATTCTATTACTTAAATATTCTAGTGGAAAGGATCTATATTGCACATCACATTACCTCAACAAGGTTTGTTCAATAAACTATAATGGTTTTATGTAGGCATTCTGAATACCAACTGCATTAACTCACAGTTCCTGGATCCGCTGAGTGGACTCCCCAATCTGAAAATCCTTTTATTTAGGATTTCCTCATCCTTTGACTCTTGGTCCCACCATGTCTTGTTGTGCAATCAAACCTTGATGTGAACCAAGTTATGTCAGCCCAAAACATTGAATTATAATTCCCTAATAATTGAAATCACCCCAACTAGGTTTGGTCAAGAACATTGAACTATGTTTTTATTCTAACCAAGATTATGGAAGGCTATAATGACTTAATATTTCTTTGAGGTATTTTATCCTTATATTTAATTTCCATTTTATTATCTTTGATTACATGTTTTTTAATATTAAGTGGGATATAATTTGGTGATAATCATTTATAATATAATATTTACACATAATCCTGTCTTATTTTAGTTATATCTTGCATGCTTGTTTAATTTATAAATTGTATGATCGTGCCAACACACCCACAGTAAATAAATCATGAAACTGACAGAAAAAAAAAATTAATGGTATCATCAAGTGCTTGTTCTATTGGTTAGTTTATATAGAGGTTGATAAAATAACCGAATACCTAGGGGAGAAACACCATGAAACATTTTGATTCGTGTTTATAGATTTGCACCTATATGCCTTTATTTCTCCTTGTATTGGTTTCACCTTGGCTCATAACTTGAACCGCATACAATAGCATGGGTGATCCATCCATTACATTTGCTTTTATCTCACTCGTAGGTGAGGGGTAAAATGGGGTTTTACATAGAAGAATCCTTGGGCATGTAAGCCCTTCATATTAATGAGATGAAGTATCGCTAGAAACCAAATTTAATATAATTAAATAAATTAAAAGACATTGTCCACATACAAAGGTCTTGTTCTAGCTCATGATCATCTATATATGAAATGATGTTTACACATAAATAAAACTAGTACTCAATTTTTTAATCAATCTTGTTTAAGATAAATCACGATCGAATAAATTAATTATATTTAATTAATCAATAATTTTACCTCAATTTTTTTTTAAATTTCCTTAAAATTCTCATACATCATAAGTTTAAAAAAATAAATTCATTTAAAATTATTTTTGTAAGTAAATTGTACCTTGGAGTCAACCCGGTGAATTCCCATTCATAACTACCCAATGAGTAGAAATTAACATTTTGAAGATGTTAAATAAAAAATGTATCAATAAAACACATATCACATGTTGTTCCTCAAATTTTCACCCACACCACAGTACACATATCAAGGATTTATATAATATAATAATAATTTTTAATAAATATGTATAATTTGGATGAGTACATAGCATGCAGTTATGACTCCACGACATGTGATATCGTTCATTGTCCATCAAAAGTACCCGCCAGGGGATACGACATGTAAATGTAATTTGGAAATCTTGAGAGTACAATGCATGTTCTGTGGGACACACGCTTTTTATTGTCCACGTTACACAGTCTCCAGCTGGAAATGCAATGTATGGGGTACACAGTCCAACCCTAATCCGAAGGGACTACATGTCATATCATGTGGGCCACATGGTGGGTAATCTAGAAATTGAATTCCACTTATTCCTAGTCAACAAAAGGAGTCATTTAAGAATTAAATAGACTCAAACACACGGTTTGGTTTTGGCGGGCCAGTCCCGGTGAATTGAACGTTGACAACACAGTGTGTACTGTCGAATACATGATGTGTGTTAGAGTGTTGTACGTCCAGGAAGCATTGGTGCCTCCAGATGGGATCCTTTGTTTTATTTTAATAAAAATTAAATGAAAAAGAGCATTTCTGTAAGGTGAATAAGAAATGAAAGAGGAGGAACAAATATCAAGATTCATATTTGAAGAATTATTAACATGAATTGAAACAACTAGATTTATTAATGCATAAATCATCAACCAAGAAACTAAATAATTATAATAAATGGTATGATTGATATAATACCACTTTTAGGTTCTGAGCACTGTGGAAGCATGTGGATGGGTGTACAAAACTTTAATTTCTTCCATTTACAATGATCAATCCGAGATCAGTCACAATGATAAAATGTCAGATCTTGAGAATAGAACGAATAATAAAAGAAAAGAGTGGAGTCCCAAAACCATAGATTGAATCATCATATGTTTTTTATAATTAATTTAATTAAAAGACAAAAATTACCTTGATGGAATTCTCTCTCTGTTTATGTTTCTGATCATGATATGATGTGATCCATCATTGCCTTAGAGAAGTCAAGTACATGATTCCTCTAGCAGCATTACACAAATGCTCCATGTATTTATAGACATCGCCAAAGGGATATCATGGTGCTAGTGTGGAATACTATTCATCTACGATGTCCTTGTTAGATCTCCCTAAGATCCGCTTCCAAAGCGCTCTCCTTGATCCAGTGGATGAGGATCTCCCTCGTAACTTGAGAGCATTCTTGGTGGAAAGGAATTATCTCTTGGCATGAGAGATTTATCTATATCTGTTTTCACAACCACAACGAATGGAAACTCTAAATGAGAATAATGTAATTGGGATTTATATTATTTAGAATAATAAAATTAATTAATTACCTAAATGAATTTATTCATTTCATTTAATTCATAGTAATACCACATGTCTAATAATAATAGTTGACTATTATTATCACTTGACATGCGCACAATGAATTACACCTAATATTTTTTAATTAAATAAATAATATTATTTCTCAAAAATCCCATTAAATACTAAACTGAGTGTATATATTAATATACATGGCGTGTAATTTTGTTTTTCAATTTTCTTTATTTCCTCAACCACATTTATTTGACCTTGAATAATGACTATTTATTTCTTAAATAAATATCACTACATTACTCTCTAATAGATATATTATTTAATCCAAAATATATTATCTTGATTCACTAGTGTCTAAATAATAGTGATGATGCATCCTTGAATAATTATTAAACCGTAATCGGGAATAATCTTTATTCAAATTTTTAAATGAATATTTAACTGAGATACTAGGACACACTAAGTGCGTGACCCTCTAGGCCTCATTATCAATGGAATTTGGTAGAACCTTCCTAAATTTCAAGGTTAGAATATAGAAACAAGACAAGGAATCCATAGAGAAATAAGTTCAAGCTGTGATGACATGTCACCTCCTGTGAATGCAAACTATGTAATGTAATCCCTTTGTCTCGATATCTCGAATAAAGCATGTTGCATGCAAGTTCCATCAACCAATGGTTTCGATTATTATTTCTTTGACTTCCTGGAATTGAACTCTCCCATTCCTCACCATGTATATGGATTTATTTAGGCTATATCAATTCCATAAAAGGGCCTGAGATATCAACATTCATTATGGAACGAAAGGTAAATATCCTTTCTTGCAATATCTAATAATGTAGTATTACTCATAATGCACCCCAAATATCCTACCTCACTGTGAATAGTGTGTCATCATAGTTTTTGTTAATGTATCTAATTGTGAATGTTGTAACAACCATTAATAATAATCATAAAGTCTATGGACAAATACAAACTTCCACATATAAGAACATACAATGACACTACGAAATATCGATCTCCTACGGGTGGGTCTTGTCCTCATAATAACCTCCTAGATATAACCATTGGTGTTCACCATGATAAGGTGTATCAATGTTTTAAGATTCATCACCCCTAATGGCCTATATTATTTACGTCCCTCAAATAACATCATCCAGACATAGAATATATATTCAATAATAGTGTTATGGAACATCTGGGTTCTCATCATAGTAGGGATCTGCTATGACCCTTTGGTGAAATAGATATCCTTAATAAATTATCACATGCTTTATCATGCATAATAACTATCAATATTTGATAAGGTATTTATTAATGAATAATGTACATAATTGATGGTTCTTGGTCACAAATTCTAACTGACTCGTACTTGGACTAGATCCAACTGCTAACAACCATTTAACTGTATGCTCTCATATGATATTCATGCTTCTACTGATATGGTTCTTTAGTCATGGGGTCCACCATATTATATTATTTGGACACTCGGATCATTGCAACTTTACCCCTTTGATAGAAATCCCACAAGAGGTGATACTTCTGAAGAATGTGCTTTGTACATTGATTTGACCTTGGTTCTCTTATAAGAGTCACTTCTACAGTATTATCACAATACAATGTGATAGGGTCGCTACTGTTGGGAACGACATCATGATTCTGAAAAAGTTATCAATCTATATGGCTTACATGGATGCATCAGAAGTCTCTATATATTTAGACTCCAATATAGAATTGGTGAAAACTGGATACTTTGAACTCTTCATGCTCACATCTCCCCTGTTGTGACAGAAAACATATCCTGATTGCAACTTCAGATCATTATTATCTTTCTGAAAAATAGCATCAGCATGCCCTCTGATGAATAGATCCTCGTCTCCTCTATACACCAGGAACATATTTTCGTTCATCTTAGATTCTTAAGGATAGTTTTAACAGAAGTACATGGTTGTTCTCATGGATCTTCTTGATATCTTTCTGCCACGCTCAGTGCATAAGAAACATCATGCCTAGTACATAACATGCCATTCATGATGGATCTTATAGCCGAAGCGTATGGGAACATACTCATCCTATCTTTCTCCTTTTTTGTCCGAGGACACATTTTTTATGAAATATGTAGGCTATATGACACTCGAACCAATCCCCTCTTGGATTGTTCTATATTAAATCTCTTCAGTTTCTGAACAATGTATATACCCTAACATAGTCCATGTATCCTATATGATATATCAAGGATGATCATGATCCCTAGAATGTAGGATGCTTCACCTAAGTCTTTCATAGAGAAGCACTAGTTCAACCAGTCCTTAACAGACTGTAATACTGTTATATCATTTGCAATAAGTATCATGTCATCAACATATATAACTAGGATAATGAACACATTCCCATTAAACCATTTATGAACACGTGGATCAAATACGTTCTTAAAGAAACAAAATTACTTTTTGGATTCATCAAATTGAATGTTCCATGACCTGGATGCTTTATTTAATCCATAAATGGATTTTTGCATCATGAAAACCCAGTTGGTTTCACCTAGTGTCACAAACCCTTCTAGTTGTGTCATATAGACATATTCATGAATGTTACCATTATGAAATGTTTCCTTGACCTCCATTTTCCAAATATATTATTAATTTTAAGCTGTTATGGAAATTTATTCTTATTGATTTAAACATGGAAACTGGTGAGAAAGTTTCATCATAGTCAAATCCTTAATGCTTTTTAAATTCTTTAGCCATTATCCTTGCTTTATAGATGGTAACATTACCTTCCAAGTCTAGCTTTCTATTCAATACCCATTTTCATCTAACATGCTTTACATCAACAAGATCATCAACTAGAACCCAGAAATGGATCTAATACATGGAATCTATCTAAGATTTCATATCTTCTATACATCTTGTAGCTTTTGAGCTCTATACTGCTTCCTTTTTGAAGAGTAGTTCGTCATTTTCCAAAAATAATGATTTACCATCCTGGGTGACAAGGAAACCAAATCTCTCTAGTTCCCTTACCTCTCTTGATCTCTTACGTAGTACTTGTGTTTATGGAACCTCTTCCACAGAGACCTGTGGAACTTATTCATATACCAACTCCTATGTATCTTAAGCATATACTTTTTCAATGTCAATATTTCTCCCACTATCCTTTTTTAGGATGTTATCCCTCTCAAGAAAGATGGATTTTCTGGTGACAATCACATTCTTACCATTTGGTTTATATCGGTAATATCCTTTTATTTATTTGGGATATCCTATAATGATACACCTCAAGCCGTAGGCTGATAATTTGGTTCATGATAAGTCCTTGTAAAATGCCTCGCATCCCCATACATGTGTGTGCGAAAAAATGGGTTTCTTTCCATTCCACAACACGGATGGAATTCCATTTTCAGACATAGTTGGTTCTCAGTTTAATTTGTATTCTATAGTTTGTAATTAATATCCCCAAAAGGATAATAGAAGATCTGCATGACTCATCACTGACCTCACCATGTCCGACAAGGTGAGGTTCCACATTTCACGAACACCCTTCCATTATTGTGTATAAGGAGCAGTGAGTTGAGATAACATCCCAGATGCCCGTAGATGGTTGATGAATTCTTGGTTCCAATATTCTCAACCTATATCTGATCGAATATTATTTATCTTTTTACCAAGATGATTCTCTACTTCATAATTGAATTTCTTAAATTTCTCTATGGTCTCTAACTTATACCTCATTCAGTCAATATATCCATATCTACTCAAATCATTAGTAAAAGTAATGAAGTAAGAATATCCACCTCTTGCCTCTACTAGAAATGGTCCACACACATCTATGTGTAGAAATCCAAGAATCTCTGTGGCCCTATAACCCTATCCAATGAAAGGCGGCTGGGTTATTTTACCCTGAAAACAATCGTGACATATATAAAGTGGTTTTACCTCAATAGAGTCTAAATAACCATCTAGGTAGAGCTTTTTCAAGCACTTATCATTTACATGATCAAGACGGTGATGCCACAACTTGGTGTTTTATGAGTCATGTGATTTTGTTTCGTTATCGATTTTCAATACTTGGTTTTTGTAATTTAATACATACAAACCATTATTTAAATGTTCCATACCATAACATATGTTATTATAATAAAAGATACTACCCTTATTTACATACATGAAAATAAATCCATCTATATCCAAACATGATAAAAAAATTATGTTCTTGGTAACACTAGAAAAATTATAATACTTTTGTAACACCAAAAGCATCCCAATTGGAAATGAGAGATGGTAGTCACTAATGGCTAATGTAGCTAGCCTCACGCCATTGGCAGCTCATAGATCCACCACCACTCTGGAAATATTTCTAAATCTAATTGGTTCCTACATTGGAATTTATATGTGATCCCCACATGGTTTATCTAATACATAATGTTTGGAAATGGAAAGATTACATTCAATAATGAATGCACCATTAGAGTCCCTAGGATTCTAGGTGCAGTTCCTCTTCCAGAGGTCTGGCTTACAACAAGAAAAACAAACCGCCTCTCATTCCTTAACCTGGATTTGGTTCTTCCCCTTATTAGAGGGATGGTGTCTGGTGTCTTCAGACCGTTTATAAATCCTTGGCCCCTTTAAATTATACCTCCTTTTATTATTCACCATAAGGACTTCCAGTTTTTCATGCCCCGTATATTTATCTTGCATGCTTGTTTAATTAATTAATTTTGTGATCACGAAAAAACACCCAAAAAAAATAAACCATGAAACTTACATAAATAAAATAAATGGTATGATCATGAGCTTGTTCTATTGGTTAGTTTATCATGAAGTTGACAAACTAACCCATGACTTAAGGTATAAACACCTTTAACCTTTTGGGTTCGTGTTTGCATCTTTCAAACTATACACCATTGTATCTCCTTGGATTGGATTCAGCATGGATCATAACTTGAGCCTCCTCCACTAGATTGGGAGTTCCATCCATTACATATGCTTTTATCTCACTAACATGTGAGGGGTAAAATGGGGTTTTACATAATGAAAACCTTGGTCACACAGACCCTATATATTAATGAGGATAAGGCTCGCAGGCCAAAAAATTTATTTTAAATAAATACATTAAAAGAAACTATCCACATAAAAAGGTTATGGTCTAGCTTGTGATCATCAATACATACAATGACATTTACGCATAAATATTACAAGAATTCAATTTATTAATCATTATTGTTTATGATAAATCACAATCGAATCAATTAATTATATTTAATTAATTAATATTTTTATCTTAACCCTTTTTCTGAATTTACTTGAGATTCTCATCATTTATAATTTTAAACAAATAAATTAATTTAATGTTATCTTTTTTACGTAACATGCACCTTGGAGGCAAACCGGTGAATTCCTGTTCATTACTACCCAATGAGAATAAATGAACATTATATGGATGTTAAATTAAAAGATATATGTATAAAACACATATCACGTGTTTTACCTCAGCATCACACCCATACCATGGTACACATCTCAAGGGTTTATATCATTTAAAAATAAATTTTAATAAATTTGCATAATTTGGATGAGTACATGGTGTGTATTTCCTACTACATGGCATGTACTACCTTTAACCATCCATCTAAAGTACATGCCTCGGGATATGGTGTGTAAATATACTTCATAAATCTTTGGGGTACACAGTGTGTTTAGTGGGCCCCACACCGTGTAGTGTCCACATTACAAAGCCTCCATCATGGAAAGCCTTGTATGGGGTTCATGGTCCAACCCTAACTCAAAAGGACTACACGCCGTGTCATGCAGTCCACACAGAAGGTAATCTGAAAATTGTATGCCACCTGTTCCTGGTCAATACATGGAGTCATTTAAGAAATAGGTAGACTCCAACACATGGCTTGGTTTGGTGGGCCAGTCCTAGTGCATTGAACCATGACTACACATCATGTACAACCGATTACACGCCATGTGTTCTGATGTTGTAAATATAGGAAGCATTGGAACCAACAGTTGAGATCCTCTATTTTATTTAAATCAATATTTAAAAAAACACTGTTTCTATAAGATGAACGAGAAACAAAAGACAATTAACAGATCTCGAGATTCAAATTTTCAGAATGATTAACATGAATTGAAATAACTAAGTTATTAAATGCATAAATCATCAATGAAAAAACTAAATATTTAAAATAAATGATATGACCTCTCTAATACCACTTGTAGGTTTTGGGCACAGCAGAAGCGCATGGATCGGTGTACACAACATTAATTTTTTGTCGTTAACAATGATCAATCTGAGATCTTCCATGATGATAAAACACCGGATCTTCGGAATAGAATGAAGAATGAAAGAAAAGTGGGGAGTCCTATAAACAAAAATAGGATCATCATATGTTGGTTATAATTAATTTATTTAAAAGACTTGAATTAACTTGATGGAATTCTCTCTCCATTTGTGTTTCTGATCATGATTCAATGTCATCTGTTGTTTCATCGCATAAGACAAGTGTAGGCTTCCTCTAGCAGTGATCCATACATGCTCCACATATATCTGGAAATCACTGAAGGGATATCCAAGTGCTATCTTAGAAGATAATTCTCTTGTAATGTACGCCATTGATTTCCTTGAGAGCCACATCCAAATCCCAATCCTTGATCTGGTGGAGGAGGATCTCTCTCATAACTTGAGAGCATTCGTGGAGGAAAGGAATGCCCACTTAGATGGAGAGATTTCCCTAGATCCATTGTGCACAACCACAATGAATTTATAGCTCTAAATTAGAATAATGTAATTGGGAATTATATTATTTAGAATAATAAAATGAATTAATTACCCCAAGGAATTTATTCAATTATCTAATTCATAGTAATACCCCATGTCTAGAAATAACAGTTGACTATTATTATCACAACACACGTGTCTAGTGAATTACACCTATTATTATTTATTTAAATAAATAATATTATTTCTCAAAAATCCTTAGAAAAACTATACGGTGTGTATATATTAATTACCCAACATGTTCTTCTGTTTTTTCCATTTTCATTATTTCTTCAACAACATTTATTAGACCTTGAATAATGACTATTTATTTATTAAATAAATATCACTGCATTACTCAGTAATAAATATGTTATTTCTCCCACAATTTATTCTCTCAAATAACCAGTGTCGAAATAAATTTGATTAGACATACTTGAATAATTATTAAACCACAATCAGTAATAATGATTATTCAATTGGTTAAATGAATATTGAACTGATATACATGGACACACATAGTGTGTGACCCTTGATTTCTCTTTCATAGTGGCATTAGGTGGAACCTACCTAAATTCCATGGTTAGAATCTAAAAAAATTCCAAGGAACCAATAGAGAAATAAGTTAATTTCGTAATGACTTGTCACCTCCTAAGAATGCTTACCATGTAATGTAATCCATTTGTCTCAATAACCCGAATCAAGTGGGTTGCATGCCATTCCCATCAACTCATGTGTTCGATTATTCTTTCTTTGAATTCCTAGAACTGAACTTGCTCATTCCTCACCATGGTTATGGATTTATTTAGGCTATATCAATTCCATCAATGGGCCTAAGATATCAACTTCTGTTATGGAATGAAATGGAGAAATCCTTTATCATATTATCTATTAATACAATATTACTCGTGATGCACCCAGCATATCCTACCTCACTATGAATAATGTGTCATCACATTTATCATCAATCCATCTATGTATGTTAGGTTTAATACCCATTATTAATAATATTAATGTATAAGGGCGAAAAAACACATTCGTAGATAGGAATATCCAATGACACTTTGAAATGGGGATTTCCGACTGGAGGGTCTTGTCTCATAATATCCTCCTGGATATTACAATGGGAGGACACCATAAGATGGTGGCTTAATGTTTTTTTAGTCCTCACCCCTAATGGGATTTATTATGTTTTCCCAAAAATAACATCATTTGTCGATGAAAATTATATTCAAGAATAGTGTTATAGAACTTCCAGGTTCTTATCATAGCATGGATACCATATAACCCTTTAGTGCGACAACTATCTTTAAGTCATTATAATATTAATTTTCCCACATAAGATCATTCAAGATGTGATAAGGTATTTATTAATGAATAAAGTTCAATTTTTTGGTTCTAGGATAGTAAATCTAACAAAAAATAATTATTATATCACTACTTATTTTGTCACATTCTTCCCCCCTTTTGAAAATTTCATCCTTGAAATATTTTTCACTTATTAAATAAATGGGGGTATCATTCTCTCATTGTATTTTTATATTCCAATGTTTTATTTTAAAGCATATGTTTTTTATAAAAAACCATTACCTAATGAGTCACCTTATTCAACAACACCTGCTCTTTACAGTCAAGAACCAAAACTGGTTGTTCCTCATAAGAAATATTCTCTTCTAACTGAACTAATTTTGGACTCAAAACATCAAATGGATCCAGCACATAATTTACTAACAATGAAACATTAAAAATAGTTTGTAAATGGGATAAAATCAGAGTGAAATTCACTTAGTAGGAAACTCATCCAACATTCTCTCAAACTTAATAGGGTCTAGTGAATCTTGCCCTCATATTCCTTTTCTTACCAAAATGTATCACACTTTTCCATGGAGAAACATTAAGAATGATATGATCACCTACATAGAAAAATTTTACTTTCTCTGATTATCTAGATAACTTTTATTCCCTCACTGGGATGTCCTCATGTATTGTTGAATATATTTAAATTTATCTACCATTTACTCTACCAATTCCATTCCCATAAAATTCCTTTCACCTACTTCCTCTCAAAATGATGGTGTTTGACACTTCATTCAATAAAACTCCTAAATTGGTGACATCTGTATACTACAATGAAAACTATTATTATAAGAAAACATGACTAAAAAGGTTATTGATTCCAAAATCCCTATTAATCCATTGTTCAATCATGTAACATATCATCGAATGACTTGATTGTTTTTTCTTACTTCGCATTTAATTGAGGATTAAAATTTGTACTATAATTAAATTCAGTAACCAATGTCTTATGAAGAGATTTAAAAATAGTAGAGGTGAACCTGCGATCTTAATAAGATAAAATAGAGAGAGTAACTCCATATAACTAGATTATTTATTTAACATAAATTTTATAAATTTATTCAAGAGATAGAGTGTCTCTAATAGGAAGTAAATGAAGAGATTTAGTTAATCAATAAATAATAATCCAGATCACATTGTTACCTATAGAATTATTTGGAAATCCCACTATGAAATCCATCGAAACATTTTCCCATTTCCACTATAGCATTGGAAAAAGAGGAAGTATCTCCTTCAACAACTATCGTTCTACTTTAACCTGTTTACAAGTCAAAAACATCATAGTAAAGTCAGCAAAATATATTTTCATCTAATCCTTCTTGTCATACTCCTTAAGATCTTTGTTTATCATAGTACTACTCGCATGGACTAAAAATGGAAAACTTTGAGCTTCAAATAACAATTATTCATTCAAAATTTAATCCCAAGGATCAGATAATCAATTCACATATCAAAAAAAACACAATCTTAATAAGTAATAAATTCTGGAATCTTACCCATTTAACCTATTCAACCTTTTTATGTAACTCATTGCCTTCATTTTCTACTTTAGTAATTCTTTCTAGTAGATATTATTTCAATGAATCCTAATAAAAGAATTAAATTCCAACATCAATAACATCCCACCCAAAATGCATCAAATAATTCACCAAAGTTTCATGTTCCAAACATAGCATGGTTAATGTAGAATTACTTTTTCAACTCAAAGAATCATCCACTTTACAATCTTTTCTGGGATGGTAATGAATCCTAAAATCATAATCCTTGATTATTTAAATCCATATCCTCTTTATCATGCTAAATTATTTATAGTTGAATACATATTTCTAACTATTTTGATTGATATATATTTCCCAGTTTACTCCATACAAATGATGCTCGTGAATTTCTAATACAAATACAACATAACATAATTCCAAATCATTTGTAGGGTAATTTACCTCTTGAGTTTTACTCTAACATGAAGCATCTGAAATTACGTAATCATTCTTCATTATGAATCTACAAATTTATTTTAATGAATCATCAATATAGATAAAAATATAACCATTTCTAGAAGGACGTTCCAGAACTGGATCATCTACCAACCGTCATTTCAATTCCTTAAAATAATCATCACATTATTTTATTTATATGAAATTAAAGCAATTATATGTTAAATTAGTTATTGGGATATATAACCAAGAAATATTTTTCAATAAATCCCTGGTATTAAGCCACTAATACAATAAAACTACAAATCTCTATGATATTGGTTGGTCTTGAACCCTCTTGAAAAAATTTTGTTTTAGAGGGGTCAACAGTTACATCGTCTTTAGAAACAAAATTTCCATGGAATGAAATTCATTACAACCAAAATTCACTATTACTAAACATTACATATGTTTTCTTTTCATTCAAGGTTTGTTAAACAATCCATAATTGTATTTTATTTTCATCTTGGCTTTTAGAGTATATAAAAATATCATCTATAAACCAAACCACAAACTGATCAAAAAACTCATGGAAGACTCAAGTCATAATATTCATAAATAAAGTAAGTTCATTAGATGACCCAATTTTAATAAATATAAACACCTAATTCCCATATATCATTATAAATGTTGTCTTTGGAGTGTCATCTTTCTTCACCTTTAGTTGATATTACATGGACCTCAAATATATCTTAAACAATTCTGATCTTGCAAGAGGTGATCAAGAAAATCATCCCTATCTGTCAAATGAAACTTGGTCTTCATAGTCTTGTTATTCAAGGCTCTATAATTAATAAATAGTCTCATAGAACCATCTTTGTTTTTAAAAAATATTGGAGGATCACCCCATAGTGAAGTTCTATGTCGAATGAAACCTTTATTAAGAAATTATTGAAGTTCTTTTTTTTAATTTTACCAGTTCTACTTGATCCATTAGATAAGGGGGTTTAGAAATTGGAATATCATTAGGCACTATATTAATAGTAAATTAAACTTTCCAGTCCGGAACAACTCTAGGAAATTCATCAAATAAACATTTGTAAATTCATTCACTACTGGGATTTCACTAATATGAACAATTTATTCCTTTTTCACAACATGATCTAGATATGTTTCACTACCATATTTAATCAAAGTCTCGGCTTCTTGGTATGTTATCAAAGGTATTAGGTCATTGAATAAAACTTTCTTGGATTTGAAATTTTTTATCATGATTAACTGATGTCAAATCCATACCCAAAATGATATCGGACTCCTCCATGGGATGTTCAAGAAGATTTTCCACAAATACCATCCCCCCAATAACAATAATAAGATTCATTTATATCTTGGTTTCTTTAATACTTCCACCAATAGTTTTTACCTAAAGTTATATATCACATTCATGGGGTAATATATCCAATTTACTTGAAAACATATCAGAAATCAAAGAATGTGATGATGCAGAGTAAAAAATATTATTGGAATATTTGGAAAAATCTATAATATACTCATCACCACTTCATTTGATGATCCTACATCAATCATAGCAGTAGAAAAATATTTTACTACACTATTTTTCTTTCAATATTGCTAGGTTCCACCATAGGTAATCAACTGTAGACACACATTGTCATAATTCCCCAAATCATCATAATAAAAACATATTACCATTGGATTTTCATTTCTTGTATGGTCATCTCCCTTGTAGTAATGTGAAATTTGACCAATATTACCACATCAAAAGCACTTCCCAAACTGTGAAAAACATTCTATAGGATTCTTTTTACTACACATCTAACAGTGATAAAATTTTCTTTTCTTACCTCCAAACGTATTTGATGAATTCTCTTCCCTTTCATTCCAACTATAAATATTCTAATTCTTATTCTTATGGGAAACATGATCATCCAAAAACATCATTTCTACCTGCACATCTCATCAAACCAGCTTTTCAAGTATTTTGAACTCAGAATAATCGAATTCCATTGGATATCTTGGATTAAATCATGAGTAATACTAATTTTTCTTAGTATCAATATCCCAGATAAAATTTAGTATGTTCCATGTCAAACTGGGGAAATTTTACTCGTATGAATCCACCAAATCTTCTTCCTTTTGTCTCAATTCTATGAATTTTTTTCTATCCAAAGTAAAAAAACCCTAAGAAAATATTTATCACGAAATATATCTTTAAATTCATCTAATTATGAGGCATAAATGTATTCCGTTCATCTTATATTTTTAACCATTAACCACCACTGATTGGCTTCACCTTCAAAATGATAAATTTAAAAAGTTACCATTTGGTGATCTAAACAACCCATGACATCAAATATCCTTTCTAGATATTTAATTGAGCTATTAACTATCACTGGGTCATATGGGAGAACATTGTATAATAAAATTCACCAATATATTCATCTTCCTTTATGGTATATCTATTTTATCTCTTATATAAACACCACCACAATTTAAAGCTTGTGAAAGATGATCCATTACTACACCCAAATTCTAACTTCAAATTCCAACCATATTTGGAAATTGATTCAGAAGGTTATGTTTCTCTTGGTTACTTCCAACTATTGCTTCCATGTTTCCTCTACGGTTAACCATTATGAATAGACAATGTTCATATGAAGCAACATGGTAATATTCCAATACTATAACATTTTAAAATGACCATAATATAAATCTTTCAAGGGAAAGTGATTAATATTACCCTAATTTCTAAAGTTATCTAAATTGACCTCTAATACCAACTATAAGGCCGTGAACTTAAACATTACATAATATTTAGTTTTAGACAAGAAAATTACATTTTTTTACATTGAGGATATTTTTAATTTTAGTGTTTTAGAGATTTTTTTCAAAACATTTCACATTCATGTAAATTCGAAACATCTAAAATAGTATCCATTTATTCCAAAATATAAAACTTTTAAAATAAAACATGATTTCTATTCCATGATAAATCTTGATAACATACATATAAAAATCATTATTTCTCATACCCATCCTTATAATCTTTTAAAAACGGTTTAAAATTTAGGATGATCACAAAAAACAAACTAAGTCATACACAAAGAATGAAAATAGTAAATCATGTGAAAATATGAAACACATGAAAACCCTATCCTAAATTAATAATTTTCACCTTTAAAATGTGGTAAATGCTTCCCTTTGAAAATAAGATCATTATTTACCCTTTTTGTAATCATAAAATTACCCTTTAACCCATATCAATCATAGATAACTCATAAGGTTATCTCATGACACAATTATACTTTTCACTCTTATAAATGGAATAACTTTGTGGTCTAATTCCATACATGTCACTTTTACAAATGGAAGAGCCAAATGGCCAATATCCCTACCCATTTCTTTAGAGGTTATAATGTAACCACCCAACATTTTTTTATCATGGAACGACATGTCCTTGGTTTATCATGTAACCACATATTAAATCTCTTAGTACCATTATATAATCATAACACATTAAAGATTTTAATTTTAAATATTTTACTTAAAAAATTTCATTTATATATAATAAAATAATTTTAAGATATAGAAATTATCAATCCATTTTCTAAACAATTTTCCAAACCAAAATATAATGAGAATGTAATAAGGGAGTTATTTTTCTTTTAAAAAAATTAAGGCTTTTAGAGGAAACCAAATATCAAATAACGGTCAAAGAGGTAGAGAATTCGTTATCACTGTATATTTTAAAATTATCCATATAAAAATAATAAAAATATTCCCTTTTGAAATCCTTATAATGAGATTAATATTAAAATGGGGTTTTTATACAACTTATAAAATAAGTTGGGTTTATAACATCGAAATAAGTCTCGATGAATGGGTGTTGAGAAAATGCCCTTGCCTTGAGTATTATTTTTCAAAATTGACTTATATTATCGAATAATAAACTTATATTAGCCATTTAATTTATTGATAACATTTTTCATGTTTATTATTCCTTTTATTACCATTTCAAAACAATTAATGGTTTATTTTTTTTTCACATCGGATGTTTTGATAACATTTGGTACTTCAACCCAAAATGACATTGATATGATGTCTATAGTAAAAATGGTAATGTGTGTATCCTATCTAAAATAAATTTAAGAAATAATAATCACATCTATGACTCAATAATAATTTTAAATCAAACCATTTTGTATGGTTATGAAAAAATGAACGACGTTATCATCATGGAGACAGTGGTTCGTACGTACGCATGAGTAACGTTTTCATTTTTCAATGACCAATATATAAATAATGTGATCATAATTTTATCTTTTGGGAATTATAATAATATAATTTATATCATATTAATAATTTAAATATTATTATATATATCATCCATGTGATCTTGTGATGAAAAATAAATGACATCACTTTCTGGAAGTGATAGTTCACACATACACACCAACAATGTTATCATTTTTATGTGTATAGAAAGGTAATAATATAAATGATATATAGATATTTAATAATAATAATTATTTCAATAATATAATATATTAAAATTAATTCCATCATTATAACCATTTTCTAAAGATGGTGAAGGAAGTCAAATTATATCTGTTCGTGAGGTGATTGTTAGTCTTACACAAGAACAATTAATTCTTTTATCGTTTGATGGAATTGGAGATGGATTTAGGTGATGATATTAACATAATAAATTCTAATTAAATTTAGGATACTGGATTTATTATTTCATAATGGTGGGAAAGTATTTTAATGAAGGGAAATAATAAAGAAAATAGAAACACTTAATAAAAAAAGATACCTCTCCTTTGGATGACCCCTTTTAATTAACACCATAACACCAATAAGAAGGGTTTTATACCTAAGAAAAGGCTTTAATAATGTGGGTTGGAATTCAAGGAAGTCATTGGGTAGATATATGCAAAGAAACATGTTTTTAATTGTAGTCAAAAGAGAATAATGGGTGTCCTTTTTTAGAAGAGGGTAAGGGAACTCTTGAAATTCTTCTAAATATTAGATTAATATAAATTAATTTTCTATTCTGAATGGGACCAATGTGGTTTATTTGGAATAAGTTATGTCTACAGGTTAAAATAAATTCATACAATAAAAAATATATAAGTTTTTATTATGTATTTAATACTTATCATTTTGTTTTAACCCATCTTTTACCCTTTTTACTCTTACTGTGATATCATGTAGTTTACACCTTGAGGGTTAATGTAATTACTATAAAATGATAAATAGTAAGGAAATGATAAATTGATGTAATTTTGAGAGATATACCAATAATATTTCCAAAAATATTATTTTCTTAAATATCAAATCATTTTATAAAATATTATTTATATTAAAATATACATAATGTTAATTTGAACACTATTCATTACATTAATTTTTTAAATATAACAACCATATAAATTAGAAATAAAAATTATAAATCCTAATAAGAATTTTAAATTCATATAAAAAATTATATATGATATTAAACATGTCAAATTGTATTTATTTTATTATTTTTAATATCATTTATTTGATATTTCTCTTAATTAAGCAATTATTGCATTATTATTCTATAATCCTTTAATTTAAATATTTATTCTCCAAAAACATCGAATAAATTATCATGATAAATATAAAAATTTTAAATTTAAAATATTATTTATATTTGAACATATCCCATATGTAATCCCATATAAAAAATATTTTACTTATTAAAAATAAAAGTGTGACAAAATTGACTTTGGTTTGAATATAATATTATAAATTTCATACTCTCATCAAAATGGAATATAAAGATTAAAAATTCTACCAAAGTATTATTTTTTAAAAAAAAATCATCAAATGAAATTGGAACAAGTGTTAGTGAAATTTAAAAATATTTATAATATTATTTTTACCCTTACTAAGTTGATTTACCATTAACCCTCTTAAAAAAATTACTAATGTATTTATTCATAATGTCCAAAAATAAAAGAAACCAATTTACTAAAATTTTACCTTATTATTCCAAATATAGAATCCATTGTTTAAAATTCAAAATATATAAATTTCATAAATTAATTAAAAAATTAATCATTTTGGCGGAATGAGAAAGCTGGTTTTTAAGGTAAAAACTTTCAAAATATCATAAGGTTTTTATATCCAATTTCAATGTGAAATTTATTCAAATAACCTAAACATTAATAAATTATACAAACAAGATCTAATTTTACTTTATAAATTTAAATAATATAATTTATCATTATAAATAAATTTGATGAAAAAAATTTTCAAATAAAAATGCAGTATTTTTCACTATTTATCAAAATATGAAACTTAATAGAAAAATATCAAAAATTAAATGAAATTTAATTTTGATATTACTAGTTAAAATAAGAAGTTTTTTTCAAATATAACTTATAAAAGTTTCAGAAACCTGATTTAAAACAAGCGTAACATCAAAAGGCTGCAAAACAATCATTTTGAAAAATAATATTTTTTTACAATAAAACTAGATTTATCATGTACATTATCGAACATATCGTCTCTTTTAATTAATATATAACTCATAAATAGAAATAAACATTAAAAATACTTATTCTATCATTATTTGGGTTCTTATATTAATCTTATAATCTTTTCATATTATCCAGGTAGGGATGTATTTCTAGGAAAGACCATACAATCTCTGGATTACCAAAACATTAGGATGTTCTTCTATACTAACATATAAGTCTATATAGGTTAATATTTTAAAACCAATGTTTTTTTAAATCTATTCTAAATGGTTTCTAAAAAACTTTTTATAATACCGACTGTAGAAACCAAGACCACAGTAAGCCCGAAGCCAGTGTCGTGCTACAATTCCATCCACTGCATCCTAGTATATTTTTCTTAATAAACTTCTGGGAATACAAGGGAAAGGAAAAAAAATAAGGGTGAGATAAAATGAAAAAAAATGGTTAATTAAAATTTATGTTATCATGAATCTATAAGCATAATAAATATGTGTTGTCTAATAACTGAAACACCTTCCGTTTAACCAATAAACTGAGAAGGGGATGCATAACAATATGGAAAGGTAAATAATAAGAACCGTGTGCCATTTAATCAATAAAATGACTATAATAAATTTATAAGGCATAATAAATACAGAAAGGTAAATAACATAAAACCATTCCATTTAATCAAGAAACTAAGAATGGAATGAATCCATATTTTTTCATAGTGAAAATTTCATGGGTAATAATAACTGAATCTGAATGACGGAAACACATAATTATTAGTCAAAATGTTCCCCAAGTATATGGTACCTTTACTATAAATAAATTTCACAAGAAATTTTAAAATACTACTATAAACACCTTTCACAAGAAATATTATAACTTGATTGGTTTCAAATGTTAAGGTTTTATTCCAAACAGATTTCATCTCATAAGAATACGGATGCATCTAGCAGATTATATTAAATGGTCCCCATCCCATGTCATTCCAATCCTAATCATTATTTATATATAGAATAATTGATTTAATTAATAAACATTGTGCCTTATCAAAATGACTCAGTATTGAGTAAAGGATTTGAATTTATCAATATTTCCACAGATATTCAAATAACTATCAAAGATAACACGGTATGTAAAAATAGTATATGATTAAGTATATAATAATATCTTTGATAAATAATGTGGTTATTTAAAGGAAATTTAATTTATAATAATCATATGAAATTGAACATTTAAAAGGAATGTTATTGACTATAAAAATAGATTAATGAAGTGAATGTATGTACTTTATTTAATCAAAATGATCATAAACTATCCAAAGGTATAATAAGGATAGTAAAAATATGATGTAAACCCTTTTCAGTGATAATAAGGGTTTTTGTCATTGATTAATAGAGATACAGTAAAAATATCTTTAAAAATATTATTTAGGAAAATATCCTTTTAATTTTGAAAATAAAAACATAGAAAATCCTTTCCTTTGAAAATCACATTTTAAAAAAATCATTTAAAAGTAACCTTTTAAGCTTGAAAAGGAATATTTAAATAAATGACAATGGGTAAATCTGTACATAACGTACAAGGTAAAAAGTCATTCTTTTTACACTGTAAAAATAATATAAAGGTGCCTTGTTTAGAAAAACATAAGAAGATTCCCTCACAATGTTTTTTGTAAAATAATCTCCAATAAATCATATTTAACAGTATAAATTTTTTTTCAAAATATAAAACGTGGTTTTAAAAGAAAACATGGATTTAAAAGAAAAAAACATTTCTGAGCGAAGAGAGAAATGAATTTGGGTTTTCTAAAAAATAGTTTCTAAAATATTTTAGGTAAAAGAGAGTGTAAAATTGTACTATAAGTACAGAAAATTTCATTAATAACTGTAGAATAATAATATTAAATGGTGTATTAAATAATGATCATGTAATTTTCTTTGATGGAAATTCATGTACATACAATCTCAATTAGAATGTGATTATGATCATAATGTTAGAGTGAGAATTAATCAATGAATAGATTATGTGTATCAACATTAAATCCACATAAAAAGTGTAAATAGAAAAATAGATAGTGAATGTCATTACACCCACAATCATATAAATTTATAGACAACAAAGGAGAGATAAAACCTAATGAAATAAAATTGAGTTATAAAATTCATTACCACATGGTAACTTTAATGTCAAATAACCTTATATAAAATATTTCAAATTGAAACTAAAAATACCATAATAATGGAGTGTCCAGTATATCACATGTAAATGGAGCATTATATACACCACATTAAACTGAAATGGTGCATAATGGAAAATAAGTCTCAATGAAATGTAAATTGAGATGAAATCCATTACATTGAGGTTTCCATTTGGTCTAACATGACTTAAACTCTTCTGTCACATACATTAATTATTTTAAATTTATTTTTCATGTAATTTCAATTTTTTGTGGGGGTTTCCCATGCATTTTTTGAGGAAAGGGTGGGTTTTCATGATTTGGGTCAAACTGTGAGCCCATATCCAGATTTATAATTAAATTTTGTATCTTTTACGACTCATATTTTTTTAACCTTATTCACCCATTATACTTCCCACTTATCCTCTCCTATCCTATTAATGCTACAATATCCATTTTTCCCCTTTAGAATCCATAATCATGGTGGATTTGTGTTATTTATTAAGGTATCATGTCATCCCATGTGACCATTTCTAGTTTTAAAAGAAATATTTTTTTCTTTCACATATTATTTATTATTTATTATTTTTGGAGATTCCACCTCTCACTTGATCCCACCGACCCTAGGAACACCCCCAAGTCTTTTCACCCTCTTTTAAGATTATCATCATCGCGGATTAGGGAAAATGTTCTTAGGATTTCTCAAATCATCCATTTTTTAAAAGGTAATTTTTTTCATTCATAAATCAATCATTTTTTACTCTTATTTCTCCATCTCAGTTCCAAAATGACCTCGTTAGCCTTATTCGAACCTATATATCAATTTCAGATGCATGTATATTCACTTATTGGTGTATTTGGGGCGATTTCATCATGATCTTTCATGAAAGTGGGTTTCCTTCCTTCCTCCTACCATTTTCATCGGGTTTTTTCCATTTTTCGTGAAGTTCTTAATGTCCTGAAAGTATGTCATAGAACATAGTATATGATATTGGGTTTCTTGGTCTAATATTTTGGTTTTATGTTTGATTTAACACACTTGGGGTGCAGTGGTAGTGCAGTTAAACTTTCGAAAAAGGATTTCGTGCTTTTGACACTTGTGGCAGGTGATTCCATGTTAGCACTATTAAATGAGTTTTCCTTGATTGATTTATATTTTTTAATACTACTAATTCATTTTTAATTCATAGAAAAGTATATTTGGTGGAATTTGTAAAACAATTGATTTTTAAAATCCATTTTTGTGTGAAAATTTATGTTTTACTTGTGTGTTCAATGTTTTACAAATTGGGGCTGTTTTATAATTCATCATAGGGTTTTAATAAAATGTTTTGTTGTTGAAAATTCTGGTTTGGGGAAATATTTGTGGGAATTGTGTTTCCAAAGAGGGATTTTAAATGAATTTTATGTGAAAAGTTTGGTTACATTCCTTGAAATGGTTTTATGGAAATTCTATGTGGTTTATTGAGTTATATAAATGGTGAAAAGAATGTGTAGAATTTTTTTTGAATGTGTGTGTCTAGAAAAAAATTTTTCATTTGTAAATGGTTTTTGGTAACATGTGTAAATTGTTTGAGTCCAAAGGGCGAAGCCTAGGTATCTAGTGGGGTGGGTGTTTACTAGTATGCTAGTGATCCTGAGTGGTTTTTTCCCTGTTTCAAATAGAAAGTTAGACATATAAAACACTAAAAAACTATAATGATTATGATTTGGGACCACTAGGATGTGGTTATATTCCCCACTCATGGATCATGCATCATAATGTATATGGTTATGGTTACTTTACACCGAGATATGAGGTACATGTGGCCCAAAACTAACTAGTGCCTAGGGGTGTTTTTGAGAGTAGTGATCGTTGAATATTTGGCATTTATCACTGTATTATGGTGTCCTTTGTGGAAAAATTCACCAGAATATTTTTTTTATTTAAATTTTTTCACTCTTTGAAATTTTCCTTAGAAAATTGTATACTTTTAAAAGTTTTATTCTTAAATAATTATTATCACCATTTCTTGTTTATTAAAACATGCATTATTTTTATCTTGTATTTATTAATATATAGAATATTTGGGTAGTATAATATTGGTATTGGTCCCACACCCTACATAAACATTTGGTTGTAAGTATACTTGATCATGTTTGACACATGTAAAGGCAAGGCCTTTGGTGATGACGGTTCGGGTTGTTAGTTTCCTTCCATGGTGCAGTGTTGTAGAGACAGCTCGTGGGTGATGAACCCTTGTCATGTGGTGTTCCTAGGGCTGTGTTTCTGATTATTTTATATATCTTTGGACCTATTGTGTCATGTTTAAGACAGTGTATTCAGTTCTAAATTTTATTAAGGCTTTTTTTGGTTGGTAATTTTCAGATTTACATTATTGATTTCCTTTGGTTGTTAAATGATTATAAACTTAGGTAAATCATTCCCAAAACAATATTTTAGATACATGGTCTCTTGTGATAGCTTGTGGGGATAGGGAACACCCATTGGGACTTTCTATGGGCCCGGTTTGGTGCCAGTTTTTATGCTGACCAGATTCAGTTTGTAAAAAAATTATATTAGTGGAAGGTTGATGTTTTTGAGGTATATTATATATTTGGGATAGGTAAAGCTAGGCGGTAAATAGGACTATTAGGTATTAGTGTTTTGGTCATGATTAGGGTGTCTGGCCCACACATATTGTGATAGACCTCTATTCACAATGGGATGTGGGAATTATTTGTTTGACTTCACTACCAGGTAAGATGTTTGGGCTGTAAAATGAACGTGGACATCGGGTGGGGGTGAATTATTTTTTTATTTTATTGTGGTAATGTGTTTTGATTATTTATATTCAATGTTATTGATGTAATTTTTCAAAACTATTGTAATTTGTTTTCTCTTGTGACTATTTTCTTTTGTTGCAACAATCCTCCTCAAAAATCTCTCATTCACCAATGGGAGGAAGCCAAAGATATTTCTTACTCACTAGTTGATCAGAGGACATTAGAAGTTGTGGTTTATGTTTTATAAGTTATAGGATATGGAATAGATCTTAATATATCCCTTTTTAGAGAATATGAGACCGGTCCTAGTAAGTAAAATCCTAGGATTTTCTAAAAAAATAAGCATCCTACATTCAGAGGTAGTACAAAACCACAGTAGTAGGAGCAGTGGCTCAAAAATATTGAGTTTATGTTTTAGTTCCTGGAAACACCTGAGGAGGTCAAGTTGAAATGTGACTCTTTCCTATTAGAGGGTCCTAGTCGATGGTGGTGGGAATCAGTGCTTCAGGCTGGGAAGACCGAGAATAAGTGTTGGAAGGAATTCAATGTTATCTTCAATGATCAGTATTTCACAAAAGTTTTAGCATATGATTTATATCAATAGTTTGTTGAACATGTTTAGGGGGATATCTTAGTTATGTATTATGCCAACTATTTTGATGAGTTTCTCTAGTAATCTACAAAATGTTCTCCAATGAGTAAATGAAGTCCGATAAGTTCGAGAGGGGTTTGCGGATAGAGATCTATTCCCAGGTCATCCTGTTCAATATGAAAACGTATGTTGAAGTGTTTGATAGATCATTCATGTTGGATATCTACCAAAAGGGGAGGTATGGTTTCTATGGGACCATATGTGGTTTGGGAAGTGGTTTTTATTTTTAGAAAAAAAAGAAAGAGAGAGGACCAGGGGAAAATGGGATGTGGTAGCTTAGGACAACCTTATAGGCAGTATTCATTGGTGGATTTTGAGGTGTTGTTTTTCATGTTCCAACAGTGTGGGAGGACATGGCACATCCTACATGATCTAAAATCTCATATGAATCCATTTTATCGGAGTGTATGTATGGGAAACTTGCCTCTCTTTGGTAGGATGGCACGTCCACTAAAGACTGAGGCAAGATATGTGGCTTCCAGAGGGGTGGTAGTTAAGTTCGATCCATCTAGAACAATTGGATCTTGGTTCGGTGGTCATGGTGGTTGGGTAATATCATCATCTGGTAAAATCATATTCACGGCATATCTATAGTAGAATTTTAATTCGTAGGAATAGGCTAGGCATATTCATGGGGCGGATCGAGCGCCAATGGGAACAGATGCGAGACCGTGAGCTGTACAAGGTACCATTTTGATTGCATCGTCTATATATGATTCTATTTTTGATAAATTTTCCTCTGTTTTCATTCATGTATACCCATTTCGTGAACACATGAAATTTTCTTATTGAGATTTTGTCTTTTGTGATGGAATTGGTGATACTGCTGAGAATGAAGAAGGAGTAGGGTCTCAGGTGCCCGTCGTGTGTGCTTTCCATGTCAGGGGTTGAAATATAGTGTGACCTCTTGGTCTTAGATATGGAACTATTTGACATGATACATTGAATTTATTGGCTAGTACACATTCAAGGGATCATCGATTGCTATAGGCGATGAGTCAGTTTCATGGAACCAGATGGGAGTCCTAAGGTATTCTTTTCGGATTGGTATCCTTAGTCTGGTCATACAGGAAATCCACTCCAATATATGCAGAATCATGTCGTCCTATTAATGTCACTCATGTTAGAGTACAATGGTCTTACTCCTGAATGTGGATTATCTCGTGTAGTGGATGAGTTTCTGAAGGTATTCACAGATTATTTTTCAGGAATACCTTTGAAGCGGGACATGGATTTTCTGATTGATGTGGCACTAGGAACATAGCCAATACTCTTACCTCATATAGTATGTCACCCACTGAGATAATGGAATTAATGATATAACTAAAAGATTTAGAATGCAATGGATTAATTCACTGGAGAATATCTCCTCGGGCCACTCCTGTTCTTTTTGCGAAGGAGGCCGACAAATCACTTTGGTTGTGTATTGATTACTGAAAGCTAAACATGTTACGACCAAAGAATAAATATCATTTACCCAGAATATATGAATTTTTTTACCAGTTGAAGGGGTAAATTTGTTTTCAAAAATAGACATGCATTCAGGTAACCACCAACTCTTGGTAAAAGAGGCATATATTCCGATGAAAACATTCCAAAGCTAGTACGACCACTTTGAGAACATGTTCATGCCCTATGGACTAACCAATTCTCCAGTGGTCTTTATAGAACTAATGAATAGGGTGTTCAATCAGTATCTTGATACTTTTGTCATGATATTTGTGGATGAAATCCTTGTTTACTTTGGATCTAAGGAGGAACACAAACATCATTTTTTATTATGTTGGGCACCTCATGAGAGGACCGCCTATATGTAAATTTGTCTAAGTGCACTTAATAAATTAGGGAGGTGGTGTTTTTAGGGAATGTGATCACAGAGAAGGGTTTTGAATGGACCCCAACAAGATTAGTGTGTTTATTTCCTAGAAGATTCCAAAGAACATTTTTGAGATCAGGAGTATCCTGATCATGGTTGGTTACTGTAGGTGGTGTGTTTTGTATTAATCTCAGCTTTCTTCACCCATGAAAATGCTCCCCCATAAAGGTGTGAAGTTTTTATGGGGCATATAATGTTATGAATCGATTGAATAGCAGAAGCAGTGGATGAATACTATGCCATAATGATTTTTTCAGAGACTGGAAAGGCGTATGTGGTGTATTGTGACGCTTCAGGTATGGGTCTCGGGTGTTTACTTAGGTAGGGTGATCAAGTGGTGGTGTATGGTTCTTTCTAACATAGACCAGAAAAACATAAATATATGTCCCATGGCATGGAGTTAGAAGTTATGATGCATGCTTTTAAAACTTGGCGTGACTTCCTCTTTTGGGAGAATAGTGTGGTCTACTCCGATCACAAAATCATTTACTACATATTCTCTCAGAATTATCTCACTCTGAGGCAGTTCCGATTGATTGAGTACTTATAGGGGCTTGACATTGACATTTTATATACCCCAAGAAAGGTAAATGTGGTGGAATATTATTTGAGTATAATTGTACCAATGAAATCATTGAGGAATTACAGCAATGAGTGTACTCTGATGGGGCTCTTTGCTCAGATTCATGTAGAGACCATGGAGCATAATGGAGGTGTGTTCTTTGAGAACATTCTATTTAATCTATCTCAATAAGAGTTTATTCATCAAGAACATCCTAGTGATGGGATTTGTCAGTAGTTGAGGTAGTTTCTTCATGGTGGAGAGACGTATTCTGATTTTTTATAATATCCCAAGGGCATCTTGTGTTTCAATGGCCGATTAGTAGTTTTATCATCTCTCTGGAACTCGGTGATGTAGGATATCTAATACTCTCAGTGTTTTATCTATATTGGCTCCAAAAACATGTATTATGATGTGCATCAACAATTCTAGGGGCCAAGTATGAGAAGGGATATAGATGTCTTCATGTCGATATGATATATATGTCAGTAAGGGAAAGTGGAGAACCAAAGGCCCTCTGTAATGATCAATCCATTACCCATTCCTTCATGGATGTGGGAAGAGGTAACCCTAGACTTCATTATTATATTGCCTTGTACACCTCAGGGTATGAATTTCATATGGTTAGTGATTAATTTTCTGACCAAAACAACCCACTTCATTATCGTCAAATATACACCTAAAGTGGATGAGTTGGGCCATTTTTATCTTCAATAGGTGGTAAGTCATCATTTTGTTCCATCGAAAGTTGTATCAGATAGAGTCCCCTATTTCAATTCTTCATTTTGGAAAGGTCTTCAAAAGGCCTTGGTGTGACAGATTAAGATGAGCATGGAATATCATCCTCAAACTGATGGTCAGACAGATTAGACGAGTCAGATACTCGAGGGCATGCTCGGTGCATGAGTTTTAGACTTGGGAAGTTCTTGGGATATACATTTTGGATTGGTTGAATTTTCCTATAATAACCATTACCAATCCTAAATTCAAATAGATCCTTTTGAGGACCTCTATGGTTGGCCTTGTCCGTCCCCAGTATGTGGGGCTGAGATAAGTGAGACTTCACTATTTGGGCCAAGTCATATTCAAGAGATAGCTGAGAAGGTCATGTTTATTCGTCATTTCTTATTAATAGATTATAGTTACCATAAATCTTATGCGGACCAGCGGTGTTGAGGCCTAGAGTTTTCTTTGGGAGAGTGGGTAATATTGAATATGGCCCATCATCTAGGCCATCATTATTTGGGAAAGCAATCGGAGATGACATCATGGTAAATAAAACATTTTGAAATCAGAGAGCATATTAGAAATGTGGAATATATATTGGTGTTTCATTCTCAGTTGGAATCCATTCATGAGGTCTTCCAAGTCTCCCAGTTGAAAAAGTACAACCCTGATTTGTCCCATGTGTTGAATTGGGAGGAGTTAGATATAGATCATGATTTGTTTGTTTTTTAGTGGACGATGAAAGTAGTTTATTCCCAAGAGAAGGTGCTTTGTCGAAACTCAATTCCATGGGTTCGGGTCCTTTGGCATCTTGGGAATGATGTCAATGAAACATGGGAGCCGATGTTGTGGGTTGGGAAAGAGTACTCATTCTTGTTTTCTGATCACGCTTCGGGTTGACTTTATGGGGAAAAAAGTCTTTCATAGTGGGAAGAATTATCACATACATGACTTATTTTAAAGTTATGTTTTTTATATAATTTCCATTATTTCTTTGTTTTTGTGGTTTCCTATTAGTTTTTGGAGGAAAGGGTGGATTTTCATTATTTGGGCCAAACTGTGGGCCCATTTTCAGATTTAAAAATAACATTTCGTTCTTTTATAACTCTTATTTTTTGCAACATTTTTCACCCGTTCCACATCCCAATTGGCCTCCCCTCACCTATTAAAACAGAAATATCCATTTGGACCCCTTAGTAATCCATAATCATGTTGGATTTTGTTTTCTTATTATGGTGTTGGGCGAGCCTGTGATCCTATTTCTAGTTTTAAAAAAAATAATTTGTTTTTTATATCATATTCATTTTTTAATATTTTTCCATGATTCCACCTCTCACTCGAGACCACTAACCCATGGTGCACCCCCATGTTCATTTGTCCCTCTTTGGAGCTCATCCTTATCCGGGATTAGGGAAAACGTTCTTAGGATTTCTCAAATCATTTAGATTTCAAAAGGAAATTTGTTTCTATCATAACTCCTTCATTATTTAATCTTTTCCCCCTATTTCAGTTCCCAATTTACCTACATATCCTTATTTGAACCTTCATATCAGTTTTGGGATCATGATAATTCATCTATTAGTCTATTTCTAGTAATTTCTTCAAGATCTATCATGTAAGAAAGGTTTCATTCCTTCCTCTTCCTATTTTCGTAGGGTTTCTTCCATTATTCTTGAAGTTCCTAATGTCCTACAAGTAGGGTTTCAAACCAAGGGTTTGATCCTGGGATTCTTGGTCTAATATTGTGTTTTTAGGTTTGATTTAACACACTTGTGGTGTAGTGGTGGTGTAGTTGAACCTTTTCACAAGGATTTGGTGTTTTGGACACTTGTATAAGGTGATTCCACGTGTAACCACTACTAGATGAGTTTTACTTACATTATTTATCAAATTTTCATACTATTACTTCATTTTTAATGCTGAAAAAATTATTTTTGGAGAAATTTTTTAAAAAATTGATTTTTAAATTCCAGTTTTGTGATAAAATGGGTGTTTTACATGTGTGTTCAATGTTGTACCACTTGAGGCTATTTTATAATTCATTGAAGGGGTTTATTAACATATTTTAATATTTCCAATTCTATTTTGGGGTAATATTGGTGGGAATTGTGTTTTAAAAGAAGTATTTTAGATGAATTTTATGTGCAATGTCTTGTTAAATTCCATGAAATTGTTTTATAGAAATTCTATGTGGTTTATTGAGTTATATAATGTTTGAAAAGCATGTGTAGAAACAATTTTGAATTTGTGTTACCATAACTGATGTTATTATTTGAAAAAGGATTTTGGTAACATGTGGAAATTGTTTGAACACATAGGGGGAAGCACAGGTATCTTGGTGTGAGGGTGTGTACTAGTATACTAGTGATACAGAGTGGTTTTTTCCCTATTTTACATAGCAAGTTGAATAGTGAAAACACTAACAAAACTAAAATGATTGTTATTTGGGACCACTAGGTTATGGGTATGTTCCCTACTAGTGGATCTTTCATGAGAATATATATGGTTATAGTTACTTTATACAGAGATACAAGGTATATGGGGCTCAATACTAACTTTTGTCTTGGAGTGTTCCTGAGATTAGTGATCATTTTCTATTTGGTATTTATCATTTTATTAAGGTGTTTTTGGATAAAAAATTCAGCATCATACAAGTTTTATTTAAAAAATTTCACTCTTTGAAATTTTCCATTGAAAAATGTTTACTTTTAAACTTTTTTTCTTTATAAATTATTACCATCATTTGTTATTTATTAAAATATTCATGTTTTTTATCTTATATTGTAACACCCCGAGCTTCCATGATACGCCTCTCTTTCAATAATGCAATAGCTTGCATTGTACGCAAGTTCGAGTTCTAACACACCGCAACTAATCAAAGTAGCTGTTATGAATAGTAATAACCACCTTTTAAATTTATAGAAATTTTATATTTCAAAATGGACTTCATTTTTGTATTCCTAATATTGAAATTAGCCTATGTTGAATTTTTTGTAATTTTCCGAGAACTTCCAAATTTTTTGAATAGTGAAAAATACATAAAAAAACTTTTTTAATCAAAATAATTCATAGTGATAAATTATAATATTGAGTGGTTTTAGAGTATAATTAGAATATATTTTTACCATTTTATCCAATGGTGGTCATTAGAATTAATTTAACATTGAAATTGGACATAAACAATTGCCAATCTTTTGATATAAATTGTTTCTTAAAAACATGCTATTTGTTGTGACAGCGGGAATTAATTATAAAATTAATTAATGCAACTAATATTTTTGGAATTTTGTAAAATAGACATCATTTTTGAATTCGTAATATCAATTATAGCTTAGGGTGAAATTTTGGCCTTATTCTGAAAAACTTCAATTTTTGATGAATAGTGAAACCACTAAGTGGTAGTTAAATAACTGATTTTTCGTTTAAATGAAATATTACCACTTCTGTGATTTGATTTTCAAAAATCCGACATACATGGTTGTCATTAAGAAGTAAAATGTGGTTCAATAAGATTAAAATAATTTTTTGGTGAATAGTAACTTTTAAATTCTTAATCGCGATTAGAGGTAATTAGTGTAGTTTAAGGTAAAAACAATGTTTTAATAATATTATATGAGCTTGACACTTGTCCTATTCCTATTGGATGAGTCATGGCCGACCAAGACAACCCATGGGTCAACTTGGGGACCCCATGGAGCCACTTTAGTTGGAAAATGACATTAATATATATTTATTTAATGTTAAAATTAAATTGACACAAACATGAGTTGTTTTACTAAAATAGTTATTAAGTGGGGTTACAAAAGTCCATATTTTGACTATAAATATTCATTAGAAAGCTAAAAAGATTTCCTACATCATAGTATTTTGTTTATAATTTTTAGACATTAAATAAATTAAATTATTTATGACATCATTATGATGCAGCGATGACCTCATTATTTAATGATTTAAATAAAATGGGAAGATAATGCAACATCCAAGGCTTACACTTGTCCAAAGCCAATTGGATGAGGATATTTCGAACCCTTATCACCTTAGCCTCGAATTATATAAGTGTGGGACCTTTAGAATCCGAAAAGTATTGTGAAATAATGTAACATTTCAATCTTTCCAAAAGTGCCCCTCCTCTCCACTTATAAAAGGCCCCCACCTCTCCCACCTCATTTACACTTTCAAGCCATTTGTCTCGGCCAACCTCTGCCCAAATACTCTCCCAACATTCCTCCCTTACTCATAGAAGCCTCACATTGGGCAAAACTCTTCCCAAGGAATCCTTTGGCTCAAATCAAAAAGAGTTACCCGATTTTGAGGTAATGTCTTTTCTAATGTTGTTTTGTTTTATTTTTCTTCTCCAACCCCCTAAACTCTTTTTATTCATTTATTTTGTGACAACACCAGTATCCTCAATATACTAGGATGTTGTTATAAGAAGTATTTGAGCTAAACTTACACACACCTACATCTAATGGTTAAAGAACATACGGTTTCTGTGGATGGCAAATTTCTGCCTCACGAAACGATGATTGTTCAACACTCATATAACACCTTCAAAGGTGGCCATTAAGATGTCACTATATTTATATATGATATATAATGTGTTTATGTTTTACTTATGCTTCTGTATTTCTCATTTATGGCTTACTTTATGATTTCCATTATGGGTAAAACGCGATAATTTCATTTTAGGAAGTGCGGACTACTGCCCCCTCAAAGTGATTTGAATCGTTAATGCCATATGTGGGATGTATAAAGGATGGAGTAAATGGTATTATACACTATATTATACTGGAATTATATTATACATTTATATCATTATGATTTAGTTCCATTAAATATGAAATTGAAATTAAAGTAGCGTTCATGCGTACGTACGGCTTACCGTCTCCATGAACGGTGCATTTCATTTCTCACCTCTAAATGTTACGTAATATTATAAATGAATGTATATACTGGATATATAATATATATATGACATCTAAATCATGAATATAATTCTGGATATAATGGATATTTCACCACATAAACAACTTGTAATTATAAGAAGCTTATTGTTGACTCAAGTACCAAAGATCGACAAAACGACCGTTATTTACTTAAATAATTACATAATGTTCATATCATTGTAATAAGTGATATAATAAGGATAATGAAATTGAAAATGGTTCTTAATAAGGTATATATTAACTCTAGTTTATTATTCAGGAGGTTAAAGAACGGTTGAGTCAAGTCAGACACGAGGTAAGGGAACTTCTTAACCCAATTTCTATTCTTTGGGTTAATCTCCTACTTTCAAATTATGTCATGATATTGTTATGTCATATCTTGTATTTGTACTTTATTTATGTGTAATTATAGTGAATACATATAATAGATATATTTTTTTTAAATGATATTTGTAAGGGAATTTCTTAACCCAACTTCCATTCTTTGGGTTAATCTCCTACTTTCAAATTATGTCATGATGTTATTATGTCATATTTTGTATTTTTACTTTCTTTATGTGTACCTATAGTGAATACACATAATAGATCTATTTTATTTTAAAAATGATCTTTTTAAGGACTTCGTCTCAATCTCCTTTCATTGATGCATATTTGGTTTTATACACAACTTTCTTTTATACGGTGTATAAACCCCTTTGAATTTTACGTTTATTCAAAAGGAATCTTTTTATATGAAGCGTTTTGCTAAACGAAAAAAGGGAATGTTTTTCTTTCCGTACTTATGCGGCGACAACGACTTCTCCACCGCTGTGACCATTATTTGAGTTTCGGCTTCCTCTACAAGCCATACCTTCTTTTTAAAAGAAAAATAAATACCATGTTTTACTTTTCTTTTATTTTGGTATTGAAAATGGTTTTGAAAGCATTTTTATTATATCAATGTGTTGTATTGATATCTTGTGATTGAAATGTGGAAATGTTATGTTTCCTTTATCCATGTTTTATGTGATACGATTATGTTATGATTTATGATATATTTAAACCTATTCATATGAGGAATGTATTGGACTTAATAAGTGACGGGTGGAGCCCGCTATAGCTCCTCGGTGCATCGGTAGGTCTCATGAGACAACTAGACGTGGAATTGGCCGAGGCCCTTTCCCAATTTGATTTATGGTTTTGGCCAAGGCCTTAATCATTTTAGACGTCTTGGCTGAGGCCTTGACAAAATGTTTCAGAATGTCCGGCATTATACATTCCCTCATTATGAAAGTGGTTATTGATATTGCATTTGATTATTCGACCAGTAGAATATCCATGTGAAGAAGAGAATGGCATTATCTCATTTTACTTTTGCCATATTATGTTGAAGTTCATGTTTAAAAGGCTTTTGTTTTAGTTATACATTGCCTTAAATGTTAATGTTTATTTATGAAAGCTTCCGCATTATTGTTATCCTTACTGAGCATCTGAGCTCACCCCTTTCAATGTTTTAATGTTTTCCAGGATGTGAAGAAGTATTTTATGAATGACCTGCAGGGATAGTCAGAAAGGATATGAGTGTGGACTATGGAGACTTTGTTATTGTAGTTTTTCACTTTATGATGTAATGTAACGTTTACGAATGTATCTAGTGTTTCCAAGGCTACTAAACTAATCGGTCTTTCGAGACTTGATCTTTTGTGATCATGCCAATGTTACGAAGTAATGCACCGACTCTGGGTAGCTGGGTTCGGGGCGTTACAGTTGGTATCAGAGGCAGTTTAGTACTAACCTTGGAAGCTAGATTTAGATAAACTCTGATTAGAGCACATAGCCCAAAGATAGACTTTGAGGATTAGTATAGAAGAACTTCCTAGAATTTTGTTATTGTAGAGATTTTGTGAGTTTTCCGAGCAATACATCCCTGTCTGGATACGAGCAGGTAGAGGCGGATCTAGCACAGATGTACCTAGGGGTAAAACCCGAAAACACCGCTTTGAGCTAGACTCGAACGGGAACGGGTGCACGACAACGGGCCTTGCTGCACTCTTGGTTACGACACTCCCGGGGGATATGCTTAGGATAATTCTCATTTTCTTTACAAACCACTATGAAGGGTTATGAGTATATACTTCCTCAAAGAAAACATTTCTTTTTATGATTATGGATTATATCCATAAATAGTTCAATTTATGTAAAGTGTTTTACAAGTATGGAATTATGTATTTTGATTCATAAACTAATCTAGTTTATGCCATTGTTTAGAAATGGCGCCTAGTAGAAGGAATGGAAACCGTATCAATGCACGAACTCCGTGTAGGGATTGCCCTCCTGATCAAGATAATTATTGTGGATCTGGAGATATAACTGGTGCTGATCAACTTATTACCATACTTGGACAACTCACTCAGGTTATGAATAATAACCTTACTCGTATGGAGCACCCTGATCCGCAACGTGGAGGATCAATGCTAGACCGTTTCATGAGGCAACAACCACCAACCTTCAATGGGAGTACAAATCCTATAGTAGCTGAGCAATGGATAAATTCCTTAGAGAAAATATTCCATGCCTTGGGGAGTAGTGAAAGGGAGAAGGTTGTCATGGCAGTTTACCGCCTCACTGGAGATGCCGATCAGTGGTGGTAGCTGATTCAAAACACAAAGGAAGATGATGACGTATCGAATATGGAATGGAGGGAGTTCAAAGATCTTTTCATAGAAAAATACTTTCCTCGTGACCATCGAGCAGATATGGAAAGGCAATTTCTGAGTCTGAGGCAGAAGGAGGATGAGAATGTCGCAAAGTATGAGGCTAACTTTACAAGGTTAGCGAGGCATGATGCCGATTATATACGTAACCCAAGGAGTAATATTGATCGTTTCTTTGATGGGTTAAAACCATTTCTCCATCGAGCTTTGGTATCACAATCCTTCTCATCATACGAAGATATTGTCTCGTGTGCTATCAAGACAGAAAAGGAATTCTCTAAGTCTTATGACAACAAAGTAAAGCAAGAGAAGAAGAGAACGGTGGAACAAGAGACAGATAATGGGAAAAAGGGAAAGAAGGATTTTCCATTATTTGATAATTGTGGGAATAATCACCCTGGTACATGCTTAAAAGGAATGGGAGTTTGTTATAAATGTGGAGAAAAGGGTCACCAGGCTCGTGATTGCAAGGGAAAGAAAGAGGATGTCAAAGTTGAATGCTACAATTGTAGAGAAATGGGTCATTATGCAAATGAATGTCCTAAGCGTCAAGGAAACTTACCTCAGAAAAGGCCAAGGGATCAAGGCCAATCTTATGCTGTGACTACAGTTGAAGCGGAATAACTAATGTATTGGTGCTTTTGGACTCATGGATTATATTCTGGTTTTTAGAATAATGTGATATATATATAAGGATTGTATTGCAGTACTTGTTGATTTCAGTAAGGTTTTAATATGATTAAGGTAATAATATTTTTAGTATGTGACAATAAGAGAAACTTTTCTTTGTTTGGGGAATCTGATAAATTGATTTTGGAATTAAGAGACCTTTTAGAGAATGTCTGGACAGAGGTATTTTGAATAACTATAAAGGTTGGAGTGGATTAAGTTGATCTTTGGATAGTATTGTTTAAGGTTAAAAATTTATGAAGATTATTTTTGAATATTATAATACTATAGTTTTAGGAAAAGGACAACCTGCAGGGTGGGGCATAACCCGTTGCGTCGGACCAAGCTGCATGAATCGAACCCACAATCATAGTGCGACAGGCCTTTATTTCCTACCACTAGCCTACAGGAATTCCCTGGTTATTACAATATAATTTTACTAATATAAATGGTATGTGTTAACATTTGGAACCTTATACAATTAGGATAATAATAATATTTTTGAGTTCTATTATCTTTTTGAGTGAAAGATGAGTTGAAGGTTGAAACACTAATTGTCAAGCATAAATATATATATACCTATCTCTTATTCAATGAATAAATTAATTCTTAAACTTTAGTAAAGGGATATTAAAACAAAAAATGTGTTATCCTAATACCTTATGTCTTGTTGAACTGATGATATTTTAAATCAACATAGATTGAAGGCTTTGAGGCCCTCAATTTGACAGTTGATTGTGATTGATGACCTCAATCACTCCCTACAAATATTTACGTTTTTCCTCCAATTATATGTCTTTAATTTCCACCAATGTTCTCCTTATCGAGATCATAATTTGGTGGTGACTTTCTTATTTCCATTTTCCCTCTTATTAAGGCTAAATTTTATTAATCTTATTTCCGATGTGGGTTTTCCTCAAAGGTATTTTCTCTTTTCAACCTTTTATTTTCAAAGAAAAATTTCAAATTGCGAGGACGCAATTTATTGAAGGAGGGGAGAATGTAACACCCCGAGCTTCCATGATACGCCTCTCTTTCAATAATGCAATAGCTTGCATTGTACGCAAGTTCGAGTTCTAACACACCGCAACTAATCAGAGTAGCGGTTATGAATAGTAATAACCACCTTTTAAATTTATAGAAATTTTATATTTCAAAATGGACTTCATTTTTGTATTCCTAATATTGAAATTAGCCTATGTTGAATTTTTTGTAATTTTCCGAGAACTTCCAAATTTTTTGAATAGTGAAAAATACTTAAAACAACTTTTTTAATCAAAATAATTCACAGTGATAAATTATACTATTGAGTGGTTTTAGAGTATAATTATAATATATTTTTACCATTTTATCCAATGGTGGTCATTAGATTTAATTTAACATTGAAATTGGACATAAACAATTGCCAATCTTTTGATATAAATTGTTTCTTAAAAACATGCTATTTGTTGTGACAGCGGGAATTAATTATAAAATTAATTAATGCAACTAATATGTTTGGAATTTTGTAAAATAGACATCATTTTTGAATTCGTAATATCAATTATAGCTTAGGGTGAAATTTTGGCCTTATTCTGAAAAACTTCAATTTTTGATGAATAGTGAAACCACTAAGTGGTAGTTAAATAACTGATTTTTCGTTTAAATGAAATATTACCACATCTGTGATTTGATTTTCAAAAATCCGACATACATGGTTGTCATTAAGAAGTAAAATGTGGTTCAATAAGATTAAAATAATTTTTTGGTGAATAGTAACTTTTAAGTTCTTAATCGCGATTAGAGGTAATTAGTGTAGTTTAAGGTAAAAACAATGTTTTAATAATATTATATGAGATTGACACTTGTCCTATTCCTATTGGATGAGTCATGACCGACCAAGACAACCCATGGGTCAACTTGGGGACCCCATGGAGCCACTTTAGTTGGAAAATGACATTAATATATATTTATTTAATGTTAAAATTAAATTGACACAAACATGAGTTGTTTTACTAAAATAGTTTTTAAGTGGGGTTACAAAAGTCCAAATTTTGACTATAAATATTAATTAGAAAGCTAAAAAGATTTCCTACATCATAGTATTTTTTTTATAATTTTTAGACATTAAATAAATTAAATTATTTATGACATCATTATGATGCAGCGATGACCTCATTATTTAATGATTTAAATAAAATGGGAAGATAATGCAACATCCAAGGCTTACACTTGTCCAAAGCCAATTGGATGAGGATATTTCGAACCCTTATCACCTTAGCCTCGAATTATATAAGTGTGGGACCTTTAGAATCCGAAAATCATTGTGAAATAATGTAACATTTCAATCTTTCCAAAAGTGCCCCTCCTCTCCACTTATAAAAGGACCCCACCTCTCCCACCTCATTTACACTTTCAAGCCATTTGGCTCGGCCAACCTCTGCCCAAATACTCTCCCAACATTCCTCCCTTACTCATAGAAGCCTCAAATTGGGCAGAACTCTTCCCAAGGAAGCCTTTGGCTCAAATCAAAAAGAGTTACCCGATTTTGAGGTAATGTCTTTTCTAATGTTGTTTTGTTTTATTTTTCTTCTCCAACCCCCTAAACTCTTTTTATTCATTTATTTTGTGACAACACCAGTATCCTCAATATACTAGGATGTTGTTATAAGAAGTATTCGAGCTACACTTACACACACCTACATATAATGGTTAAAGAACATACGGTTTCTGTGGATGGCGAATTTCTGCCTCACGAAACGATGATTGTTCAACACTCATATAACACCTTCAAAGGTGGCCATTAAGATGTCACTATATTTATATATGATATATAATGTGTTTATGTTTTACTTATGCTTCTGTATTTCTCATTTATGGCTTACTTTATGATTTCCATTATCGGTAAAACGCGATAATTTCATTTTAGGAAGTGCGGACTACCGCCCCCTCAAAGTGATTTGAATCGTTAATGCCATATGTGGGATGTATAAAGGATGGAGTAAATGGTATTATACACTATATTATACTGGAATTATATTATACATTTATATCATTATGATTTAGTTCCATTAAATATGAAATTGAAATGAAAGTAGCGTTCATGCGTACGTACGGCTTACCGTCTCCATGAACGGTGCATTTCATTTCTCACCTCTAAATGTTACGTAATATTATAAATGAATGTATATACTGGATATATAATATATATATGACATCTAAATCATGAATATAATTCTGGATATAATGGATATTTCACCACATAAACAACTTGTAATTATAATAAGCTTATTGTTGACTCAAGTACCAAAGATCGACAAAACGACCGTTATTAACTTAAATAATTACATAATGTTCATATCATTGTAATAAGTGATATAATAAGGATAATGAAATTGAAAATGGTTCTTAATAAGGTATATATTAACTCTAGTTTATTATTCAGGAGGTTAAAGAACGGTTGAGTCAAGTCAGACACGAGGTAAGGGAACTTCTTAACCCAATTTCTATTCTTTGGGTTAATCTCCTACTTTCAAATTATGTCATGATATTGTTATGTCATATCTTGTATTTGTACTTTCTTTATGTGTTATTATAGTGAATACACATAATAGATATATTTTATTTAAATGATATTTGTAAGGGAATTTCTTAACCCAACTTCCATTCATTGGGTTAATCTCTTACTTTCAAATTATGTCATGATGTTATTATGTCCTATTTTGTATTTTTACTTTCTTTATGTGTACCTATAGTGAATACACATAATAGATCTATTTTATTTTAAAAATTATCTTTTTAAGGACTTCGTCTCAATCTCCTTTCATTGAGGCATATTTGGTTTTATACACAACTTTCTTTTATACGGTGTACAAACCCCTTTGAATTTTACGTTTATTCAAAAGGAATCTTTTTATATGAAGCGTTTTTCTAAATGACAAAAGGGAATGTTTTTCTTTCCGTACTTATGCGGCGACAACGACTTCTCCACCGCTGTGACCATTATTTGAGTTTCGGCTTTCTCTACAAGCCATACCTTCTTTTTAAAAGAAAAATAAATACCATGTTTTACTTTTCTTTTATTTTGGTATTGAAAATGGTTTTGAAAGCATTTTTATTATATCAATGTGTTGTATTGATATCTTGTGATTGAAATGTGGAAATGTTATGTTTCCTTTATCCATGTTTTATGTGTTACGATTATGTTATGGTTTATGATATATTTAAACCTATTCATATGAGGAATGTATTGGACTTAATAAGTGACGGGTGGAGCCCGCTATAGCTCCTCGGTGCATCGGTAGGTCTCATGAGACAACTAGACGTGGAATTGGCCGAGGCCCTTTCCCAATTTGATTTATGGTTTTGGCCGAGGCCTTAATCATTTTAGACGTCTTGGCCGAGGCCTTGACAAAATGTTTCAGAATGTCCGGCATTATACATTCCCTCATTATGAAAGTGGTTATTGATATTGCATGTGATTATTCGACCAGTAGAATATCCATGTGAAGAAGAGAATGGCATTATCTCATTTTACTTTTGCCATATTATGTTGAAGTTCATGTTTAAAAGGCTTTTGTTTTAGTTATACATTGCCTTAAATGTTAATGTTTATTTACGAAAGCTTCCGCATTATTGTTATCCTTACTGAGCATCTGAGCTTACCCCTTTCAATGTTTTAATGTTTTCCAGGATGTTAAGAAGTATTTTATGAATGACCTGCAGGGATAGTCAGAAGAGGATATGAGTGTGGACTATGGAGACTTTGTTATTGTAGTTTTTCACTTTATGATGTAATGTAACGTTTACGAATGTATCTAGTGTTTCCAAGGCTACTAAACTAATCGGTCTTTCGAGACTTGATCTTTTGTGATCATGCCAATGTTACGAAGTAATGCACCGACTCTGGGTAGCTGGGGTCGGGGCGTTACATATATTGATTACACTATTTAATTTTTGGGTGGTATCCTATTGGTATTTTTCTCACACCCAACATAAACCTTTTGGTGTAATTAGATTAGATCATGATTGACATAGGTAAAGGAAAGGATTTGGGTGATGGTGGTTCGAGTTGTTAGTTTCATTACATGGTGCGGTGTTCTGGAGAAGGCTTATTGGTGATGACCCATTGTTTTGTGGTGTCCCTTGGGCTGTTTTGATACTACTTTTATATATAGTTCGACCACTAGTGTCATGTTTAAGACTATGTATTCAGTTCTGAATTTTATTTAACGCTTGTTTGGTTGGTAATTTTTTGATTTATTTTATTGATTGAATTTGGTTGTTAAATGATTCTAAACTCCAGAAAAACATTCCCAACCAAATATTTAAGATACCCAGTCACTTGTTCAAGCCCATTGGGATAGGGAATTCCCTTTGGGTCTTTTCATGGTCTGGGTTTGGTTCCAGTTTGGATGCCGACCAGATTCAGTTCTTAACATCATGCATTTTGGTTTTAAATATGATATTAATGTATAACATAACAATATTAATATTTTCATTAACATTTACGAACTTATTATATTATCTTATTAACCATTTGTTAATAATATTTTATTATTTTATCTATTTCTAGAGTCAATTTCCTAGATTTTCAAGTTAGTTGTGACGTGTTTATTTTTTTGTTCTGATTATGTCGATCAGGATATCATCATATCCCGAATTTAAACCATTATTTAAATATCATATATATTTATTATATATGTATTTAAATTAATCTATAAATTTTGGATATAGATAATTATTTACACCTTACATGCAGACAGTAGGTTGTACGTACGCATGAACATTATTTCCATTTTCTTATCATATTTAAATAATAAAATTTATATATTATATATGATTATTATAATTATAGTATAATATTTTTAACGTAAATATCAAATCTTATTATCAAAATTATACCTTATTCATTCCATGTAAATCGTGAATGTATCACATCACTTTAAAGAAATGGTAGTCCACACATCCACAATCAATGTTATCGTATTACCACAAAATGTAAAGCATAAGGGTATTTTTTATATAAAAATATCATAAGCATAAATACATAATAAATATCAAATATATTATATATAATCTATAAATCCATCATTATTCTCAATCATGAAAGTTGTAAATGGAATAATAAATGACATCGGTTCGTGATGTGGTAGTCCATCATACAAAGGAACAATGATTTGGTATCCCATTTAATGGAATTGTCCTAAAGTGTTGGTAGTACCCTTAACATGACAACATATCAATGTATTTGAGTTTCTTTTGTTATTATATAAAAAATATATAATAATAATTTAATGGTTTGAGGAATAAATAAAACAATAGTGATCATTGAAGAACATTACCACTTCTTCAGGTAACTCTTTTTAGTTTATACGAAAAGACATCATTGGTCTATTTTATTCTCAAAATTAGGCTTCTAGTATGAGGTTAAGGAATTTGTTTAGTTTATTCTAGTATGTTTTTGACAATCCAAAATTATTGATGTTTGTGAATAAATGGGAGTGCTGATTGAATTTTAATAGTGGAGGAGTGACATTCTCGTACATTTTTGAATGTGGGAACTTCACCCACATTTTTTTGATGTCGAGTGGGTCAAATAATGAAAAACTTTATATAATATAAGTTATAAATTTTAAATAATTCCAAAAAATGGACATGTTTCTATATCATTTGGCCCTATAATTTTAAAGTTTAGTCTCATGGTAAACATGTTATTCTCTTAATTGCTCATATTATTTTTAATTTCTTTCAAAAATCATCAGGGAAAAGAATTAATTTTACCATATTAGACATTATAATTTATTATTATCCCAATTATATAATCCATTTTTTAAAAATCAAATCACATAAGTGGAAAAAATCAATTTAAAATTAATCATGTAGGCGGAAAGAGAAAATGAGTTTTTAAAGTAAAAATGATCAAAAGTTTACTATTTTTTTATATCTAATATAAACATAAAAATAATTCCAATGATTTAAATTGTATTAATATATTTTTAAATTAACTATTTTGAATTTAAAAAAAATAAAAATAAATTTAACATTATAAATTATTTAGATGAAAAGAAAATATTCAACTAAAATTTTGTGTTTTCTTATTATTCATCAAAAAATGAAAATTCCAAGAAAAATAGAAAATGTTCACCTTAATATAATCTAGATATTCCTATTTCAAAAATAATTTTTACCTTTTCATATAAATATTTTAAAAGATCCAAAAGTATGTTTTAAAATATGTGTTTCTTTAAAAAGAGGAAAAACTACCTTTAGAAAAATATTTCTTTTTATGGGTAAAAATGATTTGTTCTTATATTATGTCTATTGAATATATTCATTGAATGTAAAAAATATTTTATTTAATATTATATTTATATTTAATTAATATCATTCACTAATAGTAATTAATTTATTTTATTAATACAAAATACCTTTGGGAGCATAAAAACATTTTCTTCATATGAAATTGTTTTTTATTTTCATTTCAAATTAATTTATGACCAACGAATTAATTATATATCTGTGTAAAACATATTTTCTAATAAGTTATTAAATATTATTCATAACCAAAAACTTAATGGCTAATATATAATTTTCATAATATTTATAGTATTCGATAAAACTCGGTCTTCTGTATAACACAAGTCATCGATGAAAGTCATTGTTGCATGTAAAACAATATAACTCAATGTTACGTGCATTTTAAACTATAGATTGATTTTTTTTAAAATATTAAATATAATTTTAAAGTCATGGTATATTATATTTCCATCTATGTTTGGTGTTGTGGGTTATACACACTATCGAATAAAATGTTATTATTTTAGAAATTTTGGGGTGTAACAAAAAACAATCATAACAAAGGAGTGACCACTAACACTGAATAAGTGTATGAATATTTCAGAATAAATCATGAATAAATAATGAATAATCAATGTTTCAATGTAAATAACAAAAAAACACATTTAATTTAACCAATAATATGAACAGGAGGAATAATGTGGCAGGAATAAATGATAATCAAATAATGGTTTTTAAATAATTACCTAAGATCGAAACTTAATAAAAAATATTGTAGTTAATAAATATAAAATTAAAAAAAGTATTTTTCCATAGATGTACATAATTTATAGATATTACTGAAATATTTTCTATGTAAAATTCACTTGTGTATTTCGAAAATAATTTTCAAAATCAAAAAACTTCACACATACTAATGATATCATTTTATTTGAAAAGAAACATGTGAAGTTGTAAAGTAATATTTAATGAATTAATCCCTACTAAAGTGGTAAATTTAATTCATGTAATATAATTTAAAAAAACATTCCTTTCAAAAAAATTTAAGAAAACAAATTATTTAGCTTGATTGAAAAACAACAGGAAGATTCCTTTGAAAACATTTTATAAAAATTCAAAAGGGGGAAAAAGAATTTAAACAATCAATGGTGAATATTAAAAAAATTAATTTTTTTTTTGAAAAAATGGATATGGAAGATAAATATTCTTTATAAGAGACATAAACATAAAAAATCCTGAATAATGATGAGATTTTGAAATAAATGCTTAATACTTGGGTTTCATTTGAATCGAAAGACACAAGAAAGAAATAAATTCAAAATTAAATTTAAATACCATGAATAAAAATACATTCCTTATATAATATATTAAATAGGAATTATATATAACAAAAAATAGAAATAAGTGATGAATATGGCATATGTATCATATATGTAAAAATGATATGAGAAACCCTTAACATTGGTTTGAATTCCCAAAAATGTTTTTAAAAACAAATGTATAATGGTTTTAAGCATGTTATTGATTTTTACAATAGTCATATTTATATTTATAATATCATATATGATACTCATATATTAATATTTCATCATTACCCTGGTTTCGGATAATTGTTGCTTCATTCTTTGATTTATGTTTTGTCATATAAGTTCTAGTTCTTGTGCATAGGATATAGTTGAATCATCTAAAAAATTATATGAATGTAACATATTAATTAATTAGATAATTTTATTTAATTATTCTATATTGTTGTACAAATAAAATTAATCACATCATTTCAGGGATACGTTAAGTTGTACGTATGCAGGTTCAATGATATCATTTCTACATGGTTGAAGGGGTAAGTAATTGGATGATATATTAATTTTAAGAAATCAAAGTCATGTCAAAATTATCATATATATACATTATTTATATCATTATAATAATATAACTAAATTGATGATGAAAAAAATTACATTGTTATGTGGTGATGGTATGTCTTACATACGCATGTGCGGTGCATTCATTTTTAATAGGCTGAATAAAAGGTAAAATATGGGTGTATAATAATCATAAAAAATATTAATATATATATTATAATATATGTATTTATTTTATATGTATAAAAGATGTGAATATGAAGTAAAATAAGAAATAAATCTGAAAGACTCAGTAAAGACAATTACCTCTTCTTCAGTGGACCCTCTTTAATATCTCCTTATAGTCTCTATGGTTGGTATTTTGAGAATACCGAAACCTATATATTGACTCTAGTGGATTTGAGGATATAATTATTTATTTTATGATCTTGTTATAATGATCCAAGTGGTGTAAAGAAGTGAGAGAGGATGTTCCCTTTTATAATTGAAGTGAGGGTCACATTTTGAATTTCACAAAATATTAAAATATAATAAGGCTATTCTAGATCAAAATGCTTTAAAATGGCCTATAAATGTATAAGGGATAAATTATTTTGACCATATATTATCCTATTTTTCTTTATTTTATATTTATATTATTTTTAAATAATTTAATAAAATATTATAATCATAAGATATCATTATTGTCAATTTGACACTATTCATCACATTGACTGTAATAATAACAATAATCCAAGATAACTTCAAACCTAATATTTTAATATATCCCAAATATTTCATATTAATCTTTAAAAATCATGTATTACAATGATTAGTTAAAATTATATTAAATTTATTATTTTTAATATCATTTATTTGATTTTTCCATTAATTGAATAATTATTATATCAGCGTTGTGTGAGCATTTAGGGTAATTATTTATTTCACTAAAAATTATAATTAAATTACAATGATGAAAATAAATCTATTAAATTTCAATATAATTTGAATATATTCTCTAGATAATATCATATTAAAAATATTAAACTTCTTAAAATTAAGAGTGTCGCATTTTGTCTTTTCATTAAATAAAATACTATAAAGGTCATAATCTCTTCCAATAGGTCCCAAAAGGTCATAAATTTGTTGCGTGAATGATTATGGTCGATATATAATAGTAAAATAATATTTATTCACGTTTTGGGGTCATTTAAAGGTTCTTATAATTTTGTCTTTAATATAAATTAACTGATTTACACTTTACTATGTTAACAAAACATAGTTAGGTTACTAATCATATTGTCTAAAAATAAATGGTAAATTTTTACTAAAATTAGAAGAAATGTATCCTAAAAAAATTTATTTTTAATGTTTTAAATCACATAAGTTTTAGAATTTAATTTGAAATTAAATGAGCAAAATGCAATGGAATGATGTTTTTCAGAAAAATGCACTTTTATGTATAAAAATACTTTTATACCAAAAAAACCATGAAATTGATTCAACTAAACTAAAATTAATTATTAAAATTATATAATAACCAAATTTAACTTTTAGAAATTTTAATTTAAAATTTATGATATCAATTGGTTGAAATATAAATAAAGAATTCAATTAAAAACGGTATTTTCACTAATCATTGGAAAAATAAATCATTTCAGAAAAACTTGAAAGTTTATCCTAATGAAAATTTTGAAATTAAAATTTCACAATTGTATTTAATTATATCCTATAAAATTACTAAAACTAAGGAAAAATAATTATATTATTTTATAATAAAAATTAATAAAATTCATTTATAAAGAAAATGTATAAAATGACTTTACAAAAAATTGTGATTATTTCCTTTTAATTAATCAATAAATTTTTATTGATTAAAAACATTATAAATATATATATCAAAATATGGATAATCATATTCCCACCTTATAATTTTTAATGTCTAGGATATAACAGGCGTGTTAAAATAATATTATTCTAATATTGTGTCGTGGTTCATTTAAGATCAATGTTGTGAGTTATATACTCTATCAAACGTAGTGTTATTTTAGATGTTTTTGGTATTATAAAATTGTCTTAAATGATGAATGATCCTATCCTAACACTACTCTAGGAGAATAAAATAATAATCATATAGGTTCTCATCTACATCACTAAAAATCCTACCTGTAGGTTCTGAGTAGAGATGTTAAGATTCATCTTATAACCCCATTCTTCATATGTCCATGTTCCAGAAAAAAATATTTATTAGGTATTCAATAATTTACATTATGGTATATCTCATTATATTCTTTCAACTCAACACATATTCATGGGGCTCCATGAGGGACTTCTAACACAACTAAAATGGGCGTTAACTTGTGGATGTGGGTCCTTTCCCATGACCTCTGAAGTCTACATCATGATTTTTTGATCTAGTGGGGGATGTTCGCTAAATATCCTTCAATTTTTCCTTGTGGGGGGTAATTATCGAAAAAAATTATCCAAGTATAATAACCTTGAGATATTTTAGATATCTAATAAATGGTTGACCGCTTCTCCATGTGTCAGGTGGAATGAGCTGGTATGCAGACTCCATCATCTCAAAAAAATAGGAACCAGATTATAGTTATTATATAAACATGTATTATAAACACAAAAAGATTCATAAATAGAAACTAATTCTAACTCACTCTTAAACTTAGAACATTTCATTCCAACCCAGTACTCCCACATTGATTCAGAACTAACATCTCCCCCAATATGAAGACCACATTATTCATTCAATCCTTTATATTGATTGGTGAGAGAGAAAGAAAATGGCTGAGAAGAAATGTTCCTTATGATAAAAAATGTTTATTTCTGTTTCTGGGTTGGTTATGTTGTGATTCATGATACATACCAAGAGTTTCCCTCCGTTGTTGATATAAGTTCCCTTGGTAGAGATGATGGATCTGGTCACATTGGGGTACTCTATAAACCAAAAATTTGGAATGTATGTTTCTAGTATCGGGATAAGAATTTATTTCAACATCACATATCCATAATGTGGAATAATCTTGGACTCATGATACTCCTGATGGTGTTACTTCAGAATAATTTCAAGATGTGTCAATGAAATATTCCACTAACAATATTTTCATGGTCTAGCAATTATTATCTTCTCATTGTGCGAGCAAATGAATCATCATAATAAATAGTTTTTTTATCCGAATAAAATGATTTAATACGATAAAAAAGTAATAGTTCATCATAATTTCACAAATAATGTGAGGAAATAAATTTTGGGAAGTTCAGTTAAAGGAAAGAACCATTGGCCAAAATTTTGGTTATGCATAAATTATTTCACCCTAGTTTGTCACCCAAATTCTTGGTGCAATTACTTCTAACATGTTTTTCACCCATGTATTTAATATAATTTCTATATTAATAATTTTTTCCCAACCCACTAATAATATTAATTCACTAAAGTATGTTAAAAACACTTGGTTATGTACATATATTGAGGTTGCAAGAACACAAGGGCATGCCGACGTTGATTACTTCTTACTCATGTTATTAAAAGTATGAATGGAGGGACCCTCAATAACTCTTTGTAGGTTGTACATGGGGGAATTTATCATGCTACCAATATTTAATTATTTTTCCCTACACATATTCAAAAAAATATCATGTGTCATCCCATACTAAAATGAAAAATATCATATTTCCAAAAATTCATTCATTCCATAGTGACATATACCACATGATTAAGTCCTCCTTATTCCAATAAAATTCAATACTAATGAAGGAATTTGTTGGTTCTATCATTTTAGAAAGTAATTTATGCTTTGAAGAGGGGATAATATTCCATGTACTTTAAGGAGAATTCCTATAGAAATTCACTATAACTTTTTTCAAAAATCACATGTCCAATCTCTTTGAACCACCTACATGGCTAAGGGTTAAACACACATCACACCTACATACCCCACTCATATACCAACCACATTCTCCCAGGGTACCAACTTTTCCTATAAATAGGACCTTTAGTATTATTTTGGAAAAAATAGTGAGGAAACCCAATAATTTCATACATTTATATTGAATTATTTTATATGAATGCTAAATAAATTTTATTGTAATTTATTCCCCAGAACCATAAATTCTTGGAGTGTTCGTAGTTTCATAATCATTAATTTTTTTGAAATATCTTTAACATATACCATAATGTTATTATCACATAGTACACTTCTTATACAAACCCATCTTAAAACCATTATTTATAACCTGGGGAAAGAATAAATAAATAATGTAGATCTCAAATACTCAGTAATTTTAAACATAATAGATATTAATCATTGATCATAAGTGAGCATGAGATAGACATATGATTAAGATAACATAATCATAAATTTAAAAAGTCATACCAAACCAGTCAAATATTTTTAATCATAAGTCACTGTATATGAAATTTTCATAATAAATTACATAGTTAAGAATTTTTTGATTCATCAATAATTAATTTTAATACATGATAACATATCAATAAAATAATAAAGAAGTTTATATATTAGACATATGCATATAAAATCATTAATTTATTCAAAGCACACTTCCAACATTATCATAGTGGATTGGTTCCACTCTAATTTTATCATTTCTTATTCATGGTTCACTCCTAAGACTATCTCATTAGAAATATACCCTTAATGAAATAGGTTCACTCCCCAATCTAGTCCGTAATTATCTCATGATATATTTATTATTACTCAATTCATTAGAAGGATATATAATTTTTTGGAACCCATAACATAATGAATACCATATATATATATATACGACATAAGATAATAAAAAATTCATCATATCAAGATATTATAACCTATCGAAGAAAAACATGTTTAATATACATTTCAAAATTTTATTACATCATAACCCATTGAAAAGAAATTAGATTCATAAATCCTTTATCGTAACATAATTATATCATGGGAAATAAATGGTTTTCAATGAATTATACATAAATAATCATCATAATAATCCATACAAATAAAGAATGGGATGGTATTATAATATCATATCCCTAGTGAATCATAACAATCAATAAAGTATGTTTACATAGATGAAAAATAACTTTAAAAATCATTATAACCATTCTTTGAAAACTTGAGAAATATTTTATTTCTGTTAAAATTTTAACCAAAATATCCCAACATAATGTTGAAATCATTTTATTCAAAAATGAACATGGAAAATTGTAAATAATGATTCAAATAAATGAATGGAAAAGATAATATGTATATTTTTTCATGCCAAATAACTAAAAATAAAACATTCCTTTCACAATTTTGTATAAATTCAAAAGTTATTTGTTTGGAAACTTCTAGAAAGATTCATTTTGAAACCTTTATAAAAAATGGAAAATTTATAGAAAATTTAATTTTCATAACATTTCAACTATATGTAATAAATTTAATAAAATATTTTTAAAGATCATGTACATGGAATAAAAATGATTAAAATAGAAGTAAGGACAATGTTTCAATAAATTACATTTTACAAATAATTTTAATATCCAATGATTAGAAAATGGTACTGATAAATAAAAAATTCATAAATAACTAGAGGATAGGAAACTATATGTGGTTTATAGGATAATATATATATAATTTACCTATATACAATTTTTTCATTTAGAATCCTGAAAATAAACGAAATTGTAACATAAACTCTTAACATAAGTCATATCTTACATCATACACATTCAAATATCCTGAATAATAAATATATAATTATTATAAATTTATTAAATAACTATATTAATACATAAATTAACATATATCGTTACATTATAATTTATAATTATCCTTTTATTAAAAATTTCATCATTAATATTAATATTTGGTGAAAATAGGTCTGTTATCCATGCATGTTTCGGTTCGATAATTATGGTACTTGTACACTAATCATGATTAAATACTCTTCCCAATATTAATATTGTAATAAATATAATATTTATTCATTATAAAATCTTTTTTAATTATTCATATGAAGTTGTGATTAAAAGATGAATTACATCATTGTGTGGAGGTGGTAGTTCACACGTATGAACGTGCACCATTATCGTTTCTCAATGATTGGATTGGTAAGAGGGTATATAGGATATTATAATTTAAGTAGAAATTTTTTTCATAGATATAAAATATAATCATTTAATCCATCATATTAAACAATAATGAATTATGGTGGTGGAAAATGAATCATATCTCTATGTAGAGGGGTAGTATGCATGTAACCTCAAACAAGACTTTAATTTCCCATTTGATAGAAAAGAGGTGAAAATTTGTTGATCTATCATCAAAATAAAAATTTATTATTATTAATATATTGGATTAAATATTTTATAATGGATACCATATATTTATAGGAGTTACAAGAAAAAATAAAATTGAATGTATTCAGTTAAGATTTATAACTCTTCGTTGGGAATCCTCCTTAAGCTTACAACTTATGCCTTTAAAGGATTGAATTATAATCAAAATGGGACATCTAGAAAATATTTAGGATTTTTAGTAACTCATTTAGTCACATTTTATATGATCTATAAGATTTATGATGTTTCATGAAGAGAGGATATGTGACGTTCATTTATAATGGAAAAAGAGGACACTCTTGGATGTTTTCAAAAGATTAAAATATATTAATGTCTTACACAATTTATGTGAATCCAAATTAATAAATATTGAAATATAATAGGTATATGTAATAAATAAAATTTAAAAAAATAAATTAAATAAAGTTTTTGAAACAATTTAGACCATATCTCTTTGTTTAACACACCCCCAGAAAACCAATTTTAACCATAACTACGGTAACAAAATTTCACTATTTTTACTGTTCATTATGAAAAAAATTATTTTAAACTTATTTATTTATATTAATTATAAGGATTAATAATATGGAATAAGATTTAAATGATATAATTTATATAATTTTAAGAAATTCATTTTTTAATGGGTGCACAAAACACCAAAAATAAATTTTTAGATAAATGCATCTTTAGTATAGAATTGACTTCACCGACTTACCTTATGACATGAAAACTATTATATCAATATTATAAAAATTAGTTATTATATTATATTCCAATATAATGAAAATAATTCAATAATTGGGATAAATTTAATTTATTATGATAAAAACACATTATGCACATAAAAGCACTTTTTTAGTAAAACATCTATTTTTACATTCAATTGAATTTATTTTAATTTCAAATCAATTAAAAACTAATTAATAAATTATTTAAATACATATAATCAATAAATCATAACAATTTAGTTTGTACTATTAATACCCACTATTACATCAACTAAGTGGTAATAGTCACAGTAAAATAATATTTATTAGTGTACCACAGTTTGTTTAAACTCAATGTTACATGTAAAGAAAGCCATCCAAGAAGTAAAATTCATCTGAATATAAATATATCATGAAACATAGGGTATTAAATTATTCCCCCATATAATATATTCTCCCTGAAAATTCCATCACTCTGATATAAACTACTAGGGTTACTTCTGCCTCGTCACATCTTAAGGAGGTCACGTAGATTTCTAAAATTTATAGTTTTCCACAATGCTTTGACTATGTGAGTGTTATTATTCTGAAAACATTTCTTTGTTAGATATATAATGTCCACCAATTATTCCTCATAAAATATATCATGATCTAATGATTGTACCTTTATGTTTATAACAATTGAATGATTATATATGTACTTCCCCTAGAGAGATATAATGAACACATTGTGAACATGAGAGAGATTAGGTCGGAGTCCCAATATATATTCAACTATCCTAATATGATCATGATTATTGAAGGGGAAAATATATCTAAGTCTTAGATTTCTCGTATTTGAAACTCTAATAACCTTCTTCTAAGGATACATTCAATGTAATTGTAACGACCCAAAGTTTTTAAATGAAAATTACCTTCTAAAAATTATGTCATAAAATCACATTAATGCACAACATAATGAACTAATTTGTGATAAGTGACCTTTAAAAATAATTTTGTCACTTTTGTGTTTGGAATTTTGAAAATCCGATATACATGGTTGTTTTCAAGATGATTTTTAGAGTCTGATAGAACAAACTTGTTTTTTTGGATGAATAGTAACACACCGTTATGAATTGTATATTGAATAGTAATAAGACCCTTATGAATAGTAAATAATATTATTATTTTATTTTCATAAGGCAATAAGATAAAGAGAACTTAATTAATTTTTCAATGAGAAATAAAACAAAGTGCACAATTAATATTGTTATTTTTCAAATTAACTATGACTTTATTTAAAAATTAAATTAATAATATTTTGAAAATTAATATTTAAAAATGGAATTCATTTTAAATTTCTACATGTTGAAAAATGATTAGGGTATAGTTTTGGTATTTTTCTGAAAAACATGAGTTTTTAATGAATAGTGAAATACCGTAAAATATTGTACATACAATTTAACAGTTAAATACACTATTCATGTGAAGACCCAGAACCCCCCTTAGTCCCTTCCTTTGCCAAAAATCCGGTTTCCTTGCGGGGTACCGATCGGTGAGACCGATCGGTGAGACCGATCGGTGAGACCGACCGGTGAGACCGACCGGTGAGACCGACCGGTGAGACCGATCGGTGAGACCGACCGGTGAGACCGACCGGTGAGACCGATCGGTGAGACCGATCGGTGAGACCGATCGGTGAGACCGATCGGTGAGACCGATCGGTGAGACCGATCGGTGAGACCGATCGGTGAGACCGATCGGTGAGACCGATCGGTGAGACCGATCGGTGAGACCGATCGGTGAGACCGATCGGTGAGACCGATCGGTGAGACCGATCGGTGAGACCGATCGGTGAGACCGATCGGTGAGACCGATCGGTGAGACCGATCGGTGAGACCGATCGGTGAGACCGATCGGTGAGACCGATCGGCGAGACCGATCGGTGACACCGATCGGTGAGACCGATCGGCGAGACCGATCGGTGAGACCGATCGGTGACACCGATCGGTGAGACCGGCCCTGCTAAGTTGTTCCAGTAATGTTCCTTTTTCGCAAATAGGGTTTTAAACCCTATTCTTCCTTGCTAAAAATATCTTGGAAATCCGAAACGCGCGCAAAGGTCTTAATTAAATGCTTCATTAATTCATGGGTCAGTTAAAACCACCCAGCGCCATTAATGATGAGTCAAGCCACGTGGTCAACCCACGACTCCCTCGTCTTCCGTGGTTTTGTGTTTTCATCTCAACCGTCCCCAGCCCTTATAATTAAGGGTTAGGCCGTGGTTTTCCCCCTTCTTCGTTCGTGACTCTTCTGGTGCATCGGGACCGCCGCGTCGTTATCCGTAAAGTTCCGCGCCCCCGGCCTAAACGTCGATCATCCATCAACAGGTAGGGAATTTCTCTCGTCTCTCACTTTTGTGTATCATGCGGGGTGGGCGTTACTTTTGTTCCTATCAAATTGATTGAACCAAACCCTAATGAAGATACTAAACGAAGTTCTAAAGAAAGAAGGGGAAGGGGTTGTGATCGTTGTTTATGCTTTATCTTGTGATCATCCCTTTTGTTGTACTGGTCTATGTTTTCTGAAAATTGAGGCCGTTGGTGGTCGTGTGTGTGCACTTGAATCCCCTCGTGATGTTTTAAATGGGTTGCTGAAATTGTGAACTCCTGCTGTGAAATTGGTTAATCACGTATACCCGGCTGAATAATTGAAAGCACCAGGATCAACCCCTTTTGTGATAACTAACGGATAGAACACATGGAATTTTGAAATCGTGGAGTGTGTTAAGTCGTTTAAATCTGAAAATCCCTGACTCGTGTTGGTAGTGGTTGTTGGTTGTTTTCCCTTCGGGCCGTTTGCTGGAAATGTGGGAGGGGATGGGATCCCCCGTTCTTTTTATACTCTCGGTGGCTGTGTGAATTTGGGGGATGGGATCTCCTGTTGGCATGGTTTCAGTGGTTGTGGGTTTTTATCACAAACTGGGGAGAGATCCTCTGTTGACAGAACCAGGTGTGAGTGTTTTGGTTGATCTATGCTTGACGTTTTCCTTGGTTATGCTTATGGTAGTTGCCCAGTAGTGCTTAAAATTAATTGAACTTTTGACTGAACGTGAAACAAGAATGGGAAAGATGGTTTGTGGGCAAGGGTCGTGAATTTCGACTCGGACGTTGTGGTGTTGTGTTCTGTAGGTTGGCTAGGAAAACCTAAGTTTTGGGTGAGTGTTTGTTACCTATATCTATACTTGTAGCTTTGTGTTTCTTATTCGCGCCCCACCCAAGTTGAGCACTTAGTGCCGAACACCCCCATTTATGGGGGAAGGGTGTTTTTCCCAACACTATCCTTAGTGGCTGGTTATTAGCTCCTTTTCTGCTCCCTTTCCCGGATAGCCCAAGTACCTTCGGGCAGGCTGTGATGGCCTGAAGTCCATTATTAGCCCAAGAACCATCGGGCAGGGTGTTGTGGTGGTTGTCCAGGTGTGTGCGGCAGGTGGTTTCCCAAGTGTCTTCGGGATGAGGCCCAGGTGTTTTCGGGCGTGGCAGTGGATTCTTTAGCCCAGGTGTCTTCGGGCGTAGCGGTGGTTGTTCTGGCCTAGGTGTTTGCAGGCATGGTTACTTGTGACAGTTGAGGCCCAGGTGTGTGCGGGCGGGATTTGGCAGTGGGACTGCGTGTGGTTGTGGCCCAGGTGTGTGCGGGCGGGATTTGGCAGTGGGACTGCGTGTGGTTGTGGCCCAGGTGTGTGCGGGCGGGTGTGGCAGTGGGACTGCGGTGAGAATGGCGGGATTGGTCTGATGCGTAGGATGTCTCAATAACCAGTGGGAAAGTGGCGCGGGGTACCCAAACATCGATGTGCTCTTACATATATATTACTTGACTTGCGTTATTTGGGGAGCGAACCTTGGTGAGGCTTGGGATGGATAGTTTGCCTTGTTAGGTGTTTGGTTTACTCTTTCTCACGGGACTTTAGTACGTTCCCCCACTTGTGCACGAGAGTCTTGGTTTTCCCTACTGAGTGTACTTGTATGCTCACCCTACGTATATGAAACTGCTTTCAGGTTCCCAGGAGGACTTCAGGGATCACGCAGGACCTTACTAGCTCGGGCTTTTGGAGCAGTTGCAGTTGTTTTTCTCTTCTTTTTGGTACTTACCTTGTAGTCATCTTTTGCACTTTGTGGCTTTCACTTTTGAAACATGCATGTGGGAATGGTTTACTTTTGGCTTTACTTTTCTCCTATCTTGGTGTTGTTGGGTTTTCTCCTCCTTATCTTTCAATCCTATAAAATAAAAAGGGTAATGCCTTCCATTTGCGAGAATTTCCTATACCCTTGGTGCTAGTCGCCACTCCGGGACCTATTGAAGGCGGGTTTCGGGGGTCATTATCTCTCCTTCAACTTAAAGAAGGAAGGGCCTGGCAATCTGCTGACCCTTCCCTCCTTTTGGTGAAGGCGGGTCGTGACAGAATGGTATCAAAGGCAGGTTGAGAGATAGGACGGAGTCTGGAGTTAGGCACAGTGAGGATTTCATGGGATGGTAAGGCAACAGCGTTGGGTGACCTTGGTGCGTGAAATAGGCCAGGGAGGACCGGCTAGGACACGGGATTTTAGGGCCCCCCGTGATCCGATGCAAGGACTCTGGACCTACCGAACGACCAAGTGAAGCCACACTGATTGCAGGGTAGAGACCCTAGGAAAGGTACATGCATCATAAATGACTTGTGTTCTTGTGTTTTCTGGGACGTCTTGGGGAATTAAGAATAAATTAAATCTTAATAAGTTTTGAGAACGGTTTTCCTTGCACTACTGGGCTTAGGCATTCCTTGTTTACCTTGCAGCTATGGCACCTGGAAGGCGACCACGTGTGGTACAGGCGATCGAGACTCCTGAGACTACCTTGGCCAATCAGCAGAGAGCTGATCGGGAGGAAGAGGACGACCGGTGGCAGAAGACTCTTCGAGCCTTTCAGCGACAGGCCCTCGAGAAATATGAGGGCAGCACCTCCGACATGAAGACGGAAGGCTGGCTGGAGGAGCTAGTCATAGCCTTCGGCCTGATTCGGGCCCCGACAGAGTACTGGGTTCCTCTGGCTGTTAGCCAGATGCGAGGAGCGTCACGTCAGTGGTGGATGCTTCACCTGGGGAGTAGGAAAGAGTCTGAGGTTGCTTGGGCGGAATTCGAGAAGGAGTTCCGGGCGGAGTTTCTCTCCTCGACAATGAAGGCGGAGAAGAGACAGGAGCTACTCTCCCTCCAGCAGGGGAGCATGTCCGTGAGGGAACTTGGAATCAAGTTCAAGGACCTCCTGCGTTTTGCTCCAGACCTCTTTCCCGATGAGGAGTCTCGGGCAAGACGTTTGGAGGAGGCGCTCCGACCCTCCCTCCAGTATGCTGTTACTCCCTTTACCCTTCCGACATACTTAGAGGTTCAGAAGAAGGCCGAAGTGGTGGAAAGGATGCACACTCTAGGCGGACTGTCACGAGAAGGGATCCAGCTGGGACCATCGAAGGGGAAGGCCGTCAGCACCAGGCCCCCAGCATCGGGACCCTCCAGGTTCCGACCCGCAGGGAGCAGGCCGCAGCAGTTTCAGTTTCGATCCCCTGGCCCACGTTCTTTCCCTTCGGGCTCGGGACCACGGTGCTTCATCTGCGGGAGCCCTGGACATCTTCGGAGTCAGTGCCCCGATCGGGTGCAGTACAGCAGTGGCAGTCATCCCCAGCATCCGCCACAGCAGCAGCAGCAGTTCCCAGCCAGACCCTTCCAGCAGCAGCAGCAGGGACAGCGAGCTTCCGCTCCTCCGCAGACAGACATAGGAGGGGGAGGCCGACCTCAGGGCGCTCCCCAGGGACCTCGACCAGGGCGTGGTCGGGGAGGTGGCCGACAGCCGAGGGGTAGGGGAGCTGGGCGTGGACAGTTACACGCCGCAGAAGCAACAGTTCCAGCAGGGCCAGAGGTTGTTCGAGGTACGATCAGTGTGTTTAGCACTCTTGCTTATGCTTTGTTCGATACCGGAGCTTCGCACTCCTTTATTGCACCCAGTCTAGCCCGCGCCTTGGGTCTAGATGCCGAGAGACTTCCAGTGCCCCTGGTGTTAAGCACACCAGTTGGAGGTCAGACCGACTTGCTGTTCGTTTGTCGGGGATGTAGACTGATGTTGGGGCCACATCAGTCGGTTAAGGACCTCCTTCTGCTACAGATTCGGCCGTACGATGTCATCCTAGGCATCGACTGGCTATTTTCTATGTGCGCCGTCATCGACTGTTTCCAAAGGAGGGTGGTGTTCTCCGGTTTGGACGGCCAACGTGTTACTTTCACCGGTGAGCGGAGCTGTCCGAAGGGAAACAGGAGGGAGGAACCTCTCCTCTCCTTGTTGACCGAACTGACGATAGAATCAACAGATGCGGAAATGGTGGAAGTACCAGAGATCGTTCGTGAATTTATGGACGTCTTTCCTGAGGAGGTGACGACTCTACCCCCTCGACGTGATATCGAGTTCGGGATAGACCTGCAGCCCGGCTCTCGACCAATCTCGATGGCTCCTTACCGGATGGCACCTTCGGAGCTACGAGAGTTGCGGATACAGATTGACGATCTGATGAAGAGGGGTTATGTTCGTCCAAGTGCATCACCGTGGGGTTCCCCAGTCTTGTTTGCGAAGAAGGCAGATGGTGGCCTCAGGTTATGCATTGATTACAGGAGGCTGAATCAGGTAACAATCAAGAACCGCTACCCTCTTCCGAGGATAGATGATCTTTTCGACCAGCTGAAGGGGGCAGGATGGTTCTCGAAGATCGACCTGCGATCCGGGTACCACCAGCTGAGGGTGAAGGATAGCGACGTCCCGAAGACGGCGTTCAGGTGCAGGTATGGGCACTTCGAGTTCGTGGTCATGCCCTTTGGTGTTACGAACGCCCCGGCCGTGTTCATGGGGCTTATGAACTCCATCTTTCGGGAGTACCTGGATCGGTTTGTGGTGGTGTTCATCGACGATATCCTGATCTATTCAAAGTCAGAAGAGGACCATGCAGAGCACCTGAGGACAGTTTTGAAGGTCCTACGACAGCACCAGCTCTATGGGAAGTTGTCAAAGTGCAAGTTCTGGGCGCGAGAAGTGCACTTCCTTGGACATGTAGTGTCTGAGCAGGGAGTAGCAGTCGACCCATCAAAGGTTGAGGCAATTGTTTCTTGGGCAGCACCCAAGAATGTGGCGGAAGTTCGGAGTTTCCTTGGACTGGCAGGCTACTACCGGAGATTCGTACCCAACTTCTCCCGGGTAGCAGCCCCTTTGACGGCTTTGACCAAGAAGGACCAAGTTTTCATGTGGAGCGAGCAATGTGAGTCGTCCTTCAGCTACCTAAAAGAAAAACTGGTTAGTGCCCCAGTGTTGAGGTTGCCAGAAGAAGGGATGGCCTATGAGGTATTCTGTGATGCTTCAGGACAGGGCCTGGGGTGCGTATTGATGCAGCAACAAGGGGTGATCTCCTACGGGTCCAGGCAGCTACGCCCCCATGAGCGGAACTATGCCACCCATGACCTGGAGCTTGCAGCGGTGGTGTTCGCATTAAAGCTGTGGCGACATTACCTCTTTGGGGAGCGCTTTGTGGTCTTCACCGACCACAAAAGCTTGCGCTATATCTTCTCCCAGCGTGACTTGAACTTGCGACAGCGGAGGTGGGTCGAGTTTCTCCAGGACTACGACTTTGAGATCTCATACACTGAAGGTAAGGGAAACGTTGTGGCTGATGCCCTGAGCAGGAAGCCGCATCAGGAGGTGGTTCGGGAATCTGCTGATGCTTGGAAGGCAATGGGGGAGTTGGCTGCCTTGCACTTGGATGCAAGGGTGGAAGGTACTAGAGGCTGTTTGTTTCAGATGACGGTACAGTCCTCCTTGTTGCAGCAAGTGGAAGAGTCTCAGTGGGGAGATCCTGAGGTAGAAGTGTTGCGGGATCGTGTCGATCAGGGGAACGCCCCGGAAGGATGGTCGGAGGACAGCCGACATCGGATGCTCTTTCATCGGAGGTTGTTTGTTCCAGAGGTGATGCGTGATGAAGTCCTTCATGAGTTCCATAGCTCAGCCTTGGCGGTACATCCGGGTGTTTCGAAAATGTACCGAGGCCTGAGGGGACAGTTTTGGTGGCCCGGGGTGAAACGGGCAGTGGCAGAGTTCGTGGCTAAATGCCTGGTGTGTCAGCAGGTGAAGGCTGAACACCGTGTTCCTGGTGGTCTGTTGCATCCTCTAGATGTTCCCGAGTGGAAGTGGGACGACGTCTCAATGGACTTCGTCACGGGACTACCCAGAGCTCAGGGCGGGCATGATGCTATCTGGGTAGTGGTGGATCGATTGACAAAATCTGCTCACTTCTTGGCTATCAAGGAGTCGGGACCCGTGAGTACCTTAGCACAGAGGTACGTGGATGAGGTGGTGCGTTTGCATGGAGTTCCGAAAACGATCGTCTCGGATCGGGACACTCGATTCACCTCACGAGTCTGGAAGGGGTTACAGCATGCTTTTGGCACCCAACTACGCCTTAGCACTGCTTTTCACCCTCAGACTGATGGGCAGACAGAGCGGACTATCCAGACCTTGGAGGACATGCTGCGAGCATGTGTTCTGGATTTCGGGGGATCATGGGTACGACACTTGCCTTTAGTAGAGTTTGCCTACAACAACAGTTTTCACTCTACTATCGGCATGGCTCCTTTTGAGGCTTTGTATGGAAGACCATGTCGTTCACCCTTATGCTGGGCAGAGGTTGGTGAGACTGGTACTCTTGGACCAGAAGTAGTGCAGAGCACCACGGAGAAAGTCCAGCTAGTGCGGGAGAGGATGAAAGCAGCTCAGGATCGGCAGAAATCTTATGCTGATCGTCGGAGGAGGCCCCTGAAGTTCGAGGTGGGAGATCATGTGTTTTTGAAGGTTTCCCCTCGACGGGGGCAGCGGAGGTTCGGAAAGGGGAGTAAGCTCTCCCCTAGGTTCATCGGACCTTTCGAGGTGCTGAGGCGAGTTGGCGAGGTGGCATATCAGCTGGCCCTACCACCTCAGTTGGAGAGGGTCCATGACGTCTTCCATGTCTCCCAGCTTCGTCAGTACTTACATGATGACTCTCATGTCATCAACTGGGGAGAGCTAGACGTGGGAGGAGACGCGACCTTCGAGGAACGGCCAGTCAGAATCGAGGATCGCAAGGAGAAAGTGCTCCGTGGACGAACCGTCGGTCTGGTTCGTGTGTTGTGGAGACATGGCGGCCTCGAAGAGAGTACGTGGGAGAGGGAAGCACAGATGCGTGCCCAATACCCCGAGTTGTTCTGAGTTTTGAACCCTTGGTGCCTGTTGTGACAGAACGTTTGACCTTTTTGTCCATGAAATGTGCTAGGTTCCTTCCCTCTGTTTTGTGTGGGAAGCCCCGGTTGAAGGGAAGGGGAAACCCGACCCCTAATCAGGACGCATTAAGGTGGATGCGATTAAACCCGTGCGGGCGAGTCAGTGCCGCCCAAAGCGGATAATATCTTGACATGGGGGAGGGGAAACTCCCCAAACCCACATGACCGGGCGGTTTGGCGTGGTGTGATGCTTGGTTCTTGACAGGGAGTATTTCCAACTAGCGGGGGTCCACTCCTAAGAGGTATCTTCGAAGATGGTTGTTCGGATCCTCTCTTTCCTTCTAGTTTGTTTGATTCTCGAGGACGAGAATCGTTCAAGAGGTATCTGATGTGAAGACCCAGAACCCCCCTTAGTCCCTTCCTTTGCCAAAAATCCGGTTTCCTTGCGGGGTACCGATCGGTGAGACCGATCGGTGAGACCGATCGGTGAGACCGACCGGTGAGACCGACCGGTGAGACCGACCGGTGAGACCGATCGGTGAGACCGACCGGTGAGACCGACCGGTGAGACCGATCGGTGAGACCGATCGGTGAGACCGATCGGTGAGACCGATCGGTGAGACCGATCGGTGAGACCGATCGGTGAGACCGATCGGTGAGACCGATCGGTGAGACCGATCGGTGAGACCGATCGGCGAGACCGATCGGTGACACCGATCGGTGAGACCGATCGGCGAGACCGATCGGTGAGACCGATCGGTGACACCGATCGGTGAGACCGGCCCTGCTAAGTTGTTCCAGTAATGTTCCTTTTTCGCAAATAGGGTTTTAAACCCTATTCTTCCTTGCTAAAAATATCTTGGAAATCCGAAACGCGCGCAAAGGTCTTAATTAAATGCTTCATTAATTCATGGGTCAGTTAAAACCACCCAGCGCCATTAATGATGAGTCAAGCCACGTGGTCAACCCACGACTCCCTCGTCTTCCGTGGTTTTGTGTTTTCATCTCAACCGTCCCCAGCCCTTATAATTAAGGGTTAGGCCGTGGTTTTCCCCCTTCTTCGTTCGTGACTCTTCTGGTGCATCGGGACCGCCGCGTCGTTATCCGTAAAGTTCCGCGCCCCCGGCCTAAACGTCGATCATCCATCAACAGGTAGGGAATTTCTCTCGTCTCTCACTTTTGTGTATCATGCGGGGTGGGCGTTACTTTTGTTCCTATCAAATTGATTGAACCAAACCCTAATGAAGATACTAAACGAAGTTCTAAAGAAAGAAGGGGAAGGGGTTGTGATCGTTGTTTATGCTTTATCTTGTGATCATCCCTTTTGTTGTACTGGTCTATGTTTTCTGAAAATTGAGGCCGTTGGTGGTCGTGTGTGTGCACTTGAATCCCCTCGTGATGTTTTAAATGGGTTGCTGAAATTGTGAACTCCTGCTGTGAAATTGGTTAATCACGTATACCCGGCTGAATAATTGAAAGCACCAGGATCAACCCCTTTTGTGATAACTAACGGATAGAACACATGGAATTTTGAAATCGTGGAGTGTGTTAAGTCGTTTAAATCTGAAAATCCCTGACTCGTGTTGGTAGTGGTTGTTGGTTGTTTTCCCTTCGGGCCGTTTGCTGGAAATGTGGGAGGGGATGGGATCCCCCGTTCTTTTTATACTCTCGGTGGCTGTGTGAATTTGGGGGATGGGATCTCCTGTTGGCATGGTTTCAGTGGTTGTGGGTTTTTATCACAAACTGGGGAGAGATCCTCTGTTGACAGAACCAGGTGTGAGTGTTTTGGTTGATCTATGCTTGACGTTTTCCTTGGTTATGCTTATGGTAGTTGCCCAGTAGTGCTTAAAATTAATTGAACTTTTGACTGAACGTGAAACAAGAATGGGAAAGATGGTTTGTGGGCAAGGGTCGTGAATTTCGACTCGGACGTTGTGGTGTTGTGTTCTGTAGGTTGGCTAGGAAAACCTAAGTTTTGGGTGAGTGTTTGTTACCTATATCTATACTTGTAGCTTTGTGTTTCTTATTCGCGCCCCACCCAAGTTGAGCACTTAGTGCCGAACACCCCCATTTATGGGGGAAGGGTGTTTTTCCCAACACTATCCTTAGTGGCTGGTTATTAGCTCCTTTTCTGCTCCCTTTCCCGGATAGCCCAAGTACCTTCGGGCAGGCTGTGATGGCCTGAAGTCCATTATTAGCCCAAGAACCATCGGGCAGGGTGTTGTGGTGGTTGTCCAGGTGTGTGCGGCAGGTGGTTTCCCAAGTGTCTTCGGGATGAGGCCCAGGTGTTTTCGGGCGTGGCAGTGGATTCTTTAGCCCAGGTGTCTTCGGGCGTAGCGGTGGTTGTTCTGGCCTAGGTGTTTGCAGGCATGGTTACTTGTGACAGTTGAGGCCCAGGTGTGTGCGGGCGGGATTTGGCAGTGGGACTGCGTGTGGTTGTGGCCCAGGTGTGTGCGGGCGGGATTTGGCAGTGGGACTGCGTGTGGTTGTGGCCCAGGTGTGTGCGGGCGGGTGTGGCAGTGGGACTGCGGTGAGAATGGCGGGATTGGTCTGATGCGTAGGATGTCTCAATAACCAGTGGGAAAGTGGCGCGGGGTACCCAAACATCGATGTGCTCTTACATATATATTACTTGACTTGCGTTATTTGGGGAGCGAACCTTGGTGAGGCTTGGGATGGATAGTTTGCCTTGTTAGGTGTTTGGTTTACTCTTTCTCACGGGACTTTAGTACGTTCCCCCACTTGTGCACGAGAGTCTTGGTTTTCCCTACTGAGTGTACTTGTATGCTCACCCTACGTATATGAAACTGCTTTCAGGTTCCCAGGAGGACTTCAGGGATCACGCAGGACCTTACTAGCTCGGGCTTTTGGAGCAGTTGCAGTTGTTTTTCTCTTCTTTTTGGTACTTACCTTGTAGTCATCTTTTGCACTTTGTGGCTTTCACTTTTGAAACATGCATGTGGGAATGGTTTACTTTTGGCTTTACTTTTCTCCTATCTTGGTGTTGTTGGGTTTTCTCCTCCTTATCTTTCAATCCTATAAAATAAAAAGGGTAATGCCTTCCATTTGCGAGAATTTCCTATACCCTTGGTGCTAGTCGCCACTCCGGGACCTATTGAAGGCGGGTTTCGGGGGTCATTATCTCTCCTTCAACTTAAAGAAGGAAGGGCCTGGCAATCTGCTGACCCTTCCCTCCTTTTGGTGAAGGCGGGTCGTGACAATTCATGACATCACATGTGATGAAAGGCTCCTTGGTTCGAACTCACATGAACTTATTACTATTAGGGGTCACATGAAATAATACTATTGGATTTCTTGAGGGAAATAATAAAATATTTAATTAAATATTCCAAATTTACCCCTCCCCTCCATTATAAAAACCACCCTTCACACCCCCATTCCCTCACACCTCTCAAGCTCCAAGCCTTCTCTAAACTCTGCCCAAAAATCTTCCCTATCCCCTCTCCCACGTCCAATAGTTTCTGGTCTCATCAAAAGACCATGCCTAGCTTTCTTAAGGACGATCTCAAGAGAAGGATTTAAGAGGTAATTTCTCTCCCTCTTCTTCTTTAATTTCCTTTCATGTTCCAGTACATTTCTTGATCTCTCTCCACCTATCTTCACCCAAATGGTATTGTAACTCAAATATTATACATATAAAGTAATTTTATGATTCTAATAGGATATTATATCATCCAACCACCCTTTACCTCTTTCTTTTATTTTATTAAAGAGAACGTTGTTCATGAGGTGGTAATTTATCACCTTCAAGAACGACATGTTTTCTTCTTCCATATATACCATCATATCTGGTCATTAAACCATTTTTATTGTTGAACCAGAATATGTTATATGTATTATTTCCTATTTAATGTTCTTGAACTGAATTATGTACATATTACTATGTGATAAATTAAAACAAATTTGTTGTGATCGAACAACCTCCCAAATGAACCCAAACAATCATCATTTAATTCGTATCTAATGATTCATCCACATGGGTCTAATATAATTCATTATAAGATCATTAAAAATCCTTTAATATCATTAATAACATGTAATATCAGTTCTGTATGTTTATCCATGTTCTACCAGAACATCAATATAAGAATAAAAGTGAACCACTCAAGAAAACAATAAAAACAAACATTCCCGAATAATGTTTTTAAAATCTAGAACTCATTCAAAGGAACATAAAATCCCATAATGAAACCATAATGAAACCTATTAATGTATATATGGTTCTGTAATTTCTAATTAATGAATATAATGTCATTATAGAGGACATTAAAGAGAAGGAAGCATTCAGATACAAGGTAAGGGGAAATCTCAAACCCAATTTTCATCCTTTGGGTTCTCTCTCTTTCACAGTTTACTCCATACAAATGATGCTCGTGAATTTCTAATACAAATACAACATAACATAATTCCAAATCATTTGTAGGGTAATTTACCTCTTGAGTTTTACTCTAACATGAAGCATCTGAAATTACGTAATCATTCTTCATTATGAATCTACAAATTTATTTTAATGAATCATCAATATAGATAAAAATATAACCATTTCTAGAAGGACGTTCCAGAACTGGATCATCTACCAACCGTCATTTCAATTCCTTAAAATAATCATCACATTATTTTATTTATATGAAATTAAAGCAATTATATGTTAAATTAGTTATTGGGATATATAACCAAGAAATATTTTTCAATAAATCCCTGGTATTAAGCCACTAATACAATAAAACTACAAATCTCTATGATATTGGTTGGTCTTGAACCCTCTTGAAAAAATTTTGTTTTAGAGGGGTCAACAGTTACATCGTCTTTAGAAACAAAATTTCCATGGAATGAAATTCATTACAACCAAAATTCACTATTACTAAACATTACATATGTTTTCTTTTCATTCAAGGTTTGTTAAACAATCCATAATTGTATTTTATTTTCATCTTGGCTTTTAGAGTATATAAAAATATCATCTATAAACCAAACCACAAACTGATCAAAAAACTCATGGAAGACTCAAGTCATAATATTCATAAATAAAGTAAGTTCATTAGATGACCCAATTTTAATAAATATAAACACCTAATTCCCATATATCATTATAAATGTTGTCTTTGGAGTGTCATCTTTCTTCACCTTTAGTTGATATTACATGGACCTCAAATATATCTTAAACAATTCTGATCTTGCAAGAGGTGATCAAGAAAATCATCCCTATCTGTCAAATGAAACTTGGTCTTCATAGTCTTGTTATTCAAGGCTCTATAATTAATAAATAGTCTCATAGAACCATCTTTGTTTTTAAAAAATATTGGAGGATCACCCCATAGTGAAGTTCTATGTCGAATGAAACCTTTATTAAGAAATTATTGAAGTTCTTTTTTTTAATTTTACCAGTTCTACTTGATCCATAAGATAAGGGGGTTTAGAAATTGGAATATCATTAGGCACTATATTAATAGTAAATTAAACTTTCCAGTCCGGAACAACTCTAGGAAATTCATCAAATAAACATTTGTAAATTCATTCACTACTGGGATTTCACTAATATGAACAATTTATTCCTTTTTCACAACATGATCTAGATATGTTTCACTACCATATTTAATCAAAGTCTCGGCTTCTTGGTATGTTATCAAAGGTATTAGGTCATTGAATAAAACTTTCTTGGATTTGAAATTTTTTATCATGATTAACTGATGTCAAATCCATACCCAAAATGATATCGGACTCCTCCATGGGATGTTCAAGAAGATTTTCCACAAATACCATCCCCCCAATAACAATAATAAGATTCATTTATATCTTGGTTTCTTTAATACTTCCACCAATAGTTTTTACCTAAAGTTATATATCACATTCATGGGGTAATATATCCAATTTACTTGAAAACATATCAGAAATCAAAGAATGTGATGATGCAGAGTAAAAAATATTATTGGAATATTTGGAAAAATCTATAATATACTCATCACCACTTCATTTGATGATCCTACATCAATCATAGCAGTAGAAAAATATTTTACTACACTATTTTTCTTTCAATATTGCTAGGTTCCACCATAGGTAATCAACTGTAGACACACATTGTCATAATTCCCCAAATCATCATAATAAAAACATATTACCATTGGATTTTCATTTCTTGTATGGTCATCTCCCTTGTAGTAATGTGAAATTTGACCAATATTACCACATCAAAAGCACTTCCCAAACTGTGAAAAACATTCTATAGGATTCTTTTTACTACACATCTAACAGTGATAAAATTTTCTTTTCTTACCTCCAAACGTATTTGATGAATTCTCTTCCCTTTCATTCCAACTATAAATATTCTAATTCTTATTCTTATGGGAAACATGATCATCCAAAAACATCATTTCTACCTGCACATCTCATCAAACCAGCTTTTCAAGTATTTTGAACTCAGAATAATCGAATTCCATTGGATATCTTGGATTAAATCATGAGTAATACTAATTTTTCTTAGTATCAATATCCCAGATAAAATTTAGTATGTTCCATGTCAAACTGGGGAAATTTTACTCGTATGAATCCACCAAATCTTCTTCCTTTTGTCTCAATTCTATGAATTTTTTTCTATCCAAAGTAAAAAAACCCTAAGAAAATATTTATCACGAAATATATCTTTAAATTCATCTAATTATGAGGCATAAATGTATTCCGTTCATCTTATATTTTTAACCATTAACCACCACTGATTGGCTTCACCTTCAAAATGATAAATTTAAAAAGTTACCATTTGGTGATCTAAACAACCCATGACATCAAATATCCTTTCTAGATATTTAATTGAGCTATTAACTATCACTGGGTCATATGGGAGAACATTGTATAATAAAATTCACCAATATATTCATCTTCCTTTATGGTATATCTATTTTATCTCTTATATAAACACCACCACAATTTAAAGCTTGTGAAAGATGATCCATTACTACACCCAAATTCTAACTTCAAATTCCAACCATATTTGGAAATTGATTCAGAAGGTTATGTTTCTCTTGGTTACTTCCAACTATTGCTTCCATGTTTCCTCTACGGTTAACCATTATGAATAGACAATGTTCATATGAAGCAACATGGTAATATTCCAATACTATAACATTTTAAAATGACCATAATATAAATCTTTCAAGGGAAAGTGATTAATATTACCCTAATTTCTAAAGTTATCTAAATTGACCTCTAATACCAACTATAAGGCCGTGAACTTAAACATTACATAATATTTAGTTTTAGACAAGAAAATTACATTTTTTTACATTGAGGATATTTTTAATTTTAGTGTTTTAGAGATTTTTTTCAAAACATTTCACATTCATGTAAATTCGAAACATCTAAAATAGTATCCATTTATTCCAAAATATAAAACTTTTAAAATAAAACATGATTTCTATTCCATGATAAATCTTGATAACATACATATAAAAATCATTATTTCTCATACCCATCCTTATAATCTTTTAAAAACGGTTTAAAATTTAGGATGATCACAAAAAACAAACTAAGTCATACACAAAGAATGAAAATAGTAAATCATGTGAAAATATGAAACACATGAAAACCCTATCCTAAATTAATAATTTTCACCTTTAAAATGTGGTAAATGCTTCCCTTTGAAAATAAGATCATTATTTACCCTTTTTGTAATCATAAAATTACCCTTTAACCCATATCAATCATAGATAACTCATAAGGTTATCTCATGACACAATTATACTTTTCACTCTTATAAATGGAATAACTTTGTGGTCTAATTCCATACATGTCACTTTTACAAATGGAAGAGCCAAATGGCCAATATCCCTACCCATTTCTTTAGAGGTTATAATGTAACCACCCAACATTTTTTTATCATGGAACGACATGTCCTTGGTTTATCATGTAACCACATATTAAATCTCTTAGTACCATTATATAATCATAACACATTAAAGATTTTAATTTTAAATATTTTACTTAAAAAATTTCATTTATATATAATAAAATAATTTTAAGATATAGAAATTATCAATCCATTTTCTAAACAATTTTCCAAACCAAAATATAATGAGAATGTAATAAGGGAGTTATTTTTCTTTTAAAAAAATTAAGGCTTTTAGAGGAAACCAAATATCAAATAACGGTCAAAGAGGTAGAGAATTCGTTATCACTGTATATTTTAAAATTATCCATATAAAAATAATAAAAATATTCCCTTTTGAAATCCTTATAATGAGATTAATATTAAAATGGGGTTTTTATACAACTTATAAAATAAGTTGGGTTTATAACATCGAAATAAGTCTCGATGAATGGGTGTTGAGAAAATGCCCTTGCCTTGAGTATTATTTTTCAAAATTGACTTATATTATCGAATAATAAACTTATATTAGCCATTTAATTTATTGATAACATTTTTCATGTTTATTATTCCTTTTATTACCATTTCAAAACAATTAATGGTTTATTTTTTTTTCACATCGGATGTTTTGATAACATTTGGTACTTCAACCCAAAATGACATTGATATGATGTCTATAGTAAAAATGGTAATGTGTGTATCCTATCTAAAATAAATTTAAGAAATAATAATCACATCTATGACTCAATAATAATTTTAAATCAAACCATTTTGTATGGTTATGAAAAAATGAACGACGTTATCATCATGGAGACAGTGGTTCGTACGTACGCATGAGTAACGTTTTCATTTTTCAATGACCAATATATAAATAATGTGATCATAATTTTATCTTTTGGGAATTATAATAATATAATTTATATCATATTAATAATTTAAATATTATTATATATATCATCCATGTGATCTTGTGATGAAAAATAAATGACATCACTTTCTGGAAGTGATAGTTCACACATACACACCAACAATGTTATCATTTTTATGTGTATAGAAAGGTAATAATATAAATGATATATAGATATTTAATAATAATAATTATTTCAATAATATAATATATTAAAATTAATTCCATCATTATAACCATTTTCTAAAGATGGTGAAGGAAGTCAAATTATATCTGTTCGTGAGGTGATTGTTAGTCTTACACAAGAACAATTAATTCTTTTATCGTTTGATGGAATTGGAGATGGATTTAGGTGATGATATTAACATAATAAATTCTAATTAAATTTAGGATACTGGATTTATTATTTCATAATGGTGGGAAAGTATTTTAATGAAGGGAAATAATAAAGAAAATAGAAACACTTAATAAAAAAAGATACCTCTCCTTTGGATGACCCCTTTTAATTAACACCATAACACCAATAAGAAGGGTTTTATACCTAAGAAAAGGCTTTAATAATGTGGGTTGGAATTCAAGGAAGTCATTGGGTAGATATATGCAAAGAAACATGTTTTTAATTGTAGTCAAAAGAGAATAATGGGTGTCCTTTTTTAGAAGAGGGTAAGGGAACTCTTGAAATTCTTCTAAATATTAGATTAATATAAATTAATTTTCTATTCTGAATGGGACCAATGTGGTTTATTTGGAATAAGTTATGTCTACAGGTTAAAATAAATTCATACAATAAAAAATATATAAGTTTTTATTATGTATTTAATACTTATCATTTTGTTTTAACCCATCTTTTACCCTTTTTACTCTTACTGTGATATCATGTAGTTTACACCTTGAGGGTTAATGTAATTACTATAAAATGATAAATAGTAAGGAAATGAGAAATTGATGTAATTTTGAGAGATATACCAATAATATTTCCAAAAATATTATTTTCTTAAATATCAAATCATTTTATAAAATATTATTTATATTAAAATATACATAATGTTAATTTGAACACTATTCATTACATTAATTTTTTAAATATAACAACCATATAAATTAGAAATAAAAATTATAAATCCTAATAAGAATTTTAAATTCATATAAAAAATTATATATGATATTAAACATGTCAAATTGTATTTATTTTATTATTTTTAATATCATTTATTTGATATTTCTCTTAATTAAGCAATTATTGCATTATTATTCTATAATCCTTTAATTTAAATATTTATTCTCCAAAAACATCGAATAAATTATCATGATAAATATAAAAATTTTAAATTTAAAATATTATTTATATTTGAACATATCCCATATGTAATCCCATATAAAAAATATTTTACTTATTAAAAATAAAAGTGTGACAAAATTGACTTTGGTTTGAATATAATATTATAAATTTCATACTCTCATCAAAATGGAATATAAAGATTAAAAATTCTACCAAAGTATTATTTTTTAAAAAAAAATCATCAAATGAAATTGGAACAAGTGTTAGTGAAATTTAAAAATATTTATAATATTATTTTTACCCTTACTAAGTTGATTTACCATTAACCCTCTTAAAAAAATTACTAATGTATTTATTCATAATGTCCAAAAATAAAAGAAACCAATTTACTAAAATTTTACCTTATTATTCCAAATATAGAATCCATTGTTTAAAATTCAAAACATATAAATTTCATAAATTAATTAAAAAATTAATCATTTTGGCGGAATGAGAAAGCTGGTTTTTAAGGTAAAAACTTTCAAAATATCATAAGGTTTTTATATCCAATTTCAATGTGAAATTTATTCAAATAACCTAAACATTAATAAATTATACAAACAAGATCTAATTTTACTTTATAAATTTAAATAATATAATTTATAATTATAAATAAATTTGATGAAAAAAATTTTCAAATAAAAATGCAGTATTTTTCACTATTTATCAAAATATGAAACTTAATAGAAAAATATCAAAAATTAAATGAAATTTAATTTTGATATTACTAGTTAAAATAAGAAGTTTTTTTCAAATATAACTTATAAAAGTTTCAGAAACCTGATTTAAAACAAGCGTAACATCAAAAGGCTGCAAAACAATCATTTTGAAAAATAATATTTTTTTACAATAAAACTAGATTTATCATGTACATTATCGAACATATCGTCTCTTTTAATTAATATATAACTCATAAATAGAAATAAACATTAAAAATACTTATTCTATCATTATTTGGGTTCTTATATTAATCTTATAATCTTTTCATATTATCCAGGTAGGGATGTATTTCTAGGAAAGACCATACAATCTCTGGATTACCAAAACATTAGGATGTTCTTCTATACTAACATATAAGTCTATATAGGTTAATATTTTAAAACCAATGTTTTTTTAAATCTATTCTAAATGGTTTCTAAAAAACTTTTTATAATACCGACTGTAGAAACCAAGACCACAGTAAGCCCGAAGCCAGTGTCGTGCTACAATTCCATCCACTGCATCCTAGTATATTTTTCTTAATAAACTTCTGGGAATACAAGGGAAAGGAAAAAAAATAAGGGTGAGATAAAATGAAAAAAAATGGTTAATTAAAATTTATGTTATCATGAATCTATAAGCATAATAAATATGTGTTGTCTAATAACTGAAACACCTTCCGTTTAACCAATAAACTGAGAAGGGGATGCATAACAATATGGAAAGGTAAATAATAAGAACCGTGTGCCATTTAATCAATAAAATGACTATAATAAATTTATAAGGCATAATAAATACAGAAAGGTAAATAACATAAAACCATTCCATTTAATCAAGAAACTAAGAATGGAATGAATCCATATTTTTTCATAGTGAAAATTTCATGGGTAATAATAACTGAATCTGAATGACGGAAACACATAATTATTAGTCAAAATGTTCCCCAAGTATATGGTACCTTTACTATAAATAAATTTCACAAGAAATTTTAAAATACTACTATAAACACCTTTCACAAGAAATATTATAACTTGATTGGTTTCAAATGTTAAGGTTTTATTCCAAACAGATTTCATCTCATAAGAATACGGATGCATCTAGCAGATTATATTAAATGGTCCCCATCCCATGTCATTCCAATCCTAATCATTATTTATATATAGAATAATTGATTTAATTAATAAACATTGTGCCTTATCAAAATGACTCAGTATTGAGTAAAGGATTTGAATTTATCAATATTTCCACAGATATTCAAATAACTATCAAAGATAACACGGTATGTAAAAATAGTATATGATTAAGTATATAATAATATCTTTGATAAATAATGTGGTTATTTAAAGGAAATTTAATTTATAATAATCATATGAAATTGAACATTTAAAAGGAATGTTATTGACTATAAAAATAGATTAATGAAGTGAATGTATGTACTTTATTTAATCAAAATGATCATAAACTATCCAAAGGTATAATAAGGATAGTAAAAATATGATGTAAACCCTTTTCAGTGATAATAAGGGTTTTTGTCATTGATTAATAGAGATACAGTAAAAATATCTTTAAAAATATTATTTAGGAAAATATCCTTTTAATTTTGAAAATAAAAACATAGAAAATCCTTTCCTTTGAAAATCAAATTTTAAAAAAATCATTTAAAAGTAACCTTTTAAGCTTGAAAAGGAATATTTAAATAAATGACAATGGGTAAATCTGTACATAACGTACAAGGTAAAAAGTCATTCTTTTTACACTGTAAAAATAATATAAAGGTGCCTTGTTTAGAAAAAGATAAGAAGATTCCCTCACAATGTTTTTTGTAAAATAATCTCCAATAAATCATATTTAACAGTATAAATTTTTTTTAAAATATAAAACGTGGTTTTAAAAGAAAACATGGATTTAAAAGAAAAAAACATTTCTGAGCGAAGAGAGAAATGAATTTGGGTTTTCTAAAAAATAGTTTCTAAAATATTTTAGGTAAAAGAGAGTGTAAAATTGTACTATAAGTACAGAAAATTTCATTAATAACTGTAGAATAATAATATTAAATGGTGTATTAAATAATGATCATGTAATTTTCTTTGATGGAAATTCATGTACATACAATCTCAATTAGAATGTGATTATGATCATAATGTTAGAGTGAGAATTAATCAATGAATAGATTATGTGTATCAACATTAAATCCACATAAAAAGTGTAAATAGAAAAATAGATAGTGAATGTCATTACACCCACAATCATATAAATTTATAGACAACAAAGGAGAGATAAAACCTAATGAAATAAAATTGAGTTATAAAATTCATTACCACATGGTAACTTTAATGTCAAATAACCTTATATAAAATATTTCAAATTGAAACTAAAAATACCATAATAATGGAGTGTCCAGTATATCACATGTAAATGGAGCATTATATACACCACATTAAACTGAAATGGTGCATAATGGAAAATAAGTCTCAATGAAATGTAAATTGAGATGAAATCCATTACATTGAGGTTTCCATTTGGTCTAACATGACTTAAACTCTTCTGTCACATACATTAATTATTTTAAATTTATTTTTCATGTAATTTCAATTTTTTGTGGGGGTTTCCCATGCATTTTTTGAGGAAAGGGTGGGTTTTCATGATTTGGGTCAAACTGTGAGCCCATATCCAGATTTATAATTAAATTTTGTATCTTTTACGACTCATATTTTTTTAACCTTATTCACCCATTATACTTCCCACTTATCCTCTCCTATCCTATTAATGCTACAATATCCATTTTTCCCCTTTAGAATCCATAATCATGGTGGATTTGTGTTATTTATTAAGGTATCATGTCATCCCATGTGACCATTTCTAGTTTTAAAAGAAATATTTTTTTCTTTCACATATTATTTATTATTTATTATTTTTGGAGATTCCACCTCTCACTTGATCCCACCGACCCTAGGAACACCCCCAAGTCTTTTCACCCTCTTTTAAGATTATCATCATCGCGGATTAGGGAAAATGTTCTTAGGATTTCTCAAATCATCCATTTTTTAAAAGGTAATTTTTTTCATTCATAAATCAATCATTTTTTACTCTTATTTCTCCATCTCAGTTCCAAAATGACCTCGTTAGCCTTATTCGAACCTATATATCAATTTCAGATGCATGTATATTCACTTATTGGTGTATTTGGGGCGATTTCATCATGATCTTTCATGAAAGTGGGTTTCCTTCCTTCCTCCTACCATTTTCATCGGGTTTTTTCCATTTTTCGTGAAGTTCTTAATGTCCTGAAAGTATGTCATAGAACATAGTATATGATATTGGGTTTCTTGGTCTAATATTTTGGTTTTATGTTTGATTTAACACACTTGGGGTGCAGTGGTAGTGCAGTTAAACTTTCGAAAAAGGATTTCGTGCTTTTGACACTTGTGGCAGGTGATTCCATGTTAGCACTATTAAATGAGTTTTCCTTGATTGATTTATATTTTTTAATACTACTAATTCATTTTTAATTCATAGAAAAGTATATTTGGTGGAATTTGTAAAACAATTGATTTTTAAAATCCATTTTTGTGTGAAAATTTATGTTTTACTTGTGTGTTCAATGTTTTACAAATTGGGGTTGTTTTATAATTCATCATAGGGTTTTAATAAAATGTTTTGTTGTTGAAAATTCTGATTTGGGGAAATATTTGTGGGAATTGTGTTTCCAAAGAGGGATTTTAAATGAATTTTATGTGAAAAGTTTGGTTACATTCCTTGAAATGGTTTTATGGAAATTCTATGTGGTTTATTGAGTTATATAAATGGAGAAAAGAATGTGTAGAATTTTTTTTGAATGTGTGTGTCTAGAAAAAAAATTTTCATTTGTAAATGGTTTTTGGTAACATGTGTAAATTGTTTGAGTCCAAAGGGCGAAGCCTAGGTATCTAGTGGGGTGGGTGTTTACTAGTATGCTAGTGATCCTGAGTGGTTTTTTCCCTGTTTCAAATAGAAAGTTAGACATATAAAACACTAAAAAACTATAATGATTATGATTTGGGACCACTAGGATGTGGTTATATTCCCCACTCATGGATCATGCATCATAATGTATATGGTTATGGTTACTTTACACCGAGATATGAGGTACATGTGGCCCAAAACTAACTAGTGCCTAGGGGTGTTTTTGAGAGTAGTGATCGTTGAATATTTGGCATTTATCACTGTATTATGGTGTCCTTTGTGGAAAAATTCACCAGAATATTTTTTTTATTTAAATTTTTTCACTCTTTGAAATTTTCCTTAGAAAATTGTATACTTTTAAAAGTTTTATTCTTAAATAATTATTATCACCATTTCTTGTTTATTAAAACATGCATTATTTTTATCTTGTATTTATTAATATATAGAATATTTGGGTAGTATAATATTGGTATTGGTCCCACACCCTACATAAACATTTGGTTGTAAGTATACTTGATCATGTTTGACACATGTAAAGGCAAGGCCTTTGGTGATGACGGTTCGGGTTGTTAGTTTCCTTCCATGGTGCAGTGTTGTAGAGACAGCTCGTGGGTGATGAACCCTTGTCATGTGGTGTTCCTAGGGCTGTGTTTCTGATTATTATATATATCTTTGGACCTATTGTGTCATGTTTAAGACAGTGTATTCAGTTCTAAATTTTATTAAGGCTTTTTTTGGTTGGTAATTTTCAGATTTATATTATTGATTTCCTTTGGTTGTTAAATGATTATAAACTTAGGTAAATCATTCCCAAAACAATATTTTAGATACATGGTCTCTTGTGATAGCTTGTGGGGATAGGGAACACCCATTGGGACTTTCTATGGGCCCGGTTTGGTGCCAGTTTTTATGCTGACCAGATTCAGTTTGTAAAAAAATTATATTAGTGGAAGGTTGATGTTTTTGAGGTATATTATATATTTGGGATAGGTAAAGCTAGGCGGTAAATAGGACTATTAGGTATTAGTGTTTTGGTCATGATTAGGGTGTCTGGCCCACACATATTGTGATAGACCTCTATTCACAATGGGATGTGGGAATTATTTGTTTGACTTCACTACCAGGTAAGATGTTTGGGCTGTAAAATGAACGTGGACATCGGGTGGGGGTGAATTATTTTTTTATTTTATTGTGGTAATGTGTTTTGATTATTTATATTCAATGTTATTGATGTAATTTTTCAAAACTATTGTAATTTGTTTTCTCTTGTGACTATTTTCTTTTGTTGCAACAATCCTCCTCAAAAATCTCTCATTCACCAATGGGAGGAAGCCAAAGATATTTCTTACTCACTAGTTGATCAGAGGACATTAGAAGTTGTGGTTTATGTTTTATAAGTTATAGGATATGGAATAGATCTTAATATATCCCTTTTTAGAGAATATGAGACCGGTCCTAGTAAGTAAAATCCTAGGATTTTCTAAAAAAATAAGCATCCTACATTCAGAGGTAGTACAAAACCACAGTAGTAGGAGCAGTGGCTCAAAAATATTGATTTTATGTTTTAGTTCCTGGAAACACCTGAGGAGGTCAAGTTGAAATGTGACTCTTTCCTATTAGAGGGTCCTAGTCGATGGTGGTGGGAATCAGTGCTTCAGGCTGGGAAGACCGAGAATAAGTGTTGGAAGGAATTCAATGTTATCTTCAATGATCAGTATTTCACAAAAGTTTTAGCATATGATTTATATCAATAGTTTGTTGAACATGTTTAGGGGGATATCTTAGTTATGTATTATGCCAACTATTTTGATGAGTTTCTCTAGTAATCTACAAAATGTTCTCCAATGAGTAAATGAAGTCCGATAAGTTCGAGAGGGGTTTGCGGATAGAGATCTATTCCCAGGTCATCCTGTTCAATATGAAAACATATGTTGAAGTGTTTGATAGATCATTCATGTTGGATATCTACCAAAAGGGGAGGTATGGTTTCTATGGGACCATATGTGGTTTGGGAAGTGGTTTTTATTTTTAGAAAAAAAAGAAAGAGAGAGGACCAGGGGAAAATGGGATGTGGTAGCTTAGGACAACCTTATAGGCAGCTTTCATTGGTGGATTTTGAGGTGTTGTTTTTCATGTTCCAACAGTGTGGGAGGACATGGCACATCCTACATGATCTAAAATCTCATATGAATCCATTTTATCGGAGTGTATGTATGGGAAACTTGCCTCTCTTTGGTAGGATGGCACGTCCACTAAAGACTGAGGCAAGATATGTGGCTTCCAGAGGGGTGGTAGTTAAGTTCGATCCATCTAGAACAATTGGATCTTGGTTCGGTGGTCATGGTGGTTGGGTAATATCATCATCTGGTAAAATCATATTCACGGCATATCTATAGTAGAATTTTAATTCGTAGGAATAGGCTAGGCATATTCATGGGGCGGATCGAGCGCCAATGGGAACAGATGCGAGACCGTGAGCTGTACAAGGTACCATTTTGATTGCATCGTCTATATATGATTCTATTTTTGATAAATTTTCCTCTGTTTTCATTCATGTATACCCATTTCGTGAACACATGAAATTTTCTTATTGAGATTTTGTCTTTTGTGATGGAATTGGTGATACTGCTGAGAATGAAGAAGGAGTAGGGTCTCAGGTGCCCGTCGTGTGTGCTTTCCATGTCAGGGGTTGAAATATAGTGTGACCTCTTGGTCTTAGATATGGAACTATTTGACATGATACATTGAATTTATTGGCTAGTACACATTCAAGGGATCATCGATTGCTATAGGCGATGAGTCAGTTTCATGGAACCAGATGGGAGTCCTAAGGTATTCTTTTCGGATTGGTATCCTTAGTCTGGTCATACAGGAAATCCACTCCAATATATGCAGAATCATGTCGTCCTATTAATGTCACTCATGTTAGAGTACAATGGTCTTACTCCTGAATGTGGATTATCTCGTGTAGTGGATGAGTTTCTGAAGGTATTCACAGATTATTTTTCAGGAATACCTTTGAAGCGGGACATGGATTTTCTGATTGATGTGGCACTAGGAACATAGCCAATACTCTTACCTCATATAGTATGTCACCCACTGAGATAATGGAATTAATGATATAACTAAAAGATTTAGAATGCAATGGATTAATTCACTGGAGAATATCTCCTCGGGCCACTCCTGTTCTTTTTGCGAAGGAGGCCGACAAATCACTTTGGTTGTGTATTGATTACTGAAAGCTAAACATGTTACGACCAAAGAATAAATATCATTTACCCAGAATATATGAATTTTTTTACCAGTTGAAGGGGTAAATTTGTTTTCAAAAATAGACATGCATTCAGGTAACCACCAACTCTTGGTAAAAGAGGCATATATTCCGATGAAAACATTCCAAAGCTGGTACGACCACTTTGAGAACATGTTCATGCCCTATGGACTAACCAATTCTCCAGTGGTCTTTATAGAACTAATGAATAGGGTGTTCAATCAGTATCTTGATACTTTTGTCATGATATTTGTGGATGAAATCCTTGTTTACTTTGGATCTAAGGAGGAACACAAACATCATTTTTTATTATGTTGGGCACCTCATGAGAGGACCGCCTATATGTAAATTTGTCTAAGTGCACTTAATAAATTAGGGAGGTGGTGTTTTTAGGGAATGTGATCACAGAGAAGGGTTTTGAATGGACCCCAACAAGATTAGTGTGTTTATTTCCTAGAAGATTCCAAAGAACATTTTTGAGATCAGGAGTATCCTGATCATGGTTGGTTACTGTAGGTGGTGTGTTTTGTATTAATCTCAGCTTTCTTCACCCATGAAAATGCTCCCCCATAAAGGTGTGAAGTTTTTATGGGGCATATAATGTTATGAATCGATTGAATAGCAGAAGCAGTGGATGAATACTATGCCATAATGATTTTTTCAGAGACTGGAAAGGCGTATGTGGTGTATTGTGACGCTTCAGGTATGGGTCTCGGGTGTTTACTTAGGTAGGGTGATCACGTGGTGGTGTATGGTTCTTTCTAACATAGACCAGAAAAACATAAATATATGTCCCATGGCATGGAGTTAGAAGTTATGATGCATGCTTTTAAAACTTGGCGTGACTTCCTCTTTTGGGAGAATAGTGTGGTCTACTCCGATCACAAAATCATTTACTACATATTCTCTCAGAATTATCTCACTCTGAGGCAGTTCCGATTGATTGAGTACTTATAGGGGCTTGACATTGACATTTTATATACCCCAAGAAAGGTAAATGTGGTGGAATATTATTTGAGTATAATTGTACCAATGAAATCATTGAGGAATTACAGCAATGAGTGTACTCTGATGGGGCTCTTTGCTCAGATTCATGTAGAGACCATAGAGCATAATGGAGGTGTGTTCTTTGAGAACATTCTATTTAATCTATCTCAATAAGAGTTTATTCATCAAGAACATCCTAGTGATGGGATTTGTCAGTAGTTGAGGTAGTTTCTTCATGGTGGAGAGACGTATTCTGATTTTTTATAATATCCCAAGGGCATCTTGTGTTTCAATGGCCGATTAGTAGTTTTATCATCTCTCTGGAACTCGGTGATGTAGGATATCTAATACTCTCAGTGTTTTATCTATATTGGCTCCAAAAACATGTATTATGATGTGCATCAACAATTCTAGGGGCCAAGTATGAGAAGGGATATAGATGTCTTCATGTCGATATGATATATATGTCAGTAAGGGAAAGTGGAGAACCAAAGGCCCTCTGTAATGATCAATCCATTACCCATTCCTTCATGGATGTGGGAAGAGGTAACCCTAGAATTCATTATTATATTGCCTTGTACACCTCAGGGTATGAATTTCATATGGTTAGTGATTAATTTTCTGACCAAAACAACCCACTTCATTATCGTCAAATATACACCTAAAGTGGATGAGTTGGGCCATTTTTATCTTCAATAGGTGGTAAGTCATCATTTTGTTCCATCGAAAGTTGTATCAGATAGATTCCCCTATTTCAATTCTTCATTTTGGAAAGGTCTTCAAAAGGCCTTGGTGTGACAGATTAAGATGAGCATGGAATATCATCCTCAAACTGATGGTCAGACAGATTAGACGAGTCAGATACTCGAGGGCATGCTCGGTGCATGAGTTTTAGACTTGGGAAGTTCTTGGGATATACATTTTGGATTGGTTGAATTTTCCTATAATAACCATTACCAATCCTAAATTCAAATAGATCCTTTTGAGGACCTCTATGGTTGGCCTTGTCCGTCCCCAGTATGTGGGGCTGAGATAAGTGAGACTTCACTATTTGGGCCAAGTCATATTCAAGAGATAGCTGAGAAGGTCATGTTTATTTGTCATTTCTTATTAATAGATTATAGTTACCATAAATCTTATGCGGACCAGCGGTGTTGAGGCCTAGAGTTTTCTTTGGGAGAGTGGGTAATATTGAATATGGCCCATCATCTAGGCCATCATTATTTGGGAAAGCAATCGGAGATGACATCATGGTAAATAAAACATTTTGAAATCAGAGAGCATATTAGAAATGTGGAATATATATTGGTGTTTCATTCTCAGTTGGAATCCATTCATGAGGTCTTCCAAGTCTCCCAGTTGAAAAAGTACAACCCTGATTTGTCCCATGTGTTGAATTGGGAGGAGTTAGATATAGATCATGATTTGTTTGTTTTTTAGTGGACGATGAAAGTAGTTTATTCCCAAGAGAAGGTGCTTTGTCGAAACTCAATTCCATGGGTTCGGGTCCTTTGGCATCTTGGGAATGATGTCAATGAAACATGGGAGCCGATGTTGTGGGTTGGGAAAGAGTACTCATTCTTGTTTTCTGATCACGCTTCGGGTTGACTTTATGGGGAAAAAAGTCTTTCATAGTGGGAAGAATTATCACATACATGACTTATTTTAATGTTATGTTTTTTATATAATTTCCATTATTTCTTTGTTTTTGTGGTTTCCTATTAGTTTTTGGAGGAAAGGGTGGATTTTCATTATTTGGGCCAAACTGTGGGCCCATTTTCAGATTTAAAAATAACATTTCGTTCTTTTATAACTCTTATTTTTTGCAACATTTTTCACCCGTTCCACATCCCAATTGGCCTCCCCTCACCTATTAAAACAGAAATATCCATTTGGACCCCTTAGTAATCCATAATCATGTTGGATTTTGTTTTCTTATTATGGTGTTGGGCGAGCCTGTGATCCTATTTCTAGTTTTAAAAAAAATAATTTGTTTTTTATATCATATTCATTTTTTAATATTTTTCCATGATTCCACCTCTCACTCGAGACCACTAACCCATGGTGCACCCCCATGTTCATTTGTCCCTCTTTGGAGCTCATCCTTATCCGGGATTAGGGAAAACGTTCTTAGGATTTCTCAAATCATTTAGATTTCAAAAGGAAATTTGTTTCTATCATAACTCCTTCATTATTTAATCTTTTCCCCCTATTTCAGTTCCCAATTTACCTACATATCCTTATTTGAACCTTCATATCAGTTTTGGGATCATGATAATTCATCTATTAGTCTATTTCTAGTAATTTCTTCAAGATCTATCATGTAAGAAAGGTTTCATTCCTTCCTCTTCCTATTTTCGTAGGGTTTCTTCCATTATTCTTGAAGTTCCTAATGTCCTACAAGTAGGGTTTCAAACCAAGGGTTTGATCCTGGGATTCTTGGTCTAATATTGTGTTTTTAGGTTTGATTTAACACACTTGTGGTGTAGTGGTGGTGTAGTTGAACTTTTTCACAAGGATTTGGTGTTTTGGACACTTGTATAAGGTGATTCCACGTGTAACCACTACTAGATGAGTTTTACTTACATTATTTATCAAATTTTCATACTATTACTTCATTTTTAATGCTGAAAAAATTATTTTTGGAGAAATTTTTTAAAAAATTGATTTTTAAATTCCAGTTTTGTGATAAAATGGGTGTTTTACATGTGTGTTCAATGTTGTACCACTTGAGGCTATTTTATAATTCATTGAAGGGGTTTATTAACATATTTTAATATTTCCAATTCTATTTTGGGGTAATATTGGTGGGAATTGTGTTTTAAAAGAAGTATTTTAGATGAATTTTATGTGCAATGTCTTGTTAAATTCCATGAAATTGTTTTATAGAAATTCTATGTGGTTTATTGAGTTATATAATGTTTGAAAAGCATGTGTAGAAACAATTTTGAATTTGTGTTACCATAACTGATGTTATTATTTGAAAAAGGATTTTGGTAACATGTGGAAATTGTTTGAACACATAGGGGGAAGCACAGGTATCTTGGTGTGAGGGTGTGTACTAGTATACTAGTGATACAGAGTGGTTTTTTCCCTATTTTACATAGCAAGTTGAATAGTGAAAACACTAACAAAACTAAAATGATTGTTATTTGGGACCACTAGGTTATGGGTATGTTCCCTACTAGTGGATCTTTCATGAGAATATATATGGTTATAGTTACTTTATACAGAGATACAAGGTATATGGGGCTCAATACTAACTTTTGTCTTGGAGTGTTCCTGAGATTAGTGATCATTTTCTATTTGGTATTTATCATTTTATTAAGGTGTTTTTGGATAAAAAATTCAGCATCATACAAGTTTTATTTAAAAAATTTCACTCTTTGAAATTTTCCATTGAAAAATGTTTACTTTTAAACTTTTTTTCTTTATAAATTATTACCATCATTTGTTATTTATTAAAATATTCATGTTTTTTATCTTATATTGTAACACCCCGAGCTTCCATGATACGCCTCTCTTTCAATAATGCAATAGCTTGCATTGTACGCAAGTTCGAGTTCTAACACACCGCAACTAATCAAAGTAGCTGTTATGAATAGTAATAACCACCTTTTAAATTTATAGAAATTTTATATTTCAAAATGGACTTCATTTTTGTATTCCTAATATTGAAATTAGCCTATGTTGAATTTTTTGTAATTTTCCGAGAACTTCCAAATTTTTTGAATAGTGAAAAATACATAAAAAAACTTTTTTAATCAAAATAATTCATAGTGATAAATTATAATATTGAGTGGTTTTAGAGTATAATTAGAATATATTTTTACCATTTTATCCAATGGTGGTCATTAGAATTAATTTAACATTGAAATTGGACATAAACAATTGCCAATCTTTTGATATAAATTGTTTCTTAAAAACATGCTATTTGTTGTGACAGCGGGAATTAATTATAAAATTAATTAATGCAACTAATATTTTTGGAATTTTGTAAAATAGACATCATTTTTGAATTCGTAATATCAATTATAGCTTAGGGTGAAATTTTGGCCTTATTCTGAAAAACTTCAATTTTTGATGAATAGTGAAACCACTAAGTGGTAGTTAAATAACTGATTTTTCGTTTAAATGAAATATTACCACTTCTGTGATTTGATTTTCAAAAATCCGACATACATGGTTGTCATTAAGAAGTAAAATGTGGTTCAATAAGATTAAAATAATTTTTTGGTGAATAGTAACTTTTAAGTTCTTAATCGCGATTAGAGGTAATTAGTGTAGTTTAAGGTAAAAACAATGTTTTAATAATATTATATGAGCTTTACACTTGTCCTATTCCTATTGGATGAGTCATGGCCGACCAAGACAACCCATGGGTCAACTTGGGGACCCCATGGAGCCACTTTAGTTGGAAAATGACATTAATATATATTTATTTAATGTTAAAATTAAATTGACACAAACATGAGTTGTTTTACTAAAATAGTTTTTAAGTGGGGTTACAAAAGTCCAAATTTTGACTATAAATATTCATTAGAAAGCTAAAAAGATTTCCTACATCATAGTATTTTGTTTATAATTTTTAGACATTAAATAAATTAAATTATTTATGACATCATTATGATGCAGCGATGACCTCATTATTTAATGATTTAAATAAAATGGGAAGATAATGCAACATCCAAGGCTTACACTTGTCCAAAGCCAATTGGATGAGGATATTTCGAACCCTTATCACCTTAGCCTCGAATTATATAAGTGTGGGACCTTTAGAATCCGAAAAGTATTGTGAAATAATGTAACATTTCAATCTTTCCAAAAGTGCCCCTCCTCTCCACTTATAAAAGGCCCCCACCTCTCCCACCTCATTTACACTTTCAAGCCATTTGTCTCGGCCAACCTCTGCCCAAATACTCTCCCAACATTCCTCCCTTACTCATAGAAGCCTCACATTGGGCAAAACTCTTCCCAAGGAATCCTTTGGCTCAAATCAAAAAGAGTTACCCGATTTTGAGGTAATGTCTTTTCTAATGTTGTTTTGTTTTATTTTTCTTCTCCAACCCCCTAAACTCTTTTTATTCATTTATTTTGTGACAACACCAGTATCCTCAATATACTAGGATGTTGTTATAAGAAGTATTTGAGCTAAACTTACACACACCTACATCTAATGGTTAAAGAACATACGGTTTCTGTGGATGGCAAATTTCTGCCTCACGAAACGATGATTGTTCAACACTCATATAACACCTTCAAAGGTGGCCATTAAGATGTCACTATATTTATATATGATATATAATGTGTTTATGTTTTACTTATGCTTCTGTATTTCTCATTTATGGCTTACTTTATGATTTCCATTATGGGTAAAACGCGATAATTTCATTTTAGGAAGTGCGGACTACTGCCCCCTCAAAGTGATTTGAATCGTTAATGCCATATGTGGGATGTATAAAGGATGGAGTAAATGGTATTATACACTATATTATACTGGAATTATATTATACATTTATATCATTATGATTTAGTTCCATTAAATATGAAATTGAAATGAAAGTAGCGTTCATGCGTACGTACGGCTTACCGTCTCCATGAACGGTGCATTTCATTTCTCACCTCTAAATGTTACGTAATATTATAAATGAATGTATATACTGGATATATAATATATATATGACATCTAAATCATGAATATAATTCTGGATATAATGGATATTTCACCACATAAACAACTTGTAATTATAAGAAGCTTATTGTTGACTCAAGTACCAAAGATCGACAAAACGACCGTTATTTACTTAAATAATTACATAATGTTCATATCATTGTAATAAGTGATATAATAAGGATAATGAAATTGAAAATGGTTCTTAATAAGGTATATATTAACTCTAGTTTATTATTCAGGAGGTTAAAGAACGGTTGAGTCAAGTCAGACACGAGGTAAGGGAACTTCTTAACCCAATTTCTATTCTTTGGGTTAATCTCCTACTTTCAAATTATGTCATGATATTGTTATGTCATATCTTGTATTTGTACTTTATTTATGTGTAATTATAGTGAATACATATAATAGATATATTTTTTTTAAATGATATTTGTAAGGGAATTTCTTAACCCAACTTCCATTCTTTGGGTTAATCTCCTACTTTCAAATTATGTCATGATGTTATTATGTCATATTTTGTATTTTTACTTTCTTTATGTGTACCTATAGTGAATACACATAATAGATCTATTTTATTTTAAAAATGATCTTTTTAAGGACTTCGTCTCAATCTCCTTTCATTGATGCATATTTGGTTTTATACACAACTTTCTTTTATACGGTGTATAAACCCCTTTGAATTTTACGTTTATTCAAAAGGAATCTTTTTATATGAAGCGTTTTGCTAAACGAAAAAAGGGAATGTTTTTCTTTCCGTACTTATGCGGCGACAACGACTTCTCCACCGTTGTGACCATTATTTGAGTTTCGGCTTCCTCTACAAGCCATACCTTCTTTTTAAAAGAAAAATAAATACCATGTTTTACTTTTCTTTTATTTTGGTATTGAAAATGGTTTTGAAAGCATTTTTATTATATCAATGTGTTGTATTGATATCTTGTGATTGAAATGTGGAAATGTTATGTTTCCTTTATCCATGTTTTATGTGATACGATTATGTTATGATTTATGATATATTTAAACCTATTCATATGAGGAATGTATTGGACTTAATAAGTGACGGGTGGAGCCCGCTATAGCTCCTCGGTGCATCGGTAGGTCTCATGAGACAACTAGACGTGGAATTGGCCGAGGCCCTTTCCCAATTTGATTTATGGTTTTGGCCAAGGCCTTAATCATTTTAGACGTCTTGGCCGAGGCCTTGACAAAATGTTTCAGAATGTCCGGCATTATACATTCCCTCATTATGAAAGTGGTTATTGATATTGCATTTGATTATTCGACCAGTAGAATATCCATGTGAAGAAGAGAATGGCATTATCTCATTTTACTTTTGCCATATTATGTTGAAGTTCATGTTTAAAAGGCTTTTGTTTTAGTTATACATTGCCTTAAATGTTAATGTTTATTTATGAAAGCTTCCGCATTATTGTTATCCTTACTGAGCATCTGAGCTCACCCCTTTCAATGTTTTAATGTTTTCCAGGATGTGAAGAAGTATTTTATGAATGACCTGCAGGGATAGTCAGAAAGGATATGAGTGTGGACTATGGAGACTTTGTTATTGTAGTTTTTCACTTTATGATGTAATGTAACGTTTACGAATGTATCTAGTGTTTCCAAGGCTACTAAACTAATCGGTCTTTCGAGACTTGATCTTTTGTGATCATGCCAATGTTACGAAGTAATGCACCGACTCTGGGTAGCTGGGTTCGGGGCGTTACAGTTGGTATCAGAGGCAGTTTAGTACTAACCTTGGAAGCTAGATTTAGATAAACTCTGATTAGAGCACATAGCCCAAAGATAGACTTTGAGGATTAGTATAGAAGAACTTCCTAGAATTTTGTTATTGTAGAGATTTTGTGAGTTTTCCGAGCAATACATCCCTGTCTGGATACGAGCAGGTAGAGGCGGATCTAGCACAGATGTACCTAGGGGTAAAACCCGAAAACACCGCTTTGAGCTAGACTCGAACGGGAACGGGTGCACGACAACGGGCCTTGCTGCACTCTTGGTTACGACACTCCCGGGGGATATGCTTAGGATAATTCTCATTTTCTTTACAAACCACTATGAAGGGTTATGAGTATATACTTCCTCAAAGAAAACATTTCTTTATATGATTATGGATTATATCCATAAATAGTTCAATTTATGTAAAGTGTTTTACAAGTATGGAATTATGTATTTTGATTCATAAACTAATCTAGTTTATGCCATTGTTTAGAAATGGCGCCTAGTAGAAGGAATGGAAACCGTATCAATGCACGAACTCCGTGTAGGGATTGCCCTCCTGATCAAGATAATTATTGTGGATCTGGAGATATAACTGGTGCTGATCAACTTATTACCATACTTGGACAACTCACTCAGGTTATGAATAATAACCTTACTCGTATGGAGCACCCTGATCCGCAACGTGGAGGATCAATGCTAGACCGTTTCATGAGGCAACAACCACCAACCTTCAATGGGAGTACAAATCCTATAGTAGCTGAGCAATGGATAAATTCCTTAGAGAAAATATTCCATGCCTTGGGGAGTAGTGAAAGGGAGAAGGTTGTCATGGCAGTTTACCGCCTCACTGGAGATGCCGATCAGTGGTGGTAGCTGATTCAAAACACAAAGGAAGATGATGACGTATCGAATATGGAATGGAGGGAGTTCAAAGATCTTTTCATAGAAAAATACTTTCCTCGTGACCATCGAGCAGATATGGAAAGGCAATTTCTGAGTCTGAGGCAGAAGGAGGATGAGAATGTCGCAAAGTATGAGGCTAACTTTACAAGGTTAGCGAGGCATGATGCCGATTATATACGTAACCCAAGGAGTAATATTGATCGTTTCTTTGATGGGTTAAAACCATTTCTCCATCGAGCTTTGGTATCACAATCCTTCTCATCATACGAAGATATTGTCTCGTGTGCTATCAAGACAGAAAAGGAATTCTCTAAGTCTTATGACAACAAAGTAAAGCAAGAGAAGAAGAGAACGGTGGAACAAGAGACAGATAATGGGAAAAAGGGAAAGAAGGATTTTCCATTATTTGATAATTGTGGGAATAATCACCCTGGTACATGCTTAAAAGGAATGGGAGTTTGTTATAAATGTGGAGAAAAGGGTCACCAGGCTCGTGATTGCAAGGGAAAGAAAGAGGATGTCAAAGTTGAATGCTACAATTGTAGAGAAATGGGTCATTATGCAAATGAATGTCCTAAGCGTCAAGGAAACTTACCTCAGAAAAGGCCAAGGGATCAAGGCCAATCTTATGCTGTGACTACAGTTGAAGCGGAATAACTAATGTATTGGTGCTTTTGGACTCATGGATTATATTCTGGTTTTTAGAATAATGTGATATATATATAAGGATTGTATTGCAGTACTTGTTGATTTCAGTAAGGTTTTAATATGATTAAGGTAATAATATTTTTAGTATGTGACAATAAGAGAAACTTTTCTTTGTTTGGGGAATCTGATAAATTGATTTTGGAATTAAGAGACCTTTTAGAGAATGTCTGGACAGAGGTATTTTGAATAACTATAAAGGTTGGAGTGGATTAAGTTGATCTTTGGATAGTATTGTTTAAGGTTAAAAATTTATGAAGATTATTTTTGAATATTATAATACTATAGTTTTAGGAAAAGGACAACCTGCAGGGTGGGGCATAACCCGTTGCGTCGGACCAAGCTGCATGAATCGAACCCACAATCATAGTGCGACAGGCCTTTATTTCCTACCACTAGCCTACAGGAATTCCCTGGTTATTACAATATAATTTTACTAATATAAATGGTATGTGTTAACATTTGGAACCTTATACAATTAGGATAATAATAATATTTTTGAGTTCTATTATCTTTTTGAGTGAAAGATGAGTTGAAGGTTGAAACACTAATTGTCAAGCATAAATATATATATACCTATCTCTTATTCAATGAATAAATTAATTCTTAAACTTTAGTAAAGGGATATTAAAACAAAAAATGTGTTATCCTAATACCTTATGTCTTGTTGAACTGATGATATTTTAAATCAACATAGATTGAAGGCTTTGAGGCCCTCAATTTGACAGTTGATTGTGATTGATGACCTCAATCACTCCCTACAAATATTTACGTTTTTCCTCCAATTATATGTCTTTAATTTCCACCAATGTTCTCCTTATCGAGATCATAATTTGGTGGTGACTTTCTTATTTCCATTTTCCCTCTTATTAAGGCTAAATTTTATTAATCTTATTTCCGATGTGGGTTTTCCTCAAAGGTATTTTCTCTTTTCAACCTTTTATTTTCAAAGAAAAATTTCAAATTGCGAGGACGCAATTTATTGAAGGAGGGGAGAATGTAACACCCCGAGCTTCCATGATACGCCTCTCTTTCAATAATGCAATAGCTTGCATTGTACGCAAGTTCGAGTTCTAACACACCGCAACTAATCAGAGTAGCGGTTATGAATAGTAATAACCACCTTTTAAATTTATAGAAATTTTATATTTCAAAATGGACTTCATTTTTGTATTCCTAATATTGAAATTAGCCTATGTTGAATTTTTTGTAATTTTCCGAGAACTTCCAAATTTTTTGAATAGTGAAAAATACTTAAAACAACTTTTTTAATCAAAATAATTCACAGTGATAAATTATACTATTGAGTGGTTTTAGAGTATAATTATAATATATTTTTACCATTTTATCCAATGGTGGTCATTAGATTTAATTTAACATTGAAATTGGACATAAACAATTGCCAATCTTTTGATATAAATTGTTTCTTAAAAACATGCTATTTGTTGTGACAGCGGGAATTAATTATAAAATTAATTAATGCAACTAATATGTTTGGAATTTTGTAAAATAGACATCATTTTTGAATTCGTAATATCAATTATAGCTTAGGGTGAAATTTTGGCCTTATTCTGAAAAACTTCAATTTTTGATGAATAGTGAAACCACTAAGTGGTAGTTAAATAACTGATTTTTCGTTTAAATGAAATATTACCACATCTGTGATTTGATTTTCAAAAATCCGACATACATGGTTGTCATTAAGAAGTAAAATGTGGTTCAATAAGATTAAAATAATTTTTTGGTGAATAGTAACTTTTAAGTTCTTAATCGCGATTAGAGGTAATTAGTGTAGTTTAAGGTAAAAACAATGTTTTAATAATATTATATGAGATTGACACTTGTCCTATTCCTATTGGATGAGTCATGACCGACCAAGACAACCCATGGGTCAACTTGGGGACCCCATGGAGCCACTTTAGTTGGAAAATGACATTAATATATATTTATTTAATGTTAAAATTAAATTGACACAAACATGAGTTGTTTTACTAAAATAGTTTTTAAGTGGGGTTACAAAAGTCCAAATTTTGACTATAAATATTAATTAGAAAGCTAAAAAGATTTCCTACATCATAGTATTTTTTTTATAATTTTTAGACATTAAATAAATTAAATTATTTATGACATCATTATGATGCAGCGATGACCTCATTATTTAATGATTTAAATAAAATGGGAAGATAATGCAACATCCAAGGCTTACACTTGTCCAAAGCCAATTGGATGAGGATATTTCGAACCCTTATCACCTTAGCCTCGAATTATATAAGTGTGGGACCTTTAGAATCCGAAAATCATTGTGAAATAATGTAACATTTCAATCTTTCCAAAAGTGCCCCTCCTCTCCACTTATAAAAGGACCCCACCTCTCCCACCTCATTTACACTTTCAAGCCATTTGGCTCGGCCAACCTCTGCCCAAATACTCTCCCAACATTCCTCCCTTACTCATAGAAGCCTCAAATTGGGCAGAACTCTTCCCAAGGAAGCCTTTGGCTCAAATCAAAAAGAGTTACCCGATTTTGAGGTAATGTCTTTTCTAATGTTGTTTTGTTTTATTTTTCTTCTCCAACCCCCTAAACTCTTTTTATTCATTTATTTTGTGACAACACCAGTATCCTCAATATACTAGGATGTTGTTATAAGAAGTATTCGAGCTACACTTACACACACCTACATATAATGGTTAAAGAACATACGGTTTCTGTGGATGGCGAATTTCTGCCTCACGAAACGATGATTGTTCAACACTCATATAACACCTTCAAAGGTGGCCATTAAGATGTCACTATATTTATATATGATATATAATGTGTTTATGTTTTACTTATGCTTCTGTATTTCTCATTTATGGCTTACTTTATGATTTCCATTATCGGTAAAACGCGATAATTTCATTTTAGGAAGTGCGGACTACCGCCCCCTCAAAGTGATTTGAATCGTTAATGCCATATGTGGGATGTATAAAGGATGGAGTAAATGGTATTATACACTATATTATACTGGAATTATATTATACATTTATATCATTATGATTTAGTTCCATTAAATATGAAATTGAAATGAAAGTAGCGTTCATGCGTACGTACGGCTTACCGTCTCCATGAACGGTGCATTTCATTTCTCACCTCTAAATGTTACGTAATATTATAAATGAATGTATATACTGGATATATAATATATATATGACATCTAAATCATGAATATAATTCTGGATATAATGGATATTTCACCACATAAACAACTTGTAATTATAATAAGCTTATTGTTGACTCAAGTACCAAAGATCGACAAAACGACCGTTATTAACTTAAATAATTACATAATGTTCATATCATTGTAATAAGTGATATAATAAGGATAATGAAATTGAAAATGGTTCTTAATAAGGTATATATTAACTCTAGTTTATTATTCAGGAGGTTAAAGAACGGTTGAGTCAAGTCAGACACGAGGTAAGGGAACTTCTTAACCCAATTTCTATTCTTTGGGTTAATCTCCTACTTTCAAATTATGTCATGATATTGTTATGTCATATCTTGTATTTGTACTTTCTTTATGTGTTATTATAGTGAATACACATAATAGATATATTTTATTTAAATGATATTTGTAAGGGAATTTCTTAACCCAACTTCCATTCATTGGGTTAATCTCTTACTTTCAAATTATGTCATGATGTTATTATGTCCTATTTTGTATTTTTACTTTCTTTATGTGTACCTATAGTGAATACACATAATAGATCTATTTTATTTTAAAAATTATCTTTTTAAGGACTTCGTCTCAATCTCCTTTCATTGAGGCATATTTGGTTTTATACACAACTTTCTTTTATACGGTGTACAAACCCCTTTGAATTTTACGTTTATTCAAAAGGAATCTTTTTATATGAAGCGTTTTTCTAAATGACAAAAGGGAATGTTTTTCTTTCCGTACTTATGCGGCGACAACGACTTCTCCACCGCTGTGACCATTATTTGAGTTTCGGCTTTCTCTACAAGCCATACCTTCTTTTTAAAAGAAAAATAAATACCATGTTTTACTTTTCTTTTATTTTGGTATTGAAAATGGTTTTGAAAGCATTTTTATTATATCAATGTGTTGTACTGATATCTTGTGATTGAAATGTGGAAATGTTATGTTTCCTTTATCCATGTTTTATGTGTTACGATTATGTTATGGTTTATGATATATTTAAACCTATTCATATGAGGAATGTATTGGACTTAATAAGTGACGGGTGGAGCCCGCTATAGCTCCTCGGTGCATCGGTAGGTCTCATGAGACAACTAGACGTGGAATTGGCCGAGGCCCTTTCCCAATTTGATTTATGGTTTTGGCCGAGGCCTTAATCATTTTAGACGTCTTGGCCGAGGCCTTGACAAAATGTTTCAGAATGTCCGGCATTATACATTCCCTCATTATGAAAGTGGTTATTGATATTGCATGTGATTATTCGACCAGTAGAATATCCATGTGAAGAAGAGAATGGCATTATCTCATTTTACTTTTGCCATATTATGTTGAAGTTCATGTTTAAAAGGCTTTTGTTTTAGTTATACATTGCCTTAAATGTTAATGTTTATTTACGAAAGCTTCCGCATTATTGTTATCCTTACTGAGCATCTGAGCTTACCCCTTTCAATGTTTTAATGTTTTCCAGGATGTGAAGAAGTATTTTATGAATGACCTGCAGGGATAGTCAGAAGAGGATATGAGTGTGGACTATGGAGACTTTGTTATTGTAGTTTTTCACTTTATGATGTAATGTAACGTTTACGAATGTATCTAGTGTTTCCAAGGCTACTAAACTAATCGGTCTTTCGAGACTTGATCTTTTGTGATCATGCCAATGTTACGAAGTAATGCACCGACTCTGGGTAGCTGGGGTCGGGGCGTTACATATATTGATTACACTATTTAATTTTTGGGTGGTATCCTATTGGTATTTTTCTCACACCCAACATAAACCTTTTGGTGTAATTAGATTAGATCATGATTGACATAGGTAAAGGAAAGGATTTGGGTGATGGTGGTTCGAGTTGTTAGTTTCATTACATGGTGCGGTGTTCTGGAGAAGGCTTATTGGTGATGACCCATTGTTTTGTGGTGTCCCTTGGGCTGTTTTGATACTACTTTTATATATAGTTCGACCACTAGTGTCATGTTTAAGACTATGTATTCAGTTCTGAATTTTATTTAACGCTTGTTTGGTTGGTAATTTTTTGATTTATTTTATTGATTGAATTTGGTTGTTAAATGATTCTAAACTCCAGAAAAACATTCCCAACCAAATATTTAAGATACCCAGTCACTTGTTCAAGCCCATTGGGATAGGGAATTCCCTTTGGGTCTTTTCATGGTCTGGGTTTGGTTCCAGTTTGGATGCCGACCAGATTCAGTTCTTAACATCATGCATTTTGGTTTTAAATATGATATTAATGTATAACATAACAATATTAATATTTTCATTAACATTTACGAACTTATTATATTATCTTATTAACCATTTGTTAATAATATTTTATTATTTTATCTATTTCTAGAGTCAATTTCCTAGATTTTCAAGTTAGTTGTGACGTGTTTATTTTTTTGTTCTGATTATGTCGATCAGGATATCATCATATCCCGAATTTAAACCATTATTTAAATATCATATATATTTATTATATATGTATTTAAATTAATCTATAAATTTTGGATATAGATAATTATTTACACCTTACATGCAGACAGTAGGTTGTACGTACGCATGAACATTATTTCCATTTTCTTATCATATTTAAATAATAAAATTTATATATTATATATGATTATTATAATTATAGTATAATATTTTTAACGTAAATATCAAATCTTATTATCAAAATTATACCTTATTCATTCCATGTAAATCGTGAATGTATCACATCACTTTAAAGAAATGGTAGTCCACACATCCACAATCAATGTTATCGTATTACCACAAAATGTAAAGCATAAGGGTATTTTTTATATAAAAATATCATAAGCATAAATACATAATAAATATCAAATATATTATATATAATCTATAAATCCATCATTATTCTCAATCATGAAAGTTGTAAATGGAATAATAAATGACATCGGTTCGTGATGTGGTAGTCCATCATACAAAGGAACAATGATTTGGTATCCCATTTAATGGAATTGTCCTAAAGTGTTGGTAGTACCCTTAACATGACAACATATCAATGTATTTGAGTTTCTTTTGTTATTATATAAAAAATATATAATAATAATTTAATGGTTTGAGGAATAAATAAAACAATAGTGATCATTGAAGAACATTACCACTTCTTCAGGTAACTCTTTTTAGTTTATACGAAAAGACATCATTGGTCTATTTTATTCTCAAAATTAGGCTTCTAGTATGAGGTTAAGGAATTTGTTTAGTTTATTCTAGTATGTTTTTGACAATCCAAAATTATTGATGTTTGTGAATAAATGGGAGTGCTGATTGAATTTTAATAGTGGAGGAGTGACATTCTCGTACATTTTTGAATGTGGGAACTTCACCCACATTTTTTTGATGTCGAGTGGGTCAAATAATGAAAAACTTTATATAATATAAGTTATAAATTTTAAATAATTCCAAAAAATGGACATGTTTCTATATCATTTGGCCCTATAATTTTAAAGTTTAGTCTCATGGTAAACATGTTATTCTCTTAATTGCTCATATTATTTTTAATTTCTTTCAAAAATCATCAGGGAAAAGAATTAATTTTACCATATTAGACATTATAATTTATTATTATCCCAATTATATAATCCATTTTTTAAAAATCAAATCACATAAGTGGAAAAAATCAATTTAAAATTAATCATGTAGGCGGAAAGAGAAAATGAGTTTTTAAAGTAAAAATGATCAAAAGTTTACTATTTTTTTATATCTAATATAAACATAAAAATAATTCCAATGATTTAAATTGTATTAATATATTTTTAAATTAACTATTTTGAATTTAAAAAAAATAAAAATAAATTTAACATTATAAATTATTTAGATGAAAAGAAAATATTCAACTAAAATTTTGTGTTTTCTTATTATTCATCAAAAAATGAAAATTCCAAGAAAAATAGAAAATGTTCACCTTAATATAATCTAGATATTCCTATTTCAAAAATAATTTTTACCTTTTCATATAAATATTTTAAAAGATCCAAAAGTATGTTTTAAAATATGTGTTTCTTTAAAAAGAGGAAAAACTACCTTTAGAAAAATATTTCTTTTTATGGGTAAAAATGATTTGTTCTTATATTATGTCTATTGAATATATTCATTGAATGTAAAAAATATTTTATTTAATATTATATTTATATTTAATTAATATCATTCACTAATAGTAATTAATTTATTTTATTAATACAAAATACCTTTGGGAGCATAAAAACATTTTCTTCATATGAAATTGTTTTTTATTTTCATTTCAAATTAATTTATGACCAACGAATTAATTATATATCTGTGTAAAACATATTTTCTAATAAGTTATTAAATATTATTCATAACCAAAAACTTAATGGCTAATATATAATTTTCATAATATTTATAGTATTCGATAAAACTCGGTCTTCTGTATAACACAAGTCATCGATGAAAGTCATTGTTGCATGTAAAACAATATAACTCAATGTTACGTGCATTTTAAACTATAGATTGATTTTTTTTAAAATATTAAATATAATTTTAAAGTCATGGTATATTATATTTCCATCTATGTTTGGTGTTGTGGGTTATACACACTATCGAATAAAATGTTATTATTTTAGAAATTTTGGGGTGTAACAAAAAACAATCATAACAAAGGAGTGACCACTAACACTGAATAAGTGTATGAATATTTCAGAATAAATCATGAATAAATAATGAATAATCAATGTTTCAATGTAAATAACAAAAAAACACATTTAATTTAACCAATAATATGAACAGGAGGAATAATGTGGCAGGAATAAATGATAATCAAATAATGGTTTTTAAATAATTACCTAAGATCGAAACTTAATAAAAAATATTGTAGTTAATAAATATAAAATTAAAAAAAGTATTTTTCCATAGATGTACATAATTTATAGATATTACTGAAATATTTTCTATGTAAAATTCACTTGTGTATTTCGAAAATAATTTTCAAAATCAAAAAACTTCACACATACTAATGATATCATTTTATTTGAAAAGAAACATGTGAAGTTGTAAAGTAATATTTAATGAATTAATCCCTACTAAAGTGGTAAATTTAATTCATGTAATATAATTTAAAAAAACATTCCTTTCAAAAAAATTTAAGAAAACAAATTATTTAGCTTGATTGAAAAACAACAGGAAGATTCCTTTGAAAACATTTTATAAAAATTCAAAAGGGGGAAAAAGAATTTAAACAATCAATGGTGAATATTAAAAAAATTAATTTTTTTTTTGAAAAAATGGATATGGAAGATAAATATTCTTTATAAGAGACATAAACATAAAAAATCCTGAATAATGATGAGATTTTGAAATAAATGCTTAATACTTGGGTTTCATTTGAATCGAAAGACACAAGAAAGAAATAAATTCAAAATTAAATTTAAATACCATGAATAAAAATACATTCCTTATATAATATATTAAATAGGAATTATATATACCAAAAAATAGAAATAAGTGATGAATATGGCATATGTATCATATATGTAAAAATGATATGAGAAACCCTTAACATTGGTTTGAATTCCCAAAAATGTTTTTAAAAACAAATGTATAATGGTTTTAAGCATGTTATTGATTTTTACAATAGTCATATTTATATTTATAATATCATATATGATACTCATATATTAATATTTCATCATTACCCTGGTTTCGGATAATTGTTGCTTCATTCTTTGATTTATGTTTTGTCATATAAGTTCTAGTTCTTGTGCATAGGATATAGTTGAATCATCTAAAAAATTATATGAATGTAACATATTAATTAATTAGATAATTTTATTTAATTATTCTATATTGTTGTACAAATAAAATTAATCACATCATTTCAGGGATACGTTAAGTTGTACGTATGCAGGTTCAATGATATCATTTCTACATGGTTGAAGGGGTAAGTAATTGGATGATATATTAATTTTAAGAAATCAAAGTCATGTCAAAATTATCATATATATACATTATTTATATCATTATAATAATATAACTAAATTGATGATGAAAAAAATTACATTGTTATGTGGTGATGGTATGTCTTACATACGCATGTGCGGTGCATTCATTTTTAATAGGCTGAATAAAAGGTAAAATATGGGTGTATAATAATCATAAAAAATATTAATATATATATTATAATATATGTATTTATTTTATATGTATAAAAGATGTGAATATGAAGTAAAATAAGAAATAAATCTGAAAGACTCAGTAAAGACAATTACCTCTTCTTCAGTGGACCCTCTTTAATATCTCCTTATAGTCTCTATGGTTGGTATTTTGAGAATACCGAAACCTATATATTGACTCTAGTGGATTTGAGGATATAATTATTTATTTTATGATCTTGTTATAATGATCCAAGTGGTGTAAAGAAGTGAGAGAGGATGTTCCCTTTTATAATTGAAGTGAGGGTCACATTTTGAATTTCACAAAATATTAAAATATAATAAGGCTATTCTAGATCAAAATGCTTTAAAATGGCCTATAAATGTATAAGGGATAAATTATTTTGACCATATATTATCCTATTTTTCTTTATTTTATATTTATATTATTTTTAAATAATTTAATAAAATATTATAATCATAAGATATCATTATTGTCAATTTGACACTATTCATCACATTGACTGTAATAATAACAATAATCCAAGATAACTTCAAACCTAATATTTTAATATATCCCAAATATTTCATATTAATCTTTAAAAATCATGTATTACAATGATTAGTTAAAATTATATTAAATTTATTATTTTTAATATCATTTATTTGATTTTTCCATTAATTGAATAATTATTATATCAGCGTTGTGTGAGCATTTAGGGTAATTATTTATTTCACTAAAAATTATAATTAAATTACAATGATGAAAATAAATCTATTAAATTTCAATATAATTTGAATATATTCTCTAGATAATATCATATTAAAAATATTAAACTTCTTAAAATTAAGAGTGTCGCATTTTGTCTTTTCATTAAATAAAATACTATAAAGGTCATAATCTCTTCCAATAGGTCCCAAAAGGTCATAAATTTGTTGCGTGAATGATTATGGTCGATATATAATAGTAAAATAATATTTATTCACGTTTTGGGGTCATTTAAAGGTTCTTATAATTTTGTCTTTAATATAAATTAACTGATTTACACTTTACTATGTTAACAAAACATAGTTAGGTTACTAATCATATTGTCTAAAAATAAATGGTAAATTTTTACTAAAATTAGAAGAAATGTATCCTAAAAAAATTTATTTTTAATGTTTTAAATCACATAAGTTTTAGAATTTAATTTGAAATTAAATGAGCAAAATGCAATGGAATGATGTTTTTCAGAAAAATGCACTTTTATGTATAAAAATACTTTTATACCAAAAAAACCATGAAATTGATTCAACTAAACTAAAATTAATTATTAAAATTATATAATAACCAAATTTAACTTTTAGAAATTTTAATTTAAAATTTATGATATCAATTGGTTGAAATATAAATAAAGAATTCAATTAAAAACGGTATTTTCACTAATCATTGGAAAAATAAATCATTTCAGAAAAACTTGAAAGTTTATCCTAATGAAAATTTTGAAATTAAAATTTCACAATTGTATTTAATTATATCCTATAAAATTACTAAAACTAAGAAAAAATAATTATATTATTTTATAATAAAAATTAATAAAATTCATTTATAAAGAAAATGTATAAAATGACTTTACAAAAAATTGTGATTATTTCCTTTTAATTAATCAATAAATTTTTATTGATTAAAAACATTATAAATATATATATCAAAATATGGATAATCATATTCCCACCTTATAATTTTTAATGTCTAGGATATAACAGGCGTGTTAAAATAATATTATTCTAATATTGTGTCGTGGTTCATTTAAGATCAATGTTGTGAGTTATATACTCTATCAAACGTAGTGTTATTTTAGATGTTTTTGGTATTATAAAATTGTCTTAAATGATGAATGATCCTATCCTAACACTACTCTAGGAGAATAAAATAATAATCATATAGGTTCTCATCTACATCACTAAAAATCCTACCTGTAGGTTCTGAGTAGAGATGTTAAGATTCATCTTATAACCCCATTCTTCATATGTCCATGTTCCAGAAAAAAATATTTATTAGGTATTCAATAATTTACATTATGGTATATCTCATTATATTCTTTCAACTCAACACATATTCATGGGGCTCCATGAGGGACTTCTAACACAACTAAAATGGGCGTTAACTTGTGGATGTGGGTCCTTTCCCATGACCTCTGAAGTCTACATCATGATTTTTTGATCTAGTGGGGGATGTTCGCTAAATATCCTTCAATTTTTCCTTGTGGGGGGTAATTATCGAAAAAAATTATCCAAGTATAATAACCTTGAGATATTTTAGATATCTAATAAATGGTTGACCGCTTCTCCATGTGTCAGGTGGAATGAGCTGGTATGCAGACTCCATCATCTCAAAAAAATAGGAACCAGATTATAGTTATTATATAAACATGTATTATAAACACAAAAAGATTCATAAATAGAAACTAATTCTAACTCACTCTTAAACTTAGAACATTTCATTCCAACCCAGTACTCCCACATTGATTCAGAACTAACATCTCCCCCAATATGAAGACCACATTATTCATTCAATCCTTTATATTGATTGGTGAGAGAGAAAGAAAATGGCTGAGAAGAAATGTTCCTTATGATAAAAAATGTTTATTTCTGTTTCTGGGTTGGTTATGTTGTGATTCATGATACATACCAAGAGTTTCCCTCCGTTGTTGATATAAGTTCCCTTGGTAGAGATGATGGATCTGGTCACATTGGGGTACTCTATAAACCAAGAATTTGGCATGTATGTTTCTAGTATCGGGATAAGAATTTATTTCAACATCACATATCCATAATGTGGAATAATCTTGGACTCATGATACTCCTGATGGTGTTACTTCAGAATAATTTCAAGATGTGTCAATGAAATATTCCACTAACAATATTTTCATGGTCTAGCAATTATTATCTTCTCATTGTGCGAGCAAATGAATCATCATAATAAATAGTTTTTTTATCCGAATAAAATGATTTAATACGATAAAAAAGTAATAGTTCATCATAATTTCACAAATAATGTGAGGAAATAAATTTTGGGAAGTTCAGTTAAAGGAAAGAACCATTGGCCAAAATTTTGGTTATGCATAAATTATTTCACCCTAGTTTGTCACCCAAATTCTTGGTGCAATTACTTCTAACATGTTTTTCACCCATGTATTTAATATAATTTCTATATTAATAATTTTTTCCCAACCCACTAATAATATTAATTCACTAAAGTATGTTAAAAACACTTGGTTATGTACATATATTGAGGTTGCAAGAACACAAGGGCATGCCGACGTTGATTACTTCTTACTCATGTTATTAAAAGTATGAATGGAGGGACCCTCAATAACTCTTTGTAGGTTGTACAAGGGGGAATTTATCATGCTACCAATATTTAATTATTTTTCCCTACACATATTCAAAAAAATATCATGTGTCATCCCATACTAAAATGAAAAATATCATATTTCCAAAAATTCATTCATTCCATAGTGACATATACCACATGATTAAGTCCTCCTTATTCCAATAAAATTCAATACTAATGAAGGAATTTGTTGGTTCTATCATTTTAGAAAGTAATTTATGCTTTGAAGAGGGGATAATATTCCATGTACTTTAAGGAGAATTCCTATAGAAATTCACTATAACTTTTTTCAAAAATCACATGTCCAATCTCTTTGAACCACCTACATGGCTAAGGGTTAAACACACATCACACCTACATACCCCACTCATATACCAACCACATTCTCCCAGGGTACCAACTTTTCCTATAAATAGGACCTTTAGTATTATTTTGGAAAAAATAGTGAGGAAACCCAATAATTTCATACATTTATATTGAATTATTTTATATGAATGCTAAATAAATTTTATTGTAATTTATTCCCCAGAACCATAAATTCTTGGAGTGTTCGTAGTTTCATAATCATTAATTTTTTTGAAATATCTTTAACATATACCATAATGTTATTATCACATAGTACACTTCTTATACAAACCCATCTTAAAACCATTATTTATAACCTGGGGAAAGAATAAATAAATAATGTAGATCTCAAATACTCAGTAATTTTAAACATAATAGATATTAATCATTGATCATAAGTGAGCATGAGATAGACATATGATTAAGATAACATAATCATAAATTTAAAAAATCATACCAAACCAGTCAAATATTTTTAATCATAAGTCACTATATATGAAATTTTCATAATAAATTACATAGTTAAGAATTTTTTGATTCATCAATAATTAATTTTAATACATGATAACATATCAATAAAATAATAAAGAAGTTTATATATTAGACATATGCATATAAAATCATTAATTTATTCAAGGCACACTTCCAACATTATCATAGTGGATTGGTTCCACTCTAATTTTATCATTTCTTATTCATGGTTCACTCCTAAGACTATCTCATTAGAAATATACCCTTAATGAAATAGGTTCACTCCCCAATCTAGTCCGTAATTATCTCATGATATATTTATTATTACTCAATTCATTAGAAGGATATATAATTTTTTGGAACCCATAACATAATGAATACCATATATATATATATATACGACATAAGATAATAAAAAATTCATCATATCTAGATATTATAACCTATCGAAGAAAAACATGTTTAATATACATTTCAAAATTTTATTACATCATAACCCATTGAAAAGAAATTAGATTCATAAATCCTTTATCGTAACATAATTATATCATGGGAAATAAATGGTTTTCAATGAATTATACATAAATAATCATCATAATAATCCATACAAATAAAGAATGGGATGGTATCATAATATCATATCCCTAGTGAATCATAACAATCAATAAAGTATGTTTACATAGATGAAAAATAACTTTAAAAATCATTATAACCATTCTTTGAAAACTTGAGAAATATTTTATTTCTGTTAAAATTTTAACCAAAATATCCCAACATAATGTTGAAATCATTTTATTCAAAAATGAACATGGAAAATTGTAAATAATGATTCAAATAAATGAATGGAAAAGATAATATGTATATTTTTTCATGCCAAATAACTAAAAATAAAACATTCCTTTCACAATTTTGTATAAATTCAAAAGTTATTTGTTTGGAAACTTCTAGAAAGATTCATTTTGAAACCTTTATAAAAAATGGAAAATTTATAGAAAATTTAATTTTCATAACATTTCAACTATATGTAATAAATTTAATAAAATATTTTTAAAGATCATGTACATGGAATAAAAATGATTAAAATAGAAGTAAGGACAATGTTTCAATAAATTACATTTTACAAATAATTTTAATATCCAATGATTAGAAAATGGTACTGATAAATAAAAAATTCATAAATAACTAGAGGATAGGAAACTATATGTGGTTTATAGGATAATATATATATAATTTACCTATATACAATTTTTTCATTTAGAATCCTGAAAATAAACGAAATTGTAACATAAACTCTTAACATAAGTCATATCTTACATCATACACATTCAAATATCCTGAATAATAAATATATAATTATTATAAATTTATTAAATAACTATATTAATACATAAATTAACATATATCGTTACATTATAATTTCTAATTATCCTTTTATTAAAAATTTCATCATTAATATTAATATTTGGTGAAAATAGGTCTGTTATCCATGCATGTTTCGGTTCGATAATTATGGTACTTGTACACTAATCATGATTAAATACTCTTCCCAATATTAATATTGTAATAAATATAATATTTATTCATTATAAAATCTTTTTTAATTATTCATATGAAGTTGTGATTAAAAGATGAATTACATCATTGTGTGGAGGTGGTAGTTCACACGTATGAACGTGCACCATTATCGTTTCTCAATGATTGGATTGGTAAGAGGGTATATAGGATATTATAATTTAAGTAGAAATTTTTTTCATAGATATAAAATATAATCATTTAATCCATCATATTAAACAATAATGAATTATGGTGGTGGAAAATGAATCATATCTCTATGTAGAGGGGTAGTATGCATGTAACCTCAAACAAGACTTTAATTTCCCATTTGATAGAAAAGAGGTGAAAATTTGTTGATCTATCATCAAAATAAAAATTTATTATTATTAATATATTGGATTAAATATTTTATAATGGATACCATATATTTATAGGAGTTACAAGAAAAAATAAAATTGAATGTATTCAGTTAAGATTTATAACTCTTCGTTGGGAATCCTCCTTAAGCTTACAACTTATGCCTTTAAAGGATTGAATTATAATCAAAATGGGACATCTAGAAAATATTTAGGATTTTTAGTAACTCATTTAGTCACATTTTATATGATCTATAAGATTTATGATGTTTCATGAAGAGAGGATATGTGACGTTCATTTATAATGGAAAAAGAGGACACTCTTGGATGTTTTCAAAAGATTAAAATATATTAATGTCTTACACAATTTATGTGAATCCAAATTAATAAATATTGAAATATAATAGGTATATGTAATAAATAAAATTTAAAAAAATAAATTAAATAAAGTTTTTGAAACAATTTAGACCATATCTCTTTGTTTAACACACCCCCAGAAAACCAATTTTAACCATAACTACGGTAACAAAATTTCACTATTTTTACTGTTCATTATGAAAAAAATTATTTTAAACTTATTTATTTATATTAATTATAAGGATTAATAATATGGAATAAGATTTAAATGATATAATTTATATAATTTTAAGAAATTCATTTTTTAATGGGTGCACAAAACACCAAAAATAAATTTTTAGATAAATGCATCTTTAGTATAGAATTGACTTCACCGACTTACCTTATGACATGAAAACTATTATATCAATATTATAAAAATTAGTTATTATATTATATTCCAATATAATGAAAATAATTCAATAATTGGGATAAATTTAATTTATTATGATAAAAACACATTATGCACATAAAAGCACTTTTTTAGTAAAACATCTATTTTTACATTCAATTGAATTTATTTTAATTTCAAATCAATTAAAAACTAATTAATAAATTATTTAAATACATATAATCAATAAATCATAACAATTTAGTTTGTACTATTAATACCCACTATTACATCAACTAAGTGGTAATAGTCACAGTAAAATAATATTTATTAGTGTACCACAGTTTGTTTAAACTCAATGTTACATGTAAAGAAAGCCATCCAAGAAGTAAAATTCATCTGAATATAAATATATCATGAAACATAGGGTATTAAATTATTCCCCCATATAATATATTCTCCCTGAAAATTCCATCACTCTGATATAAACTACTAGGGTTACTTCTGCCTCGTCACATCTTAAGGAGGTCACGTAGATTTCTAAAATTTATAGTTTTCCACAATGCTTTGACTATGTGAGTGTTATTATTCTGAAAACATTTCTTTGTTAGATATATAATGTCCACCAATTATTCCTCATAAAATATATCATGATCTAATGATTGTACCTTTATGTTTATAACAATTGAATGATTATATATGTACTTCCCCTAGAGAGATATAATGAACACATTGTGAACATGAGAGAGATTAGGTCGGAGTCCCAATATATATTCAACTATCCTAATATGATCATGATTATTGAAGGGGAAAATATATCTAAGTCTTAGATTTCTCGTATTTGAAACTCTAATAACCTTCTTCTAAGGATACATTCAATGTAATTGTAACGACCCAAAGTTTTTAAATGAAAATTACCTTCTAAAAATTATGTCATAAAATCACATTAATGCACAACATAATGAACTAATTTGTGATAAGTGACCTTTAAAAATAATTTTGTCACTTTTGTGTTTGGAATTTTGAAAATCCGATATACATGGTTGTTTTCAAGATGATTTTTAGAGTCTGATAGAACAAACTTGTTTTTTTGGATGAATAGTAACACACCCTTATGAATTGTATATTGAATAGTAATAAGACCCTTATGAATAGTAAATAATATTATTATTTTATTTTCATAAGGCAATAAGATAAAGAGAACTTAATTAATTTTTCAATGAGAAATAAAACAAAGTGCACAATTAATATTGTTATTTTTCAAATTAACTATGACTTTATTTAAAAATTAAATTAATAATATTTTGAAAATTAATATTTAAAAATGGAATTCATTTTAAATTTCTACATGTTGAAAAATGATTAGGGTATAGTTTTGGTATTTTTCTGAAAAACATGAGTTTTTAATGAATAGTGAAATACCGTAAAATATTGTACATACAATTTAACAGTTAAATACACTATTCATGACATCACATGTGATGAAAGGCTCCTTGGTTCGAACTCACATGAACTTATTACTATTAGGGGTCACATGAAATAATACTATTGGATTTCTTGAGGGAAATAATAAAATATTTAATTAAATATTCCAAATTTACCCCTCCCCTCCATTATAAAAACCACCCTTCACACCCCCATTCCCTCACACCTCTCAAGCTCCAAGCCTTCTCTAAACTCTGCCCAAAAATCTTCCCTATCCCCTCTCCCACGTCCAATAGTTTCTGGTCTCATCAAAAGACCATGCCTAGCTTTCTTAAGGACGATCTCAAGAGAAGGATTTAAGAGGTAATTTCTCTCCCTCTTCTTCTTTAATTTCCTTTCATGTTCCAGTACATTTCTTGATCTCTCTCCACCTATCTTCACCCAAATGGTATTGTAACTCAAATATTATACATATAAAGTAATTTTATGATTCTAATAGGATATTATATCATCCAACCACCCTTTACCTCTTTCTTTTATTTTATTAAAGAGAACGTTGTTCATGAGGTGGTAATTTATCACCTTCAAGAACGACATGTTTTCTTCTTCCATATATACCATCATATCTGGTCATTAAACCATTTTTATTGTTGAACCAGAATATGTTATATGTATTATTTCCTATTTAATGTTCTTGAACTGAATTATGTACATATTACTATGTGATAAATTAAAACAAATTTGTTGTGATCGAACAACCTCCCAAATGAACCCAAACAATCATCATTTAATTCGTATCTAATGATTCATCCACATGGGTCTAATATAATTCATTATAAGATCATTAAAAATCCTTTAATATCATTAATAACATGTAATATCAGTTCTGTATGTTTATCCATGTTCTACCAGAACATCAATATAAGAATAAAAGTGAACCACTCAAGAAAACAATAAAAACAAACATTCCCGAATAATGTTTTTAAAATCTAGAACTCATTCAAAGGAACATAAAATCCCATAATGAAACCATAATGAAACCTATTAATGTATATATGGTTCTGTAATTTCTAATTAATGAATATAATGTCATTATAGAGGACATTAAAGAGAAGGAAGCATTCAGATACAAGGTAAGGGGAAATCTCAAACCCAATTTTCATCCTTTGGGTTCTCTCTCTTTCACTACTTTTAGATATGGTTACTCCTTAAAGATATTTTTTTCATAATTATCTTACCTTTTCTGGGATATACATGTTTTATAATGTATTTTATTTCAAATTACATGTTTTACAAAAGAACTGTTCTTTTAAGAACTCAACTTTTACCTCTCTTTCATGATTGATGGTTCTTGTATCAAGTATGTTGTTCCCTCTTTATTTTGGGAACCCAAAGCTTATGAATGTATTATTATGGTATGAAACCCATTTCCTTACATGGTTTAGTTATGTTCACTTTTTATATGTGTTCTATGTGGAAATCATGATAATGATAATGTTATGATGTGAAGGGTGAACCCGGAATTATATAGTGTAATATGAATGTTTCAAAGTGACGGGTGCGCCTGGAATTATATAGCACTCAAATGCATTGGGTATTGTGATGAATCTCATGAGTAAATGTCAAATTATGTGTGAAAAAGATGTTATCTTGGTTCACATGTATGTGTGGTAGTCAACCACTAAAACATGATGTATCATTTTTATGCATTACCACAATTCAAGTCTTTTATTTATGTTCCTCCCATGTTCATGATTTCTTTACCTATATCATGATTATACTCACCCCATGATATATTCTTCTTATCTATCCTCTTACTGGGCATTTATCTCACCCCTTTCAATGTATATCCTCTGGTGGATACATATACTAAGGAGAGGACAAGTGACAAAAAGAATCTAGGGAAGAAGAAATTAAATAAATGTTTATGCTTGATGTTGTAATTGCTATGTATGGTCCTAGTTTTCCCAAGAGAATAAAGATTTTGATACTATATGTGTAATAATATTATTATTTTAACCTTTAAAATGATGTAAGCGTAATGTAAGAAAAGGCTGAGATGCTATAGTTGGTATCAGAGGAATGGTTTTGTTAATTTGGGAATTAAGATTAGTGAACCCTAGAGAAAACCTCTAGCATGAGACTAAGTACAAATATGTACACAAGAATATTTACATAGGGATCCCATATGTTATGTTTTTGGTATAAATTGTTTAAATTAATATTTTATTCATGTTTTTTTAATTATGTTTTGTTCTAAACTTTTCTGTTTTAGAAAATGGTGGGAACCAGGAGAAATCAGGTCAACAACCCGTGTGAGGTCCAATGAAATGATTTCTGGAATGACATCCAAATGATTTGGGAGGTGGAGTTCAAAACTTCATGGTGATGCTTACCCAATTATCTCAGGTTATGAACAATAACCATAATAATGGGGAATTTCCTCCTTCACCAAGGAGGGAGCAACTGGCTATCGAATGTCTTATGCGGCAACGACCACCGATGTCTAGTGGATCTTCTTGTCCACTAGTTACAGAATAGTGGGTTAACTCCATGGAGAAGATATTTTCTGTTCTTCATTGTTCTAAGATGGAGAAGGTGACCTTTCCTATTTATCATTTAGATGTGGAAGCTGATCAATGGTGGGACTTGATTAAGAACACCATGCCAAGGGAGGAAATTGAAGAGATGGAATGGGAAGACTTTATGATAATGTTTCTTAATTAGTATTTCCTACAAACTCATCATTCGAAGATGGATAGAGAATTTATAGAGCTCAAGAAAAAAAGAAGGAGAATCTGTCACAACCTATGAAGAGAATTTGACAAGGCATGCATGGTATGATTTGGGTTTTTTTATCGACAATGATATAAAATTTTATATATTCTCTACTGGATTAAAACCACACCATCCAAAGGATCTTGAAATTAGAGACTTTCGGAGTTATGAAGAAGTTGTTCGATGTGCTCTCAAAGTGGAGATGGAGTTTGGAGAATGGTCCCATGGCCATGGTGATATGAAAATAATGATGGAGTTTCAAGCTGGTGGATCTAATGACAATGGTGGGAAGAAAAATCAACGACCCAGATGCCAAAAATGTGGGAATTTGCACCATGGGAACATCCTCAAAGGGATGGGGAAATGATTCAAGTGTGGGAAAGAATAACACAATTCCCAAGAGTTTCAAAAATATATAAAAAGGAAGGAGGATGTAGCTGATTAAAGGAGATAACCACTCATGGTTCAATGATACAACTATAGGGAGCTACAACACTATGCAAACTAGTGCACTAAACCTTGAGTTCTTGAGGGTAATCAGCGTTTTCAACCACCAAAGCCAAAGGAACAGGGGAAGGATTATGCCATCACTACTGTGGAGGTTGATCATGATGATGAATTCGTACAGGGCACACAACCTATTAATTCAAGAATGGGAAAAGTATTATATTATTCTAGTTCTACTCTTTCCTTTATATCTTGAATGTTTTCTAGAACTATAGAATAGAAGCCCTGAAAACCTGAAGTAGAGTTATCTATAAAAACACCAAGTGGTTCAATAATTGAAACCCAAGTGTTTGAATCTTCTCTTATTGGCGTATGTGGGAAGATTCTTCCAGAAAATCTTATAATACGTCCCTTTGTGGAATTCTACTCTATAATGGGAATAGATTGGATCTCATTATATAGAGCATATATCAACTGTCAGGAAAAGGAAATATCTTTTCATATTACAAAATATCCCATGCTCCTATACAAAATCAAGGAATATCATGAATCTTCTTTGAAAAATCCTTAAATGGTGTTGGTGTTGATTCCTTATGAAGAATCATACCTCTCTTAAATGGATGAGTTGAAGGAAAGTTCCAACGTTGAGGAAATTCCCATTGTGAGGGAATACAATGATTTATTTCCCGAAGAGTTACCCAGAATTCCCCTAGATCGTAAGGTAGTGTTCTCAATTGAACTCATACCTGGAGATACTCCTATCTCAAAGTGTCCCTATAGGGTGGATCCTATCAAACATGAGGAGTTAAATAAGTAGCTTCAAGAGCATCTGGATAAAGGGTTCATACACCCTAGTGCATCACCTTGGGGTGCACTAGTGCTCTTTGTGAAGATGAATGATGGAGCAATGCGGATGTGTATCGATTATCGGGAACTCAACAAGATCACCATAAAGAGAAACTATCATCTTCCAAGGATTGATGACTTGTTCAATTAGTTAATAAGAGCTCAATACTTCTCAAAGGAGGATCATCATTCTAGATATCATCAGGTAAAGGTGAAGAAGGATGATATTCCGAATAATTCCATCAGTACAAGGTATGGGCACTATGAGTTTTTGGTGATTCCCATCGGACTTACTAATTCCCATGTAATCTTCATGGATTTTATGAATATAGGATTTAGACATTACCTCAAAAAATTTGTGGCAGTTTTTATCGATGATATTCTCATCTACTCCAAGAGCAAGGAGAAACATGAAGAACATATAAGACTTGTGTTGGCGACATTGAGAAAGGATAATTTGTACGCCAAGTTATGCAAGTGTGACTTTTGGATGAATCATGTCACGTTTTTGGGACATGTGATCACAAGTGAGGGAATTTATGTGGATCCTTTAATAACAAAGGCGATGGATGAATGGCCCAGGCCCTCTAGTGTCATAGAAATTCGTAGTTTTCTTGGATAAGCTGGGTACTACCGATGTTTTTTGAGAGACTTCTCACGATTGTCAAGCCCGCTAACTAAGTTAACAAGGAAAGGGGTAAAGTATGTCTAGACAGAAGAATGTGAGGGAAGCCTCAAGGATCCTAATTGAAAGATGATCAGAGAACCTGTGCTCACACTACTAAATAGTGGAGAATGTTTTGTGATATACAGTGACACTTCAAAGAAAGGCTTCGGTTGTGTACTCATGAAAAATGATAATGTGACAGCCTATTCCTCACGAAATTCGATGATCCATGAGCAGAACTACCCGATGTATGATCTAGAGCTGGAAGCCGTGATTTTTGCCTTGAAATTTGGGCGGCACTACCTTTTTTGTGAGAAGTGTGACATATAAACCGACCACAAGAGCCTAAAGTATATATTCACACAAAAGGAGCTCAACATGCATCATAGGAGATGTTTAGAGCTAATCAAGGATTATGATTTCTCTATTCACTATCATACTGGGAAGGCGAACAAGGTAGCTGGTGCTCTAAGACGAAAAGAACCCGCTACTCGATCCATGCAGTGGATTGAGAAAGACCATATCTTTTTGGATATGAAAATAACGGATTAGGAAATCATAAGGGCAGGGGATTCATCCTACCTTGACCAAATGATTGTGCAACCATAAACCCAGTATAAAATTAAGGAAGCATTAAGGGATGATGTGGAGATACAAAAGAGGGTGAATGAAGTAAATGAAGGGAAGTTGGAAGAGTACTATATTGATGATGATGGTGTGATTCTGTTTGGTATGTGGATTTGTGTGCCTTCATCACCCAGGATAAAGAAGGAGATATTGGAAAATGCACATAGCTCAAATTTCTCAATACATCCTAGGAGTACAAAGATGTATAGTGATCTCTGGGAACAATTATAGCGGGATAACATGAAGAATGAGATTGCTGAATATATATCAAGGTGCTTGGTATGTAAGCATGTTAAAGGTGAGCGACAAAAGACCAAAGTTATGATGCAGCCATTGCCTATACCCATGTGGAAATGGGAAAATGTTACTATGGACTTTTTCATAGGTCTCACAAATACTTCAAAGGGAAATAATGCGATATGGGTTTTGGTTGACCGAATCACCAAGACTGCCCATTTTATCGCTATTCGGGAAGATATCTCACTTGAACAACATTCAATGATAGATGTGAAGGAAGTGGTGAAATTGTACGGTGTTCCACTCTCAATTGTCTCTGACCGTGATCTGATGTTAACATCTAAATCCTAGAGGAGCCTTCAATATGCTTTGAGTAATAATTAAATTTCAACACGACCTATCACCCCCAAACTGATGGACAATCTGAAAGGAATGTTCAGACACTTGAAGATATGCTTAGAGCATGCTCTCTAGAATTCAAAGGTGGATGGGATTAGAATCTACCATTGGTTGAGTTCTCATACAACAATAGCTTCCACTCGAGTATTCAAATGGCTTCATATGAAGCTTTGTATGGAAAGTGATGTAGAACTCCAACCCGTTGGTATGAAGTTAGAGAAAGAAAGCTACATGGACCTAATCTTGTTTAAGGGATGACAAAGAAGGTTCAAGTCATCCAGAAACACATCAAAGCTTCTCAAAGATGGAAAAAGAGCTGTGTATACAACTGTCGAAGGGACTTGGTGTTCGACGTTGGAGATATATTCTTCCTTCGAATATCACCATGGAATAGAGTCATGCAATTTGGGAAGAGAGGGAAGATAATACCAAGGTACATTGGCGCCTTTGAGATCCTTGACCATATAGAAGTCGTGGCCTATCGTCTTGCACTTCCACCAAATATGGCTCAAGTTCATGATGGGTTTCATGTATCACTACTGAGGAAGTAAATACCAGACCCCTCACATGTACAAAACTCATAGGTGGTGCGGTGAGAAGGCGATCTATCCTATGAGGATCAACCGGTAAAGATTTTGGACCGAAGTGATAAGATTGAATGCAACATGAAAACCCACCTTTTCAAAGTATTGTGGAGGAACCATATGTTTGAGGAAGCAACATGGGAACTAGAAGCGTTGATGAAGGAGAAGTACCCTCACCTTTTTATGTACAATGAAATTTTGAGGGCGAAATTTCTTAAGGGGGGAAGAATGTAATAACCCAACGTTTTTCAATGAAAATCACCCTCTTAAATAATGTGATAAAATCACATGAATGCACAAAATAATGAACTACTAAGTGATAAGTGACCATTAAACATAATTTTGTCACTTTTGTGTTTGGAATTTTGAAAATCTGATATACACGATTGTGTTCAATATGATTTTTGGAGTATGATAGAACAAACATGTTTTTTGGGTGTATAGTAACATACCATTATGAATAGTAAAATGAATAGTAATATGACCATTATGAATAGTAAATATTAATAATATTTTATTTTCATAAGGCATTAAGATAAAGAGATCTCAATTAATTTTTCAATGAGAAATAAAAAAACTGCACCTTTAAGATTGTTATTTTTTAAATGAACTATGACATTATTTAAAAATTAAATTAATAATATTTAGAAAATTAATTTTAAAAAATGGACTTCATTTTTGAATTCTACACGTTGATAAATTGTTCGTGAAAATTTTGGTATTTTTCTGAGAAACTCAAATTTCTTATGAATAGTGAAATACGATAAAATACTGTATATACAATTTAATAGTTAAATACACTATTCATGACATCACAAGTGAAGAAAGGCCACTTGATTCGAACTGACATGTACTTATTAATATTAGGGGACTAATGAAACAATATTATTGGTTTTCATGAGGGAAATAATAAAATATTGAATTAAATATTCAAAATTTACCCATCCCATCCACTATGAAAACCACCCTTCACACCCTCATTCCCTCACACCTCTCATGCTCCAAGACTTCTATAAACACTGCCCAAACGTCTTCCCTAGCACCTCTCCCAAGTCCAAGAGCTTCTAGTCTCATCAAAAGTCCAAGACTAACTTCTTTAAGGAGGATCTCAAGAGAAGGATTTAAGAGGTAATTTCTCTCCCTCTTCTCATTTAATTTCCTTTCATGTTCAAGTTTATTTCTTGATCTCTCCCCACCTATCTTTACCCAAATGGTATTTTAACTATATTATTATACATAAAATGGAATTATATGATGCTAAAGAGATATAATATCATCCAACCCCACTTTTCCTCTTTCTTTTATTTTATTATACAAAATGTTGTTTGAGAGGTGTTAATTTATCACCTTCAAGAACGACATGTTTTCTTCTTCCATTTATACCTTCAGATATGGTCATGAAACCATTTTTATGTTTGAAACAGAATATTGTATATGTATTATGTCCTATATAATGTTCTGTAACTGAATTATGTACATATTACTATTTGATAAATTAAAACAACTTCGATGTGATCGAACAACCGCCCAAATTAACCCAAACAATCATCATTTAATTCTTATCTAATTATTCATCCACATGGATGTAATAAAATTAATTATAAATTATTAAAAATCCTGTAATATCATTAATATCATGTAATATCAGTTCGGGATATTTATCCATGTTCAACCCGAACGTCAATTTAAGAATACAAGTGAACCACTTTAGAAAACCATAAAAACAAACATTCCTGAATAATGTTTCTAAACTCTATAACTCATTCAAAGTCACATCGAATCACATAATGAAACCATAATTTTCCCTATAAATGTATAAAATGTTTTGGAATTTCTAATTAATGAATATAATGTCATTATACATAACATTAATGAGTAGGAATCATTCATATACAAGGTAGGTGGAAATCGTGAACCCAATTTTCATCAATAGGGTTCTCTCTCTTTCACTCCATTTTGATATGGTTACTCCTTAAAGAACATGTATTCATAATTATATTACCTTTTCTAGGATATACATTTTTTTATAATGAAGTTTATGTATAACCAATTTATTTCCAAAAGAACTCTTCTTTTATGAACTCAACTTTTACCTCTCATTCATGGTTGATCGTTCTTGTATCAAGTATGTTGTCCCCTTTTTCTTTTGGGAACCCAAAGCATATGAATGTATTATTATGAGATTAAACCCATTATATTACATGGGTTAGTTATGTTCAATTTTGATATGTGTTCTATGTGGAAATCATGATAATGATAATGTTATGATGTGACGGGTGCGCCCGGAATTATATACCGCAATATGAATGTTTCAAAGTGATGGGTGCGCCCGAAATTATAAAGTGCTCTAATGCATTGGGTAAAGTGATGAATCTCATGTGTAAATGTGAAATGATGTGTGAAAAATATGCTATATTGGTTCACAAGTATGTGTGGTATTTAACAACTAAAACATGATGTTTCATTTTTATACATTTCTATATTTCATGTCTTTTATTTATGTTACACTTTTGTTCATGATTTCTTTACCTAAGTCATGATTGTACTCACACCAAGCTATATTATTCTTATATATCCTCTTATTGGGATTTTAGCTCACCCATTTTAATGTATATCCTCAGGTGGCTACATATACTAAGGAGAGGAAAAGTAACAATAAGAAGCTAGAGAAGAAGAAATTAAATAAATGTTTTTGCTTGATGTTGTAATTGCAATGTATGGTCCTAGTCTTCCAAAGACACTAAACATTTGGATCCTACATGTGTAATAATATTATATTGTTTACCTTTAAAATTATGTAATAGTAATTTAAGAAAAGGCTGGGATGCTATAGTAATACCTTCTGACCAACAATGAATTCCATATCTACCTGAAAATTAGCAACATAACTCTTATATCGACTCTGAGTTTCCTTGGTATGTATTTGAATTGATTTATCCTTATATACCATTTCCTAAAATAATTCAGGTCCCAAAAACATTCTTTCTACAATTATATCCCATCATGTATGAATTATTCACTTCCTACCATATAGGGATTCATAAAGATCCATTTGAATACTTGAGTGGAAGATATTTTTATAAGAGAATTCAAAAATAAAATGTTTTTTATCCCAAACACCATTTAAATATAATTAAATCGATCTAAACATATCCTATAAGGTTTTCATATTCCTCTTTATATGACTATTCTTTTAATGAAACTATTTTTTTTAATGTTCAATACTACATAAAATTGTAGTTGAAGACTTCTGGAAAACATTGATATAAACCTTGGATCCTGATAAGAGATTATATTATGTAGTACTCCATAAAACCTTTCAACGTATTTATTTTATATCCTTGAATTATAATCATGATAAAAATATTCTATAATGGAAATCAAGTGTTTCAAATTCATAAGGCTATTGATTACAACTCAAATAGCATTATGGAATTTAGATTTATTAGATATTTCGATGACGAAATCCATCGTAATGTTTTCCCATTTAAATTACAGTATGGGTAATGGCTGTAAAATACCCATATAATTTTATATCTCAAAAATAACATTCTTACATGCCAAAAATTGATATACATAAACAAAAATATCCCTATTTATGTTTTCCACCATAAATACTTTTTTAGATCTCAGAACATCTTCAAACTTATAGAGTGAATAGATATTATTAAATATGAAAATCATCTATTATCTACATCTTAATTTTTCGTATTGATAGGAAACTTAATTGGTTCTTGAACATTATCATTCCATCTCAATCATGTTTTAAATTAATTAAATTTATCACATTCTTCTATAGATCCATATCATCCTTCCATGCTTCATTAATCCTCACATGGTTGGATTGTTTAATATTTATAATTGGTGGATATCCACATTATTTTGTGTTACTATATCATTCTAGATATTATGAACAATATATATATATATATATCACATATTTCACAATAAAGAAAATTCCTCTATATTTTCAATGAAAATATATTTACTTCCAACTCCAAATCAAGAGTTAGAAAATTTTTATCATCAATTTTAAGTCATTATAATGCATATGTTGTCAATATATAATTCTACATGAGTAAGATTCCTAGTCCCTTCATCAATGCATCATTATATATTTGGAACCCTTCTCCACTTCAGGGTACTATAAGAAGTGGTGCACTGAACATCCAACTTTTTTTCTTCGTTATATTTTATTCAAATTCATATGTATAAAAAACATGAATCTCTTACAAGTATACATGAATATTGGATTTGATATCCATGATAAAAACTTCAAAAATGTCAATTCTATCAATAAAACCCAAGAAGACCACAAATCTCAGTTACCATGGTTGGTTTAGGCCAAAGCTCAATAACATCCATATTTGAGGGATTTACCTATATATCCTCACATTATATTACATGACCCGTGAATAAAACTTTTTTTAACTACAATTCATTCATTTGGAATTTTGAATACAGGTTCACTTTCCTCGGGGTATCAAACAAGATATTTAAATGATATTAAATCCCTTCATTTCTCTTGAAATGTTTAATAATATCATCTACAAAGTCTACTAAAAACTATTAGAGATAATATACAAAGACTCTATTCATTAAATCCATGAACATATCACGGGAATTGGTAAGCCCAAGTTGCATCACTGTAAATTCACAATGATCATACCTCATATAGAAGGATATCTTGGATATATCATCTTTACTTCCCTTCATATAATGATATCTAAAATTAAGTTCAAACTTGATAAAGTTTTTATATATACATATTTGATCAAAAAAGTCATAAATATGTTATAAGCGATACTTTTTCTTGAAATTTATCTTGTTATGTTCATGATAATCAATGAAAAGATGCATTGACCCATATTTTTTCATAAAAAACATGTTCATATTATAGTGATTCACTATGGTGTTTGAATCCCTTATAATTATTCACTTGGAGTTTCTTCTTCAATTACCACAACATAATAAGGAATATTCTATATGATTTCTTTCAAATTGGTGTAGCATTAATCACGAGTTCTATTGAAATATCATCATCACTATTTAGGGGATTAATAGGAATGTCTTTTGGAAATAAATTATTTTATTCCCAAATAATAGAAATAAAAATTATTATGAGTGTCTATCTAACCATTGGAGATAAATAGCTCTCATGAATAGGTAGTAATACACATATAATTTAAGTAACATCCATTAGAAGTTAGTATTAATCCTCAAATAGAAAGAGGATCATAAGTTGATTTGGAATATCAATCATGACTTACCTTCTTCATAAACTGATATAAACTCTATATAGAGTGACCAAATCCATGCCTAAAATTATATCAAATTCAACTAAAAGGATAATCATAATATTTTTAGAAAGAACATTCCCACAAACACCTATCACATATTAACTTTAAACTTGAGATGTGATCATCCTACCATTGGGAGTTTTTACTACTAACTGAACATCTACTCATTGATGTGGTGATGTGATACCCTTATAAAATTCTTCAGATATAAATTAGTGGGTAGATCTAGAATCAAATAAAATATTTGAAGTTCTAGACTAGATGTAAGTGTACCTTTCAATAGTTCCTTCTCTTATCCAACTTATTTAGTTGTGAACACATGAGATTACCCTTTTTATCTAGACTTAATAGGTTTTGGTGCTAATTCTATACATTCACTATAAAATTTTTTCACTGATTGTTATGATTTAAAAAATCCTCATATGTATAGATTTGTGTTGTGGGTGTCAAATTTGGTCAATCCTTTTCAGCATTACTTTCATTGACTGGACTCTTCACATCAGTTCAGAATTATTTTTCTTGGAGGCATTCTTTTCCAAACAGAAAACATTTACAAACCCTATAAGTAAATTTCCTCCATAATTCCTTCCACACATTTGAAATGAAGGAAGATTAATGTTTATTTATTCCATGGGTTTTATTAATATAATTTCTTCAAAATTCCTTCTTTTCATTTTTTTCACCAAAACCATGGGAACACTGAGAGTTTCTAAATTCTAATTCCATCTTGATATCATATTAGAAATTTTTTTCATAGATATCAATGTATCTTATAGCTGATTCCTTCTTTATAATTTCTCTCAATACACTAAATAATTATTTGAATTTTCATTTGGGATCTATGATAAAATTGAAAGCATACCTTTCTTTGGTGAAATTTTCCTCACAGATACTAATGGATTTATCAACCTTCTAATTTAGTTCTAGAAATTACCTTTCCATTTTTTGTGCGGATTATGTGGAAAATAATTAATAAAAAACACATTCTTAAAATATTCTCATGTCTGGAATTAGATTTCCCCCTCTTACCTCTTATTCTTGATATGATTTCACAATTGATCTTATTCGATTTCCAAATGATACACTATAAGGAAATAAATTTCCAATTCTGAGAATTGGATTAATATAAATATTGCAAAATATCTATTTTTTCATGTAAATATCTTCAATAAGTCTAATATTTTTTGGGGAGTTAGACACTGAGACAACATGAGATTATATGGAACTATTAGTCTCGGTGTTGATAAAATATCATTATTAATTTTATAATATCAATCATACACAATTTTTTGAAAAGAGTGAAATCAATCTTGAAGACACACATAGATCGAATATATGAGACCTATGTTGGGTATGAAATATGGGTTTTACCCTAAGAGTGACATCATATTATTTGGCATCGAGTGTTTGGATTTAGCACCGTTATGGGAAAAATAACTAAGAAATTAAAATATTTATTTAATTAATTTTAATTCAAGATTAACCTAATTATCCTCTATAAATAAATTCTTATATCCATTTCACAAGTTTATCCACATTACCTTTATAATTTATATGAGAACATTGAAGATCATTTGTGGATTTTGGGATCAGGGATCAGTGATCGGTACACCACAAGGATCACTAATGAGGGTGGATTTAGTGGATTTAACTAGCGATGACAATACAGTTTTGTTCTTGATCAATGATCGATCCTAAAACAAGGTAATATTTTCTTTTTATTGATTTATTCCCATTTTTTATCCCATATAAAATGAAAATTAATTATTCTAATAGTTTTATTCATGAGTTAATCATGTAGTTCAAGGGAGAGTTTTACCCTCTTGGGTTTTAGGGAATTGATATTTTATTTGATTAATTTTCGTTCATCATTAAAATGGAAGCGAATCAATTCTAACATGAAAAATAGTATGTTTCATTTCTTTTGGGTTTTTATTGTGCATTTATCTCAATTCTTTTGACATTTATCATCGATGGTTCTTTGACCGAGTATTTGACAATTACATGGTGAGTGATCATTCAATAATCACTTTTTGGTATAAAGAATCAACACAATGGGTTCAGATCTTGGATTGAAAGCATATTAGTGGTGCACAATGATGATAGTTGGGATTTTAATAGATTTTATTTTCATGATTTAGGATTTTTCATGTGATGGACGTGTTTTCTTGTAATGATTTGGTGGCTAAAATCCTACCACAATGGAAGAAGTGGTTCAACCTAGGCTTCATTTGTGTTTTGTGGGAGTGATCGATGGTAGGAGTGGTGGAAATGATGGGGTGAGTATATTAAAATTGTCTAACCCACAGTTTATGGAGAATCCCACATTACACGACGTCTACTCTAGTAAACATATATAGTGTGGGGTCTTGACTATTCTGCTAGGATTTACATGTGATGAAAATATCACATGTCGTGTACCAAGTGTCACATGACATGTGACCCAATACTGGTGAAATGGAATGTATCACAGAAGGTAAACGGGCATGAAAGTGACTTGGATCATGGGCACATGTTGAGTACATGGGAATGGACTGGTACTCGATCATGGCTAGGTACACGAACATAGTCAGGTACACTGACACACCCAGTATACATGCACATGGGTGGAGGAACACAAGTATATACATTAGTAGGTTTGGGAATATAGGTACACCTTGTGTAACCTATATACACATCATTTACATCCTTTAAGGTTTTTTATAGCTCTTACTTTATACATTTTGGACTAGTATCAGTTGATTTTGTTCCCTTGGTCCATCCCTACATTGGTTCAATGTGGAATTACGTCATCAGTATACGATTGCGATCCCATGTATGTGTTATCCTTGGAAATATATTTCATGAATCCCTAAATGATGCATGGTATGTGATCCCCAATCATATCACTTTCCTAAGTGGGCTTTGTCTCATCGGTGTGACCAACTTACATGGGTGTCAATCCCCTATATAAGAGGTTGCTTCATATTGGTTTTGTGGTATCCCCCAGCGTTCATAGGAGTGGTCCCCTATCTGTGTATATAGATCTTCAAGATCTAGTGATTACTCATTAGTTATGTCTCTATTATCATGACCTCATGGATGAACTTCATCATTGAAATCATGTCTCTTGGAGTGAGTACTCTAGAAATGACTGTTACCTTCAAACCATGAAAAAAATATTTTGGTTTTCTAAATAGTTGAGATGTATTTGAGAATGATAGTATATTTTAAGTATATGTTGGTTATGATTATTTTTACATAAAATATATCGATTGATATTCTTGAGAATTTAGGATGTAACTATTCTTAATACTTTATATTCTGTAATTTTGGGGCGTCCTACTAGGTATTGTTATACTTACCCCTGAATGGATATTCCTACACATGTCATGCCTTACACATACAATAGTACTATTTATTGATTTCTAGGAGGATTAGTAGTAAGATAATCACAGTTTGGGATAGATATTCTAAGGTTAATATCAGTGTTTTATTTGATAATATCCCCCTCCTTTTGAGTAGGTTGGACTCTTTTCACTTTTTGGTGGGCCTATATTTGGCCCTTATAGATTCGAATACTTATGTCATACTTTTATGTGTAATAGATGTTATTCATGAATTATGTTGTCTTATGATATTTAATTTTCATAATTTTAGGTGCTTGGATATGTGCACGTGTGTGTGCCTGTGTGTGTGTCTATATATATAGGTACATAGGATAATTCCTCCCATTTTTGGGATAAGCCTACTAAATTCTAGTCGTTATCCCCTGGATTATCATAAGTGGTATTGGGGTGTTAAAATCAGAATACCACCATCCAATAAGGCCTTAGTGGGCCGAGATGTGATAGAGTGGTATCAGAATAGTTTCTCCCTTAGGACTAGTGTTTGGATATTGTCTATCTATGATATTTTGTTTGGGATTTATTGAAACAGTTTTAGAGCGTTTTGATTTCAACTTTCATGTCAAGATGTATTGTTATGGTTCATTGATTGATGTATCTATTCAACAAAAATATGACGACCTTCTAGTTGAATCAATACTAGTAGTTAATTGATTAGGGAAAAAATTGGTACAAAAACATAAAGGAATGGGTTGTGGTTTCCATATACTTCTTATGTAATCTCCATAGATATACTCATTGTTCATCGTGTGTCTTCTTTATTTAGGAATTCTTCTATGAAGACAACCATCCAATATTCCACGATTAGATCATGAGGGAAAACATCCAAATAAAGAGGCTTCAGTTTGGGGTCTTGAATAAGAGTTTGTATCTCTGGTTGGATTCTATTTATGACACCACCCATCAAGTATAAGTATGTGATTTAAATACCATATTAAGAGGTTTTATGTCTATGACCTCCTAGGATTCATGTTGAATAATACACTAAGACACTTAAAGACTAGATAGGTGTAGTTACCTATTTTTTTTCCTCATGTGGGCTTATCTAGCCCATTTTATTACTAACATAGAGACGGTCAATAGACCACACAAGATAAGATAGTGGTAGGACAACGATATCTGCATGGTGGTAGATGTGTAAAAGGAGTAGGTGGAGTAGATGGAGGTATTAGATGATTTAGCATTTTTCCACCACCACCCAAGGTGGTCTGTGCTAGGTTTAGGCAGTTGGTGGACATGGGTTGGGATAACTGTAGGACAGATAGGCTTATATCCCTAAGGGTCTTGCGATGAATAGATGTATAATCTATATCTTTGCTACATTAGATTTAGTATTCATTGAAATGTATTTGATTCAATCTTTTTTGACACTTCTCTAGTACACGAATTTGATATTCTAGTTGAGACCTTGGCTCAACCCTTAATCTTGGAGACTCTAACTAGATGGGATTCTATGATCACACACTAATGATGAGAGTGTGACAAGACTCTTGGAGGAGGGATATAATATTGTGATATCATTACAGTAGCTATGAGGACTTATGAACACATTTATATATGGACTTGTTATCCATAGTTCATGCCTAGATAGACTATTTTAGGAAGAATGTGCAATGTTTTTATAGTGATGGCATGATTTTAACATTAACTGGTGAAATGAAAAAATGGTAAGATCAAGATTGGATCATAAATAGGAGGACACATCCTATTACTCACTAGTTGGATATTATTAACCTCAGAGTAATGAATACTATGGTCTTTAGATTTCTAGATTCGAGAGGTCTGCTTTTTGGGACATGTCATCTTTGTAAAGGGTGTAGATGTGGACCTATGAATTTTGAAGAATCTTTAGCTTGAGAAACACCTAATATCATGACAATGGTGATGATAATCCTTGGGTTGGTTGTACAATATTAGAGATTTTTGAATGATTTATTTAGGATATCAGAATCTATGACTACTTTGACCCAAAAGGGGAAGCCTTTCATATGGAAAACAATTATTCTGTAGGCTTTTCAATAGTTGAATAAAAAGGTTTATGACAACCCCCATATTTATATTCCTAGAGGAGGTTATCAAGTATTTTGTGTTCCGAGGTTCCTCAATGAACATACATGGTTGTGTTTTGATATAGAGGTAGGTAGTGATTGCCTACAAGTCCCAGAAGATGAGAAAACATGACCAAAACTACGAATCCCACAATCTAGAGTTAGGAATGGTATTCTTTTCGATGAAGATATAGTGACACTCCCTTATAGGTTAGTGGTTCATCATCTATTCTAACCATAAGAGTATCATGTATATCTTCTTGTTTAGGGATCTTAACATTAGATATAGGTGATGTCTAGAGTTCCTTTAGTATTTTGACTTCGATATAGTTTATATTCCTAATAAGGGGAATATATTAGTAGATTCTCTCAGAATGATATCTTATTCATAGTTGTTGTAAAAAAAATTCTATTATTTATCCTCAATGTACTTTTCCATGGTGGATGAGTATAGTGTGACATATCTACAATCAATGGTTGTTTCCCCACTACTTCTAAAATGTGTTAGGGAGTCTCTACATGGATATACTAACTGTGAGACCATGCATGCTCATATATCCATTAGATATGCTCCTAGAGGATTCTCTATATGAGTGGTTCACATCATACTTTTCGAAGGATGGATGATGGTTCCAATGGAATTTTATGTGGAGATTATGAGGGATTTTCATACATCCAACATAGAGGTTCATCCAAGAGTTTCAAAAATATATTAAGACCTTCAATGTCAGTTTTAGTGGCTTGGATAATGATGTATGTGGAAGAATTAGTCTCTCGATGCCTCACTTGTTATCAGGTGAAAGCAGAGCACCACGTTCTAGTGGTTTTAGCTCATACCCATGGAATTCAAGAATGGAAGTGTGATAGTATATCTATGGAATTATTTATGGGGATTACATGATCTTATATGGTAAAATATGATATCTGGGTGATCACAGACTTACTCACCAAGTCCTCCAACTACCTATCTACCCAATAGTAAATGTTAGTAGAGATATTTGGGAGATTTTATGTGAAAGAGATAGTTTGGATTCAAAAGTTTACCTCGATGATCATTTAATAACACGATGCTCACATTACTTCATGGTTACAGATTGGATTGCAAACAACCTTTGAGACTATGTTGAGATTAAGAGTAGTGTTTCACCCCTAGACTGACTGATATACTAAGAATACAATTCATGTTTTGTAGGAAATGTTGTAATCTTTCATGATAGACTTTAGTCATAGTAGGGAGGATTACCTACCCTTAGTGGATTTGAAGTACAAAAAAATCATTCCACCATCATTATGGGAGCATTAGTGGCATTTTATGGGAAACCCTATAGATCACCACTATGTTGGACTGGTCTAGTTGAGTCAGCACTCATGGTATTAGAGTTGGTGTGAGCTATGATATAGAAGGTTTAGATCATTTGGTAGAATATTTATACGCCACGGAGCTGTATAATGTCTTATATAAACCAATAATGGATGCCTTCAGAGTTCGAGGAGGTGGGCCAAGTGTTCATGAAGGTCTCGCATCAATGTGTATTGCGGATATCTAGATGGGGAGGAAAGCTGTATCAAAGATTAATTATCCCATTCCAGATACTGAGTAGGGTGGGTGGTGTGACATACCACTTCGACCTACTTCCAATTTTAGATCGGTTATATGATATATTCCACATGTTGTAACATAGTAGGTATGCACATAACCCATTGAATGTTATTGACTAGGGTGAGTTGTACATCCATAATGGAACTACCTTCACAGAGTACATGATAGAGATTGAGGATTGGAAGGAGAAGATCCTCCATGGGTACGTGATTCCCCTGATGGGTTTCTAGTGACATCATGGGAAGTATAGCCCCTTGAAGTGGGTGACCCATATGCAATCTCAGTAGCAGCATATTTTTGAGTATTCTTTTTTCTTGAAAAAAAATACCTATGATTGATAGAATGTAACTCCAATTATTTTCCATTTAAATATTTGAATGAACATTAATAATATTCTTAGAAGTATAAATTCAGATGGAATGATATTCCCTGGCCCTAAGAGGCTTTATGTTGGTATTATATAAATATTAAATATATTATACCATGTGGACACAGTTTTTTTGAAATACTGGAATAACTTTTGTATGGATTCTAATATCCTAAATTTGAGACCATTTTTTGATTCAAAATGTAGGTTTCACCTTAGTAATGACATTATATTGGTCAGTGTTGTGTTTTTTCTTGGGTACTATAGTTGCATAAATAATAAAATAAATTTAAATATTTATTTAAATATTTAAATTATATCTTATACTAATTATCCTCTATAAATACAATATTATATCCAATTCACAGTGCCAGTTGTTTAATTTTGAGAATTGAGAGGAGATAATGTTGTAGTTTTGGTGGATGTCAGGATCATTGACCATTGATTAGTACACAACAACGATATCCAATGATGAAAGAGTTGGTATATATTTCCAGTGATAAAAATGATGTTGTATGCTTCATTAGTGGTTGGTCCTTTCTCAAGGTAGGAATTTTTTTTATCTTTATTTATCCCAATATTTTTATCCTTGGTTTAACCAAAATAAAATCTTCTAAAAATTTTATTATTGGGTCAAACTTGCTGTTCTATTGTGAGTTTTATCATTATGGGTTTTGGGGAATTTATATTTTATTTGAGTAATCTTAATTGAAAATTCTAATATAAATAAATTGAGGCCAACCAGAACAATTTTAGAGGTTCATTCCTCTATTTTTTTATCACCCATTCTTCTCACATTCTCCATTTATGTTTATTTGACCAATGATTCAATGACTCCCAGTAGGTGATCCTTGCACATCTATTTTTCAGCATAATGTGTCAATAATACTATTTTAGATCAGGGATTTATGACATGGTATAAGTGTTCTATGAACAATGGAGATGAATTAAAATAGTAGTTTCTTAATTCATGTTTTATCATATGATTATTATGTTGTGTGACAGAGGTGTTTTCCCAACCCGATTTGTAAGATAAAATCAGACAACCAAAAACAGTGATGATTTATCGAGGTCCAATCCATTTTTTATGGCAATTATTGATGGATGTAATGGTTGTATAGGATGAATGAGTGTAAGAAATTTGAGAAACCTATGGGTTTTTGAAAATCCCACATTACACGGTTTGTACTCCAAATAACACACATTGTGTGGGGATCTAATTACGGCACTATGGTATAAACATGAAAAAAAATATAACACACTGGTTACAAGTTTAATAATCCATGTGATACAGTGCTGTAGATTCAACATGTATCCTAGAGGTTACACGGACATTAACATGGATAGGACCATGGGAATAGGTAGAGTATATAGGCATGACCTAGTACACAGACATGTCCAAGTACACCGAAATGGCCAGGTACATGGTCAAGTCCAGTATACATAGGAATAGGAATATGAATAAGGGAATAGAAATGGGATGGTCTATCATTATAGGTATATGGTCTGTACCCTATATAAAGGATTTTTACTTTCTTTTATATAGTTTGGAGAGCTTATTTTCTACACTCTAGACAAATATCGTTTGAGAGTGTTCCCTTGGTCTATCCCTATGAGGGTATAGTGTGGAATTATGTCTTAAACATATGAATTTGATCCACTATAAATTTTTTAATTGGATAGAGATTTCATGAATCCCCCCATAATTCCTTGGGTTGAATAATCTACCATATCATTTTCCAGGGTGTGTTTTCTGTCATCGGTGTGAATAACATACGCTAGGGTCGATCCACTACTTAGCAGCTTATTCTAGATTAGGTTTTAGGAATCCCCTAAAAGTCCTAGATATGATCCCATATATGTGTATAGAGATCTTAAATATCCAATGAGTACTTATTAGGTGGGTACTGATGATCATGAACTCTCAGATGATCATCATCAGTTATATCATTTCTCGTGGAATGAGTACTCATGGGAGGAGAATTACATTGAAGAACCAAGAATAATCCAGTGGTTAGCTACATTGTTGAGACATATTTGAGACTGGGAGAATTTTATGAGTATATATAGGTTTTTATTATTTTTATGACTCATATATTTAGTTAAACTCATGTGTATTAATCATTTAACTACTCTTGATGATTTATATTTGGGGATTTTAGGGAGTCCTACTGTGTATTATTATACTCACTCATGCATGGACTCTACCCACACATGTCACATCTTATATAGATGAAAAACCATTTATATGATTCCCAGGAGGACCAAGAGTAGGTGTAGAATAGTTCCCCCTATACAAATTGGGGTTTATACCATCATTGCATTCGACATTAGTCCCCACCTTATAAGTTGGTTGGTCTATTTTCACTTTTTGGTGGGATCGTATTTGTCCATTAATCATTCTAGTATATATGTCATACCATGATGTAGATAGATGTTATGAATTAATTATGTTATCATATGTTCTATAATTTTTAGTATATATGGGATTAGAGATGTGTGTGTACATGTACTTAGGCTTATTCCTCCCATATGTGGTATTTTCATGCTCGGTGCTGTTCACTAGGCTATAGTATATTAGAGGTAAGAATAGGGTGACACACTTAGGATACTACTATATTAGTAGAACATAGTGGGTTAATTAATGATAAATATCATTTCAATGGTACTGATCCATTACTGAACAATTTATGGATAAGATGAACCACTGATGTAAGGTGGAAATTTCAATATAAAAACTCAATAAAGAGTTGCTCCTTCATTTGGTTGTTTAGAAGATTTTCATGATTCAGGTTACTATTCAAATAATGTTAATGTTGTTTGATCATATCAAAAGGATTTCACATACCATCCCCATTTCGTTTGGGTTATCATGAGTATATTCATTTAATTTCCCATCACATTCTTCATTAAAACGATTCATACATGGTCTAGTCATTAACTAAGACAAGAAGAATTGTTTGAGGAATAATAATAATATTGAGTAATCATGTGATCATTAATAATAATTCATAGGATATAGAGATCATGACTCCTTATTTTTAATAAATTACACATTAGGGTTAACCTAGGTTATTCATGGCCATCATATATTCAAATCCTTCATAATAATTCATAAATAAAATTTTAATTTTATAAAAAGATATTATATAACCTAGAAATTATAAAAATAAGATAATTTTATTCAATGGATTATGAGACAAGAAACACTAATCTTATATGAGATTGTATAACCCCTAGACTTTATGATATAACTACTTTTAAAAAAATTGATATCTTCGATAGACTTTGGAAAACGGTGCATCATGTTTAAATGAACTATAATATAGTATACGGTTATAATATAACTGTTAAATTGGGAGAATTTAATAGTAATAACTAAATTATAAAATATATGTTTATCTATTTATTATATATAAAATAAGAATAATATAAAATTAAAATAAATGTTTCTTAAAAACTGTACTTTTCTAAGAAAATTAGTATAGTCACACTTTGTGTAAAAAATTTAAAATTAATAATTTACAAATTAAAGAAATATTATTTTAAAAAATTTTCTTCATAATTTAATTCATAATATAAAAGTTATATTAGGTTCAATTTTTGAGATTTTTATGAAAGGTTTAATTATTCGATGAATAGTACAAAATATAGATTTTTTTTAAAAAGTGATTTTTATTTTAAAGAATATACAAGACTTGTTTTATTTTAATCATTTTTAAAAGTAAAATTAGTTCCATTATATATTTTTATAATCCAAAATATGAAATTTTAATCAATTTTATATTGAATTATAATATAATTGTTATAAAACTTTTGAAAATTGTTTCTTCGGAAAACCACTTTTTCGTCGCTTCTTCAAATTTATTTTTAAATTGAATTCTAGAAATTATATAAATGTAATTTTGACAAATGGATTCCATATTTTTAATTAAAATAATATTTAATATCTAATAATTTCATCTTATTTTTTAACCATTATGAATATTGACAATAGTAAAAAATATATCATGGTTAATGTGAAAATGAGTTTACCTGGGGGTTAAAATAAAATGATGCTGGTTAAAAATGACCTAAAACTATCCAAAAAAATATAATGGAAATATTTATATGTTATTTAATATATGTTTCTATAATGAATAATTTTATAGTATTGTGGCATGTGAAAAATATGGGTATACTTAATTATTTTCAAAAATTTCATATGTGTCCTCTCCCCCACTTATAAAAGGCCACTCCCTCCCTTCACTTATTCATAGCTATAAAGTCATTTTTATAAAATATTAACTATAAATATATGTACCCAACAACATTATACACATTTTAGATCTTTTTATCATAAAATACCATCCATGTGGTTCTTAAGAGGAGGTCCAAAGTTGGTTTCTCTAAGAGAAGGTAATTGTCTTAATAAGGATATTTTGTTTTATTTATTCTTTTCCCACCATAAATTATTTATTAGATCGTCCAACATAATTAAACCATTATCTAAAATATAATTATATTTTATTATTTCTATGGCATAAAATTTACCAATCCCCTCTTCCATCAAATAGGATTTGAAATCATCGATCATGTGTATGGTGGACTACCACTTCGCGAACCGATGTCACTCATTTTTCATCAACATATATAACATTTATATATAATGACTGATTTAATGTATATGTATAATATTTAAAATATTATTATACTTATGTAATTATAATATCACATATAACTTCTTACTTTACATTCTATTTAAATTATGATAATGTCGCTCAAGTGTACGGAGGACTGCCGCCTCACGATGTGTTGTGATTCTCTTTTCAGTTATGCTTTACAAGGATGGATATATGGAAAACTATTAATGAATATATATGAAATATATATGAAATACAAAACATTATATTTATTTAGTAAAACTAATATATCACCTACTTCCTAACTCTCTCACTCGTTTAGGAAAGGATAATATCGTTCATGCATACGTATAGCCTATCGTCTCCATGATGAAATGTGATCCATTATACATGTTCAAATTTCAATAATGATTATAAAAATGTATCTAATTAAAAAATTTATTGATAACAATAATAGAATTTTTTAGATAATTTAACAATATGATAATCTAAATAATCAATACTTTCATTTTAAAACAAGCCTGATAAAACGAGTTTGTTAACACCAGAAAAAATAGTAATAATGATATATTAATATGATTTTGTTGATAAGATATTATAAAAGGATCATATATGATATTATAAATATTAATATGGTTATTTAATAAGTTAATAACATTTTTAGATCAACCATAAAATTGGTTAAATCATGTTCAACTAAAATAAAGTGTTATGTAAGGGACTTCATTTCAATTTCCCTTCATTGAGGCATATTGTAATGTTTTGCACCTAATTTATTTTATATGGTGTATATAAAAACCCTTTACATGTAATATTAGAAATAATCCATACTTTATGGTATTTTAATATTAATTTCAATTATATCATATAAATATATTTTACATGAAAATTACGGAGTGCTATACGATTTTATTACTCAACTTTTCTCATTATTTTATATTAATTATTCATTTTATTTTACATTATAAGATTATGGGATTAAATACGTTTTTTATCTTATTATTTTATTCCACTTTTATTTTTTTGAGTGAATTTTTATACACATAATTAATTATTTTATAAATTCTCAATTCAACTTTATGATCTCTGTAATTTTTTATTTCATAATCTAAATTTAATTAGGTTTATTTATACATAAATTTAAATTGAAAAGAGTTTTTTGTTAATTTTATGATAAAAACATTTAAATATATTATCCTCTAGTTATTCATGAAATTATCAATTAATATTATTGTTTTCGTCTCTTTGGTTCATAATTTTTTTTGGAAAATGTTTTTTAAAAAATAAGTCTTTATTTCCCTCTTCGGTCGAAAATACCATTCCATCAAAATCTATGTTTTTTAAAAAAACATTGAAAATATTTTTGAAATTATAAAAATGATTTAGTAAATATATTTTTAAGCATTATTAGTTTCTTACAAATTTTTTTGAAAGGATTCTTCATATCATTTTTTGAATAAGGGCCTTTTGGGTTTTACAAAAATAAGTAAAAGGAATATTTGTTTTAATGAGTAAAGAATGAAAGAAATTTCTATCCACCATTACCACTAAATGTTTTGAAGCATAATTTATAGGTTTCAATGGTTAATTTCAATGAATATATTTTTTCAAAATATTTTTTGAACTTATATTTTTAAAAATATTTTCAAATTGGAAATGTTATTTTCCTCCAAAATGTTTTTAATGAAATTTTTTTATATTTTATATTCAGAAAAAACATCATCCCTTTATTATACCCTAGTATTATTTTGTATTGATACCATCCATAATATTTATTTGATTGGTTTATTCTCAGTTGAATCGTGGAATGTATTGATATTCTCATTCTTGATTAATGTTTCTAATAATGAACATTCCCTTGAAATTTTCACTTACTTATTGTATTTGTACATTAAATTTACCCTAAATATCCATGTTATTTATCAATGATATAATAATTACTTAAACCATATATCATTTCAACATTTCGTATATTACATTGAAAGTTATATGATTTTATGAGAAAATTATTGTTAATTTGAATTCCTTACTCGATAAAGAAATTTCTTGATAAGGCATATTGTTCATAATTTAAATCAGTAATTATATATACAAGTAATTCATTGGATTAGTAGATTCAGGTGGGGATTTGTTATAGATAGCCTCTCGATACATCAATATTCTCATGAGATGAAATAGTTGGCTAGACATAGTTGTGTGTTTCTAGTGTATACCAACCCATCAGTGTTAAACTATATTCTGAAAGGTCTGGATAATAGAGATATCATGATACCTGAGATCATAACATCAAATTATTAACAATTTCCTTCATTATTTATTTATTTATTATTAATCATGATATTTTTCAATCATATTATCTTTGGATGAATTTCATTCTCATTTTATTAATTAAATGTTATTTTTTTAGTTATTTACCTTTCCATATTGATTACGCATTATCTATTTATAGTAGTTAAGTTATTGATAAAATATAATGTGTATTCATTTATTTACCTTTTTATATTGATAATTCCATATTTAATCATGATTGTGAAGTTATTTATTTAATGTGTTGTGTGTTCAATTTTTTACCTTTCTATATTGATTATGATTATTAATTCATGATAGATTCTATTGTGCTAAACCCGTAATGATCATTTCAGCTCACCCTTATATTTATTCATTTCTTAAGAATCTAGGAAGTTTACTAATAATGATATTCAATTAAACTCTAGATATAATAATGATATTCTCATAAAAAATATGTTGTAATTTATTTTTTCAAATTTAATATGGGAATCAAGTCTGTATCTAGTTTTCAATGACTACAAACATAATTGTTACATTGGGATATGATCACTTGGATCTAGTTTCTATGTAATAAACTAGAGGTTGACTATATGTTACAAGAACAAGGTTCATTACATATCCCTTGGGAGTGACTATCCATGTGTGAAGTATTAGTTATGCTCATCTTACACTGGTGGAAGTTGAGTTAATACTAAATCCACCACTTTTAGAGTTGTTTCCACTATGTAAAACTATTCCACAACTACATCCACTATATTCTATCCAAATAGGGACATATTTTCATTAAAAACTACATAATATCTACTTTACAAGAACATTAGTATGTTATCCGATAAATAGAATTATCCATTGGGTTTTTAAAAACATTATAAAATCTAAGTATCAAAAAATAAAAAAATCCCTCTTTGATAACCACTTAGGAAAACCAAGCATTTCATGCATTAATATTGTATCATTTTATTGGAATATTCAATATATTTCACAATACTATAACTATAATGGTTTAGAGTCGTTGGAGACTACATACATAATCATCATAGTTCATGAAAGATCTTTAATATCACCCAAAAAGTTCATCTCACAAAGTACACTTTTAAGATATACACTATATAAAAATATTACTCATATCATATAAAAAGGAAACATAATAAAGGTGGATCTCAGATGCTCAGAAATGGTAAACATAATATATGTTAAATAATAATCATAGGCAAGTATAAAATAATCATAATTCTAGTAGAACATGATAAAAATTTATAAAAATTTTACCCAATCTTCCAAATAACATTACTCATATATTATGGAATTGGGATTTATCATAAACAAGGACATAAGTTGTAGGTGTTTGGAATCATCTATAATCAATATTGATCCATGATAACATTTCATAATAATAATAAATAATTTTTCGGCATACACATATGCATAGAGATTTATTTCATTAGTCTAGACTCACTGCCAATAATATAATAGTTTGTTGGATTCACTCTATTTTCATCATTTCCTTAGTAAAGGATCACTCCAAATACTATATTATTAAATATATTCTCTTATATAACAATGTTTACTCCCCATTATCACCCTTATTATCTCATGATATATCTATCTTCACCAAAATCATTGGAGGGCTATATAATTTTGGGCCCACCCAACATATAATAAAAGTATACATATTTGTTCCACAAGATCATAAAACATTCATCATATAATCATATCATAACATGTGGAAATGAAAAAAGTCTCATAAAAATTTCATGAATTCATGCTATCAAAACCCATGGAAAATAAATATGTTCAGTAAAGATTTAATCATAACATTATTAACTCATAGGAAAGAAACAAGTGTCATAGAATCATCCATATATCATCATATTTATATGTATTTCATAGAAAAAAGTGAATGGTATCATAATATCATATCAACAGTGAATTATAATAGTTATTAAAGGATTCATAAATATATGAAAACGATATTTAATATATCTATAAATCGTTTCTTTAAAAACAATACAAAATAATATTTTCTTTTGTTATAATTTTTACTAAATCATACTAGAATCATAAAAAATACATTTTTTACAAAAATACCCCGAAAATTTTTAAATGAATATTAAAATAATTATAATGGCCACAATAGTGGAAAAATATTTTCATTCCATATATGGTAAAATAAAACATTCCTTTAACACTTTTGTAAAAATTCAGCAAAGATTTCCTTATGAGAAAATTTGGAAAAATTATTTTTAAAACATTTAATATAAAATAAAAGTTTGTGAAAATATAATTTTTAAAACATTTAAATTATAGTTAAGAACTTTCTTAGAAAAACTAATATCACGGTCAAGGAATAAAAAGATCATTGACCAAATAGGAAATAAGAATAATTTTTCATTAAAAACGTTTTATCATCCATTTTAAGAACCAAAGACTGTTAAATTGTGTTTATACAAAAAAATTATTAAAATAAATAGAGGAGAAGAAAATATATGGGTTTCAAAGGATAATATCCATAAAATTTCCCTCAATGGAAATTTAACATAGACAATCCTAAATAAAAATGATATTGTAACATATACCCTTACCACAAACCTTATATTGCATTATATGCATTAAAATACCTTGTAAAATAAATATATATTTATTATAAATATGTATTCCATAAAAATATTTATACAAAACATAATATTTATAATTCCTTTCAAATTTCAAATTTTCTTTTTAATTAAAATTTCTTCTTTAAAATGAATATTCGGGAAAGAATTATTCTGTTTTCTATGAATATTTTGGTTTAATGGTTAATGAACATGAACGTTGTTCATGGTTTCATAATCTATATAACATTAACCATTATTTAAATATAATATTTATTCATAATTTTCACTTTTATAATTATTTATATAAATTTGTTATTAAAATATAATCACACCGATGTATGGAGGGGGTAGTCGACGCGTACACATGAGTGAAATTATCCTTTTCCAAAGAATAGAAAGGTAAGAAGTTAGATGGGATAATATAATTATTGAAGAATATATAATTCATAAATATCATATATATATATATATATTAAATCCATCACAATAAGATATCATGAATTATGGTGATGAAAATGAATCATATCTCTATGTGGTGGTGGTGGTCTACCCATATGGATGAAGAATAATTTTAAATTTCATTTGATGCTAATAAGGTAGAAAATGGTTGATTTTTTATCATAATGATATTTTTTATATTTAATTTATTCAATTTATTTATTTTATAATAGTTTCCATATATTTACATGAGGTATATAAAGAAATAAAATTGAGTTTAATCGATTAATAGTAATACCTCTTTAATGGGAAACCATTATTGGATTACTTATTTAGGATAGAAAGGATGATATTATGATTAAAAAACCTCAAAGACATGAGTATGGATTTTAAGAAAGCAGTTGGGTAGGTCTTGGCCAGTCTATAAGGCTTATAAAGTGTAAGTAAGATATGATAGGTTTTTTTCTTATATAAGGTGGGAAGAGAACACAATATAAAATTTTCAAAAGATTAAAATATATTATTTTGTTTTTCAAGTCATTTGGATTTATAATGATAAATAAAAATACATGGTTGAAATAACATTATCCAATTAAATCAAATATTGTTTTTTGTGATATTTCAAACATTATATCCAACGTAACCCCCCTAGAAAATCTGTTTTAAACTTAACCATTGTAAAAAGATTAGTTATTTTACTATTCAATATGAACATAAAGAAATTTTACATTATTAAATAATATTATTTATTCTTAATCAAAATAAATAATCCATTTTACACATTTCAGTTTCTATGAGTGGAGGAAAATCATATTACAATAATAGTAAAAAACACATCAAACCCATATTTAGAAAATGTAAAATTTCAACATAAAATTTAGTATACAATAATTCATTTTCATATAAAATCGATTAGATGAATGATAAAATATTTTATCAAATATATAATGCATATATATAAATAAAATAATTCAGAAATAGAGATTGATTTAATTTTTTTATGATAGGAACATATCATGTGCGTAAATATAGTTTTTTAGAAAAGAATATCGTTTTACCATTAAATGGTTTTATTTTAATTTATAACCGACAAAAAAACTAAAGAATTATTTTTATACATATGTAAAAAACAATTTTTCATAATTTAGTTAGTCCTATTCAAACCCCCATTCCAATTAGTGTTGGTCTCCTTGGAAAACCTGTTTGTATTTTGATTACATGTATATTCGATGTATTCAATTTTAATAGAATTCATATTACATATTTTTTTCATGAATCTAATGTAATAATTTCATTGAGTGTACACCACATTGGTATATTCATAGTAGTTCTCTTCTCTGATGATAACCTTGATGTACTATGATGATATTCTAAAACAATGTTTTGCGTTTGTATAACGTATTATGATGGGACACATAGTACATAAAATCTCAGGTGTGGGTACTCGTAAGATCATGAGTATTACTCAGGTGAATTTCAAAGTTAATAATCTCCATGTTTGGATATTATGAGATTAGACCCGCCAGTAGAAATTCTTCATGTTATACAGTCATCAAATATTATTATTTTTGAGTGTGTTTAATAGTTCTTAGACTATATGTTTTTTTATTAATTCATGTTACAACTCACATACATAGATGTATTTTTTTAACCATGATGATAAATGTTTATGGTGTACTTGGATATGTTGGGTGTGTCCCGAGTTACATGTCATTAATGGATAAGTCAAGGAAGTATTTTGCCTTCCATATTTATAGACGTTTGTATCTCATCCCATTGATTTAATTAGAACTGTGGAATAAAATTTCATGGCCATGGTGTAATGTTGTTTTTATTTCAGATAGTCAAAGAAATGCAGATCATGAATATAAGTTAGTGACACGAATGAACATCCTATTTGATTAGATATAGTGACATAGGTGTTATATTACATAATGATCATTCTTATGTGGTTATCGATGTTGTGACATTTAGTTCTTTCTCTTATGTTCCTTTACCCATTTTTAGACATTACTCTTGGACTTTAGGCATGGTTGTATGATTCCAACAAGAAAGAATCCTAGAGAGTCACACACTATGTGTTTCCATTGATATCGATTAACTTCTATTTTAATATAAATAATGGAATAAATATTATTCTCAATCATGATAAATAGTTTTATTCATGATATATTGATTGCATAAATTAAATAAATATTTATTAACCAAAATGTGAATAATAATATATGTTTTTATTTTATTTAATATTTAATAAATAATTATTTTTTTGTATGTGAATGAAATATTTAATTATGAATAAAATATTTTATTGGGTATTCAATAAATATTGAGTAGTTATAATTGACCAAGACCATGTCTTATAGTAAATAATTATTTACAAGCCAATTAACATTATTTTACATTTATGTAAGATGGAACATGAGACAAAACAACTATAATCCTTATTATTATTATATGGAATGGGATTTATTAAAATTAATAATATTATTTAATAGTAAAAATTAAATTAAATATTTATTTTAACCAAAAATCTAGCTATATAAATAAATAGATATGTCTATTGTGTAGATCGTGAAATCTCAAAAAGAATGATTTATTACTAATAATGAATTCCCTTTCAAATCAAACATATATCTCTCACTCTCTAAAGTACGATAATGCAAAAGAGATTTATTCAAGACTCAAGAACATGAAATTAAGAATTAACAACACAGTGCATTTGATTCATCATGCTTGCACCCATGTATTGGGTGGTGTTTCTCAGAGATCGTTGGATCATTTGTGGATCACCACTAGAGGGATCCTACCCTTGGATCCTCACAATAAAAGAAAAGAAATCCAAAAGGCTATTTTTGGATGATCAACATAATATATAGAGAAATAAACCTAAGATGATGTAATTTCATTCTTACAATTAAAATAAATTAATTATAAATATAACATGAAAGATTGACTATTGGGGTTCTGGGAAATTGAAACTAAATTAATTTTAATTATTATATTGCTTATCATGTTCTTATGTTATTCCTGGTTCCTTCAAGTGGTATCATAGAAGTCACATTTAAATTTATAATTATTTATTTGGTTTTTATCAATGCACAATTATGGTCAGATTTTCATTTCATGTTATTATTTCTTTAATTTGATTTCAATTAACATTGTTTGACATACTAATCATGTTTATTCAGTATTCTATTTTCTTAATGGTCTAATAACAGATGAAAAACAATATAATATTCCATCATAAAATACCAAATTTTTGGCATGTAATACAAGGTTACATAGCCTATACACATTCTGTACCCTAGTGCACTGCATCTGGATGTGCTGAGGGATACGCGATGAGTAACATATTTAATTAAATGTGTGGTATGTCGTGTGTTGACTAACCAAACTAGAACACTGTTTTCCAATTACATGGTGTGTATCGGAGTACATGTCATGTAGTATACATGGGTTAGAGGCTATATAACACAATCTATGTGGTTATTATACATGGTAAATAATGTGTGAGACTCATAACCTAGAGTATTTATTATATACAGGATGTGTATGTGGTGTACACAACATGTAGTTCATCGATGTACTCATCCTAAATATGAACTAAATTCATAGTAATTAATCCCATACCCACTACAAGTGAAATACACATCATGTAGCTGGTATCTATGCATCGTGTAGTCCATCTGAGGTATACACCGCAGACCCAGGCATTTACCTCAGATATGAAAAAATTGAGATACATGGCATGTAACTGGTCTGTATATGCCATTAAAGAAAAAATTAAAATTAAATTAAATTAAAAAATGAAGCATTATAAAAATTATTTTATTGTCTGGCACACCACTAAATGTTTGATAATTTAATAATAGTTTTAACAAAGTTTATGTTCTCAATTCATTTATTCAAATAAATAATTTATTATTATTTATTTAATTTATTTTCCATATATTCCATTAATAATGGGTATCTCTAATTAATTTCTGATGATCATTAAGATAAAAGGGATATAATTTATTCATTAGTTAATTAATAAAAGTAAAATCATCTTAATAATAATTAATGAATAAATAAATGAATCCTATCAAGTTACTTTTGTATATTCATTTCATTGAGGACTAGACATGATCTTGAATAAGACCTATATATGTATTAGCAGTTATTTAATTTAATTTATCTCATGGGTTTTAAATTATTTAATATTAAATTAAATGATTCCATGTGAGTCATCATTCCCTCCATTATTATATAGAACTTTTGTGTTCAGGGATATTTATGCCATCCCCTTTAACCAATCTTGTGGTTCACCTCAGCTAGATTTGAGTAATGAATACATGTAATCAATATAGTATACTAAGGTTTGTAGAGGTGGCTCAAGATAGAACCATGATTATATCAATTCATTGATAATCATATGTACAAGTGAAATTTTATAACTCATTCCATGATCGGAAAATAGAGTTATTCCACTATGTCGAAGGATGATTCAACATATTCTCATTAAATGGACCATTTGATAAGCTCATGATCAGGTCATTTACTTTATTTATTTATTCCTATATATGATCTTTTTATTTTATGTATGAAAGACCGAATTCATATAAAGAAATTAATTAATATTCAGAGATGGAAATTAAAAAAATCAATTTTGTGTGAATTTTTTATCCAACATTATTAATGAACTAATTAATTAAAATACAATTAATATTAACAATACATGTAAAGTTTAAAACAAGATAAAATTTCTGTATTATTAATTGGAAACCACCATTCTAATAGTAACCTATACTGAACCTTCCATTACTTGATCGAGAATGAAACCATTGATATAAGTTTAGTGTATGGCCAATGTCATGACAATTACTTTTATAGAAGAGTTCTCGTGAGAGATTTTGGTTGACATAACCAAATATGTATTGAGTTTAATGACCAAAGAATATTCAATAAAAGTTTGGAGGAATGGATTGAGGAAATACAAGTTAGGATTTAATGATAGGGTAATCCACTCAATTGATCACGGAGCTACAAACCCATAGTTTGCAAGATCGCCTACCGAATTACATTATTATGGTTTTCATGGCCAAAGTCTAGATCATTATAAAAATTAATGGGTATACTTTCCACTAGAATTTCATATAAACTAGACATTCTCAGTTCAATGTTGAATTCTATTAGGACTTGATAATATTTTGTCATATTTCATAAAAAATAAATTAATTATTTATAAAATGATTTTTAATCAAGTAAATTGCTAAAAATATGTTCTTTTAATTGTAGAATATAAATGGAAAACTAATCATACACATTATACCTATCATCAATATTGGAGAAATACAACCTTATAACTATAAGTAACTTTTACTATTGGATAAGGCACATTCAGGTTGTGTTATTCCATGAATGAAAATATTATGTTCTAGAATCCTTAATGAATGATTCTCCTGTTAGAGAGGCAAGTGATGAAGAGTTCCTAGTCTATTAATAAAATTTTAGTTGTGTTATTAACCTTCATTTTTGAATATTTTTTCTATATCTAGTAAACTCATAAAGTCTCATAAAAACATGGATGAAAATATCTTGCTTGAAAAACTATGTGGTCTTATCTAGTAAAGAGATAGATAGGAATGGATTGAGATATCCAAGGATCGATTTCACTCCCTATTTGATTCATCGGTTTTTAATAAATTTTAATATAAACAACATTGATATGTCCTTATAAAATCTACATAATCTACTTCTCTAAGTAAATATGAATATGATTTGTGAAAACCCATCCCTACTTATGGTGAAATAATGGAAAGGAAAAGTGTAGATATTTAAGCGTTAAGATTTATCACACCCATCCAATAAGTGGAAGATCAAGTTAAAATCCAGGGAATAGGGTGTTATTTGTTTCACATGTGTCAATAAGGGTCAATGGATGAAAAACTACACCTAGACAAAGAAGCAATGGTATGTTTTAGATGCATTTGTTATTTCGTGAAATTTATATTTTTCATTAAATTATATATTACATATAGTTTATAGTGATCAAATATGTATTAAAATATTGGAATAGTGATGATTATAAAATATTGACTGAGGGGAGGTAGATCTATAAGTATACAATTGAGCTAAAATTTTGGTTTTTGTTTTCAAGAAAAAACACCTCACATTACTAACCAAAATGATCTTGGTTTTAACTGGTTTTTATTATGTGTTTTCAGTTATCAAAAACATTATTTCTATTTCCAAACTAGATGAAATGGGTTTATATTAAAAGTTGGAAATAAATGATTCTTCATTTATAATGATATATTTATTTATGGTAAGGTGCATTTAAAATAAAGGTATTTATGTGAAGGGTTACATGATTCAAGTAACGAAAATCAATAAAAAAGCAACTTCAAAAGACTCATTCCACACCCAAATTTGAAATAACCATATAGGTTGTGTAAATGAAATATACATTAATAAATTAAATCAAGAAGGATATTTAGATTCTTTATAACTAAAATCACTTGGTGTATATCATGCATATTTAAATGAAAAAATGACTAAATACCCATTTAGTGGGAAAGGTGAAAGTGCTAAAGAGAATATTGGATTAGTTTACATCAATGTATGTTGGACATTTCCTATTGGGGAAAGGGTTGGTTACCCTTGCTTCATTACTTTTACCAATGATTTAAGTATATACGGATGTGTTGTTTTAATGAGGTATAATTTGAATTATTTTGATAAATTTAAGGAATATAGAAATGAAGTTGAGAACCATCATTGTTAAAAGAATATGAAAATAATCTAAGTCTATGTTGGATAATATATTAATCAAGAATTCATTTATTATTTATAGGAGTTTGGGATACTACCTCAACTCACTCCTCCATCTATGCCATAGTGGAATGTTGTAAGTGAAAGGAAGAACTGCACCTTGTTGGACATGGTGAGATAAATGATGAGTCATGAGAGTCTTTCGTTATCATTTTTGGGATACACATTACAATATTTCAGCATACGTACTAAAAAAATTGCCAACTAAATCGATAGGTGATATACGATACCAGTTATGGGATGTAAAGAAAATTGTCTTTTCTTACTTACAGGTGTGAGGTTTCAATGTCTATGTAATGGATCTTAAAGTAACAAGATTTCACCATGGGGCACAAAGTGTATCTTTAGAGGATATCCCAAAGAAAAAATGGATACTTCCTATACAATAATATATAAAAAAGGTTGTATTTGATAGATGTACCATATTTCATGAGGAGGATTTAACCTCTAAAAGTGATTGTGGGAGAAAGATAGACTTCAATGATGTAAAGGGTAAATATATAGGAGAGTTTGCATAAGAAAAAGTTCCACAAAACATCATGGAAGAATAAATTTTTCCGAAGACACAATTACTATGTAGGATTACTATAGATGTTAGGGAACTATAACTATATGGTTTTCTAGTTACTGAGGATAGTGACTCATTACTAGTTGATAATAGTGACCATCCAACCTACAAGGAAGTGGTAATTGGAACAGATGCTTCTATGTTACAAGAAGCCATTAATTTTGAAATCGATTCCATGTAACAAAACCAAGTTGATATTTTTTATACCCTATCATATATGTAAATCATGTTAGTTTATCATTGGTATTAAAGATCAAATTAGACATGGAATGATAGTTCAGTACCTATGTCATAAACCAATTGGGGATCTCATCCAACCCGACAGTCAACCTAGCCTGTGGTATGGATCGAAGGGCATCCCAAACCCCTTGGGCTGAAAACTAGTGCATGGCCATAAAAAATCTCATTTGGGAATTATTTATCCCATAAAATAAACAATAAATAACCATAAGAGTATCATGTCACACTATGAGAAATATCCTTAAATAAGATATATAACCATCATACCTTAATAATATTATATTAAAATAAAAAAAATTCCAAAACAGGGAGGGGAACCATCTAGATCATAAGTCTCAATGAAATAAGTGGGATAGCACCCTCATCCACATCCACCAGCACTAAAAAGGGGAAACCATTAGCAATCAGATCCACCATCACCACCATGGAAGATCATTCCTTTACCTAGGTCAAACTTAACAGGGTCCACGTACACCTAAGGGTGTATGTATGGTGTGATCCAAATACAAGAAGGATATCACCATGATAAATTCTCTGCTATAACATTATAATAAAAAACAACATGCTAGTTTTTTATGGTATGAAATGAAAAACTAAATGAAAACATTCATTTAAGTTAAAAATGAAAGTAATAATGATAACAAGATAAGTGATAAGCATAGTGCCACATAATTACTACAGGTAGTCCATATAGATATATGGTTAGTGGGGACCAATGATCCTCATACCTTATTGAAAATAGTAACCCAAAATCTATATAATCCTCATGAATAAACCACTAAAGAGGAATTCATCCCATGGTTTAGTGGTCTCTGGTCATCATAATATGTATAGTTAGTTCTGTATCTTCAATCCTACTAGGGAAACTAGGCCTCTTCCATGCCTGACCACCTAGCATATTAGACCTAGTATACCCTACTAATATACCTTCGATTAACTCAAGATAAAATTTCACTTCCCATTCCATGTGAACCACCACTTATGTATAAAAACACATAATAATATAATCACATCTGAAAAAACACCATTTTTCAGAGACAAAACCACTTTCAACCACTTACGCACCCAATTTCGTTCTGAAAACATGATTTTGATCACCCAAACAAACCATAAGACCTATTAATAAATCATATATGTCATAAAAAATCATCTGACAATGTCAATACATGGAACAACTTACCAAAAGCTTGAAAACATTTGGGATTCTATGGAAAACCACAATCGTACCATAAGAAGACTCTAGAAATGAAAATGAAAATGAAAACCATCAAGATCATAACCAAAGAAATAATATTCAACCCAATATAGGTTATAAAATCCACATTATATGATATAACATGACATAGGGGAAGGAATAGACCAATAAGAAGGAAGTAACAAGAAGAGGAGAGGCTTAATTAATAAGATATTGAATATTATTAACAAAATTCACAAATAAATAGAGGTCCAATAGATCCCAGTGGGAGGGTAAATATTCCTAGGGGATGGAAATCACAATTTCGGTGAGTTTGGGTTGATTTGGGGTCAAAATAAAGTAAGGGTAGAATTTTAATTTCAATATTTTTAATGTTCTGGGCAGGCCACATGGTTTGTCTGCACAATTTGTATAGCGAGGGAGCATGACCGTGTGGTCGATTGTGAGCCTCAGATATACCCACTAGTTTGGGTTAAAGGTTATACACAAACATCTATGGAAGGCCATATGTCCTAGATAGTGCCACTATCTAGGGTGAATGGTCTCCTCTAGGCTAGCACATGGTTTCTACTAATTATGCATTAATCACGTGCCACCTGCTGTCGAACCTGAAATATTCCATTTTCTCAAACATTCCCTGGAAAATACATAAAAATATAATACCAAAATAAAATAAAACATACATCAATAGAATCCAAGTATGTGATAATTCTCCCCACCTTGAAAACGTTCTTCACTCAAAAAGTCATTCCAAATCCTATTCATAGAACAAAAATTGGTATTGCTCCTCAAACAAAGACTTCCACTCCCACATATAGTTCTCTTAATTTCAATAATATAAAATCAATCAAACCAATTATATGTATTTACCCTAAATATATTTCTCATAGGAATCCAAAAATCTGCACTGGTCGCTCAAACACAGAAAAATCGGATTCAAACTCCAATTCTTCCCAATTCAACCATGAGCCAAATCCAAATTATACTTCTTTCCCTGAGATACAAGAAACACATATTTAATTGAAATCATATAGGATAGAAAAGATAACTTGACACCTTAAAATTTTATCGGTAATCTTAAAAGACCTGACATACCTTCGTGTCACCTTCCCGTTCCTTTCAAAATAATGGTGACCCAAGTGACGGTCCACCCTCATAAACACTCAATCAGAGACTGTGAATTCCAAGGTTCGGCACCATTGATCAACATAAGATTTATGGTTAATCTATTACATAAATAAATGATTCTAAATCAAGTGAACCTTTTCAAACGTCTCTTGCATAAGTATATGTCCCAAAAAATAAGTCTCACCCACTTCTATCCAGCATAATTGATACCAACATGGATGAACATAAAGTTCATCAAAGGGAGACATCTTTATTAAGGATTGGTAACTGTTATTATATGAAAATTTTACCAACCCAAACTTGCTATCCCAAAACCCTATGAACCCTAAACACATGCTAGTAGAATGTATTCCAAAATCTGATTCTCCTACTCTTTCTAAACATGTATTTAAGGATGGTATTTCATACTCAACATGACCTAGGATTCCATTTCTTTCTGAAGGCCTTCTAAAAACCGTTAGGTGAATTGAGGGTCCCTATCTGAAATGACATCTAACAGAACACTATGAAACCTCACTATCTCTTGAATATACATTTGACCCAACTCATCCACCATGGTTGAATTCCTAATCAGAATGAATTTTGATGATTTGTTCAGATGGTCACTCACTACCAAAATTACATTTTTTTCAAATATGTGTATGAGTTAATCCAATAATGAAGTCCATTGAGACATTTTCCAACTTCTATGTGGGAATAGTCATTGGATGATGTAATCCAAAGGACCTATATTTCCCCCTTTTCAAATGCTGACAAGTATAACATGTAGATATATAGTCATCTATATCTCATCTCACACCCTACCACCAGAACTATTGATACAAATCATATAACATCCTGGTGGTCCCGGGAAAAATAGACCTTTGAGACCGGTGGCTATCCTATATTACCACCTTCTATAGTGCCAAAATCACTATAAAACGAACTTTTAATTAAATAATTCTATCTAAAAATAGTGACATCCATTGGGAAACTCTCAACCATTTAGTAATTTTATATAATGATGGCATATCTCATCACTGGGTGTCTCTTACCAGATCAATTTCATAAGGGAAGGAATCAGCTGAACACTGGCCCAAAACTCACCCCCACAGTGCTCCTTGGTTTCCATATACATCTAGGAAAAAATCCCCATCAAATCCCACTCCTCACTATACTTGATAACTTCTTTCACCATTATTTTTCAGTTAAAAACATATGCTACATCATTACCCTTTTCCAAGGTATAGATGACATAAAAATTGAACCCCATGAAGGTAATTGATCCACCAATGTTTTCAAAAATTCAAATCCTTCAAGTAGAAATATATGCCGAGAATTCATGATCCATGTAGACTATAAACTTCTCCCAAAAGAGGTAGTGACACCATGTCGTTATGGAATATGTCACTACTGTTATTTCTTGGTACTGGGTTATGTAATTCCATTCATTTTTTAGGAGATAGAGAGAACCATACACCACCTAATGCTCATTCGACATCAACACACACCTACGACCCATACCTGATGTATCACAATAGACCATGTATCCCTTTCCATATTCTATAATGTTGAAAATTGTGGTTGTGTTCAACCACTAATTAATATCTTCAAATGATTCTTGACACTCTAAGCTCCAACCGAAACTTACCCCTTTCTAGGTAAGCCTAGTCTTGGGAAAGGGGAGATGAGGAAATTCTCTAAAAAAATTCCTCTTATAACCCACTAGGCCCAAAAATCTCTTGATCCTGAAGTTATTATTTGATTACTATCATGAAATCATTGCTTCAATATTCTTTGGGTCAACTAAAATTACAAATTATAAAATAATGTAGCACAATAAATTTACCTCTTTAATCCATTAGGATATCCTATAAAGATTGACATAAAGATGGAGATCAGGAACAGTTCCCAAAAAATTCCTCATGTATTGTTGATACTCTTCCTCATTCCCAAAGTAGACCAGGATGTTGACCATAAACACAAAAATGAATGAGTCATGGTACTGGTAGAAGACCATGTTCATATGACCATAAAGACCACTAGAACATTTTTTTACCGAAACAATATGACTAATTACTCAAAGTGTTTTACCTTCTATGTAAGGATATTTTTAGGAAATACACCTCTTTGAATCTAACTTGATGATATCTAAAATAAAAATAAATCATAGATAATCACCTTTCCCTATAGAGATGATCAAACATTTTGTTAATAATTGGAAATGTGTATTTTTTCTTGATCATCACCTTCTACAGCTTCTGGTAGTAGATTCATAATCATAGAGATCCATCGACCTTCTTTATGAATAAAACTAGGTCAGCCAATGGTGAGATTCTTAGGAGAATGAATCCTTTGGATTCCAAATCGACCATGTATATATTTAATTCCACCAACTCAGTGGGGGACATATGGTATAAGGGAAAAGATATTTTCAATGTCAGCAGTTCCAAATCAATAGTTAACTCTATATCTCGTTCCATATGAAACCTTGATAAATAATTTATAAATTCCTAAGGGAAATCATCCACTACATGAGGTACTCCACCCTTATAACCACTATCATAATCCTTCAACATGATTAATGATGTATGTAATACATGACTACCCAACACTAGAAGTGGAGGCCTAGAACATCCTAACTGAGGATCCCACTCACCTTGAAAACGTTGGTATTTCCATCCGGTACCACAAAAGTCACACAATAGTAGTAGCAATCGTTGTTCACTTTTAACCTCAACATCCAATCTATGATGATGACCACATCAAAGTAGTACATTACCAAGACTATGAAATCCCACTCTAACACGACCCCTGAAAAATTAAGTGTATTCAAAGGACACCTAAACCCATTCTCTTGATTCTTACTAAGTGGAATAACCAACTATATTGTATACATTATGTGATTGATTGAAAATTTAAAAAAATCCACAATATGGGTATAAATGAATGATCCGGAAGAATCCATATAAAAAAATACAATGGCTATGGATGATGAAATAAAAACATCACCTTGAACCACTACAGGACGTTCATGTGATTTCCCTAGAATTTGATCTATAGAATAAAGCTACCTATTTTATACCTATTACTGTGGATTATGACTAACTTGTGGATCCTCCTTGATCGGACACTAGACAGAAGTTGATCTATCCCTATCTCTATGACTTCACAACTAAGATCTTGTTGTCCTAGATGGATCTCACTGGGCTGACATTCCTTTGGAGGCTGAAGAACCTACACCACCCTAATATGGGTGTGTCACTTTTGAAAACCACTATAAGTGACCCATTGATCCACACTGATTCAATGTTCTGGGTGGGAATGACCATGATATATGTATATTCCTCAGCCTTAAACATTGATAGAATATAATTGATCTAACTTCTAAGGTAGTAGATGATGGATATCAGGAATGATTTCCTCATCTACCACATCCCCTCATCTCTTAATCATCATTCTTCTTCTTCTTTTCAAATGAACTACCACTTCCATGACCCAATACTAAAACTACCCCAGGGAAACCAGACATTCCAAAATAGCCAATCTCCACTGTAAAAGAATGATCAACCACATAAACATACATCTTATGCTTAAATAATAAGACTTGGTATCAGATAACTAAATGAAAACCCATCTTAAACAATTGAGTCTTATACTACTCATTGGAAACTACTCCAGGTGTGAACTGAAATAACTTAGAAATGTGGTTCATATACTCTAACACAGTCTTATACAACAAGTGGAGATCCAAAAATTCCTAGGTCTTGGTCATGAACAGGGTATAAGTGCAATACTACTCATTGAAGACAACATTGATGTCTTTCCAACCCATTTGTTAATGATTCATATCCTAAACCACTGAGTCCCACCACCTCTAACTAGGACCATACAATAAGAATAATGTACATGTCACCTTAATTACCTCATTATAGTAAATTATATATTGCCACAATAAACAAAAAACATGAATAAAACAATCAATACAATATTTTAAAAACTTTTAGTAGAAATAACTATTATAAATCTTCTTAAACCGGTACCAAACCAAAACCAAAACGAGCACAATACTAATAATAACCCCCACTCAGTATCCATGCACATTCTATAGCCTTTGAATCTCACTTGGAAGATTATTCGATCTAAATATCAGATATCACATGGAGACTCAAGGCCTGTTATGAGGTTTGTTTTCCAGAAAACCCACTCGCAACCAAAACATAAAGCCCTGATAGTCCATGGTCCATTATATATACACATTCCCCAAATAACATTACCTAGTGAACGGGAAAACCTTCTCAAATACCATTTGTAACAAACCAAGTTGGAATTCCATCCAAGCTAACACCTGACCTAGTTCATGGAAAGTCCCAAAATGCATTCTCAATCCCCCTGGTTGGATACTAATTCCTTGGTTTCAAAGACCTCATTTGGGAATGGTTTATACCATAAATATCAACCAATAATTACCACAAGATTAGCATGTCACACCATAAGAAATAACCATAAACAAAAGAGATATAAAAATAATAATTTAATAATTTTAGATTTGAATAAAAAACCAAAATTACAAAATGAAAAGGGGAACCCACTAGACCAAAATAATATATACAAAAAGAGGTTCTACAACCTCATGCCACCTCCAAAAACACATGCATAAAGGGGGGAAACACTAGAAATTGGATCCACCATCACCACAATAGAACATTTTTCCTTTACCTGGGTCAAACATAACGAGGTCCGTATACACCCAAGGGTGTAAATAGGGTGTGAGAAAATTCCTAGAAGGATATCACCAGTAGATATTCCATTAAATAAAATTATAAGGAAAATAAACATCTTTGTTTTTAAAAATTAGAAGGGAAATTTTTTTCTGAAAATATGATTTCGATTTAAAAAGGAAATTAAACACTCCAACAAGATAAGTGATAATCATAGCACCACATGAGCACCAAGAGTAAACCCTAAGTCTCTTAGGTTAGTGGGGACCTAGGATCCTCATACCTCAATGACAATAGTGAACAAAAACCGGTAGTTTCCTCATGAACGAGCCACTAGAGAGAAACACATACTATGTTCTAGTAGTCTCTAATCATCATCATATATGTAATTTGTGTTGTTGCTTCAATATTGCTAGGGGAACCGGGCTATATACTTACCGTATATCCTAGTATACTGGACTTAGTCTTCCCAAACTAGATACCTTGGATTCCCTCATCCACATTTTACACTTATGATGCCACATAAATGACCACATACATATAAACATAAAAAATAATACAATAACACATGGAAAACAACCATTTTCAATAGAGAAAACCTATTTTAAACCCATATACTCACTAAAACCATTTTAAAACATGATTCTCTCCACACACACAATCCATATAACTTATTTATAAATCATATTTTTCATACCAATGTAATTCATAAATGTTAATGTATAAAACCACCTACCTCAATTTCGGATACATCCAGAATCTAGTGAGAAACCACAAATACACTAAAATAAGACCCTTGAAAGGAAAAGTAAAACCATAACCATAAAGATTTAACCAAAAGAATAAGGTTTCAAACCACACTTCAGAAACTAACCCACTATAGAATAGATAACATGATAGAGGAGAAGGAAGAGACCGTGAATAATTATGAAACAAGAATAGCTCAGGCTTACTTGATGACATTTTAAAGATTTCATACCAAATAAACCAAGAAATAGAGTTACAAGGGAGAAAAAAGATATGGGAGACACAACTAGGAGTGTAAATACTAAGTGGGTGAATTTGGGTGGATTTGGTGTTTAAATTGTAGATGTGTAGAATAAAAGATTCAATATTTTTAACCATTTGGGCAGGCAACATTGTATGGCTGCACAATTTTCCAAACCATGTGGAAACCATATTTCACCTCTTTCCAAAGGTAAAATAGGCCACATGATTTTCTAGGGGAGGTTTTACACCCATCCAAATGATCATGTTCTTCATAAAGACCCACGACTCCGGTCGTAAGGTTAGTCGCATGCCCGTGTGGCAGGCTGTTCGGCTTATATAGTGCCACTACCCAAGGCGCACAGTTTTTTCATGGATGGCACATGGTTTCTACTAACTATTAACCAACCATGTTATACCTATTATTAGACATGAAAATTACCATTTTTTCTCAAAACCTCCTAGGAAAATCCATGCAATAAAAATTAGACATGAAAAAAATAAAATGTACCTCAAAAGAAAACACGAATGCGACAACCTATAAGGCATGACTGGTTGTAAAAGGGTTTAAATAGTATCAAGTTATTGACTATAATGACACAATTTCCGCAGTTTAAATGTTTAAATCCATTATAATTATACATTCCATTATGGCCTTCCATGATTATTATATTTGGAAAAAAATGTTAAAAAGTATTCATTTATAGTAACCTTTAAGAAGATGTCTATATGACACAACCTAATGGGTTTGTGACTCAAAAAGATTCCAATAAGGTATATAGGTAAAAAGATCCATTTATAGATTAAATATAGAATCCAGGTCATAGAAAATTCATTTTTCTGAAGACATTACAAAATTTCTTTTTATAAAGAAATAGTGTGAGTTGTTTATCTATAAACAATTTAATGGTAGTGCGGCATTTTCATTGTAGTATATTTTGATGACATATTACTTATTAAAAATGAAATATCTTTCATACATTATTATAAGGTGTCATTGAATATATTATTCCCTATTAAGGACTTCAGTGTGGAATGATATATTCTTGGAATCAATATTTTTCAAGATAAATCTATGTGGCTTCTTATACTATGTCAAACTACATACATTAACAAGATACTGAAGATATTCTGTATGGAACAATCCAATAGCGTATTGTTTCAAGTGTCACATGGCATTCATATTTCTAAGAAAATGTGTCCTCAAACACATAAGGAAAGAAACATAATGCCAAGTATTCTATATGCATTGGTGATTAGGTTGGTCATGTATTATATGCTATGTACTTGGCTTGATGTTGACTATGCATTAATTGTAGTGGGAGAATTTCAAGATGACCTAGTTGACAACCAATGGATGGTATTCAATACTATCCTTAACTTTCTTAGGTTTAATAAGTATATGTTCCTGGTTTACAATAATATGAAGAATCAATATTTAGAGGATGTACAGATGCTAAATATGGAATGAATTCATAAATGGGAAACATATTCACATTTAATATAGGTGTTGTGATATAGAAGAGATCAAAGTAGGTTGTGGTCCCATATTATATAAAAGATTATGTGTATATTACAACTTCTGAGGTAGCTAACGAAGTATTATGGATTTGAAACTTAATCCATTATATTGAAGAGGTACCAATAAATAAATATCTAACCACATTTTACTATGATAATATTGCAGTGGTAGATCTCATAAAAGAGCCAAGGTCACATCAGCAGATGAAGTACATATGTTGAAAGTATCATCTCTTGATATATTTTTCTTAGAGAGGTGATGTTTCAGTGTTTATTATTTCCTTAGAAGATATTGTAGAATACCCCTTGACTAAAGCCTTGACATCATTGAAACATGAATATCATGTAAGGTCTAGTGGGCAGAAATTCATAGGCAGTTGGATCTAGTATAAATGGGAGTTTGTTGTCATTGGTGTCCTAAGACCAACGATTTGAATTTTTATTACATGGATATTCTATGTATTTAATATTAATAACATTCATATTGCATATTTTTTATTATTTTGTATGAATCTAATGTAATAATATCCTAGAATATATGTTGCACCAATAAGCTCATAGTATTCCCCTGCTATGATGAGAAGCATAATGTACTGTGATGATATCCTTAAACAATGTTTTGTGGTTTGATAATGTATTATGATGGGACACATAGGTCATATAATTCTAAATGTGAGTACTCATAAGAAGATGAAACTTCTTATCATGAAGTTCACACTTGGATATATCTAGGATGGTATATTATGATAATTGGCATTCCAGTATTAATTTTGCATGTTTTTGTGTCATAGGATATTACTATATGAGAAAATGTGTAATATTCCTTAGACTTTAATATTATTATTAATTTATGTTACAACTCATGAACTTAGCTTTATTTCATAAACTGTGATGATAATAGTTCATGGAGAATTTGTATATGTTGGGTGTGCATCAAGAGTGACATGCCATTAATGGATAAGTTGAGGAATGATTTTTCCCTTTCACATTTATGGAAGCTGCCATCTCATCCCTTTAATTGAAATATAACCATCACATAATGTTCTATGGCCAAGGTGTGATGATGTGTTTATTTCAGATATTCATGGAAATACATATCAAGAATATAGGTTGGTGACATATATGTGAAACCTTTTGATGAGATATTGTGAAACAGTGATTATATTACACAAAGATCATTCATGTGTGGTTGTCAACTTTGGGAAATTTAATTGTTTCACTTGAGTTCCTTTAACCATTTATAGATAGTAATCATTGACTTTAGGAAAGCCCAAAAAATTCCAACAAGAAATAATCTATAGGATCCCACACTAAGTGTTTTCATTGATCCAAATTAATTTTTATTTGAATTTAATTAATTGAATAAATATTATTCTCATGATCAAGGAATAATTTTATTCAGTTTAACATTACTTCATAAATTTAAAAAAATATTGATTCGTTGATATGTGAATAAAAAATATTTATTTTATTTAATATTTAAAAAATATTTATTATTTGATAGGATAATATTTATTTGTAAATAAATAATTTATTTAGGCATTTAATAAATATTTCTAATTTCAAATGGACCAAGACCACTTCACATGATAAATAATTATTTACAAGCCAGTAAATATTATTTATCATTTATGCAAGTAAGTGCATGAAAAAAGATAATTATAATTATTATTATTATGTGGCATGGGTTTCATTGAAAGTTATATTATTATTTAATAGTTGTTAGGTAATTACATTATCATTTTAACCTCAACTCCAGATCTATAAATAAATGGTTTTGACTATTATGAAGAGTGTTCAATCAAAATATAGAAAATTGATGTGTATAAAAAATCTCTATGAACTTATCCATCTCTCTCCCACTCAATATGAGAATGCGATATAGATTTCATTAAGACCAAAGAAAAATAGATGAAGAAAAAATAATAAAAGACATCTGATTCACTCTAATTACACCTTGAGATCATGTGGTGTTTCTTAGATATCATTGGAGAACATGTGGATCACCACCAGAGGGATTCTAACCTTGTATCCATGTAAGCACAATGAAGTAAATCCTATGTTTCCTTTTCCTATGATCGACATAAAATATAAAGAAAGAAACCTAATATGGGAAACATGATTTATTCCAATATAAATTAATTAATTATAAATTTAATGTACAATATCCTCTATTGGGGTTCTGAGAAATTTAAACTAAAATTAATTTTATTTATCATATCTCCCAACACACACTTCTGTTATGCCTAGTTCATTCAAATAAAATGGCTAGGTGATACTATCACATTAGATAAAAAAATTAATAGTATATAGTGGTTTATTTAAACATAGTATTTCATATAAATAAATATTTTATAGAAATAAAATTCATTTAATGTGAAATATAGTATATTATTTTTAGGTGTTAAAAAGATACATCTTGAAGCTCTAATCTCAGAATTATTTAAACCTATTTAGGAATATTATTTTCACCTAAAGCCATCTAAATTTAACAAAAAGATAGGTAAATTGATTACCCAATAGTTTTGAAACACCATTAACTATTATGATGAACCTCTTTCCCCATATTTCACCAATACTATGATAAAGGACCCTTTATAGGAAATGCACTTGAGGTTCATTCATCTAAATAAATCCACGGTGGCCCCGTATAACTAGTTTGAAGGTTCACCTAATTTATTTCAAACGGAGTATCATTTCACCCTTATAAAACAAGATTGTCACATAGTCCAAGTATCACTTCAACAAAGCATCGTATTCACAGTCACTAGGTTGATCCACTATTATCTCCATCACTAAGGTGACCCACATTACTCTCCCTGGGATTACCTAGGTGAATCCATTTACTATCCCTAGTATCACTTGGGTGAAACCTTTATTAATCCATTTACAATGGAAAAACATCCTCTTCTTCTCCCATATTAAGGAATCATAAACTTAATGGATTCAATGGTGAAGCATTACTTCTCCCTAAGCCTCTTACATGGATATCCAATTTCAGGCATATAGCGACTTGATATTTTTATACATGGATATTACATATTTTTAATGAACATTAAATACATTATACAAACACATGCCTAAGGAACATAGTAGTTTGGTGCATTTGGAAACAAGGAACACAATCTTATTATCTCATGAAAATATTCAGTCTCCCCCATAAAGATATTCCCCTTTTGTACTATTCACAAAAAACCCTACATAACCCTTTCTTCATAACTTGGGGAAGGAAATATAGGAAAGGGTGAACTCAGATGATCAGTAAGGGTAAACAAGTGAGATAAATATGCATAACATGAAAAAATGGTTTGAGAACATGGGCATAACATTTGAAAACGACACCCTATATATAAAATATAATAATAATGATTCAGGGCATAAATATTGGCATTTCATAACACATTAATCATATGGGAATCAATGAACATGATCTATAAGAGAATAACATTGGAATAAGATACAGATATTTAGAATATGCATTATATTTTAACATTGTGAACAAGTATAAATAGAAATAAATTCACAAATATTGTTAAGGACGTGAAATCAATCCCTCTCATAAACTTATAGACATGAACCTAGGTCCGTTCATAACATTATAGACATGAAAGGTAGGCCCTTACATAACACTCTGAAAATTTATTCGAGTTCATTCATAACATTTTGAAAATATAATTAGGTTCATACATAACATTGTGAACATGTAATTTAGTTCACACATAACATTTTGAACAAGTAATTAGGTTCATTCATAACATTGTGAATGTGAAATCAGATTTGCACATAACATATTTACTTATGAGTCATCCATATTTATCTAATTCATTAGAGGTAAATATAGGTCCCACACATCTCATAATGAAAACCATACTTATATGTGCCACAAGATCAAAAATATTCATCATAACATAACCCATGAAATGAAATGTATTTAATAAACTTTTCATCATATAAAAAACTATTAAAAGAGATAGGTTTCATAATAATTTCATCATTTAATCATAGCATAACTCATGAAAATAAGTGGGTTTCATGAGAGTTATATCATGGTATAACCCATTGAATGGAAGAGGGTTTCATAAATATGTTGTAATGAAAAACTATTCATTGAATGAATAAAAACGTTATCCTTGGTTGATATCACCATAAAAACATAAGTTACATCAAAGGATGTCATCTTACAAAGAATATGTTTTTGATTGATAAATTAAAATATTTCTTTATGAAAATATCATTTCTGCCTTCAAAAAATTACTTTTTAAAATATAAAATATTTTCAAAATATTTTTATTCGAAAAAAACCGTGAACAATTAAGAAGTAATCATCAAATAAAATAAAAATCATGATGAAGGGAATTTTTGTTCATGCCATAAATGTTTAAAAAATATCTTTTTCTCATTTTCAATACTAGAAAAAAAGGAACTATTTTTCAAAATAACGTAAATATTAATTTAAAAAAAAATTTGAAAAAATTTAACCAAGGATAAAAATGTATTTTAAAGATAATTTTAAAAAAATTGAAAATATTTTTAGAAAATATGGGTTTTAAATAAAACAAATTTCTGACAGAAAATATTATTTTTCTTAAAAACATTACATTATCAACTCTTGAGTACATAAATAGTGTAAAGGTAATAGAAAAAATTTATTCTCATGAAATAACTAGACTATAATAAATTTAATGAGTTTATTGAGAGATATATTTTAACATCTAATATACAAAAGCATAAATATAAATAATATTGATAAATGATAAGATTGCGCATAAAACTCTTACCACTTTGGTAACATTGAATGATGAGACACATAAAATAATAACATTAAATTATTCCTAAAATATAATGAGGATAAATAAATAAATTATATTAAATTTAAAGGGGGTTTTATATATAACTCATCAAGTATATAGGTTAATAACATAACATATCTCTCAAAGGAGGAAAATTGAGACAAAAATCCCTTACTACTTTTGTAATATTTTGATTTATAATCGCCAATAAAAAGTTAAATCTAATGAAACTTTAAATATCGTGAAAATAATTGGATTAATTATATAACATTTCAAAATGGTAATTATAAATAGCCCACAAAATAAATGAGGGGTTAATTTTGGTATGACTTCCAAAAAAAGATAGTCTAGAAATCGCTTACCTTAAGTATTAACTTCCTTCATACATATTAAAACCTCCTATATATTAAATATAATTTTATTATAAATATATTATAGAAAATAATTATATATCTCATACCATATATGATTTAATTATTCCCTTATATTAACCATTTATTAATAATTTCACGTTAAATAAACATTTTTGGTAATAATCACTTTTTATTAATATGTTTTGATTTTTTATTTTAGTTCATATTAATCTTGGTTCCATTATCTAAAAAATAGTGATAATTAAATAATTATCATATTTACACATAAATTTTACGCTTAATATAAATCATGAAAGACATTTTTTAGAAATGAAGTATGTTATGATCCTAGAGACGGTTGTTCGTACGTACACATTAGTGAAATTTCCATTTCACAATGATTGCTATGGAAAAAAATTAAGTAATATATTACCTATAAAAAATGATAATAATATCATAAATAATATATTATTTTGTAAAATATACTTATAAATATCATTCATGTGGTGTGGTGATGAAAAGAGAGTGGCACATCGCTTTGTGAAGGAGGTATTCCACATGTACAAAAATGATGTTATCATCTTTCAGTGAGTGAAAATGTAAGAAATAAAATGATATATTATAAATTAATAATAATAGATTTTTCATTAATATCATAATCATGTTATCTATATAATATATATTTATCCCAATTATCTTCCGTGTAAAGTGTTAATGAATCACACTGCTTCATGAGGTAGTTCTTCTGTGCCCACGAGTGATGTTATCGTATTCCCAAAAATGGAAATCATGAAGGTATGCGTGAGATAATAATTATAAAATAATAATAATATAAAAATATAATATATAAAAAATAAATATGTAATTATTCTAAACCTTGATAGGTGATAATAGTAAAATGAATGACATCGATTTACAAGGGGGTAACATATCGTTCACACAAATAATGATATCGTAATCCATTAGATAGAAGTGGATAAGGTTTTAGGTCATGAGAAAAACATAACAACGTATAAATATATTTTAGATAATTTATTTATTATATCATCATATTATAATATCAATTTAATGAGGTGGAGGAATAAATAATGCAAAAAAAACTTGTTAATTAATGGTACCTCTTCTTCGGGCACCCTCTTTTGGATTGCACCAAAATCCTTCATAAGATGGATTTATATCTAGAATAAGGATTTTAGGATGATATTTAGTAATTTTTCAAGTGATTTTTTAGGTTATTCATTGATCCAGAAGTTCATTATGGTGTGATGAATATAGGAGAGGGGGCGGCCTTTTATATGTGAGGTGAGTGACACACTTGTAATATTTTGAAATGAATAAATCCACCAATGTTTATTTCATGTAAAAATGGTAAACTAATGGACCATTATCAATCCATAAGGATTTTATATATAAATATTTCCATTAAATGGGTTTAGACATGTTTTTAGGTGATTTTTACCCTTATCTTTTAAGTTTAACACCCTAATAAAACCTTTTTACCTTAATTGCACTAAATAAATTTTATTATTTTTACTATTCAATTTTTTCAAAAAATAAGTTAAAATTATTAGATAATATAAATTATTATTATTAAAAATATGTAATTTTTTAATCCAAATTCAATTAACTTAAGTTTCAAAATTTAATTTAATGTTAATATCGCATATGTGACGATAATGCGGGTTTTTTAAGAGAAAAGTTTCAAAAGTTTGTAATGTTTTTATATCAAAATTTAATATAAAATCAATTAAAATGATATAAATTGAATTAGTAGAGGTATAAATTAACTAATTTTACTTAAAAATCAATTCAAAATATAATATATCTTTGTGAATAATTTAAATGAAAATATAGTTTTCAATTAAAAGTCAATATTTTTCACTATTAATCCAACAAACATTCCTTTCATAAAATTCTTAAAAATTAATCCTAACCTGATTTTGATTTTATTATTTCAAAAATAAATTTTATTTTATCAAATTTATATTCTTAAATTGTTAAAAATTAATTCTAAAATATGTGCGCTAAATGAAACAATAATACTTTTTAGAAAAATGGAGTTTTTAAGCATAAATTAAATATATTATTATTTATTTTCTAGAAAATGAATAAGATGGATGATAAGAATTTGATTTAATATATAATATATAAATATCATTAAAATAATTCAGTAAAAAATTAATTTGTTAAGGTAAAACGTTTTTTGTGAACAGAAACAAATAGTTTTACCAAAATAATTCTTTATTTTCAAATGGTTCTTATTTCCATTTATATTTAGTTACTCACTAGTGAATTAATATTATATATATTTTTAAAAAATATTTTCATTATTTATTTATTCTTAATCATTCCATCCATTCCAACAGTTTAGTGATAACTATCAATTAAATAATAATATTTTAATAATTTTTCCAGTTTTGTTTAAACTCTGTATTTCGTGTAATGCCAGATAAACTTGGTGTTGCATATAATGAAAGCTATCAAAAAAGTTAAAATAATTTGAAAAAAAATATTTCATAAATTACCAAGATGTTATATTCTACCAAACATAAAATGAATTTCTCCCTTGAAATTATTTACTTTGGTACCAATAAAAAAGGATACTCCTACCTCATTACATCATCAGGTCCCCACATAGCTTCAAAAAGATAGGGGTTTTGCCAAAAAACAATGTTAACCAGGTGTGTGATCTTGTTTCATATCACATTCTATATTTTATCCATAATCTATGCTAGTTGTTCCTAATGATCATGATTATTCTCCAGTGGTATAACCTATGAGTTCAATACATTTGATGGACCAGGTATACACTTACTAGGGAGAGATACATAGAAAACATCATGAACCTAATAGAGGTCAGTGGAAGAACCAAGAGATAATATATGGTACCAATAAGATGAAAGATTTCCAAGGGACCGACATACATAGGGCTTAGTTTTCCCTTCTTTCTTCTATTGAGGAATTCATAGAAAAACCATCTCAACAATATCACATTGTAGATCACATCAATGATTATTAGAATATACATTTCTGTATAAGTTTTGTTTCCCTTAAGTGTTGTTGAATGGATATAACATTCTCTTCCATCTCACCATATTACTCAGGTCCCAAGATCATAATTTTTCTAAATTAATTTATTTATTTTTGAGTTCAATACTTATTTTTATAAAAGGATTCATATGGAGAAATCTGAATGCTCGAGTGGACGATATTTTTGTAGTAGAACACATCTTAGAGGATGGTGTTGATCCAAAAATAATTGAAATCCATAGAACAAGATATTAAATTATCCTCTAGGGTTTTAATTGTTTTCTCATATTGAACATATTTTTGAGAATGATAGGTAGTGTTGAAACTTAACACTATATCAAGAGCATGTTAAAGACATTTCTAAAACATCAAGGTAAATTTTTGATCTGGATTAGATACAATTGAATGTGATACTCCCAGAAACCTTACCATAATCTTAATGTATATCCTTTAAAACTTATCCCAAGAGAAATATTATCAAATATATATAAAGATTCATGACTTCATATGATGATAGACTACAACCCATGTATCATTATTCCCTTTATATGTTTTGGGGGTTCTCATGGAAAAACTCATGGTGATGTCTTCACATTTCCTTTCTTGTAAAGATAATGATCATAGTATACTTTTAGTCCTTTTTTTGTTATCCTTGACTTGATTAATTTCTATTCATCAAGATACATACTAAATTATATCTCTCTTTATATTATCCTACTATAGTTAATATTTCATATTTTCCATTCATAGTTGTTATAACCTTGTAACCGTTTGGTTGTGGGTCTATTCCCCACAGCCTATCTGGATAAAACATGTTTTTACACGGATTTAGATTTACCATTTTACCAATACTATATTAATAAAACATAAAATTACATTAAAATAAAAGATAAGATAAATGAAAATGGTTTCCAAAACCATTATCCATATGTCCATAAAATGGAATTCCTCCTCAAAACCAAAGGGGAGTATTTCCATAAATGACTCTTAAAATATCCTTAATCTTGATAAACTCCGATAACGTAAAACCTCATTAGGGGTGTCTAAGAATTTGAACATATGATCAACCACAAAATTTTAAACCATTTGTGGAATTAACAATCCTTAAGTTAATCTTACATGGTGATATATATCAGTCCAAAATAACAGAATCCTTAAATTTTTCATGATTCATACAACTGAAATACCATTAAGAAAATAATTATTCAACATAACAATTGAATCCTAATACATAAATACTTTAATACTTTTACATAAATTATTAACATGTAATAGATACTTACTTGGTATAGAAGTTAATTCTTGAGTTAGGTCATTGATTTTGATAATTCCCATGATCCCCACATATAATATATTGAACTCCTTTACAATTTTTCATCTATGACCTAATTTTCCACATAAATAACAACTTATCCAATATTTTAGATATTAATCTAGGTTATTCTTCTAATATTATTAAAATATAGGAAGATAAAATTAATATCCTTTGTGTTCATTATCACATTAACTTTAATAAAAGTTCATCTTCTTCTTATTTGACACATTTTGAGTCTCATTGAAGTTCACATTGCTAATCATATATCATGATATTTGATTAGGCACAATAAAAATATATATATCTGTAGTCTAAATCCAATTTGTATTCTCATAGTCAATGAAGTTTTGTTAACATAATTCTTTCATGTTCCATCCATCGACTAAAACCAAAAAGTAGTGTATGAAACAATAATCATAGTGGGGGACCACATAATCATGAAAAATCACTAATTGGGTGTATAAATCAGGAAATATTGTTCAATCTATAACCCCATAGAATTAATATATTTCATTCATTATTAACATCTATTTAATTAGTTCATGATGCTTCATAATGAGTTTGGGAATTTTTGAATCATATCTCTTAGAAGTGTCAAACCAGGTGTGCATAAAGGCTCATTTTCATGCACCAAGTAATGATTGAGTCTAAATAAATGCACCCTTTTCATATTTATTACCTCTAGGTGCTTCTGTGCCTGATCCATACCCACCTGTAGTTTTCAAATAGGGATATAATTTCTCAAAAACCACATTCTCTATCATTTACCAAAATTCCAAGGCAATTTTCAATTCATTGAGTCACCCTTAGACTTAACCTTAGAGACATCCCTAAATATATCCTAACAAATATCCTTAGTGGTCTCACAAAAGTTTTATCTTCTGAGTTTCTAAAGGTTAACTAAACCATTACTCGGATACCAACTATATAGACCTAGTATTTTCATACATTGATTTCACATATTTTTATATGAATATTCAATACATTATACAAACACACACCTAATATCTACCATAGTTTAGTGCCATTGTAAAATTGGAATACAATAATAATAACTAATTAAAGATATTCAATTCCTCCCATAATGATCTTCCCCTTTAATAATCATTAAAAACATACCCTACATAAAGCCTTATTCATAACCCAGGGAATGAAGCATAATAAATGGTGATATCAATTTCTCGGTAAGGATAAACAAGGGCGATACATAAGAATAACATGATCATAATGGTATGAGAACAAGAACAAAACTTTTGAAAACCACACACGTTATATCAAAGATAATAATATTGAGTCTTCTCATAAATATTAGAAATTAATAATACATTAATCATAATATAATCAAATAACATGAGTCATGAGAGAACAACATTTGAATAAGATATATAATTTTGGAATACACAGTAGATATAATATCATGAACACATGTAAATAGAAATAGTTTCCCTCATTATGTTAAGGGCATGAAATTATGCCCTTGCATAAACTTATGGACATGAAACAAGGCACATGCATAATATTATGAAAATGAAAGATATGTACATGAAAAACACTATGAACATTTATACACGTTCATTCAAGAAATTATTAACATTTATTATGGTTCATGCATAACATTGTGAACATGTAATAAAGTTCACACTTAAAATTTTGAACATGTAATCATGTTCATGCATAATATTGTGAATGTGTAAACAGTTTCATGCATAACATATTTATTCATGATTTATCAATATTTACTCAATTAATTGGAGGGAGATATAGGTCACGCAACTATAATAATGAAAACTATATTTATGTGTTTAAAAAGGACATAAACATTAATAATTGCATTCCCCGTGAAATGAAATGGATTTTATAAACATTTAATCATATATTAACCTATGGAAAATAGAAATATTTCTTAATCATTTCATCATTTCATCAAAGCATAACCCATGAATGTAAGTGGATTTCATGATATTTATATTGTTGTATAACTTGTTGAATATAAGTGGGTTTCAAAAAAATATTTTCATGATAAACCATTCATAAAAATAATAATAATGGTATCATGGTTTAATTTCCCCATAAAATCATAATTTATACCAAAGGATATCATCTTAGATGGAAAATGATTTTGATCGATCATTTAGAACATTTCTTCAATAAAATATCCTTTCTTCCTTGAAAAACTAATTTTAAAATCATAAAACATTTTGAAAATATTTGTCATTGAAAATAACAATGAAAATTTATGATGGAATATTCGAATAAAATAATATTCATGATGATGGGATGTTTTTTTCATGTCGTACATGTTAAAGAAAATATTTCTTTAACATTTTTAGTAAAATTCAAAGGGTAATTGTTATTTGAAATGAAATCCAGATTCCTTTTAAATTTTTTTTAAAAAATTAAAACATGGGTAAAAATTTCGTGATAAATTATAGTAAAAAAATGAAAATAAATATTAGAAAATATGGATTTGGAAGAAAATAGATTTCTGATCAAAAAAATATTTTTCATAAAAATATTCCTTTTTAAACACTTGTGTAAATAATTAGAAGAAATTAAAAGGAAAAAATTTATTCTCATGAAATTACTAGTGGATAAGAATAGTCATTCTATTTATGTGATATGGATCATAAGATCTCATCTTCTGATTCATAAACATAAACAATCCCAATAAATAATTAGATTGTATCAAAAAACCCTTTCCACTATAGTCACATTGAATTATAAGAACCTTGAATGATTAGTATTAAATAAAACTTTAGATATCATGAGAATAAATAAAATCATGATATTAAATGTCAAATAGGTTCTATATAGACCTCATAAAATTAAATATGTTCATAATATAACATATGTCTCAACAAAGGTAAAGTGAGACAAAAATATCTAAACACTTTGGTAATCTTTCGAATCATAACCATTAATAAAGAATAATATCTATTGAAACATTAAATATCATTAAAATAATGGAGTTCATGATATAACGTGTAAAAATTGAAATTATATACACCACACAAAATAAACGATTGGTGATTTTTAGTATGTCTCCTAGAAATAAAAGAGATACTAGAAATCCATTACCGTATGACATGAATTCCTTCATACATGTTCGAACGTCATGTATGATAAATTTAATTTTATTATATATATATATATATATTATACATAACCATAATTATTATATCGTACCATATATGATTTTCATATTCCATTTTATTACGCATTTATTAACTATTTCATGTTAAAATCACGTTCTGAATAATAACCACTTTGTTTTTTGTATATATTTTGATCTTTTAGTTTCGGTCTGCTTAATCATGATTCCATTATCTATTAAAAAATAATAATGAAAAATTTATAATATTTATACATTAATTATACACTTAATAATAATCATAAAATATGGTTATGAGAAGTCAAGTAAATTGCGAACAGGGAGAGGGTAGGTCATACGTACACATGAGTAATGTTTCCATTTCTAAAAAATAATTATACAAAGAATGTATATAATATTTTCTACATTAATAATTATAATAATATAAAAAATAACATATTAATTCATTAAAAATACTTATAAATATCATCTATGTGGTGTGGTGATGAAAAGATAGAGTCACATCGCTTCTAAAAGGCAGTAGTCCACATGTACACGAATGATGTTATTATATTTAAGTGATTAAAAAGGTAAGAAATAAAATTATATATTATTTTTTTATAATGATAAACTTTTCCTTAATATCATAATTATTCCATTTATATCACATATATTAGTCATTATTGTCTTCCATGTAAAGTGTTAACAAATCACACTGCTTCGTGAGGTTGTAGTTTGACGTACACACGAGTGACGTTGTCATATTCCCACAAAATGATAATAATGAAGTTATGTTTGATATAATAATTTAATAATAATAATAATATCAAAAATATAATTTATAAAAAAAAATCTATTATTATTTCCAACCTTGATAAGTGGTATTAGAAAAATGAATGACATCGGTTCGCATGGTGATGGTCCTATGTACACATAAATGATGATTTTGTAACCCATTAGAAGGAAGTAGAGATTTTTTTAGGTCATTATATTAACATAAATACGTATAATTGTATGTGATATCATTATTTCATACTATCATAATATTATAAAAAAATTAAGGAGGTGGACGAAGAAATAAAACAAAAAAGATTATTGATTAACATTACCTCATCTTTGAGTATCCTCCTTCGGTTTTCATCAAAACCCTTCTTAGGTCATATTTATGTAAGAAATATGGACTATAGTAGGATAATAAGAATTTGGTAATCTATTTTGGTAGTTATTGGTTGAAACAAAATGGTTTTAATGTATGAGTAAGAGAATACAATAGGTGTCCTTTTATATGTGAGGTGAGTGGAAAACATGTCATTTTTTAAATAAATAATTTCACCCATATTTCCTTCATTCCACAAGGATCCAATAATGGAATATTATCAATAATAGAATGTAAAAGGTATAAATATGGAAATCCAACGGGTTTTGGAAATGTTGGTGAGTCATTTGTAACCCTTATATTATTAGTTTAACAGTTGATAAAACTATTTTTACTTTAAACACGGTAAATAATTTATACTATTTTTACAATTAATTTTGGTAAAAAATTATGTTAACCATATTATATAATGTAAATTATTATTATTATTTATATTTAATCAAATTTTAAAACATCTATTTACAAAAATGGAAAATTTTAATTTTAAATTAATCTCGCAAATGCAATAAGAATGTTGGTATTTAAGGAGAAATTTTTTAAAAGTTTAAAAATGTTTTTATATCAAAATTTAATATCAAATTGATTATAATAGTATAAATTGAATTAATAGATGTATAATTTATCTATTTTTACTTTAAAAATAAATAAAAATATAACATAAATTTGTAAATAAATTAAATAAAAAGGTAGTTTTCAATTAAAAGGTGATCCTCCTTCTAAATTACATCCCCGTTGGGGATTCCCTAGGTGGAAATGGTGGTGACTCCACCTCCAACCTATAATATGGAGAAGAATCTCCACATATGACTTCGTCTACTATTCCACAACATCCCTTTCAAACTTTGTCTTACTCAGACTTCAGTCAGTCTTTTCCAACTATCATGATTATTCTAATGGTACCAAATAACTATGATGGATCACCATATCTAGCACTCTTCATTTTAGAGTTCATAGATAGTTTGGGTATTATAAAAATAACTTTGGTGGATAAATTTAGAAATCAATGACCCTAATTTGATTCTATTGATAGGTGCTTCTTTGGATCATGGGGTCTTTATAACAAAGTAGTCGTGTTACTTATCAATAAATAAAAGGTGGTGATTTTATTTTCTAAAGAGGATTATTTGATTCATTCTTAGTCTAGAGCTATGAGAACTTTCAATGGGTGTACCTTCTACTTATTTTTATGGTTGTATGATTTCCATATGGATCATGATGCTACTACGATGGCGTTGTGGGTAATATTTCTAGAACATAAAATCCCATTTCAAATCCCCTCTATTGTACTTATGATTGGGAAACTGATTGGATGAATTTTTTTCTCCAACTGTAGGAAAGATTAAATTTTCCTCTCGATATCACCAAGTATATGTGTTGAAGTTGATGTTCCAAGACCACCAGTGGAGTTTATTTTTATCATAGGTGGGTAATAATTATAATATAAACAATATTCAGTCTTTGAATATTTTAATGATTATTTCTCATCCTATGAACATCTAGGGAATTTATTCCACTCATGTCGTAGTGGTTACAATGACCTACATAGAGTTATGGATTCATTATCTAGACAATTTTTAGGGACAGAGGCTTTGTGTGCCCTCATTGTGGATCAATTAAGTAGAAAGGATGCAACATGTGTTATTCCCAACCCAAAAGTGGCAAGATGATCATGTTCTATTCCGATTATGGTGGAAATATCTGATCAGTTGAGAAGTGATTTGGATAATCATAATCCAATAGTGCAGGATCTATCCAAGTCAAGGGGAATTCATGGGATGTGTTAAATTAATATTCTACAACCGTATATAAATATCACAATGGCCTATTCCTGTATAAAAGATTCTCCCTTAGAAATTTTACCTTGCATGAGGTAGTGGGCACCAAGGGACCTGATAATCAAACACAAGTCCCTCTAGATGTTCGTGGAAATTGTACCTTGTGTGAGGCCATGGATGCCAAGGGATATGGGAATCAAACACAGGACTATCCAGATGTGTTGGGGTTGGTTGAATATTGAGGGAAGAATGAATATGATAAAAACATTGACATATATTGATCTTAGTAATCATTTTGACGGTCTGGGAACTGATGGCCATGGTCATGATCAAAGGGATCTTGTATAGGAATAGATATCCAACATAGGTCGAGTCTTATTAGGTGAAGATTATGGGGGAGAGCTCTCGAAAATGCTCAGATGACATTTCTAATGTAGTATATGGGAGCGGAATATTCCATGGAGAAAAAATGGGATAATAAAAATGGGGATCTAAGGGGTTTCATCTTGAGAAAGATGAGTAAATACAAAGAGTGTAAGGAATAATCTCACTTACCTAAAACAATTGATATTAGGTTGGCCACAAAATTTGGATACAAGGTGATGGAGTGTGATCTATCTAAGAATGAGTAGGTTTTTAAGATGAGTTTGAAACAATTGAGTGGAAATGTAATGACTGATGTTGGTGATTCTAAGGAACAATATCTTGAGTAGGTGGGGATATGATGGAACATCAGTCTCAAATACAAGGAGGCTATATTATTATATAGGATACTCTAATTGTTCCTTAGGGTTCATTAATAAATGAGGCTAAAAATTAATATACACCATTAGAGACTACAGATGTCACATAGTGTGAAGCAGGTGCGAAGGTAGGGAAAAAGTCATTGGAGCCTCTCCTGTACTCTGAGGAAGAAATGTTGTAGGAGACCCCAATTTTCTATAATTCTAAAGAGGATATGGATACAATGGAATATATATCAATTGATGTTAACAAAAATAAGGATAATAGTGACTGGAATAACAATAAAAATATAATTTTGATTATAGGATTCAATGAATGGAAGATAATCGTGGATGAGTTTATCCAAACATAGTGCATGATGGTTTATCAAACTAAATACATTATCAAATATGACTCGAATATAAAGTTAACAGATCTTTACTAGAAATTATATAGGGAGATTGATTTTAATATTTTCAAGTTTACATTCAATATTATTTTAATATCCTACTATTTTTTATGATTTTCTAAATGGAACTTGTGAGGTTCCCCACTTTCTCCACAAAAGTGCTTTTAAAATAAAAACCTAACTTTCGTTGAGTTTGAATTTTTCATGATTCATCAAAAAATTCCTATTTTAAAAAAATTCTAAAATATTCACCTTAATATAATTTTAATATGATGATTTAAAAATAAAAATTATTTTAACAAATTAATTTTCTAAAAGTTGTAAAAATTATTTCTAAAATAAGTGCATAAAATTAAAAAAAATTGTTTTATGGAAAAATGTATTTTTAAGCATAAAATAATATTTATTCTTATTTCGTGTCTAAAAAACACATAAGATGAAAGTTAAAAAATTTATTGAACATATGATATATAAATTTCCTTTAAATAATTCACCAAAAAATTGTGGTTTAATTTATTAAGGTAAAACGTGTTTGTTAACAGAAAATTGGTTTTCCAAAAAAAATTCATTATATTCAAATCGTTCTTATTTTAATTTCTAATTAATTAGACACCAAAGAATTAATCATATATATATGTGTGTAAACCTAATTTTCATAAATATTTAATCTTATTCATACCCTCAATTACAATGGCTATGTTATAAATATCATATTAAATAATTATATTTTAATAATATGTCATGTTTCATTTAAAATTTGTGTTGCATGTAATGAAAGATAAACTTGGTGTTGAATGTGATGAAATCAATCCAAAAAGGTAAATTAATTTGAAAAAACATATTTCATAAATTATTTGGATGATGCATTCTACCACCATAAAATTAATTTCTACATAAAAATAAGTATTTTGGTACGGATAACTGAAGATACTTCTACATCATTGCATCCTCATGTTCCAACACAGCTTCCTAAAGATGATGGTTTTTTCCAAATATATTAATCAGGTGAGTGGTATTCTTTCATACCACATTCTATGTTCGATCCATAATCTCCACTAGTTTTTCTTTATAATAATGATCATGATCACATGGTACGACCTCTAATTTCATTACGTGTGATGGATCATGTACATATTTCCTCAATAGATATACATGGAACACATCATAATCCTGAGAGAGGTTCATCGGAAGCACAAAGAAATAATATATGGTCCTAATATGAACTTGAATTTCAAAGGGACTGATATACCTGGGCTTAGAATTCTGTTATTTATTCCATATTGAAATTTATAGAAACACCATATCAGCAACATCAAAGTCTAGAACACGTACATGATTATCAGCATAAAATTTATATATACTTTTTGTTTCCCTTACATGTTTTTGAATGTATATAACATTCTATTCCATCTCATAAGATTTATCAAGTCCCAATATCATTCATTGTGAAACTTTATTCCAGTACATTGGTGTTCTATACTCAAAGAATGTTCTCGTTATTATAACATTTCTTATTTCGTACACTAATAATGGCTCACTTGGCCCTAATTATCTGATATGATCATTCCATTACCATAATTAAAACACCCCAATGGGATGCTTCTATAAGTATAAGTCCCAAAAACACACTAATGGTATTTGTTTTAGGTGTAAGTCCCAAAATCCAACTCAATGGTTAATTAATTCTCCCTCAAATGAGTAATTCCTCTGATGGGCCTCCTCCATAGGTGAAAGACCCAACTCTACCCTAAAGGGAATCCCTATATGTTCCATACTCACTCAATCCTCTATTTTCACACCTTTCACAACACAAACTTCCCTCATAGCATGATGTTAAACTAAGAAGCCAATATATCTATAATAATGATAAATTGTGTGGATAATGTCCATGTAGTATGGTGTTAAACTTTACAGAAAACATCCTAGTCATACAATGTATAATTCCAAAACAACTTTCTTACCACATGATATTAAACTACAAGATACAGTCCTATCATAGGGCCATAAACTGTGCATTTTGAACTTCATAGGAATTGATTCCTATCATGTTCGAAGTATAATATTCCACCTGTATTATTAAACCCAACATCATTAATATTACATTATGTATATGTGTGTTCCCATATTTCTTATAGATCAAATTCCATCCTTCCTCTCTATTCAATATCCTCCTTGATCTTGGATGTCTCTTTCACCAAAGACATATTCCCAAGGAAACATCTTCATTGGGACATATTCCTGACTTGACTATATCCCATATGGAGGGTCATATTCCTTCTTAGACTCACTATATTTCCATTACTATGCAATTTTTATGATGATAACACATTCTAGTTGGTGGGATATATTCTTGCTAGCAAAGAGTCAACTTCAATCTTCATGGGTCCATGTTGGAGTTGGTTCCCTAGAACCAACTACTACTCAATTACCAGAATATTTAGTTTTGAATATTAGTTTATTTCTTATCATATGGTGATTTTTCATATATATGACATATGTGTGATAATGTCATAAGGGTATCTGTCACACAAAAAATTCATATAATTTATCTATTATTATGATAATCCTAAAGTGTTAATATAGTATTCTTAAATAAATATTTTATAGTCGGATGATATCATTTTATGGGACAAAAAATGATACCGGATATTGGGGGTGGACACTCCTCAGACATTGAGGCATCCTCTCATGGTGCCCGCCCATTGCAATCTTTAAAACATGAGATTATAAGAACATGATCTGGAAGTAGGAAATCCACATTTATAATTATAAATGGATGTTTCTATATATAGACATGTGTAATTCTCCTTATAATTGAATAATATTATTAATTCATATCACGATTCATGTACTTTTATGTATTTATGAAAAACATGATGACAAATTATCACAGTGAGGTAAGATATATTCGGTGTGTCATGAGTGGAATTTAATTAGTGAATAATGTGATAAAGGATTTGACACTTATATAATTTAATTATATTTAATGTCTCAAACCCTTTTATGATAATGAAACTGTTTAATTAAATCAATGACCATATTGTTTTATGGGAATGTTTATTTCTGAAAATTCAAATAAAGAGACATAAAGAACATAGGTTTATGACCCCAATAAGAAACTTTTTTATTATAGTTCTCATGAAAAGAAGATTATTTAACATAGTGTGTGTTCATATGAGGTTATATGTTGTTTTGATAAAACAATTATTTATATATTGGAGCCTTAGAATATTTTTGGATGCCAACCTTTGACTTTAGGTGGTGTAGACTAATGCCACTAAAAAAGGAGATCAGTGGGTCACACACTAAATATATCAAGAAACTCATTTAAATTCTATATGAATTTAAATTTATGAATAAATATAAATTACATACATAATTTAATAATTATTAAATTTTGGTTGATCAAATATATTCAGTCACTAATTATTCAAAATAATATTATATGGGTTGAATATTAAATGAATTTTTATTCGTAAAGTATTTATTAATTTATTTACATGAAAATATATATTTATTAAACTCTTTTATATTTAAAACATAATAAATATTCATTTATATTATTATGTGGACATTCAATAAATATTTATTCATTGATATAGTGAATATAAAATTTACCTATTTATAATGATATAGTTTAGTGGGATTTATTTATTTAAAAAATATATATTATTAAATGTTGGATAAATAATAAGGAAGACATGTAGATTAAGATTAATGGTCTAGTGGGAAACTATAGATAAATATTATTTGATTAAATTTTAATTTATTTATTCAAGAATAAAATATTTCTTATCTATGAGTTTAGTTCATATAAAATAAATAATAATAATATGATTATTATTTAGACATGGTTTTTTCTAAGGATTATAAGAATAATCAGGGATCATTTAAAAAAATTATTATCAAACTATAGGTCTATAAATACCTAATGAAATATTTCTATAAAAAATGACATGACTAGACACTATTGTGCATAATTATTTCTATGGATAATCCATTAAGTCTCTAAAAACATATTCTCCTAAAATACTCTCGAGAAGTGAGAGTGGTCTTCAATCATTAACCTCTCATGTCTAGAGAGAACCAGAGTAATTACCTATCACTGAAAATGAATTTATATTTCTCAAATATGATCGATGTAGTCACTATAATAATCAGTTCTAGAACCCATAGTATTCTACGACGTTGATTGGAGGTTCATGGAACATGGGTCGATCACTACTAGAGGGAATATGGCCTTGATTCTTCTAACGCAATGTTGATATGACAAGATTTAACACCTAAATCATCAATGATAAAAGTGTTCCATCTAGAGTTAATTATTAATCATCACTCGAATTAATTATAACTATATATGATGATCATGACTCTTGGAATCCATGTTTTTTATTTCATCTAGTTCCATAGAGATATCTGAAGGAGTTGATGAAAAAAAATTTTGTTTATGACCACGCCTGCTTTAGTTATTCACCTAGAACATTCATGTCATATCACTAGAAAATACAACCTAACCTCATTGGTCCATATTCTCTTTATGTCAAAGTTATATTTTGTGTAAGTCCCACACTAACCATCGCAAGGATCCTTTTTCAAAATCATCCTAACCACATGATATTAAACTACATGGATTGGTCTGTGTCACATGACCATAAAAGCAATGATGTGTACCATTAGATGGAACAAAATTACATTGGTTTTGATCCAATTAATAAGGATACTTTGCAAGACCTTTTCATAAGCCTAGTCTTGAAACCATAAACACTTATCAGTTACCTATATGGTGATAAATTCCAAAGTGTCCAGTTGTGTGGCTTTAAACCATTAAAATCTAAAACCAGCTACATAAAGTAATAATATAATATATACAGAGAACCTATTATACATAAAGAAGATAATATAAATGGATATCCTTTGATATATATATACATATATATTCACATTTATAGGATATCTCTGATATTTACAGACATTTACATTGATGCATGTCAGACGATCTACCACTGGAATGGGGTAACCTCTTCCACACTAGGATTTGTGAAGGAATTATGAAACACCTATTAAATTTATAATAGAGGCCAAGAGTAGTCAATAATACCCATAAAAAGGTGTGATGAGTCTAACCTATCACCCTCCTGAACAATTCACATTCTTAATATTAATAGGAGAAACCACCCTAGTGACAACTTACCTTTTAAGAGACAGATCGTAGTGATGTTTATGTCAAATTTTCACAGACTTAGGGGGGTCATACATTTCTGGTTCCATAAACAAATTCCCATCGGAAACTGATCGAAAAAATAATATTATGTGATTTATTTTCCCTTTTTTTGTTTTATATTTTACATTTTATTTATTTTATATATTTTATTAATAATGTTCACATTGATTTATAGTTTTTGTTTTATGGGATTTAAAAGTGAATTATCTAGCATTGAACATATTGTTTGTGTTTTAATCTTTTTAAAAAATTTAGTTATGTTAAAATATTATAACTATAGATTTTATTTGTAAAGACCCGTAAAATTCAAGGAAAATTTTTTATTAATTTTCATTGGAATTTTACAAGAGCGCGGTTTCTGACGGCACCTGATTCCGAGGCCCGGAGTGCCCGGAATCATTTTCCGAAGTTTGGCTCAGGTACGTTCAGTGAACGAACGAGCGGGAATTTCTAACTTTTGAACTGGTGCTTGGAATCAAATTCTGAGGGCACCGATGAACTCGCAGCACCGATATTCGCTTAAGGAGACCTTTACCGAGGTTGCGTTAATTGCAGGTTGAGAGTTATTTTTTGGGAATTTAGAATAAGTTAAATAAAATTGTGGAATACAAATTTTATTTTAACTAGTTGTTTTTTTCTACCAAAGGAAGTTAGAGGTGGGACCCACATCCACTTAACCTCCCTTGGGAGGATTAAGTGTGGTGGGGCCCACACGAAGCATAACTCTTCGTCTTCTCTTTTTTTAAACTCCCAATAACCCCTCTTTAACTAACATGACAAGTTGGGGTATTAAATGGGTTGTGTTGTTTAATTTCAAACCTTTGAATTTCAAAATGGTTTGGTTGTGTAAATAAAATAAGACTTTATCTTATTTTATTTTGGTTAGAATTATCTAGACACCTTGAGAGGTTTGAAGAATTCTCTCCTTCTTCTTCAAACATTGGCGAAGAACGCGATGAACATTCGGACTTCGACGAAGAACACCACGTTCTCGGGAACCGTCTTCTGTGACGCCATACCCGCGACACCGACGACGTCTCCTTCCACGTCATCTATTCTGCGACGGTTTCCCACGACGAAATCACCGTAAAATAGCTTCGAATCATCGCTTCACGACATTGACGTCCTTTTTCCGCGACGCCGACCACCGCGACGCTCGTCTTCCGCGGGTCGTTGACGAACATCGTTCTTGAAGCCGAGGTAGGGGTTTGTTGTTGATTATTTATTTATTCTCGTTCTTGGTTCTAGCATGAAAATCTTGAGGATAAATGTTTATATGCTATCATCTAACGAGAGGGGAGTCGGACCACACAAACACGGCCGAATCCCCCCTCCTTTGTTCTTGATTATTATTTATTTTGCGGATGAAACGAGATGGCGTGGTGTCGTCGCACCATGGGGGAATCACACGGAAAATATTACGCGGCGCCGTCGCGCCGCGCCGTGGAAAGATTTATCATGAACGCGACGTCGTCGCGCCGCGTCGAAGGAAACCGAAGGCGCGGCGGCCGGAGCGGGACCGCAGTGGTGGGGCGCGGTGCCGTCGCACCGCGCCGGACTGCGAAGGTTGCGGCCGGTTCCGGGCAACGGCAGAACGAGAAGACCGGCGGCCAGTCGGGCCGCCGGTGTCGGAAGCCGGAAAGGGGACCGGCCTCGCCGGTGCCGTTGAAGAAGAACCGGCCGGCCAGGTCAGGCCGGCCGGAAGGGAGGCAAAATCGGGGAAAATTAATTCCCCCGGCCAGCCAAAGTGGCCCCCCATTAAGAGGGGGGCCGGTTTCACAAAGGGGGGTAGGCGGCCCCCCGTTTTTCTCAAAAGCAGGCCCCCACGTGGGGGGCATTTGACCCAAGACACGGCATCCAGCCGCGCCGCCAGCAGAGGAGGGCGAGGGCCTTGCCCCCCGTGCGTGGCACCCGAGCGGCGCCCCGGCCGCGCCGCCGCGTCGGGCCGGGTCGGCCCTGACCCGGACCCCCCGTTTTCGAATTGACTTCGGTCTTTTGCCCATAACTTTAGCTACGGACCTCTGATTGACAAACCGTCAGTGGAGATGCGATCCTTGGATCGAGACGGTCGATTCGGTATATCGAACTCAAAGTTTCGGAATACTTTGAGTTTATCCAGGTTTGTTCGTACATGAAACCAACCGGGCCTTCGGAGCGGAAACGCTCATATCTTGAGCTACGGACTTCCGATTGACGTGTCGTCAGCTTTGTTGAGTTCCTCTTAGTGAGACGGATATTTTGGCATACTCCGCCCGAGGTTTGGACACAGGTGGAGTATGGTCGGGTTGGTTTTTCCTTAAAAACCAATCGGGCCCCTGAGACGAAAAATCCAATAACTCTCAGACCGGGCGTCCGATCGACGCGCCGTCTGTTGCGTTGAGTTCCTGTTGACGATACCGATCTTTTGGATACATCAACTCTGAGCTATGTGACAGTTGATGTATCAGCCTCTCGGCTCGTGGAGTGGACCCTCCCGAACGAGCTTGCTGTGTGCGGGAACCCCAGTGCTGGCTGCGACTGCTACTGCTACTGCTACTGCTACTGCTACTGTGACTACGACGACGACAGTACAAAGATCCTTAGTGGATTCGACGACGACGACTACAGCACTCAGCGATCCTACGTGGATCAGTGCTACAGGTCCTGTGTGGGCCCGATCCTTTGTGGGTCCGATCCTGTGTGGGTATGCGCTCAGCGGTCCTGTGTGAACCAGCGCCTACAGGTCCTGTGTGGGCCCGATTCTGTGTGGGTCATTGCGGGGGTTGGTTACCTATCGATCCTTCGTGGGTCCGACGACTTAGATGGATCAGAGATCATCTTTATCGTCTTTCGAAGAAGTATACCTGTGTGAGCTGAATCCTGTTGATTTCCTGTGTGGATTGTGTTGTGCTATCCTGTGTGGATTTCGTTTTTCTTTCCTGTGTGGAATACGTATACTTTCCTGTGTGGACTGAGTTGTACTTGGGCTCGGAGGTTGGATCGTATTGGAATCGATGACTTATGTATATGTATGGGCATATACCTAAGCAGTGTCAGATGTTACTTCATGATTGTATCTTCCTTTGTGGTTTATGCTTTGTGGATTTTGGGAGACCTTCAGGGGTCTCGGGGTCCCTACTGAGTAGCTTATACTCACCCATGCACGGGCTATGCCCGCACTAGGTTGTGTTGGTTGCAGACAACGGACAACGTTGATTGTGGCTGAGGCTTGCAGAGCAGAACGGTACCTGGAGGTGGACCACTGGGTGGGACATGCCCGGAGCGGACGGCGGGACCCGAGGAGCAGTGGAGCTATCTGTACCTACCCTTCAGGTGGGATTTCCTGTGGACAGCTCGGTGTAGCGGCTTTTACTTTACAGTTGTTGTTTTCCCTTTCGAGTTGTACTTTACTTTCAGTTTTGTTTGTATACTGGCACATTTACTTTTCCGAACTTTCAATTGTACTCTGTTTTTACTTAGTGGTTACTTTTCCTCTTTCTTACTCTGTGGTGCATGTTTACTTTACAAAGGCAATGCCTTCCCTTTTTACCGGGATTTACGCCTTGGTGCTAGTCGCCAGCCCATGGCCTGTGGAAGGCGGGATTGGGGTAGTCACGGCACGGGCCCCGAGGATAGGTCGTGACAAATTGGTATCAGAGGAGTTCAGTTCTACCGCAAACTCTGATCTTTTCTATGTGAAGCAATAATTTTTAGCGTATTGAGTGTTGTTATCAGTCCAGGGAGTCTAGTGTTGGTGTGGAGGCCGACGTATCCGTACACTAGGACCCTGACTACTGATTTCCAACTTAATACATGAAATCATTGATTGCATGTGTTTTTCAAAGTTTTCTTTGTGATTACTTCATATCAGCTCACCAGGTATACTGTTCTGACCGTGATGCACCTGTTTCATTTTCAGCATAGCCCCACGACGGCAGCCAGCTAGCGTTCCGAGAGTCGAGCGTGACGACAGCCCACCGAGTGACGAGGCCTCGGTGTAGGGCCCTTTGTCAGCAGTGGCACCGGCGGTAGCTCTACCCGCCGAGCCACCGATGCTTCCAGCACCAGCCGCTGACGATGCACGTCGCCTTGGAGCTCTGCACGAGTTCCAGCGCCAACGACCACCTAGGTTCCATGGAGAGACAGACCCCCAGGCAGTAGAGGACTGGCTGGAGTCAGTGGTACGAGTTTTTAGGCTAGTGAGGACACCTGCAGACCTCATGGTGATCCTCGCTGCGAGCCTACTACACGCAGCAGTAGGACGATGGTGGAGCTTGATGCTCCATGTGCAAGATGAGGCATCTCTTCAATGGACGGACTTTGAGAGCCTCTTCCGCTTGGAGTTCGTCCCACCCACCCTTCGTGTGGTGCGTATCCAGGAGCTTCTTCAGCTGCGATAGGGCAGCATGACGGTCTCTCAGTACTCGGTGAGATTTACTGATCTCTTGCGCTACTCGACCGACATGGTACAGGACCCATTCATCCGGTCCCGGACCTTCGAGCAGGGTTTGAGACACGAGATCAGGGCATCGCTGATCTCCCTCAGCATACCGACTCAGACAGGAGTACTGGAGCGGGCCCTTTTGATCGAGAGCTTCCTTGCTGAGTCTACACCAGCGCCGAGACCCACCGCAGGGCGGCACGTGGCAGATTCATCTACAGTAGGCAGTCGACGGATGACTCAGTGGTCCAGGCATACCAGACCTTCAGACAGACGACCTCATGACACTGGATCAGCAGTGCAGGGCACACAGTGCGGAGCCAGTCTTTCGAGAGGCAGACAATGCTACTCGTGCGGCGGGCAGGGCCACATGGCTCGTGACTGCCCGACCCGCCGTGCCGAGGAGTATCAGATGGTTGAGGGACCACGGAGGCAGAGGTAGAGGGTCGACTGTGGCGGTCCGTAGGGAGGAGGCGGACGAGGAAGAGGAGCTGTCCGAGCAGCAAGTGGTGGACGACGCTTTGAAGCTCTGCCACCACCACCACCAGGAGGTCCACCCCGACCACAGGGAGCTGGCGGGCAGAGACAGGCACAGCTCCAGGCAGCAGAGGCCTACGACCACGGCGCGCTAGAGATGATTTGAGGTACTATCTGTGTCTATTCCACCTTTGATGCAGTACTTATAGACACAGGAGCGAGTCACTCTTTCATAGCCCCTTCCCTTGTTCGGAGCTCGGAGATTCCGACAGAGCCGTTGGCTCGATCCATACAGCTAGAGACTCCTACGGGAGTAGACTCGGCGATTATGCACTGGTGCCGGCAGTGTGAGCTTACTCTAGGAGGAGAGAGCTTCGGCTGGGATCTTCTTGTAATAGCGTCGAGGCCTTACAACGTCATCTTGGGCATGGATTGGCTATCTATGGTCCATGCACAAATTGACTGTTTTAGGCGCAAGGTGCGATGTGTACGCACCGACTGGAGCAGGTTCACCTTCACCGGTGAGAAGGGAGCCTTTGCAGCACATGATGGACTTCCGCGGAGGAGAGGACAACTCATCACTCATCAGTGGGCTGGCCTCATCCTTGGAGCAGTTGACATGCAGAGGCCTGGTTTTCCTGCAGTGGTGGATCAGTTTGCAGACGTTTTTCCCGACGACGTTCCAGGGCTACCTCCTCGCAGAGAGGTAGACTTTTATATTGACCTGTAACCCGGAACAGCCTCGATATCCACTCCAGCATATCGGATGGACCCCGCCGAGCATCGAGAGCTACAAGTACAGTTGGAGGACTTGCAGGGCAAGGGGTTTATTCAACCCAATGTTTCACCCTGGGATTCCCCGATTTTGTTCGCCAAGAAGGCAGACGGGAGCTTGCGACTTTGTGTTGACTGTCGTCGCCTGAACCAGGTGAAAGTGAGAAACAAGTATCTGCTACCGAGGATTGATGACCTCTTTGATCAGCTCAAGGGAGCACGGTGGTTCTCGAAGATAGACCTCAGGTCAGGCTATCATCAACCCAGAGTCAGAGACGAGGACGTGCAAAAGACGGCCATCAGATGTCGGTATGGCCACTATGAGTTCTTGGTTATGCCATTCGGCATAACCAATGCTCCAGCAGTGTTCATGGCCCTCATGAATAAGATCTTTCACCCATACCTCGATCGATTTGTTGTGGTCTTCATCGACGACATTCTGATTTACTCTACGACTGAGGAGGAGCACGACTATCACTTGTGAGTTGTACTAGACACACTCCGAGAGCACCATCTTTATGGTAAGCTCTCAAAGTGCCAGTTCTAGATACATGAGGACCACTTCTTGGGACACGTTATCTCTGAGGCGGGAGTTGCAGTGGATCCTGCGAAGATCGAGGTAGTGTTAGCTTGGGAGCCACCCAGGAGCATGACTGAGGTACAGAGTTTCTTGGGACTAGCTTGATACTATTGGAGATTCGTGCTAGACTTCTCTAGAGTTGCGGCACCACTCACAGCTTTGAAGAAGAATGGGAAACCCTTCGTGTGGTCAGACAGATGTCAGCAGAGCATCCAGGAGCTGAGACGGAGAATGACCAGTGCACCTATCATGAGGTTGCCTGAGGAGGGAGTTGGATGCGTAGTTTACTACGATGCATCAGGTACCGGACTCAGATGTGTTCTGATGTAGGAGCGGGCAGTGATCGCCTATTGATCACGTCTGTTGAGGCCGCATGAGCAGAACTACGCTACCCATGACCTGGAGTTAGCAGCAGTGGTCTTCGCTCTGATGACATGGCGACACTACCTGATGGACGAGCGCTTTACAGTCTTTTCTGATCATCAAAGTCTCAGGTATATCTTCTCGCAGAAGGACCTGAACCTGAGACAACGGCGATGGCTCGAGTTCCTCCAGGAATATGACTTTGAGATAGTCTATACTCCTAGGAATGGAAACGTAGTAGTCGATGCCCTCAGCAGGAGGACGGGCATTCAGCTACTTGAGGAGGCGACGAAGCAGCTAGCCTCTTTGCAGATATCCTTCGTGGATAGAGATGGAGCAGCCTTCCTCCAGTCTCTCATAGTCACCCCTCCACTACTGCAGCGGGTTAGAGAGGCACAGCGTGAGGACACTGACTGTGAGACACGGCGTGCTCAGATATCCTTGGGACAGGCACCTAATTGTTTCTCCCATAGAGCAGAGCACGAAATCCTTTTCAGAGGACGTACCATGGTACCAGTCTCTTTGCGAGAGGAGGTGCTAAGAGAGTTTCACACTTCTCCTTTGGCAGTACATCCTGGAGTGGCGAAGATGTACCAGGATCTCAGACGACAGCACTGGTGGTCGGGCATGAAGATGGTTGTAGCAGAGTTCGTTTCTCAATACCTCACCTTCCAGCAGGTGAAGGCAGAGCATCAGGTACCAGCAGGCTTGGTACAGCCCTTGGAGGTCCCGGAGTGGAAGTGGGAAGGGATATCTATGGACTTCGTGACTGGACTTCCACTCACTTCCAGAGGTCACGACTCTATCTGGGTGATTTTTGATCGACTCACCAAGTCGGCACACTTCTTACCCATCAGAGAGAAGGGCTCCGTGGAGAGCTTGGGACGTCTCTACGTTCAGGAGATTGTGGGGCTCTACGGTGTGCCATCATCTATCGTCACCGATCGAGATGCTCGCTTTACTTCCCGGCTTTGGAAGGGGTTACAGGAGGCGTTCGGGACGCAGCTACGTCTGAGCACAACCTTTCACCCTCAGACGGATGGTCAGACAGAGAGGACCATTCACACTCTCGAGGACATGCTCCGCGCATGTGTCCTCGACTTTGGTCGTAGCTGGGAGGACCACCTACACTTAGTGGAGTTTGCGTACAACAACAGCTACCACTCCGCCATCGGGATGGCACCATATGAGGCGTTGTACGACCGACCTTGTAGATCTACTTTGTGCTGGACAGACCCTGGGGAGTCAGCACTTGTGGGACCGGAGATGGTCCAGGCCATGACAGAGAAGGTCCAGGTCATCCAGGAGCGGATGAGGACAGCTCAGAGTCACCAGAAGTCATACGCTGACAGGAGGCGGAGGCCACTAGAGTTCGAGGATGGTGAACAAGTCTTCTTGGGGGTCTCACCTCGACGTGGTATACTACAATTTGGCCGAGGCGGCAAGTTATCTTCATGCTTCATCGGACCCTTCCAGGTCCTCAGCAGGATTGGCGAGTGTCTTATCGCCTGGCTCTACCACCTCAGTTGCACCGGGTGCACGATTTCTTCCACGTGTCTCAGCTGAGGAGATACGTGCACGACCCGACGCACATCATTGACCATGGGGAGCTTGACGTTGACGATGGGGTGACTTTTACGGAGGTCTTGGTGGAGATCGAGGATCGACAGGAGCGGGTCCTGCAAGGACGGTCGATTCCTCTAGTGCGCATCAGATGGTAGCACGGGAACCTCCAGGAGAGCACATGGGAACGGGAGGCTCAGATGCGTGCTCAGTACCCTCATGTGTTTCCCTAGTTTTTGATGTATCTTTACGGGGATGTAAATCCCTGAGGTGGGAGTAATGTAATGACCCGTAAAATTCACGGAAATTTTTTTCTTAATTTTTTTTGGAATTTTATAAGAGCGTGGTTTCTGACGGCACCTGATTCCGAGGCCCAGAGTGCCTGGAATCATTTTCCGAAGTTTGGCTCGGGTACGTTCAGTGAACGAACGAGCGGGAATTTCTAACTTTTGAACCGGTGCCCGGAATCAAATTCCGAGGGCACCGATGAACTCACAACGCCGATATTCGTTTAAGGAGACCTTTTCCAAGGTTGCGTTTATTGCGGGTTGAGAGTTAGTTTTTGGGAATTTAGAATAAGTTAAATAAAATTGTGGAATACAAATTTTATTTTAACTAGTTGTTTTTTTCTCCCAAAGGGAATTAGAGGTGGGACCCACATCCACTTAACCTCCCTTGGGAGGATTATGTGTGGTGGGGGCCACACGAAGCATAACTCTTCATCTTCTCTTTTTTTTAACACCCAATAACCCCTCTTTAATTAACATGACAAGTTGGGTTATTAAATGGGTTGAGTTGTTTAATTTCAATCCTTTGAATTTCAAAATGGTTTGGTTGTGTAAATAAAATAAGACTTTAGCTTATTCTATTTTGGTTAGAATTCTCTAGACATCTTGAGAGGTTTGAAGAATTCTCTCCTTCTTCTTCAAACTTTGGCGAAGAACGCGAAGAACATTCGGACTTCGACGAAGAACGCCACGTTCTCAGGAACCGTCTTCCGCGACGCCATGCCCGCGACACCGAAGACGTCTCCTTCCGCGTCATCTCTTCTATGAAGGTTTCCCGCGATGAAATCACCGTCAAAGAGCTTTGAATCCTCGCTTCACGACATCGACGTCCTTTTTCCGCGACGCCGACCACCGTGACGCTCGTCTTCCGCGGGTCGTTGACGAACATCGTTCTTGAAGCCGAGGTAGGGGTTTGTTGTTGATTATTTATTTATTCTCGTTCTTGGTTCTAGCATGACAATCTTGAGGATAAATGTTTATATGCTATCATCTACCGAGAGGGGGGACAGACGGCACAAACACGGCCGAATCCCCCCTTTTTTGTTCTTGATTATTATTTATCTTGCGGATGAAACGAGATGGTGTGGTGTCGTCGCACCACGGGGGAATCACACGGCAAATATTGAGAGGCGCCGTCGCGCCGCGCCGTGGAATGATTTATCATGAACGTGACGCCGTCGCGCCACGTCCAAGGAAATCGAAGGCGTCGTGGCCGGAGCGGGGCCGCTGCGGAGGGGCGCGGTGCCGTCGCACCGCGCCGGACGGCGAAGACCGCGGCAGGTTCCGGGCCGCGGCAGAACAAGAAGACCGGCGGCCAGCCGGGCCACCGGTGTGGGTTGCCGGAAAGGGGACCGGCGTCGCCGGTCCCGTTGAGGAAGAACCGGTCAGCCAGGTCGGGCCGGCCGGAAGGGTGGCAAAACCGGGGAAAATTAATTCCCCTGGCCAGCCAAAGTGGCCCCCCATTAAAAGGGGGGCTGGTTTCACAATGGGGGGCAGGCGGCCCCCCGTTTTTCTCAAAAGCAGGCCCCCACGTGGGCGGGCCGTTTGACCCAAGGCACGACATCCAGCCGCGCCGCCAGCAGAGGAGGGCGGGGGCCTTGCCCCCCGCGCGTGGCACCCGAGCGGCGCCCCGGCCACGCCGCCGTGCCGGGCCGCACCGCCGGCCGGTCCGGGTGAGACCCGGGTTGGGTCGACCCGGTTCGGGTCGACCCAGGGGGTATCGGGCCGGGTCGGCCCGGACCCGGACCCCCCGTTTTCGAATTGACTTCAGTCTTTTGCCCATAACTTGAGCTCCGGACCTCCGATTGACAAACCGTCAGCGGCTATGCGATCCTTGGATCGAGACGGTCGATTCGGTATATTGCACTCAAAGTTTCGGAATACTTTGAGTTCAGCCAGGTTGGTTCGTACACGAAACCAACCGGGCCCTCAGAGGGGAAACACTCATATCTTGAGCTACGGACGTCCGATTGACGTGTCGTCAACTTTGTTGAGTTCCTCTTAGTGAGACGAATCTTTTGGCATACTCCGCCTGAGGTTTGGACGCAGGTGGAGTATGGTCTGGTTGGTTTTGCCTTAAAAACCAACCGGGCCCCTGGGATGAAAAGGCCAATAACTCTCAGACCGGGCGTCCGATCGACGCACCGTCTGTTGCGTTGAGTTCCTGTTGACGATACGGAACTTTTGGATACATCAACTCTGGGATATGTGACAGTTGATGTATCAGCCTCTCGGCTCGTGGAGCGGACCCTCCCGAATGAGCTTGCTGTGTGCGGGAACCCTAGTGCTGGCTGCGACTGCTACTACTACTGTTACTGTTACTGCTATTGTGACTACAACGACGACAGTATAGAGATTCTTAGTGGATTCGACGACGACGACTACAACACTCAGCGATCCTATGTGGTTCAGTGCTACAGGTCCTGTGTGGGCCCGATCCTGTGTGGGTCCGATCCTGTGTGGGTCTGCGCTCAGCGGTCCTGTGTGAACAAGCGCCTACAGGCCCTGTGTGGGCCCAATCCTGTGTGGGTCATTGCGGGGGTTAGTTACCTATCGATCCTTCGTGGGTCTGACGACTTAGATGGATCAGAGATCATCTTTATCGTCTTTCGAAGAAGTATACCTGTGTGAGCTGAATCCTATTGCTTTCCTGTGTGGATTGTGTTGTTCTATCCTGTGTGGATTTCGTTTTTCTTTCCTGTGTGGAATACATATACTTTCCTATGTGGACTGAGTTGTACATGGGCTCGGAGGTTGGATCGTATTGGAATTGATGACTTAGGTATATGTATGGGCATATACGTAAGCAGTGTCGGATGTTACTTCGTGATTGTATCTTCCTTTTTGGTTTATCCTTTGTGGATTTTGGGAGACCTTCAGGGGTCTTGGGGTCCCTACTGAGTAGCTTATACTCACCCATGCACGGGCTATGCCCGCACTACGTTGTGTTGGTTACAGACGACGGACATCATTGATCGTGTCTGAGGCTTGCAGAGCAGAACGGTACCTGGAGGTGGACCACTGGGCGGGACGTGCCCGGAGCGGACGGCGGGACCCGAGGAGCAGTGGAGCTATCTGTACCCACCCTTCAGGTGGGATTTCCTGTGGACATCTCGGTGTAGCGGCTTTTACTTTACAGTTGTTGTTTTCCCTTTCGAGTTGTACTTTACTTTTAGTTTGGGTTTGTATACTGGCCCATTTACTTTTCCGCACTTTCAGTTGTACTCTGTTTTTACTTAGTGTTTACTTTTCTGCTTGCTTACTCTGTGAGGCATGTTTACTTTACAAAGGCAATGCCTTCCATTTTTACCGGGATTTACGCCTTGGTGCTAGTCGCCAGCCCCTGGCCTATGGAAGGCGAGCTTGGGGTTGTCACGGCACGGGCCCCGACAACGGGTCGTGACATTATTTTTTGAAATGGTTTATTTTTTGAGTATATAAATATTATAATATAATACTTTTATACATGTAAAATTATGAGAAATATAATTATAATTTCGTTTTTTAAAAATAAGGTATTTTATTAATTTCAAATAATTATGAATTAATATATTTTTTTATTATTTCTACACTTATACATAATGGAATTTAAATAAAAATTAGTTCTCTAATTTATTTGACCCGTTATGGAAAAATTGAATTTTATTTGATCATGTTTTTTAAACAAGTGAATATTTTTATTTTTTAGATCTACAAATTAATCAATACTTTTATTATTATTATTATAAAGTTTTTTCCAACAATATATTTGGTAATGTCCGCAAATATGAGAGATAATTTGAACAGGACACTCCACAATGTTTTCACCAATGTCCTATTACTAAATCTATTAACTATTTTATTAAGATTTTTTTAATTCAATTTTTTTCAGGGTTATACTATTACCTAAAAAATGATAATTTAAAAGTTCATTAAATCCTTTTTTTTGAAAACATGAGAAAATATATTTTTCATTTGATAATTGTTTAACTAATAATCCCATAATATTGAGAAATCCATTTTATTTTATAATAATAATGGAAACATGTAATGTAAGATTCAATGAAAAGAACTATCATAATAGTGAGAAAATATGTTCTTGTTGTATATATTAAAGGAAAACATTCCATTCACGCATTTTTCAAAGGTAAAAATCATCTTTCCAACAAAACTTTTTGATATATTAATTTTTAAACCTTTGTAAATAAAGTCAGAGTTAATGAAAATTACCTTTTTAAAATATCTACTATAGTAAAGAACATTCATAAAAAAGTTTCAAAGATCGTGGAAATGGATGAAAATGTTCATTTACCAAAAAGTAAATAAGGATTACATTTCATCAAAAAAATTCTAATCCATTTTAAGTAACAAATAGATGTAAATGGTATTAATACATAAAAAATATTTAAATAAATAGATGAGAAGAAAATATATTGGGTTTAAAGGATAAGATCAATAAAAGTTTCCTCTATAGAAATTTCACATAGACAATCACGGATAGAAATGAAATTATAACACAAACTCTTAGCTCAAGTCTGGTATTACAATATAGGCATTAAAATATACTATAAAATAAATATAGATTTATTATATATATATCAAAGAACCATATTCATAAAAAATATTAATATGTATCATTCAATTATAATTTCTCATTATCCTTTTATTAATAGTTTCTTCATTAGAATGGTTATTCTTGTAATGCCCCGAGTTTCATAAAAAAGAATAAGTTATAATTTAAAATGAATAATGTTATAAATAAACTATAAAAGAAGAATTTTTTCTAAATGAAAATTTATTAATACTTTCATTTATAAAAAAATGTAATATTTCAAATACGTGACGACATCAAATATATTTTCAAAGATGTTGTTCTAATATAATAAATTATTAAGAATGATGTATTATTATAAATAATGATTTGAATTAATCTATGTCATATATATATATCCATAGATAAAATCATAAAATAAAATTAATAAAAATTAAGTGTTCCAAAAGATTTACTAACATGCAATGAATTTGTTAAGATCATTATTTCTTTTTAAACTAAAATAAATATTATGTTAAAGTACGAATTTTAATAAATTTTGTTTTAATAAAATAATTTTTGGATCATAAAAATTTATTTTGCAAGTTAAATAAATATCTAAATCAATTTATCAAAATAAATAAAGAAATGCATAATGATGATAATCTAATAATATTGTAATTATTAATTTTGAAGATCAATGTATATATATATATGTATGTGTATTTAATATATTTACATAAAAAAAATATATTTAGAAGTGTATTTTATTTATATATTCAATTGTTTTATTAAAATATAGAGGTATTCTAAATAGGATGATAATTATATAAATCAAAATATTAGTTTTGGATTATTTATTAATAAAAATAATATTATTATAAAATTATAATTTTATTATACATGTCATTTAAAATTATTATTATTATTATTTTTAAGATAATATAAATTATAAATATATGATATATATTATTCTTTTTCTTATAAAATTTATAAATTATAAATACATATATTTATTATATTAAAAAATGCATAATAAATTTATGTTTAAAAAAATGTAATTTCAATAAATTATAAAAATTAATTATATATATATATATATTCATATATATAAAAATGCTAACATGGTATATATATATATATATTTATATAAAAAACGCTAATATGGTGTGTGTGTGTGTGTGTGTGTGTGTGTTTGTGTGTGTATGTGTGTGTGTATAATTTAAATAGTTTAAATGTTTTGAGATATTAATAAAATGAAACAATAAATATATTGTTATTAAAAAGAATAAAGAGGCATAATATAATAATAATAGTACTATTATTATTATTATTATTATAGATAACATATCATTTTTATTGAAATCTAAAAATATCATATTATTATTATAAGAAATGTGTGAATACAAATGGAGAGAGAGGCTTAATTGAACAACTTTTTTATTTAATAATAATAATAATATATTGCTTGATTTTTGTGTGTGGCGTGACATTGGGGATAACAAGTCAAAAGTGGTGATATTATAATAAAGTTCTTGATTTGTGTGTGTGGCGTGGTATTATTATTATAATATAACGTTTTATATGTTTCAATATATAATCATTTTATATGTTTCATTATGTATATATATATTATAAATCGTGATATTATATATTACATGTATAGGTCATTATATATTATATGTTTCACTATATATTGATTTTTATATATAATATTATTATAATAATAAATATAATATTAATATTATTAGATCCAATAATGAATGTCATTTTCGGAGGTGTGGGATGATATATTATTATAATAGTTTTTTGGACATTCATGAGGGAGGCGTGAGTCATTTTGCACCACCTTTTGACATTATATTTTTTAAAAATTAATTAAAATAATTGTTGGCATGACTTGGAACAAAAACATATATATAATAATGTATTGTTATGATACCTGTGAATTGGGTTAAACTTATCGGAGAAGTTGTCTTCATGTTTTGTTATAAATTTAGAACCCTCCTTCATGTGGTTAGAACACTCGGGTTAGATCACTTCCTCATGTTCATGTTTTTCCGGCAAGCTACATTTTCCCTTTCCCTATTCAGTTTCCAAAATTAGGTATGTATAATTATTATTTTCAATTATATCTTGTAGGGGTTTAATTTTTTTTTAAAGAAATAAATATTCATAAATTTTTATATAATTATGTAAGATTATATCTTTCTAATTCAAATTGCATATATGATAAATTCTCTTGATTTAATGGATATATTTCTAAAGTATTATCATTGTAAGGTTTTATTTAGTTTTTTGTTTGAAAAACCCATATATACATGTATGTTTATATAATATTATATATAAATACATTACCTATTTTGTTTTATGAAAGATGAACATTTTTATATAAATAATGTTCTTCATTCATATAATTCATTTAAGGGTCTATTTTCAATTATCTCTGTTTTTCAAACCTTTATTATATAATTCGGTAGATGCAGTTTTAATTTCAATCCCTCTTTTTAAAATTTACAAAGATTGTTTTATGAATTTATTTCATTAAGCAGAACATATTTTGGTATATACATGTTTATATATAAATATTTATGTGTATATCAAAACTAAACTAAATATTTATTATATTGGTTGGTTTTGGTTTTCTTTTATTCTGCATAATTTTAAGAGTAAAATTATTATTATGATTTTATTCTTATTATTTAATTATGTTGTTATACATGGTTATATATATATATATATATTTATATATATGTGTGTGTATGAATGAAATGGTGGATATCATTTTTACAATTTTATTTCAGTTTATCGACATGTTTCTGAAAAAATGCACATAAAATATCAACATGTTTTTTTCAATATCATGGGCATCGTATTTTCATAGATACATGGCCATGCTATTATGTTCATCGTCGACACTCATCATATTATAATTAACTCATAAATTTCATAGGTAATGTCCATTATTTGTATTAATGACATTTTCATACGCATTGGTTTCGCTAACCTTAAATGGATATTATTTATACATTTTGTTTACTCTATATATATACATGATTTATGGTTAATGTGTTATTATTTAAAAGGATGATACCAACGAAAAATCATGCAGAGATATGTCGATGTGTAAATCGACTACTTTAGAACAATAATATGATTTCTTATGAATGTATATATATATATACATACAAATATTTATATGCATTACTTATGTATCCAATGTTGTTTACAAGTTTTAATGTATGAAAACCTGGTGCAAATGTATTCATATTTAATGCAAGCTTAAAAACGTTTTCAGAAAACCCGACTCTCGAGTGTGGTAGATATGAAGGGATTGGGAATGGACCCATCGAGGCCTTTAATTAGTCGAGCAGTCTTAGAATTAGTTATTTGGTTATCAGAAGCTTGACTAAAGATTTCAGAAAATCATTGGAGTATATTTGAGCAATTTTAAATGTAATTATCTTCTAAAAATTGAACTATTATTTTGATACCGTAGTTAATTTCAAACGTTATTTTAAAAAATAGTATTTCTAAATGTTTATACACCATTTTTCAAAGAATATTTATCTAAGGTTTTTTTAATCCCCTTACTGAGCATCTTTTGTTATCACCCCTAGTTTTCGAAATGTTTTTCAGAGGATTATAGAGTTGGTCATCGTTGTTGTATCGCGCGAAAGCAGAGATGAACTTTCAGTCCATTTTAATTTTATCATTGTAACTCTAATGTTTTTTTTGTAATCATGTATCTATTTTCCAGAACCTAGACCGGAATAAGGTCCTATTGTATGACATGTCTAAGGTTGGGTCCTTACACTTGGTATCTGAGGCACGATCTAGAAAACTTTGGAAATAGATGTTTTCATTTTACGTTAGTGTCTAGGAATCTAGCGGTCCCAGTTTTCTAAATTTTGAAGACGGAAATTCAGAATTAGTTTTAGTCCGATGATCAAATTACAAGAACACAATTCTATTAAAGGGGGAATATTGTAATGCCCTGAGTTTCAGAAAAAAAAGTTATAATTTAAGATGAATAATGTCATAAATATACTATAAAAGAAGGCTATTTTCGAAATGAATATTTATGAATACTTTGATTTATAAAAAAAGTCATGTTTTTAATACGCGACGATGATAAATATATTTTCAAATACATTGTTCTAATTAATTAAATTATTAAGAATGATGTTTTATTATAAATAATTTTTTTTATTAATCTATGTCACATATATATATATACATAAATAAAAGCTTAAAACCAGATTAATAAAAATTAAGTGTTCAAAAAGATTTACAAACATGCAATGAACTTGTTAAGATCATTACATCATTTTAAACTAAAATAAATATTCTGTTAAAGTAAAAATTTTAATAAAAGTTTTTTTAATAAAATAATTATTTGTTCATTAAAATTTATTTTACATGTTAAATAAATATATAAATCAATTTATGTAAATTAATAAATAAATGAATAATGACAATAATCTAATAATATTGTAATTATTAATTTTTAAATTCTATGTATATATATATGTATGCGTATGTAAAATATTTACATATAAAAAAATATTTAGCAATGTGTATTATTTATATATATATTTTTTTTATTAAAATATAGACTTATTCTAATTAGGTTGATAATGATATAAATCAAAATATTAGTTTTGTATTATTTATTAATAAAACTAATATTTTAATAAAATTATAATTTTATTATAAATATTATTTAAAATTATTATTATTATTATTATTAAGATAATATATATTATAAATATATGATATATATTATACTTTCGTTTAAAAATTTATAAATTATAAATACATATAATTATTATATTAAAAAAATGAATAATAAATTTATGTTTAAAAAAATGTAATTTCAATAAATTATAAAAATAACATATATATATATTCATATATATATATAAACGCTAACATGTTATATATATATATATATATTTATATATAAAACGCTAATATGGTGTGTGCATATATATATAAAAAATTAAATAGTCTAAATGTTTTTAGATATTAATAAAATGAATGAATAAATAAATATATTATTATTAAAAATAATAAAGAGGCGTAATATAATAATAGTATTATTATTATTATTATAATAGATATCATATCATTATTATTGAAATCTAATAATATCATATTATTATTATAAGAATGGCCAGAATACAAATGGAGAGAGAGGCTTAATTGAACCACTTTTTTATTTAATAATAATATATTGCTTGATTTGTGTGTGTGTCATGACATTGGGGATATGAAGTCAAAAGTGGTGATATTATAATATATTGCATGATTTGTCTGTGTGGGGTGATATTGTTATTATAATATAATGTTTTATATGTTTTAATATATAATGATTTTATATGTTTCATTATATATATATATTATAAATCATGATATTATTTATATCATGTATAGGTCATTATATATTATATGTTTCACTATATATTAACCGTTATATATAATTTTATTATTATAATAAATAATATATTAATATTATTAGATCCAATAATGAATGTCATTTTGGGAGGCGTGAGATTATATATTACTATATTAGTTTTTTTGACAATCATGAGGGAGGCGTAAGTCATTTTTCACCGCCTTTTGACATTATATTTTTTTAAAATAAATTAAAATAATTGATGGCATGACTTGGAAGAAAATATATATATAATAATGTATTGTTATGATACCCGTGAATTGGGTTAAACTTCCCGGTGAAGATGCCTTCATGTTTTATTATAAATTTACAACCCTCCTTCCAGCGGTTAGAACACTCGGGTTAGATCACTTCCTCTTGTTCTGGTTTTTTGGAAAGCTACAGTTTCACTTTCCCCATTCAGTTTCCAAAATCAGGTAAGGAGAATTATTATTTTCAATTATATCTTATAGGGGTTCAATTTATTTTTAAATAAATATATATTCATATATTTTTATATAATTATGTAAGATTATATATTTCTAATTCAAATTGCATATATGATAAGATCTCTTGATTTAATGGATCTGTTTTTAAATTATTATCATTCTAAGTTTTTATTTAGTTTTGTGTTTGTAAAACCCATATATACTTGTATGTGTATATACATTTATATATAAATAAAAAACCTATTCTCTTTTATGAATGATGAAATTTTTTAGTTAAATAATGTTCTTTATTTATATAATTCATGTAAGGTTCTATTTTCGATTATCTCTATTTTACAAAGCTTTATTATATAATTCAATTGATGTAACTTTAATTTAAATCCCTCTTTTAAAAATTTCCAGAGATTGTTTTATGATTTGATTTCATTAAAAAGAACCTATTTTGGTATATACAAGTTTATATATAAATATTTATATGTGTATATCAAAACCAAACTAAATATATATTATATTGGTTGGTTTTGGTTTTCTGTTATTCTGCAGAATTTTAAGAGTAAAATTATTATTATGATTTTATTTTTATTATTCAATTATGCTATTATACATATATATATATATATATGTATATATATGTGTGTTTGTTTATATATATATATATATATATATGTATTTGAATGAAATGGAGGATATCATTTTTACAATTTTATTCCAGTTTATCGACATGTTTCAGAAAAAAATGCACATAAAATATCAACATGTTTTTTTCAATATCATGGGTGTCGTATTTGTATAGATATATGGTCATGATATTATTTCATCATCGACACTCATCGTATTATAATTAACTCATAAATGTCATAGGTAATGACCATTATTTGTATTATTGACAATGTCGTATGCATTGGTTTCGCTAAACTTATATGGATATTATTTATATATTTTGTTTTCACTATATATATAAATGATGTATGGTTAATGTGTTATTTTTTAAAGGATGATACGTACGACAAATCATGAAGAGATGTGTCGAAGTGTAAATTGACTACTTCAGAACATGTAGATGAATTATTATGAAAGTATATATATATATATATATACGTACGAATATGTATATGCATTACTTATGTATCAAATGTTGTTTACAAGTTTTTATATATTAAAACCCAGTGCAAATGTATACATATTTAATGAAAGCTTAAAAACATTTTCAGAAAACCCGACTCTCTAGTGTGGTAGACAGGAAGGGATTGGGAATGGACCCATCGTGGCCTGTAATTAGTCAAGCAGTCTTTGAGTTAGTTATTTTTTTTTAGAATCTTGCCTAATGTTTTCAGAAAAACACTGGAGTATATTTGAGAAATTTTAAATGTATGTATCTTCTAAAAATAGAACTAGTATTTTGATACTGTATTTAATTTTAAATGATATTTTAAAAAATGGTATTTCTAAATATTTATATACCGTTTTGGATAGAATATTTATCGAAGGTTTTTCTAAACCCCTTATTGAGAATATTTTATTGTCACCCCTAGTTTTGGAAATGTTTTTCACAGGTTGCCAGAGTTGGTCATCATTGTTGTATCGCACAGAACAAGAGATGAACTTTCTGTTTGATTTGTATTTCTCATTGTATGTATAATGTTTTTATTTTGTAATCATGTATCGATTTTAGAGAACCTATACCGGAATAAGGTCCTCCTTTATGACATGACTAAGGCTGGGTCCTTACAATTCTGGTGAACCCCGCTCAATTTTCTAACCATATTTTGGTTCGACGGTTCTGGTACATGTACCATGGTCATGGTTTCATCATATATAAATCTAAACCAAGTAATAAATATAATATTTATTCATAATTTAATCTTTTATAATTATTTATAAAAATTGTGGATTAAAAATGAATCATGTCGTTGTTTGGAGATAGTAATTCATACATACACACGAGCGACATTAGCATTTTCCAATCAATGGAACGGTAAGAAGATATATGGGATCACCAATCTGAAAAAGAATTAATATTTCATAAATATTATATATACCAATTATGAACTACATAATAACCAACTAGGAATTATTGTGATGAAAAATGAATCATATAACAACAGGGAGGCGGTAGTCCACACGTACGCACGAGCGATACTTTAATTTTCTATTTGATAGAAATGAGGTGTAATTTTTTTTAATAATCATCAAAATAACAATTAATTTTATTTAATGTTACAAATTAATTATTTTATAATTTATACTATAGAGTTATAGGTGGTAGAAGAATAGATAAAATTGAAAGTACCTGATTAATCATTATACCTCTTCGTTGGGAAACTTCTGTTGGCTTACATGTTAAGCATATTAAGGATGGTATTTTGATCCAACCAGGACCTAATGATATTAGGAGGGATGTTAGAAAATGATTCAGGTGTGTTTTGGATTATCAATAAGGCTTGTAAATTTGAAGTAATAGATGATAAATGGTTTCCTTTTTTAAGGGAGGGAGAGGACACACAAGTAATATTTCAAAAGATTAATGTATATTAATGTAATCATCAATTAAATTGGTTAAAAAATGAAAAAAAAATAAGTACATAGTTTAAATAACATAAATCAATAAAATCAAATAATCTTTTTTTATATTTTAAACCTTCTCTCTTAGGTAAACACTCACCCTGGTAAATATGTTCTAACCTTAACCATGGTAAAAAAATAACTTCTTTTACTATTCATTATGAAAAAAATTAATTTGGATTTATTACATAATAATATTTATTCTTGTTCAAAATATTGATTTCATTTTACAATATCCAATTTCTATAAATGGAATAAATTTATTTTATAATAATTCCACAATATGAAACAAAACCGTTTTGTAACAAAATTATTTAAAGAAAAAAACTGATTTTACCTGCATTCATTTTCATGTAAAAAATATATGAATGTTAAAATATTTTATTGAATATATTATATACATATTTAGTTAAAATCATTCATAAATATATATTAAATTAATTTTTTAATATAAAAACATATTGTGTGCATAAGAAAAGTATTTAGAATAAAACATCTCTCGTTACATTCAAATGGTTTTATTTTAAACATTTCTCTCCCTTATATCGCTTGGGTGAAACCCTCTTTGAGCCTTTTACTAAAGAAAACCATCATATTCTACTCACATATCATGGAATCATAAATATAATAGCATAAATGGTATAGAATTACATATCCTTGATTCTATTATGTGAAAATCCAATTACTGACACCTCCTTCATACCCATTAGATTTGTAGGATCGGTACATTCACACCACCGTGCGGCCCTTCGATTGTGAATTAAATTGATAAGCGGAGGGTCTGGGTTATCATCCTAAATATGTAGAAATCTCAGGGGGTCCCAAATATAGATTCACATTATATTCAGATTCCCTATCGGGAAGACACTAGAGTGGTAGCTTCTTGATATATGATTGATTTCTTCTTTTTCCATCAAACAATGCTAAAAAGGGCATCCCTCCTTGAGTTAGCCACTATCCTTTCTTTAAGTAGGCCATACACTCCCAGCCTCCATATCCAACCATACCTATCAGTTCAAAATATGGTAGTGTTGGCCACTCCTCTAGTATATGGTCAAATATTGTTCCAATTGGTAATGTCACCATCTAATTAAGGATACTCACCCCAAACAACTTCTATCCATATTCCCTATTTAAATGTAATTGTGTGTTCTCATAAAATGTGATCATTCTTTATTCATATATTATTTATTACACCTATAATGGGTCACATGGGATTAGATGTCTGAGATGATCATCCCATTACCATAATTAAATCACCCCAATGGTACTCCTCTTTATGTATAATCCCCAATAACTCCCTAATGGGATTATTTTCAGGTTTTAGTCCAAACTTCTAGATCAATGATGGATTTTGTCTCCATACAAGGAGTAATACATCCAATCGGCCTCATACATAGGTGTAATTCCCATCTCTACCCAAAATGTAATCCCTATATGTGTAATCACCTTGCAATCCTCTATTGTCTCTCCTTTCACAGCACAGACGTCCCCCGCTACATTAGGGTTAACTATGAATCCAATGATGTTGTAACACAATGTTATATTTTGTGGCTAATATCATTATAGTACAATGTTAAACTGCACATAGATATTCCTAGTCATCTGACATAAAACTAGACAATAACTACCTTACCACATGAAATTAAACTACATTGTACAGTCTTATCACATGACCTTAAACTATACATCTTGAACTACATCGGTTTTGGTTCCTATCAAATGGGATGTGTACGATGCCTCCTAAATGATCAAACCCAACATCCTAAATCCTCTATTATACATATTTATGGATTAATATTTCTTATATATCCACATATATCCTTCCTCACCATGTTATATTATCATTCATCTTGAATATACCTTTCAAACCTTCCGAATTCTCTGGGATCCTACTTCATTGTAAATTATTCATGATGATATGATCTCCTTTATTGAGGGAGATATGCCTTCTTGGAGTCACCAAATTTCCATTGTTGGGATATATTATAGAATAAACCACATTCTTCTCAGTGTTCCATATTTCATCATGCCAAGAATCAAATTCATACCTCACATGGAAATGTTGGAGTTACTGCCGGTAGAACCGTATAACACCCTAAAGGGGGAGGGGTAAATCAGGGTGTCAACATTTTTTCATTGAGATGGATATTTTTCCTTAATTTTTCTAAACATATCAAACCTATTAGATGTAATCATGTATATATTAAAATACCCTATGTGGAATGAGAAATATAACACAGTAGTTTTACTTGGTTCACCACATAGGTCCAGTCCAAGGAGCATACACTGAAAGTGTTTCATTCATTCCTAAATCAACTAATATTCACTAGGAGTTATGGATTTTAACTGTCTAGAAATGGTAACTCTATTCTAAAAAAATTTCCTTTATAATATTATTAGGTGTAGAACACAGTATCCCTAAGATCTGTTCCATCAGCTCCCCCTAACTCTGTAACTTGGGTGATGTTTTGATAATTTTAACTACATGAAGGTCACATAAATATATTGGGAATATAATTATTTGTCCCCAGTTAGAATGATACTATTTAAGCACCATAGTCCAAAAATGATTAATAGAAGGCCCTTTTCACTCAGAATAGATGGTCAACACTATAGTTCTTGAAGATCTAAACCTTCACAAAACCCCCTTTTGTTCCAAATATATTTCAGCTTTCATGAACCCACAAACATTCTCAATGATCCCATCCTTAATAAAGATCTTATTCTTCACAGAACTCCAAGTCATCATGAATCTCCAAACCTTTTTAGATACCAATCTATCATGGAACTCTCATTCTTCATATAAATCCCTTTTCTAAAATTCATAAGTGTTAATGAGTTCTAAAGTATAATTTTATGATGGTTTTACTATTAAATAGTTCATGATTAATGAATCTCTAATATCATTAGGAAATTAAGGAATTTCACCCATTTTGAAATTCTCATCATCTGTTAAATGATTTCCTGGAGTATGTTTATAGGAAACACCTCCTTCATGAAGCATTTAGGATCCCACATATTTTTCATGAAACACTTCATCCTTGTTCACGAAGATCAATTTATTCATAAAATATTAGTGTAATTATTTTTTATGAAGATTTTTATAGTCCCATAGATTATTGTCTTTCCATTTCAGTCAACCATTATTTTTGAAACCTCCTTCATCATCCTTAATGCAATGGTGACACCAGATTCCTTTTTGAATCTATGTATCTTCACGAAACTCTAACCATCATAAAACTCCATAAAATTATAATATTTTTATGAGTTAGTCATTGAAATATACACATCGGTATAATTTATCCTTCCTCTTGGTTTTGAGCTCCAAAATGTTTTAAAACACTAGGAAATTATTCCACATTGACAACTAAATCCACATAAACTATAAGATCACTTATCTTCTACACACATTTTTCAACCCAGTGTAGATTGACAAAAATATATATTTACAACTATGATAAAAAATGTTTTCTAACAATATACCCATTTGGGTTTGTTGGTAATTTGAAGATAAATTCAACAAAAACCTATCCTTGATGAATAACCTGATAGGTGTCAAATAACTCATCCATAACTTTCTGTTTATAGAAGAAAGTCTCAGTGTAGAAACAAATAGTGGTAATGGATATTTTCATGCCCCAACAGACCACCAAAAAATCCATAAAACCTAAAATTTATTAAATTTCACTTATCTTCTCCTTTGGAAAAAAACCTAAAGATATTATATTGAGACTTCATGTGCTAAAAAATAGTTAACGAAAATAGGAATTGGGTTATTCTATAACCTTCTCATGAACTAGGTGGTGGTTGAACACCGAGGTTCAACTGATGTTTCTCAAACATTGGTGCACCCAAAGTCTTAGTTAGGATGCCATCCACTTTATCATTAGTTCCAACATGCTTCATTTTAATCAAACCATGTTTAACTTTTTCTTTTATGAAGTGATATTTGATCTCAATATGTTTTTTACAAGAGTGTTGAACAATATTTTTTATAAGATTGATTATTAAATTTTTATCATAATGATTCACCATCATTTGTTTCACCTCATCGCCAATATCAATCAATTTTTGTTTCATCAAAAATATTTGAGTGTATGTCTTTCTAATAGAGACATATTTTTACTCAGTCATACTATGATATTTTATTTATTGTTTCTTTCTCAAATAGCAGACACATTTTTTCCAATGAAGAATTCCCCCAACTTTTGTAATTTTGATCCACCACATCATCAGCCCATTCAACATTATAAAATGTCAATAATTCTTTATCTTTTACTTCTACATATTTTAATACAAAGTTTATAGTACCTTGAATATTTCTCATTATTCTATTAACTGTATAAAAATTCTCTTCCTTCAGATTACTTTATAAGTGAGCTGATAAACATGTTTCAAATATGATATCAAGACATGTTATAATCATGTATAATAATATTACAATGATCCCCATGTACAAGGTGGGATCTATTGATTTACCATCCTCATGTTTTCCATGTTTTGTACCCAACTCAATTAGAGTATCAATTATGTTGGATTCATTCATGTTTAATTTATTTAAAATCTATAATGCATATATTTTTTGAGAAATGAAGGTGTAATACTTCTTTAGAATCTCCTACCACCCAAAAAATAATGTGAGATCCCTAAACATGTAAATTTAAAGTTCTGATTTCACGTGATTAGAAAATTCTTTCACTGATCCATTCCTTCTTCCACCAAATATAATAACATCTACATAAATAATCACCATAAATTGATCTCCTTGAGAACTATTCTCATTGATATTATGATCGACACCTCCTATTTTAAATTTTATCTTCTTCGAATAAAAATAATGTCGAAAATACAAAACTCATGGTGCTAGTTTTAGACCATAAATAACATTATTTAATCTAAAACCTTAGTATCATGATTTGGAATTAGAAATACCATTGTTTTTTCAATGTAGACTTATTCTTAAAGAACACTATTTAATAATTTCAATTTAATGTCCATATGATAAACATTATACATTCATTTTAGATTCCATGGATAGGAACATCCGAATAGACTCCATTTGACATAATGGAGAAAATATTTGTTCAACATCAATGCCTTAAATCTATTCATAGCCTTTACAGACCATTATTTCCTTATTTGTTATCTCATTATCCAGCGCGTAGATTTTCTTAGGATCCACTTTATTCTAATAACATTGCAATTTTAAGGTCTCATGAGAGGATCCAAAGTCTGGATTTTTTCCATCTGATCTAGTTATTCATTCATGGTTGTAACCCTTGATTCATCCATTACTTCGTATTTAAATTATGTTGGATCTACAGCTGATAAAAGAGATAAATGTTCTTCATTTCTCATTATCGTTATCTCTCTAGGTGAGGTCCAATCCCCAATGACGTTTGATTGAGAAAATTATACTCTTCTATTTTTCCTGTAAGATTATGATAGTGTTTCCTTGGTAATGATTTCCTCTTCTAATCCTACTTATGAATCATATTCATTTTGATAACGTTCAATGTTACTCAATTCATCCACAATTTCTTTATTTGAATATTTCCCTCTCATGTTTTCTTCTTTATCTTCAATCAAATAAACAGATGATCTACTTGGGTTATTCATTGTTTTAACATCAAGGATCATGACATTATTTCTTTCCATAATCTTTCTATGATGTTAATTATGGAATTTTTATGTCTTAATATTCATTGAGTATCCAATTAATATTCCCTCATCTACAGTATCACCAAACAAGCCTTGAATTCTTTCTTTGTTTCGAATGAAACATTTACTTCCAAAAAAATCAAAATACATTCATGAGGTCTTTCTTCCATGTCATATCTCATATGGTGTATTTTCCTCTCCCATAAATATCCCTGTTTGATTTTGAGAGTACACCGTGACATGAACAACCTATTTCTAGTAATACTGAGAAACACCACTCTAAATCAATATAGTTTTATCCATATTATTGATGTGATTATTTCTACATTCAGAACCCCCATTTTGTGGATGTTTTCTCACTAAATACACCTCATTATTGATACCATGTTTTTCGAGGTAATTTTACAATTTAATGGATATAAATTCTACACAATTTTCAGATTGTGATATATTGATTGTGTGGATAGCTTCATTCTCCAATCTTTAGATATATTAATTCATAAAGTCATCACTTTCTATTTACACTGCATAAAAATCGCACATGAAATTCTAATATAATCATTAATAATAATAATGAAGTACCTCCCTCTCTATATTCCTTCCGCGTTTATTGGACCACACACATATGTGTGGAAAATATCAAGTAGATTCAATTCCCTTTTGTTCCTCAGATGATATGAATTATGAATTTTCTTTCCTCACATGAAAGCATCACATTTATTTTCATGATAATGCTTTATATTTGGAGTTTCAATAATGAATATTAACATGGATGTCTTTTAAATGTTCTGTTGATTAATGTGATCCAGTCTCTAGTTACATAAGTTGTCTTCCACTTTAGATGATAAAAAATAGGAGTTTTCTTTAATGAATACATAGTATAAATTACAATTTTTCCTACAGCCTTGCCTGAGAGAATTAACTATATTTCCTTTCATGGTGCACCCCTTGTAATTTAATTTTACTACTAGTCCAAGTCATAGAGTTGACTTTCATTCAAGATATTGTTATGCAAATTGTCCAAGTATAGTTATTCTATTTTCCTTATATCATCAATTTCTAAATCTTAATTTCCAATAATTTTGATTTTAAGGCACCATCTTTGATGAATATCACTATTCCATCAACTCTATTCTTAACATTTTTCTAAAAATATACATTTCTTATCATGTGGGATGGGAATATGTTGTCATGAATCTAGGTGATACTTTTCTTTGAATCATTTATAGTGCTTGTTTCCAGGTTTTCTTTCTTGATCTTCTACGTTTCCTTCTATGAGATACCTGATTGAGTGTAGGAAAAAGATGGACTCTCCGATATCTTTTCATCATGCACAGTTTAATCATAATCATATTCTTCTTCCAAATCTGAATACTTATTTCAAGGGTAATTCTATTTTGTTGATTAGTATTAACTTATCTTGGAAGTTTTTAGTTATTGTTCTCACCTTACCTCTACGTATAATGAATAGATTAATAGAAAATGTTAGAAATGTAAAAACAGTATCCATAGAAATTATTTTTTCTATACAATTGAGAAAATGGTATCATTCTCTTTTGTAGACTTCAATTTGTTTTTCCATCTAGATATCTACTTTCATCTTCATAATAATTCATGGTATGTCCCAAAAATCCAAAGAATTGTAATTTCATATAAGGAAATATCTTCTCACTTCTATTACTCCCAATGTCCCCTTATTTTGTATTGGTATTTAACTGGTGATCCTATATGTATAATCGATTATTATTTTATGTTCTCCTCTCTATTTGGTTCAAATATGCCTCTATTTAGACATAAATCCCCTTTTTTATATGTCCAGTATTATGCTTCCCTTTTCGTTGGCTCAACCCATTTCTAGTAATTGATGTTTATATATCATAGCTAATTCCAATTTTCCAATAAATTTATATATTTTAATATTCATGGATTTAAATAATTTTTTAGAATAACATTTAACACTTTTGAATATTTCTACATCTAAAAAAATTCCAAAATGTAAATTCCTCTTTGTTTTCCCTAATTTTGATTCAGTTTCTAGTTTACTCCTTAACGAAACAACTTCTTATTCAAGTACCTCAACAATATTAACATCTTCCTCTCGTATCGATGTAATTTTATTAATGAATTTTTTCTACTCTTTGATCTTGAGTTTAAATTTCATAACTTCCTACAATCTTTTATATGTTTTCAAAAGTTCTTATGTCTCTCTCTACAGTCAATCAATCTCTTCATCCAGCTAATATACTTAAATTAATGAGTCTTTTAACATAAATCCCATATTTCTATTTTCTTTATTTGAATGTCAATATCATCAATAGAACCCTCATGTTCCTCCAATATATCTACATCACCATTCAATTGATTGTCTTTAGCATTCGTAGGTTCTACCATTTCAACAGTAGACATCATGGACTATTCAACATCATGTTTAAACTGTAGTTCAGCATCTTCCAAAAAATCATGATTATCTTGTTCCTATTTACAGGATAAGATTTTTCTATCTAATTTCGTTCTGATTTGAAGTCTCCCTTTGGTGGGAACTTTTTATAAGACCTCTGCATGATTTCTACTTCACTTTGAAAATCATCTAAACTCCTTGAGAAGTGATCAGAAAAGTGGACTACTTTACCACAAAAAAACAATACAAATGATGATTTCCTTCAAATATCCCTTTTACTCTCAATATTTTTTGGAAAAAAGAGAAATATGTTTGGAATCTATATCATCTCCATCATAAAAAATTGAAATGTATCATTTTACCATGGATTTGAATTCCATTTTCATACTTACTCTGATTGTTTTGTAATTTGGTTTGAATCTCATTTGATATTCCATAATACATCTTATAAGATCATCAAGAGAAATATTAGACATATCACATTACTGAATGGTTAAAACTTTTGGATTGTACATAGGTGGGTGCCTACTCAGGATTTTCTATAAAATTTCAATATCCTAGATTTCTTCCCCAAGTCCCCCAAGATCTCCAACAAAATCAATAATTCAATTAAATAAACTATCTACATTTCCATCTAAATTCATTTTTAGATCATTTAACTGATTGTGTAAAACTTGAATCTTATCCTCCATCACATTGTTATCATCTTTATATATATATTTTCAGTTTCTCCCACATGGACTTGGCTAAAGTTCATATCATCACTATTATATATATTTGATCATATAGTGCTTTAGTAAGAGAATTCTAAGCATTGGAATCTACATCAATAAATTTCATGTCTGTTTTGGCCCAAGAAATACATGTCATATCACTGACATGAATTCCTTAATCTATGGAAAACACCCAACCTAATAGATCTAAGATGATATATAATTCTATTCATCAAAATAAAAAAGTTACTTCCATCAAATCAGGACTCTCTTGTCATTCACTAAATTCATTATGAAAACAACTACATATGATAGATTTAAAACCTATAACATGTATGCTTTGATACCACTTGTAGGACCCTAGAAAATCCTAAAAGGGGAGGGTGAATTAGGGTGTCAATTTTATCATTCAATGAGAAGGATCATGTCCCTACATTTTTAGGAACTTATTAAAACTATCTGATGGAATCATACAGATATTAAACACCCATATAAGGAACTATAAGAACAACACAGTTGTTTTACATAGTTCACCACTAAGGTATAGTACAAGGAACATATGCCGAAAGTGTGTTAATAATAAATAAATCCACTAAAACTCACTATGTATTGTGGATTAAAATTGATCAGACATGGTCACTAAATTTTAAACATAATTCCTTTAAAATAATTTTAGGGGTAGAAAACTGCATTTATCAGATCAGTTTCATCGACTCCACCTTTCTCACTACCTTGGTTGAAGTCTTACTCAGCTTATAGACTTAATGGTTACTTAAATAGATTTCGAATATAATTCCTTTTCAGTAATTTGAACAAGACTTTTCTTGCACCACGGTCTTCAAATGATTCACTAGAACGACCTTTTCACTCAAACTAGATGTTCAACACTATTTCTCACCAAGATCTTAGCCTTTATGAAACCCCATTTTATTGCAATGATATTTCATATTTCACAAAACCACATACATTTGCAAAGCTCCCATCCTTCATGAAGATCTCACCCTTCACATAACACTAAACCTTTGAGAAGATCCCAACATTCATAAAACCCCAAACTATATCGGAACACTTAGTTTTCTTGAAAATCCCTTTTATAAAATGCATAATTTTCAATGAGTATGGAATATGGATCTTTTCAATGCTTCGTCTCATAAAGAGATTCTAATTCATAGAGCTCATAGACCATCATTAAATCAGACTATTTCACCCATTTTCAAATTCTCCTCATCTCTCAAATGATGTTAGGGTAATAGCTTATATAGAACACCTCTTTCATGAATGTTGAATATTAATTTATATCTTATCACACGATTAGTGTTCTTTTATGTATCATATATGTGATAATGGATTATGGGGATATGTCACACTGAAAGGTCAATGTAGTTCTCCATTATGATGAGAACACTACAATGTTATGACAGAATTCCGAAATATATATTTTATAGTCATATATATCATTTGATGGTAAAAAATGATACATGAAGTCGGGGATAGAGACTCATATGACATTGAGATATCTTCTAATGATGTATGCCCTTGGTAATTTTTAAGACATGAGAGTTTGAGGACATGACATGCTAGTAAGAAATCAACATTTATATGTATTGTTGGAAATTTATATATATAGACGGGTGTAATGGTCCTTATCAAGGAAGATTATTACTAATTCATATCACGAGTCATGTAATTTTATGTTTTGAGGAAAATAATGATGCAATATGCTCACACCAAGATAGGATGTGTTGGGTGTGTCATGAGTTAAATTGTATTAATGAATAATGTGAGAATTTTTATTCTTATATTTTATAATGGTGGTTGATGTATTGGGACCTTTATTATAATGGAAATAGAAAATTAAATGCACTTTTTTTGTGTTTTATGGGAAATTTTATTTCTAAAAAGTCAAATAAAGAGACATCAATCACATAGGAAGATGACACAAGTATAAAACCTACATGGGTAGATATATCTTGACAAATGGATTATAATAAATTATGTAGCCAATTTTTTCTTACCATTACATACCTTTTATTGAATATAATAAAATGATTTCACCAGATATACATCAGTTTGTGGAAATAAAATCTTTATTTAGGTGTTCTAATTCTTCTTTCAAGAGATTCCAGTAAAATTCAAAAATCTGGTTTGACCATAAAAAAATTCAACAGTACATAGTGTGTAATTTTTAAACAAATTTCGTGTAACCATTCCCCAACACGGTTCAGTGATATTGAGTACATGCCCATGTAGCCAGATAGGACATACACACCATGCACATCCTAATAACATGTCATGTATACACATCAAGAAGTGTTTGGTGGATGAAATTGAAACTACACACTGTGTATGGAGGTACTAAATATTGTGTACACCACCAACCGACCGTCGAAGCATTTACAGTAATTGGGTGGCACAACAGTTTACCAACCGGCATAGAAACCGAAGATGAACCATATGACCAATGTATATTTCATTTATTTTAGGGTACACATCATATAATAGAGTTTTAGATAAATATACGGGCATCCCTCTATGTTAGAGGTTGGTCATTCAGGGGGTATTGATACTGATTTTCCATTTGAATATCCCCAAAATCCATTTTTTTGTTTTTATTTCTATTTTTCAATTTATCTTTAACTGTAATTATCTCTTCCCTCTTATTTCTCTTGTATCAATGGTAGGGATTGAGCTTCTACTCAATCCACATAGTTTTACCATGGTCATAAGAGGTTAGTTCTCTCATGTTGGGTTTGTATAATGGTTATGATTATTTTTAGGTGAATTTCTAAAGAGTTGATTTTATTGAAATTTTTTTCTATAATTATTTTATTCAATCAATTCCATATCAATTGTTAGTGTTGTGTCAAACCAAGAACAACACCGGCAACAAAAACTAAAGGAGTTACATTTGGTGAATCCATGACCATTAGATGAGCATGTTGCCTCTTTCTTTATGAGTTATCAACATGATCACATTTTGACTAGTTAACTATCAGACCAAGGAGTTTACATTTAAATATTTAATTGTTTATTTTCAAACCAAGAAACATCAATTTATTTGAATCCACATGGTAAAAAAAATGATTATAATTTTAATATTAATTAATTACCCTTACAATAAACACTAGTTGAATTGCAAACCCCACACATTGTGAAAGCATGTTTAAGAGGGAGAAGTTAAAATTATGGCATTATTGATGTGGAAATGGAAAGAAACAACATGAGTTAGAATTAGGGTTGGTTTACCTATATTTTTTCCTTTTTTCTTTTCTTCTGTATTATCTTGGGACCCTCGACCCCAAGAAAATTTGAAATTGGTACAATCCACCTAGAGAGGATTTTCATCCATATGATCCAAAGTTGTCTTAATAGTATCCAAATTAATATTTTTCATATTTGGATGATGAGTTTAAATATAAAGAATACCCATGCTCATTATTCAACTCACTCATTCCTCATTCAATTCTGGAACTATATTCGGGTTAAACTGAATGGTTAAAATTAGTGATGGAAGACTCTACCACACTCCCATTAGACCAAACCGAATCGTTTGGAAGAAATTGTACATTGTACAAGAAGCATTCATAGATAATAACTCATATGGATAACCTATTTGAGTTTGAGACTCTGTTCTCTAGCCCTATTTCAACTAAGGATACATGTTATTATGTGTGCCCCACCTATCATTCACTATAAATATCAAACCATACTTTTCTAAACACAAAATTTGAATATGGTGAATCATCAAAACATGTTAATACTTAATTGGGTCAAATATTTTCTTCTAACCCCTTAGTTTATTATTCACCTAATCCAGCATATTTCTATAATTATTTTCATGTTTTTTTCATAACAAAGAAGGAACCACGAGAGGTGGTGGATGTACCTGATCAAACAAAGAAACAAGTCCACCTTCAGCGTCTAATAGTCACAATGTAGGGATACTAAAAACCTCAACCCATGACACCTAAAGGACAAGAAACATGGATACTAGATGAGGGTGTCATGCACATATGGTGGTTTATGCTGAAAAATCCACTCCTACCTTTAGATTATGGGTAAGTACCCAAAATCAATTTGGAACATCGACCGAAAACAAATACACTCCATTGGATTCAACCAAACAAATATCATTTCAGTTGATTTTAATTTTTAATAAATATATAGCATGTATTGTTCTCCACATTTCATGTACCACTACTTCATTTTTCTACTGTTTCAATAAGTGTAAAATAAGGATACGCGTCTTCTGTACCTTATTACACATTATTTAATTTTCATTTTAATATATATTAAAATAGAATTATTTTTATAAGTAAATATTAATTAAGTTAATTAACAGGAATAAGGAATGTGTTGATGAAAAGGTTTTTGGACTGTATCTGATTCATCACTGTTTCGAATCACTTTGAACCGACCTTCAGTATATGACTTATTCTTTTTGATCCCATGTTTTAATTTATCATAATGTGAAACGTTTTCACACTAAATAAAAAAAATCAAAATAAATGAAAACAAATGTTGGGTTTGAATTGGATGGCACAGTCATATCCCACGGATCTAAAAACCCAGGTTTGAGTTCATCTAGTCTGTTCAATTCCATCATTTTTCAATAAAATAAAATAACAGGGTGTGTATTTTGGTAAACAACATGTGTGTCATATTATTATTATAATTTGAATGGTTTTAAAAATAATAAATCACATGGGGCGATGTGGGATGATTGGAAGAGTCATAATTTAGTGTTCAAATGAATTGGGTTCGAATTCGGTTAATATTCACATATTATCACATTCTTTCACTAAATAAAACCACACATTATGTGTTTTTATTTCCCCATGTAGTGTTGTAACTATAATTTAAATATATATAGTAAATAAAAAATGTGTAGTAATACAACATTTTCTCTAGTGGTTGAGGTCTTGCGTTCAGATCATCTGTGCACCGATTCGAATCATGCCCCAAGCACCAGACTGGAGGTTGTAGTTCTCTTTTTAAAATGTTAGAACACATGGCATGTAATTCATTGGTATTATACATGTATATGATTATTTTAATATATATATATATATATATATATTAATTATATATAATAATTATTATATAATTTATTATGATAACTATATATTAATTATTAATAATTAAAACAACTCTTACATGGCATGTGTGGCCCTATACACGGCGTGTATCCCATTTATAAAAGTCGATGGGCCCTAACCATGTTGACCCCATGTCGTGTGACCCCTCATCTCCCCTCTCCTCCCTGTTTCCATCCTCCAAGCACTACTCCGCCTCCCTCGCTTCAATCTATCTTTGTGGTGAAAATAAAGACATGAAATATTCCTCATTTTAATCATCAGTCCAGGTATGTGAATCTGCACCCTTTATTTTAGTGTTTTACAAATGTTTAGGGTGATTTGGGGATCAGGTGACTATTCGGCTGGAAACATGCAGGACACGAGCTCGATGGAAGAACACATGTCATGGACACTATGTATACAACCACACAAACACTATTTTCAGGTTGAAAACACAAGGCATGTACATTTGGTACACACCATATACATTTTACTCATCCCGAGATGAGAATAAAACCTTGTCTTGTTCTCTACATGGGCAGACTTACCATGTACCACACATGGTGTGTATGTTTGGTGAACATCATGCACCCTGTTCACAAGAAGTAGTCTATGTAAAGGATGTACATAAGTTAGATATACATGTACTCACACATTTCGTGTATACTATACACATGGAATGTAAAGGTTTTATGTACCCTCTTGTCAATTCAGGGTTCGGACACATACATAGACTAGTCCATGTTTTCTCACAGACATCGTCTACTCCATAAACACTTCATGTATTCCATTGTTCCATGCACATGCCCACATGGTGTGTTTATCTAGACTACATTGGTTCACCACATAACCACATTATACTCCTTGTACTCAGGATATACACATCATGTACTTTTCATTTTTATGTTTTACCAATTTTTCTTCATTTCAGTTCATTTTTCCCTTGTTTTGATTTTTTTCTTTTCATTCAAGATCATGGAAAACAGAGATCAAGAAAGTGGGATGTAGCCCACACCCATTATCGATGGAGAGAGACCTCGTCAGATCTGGTTCAGGAGGTCGACAATACATTCCATGATAGATCATTCGGTGTCTTATCCACCAACATTGGTGACGATTCCCCCTCTGCAGTCATCAGACACTGATCCTCGCACTCCCATGACCACATCCTCCATTGCTATTGATGAATCTTGAATAGTAGATCTTGCTACCACCGTGAGACCATCTGAGCCATCAAGCATGACCGCAATGACACATCCTATGACTGCAACACCATCCACAATTGTCACGACCTCCCAGCCAGCTACAGAAGTTAATGCTTGACCCAAAACCTCTCCAGCCATACCTTCTATGACAACAGCTGAGGCTCCACCAGAGCATGTTCTAGAAGCTACCTGAACGCATCCATACCCCAATCTATTTTTTGATGAGCGACACATTGTGGTAGATATACTGTGGGAGTTTCACATTTCACCATTCAGTTGAGCATGTTATTCCTAGACATCATAGTTCCTTAGAAACTGGCCATCTCTGAGGAGATTGAGGTGATCCTTAGGAACAAACATATTCTTGAAATACTCCAGGTCAAAAATTCTATATTCTGAGATTTATTTTTTGATTTCGATGCTACCATCAAGTTTTTTGGTCCCACCAACTACCAAACTACCACCGATACAACTACTCCAGATAGATTGAGGTTGCACAAGGATATTTTTCTTTGACCATGGATGATCTTTTATGAGGGTGTGGTTTTCCCCCATTTAGTCATCCCACCCACTATTTCCACACTCACTCACCCTGAGTTCTCTGATCTTGTTTCTGTATGGAGGGAGAAAGTTGGGCCTGGCCATGGGTATGACCCCACCTTTCAAAAGAGTACTCTCATCATTTCCCCTTAATTCTGTTTCAATAATCGTTTCTTCATCACCATTCGTTTACAAAGTAATGATGATATGGGTGTCATGTCTGTCCATGACATGGGGATACTCACTTTCATTGTCTGACATGATTACCCAAGCCTCCATTGTTTTTCAACCACCTATTTTCATTCCACAATCCATGGCCATCATAAAACTTGAACGGTGACTTCTATGCCACCAGGTTGGTACAAAATGTTGGGTTTTTTGATCCATATCTCCATCAAGATCGCTTATCCTCTCCGTATTATATGGACTTCATCTTTCTTATCTTCATGAGGCTGGTCTAGTGTTAGGGAGACAGCTTTGTGCTTGTGTAGGACACCCTGGCTCTCGCTGGGGTGAGAGAGCCACCTTCCGATGATGGTGCTTCTGATCAGGTATTGTCCCCTCCACTAATTGGCATTCCTTCCCCACCCCTTGCCACATGGTCCTCCTATCCTCCCTCTTTCAGTATACCTTCCTCTTCTCGACTCTCCACATCCCCAACTCCAACTGTAACCTCACCTGATCTCCCTATCTCCCTCTACCTGGCAATGATGGACCTCTATCTGGACCACATTGAGAACCACCAGGATTCCATGTCATAGACATAAGCATGGATGGAGAACATGTGGGTCCTCATCATCTAGCTCATGGTATTATAACTTCTACCAGCACTTGATCCTCATCAAAATCATCAACCCTCAGTAGCACTAGCACAATTCATAGATCTATCCATGGATTCAATACTACTCTCTACTAATAGGAAAGATTCCACTACTACTACTATCGCAACAGATGTACCAACTGCACCCACCACATAAAGAATAGACCCAGAGCCTATGGCTTCTATTGAATCTACTCCTCTACCCAATCCCTCTATTTCTGAGAGTTCCTACTTTGAGGCGACTTAGTGACTAGTTTTTTCACGCTTGTTTCATTATATATATTTATTTTTTATATTCCTGTGATGTGATAGTTCATGTGCATGAAAAATTATTATTTCATTTCAACAACATTCACTGATACTCTAGGGAGTTATGGGCATTACAATTCAACTACATTACATCTATTATAGCTCACAATGAGTGTATTATTGTTATGGTGTTTATTTTCATCTCTTTAATTTTATTTCACATACTCTTTTCACTAATTCCACTCTACCTATCCCACTAGTGTTTTTCCACATCCTCTCCTCTTCCTGGGCATTACCCTAAGGGGACCATGTGCAATATTATGTGTGGGGGGAGTCTCTGACTATACTTGTCTTTATCCTTAAACTAATCTAGGATATATCATTAATAGTTTAAATATTTTAAAATGCCGAAATTATTTTATTAATTATAATTATACATAATAAATAAATAAATTATAATTTTAAAACTTACATACTTATATTAATTTTAATGCATTTAAAAAATGATTTCTGATGTAGTTTTATTTTTTATTTAAATTCTTAATTATATTTCATTTATTTGGCTGATCTTTTTTATTCATATCATGACCTGATTGACCCATTTTATCTTCATTCCCAAGAGGTATTATAAACCCTCAAACATATTCTATCGTATACCATCGTTCTTGAGAGATTCTTGGGATGTGCATAACTACCATAACTTTTGAATCTTTCTCTTTAAAACATAAATATTTTTTAATCAAATTAAATTGATTGAGATATTTGATTGATACATTCATCCTATTTGACCTTGAGACCTGCCTAACATTAGACCATCATGAAAAAATAGAAACTATGAACTGCCTTGATAGGAAGTCACATTAAAAGGCTATTTATCCATCCTATGCTAATTATTTTATAATATTTCATGATTATTTATTTGGTGTTTTAAGAGGTAGTTTTAAAATTCATGTCATATTTTTGTCAGAAACCATGAATTTATATGTGGGGGAGAGTTCCTCTTTTTTGTTTGGGTATCAAGGTTCCAAAACACTATTCATTATATTCCTACTGGTCCCTTATTATTTATCAAAGGAGAAAATATTAAAAAGAGCTGCTAAATTCATTCGTTATTAATGGTTTTCAAAACCATATTGACATGGGAATATCATGGTGATGGTGACCTTTGAGAGTTATTTTTTGGGATGCATTTTCATTAAGCTTTTTTATTGAATATCATGATTTATTACTTATGAATTCAGCATCTTTTTCAAGCCTTTGAGATTATTTTTCACATCATTACCTAAAAACTTGATGCATCTAAATCATTTGAAACTTATTGAAAGACCACATGATTTTTGTGATTTTATTTCTAAGTGGATAATGAAAAAAATTTCAGGCACATGGATAGAATGTATATACTCGAGATTGATTATAACTATGAATAAATTATCTTGGGTGTTGTGTGTGTTATTTTCTGGTGAGGTAAATCATCAAGTGGCATGTGTAATAATGAAAATTAGAACAATTTGAATAAAATAGGTTGAAAGTATTTAATTGAATTATATAGGATTCATGATTAGAATATTTTTGGAATTGATATATATTTTGTGAAATTGAAAATACTTTTCTCTGATTATATAATTTATAACTATAATTAATTGAATGCTTCCCTTTTATAGTTTGGATTCTTGTTAATTAGATGTTCATATTTTTCATAAGGAAATGAAAATGTTTAAGTGTAGATAATTTTGATGTACCCGATTTGTGAAAACCTTTATATACTTTTTATTGAATAGGAAAACAAAAAATCACTAGATATACATTATTTTGTGGAAAAAATTCATTATTTTTAAGTTCTTGTAGATATTTCAGGAGATTCGTTTCAAATTCACAAATTGAGAGTGATCAGAACAAAAGTTCACATATACACAACGTGTACATTATAAACACATGTTGTGTAACCTTTCCTTGACACAATTCAACTATATGGAATACCTTCCCATGTAGCCATACAGATCATACACATCATGTACTACCTGATAACACACTGTGTATTCCCTTCTAGAAGCAGTTGGGGGCTGAAATTGAAACTACACACCATGTTAGGAGGCACTATTCACAATGTACCCCTCCAACTGACCACTGACACATTCAATTCATTGGGTGGTACAATAGTTCATGAACCAGTAAACAAACTGAAGAAGAACCATTTTACCTAAGTACATAAAATTTACTATAGGGTACACGCCGTGTAATATAGCTTTATATAACTATGAGGATTGTCCTCTGTGTTCGAGGGTGGACATTCAGGGGTAGGTTTTTTCACTCTACCATTCAAATCTCCCCTGAATCCATTTTTTGTTTTCATTTCCTATTTTCAATGTCATTTTTAGTGTAATTCTACCTTTCCCCATATTCCTCTCATATCCATGGTAGGGATTGAGATTCTAATAAATCCTCACATCGTGACCAAAGTCATATTAGGTTAGTTATCCCATGTTGGGTTTGTAATAAGTTTATGTGTACTTTGTATGTGAACTTCTGAAGAGTTGATTTTATTACTACTTTTGTTCTATAAATACTTTATTGAATCAATTCCATATTGACTGTTGGTGTTGTGTCAGACCAAGAACAACACCAGCAACAAAAACTAATGTATTCACAATAGGTGAATCCATGACTATCAGATGATCCCATTGCCACTTTATTTATGGGTTAATATCATGAATGAATATTTAGCTTTTAACCACCAAACCAAATAATTAACCCTTAAATACATATTTTTTGTTGTAAGACCAAGAATCAACAATTTTTTTGAGTCACTGCGGAGAAAAATCATTTATAATTTTAATATTAAGGAATGAGTATTACAATAAACTGTAATCTAATTGAAACGTTAACACACTATTGTCTATTTTTTCTATCATATTCTTATATTCAAATTTTTTTCATAAATATCTCTTCAATAATTTGTTTTTTTCTAGATAATCAATTTTGACTCATCCACCTTTCACTATTATTTTTTCTTTATTTTCCATGTGGGTTCAACTCTAACTGTTTTTAACATCCTAGTCATTCAGATCAGAGAGGTACAAATAAATTATTCTAATTTTCCACACCTTGCGATGGGAGTTGTTCATATTATGGTGTCGTTGTTGGGGAAATGGAAAAAAATAACGCGATTCTGAATTAAGGTTGGTTTACCCATAGTTTTTCATTTTTCTTTCCATGAGTCTTTTCTTGGGACCCTCGAACCCAATTCCCTATGGATTTCTATTCAACTATAAATTGGTATAATCCAACTAAAGAGGATTTTTATCCATATGATTCAGCATATTCATACCAGTATCTAGAAGAATATTATCCATACATGGATGTTGGGTTTATATATGAGGAATACCCCTGTACATTCTTCACAACACCCATTTCTCTTTCAATTATAGAACCATCTTCAAGTAATACCATATGATTAATATTGACAATGAAAGACTTTACTGTGCACCATTTTTACCAAAATGAATGTTTTGGATGACTTGGTACTATAGTCGAGAAAATTTCAGATGTAATTACTCATATGTATACTAGTTTTGAGTTTGATATTGGGTGATATGACCCTATTTCAACTAATGATACATGTTATGATATTATCCCCACTTATCATTTACTAGAAATTTCTGAACATACTTTTCTAAACTCAAACTTTGAATATGGGGACACGTCACAACTTGTTAATACCAAATTTTATCAAATCCTTTCTTATAATTCCTTAATTTATTATGGACCTACCTTATCGGATTCATGTAATCATTTTCCGGTTTTCTGTATAAAAAAATAAGGAACCCCAGGAGGTGGTGGATGTACCTGATCAAACAATGAAACAGTTCCACCTTCGACATCTAATGGCCATGAAGTGGGGATACTAGAAATCTCCGCCCAGGCCACCTGAATGTCAAGAAACATGGATACAAGATGAGGGAACCAAAAACATGTGTTCGTTCATGCTGTGAAAGCCACACCCACCTGCATATTACAGTTATGTACCCTAAATCAAGTCGAGCCAAAGACTTAGAAAAAAGGAACTCATTGGGAGGATCCCAAACACTCTCATTTTCCTTATTTTCTATTTTTTATAAACACATATCATTTACTTCTTCTCCAAGGGTCGTTTACCACTCTTTTTGGCCACTGTTTTAGTAAGGGTAAAATAAGGATACACACTATGTATACCTTCACACAAGGTTTTTACTTTTATTTTTAATATATAGTGTAATAAAATTCATTGTATAAGTAAATATTAACTAAGTTAGTTAACAGGAATAAAGCTTGTGTTTATGGAAAGGTTCTGGGAGTGTATCTGAGTCATCACTGGTTTGAATTTCTCCGAACCAACCATTAGTAAAGGATTTCATCTTTTTATTATTGTGTCTTAATTAAAGAGCATGTGAAATTTTTTCACAAAAAATAAAACCATTTAGAAATAAATTAAAGACAATGGTGGGGTTTCATTGGCTAGTAGTGTTATAGCCCACAGATCCAAAATACCCATGTTTTAGTCCTACTATCCATTTTAGGTTCCATCATTTTTCAATTATATAAAACCACAAAACATGTATTTCGGTAAAAATCATTTTCATCATGTTCTTATAATAATTTAAATCATTCCAAAAATAAGAAATCACTTGGGGTGATGTGGGATGATTGGAAAAAATGTAACCTAGGTTTCAATAGACTCATATTCAAATTTGGATAATCTACCCATTTCATCCCATTATTATTCTAATTAAATCCACATGTCATGAAATTTTGTTTCCCCATGCAGTGCTACAACAATATATTAAATATATAATGTTAATAAAAATGTGCAATACTATACCCTTCACTCCAGTGGTTGAGGTATTTCCATCAGATTGGCCAGTAATCGGTTAGAAACATTCCCCAAGCACCGGACTAAAGGCTCTATTTCACTTTTTCAAATTTTAGATCACATAGTGTGTAATTATCTAGTACACTACATGTATAGGATTATTTTAAAATGTAAATTTATGTATTTATTATTTATTATATACAATAATTATATAATAATTTATTATGATAACTATATATTAAATATTAATAATTAAAAAACACTTAAATGTTATGTGTGGCCCTATAAACATCATGTATCCTAGTTTTAAAAGCCGGGGATACCTAATTGGGCTGACCCTATGTCGCACAGTCGATCCTCTCCCCTCTCATCCCAATTCCCATCCTTCGTACGCTGCTCCACCTCCCTCCCTTCAATCTGTCATTGTGTTGCGTTTAAGGCAGTGAAAGCTTCTTAATCCTGATCATCGGTCAAGGTATGTGCATCTCCACCCTTTATTTTAGTGTTTCATAATCATTTAGGGTGATCTGGGGATCATGTTACTATTTAACTAGAATCACACCACACACGAGGTCTAGGGAAGAACACGTGATGTGTACACTACAAACACTAAAACACATGATATATTTTCAAGTTGAAAACAGAATTCGTGTACACTTGTAATATGTTATGTACAGTTCATCAGACCAGACATATAATTAAATAGTTCCATGACTCCACATGGATAGAAATGTCATGTACCACACATGGCGTGTATGTTCGGTGCACATTGAACACCCTATTCCTCAAGAGTATTCTGTGTTGAGTAAGTACATGGGTTGGATAACCATGTAGTCACACACTCCATGTATACCATACACATGGTATGTAATGGTTTTATGTCCCCTCTTTCGGAGTACATTTCTGGGAACATACATAGATAGATCCCTATTTTCTCACACATCACGTATTCCATTGGCTCACAAAAATTCCCACATTGCATGATTATCCAGACTACATGGGTTCACCTCCCAATCACATTGAATGTTTTGTACTCAGGATACACAAATTGTGTACTTTTATTTTTTATGTTTTCTTACTTTTTATTCTTTTCTTTTCGTTTTTGTTTTTCTTTTTTTCTTTTTTTCTTTTGATTACATATCATGGCAGATGGAGATCAAGCGGGTGGGAACAGGCTTTCACCTGCTACCCATTACATCCCATTATTATTCTGGTGTCTCTACCACCTGCTTTGGTGATGATTCCCCTTCCCCTAATAGAAACCACTGATCCTCCCATTTCCACAAATTCATCCTCCAAATATGTCAAGGTCTCCAACACATAAGATCCTTTTACCTATGTGACGCCATTTGATCCATCAAGACCAACCATAATGACACCTCTTGTGACCAGACCACCATCCACTTCTGGTACGACCTCTGAGCCTACTATAGTAGCCAGTACTCTACACACGTCCACTATAGTTAGACCCTCTATAATAGTAGCTAAGGATCCACTAGAGATAACGCCATTAGCTTCCTGACCTTAGCCATGCCCCTACCTTGTTTTGGATGAGAGACATCATGTGGTAAACAAGCTGGGGTGAGTTTTACACTCCACCATTCAATTGAGCAGGTGATTCCTAGATATCATAGTTACTCAACATCAAGGTTTCTAGGAGGAGTTTGAGGAGCTCCTTGGTCACATGCATCTTATTGACACACTTCAGGTCAGCACTTATAAATTTTGAGATTTAATTTTTTTGTTAGTTTCAACCTTCGAGTTCAATGGGACCACCTACCGCTAGACCCCCTCCAATATAGATACTCCAGTTATGTTCAAGATGGATGGCCACCATGTTTCTCTAATCACGGATGAGTTTGTCTAAGGGTGTGGCTTCTACCCACATCATTCCACCCCATCCTCTATTTCCGCCACTAACCGCCCTGAGCGCTATGACCTTGTTACTGTGTGGCGGGATCTTGATGTGCTTATCCAAAAGTATACCCCCACCTCCTATAAGAGCACTCTCAACATTTCCACTCCCCTCTGTTTCATCCATCATTGATTCAACACCATTATTTTCCCTCATATTGAGGATATGGGTGTCATGTCTGATCGTGACATGGTGTTCCTCACCTATATTTTCCAGCATTATTACCCAAAACCTCCCTTATTTTTCTACCTTTTATATCATTCCATGATCCATGGCCATTAGAGATACACGAATGGAAACATCTATGTCACTGGGTTGGCAAAAAGATTGGGGTTGTTTGATCCATATCTCCATCATGATTTCTTAGGCTCTCCTCAATGTATGGGACTTGTTATGTTTATCCGCATGAGGATGGTTTACCATTAGAGAGAAGGATTTTTTCTCATGCAGTATGCCCCGGATCCTACTAGGGTGAGAGACCTCCCAACTTCCCCTAATAGTGCTACTGATCTAGTACCACCCCCCTTCACCAGCAGGTGTTCCATCCCTACCCCTTCTCACTTCCTCTTCTAATACCTCATCCTCAAAAATTCCTTCTTATTTTGGACCATCAACATCTCCAACTCCACCCACAACCTCCACTAATCTCTCCATCTTCCACCCCTTGGCCACAATGGACCTTCGTCTAGACCTCATCAAGGACCACCAGGCTTCCATGGCTCACACATAGGAACGTATGTAGAGAATTTTGGGCCTCATCCTCCAACACTTGGTATTACAACTTCCACTAGCATCTACTCCTCATCGGGATCCTCATCCTTCAACATCACAACCATAGTTCATAGATCTACCCATGGATTTATTACTCCTCTCTATTACAGGGCTAGATGCCACTTCTTCCAATATCATGATATATGTATAGAGACCCTCACTTTTCTTACATTAAAATTACATCACTTTTGAGGAATGATTAATACATTATAAAATCACACTCCCAAAGACCGTATTAGTCTAGTGTCTTTTGAATCATGGAAATGTAAAAACTAGTATATGATTGAGATACATTATCTCCCACTAGATACTATTAAACTATCACCCCTCATAGACATATTATACAAGAAATATGCCTTCATAACCTGTGGAAGGAAACATAAAAATAGGTGAGCTCAGAAGCTAGGTAGGGGTAAACAAGAGATACATGTAAGCATAAACATGGGAATAAGGGTATGAGAACATGATCACGAAAATAGATCATCACACCATACATATAGAAGATCATAATCCCGAATTATGGAATAAATATAGGTAGTTCTTAATACATGAGTCATAAGAAAATATAGGGTTGGAATTGGTGGACTAGAACCAACTACTTTGTACTTTATTAATTAATAAATAAATTATCACATATCGATTGTTCTTCTGTGTGACAATACATGTGATAATTTCCTATGGATAATTGTTGCATTAAAGATTCACAGCAGATCCCTACTATGATGAGAACCCAGAAGTTACAAAACACTATTCCTGAATATATGTTCTATGGCTGGATGTTGTTATTTGAGGTAGAAAAATAATATAGGCCATTAGGGATACAGACTCATAAAACATTTAGCCACCTTCTCATTGTGTGTTCCCTTGGTATTATCATGGAGGATATTATGAGAATGAGACCTGCTAGTAGGAAATCCACATTTCATAGTGTCATTGGATGTTCCTTTCTGTTGAGATGTGTATTGGTCCTTAGATTTTAATATTATTATTATTGTGAATTACAACTCACGCAATTAAATGTATTGACAGAAATTATGATGTCACATTGTTCACAGCGAGGTAGGATATGGTGGGTACGTCACGAGTGGTTCAACATTAATAGATAATACGAGAAAGGATTTTACCCTTCTGTTCCATAATGGATGTGGATATCTCGGGCCCTTTGTTGGAATTGATATAGCCTAAATAAATCTATGTACATGTTGAGGAATGGGCATGTTCAATTCCAGGAAGTCAAAGAAAGAATAATTGAGCACATGGGTAGATGGCACTACCATGAATCCTGGTTGATTAGAGATATCGAGAAAAATGGATTATATGACATGGTAAGCATCCTTTGGAGTTGGCATGTCCTTGCGGTGTTAACATAGTTCTCTATGGGTGCCTTGGCGTGTTTCAAGATACTAACCATGGACTGTAGTCATGATTCTCTTAATTACATTGAGAAAGAGGCCTAGATATTTAGGCACAAAGTGTGTCTAAGTATCTTAGTTCAATATCAATTTAACAAGTGAAATAAAGATTACTCCCGATTGTGGTTTAATAAGTATTTAAGGATTCATGATCTCATTTATTTCGACACTAGTTATTCAGGAGAATATATTGTGCATGAAATAATATATTTATTTGTGAGTAATACAATGATATTTATTTTAGAAATAAATTCCCATTATTCAATGTCTAAAAAATGTGGAGGCAATGAAGAAAAATGGAAAATAAATGTTGAAGCCATCTATATTAATATATACATGCCGTGTAGTTATTTTTTCTAGAAATTTTTCAGAAATAATATTATTTATTTAATTAATTAGTATTAGGTGTAATTCGAACAGTGCATGTCAAGTAATAACAATAGTCAACTGTTATTATTAGACATGGGGTATTTGTAACGACCCAAACATTTGTTAAGTTAAATCCCTCTTGATATAATTAAATTTCTTAATATGTGACATGGTTATACAACATATGCACTTATTTTGATTTATGTTTTTGGATTTCAAAATACCATTAAAAATTGTGACTGTTTCAAATGTAGTCGTTGAACAGTTATCAGATGATTAGTATAAATATGGGCTTTAACAAATCCAATTTACTCGGAGAAAGGAAGCGATGTCCTCATCCAGTAGACTTTCTTCGTATGAAGCCCATTTGTCAGAGTTCGGAATGGAGGCAGCGTCATTAGGCTTCGCTCTTGAACAATGTCAAACCGATCTTGAACACCTTAATATTGAGCGGAACCTCCTACAGGAGAAGTGGAAGATGATAGAGATTCCCACCAGAGTGATGTTATCCAACCACCCCAAGAGTCTGTCACCATCGCACACCTCACCCTCCGGCCATATGCGGGTGTTTTAAGGGGTTATATAACAATACCATAGTACTATGGTTATGTAAATTATTTTTTTATATAATAATGAATATACTTTTATTTTATTATTGTTACCTTATAAATTGTTTTTAAAGAACAAATAGTATTTTTAGTTAATATTCAACTAAGAAATATATTTTGATGAATTGATAGATTTTTGAATTAAATAATATTTTAATAAAATATTATTATTATTAAATTATGTTTTATTAAATATAAATGATCATATAAATTTATGAATGCAATTGTAATTTTTATTAAGGTTTGAATGTCATATTTGTCAAAACCCATGAATTTTCGATAAAGGTCGGTTTTTTATTTTAAAAGTGAAAATTAACATATTTAGAAAATTATTTAGATAAAATGATTATTATTTCAGGAATCAAGATTTTGAAATTAACCAATGGTTAATTTTTCATCTTTTTCTGAAATAGTAAAAAAAAATTACAAATTTAATACTGTTTAAATATATAATGTGTTTTATGACATCATAATGACCCAATAGTGATGTTATAAAATACTATAAAAATTATGTTCAACAAATATATGATTTACCATTAAAATAATGTGATTTTGGGTTTGTTTGATTTATTTAACACAACTTTAGTGGACCCATCAAGACTTATTAAACATTTTGTATTTTTAAATTGTTTTCCTTGGGAGTGTGACTCACCTCAACATAAGAAAACCTATTATTTTAAGAAGTTATGAATTTTGACTTATAAAATATTTTTCTCCTCTCCCCTTTGGTAAATCCCATGGGTAAAAACCATGTTATGGTTTGTGGTTTTGATTAGTTTAATGTGAGGTGTCCCAAACCTAAATAATAATCATTTCCCTATCCTTTCCTATATAAACCCACCCATGATCCCACTTAATCCCCACTAAAATCCTTTAGAGTTTGTCCAACGTCTTCCCTACTTTCTCTGGAATCATCCCAAGGTGCCCCAATATCCCAAAAAGTCTCTCCCAAGCCTCTATCAAGCCTTTGGAAGCACACTTCCATGTAAGGGTTTTTCTTCCTTTCTCATTTTTTTCTAATATTTGTTATGTTGTTATTCCCTTTTAATTTAAATTATAAATGTTGTGGTATGGTTTTTCACCTCCCCCATAATTCCCTCTTTATGTTTTAATGATGGGATACCACCTCATCTCTCACTAACTACCTCCAATGTACACCCGTTACTATGCTGAAATTCCAAAAGAAATTTATCTCTCCTCATTTACATTCAATCAATTCTTTTGTATCATGAATCTATATTCCATTACATTTGTTGGGGAATTTATTTATATGACCCCTTACTTTCCATGTCATTTAAATAGTATGATACACCTCTTTCTCTCCCATAAACCATTTTTATGAGTTCTTTTATCACGTCATTATACTGCCGAAATTGCACCGTGTTTTTCCAAGCCAAAGTCATTATATAGTGAATAACATGCCCATTTCCCTATCAAGGGTATTCACCTTTATAAAAATTTACAAGTTTTTTAAATGGATTCATGTATGTATTCCACATTTTCTTATCGTGTAATAAATTATTATGTTGAATGATTTAATGTTTTATGATCCATGTGGCACACTTATGGATGAAATAAAACTTTTAAGAAGGGTGCACCCTGATAGAACTCTGTTGCTTTGGGTAAAGTATTGTATCATGATACATTATGTGGTATGGGAGTTTAATCATGATAATTCAAGTGCAAATAGGTTTTACTCATGCTTCATGTGCAATGAGGGTTTACTCATTCTCCATGTGCAATGAGTCTTGGCTCATGCTAATTCCATGTTAAGTGTTGTTGCCACATTTCCATTTATGATTATCATGATTTATCATGACTTTATGTTTATTATTATCTTTTTCTCTATTGATATTCCTATTTTCTAACATTTATTTTATTCCTCGTGTTATTCAATGTTTATTCCATTATTGTTCGTTATAGTTCACCTTTTTCTTATGCATTTCCTCAGGTTATCCCATGCAACGCAAATTACGAGTGAATGTAGTGGTCATAAAAAGGATGTTTTCAATAAAGATGTTTAATTTCATGTTTCAAGTTATTATTTAATGATCCTAATTTCTAAAGACACTAGAACTCTAGATCTCTTATATTTTATCAAGTGAATTTTATGTAATAAATTATGTTTAATTTTGTAATAAAAAGAAAGGTAGTCATAGTCGGTATCAGAGGATAGGTTTTTTTTATTTTTGGGATTAGGATTAGAAAACCCTTCGGTGTCCTTAGAGACAAGACTATTAAGAACATCTCTATGTCTTTCTAAGTACTGAGTAAGTGGATTATCAAGCAAGTACATCCCTATCTGTATACGAGCAGGTAGAGGTGGCTCTGGAACAGATGTATCCCAGGGGTAAAACCCAAAAACACTGCTTTGAGCTAGACTCGAATGGGAACTGGTAGACGACAACAAGACTCGCTACACTCTTGGTTACGACACTCCCTATGGATATGCTTTGGTAGATTCTTGAGCATAGTACAAATTTTTATTAAGGGAAAAAACCCATAAGAATATAAGTTAAGAATTATATTGAGGACAACCACGATTTAAACCAAATAAATCACAAGTTAGGATATACTTCTTATTTATATGTCTATACTATTATGTTTAAAGTTACTTTTTTAGGCTCAATGGATATATATTTAAGACCTCTAATTATATGCTCTTTTTCTTAGTTAATGGTGTGAAATAGAAGAACACATTCCAACAACCAATGTGATAGGAAATGTGAATATTGGCTGAATGATATGCCAAATATGATGGGAGTGGGTGCTCAAAACTTCATTACAATACTTTCTCAACGGGATCGAGTTATTAATAATAACTTGAATTAGGTGGAACACCCACCTCCTCCATGGAGAGAGCAATATTCCTTAGAATACTTCATGCAACAAAGGCCTCCCATGTTTAGTGGATCTTCTGATCCCCTCCTCGCGGAACAATGGATTAAATCCATTGAAAAGATATTCTCTATCCTCTAGTGCTCAGAAGAGGAAAAATCTATACTGGAGGTCTATCATTTTGATGGGGAAGTTGATTAGTGGTGGAAACTGATAAAGAATACAATGTCCTAAGAGGAAATTGATTCCATGAATTTGGAGGAATTCAAGAGGATGTGTTTCATCAAAAAATTTCCATGAACCCTCCATCTCAAGATAGAATGACAGTTCCTCGAACTGAAGCAGAAGGAAGATGAGTCCATCGGGGCGTATAAAGCAAACAATAGAAGGTTTTCAAGTTAGGCCTCTGGATTTTTCATGAACACTGAAAGCAATGTGGATCGCTTCTCAAGCGGTCTAAAACTGAGTCTAAAAAAAGAATTGGTGATTTGAGACTTCGACAGTTATGAGGATATTTTCTGTTGTTCCCTCGAGGTTTAAATGTAGATTGGAGACAATCAGTGGTCTTGTGGACTCAGTAAAAATATGAGGAAAATAGGAAAAATCAAGGGTGGTCTATCAAACCAATCTCATGATGGAATGAAGACTGAATTTTTCCCCTAGAAAAAAATTGTGAGAAGAAACATCTTGTTAACTGTCTCAAAGAAACTAGGAATTTATTCAAATATGGATTGTTTGGTCATCGGGCCATGAACTGCTGAAGGAATATGAAAAATCCCACTAATGTTTATGAATAAAAAAATATTTAGTTCTACACTCAGCTGACATTGTAGTGTTACAACTGTAATGAGCTTGTGCATTATAAAAACAATTCCCCTATGTCAAGGGTTCTCGGAGGAAATCAACTACAACCTCCAAGCCAACAAGGAAGCGCCTATGCTATCAATACCGCTGAGGTGCATCCGAACAACAATATAGTGATAGGTATGCAAGTTATTCATTCAATAATGGTGAACATACTATTTGATTCTGGTTCTACGTATTCTTTCATATCTTGCATGTTTTGTAGAACAATTCAAACACCACTTCAAAATTTTCACGAAATGTTATCTGTAAGAACAGTGAATGGGGAAATTGTTACATCCATGGTTTATAACTCCTCCTCAGTTAATGTTTGTGGACTGAACCTCCCAGCAAATCTCGTCATACATCCTTTAGTGGAGTTTTATTCTATCTTGGGCATGGATTGGTTGTTTTTATACCAACCCACCATCAACTACTGGGAAAGGGAGATCACTCTTCACATCCCAAAGAATCCTCCAATTATTTACAAATGAAAGGAGGAAGATGAATCACTATTCAAATCATCATCTCAGTTGTGGATATTTATGCTTTATGAGCAATCATATCTAGCTCAAATGATTGAGGAAAAGGAGAGAATCATGCTTGAAGACATTCCCATCATGCGGGATTACACTGATGTATTCCCTTTTGAGTTTCCTGGTATTCCTCCAGACCGAGAGGTTGAGTTATCAATTGAACATATCCCTGGATCTCTACCAATCTAAAATAAATCTTACAGAATGTCCACTATTGAGCTGGAAGAGTTGAAGAATGAGTTACCGGAGAATATGGAGAAGGGTTTTATACGCCTGAGTGCTTCACCATGGTGTGTGTTGGTCCACTTCATCAAGAAAAAGGATGGATCAATGCGCATCTGAATTGATTATCATGAACTCAATAAAATCACGATAAAGAACATGTATCCCTACCCCAGATAGATCAATTGTTCGATCAGCTTCGTGGGGGTAGTTATTTATCTATGTTAGACCTTCGGTTGGGATATCACCATTTAAAGGTGAGGAAGTAAGATATTTCTATTTCTTCCATTCGAACAAGGTATGGACACTATGAGTTCATAGTTATTCCATTCAAACTGACTAATGCTTCAGAAATTTTCATGGATTTAATGAATAGAGTCATTATAGATTACCTCGATAAATTTTTGGTAGTATTTATTGATGATATTCTGATATACTTCAAGATCAAAGAGGAAGATGAGAAGCATTTGAAAACTATGATATAGACATAGTGAAAGGAGAAGTTGTATGCAAAGTACAGAAAATGTGAGTTTTGGATGGAGGAAGTATCATTCTTGGGGCATGTTATCACAGGAAAAGGGATATCTGTGGACCCTATCAAGATGAAGGCAACTGAAGAGTGTCCCATGCCAACATCTTTAACAGAGATCAGCCGTTTTTGGGTCTAGATGGGTATTATCGACGATTTTTGAAGACCTTTTCATGATTTTCAAACCCAATGACATTGTTGACACAAAATGGAGTAATGTTTTTCTAGACATTGGAATGTGAAGATTGTTTCATGGAGTTGAAAAAGAGGCTTATCACTGCACCAGTAGACACACTCCCTAAAATTGGAGAAATATTTTTGGTGTATATTGATGATTCAAAGAAGGGATTAGGTTGTGTGTTGATGTAAAATGATAATGTGGTAGCTGATGCCTCAAGGTAGATGAAAATGCAGGAGAAAAACTATCCAACGCATGATCTGTAGTTGGCAGCTATGATCATTGCCTTGAAAATCTGGAGGCATTATCTCTATGGGGATAAATGTGAGATATATAATGACCACAAGAGTCTCAAATATATATTCACATGGGAATAGCTTAATTTGCACCAATTAAGATTGATAGATCTCATCAAGGATTATGATTGCTCAATCCACTACCATCCCGGTAAGGAAAACAATGTGGTGGATGCTCTATGTACAAAGGATCCTACATCTTCATTAATGATGAGAATTGAAAAGGAACCCATATTCTTAGATTTTCAAAGGATAGACATGGGAATCATTAAGGGAGGAACATCATAAATCCTTTCTCAAATGATTGTTTAACTAAGCCACTTGGAGAGAATAAAGGATGCTCAATGAAAAGATGTGGAAATTCATAAAATGGTGGAAGGTATTAGAACTTGGAAATCCTATAATTTCAATGATGATGGGGAAGGAGTTGTAATATTTGGGATGTGATTATGTGTACCATCAGATCCAAATATAATGAATCATCTATTGAATGATGCACATAGCTCAACCTTCTTTATCCACCCAGGAAACACAAAGATGTATCAAGATCTCCGAGAAAACCTTTGGATGGGAAATACGAAAAGGGAGATTGCCGAATATACATCAATGTTTCTGGTATGTCAGCAAGTGAAGGCTGGAAGAAAATAGTCTAAGGGGATGATGCAATCACTACCCATACCAGCATGGAAGTGGGAGAACATTACCATGGACATTTTCACTGGACTTCCTAGGACATCCCTATGAAATAATGGTATATCGGTCATTGTGGATCATCTTACAAATACATCTCACTTTATCGCGGTTCATGAGGACTTCTCATTGGATCAACATGCATGGATTTACTTCATAGAAGTGGTAATTATACATAGAGTACCACTATCTATTGTGTCCGATTGAGATCCAAGATTCACCTCTATGTTTTGTAAGAGTCTTCAACATGCTCTATATACTGAGCTGAACATTCGTACAGCTTATCATCCCCAAACTGATGTCTAATCTGAGCGGTCTATCCAAACACTTGAGGAAATGCTGAGAGCATGGTCAATGGACTTTAAAGGAGGATGGGACGAACATCTTCCTCTGGTTTAGTTATCATATAACAACAGTTTCCACTCTAGCATCTGAATGGCACCTTATGAAGCCCTGTATGGGAAGAGGTGCAGAACACCAGCATGTTGGGATGAAGTCGGTGAGCGTAAACTGTTAGGATCAACAATGGTTGATGAAATGGTGGAGTAGGTGAAAATGTAAAAACCCATAAAATTAAAGGGAATTTTTTTTTCATAATTTTCTTTGGGATTTTACAAGAATGAAATTTTTGACGGTACCTGATTCTGAGGCCCGGTGTGCCAGGAATCAATTTCCGAAGTTTAGCTCGGGTACATTCTGTGAATGAACAAGCAGGCTTTCCTAACTTTTGAACCGGTGCTCAGAATAAATATTCGAGGGAAACAATGAAACCACGAAGCCGGTAATTGATTAGGAACACCTTTTCCGGAGTTGCATTTTCTCGGGTGAGGTTATTGAATAAATGGGTTAACTAAAGAATGAAATTAAATTTTGCGCTACAAATTTTATTTTTATTCTATGTAGTTTATCCCTACATATGGAAGTTGAGATGGGACCCACTAAATCATAACCCCTCTTGATAGGATATTAGTGAGGTGGGCCCCACACGAGCTCCACCTTTTCAACTTCCTCAAACCCCCATTATTTTTGTAACACACCCGCACCCCCTTTTTAAATTCTAAGTCAACTCTCTTAATTAATTTATTGAATTAAGTTATTCAATGTAATCAATTCTTGAATTCATTTTGAATTTAGAATTTAATGGTGGATTGTATGTGTTAATTAAATAAGACAGAGACTTATTTCATTAAGGCTTATTTCGTTGTGTGAGAAGGTTGGAGAGGAACTGCTCAAGCCTTGGAATCTTCATCTTCCTCCTTGAAGAACGTGAAGAACGCACCATCACTGACGAAGAATGCCGGCCTCCAAAGAAGGACGACGAATAACGCTGATTCCTCGGAGATCGATGAAACGACACCATGTACCGTGATGTCGACGGTCCTCTTCTCTGCAACTCCATGTACCGCAACGCCGATGATCCTCCTTCCGCGACGCAGTCTTCCGCGACGTCCCTTTCCTGCGACAAACCTTATTTGAAGGATTCATCGAGGTAGGGGTTTGATTTAGTTCATGAATTTTTTTTATCGTCCAAACGTCTATTTTTTCTTTAGCTGCTTGATATCAGATTAATGGGAGGAGGTCAGACCGCACGAACACGGACGACCCTCCTCCCCTTTGATGTTGTGTTTGTCGCGGCACGATTAAAGACAGTGCGGTGCAACGACACCGCGCAGAAACAAAGAAGATGCATGTCGCCGTCGTGCTGCGCCGTTGAGGCCGAACAAAGCTGTGGCACCGTCGCGCCGTGAAGGTCGGACAAGGCGGCGGCTCAAAGCCTCGGTGGTGCAAGGCGGGATGGCCGGAACCACTGGCCGCTAGCACCTCAGAGGGGTAGGACTGCGGGGTCCCGCAGTGGCAGCACCGGCCGGCCGAACGGGGCCGGCCGTTTCAGAAGGAAGACCGGGGGTCGTAATCCCCACCTGGAAAAGGTGTGGCACCACGTGGGGCCGCGGTTTCAATCAAAGGTGGAAACCTCCCCCCCCCCTTCCGCTCGACTCAGCCAGCACCCAGCTGGCCACACCGGGCCGCACTCGCGCCAGGCCAACCGCCCGCCTAGGCCGGACCGGCCGCACCGAGCCGGGACGCCCTGGCCAGGCCGGGCCATGCCGACGGGACCGGACCGCGCCGGTTGGGCCGGGCCGCACCCACCAGACCGGGCCGCGCACTAAGGGGATGGACCCAGGCCCGGTTTGGGCCGACTCAGGGGGTCTTGTGTTGTGTCGGACCAGGCCCAAAACCCCCAATTTCGGAGAGTTCCGTTCAAATGCCTGTATCATGGGGAACGGTCCTTCGATTGATACACTGTAAGTTGTGATGTGATCCTTGGATCAAGATAGTCGTTTTAGTATATTACACTCAAGGTTTTAAAGAACTGTGGGTACAACCATGTTGGTTTGAGCACGAAACCAACCGGGCCCTCGGAGTGGAAACACTTATAACATGAGCTCCGGACGTCCGATTGATGTGTCGTCGACTTTTCTGGATTCCTCTTAGTGAGGAGGACCTTTTGGATTACTAAGCTCGAGTTTTGGATGCACTTGGAGTGCGGTCAGGTTGGTTTTGACTTAAAAACCAACCGGGCCCCTGGAACGAAAAAGCCAATAACTCTAAGACCGGGCGTCCGATTGACGCACCGTCTGTCTCGTTGAGTTCCTCTTGTCGAGACGGAACTTTGTGATACATCAACTCCAGAATACATGTCAGTTGACGTATCGAACCCCTTTACTCGTGGGGCAGACCCTCCCGGAATCGAGCATGCAGTGTGTGGAAACCCTAGAGATGGCTGCGACTGCGACGACGACGACGACTGCACTGAAATCCTCCGTGGGTTCAGCAGTGATGAAAACTGCACTGAAATCCTCCTTTGGTTCGGCGGCGATGATGACTGCACTGAAATCCTCCGTGGGTTTGGCAACGATGAAGAATGCACTAAAATCCTCCGTGGATTCTGCAGCGATGAAGACTGCACTAAAATCCTCCGTGGGTTCGGCAGTGATGAAGATCGTACTGAAATCCTCCATGGGTTCGACGACGACGGCTACTGTTCTTGTATCCTACGTGGGTATGGCAGTATTGACTCTGTTCTTGTATCCTACATGGGTCTGGAAGAGTTCCTGATCTGTATCCTATGTGGGTTCGACAGCTTAGCTGGTTTTCTATCCTACGTTGGTCCTAGCTTAGATAAATCATTGGCTACATCTGATCATGTCTATCACCTTATGAAGAAGTATAACTGTGTGAGCTGAGTCTTGATTTTCAATAAATTTCTTCGATATGATTGACTTGCTTTCCTATGTGTATTGGTTTGTGTTATCCTGTGTGGATTGGGTTTTACTAACCTATGTGGACGTGATCGAACTTGGGATCGGATGTTGCAACCGAATAGGAATTGATGACTTAGGTATATGTATGGGAATATACCTAAGTAGTGTTGGTTGTTACTTCTTGATTGTATCTTTAATTTTTGTATTATCCTTTGTGGATTCTCGGAGAACTTCTGGGGTCTTGGGGTCCCAACTCAGTAGAGTATACTCACCCCTGAAGGGGCTATTCCTGCACTACATTGTGTTGGATACAGACGATGGACAGCGCTGATTGTGGTTGAGGCTTGTAGAGAAATTCGGTACCTGGAGGTGGACCACTGGGCAGGACGTACACGGAGAGGACGGCTGGACCCGAGGATCTGAGAAGGGTATCTGTACCCACCCTTCAGGTGGGACTTCTTGTGGACGGCTCGACGTTGCTGCTTTACTTTCAGTTGCAATACTTCTTTCTATTTGTACCTTACATGCAATTTGGGATTTTATTCTGGCCCATTTACATTACGCACTTTCTATTGTACCCAGTTTTACATAGTGTTTACTTCTGCTTTCTTACTCTGTGTTGTTTGTTTACTTTATAAAGGCAATACCTTCCCCTTTTGTCGGGATTTACACCTTGGTGCTTGTCGCCAGCCCCTGGCCTATGGGAGGCAGGCTTGGGGTAGTCATGGCACAAGTCCCGAGGCTGGGTCATGAAAAATTGGTATCAAAGGAGTTCGGTTCTACCGTAGAACACATGACTCTAATCTTTCTTATATGTGTAGAAATAGTGTTAAGGGTATAGAGTGTAGTTATCAGTTCAGGGAGTCCATTGTTGGTGCGGCGGATGACGTATCCGTACACCAGGACCCTGACTTCTGATTTTTGAGTCAATGCATGAAAACATTGATTGCATGTGTGATTCAAAAGTTTTCTTAGTGATTACTTTGTGTCAGCTCACCAGGTATATTGTTTGACCATGGTGCACCTGTTTCTTTTAAGGATGGCCCCACGATGGCAGCCAGCGTCGGTTCTGATCTTTGTGCGAGACGACTGCCCACTGAGCGACGAGGCCTTGGTGCATGGCCCTATTACAGTGGAGGCACCGGAGGTACCTCTACCTGCCGAGCCACCGATCCCACCAGCCCCAGCCGCTGAGAGTGCATGTCGCCTTAGTGCACTGGACGAGTTTCAGAGTTAGAGACCTCCCAGGTTCTGTGGGGCGACAGACCCTCAAGCAGCCGAGGATTGGTTGGAGGTTGTAGTTCGGGTTTTCAAGTTAGTGGGGACACCAGCTGACCTCATGGTGATCCTTGCAGGGAGCGTCCTGCACGTGGTAGTAGGAAGATGGTGGAGCTTTATGCTCGAGGTGCATGACGAGGCATCACTCCTCTGGACGGACTTTGAGAGCCTCTTCCGCTCGGAGTTCGTCCCAGCCACCCTCTGTGCAGTGCACATCTAGGAGATAATATTGCTTCGGTAGGGCAGCATGACGGTCGCCCAGTACTTGATGATATTTACCGACCTATCGCGCTATTCGATGGACATGGTACGAGACCCATTTTTCTGGGCCCAGAATTTCGAGCAGGGACTGAGGCATGAGATCAGGTCATCGATGATCTCCCTCAGCATTCTGACACAGGAAATAGTACTGGAGCGAGCTATTCTCATAGAGATCATTATTTAGGAGCCTACACCATTAGCAAGAACTACCGCAGGGCGGCACGTAGCATATTCTTCTTCAACTGGAAGTAGAAATATGTCACAGATGTCCATGAGGACTAGGCCATCAGGCGGACGACCACAAGATAATGGCTTGGAGGTGTGGGGCACAAGTAGCAGAACCAGTCTTACTAGTGGCAGACAGTGCTATGCATGCAGCGGGCATGGCCACATGGCTCGTAACTGCCCAACCCGCCATGCAGAGGGGCAGCAGACAGTTGAGGGACCACCCAGGAAGAGGAAGAGGTTCGACCATGATGGTCCGCAGGGAGCAGGCAGACGAGGCAGAGGAGCTGGTCAAGCGGCTGGTGGTGTACGATGTAATGAGGCTCTACCACCACCACCACCAGGAGGTCCACCCCGACCATAGGGGAGAGCACAGATTCAGGCAGGTTAAGCTTACGATCATGGAGCTCCGGAAGTAGGTGGACAAGTGCGGGACTAGCTCCAGGCATAAAGGCCTTTTCCCATAATGCCTCTAGATTCGTTGTTTGTGTTGCTTGGTGTCCTTGTACTTTTAGTTGATGTAATTAAAGACACTTACAATAGTGACGTTTGATTTTTGTCTTTTGTATTTTAATACTAAGAGGATCCGGTTAAAAACTATTGACTTGACCATCACATACGAGATTCCTACTGGAGGAGACCTAATGACCACACACTGATGCTGACAGTGTGACTCAACCCTTGTAGGTGAGAGTAACGGTTGGATCTATTGGTAGCAGCGTCGAGTCCTTACGACGTCATCCATGGCATGAATTAACTAATAATGATGGGAGTGACTGTATTTGGCAAGGAATGTGGTTCAGCCAGAGGATGAGACCAGATTTCTCTTTTAAGAAAAGGAGAAATCCTTGCAGCTTTGCAGAATGTAAGGAAGAAGGGGCAGCCCTTCGTGTGGTCAGACAGATGTCAGCAGAGCTTCCAGGAGATGAGGTAGTGATTGAACAGTGCACCTATCATGAGGCAACTAGAGGAGGGACTAGGGTACATAGTCTACTACGATGCATCAGGGACAGGACTCAGATGTGTCTTGATACAGGGGCGGGCAATGATCGCCTATGGATCACATCATTTGAGGCAGCATGAGCAGAACTACGCTACCCCTGACCCTGAGTTAGCAGCATTGGTATTTTCTCTGAAGATGTGGTGACACTATCTGATGGGTGAGCGCTTTATAGACTATTCTAACCACCAGAGTCTCAGGTACATCATCTCGTAGAAGGAGCTGAATCTGAGACAGCGGTGATGGCTCAGGTTCCTCCAGGACTATGAATTTGAGATAGTCTATACTGCTAGGAAGGGGAACGTATTAGTTGAAGCTCTCAGCAGGAGGACAAGAATTCAAATACCTAGGGAGGCGATAGAGAAGCTAGCCACTTTGCAGATATCCTTCATGGATAGAGATGTAGCATCCTTTCTTCAGTCACTCACATTCACTCCACCACTACTTCAGTGGGTCAAAGAGGCACAGCGTGGGGACGTAGACTGTGAGACGCGGCGTGCACAGATATCCTCAGGAAAGGCACCAGATGGATTCTCTATAGGAGGAGAGCACGATGTCTTTTTCAGAGGACGTACCATCGTACCAGCTGCTCTGCAGGATGAGGTGCTGAGGGAGTTTTACACTTCCCCTCTAGCGGTACGTCCAGGAGTGGCGAAGATGTACCAGGATCTCAGACGATAGCATTGGTGGCCGGGTATGAAGAAGGTTGTAGATGAGTTCTTTTCATGATGCCTCACCTGTCAGTAGGTGAAGGCAGAGCACTAGGTTCCAACAGGCTTGGTATATCCCTTGAAGGTCCCGGAGTGGAAGTGGGATAAGATATCTATGGATTTTGTGACTGTACTTCCACGTACTTCTAGAGGTCACAACTCCATTTGGGTGATTGTAGACCGACTCACGAAGTCGGACCACTTCTTACCCATCAGAGAGTAGGACTCAGTAGATAGCTTGGGACGACTCTACATACAGGAGATTGTACGGCTTCATGGTGTGCCATCATCTATCATCTCTGATCGAGATACTCACTTTAATTCTCGGTTTTGGAAGGGGTTGCAGGAGGCATTCAGGACGCTTCTATGTCTGAGCACCACCATTCACCCATAGACGGATGGTCAGACGGAGAGGACCAGTCATACTCTCGAGGACATGCTCCGTGCATGTGTCCTCAACTTTGGTCACATCTAGGAGGGTCACATAACGTTGGTGGAGTTTCCGTACAACAATAGATACCACTCCACCATCAAGATGGTACCATACGAGGCATTGTACGACCGACCGTGCAGATCACCTCTGTGCTGGACAAACCCTAGGGAGTCAGCACTTGTGGGACCAGAAATGGTCCAGGCCATGATATTGAAGGTCTAGGTCATCCAGGAGAAGATGAGCACAGCTCAGGGCTGGAATAAGTATTATTCTAACAAGAGGCGAAGGCCACTAGAGTTCGAGGATGGAGACCACGTTTTCTTGCGGGTCTCACCTCGACATGGATTACGAAGATTTGGCTGGGGCAGAAAGGTATCTCCATGCTTTATCGGACCATTCCAGGTTCTCTGCAGGATAGGCGAGGTGGCTTCTCGCCTAGATCAACCACCTTAGTTACACTGGGTGCACGACGTCTTCCACGTATCTCAACTTTAGAGATACGGGCATGACTCAACGCATATCATCGACCATGGGGAGTTGATCATTGACGATGGGGCAACTTTTGTGGAGGTCCCGGTGGAGATCGAGGATCGACAGGAGCGGGTCCAATGTGGGATGTCAATTCCTCTAGTGCACATAAGAGGGAAGCAAAGGAACCTCCAGGAAAGTACTTGGGAGTGGGAGGCTCAGATGCGTGCTCAGTACCCACATTTGTTCCCCTAGTTTATGATGTATCTTTACTGGGACATAAAGCCCTGAGGTGGGAGTAAAGTAATGACCCATAAAATTCAAGGGAAATTTTTTTATTAATTTTCTTTGGGATTTTACAAGAGCGCAGTTTCTGACGACACCTGATTCTGAGGCGCGGTGTGCCCGGAATCAATTTACGAAGTTCAGCTCGGGTACGTTCAGTGAACAAATGAGCAGGTTTTCCTAACTTTTGAACGAGTGCTCGGAATCGAAATCCGAGGGCACCAATGAAACCGCGATGCCAGTAATTGATTAGTAACACCTTTTCCAGAGTTTTGTTTTCTCGAGTGATGTTATTGAATAAATGGGATAACTAAAGAATGAAATAATGTTTTGTGCTACAGATTTTATTTTTATCCTAAGTAGTTTAAACCTAGTTATGGAAGTTGAGGTGGGACCCACTAAATCCTAATCCCTCTTGATAAGATATTTGTGAGGTGGGCCCCACACGACCCCCACCTTTTCAACATCCTCAAACCCCCATTATTTTTGTAACACACCCGCACCCCCTTTTTAAATTCCAAGTCAACTCTATTAATTAATGAATTGAATTAAGTTATTCAATGTAATCAATTCATGGATTCATTTTGAATTTCGAATTGAATGTTGGCTTGTGTATGTAAATTAAATAAGACAATGTCTTATTTCTTTATGGGTTATTTCGTTGTGCGAGAAGGTTGGAGAAGAATTTCTCAAGCCTTTGAATCTTCATATTTCTCCATGAAGAACACAAAGAACACACCGTCACCAACGAAGAATGCAGACCTCTGATGAAGGACGATGAATAACGCTGATTCATAGGAGATCGACAACATGACGCCGTGTACCGTGACATCGACGGTCCTCTTCTCTGCGACGCCGTGTACCGCGACGCCGATGATCCTCCTTCAGCGACGCCGTCTTCCGCGACGTCCCATTCCCACGACAAACCTTGTTTGATTACTTCATCGAGGTAGGGGTTTGATTTAGTTCACGAATTTTCTTTTCCATCTATGCATCTATTTTTTCTTTATCCACTTTATATCGGATTAATGGGAGGAGGTCGGACCGCATGAACACGGTCGACCCTCCTCCCCCTTTATGGTTGTGTTTGACGTGACATGATTAAAGGCAGCGCAGTGTAACGACACCACACAGAAACAAAGAAGAAGTGCAGCACCATCGCACCGCGCCGTTGAGGCCGAAAAAATCCTCGGTGTCGTCGCGCCGCGGCGGTGCATGGCGGGGCGGCCGGAACCGCCGGCCGCCCGCACCTCAGAGGGGCGGGACCCCAGGGTCCCGCGGCAGCAGCAACAGCAGGCCAGACCGGGGCGACCATTTCAGAAGGAAGACCGGGGGTTGTAACCCCCGGCTGGAAAAGGAGCTGCCCCACATGGGGCCGCGATTTCAATCAAGGGGGGCAGCACCCCCCCCTCCCCCACCCCCTTTCCGCTTTTCTTGGCCAGCGCCAAGCTGGCCACACTAGGTCGTGCCCGCGCTAGGCCAACTGGCCGCCCAGGCCGTACCGGCCGCACTGGGCTGGACCCAGACACGGTTTGGGTCCACCCAGTTTGGGCCGACCCAGTGGGTCTTGGGCTGGGTCGTTCCAGGCCCAAAACCCCCTATTTTCGGACAGTTCCGTTCAAACGCCCGTATCTTGGGCTACGAACCTCCGATCAATGCACCGTCAGTTGTGATGTGATTCTTGGATAGAGACGGTCGTTGTGGTATATTACAATCAGGGCTTTGGAAAACATTGGGTACGGCCTGGTTGGTTCGAGCACGAAACCAAACGGGTTCTCGGAGCGGAAACACTTATAACTTGATCTCTGGACGTCTGATTGATGTGCCGTCGACTTTGTTTGATTCCTCTTAGTGAGACGGACCTTTTGGATTACTCCACTCGAGGTTTGGATGCAGTTAGAGTGCAGTCAGGTTGGTTTTGACTTAAAAACAAACCGGGCCCCTGGATCGAAAAAGACAATAACCCACAGACCGGGCGTCCTATTGATGCGTCGTCTATTTTGTTGAGTTCCTCTTGTCGAGAAGGAACTTAGGTATACATAAACTCTAGACTATGTGTCAGTTGATATATCAACCCCCTTGCCTCGTGGAGCGGACCCTCCCGAAATCAAGCTTGCTATGTGAGGAAACCCTAGAGCTAGCTGCGACTACGACGAATGCACTGAAATCCTTCTTGGGTTCGTCACCGATGAAGACTTCACTAAAATCTTCCATGGGTTCCACTGCATTGAAGACGACACTAAAATCTTCCATGGGTTCGGTAGCGATGAAGAACGCACTGAAATCCGCTATGGGTTCGACATCAATGAAGATCGTACTGAAATCCTCGGTGGGTTCGACAGCAATGACTACTGTTCTTGTATCCTACATGGGTCTGGATTTATTGACTCTGTTCTTGTATCCTACGTGGTTCAGGCAGAGTGGTTGTTCTGTATCCTATGTGGGTCTGATAGCTTAGCTGGTTTTGAATCCTACGTGGGTCCTAGCTTAGATGAATGAGTGGCTACATCTGATCATCTCTATCACCTTACGAAGAAGTATACCAGTGTCATCTGAGTCTTGATTTTCAATAAATATCTTCGATATGATAGAATTTCTTTCCTATGTGGATTGGGTCGTGTTATCCTCTGTGGATTGGGTTGTACTACCCTATGTGGATGTGATCGTACTTGGGCTCAGATGTTGGAACCGAATGGGAATTGATGACTTAGGTATATGAATGGGCATATACCAAAATAGTGTTGGTTGTTACTTCGTGATTGTATCATTCATTTTTGGATTATCCTTGTGGATTCTGGGAGACCTTTGGGGGTCTTGGTGTCACTACTGAGTAGCGTATACTCACCCCCGCACGGGATTTTCCCGCACTACGTTGTGTTGGATGTAGATGACGAAAAGCGCTGATCATGGTTGAGACTTGGGGAGAAAGTTGGAACCTGGAGGTGGACCACTGGGCGGGACGTACACGGAGCGGATGACTTTAGTTGCTATATTTCATTCTAGTTGTACCTTACATTCATTTTGGGTTTGTATTTTGGCCAATTTACTTTCTACACTTTCTATTGTACCCAATTTTACATAGTGTTTATTTTTTCTTGATTACTCTGTGGTGTTTGTTAACATTATAAAGGCAAATCCCTCCCCTTTTTGTCAGGATTTTCTTCTTTGTGCTAGTCTCCAGCCCCTGGCCTATGGGCGGCGGGCTTGGGGTAGTCACGAGACAGGTCCTAAGGATGGGTCGTGACAGAAAACCATTCATCAGTGTATCAAGGCAACCTAAAATTGACAGAAGAGTTATGAAAATAACCATCGATGATACTTTGTGTTTAAAGTTGGAGATATGGAAATTATACGCATATCTCTGTGGATGAAGGTCATATGGTCTGGAAAGAAATGGAAGTTAAGTCCTCGGTATATCATCCCCTTTGAGATTCTTGACCGTGTCAAAGTTGTGGCCTATCAACCAGAACATCGACCTACCATGGACAATGTACATGACATCTTTCATGTATCAATCTTAAAGATGTACATACCAGAACCTTTACGTGTACTCTCTTCAGAGGTAGTACATCTAGAGAATGATCTTCCCTATGAGGAGAATCCAATGAAGATTTTGGATCATAGAGACAATTTTCTACACAACAAGACTACTCATATGGTGAAGGTGCTATGGTGAAACCATAAGTACAAAGAGGCAACATGGTAACTGGAGGAAGAAATGAAGGAAAAGTACCCACATCCTTTTGTAGCCTAGAATCTGAAATGAAATTTTGAGGGAGAAATTTTTTTAGGGTGAAAGATTGTGACGACCCAAACTTTGGTTATGGAAAACCCATCTTGATCTAATTAAATGTCTTAATATGTGAAATGGTTATACAACATATGCACTTATTTTATTTTATGTTTTTTGATTTTAAAATACCATTAAGAATCGTTATCATTTCTAATGTATCTGTTGAATAGTGATCACATTATTAGTAAAAATTTGGGCATTAACAAATCCAATTTACTCAGACAAAGGAAGTGATGACCTCATCTAGTAGACTTTCACCATATAAAGCCCATTTGTAGGAGCTCAAAAAGTAGGTGGTGTCATTGGGCTTCACTCTTGACCAAGCTCAAGCCTATCTTAAACATTTTAAGCTTGAGTAGAACCACCTACAAGATAAAGGAATGTTGATAGAGAATACCACCCGAGCGATGTTATCCGAGCCACCCCAATAGTCAGTCACCATCGCACACCACACCATTTAGTCTTATGCGGGTGTTTTATGGGGTTATGTAACAAAACCCTAGTACTATGTTTATTTACATTATTTATGTATATAATAATGAATATACTTTCATTTTATTATTGTTACCCTGTAAATAGTTTTTGAATCACAAATAGTATTTTTAGTTATTATTCAACAAAGAAATCAATTTTGATGAATTAGTGGATTTTTGAATTAAATAATTTTTTAATAAAATATTATTATTACTATTAAATTAATTTTCATTAAATATAAATGATCGTATAATTTTATGAATACAATTGTAATTTTTATTAAGGTTTGAAATCCATTTTTTTCAAAACCCATGAATTTTTGTAAATATCAGTTTTTATTTTTAAAGTGAAAATTAATAAATTTAGAAAAATCTTTAGAGAAAATGAATTTTATTTTTGGAATCAGGATATAGAAATTATCCAGTGGTTAATTTTTTATAATTTTCTAATATAGTCAAATTTTTGGGTAAAAATTAAATACCGTGTTAATATATAACATGTTTTATGACATTATAACGACCCAATAGTGATATAATAAAATACTATAAACTTTATTTTCAGACAATATTTATTTACCATTAAAATAATGTGATTTTGGGTTTGTTTGATTTATTTTACAAAACATTAGTGAACCATTTAAGACTTATTAAACATTTAGTCTTTTTAAATTGTTTTCCTTGAAAGTGTGACTCATCTCCACATAAGCATCCCAATTATTTTGAGAAGTTCAGACTTTTTCCTAATAAAATTTTTTTTTTCACCCCCCATTTGGAAAAACCCATGTGAAAATCTATGGGCTGGTTTGTGCTTCTGATTTGTTTAATGCGACCTGTCCGAAACCTAAATAATAAACAATTCCCTCTCCTATATTATATAATCTCACCAAAGATTACAATTTCTCCTCACTAAAATCATATTGATTTCATCCAACCTCTTCCCTAATCTCTCTATAATCCTCACATGGCGTCCCAATCTCACAATAATCCTCTCTCAGGCCTCTCACAAGCCTTAGTAAGCACACTTCGATGTAAGGGTTTTTCTTCCTTTCTCATTTTTTTCCAATATTCTTTAAGTTGTTATGCCATTTAAATTTCTATTATAAATGTTGGGGTATGGTTTCTCACCACCCAAATAATTCCCTCTTTTTGTTTTAATTATGGGAGACCCATTTCTCTCTCATTAAATGCCTCCCATGTACACCTGTCACTATGGAAAAATTTCGAATGAAATTTCACTCTCCTCATTTACATTCATGTAATTCTAATGTATCATGAATCTAAATTCTATTAAATTTGTTGGTGAAGGTATCTATATGACCCTATTACTTTCCATGTCATTAATATTGATGATACACCACTTTTCCTCTGATTAACCATTTATAAGAGTTCTTATGTCACGTCGTTATGTTGCCGAAATTTCACCATGTTTTTTCAAGCCAAAGTCATTGTGAAGTGAATACCATGCCCATATCTATATTAAGGGTATTAACCATTATTCACATGTAATTTTTGTTTGAAGAGATTAATGTATGTCTTCCATATTTTTTTATCATGTAATAAATGATTTTGATGAAGGATTCAATGTTTTATGATCCATGTGGCACACTTATGCATGAAATGAAATGTTTAAGAAGGGTGGGCCCTGATAGCGGTCCAACGCATTGGGTAAAGTATAGTATCTTGATACATCTTGTGGAATGGGTGTTTTCTCATGATAATTCATGTGAAATGAGGGTTTACTCCTGATTCATGTGCAATAAGGGTTTACTCATGATCTATGTGTAATGAGCCTTGGCTCATGCTAATTCTATGTTAAGTGTTTTTACCAAATTTCAATGTTATGTATATCATGTTTACCATGACTTTATGTTTATGTGTAACATCCCAAGTAAGTAATGAATAATTGATATTTTTATATATGTCTATTAATGAATTAGATAGTGTTTTAGAAGCTTAAAATGAAAATAAATCCAATCTTAAGCATGGAATACAATAATATTTTTAAAAGATTGTTTTAATTCCTTTTGATGGAAAACCATTTTTGAATCTAGCTTTTGACAATTTTATAAGCTATGTTTGTCAAAATAAACTTATTCTTTATGATTGGGACATCAAAATTTACTTTGTGTGAATTTTTGGTATTTTTCTGACAATGTTCATTTTTTAATGAATAGTGAAAATACTGCATTTTACATCAAAACTGCTTCTTAATCTAATTTTTTTATACCATTAGATTATCTTTTGAATTGGTTATGAAGTTGATTTGGAATATATTTTTACCATTTAATCCAATGGTGGTCATTGTAATCAATTTAACTTTGAAATCGGACTTAAACTACTGTCAATCTTTTGATACTTATTGTTTCATAAAAACACGCTATTTGTCATGACAGTGGGAATTAATTATTAAATTAATTAATGTGACTTATATGTTTTTAATTTTTTAAAATAGACTTCATTTTTGAATTCGGAATTTCAAATATAGCTTAGGGTGAATGTTTGGTAATTTTCTGAAAAACATCAATTTTTGATGAATAGTGAAACCAATAAGTGGTAATCAAGCAAACTTATTTTTCAGTTAAATGAAAGTTTACCACTAATTTGTGTTGAATTTTGAAAATCCGACATACATGGTTGTCATTAGTATGTAAAATGTGGTTCAATGGGATGAAAATAATTTTTTGGTGAATAATAACTTTTTTTCATTAATCGCGATTAGAGGTAATTAGTGTAATTTAATGTAAAATTGATATTATAAAAATGTGAAAACACCATGACACTTGTCCTACACCTATTGGATGAGTCATGGCCGACCGAGACAACCCATGGGTCGATTTAGGGGACCCTATGGAGCCTCTTGGGTGAGATACTGACTTTAATGCCTTTTTTTAAATAAAGGTGAAAATGACACTAACATAAATTGTTTTACTAAAACAATTTTTAGAAGAGGTTATACTATTCATATTTTTTCTATAAATACTCCTTGGAAAGATAAAAATTTCCTACATCAGGATATTTTTATTATAATTTTTAGACATTAAATAAATTAATTTAATTATGACATCATGATGATGCAACGATGACCTCATTAATGTACAGTTTAAATAAAATGAAAAGATAATATAAAATATAAGACCTAAACTTGTACAAAAACTATTGGATGGGAATATTTCGAATCCTTATCATCTTATCTTAAAAATATATCAATGTGGGGCCTTAGAAATTCTAAACACTTTTGAAAATAAAATAATAGTTTCATGATTTTCAAAAGTTCCCCTCCTCTCCTCTTATAAAAGGCCCCCACCTCTACCTCATTTCACACACTCCTCAAGCCTTTGTATCAGCCATCCCCTGCCCATTTACTCTCTAAAGATCCCTATCCTCATACTAGAGGATTACCTTTGGGAATAATCCTTTCAAAGGAAGCCTTTAGGCTCAAATCAAAAGGAGTTACACTTTTAATGGTAATTCATCCTCTCATGTTCATTTGTTTTATTTTGCTTCTCCAACCCCCTAAACTCTTTTTATTATTTTCTTTTCTAACAACTACAGTATCCTCAATATACTAGGATGTTGTTATAAGATTTATTCGAGCGACACTCTCACACAACTACATCAAATGGTTAAAGAACATACGGTTTCCATGGATGGCGAAATTCTGCCTCCCGAAACGATGATTGTTCAATACTCATTTAACACCTTCAAAGGTGGCCATTATGATGTCACTATTTTTATATATGATATATAATATGTTTATTCTTTCCTTAATCTTCTGTATTTTTCATTTATGGCATACCATTATTGTTTCCATTATGGGTAAACATGATATCTTCATTTTAGGAAGTGCGGACTACCGCCCCTTGAAAGTGATTTGATTCGTAAAATACCATATGTGGGACATATAAAGGATTTAACTATGATATTATATATGATATTATAATGGAATTATAATATACCTTTATATCATTATGATTCCATTCTATAAAATATGAAATAGAAATTAAAGTAGCGTTAATGCGTACGTACGGCTTAACATCTCCATGAACGGTGCATTTCATTTCTTACCTCTTAATGATTATGTAATATTATAAATTCATGCATGTACTGGATATATATGACATATATGATATCTAAATCACGAATACCATTCTGGATATAATGGATACATGAACAACATGTAATTATAATGGGCTTATTTTTGACTCAAGTACCAATGATCGTTAAAACGACCGTTATTAACTTAAATAATTACATAGTGTTCATGACATGGCAATAAATGATATAAAAGGAATAATGAACTTGAAAAAGGTTCTTAAAAAAGTAGAAATTAACCCAAGTTTAATATTCAGGACATTAAATAACGATCGAGTCAAGTCGGACCCGAGGTATGGGACTTCGTCTCAATCTCCTTTCATTGAGGCATATTTTATTTTATACACAACCTTCTTTTATACGGTGTATGAACCTCTTTGACTTTTACGCTTATTTAAATGGAATCGTTTTTATACGAAGCATTTTACTAAACGACAAAAGGGACTGTTTTTCTTGTTGTACGTATGCGGCGACAACGACTTCTCCGCCGCTGTGACCATTATTGGAGTTTCGGCTTCCTCTACAAGCCATACCCTTTTTTTAATGAAAAATAAATACCGTGTTTTACTTTGGTATTGAAAATGGTTTTCATAATGTTTTTATTATATCAATGTGTTGTATTGATATCTTGTGATTGAAATGTGGAAATGTTATGTTTCCTTTATGCATGTTTTATGTGATATGATTGTATTATGGTTCTTGGGCATCATTATGAAGACGGGTGGTTCTGTGATAAACTAAGGGCGGGTGAGCCCGTTATAGCTCTCCAATGGATTGGGTAACGCGAAGGAGTGAAACGTTAAGGTTTCTCCGAAGAGATTTTAGGGAATATACTGTGATGGGTATTCCAAACGTAACCAAGAGGGTTACTCCCTACGTAAGAATGTTATGAATGCCTAAAGTTACCTTTATGTCTGATGATTTCTATGATTTATTCATGATTTTATGAGGTATGTTAAAGTGCTTATGTTTTATGGGTAATGTATGATTTCATTCCTATGTATATATGTACCCATGATTCCCTTCCATGTTTTTATAACCCATACTGAGCTTTTTATGCTCATCCCATGTTTTTTTGAAATGTTTTTCATAGGTCAAGGGAAAGGTACATGATATGATGATAGTGTCAAGGAAGTGTCAAGAAAGAATCCATGTTTTATTTTAAATATGTTTCCATTGATGTGAATGAAGAATACTATCTTTATGTAACCACATTGTTTATATGTGGAATGTAATGCAAGTTTTATGATCTAATTATCTAAAAATCTAAACCCGAAAAGATCCTCAATGTGTAATCTTGTAATAACTCAAGGTTAAGTAAGGATTAAGAATGGGGCCTTATAGTTGGTATCAAAGGTTGGTTTAGATAACTTTAGGAGTTTTAATTATATTAAATGATTATCCAAAAATATATTTTTTGAAATGATATAGCATTTGAAGATTACCATGTTGCTTCATCTAAGACATGTTTGTTCAGAATGGTTTTCCGTAGAGGAAACAGGGAAGCAGTGCTAGGAAGGCATACAGAAGGAAATAACCTTCTGAATCAGCATCCTGTGATGGTCAGAATTGGAACTAAACAGTTTGTTGCAGTAATGGCGCAGTTGAATCAGGCTATAAATGGTGGTGGTATCCATGCACGAGATCAGCCAGATCAACCGCAGAGGAACATGTCAGTGGTGGAACATTTCATGAGGCAACATCCCCCATCATTCAGAGGATCATCTGACCCTGTGCTAGCTGAAGGGTGTATTAAAGCACTGGAGAAGATTTTTGATGTCATGGGGTGTTCAGACAATAAAAAGTTTAGTCTTGCTATTTACCATTTGGTGGGTGAAGCAGATCAGTGGTGGTCGATGGTTAAAAATATCATGGATGCTGATGAGATTGATGCTCTTGACTGGGATGAATTCAAAGGTATGTTTCCTAAGAATTATTTTCCTAAGTCTGTTTGACTTAGGATGGAAAAACAATTCTTAGAATTGAGGCAAGAGGAATACTCAGTGGCTACTTATGAATAAAGGTTCACTCTATTGGCAAGGTATGCTCCAAATTTTATCCGAGACCTTGATAGTAAAATCAATCATTTTTACTCAGGATTAAAGCCAAAATATCGAAGGGCATTAGCTTCTCATGAGATTAAAAGTTTTGAAAAGCTTGTTCGATGTGCTGAGAATGTGTAAATGGAATTTGCTGATGATCAAGTGTTCTATAACATCCAACAGAAGAAGAGACTGAGGTGGCAGGAGAAAGGTAAGAATTCATCAAAAAAGTCCGATGGTAAGAAAACTAAGTTTCAATTTTGTGATAAATGTGGCAAAAGGAATGCTGGGGAATGTCTTCTGAATTCTGGAAAGTGATACCGATGTGGTAAGATGGGACATAAGGCTCGTGATTGCACTGAAAAGGATCAAGGTGAAGGTAAGTCCAAATTTGATTTATAGTTAGTGAAATGTTTTATGTGCAATGAGATGGGTCACTATGCAAATGAGCGTCCGACAAAGAGCTTGAGTGATGGGAAGCAGTTAGACTACAAACCAAAAGGGGTGGTGAAATCCTTTGCAACTACTTCAGCAGATGTCGGGCCATCAAATGAAGTTGTATCAGGTACTTTGTTTGTTTTTTAGATTATGCCACTGTGTTGTTTGATTCGGGGTCTACACATTCTTTCATCTCTGAAAACTATTCTAGTAAAATGGGAATACAATCTCAAGAAATGACTCCTGAACTTTTGGTAAAAACACATGGGGGGAATGTTGAGGAAAAAAGAATTTATAAGAATCTTCCTATCCTTATCTGTGGAAAGAACCTACTTGAAAACCTTATTGTTCTACCTCTAGTAGAGTTTGATGTTATCCTGGGTATGGATTGGCTCTCTATTTACTATGATAAGATTGACTGTAGAGCTAAAGAAGTCTCTTTTCAGAAAGACTTTCAGTTTGTGTACAAGAATGAACCCTTACTGTTGATAACATATCAAGAGGCCAAAAAACTTGTAAAAGATGGAAATGAATGTTACCTTGCACAGATCGTTGAAAATACAGGAACTATTCAGATTAATGATGTGCCAGTGGTAAATGTGTATCCTGATGTTTTTCCTGATGAGTTGCCTGGAATAATACCAGATTGGGAAGTTGAGTTTACTGTTGACTTAGTTCCTGATTCTAAGCCAATTTCAAAACCCCCTTATCTAATGGCTCAAATTGAACTTTTAGAGTTGAAGGAGAAATTTCAAGATTTATTAGAAAAAGGTTTCATTCGACCTAGCACATCATCATGGGTGCTCCAGTTTTATTTGTTAAAAAGAAATATGGTTCTATGAGACTTTGCATTGATTATAGAGACTTGAATAATATCACTATTAAGAACAAATATCCTTTGCCTCATATCGATGATTTGTTTGATCAGCTCCAGGGAGCTTAGTTTTTTTCAAAGATTTACTTGAGATCGGGGTACCATCAACGGAAGGTAAAGGAGGCAGATATTTCGAAGACCGCGTTCTGTACGAGATATGGCCATTAGGAATTTTTATTAATGCCTTTTGGGCTAACCAATGCAGCTGCTGTATTAATGGACTTAATGAATAGATTTTTCCATGAGTTCTTGGATAAGTTTGTGGTGGTTTTCATTGATGATATTTTGGTGTTTTCAAAAAGTAAAGAGGAGCATGAAAGACATTTAAGGGTTATCTTGCAAACCTTAAAAGAAAAGAAAATGTATGGAAAATTCAGCAAGTGTGAGTTTTGGTTGCAACAAATTTCTTTCCTTGGTCATATTGTTTCTAAAGATGGAATAGCTGTTGATCCTGCAAAAACAAAAGTTGTGGAAGACTGGCCAAGACCCACAAATGTAACCGAGATTCGTAGATTCCTTGGTTTGGAAGGCTATTACCGAAGGTTTGTTAGAAATTTTTCACGGTTATCTAGTCCAATGACTAAGCTAACTTGGAAGGGTGTTATGTTTATCTGGAAAAAAGAATGTGAAGATTGTTTTCAGGAATTGAAAAGAAGATTGGTGAATGCTCCAGTTTTGGCACTACCTTCCAGGAATGGAGAGTTTGTTATATACAGTGATGCTTCATTGAAAGGACATGGTTGCGTCCTAATGCAGAATGATCAGGTAATTGCTTATGCTTCACGATAGTTGAAAACTCATGAGGTAAATTACCCTACACATGGTTTGGAATTAGCTGCTGTTGTTTTTGCTTTAAAAATTTGGAGGCATCATTTGTATGGACTAAAGTGTGAAATATATACTGATCACAAAATTTTAAAGTATATATTCACTCAGAAATAATTGAACATGAGACAAAGGAGATGGCTAGAATTAATCAAGGATTATGATTGTACAATTCATTACCATCCGGGAAAAGCAAATAAAGTGGCCGATGCTTTGAGTCGAAAAAGTAATGCTTCATTAATGATGTTGCGTTTGGAACTTGATCCTTTGGTTAAGGATTTGATGAACATTGGCATAGAAGTTGTTGGTTCAGGAAGTTCGTCTATTTTGTTTCGGGTATCAGTGAGATCTTCTCTATCAGACAGAATCAAGAAAGCACAGAAGCAAGACAGTGAATCGCAGAAAAAGGTAGAGTTGGTTCAGAAAGGTAAGTTGCCTCAATTCAACATTTATAATGATTTTGTTTTGAGATTAAGTAAGAGATTGTGTGTGCCTTGTGATTCACAGTTGAAGAGAGAGTTGTTATGTGAAGCTCATAGTTCTCCGTTTTCAGTTCATCCTGGAATTACTAAGATGTATAGAGATCTGTGGGAGTTTTACTGCTGGGATGGAATGGAAAGAGATATTGCTGATTTTACTGTGAAGTGTTTGACATGTCAGCAGGTTAAAGCAGAGTGGCAGTTACCGAAAGGGATTCTTTAGCCTTTACCAGTGCCAGAGTGGAAATGGGAGAATATATCCATGGACTTTGTTGTGGGATTACCAAAGACATCTCGAGGTAATAATGCAATCTGGGTTATTGTTGATCGCTTGACTAAATCCGCTCATTTCCTTTCAATACGAGATACTTTTTTCCTAGATCAACTTTACATTTTGTATCTTACAGAGATAGTCAGGTTAAATGGAGTTCCCCTCTCCATTGGATCTGATCATGATCCCAGGATCACTTCTAACTTTTGGAAAGGCCTTCAGAAGTCGTTGGGTACTGAATTAAATTTTAGTACATCTTTTCATCCTCAATCAGATGGGCAGTCAGAATGAACAATTCCGAAATTGGAGGATATGCTACGAGCTTGTTCTATGGATTATCAGGGAAGTTGGGACCAACATCTTTCTTTGGTTGAATTTTCATATAATAACAGTTTTCATTCCAGTATACAGATGGCACCATTTCATGCATTATATGGGAAGCAGTGTCGAACTCCAGCTTTCTGGGATGAAGTGGGTGAAAGGATGTTGATGGGACCAGAATTGGTAGAAGAGATGGCTGAAAAAGTTCAGATGATTCAGAAGCACATGAGAATAGCTCAGAGCAGGCAGAAGAGATATGCGGATAACCGGAGGGAGGATCTATCATTCAAGGTATGTGATCATGTTTTTCTCAAGGTTTCTCTTTGGAAAAGTGTGATGAGATTTGGTAAGAAAGGAAAGCTGAGTCCAATGTTTATTGGACCATATGAAATTCTGGAGAGAGTTGGATCAGTTGCATACCGGGTGGCTTTACCTCCGAGTTTATCTCAGGTACACAATGTTTTTCACGTTTCGATGTTGAGAAAGTATATGCCAGATCTATCTCATGTTTTGAGTCCAGAGGTAGTTCAGCTGGAAGAGAAACTATCTTATGAGGAACAACCGGTCTAGATTCTTGACCATAGGGAGAAAGTGTTACGGAATAAGGTGATTAATCAGGTTAATGTTTTGTGGAAAAACCACATGATGTAAGAGGCAACATGGGAATCTGAAAATGCAATGAAGGATAAGTACCCCCATTTATTTGATAAGTAAATAAATTGCGGGGATGCAATTTTCTAAAGGGGGGAAGGATGTAACATCCCAAGTAAGTAATGAATAATAGATATTTTTATATATGTCTATTAATGAATTAGATAGTGTTTTAGAGGCTTAAAATGAAAATAAATCCAATCTTAAGCATGGAATACACTAATATTTTTAAAAGATTGTTTTACTACCTTTTGATGGAAAACCTTTTTTGAATCTATCTTTTGACAGTTTTATAATCTATGTTTGTCAAAATAAACTTATTCTTTATGATTGGGACATCAAAATCTACTTTGTGTGAATTTTTGGTATTTTTCTGACAATGTTCATTTTTTAATGAATAGTGAAAAATACTGCATTTTACATCAAAACTGCTTCTTAATCTAATTTATTTATATGATTAGATTATCTTTTGAATTGGTTTTTAAGTGGAATTAGAATATATTTTTACCATTTAATCCAATGGTGGTCATTGGAAGCAATTTCACTTTGAAATTGGACTCAAACTAGTGTCAATCTTTTGATACTTATTGTTTCATAAAAACACGCTATTTGTCATGATAGCGGGAATTAATTATTAAATTAATTAATGTGACTTATATGTTTTGAATTTTGTAAAATAGACTTCATTTTTGAATTCGGAATATCAAATATAGCTTAGGGTATATTTTTGATAATTTTCTGAAAAACTTCAATTTTGATGAATAGTGAAACCACTAAGTGGTAATCAAGCAAACTGATTTTTCAGTTAAATGAAAGTTTACCACTAATGTGTATTGAATTTTAAAAATCCGACATACATGGTTTTCATTAGTATGTAAAATGTGGTTCAATGGGATGAAAATAATTTTTTGGTGAATAGTAACTTTTTTTCATTAATCGCGATTAGAGGTAATTAGTGTAATTTAAGGTAAAAATGATATTATAAAAATTTGAAAACACCATGACACTTGTCCTACCCCTATTGTATGAGTCATGGACGACCAAGACAACCCATGGGTCGATTTAGGGGACCCTATGGAGCCTCTTGGGTGAGATAATGACTTTAATGCCTTTTTTTAAATAAAGGTGAAAATGACACTAACATAAATTGTGTTACTAAAATAATTTTTCTAAGGGTTTATACTAATCATATATTTGTCTATAAATACTCTTTGGAAATATAAAAAGATTTCCTACATAAGTACATTTTTGTTATAATTTTTAGATATTAAATAAATTAATTTAATTATGACATCATGATGATGCAACGATGAACTCATTAATGACCAGTTTAAATAAAATGAAACGATAATATAAACTCTAAGACCTACACATGTCCAAAAACTATTGGATGGGAATATTTCGAAGCCTTATCATCTTATCTTAGAAATATATCAATGGGTGTCCTTAGAAAGTCGAAAGACTTCTGAAAATAAAATAATAGTTTCATGATATCCAAAAGTGCCCCTCCTCTCCTCTTATAAAAGGCCCCCACCTCTACCTCATTTCACACACTTCTCAAGCCTTTGGATCGGCCATCCCCTGCCCATTTACTCTCTCCACATCCCTCTCCTCATACTAGAGGATTACCTTTGGGCGGAATCCTTTCAAAGGAAGCCTTTGGGCTCAAATCAAAAGGAGTTACACTTTTAAAGGTAATTCATTCTCTCATGTTCATTTGTTTTATTTTGCTTCTCCAACCCCCTAAACTCTTTTTATTCTTTTCTTTTGTAACAACTCCAGTATCCTCAATATACTAGGATGTTGTTATAATATTTATTTTTGTTTCACTCTCACAAAACTACATCAAATGGTTAAAGAACATACGGTTTCCGTGGATGGCGAAATTCTGCCTCCCGAAACGATGATTGTTCAATACTCATTTAACACCTTCAAAGGTGGCCATTATGATGTCACTATTTTTATATATGATATATAATATGTTTATTCTTTCCTTAAGATTCTGTATTTTTCATTTATGGAATACCATTATTGTTTCCATTATGGGTAAACACGATATCTTCATTTTAGGAAGTGCGGACTACCGCCCCCTGAAAGTGATTTGATTCATAAAATACCATATGTGGGACGTATAAAGGATGGAACTATGATATTATATATGATATTATACTGGAATTATAATATACCTTTATATCATTATGATTCCATTCTATAAAATATGAAATAGAAATGAAAGTAGCGTTATTGCGTATGTACGGCTTACCATCTCCATAAACGGTGCATTTCATTTCTTACCTCTAAATGATTATGTAATATTATAAATGCATGCATGTACTGGATATATATGACCTATATGATATCTAAATCATGAATACCAATCTGGATATAATGGATACATGAACAACATTTAATTACAAAGGGATTATTTTTGACTCAAGTACCAATGATTGTTAAAATGACCGTTATTAACTTAAATAATTACATAGTGTTCATGACATGGCAAGAAATGATATAAAAGGAATAATGAACTTGATAAAGGTTCTTAAACAAGTAGAAATTAACCCAAGTTTATTATTCAGGACATTAAAGAACGATCGAGTCAATTCGGACCCGAGGTATGGGACTTCTTCTCAATCTCCTTTCATTGAGGCATATTTTATTTTATACACAACCTTCTTTTATACGGTGTGTGAACCTCTTTGTCTTCTATGATTATTCAAAAGGAATATTTTTTATTCGAAGCGTTTTACTAAACGACAAAAGAGAATTTTTTTCTTGTCGTATGTATGCGGCGACAACGACTTCTCCGCCGTCGTGACCATTATTGGAGTTTCGGCTTCCTCTACAAGCCATAACCTTTTTTTTAAATGAAAAATAAATACCATGTTTTACTTTGGTATTGAAAATGGTTTTAATATTTTTTTTATTATATCAATGTGTTGTATTGATATCTTGTGATTGAAATGTGGAAATGTTATGTTTCCTTTATGCATGTTTTATGTGATATGATTATGTTATGGTTCTTGGGCATTATTATAAAGACGGGTGGTTCCGTGATAAACTAAGGGTGGGTGAGCCCGTTATAGCTCTCCAATGCATTGGGTAACGTGAAGGAGTGAAACGTTAAGGTTTCTCCGAAAATATTTTAGGGAATATACTGTGATGGGTATTCCAAACGTAACCAAGAGGGTTACTCCCTATGTAAGAATGTTATAAATGCCTCAAGTTACCTTTATGTCTTATGATTTCTATGATTTATTCATGATTTGATGAGGTATGTTAAAGTGCTTATGTTTTATGGGTAAAGTATGATTTCATTCCGATTTATATATGTACCCATGTTTCATTTCCATGTTTTTATAACCCATACTGAGCTTTTTATGATCATCCCATGTTTTTTTGAAATGTTTTTCACAGGTCAAGGGAAAGGTAAATGATATGATGATAGTGTCAAGGAAGTGTCAAGAAAGAATCCATGTTTTATTTTAAATATGTTTCCATTGATGGGAATGAAGTATACTATCTTTATGTAACCACATTGTTTATATGTGGAATGTAATGCAAGTTTTATGATCTAATTCTCTAAAACTCTAAACCTGAAAAGATCCTCAATGTGTAATCTTGTAATAACTCAAGGTTAAGTAAGGTTTAAGTCTGGGGCCTTATATTATGATTCTCTAGTTATATATTGATATGACTATAGTCTAACATGTATTTTATTCCTCATGTTATTCCATGTTTATTCCTTTACTGGGCTTCATATCTCACCCTTTTCTTATGCATGTCCTCAGGTTATCCCATGCAATGCTATGTTCGAGGTAATTTAGTGGTAATGAAAGGGAATTTTTCAATAGAGATGTTGTATTTCATGTTTTATGTTATTATGTAATGATCTTAAGCCCCAAAGAGACTAGAATTATCGATCTTCTATGTTCTATAATGTAATGTTTATGTAATACATTATGATTAATTGTGTAATAAAAAGCACAGTTGTCATTGTATTACTAAAAATTCAATGAAATTAATAAATGATTTCGGGTAATTAATTAATTTTATTATTATATGTAATTAATATCCGAATTATATAATTCTCATTAGCTTGTCCATTTTTTGGTGGTTGTGCACAACAGAGTTGGAAAATCTCTCAAGCCAAGAGAGAATTCCTTTTCCACCAAGAACGCTCTTAAGATACGAGAGAGAAATCGACCTCCACTGGATCAAGGCGATCGAAGTCGGACATCGCAAGAGAAGGCTATTCCATGATAGAACGCGGAGATCCCTTCAGCGATGTCCAGAGATATGTGGAGCTTGTGTGGATCACCGCTAGAGGAATCTTACATTTGGATTCTGCGGCGCAATGATGGATCACAACAAATCGTGGACGGAAACCTCAATGAAGAATGAATTTCATCAAGGTAATTATTGTGAATTTATTAAATTAATTATAAGCAACGTATGATGATAATATCAATGGTTCTAAGACCCCCACTTTCTTTTTTTCATTCTACATTCTATTCTGAAGATCTGAGGCATTTTATTATCGGGACGAAATTTGGATTTATCGTTGTTAATGCTGAAATTAAATATGGGTAAACTCTCCAATATGATTCTGATGGGCCAGGAACCTACATGTGGTATCAGATCTATATTATATCGTTGATTATAATTATTTAGTTTTTTGTTGATGATTTACACATTTAATAATTTAGTTGTTTCAATTCAATATTAATAGTTATGCAAATATGAATCTTGAGATCTGATCCTCCTTTATCATTTCTCATTCACCTTATAGAAACTAATTTTTCTTTTAATTTTTTTTAAAATAAAATATAGGATCTCATCTAGAGGTGCGAGACATTTCTGGCTGTACAAAACCAGAATTCACTGCCTGTATTCGGAATTACATGACGTGTAGTCTAGTTTCATTGCATTGGACTGGTCTGCCAAATCATGAAGTGCAAATAGATCCTTTATAAGTATTTATGACACCATGTGTTGACCAGGAAAAAGTGGAATGCATTTTCTAGATTACACACTGTGTGGTTCACAGGACATGGCGTGTAGTCCCTTTGGGCTAGGGTTAGACCGTGAACCCCTTACATGGCTTGCCTGGCTGGAAACTGTGTAACACAGATACTACACGGACTGTGTCCGACTGAACATGCCATGTACTCCGAATATTTCCGAAGTATATATACACACCATGTCCATGGGGGTGTGCATCAGATGGAAGGTGAACAAAATTACCGGCCATGTAGTCGGAACTACACGCCTTGTACTCATCCAAATTACACATATTTATTTAAATTTATTATTATATTATAAAAACCCTTGAGATGTGTACCATAGTACATGTGTAATGTTGTTGCAGAACACGTGATACGTGTTTTATATATATGTTTTTAATTTAACAATCTGTGTAATGTTCATTTCTACTTATTGGGCAGTTATGAATGGGAATTCACCGGGTTACCTCCGCGGTACAATTTACATACATGGATAATTTTAAATGAATTTATTTTTTTAAAATTATGATGGATGAGAATCTCAAGGAAATTTGAAAAAGAGTTTAAGATAAAATGATTGATTAATTAGTGATAATTAATTTATTCATGCATGATTTATCTTAAACAAGAATGATTAATGAATTGAATTCTAGTTTTATTTATGCCTAAATATTGTTGTATGAATGGACAATCATGAGCTAGACCAATACCTTTGTGTGTGAATGGTTTATTTTAATTAATTTATTTAAATTAAATTTGTTGGCCTGCGAGCCTTCTCCTCATTAATATATAGGGCAAGCATTCCCAATGTTTATTTTATGTAAAAAACCATTTTACCCCTCAACTACATGTGAGATAAATGCATATGTAATGGATGGAGCTCCCAATATAGTGGAGGCTATTCAAGTTAGGAGCCAAGGTGAAACCAATCCAAGGATATACAATGGTGGAAAGGTGTAAAGATATAACCATGAACCTGAAAGGATCAAGGTGTTTCTCCCCTAGGTCTTGGGTTAGTTTATCAAATGCTAGATAAACTAACCAATATAACAATCTCATGATCATACCATTTATTTTATTTATTTCAGTTTCATGTTTTATTTATTATGGGTGTGTTGTCACAATCACAATATTAATGAATTAAACAAGCATACAAGATGGAACTAAAATAAGACCGACATATACATAAATATTATCCTGACATTTTTAATCATTTAAGTATATCCCACTTAATATTAACAATCATGTAATAAAAGATAATAAAATGAAAATTTGGGTATAAGGATAAAATCCCTCAAAGAAATATTTAATCGGTATAGACTTCCATAATATTGGTTAGAATCAAACAATAGTTCAATGTTCTTGACCATCCCTAGTTGGGGTACTTTCAATTATCAGGGAATTCTAATTCAAGTTATTAGGTTGACATAACATGGTTCGCATCAATGGTTGACTGCCACAATAGGACTTGGTGTGACCCAGAGGAAAAGGTTGAGGAATACCAAAATAAGAGGATTTCAGGATTTGGGAGTCCACTCAGTAGATCAAGTAGCTGGGAGTTAATGCAATTGGAAGTTGGAATGCCTACCTAAAACCCTTCATGTTTCTTGACCAAACCTAGTTGGGGTAATGCAGAGGGCAATATGGATCCTTTACACAAGAATATTCAGGCAATAGAATATTCTGAAGTCAATGTTATGGGATATTGGATTTCAATAAAATAGTGGGAGACTAATAAGTATTAATTTATTCATTTTTCTCAATTTTATAATAAATCACTAAAACATAGATCATCTTAATTTGTAGGAACAATATGAAAAATGTCTTTAAGGATATCATCGAAAATCATACTCGATAAGGAAATACTTCACACCGACACCAATTTCCAAGAGTGGCAGAGGCCTTTACGCATCATCCTTCTCCATGAGAGGAAAATATATGTGCTAGAAGAGAATTTTCTAGTTTCACATGGAAAAGAGGCCAGTGAGGAGGAACTATCTCTCTGTGAGAAACATATGGATTATGCCACAGATTTCTAATGCTTCATGCTATCGGCCATGTCTAATGAGCTCTAGAAGCAACAAGAAAAGATGGAAGCGTATAACATGATTTATCGCATTAAGGATCTCTACCAAGAGAAGGTGAGACATGAGAGATATGATATCTCCAATGATTTGTTTAAAACAAATATTGGAGAGTCTATGCCAGCTGAGACCCTTGTAGTCAAGATTATTGGCTACATTGAACTCCTGGACATCTATGGGGTTAAATTCCGGGATGATTTGCGTACAGATATCATTCTATCAACACTTCCCAAGACCTTCTCTAGTTTTTTAACAACTACAAGATGGAAAACAATTAGAAGAGTCTATTATAACTTCTAACCATAATTATCCACGTAGATAAGGACATGGGTCATGACAAACCCACAATACTTAAGCTGAATAAGAAAATAAAGGAAAAGGAAAAGGGGCCATAGACTTATAAACGGTCAGAAACCCATGAGGGTTATCCCTCCAAGAAGTGGAAGATCTAGAGGAACGGAAAGGAATAGGAGGTGGTATGTTTTTCATGTGGCATGCAAGGTTACTGGAAGATGAAATACACCCATAAAGAGAGGTGGATCTTTGAGAGGCCAATGGCTCGAGGCTGGTTGTGTTATCCATTGGTGATTGTCACCTCTCATTGACAACTAGTATGATTTTGGTTTTACATAACTATTATTATGGCCCTATTGTTACCAAGAACATAATTTTTGTATCTTGTTTGGATATAGATGGATTTATTTTCATATTTTAAAATAATGGTTGTCTATTTTATAAGAACAATGTATGTTAATGTATGTCACATTTAAATATTTTTTGTAGGTATTAAATTAAGAAAACCAAGTGATGGAAATCGGTAACAAAACAAACTCACAAGACACATACATCACCCAGTTGTGAAATCACTGTCTCGGTCATATAAACAAGAAGCGGTTGAAAATGATCTTCCAAGATGGCGATATGGACACTACTATGCTAAAAACCACTTTATAGATGTCACACTTGTTTTCAAGGTAAAATTACCAATCCACCATTCGGTGGACAGGATGAAAGGATCACAAAGCCTATAGGATTTGTGAACACGGATGTATGTGGACCATTTCCAGTAGAAGCTAGATGTTTTTACTCTTACTTCATTACTTTTAATGACTATTTGAGTAGTTATGGATATGTCTACATAATGAGGTATAAGTCGGATTCCATAAATAAATTTAATGAATTCAACAATTAATTAGAGAATCATCTTGGTAAGAAGATAAATAAGCTTTGATCGGATTGATGTGGAGAATATCTGAACCAAGATTTCATCAAAATTCTATGGGAGTCTGGGATTCTATCTCAGCTCACTCCTCCTTATACACCATAGTGGAATGGTGTTAGTTAAAGAGGAACCGCCATTGTAGGACATGGTGAGGTAGATGATGAGTCATGAAGATCTTCCATTATCCTTTTGGTGATATGCATTTCAAACTACATCATACACATAAAAAAGAGTACTGACTACGCTAGAAAATGGAATTCCCTTCTTCTTACTGAATGGAATGAAACTCATTTTGTCGCATACACGTGTATGGGGAGGTGAGGCATTTGGTAAGGCCTTCATTGGCAACAAACCAGCACCCCAGGGCACAAAGTGTATCATTATAGGATATCCCAAGGAAATGGAAGGATATTACCTACATATCCTTTCAGACAAGAAAGTGACTATCTCCAGACAATCCATATTTTGTGAGAGGGAGAACATCCTCAAAAAGAATAGTGGGGGGAAGATTGACTTCGACAATGTTGATGCTCATGATACACAAGAGTTGGTACATGAACAAGATCCATGGGTCCCCGTGGAAGAGGTTCCAGAAACACAAGTACTACGTATGAGCTCAAGAGAGGTAAGGGAACCCGAGATATTGGGTTTCCTAGTCACCGATGATGGTGAATCATTATTGTTGGAAAATAATGAACCTCTCTCCTACAAGCAAGTTGTAGAAAGCTCAGAAGATGCAGGATTGATAGAAGCTATGAATTCTGAGATAGATTCCATGTATTAGACCCAATTCTGGGTCCTAGTCGATGAGCCAGTTGATGTAAATCCTATTGGATGCCAATGGGTAATCAAGAAAAAACTAGACATGGATGATAAAGTTAGCACCTATAAAGCCGGGCTAGTGGCTAAAAGATTCATAGAACATCAAGGAATTAAATATTTTGAAACATTCTCACTATTTTCCATGTCTAAATCCATAATATCTATACTTTCCATAACAGCTTACCATGACTACGAGATTTGGAAAATGGATGTTAAAACAGCATTCCTTAATGGGAACCTTCAAGAAGATGTCTATATGACACAACTAGAAGGGTTTGTGACCCCAGGTGAATACAAACGTGTTTTGAGTTGCATAAATTCATTTATGGATTAAAGCGGACATCCAGGTCATGGAACATTTGATTTCATTTAGCCATAACAGAATTTTTTTTCATTAAGAATGAATGTCAGCCATGTGTTTATAAGAGGATTAATAGGGATTTGATTGTTATCCTAGTAGTATATGTTGATGACATATTTCTTAATAGAAATGATGTATCCATCTTACAGTTTGTTAAGGATTGGATTAAAAAGTGTTTCTCCATGAAGGACTTTGGTGAAGTAGCCTACATTCTAGGGATTAAGATCATTTATGATAGATCCAAGAGTATTCTTGGACTATGTCGAGGTACATACATTGACTATATACTAATGATATTTAGTATGGAACAATCCATGGGAGGATTGGTTCCAGTGTCACATGGCCTACATAATTCTATGAAAACATGTCCTCATACATAAAAATAGAAAGATAGAATGAGTAAGATCCCATATGTATAGGCTATAGGATCCATCATGTATGCCATGTTATGTACCGGGCTTGATATTGCCTATGCACTGAGCATGGTAGGCAGACATCAAGAAGATCTTATTGAACAACATTGGACTGTTTTTAAGACTGTCGTTAAGTATATGGGAAGAACTAAGGATACGTTCCTGGTGTATGGAGGAGAAGATGAGTTTGTCATTAGAGGGTATGCTGATGCTAGTTTTCAGATAGATCCGAACGATCTGAAGTCACAATATGGATATGTTTTTTGTCTCAATGGAGTAGTTTCCAGGTTGAAGAGTTCAAAGTAGCCAGTTGTCACTGATTCTACAGTGGAGTCCGAATATATAGCGACTTCTGATGCAGCCAAGGAAGCCAACTGGATTCATAACACTGTCCAAAATCTTGATGTGTTTCCTAGTAGTAAATATCCTATCATGTTGTATTGGGATAATCATACAGTGGTGGCTCTTTTAAAAGAACCAGGGTCACATCAACCGACAAATCACATACTTTGGAAGTATCACCTCGTAAGGTATTTCTATCAAAAGGGTGAATTTATTGTCAACAGAGTGTCCAAGGAAGAGAACATGATGGACCCCATGACTAATGGCCTATCTCAACAGAAGCATGAATATTATGTGAGTGCTAGCGGGTTTGAGGTCGTTAGATGTTGGTTCCAGTTTAAGTGGGAGTCTGTTGAAGTTGGTGTCCTATAACCAACTAATTTATACATTATTCATTAATAAATACCTTATCACATATTAATTTTTCTTCTTTGTGACAATTCATGTGACAATTTTCTAAGGATAACTATTACATTAAAGGGTCATAGATGATCCTTGCTATGATGAGAATCCATAAGTTCCATAACACTATTCCTGAATATATGTTCTATGTCTAGATGATGTTATTTTAGGGACATAAATAATATAGGCCATTAGGGATGAGGAATCATAAAACTTTGAGGAACCTTCTCATGGTGTGCTCCCTTCATAATATCCAGGAGGATATTATGAGAACGAGACCAGCCTGTAGAAAATCCACATTTCATAGTTTCATTGGATGTTCCTATCACGGATGTGTATATTGGTCCTTAGACTTTAAGATTACTATTAATGGGTATTATAACTTGTGCACTTAGATGTATTGACGAAAATTGTGGCAACACACTATTCACCACTTGGTAGGATATGTTGGGTGCGACACGAGTGATACTGCATGAATAGATAATGAGAGAAAGGATTTTTCCCTTATGTTCCATATCATAAGCGGATATCTCTGTCCCTTTGATGGAATTGATATAGCCTAAATAAATATATTTCCATGGTTAGGAATGGGCATGTTCAATTCTGGGAATTCAAAGAAAGAATAATCGAGCACATGGGCTGATGGAACTAGCATGGAACCCGCTTGATTATTGATATCAAGAAAAAGGGATTATATTACATTGTAAGTGTTAATAGGAGGTGACACATAATTGCAGAATTAAATTATTTCTCTATGGGTTCCTTGGAGTTTTTTTAGTCACTAACCTTGGACTTTAGGCAGGCTCTGCCTAATGCCATTGAGAAAGAGGCCTAGCGGGTCACACACTAAGTGTGTCCAAGAATCTAACCTAAATATTAATTTAACAAGCTAAATAAATATTATTCCTGATTTTAGTTTAATAATTATTTAAGAATTCTTGATCGCATTTACTTCAACACTAGTTATTCGAGAGAATATATAATGCGAGAAATAATATATTTATTAGCAAGTAATGTAGTTGTTTTTATTCTAGAAATAAATAGCCATTATTCACAGTCTAATAAATATGATGGAGGAAATAAAGAAAAATGGAAAATAAAAGTACACACCATAATGTTATTTTTTCTTGGAATTTATGAGAAATAATATTATTTTTATAATTAAATAATATTAGGTGTAATTCTCTAGGCACATGTCAAGTAATAATAATAGTAAATTTCTTTTATTAGACATGGGGTATTACTTATAATTAAATGAAATGAATAAATGCTTTTGGGTAATTAATGAATTTTTTTATTATATGTAATTAAAATCCCAATTATATAATTCTCATTTTCTTATTAATTTTTTTTGTCTTTGTGCACAATTGATTTGTAAAATCTCCCAAGCTATGAGAAAATTCCTTTTCCACCAATAACACTGTCAAGCTAGAGAGAGAGATCCACCTCCACCGGATCAAGATGATCGATGGTGGACATTGCAAGCGAAGGATCTTCCATGCTTTCACCTGGAGATACCTTCGGTAATTTCAAGAGACACGTGGAACACTTGTGGATCACCACTAGACAAATCCTACACTTGGATTCTATGACAAAATGAGAGATCACTTCAGATCATGACCGGAAACATCAACGAAGAAATAATTTCATCAAGGTAGTTCTTGTCAATTAATTAAATTAATTGTAACCAACATATGATGATTCTCTCAATGGTTATGGGAATCCCTCATTATTTTTTTCAATCTTCGTTCTATTCCAAATATCTGTTGTTTTATTATCGTGATAGATCTCGTATTGATCGTTGTTAACGATAAACTTAATGTTGGGTAAACCCTCCAACACACTTCTACTGTGCCCAGAACCTACATAGAGAATATAATCCATGAAAGCATAACATAGGAATAATACCAGAAATTGTGGTAGGCATATAAGCATATATAAAATTTTTTACATAGTAGTGAAATCATCATTTTCATGTCCATCTTAGTGGAAAAAGTCCTTTACTGAATAGGGTTCACACGATGTTCCATCCCTGTATTACTGAACTGAGTTCACTCATTGTTCTAGATGTGTAATACTGAACCGAGTTTATTTATCATAATAGACATGTTTATCCCCTGAGATATAAATCATTACCCAATGTATTGGAGGGAGATATAGTCTCACACATCTCATAATGAAATCATATATATATATATATGTTCCACAAAATCATAAACAATCATATCGTAACCCATGAAATTAAATGGGTTACATCAACATGTAATCATATGATAAGTTGTGGAACTTATATCAGTTTCATAATCTTTTCATCAAAATCATAACATGTGAAATAGAAATGGATTTTATAAACATATAACACGTGAAAGAGAAATGGATTTCATAAACATATTACCCTTGAAAGAGAAATGAATTTCATAAAAATATATCCCATGAAATTGAAACGGGTTTCATAAATACAGTGACGTGAAGAATAAACCATTCAGAGAAAAGTAATCTGAATTTATCCTTTAGATAATTTCCTATAAAGGAATGAGTAACCTAAAGGGATGTCATCTTAGATGAAAAATAATTTTATAATATCATTCAAAAACATTTTTTGATGAAAATACCCTTTCTTATTTGAAAAATTATTTTTAATTCATAAACCATTAGGAAATTATTTTATTAGAAAATACATTTAAAATTATAGAGAATACATCAAATAATTTTGAAAACCTTTTTCCTTGAAAACAGACAGAATAATCTTCAGAAAAATTTAAAAAAAAAATTCATTGAAAACATTAAACGAAATCCTGAAAATGTTTTGAATACTATTTCATTAATGATAATTTGAAAATTTATAAAGGAATCATGAAAACATTTTGAAAACCATTTCTTGGAACATAACATTGATATCTTTTAATGAATTCTTGAAAATGTTTTGAAAATAATTTCTTTGAAAATAACATTGAGAACATGTAATGAAGTCATGAAATTGTTTTGAAAACCATTTTACCTAAAAAATTATGAAAGGAGATTGAAAATGTTTAAAAAAATTCATTGAAAATTTCTTTTAAAAAATATTATCATAAAAATTAACATTTTAAAAACATGGAAATGAATTTCATAGAAATGATGTTGGGTAAATCCGTACATGTTGTGCGAGGTAAAAAATAATATCCCTTTTGCATTGTAAAAAGGTATAAAAATGCATTATTTGTAAATAGAAAAGAATCTTCCATTAAAAACTTTTTTAAAATAATAATAGGGTACAAATATATTTTAATGATTATAGGATAATAGTATAATATTCTTGGAAACTCTTTTTAGAAAACATGGTTTTGAAGGAACAAAGTTTATGAATAAAGAGAGGGTAAAGTCGGGATTTCTTAAAAACACCTTCTTAACTATCTTATGTACCAAATAGTTGAATAATGGAACCAATACATGAATATATCATGAATAACCAGTGTATAATAAATGTCATTAATTTTCTTGAGATATTGGTCATAAGATTTAATCAATGGAAGTATACTCAAAAGAAATCTCAAAAAGTAATGAGATTTCTTCAATAAACACTTACCACATGGTAACATTGAACCATACTCACCATTTAAAAAAATGTTATTACAAGAAGATTAAAATTTCATTAAAATATGTACATTCATGAACTAAAAATAAGCATATACAATTCATGGAAAAATATAGGGCCATAACATGGCATGTGTCTCAATGAAGCAAAATTGAGACAAAACTACTTTACTAATTTGGTAACTTTTGAAACATAAATACAATGATTGAAAGATAAAAAATGGATATGTAAATACCCATAATTTTATTTATATATGTAATATAATACATCCATGGTTAGTATACACATCATAAAAAAGTAACGTGCGGTGAATAAAGCATGTATCTTAAATAAATAAAAAGTGAGATGAAATTCTCTTACCTTGTGTCTTGAATCTCATTGTACTCATTCAAAACACATGTATAATAAGTATAAATTTATTTTACATATTTCACATAATAACAGTATTATATCTAATACCATATATGGTTTAATTACTATCTTATATTTCCCTCCTGTTAACAATCATATGTTTAGGTTTCACTTTGGGTAATATCTGTGTTGTTCTTTGCATGTCTCTTAATTTGTTATATCTTTGGTCCTTATACTTATATCATGATTTCCAGAATTTAAATAATGATATAAATATAATTTATATTCAGTATAGTTGTATTATAATAATCTATATAATATAGAAGTATGAAATGGAATACACAGTTCATGGATATGGTAAGGTGCACATAAGCATGAACATTGTTTCCGTTTGTATTATCCTATTGAAAGAAAGAAAGTAAATGACATATGTGTATATATATTTATATATATAAATATTAAAATATAATTATTATATCATATATATAAAAAAATTTACTAAACCCTTCCTTAATACATTTCATGTAGTGTGTGAACGAATCACATCGCTTTAAGGGGATGACAATCCTCACTTCCTCCAACACCAATTATCATATTTACACCAAGTGGAATGTATAAATATATGGGTTGAAAAAGGATTAAATAAGCTTAAACACATAATAAATATAATATATAACATATATAAAAATATTTTCCATCGTAATTTTCCCCATAAGATCTTGTAATGTTAAAATGAACAATCATCGTTTAGTGGGGTTGTAGTTTTTCCTAATCATAAATAGTATGTTCATTACCCATTAGATGGATTTGTGTATAACTGTCAACTAAAACCATTGAATAATAGTTTCATAGTATATTAAGGGTAATAGTTTTTTTATACAATCATGTAATAAATATAGTGGAATGGGTGGAGAAATAAAATAAAAGAAAAGTGCTTGAGAGAAGACGTTACCTCTTAATTGGGTAACTCTTTTTAGATTGTGCCAAAAGGATTCCTTGGATTTCTTTCTAAACAATTAGAGGATTCAAATATTATGGTAGGAATTTTTAGGATATATTTAGTTAGAGTTTTTACGAACCAAAGTGTCTTGAGAGGTGTGAGGAAATGGGAGGAGAGGAGGCCTTTTATGGTGGAGGAGAAGTGGCACTCTTGTAAATATTTGAAGAGTGAATTCCACCCACATTTTTCATGTTTCAAGTTGATAAAAATGTATGGTATCAGATTTTCTGTGTATTATTTTTAAATATTATGTGGAATTATGTCGATACAAAGCTTAGTCATATCGTGTGATTCCAAGGCCCGGAGTTCCCAGAATAAATGTTTTAAATAAATTTAACTTTTAAATAGTGTGCACGAGCAGTTTTCCCAAAGAAGGTGTGATGATGATGGTTCCAGATGAATTGATATGGATCGCCCGAAAATATTGTTTGACCGTTCTTCACACGGATGATCAAAACATGTTTTTGGAGCTGATAAGATGATTGAAACATACTGAATCGGTGTTTCCATGGCAGGGAAACCTCGGATCTTGAGATTCGAGGAAAAAAAGGGATGGATCGAGAGATTGAAGATCATAGGAGGCACATGGAGGAAGTAAAGTGATTTAGGAAATTCATGATGAACACATTGTGTTCTCTAAAGAACACGGTGTGTGGGGTTGGCTCTGTGGTGGCTTGGGTTTTGTGATGTAAGAAGGGTTGACACAGTTTGTGACAACTGTCACATGGAATGTGGGTCCTTATACCAGACGCGGTGTGTATCTCAGATGATACACGAACACAGGGTGGAGTACATGGCATTTATTCCACCACATGGCTAGACCAGGCCAGTTACGTGGGATACCCCGTCTACCAGAACACGAGTTTGCATAGACGATTCAAACTCATGTATGGGAACATGGCCAGCATACATGGAACGAACCTCAGATAATCGTACATGGCATGTGACCGTCACAACACTGTTAGAGTTGGTGTCCTGAGAACAAACTGTTTATACTTTGATTACCTAAATGTACACTTATTATATATTTTTCATTGTTCTGTATGACTATAATATAATAATGCCATGGAATATTTTTTGCATTAATAAGGTCATGGAAGATCCTTTCTAGGATAAGAACTTTGAAATGCTATAACAATATTCGTAAATAATGTTCTACGGTTGGATGACATACTATGATAGAACACATAGTATAAAAACTGTCATGTGCAATTACTCATTAGAAGACAAGACTCTCTCTCATGGAGTTTGCAGATGGTAATCTCCCAGACGAGAGATTATGAGAACAGACCCTCCAGTAAAAATTCTGTATGTCTGGGTGTCATCATACATTTCTATCTACAAGCCGGTGTAAAGGTCCTTATACTGGATGATTATCATTAACTAATTTCATGACTCACGCACTAAGATTTTCTGATGAAAACTGTCATGAAGACAGTTGGTGGGAAGTATTGTACTTTGGGTGCGTCACGAATGGCATGTTGTTAATGGATAAATTGAGGAACGATTTGTCCCTTCAATATTTATGGAAGTAGATATAACGGTCCCTTTGACTAAAAAATCTATCACCCAAATTCCAAGACCATGGTTTAACGACGAGTTTATTTCTAGAAGTCAATGAATGACAGATCAAACATATAGGTTTATGACACTGCCATGAAACCTGCTTGATGAGAAATTGACACAAAGGGATTACATAACATGGTTAGCATTCATATGAGGTGACATTTCAATGCAGCATAAACGTCATTCTCTTCGGTGCCTTGACCAGTTGCTAGACAGTACTCTTGGACTATAGGTAAACCCTCCTAATGCCAATGATAAAGAGGCTTAGAGGGTCACACACTAAGTGTATCAAAGTATCACAAGTAGAATATAGATTATTCTTGTACATGGTTTAATAATTATTCAAGGAATCCTAAATAATTTTAATGATGGAGGAAGAATAAAATGAAAACAAAATATACACATCGTGTTTTAATGATTACACGCCTTGTAGTTTTCATTTATGAAATGAAATGAAAAACAAGTACAGGCTGTGTATTAATGATTACACGCTGGGTAGTTTTATGAAAAACAAGTACACGTCATGTATTAATGATTACAGACAGTGTAGTTTTTCCAGTCACGATTTTGAGGAAATAATATTGTTTTATTAAATAATATTTATTATAGTCAGCGTGGTCACATGTCAAGGAATTAATGATTTGACATGTAGGGGTTTTCAATAAGAATTAATGAAATAAATAAAATGTGTAATGCGTTTATTTATTTTTATAACTCTATAAAATCAAACCTAGTTATAAATATCCTCACAACCCCATCACTTTTCCTTAATCATTGTGCAGAACAATTCTGGAGAATTATTTCAAGCCCGAAAGAACTCCTTCCTCCAAGAACACTCTCAAGACCTAGAGAGATCCTCCTCCATCGGATCAATATGATCTAAGGCAGACAGAGAAAGCAATGGTTTCTCCACGCTAGCACTCATAGAATCCTTTACCAACGTCCCGAGATATGTGGTTCACATGTGGATCACCACTAGTGGATGTCTACAATTGGCTTTTGCGACGCAACGACGAATCACATCGCGACGTGATTATAAATATCAACGAAGAAAGAATGCCATAAAAGGTACTTCTTGTAAAATTAATTAAATTAATTATAATCAACCTGTGATGATCCTATTTTGTGGTTCTAGGACTATTCTTCTTCTTTTTCTATTTCTGTGATTTGAACAGTGGATTCTGGAAATTATCGTCGTATTGATCCCGTATTGATCATTGTTAATGAAAAAAAAGCCAAGTGGGCACATCCACCCATGAGCTTCTGATGTTCCCGGAACCATCAAATGGTATAAGAGGGAGGTTACAATGTTGATTATAGTTATTTAATTTTCATTGATAATTTACAAATTTATATTTTATTCAATTCAAGATAAATCATTCTATAAAACTTAATTAACAAGGTATGTTCTTCCTCCTTTGTTTCTCGATTCACATCACAGAAACGACCTTTTAATTTTAATTTTGATTAAAATAAAATAGAGCAACTCATATGGAGGAGCCGATATTTCTCTCAGTACAACACAAGAATACATGGCGTGTATTGAAAAGTACATGTCATGTACTTTGGTTCAACGAACCGGTACTGGTCCGCTAAACCATGTCCTGTGAGTTGAGTATACCTATGTATTTATTACACCATTTTGACCAGAACAGAATGGTGTGTGGAAACTAGAATGGATGATGTGTATGTTGGATAAACACACCATGTAGTCTGATCCAGCCCAACTGAAACCGTGTACAAGGAGAAGCCATGTACCACGCACATGGGATTTCCAAGCCAGTAACCACATAACATGAAATTACACACCATGTTAGATTAATCTACACACCATGTACTCCAAAATTTCCAAAGTATAGAAAACACGCCAAATCCCCTGACGTGTACTTTGAATAAAGGGTGAAAACAAATACATGCCATGTAATATATCCTACACATCGTGTACTTTCCAGAAATGGAATTTCACCGGGTTTCTTCCAAAGTACAAGGACCCGTATAAGGATTATGGATGAAAAGAATCTCAATGAAATTCAGAAAGGAATTTAAGATAAATAATTGATTAATTATAAGATCATAATTATTTTAATTCAAGCGTGACTTATCATAAATAAAAGAAGGTTTAAAATAATTTGAATACTAAATATGTGTAAATGACATTCCATGCTATGTATGATCATGAGCTAGACCAATGACAATTTGTGTGTATGGTTTCATTTAAATTTATTTAATTTAAATTTGATGGCATGCGAGCCTTATTCCAATAAAAGGTAGGGCATGTGTTCCCATGGATTCGTTAATGTAATACCTATGTAATAGAGGATCTCCCAAGCCAGAGGAGATAGTTCAAAATCTGAAGCTGGGGCGAAACAAACACAAGGAGATAAAAAAGGTGGGTAGGTGGGAGCTGCAAAACACGAACCATTGGGTTCATGGTGTGTTTCCATATTTCAGGGTTAGCTTATCAAAACCTCTAAATAAGCTAACCAATAGAAGCTCATGATCATGCCATCTTATTTTATTTCTGTCTGATTGCATGATTTATTTATTATGTATGTGTTATCACGATCACATAGTTAATGAAATGAACAAGCATGCAAAGATGGAATAAAATAAAAACCAGAATATGCATAAAAATTATCATAACATGGTTAATCACTTTAGATATCATCACATAATATTAACAAGCATGTTATAATGAAAAACTACACATAATGGATTAGAATCCCCCAAGTATCATATTAAGTCAGACCAAACCTTCCGTTACTTGATTAAGGGAAAGACTCAATAAAACAATGTGTTTGACTAACCCTTGTTGGGACACATACTTTTATAAACAAATCCCTTTTGAAAGGTTTTAGGTTGACTTAACCATATTACATCAATAAGAGTAGCCCTTTCTAGAAATGGTGTAATATTGGAGGCAAGTATGGAGGAAATCCAAGTCAAGATTTCAAAATTGGGGAGTCCACTCAACAGATCAAGGAACTGTAAGATCACAGTTGGAAAAGACCTACATACCTAAATACCTTCTCATAACTTGACCAACCCTAATTGGGGTTATGCGAAGGGGAATATGATCCTTTCCACTAGAATTTCAATAAAACTAGACATTTCGAGTTCAGTTGGGAGGGCCATTAGGACTTGATAAAATAGTGAGAGTCATAATAAATCATTTATTATTTCTCATAAAATGTAATAAATAATGAACTAATAAATCTACTCTTTTAACTTGTAGAATCAATATGACAAACTCGTCAACCACGTTATCACTGCGATCAATTCTGGATAAAGACAATATTTGTACCGACAGTAACATTCAATAATGGTTTAGGCGCCTTCGTGTTATCCTATTCCATGAATGAATGTTTTATGTGATGGAGTCCTCACATTATAACTCGCATGCCCAAGGGGTGAGTGATGAAGATTTCCTGGTCTATGATCAACATTTGAGCAATGCAATCGATGTTTAATGTTTTATGTTGTCATCAATTTCTACTTAGCTCATGAAGTCTCATGAAGACATGGATTCCTACATCATTCTTGAGCACCTCTTTGGTGTATACCAGGAGAGTGCAAGATAGGAAAGTTTTGAGATCTCCAAAGCTCTATTTCAGAGAAATCTTGTAGAGGGTGCCCCATCTGGGCCTCAAGCAGTCAAGTTCATTTTCTACATTGAGTGCTTAAAGGTTCTAGGGTTTAAACTCCCTGAAGAAATGGGTACCGATCTCATTCTTGCATCACTCTTCAGAGCTTCTCTAACTTTGTTGTAAATTTCAACATGAAAAACATTGAGAAATCTCTATCTAATCTTCTTATCCCCAATCAAAATGTGGACAATGATATAAAGAATGAAAATCCTTATATCTTCACGGTGAATAAACGGAAAGGTAAGGGGAAGATATTTAAGCCCAAATATTATTCAATGCCATCCAAAAACATAAATATCCAAGGGGATGCAAGAGAACATGTGGCTCTTTGTTATGCATGTGGCAAGAAGGGCCACTTGAAGAAAAACTACACCCTTCCATGGAAGTAAGGGGAATCATATGGTGAATTTGTTATAGAATGAAATCTATCTATTTCTACTAATTGTGTATTAGACACTGATCATGGTGATCACATCTGTATCCAAATTCTAGAACCAATTAGATTCAGAATGATTGGCCGAGGTGAGGTGGATCGGTGAGAAGCCAACAGATCCAAACTCACTGTTGTAGCTGTTGGAGACTACCACATCACATTGCCTACATGGATGTTCTGGGTATTAAAAGGATTTTATTATGTACCCTCTATAACCAAAAATATTATTTCATTATCTAGATTCGATACTGATGGATTTATCTTCAAGTTTGGAAGTGGATGTTGCTACTTTTATAAAGATAACATTTGTTTTGGAAGGGCACATTTATATAATGGCCTTTAAGTGTTAGAATACACAATCCAAGTAATGTAAAATGATGAAAAAGTTAATTCACAATACTCATACCACACCCAACATTGGAATCAATGGATATTTCATGTCAATGAGAAATGTTTGACAAATTACATCAAGATGGGTATTTAGATTCTTTCGAACAAAAACCACATGGTGTATATCATGTGTGTCTACAAGGAAAAATGACCAAAGCCCCATTTAGTGGGAAAGGTGAAATGGATAAAGAGATTTTAGAAGTGGTTCACACAGATGTTTATGGACCATTTTCATTTGAAGCTATGGGTGGGTTCTTATACTTCATAAATTTTACTGATGATTTTAGTATATATGCATATACTATTTCCTGAGGTATAAGTTACATTCATTAGACCGGTTCAAAGAATAATAGAATGATGTTGCGAACTAGATTGGTAAGAATATTAAGAAACTTCACTCAGACAGAGGAGGAGAATAGCTTAATTAGGAATTCAATGATTTCTTACAGGAGTTTGGGATTCTATCTCAACTCACTCCTCCTTACACGCTTCAGTGGAATTGGGTAAGTTAAAGGAGGAACCGCACCCTGTTGGACATGGTGAGATTAATGATGAGTCATGTGAGTCTTCCATTATCCTTTTGGGGATATTCATTACAAACAGTAGCAAACATACTAAAACAAGTACCAAATAAATCAATAAATTGTATTCCATACAAGTTATTGAATGGACTCAAAGCCATGTTATCAAATTTACATGTGTGGGGTAGTGAAGCATTTGTTATGGCCTCTTCAGTTAACAAACATGGACCCCGAGTCACAAAGTGTATCTTTATAGGATATCCCCAGGAAACAAGGGGATATTATTTATACAACCCCTCATATAAAAATGTTACAGTGAAAATACACACCATATTCTTTGAGAGGGAGCACATCGCCAAATGAGATAATGGGAGCGAGATAGACTTCGATGAAGTCGAGGCTCAAGATATACAGGAGTTGGTACAAGAATAGATTCCATAATGCCCTGTGGAAGAATAATTTGATCCTAAGACACAAGAATTGCGTAGGAGCATGAGAGAGGTGAGATCACCAAAATGATATTTTTTTCTTGTAACTGTGGATGGTGACTCATAATTTGTTGACAATGATGATCCTCTTACCTACATGGAAGTAGTTTAAGGCAGAGATGTTGCCAAGTGGCAAGAATCCATGAATTCTGAAATGGATTCCATGTACCAAAACCATGTCAAGATTTTGGTAGATGCTCTAGTTGATGTAAATCCTATTAGTAAAAAATGGTTATAAAAGAAGAAAATGGAAAATTAGGGACAAGTTAGCAACTATAAAGCACGAATGGTTTGAAAAGGTTTTAGACAACATCATGGAATTGACTATGATGAATCCTATTCACTGATTGTAATGATGGAATCTATCTAAATCCTATTGGCCATTGCTGCTTACAATGACTATGAAATTTGGAAAATGGATGTCAAAACATCATTCTTTAACAATAACATCCAAGAAGATTTCTACATGAAACGACCAGAAGGGGTTATGACTCTAAAGGATTCCAACAAGGTATGTAAGTTGCATAAATCCATTTATAGATTAAATAAAGCATCAAGGTCATGGAACATTCATTTTGATGAGGCCATAATGGAATTTGGATTTGTTAAGAATGAAAGTGAGACTTGTGTCTACAAAAGTTTTAGTGGAAGTGTAGTCGTTTTTCCTAATATTATACGTTGATGACATTTTACTTATTGGAAACGAAGTACCTATCTTACTGTCAGTTAAGGAATGGTTGGATAAATGCTTCTCTATGAAAGACATGGGAAAGGGAGCATATATTCTTTGGGGTCAAGATCCATCATGATAGATCCAAGAGAATTCTAGTATTGAGTCAAACTACATACATTGACAAGATAGTGAAGAAATTCATTATGGAACAATCCAAGAGGGGATTGTTGAGAGTGTCACATGGCATTCATCTTTCCAAGAAAATGTGTCCTCAGACACATGTGGAAAGAATGAAAATGTCAAGGATCCCTTACACTTCCACGATTGGGTCATCCATGTATGTCATGCTATGTACAATTCTAGATATTGCTTACGCATTAAGTGTTGTAGGCAGATATCAAATTGATCCTCGAGACCGCCATTGGATGGTATTCAATACTATCCTTAAGTATCTGAGGCATACTAAGGATATGTTCCTAGTTTATGGAGGATCTAAGGAAATATTCATCATAGGACATGTAGATGCTAGTTTTCTAACTGATCAAGATGACATGATGTCACAGACTGGATACATCTTCAGTTTGAATGGAGGTGTAGTGAGCAGGAAGAGCTCAAAGCAAGGTGTGGTGGCAGATTCTATAGTAGAGTCTGAGTATATCGCAGCTTCTAATCCAGCAAAAGAAGTACTATGGATTCTAAGCTTCATCCAAGATCCAGATGTAGTACCTATTAGTAAAGATCCTATCACACTCTATTGTGATAATAATGTAGTTGTGTAACTTTCAAAAGAGACAAGGTCACATCAGTGGAAAAACAACATACTTCAGAAGTATCAGCTCGTGAGGGATTTGTTTTCAGAGAGGTGATGTTGTAGTGAGCAGTATATCCACAGAAGACAACGTGGCAGACCCCTTGACTGAATCCTTGACTCATCAGAAACATGATCTTCATGTGAGGTCTAGCGGACTAAAAGTCATAGGTAGTTGGCTCTAGTCCAAGTTGGAGTTTTTTAGAGTTGCTGTCTTGAGAACCAATTATTTATATTTTGATTACGTGAATGAAAACTTGTTATGTATTTTTCATTGTTCTGTATGAATATAATATATTAATGTCCTGTAATATTTGTTTCTTGAATAAGGTCATGGAAGATCCCCGCTATCATGAGAACCATTAAATGCTATAACAATATTCTTAAATGAAGTTCTATGGTTGGATGACATACTAATATTGGACACATAGTATACAGACTATCGTGTGTGAGTACTCATAAGAAGATAATATTCTCTCTCATATAATTCACAATTGGTAATATCTAAGATGGGAGATTATGAGAACATACCCACCAGTAGAAATTCTGCATGTCTTGGTGTCATCGGACATTGCTATCTATGAGCGTGTGTAATGGTCCATAGACTAGAAGATTATCATTAACTCATGTCATGACACACACACTTAGATTTGTTGATGAAAACTGTCACGAAGATAGTTGGTGGGAAGTATGGTATGTTAGGTGCGTCATGAATGACATGTTGTTAATGGATAAGTTGAGGAAGGATTTTTCCCTTGTATATTTATGGAAGTAGATATCTTGTGACCTTTGATTGAAATTGAACTATTGACGAAATTCCATGTCCATGGTGTAATGACGAGTTTATTTCTAGAAGTCAAAGAAAGACAGATCAAGCATATAGGTTTACGACACTGCCATGAAACCTGCTTGATGAGATATTGAGACAAATGGATTAAATTAAACGGTAAGCGTTCATATGTGGTGACACATCAATGCAAAGCCAACTTCTTTATCTTGGGTTCCATGACTCGTTATTAGATAGTAATCTTGGACAATAAGAAAGCCCGCATAATGCCAACGAGAAAGAGTCCTAGAGGGTCACGCACTATGTGTATCCAAGCATCTCAAGTAGAATAAAGATTATTCTCGTACGTGGTTTAATAATTATTCAATGAAATACTAAATCATTTTAATGATGGATGAAGAATTAAATTAAAAAAAATGTACACACCATATATTAATTATTACACGCCGTGTAGTTTCCATTTTCGAAATGAAATTAAAAACAATTACACATCGTGAATTAATGATTACAAACCATGTAGTTTTATGAAAAACAAGTACACGTCGTGTATTAATGATTACACGCCATGTAGTTTTTTCAGTTTGGATTTTGATGAAATAACATTGTTTTATTGAATAATATTTATTATAATCATCATTGGTGCATGTCAAGTAATTAATGATTCAACATGTGGTGGTTTTAAATAAGAGTTAATGAAATAAATAAAATGTGTAACACATTTATTTATTGTTATAACTCTATAAACTAAAAACCGATTATAAATATCCTCACAATCCAAAAAAATTTCCTCATTCGGGATTCACAACAATTATGGATAATTTTATTAGGGCCGAAAGAACTCCATCCTCTAATAATGATCTAAAGACCGAGAGAGATCCTCTTCCTTTGGATCAAGAAAATCTATGGCGGACAACACAGACAAAGGTTTCTCCATGCTATCACATGGAAAATCCTTTGGCGACGTCCAGAGATACATGGAGCACATGTGGATCACCAATATAGGAAGTCTACACTTGGCTTCTATGATGCAACGATGAATCACTTCTGGACGTGATCAGAAATATCAACAATGAAAGAATGCCATAAAAGGTACTTATTGTCAAATTAGTTAAATTAATTATAATAAATCGGTGACGATCCTCATTTATGGTTCTGATATAGTTTTTATTATTTTTTTATTTCTGTGATTCGATCCATGGAGTCTGGCGTTATCATCGTATTGATCTTGGATTGGTCATTGTTAATGACAAAAAGGAAAGTGGGCACATCCACCCATGAGCTTTTGTTGGGCTCGGGACCATCAAACACCATATGAATGAACATTTTTACATGACATGTCTTTTGACTCAGGTCATTGCACACGAGCAGTACTCAAACACAAGGGACATGATTTATGACCTTACTACACGTTGTGTGATCTCTTATACATTGATTTATATCCTTTTACACCATTCCTTGGACAAGTTTAGATTGGTTTAGTGGCCCATTTTCTCGTTCCCCTGAAGTTCATGTATCATTTCCAACCATAAGATTATGATCCCTTCAGCAAGACTTTCTGGACAGTGTCAGAATCCCTCTGAGAGACCGAGAGCCAGATCCTCTACCCGTTATTGGCCCTATGTAGAGTCAAGTATTGACATGGCCAATCCTACAAGACATCGATAATCTACATAGTAGGTGAATCGAAATGAGTCTTGGTATACTACAAGACCCTGGCAGTGATCCTCATTCATGTATCATGAACTTTTCCCACATAGGAGTGAGTTCTCCTAGAATGAATCCATCTATTTTCTCTTCAGATCTATCAGTTTATCTATCTCTCTCTCATGTGACTTTCTGATGAATGGTACATCTCTTATAGATGTCATCAGAGCTATCAAACTCATGTAGTGAGTTCTCTCGGATAATTTCGTTGTGGAATCTTCGTACTAAAGCCCAAGAATGGGTATGCGGTCTTTGTGACATACCTTTAGACTATGGGTCTGAGTTTCAAGTATATTTGGATATTTCCCTTGTAATATGTTCTATAGAAAAATACTTTGTAGAGTTGACTATATCATTACTTTGTGTATTTATTTGTGGTTTTTGGGGTCCTCTACTGAGTATTGTTGTACTCACCCTTACACAGTCTTTTCCCATAGGTGTCATTTCTTGTGCAGAGAAGTGGCCTTTTTACGAAGTCCAGTCTAGACCAAGACTAGAATGAGCTTTGTGAGTTCTCATATAGGACATGGAGTTACATCAACATCAAAAAGCAGTCCCAGTACCATTATTTATTATAGGTTGGATTTTTATTTTGTAAACTCTTTCTTCTGGTGGGCTTTTATTCTGGCCCAATTTAAATTCCACACTTTACTTTCTGTTGTACTCTGTTGGTTGGGTTTAGTTGTATGCATGAATTGTTTTCCTTATTGGATTTTACTTTTCATCATTTATGGGCTTGGATATGCGTTCATGTGTACATGTACTTATGAAATGCCTCCCATGTTTGTGATATGCCTACTCAGCACTAGTCACCAACCTCTGGCCTATTTGAAGTAGTCTTGGGGAGTCACGGCATAGGCCCCCCTTGAGATGGGTCATGATAGAGTGGTATGAGAGTTGGTCAATTCAAAATTTGGACCAAGAGTCTCTGAGACTGGTTTTGGGAAATCACATTAAGTGTTTCAATCTAGGCTTTCAGGATAGTGACTCTAGTGTTGGTATGGGTGGCTGATGTAACCATACACCAGTACTCTGATAACCTGCTTTTGGACTCCATACATGACAACACTAGTTGCATGGAAACAAAAAAATGTCACATGCATCATATAGAAATGGGTTTTTTTTCTGTATCCTTTAGTTTCAGCTATACATATATACTCTTTTATTGTGGTACATTTTGTTTCTGTATAGGATGACACCACGATGCATACAATCTAGGATTCAATAGCTTGATCATGAGGATGACCCCCGTAGTGATGAGTCTTCAATTCAGGGACCATTTCCCCATGTGTTTCCTCTAGGTGGTGGACCTACTATACCAACACGATTGGATCAGCACATGGTCCATGCAGTTCCAAAAGACATGGAGCGTAGGCTGAGAATGCTCCGTGAGTTCCAAAGATAGAGACCCCCGGGTTCTGAGGGGAGACTGACCCTCGGGAGGATGAGGACTTTTTTGAGCTTGTGATCATAGTTTTCTGTCAGTTGAGGAAACCAATGCACCAGATGTTATTCCTAGGAGCAATCCTTATTCAGGGTCTAGTGGGATGATGGTGGAGTTTGACCATGAAGACTCACGATGAGAATACTATTTCATGGATTGAGTTCAAGTGACTCTTTAGGGAGGAGTTCTCTCTGGTTACACTCAGAAAATTATGTATCCATGAGCTTCTTCAGCTCCATTTGAGAAATTTAATGTTGGATTACTATTCATAGAGGTTCACCAACCACACCAGGTACTCGATGGATATGGTCAGGTATCATTACTTTAGATCTCAAACCTTTGAAATAGGTCTACAATTGGACATATGATTTAGTTTCATGACTCTATGCATTTTGACATATGTAGGAGTGCTCGAGAGATCATTGGTGTTCGAGAGATTCTTGGCTGAGTAGAGACAGCTAGTCACAGTCAGTAACATGAATATAGATACAAAGACCTTAGCATCAAGGAGCTGATGTCTAGAACAGGGATCAGGACATGGGAGACGTCAAAGGAGTATCCATGACAAGGGATCTTTGGTTCATGGCTTTTAGGATGGATCCAATCAGTCTAGGGAGATGAAATATTATTCGTGTAATGGCAGGGGAATCTCACTATAGATTTCCCTACCCATTGAACTAATAAAATGGAGGCGGTGGATGGACCACCTAGGTAGAGGAAGAGAGTGGAACAGGAAGACTCGCCAGACAGTTGATGTGGAAGATGAGTAGGGAGAGCTGTAGGAGTTGGCAAATTCTTTGAACTACTTCCACCACCACCCCAATAAGGTCTCACCAGGTATAGGGAGATGGTGGATAGGGTTGGTGGAAGTTACAAGTGGTCGAGGTGTATGACCTAGGAACCCCAAGGATGATCTGTGGTATGCTATATGTCTTTTATACAATATATTTCATGCTTATAGACACTTGTTCGAGTCATTATTTCCTCTCCACATATCTTTTGTGAAACCTTGAGATTCTAGTGGAGTCATTGACTCGACCCTTATGCTTGGATACACCTAAGGGAGGAGACTCGATGATCACACATCTTTTCCGACATTGTGATCTTACCCTTGGAGGTGAGAGTTATGGTTTGAAACACATGGTGGTAGCGTTGAGGCTTTATGACATCATTCTTAGTTTGGATTGGTTATCTTCGGTACATGCCCATATTGACTAATTATGGTTAAGAGTGTAGTGTGGCTACTATGATGGAATGTGGTTTTCCTTTGTTGGTGAAAAGGAAACCCAGGCAGCACAGAATGGGATCATGATTAGGAGGGTGTAACTGATCACTCATGAGTTGGCTAGAATTACCCTTAGAGTGGAATATTTTGTGAGCATTTAGTTCCTAGTATTAGTGGTTGAGTACAATGATGTATTTCCAGAATATGTTCCCGGATTACCTCTGTGTCGGGAAATTGACTTCTACATCTACTTACACACCAAGAAGGCATTGATATCCTCACTAGCGTATTGGATGGATCCTGTAGATCTTCACGATATGAGGGTGCTGCTGGAAAATTTTCAAAGGAATGGATTCGTAAGACACAGTGTTTCGCCTTGGGTGGCCCTAGTTTTGTTTTCTATGAATGACAACGGGATTTTGAGGTTGTGTGTGGATTACCAGCGCCGGAATCAGATAATGGTGAAGAACAAGTATCCACTACTGATGATCAATGACCACTTCATTCCACTAAGAGTGGAATGGCTGTTCTTGATGGTTGACCTTTGATCGGTTTACGAGCAATTACGAGTAGGAGTCGAGGATATACCAAATACAACATTCAGATGTTTCTATGATCATTATGAGTACTTGGTGATTCCTTTCAGAATGAAAAATACCCACGTAGTGTTCATGGGACTTGTGAAACAGATCTTCTATTTGTACTTAGCCCAGTTTTTAGTGGTCTTCATCGATGAAATCCTTGTATACTCGGTGTTAGAGTAAGAGATTGTGAGACACCTGCATATGGTTTTAGACATAATTCAAGAGCACAAGTTTTATGGGAAAATCTCGAAGTGATAGTTCGGGATAATAGAGGTCCACTTTATTTGAAATGTCATCTCATAATATGGAGTAGTAGTGGACCCATCCAAGTTCAAGGTGGTGTTAGCATGGGAGCCACCCCAGAGTGTGATAGAGGTGCAGATCTTCTTTGGGCTGATAGGACACTACCATATATGTATCCCTGATTTCTCAAAAATATCAACATTGATGATAGCCTTTACCTTGAAGTGGAAGCCTTTCATATGGAAGGAGAAGTTCTATCATGATTTATAGCAGTTGAGGAAGTGTTTGATGAGTACACAAATTTTTATATTTCCCGAAGATGGCGTTGATTACATAGTTTTTTGTGACGCATCAGGGACCAGGCTTGGCAGCGACCTGATGCAAAGACAGGTGGTGATTTCTTATGGTTCACACCAGTTGAGGCCACATGAGAAAAACTACATGACCCATGATCTTGAGTTTGAAGTGGAAGTCTTTGCATTTAAAATGTGGTGACAGTACCAGATGGGTGAATGGTTTATCATCTCCTCTGACCACTAGAGACTCAAGTACATATTCTCACAGAAGGGTTTGAATTTGAGGCAGATTCGATGGCTAGAGTTCCTATAGTATTATAAATTTGAAATTGTCTATATTATTGGGAAGGGAGACCTTATGGTAGATGTTCACAGGATGATATTGATTTTGTAGTTGCTGAGAGAGGTGTTAAAACAATTGTCCTCGCTACAGTTATCCTTCATAGTTAGGGAGGATGTGGCTTATCTTCAGTCTATATTTGTTACCCCTGAACCTTTTCAGTGAGTCAGGGAGTCAAAACTAGGGGATATTAAATGTGATACATTACTTGCTCAGTTATCCATAGGACAAGCTCCTAATGGATATTCTCAAGGTGGGGAGAATTTCAACCTTTTCAAAGGACACACAGTTGTACCAGCGGCGTTGCAGGAGGAGGTTGTGAGGTAGTTTCAAACATCCCCATTGGTCGTAAGTCCTGAAGTGTTAAAAATGTACTAGGACCTCAAACATTAGTTCCGGTGGACCGGGATGAAGAAGGAAGTAGGATAGTTCGTTTCTCGATACCTTACATTCCAACAAGTGATATTTGAGAACCAAGTTCTAGCGGTGTTAGCCCATCCCTTATAAGTGTCGGAGTGGAATCATGATGGAATATCAAAGGACTTTGTGATGGTCTTACCAAGAACATCTAGGGGACATGATTCCATCTGGGTGATCATTGACTGAATCACCAATTCTGTTCACTTCATATCTATCAGGGACAAGTGTTCTGTAGTGATCTTGGGATGCCTCTACATATAGAAGATAGTTTGTATTCATGGAACACCTTCAATGATAGTCTCATATAATGATGCTCATTTCACATCTCGGTTGTGAAAGGGATTACAAGAGGCATTTGGGACTTAGATATGCTAGAACACAGTATTCCATCCCTAGAGAGATGGTCATATGGAGAGAAACATTCAGGTTCGGGAGGTTATGTTGTGGGCCTATATCTTGGACTTTGGTTGCACTTGGGAGGACCACCTACTACTGATGGAGTTTATGTACAACAACAACTACCACTCCACTATTAGTATGGAATTGTTAGAGGCTTTATATGGACAACGCTATTGGGCACTCCTTTACTGGACTGATCCTGGAGAGTCATCACTCATGGGTTCAAATGTGGTGCAAGTTACCACTGAGAAGGTGAAGACCATCTAGGAGCGAATGAAGACCGCACAGAGCTGGAAGAAATCTTATGCTGATAGACGGCAGAGACCATTGGACATTTAAGATGAAGACCATTCCTTCCTCCGGGTCTCACCTCGACAGGGGGTGTGGAGATTTGGAAGGGGAGGAAAGTTTTATTTGTGGTTCATCTACCTTTTTAGATACTTCACATAGTTGTAATGGTGTTGTACCGCCTAGATCTACCATCCTAGTTGTACCGGGTACATGATTTCTTCCATGTGTCAAATCATAGGTGGTACGTGCATGACCCATCGCACATCATCGACTGGGGTGAGATGTACATCCAGGATGGAGTGACCTTCGCAGAGTACCTTTATGATATTGAGTATTTGTAGGAGATGATCCTTTATGGGTGAGTGATTCCCTCGGTGCATGTCCAGTGGAATCCTGGTAACCATTATAACATCACGTTGGAGCGAGAGGCTTAGATTTTTGCACAGTACCCACATCTGTTTGAGTAGAATTTGATTTTTACTTTTCAGGGATGTAAAAGCCCTCAGGTGGGGAGAATATAATTTATGATATTTTCTATTTATTATTTTCAAATATTATATGGAATTATTTTGAGACCATGCTTTGCAACATCGTACGATTCTAAGGCCCAGAGTGCCCAAAATAAATGTTTGAAATAAATTAAACATTTAATTAGTGTGTGAAAGTGGTTTTCTTGAAAGATTGGAATAACTCTTAAACGGTTTCATGGATCCAGAATCTGAAGTCATCATTGTTTCTTGATCAGAGACTTTACCATAGGCAATGCCTAATATCGACTGGCAAGGGTTGGATGAAGAAGTTAGTTTTTGGATGTTTAAGGAACAAAAATTAATTTTTTATTTTATTTACATTGAGTAAATGAAAAAAATAGAATTTTTAAATAATCCATTAAGAAGAATCTTTAGGGTTATATTCATAACCCTAAAATTCTCTGGAGGCATGGAGAAAAGACCCTATGCAGAAACCTCCTAACAATGAATGATGATGAATCGACCGTTCGTGAATCGTGGTGCCAACAAAGTTAGAGGATCTTGTCGATGATGTAAATGAAATTCCTCTTCATTAGAAATAGATCCTAAACCAAGTTAGGTGTTTTTATTTCAATTGTGTTCTTCCCTGTTCTTAGATTTAATCAATGAACAAGGATCAACCAATGAACAGTTTGACTCGCGGTTTGATCTTTCTTGCAGGTGGGTTGTTTTGTGGGGTTTTCTCAGTGATTGATTCATATTTGTTTCATTATACTTGATACTTCTAATGGGAGTGGATCAACACCATAATGAATAATGGAAGAGCTTTGTTCATCATTTATTTATGAATCTCTTCTCCCAAACCCGTGTGTTCTTCATGTTCTTTATGGGTTTACGAACAACGGATCGTTGTGAATCTATCTCGCAACACAACGATCCCAAATCATATATATTTCATAATGACAACATAGTGGAGGTGTACTAATGATGGAGGCATATGAATCTATAGGGATCAGAAGAAATCATTCTCCAACCTTTCTTTACATGGATGATTGAAATGCATTTTTGCAGTTGATCGAACACCCTAAATTTACCGAGTCATTATTTCCATAGTGGGGTGACCTCAAATATTGAGTTTCAAGGAAGAAAAATGGTTGGATTGAGATATATATGATCACTGAAGGCTTTTTGAGGAAGAACAACTATTCTGTAAAATCGTGAAGAACAAGGTGTGTTCTTCGAAGAACATAGCGTGTGTGTCCAGCTCTGCGATGGCTAGGGTTTTGAGATGTAGGAAGTGATGACATGGCATGTGAAAACTATCATATAGTGTGTATCTCGAACGATACATCAAAATGGGGTGGTGTACATGGAATTCACTCCACCCCACGGCTGGACCAAGCCAGTTATGTGGGTTACCATGTGTATTGATACATAGGTTTGTATACACAGGTCGAAGCCATATACTGGAATATAGCCATCGTATACAAAGTGGACAATATATTATATGAAAAACCATGTGACTGTCACTACACGTCGTTTATGCACTTTTTACATGACTTGTCTTTTGACTCGGGTTGTTGCACATGGGCTGTACCCGATGTTAAGGGACACTGTGTGTGACCTTTCTACACGATGTGTACTCTCTTCTACATGGATTGATCTCCTTTTCCACCGTTACATGGATAAGTTTATTTTGTGATAGATCCACCTTTTATCATTCCCCATATTGTTCATTTATTGTTTCTATCCATAGGATCATGATCCCTTCAATAGTACTTTATTGATAGAGTCAGATACCCTCTGAGAGGCCTAGAGTGAGATCCTCTACCCATTGAGGGCCCTATGTAGATTCAGGTATCATCATGACCAATCCAAGAAGACACTGATCCTCTACTTAGTATGTGAATCTAGAAGAGTCTTGGTATAATTCATGGCCCTGGCTGTGATCCTCATCCATGTATCATGATTTTTCCCTACTCATGATTTTGTTCTCCTACAATGAGTGCATGTGTTCTCTATTCATATCTATCAGTGTATCTATCTATCTCTTGTGACACTTACCAAGGAATGGTACTCCTCAGATTTATGTCATCAGATCTTATAGACTTGTGGAGTGAGTTCTCATGGGCGATTCATTCATGGAATCTTTGGACTGAATCCTTATTATGGGTATGCAGTCACTATGACTTACCTCTAAACAAGAGGTATGGGTATTGAGTATATTTGAATATTTTTATTGTTATATGTTCTATAGACATATACTATTTAGATATGAATGTACCTTTACTTTTTTTATGTAATTTTTCCTTTCAGGGTCCTCTATTGACTATTGTTATACTCACCCTGCACGGGCTTTGCCCACATGTGTCGTGTCTTGTGCAGATGAGCAGCCTTTTGATGGAGACCATGGTGGACTAGGATCAGACCTAGATTTTTGAGCTCCCCTGTAGGTCAAGGATTTCCTTTGGCATAAATTATTAGTCTCATCACCTTTCTTCCATACATTTTGGACTTTGTAGTTTGTAGACTCTCTCTTTTGGGGGCTTGTATTCTCGACAATTTTACTTTCCACATTTTACTTTTCATTGTACTAGGTTGGTTGGGTTTAGTTATATGGGTGGATTTTGTTCTATATTGTTTTCTAAATTTCTTAATTCTTGTTCATGGAGATGTGTGCATGTTTATAGGTACTTAGGAAATTCCTCCTATGTTAGTGATATGCCTACTCGGTGCTAGTCACCAGCCCCTAGCCTATTAGAGGTGAGCTTGGGGAGTAACGGAACAGGCCCACTGGGATGGGTCGTGAAACCAATAATGGGATAAAGTATATATAAGATATTATAGAATCCATATATGACCATATAACGGCTCTTTGAAAAGTTTCTAGGTCGTTTTGGGTTTTAAATTTATGTTTTAGTCATTAGTTAAGCATATTTTTACCTTAGTCGATGTAATTAATTTTAATTACATTCACTAATATTTTTGGTCAAAAACTAAGTTGACCTTATTGTAAATTATAAATTATGATGATTAAAAATATGGAATTCATTTTTTGAATTACAATCATAGAAGTGGAAGAAATTAATTTAAAATTAATCTCGCTGACGGGACAACATTGTGGGTTTCTAAAGTAGAAATGATTAAAGGTTTGATAAGTTTTGAAATTCAATTTCTATTTGAAATTAATTTAAATAAAATAAATTGGATTAATTGATAAATATATTATCAAATTAAACATTGAAACAAATTAAAATATAATTTTACCAAATAAATATATTAGATAAAAAAGTTGTTTTTAATTAAAATTCAGTATTTTTAACTATTCATTAAAAAATGAAACCTTATAGAAAAATTCCAAAAATTTATTCTAACCTAATTATTAGGTTCTTAATTAGAATATGAAGATTATTTTAAAATATAAAATATATAATATTTTCCAATATTGGATTTAAAATGTGTTCTGCATTAAAATACGATAAAACTAGCATTATAAAAATAAAGGTTTTTTAGCATAAAATTGGGTTTGTTCGTATCTTATGTCTATAAAATGTATTCTATGAATATAAAAATTAATTTATTAGATATATAGAATATATATTACTTTAATATCAATCACTAATTATAAATAATTTAATTTATTAGGGTAAAACAGCTTTGTTCCCATAAAAATATTAATATTTCCCTTTATATTCAATAAGTATTGATATTCATTTATAATTAATTGATAACCTATAAATTCATCTTATATTTTTTTAAACAATATATTTTCATAAATTATTTCATACTGTTAATATCTTAATTTAATATCTTGTTTATATCTAATTATATTAATCAATATAAATTTAATGATATACTATGTTTCGGTAAAACTCGATCTTATGTGTTATAGAGGCCATCGAAGAAAGTCATTGGTGTATCTAAAACAAGATAACCTCGGTGTTCAATGTAAAGTATGATAAAATTTATTTTTCATGAATTTCATGATTAAATTGGGGTTTTATAATAAAAACATATAAAATAACATATTTTTAGAGTTGCGTGAAATGAAAAGAAAATTTATTTGGAAAATAATAATTCACAAAATCTCGAGATGTTACAAGATATAAAAGTTTCACCCACCACATAGAGTGAAAACCCATGGACTCTAGCTTCCACTGCAGCTTCTTCTCTGCCTGATCCCCTATTTTTTGATTGTTCCTCTTCCGAGGAAACACAGTGACTGATTTCTGCACTGTTGTCTCATTATATATATCTCTTTTATGTTATGCCTCTGATGTGATTGTTTGTGTTCATACAGAATAAATTTTCCATTTCATCGATAGTCACAGATACTATGGAGAATTATGGGCTTCACAATTCAACTTATTTACATCTTTTTGAGCTCTCAATGAGGGGAGTATTATTTTTGTGTTTGTTTTTATCTCTTTAATTTTCTTTTGCTTACTTCTTTCAGTGCTTCCCCTCACCCTAACTCACTTCTATACTCCCACAACCATTTCTCTTCCTTGGTGTTACACATTGGGGACCGTGTGAAATATTATGTGTGGGGGAGAGTCACTCTCTACACTATTCTTTATTCTTAAACTGATCCTGGAGACATCATTAATAATTGAAATATTTTAAAATGTGGAAATTTTTTATTAATTATAATTATAAAATTATACAGGCATAAATAATAATTTTAAAAGATAATTTCTTATTTTGATTTTAAAGTAGTTAAAAAATGATTATTGACATATTTTGATTTTTGAATTAAATTCTTGGTTGTCTTTCATTTATTAGAATGAACATTTTTATTCATGTCATGACCTGATTGACCCATTTGTATCCCTATTCCTGATAGGAATTCTAAACCAATTTACATTTTATCTATTATACCCTCTTTCTCAAGATATTATCAAGACAATAATAACTACTAGATATGTGAATCTTTATATTTAAAACATGAATAATTGTTAATCAGCTTAAAATAATTTAGGCATTTGATTAGTATTTTCGTCCCATTTGACCTTAAGACCTTCCCTATATCTGATCTTTTTGAAAAGCTTAGAAACCATGAACTTCCTTGATATGAATCCATATTATAATTCTATATATACTTCCTACCATAATTCTTTTATAATATTGGATGATTATTCATTTCATATTTTAAGTGGATTTTGGACTATTCATGGTATATTTTGGTGAGCGACCATGAAATTAAGTTTCTGGGAGAGTTACCTTTTTCATTTGGAAAAAATGTTGGAACCATGACCGTTCTATGAAAGAAATGGATTTTGGTTAGTTTTTGTTTTCAATCCTCATTGGATGTTTTGAATGTATACCAAGAAGTGGATTTTACAGTTCAAGCAGACACCAATTTTAAAGGCGGCATTGTTTTCCAATGTTTGCAAAATTTTTGGGCACGAAAATCAGAAAATAGAGAAAAGTGTGTTTGGAATATGAAGTTATGCGCCAAATTGATGGTGTTATGGAATATTTCATGCAAGGCTTGTTTCATGATCAGAACATTAAAAAATAGAAAAGGCATGAGTTGTATGAAAAATATGGAGTTGTGCCCAGAAATTGGTTCCTGTGTGAAAATAATTTGTTCATAGAATGAGAGGTTTTGCATGACATGGTATATTTTGCGTGTGAGGGTCAGTGACACCTACAAATAAAAGGTGACCCCTTCATTCATGATGGATGAAGACTTAGAGAATATCCAAGTACTTTTGCGTGTAAATGTTTCATGAAAAGGGAGTTGCATGGAAATTTATGTTTGTGCAGAAAAATTAAAGATGCGCAGAAAAGTTAAAGTTGGGCGGAAAAGTTAAAGATTCACAGAAAAGATAAAGTTGCGTACAAAAGTTTGCACATAAAGGGTGTATTTTTGCGAATAATTTTCTGCACAAAAATAAAATCTTTCATTCAATTGTCATTATAAGCTGATTGCATGTTCTAAATATATGGTTAAGTGGTTTAGTACTTTTAAGTGCATCAATCCAGGACATTGATGCAAGTAGTGTCTCATTCTTAATAGAGACAAAGACTTCAATGTAAATATATTTAATAGACCTTCAATTCGATAAACTGATTTTGACTTCTCTCAAGGTAGTGAGCTAGGGGGAGTTGACTGAAGTGATCTGAGGGACACAATGAGCTTTCACTGAACCCCTGTAAAGACAGTGTTCCTCGCATAGAGTGACTATTGCCGAATCTTGTAATCCTAAAAAATCTAAAGATTAGTGGATTTAGGTATGACTGATACACTATCAGTGTATACTTCTAGGACATATCCCTTTTTGGAAAACTAAGTAAAAGTGTTGTGTCATCTCCCTGATAACATTTGTTTGAAAGATTTAACAAGTTCCTACCAAAGTGTGAAAAAGATCTATAACTTTTAAAAGAAAAAGTTGACACCCTAATTCACCGCTCCTCTCTTAGGGTGTTACGAGGACCTTCAAGTGATATCATAGAGAGGTTTCTAGTGTTTTATTTTTCATATACTGTTATGGAGAATTCATCCAGTGTTAGGGGAGTCCCTATCTTTGATGGAAGTAATTTTCAGATTTCCAAGAATTAAATGGTATCTCCTCAAAGATCCCTTGGAATGGAAGTCCTATTTTCTACTATGCAAGGAATACAAGTTACTGATCCAACAAGGCTGGATGTGATTGATGCAGATAGAAACATTCTTGATTCAGATGATAAAGTGTATAATGCAATCACCAAAGCTCTTTCTGATCATATTTATCTAAAGGTTATGAGTTTCACCTCACCAGAGTCTATATGGGATAAACGTGAAAACATTTATAAAGGAGATAGAAAAGTTATGGATGAAAAACTACAGGTCTTGCACAATAGATTTTATTATTTGAAGATACATCATAATGAGAATACAGACTACTTCTTCAATTGAATTACTAAAGTTTTTGGAGCAATTCAGGGTCTATGAAAACAAATAAAATACATTATTATCATAAAGATAATATTGAGAATTATTCCACCCCTATACAATGAAAAGGTTTCAGACCTTTAAGAAATATAACATTCCATGATTTCTCTGGATGATATGATGAGTAGCCTGATGGCATATAAAATGAGAGTCAAACCATAAGATTCTACAACTCGAGTGAGAAAGTAAACGGCATTAAAATCCATAGAGAAACTGAATATTTAAAAAGATTTTAGTGGTGAAGATGATGAGGAAAAAGAAATTATTTCTATCATATCCATGAATTTCTAAAAAGTAAAAGGGAAATTCAAAGAGAAGTTACCTCTAGCATTCTTTTTTTGTGGAAAAGTTGGGACCATTTTCTTTCTGTGCTTAGGAAAGAATGAGGATGAAGATAGTGAATATGATAAAATTGAGAAGCCTCGAAAAAGGATTTCCAAAAAGGGAGAGTTCAAATATAGAAAGAATGTATCAAAGAAGAGTTTTTTATGTGAAGAGGAAGACGATGATAAAAAATTCTTTGAAGAAGAAGAACTAGAATTTAAAACTAGAAATCATGCTTCCATGATGTCCACAATTGAAAAATCAGAACCATCAATGGTTAATGGTGGATTCAATCTTTTTACCACAAATATCCATCTCGAGTTGAAACTTAAGTCTTTTCTTACTAAAATTATGATTAAATATAATATTTTCAATAAGGTTAAATGAATTTTAGAAGAATCATCTTAATATTTTGATCAGATAGAAGCATAAATTGAACAATTTGAAGAATTTGGGAAAATACAGTATAAAATCCTTGAAAGCACTGATGATTTAGTGGATCTAAATATTAGAATTGAAGAGCATGAAAATGTCATCAATGAATTCACCTCCATACTTAATGAAAAGTACAAAATTATTGAGGGTCTTGAAGAGGAATTTGTTACTCTTAGGAGTAAATGTGAGAGTGAATAAATTTCAAAATAATCAAGTAAAAAAATATAGTTTGGAAGGTTCTCATATGTTGAGCTATTGGAGAGAGAAAAAATTGGTTCTGATGGAGTTCAAAATATTTTGAATGATCAACAACCCATTTACATGGGAAATAGTGGAATCTGTTGTGAGTCCAAATTGTTGAATTGTGAAAATAAATGTGAGAAAAATCAAGGCAATCTAAAAGTGCGTCATATGGAAAAGTCACATGAAGTGCTGAAAAATAAATCCCCAATTCAATCTAAACTAAGAATAGAATACTATCCTTGAGACTCCAGGAATAAGAGGCAGTCAAACTATTATCCCATGGAAGAATGAATGTGGATAAAAATAAGTGAGAAGACATTTACTCTAAGGAAGTGTCAGTTCTATTGATATCTGGGCCATACCATGTCTTATTGTAAAGAGGAAATAAGCTATTTGAATTGAGAAGATATGGGAGTTCAAAAAAGTAGAAAAAATTAATATCCTATTTTTTTAGAAGAAACACTTTCTATGGATATTGTTTTTTTGTTCTAACATTGGTCAAAAGGCCATTTATTGTAGGCATAGGAGGGACATGGACACCCCATACAAGAGTCTGAGACATGTCAAAGCTCATCTACAAGACAGTGTTTCTATTAAAAATAGGTTTTCTCCTCTAGAAGAAGATTTTTATTATGAACAACTCATGTACACAGGAGAGTCAATTTAAAGGAAATAGGTTTCCTACGCTCAATCCGATGTCTCATGGAATTAAAAGAAGAAAACTGAGAAATCCAACCATGCATAGGTATCCCTTAAAGATACAAAAATAAAAATCACCTGGATTATAGATAGAGTTTGTTTGTCTCATGTGACATGTAATTCAGGCTTGTTAACAGATGTCAAGAGAAAGGTTGATGGAAAAGTACAGTTTGGTAATAATGGAGCTCTGAAAATCAAATGTAGTGGAAGTACTAAACTAGCTAATGGATAGCTAATGAAAACTGAAGACCTTTATGTTCATGGACTATGTCATAATCTTCTAATCATGATTCAACTATGTAACTCAAGACTTATAGTTACTTTTAATCATAAAGGATGTACTATCAAGGGAAAGACAGAAAATTCACTTATGAAGGGATATAGAACAGAAGGAAACCTATATCAGGTTGATAGTAAAGAAAACAATTTGTACATGACTATTGAGGAATAAAATATCATGTGGAATCTAATACTAGGGCACATCAATCAACTATACATGGAGAAAATATCAAAACTGAAGATTTTCATTGACCTTCACAACCTAAATCATGAACGTGAAAAGTCTTTTGAGGCTTGCATTTGCGGGAAGCTTGTCTTCCTTCATATCATCCAAAGAAGAAAAGGGCTTCACATCTTCATGATCTCATTTATACAGATATATGTTGCCTGATAAATGTTTTTGGAACTCATGGAGAAATGTAATTTGTCCTTTTCATAGATGATTATAGTAGAATGGCATGTGTAATTGTTATGCATAAGAAACGACAAGTGCATGAATACATGAAAACATATTGTCAAATCACCGAGAATGATACTGGACGAACAATCAAAGTGTTGTGATCTGACAATGAAGGCGAATACACATCCATTGAATTTAAAAATTATGTAGTGAAGCATGGGATACAACATGAGGTATATATTGTGTGAACTCCATAGCAAAATGGAGATGTTGAGCACAAGAATCAACAGGTGAAAAACCTGGAAACATCTATGATGATTGAGAGTCATAATCAACGACATTACTAGAAAGAGTCCATTCAAGATGCATATGAAAAATCTAATAAGGCTTTATATGGGTGAGACAAAAACACCATATGAATTGTGGCATGTAAGGAAACCCTCTTTGAAATAAATTCATGTTTTTTGGTAGTAAATGCTTCTTTAGAAACAAAGTATTAAATCAAGGGACATATGGTGACAATTCATAAGAAGGAATTTTACTTGGATACTCAATGAATAGAAAAGACTACAAGATTTTCAACAAGCTCTTGGAAAGGATTGTGGAAAGAATTGATGTTAAGAGCATTGAAGAGAAAACCAAAAATGGTTCAAGGATATCATATGATAATGTGATAGAAAATGAGGAAGAAAGTGAATGTGGAGTAAATGAAATTACAGAAATAAAGAATGGTGTAGAAAATACTCAGGAGTCAAATCATGATGTTGACTTGGAATAAGGATCTGAAGAGGAAACTCTACCTAGAGAGAATGCGGTTGAATCCCAAATGAGGAATAAAAGAGAAGAAATTAATCAATATAACATTATTTTGGGATTGGGTTGCACGAACGCAAATGAGGAGAATGATGAGTAATGCACAGTATGTATTCTTATCTATTCTGGAACCATCCTCACTTGAAGAATCTACAAAGGATGAATCATGGGTGAAATCCATGAATGAAGAGTTAGATTAGATTAACAAGAATCAAACATGAAATCTAGTCAAGTGACCCTATGGTCATAATGTGATTGGTACAAAGTGGACTTTCAAGAACAAGTTTGATGAGCATGTAAGTGATATCAGAAACAAGGCATGACTGGTATGTAAAGGATATTCACAAATTGAAGGAGTCGATGTTGAAGAAACCATTACACAAGTGGATAGACTGGAGTCAATCAGGCTTTTTTGGACATAGAAATCCAAAGAGGATATAAATTATATCAAGTGGATATTAATAAATATTTCTTGAATGGTATTCTCAAATAAACAGACTACATCAAACAATAAGCGGTTTTTCTTCTTGGAACTAATGACCTAATGGTTTATAAGAAAAATAAGGCCTTCTATGGTTTGAACCAGGAACCAAGAGAATGGTATTCCTGGTTGGATTTTTATCTCGTGAATCTGGAATTCAAAATAGGAGGTGTTTATCACAATATCTATGTGAAAAATTATTCCGAAAGATCAGATTAGTGTTCAATTTTATATTGATGACATTATATTTGGTGGTAGCTGGCAAGAATTAGTGGATTAATTTTCACATGATATCATAATTTGATATGTCTATGATTAGGTATATCTCATATTTCCTGGGGTTGTAGGTGATTCAAAAGAAGGATTACACTTTCATTTCTCATGAATAGTATGCAAGAGAGCTGATGATGAAATTTAATATGCATGAATCCAAACCAAAGTCAACTCTGATTGTGGTTGGAACAATCATGGAAATCATGAGGATGAGACCTCTACATATCCCACCATGTACAATAGGATTATTGGATGATTATTATACCTAACAACGACACATCTCAATATTGTCTTTACAACTTTCATATTTGTCTGATTTCAGAGTAATCCGATGGAAGAACATATGATAGAAGTAAAAATAATCATGAGGTACTTTCAAGGTACTCATAATTATGGGTTATAATTTGATGAAGGAAGGGATATGGAATTATCAGCATTTTCTGATACTGACTACACTGGAGATATAGTGGATAGAATGTCTACCAGTGGAAGAGCGTTCTATATTGGGCCGAAATGTGTTGGTTTGTTGAGAAAGAAACAAGATTATGCTTATCTTAGTAATGCTAAAGCTGAGTATATCACTGTACCAAGGAATGCACTCAACTACTACGGATGAAGCAACAACTAACAGATATTGGCGATGAGGTGAAATAGCCAATGGTGATTTACTGTGATAACATGATCGCAATTGATCTTATGAATAATCTTGTTCATCATTCTAGAACAAAACATTTTGAAATCAGATATCAGCTTAACAAGGAAAAATTTGAACAAGGAGTGATTAAAATAGATCATGCGGGAATTGATAAGCCAGTGGATGATATCCTAACCGTGCCAATGTCAGATGCTGTGTTTAAGAAACATCAGTCGAACATCAGTGTTAAGCCACCTCCCAGTGCATAAGGAGTTTATGAAATTCCCCTCTCCCTAGTTTTGTTAATTGTTTTTATTCTGTTTCTGGATGTGATTCATGTTTATGTGGGAGGAACATTCTAGGGGTGTTTTTGAGATGTACTATGATCAAATAATGGTCTTTGGATATATTTTCATTTCAAGAGAAAGATTAAATTCTGGAAATGTGATGAACATTTAATGCTTCTATGACCCGATGAGAAATCAGTATTAAGAGGAGAAAGAATACATTGGACATGTAATTATTTTTTTACACAGTAAGAGAATATTTTGGGTGTATTTAAGGATTCCAAAACATGGGAACCCAATTACAGCTTCCCCTCTTGTTTTCTACACTAAGGATTTCTCATGTAGACATAAAGTTTTGGCTGAGTTGATTCTTGAATTTGATGTATTTCTTGTGGCTGGTGCCCTATTGAATTTATCTGGTGATTGCCAACTAACACAAAGGGGGAGATTGTTGGAACGATGAACATTCTATGTAAGAAATTGATTTTGCTTTTTGTTGTTGTCAATACTCATTTGAAGTTCATAATTTGTTCCAATTAATGGATCATATAGATCAATCGTGCAATAGTATTGAATTTTGCATCGTTTTCTAGTGTTTGCTAAATTTGTGGGCCTGAAAATCGGAAAATGGAGAAAAGTGTGTTTCGAGAAGAATGTTGCGCACAAAATTTTAGGTGTTATGGAATATTTCATGCAAGTATTTTTTGGGATCAGAACGTAGAAAATTAGAATATGCAAGATCTGTGTGAAAAATCTAGAGTTATGCGCAGAAAACGGTTTCTGTGCGAAAATCATTTGCATGGAGAATGGGAGGTTTTGCGCGACATGGTGGGTTTTGAATGGGGGGTCATCGACTCCTACAAATTATAGTAGAACCCCTCATTTGGTATGTATAAATAATTATAGAATATCTAAGTTATGATGCACGTAATAGTTTCTCGAAAAGGGAGTTGTGCAGAAAAATTAAGTTTGCACGGAAAAATTATTGTTGCACAGAAAAGTTAAAGTTGCACTGAAAAGTTAATGTTGCATGGAAAAGATAAAGTTGTGTGCAAAAGGTTTCCTGTAAAAAGTGTTGTTACGTGAAATATTATCCATGAAAAAATCAAATCTGGCGTGGACAAGTGAGATCATTCACGCAAAGGGACGTTGTTGCGTGCAATTGTCAGTATAAGCTGATTTCATGTTCTGAATATCTGGTTCAGTGGATCAGTACATTCAAGTGAAACAATCCAAGAATTCGATGCAGGTAGTGTCTCATGATGAACAGAGACAAAGGCTTCAATGAAAATATATTGAAGATACTTTTATGTTGAAAAAATAAGTTTGACTTCTTTCAAGGCTGTGAGATATGGGGAGTCGACAAAAGTGATCTGAAGAATGTAGTGATATTTCCTTAAACCTTTGTAAAGACAGTGTGTCTACTATAGAGTTACTGTGGCTAAATCTTTTAATCCTAAAACGTGTAAATATTATTGGATTTAGGTACGATCGACACACTATTAGTGTATACTCCTTAGAAATAGCCCTTTATGTTGATGCATGTAAAGGTGTTCTGTCATCTCGAGACTTTCCTTAGTTTGAAAATTTTAACAAGTTCCTACCAATGTGGGAATAAGATCCAAAACTTTAAAAAGAAAACGTTGAATCCCAGATTCACCCCTCCCCTCTCAGGGTGTTCTGGGGTCCTTCACAAAAGGATCTAAACCACTATTCATTGTATTCCTAGTGGTCCCATATTATTAAAAAAAGATACAAAGATAAAAAGATGAGCCAAATAAATTCGTTATTAATGGTTTATGAACCCATGTTGCAAGGTAGTATCATGGTTATGGTAACATTTGAGATTTCTTGTGGGGGATGCATTTTTATTGAGCATTATTATTGAATATCATTATATATTATTTAAGAATTCTGACTCCTTTTTCAAACCTATGAGATTATTTTTTACATCATTACCTACCAACCTGAAGCCTCAGAATCATTTGAACCTTATTGAAAGACATCGTGATTTTTTTTATTTTATTTATAAGAGGATAATGGGAATACTATCAATACAATAGATAGAATTTGTATACTTGAGATTGGGAATAACTCTAATTAAATGATATTCAGTTATGACTATGTTAGGTGAGGTAAATCATTAAGTGGAGTGTGTATTTATGAAAAGTTGTACAATGTTAATAAATTTTGATGAAAGTATTTAATTGAATTATATAGGAGGCATGATTAGAATAACTTTGGAATTGAAATATATTTTGTGACTTTTGAATTAATCTTCTATGAATATAGTATTTATAAATATAATTAATCGAATGATTCCATTTTTAGAGTATATATTCTTATTAATTAGATGTTGAATTTATCTTGGGGGAAAGAAAATGACTAAGTGTGGGGGATTTTGATGTACCTGATTTGTGATTACCTTTTCATACCTTTTTTTTAATATAAAAACTTGATTTCACTAGATATACATGGCGTGTACATTATAAACACACACTGTGTAACCTTTCCCAGACACAATTTGTCCTGACCTAGTACACAACCATGTAGAGACACATATCATACACATTGCGTACTATTTAATAACACATCATGTATGCCCTTAGAGAAGTGGTTGGTGATTGGAATTGAAAATACACGTCGTGTGGGGAGGTACTACATATCACGTACCCCACCAACTGACCACTGATGCATTCAAAGTCATTGGGTGGAACGGTAGTTCATCAACCGGTGGAGAAATCGAAGAAGAACCAGTTGAACCAAATACACAGTGTGTACTTTAGGTTACACACCTTGTAATCTAGTTTTATATAAATATGGGGTTAGCCCTCCATGTTCGAGGTTGGACATTCAAGGGGAGGTGTTGTAACTCTACTGTTTGAACCTCCCCCAAATCCATTTTTTCTTTTCATTTCCTGTTTTCAATTTCTTTTTTAGTGTAATTATCTATTCCCCCTTCTTCCTATCGTATCCAAAGTAGGGATCAAGCTTCTTCTCAATCTGTACACTATGACAATGGTCATAAAAGCTTAGTTCTCCCGTGTTGGGGTTCTAATAAGGTTTTTTGTAATTGGTATGTTATGTTCTGAAGAGTGGATTTTATTGAGAATTATGTTATATAATTCCATTATTGAATCAATTCCATATTGATTTTTTGTGTTGTGTAAGATGAAGAACAACACCAACAGAGAAAACTAAAGGAGTTACAGCGGGTGAATCCATGACCATAGGATGATCCGATTTTCAATTGCTTTAGGGGTTAAGAACTTAAATGCATTTTGAGTAGTTAACTACCAAACTAAGGAGTTAAAATTTAAATATGTAATGGTTTGTTTTTTCACTAACCAACAATATTTTATTTGAATCCCCATGGTAAATTTGTTTTTATTATAATATTAATATTAATGAATGACCATTAAAATGAACCCTAATTGAATTAAAACCTCTACATACTATCTTTTGTTTGTTCTGTCACTTTCTTTTATTCTCATTTAATTTTCACAAATAGTTTAACTTAGCAATTTGTTCCCTTAAATCATTCATTTTTGCCCGGATAATCAATTTTGACTCATCTGACTTTCATTGTTATTGGTTCAATGTTTTCCCTGTGGGATCAACCATTACTTCTGCTAAATACCTAGTTAGTCGGATAAGAATGGGAAAAATAAATTCTTCTAATTTTCTAAATCTTACAGTGGGAGAAGTTCATCGCACAGTGTGAATTCGTGTGAAGTTATATGTCATTAAGACATTAACTTCATTCTCTATGATAGTTTTAGTGTGTTGATTAATGTTAACCATGTACTTTAGGCAGTGAAGCCTAATGTCGCTAATAAAGGGTCTTAGTCAGTCACACACTAAATGTATCCAGAACCTCATCTAAATTCAATATGATTTTAACATTATGAGTAAATAATAGTTTTGTATGTGATTTAAAAATAATTTATATCTGGTTGGTCAAATATATCCAGTATCTCGTTATTCAAGAGAATATTATGTGAGTTAAATATTAAATAAATATTAATTTGAAAAGTAATTATTTATTTAATTACATGAATATATATATTTATAACCTCTTTTATATTCTAAAGGTATCAAATATTTATTTATTTGGTTATGCGATCATTCAAAACATAATTATTTATGGATATGGTGAATTTAATATTTATCCATTTATCATCATATAGTGGAGTGACACTTATTTATTTTTAAAAAATAGGCATTATTTATAGTTTGGTAAATTTTAAGGTGGGATGGAAGACTGAGGTTAATGGTCTAGTGAGAAATGATATATAAATATTATTTGAGTAAATTTTAATTTATTTATTCAAGTGAAAAAAATTTATTTGTTTGTTTAGTGCATGTAAAATAAATAATAATAAATTTTTTATAATTTAGACATTGAGGTTTCCAAGGATTATGAGAATAATAAGGTCTCTATTCAATTATTTATTCTCTTAATCTATGTCTATAAATACCAGATTATATCGTTCTTTTAAAAAGACCAAGTGTAGCCACCATTGTTCACATAAATTTATTGAGAGAATCCATTCAAACCCTAGAGAGTTTTTCTCCTAGAACACTCTCAAGAAGTGGAAGTAATCTTCCACCATTAATCAATTGGTTCTGGAGAAAACTAGAGTAATTCCTTCCTTCCCTGAAATACATTATTTTGATAATTAAAGACCAAAACAAACCCTAGAATCATTGGTGCGGGCACCCAAAGTATTATACGATAGTGATTAGAGGATCATTGATCATGTGTGGATCACTGATAGATGGAATCCAACATTGATTCATCTGATGCAATAATAATATAATAAGATGTCTCAAAAAAATCACCAAAAAAGAACGAATTTTAATTAGATGTAATTATTAAAATTGACTCAAATAAATTATAAATTATATGTGATGTTCTTGTATAGAGGATTCTAGGGTTGTTATTTCATCTAGTTAAATGAAAATATCTGAAGGAGTAGATGAGAACTCATTGTTGGGCATGACCCTAACAACTTTTGCTGCTCCCCTAGAACAGTATGGTCATATAAATTATAAAGCCAACCAAACCTCATAGGGACATATTCCCTTTGAGTTAAAGGGATATTTTTTTTAATTCTCCCACCAACCATCATTAGGAACATTTCACCTAATCATCATTAACACACAACATTAATCTACATGGATTCGTCTGTGTCACACGACAATAAAAGGCATGATAAGTCCCATTATGTGACACTAAACTAAATGGATTTTGATTTCTTTTAAAATTATATGTAGGAAGAAATTTTAATGAGCTCTGTCTCAACACCACATACATCTACCGCTTACCAGGATGGTTAAAAATTTCAAATTGTCCGGTTGGGTGGCTCTAAACAATAGAACTCTTAAACCAGCATCACTACATAATAACATAATAAAGATGGGAAACCTCCAATACATACATATGGTATGACCAATATAGAAACTTTGATCTATATATGTGTTCACATTGATAGGATAACTCTGATACATACATACATGTACATCAACGCATGTCAAACAATTTATCCGTATTATGGTTTAAACTGTTCCACACTGGGATTTGAGGAGGATTCATAGAACATGTCTTGAATTTATAAGAGTCCAAGAGAATAAAATAACCCCCTTAAAAAGTTTTTATGAGTATGACCTCTCATGCTATCAACCAAAGAACATTCCGAAGCGTCTCTAACAAAACCACCATAGAAACCATCTCCCTTTGGAATAATGACCCCCAACGACGTTCACGTAGAATTGTCATGGATTCGGGGGGGGGGGTGTTGATGTTTCCAGTTCCACCAACATATTTCCATTGTAAACCAATAGAAAAAATAATAATATGTGATTTATATTACCTTGTTTAATTTTGTTTTATATTGTATACTTTATGAATTATATATATTTCATTTATAATTTGCAATTTGATTTATAATTTTCCTTTTAAATACTTTCAATGTGCGCTCTCTAGCAGTGAACTTGTTATGTGTGTTGTGTAGGTTACTTTTAAATTTGTGTTATGTTCAAATATTGTAACTATAGATTTTATTGGGTGAAATGATGAATTTTTTTAGTACATAAATATTGAAATATTATATATTTATACTTGTATATTTATATGAAGTTTTATTAAAATTCTACTTTTGAAAAATAAATTATTTAATTTAATTTTAAATAAACACGAATTAATATAATTTCTTTCTTATCTCTATTCTTATATTTAATGGTTTTAAAATATAAATTATTTCTCAAATATATAATGTCCATTATGGAAAATGAGAATTTTACATGAGTGTTTTTTATATATGTAAATATTTTTATTATTTTGATCTACCGATCAATTTATATTATTATAATTATAATTATAGTGATTATTATTATTATAAAAATTTATATATAAAGACAATTGGTCATGTCCTCGCATACGAGGGTCTTTTTCAGCATGCTTCTCCACAAAGTTCACACTATGAAAAATCATCACTTCTATTAACTGTTTTATTATCATTATTATTTGATTTAGGTTTTTGGAACGTTTTAATATATACCTAAAAATATAATTTATTAAATGTTCATATATATGTGAATTGGATTAGTTTCATTGTGGAGCTATTATGTCAAAATATTTTAGATCAATTTATGACAAATAAATTGTGATTTATATCTCCAGAACCACCACCATTAAAAACCAGGTTTTGTAAAACTACTATACCATTGACTTAGAAAAAATTATTTATTTCTAGAAATATTGAGAAAATAAAGTATTTATTTAAACCAATGTTATACTAGGAAAAGGTGATTTGAAAAATTCTTGAAGAAAAGTCTATCTAGAGAAAAAAATAAATAATTCAAACATACATTTATAAATGATATATATATCATTGTGTGTGTGGATGCACATGAGGTGGTGTATAAGATTATCATTATATATAAACACAAAATGCCTTATACTCTTATATTTTTCTTCAAGATTATTTATTTATTGTTCCCAACAAAAAATTTCGTGGAGGAGGTTGACACAATGACAACTATGAATGAATATAAGGTGATGGATGTGGGGTGAGGAGGCAAAGACGTGAGGAGTTGATGAAGCAACGGTAAAGTGAAAGTGGCGTGAAGGTGAGGTGGTAAATGCATGTTACAGAAGTAGAAGAATGAAAAGTTCTCAATAAAGAGAAAACATGTGGAAAAGGGTTCAACAACACTACATAAAATATAACCTTTATCGACGCTCAAAAATGATTTTAACAATACTGATAATGGTTGACCTTTATCATCACTAAAAAATGATGATAAAGGCCCCCATTTTTAATTTATATATTTTTCATTGATAAAGGTCTAGTTGGCTCAAGTGCGTTGTTTATATAACATCACACCTAGAAAAAACCTGTATCCTGTAAATACAATAAAAAATATTTAATTGAAAAAAATTTAACATCATGAATACAAAAAACACCCCTATATACATTTCAAACAATGTTTTATATAATTACATTTACAATTATCCAACAAACATTTAAAAACATGAATATTTCATCGTTTAACGTCTGTGATTCCCTCTCAATGATGTCCTCCCATGGTATCAGTTTCCAAACAAATAATTTCAACTCGAGAAAAAGAATACACTTATATAAGAAAACGAATATTATGTTAGAAATACTATAAAGAAATAAATTAAACATTGATATGAAAGAATAAATTTAGAAAAAATGAAACACTTAATCATATTGAGGTGAAGTTGATTCCTACACGTCACAAGTTATGATTTTTTGTTCTAAAGTATAAAAACAATCTAAATGTGTTTGATCAGTTTTTATTTTGTCACTTGTACTATTTATTAAAATTAATTTCAATTTTAAATAATGATACACTTGGAGTTATACCGATCAAATCATGTGTCACATGGAGGTGTAGTTGATTCCAACCTATTAAAAATTACTTACAAATCATTTTACTAATGTATCAAAACAATCTGAATGTGTTTGCTTAGTTGTGAACCATTGCCCTAAATTATTAAGAAAATTGGAGCGCATTTACATGGAATTTAGTGGTTCACACGTTTTGAACAAAATGTCAATTTTAAACTGATAATAGACACTTTTAGTCATACCGTCACAACATGCACTGGATTGAGGTGAGATTATTCCTACATTTTAGAAATGACTTGTGGCTCTTTGTACTAATGTATCAAAATAGTCCGAAAACGTTTTCTCAGTTTTCATTACATCACCTTTTCTTTTTACAAAAATTAATGTCGATTTTAAATAAATAGACACCCTTAGACTTATAAAAGTCACAACATGTGTTATATTGAAGTGAGGTTGATTCATACACATCACAAATGACTTATGAATCCTTTCCCTAAATTATAAAAACCATCTGAATGTGTTTGCTCAGTTTTCTGCATGTCACTTGTTCTTTTTAATAAAATAAATGTCAATTTTCAATAAATAGGCACATTTTTAGTCATACCAGTCACACCATTTTTTATATTGAGGTGCGATTGATTTATACACATAAAAAATGACTTATGTAATGTTTTCCAAAAATATCAAAACAATCCAAATGATTTTTCTCTGTTTTCAGTATGTAAGTTGTTCTTTTTATTAAAATTAATGTCAATTTTAAACAAATAAACACATGAAATTATACTAGTTACAAAGTGCATCATATTGAGGTGGGGTTGATTCGTATACATCATATATAACATATGGATCGTTTTCCTAAGTTATCAAAACAATATGATTTGGTTTTCTCGGTTTTTAGTATGTCAATTGATCTTTTTAATAAAATTAATTTCAATTTTAAATAAATAAATGCACATACAGTTATAGTTGTCATATCATGCATCATATTGAGGTGATGTTTACTCTTACACATCATAAATGACTTATGAATCAATATCATATAGTATCAGATCAATTCAAATATGTTCTCTCAGGTTTCAGTATGTCATTTTTTATTTTTAATAAAATATGTCAATTTTAAATAAATAGAAACACTTTTTGTCATACCGGTCATACCTGTATCATATTAAGGGAAGGTTTATTCCTACATGTCATAAATTACTTACGGATAATTGTCCTAAACTGTTAAAACAATCTGAATTCGTTTTCCCATTTTTCAGTTTGTCACTTGTTTTTTTAATAAAAATAATATTAAATTTTAAAAAATACAAACAATTATAGTGGCCACACCATACGATATATTGAATTGTGGTTGATTCTATTACATCAAAAATGACATATGAATAATTTTCCTAAGGTATCAAAACAATCCAAATTAATTTTCTTGGTTTTCAGTATGTTTGTTGTTATTCTTACTAAATTTAATGTCAATTTTAAATAAATATAAACACGAAGAGTTATAGCAGTCATGACATACATTAGATGGAGGTATAGTTGATTCCTATACTCCAAAAATTACATATTAATCATTTTCCTAAAGTTTAAAAATAATCCAAATGCTTTTGCTCAGTTTTCAGAATGCCACTTTTTCTTTTTACAAAAATTATTGTCATTTTTAAATAAATTGACCCACTTTTAGTTATACCAGTCACACTGTACATCATATTGAGGTCCAGTAGATTCCTACATGTCAAAAATGATGTGTAGATCATTGTTTTAAACTATCAAATCAATCTAAATGTGTTTTCTCGGTTTTTAGTATGTCACTTGTTCTTTTTAATAAAATTAATGTCCATTTTTAGTGAAAAGACGCACTTAGAATTATTCTATTTAAAGCATGCATCATATTGAGATATAGTTGATTCCTACATGTCCTAAATGAATCATAGATTTTTTCCTAAAGTATAAAATGTATATGAATGTTTTTTCTTGGTTTTAAATATGTCAATTGTTTGTTTTACTAAAATAAATGTCAATTTTAAATAAAAAGACATACTTAGAGTTATAGTGGTCACACCGTGCTTCTTATTTAGCTAGGGTTGGTTCATACAAATCAAAAATGACTAATAATTATTTCCATAAAGTATAAAAATAATCTGAATTTGTTTTATTGGTTTTCCGTATGTCACTTATTCTTTTTACTAAAATTTAAACAAAATTTTAATAAATAGACACACTTTTAGTCATAATGGTCACACTGTACATCATATTAAGGTGGGGATGATTTCTGCACATCATAAATGACTAATGAATCATTTTTCTAGAGTATTAAAATAATCTGAATGAGTTTTCTCAGTTTTCGGTATGTCACTTTTTCATTTTTACTAAAATTAATGTCAATTTTAAATAAATAGACACACTTCAAGTTATTAGGGTAACACCGTGTGTCATATTGTGGTGAGGTTGATTCATACCCATAAAAAATGACTTATGAATAGTTTTTCTATAGTATCAAAGCAATCAGAATGAATTTTCTCGGTTTTCAGAATGTCACTTGCTCTTTTTAATAAAATTAATTTCAATTTTATATAAATAGACACACTTTTTGTTATACTGGTCACAATGTGCATCATATTGAGGTGGGGTTGATTCCTATACATCAAAAAATAACCTATGTACTGTTTTTAATGAATCAAAAAAAATTGAATATGTTTTATTAGTTTTTAGTATGTTAATTTTCTTTTTTACTAAAATTATTGTCAATTTGAAATAGAATGAAGCACTTGGAGTCATATCAGTCACACTATGTGTTGGATTGAGGTTCGGATGATTTCTACACATTACAAAGTCTCAAGAAAAACCTTAAACACCTATTTTATCATTATTCCCATTTTATTTCATTTTCGAACTACCAAAACAGAATATTGAATCGATTTTCATAGCCTAAAATCCATTCTTGTTGTTGAAAGTAAAGAGAGTAGAGGAAGCTCATGTTCTCATCATATCATGATAAGTTTCTACAATGAGCACATGAGCTTCCTCTACTCTTTTGGATTACAACAAGAAAGGTTTTTCTGCTAAGAACATCAACTCTATCCAGTGTTGCCATCCTAATATAAAAAATGAAAATTTTAAAGATCTGTAAAAAAACTAAATAAGTATTATATAAAAATGAAAAGGAAATTAACATACAAATAGTAAATAAAATGATGGAAAAATTAATTAAATTAGTAGTAGGAATTAACCTTTTCACAATAGTTGTATGAATTTTTGACCCATTTCCTTGTTGTGATTATCTCAGTTGCAACCTTGAATTCCAATATCTCATGATCATAAGAATTTTTTAAGAAACTGCCTCAACTCAAAAAAAATGAACCCATATAAGGATCAATTCTTAAGTGAGTAATACTACAAAGATGTAAATTAAACATATATATGAAAAAATCCACTACATCTGCTAAAGTCACATCTTCATACTATCTGTGTACATTCTTCCATCAGGTATACTGCCCATTCGTTTCAAAGAAATTCTATTTCATCTTATAAAATTGAGTCTTTTTTATAGTCATAGTAGTACTGGAAGAATATAAATTTAAAATGGAGTAATAAATATGTTAAATTAAATTGTAATTATCTTCTAAAATACCACTTTGTAGATACTTTTTTTATGGAATATGATCTCCCTCAAAAACATAAATCCATAATAACCACAATCTTTTCAATTTGTTTGTTTCAGATACTATAGAAAATTGATAAAAATAAGTAATTTCTCTTCCTTTTCTAAAGTGGAATTCACTTTTATGGCCTTTTTTTACCCTCCACACACTCAAACCCCCCTCCCCCATGAAGAAGTCACTCCCCTGAGGTAGCTCCCCGGCCGAGGAATGATTCTTTTCTAGTCGAGATGGCATAGCGTCCCAGAGGGTGATACCCCGATAGTGATAGTCTGTCAATCAATCCGTTAACAATTGGGAAGAATCTCATTTTTCATTCCTAGAAGAGACCGGGTGACCTTGCATGGCTGGTGGATCCCAAGGGAGGGGGTCTCCCCGAAAGAATACTCCCAGAGGGTGATGACCCTGATACTTGTCAACTTGTAGAACCTTTTAGGATCCTTGTGCTTAGCCCCTATCCTCTTTCCTTGTTTTCATGATATTGATACACAACCATATCATAATCTAATAATCATTAAATTGTAATATAAATTATATAACTTTAATTTTGGTTCTAAAAAATTGGATGAAGTTTATTACCTATTGAAAAATTCCATAATGTGTGATCATTTTTTTGGGAATCCATGCATTGAATCTAGGAAATAAATATTTGGAGTATCCAAGTTGATCTCCATGAGTTTACAATGTTTCATAAAACAAAAAAGTAATAATTAATGAATAAAATGAAATTATATTTTATATGATTAAATAGTATAGTTTTACCGCTCCATCTTAGGTAATAAGAAGATTCTGAAATTAGAATGTTTTCGTCCAAATGATTTGACTTGGTCTACCACTATTTCATCCTTTTCTATGGATTCTATTTTTTTATTCTATAGAGGTGGAGTGAGGACTAACGTGTCCAAATATTTTTCAGGGGGAAATCCATTCAATTGGTTTTGATGTATACTCCTTCCAAAAATATGAAATGTATTTAGTCATAATTAACATAGCATATCATCTTTTCGAAAATCAAATCATGAAACATACCTCATGTATACATTTCAAACGGAGGTTCCTAGAAATTCATAGTTGAGGATTTCATTTACATTATCAACATCAATGTAGTATGTACCTTCCTCTCCGTACATATTTTCTTCAAAATCAACTAGGTGACTACTACCATTTCCTAACTTTGTATCCGTATGATCCTTCAATGTTACTAAATTTAGATATTTAATGGGTGGGGTAAAGGAGCTTTCAAAAGATATTTTCAATCGATCGATTGATATTTTATATGGTTTTGAGTCGGGATTTCATTTCACCCCCTTCCCATTGTCCATATATAATAACATTCATCGGTTGATACAATTTTTCATTAATTGTTAAAGGTTTAGCTTGAAATATAAATTGGAAATGAATACCTACTTGTTGACATGTTTTCATACAAGATATGAAGGCCATGAAATGAATATTCCACCATCTCAGTCAACCATATGAATATCATTTTCATCAATTTGAATAGGATGTTAACTGCTTGGCTCATGAGATATGCTAATCTTTACTATCACATTACCTATTGGATGTGTTCTATTGTGTAGAAGATCTTCTAAGACATTGAGCATTTTAGACCTCACTACAAGGCAATGGGTGGGTGTTGATAAATATAAATCACAGACATTTTCACCCTATAGAATGTTAGTATAGAAATGATATCAATGTCTTTCTAATTCACATTTCATAGACACAATTATTTGAACATTGATTACCTCAACTAAGACAACACTTTGAGGGGAATGTCTTGTCTAAAATATAGTGGGGGTGGGTGGGGGGATCTCCACATAATGGTTGTTCTTGATTTGTTTGATCTCATTACTCCCCCCCATAAAAGTTTGTAAAAACTGATTCTTCCATTGGATATTTTTTTAAAGGAAGCTATTCTTTCATTCATCTCTTTCATTTCCCCAGTTTTATCCTCTTATTTTTTTCCCAAAATATTTTTGGGGTTTCACACCAAAACCAGCACCTCTGATCCATCCAGCCTGTTTTGGCCACTTTAGGGCCACCGATAATAGGTGTTCTTCTAGTACAGGTTTTTATTATTCCTGTGACTATGTCAGATAGAAAATAAAAAAAAATAAGTAATCATTTTTATGTAATAGAAATTTAAAGAGATTTTTTATTTCATACTTATACATGTTTCCCATACTTTTTATGTGTTTTTATATATTATTATCACATGTTTATATACACGTGCCACCTTCCACAACATATGATGTGGGATTGAAGTGGCTTTGGATTTGGATTCATCAATCTGCATATAAACATAGGAACAAAATTATGTAATTGTTTCATGTAACATAAATGTATTACAGTAAATTTCAAATATGTATCAATGTTTTTCAAGTGAAGAACACCACATCCATGCTTCATAGTAGGGGTATGTTGGATTTTCTAAACGTTCCTTATTTTCAACACTATTTTGATGTTTCCTAAATAAAAAATTCTAAATCAATGGGATGAATACACGTATTATCGAATAATGTATTACCATCCACAATGTTCTTGAAAAGACACATCCACACGATGACCAGTAAACGCACCCCACTCTTATTGGGTTATCATGTGTGCATATATAAGTGGTTGGTGCGAGTTTATTGTCCCTTCAACATCATTAGGATGGAATCTCATTACAATTGTGTGAAAGCATCTGTGAATTATTCCATTAAGCATTAATACACATTTCTTATGAGATTCATATACAATAAATGCACACTACAGGGGATGATGAAGAGTAATTTAATGTTTTATTATATTATTTTATATTAAAATAAAGAAATTATATCATATTTTACCATATTATTTTCCCCCATCAGTGTATTATGCGTGGACACAACATGATTCCATAAATCTACATCAATTAGCACGTGTTGTCAAGTGATGATTCCAATTCTACTACTGAATATGGCCATTTTTGGCATAACATGTTGGCCATGAACATTTCAAATGACCTTGTATTTGATGCCTTTTCATTTCACCGTAATTATTTTTATTCCACTTATTTTTTATGCATCAGCGATCCTTCACCACCAACCATTCCCTTGGATACAACATCGTCAATATGTTGTTCCTCTGGATTAGTTGCATAAGCATCGGCAAAAGGTCATTGTACCTTTGCACTGGTTGTAGCAACTGGTTGAGGAACCTATTATTCCTCGGGATTGAGAACACAATCATGCGAATAAGGTCATTGTACCTTTTCTCCTTGATAAAAAGCAGGTTGAGAGACCTATTATTCCTCAGGATTGGGAGCACCATCACATAAAGAAGTCATTATTTATATAAGCAGTCAAACATTTAATTTAGATTACATAAATTCAGTAGTTAACATATAATAACATGAGGTAACACGATGAATTTTACAAAACAAATATAACATGTTTATTGACCTGTCACTTTTTTAAGGGATGATGGTATTTTACCCCACAACCGATTATCCAAAAACCTCCATTGTGGTTTCCTATAAAATTAAAAATTTATTCTATATTGGGACCTATGTGGAATTATTGCAACATCATAAGGAAAGGGTCATCCTCAGTTTAATTTTCATTTGACCATTCAGTTTTTTTGGTCGATAACATAACAATTGACCTCTTTCAGTTTGTGGGATCTAGAACTTAAAATACTTGTACTTCCTATGATGACATTATAAATGGTTCATCTTTGTACCCTTCCTTTTGGAAATCCATAATCATGAATCCCAATTCATCTATTTTTACAACACTTCAGTAATAAACCCACTTGAATTGAAAAATAAACACTTAAAATGTTGTATAATATAAATCTCATATTTGTTTTATGATTCCAAAGTATGACATATTTTCATAATTTGGATTTCATTCCTTAGTCTTAGAAACATGCATCGCTTTAGGCACACGTGTAACTCCACCAGTATTCATGTTACTGTCTTCATCAAGTTTATTTGTATAGAATATATAACCATTAATTTCATAACCATTATAAGATAATATATAAAAACTTGGTCTTATGGATAGACACCAAATTTATTCTGAAATTTAATCTAGATTTTCATCCGACTCCTTAAAAATATTGTCTTGAAACAATAATATAAATTATTGATTATGTGTATTTGATATCCATATTTTAGCCATTGATGGATTCAAATTCCTAATAATTTATTGGTGGGATTCAATGTGACACCTCAAACCTATTTCATGTGTGATAATAATATTCTATGGTATTTCTTCGTTCAATTTTCGTGTTATCCAAATAATGATTTAAAAATAAAAACCAGTCATGTTTTATTCAATTAATCACTAGTACGATTGCACTACAACAAGGCCAAAATTCTATAGCTAGCCTAGGAAACTAATGGAAAATTCGAGAAGTTCCACTATGAGAACTCCTAGAATCACAATGATACCAAGCAGGTAGCCCTCATCCTTTGGACCAACCATAGTAAAGAATAAAATTTCTAGAAAAAAGGACACAATTATTAAGAATGAGAGTAATTTAGAGAACCATATTTATTAGTCAAATTGATTTAAAGATATGAAATTCCATAAATTTGTATTTATAAGGTTCTTCTTGACCGTTAGAAAAACAGAAGACATTTATTTCCCTTTTTAGGGCCATTGGATTTTAAAATGATGTGACCATTAGAATCTTATTAAACCAAAATAATTTAAGTGAATGAATTAATATATATTGTATAATTTTTATAAAACCTATATAATTTCCATAGTCATTTTAACTATTTTGATATGTTTTATATATCTAATGTTTTATCTTTAACATCATGGATTTGAATTTAAAAACATATTTTATGAAACTTAGTATAATTTCAAAATGTAGGTAAGTATTTCGAATATATTTTAAATGTTTCCAATGTATTAAATATCCTCGTGTTATAATGCTATTTTAAAGATGTTTTTAATTAATTTTTTAGTTAATATTAATATTTAGTTTTATAATTTAGTTTTATGTATTATTATTATATATATTCCCTTTGTAAACATTATAAATAAAAATATTACTATGTATTTTAAGTATAAAATAATCATGAATTATGTATGTATTTTAGTACATTAAAGTTGTATCGTTGTATATATTTAATTGAAAATGTCTTTATATTTTGGATGCATAATGTTTTAAAAACCTAAAATATTTTCATATCATGACTTTTGGGTTTTAGTGATAATATAAGGAGAAGTATATACGTTTACTTCAATTAATTCAAAGAAAATTATGCATTTTGTTATGGTAAAAATACTATGTATTTGAATCTGAATACATGTTTATGAAAACATTTATAAATAAAAAGTTATAATCTTGGTTATGTGATGAAAAAGTATAATTAATATTTATATTTGTGTACTTTAATGTATAAAAGTTTAAAATAAAGTAGGAATCATGTTTTATAAAATTAAATATATTATTTATTAAATAAAATTTATTAGTTGTAATTTTTATTTTCTTTTTCTATTGTTTTAGAAATGGTTTATTTGAATGTTGGGTTTATAAAAAAATATATACCCCATAGGGACAACCCTCTAGCTGGGATGAAGGAGCCATAGCGCACTACTACAGGAATAGACGACTGATCCTAGGCCCTTCATCCATAGCACGGGCCAGCCCATGGGTGTGTGTGCACGCCTACAGGAACGCATGGATGAACCGAGATGTGCGCCACTGTGCGGGGTGGCACAGCAAAAGGGGTGGGCGTAGAAGCGCGCCCGCAAAAGACTGGTAAGGGGTGATATCGAGAGGGGGAGGGGGATATCTGGTGAAGCATTGGGAGAGATAATTTTATAACGTTGTCCCAGGAAGCATTCCATTTTAATGTGGGATGTACCTCTTTAATGGGGATGAAATCTTTGTCATCCAATCTTACCATGCGGGATCTAGACAATTTGATTAGTCCGCCCATCGAACGCCATTTCCGCTGTATTAATACCTCATTTTCTCTGGACCTTACGATCACAAACTTGAATGATCTCCACCATTTAATCCATTTTAATTCTTGTGGCTTCCCAAAGCCGTATGATCAAATTGAGATTTAATATCATCTCTCTATCATGTTTTTAAACCATGGAAATCCCCAAGTCGTCTGATCATATCCCATATGATCCAGAAAGTTTGTTTCTTTTCTAGGTTTTTTTTCACGTTTCTTCTTCCTCCTCGTGCCAAAAAAGTGGCCACCCACTATTTTCTTCCCATCTTCTTCTTCTTTTCTTCTCCCTTGAGATCCTCCACCTTTCTCTTTAGATCAGCCATTGATTTCTACTGTAAGTCTTAGTTGATCTTCTTTTTATTAATTTCTTTGCTCCACTTTCATGTATCTACAAGCTTTATGTGTTTATATATATAATAATATAATCACCTTTTGGTTTCAGATTTATTTTATGTATGATGCTGGATTTAGTTTTTTAAGTCATATTTTGAGACTTTTTTTTATAATTTATATATGAAACATTATATATAAAATATATATGTACACTGCCTATATAAACGCTATTTTTAGACGTTTATTTCTGCACAATTTCTTCACATTGACTCACCATGTCCACTGCCCGACCCTCTCTATTGAAGCCATGTAATGGATTAAAATGAGTCATTTTTTTCATTTATTTATTCCTTATGTTCTTATGGATATATATACACATCTATATATATTTTTAGTTTCTTCTCCGATTCCTAAGCATATTTTTCAAAATATGTTTTTGAGATTGTAAAACTCTAGATGGGGAGTTATTTATCCCTCGACCTCAACACAAAAACTCCTTCTCCTATACTATTTCAATTTCATGGATTATATATGTATATGTATATAATTTTATATGGATTTTAATCCAAACTCATTTATGGGTTTTATGATTTTAATTTATGAACGATTGTTTTGGAATAATGTTCTCAAAACATGAAATATATGAAAGGGTTTTATTTAATCTTATTTTAATATGAAAAATCCATGCATAAAATTTATGAATATATGGTTATTTACAAACATATATATTTATATATGTTTGATTATGTTTAAAATCAAAATTGGGTTTTCCTAAAACCTATTCTTATTAATTAAATTATGGTTGTGAATGATACAATAGTTGCAAGAATTTATTATACCTTGTTTAGGGTTATAAAAATCCCAAGTATGAACCTTGTGTGTGTAGGTTTTTATATTTTTTAAACCCCACATATACACATATATGTATTTTAATTATACTTTCTCGAGTTTTAAACAATGATATCTATGTCAGAAAATTGTATATATTTTTTCAAAATTATGCACAAAATATATATGTATATTCATAAGCGCATGTGATTAATTAACATAAATTTTATACATGAATAATCCACATGAAATAATGGTTTTTCATACATTCATTGTTTTCCAATTTTTCACAAGAAATCCTCTGATTATTTAAGTTTATGTTTTAATCATTATGATATAACATTTAACATTGTATTAAATGAGTATCTCAAAGTCAAGACATGTAAAATCATGGATTGGAATGGATTACATTCAAAGGGGCTTAATGAAAGAGTTTTAATTTTATGTGACAACCGATTATTTTATGTGTAGTAGTTCTCACTAAATGTGCAAGAGTACGTCGTTTTACTCCATGCACGTCACAGTTATATAAGAAACTAACAAATCTAGTCCTTTTTAAATTATGTCCTAATTCATTTCAGTAGGACTATGTATGCAAAATTATTATGGAATAATAATGTAAGTATTCAATATACTATGGGAAACAATAAATATAAGACCATACTAGACATGTGAGGAATGCATTGGACTTAAATGATAAGATGGGTGCTCCTAGATAGCGCTCCAATGCTAAGGGTAAATTTGAGTCTCATGATACATTATGGGAGACAGTCTTGGTGGTTAGCCATGGCTTGGGCTACTATGGGAAATGATCTTAGTGGTTAGCCTTGACTCGTACTAAGACATGTTTTATGTATCGTATTGGCACAAGGCCTTGAAAAAGTGTGGCATTATACATTACCTCATTATGTATTGGTATATGACCAACCAAGGGATTATTCGATTAATGGAATATACCTTGTCTATTAATCATCTATGATATTGGTGATAAATTCATAAGGCATAATTAATTATGAAAATGGAATGTCATACAAGGATGGGTACCTAATGTTAGTGCCATGTCTAGAAATTCATCTATCATGTACTAAGTGAATCATGACATATTTAATTATATGAATTTCATTTTAATCCCTTTCATGTAACTAATAAAGTTGGTTTGATCAATTTATGAATTATGTATCATTCATGAATTCCTATACTTGTATGTACACTATAATTTATGTTTTACATATAGTTTTTAAATAAACACATATGATTCTTATATAAAATGTTTTCTAGGAATATCATCAAGTATCATTTGAATAAGAATGATGAAGTACCTCAAGTAAATTTTTTGTGAATATTTCAAAGGTTTTTGTTTAAGAAAACGAATTTCTTCAAAATGTTTTAAAATCCCTTACTGGGTATTGATATTATCACCCTATTTTTTCAATTTATTTTACAAGGTTAGTATATTTTTCCATGATTTGTGAAAATTTAATTGGTGTAATGAATATGAAGCTTATCATTGTTATGTTTTTGGTAGAGGTGTATTAGCAGCATACGGGTTTCCAGAACCTAAACCAAAACAGCCCTCTATAATAGAACAAGATGTGTAATTTTTGTAAGCATGTTTCTATGAAAGAAATTACACACAATTTTCATGGCACCGACTTTGGGCTTCTGGGGTTGGAGACATTACAGTTGGTATTAGAGGATCGGTTTAGACAACTATGGAAAAATATTACAACAGTAAAATTTGATTATGTCTTACTAAGTAAAATTATTTCTTCAAATTTAAGATGGAAAACGAAACAAGAATTTTTTCTCTTCCAACCAAAATACTAGAGACTATAGTTTCCATGTCCTGTTTAGAAGGCTATGAGACGTTTGAAAAACATTTCTTGTCATGTAAACAACTCTACTATGTATTGAACTCTCCTTGTGTAATTCAACTCCATTGAGGATCAGGCTTTGACTATTTCCTTATGATGCTTGCTCAAATTCTATTATATGCATGTAAGGGAAACTAATTTGAGGGGTTTTTTAAATTATATAACCTAGCTAATAATTTTATGTCCCTTGAGGACTTCTAGGAAGCCACAAGAGATGGTGACCTCCGAGTGGAATATCGTTGTCAACTCTTAAACTATGGTCTCTATTATCAATTTTGGGACATTGAAATTCATGGAGATGAGTCTTACTATTTGTTTTATAGATATCATGTTCAGGCTGATGTCACCCAGCTCCATACAATTCATGCTTTTCTCTCATGGAAATTTATATTTCCACATGTGGTTGATCCAAAATTTCTCATGTTGCATCTGGACCAAAGCGATTGAAGAGTTTGAAACAACTTTAGGGATCTGTTTGACTTGAAACTGGATAAATCTCCAACACCAGTGGTAATTGTGTAGAGAAATCATTGTGGATGTCGTTAAATCCATACTTGTGAGCTGTGTGGGGGGTGAATGGTTATGTAACACCTTGAGTTTTATGAATTTTTTTTAAATGTATAATGTTATATTATTTTTTTTGGTACATTAATTTGAATTTATGAAATAACACTTATGTTTTAAATATAGTTATACTTTACTGAGAACTTTTCATAAAATATTTTTAGATGGAACGAATGGGTTCACCAAAAAACCTCTTGACAATTCCTACCAAATTACTAGATATTATAATTTTCAAGATGTGTTCAGAAGAATTCCTACGCTATGTAAACTTAATTCTTTCTTGCAAGAAACTCTACTGGGTTCGGAACCGCCCAAATATCCTCTGTATCTACCAAGGAGACTGTTTTTTCTATTACAATATTAAAAATACACAATTTTTAAAAATTAGGCAAAGAGGAAAGTATCACAATGGTCTCTTTTTATATTTTACGTTGGCCCATAACTACCAAGTCATAGGGAAATTTTGAGAAGCTTCAATGGTGGGTGACCATCGAGCGGCCTATAGGTTCTAGGTTTGGAGTTATTGTATATATGGGGAACTCTACGACATCAAATCTTTTAGGCATGATGTAGTTAGAGGTATTTATAGGGAACTAGTCCACTCTGAAATATCAGACCTGCACACATCTCGTGCCTCTCTTTAGAAGGCTGAGTGTTTTTAATGCATTGGTTGGTCACTATCTGCACATAGTTTATCTGGACCAGGGAAGTCAAGGAGCTGAATACTACCCAAGTAATCCACATGAGGTTTTCAGCAACCTATCCATAGTGGTGGTCCTAGTGAAGGGACATTTGGGGTGAAGTCTATCTAGTTTTTTGTAAGAAGTGTGCAAGTATGATAGAAATGAACGAGCATAATTCTTTGAAGGGGGGGGGGGATAATGTGACACCCTAAACCTATTTCATGTGTGATAATAATATTCTATGGTATTTCATCATTTAATTTTCATTCTTTCTAAAAAGTTATTTCAAAATAAAAACAAGACATGTTTTATTCAATTAAACACTGAAACGATTACATTACAATAAGTCCAGAAGACCATCGTTATCCTAGGAAACAACTGGAAAATTCAAGAAGCGTCACTTGGAATCCTCCTACAATCACAATGAGACCAAGACGTTATCCCTCATCCCATGGACTAATTGTAGTAAAGAATAAAATTGATAAAATAATTTCACAAGTACTAAGAATGAGAGGAATGTAGAAAATATCTTTATAAGGAAAACAGATTTAAAGATATGAAATACCATAAAACTGTATTTATAAGGGTATTCTTGACTGTTGGAGATACATATGACTTTTATTTCCCTTTTTAGGGCCGTTGGAGTATAAAATTAAGTGACCATTAGTATATTATTAAACCAAAACAATTTAAGTGAAAAATTTAAGATATATTGTATAATTTTTATCAAACCTATATAATTTCCTTAATCATTTTAATCGTTTTGATGTGTTTTACATATCTGACGTTTGATCTTTAACATAGTGGTTTTAAATTTAAAAGCATATTTTTTGAAACATAGTATCATTTCAAAACTTAGGTAAGTATTTTAAATACTTTTTAAATGTTCCAAATGTTTTAAATATCATAGATTTATAACAGTATTTTAAAGATGTTTCTAATTAACGGTTTAGTTAATATAAATATTTAGTTTTATAAATTAATTTTCTGTATAGTTATTATAAATATTTCGTTTTTAAATAAAACAAATAATAATTTTACTATGTATTTTAAGTATAAAATCATCTTAAATGTTTTAAATATTTGAGTACTTTAAAGTTGTATCTTTGAACATATTTAATTTAAATTATCATTATATTTTGGAAGCATAATGTTTTAAAAACCTAAAATGAATTTTAAATCACGAATTTTAGTTTTAGTGAAAATATAAGGAGAAGTTCATATGTTTAGTCCAATTAATTCAAAGTGAAGTATGCATTTTATTATGGTAAAAAATCTATGTATTTGAATTTGAAATCATGTTTCTGAAAACTTGTATTTAAAAAAATTTATACTCTTGGTTATGTGATGACAAAGTATAATTTATATTTTTATTTGTGAACTTTAATGTTAAAAATTTTAAAATAATTTATTAATAATGTTTTATAAAATTAAAGATATTCTTTTTTTAATAAAAATTATTATTTTCTTTTTCTATGGTTTTAGATATGGTTTATTTGAATGTTGGGTTTATAAAAATATATATACGCCATAGGGTCAACCCTTTAGCTGGGACGAAGGAGGAAGATCACACTACTACAAGAGTAGATGGCAGATCCTAGGCCCTTCAGCCACAACACTGGCTAGCCCATGGTTGTTTGTGTGCACCTAGAGGCACGCATGAACGAACCAAGCAGTGCGCCAGCGTGCGGGGTGGCATGGCAGAAGGGGTGGGCGTAGAAGTGCACCCACAGATGATTGGTACGGGGTGATACTGGGAGGGGGAGGGGGATTTCTGGTGATGCTTTGGGAGCACTAGTTTTATAAAGTTGGCCTGAGAAGCATTCTGTTTCGATGTGGGAAAAACCTTTTTAACGGGGATCAAATCTTATTCGTCTGATCATGCCACGTGAGATCTAGACCATTCGATCATTCTACCCTTCGAACTCCACCATCACAGTATTAATACCACATTTTCTATGGACTGTCTGATCATAGACTCAACTGATCTCCACTGTTTAAGCTGTTTTAAATCATATGGCTTGCCACAACCGTCTGATCAAACCGAGATTTAATCTCATCCTTCCATCATTTTTTGAAAAAACTGTAAAAATGCCCTAGCCATCTGATTAGATCTCATGTGATCAAAACCATCAGTTTCATTTCTATTTTCCTTATAAGAATTTCTTCTTCTTTCTTGTTCCAAACTAGTGGTCGCCCACCATTTTATTTCCATTTTATTCTTCTTTTCTTATCCATTGAGATCCTCTACCCTTCTCTTCAGATCAGACATTGATTTCTATAGTATTTCTAATTTGATCTTATTTTTATTATTTTCTTTTATCCAATTTCTAGTTTCCTCAATCATTCTGTGTTTATATATACATAATATTATAATAACTATTTGTTTTCAGATTTATTCTAATTAATATGATGGATTTAGTTTTTTCATGTCATATTTTGATTCTTTATTTATAATTTATGTATGAAACATTATATATAAAATATATATGTACACTGCCTATATAAACCCTATTTTCGAACATTTATTTCTTCTTGATTCTTTTTCATTGACTCACTAGGTCCACTTCCCGACCCTCTCTCTTAAATCCATGTAAGAGATTAATTTGAGTATTTTTTTATCATCTATTTATGCCTTGAATATATATATATATATATATATATATATTATTTTCTTCTCTGATTCCTAAACATGTTTTTCTAAATATGTTTTAGAGTGTGTAAAACACATTAAGGAGAGTTATTTGTACCTCAAATTCAACAGAAAAACCCCTTCTCATATACTATTTCAATTTCATTGATTATATATGTATATCTATATAATTTTATGTGGATTTTAATCTAAACTTTTTTTTTGGGTTTTATGGTTTTAATTGATGACCAATTGTTTTTACATAATGTTCTTAAAACATGTAATACATGTAGTGGGTTTATATAATCTTATTTTAATATTCGAAATCCTTGTTTACAATTTATGTATATATGGTAATTTACAAACAAATATCAATATATATAAGTGTTATTCTATATCAAATCCAAATTGGGGTTTCATAAAACTTATTCTTATTGATTAAAATATGTTTGTGAAGGATACAATAGTTGCAAGAATTTATTAAACCTTGTTTCAGGTTGTGAAAACCCCAAGTATACACCTTGTGTATATAGGGTTTTATATTTTTCAAAACCCACATATACACATATGTGTATTTTAAATTTTTTTATCATTTTTTAAATAATTCTAGCTATGTTAGTAAATTCTATAAATGTTTTCATGATTAATCACATAATATATATGTATATTCATAAGCGCATGTGATTAATTACTTTTTATTTTATACCTGAATACTCTGCATGAAATAATGATTTTTCCTTCATTCATTGTATTCTAATTTTTCTGGAGAAATGCCTATGAATATTTATGTTTTTGTTTTAATATTTATTATATAAAAATAAACATTGCATTAAATGAGTATCTCAAAGTAAAAACATATAAAACCATGTCTTGGAATGGTTCACATTTTAAGGGTTTAATGAAAGAGTTGTTATTTTATGTGACAAACCATTATTTTATGTGTACTAGTTCTTACTACCTATGCAATAGTATGTTGTTTTAGTCCATGAACGTCACGGTTAAATCTGAAACTAACAATTCTAATCCTTTTTAAATTTATGGAATAATTCATTTCAGTTATGATTATGTATGCAAAAATGATTATGGAATAAGAATGTAAGTATTCAATGTTGTATGATACACTGTGAATATAAGACCATACAATACATATAAGGATTGTATCGGAAATAAATGATATGATGGGTTCATCCAGATAGCGCTCCAATTCCTTGGGTAAATTGGAGTCTCATTAGACGTTATGTGCTACAGTCTTGGCGGTTAGCCTTGGAATTTTCTAGTATGAAAAACGATCTTGGCAGTTAGCCATGACTCGTACTAAGGCAGGTTTTATGTATGGTCTTGGAATAAGGCCTTGAAAAAGTCCTACATTATACATTCACTCATTATGTATTGGTTTATGACCAACCAAGGGATTATTCGTCTTATAGAATATCCTTTGGCTAATAATCTTTTATGATAATGGTGTTAAATGCATAAAGCATAATTAAGTTTGAAAATGTTAAGTTATACAAGGAAGGGTACCTAAAAATAATGTCAAATCTATCAACTCCTGAATCAATTACTAAGTGAATCATGTCATGTTTAATTATGTGAACTCTATTTTTCCACCTTCCATGTCAATAATAAAGTTGGTTTGATCAATTTATGGATTATACATAATTCATGCATTCCTGTACATGTATGTGCACTCTGATTTATGTTTTTCCTGTATTTTTTAAATAAACACATATGATTCTTATGTAAAAGGTTTTCTAGTAATATCCTCATGTAACCTTTTAAAACTAATGATTACATACCTCAAGTAAATTTTTTGTGAATATTTGAAAGGTTGTTGTTTAAAAACAAATAATATCTTCTAAATGTTTTAAAAACCCTTAATGGACATTCTTATGATCACCCTAAATTTTCAATTTATTTTATAGGGATATTATATTATTCCAATAATTGAACACTTTTATGTGATGACAAAAATATTTAGATTAATGTTTTCATGTTTTTAGAATAGTTGTATCAGCATCATTTGGTTTTCCAGAAGCTAAACTAAAACAACCCTTTATAATAGAGCAAGATGTGTAATTTTTTATGCATGTTTCTATTAAAAATATTACACACCATATTTCAGGCACTGACTCCGGACTTCGGGGGTCGGGGCTGTTACATTCAACATATGGGGCTACCACTAAACTGTTATGTAAAATGTAATGATGGGCCTACTCCCAATCTGCAATATTGATTGTGACAACATCTCTTCCGGAAATTACTTCACCTATAAGACACATAGTTTGATGAGATTTCGATAGACCAATGATTTCCACATTGAAATACAACCCTTAATAATATATTACTCCACAATATAAACCTCTCAATGACTTTGATTTTTGACATACCCATTGAAAATAATTATTTATCACTCAATGGGGTTCATCCATCTACAGTGTACAATACCATATAGTTGAATCTCTCCCACAAAGTAAACCATCATGTGAACCATCATATCAAATATTTCTAGTAGGAAGAACATTTTAAATTCATATAATATAACGAAAATATCTATTTCCATAGTCGGAAATTTCATCGGGTCTATAACTTTTATACATATAGACTTGAAAAAGAAACAAATCTTGGTTAATGTATGATGATCATTCTTTGGAAAAATGAAACATAAAGATATATTAATTAGATATTTCATCAAAACATGGAAGTCATTAAATTTTAGATACTTTAACTATAAATTGGTCGTTGAAATGATATTCTTGATTTTCGATGAATACCCTAATAGATCCTTTACATCATTCAAAAAGTTGAAAAACTGATATCTGTCATACCTGAAAATAGTTTAAGTAGATGGAGGAAGAAATGTTCATTTTACACACTTCAATACCACCAACTCTTCCTATTATTTCATATCATCCATGTCCAACCTAGCCTTAATTCCATCTTTTATTTTCTAGGTTCTTTTAGTAACATTCAAATTAAAATATCACAAATATTTTTTTCAAAATTTATAACATCAAGAAAATGTCTGAAGTATAGGTAATTCAAATATTGTAATTAAAAAAATGATTTTTTCCCAACTAGTTTTGGAAGGTTTTTTGAAAATTGTTTACCAAAAAAAGATTCCACATATATTAATTTCTCAAAAGTTGATCACCTATTAGTAGAGACAATGTTGTATATTCTTCTGATCTTCCATTGAATGATGTCGTCCAAGATTGGTACTTATTCTGTTAGGGTAGAAATATGTGATGTCATAGAAATGTGGTCTTCATTGAATGTTTCATCGAAATTTATTGTGTACCATTTTCTCAAATGGAACCCCCTTGAGTTCTTTTTAATGATATATCCTGAAAAAGTTCCATAAATATAAACGTCATTTATCATCCAATAAAACATGTCTCTCAAGGTGAAATATTCATTCCTGAAAGCAACATACAACATAAAACCTAAATCCCCCAATAATTTCAAATACACGATCAATGGAGCCAAATAAAAATTAATATCATTGCCCATTTGTTTTGTTCCAGATATAATCATAGATAACATGATGTATCTTTATTGCATGCATAACCAAGGTGGAAAATTATAATTTACCAACATAATTGGCCATGTAATATGAGTTTTGATTTGAAAACCAAAAGGATTCACTCCATCAATAGATAATGCAAGATAGAGGTTTCTTGACTCCTTTCCAAATTCAGGATACTCATGATCAATATTCTTCCACTACGAAGAGTATATCAGGTGATGATGTTTCCCATCCTTATTTATTTTATCTATGTGCCACGTCACTTTCCCTTAAGTCTTGTCACTTCCATATAGGTGCCTAAACCTTGGAATAATTGGAAAGTTCCATAAAAATTTTATAAGGCCCAATTAATATTTCTTATTTCGAGAAGCACCTCACTTTCGGAATTGTTTAAGTGATTTTGGGTACTTGAAAAATAGTATATAGTAATTTAGGATGACATGTATTATTTCATAGATCATACCCATCAGACGTAGAATTTGTTGGGCATCATATGTTCATCTAGGGAGATCATTATCTTCTGGGACAATATCATTCAAGAGAGAATGTAGTTTAGTAAAACTATAATCACTCCATACATTGCCTATTTTCAAATTAAAAATCTTTAGTAATTTAAGAAATGCAGTATATTTAGTGAAACCAGCATACAATGACGTCATTTAATAACTCTTTAACTTCTCAAACAATTTTGAAGAATCATGAAGTTTATATTCAACTGTCCTAGACACTTTATCAATAAAATCTGCATCACCATTCACACTTGTAATCACATCATCAATATATTCTGTTTCATTTTCCACACTTGTAATCATATTAAATGATCTATAAAATGTAGTGTTATCCCAGTCACTAGCTACATTCTCTTTTTCCCCATGTTTATTCAAACATTTAGAACTTTGATCAATTCCATGATAGATCAATTTTTCTTCCAACTCCTATGGACTAATTAGTCTTAAATAACAACCATGTAAACACATATAAAGGATTTTAGAAGGGTCATATGCCTGATCATTTGAAAACATGATGAGCTCTTTCACACTATCATCATACTATTTTGGAATACGATTGACATCCATCCATTCCTTATTCATATCCATCCAATTTTATTTAGTAAAATTTATATTTAACCAAATAAATACACAAATAAAGTTCAAATAGGGTCACCATACAACCATATATCCCTATCATAAGTTCCAAAGGAAGAAAAACAAGCCAGAAAAACATGAACCTAAAAAATATAGGTGTGATTTAAAATACTAGTAGGTCACCACAACATACAAAATCTAAGAGATCACTTTCTTATTACATACAAAAAAATAGAGTTTTAAATACATTAGATAACAAACATTTTCTATAAATTTTTACCAAATATGTAGTAACACATAAAAGTGTGTTGAAACTCATCTTCCAAAATTTCCATTAAATGAGAACAATCACTTGGAAAACATTTTTCATTAGCCAATACAACTTGGTAAAATCAACTATTTATAATCATACTTTAAAATATTTCATATATACCCATTTTTGAAATACACATTTCCAAACATAAAGAGGTTTCCAACTACCATACATTTTTCTAAAACATTTTTGAAAACCAACCTTCTCCATAAAACTAGGCATGGTGGCCTGAAACACCATTTTCAAAACACACACATTCTTGCAGTTTAAAATACAAATCATTATATATTTTCTCATTTGATAACACTTTTAAAGCTCATTATAAAAATAGTTTGAAAACACTTCAAAATCCTGGTTTCCTTTTTTCCTTATTTAAAAAACATTCACAATCCCTTTTCAAAAAATATGAAAATAAAACCATAATAAGATGGATGAAAGCACACATTAAACCACCAATATGTCACGTTTCACAATATGGGTTAAATGAGAAGAAAATATGTTCCAAACAATAATATAAATAGTATGGGGTATAATAGATGTATATTGATGAAACCCCTAAACGATCCTAAAAAGTATTTTACTATCATGGGAAACATCACTACGTTGAATTAATAAAATTACTTGAACTGAAGATATTGAAACTAGTTCATCACTTATAAACCTATCCACACCCCAACGTCCCATAAATCAAGGTCATCAATAAAAAAAATTCCCACATGGGATCACAAGCTACAATGGTCCTACAAGAATCAAATGGACATAAGAGGGTATGAAACATTTTATGAAAACTCATTTTTTATAAAATTTCAAATGAGTCATCTCTATTCAAACCATTCATGGAATTCCAATCCATTTTATCGTTTATAAAAGTCATCCAAATATACTCTTCTTAACAATTTTATCAAAACACCTTTGAAATTAAAATGATAATTCACAATACCCTTTAAAATTCCATTGACAAACATTCCAAGACACAATAAGTTTCAAAATATAATCCACATGGATGAACACACCCTTTTGAAATAATCCATCTCATTTGGAAATCATAAAATCCGTAAACACCCCAAAAAATGATATAAAAATTTACCAAGTCTAAAAATGTTGATTAAAAATATATCACAAGGGTTAAGTCACCACTTTAAAAATAAAACCAACATTTTCTAACATTTGTAAGACTTTCAAATCACCCAAAATCATGGTTTGAAATCCAATTAACATAATAATAATTTATAAAACATCACTTCAGTGATTACCACTAATTTTAAAACCAAAATAATTCTTAAACAAACCATTTTGGTATTTTCCCAAACACCTGCCAACAAATATCATTCTATAAAAGGGATTAAACTACTTAGAAAACCCCATTTTCCCTCAGAAGAACTCATATAGGCATAAATATAATAAGGAAACACTTTCAAAACAACAATAATCATCAGCATCATTAATTTATGTTTTTGAAAGAGTACAATAGGATAACAAGGAATAAAGGAAAAATAGTAACAAGTGTATGAAATTATGAAGCCCAATGCCATATTATATAACTAGAGCCTCCCCCTTAGAATATAGGGAAATAATGTCTGGTGAAATAAAAAAAATTTTACAATGAATTGATAGGGAGGCCAAGTGATCAGAAAACTTGTTCCCCTTTTGGAAAATGTGAAGAATGTCATTAAAAGATCTTAGTAGACTTCAGAATTTGTAGATGATGTTGGATATTGACTAAGGAGTGGATCCCTTACTGGTCAGCGAACTATAAATAATGATAGAGTCAGTCTCCACAAATCTGAGAATGATATTGTCCAATATGGAATACTGGAGGCCAGAGAGCATGGAAAGAGTTTCAGCCCACAATGAGTGAGCAGTTCCATAAGAAGCTATAAAGGCAGCCATGACCAAGCCATGAAAGTACCGAATCACGCCATGTACCCTCATTCAACCCATGAATGATGAGTCATCTATGTTCAACTTGGGCCCTTTGGGATGAGGGGTATATCTCACCCATCATCCCTACCGAGCAGAACTTGCAGGCTGTGGATGAATTGCACCCATCAGTGGCCTTAGAGTAGGACTATCTTTCCAATTATTACACAAATGGACCAAGTCAATCATAGTGTACCTTTCCCTTGTAACCATGGTTCTATAAGAATTGAAAACCCCCTCATATATAGATTTATTCGGAGTAGTCAATATACACCCGCAACCGGTCAAAAAATAGGGTGTGGTCCATCCTCTATTAGAATTTACCTTCTGCTCCATGAAACCACCAATAAGGGAAGGGAAAACCCATCTGGGCTGAGGAAAAAATGCATGTGAAGTCCTTGAAGAAGCAACACACTGCATTCTCCCATTTACCCATGTAGAACAGGTGTCCAAGGGACTCCTCCTTACTCTCCCTATAGAAGGTGAAACGCAAAAACAACTAAATACCCATCATTATAACCATATCATTAGTGGAAAAATCCCTCTTCCATATACTCCACACATGAAAATTAAACATTTAAGGTATCTCATTCCCCCAGAGAATGCCATCCCACAAATCAGTCTAGCCCAGACTCCTCTTGATCCTGTGGAAATCCTTGGTAGAAAAAACTCTTGAGTTTGAACCTATAAAAACTCAATTTTTCAGAGCATCTATGGGGTCAATAAGATCAAAGATATACCACTGGTTTTGATTCAAAATTTCCATAATGATGTATGGATAAAGGATAGCCTGGAAGAAGGAAATGGAAGTGACAAGACTTCCAGGAAATCCAATTCTGAAACCAATCCAAATATAGATCTAGAATGAGATCTACCCCTCCTAATGATCCAACATGAAAAGGGTTGAAGGTTCATGATTAGTGGAGTAATCATAGGCCACAGATAGAAGGGGTTTCTAACACGCAGTCTATCACTCTCCAGATATTTGGATGCCATGAAGCTACCCCACATCGAGCAAGACTCAATCACCTCCCAGTCCATCTTTTCATACATTCCATGCAGAGTTTCTGAACCATGATATACCTACAGGGTGTCTCCGATCCACCTATGTGTGTGTGAATTCATATGAATCCCTAAGGAGACTAAAAAGTAAATTCAATTCAATTCATTTATAAAAACAATGTATTCAATTCGAAAAACCCACTGAAAACCATATGAAATAGGAAACCATCCCATGAAACACTTCAAGACCACAACACAATCACATGAAAGTATTATAAATTTAAAACATTAATTGTAAAATCAAAATTCAGATGAAAAAAACATTATTTCATTTTATCAAACATATGGAACACACCAATTCTATTTAAAAGTAAAGAATAAAATTACCCCACTTGGAAATTGTTTTGGTAACCAACTCTAAACCATTGTGTAATTCATTATTTTAGAGGATAAACATTTAGTAAGCTCATTCAAATATATTTTTTCCATAAAATTTAATGTCATGGAACTACCTACATCAAACTATGTGAGGGTTGAATGAAACCTTTCTAAATGGGTAAAACAAGACCTATGAAATGATCTAAAAACCTTAACCTCAATAATCGAAGAAATAAATCATAAATCACGTATCATAGGGTTCTAATAAGAGGGTAATTAGCCAATGGAAATTAAGATAACCAAAAATTATAGAAGGGGAGTGAATTAAAGGGACCTACCTTTCATGGAGAATCACCGGTAGGGAGAAATAATGGTCGGGAGAGACGATGGTAGGGAGAGAAGATGATAGGGAGTGATGCTGGTAGGGAGAGAAAACAACAATGCAAGGAGCGATGGTAGCATGAGAGACGATGACATGTCAAGGAGCGACAATTATAGTAAAAGTGAAGGAGAAGGCATGGAGCAACGGTGGTGGGGCAGGGTGCGATGATGGTGACAACAACAACATAGATATGTGAATTCTTTTAAGGTTCGATGAAAGGAGACCGTTACAGTTATTTTTATAACATTGATGAGATAATTTTATCAACGCTTTTTAAAAATTGCTGATAAAAGTATGTTTTATCAGCGCTAAAAGGGAAAGCACTGATAAATGATGTCTTTATCGGCGCTAAAATTCTAACACTGATAAATGCACAATTTATCAACACATTTTTAGCACTGATAAAGGTGTTTCATTATTAGTGCTAAAAAGCGTTGATAAATATATAATTTTAATAATTTATTTATATTATTATTTATATTAATAAACATTTTTATAATATAGATATATATATATATATAATAAATACATATTAATTTATACAAATATATATATTTATAAAATTATAAATATTATAAACTGTAATGGCCCGGGTTTTTGGGATCCATTACTTTTGAAAATCTCTTTTTGGGTTTTCTGGTCTGGGAATCACGGTGGTGTAGGCCTACCGGTAGCCTTAGCCTATTGGTAGTGTCCCTACCAGTAGCCTTAGCCTACCCGTAGTGGTCCTACCGGTAGCTCGGTCTATCGGTGGCCACAGCCTACCGGTAGCTCTACCTACTAGTAGCTCGGTCTACCATTACCTACAGCTACCGGTAGCTCTGTCTACATGTAGCTTAGCCTACTGGTAGCTGCAGCCAATCGGTAGCTCGACCTACCGGTAGTTGCAGCCTACTGGTAGCTCGGTCTACCGGTGGCCGCATCCTACCGGTATCTCGGCATACCGATAGCTCCAGCCTACCAGTAGCTCTCAGACTACCGGTGGCTCTAGCATACCCCACAGATTATTTCTAGTAGCACTCCTTTTTCTGCAAATAGGGTTTTAAACCTTATTTTGACCTATTTGAGCATGTTTTAAAGACCCGTAACGTGCATAATATTTTTAATTAAATACTTAATGAATTAATGATTCTGTTTAATCCAACCCACGACCCTTTGGTTTCATGTCCTCACCTCAACCGTCTGCGGATCATATAAACTATGGGTTAGCCGTGGTTTATTTCTTTCCTGGATCGCGGATTTTCATGAACATCTTCTGGGGAATCAAGTGTGCTGCATCATTATCTGTAATGTTCTGCCCCAGCCCTAAACGTCGATCACCTATCAACAAGTTGGGAATTTCTCCTTCGTCTCTCTCTTTTGTGTATCATGCGGGGTGGGCGTTTTTTTGTTTCTGTAGAATTGGATAAGACAGATCTAAATATAGATAATGAACGACTCCTATGAGGAATAAAGGGGGTTTGTGATCATTGATGCTATTTTATATTATGATCTTAATTATGAACTGTGCAGGCTTACGCCTTCTAAAAATCATGGTCGTTGGTTGTCTTTCTCTGTCCACTAACGAACCCTGGTGGTGGTTTTGTAATTGTGAACTCCTGATGTAAAAAGGAAATTGGTTAATCATGTATGTCCGGCCAAATAAATTGAGGCACCAGGATCAAACCCTCAGTGATAACCCCAGTTAAAACACTCGAAAATTGAAATCATGGAGTGTGTTAAATCGTTTAAATCTAAAAATATCGACATGGCCATGCATTATGTTGGTTGTGGTAGTTTGGTTCTTTTATTTTACGGGCTGATTGCTGGAGATGTGGGATGGGATGGGATCCCCTGTCCTTATTATACTCTCGGTGGTTGTGAGTTTTAAGACCTGGTGGTTACTTGTTTATATCATGAATTGGGGTGGGATCCTCTGTTGTTGAGAATCGGGTGTGGGGGGTTACGGTTGATGCTTGACTGTTTACATCCCTAGACTTCTTCCTATGCCTACTAGTTGCCTAGTAGTTCTTAAACTTAATTAAACATTATTACTGAACATGAAACACAAATGGGACAAATGGGTTTTATTGGAAGGAGTCGTGACTTGTGACTTGGACGTAGTGGTGTTGTGTTCTGTAGGCTGGTTAGAAATGCCTAAACTTTGGGTGAGTTCTTGTTACCTATATCTACTTATAGTTTTGTGTTTCTTATTCGTGCCCCACCCAAGTTGAGGACATAGTGCCGAACACCCCCATTTCATGGGGGAGGGTGTTTTTCCCAACACTATTCTTAGTGGCTGGTTGTTAGCTCCTCTTCTGCTCCCTTTCCCGGATAACCCAAGATTCTTCGGGCAGGCTGTGATGGCCTAAGGTCCATTATTAGCCCACGAACCTTCGGGTGGGGTAGTGTGATGGTTGGCCAGGTGTGTGTAGTAGGTGGTTTCCCAAGTGTCTTCGGGATGAGGCCCAGGTGTCTTCGGGTGTGGTGGTGGTTGTTCTGGCCTAGGTGTTTGCAGGCGTGGTTACATGTGATAGATGTGGCCCAGGTGTGTGTGGGTGGGATTTCGGCAATGTGACTATGTGTGTTGGTTGTGGCCCAGGTGTGTGCAGGTGGGTGTGGCAGTGGGACTATGGTGAGAATGGAGAGATTGGTCTGATGCGTAGGATGTCTCAATAACTAGTGTGAAAGTGGCGCAGGGTACCCAAACATCGATGTGCTCTGATTATATATATTACTTGACTTGCGTTATTTGGGGAGTGTGCCTTGGTGAGGCCTGGGGTGGGTAGTTTACCTTGATAGGTTTTTGGTGTACTCCTTTTCTCATGGGACTTTAGTACATTCCCCCACTTGTGCACAAGAGTCCTTGTTTTTCCCTACTGAGTGCACTTGTATGCTCACCCTACATTTATAAAACTACTTTCAGGTTTCCAGGAGGACATCGGGGATCGCGCAAGACCATACTAGCTCAGACCTTTGGGACAGTTTCAGGTGCTATTTTTCTTCCTTGGTACTTACCTTTGTAGTCACCTTTTGTATTTCTTTTGGATTTAATTTTCTTTTACCTTGCTGTTGTTGAGTTTCATCATCTCATCTCTCGATCTTATAAAACAAAAACTAGCAATTCCTTCCATTTGTGTGAAATTTCTGTACCCTTGGTGCTAGTTTCCACTCTGGGACCTATTGAAGGTGGGTCTCTGGGGTCATTATCTCTCCTTAAACTTAATGAAGGAAGGGCCTGGCAATCTGCTGACCCTTCCCTCCTTTAGGTGAAGGCGGTTCCTGACAGAATGGTATCAGAGGCGATGGTTGAGAGATAGGATGGAGTCTGGAGTTAGGCATAGTGAGGATTTCATGTGATGGTAAGGAAATAGTGTTGGGTGACCTTGGCGCGTGAATTAGGCCAGGTAAGACGGGCAAGGACACATGATTTTAGGACCCCCATGATCCGATGCAAGGACTCTGGACCTACTGAACGACCGAGTGAGGCCACACTAATTTCAGGGTAGAGACCCTATGAAAGGTACATGCATCATAAGGACTTGTGTTCTTATGTTTCTAGGATGTATTGGGAATTAAGAATAAATTAAAAATTTTAAGAAGTTTTGAATATGATATTCTTCACTACTTGGGCTTAGGCATTCCTTGTTTACCTTGAAGTTATGGCACCTGGAAGGTGACCATGTGTGGTACAGGCGATCGATGACCTGAAGACTACATTGGTCGATCGGCAGAGAGCTGGTCGAGAGAAAGAGGATGACCAGTGGCAGAAGACTCTTCGGGCCTTCCAGCGACAGGCCCTCGAGAAGTATGAGGGAAGCACCTCCGACATGAAGACAGAAGGCTGGCTAGAGGATCTAGTTATAGCTTTCGGCCTGATTCGGGCCCCGATCGAGTACTGGGTTCCTCTGGCCATCAGCCAGATATGGGGAGCGGCTCATAATTGGAGGACGCTTTACCTAGGGAAGAGGAGAGAGGCTGAGGTGAATTGGGTGGATTTTGAGAGGGAGTTAAGGTCGGAAATACTCTCTTCGATGATGAAGGCGGAAAAGAGACATGAGATACTATCCCTCCAACAAGGGAGTATGTCCGTGAGGGAGCTAGGGTTCAAGTTCAAGGACCTCCTACATCTTTCTCCGGACCTCTTTCCAAATGAGGATTCTCGGGCGAGACGTTTGGAGGAGGCGCTTCGACCCTCCCTCCAGTTCGTAGTTACCCACTTTACCATGCCAACGTACTTGGAGGTCCAGAAGAAGGCCGAAGTGGTGGAGAGAATGCACGCTCTAGGAGGTGTGTCACGAGAGGGGATCCAGCTGGCACCATCAATGGGGAAGGTCGTCAGCACCAGGCCTCTAGTGTCAGGACCTTCTAGGTTCCGACCTGCAGGGAGCAGGTCACAACAGTTTCAGTTTCAATCCCTCGGTCCTCGCCCCTTTTCTTCGAGCCCAGGACTGCGGTGCTTCATCTGTGGGAGCCCTGAACATCTCTGGAATCAGGGCCTGGACTGGGTGCAGTATGGTGGTGGTGGACAGCCCCACCACCCGCCCCAGCAGCAGCTTCCAACCAGACCTTTCCAGCAGCAGCAGTAGGGACAGTGAGCTCCCGCTCCTCTGAGGGTAGACATAGGAGGAGGAGGCCAACCTTAGGGCGCTCCTCAGGGACCTTGACCGGGGCATGGTCGGGGAGGTGGCCGACAGCCGAGGGGCAGAGGAGATGGGCGTGGAAAGTTTCATGCCACAGAGGCAGCAGTTCCAGCAGGTCCAGAGGTTGTTCGAGGTATGATCAGTCTGTTTAGCACTCTTGCTTCTGCCTTGTTCGATACCGGAGCTTCGCACTCCTTTGTTGCACCCTGTATAGCCTCTGCATTGGGTTTAGATGCAGAAAGACTTCCAGTGCCCCTGGTGTTGAGCACACTAGTGGGAGGTCAGACCAACTTTTTGTTTGTTTGTCGGGGATGCAGACTGATGATAGGGCCACATCAGTCGGTTAGGGATCTTCTTCTGCTACAGATTCAGCCATACGATGTCATTCTAGGCATCGAATGGCTATTTTCTGTATGTTCCTTCATTGACTGTTTTCATATAAGGGTGGTGTTCTTGGACTTGGACAGCTAGCGTGTTACCTTCACCGGCGATTGGAGCAGTGAGAAGGGAAACAGGTGAGAGGAACCCCTCCTCTCCTTGTTGACTGAGCTGATAGTGGAATCACTAGATGCTGAAATGGTGGATGTGCCAGTGATCGTCCGTTAGTTTATGGATGTCTTCCCTGAGGAGATGACGACTCTACCCCCTCGGTGTGATATCTAGTTTGGGATAGACCTACAGCCCGACGCTCGACCAATCTTGATGGCTCCTTACCGGATGGCACCTTCAGAGCTATGAGAGATGGGGATCCAGATTGACGATCTGATGAAGAGGGGTTATTATCTCCCGAGTGCGTCACCGTGGGGTGCTCCAGTCTTGTTCAAAAAGAAGGCAGATGGTTGTCTGAGGTTTTGCATAGACTACAGGAGGCTGAATCATGTGATGATCAAGAATCTCTACCCTCTTCCGAGGATAGATGATATTTTCGACCAACTGAAAGGGGCATGATGGTTCTCGAAGATCGACCTGTGGTCTGGGTACAACCAACTGAGAGTGAAGGAGGGCGAAATCCTGAAGACGGCGTTCAGATGCAGATATAGCCACTTCGATTTCCTAGTCATGCCCTTCGGTGTTTCGAACGCCCCATCTGTGTTCATGGGGCTTATAAACTCCATCTTCTGGGAGTACATGGATCGGTTCGTGGTTGTGTTCATCGAATATATCCTGATTTTTTCGAGGTCATAAGTGGACCGTGCAGAGCACCTAAGGACAGTTTTGGAGGTCCTACGACATCTTCATCTCTATAAGAAGTTGTCGAAATTCAATTTATGGACACGAGAAGTGCACTTCCTCGGGCACGTGGTGTCCGAGTAGGGGGTAGTGGAGGAACCGTCAAAAGTTGAGAGTGTTGTTTCTTGGGCAGCACCCAATAATGTGGCAGAGGTCTGTAGTTTCCTTGGGTTGGCAGGTTACTATTGGAGGTTCATACCCAACTTTTCCCGAGTTGCAGCCCCTTTGACAGCCGTGACCAAGAAGGACCAAGTTTTCAGGTGGAGTGATCAATGCGAGTCATCCTTCACCTATCTGAAAGAGAAGTTGGTTAGTGCCTCAGTGATGAGATTACCAGAAGAAGGGGTGGCCTATGAGGTCTTCTGTGATGCTTCAGGATAGGGCCTGGGATGTGTGTTGATCCAGCGAGAAGTAGTGATCTCTTATGTGTCCAAGTAGTTATGCCCCCACGAGCGTAACTACGCCAACCATGAACTGGAGCTTTCAGCTGTCGTTTTTGCGCTAACGTTATGGTGGCACTACCTCATCGGGGAATGCTTTGTGGTATTCACAGATCATAAAAGCATGATGTATATCTTCTCCAAGAGGGAATTAAACTTGAGACAACAGAGATGGGTGGAGTTCCTCCAGGATTACGACTTTGAGATCTCTTATACTGAGGGAAAGGGAAATGTTGTGGCTGATTCCTTGAGTAGGAAGACACAGAAGGATGCGGTCCAAGAGTCAGCGGATGCCTGGAAGGCAATGTAGGAGTTGGCTGCAATACACCTGGATGCGAAGATGGATAGAAGCAGATGCTGACTATATCAGATGATAGTGTAGTCATATCTGTTTTGACAAGTGGAGGAGTCTCAATGGGGAGACCCGGAGTGCTATGTGATGATAGACCGAGTTTACCAGGGCAATGCTCCGGAAGGATGGACAGAGGATGGTTAGAACCAGATGCTTTTCCAGGAAAGGTTGTTTGTTCCAGGAGTGATGCGCGGAAAGGTTCTCAGTGAGTTCCACAACTCTCCCCTGGCGGTACACCCAGGAGTTTCCAAGATGTACCAGGGGCTATAGAGGTAGTTCTGGTGGTCCGGAGCTAAGCGAGCGGTGGAAAAGTTTGTAGCCAAGTCCTTAGTGTTTCAGCAAGTGAAGGCTAAACACCGAGTTCCAGGAGGCCTACTACAGCCCCTAGATATCCCCGAGTGGAAGTGGGATGACATATCAATGGTTTTCATTATGGGAATACCCAAGGTCCAAGGGGGATGGGACGCCATCTGGGTGGTAGTGGACAGGTTGACGAAATCAGCTCACTTTCTGGCGATTAGGGAGTCGAGTACTGTGGATTTTTTAGCACGAATGTACATGGATGAGGTGGTACAGTTGCATGGAGTTCCGAGGTCTATATTCTCGGATTGAGATGCATGTTTTACCTCACGAGTTTGGAGAGTATTGCAGTATTCTTTTGGCTCCCAGATATTCCTTAGCACTGCTTTCCACCCTGAGAAAGATGGACAAACAGAGCGCACCATCCATTCCTTGGAGGATATGCTACGGGCATGTGTTCTGGACTTAGGAGGATCATGGGTTCAATAATGGACTCTGGTAGTGTTTTCCTACAATAATAGCCACCACTCGACCATCGGTATGGCCCCATTCGAAGCTTTGTACGGGAGGTCGTGTCGTTTGCCTGTGTGTTGGACCAAAGTAGGAGAGGCAGGCATCCTTGGCCCAGAGGTGGTGCAGGGCACGACAGAGAAGGTTTAGCTCATACGAGAATGGATGAAGGCAGCCCAGGACTGACAGAAGTCGTATGAAGATACCAGGAGGAGTCCCTTGGAGTTTTAGTTTGGAGACCACGTGTTCTTGATGGTCTCCCGTCGGCATGGGAAGCGAAGGTTCAGAAAGGGGAGTAAGATTTCTCCCAGGTTCATCGGACCCTTCGTAGTGTTGTGGCTGGTCGGCAATGTGGCTTATCATCTACCTTTACCACCGATGCTACTGAGGATAAATGATGTCTTCCATGTGTCCCAAATCCGCCGGTATCTACATGATGTTTCACACGTCCTTGATTCGGGTGAGCTGGACATCGAGGACGATGTGAATTTTGTAGAGAGACCAGTGATGATTGAGGATTGCAAGGAGAAGGTGCTTCGTGGGCGAACCATTTCCTTGGTTCGTGTGTTGTGGAGACATGGTGGGATTGAGGAGAGTATGTGGGAGAGGGAATCACGTATGTGTACCCATTACCCAGAGTTGTTTTGGGTTTTTGTTCTTGTTGTACCTGTTGTAGTAGAACATTTTGTCTTTTTCTATGGGATGTACTGGTTTTTCTTCCTCTGGATGTGTGTGAAAAGCCCTGGCTATGGGGGAGTAGAAGACCCGACCCCTAATCAAGACGCATTATGGTGGATGCGATTAAACCCATGCGGGCGAGTCAGTGCCGCCTAAAGCGGATAATATCTTGACATGGGGGAGGGGACTCCCCACCCCACATGCATGGGCATTTTAGCTTGATATGTTGATTGCTTCTTGGAAGGGAAATTTTTTAGTTAGCATTGGTTCGCTCCTAAGAGGTATCTTTAAAGGTGGTTTTTCGGACCCTCTCTTCCCTTCTGGTTTGTTTTGATTCTCGAGGACGAGAATCATTTAAGAGGTATCTAAATTAATGGCACAGGTTTTTGGGATCCATTACTTGTGAAAATATCGTTTTGGGTTTTCTGGTCTGGGAATCACGGTGGTGTAGGCCTAAAGGTAGCCTTAACCTACTGGTAGTAGGCCTACCGGTAGCCCTAGCCTACCGGTAGCTTGGTCTAGCAGTGGCCACAGCCTACATGTAGCTCTGCCTACCTGTATCTTGGTCTACCGGTAGCTGTAGCTACCGGTAGCTGCAGCCTACTGGTAGCTCGGCCTACCGGTAGCAGCAGCCTACCGGTAGCTCGGTCTACCGGTGGCCGCAGCCTACCGGTAGCTCGGCCTACCGGTCGCTGTAGCCGACTGGTAGCTACGCTACCGGTGGCTGTCGCCCACCGGTAGCTCTCAGACTACGGGTGGCTCTGGCCTACCCCGCAGGTTATTTCCAATAGCGATCCTTTTTGTGCAAATAGGGTTTTAAACCCTATTTTCACTTTTTTGGGCGTGTTTTAAAGACCTGTAATGCGCATAAGAGTTTTAATTAAATACTTAATGAATTAATGATTCGGTTTAAACCACCCAACCCCCCCCCCCTTTAATGATGAGTGGGGCCACGTGGCCAACCCCTGACCCCGCGGTTTCGCGTCCTCACCTCAACCGTTTGCAGCTCTTATAAACTAAGGGTTTACTGTGGTTTATTTCTTTCCTGGATCGCATATTTTCACGAACATCTTATGGTGCATCGGGCACGCCACATCGTTATCCGCAAAGTTCCTCCCCCGGCCTAAACTTCGATCACCTATCAACAAGTAGGGAATTTCTCCTTCATCTCTCTTTTTTGTGTATCATGTGGGGTGGGCGTGTTATTGTTTCTATAGAATTGGATAAGCCAGATCTAAATAAATATAATGAACGAATCCTATAAGGAATGAAGGGGGGGTTGTGATCATTGATGCTGTTTTATATTATGATCTTAATTATGAACTGTGAGGGCTTACGCCTTCTGAATATCATGGTCGTTGGTGGTCTTTATCTATGCACTAACGAACCCTGGTGGAGATTTTGTAATTGTGAACTCCTACTGTAAAAAGGAAATTGGTTAATCACGTATGTCCTGCCAAATAAATTGAGGCACCAGGATCAACCCCTCTGTGATAACCCCAATTAAAACACTTGAAAATTGAAATCATGGAGTGTGTTAAATCGTTTAAATCTGAAATTACCGGCATGGCCCTGCCTTGTGTTGGTGGTGGTAGTTTGGTTGTTTTCTTTTACGGGCCGATTGTTGGAGATGTGGGAGGGGATGGTATCCCCTGTTATTTTTATAATCTCGGTGGTAGTGAGTTTTAAGACCTGGTGGTAACTTGTTTATATCACGAATTGTGGTGGGATCCTCTGTTGCGGAGAACCGGGTGTGGGGGGTTATGGTTGATGATTGACTGTTTACTTCCCTGGACTTGTGCCTATGCCTACTAGTTGCCCAGTAGTACATAAAAATAATTAAAAATTATTACTGAACATGAAACAAGAATTGGAAAAAAGGTTTTTGTTGGGAAGAGTCATGACTTGTGACTTGGACGTAATGGTGTTGTGTTCTGTAGGCTGGTAATAAAAGCCTAAACATTGGGTGAGTGCTTGTTACCTATATCTACTTATAGTTTTGTGTTTCTTATTCGCGCCCCACCCAAGTTGAGCACTTAGTGCCGAACACTCCCATTTCATGGGGGAGGGTGTGTTTTCCAACACTATTCTTAGTGGATGGTTGCTAGCTCCTTTTCTCCTCCCTTTCCCATAATTCCCAAGTATCTTCGAGCAGGTTGTGATGGCCTGAGGTCCATTATTATCCCAAGAACCTTCGGGCGGGGTAGTGTGACGGTTGTCCAGGTGTGTGCGGCAGGTGGTTTCCCAAGTGTCTTCGGGATGAGTCCCAGGTGTCTTCGGGCGTGGTGGTGGTTGTTCTGGCCTAGGTGTTTGTAGGCATGGTTACATGTGACAGATGTGGCCGAGGTGTGTGCAGGAGGGATTTCGGCAGTGTGAATGCGTTTTGTGGTTGTGGCCCAGGTGTGTGCAGGTGGGTGTTGCAGTGGGACTGCGGTTAGAATGGCAGGATTGGTCCGATGCGTAGGATATCTAAATAAACAGTGGGAAAGTGGCGCGGGGTACCCAGACATCGATGTGTTCTGATTATATATATTACTTGACTTGCGTTATTTGGGGAGTGTGCCTTGGTGAGGCCTGGAGTGGGTAGTTTACCTTGATAGGTGTTTGGTTTACTCCTTTTCACATAGGACATTAGTACATTCCCCACTTGTGCTTGAGAGTCCTTGGTTTTACCTAATGAGTGTACTTGTATGATCACCCTACGTATATAAAACTGCTTTCAGGTTTCTAGGAGGACTTCGGGGATCACGTAGGACCATACTAGCTCAGACCTTTGCGGAAATTGTAGTTTCTATTTTCCTTCCTTGGTACTTACCTTTGTAGTCCCCTTTTGTATTTTTTTGGCTTAACTTTACTTTTACCTTGGTGTTGTTGAGTTTCATCATCTCATCTCACGATCTTATAAAACAAAAGTGGTAATTCCTTCCATTTGTGAGAAATTTATATACCCTTGGTGCTAGTCGTCACTCCGGGACCTATTGAAGGCGGGTCTCGTGGGTCATTATCTCTCCTTCAACTTTAAGAAGGAAGGGCCTGACAATCTGCTGACCCTTCCCTCCTTTTGGTGAAGGCGGGTCATGACATTAACACATAATTATTTTGTAAAAATTATAAAATTATAACAAATATATTTATTTTATTTATAATTATATATAATAAATATATCTATTATATATAAATACCAATAAATAATATAGATATTTATTATAATTTTATAATTATTTAAAAAGTAATTATTTATTTATATTTATAACTATAAATTTATATATATTTATTTAAATAATTATAAAATTATAATAACTATATTTCTTATATTTATAATTTTATAAATATGTAAAATTAATGCATTAATTATATATATTTATAAAATTATAAATATAATAAATATATTTATTATGATTTTATAATTATTTCAATATATAAATATTTATTTATAATTATACCTATAAATCAATATATATTTATTTTTAATTACAAAATTATAATTAATATATATTTATCTATATTTATACTTATAAATAAATAAATAAATATTTATTTATTTAAATAATTATAAAATTATAATTAATATATTTATTATATTTATAGTTTTATAAATATATATAATTAATATATTTATTATAATTTTATATTTATTTAAATATGTCTATATATATTTATAATTATAATTATAAATATTTGTATATATTTATAAATATTTGTACATATTTATATATATTTATATATATTTATAAATATCTTTGTTTAATTATATATATTTATAAAATTATAAGTATAATAAATATATTTATATTAATTTTTTAATTTTTAATATATATATATATATATATATATATAATTATAAGTATAAATAAATATATTTATAAATTTTTGTATATATTTTTTTTGGCCCCTTGATGAAGGTAGGCGATGGATTTGGTTCGAGGCACAATGCAGTTCTAGTTGTGGAACTGATGAACGAAGCCTCTTTGAAGAGATATGAGTTGGGATGACTTGCTAGATGTGTAGATAAGGTATGGGTAAAAGATGCTAAAAGATTCTTATTTGGCCCTTAGAATGGTGAACTCAATGCTCACAATCACATTTTGATAAATGTTGCACTTACTGTCATTGAATTGAACCCTCATTATTTTGAGGAATGAATTGAAACATGTTAGCATTCAATTATCACTAAGATCAGCTCACAAATAACTACATCTTGGAAGCTTGAAGACCTAAGGATGCGTCTTGTATAGATTTTATGTTTCAATGAATGGCACATCACGTATCTTGGTATGAATTTCTTTCATATCACTTCTTATTGAAATGAATAGAAATATAAGGCCTAGAGTAGAAGATTCACCAATCCCATGCCATGGATTATTCAGGTTTAGAACTAGGATACATGGTTTGTCTGTTTTGAAGCCAATAACACTATTACGTAGTCTTGGATCCATGTCAAAGGGTTGAATTAGGTATTTTGGAACCCAAGAATCCTCTAGGATGTTTCCATGGCTGTAAACACCCCAATTAAGCTTGATAAAGAGACTGAAATGGTTAGGTCTGGTCATTTTTCTTGCATCTTGATCAAGTTTGATCTATCTTTTCCTATTGTTGAGACTGTGTATTTGATTGCAGGTGATATTAAATTTGAACTTGACATTGAGTTTGAGCATGTCCTTAATTTTTGTATTAATTGATCAACGATTGTACTTGTTATGGATAATTTTCATCAAGGACTGATATTTTATAATTTTATAAGTTATGGACATCTTGTAGAAAAATGTAAATTCAGAATTCCATCTACATGTGAATCTATTCCTCCTATTTTTTCGAAGAAGGGTACCCCTGTTGGTGTGCACGATGTTTCTCTATCATCACACACTAAGGAAAATTCGATGAATAGATATGGAAATGGGGGAACATCCTCCTTTGATGAGGTTGTGGCTGGGAAAAAACATCTCGGTAGTCATGTTGTTTGTGATATAAATGTGGGTGTTCCCCTTAACAAAAATATACCAATTTTTGATCCTATACCCTAAGGGGAAACCTCCCTTTCCAAGTGGCGTGATGCTTTCATAGATCTTCAAGATATCGATGTAGAGATTATTAATTTGTTTCTACTGTAGGATCACTTGTCATATAAAGGGAAATTTGATTTTGGTTCCATCCATTTTAAAGGGGCTTCCCCTAATGTTTGGAAGAGTCAACATGATATTAGAAATTTGGAACCTGATATAACTCTTGCATTTTTAGCTATTTCGGTAGATATTTATACATTTTAAATTGTGGAGTCTGGGATGGCTGTCACTCATGATTCTGGGGAGGCTGACATTTCTCAGTATGCATTTCCACCTATTCATATAGGATCTGAACCCACAGTCTTGGGAATTCCCATTGCTGATAATGTGCAAGATATTTCATAACAATGTTTTGCTGTGAAACCCAACTTCTTCACTATTCTAGAGTCTATTAATTAATTATTCGTAGTTTGATGAGCTATACATGAAGATCCGAGAGAGAAAACGTACAAAAATTTAAACACCTTCTGTTTCTAATGTACCTTCCTCTTCTTTGATGATTGATCAGGGTGCCAAAAAGGAATTGAAGATAAGGAAATCCTTATATTAGGACATATTGGATGAAATTTTTTTTTCTAACAATGACAAAGAGGCTAAAGATGATCCTAGATCTTTTTATGATGATCAAGTTTTTGCCCAAGTTGTGGCAAATAAATCTTTGGAAACGGATGATCAGAGTGGTGTAGGGATGACCTCTAAGTAGTGATGTAGGGAAAGACACCCAAAATTCCATGGTGGATATCATGGAAGAGGTAGAAATAAAAGATGAATGATGTTAATATTTACTTTTTTTGGTTTCATTTTTGGTTCTTTTTTTAATACTCCCTCTGGTTATATGTTTACCTCTTTTTTATATAATAAAATTTGGTGCCATGAAGTATCTCCATGGTCTGCGCTACTATGGTATAGATAATAAAAAACCAATCATAACATATATGGACAACATGAATATTTAATATGGTGTAATGTATAAATATACATTCATGATGAATACATAACATATGCATTCGTTAATTATACTCACACATCAATATATCTATTTACCAAATTCATTTGAGACATATAATTATTTAAATAAATATATAATTATATTTATAATAATAATTATAAATAAATATAATTTAAATTTGTTTATATATAATTATAAATATTTAATTATTAATATCGATCTATGATGGGTTTTGTGCATTTCCCTCTCGCTCTAGAGACTGATGGAGTTTTTTGGGTTTCTTTGTTTATGGAAGCTCAATCCCCCTCTATTGCTGAGTTTTTTCTGGGATAGAGGTTTTTTGACTCAAATAATGACAACTTCAATTTTGTAATTAGAGATGGTGTACTTTTTCTTCTTGATGCCACGATGGTCAAGTTGATGGGTGATGGTGGATCTAGCCTGGGGGGTTTCCTCACGTCAGAACCAATGACGGGAGATAGTGGAGGGGTTGTCGTCACTATCCACATTCCAGTGACTAGAGGATCTGGCATGAGGGGTGCCGCCACTTTTGATCTAGTGGGTTCTGCCACTGTTGCCACCATTTAGGTTCCAGATCTGATGGGTACCGCTGCTGTCCGTTCAGTTTTGGTGATCAGAGTTAGCGATTATAGCCTAGTCATGACCAGAGCTAGATATTTTTCCCCTATTCATTTAGATCTACTGACCGGATTTGGTGATTCTTTCCTGGCCACCGCTATTCATTCAGATCTACTGACTAGAGATGGCATTTTAGGCCTGGGTTTCATTGCGCTCTGTGGAGTGCTTTCCAGAGATGATGGGAGTTCTATTGACGTTATCTGCGCATATCGGGTGACCATTCTAGTGTTGTTGAAGCAAGATTCCTTGGATCTAGTTTCATGGGTGAATATTAATGTGTTGTTCTTCTGGCGGTCAATCTAGCCTCCCTTTGCCTATCTAATGAATAATAGAAGAATAATTTGGTCCTAGATTTGTATTCAAATCTATTGGGTGTTGGATATTCAACGGATTATATTGTTACTTTTGCTGATAATATGAAGTGAACTCGTGATTTCACCGATTCAAGGAGTGTATCTTCTTCTAGTGTCATGAAAAATGGTTCATGTGCAATTATTGAAGCCAACAATCATTTGATTTAATAAATAATAGAGTTGTGAAAGCATTTAATTGTAGCGAGGTTGACTTCTCATGGTCAAGGTAATCCATTGAATATTGATGATCTAAATAAGCATCAACTTTAAATTTGGGGCTTTGGTGGATGGAGGAACACCTCAATCAGTAATGGGTTCTTTCATATTGTGTTCCCAAATGATGAACTAAAATCAAGATCATGGGGAATAGATTTTATCTCCCATAAAACTTGAATTTTTAGGATACATGATAGGGATCCATTCTTCAGTCCTTCTTTGATGGAGAAACTCCATCAACCAAACATGGATACGAATTCATGACATACCATGGTTTCTTTGGTAATCTTTGTTGCTATGGGATTTTCCCTCTGCTGTTGGAGCTCCAATAAAATTTGACAAAGAAACAGAGATTGCACACTTTGAGAATTTTTCCAGAGTATTATATAATTTGATCTATGTTCAACTCTTATGGATTTAGTCTTGTTTCTCGCTGGTGATTGATTGTTGGAACTCTCAATAGAGTTTTATAAGAAGCCTCTCTTCTATAAGAGTTGTGGGAATATAGGGCGTGTGTTCTATGACTGCTGGAAAATTTTTTTTGCTCCAAATGAAAGAAGAATGGTAACTCTCTGGTATATTGGACATTTATAATTCCATTGGTTGAGAATATGAATGATGGGAAAGGTGGGAATACCTGAATAGAGCAGTCTGCAGCTGGTGAAGTTCAACCTCTTGATAGACTTCCAACTGATCCTAACATTTAAAAGTATGGGCTTAATGATGTCATTTGCACACAGGGGGTTCGCATATAGGTTATGAGTTGGGCCTTCATAGGACTAACCCTTTACAAAGCTCTGGTAATAAAAATATTTGGTAAGATATTGTTTCCAAGGATACTTCATCTCATGATGATGGACATAAAGATATGGATGAAGCCTCAAGAAGCAGCAAAGGTAAATAGAAACTAAAACTTCAGGATGCTTATGTTAAAGCATTTAATGCTCTATTTTTTGAGTGCGCACTTGGAGGGAATGTGGCAATAGACAAGGATACCTATGTTTTTCAGTACCTAGACTATAGGTGGGAAGTGAGAGCCCTCTTTGTGATGCAGGGTGTGGTGAGAAAATAAAAATTATGGTTAATTAAATTTCTATATTGGGGAGCGATAATTCAGAATGGGTTTGACAGAAACCAATGTCTTGGAAATGAGGTTATCATCCAAAAATATCTTGGTTGGGGATGTGGTTGTGATGATGCAATATGTGGGCATGGCCGTTCTATGATTTAACTCACCATAGACCACAAAAAGACCAGGGATAAGTATTTGTTTTCCCTTCAATCAAAATAACTCACAATCGGATAGAAATTTTGCTGATGATGCATCCGATCATTATTATATAGATGTCTAATTCCCTCTATTTTTGTTTTCTTTTATGGATGAGGGCTTGTCTTTGTTTTACCCTATCTCTTCTTGTTTCAAATGTCATATTTATTTTCTAATAAACATTTTAGGAGCAGGCTTGCCTATCTCCCGAACCATTAACACATATATATTATTATAAATATATAATTATAAATATATTAATATAAATATATAATTATAAATATATAATTATACATATATAATTATAATTATATAATTATAAATATATAATTATTAATATATAATTATTAATATATATTTATAAATATATAATTATAAATATAATAAATATTTTTATTTAATTTTAGTCATATAAATAGATTTTAAAAAACATATATATTTGAATTATTAAAAAATATATATTAATTATAAACATGCATTTTTTATTTAATGTATATAAATAAAGATTAATTTTGAATATAAATATAATATTTTATATAAATTAGTAATATTTTTTAAAAAACTTTTATCAGTGCTATGAATAACGCTGATAAATCTATCTTTTACGAGTGCTAAAAAAGTGCTAATAAAGGGTACAACATTATCAGTGTTATTTATGTCCTACTAAAAGTTTTTTATCATTTCTTTTAGTTACCACTGATAATGGTGATACTTTTATCAGCACTTTTTTCTTAGCGTTGATAAAAGTTAGCGCAGCCCGTACGCTGATCTGTGGTAGTCTAAGTGATGTTGTGAAGAGATTGATATGGGTTGGAAATTAGACTATGATGGTTATAATAGCGAGGGCTTAGGTGAGGCAATAAGGAAATTGTGGAAATGCAATGAGGCAAAGGCGTCTAACAGAAGTGGATAGGATAATGAAATGATGTGGTGAGGTATAAAGGGTTTTGGATTGGGATTGAGGTATGTGATTTTAATTTGGGGGGCCTACCTATGGAAGAATAAATTATCACTTTTGGTGACTACAATAGAATGTTTTCCCATATTATCCATAAGAAAAATAGTTTTTTATCAATTCATCAAATTTAGCCCATCTAAATTTACCCAAATTAAACATGAAATTTTTTATCAATCAATCTATTTGATTTATCATGTTTCTTATATCACAAGTGTTTATAATCTTGCAGATAAGGGTTATACTACAACAATTAATTTTACAATGATTGATAGAATAATTAAAATAAGAGAGGGGTATGTTGATATAGATCCAAAAATATATATTGTTAATGTGATTTTTGATATTTTTTAATGTTACAAGAAACAATATTTGAAAAAATATTGGGTATTGAAACTGTAAATTTCATGTGGGACATTTTGTAAATGTATTATGAAGATGATGATTGGGTAAAATATTTAAGGAATCATACCCTGTTAGGTTATTTTGGTCTTTACAAATGAAATTATTATAATATTATATGAAAATTTTAACATAGTAAATCTCATCATAAGCTAGTTGAGAACGAATGATGCAAAACCTAAAAATATAAGAATGGACGAAAAGAACGTACAATTTCTATTCTTTATATTCTGACTATTTCTGTTTACAAATTTAGGGACCAAAAGATTTATCAACCATGATAATTGAACGGTTTAACGGTTCACTGTGTTTGAATGGGTAAAAAATGAATAAAAACACATGTTTCATATCTGAAGAAAGAATTACAAAACTAGGTGTTTCAAATAGGCCGAAGTGGTTTCTTAGTTGGTCGAGGACATTGGAAAAATAATTTATATAGTAAAGGAAGTGAAAAAATCCATTCACTAATTATAGAGTGAAATTAATGGAGTGAATTAACCTCACTCATAGGGATAAATATAAATTTTATTGTTTTAGATACCAAAAATATAGAAATTTAAAAAGTGAATGTTAGAACAAAATGATGTTTGATGTAAGAACACAAATTTAATATAAGGTCCATATCCTTTAAATTTCATATTATTTACATTTTTACCTAATTTAAATTCCTAGTAAGGCTACGGAGGATCCAAGGGTGTCATATGCTTGTTCAGAGCCTAAAACGTCAGCTGGTGGAAGAACCAATCGGGCCCCACAGTTAGTAGAAACTGTGCAGCCTATTTTACATAGTTTTTCATAACAGTGCGGGGAATTCCAATGAACATAAGTGGGATGCACAGTTTGACCTAATTGTATGACCTAGGTCACATGCTCATGTTGTAGCTCTGTAGTATTTAGTTTATGGGATATGTATAGTTGTCACACTATTTGTACAACTGTGCGTCATGATTGTGAGAGGGGTTTTTTGGCAATGCATGGTGCACAGTTTGACCAACATTTCAACCAAACTATGAAACACATAATTTTTGGGTAAAATTTCCATTTCTCCCTTAATTTATTATATGTCAACCCCCTTATTATTTTTTCCTACTAGAATACTGCCCTCATATTTTCTCCCATTTGAGATTCTCCTCCCATAAACAATGGTCCTTGGATAAATCTTCTATCCAGACTCTGATTTGACATCTGATCATCTTGTTGGATAGCCACTGGTGAGTTCTCTATTCACCACATGTATTTTTTTCATTTGTATTCCCATTGATATATTTTTTTGATGCATGCCCTTATGCCCCATTTTTAGAGCCTTCATCTATTCTACCATTTTCTTCCGATCTGGACCAAACTAGAGGGAAATACTGAATGTGTTATCCAAGACATGAATAAGGTACTTGTTCTATTTTTATCCCTCATGTCGTGATGATTTATATTATGTGACTCTATTCTGCACACCTATTTCACCATGTGTTTCCACTAAATTGAACCTTCATTAAATTGTTTTCTCTATTCTAGAACCTAATGAGTTCACTAGATCCCTATAGACATTTGATGTCATCAACCTTAATGTGTACCACCACTTTGTGTTCACCCTTTATATTCATATTTGAATTTCAGAGTTATATAACAAAAAATCCCTCAGTGTGTTTGGTTTGACAAAGTGACGTGACTGAATTGAACAATAGTTATTCCCTTGTTAATAAGGAATGTTAATTAACTATGAAATATTAGTTGGCTCTTATTAAAACCTTTTACTACACATCATTATTATGATTAATGGGCATGAAAACCCCTATGTGATATGATGTATATGCATGGTGTCCCTAAATCTACTATTATATAAAAGAATGGAATCCCATATAGTGATATGATATATGGGCATGGAGACCATTATTTATTATGATAAATGTGAATGGAGCCCCTAATGGATTTCGATGCATTGGAGAGGAGACCCTTATGGATTATGATAAACGGGAAAGATGACCCTTATGAATTATGATCCAGATATGAAAACCCTACTGTTATGATTTAGGCAGATTGACCTTATTGTTAAGATTCAGACATGGAGAACCTATTATTATGATTTGGGTATGGAGACCTTACTTCAATGATGCAGGAATGGAATCCATTATTCTTATGATATCATCCGTGATGTCCCTTATTCTCATGATACTGATCATGATGTCCCTTGACAGTTTTGAGACTCATGATACTACTCCTGAAATCTAGAGTTATGCCTCAAGTCCAGACTAGTATTAATATCTTTATATATGGATATAGACATCACTATGTATACAACCCATATATGTGTATACATATGATTACTTGTTCAAAGATTATCAGGAAAGGGAAAAAGTTGATAGTGTTAGCTGTTATCTTCATTGAACTAGATCTGACCCCTTTACAGTTTCTATTACTGGTTATCATTTATTATAACTGCACATTGCTTATATTATATACACTGACAAGGTATTTTTAGATACTTTTATTGGTGTCCTTCTCAGTTTATCTCACACCCTATATGGGATGTCGATTCTACCTGAGAAGATTATGTAGATGTAGTAAGGGATAAGGGAAAGTGTTCAGTTTTTGATACTTGAGTGATTATAACTTGTGACAGGGGAAGCACAGAACTGTGCTATAACTCATGATGCTATTGGAGATCGAATTTTTGATATTTTTGATCTTTTGATACATGCATTTAATCTCATGTATAGTCCCATTTTTATATGTTTAATTTTCATATAGACGTGTAAATTCATCATCTTGTGTATGATTATTTATATTGATGAGGTTGGTCATTTATTACATCTAGATGTTATACCATTTTATGTCATTTGTTTATTATGGTTCTGCTAATTATCTCTTCATTTCATTGATGGGATAATCTGATCATGAGGTTATAATCTCACCACTGTCCCACCTTATAACCTCACTTCCAATTGATAGCCTGTTGAATATAGGGAGGCGTGCTTGAGGCCATGTTCCCACCAACTCGGGGCGTCATTGAGTGGAATCCAGTTCAAGATTTCACAAAGTGGTACCAGAGAATGCTTTTCTTATAAATATTTCATAGTCACATGAAATTACAACATAATTAACTACTATGTGATATGTGTCCCTTAAAACACAGGTTTGTTGTTTTTGTGATTTCAATTTCGAAAATCCGACATACACGGTTGTGATCAGTAAGTTATCTGGAGTCCAATAAGGAAAACATAATTTTTGGTGAATAGTAACATACCCTTATGAATAGTAACATACCCATAAGAATACTTATATACCCTAATAAATAGTAACCTTAACTATGATATTATATAAATAATATTCAAGTGAAAGTATGATATACTTATGCTTCAGAATAAGTAAATAAATGTTTTAAAACTGTTGTTTTTAGAATAAATAATAATTTAAATTAAATATTTAATTAATAATATTTATAAAATTATTTTAAAAAAATGGACTTCATTTTTGGATTCTACATGTCGAAAAATGGTTGGGGTGAATTTTTGGGATTTTTCTGAAATACATGAATTTCTGATGAATAGTTAAATACCATAATTTAAAAAATAAGCTAAATAAGATAATTATGGAGTCATTCATGATGTTCTTCTAATGTAATCCTAGTTGGTTCGTTTTCAAATGATACAATTACTATTCTTGGTCATATAAGACTCACTATTCCTTGTCTAGTGGGGGGGAAAATAAATTAATGAATTTTATATTAAGAAATCCCCTCTCTCCTCATCTATAAAACCCCTCCCTCTTCCCTTCACTCCATTAAAGCCTTGTGCCTTCTCAAATTTCTATCGCAATATCCTCCTAACCTCCATTCCCACTTATATAAAGACTTGGTCTCATAAAAAGACCAAAAACTCTCCCTTAAGAAGGCCCTGAAGAAAATTTGGTTCAAGAGGTAAATTCCTATTTTCAATTATTTGTCTTTCCTTCCAAGTTCATTAGTTTTTTTTCTATTAATAACATTCGTTATCCAAATTTTTTGATGGATCCATTAACATACATGAACTGAAATATATTCATGATAAATGATAAATTTATCATCATCTTTTCCTTTTACCTTATTTTATACAAGTAGCAAGAACACCATCCGAGATGTGTCAATTTACCACATTCAAGGATGATAAGTTTTCAATTTCCATTATCATTATCAATTATGGTCATGAAACCATTATTGTTATGGTTGAACCAGATTATTATATATTTAATATACCCTATGTGATGTTCAGTAATCTCTTTTTACAAATTGTATTAAGTTATAAAGAATAATGATTTCGTTGTAATCAAAACCCACAAATTAACCGAAACTGTTATCATTATTGTTCGATATAATAATTCATCTTCATGAAATGTAACCAAGTTATATAAATTACCACTAATAGATATGTATTATAATAAATTTTAATATTCAATTATGATGATTTACATCCATTCCACATGAACTCCATTAACTAAGAACATGTGAACCGATTATGAAAATAAGGAAAACGAACACTCTTGAACGACAGAATTCTATTTAATAGCTTATTAATAGAGAATAAATTAAAAAACATAATTATGATAAAATAAATACGTTTCTAATAGGTTCTGATGTATATTATTATGAATTATAATTTCATATTCTACGAGCTTAAGTTCAAGAGCAGAACACATACAGATTTAAGGTAAGGGTTTTTCCACCCGAACATCAATTTTGATTCGGCTTATTTTCATTGTCTAATTACCTCAATGAAATTCACATGTATTATTATATACTCATCATAAATTCTACTTTAGTGTTATATATATGTAAACCAACCAGAATCCTTCATTATTTTATGGAATGTTATATGTTTTAAATGGATATTTCAAATTGTTTCTGAAATACAAGCCCGATTCAAGGAAATATCTCAATTTCTTACCTATTTTCAAGGAAAATACACAACCTATTTTTGGAAACCAGTATATTTATAAAATATCTCATTTTATTATGAAAATTTTTTCTTACTTCAATTATGGTTTTATACGGTTATTTTTACAATATAACTATTCTTTTCAAAGTAAAAGTGTATTTATTTTTCAAGAATAACTCGAAGATTTTATAAGAGTATCTTCATCTATATCGACACTATTTTTGATTATTATGTAGTATTGGGATTAATATTTCATGGTATCTTTTAAAATATTTAAATTAATGGTTTATAATTTTTTGGCTGTGGATGTGTTATCTTTAAACCATTCATCAATTTACTCCGAATGGTTAGTGTTTATGCTTAATGTTCCGGGAATGTTATTTACATTTCATATATTTTTTACAATATGAATGTATATATTGTTTATGTTTATGAACATTCATGTGAGTAATTAATTGGACATAAAAAATGTTGTGTGGGGCCCACTATAGCCCCTCAGTGCACTGGTAGGTCTCATATGATAAACTACGGTCTTGGCACAAGGCATTGAAAAAACGATTATTTAGGGTCTTGGCACAAGGCCATGACGGTATGGTTATATTTTCCAACATTATGAATTCCATAATTATTAAAATAGTATTGATGGTTCATGTGGTTATTGGACTAGTATAATACACATGATTATGTTATATTATTGAAATATTTACTTAGCTCTCATTCATTCCATAATGTGATCATGTTTAGTATTTGTTAAAGGTATATGTATTTATTTATTCAACATTCTTAATGTTAATGTTATTATATATTCCATTGTATTTCTTTCTCTTAATGAGAGTTTGAGCTCACCCATTTTTAATGTTTCATTTTCTCAGGACATGAAGAATGTTATTATGAATGACATGATGAAATAACCTAAGAGTTATGGATGTTTTCTAAGGAGTTTCTATATTGTATTTCTTTTTCAAGTTGCAATGTTTAACTTATGTATGAATCATGTTTCCAATAATACTATTATACATGGTCCTTTGAGATGCTAATTCCTTATTTATATGCCAATGTCATAAAATAAGACACCAACTTCGGGCAATTGGGGTTGGGTCCTTACAGTTGGTATCATAGGAAGTTTAGTAGAAAACATTGAAATTTGATTTAGAAAACGTAGATTAGGGAAAATTCCCCAATTTAGTCTTTGAGGATAAACATATAAGAATGTCCTCGTACTTTGGTAAGAAATAGAATATGTGGATATTTCAAGAAATACATCCTTGTCCAGATACAAACAGGTAGAGGTGGCTCTGGCATAGATGTACCTAGAAGTGAAATATCCAATAAGGAGTTTCAGGATTGACCTAGGGTATCCTGGTACATGACAAAGGGCCTTACATCACTCTTTTTTACAACACTACTGGGGTATATGCTTAGGATAATTCACATTTTCATTATAATCCATTATGAAGGATTTAAATGTAAAATGTTACTCGAAGAAACCATTTTTTTATTATGGGATTAGCAATGTGTAGGATTTCAATTTGGGACATGTGTTTTGTTATGTTAAGATTATACATTAAGATTCATAAACTAATATAGTGTATGTCATCATCTAGAAATGTCTCCTAGTGGAAAAACTGGAAATTGCACGAATGCACATGTCCCCTAATGGGATTTTCCACCGATGCAAGATAAGGATGTTGGATCTGGTGCTGTGACTGGTGCTGAGCAACTTATAACTACACTGGGACAACTTAATCAGGTTATTAATAACAAGCATACTGATATGGAGCATCCGAGTCCACCACGTTGAGTAGTTATGTCAGATCACATTACGAGACAACAACCTCTATCATTCAATGTGACTACAGACCCATTTGTAACAGAGTAATGGATATATTCCCTAGATAAGATATTTCTCACTTTGGGATGTAACGAAAGAGATAAGGTTGTCATGGAAGTTTATCATCTAATGAGAGATGCGGATCAGTGGTGGTCATTAATACAATACATAAAAGAGGAGTAATAAATAGAAGAGATGGAATGGAGGGATTTTATGGAAATAAAATTTGAAAATTATTTCGCTCATGAACAGCGAGTAGATATGGTGATGCAATTATTGAATCTGACAAAGAATGGGGATGAAAATGTTTCCAAGTATGAAGGAAAAATTACAATGATGGAAAGGCATGTTGCAGACTACATACATAGTCCACGGAGAAAAATATCTTGATTCATTTATGGTTTAAAACCATTCCTCTAAAGGGCTATAGTCTCCCGAAGATTCATATCATATGAAGATGTAGCCTCTAGTGTTATTAAGACAGAATATTAATTCACTAAGTCTTATGAATTTAAAGGAATGAAATAGAAGAAGAGGGATGCATAATACTCTGGTAAATGAAATAACAAAATGGGGAAGAAGGAAAGAGTTGAATTTCCATTATGTATTAATTGTGGGAAGAAACACCCTGGCACTTCATGAAGGGGATGGGAGTCTGTTACATGTGCGGAGAAAAAGGACACCTATTTTAGGATTGTAATGGGAAGCAAGAAGCTTCCTATATTCTATGATACAATTTCAGGTATATGGGACATTATGTACATGAATGTACTATGTGTTAGGGAAATGTTCCCCAAAGAAGGCCAAGGGAGAAAGTCTAAGCTTATACGGTCACAACTGTGGAGGTTGAAGTTCCTAATGAATTGGTGGATGGTACATTGATTGTCTCATCCAGCTTAGCCAATACAATATTTTATTCATGATCGTCACACTCGTTTATATCCTCCATGTTGTTTAAGAAAATTAGATATCTCCAATTTGATTTAATAAATGAGTTATCCATCAAAACCCCTAGTGGATGTATTATTGCAACAAAGGAATGTCGATTACTCCCCCACATGACACATAAACATGATTTAGTTTCTAAACTTATAATCATACCAATCGTTCACTATGATATAATTATCATTATGATTTGGATATAAAACTATGATGCAAATATCTATAGCATGAATAAAAAAGTTACAATTTTTTAGAATGGTGTAGAATCCCATATTTTTAGAGTAGAAACCTCTCCATTTGATTCTCATCTAGATACACCCCCAGTTTCTCCACTGAAATCAATTATTGGGAAGGAATGGAATAAAATAAATATTGGGGAGGAGATGAATGTACAAATAAAGGATGTACCTATTGTGAATGAATATGTTGACCTCTTTCTAGAAGATTTACCTGGACATCCACTTGAGTGAGAAATCGAGTTTTCCAATGATTTAATTCCTGGTTCAAGGCCCATATCAAATACCCCTTATAGAATGGCCAATATAAAGCTAGTGAAACTAAAGAAACAACTAGATTAATTGAAAGGTAAAGGATTTATTCAACCCATTGTTTCTCCATGGGGATCCCATGTACTCTTTGTTAATAAGAAAGATGGATCCATGAGGTTGGTCATAGATTACAGGGAAATCAATCCTCTTACTCTAAAGAATAATTATCCCCTACCATGAATTGATGATTTATTTGATCAACATAATGGGGGCCAATTTTTTTGATGATTGATCATTGATCTTGATATCATCATTTTCTTGTGAGGAAGGAAGAAATTCCAAACATAGCATTCTGAAATAGGTACGGACATTAGGAGTTTACAAAATTGCTTATTGAACTAACGAATGAACCATTTGTTTTTTATGGATCTGATGAATAATGTTTTCAAGGAATATCTTGATGACTTTGTGGTGGTGATTATTGATTATATCCTGCTATACTCTAAAATCCATTAAGATCAGAAAAATCACTTGCGCACTCTTCTGAAGACATTCAAAAGAAATAAATTATATTGGAAGTTTAGCAAGTGTGATTTTTGGCTCCAATCAGTTTAATTTCTGGGCCACATTATCTCTAAGGATGGAATATATATAGATCCTATGAAGACAAAGGTTGTGAAATAAAGGCCTACTCTAATGAACGTAACTGAGGCATGTAGTGTTATTGGATTATTAGGTTACTATCGGTGCTTCTTTCAGAACTTCTCCCATTTATCCATCCCAATGACCAAGCTCACCTGAAAAGGGTCTAAGATTGTAAGGATAAAGGAATATGAAGAATGTTATGATGAATTGAAGAGGAGGTTAGTGAATACTCTAATCTTAATCCTACTATCAGGGGATGATGGGTTTGTTTTCTATAGTGATGCATAAAAGTTAAGACTTTGTTGTTTCCTTATGCAGAATGATCATGTGATTGCCTATGAATCTAGGAAGCTAAAATTTCATGAACAAAACTATCATAATCAAGATCTGGATTTAGTAGCGGTAATCATTGCACTAAAGATTTAGAGAAATTACCTCTATGGAGAAAAATGTGAGATATATATAGATCATTAGAGTTTAAAATATATATTCTCATAGAAAGAACTCAACATGAGACAAAGTAGATGGATTGAGCTACTCAATGATTATGATTTAATAATACACTACCAACCAGGGAAGGAAAATAAGTTAGCATATTATTTGATTAGAATGAATCATGGAGTTCTAAACAAGATTAGAGTTGAAAGGGGTCCTTTGTTCATGGATCTAGCATTGATGGATATGGGAATAATCAAGGAAGGTAACACATAAATACTTTATCAAATAGTTTCAAAAACATCTTTACTAGAGATGATAAAAAGTTCTCAGGCATATGATGAGGAGTTTCAATAGAAAATTAATGTTTTAAATGATGGGATGTTGATTGACTTCGTATATGAAGGTGGCATTTTGAAATTCGGAATGATGTCTTGTGTTCCTGTTATTCTTAAGCTAAAAGGGGAACTATTTGATGATGCTCATTGCCTTAATTTCTCTACACACCCTAGTAGAAAAAGATATATCGAGATCTCTGAGAAAAATTTTGGTTGGACAATATGAAAACGGAGATTTCAGATTATAAATCACAATTCCTGGTATGTCCACAAATGAAGGATGAGAGGTAAAAGTATATGGGGATGATGCACCCACTACCCATACCAACATGGAAGTGGGAGAACATTTCCATAGACTTTGTCACTAGACCTCCAAGGACCTCAAGAGAAAAAAATGTTATATGGGTCGTTGTGGATCGTCTTACAATGTTATATCACTTTATCTCTATATGAGTGGACTTATCAATAGATTAACTTGCACTGGTTTACATCAATGAAGTGGTAAGGATACATGGAGTACCAATATATATTGTATCCGAACGTGATCCTAGATTCACCACCATGTTCTAGAATAGTATCCAACATGCTCTAAGAACTGAAATGAACTTCAGTGTGACCTATCATCATTAAACTGATGGTTAATATGAGAGAACTATTCAGACACTAGATGACATGTTGAGGGCATGTTCTATGGAATTCAAATGAGGATGGGACAAATACCATACACTGGATAAATCTCCGACAACAAAAGTTTCCACTCACGCATCTGAATGACACCATATGAATCCATTTATGGGAAATGGTGGAGAAAACTAGCATGAGGGGATGAATTCAATGAGCATAAGCTAGTAGGACCTGAAATGGTTGATGAAATGGTGGAAAAGGTGAACACTATTCAGCATCATATCAAGGAAACCCAAAGTTGACAAAAGATTTATGCAGATAACCATAGATGATAACTTGAATTCAAAGATGGAGACCTGGTATTTCTATGCATATCTCCATGGAAGAAGGTTATGCGGTTTGGGATGAAATGAAATCTATGTCCCAGGTATATCTGTGCCTTTGAGATCCTTGATCGATTCAGAGCTGTGGCCTATCGAATGGCACTTCCACCTACCATGTCAAAGGTAAATTATGTATTTCATGTATCCATGATAAGGAGTTACATACCAGAACCTTCACATATACTCTCTTTAGAGGTGGTACAACTGGAGGATGATCTTTCCTATGAGGAGAAGCTAGTGAAAATCTTGGGTCATAGAGACAATGTTCTACGCAACATGACTACTCTTCTACTCAAGGTACTATGGAGAATCCATTAGTACGAAGTAGAATCATGGGAACTGGATGATGTAATGAAGGAAAATTACCCCCACATATTTTTGGCCTAAATTGTAAAATGAAATTTTGATGCCAAAATTTCTAAAGGGGGAAGAATGTCACGACTGAAAATTTTCAATGGACTTTACTTTATTATAAATATATAATAATAACATTAAATCACAACATAATTAACTACTAAGTGCTATGTGAACCTTAAAACATAGGTTTGTCACTTTTGTGATATCAAATTGGAAAATCTTACACACACATTTGCGATCAGTATGTTTTTTGGAGTCTAATAAAAAAACCATATTTTTGGTGAATAGTAACCTACCCTTATGAATAGTAACATACCGTTATAAATTGTGATATACCCTAATTAATAGTAAAATTAACTATGTTAGTATATAAATAATATTCATGGGAAAGTATGATGTACCTATGCATTAGAATAAATAAATAAATGTTTTAAAACTATTGTTTTTAGAATAAATTGTGATTTTAATTAAATATTAAATTAATCATATTTATAAAATTATTTTTGAAAAATGGACTTCATTTTATGGATTAAACACGTAAATAAATAGTTTTGATGATTTTTTGCAATTTTTATAAAATAATTGAATTTTTATGAATAGTGAAATACCATAATTTACTAAATAAGCTAAATAAGAAAATTATAGTGTAATTCAAGATGTTCTACTGATGTAAGCCCAATTAGTTTGGGTTAACATGATAACATTACTATTCTTGGTCATGTAAGACTAACTATACCTTGTCCTATTGGGAAATAATAAATTAATGAATTTTATATTAAGAAATATCCTCTCTCCTCCATTATAACCCCCTAGTCCATCTTCCCTTCACTCCTCTAAAACCTTGTGTCTTCTCCAAATTTTGTCCAAATATCCTCCCAACCACCTCTCCCACATCCAGCAAGCCTTGGTCTCATAAAAAGACCAAAACCATTCCCTTATGGAGGCTCTTAAGGAATTTTGGCTCAAGAGGTAAATTCCTCTTTTCAATTCTTTGTCTTTCCTTTCTAGTTCATTAGTTTTCTTTTTCTATTATTACCTTTACATATACAAATGTTTTAATGAATCATATAACTTAAATGTACTATAATGTTTTCATGATAATGGAAGAAGTTATCATCATATCTTCCTTTTACCTTCTTTTATACTAGTAGTAAGAACACCATCCGAGGTGTGTATATTTACCACATTCAAGGATGATGGGATTTCTATGTCTATTATTATTAACAATTATGGTCATGAAATAATTAATTTTATGGTGGATCATTATTTTTATATTTTTAATATAACCTATGTAAGGTTCTATAATCCCTTTTTTCAAATGGTATTATGTTATAATGAAAAATGAGTTTGTTGTAATCAAAACCCACAAATTAACAAAAACAGTTATCATTAAAGTTCGATATAATAATTCATCCTCATGCCATGTATCCAAGTTATATAAATGAAAATAACGCCTATGTATGATCATAAATATGAAGATTAAATTCTATAGATTTACATCTGTTCCACATGAACTCCATTAACTAAGAACAAGTGAACTGATTATGAAAATAAAGAAAACGAACACTCTAGAATGACGAAATTCAATATAATATCTTATAAATAAGGGAATAAATGAAATAAAAAAATTATGATAAAATATATAATTATCTACTAGGATCTAAAATATATTATTAATAATTATAATTTCATATTCCATTTTCATAATACCAAGAGCGGAACATGTACAGATTTAGGGTAAGGGTTTATCCACCCAAACATCCATCTTTATTTGGGTTATTTTCTTTGTCTAATTACCTCAACGAAATTCCCATGAATTATTATAAACTCATAATAAATTCTCTATGTGTTTTCTATATATGTACTCCAGCCATAATCCTTCCTTATTTTATGGACAGTTACATGTTTTAAAAGGATCTTTCAAATTTTTTCCTAAATACATGCCTAGTTCATGAGAATATCTCAATTTCTTATATATTTTCAATGTAAATATATAATATGTTTTTGGAAACAATTATATTTATAAAATACATCATTTTATTATGAAAATAATATATTACTTCACTTCTGGTTTTATACAAACAATTTTCCAAAATAACTCCTCTTTTCAATGTAAAAGAGTATTTATTTCAAGAATTACTCGAAAATTTTATAAGAGTATCTTCATCTATTTCAACAATATTGTTGATTCCTATGTATTATTGGGATTAATATTTCATGTAATCATCTACAAAATTTAAATTAATGGTTAATAATTATTTTTTCTCTGGATGATCTATCTTTATACCATTCACCAATTTACTCCGAATGGTTAGGGTTTATGCTTAATGATCAGGGAAAGTTATTTACATTTCATATATCAGTTTCAACATGAATGTTTATGTCGTTTATGTTTATCCCCATTCATGTGATGAATCAATTGTACATACTAATTGTCGGGTGGGGCCCGTAATAGCCCCTTGATGCATCGGTATGTCTCTTGATTCAAACTGCAGTCTTGGCACAGGGACATGACAAAATGATTATTTACGGTTTTGGCACGATTCCATGATGGTATGGTAATATTATCCCACATTTAGCATCCCCACATTATGAAAATAGTATTGATGGTTCATGTGTTTATTCAACTAGCAGAATACCCATGAATATGTTATATTATGGAAATATTTATATAGTTCTTATTCAGGCCATAATGTGATCATGTTTATTATATGTTAAAGGAACATGTTTTTATTTATTCAACACGCTTAATGTTTATGTGATGATATATAATTTTGTATCTCTTACTCTTACTGAGCATTTGTGCTCATCCCTTTTTTATCTTTCATTTTATCAGGAGATGAAGATATTTATTATGAACGACATGCTGAAATAAAATAGGAGTTATGGATGTTGTCTATGGAGTTTAAATATTGTATTTATTATTAGGTTGTAATGTTTAACTTATGCATGAATCATGTTTTCAATAATAATAAACTAACAAGTACTTTGGGATTCTTATTCCTTGTATGTATGCCAATATAATAAAATAAGGCACCGACTCCGAGCAATTGTGGTCGTGTCCTTACAATTATATAGGAGACTAGTAAGGTGTCTGAATTTGGTAATTATTTGTGCTTGGTAGTAACTAACCCACATATAGGGAACACAAAAATTACATGGTAATGGTATATGAATTTACGGTTTATTCTTGTTTCAGTTTTTCGATTCCACAATTGGGTAATGCACATGATGCGTGATATTTATTGTTATGGTTGAATGTTATATTTTGTCCTTGGCCTAATACTAAAATGAATCATGGATAAGGTGTCATTTTATGCACCATAAATGATTTATATGTTAGGTATTATTCCATTCCATGTTTAATTACTTTGTGTATTTCTTACATCATGTTTTGTTGATTTATTACTATGTCCATTAATTGTTCTAACATTTCATGTAGGGACTTTATAAGTGGGTGGGTTCTATTTTCTGGATGCCATAAATCAATTTATAAGGTGTGTAAGACCTCATAAATTAGATGTGTTGATCCATACAGTTCAAAATTTTAAGGAGAATCACTATATAAATGATAAATAAACTAAATGAAATTATATTCTAAATGAGATGGTTACTGTTAAATTGGGAATACAATTGAAAATTTAAGGGTATTTTTTCATGATAAATTTCAATTGACACTGTATTTACAATGACCCTTATAGTGAAACACAATTCTTGTCCTAGACCTGACCATGGTATTGGTAAGTAGGAAGAATCTATTATGTTCTATATGATTGATCATATCACACAGACCAAACATTAAGAGTAAGAAAAGGGTTTCACCTTTATATAAGAAGGATTTTATCTATCCTATTCATGTATTTATGAAATTTACCATGATAAATTATATATAAGGAATTATTTTTTCATTTATATATCTATTCCACCACACAATTCTATGGTCATGCACCAAGAGGGTGGTGGTGACTATACATTAGAGGTGGTGGGCCTTGAGCCACCAGTGATACCTCTAGTAGTTCCACCTGTGAAACCTTATGTTATCCCTAATGTAGGTGATGATGTCTAGTTTCAAGGGGAGTTTTTGTGCCTCATGTATACTATACAAGGAGATTTTTGATCTTCCCATTCTATGATAGATTTGACATGGGAGTTTTAGAAGTAGCAACAACCAACTATTTTAGGGGATTGTGTCACCGAAGACGTAGATTTACGACTAGAGATAGTGTTATCTATCTTAAAGCACCTAAGGGTCCTCCTAATAAGAGAGTTTTAGTGACTCATATTTTCTATGTATTATTTTTAGATATTTTATGGATTATTTTTGTGACAAGACATTATTTTGAGTTGCGATTTTTATGCCTAGTGTGCCCAAAAAAAATGTTTGAAATATATTAAATATATTAAAAAGAATGCATGAATTTTTTTTATAAAAAAGTGGAATAAACTCTAAATGTGGACTTGAATACTAAATCTAAGGGAACTGTTGAGTTTATATTGTGAGATTTAACCTAATAATTACACAACCATGGTCAGGATGGCGTGTTGTAGAAAAGTCGTCGTGTGCATAAAATAAATAAAATAATTAATAAAATTATTTTATTTTTTATTATTTTATTCTAGGATGGATGTGTTTTTAATTAGAGTATTATGAATAACTTCTAGGGTTAGACACATAAATATGGAGCTATTGAAGATCTGTTGGAGAGAGCATTGGGTGATCTCTATTAGATGAACTTCACCAGATCATGAATCAACGGTCCACATGCAATAGAATCGAATGATCTCACCAACGACTGTGATGTCGCATTGTCCTTCATTAGTGATCAATAAAAATTTAGGAAGGATGTTTGTTTGATTTGGATTTATTTCCACTTTTAGGTTTCTTTGATGAACATAGATCAATAACCCATAGATTGATACACAAATCATGCGTATTTCAGAATGGGTTTATTGTAGGTATTTATTCTAGGAGAATTACTTTTTGATTATTGAATTTTTTCATTTAATTCAAACAATGATGGACTGATTCCAACACAGACATTGGCTGAGGATTATTCCTCATGTTTATAGTTATTTATTTCTCCCATATTTCATTATTCATCATTAACAATCTTTTTTTGGATTCCAATTCAATGTATATTGGAAATTTGACAATTGTGCACCTAATTCATGGCGTAATGATTCAAAATCATAAATTTGGGTTCCAAAAGATATGATGGTGGTGTAGTGATTGAGGTGGAAGAAGATTCGATGATGAAGGTAGTTGATTTTTATGTTCTTTTCTGTGCAAAAAAGATCAGAGTTTGAAGAAAATTTATTCACATATCTAAGGGATGAAACATGTTAATTGTAAAGAGAGTGACTCATCAAGATATGGTTCATAATTTTTTAATGTGGCGATCACCGGATCGATGTTCAGAGGAATGGAAAAATACATAGAAACTAGATCAACGAATTGGAAATTTATGAAAAAATGACATGCAACTTAGATCCACACACCTTATGGGCCCCTCATAGCGATGTATAGTGTTTTAGAGAAAGTTGAGTTTCAAAAAACATGTGACCTCTCTCCAAAATCTCTTCATGTACCTCAGAGGTTACATAGACACATGATGGAGTACATGGGCATGGAAATGTTGTGTACTCCCACATGGAAATTTCCTAGACTAGAAGTACATTGGATAAGTGGTGTACTGGTAAACAGGTAGAAGTACATGGGTAACAACATGTCATATACTTCTACATGGACATAGATATAATACATTTTACATGGGTATCACCCATGGTCAAAGGGACATGACGTGTAACCCTAATACACACCGTGTACTCCTTGAAATTTGGCATAGATCCCTTGTCAAATGTATCATAGATAAGTTTTGTTAGGGTGTGTTCCTTATATCCTTTTCGTAAGTGTTAGTATGAAATCAACTCCTACTCCTTTTACAATAATCCCTTCAACAAGACTTCCGGGATAAAGTAGTTGTAATCCTTATTTGAGACCCAGAGTTAGATCCTCTATTAATATTTATTCCCTAGGTGGGGTTTTTTGTATTTTCTTGACCAACAATACACCGACGTACATACTCTACTTAGTTAGTTAATAAAGATTGAGTTTTTGGTTATCCCATGGACTTGGGAGTGATCCTTATCTATGTATCACATCTCATAGAACATTTAGTGTGTACTTCTAATAATGAGACTCAATGAGCCTGACCTCTCGAATGAACTTAATCAGTGTTATAAAACACAAGAGATTTTCTCCCAACGGAGTTCTTTGTGGAATCCATCGAGATAGAATCCTAGGATGGTGTTACAGTTGTGACATTCCATTAGATTATGTGTATTTGTTGATTATATCTAGATATTCCTATTATATGTGTTGTAGACATGTACCTATGTAGAACTGACTATATTAGTTTATTGTATGCATTGTGGTTTAGGGGTTTCTTCTTGGGTATTTTTATACACACCCCTACATGGTATTGTCCAGAACATGTCATTTCTTGTTAAAATGATCGACCTTTTTTTAGAGTCTTTAATGGAAGTGGACCAAAAGGTTATTAGTGAGAACAGATAGACCATGGTTTATTCCTATAGTATCTTGAGAGTAGTCCCAGTTTTACTTTCCGGTTGGGAATGTTTTCAAACTCTTTGTGGTGGGATTTTGTTTGGACCTATTTACTTCTTTTAACTACTTTCGCACTCTGGTAATGGGATTTAGATGTATGTATGAATGGTTGTTAAATTGTTTTTACATTTAAGCATCATATAGACTTGGAGATTTGCGTGTGTCTACAAGTACATATTCTAAGGCGACCCATGTTACTAATATGCTTACTTGGGGATGGTCACCAACCCATGGCCTTTTGGAGGAAAAATTGGGGAGTTTTTTAATGTTCCCCTTTGTGATGGGACATGACATAGCGTAATCAGAGAATTCAGTTCTACATTAGGACAAGAGTCTTTGAGGTTAGTATGGGGAAACAATGTTATGTTTTTCTTGTTTGTATTTTAGGCCGGGGACTCCAATGTTGGTAATATGGATTATGTATCATTACACCGGGACATTGATCACCTACTTTTCGACATGGTACATGAGAAAATTGGTTGTAGGAAAAATAATGGTACATGAATCATATTGGAAGGGGTTGTTGTTTCCATGTCCTTCTTGAGTCATCTCTACTGATATACTTATTGGCTGCAATAGATATTATTTACTTTTAGGATGACTCCATGACATATTAATGCTAGGATTAAACATCTAGATCATGAGGATGGTCCCCTCAATGATGAGGCATCGATACGAGGACCAGTTTGGAGATGTTACCTATAAGTGGTGAAGTAGTTATACCACCACCTATTGAGAAGATAATGGTACCCATAGTACTAGAGGATGACGTGTGTAGGCTGATCACACTTCATGAGTTTTAGTGACAAATACACCTTAGGTTCTGAGGTTTTCCCAACCCATAGAAGGATGAGTATTGGCTTGAGGTGGTGACTTGAGTTTTCCATCTGGTCAGGACACCAACATATCAGATGGTGGTCCTAGAAGTGATCCTTCTATGAGGCTCAGCAGGATGATGGTGGAGGTTAGTGACCTAGTCTTAGGATGAGGAAACTCAATCATGGTCATAGTTTGAGTGTCTATTCATATTGAATTTCTCTCTAGATACATTGAAGGATGTAGTTATCCATGAGATTATGCAGCTCCATTGGGAAAAAATGGTTGTAACTGAGTATTTATCTTGGTTTACAAACCTCTCTATGTACTTAGTGGATATGGTTTATAACCAGTTCATTAGGGATCAAACCTTCACGTGAGGGATTCATAATGAAATCTAAGAAAATGTTACCCCTCTATGAATTCATACTTATTATAGAGTGATAGAGTGAGATTTGGTGGTTGAGAGTTTCTTATTTTTTGAGAAGATACAATCAGTTGTTGCCGGTAGTGGGAAACCAGGAGCAGATACCTCAGAATCAGAGAGAAAACATGAGTACCAGGGACCTGGATGTGTTTGAAATTTTAGGAGGATGTCCCATAATAAAGTTTATGTATTTCAGGGCTCTCAGGATGGGTCTATTCAACCTAGGTAGAGTCGGTGCGACTCATGTGACGGTAGGAGGGATCTTGTATGAGATTGTCTGACCCACCGTACAAGTGATAGAGAGACCATGTATGGGACACCAAGGAAGATGTAGATGTGGGAATGGATCGGTATATAGCATGGTGAACATAGTGTATGAGTTGGGAGGGTATAAGGAGGTAGTAGGAACATTGACTTTTTAACACCTGCACCCCCATGTGGTCCACAACAGGCACAAGGAGTTAGAGGACAAGGAAGGGGGAATCTATAGGTGGACAAAGCTTATAACCCAGAGGATCTGAGAATGATACGAGGTATGATATTTGTCTTTCCTACCTTAGTTATTGTACTAATAGACACAATTTGTAGTCATTCATTTCTTTCCTCATTTCTTCTTTGAGACTTAAAGATTCCAGCTATGTTCTTAGATCGACCTTTATGCTTGGAGACTCATAGTAGAGATGTCTCAGCGATCACACACTTGTAATGATAGTGTGAAGTAAATATTAGAGGTGAGAGTTTATATTGTAATATATCTGTTGTAGTGATGATGACTTATGAGGTCATATTAGGTATGAAATGGTTATCTATAGTTCATTCACAGATTTACTATTTCAGGCGGAGGATGTGGTGTGTCTGCGATGAAAAAACTCTACAACAACCCAAAATTTTATCAATGTAAATAATTTACATAGAATAAAAATCACATAAAATCACATTAATAAAACAAAAAAAAATTATAAATGTAAAATATATATAATAAGAGGTATTAATAGAAGTTAACTAACCTATAATAATAGAATAGTTACTTGAAAGCTGGAATAGTAATGTGAACCTTGTGAATAATAAACTATCATATAGAATAGTAACCTCACCTATGAAGGTATAAATATAATGTATCCAACTTATAAATGAAAATATGATATTATTATATCATAGTAATAGTAAATAAATGTTATACAAACTATTAATTAAGTTTTATCATTTTTATAGAACATAAGAGTTTATTTTAAAGTTTATAATTAATATAATTTTTTAAAAGAAAATATTTTCCCATAACATGAATTCATAGATTAATATTTTTTTATCTTATGACTATAATATAATTTTATGAGAATTTATTTAACATTTTAATGTGTTACAAGTTCAATTATAATTTCAAAATTAGTATTTTCTAAGTAAATGGGGATTTTAATTAAAAATCCAAATATTAATATTTATAAAATTATTTTCAAAAAATGGAGTTCATTTTTTAATTATAAACATCAAAAAAATGTTTATGGTGATTTTTTGGTATTTTACTAAAATACTTGATTTTTTAATAGTAAAATACAGTAATTTACAGTATAAGATAAATACTTGATTTATTGAGTCATAGATGATGTATGGATGATGAAAGCCTATAATATAGAACAATAATTTATTATTTTAATATTTTTTGTGATTATTGTAAAAATCTTCATATTCTTGATGAAAAATAATAAACTAATGAATAAAATAAACAGAAAACACCCCTCTCCTCCCCTCTAAATACCACGCGTCACCACCTTTTCTCCTCACAACTCTAAAGATTTGAGACTCATCCAAATTCTTCTCAAATATCTTCCAAATCACCCCAATTCCTTGATCCTTTTTCTCAATAAAATTTAAAAACAATCCTCCTTTGGTGGTTATCAAGAAGAAGGATTCAAGAGGTAAAATCCTATCTTTTTTCTTTTAATTTATTTTCAAGTTTTTCTATTTTATATCCTCACCTACCGTCATCCAAATGATATGATAACCACATTACATTAATTATACTATAATAGTATTATTCTAATGTAATAATTCATCATAATTTACCTTTCCCTCTCCTTTCGTAAAAAAATTAAAACACCATCTGTGATGTGTTAATTTTCCACATTTAAGGATGATAAAGTTTTTAATTTCATTTCAACCCTTCATTAATTATCATAAAACCATTTTTATTGTTAAATAATATATTAATATAAGTAATAAATCCAATTTAATGTTCTGTAACCATTACATTTACATGATATTATTTAATAAAACAAAACTAGTTTGTGATGATAAAAAAGGCCAAAATCATCTTAACAGTTATCATTGACATCTTATCTAATTATTCATCCTCACCCCAAATTACCAAATTAATTATATAACTATTTAATCTCATTTATTTTAATTAATAAAATATAACTTCAATTATGTATCCCCATTCTCATTTTACATGATTCTCTGAACATGTATACAAGTAAGCTGATCATGAAAACTAAGGAAACCAACACTCCCGAATGATGAAATTGACTCTCATAACCCATAAAAAAGGCCATAAATAAATTTAATATAATTATAATAAATAGAATAAATTTATAAAATGTTTTGAACTAATTAATTAATGAATTTAATCTGATTATCTTGGACATTATGTTCAAGTGCTGAACACTTTCGGACATAAGGTAAGGGATTCATTCCGAACTTCCAATTTTCCTTCAGTCACACTTTCTCTCTCTTTAACCCAATTCAATTATAATTTATTTTTATATAATTCTTCTAAATTATATTTATATGTTCGAAAATGATGTTTCCCTATAATTTCATCCTTATTTTATGGGGATATATATGTTTTAAAAAGGTTCCCTTCTAATATCTTCCCGATAAGAAAGTCTAATTAATGTGAACTTTCTGATTTCTTACCCATTTACAAGTGAAATCCATAATCTTTTTTAAGACACATTTTTTTATAACATCTTTAACTTTATCTTAAAACATTTTTGGATCATTTTTGGTTTTATATAAAATGTTGTGCCTTCTCTGATTTAAATTCACTTTAGTATTTTCTTTAAACTGCACTAAAATGTTTCATTCCTAATGACTCTTAAACAATATATAATACATGTGTTCACTTAATTTTGACATCCATTATCATGATCAATGCCTATTTTACCTTATTAATGCCGATTTAATCTTTTAATCTATTCTGTCATGGATACCATTATGATATTTCCTTTTGTTATGTCGTATGGTATGATTATGATAACCAATTCCTTCCACGTGTAACCCATATGATTTATTCTTCTTGTGGAACACATATGCCTGAACATGTTATTATGGGTGTGACCAAATAGTGATTAAATGCATTGGGTATTGTTTAGTCTCATTAGATGTCATTTTGGGATAGGGAGTGAACCTAATTCTTTAAGGGACACTGTCCACCATGTCTTTGCAGCTATCATTGACTCGTGTTTATATTATGTTATATGTTGTTTCCACATTCCTATAATGAAATTTTTATATGTTCCCATGTTATAAATGTTATAACTATGTATTTTTATTCCTTTTCCATGCCTTTTATGTTCTCATGTCACATATTCTAACCCATATTCTATGTTTATTCCTATGTTTGTTCCCTTACTAGGATTGTTAGCGCATCCCTTTTGGTCATGTATTCCCTATGTTATCCTATGAAGATATAAGGGCTCAAATGGTTATATGAGATCATTATAAAGATTATGAAAAAATATTTATTTTGGTTTCATGATGTTTAATTACATACCAAATCTTCTGAGACACTAGATTTTACGATCCTTGTCTTGTAATATGATGTTAATTTTTTCTCAAAATCGTGTAATAATATGTGTAAAAGGAAAGAGTTAATATAGTTGGAATCAAAGAAAGGTATAGTTATTTATGGAGAGTTGGAATAGAGAAAATTATTATATACCCGATAAGTAATAATATCACCACGGAAATCCTAGATTGAATATTAGGGAATCATAATATAGGATATAATTTTCATTTACATGTTTAACCTTATATGTTCAATGGATTATTTTTATATTATTATTAGATAAGTATTCCATCCCCCTAATTGTATTTTATATTCCTTAGTTAATGGATAGAAATAGAATAACCCATTCCAACAACCAATGCGATAAGAAATGTGATGATTTCCCTATTGATATGACAAATATGATAGGAACAGGTGCTTAAAAAATCATTAAAGTACTTCCTCAACTAGATCAAGGTATGAATAATAAAATGAATCATGTATAACACCATCCTTCTATAATAAAAGAAAAATATTCTATTCTATCCTTCATATGAAAATGCCTCACATGTTTACTCTATATATTGATCCCATAAACATAGAATAATTGATTAAATCTATTGATATTGTATTGTCTATCCTCCAGTGCTTAGAAGAAGAGACGTTATGCTAGTGATCTATAATATTATCTGGAAACTAATTAGTGGTGGTAAATGATCAAGAACAGAAAGTCCAATGAGGAAATTAATTCCATGAATTAGGTGGAATTCAAGAAAATAATATTTAATAAATATTTTCCCCAAACCCTTTTTCTTAAGATGGAATGATATTTCCGTTGATTAAAGAAAAAGGGAGACATGTCTATTAGATCATACGAGGAAAACTTAAAAAGTCTTAAATGACATGCTTCTTAATATTTTATGAAATCCTAATGTAAGGTGGATCTCTTTTTTAGGGGACTAAATTTGATTCTAGAAAAAGTGTTGGGGATTTGAGACTTTGAAAACTATGAAGTGGTTGTCTTTTTTCAACTTAAAGTAGAAATGAATATCAGACTCTCAGTGGTATCGTGGTCTTAGTGAAAAAAGGGGGAAATGGAGTTTAATATGGGTGGATAAACATATAAATTCCATGATGGAAATAAGACCCAACATCCCACATGTCAAAAGTGTGGGATAAAGCATATCAAAAACATATTAAAGGGAAGTGGGAGATTCTTAAAATGTGGAAGAGAGGGGCATGTGGATAAAAACTATTAAAGGGATATAAAGAATACCACTAATATGGATGAATAAATGAAGGTTAAGATAAAAAATCATATTGTAGTGAATTGTTTTATCTACATGGAACATGGGAATTATGCAATCCCTTAGCCAAAGACAAGGGTTGTTAGAAGCAATCAACAAAAAACAACCTACAAGGCAATTATGAAGGATATATGCTATCACTACTGTTGAGGTGGATCCCAACAGTGATGTAGTGATAGGTACACTAGTTATTCTTTCAAGAATATAAAACATACTATTTTACTATGGTTCTAAATATTCGTTAATATTTTGTATGTTTAGTAGAACTATTCAATAACCACATCAATATTTGGAGGTTGTGTTATCTATGAGGATAAAAAATGGGGAAATTATTGCATCCAATGTTTATAACGTTTCATCAGTTAATGTTCGTGGGTTGAAACTCCCAAAAAATCATGTTATAATCCCTTTGTTTATGTTTGATTCCATATTGGGTATAGATTTGATATCGTTATATAATACCAAAATCGACTATCAGGATAGGGATATCACTCTTCACATCCTAAAGAATCCTCTAATTATGTACAAGTTCAAGGAGGGGTATGAATTTCCTTCAGAATCACCATCTCAATTGTGGATATTTTTTCCTTATGATAAATCATATCTAGCTCAAATTCTATTTAAAAATGAGGGAATCATGCTTGGATACATGCCCATCGTGAGGGATTACCCTGAGGTATTACCTGAATAATTACATGGCCTTCCTCCTGATCGATAGTTTGAGTTCTCAATTGAATAAATTTATGTATCTCTACCTATATCAAATACACTGTATATAATGGAAAAAGGTTGATATGGAAGAACTAAAGCAAAAGTTATAGTTGAATCTGGACAAGGGTTTTATATGTCTAAGTGCTTTAGAATGGGGTGTGTCAGTCCACATCATCAAGATTGAAGGACGGATCAATGTGACTCTACATTTATTATCATGAACTCAAAAAATCAAAATAAATAACAAGTATCCCCTAACATGAATAGATTGCTTTTTTGATCATTTATGTGGGGACATTTATTTCTCTATGGTGGGCCTTTGATTGAGATATCACCAATTAATGGTGGGTAAGGAAAATCTTACTAAGACTACCTTTTGAAAAAGGTATGGACTCTATGATTTCCCTGTGATTCCCCTTGGACTCACTAGTTCTCCATTAAGTTTTTAGTACATAATTAATGGAGCCTTTAGATATTAACTCGAAATTTTTTTTAGTAGTCCTTATTGATGATATTCAGATATACTCAAAAAGAAAGGAGGAACATGGGGAGAATTTTAATAATGTTCTAATCAATTCGTGAAGGGAGAAACTATATAAAAATTATAGTAAATGGGATTTATGGATGGAGGTTGTATCATTCTTGGGGCATGAATTCACCAAAAAATGGATATATGTGGACCATTCCAAAATAAATAAAATTGAAGAGCATCATAGTCCAACATCTGTAACAAAGATCCATAGTTTCCTTGGTCTAGCTGGGTATTACAGGTTATTTGTGAATAACTTATGATGATTTTCAAACCTACTAACCAAGATTAATAGGTAGGGAGAAATGTTTTTATTGACCAGTGAATGTGAATACTTATTTTCAAATTTGAAAAAGAGGCTTATTAGTGCACCAATGATCACACTACAACAAGTGGGGAACTCTTTGTGGTGTTCCATAATGCATAAATGAATGGATTTGGATGTGTACTAATGAAAAATTATAAAGTGATATCCTATGCCTCAAGATATTTTAAAATCCATGAGAAAAACTATCTCATGCATGATCTGGTGGTGGAAACTGTGATCTTGGAATTAAACATGTAGTGACATTATCTCAATTGGGAGAAGTATCAGATATATACTGATCATAAGATCATAAATTATATATTCACATATAAGGATATTAATATGTTCAAACAATGATAGTTAGATATCCTTATAGATTGTGACTACTCAATCTACTACCATCTCTATAGGGAAAATAAAGTGGCAGATACTCTATGTAGAAAGGATCCTACAACATTATCGATGATGAGAATTGAGATGGATCCAATCTTATTATATTTTAAAAGGATGTAAATTTTAATAATTATGGAATGAACATCATCAATCCTTTATCTAGTAATTTCTCAACAATCCCATATAGAGAAAATAAATGATGCTTCAAGAAATGATGTTGAAATTCATTAAGGGAGGAAGCTATCAAAGATGGGAAATCCTCAGAGTTCTAAATCTATGAGGATGAATTCATGTGATTTGGGGCATTACTATCTATATAATCCAATATAGTGATAAATACATAACATTAGAGTAATTCAGATAGATTAACCTTATATATTCAACCAGGGAAAATAATGATATATCAAGATCTCCGAGAGAACTATTGGTGGGACAATATGAAAAATAAGATTGATGAATATACATCAAAGTTCCTAGTATGTCAAAATGTTAATTCTGAAAAGAGAAAGTCTAAAGGGTTGTTTCAACCATTACCCATACAAGCATAAAAGTGGAAAATGACACCATGTAATTTGTTACTGGAATTCTAACGACATCTCGAGGAAACAATTCTATATGGGTTGTTGTGGATCATCTCACAAAAACATATCTCTTTATCTAAATTTGAGAGGAATTATCACTTGTTTAACTATCATATATATAAATCAAAGAAGTGGTAAGGTTTCATGGATTAACACTATTGATTATATCTGATCAAGACCTGAGATTCAACTCCATGTTCGGGAAAAGTATCCAACATGATTTAAACACTGATCTAAACATTAGTATGGACAATCATCCTCAAACTAATGGAATATCTGAGCAGACAATTCATACACTGGACGAAATGTTGAGATCATGTTATATGTACTTCAAAAGAGGATGGGGACAACATCTTCCACTGTTTAAATTCACCTACAAGAATGGTTTTCACATTGGCATCCAAATGGATCCATATAAATCCCTTTATAGGAATATATAAAGAACACCGACATGATGGGATGAAGTTGGTGAACTTAAACATCTAGGAGCTAAAATGGTCAATGAAATGGTGGAGATGGTGAAAACCATTCAGTATCACATCAAGGCATCACAAATTCATCAAAAAATCTATGCTTAAATTCATTGATGAGACCTTGATTATACTGTTGGAGACATGTTATTCCTCCTCATATCTCTATGTAAGAGGATCATGAGATTTGGGATGAAAGGACAACTAAGTCCCATGTACATCGACCCCTTAGATATTCTTAATCATGTTGGAGATGTGTCATATTGACTAGAACTTCCACATACCATGTATAAAGTACACAACATATTCCATGTATCCATCTTGAGTAAGTACATACCAAATCCTTCACATGTACTAAATTCCAAGGTGCTACAGTTGGAAAATGTTCTCTCATACGGGGGGTAGCCATTGATGTCTTGGATCATTGAGATAAATTTCAATACAACAAGACTACTCACCGAGTCAATGTACTATGGCATAACCATATGTTTGAAGAGGAAACATGAGAACATGAGGAAGAGATGAATGGGAAGTACCCACACTTTTCTTTGCTTAGAATGTAAAATGAAATTTTGATAGTGAAATTTCACAAGGGGGGAAGAATGTAATAACCCAAACTTTTATCAATGAAAATTATGTTATTATAATATAAATCACATAAAATTACATTAAAAACACAATAAAAACGTTATAAATGAATAATATATGAAATGAGAGGTATTTCATGAAGTTAATGAACCTATAATAATGGAATAATAACATGAACTTTGAAATAGTAATGTGAACCTTATGAATAGTAAACCAACCAATAGAATAGTAACCTCTCCTATGAAGGCATAAATAAAATTTATCCATATTATAAATATAAATATGATATAATTATATCATAGTATATGTAAATAATTTTTTTAGAAATGATTAATTAAGTGTTGACATTTTTATAAAAGATTTGAGTCTTATAATTAATAAAATGTTTTAAAATAAAAGTTATTTTCATAAAATGAATTGATAAACTAATATTTTGTTATCTTATGCTTATAGGATAATTATATGAGATCTTTATTATTTATTCAATGTGTCAAAAAATCAGTTATAATTTTTAAATGAGTATTTTCCACGTAAATTGTGATTTTAAATAAAAATTACATTTACAATATTTATGATTTTTTTTATAAAATAGTGTTCATTTCTGAATTCTATATGTAAAAAAAAACATCAGGGTGATTTTTTGGATTATTTCTAAAATACTAGACTTTTTGGTGAATAATTAAATACGGTAGTTTATATTATAATTAGAATACCTTTATTGAGACATAGATGATTTATGGATTTTTTAAGCCCATAATCTCAAAAAATCCTTATTTATTTTAATAATTTGTGATAATTCTCAAACTATTCATAGTCTAGAATAAAAATAATAATCTAATGAAAAACATAATGAGAAAACACCCCTCTCATCTCCTATAAATACGACCCCTATCCACCTCTTATCCTCCCATGTCTGAAGATTTTAGAATTTTCCAAATAATGATAAAATATCTTACTAATCACCTCCCCCATGTCTAGGAGAATTTTATATCAACATAAGACCAAAAAAAATCCCCCTAAGCAGGTTCTCAAGAAGAAGGATTCAAGAGGTAAATTCATATCCTTTTTCTTTTAATTTATTTTCATGTTCAGTTATTTTCCCTCCTCACCCACCCTCATACAAATGGTTGGATAAATAATGTACCTTACACATACCTGAATGTTATTATTCAATTTAATGTATTGTAACCATCATATATACATGATGTTATTTAATAAAACAAAATTAGTTCGCGATGACAAAAAAAATACCAAAATCAACTAAATGATTATCATTAACATCTTAACTTATAATTCATCCTCATCTACAATTAAAAAATGACTTATATAACCATTTAATATTTTTTATGTTAATTAATAACATATAATATCCATTCTGGATAACCATTCTCATTTTACATGATTTTTTGTATGTGTATACAAGTGAACCGATCATAAGAACCAAGGAAACCAAACACTCTCGAACGATAACATTGAATATCATAACACATAAAAAAATTCCATAATTGAACTTAATGAAATTATAATAAATAAAATACATTTATAAAAAGGTTCTATGCTAATTAATTGATTTATTTAATATGATTATCATGTACATTTAGATAAAGTGAAGAACACTTTCGGACAAAAGTTAAGAGACTCATTTCGAACCACCATTTTTCCTTCGATTATGCTCTATCTCTCTTTAAACCTATGCAATTATTATTTATTTTTATTTATTCATTATAAATCCTTTTTATATTTTCCAAAAACTTGTTTCCATATAATTTCATTCTTCTTTAATTGGGAAATACATGTGTTAAAAAGCTTCCCTCCTAAAAGTTTCTCGATAAGCATGTCGAATTAAAGTGAATTTCCTGATTTATTACTGATATTAAATGAACTCCATAATATGTTTTAATCTACAATTTTTTTTAAACCACTCATTTTTTCTTTAAAAACTATCTTGGTTCATTTCTAGTTTTATATAAATGATTTTTATGTTTTCTATTTAAATTCTTTTTAATATTTTCTTTAAACCAAACTAAAATATTTCATTTCAAATGAGTCTTAAATACACTTTTTTCATGTTCTCACATAATTTGTGACATAAGTTATAATTATATATTCCTATTTTACCATATAAATTTCCATGTATGTTTTAAATCCTTAATTTCATGGACACCATTATGATATTCTCTTTTGTTATGCCTTATGACATGGTTATGACACCCAGTTCATTCCATGGGTAACCCTTATGCTTGATTCTTCATATGGAAAATATAAGCATGAATATGTTATAAAGTGTTCATCTAGATAGAATTCCAATGCATTGGGTTATTCTTAGTCTCATGATACTTCATGTTGGGATAGAGAGTGATCTTAATTCTTTTATGGGACTTTTCCCACCATGTCTTGGAAGTTATCCTTGACGAATTTTTATATCATGTTATATATTGTTTCCACATTCCTATGATTCCATTTTTTTATGTTTCCATGTTATATCACATTTTTTATTCATGTTCCACACCTTTTATGTTATCGTGTTACATCTTCTAACCCATGTGCTATATTTATTCCTATGGATATTCCTTCCTGGGCTTGCTAGCTCATCCATTATTTTCATGTATTCCTAAGGTTATCCTATGTAGATATAAGGGATCAAATGGAGTTAATATCTCATTATTAATATTAGATAAAAGAATTTTTTATTTCTTTTTCGTTTTGTTTAATTATTTACCCAATCTTCCAATAAATTATATGTTATGATCCGTGACTTGTAATTTTATGTTTAGTTTTTCTCGAAATTGTGTAATAATATGTGTAAAAGGATAGGGACACTATAAAATGGGTTATACTTTGTCAATGAAAAGGAAACCTAGAAAATTAAGGATGGACTCATGCATAGTATGGTTCATCCAATTACTCACTAGTTGACTAGCTTGACCCTTGGTGTAGTGTATGTTATGAGTTTCCTATTATCTATAGCGGTGGAGAAGTATGTAGACGACTTCCTTGAGGATATTCCATTTTTACCAACCCCATAAGATAAAGAGTTCTACATTAATCTAAACAATGAGAAAACATTGATATCTATTCCAACATATCAGACTACTCATACTGATCTTCATAAGCTGAGGGTGCTGTTGGAGGACTTATAGAGGAAAGAATTTGTTGGACCTAGTGTTTCACCATGGGTAGCCCCGGTTTTTTTCACCAAGAATGTGGATGGTAGATTGATGTTATGTGTGGACTACCGGTATTTTAACTAGGTGACCATGAAGAAATATTTCCACTACCAAGGATAAATGAACTCTTTGATCAGGTGAGAGGGGAACAATGGTTCTCGAAGATTTATCTTAGGTTAGGTTATCACCATTTGTGAGTACGAGATGATGATAAACTAAAACATACATTCAGATGTTGATATGATCACTATGAGTACATAGTGATACACATTGGCATGATGAACACCAAATCAGTGTTCATGGTATTCATTAACCAGATCTTTTATCATTTATTAGACAATGTCATAGTAGTCTTCATTGATGATATCATTATGTACTCAACATCCAATAAAGAGCATGCGAGACCCTTGAAGATAATTCTAGAAATACACTGAGAGCACTGGAATTATGGAAAACTCTTAAAGTGTTAGTTCTTGATTCATGTGGTACACTTTAAGTGGCACATTATCATAGCATTTTTAGTGGTAGTAGACCCAACCGAGGTTGAGCTATGGATATATTGGGAGCCACCCAAGAGCATGATGTTCGTGTAGACATTCCTTGAGATGAAAGGTTATTACCCAAGATTCATTTCTTATTTCTCTAGGATATTAGCACCCATGACATATTTGACTCAAAAGGGGTATCCTTTTGGGTGTAAATAGAGGTGTGAGTAGTATTGATTGTATTTAAGGTAGAAATTGATGAGTGCTACCACCTTGAGATTTCGAGAGGAGGGTGTTGAGTATTTAGTGTTATGTGATACATCAGAAAATTGTATTGGTTATGTTCTAATGCCAAGGAAGCTGGGGATTTCCTATGATTCATGTTAGTTAAGACCACATGATAAGAACTATGCAACCCACAATATTTAGTTATCCACAATAGTCGTTTTACCAAATATTTGGTGACACTACCTGATGGGAAAGTGGTTTACAATCTATTCTGATCACAAGAGTATTATGTATATATTCTCTAATAATGATATTAACTTGATACAGTGGTGATTGATAAAGTTCCTCTAGAAATATGACTTTAATACCATCAATTATCCTATGAAGGGGAACATGGTAGAAGATTCTCTCTGTAGAAGATCTTGGTCACAGTTTTTGAACAAGGAATTAGAGTAGTTTTCCAAATTGTGGGTATCCATTGTTGATGGGGAAGCAGATGGTTACCTCTAGTATATGGTTTTTATCCATCCTATTTTATAGTGAGTCAGGGAAGCCCAACATAGAGATATCTACTGTGAGACACTACTAATCTAATATACACTAGACATGCTCTTGATTGACTTTCTGAAGGTGGGGAGAACATCATTCTTTTCAAAGGATGCATGATGGTAACAATGACATTGTGATAGGAGGTTCTAAGTGAGTTTCATACAAATCCATTGTCTATACATCCAGATGTAGTAAAGATGTAATATTACATCCAACAGCAGAATTAGTTGTCAAGGATAAAGAAATGATTTGTATAGTATTTCTCTTGATTCCTTACATGTCTTCAAGTGAAGTATGAACATCATGTTTTAGCTGGTTTAGCTCAAACCCATAAGGTTCTAAAGTGGAATTGGGATAATATATTCATAGACTTTGTGATGGGATTACCACTTAATTCTAATAGACACAATTCCATCTAGGTGATCATGGTCTGACTCAGCTAGTCAGCCCACTTATTAGATATTCAGGAGAAAAGTTCAGTGGAGAGCTTGGGATACCTATAAGTGCAGGAGATAGTACGACTCTATAGACTAACATAAACAATCATATCTAACCATTATGATCACTTCAGATCTTATTTATTGAATGGATTACAGGATACTTTCAGGACTATGTTACCTTTGATCCCAACATTTCTCCCCCAAATTAATAGCTAACATAGAATATCATTCAGGTCCTAGATGATATGATCTGATCTTGCATGTTGGACTTTGGATATAGTTGGGAGGATCATCTACCACTGGTGGAGTTTCTGTACAACCACAGTTACCATTCCACCATTAGTATGGAACCATTCATGTCTTTTTATGGGGGACATTGTAGGCCACAACCTTTTCGGACCGACCTAGGTGAGTTGGCACTCATGGTGCCAAAGTTGGTATGAGAAATATATAGAAGGTAAATATCATCAATGAGAGAATGAAGACTTCATAGAGACATCAGATGTGCTATTAGGACAAATGGCAGAGGCCCTTGGAGTTCGAGGATGGACACCATGTGTTTCTATGGGTCTCACTTCAACGTGGATTATAGATATTTGGCTGAGGTGGAAAGCTTTCACTAGGATTCATTGGACCTTTCCAAATACTATGTAGAGTTCGAAAGGTGGTTTAATACTTAGCTCTAAATCTATAGTCAGACTAGGTACAAGACGCCTTCCACGTGTTGCAGAAGATTAGATAGGTGCATGAACCATCACACATTATTGACTAGGGCGTGCTAGACTTCGACACTGGAGATAATTTTGCTTAATACCTAGTATATACTGAGGATCGAAAGAATAAAATAATTTTTGGGTGAGCAATATATTTAGTGCATGTATGGTTGAAGAACAACAATATCCAAAAGATAACATGGTATTGGGAGGCTTAGATTCCTACTCAGTACTCATATTTTCCATTTATTATATTTTTACATTTTATGAATTATTTTCAAGACCAAGAGTGGAGTCGGCATTTAATTCCAAAGCCCTGTGTTCTCAAATTAAATGTTTGAAATACATTATATAGAACACACGTGCAGTTTTCTAGAAATTCAGAATAAATACTAAATAGGGGCACATATCAAAAATACAAGGGCACCTTTGAGTTTAGAACTTGAGATTTACCCTAAGCACGACTTAACCTTGGCCAACACAGGGTGTTTGTAGAAAAATCATTGAGGGAATAAAATGAAAAAAATAATTAATTATTAGTTTTTTAATTTTTTGATTCATTGACTGATGTGTATTTAAATAGAATATTTTGTTGAAATTTTAGGGTTAGCTACATTACCCGAACTCCACTAAAAATCCATTGGAGAGAGCATTGGAGGATCTCTGTAACACCCTGAGATTTTATGAAAAATATTCTTTTCATTAATGTCTTGTGTTGTACGCTACACCAAAAGGATCTTGCACAACACACATCATTGACTTTCCTTGCATTACATGCAATCGCGACCTTCCTTGATTGCTTGTGTAGTACGCAATACCGAGTTTCACTAAACAGCGATTTTTTATTAAAATATTATTAAAACTATCCGTTATGAATAGTAATAACCACTTTTTGAAAATTTTTAAATTTTATTTTTCAAAATGGACTTCATTTTTTGGATTTGGAATATCAAAATTAGATTACGGTGAAATTTTGGTAATTTTTGGATAACTTTCATATTCTGATGAATAGTGAAAATTACTAAATTTTAATTAAAAAGAACTTTTTTTAATAGAAATAATTAATAGTGATAAATTATTAATTTGAGTGGTTTTAAAGTATATTTAGAATATATTTTTACAATTTAATAAAATTTTGGTCATTGGATTTAATTACACATTTAAACCAGTTATAAACAATTGTCAATCTTTTGATAGTTATTATCTCTTAAAAACACGCTATTTGTTTTGACGACGGGAACTAATTTTTAAATTAATTAATACAACTGATATGTTCTGAATTTGGTAAAATAGACATCATTTTTGAATTCTTAATATCAAATATAGCTTAGGCCTAATTTTTGGTATTTTTCTAAAAACTTTCAATTTTTGATGAATAGTGAAACCACTAAGTGGTAGTTAAGAAAAATGAATTTTTCATAAAACTTAATTTTACTGCTTCTGTGAGTGGAATTTCAAAAATCCGACAGACAAGGTTGATGTCAGTAAGTAAAATGTGGTTCAATGAGATGAAAATAATTTTTGGTGAATAGTAACTTTTTACTTTTTTTTACCACGGTTACAAGTAAATAGGGTAATTAAGGGTAAAAATGATATTATTATTACCCTAACACATGTCATAATTCTATTGGATAAATGTAATTCGACCAAAAACAACCTTAGGAATAAAATATGACCATTTAGGCACACTTGGATTAGATTAGGACATTTATTATTAATTTATTTAAAGAAGGGTTAAAATAGATAAAATCAAAGTTTAATAGGTAAATCATTTTTAAAATGGGGTTATACATAAGATAAATTCGACTATAAATATTAATTAGAAAGATAAAAATATTTCATAAATAATGGTATTTTATTTGTAATTTTTAGACATTAAATAATTTAATTTATTTATGACACAACGATGATGCAGTAATTATCTTATTAATGAAATATTGACATAATTGATGTTATAAATACCCAAATAAATGTAATTTGACACTTTTTATGAATTCCACTAATTTTCTAGATTAATTTGACATTTTAGTATTGATTTAATTAACTTTTTTCGAACTAATCATTCTGTTATGATTTTCACAAAAATTAATTACTAAATAGTGTCAAAATTGACATAAATTAGTTTTTAAAACAAATATTATATTATTAATTGTTATTTAATTTTTAAATATATAAGGTTCAGAAAACTGACTTATATATAAATAGATATATTAATAATAAACACTTTGGGGTTATTTTTGCTTGTTATGGTAAGTTTATTAACCATATAGTGTAAGAAAACAAAAAGACACGATAAAAGTTAAATTATTTAACTTATAGTTAAATCTAATTTATAAGGTTAAAATAATAACCTAAACTTGTTAAATACTATTGAATGAGAGGATTTCGACCCGTCCCCACTTTAGCTTCTAAATAATACCCTTTGGAACCATTATAAACCAAATTTTACCTTAATATAAAATAATATTTTGAGATTTTCTCAAGGTGCCCCTCTCCTCCCTTATAAGAGGGCACCTCATCCCTCTCCTCCTCACACCAATTTGAGCATTCAAGCTTGGCCAACCCATGAAAAAATCGCTTCTCCACTTCCCTAGTATCATCCTAGAGGTCCAGGTCTTCTTTAAAGTCCATCCTTAGTTCTTTAAGTGGAGGTTAAGTGAAGGCGCGTCAAAAAGAGGTAATATCCATTACCGATCTTTTTCAATTTCATTCTTCTTCAACTTCTTCTTCTTTAGTTGTTTCATGATAAATTAATAACACCAGTATTTATTATATTCTGATATGTTATTATAAATATGAAACAACTCTAATTAACCTTCTATCCATCCTATGGAAAAAGGAAATCACGGCGCGTGCGTACGTACGGAATACCGTCTCCACGCCGTGGTGTAATCTATTTTCCACCACCACCTTACTTGGATGGGTATAATGGTGTAAATAATAACTATATATGATTAATTTAAAGTGATATTGATTCTGAAATATTATACATACACTCCAATACATTCCCACAATCATGAGAACGATATCATCGCTCGTACATACGTACGGACTACCGTCTCCACGACGCGATGAGATTCATTCTCCACGTTAACCATTCATGAATGATTATAAAGTATATATAATAAGTAATAATGATATATATGACATAATAATGATTCTGGATTTATGTTTATATATATGTATGTCATCTACTTAATTCCATTCAACTCAATAAGGAAAAGAAAACAGCGTTCATGCGTACGTACGACCTACCGTCTCCATAAATGGTGTATTTCTTTCCATTTACTGATTATTATATATATGTGTATTCTGAATATATATTATATATAAACCATGTTTTATATTCTGGAATTAATTAATCATTATCTAAGTAATCATATGAATAATTACAAGTCAAAACACGGACGACAAATGAAACAATTTTACCCAAAACACTCTTTAACATGGAATTTACAAAAGAACGGGTAATATAAAATCATAAGTGAACCATATATGATATCAGAACAATTAATATGATTCTGTAATAAGTCAATGACATTATTTAAATCATTATACAGGAGGTTCGGACACTTACGAAGCAAATCGGATCTAAGGTAAGGGAAATATCAAAATCTCATTTTTATCTGAGATTGTTTATACTTTGGTATTTACTGGGGTGTATTTCATCATCCAAATCCATGTTTCCTCAATATGTAATAATATTTCCATCCACCTGCAATTTTTTAAATCCAATTTTACCCTTCGGTGAGTTTTTAGTAAAAGATATGAAAGGAATCTTTTGTCATTTTTCGTACGAGGTACTTTTTGACTTTTCCGACAAAAGTACGAAGAATGTTTTTTTAACTTATAGGGCATGAATGTATTTTTAAAACATTATTTCCAAGAATCTTCCTTTACAAGTTTACAAGTTTATTTTTAATAAACTTCTTTTAGTTTATAATTGTACGACATGTTAAGAAAGGAAAAGTGTTTTTGAAGTAGAAAGGATATTTTCCTCAAGAATGGAGTTCAAGTGTTTTATTAAAATTATTATCCATCTAAGCTAATAAATGGTTCAATTTTTATCCCTATTATTACATTGATTTGATTATTTTGTGATGTAATTATATTTTTATGATTTCTTTTATCTTATATGAATTGTTTTATGATGTCACAATGCTTAAGATTCTCATTTTTATTACATGGGTTATGCTATGATGTATGGTTTATGATTTTGTGGAACACATAAGAATGGTATCCTTATGAGATGGATGGGACCTATATATCCCTCCAATGCATTGGGTAAATATTTTATATCTCATGAGATAGACATGGTTGGAAAAATAGGTTATACCGTTTCAGTGAAACAGGACTGAAACGAGGGTGACTCGGTTCAGAAATGGACTTTGTCCACTAAGATAGTCTTGGCAATGAGTCTTGACTAATAAGAAATGATTCTCTTTGATTATGTGTGTATGCCAAAAAGTTTCATGTTTTAAGTTATGATTATTGGGATTTCATTTCACTACTATGATTTATCCCATGTTATGAAATTATGCTCTCTTTTGCAGGATACGATTTCCAAAAAGTTATGTTCTTATGAATATGATGTGATTGATATTTCTTTTGTTTACCCTTACTGAGCATTTGAGATCACCCTTTTATGTTTTCTTTTCCCCAGGATATAAAGAAAGGTTTTATGTAAGAAAATAAAGGGAATATCTTTATGGTAGATGTTGAAGATCTTTCACCACGATTAGAAGATTACGTTCCGAGTTTCCAAAGACACTAAACTATTACGGTCCTTATGTGTTTGTTTTTGTTATGTAATAATTATTCCGAAAAAGTAATGTAATGTCCTTGTACGTTAAGCTTTGGGTCTCTACAGTTGGTATCAGAGGAAATGTTTAGTCAACCATTGGAAACTATGATGCAAAAACATTAGTGAGATCCCTAGAGATATTTCTAAGGTATGTCTAGGGATGTCCATAAGGTTAAGTATACGTAAAGGTTATAGTACTAGAATTATGCTAACGATCATTGAATTAAACATAAGATGTTAGATATTGAAGGTACACCCCCTTTATTATGTTGTTTTCCCTATCATGATTTTTTCCTCTCACACTGTTATTTTTTGGTTTTAGACGATGGCTGGAACCCAAAAAAAAACCGTATTGATCAATGCAATGGACAATGTAATGATTGTCCTCCTGAACAAACAAATGTTATGGGAGATGGAGTGAAAAATATTATTTCTATACTTACACAAGCTATGAATCATTCTGGACTTCCAAATGAGTAGAGAAGAGAACAATATTCTATTGAGTCCTTCATGAGGCAAAGTCCACCTTCTTTCAGTGGGTCTTCCAACCCACTTGTTGCTGAACAATGGATCAGTACCACTGAAAAGATATTTTTAGTTCTTCAATGTTCTGAACATGATAAATCCATCTTAGCTGTATATCGTTTGGAAGGTGAAGCTGATAAATGGTGGAATCTTATCAAGAATACGAGGCCAAGAGATGAAATTGAGTCCATGGAATGGGGCGAGTTCATGAACTTGTTTTTTAGTAAGTACTTCCCTCGTATTCTTTGAACAAAGATGGAAAAGGAGTTTCTTGAGCTGAAGCAGAAGGATGATGAATCTGTTGGTATATACGAAGCGAATTTTACAAGACTCGCAAGGTATGCATCTAGCATTATCATCCAACCTGAAAGTAAAGTTGATCGATTTTTTTGTGGCTTAAAACCAAGTCTTCGAAGGGCATTAGCTATAAGAGACTTCAGTAGCTATGAAGAAATTGTGAGTTTTGCTATCAATGTAGAAATGGAAGTTGGTGTTACATATCCATCTCATGGTTTTGACAAGAAACGAAATATGGAGTTCAAGGAGAAATATCAGAATAATGGTGAAAAGAAGATGAATGTTTCCATATGCACATGGTGTGGAAAGATGCATGGTGGAGATTGTCTTAAAGGGACTAGAAAATGTTTTAAGTGTGGAAAAGAAGGCCATCGAGCAGCTGAGTGTCGAAGTAATAGAAAAAGGGTTTCTAATGATGTGAATAAAGCAATGATTGCAGAGAACTTACCACCAACACTTCAATGTTTCAAGTGCAAGGAAATGGGGCATTATGATAATAAATGCCCTAATCCAAGGGTTAGTGATGATCGACATGTGAAACCACTTAAGGCAAAGGACAAAGGGAATTCACATGCGATCACTATTGGCGATGTTGAATGTGACAACGATGTGGTGTAATGATTAAGTGTATATGTAATGGGATTCCAAAATAATGTTGTATCATGGAGTATTGGAATATTTATTTATTGGTCTAATGTGGTATTCAAAGTGGTTGAAATATTTTTGGAAAGCAGATGATATGCACATAATGAAGGGATAAAGAGAATCTAATATGTTTAACAGTATTCATGAGCTCATGATTGATATAAGGACTAAGTGATATCATGGTTTGAGTATATAGAATTTTGAGGATTTTGGTATATGGAAAGTGTTAACTTTTAACTGCATTAATGTTTTCACTAAGGTTCAATGGGTATTCATTTTTCAAGAGAATACATAATTAAGGCCTTCGAATGTTTGGAATGTGACCAACAATACATATCTCATGATATACGGGGATCAACGGTGGTATTAACAGGCATGTTATATGAACTCTTTGGTAATCATTTTCACTATAATATGAGATTGGACGACAGTATTCTGGATAAGCCTAAAGATTGGAATGGATAATGTTGGACATAAGTTAGTATTGTTTATGGATAAAAGTTTTTTTCGATATTATTGATGGGATGTTATAGTAATGTAGTTTTAGAAAAAGGATAACATGCAGGACAGGCGACAGCCCATCGCGTCGGACATGGTTGTGGGAATCGAACCCACAACCGAAGTGCGACTGACCTTTATCACCTACCACTGGCCTACAGGAAGTCCCTGGTTAGTAGAAACTAGTTTTATTTTATTACGTGGTATGATATATGAAGTATAAGTTCATTTTTGGAATCATATACGATTAACTTCACCATAGATGGTCTTATGTATTTTTGATAACTTTTGTAAAGTTTTGTTTGAGACAGATGGAATCACCCATCATTCTATCACATGATCTTCTAACACTTCACGAATGACAAATCCAACTTTATTTCATTAAGATTTGAGGTGGAAATTGTCCAAAGAATGACCAACGGTGACATAGTACCAAAATCACGAAAGTATTTCTTCTAATTCCAATTTCATCAACTTTAGGGAAATGATCTTGAAAACCAAAAATTTTGTCCTAGTGCTTTTATATCTGATGAATTAGATGGTACCTTAGATCGTCAAAAATTTCTGGCTTTGTGATTTCTGGCTTTTCCATAGCCATGTTCTCTACCACTCTCCATCAGAACATGATGGTTAGATTTGACTTCCATATCCATATTTTCACCTATGTGGAAACCCAGTGATTAGTTTATTTGGATAACCGTTACGTTTCATACTTTTGTTTTTAAAGAATGGTTTTGGTATTCCTTTTTACAATGTGGGATTCTATTAAAGAAAATTTCAAGTAGTAAACCATTTATAACCCCGACGAATTTCGAGGGCGAAATTAATTTTAAGGGGGGTAGAATTTAACACCCCGAGATTTTATGAAAAATATTATTTTCATTAATGTCTTGTGTTGTACGCTACACCAAAAGGAGCTTGCACAACACACATCATTGACTTTCCTTGCATTACATGCAACCATGACCTTCCTCGATAGCGTATGTAGTACGCAATACCGAGTTTCACTAAACAATGATTTGCTATTAAAATATTATTAAAACTAGCCGTTATGAATAGTAATAACCACTTTTTGAAATTTTGTAAATTTTATTTTTCATAATGGACTTCATTTTTGGATTTGGAATATCAAAATTAGCTTAGGGTGAAATTTTGGTACTTTTTGGATAACTTTCATATTCTGATGAATAGTGAAAATTACTAAATTTTAATTAAAAAGAACTTTTTTTAATAGAAATAATTAATAGTGATAAATTATTAATTTTATTGGTTTAAATTATATTTAGAATATATTTTTACAATTTAATACAATGTTGGTCATTGGATGTAATTTCACATTTAAACCAGTTATAAACAAATGTCAATCTTTTGATAGTTATTATCTCTTAAAAACACGCTATTTGTTTTGACGACGGGAACTAATTTTTAAATTAATTAATGCAAATGATATGTTCTGAATTTGGTAAAATAGACATCATTTTTTAATTCTTAATATCAAATATAGCTTAGGCCTAATTTTTGGTATTTTTCTGAAAACATTCAATTTTTGATGAATAGTGAAACCACTAAGTGGTAGTTAAGAAAAATGGATTTTTCATAAAACCTAATTTTAACGCTTCTGTGAGTAGAATTTCAAAAATCCGAGAGACATGGTTTATGTCAGTAAGTAAAATGTGGTTCAATGAGATGAAAATAATTTTTGGTGAATAGTAACTTTTTACTTTTTTTACAACGGTTAAAAGTAAATAGGGTAATTAAGGGTAAAAATGATATTATTATTGCCCTAAAACATGTCATAATTCTATTGGATAAGTGTAATTCGACCAAAAACCACCTTAGGAATAAAATATGACCATTTAGGCCCACATGGATTAGATTAGGACATTTATTATTAATTTATTTAAAGAAGGGTTAAAATAGTTAAAATCAATGTTTAATAAGTAAATCATTTTTAAAATGGGGTTATACATACGATAAATTCGACTATAAATATTAATTAGAAAGATAAAAAGAATTCCTACATAATGGTATTTTATTTGTAATTTTTAGACATTAAATAATTTAATTTATTTATGACACAACGATGCTGCAGTAATTATCTTATTAATGAAATATTGACATAATTGATGTTATAAATACACAAATAAATGTAATTTTAGACTTTTTATAAATTCCACTAATTTTCTAGATTAATATGACATGTTAGTATTGATTTAATTAACGTTTTTTGAACTAATCATTCTGTTATGATTTTCACAAAATTTAATTACTAAATAGTGTCAAAATTAACATAAATTATTTTTTTTAAAAAAATTATATTATTAAATGTTATTTAATTCCTAAAAATATAAGGTTCGGCCAAATGACTTAGATATGGATATATATATTAATAATAAACAACTTGGGGTTCGTTTGTCTTGTTATGGTAAGTTTATTAACCATATAGTGTAAGAAAACAAAAAGACACGGTAAAAGTTAAATTATTTAACTTTGAGTTAAATCTAATTGATAAGGTTAACATAATAACCTAAACTTGTCTAAATATTATCGGATGAGAGGATTGCTTCCAATACCCACTTTATCTTCGAAATAAGACCCTTTGGAATCATTATAAAACGAATTTGACCTTAATATAAAATAATATTTTGAGATTTTCCCAAGGTGTCCCTCTCCTCCCTTATAAAAGGGCACCTTCTCCCTCTCCTCCTCACACCAATTTGAGCAATAATGCTCGGCTAAACCCTGCAAAAATCTCTTCTCTGCTTCCCTAGTATCATCCTAGAGGTCCTGGTCTTCTTTAAATTCCATCATTAGTTCTTTATGTGGAGGTTAAGTGAAGGCGCGTCAAAAAGAGGTAATATCCATTACCGACCTTTTTCAATTTCCTTCTTCTTAAACTTCTACTTATTTAGTTGTTTCATGATAAAGTAATAACACCAATATTTCTTATATACTGATATGTTATTATAAATATGAAACAACTCTAATTAACCTTCTATCCATCCTACGGAAAAAGGAAATCACCGCGCGTGCGTACGTACAGAATACCGTCTCCACGCCGTGGTGTAATCTATTTTCCACCACCACCTTACTTGGATGGGTATAATGGTGTAAATAATAACTATATATGATTAATTTAAAGTGATATTGATTCTGAAATAGTATATATACATTCCAATACAGTCCCACGATCATGAGAACGATATCATCGCTCGTGCGTACGCATGGACTACCGTCTCCACGATGCGATGAGATTCATTATCCACGTTAACCATTAATGAATGATTATAAAGTATATATAATAAGTAATAATGAAATATATGACATAATAATGATTCTGGATTTATGTTTATATATATGTATGTCATCTACTTAATTCCATTCAACTCAATAAGGAAAAGAAAACATCGTTCATGCGTACGTACGACCTACCGTCTCCATGAACGGTGTATTTATTTCCATTTAATGATTTAATATATATATGTATATTCTGAATATATATTATATATAAACCATGTTTTATATTCTAGAATTAAGTAATCGTGATCTAAGTAATCATATGAATAATTACAAGTCAAAACACGGACGACAAATGAAACAATTTTCCCAAAACGTACTTTAACATGGAATTTACAAAAGAATGGGTAATATAATGTAATAAGTGAACCATATATGACATCATAACAATTAATATGATTCTCTAGTAAGTCAATGACATTATTTAAATCATTATACAGGAGGTTCAGACACTTACAAAGCAAATCAAATCTAAGGTAAGGGAAATATCACAATCTCATTTTTATTCGAAATTGTTTATACTTTGGTATTTACTGGGGTGTATTTTATCATCCACATCCATGTCTCCTCAATATATAATACTAGTTCCATCCACCTACAATTGTTTAAATCTTATTTTACCCTTCGGTGAGTTTTTAGTAAAGGATATGAAAGGAATCTTTTGTCGTTTTTCGTACGAGGTACTTTTTGACTTTTCCCACAAAAGTACGAAGAATGTTTTTTTTAACTTATACAGAATGAATGGATTTTTAAAAAATTATTTCCAAGAATCTTCCTTTAAAATTTTACAAGTTTATTTTTAATCAACTTATTTTAGTTTATAATTGTACGACATGTTAAGAAAGGAAAAGTGTTTTTGAAGTAGAAAGGATATTTTCCCCAGGAATGGAGTTCAAGTGTTTTATCAAAATTATTTTCCATCTAAGATAATAAAGGGTTCTATTTTTATCCCTATTATTACATTGATTTGATTATGTTGTGATGTAATTATATTTTTACAAATTCTTTTATCTTATATGAATTTTTTTATGATGTCTCAATGTTTAAGATTCCCATTTTTATTACATGGGTTATGCTATGATGTATGGTTTATGATTTTGTGGCACACATAAGAATGATATAATTATGAGATGGGTGGGACCTATATCTCCATCCAATGAATTGGGTAAATATTTTATATCTCATTAGATAGACATGGCTGGAATGGTAGGTTATACCGGTTCAGTGAAACAAGACTAAAACGAGGGTGAATCGGTTCAGAAATGGACTTTGTCCACTAAGATAGTCTTGGCAATGAGTCTTGACTAATAAGAAATGATTCTCTATGATTATGTGTGTATTACACAAAGTTTCTTATTTTATGTTATGATTATTGGGATTTCATTTCACTACTATGATTTATCCCATGTTATGAAATTATGCTCTCTTTTACAGGTTAAGATTTCCAAAAAGTTATGTTCTTATGAGTATGATGTGATTGATATTTCTTTTGATTACCCTTACTGAGCATTTGAGCTCACCCTTTTATGTTTTCTTTTACCCAGGATATAAAGAAAGGTTTTAGGTAAGAAAAAAAAGGGAAGATCTTTATGGGAGATGTTGAATATCTTTCACCACGATTAGAAGATTACGTTCCGAGTGTCCAAATACATTAAACTATTTCGGTCCTTGTGTGTGTGTTTTTGTTATATAATAATTATTCCGCAAAAGTAATGTAATGTCCTTGTACGTTAATATTTCGGTCTCTACAATCTCTGTCGTTTGAACATTCATCAAATTGTGGATCAACTATCTATATGCAATAGAATTGAAGGATCCCACCAACGAAAATGAAAATGCTTCATACTTGATCAAAAATGAATCCAAATCATGGTAGGATATTTTCACGTTTTGATTTTATTTCCACATCTTGGTTTCTATGAAAAATGCAAATCAATCAACCAACAGATTGATCTATAGATCATGTGTACTACATGATGGGTTTATTTTGGGGATTTATTATGGGATAATTTATTCATGATTATTGATTCTTTTCTTTTCTTTATAATAAAGACAGCTCGATTCTAACACAAACATTGGATGAGGTTTGTTCCTCATGTTTTTGGTTGTACATTTATCCTATATTTAGTCATTCTTCAGGGGTGTTCTTAGTTTGGAGCAAAGTTTGACATATATATAAAATTTTAATGTTATACACCTAATTAATAGCACAATGATTCAACATCATATATCTGATATTGGAATGACACGATGGTGGTGTGACGATTGAGACAGAAGCATACAGGATGATATAGGTATCCAATTTTTGTGTTCTTCGATGCACAATGAAAAACATCATTCAAAGTAGTTTTATGAATGAATATAAGTGGTGGAAAATGTTAATTTGAAATGGTAAGATTCATCATAATATGGTTCATAATATTTTGGTGATGTGGTCATCATATTGAATCCCAGAGGAGTAACTGAAGACATTGAAAAAGAATTTGATAATCTCAAAATTTCTATTGAACACGGTCTGTAACATAGAGCCATACACACTGTGGAACCCTCCTAGAGTGGGATAGGGGTTTAAATATAGTTATGTATCACATGACATGTGACCCTATCACAAAACATTGGACCTATCCCTGATGGATCAACATGTACCTATGAGGGTAAAAGGGCCCAAGCTAGAGTATATAGTTATGGGCACACCATTTACTCCCACAATAAAATGACCTAGATAGAAAGTACATGTGCTAGGCTAGGTACTGGTATACAAGAAGAAATTCATGGGCAACTGCATGTTGTGTACTTATACATAGACATGGATATGAGCCGTTTTACATGGGACAAATATAAGGTCAAAGGGACATGGTGTGTAACCCTACTACATGCCTTTAACTCCATAAAACATGGATTATATCCCTTTTTATCAATATCATGGACAAGTATTTTTAGGTTGTGTTACCCATATCATTTCCCCAAGGGTTATTATGGAATCACATCCTACTCCTTGGTTAGTGATCCCTTCTGCATGACTTCTTGAATAGAGTTGGAAAAATCATTTTTTAAGGCCAAGAGTGATATCCTTTATTCATCTTCACATCCTAGATGTAGTTCATAGTGTCATCATGACCAACATTAAGTGTGTTCCGATCATATAATTAATGGTTTAATAAGGATTGAGTTGGAGGTATACCCCATAGAATAGGGAATTATCCATATCGATTAATCATATCACATTGGAAATTCAATGTGTACTTATAATGGATGTACTAGACAAGCATTACCTCTTAGGTGGACTTCAACAGTGTTATCAGACACGAGAGTCTGTTCTCTCAGATATGTAATATGTTGAAACCATTGAGCTAGAATACCAGGCTGACCTTTTGGTAGTGACTTCCCTTTAGAATATATGTACTTCTTGAGTATATCAGGACATTCCTGTTATATGTTCTATAGACATATACCTAGGTAGAGATGAATGTATTATTTTTTATGCTTTCTAATTTCTGGGTGTCCGACTGGGTATTTTTATACTAACCCCTACATGGTATTTTCTTTCACGAGTCATGTTTAGTACAGACGATCGAATTTTAGACATAGTCCTTGATGGGACAGGACAAGATGATACTTAGTGACACTGGAAATACTGAAGTGTGTTACTACGATATCTTAACAGTTGTCCGAGTATTAGTTTCAGGTTTGACAATCCTTTAGACTCTTTGTGGTGGGATTGTATTTGAACATGTTTACTTAATTTACCTCTTGTTGTACTTAGACTATGGGATTTAGATGTATTCATGCATGTTTATTCCGTTGTTTTTACATTTCACCAATTTATGGGCATGGATATGTGTACATTTGTATAGGTTCTTAGGCTAAGTTCTCCTATGTTAGTGATATACCTACTCAATGCTGGTTAGAAACCCATGTCCTATTAGAGTTGGGATCAGGGATTTGCACCATGGGCCCCTTTGGGATGGGTCATAAAAATAATGAAGGTTAATAATTAAATGCTTCATGGATCCAATAAACATGGTGGGATATTCAGAACCAGGAAGGTCAGTATTAGGTAGTGATTTGGAGAGATTTCCAATCAAGCTTTTATAATTATTTTTTCCTTGAGACATTGAGGTTCGATAATTCCAAGGAGTTTAGAAACATTCAGTAGGGTTCTATATTCGTTATGGACTAGTCATCACGTTTTAGATAGATTTAGTTATTTTCACTTATCTATACTATCGATGAGCCAGTGAAATAGAGATGGTATGATGACAGGATTATGAATTCTATTCATTCTTGGATAAACATTTTTTGATTGACTAACGTGTCAAATATAGAAATATATTCTCTCATCATCATGTGGAACATGAGGTAAGCTGGCGGTGTGGGACATGGTGGTTAAAAATCCAGATAGGAATGTGGTTGGACTAGTAATAAGAATTGACTCTTTGAGACTACACGTTTGTGCAATGACAACCAAGTGAAACCCACAAATAGTTACGTGGTTTTTCAAAAGTGTTGAAATCCTAGGAATAATAATTTCTAGTGTTACAGAGACCTCGTTGAGTGTAGATACTAAAATAGGTTAGGGAATCTTCATTGATTTTTCAGGACCTTAAGATCTATTCTTAGTAGGAGAGGATCCATATCAACTTTTCCATCAGGAGTGGGATTAGGATCACTTATCCATGAAGGTATCTAGAGTATTTCCAACTATACAAGTAGGGAGGAGGTTGTAGCTAAGGTAGACAAGCGTTATATACAAATAACCAAAAGAGAAGACCCAATCATGGTAGTCAAGTTGCAGCACAAGGCCTTGGTTCAGGCTGGATTAATTCAGTACAACATATAGTTGAGGATGAGGGTACTGGTCCATCTAATGTTCTAGAAACTATTCTATTATCCTCTACTATTTTTTATTCTTTATTCAATATAGGTATATGTCACTCTTTTATCTATATGGATGTTTTGGAAAGGCTTGGGCTTAATATTGAGTATTTATGTTGCATGATGATGCTTGATACTCTTTTGGGTGTAGGTTCAGAGAGTGTAATCCAATGTAATGAATTCCCCCCTTGATGTAGGTAACTCTATTTTATTATGGTATATCTTCAACCTCGAGATGATGGGCTTGGATGGAATTCAGATGGAATGGTTGGTTCCCTATCACAGCTATGTGTATTTTTATTTTTAGGGGGTATCATTCACATCACCCGAGGATACTTATTATAGTCATAAGGGTGAGGTGGATGTCTAGGAAGGTAGTGTTGGACCATATTATATTCGGATAAGTAAAGTGACTACCCAGATTTCCAACATTTATGTGGATGATCAGGGATTACATCGGACTAAATTCCCGCATGTAGTAAATTTTTTTGAGATGTTTTTCATGATGAATGTTTTTGACTAACTTCTAATATATAGATAGAATTTACTATTAATTTAGTTTCAAGAGCTTAACATGTATCCATTCCTCCTTATAGGATGGTTATTACTAAGTTACAGGAGCTCGAGATGAAGTTGATGGATTTAGAAGCTAAGGGTTTTATACAACCCAATACTTATCCATGAGATTCATAGGTTCTTTTCACTAATAACACAAAAAACCTCAGGATATATGTGGATTAAAAGAAGTTGAATCAATTTACTGTGAAGAATAAATATCCCTTACCTTATATAGACTTTATTTCCAAGAATATCCAAGGAGAAAGAGTGTTCTAAATGATCAACCTAAGATTAGGCTATCATCCGGTGCGAGTCAGACCATCAGATATACCACAAACAACTTTTCAAAGTTAGTATGTTTTATATGAGTATTTTTCTATATCGTTTAGTCTTACAAACATTCCCACCATTTTCATGGACTTGATGAATAGGGTTTTCCATCTCTACTTGGATTCATTTTTCATGGTTTTCATAGAATAAATATTGGTTTATTATCATACTCAAAGAGACCATGATAAACATATTGAGAACATTATGAATACCTTAAGATAACAATAGATGTATGAATAGATTTGTAAATTTCATATCTGGATCGACATGGTCCTCTTTTTAGGTCATATTATCTCAGAGGAAGGAGTATTAGTTGACCCGAAGAAGGATAGATTTTTAGTTACCTGGGAGAATCCCAAGAAAGTATTTGATATATAATGTTTATTGGGGATATATTATTATCACAGGGGATTTATAGTAGAATTATCATGCTTAGATTCACCTCTTATGGGCTTGATTGAGAAGGGTGTGACGTTTATATGGTTATAAGTCTAAGAGATAGCCCTTTAGAAGCTAAAAGGGAGAACAAATTTAGCAATGATCCTAATTCTTATAGATCCAGGAAGAAGCTATATAGTGTATAGTGATGCATCATGTATCAGGATGGGATTTGTTTTGATGTACGAAGATAGAGTTTTTACATATAAGTAATAGGAATTGAGGGCTCATGAGTGTAATTACTCAACACATGATCTAAAGTTGGTAGCTGTTTTTCATGCCGTGAATTGTTGGAGGCCTTACCTACTTGGAGAGCATTTTGCTGTGTTTATGGATCACAAAGGACTCATGTATATTTTTATATAGCATATATTGAACATTAGTAATAAAAGGTGGGTTGAATACCTATAGTAAATTGAATTAAATCTAGGATATATGATTGGGAATGGAAATGTTCTAGATTATGCTCTGTGTTGGAGGGATCAGAAAAAATTGTTCATGAGGTCAGTAACAAGTGGAAGCTTATGGACCAATTTCTTGAGATGCAAATTGAGGTACATTTCTATCATGAACATTCAATACGTGAATCAATATCAATGACCTCTTCACTTATAGAGAGTGTGAAGATGAGGTGGTTTTGAGACCCTAAAGGTTTGGTCCTAAGAGAGAGTAATTTTGGTAAGGACTCACCACTGTATTGGTCTGTTGATAGTGGAAAAACCTTATATATACATGGAAATATCTAGGTTTATAAATGTATGAGTAAATAGATGATGAAATAGAAACATGATTCTTAGTGTGTAGTGAACTTATTTTTCTACAAGATGTATCATGATATGTGACGTCAGTATTTTGGATATGTATAAAATGTCAGATAATAGGTTTTATCAATGGGTGTTCCACCCATAAGCAGGTTAAGATGAAACATCAGTTCCCTGATCTATTTTTATAGCTATTACTAGTCCCAAAATGGAAATGCGATGAAGCCGTGATGGAATTTTTTTGGTCGGATTACCAAGGTTGACTCAAGGTACCAATGCAGTTTGGGTATTCATGGATCAACTAATGAAGGTAGGCAACATACATCCTATCCAGGAGACTTTCTCGATTGATAAGCTGAGAGATTTTATATCTGTGAGATTATACACCTACATGAAATCCCACATACTATCATTTCTGATAGGGATTATCATTTCATGCCATGGTTTTGGAAGGGGTTATAGAGATATTTGGGTATATAGGTGAATATGAGAATGGGTTTTAACCCTCATACAAATTGTTAGTCAGAACAAAATATATAGGTGCTGGGGGGTCATTCTCCAAGCATACGTCATTGATTTTGATAGTTCATGGGAGAATCTTATACCTCTCATATATTTTTCCTATAATAATAGATTTTTTTGTTACAATTCATATAGATCCATATTATAACTTATATAGTAGGTCATATCGTTCACCCCTATGCTGGTTATAGGTATGAGTAGAAATGTTACTAAGTCCTCATCTTGTGCAAGAGACTTTGGTGTAGGTGAAGTTTATCCAGAAGAGTATATCTACTAATAAGTCTAGATAGAAATCGTACAACAATTTCTAATGATGACCTCTAGAGTTATAGGTCATGGATAATTTTTTCTTGTAGGTATTACATAGAATTGGGAATAGATGGATACAGAGGGAAGGGACGTTTTTGCCTCGTTATGTTGGTCCATTTGAAATTTTGGACAGAGTCAGGCCGATATCCTATCAATTTGTGTTACCTCAGTTGTCCGATTCGATAAACAACATCTTCCATGTTTCATATCATCCCAATTATCATGCCAACCCATCTCATCTTTTGATCCCTAGGATGTTGAATTGGATGTCGATGCTTCTTTTAAGGAGTATCTTATATGAATCATTGATCATTGTATGAAGTATCTATGAGGTCATTATTTCCATTTAGTAAGGATGATATGGAAGTATAGTTAGGTACATGATGAGACTTTGGATTGAGAGATTTACATATATTCTTGGTCGATAAATTTGTTCTCATATAGTGTTTCACCACCCTTGGAAGGGAAACATGGGGATGCATTCTTTTAATGATGGAAGACTGTAAGAAGTTGTTTTTTCTATGAGGTATAGATCCTTTAATTTGAAAATTTAATTCCTTGATTTTGAACTAATTTGTATTTTTAGTATGGTTATGTAAGAAATAAGGGCGTCTGGGGATTTTATGATGCCCAGAACCATGACTGATGGATGAAGCAACTGGACTTCACAGTTATTTGAAACATTGCATCCCAATTTGCAGAGTTTCTCTTAACCTGGAAGGGTGTTTTAGTGAGAAGAAGTGGGTTGTATGATTTTTCCTAACCGTGCAACCTAGGAAACATGCTCATGTGGAAGATCTGTAGTATTTACCATAGGGGAAATGCACAATCAGTACACATTTTTTCTATCCAAGCCATGAATGTGTAAGTAGGATTTGAGATAGTGCATGGAACACATATGATGCACAGGTTTTATAACCATGTAGGAAAACCACGTGACCCCTAATTTTTTGTTAAAACTACCATTTCATCCTTAAATTATTATATGTTTAACCATATTCTTATTTTTATTATTATAGATTAAAACCATCATATTTTCTCCCATTTGATCTTCTAATCCCATCAAAATAGATTATTGGATAAAACTTCTATAGAGACTGTAATTTGACTTCTAATAATCTCATGGGATTTCCACAAGTATGTTCTCTATTAATATTTCACCTTTGGTCATTTTTATTCCTCTAGACGATGTTATTTTGGTGAAGGATATTTTTCCCCACTTTCAAGCTGTTCGTATGTTCTACCATTTTCTTCTGATCTAATCTAAACCAGAGGCCAATGATGGAAAAGTTCACGTTGAAAGGCATAAGGTATGTGGTCTTGTAATTATCCCTAAATTAATTACATTTTATATGATGTGCTATTGTTCTGCACACCTGTTACCCCATGAATTTCCCCAAAAATGAATCTGCCTTAAATTGGTTGCCCTGTTCTAGAACCTAATGACATATTAGATCCCTAGATTCATTTTATGGCATCATCCTAAATGTGTTTCAATAATTTGGGTAAAAAATTTATATTACTATTTGAATTTCATGGTTATATAACAAAAACACCCATTGATCAATTTGGTTGTATTTGTAAAATGTGATATCATAATAGATAATGGATAGTTACTGTGGTGTAGCATGACTAAAAAATTTATCGTACTATATGGTATTAAAGGGAGGGTGAGTTTCATGACCACATCATGTGAAGAAATTGAAAAATGGTTACACCCTTGTTAATATGGATGGCTATGAAACTATAAATTATTTGTTGGCTCTTATTAAGTCCTTTGACTACATATCACTATTATGACAAATGATTACGGTGACCCCTATGCATTATGATATAAGGGAATGATATACCTTATACTATTTTTTATACAAGAATTGCGTTCTAAATAGAGATATGATATATGGGAATGGAGAACCCTATTAAGTTTGATAAATGGGCATGGAGACCCTTATGGATTATGATATATGGGCACAAAGACCCATGTGAATTATGATAAATGGGAATGGTGACCATTATGAATTATGATTAGGGCATGGAGAACCTACAATTTAATTCAGTCATGGTAAACCTATTGTAGTGATTTGGTCATTGAAACCATATTTTAATGATTTGGTCATGGAAAACCTACTATTATTATACAGGCATGGTGTCCCTAATTATTGTGATATCGAGCATAGAATCCCTTATTCTCATGATACTGTGTGTGGTCTCCCTTGACACTTGTGAGACTCATGCTACTATTCATGGATTCCAGAGTTACACCATGGGCCTAGAAAAGTAGTAGTATCCATATATATTTCCATAGAAGTCACTATGTATACAAACCATATATGTGTATATATTTGGTTACATGTTCAAATATTACCAAGAACATGCTAATGAAAGTAGTGTCATCCTGGCATCATTCACAAACCAGAGCCAACCCCTTTACAATTTCAATTGATGCTTATCATTTATTATATATGCACATTTCTCATATTTTATGCACTGATTGGGTATTTATAGACATCATTGTTAGTGACCTGTTGAGTTTATCTCACACCATATATAGTCCACTGATAGTATCCTAACGGTTTATGTTGATGTAGTAAGGGATAGGGGAAAGCACCCAGTTGTTGAAACATTAGGGATTATAAAATGGGAGAGGGGAGGCACAAGACCGATCTATGCCTCACGATGTTATTAGAGGAAATTTTTTTGTCCTTTTTGATCTTTTAATACCTATTTTTATTTCACACATGTTTCTATGTCTTCTTATTAATGTTTGATAGACAGATAATATTACATCATCTTGTATATGATGCTAGATGTTGTTAATGTTGGTTATTTATTACATCTGGATGTTTTATCTCCCAATGTCAGTTGTTTATTATGACTACACTATTTATATATCAATTTATCTATTATGATACACTGATCATGAGGGTATATTATCCCTATTATACCACCTTGTACCCTCACTACAATTTGGTAGCCTCTTGCATATAGGGAAGCACACTTGAGGCTATGTAGCCCACCGGCTCGGGCCACTCTATAGTGGAATCTTGTTTAAGACGTCTCATTTGAGTATAAAGAAAATAAAAATATCATTGAAATTTTTGAAAATATATTTATCATGTGAAAAAATAATGAATCAACCATAATGTTAAAAAACATTTGGCACCATGACACCATATACAATAAACATATGATTAGGGAAAAATGTTTTTGTCAATATATGATTAACCTGATCATAAAGAAGTTAATTTTTGGAACAAGAAAAAATAATTTGTGTGGATCCCTTTAAGAACTAAGAGAACATTGGGTGGGGGATGAATCATTTCCCAAAAAACATTCCATGTTAGAGTAGATTTTCCCACTTCAATAGTTTTAGGGATGGATATTTCACTAAATGAATATTATATGAAGATAAAACCAAGAATTATTTTACACAGAGTTTTTTCATTGTTTCAAAAGAAGACAAATGGATTACAGCCAGAGATCTATATCCAAATTCGGATAATCTATTCCTATAGGTTGGAATATGGAAATAATTAATGGTTTCTTATTTCTAAAGGTGTAATATTACCATAGGAGGTGTCCCACATTAGTAGAGGCTGATGTGTGAAACACATTTCTATCACATGAACAATGCATGAATAACAATAAACGGACCTAAGGCCATATGAAATAACACTTGTGGGTATAGGTGTATGATGGAATCCCATTTTCATCATGGGAACAACACACGACCATGATCAAAAACATCCCATTTCACTAACTAACCGTGGTGGTACCCCTACCTCCATGGGATGACATACTGATGTATGTAGAAAAACCCTACCACTATATCCACATCACACTAGGTATAAGGTCGGTGCATTAGAACCCACACCAACATAAGCCATCATGTCCATGGAACTATAACACATACCCTGACTACCACATCAGTTGCAGTATTAGGTTTTTGCGATGGTACCCCCCCAACCATAAAAAAAATTACAATGTTTGTAACACCTCCTCATTTTGAGATAACTCCATGGAAAATATATGCCAAGATTGTAGCTATTCCTCAAAAGGTCTTATCACCATGGAATATTTTTCCCTTGGGCATAGACTTTTGGATGAAGTGACTACTACCAAGTGCTAGGTTTCCCCTTGCCATATGACCTCCATGTTGGCAACATATCCTATCAGATTTCATATTTTACATATATAATAATTAAAAAAATAATTTTAGTAATATATATATGTATATAATATGTTTTAGTTAAGTGGTAAAATTCCTTTTTTCAATACCGGTTAGGTTACATGATTAAAACCTGCTATACTTTTAAGATTTTACAATAGCTATCACAACAGGAATGACCTATAGTGATAGATTGGGATATGTCCATGGGTCACACACATGGAAATAGCCCCCCCCCCCATAGTGCTATCCTAGTATATTGGAATGAGACACACCTGTGGAGACATCCCATGGCCATGGTATTGACTTGTGGCTATTGGGATATCACTGTGGGCATGTTCCAGGTCCATATGATGGACTACCACCATACTAGTATCAAAATGTTGATAGATACAAGACATACACATGAAAATAGGCCCCAATGGTTATTTCCTTGGATATACCACTCATAATGAAAATTCCCATGGCTATATCCCTTTTTCTTTGTATTTTTTACCACATGATGTGATTGACTCGTATTTGCTGTGTTGTGGCTGTGAACCAATGTCTCATGGATTTCATATTATTATCAAGGTAAAACAAAAATGGATAGTGGAATGACCTTTATCCCTTTAAAAAGTGTCTCCCAATAACCTTTTTACCCCAAAATATTATTCAAGTATATGAAAGGGATATAAATATTATAAATAAGACAAACAATCATGTAAAACTCATCATATAAGTGAAAAACCCAAGTTTTTTCCACAAATAAATACTATGTTAGATAGAATTCTCCACACACAACACCAAAACTAGAACATTAAGATATTATAAGATATAAATAAAACAATAATGTATAAATAGAGGGGAAAAAATTATGAAATATAAATATATGTATATATTTATAAAAAAAATAACGAACTAAACAAAATAAATTTCACTTTAAATATTTATTCAACAAGTGGCGCTTAGTAATTGATAATATAATTTTTCCAAAATTTAAGTACTTTTGATTTATAATATATTTTTTATATGAATAATGCATTAAAACTAGTTTTAACAGTAATTTATAGGAAATGTTAAGAAAAATATATAATATAAAAATTCATTTTCCTATAAAAACAATTTGATGATGCCTAGGGTTTCCTAGGGTTGGGTTGTTCTATGCCTGTGTTTTTTAGTGATCATGGTTTTCGATCAAGAAACCTTTTCTAAAAAACAATTCTATACATACTAACTTGAATCATAGTGTAATGGAATCTAATCTATTAAAATTATGGAATAAACTATCATTGAAGGACAAATAGAAAGTAGCTATTGTGGCTAAGAAATATGGTGATCCATTCCTATTACATTGAATATCCCTTTTTATTGTAAAAATAATAATTATTAATTGGAAATTTAACTTGATCACCCAATAAAATACCCAAAAAATGAATGGTTCTTAGACAAGGAAATGAATAAAAGGTAAATGGGAGTAGGTATCATGTTTTTTTAATTCTTTAATGATAATGATAATCATACGGTTATCAATGGGAGACAGTGGTCATTTGATAAAAAATTACCATTAATAGAGGATATGAGAAATATAGGGGACATTCAAAACATTATTTATTTCCAAATTCCATTCTGGATACATCTTATAGGAATACCATTTTTTGGAAGTCCAAAACGTATTATGTGTGAAATGAGTGGCCAAATTGGTGAGGTTTTAGATTGGTATTATTTAGATCCAATTCACTGGAGAATGGTACTATGAATTAGGGTAGTGGATGATATTGGGAAGACTCTTATAAGAGTTATGTTTCAATATATGGAGGATCTCTATGCATGAATCTCTTTTGATTATGAAAAATTACTAGTTCTCTTAATATTTTGTTGTTTTCATAGGCACACAAAGAATGATTTTATTTTGATGGATGTAGATGGAGAAGGAAACAGTAACATAAAGTATGGTCCATAGATGTGTCAAAAAAATCTAGGGTTTTCTTTTATTTAAAAGGAATTAAATTATAAGGATAAAGATAAACATACCAACAACCTATGTACGCAGTCATATTCAAACAAAAATATAACTTTCAGGTTAGGGTGGCTATATTTACTGTTGAAAAGTGAAACCAATCTCGAGGAGAAGGAATATAACTTATAGCATTTGGAGTCCGAACAAGTGACTCTGGGAATAATCATGAATCCTAGATCAATCCTACATGGGAAATTAATGCTTAATATCTTTAAAAACAATCACCCTCTGAGGGAAAATCTAACCCCCCATCCCAATGTATATTTTTCTGATCCTGTGGATAAAACGTTTCCCTTTCTACTTGATAATACCTCAAATTCCTCAATTCTATGTGAGGACCCTAATGTACCCTCAGTTTCTAGACCAAACAAAATTATATAGGTGAAGGATTAAAGTGGTATCAGATAATTTTATTTATATGAGCATGGTGAAAACCAATGTTTCTAAGATAGGAATAAGTGAGATACAGATTAATTGGAGAGACTCTAAAATATGGAAAGTGATAGAGGATGGAATCATTCTTGAATATTTAGATGAGAAGGATAGATTTATCGAAACCCACATACCCAAATGACAATCCAAATCTGGAACTATCAGCGGCTTGGAAACCCACAATCAATTTTCATTCTCCAACACTGATATGATAGAAGTCTCCAAGATATGGTTTCTTGCCTGAAATAATATTAGATATAAAGGACATGGATGGTATAAAAAAAATAGTTTCCAAGGAAACTTATTATTCTCTATACAACGTGACTCATATAGTCTATGTATTCTATGGAGGGAGGATATTTATTCTAAGGTTAACTATTTTTCATCAAACCAAATTTCCACCTACATCCACAAAACTGATACCATGATTTGGGTCTTCACAGGATTTTACAGATGACCCTCTTATAGGTATAAATAAAAGTCATGTAATATTTTACAAATACTTCCTGATATATTACAAGGACCTCTCCTTTTTAGTGAGGATTTTAAATAAAGAATGTTCCAAAATGGGAAGAAAGGGGGTACTAGTAAATCATATTACCCAATGATAGAATTAAAATAATTATCTCATATGGTGGATCTCTTTAATCTATGACACACAGGTAATAATTTTACTTGTTTTCAAAAGACCTATGAAAATACTCCCATTACAGAGTGTCTAGATAGATTTTTGGGGCGACTGAATGGAATAACATCTTTATGTTATTCTAAGTCTCTCACATGGCCCTTAATACTTCATACCAATACCCTATCGTCATCGATATATCACATGTCTACAGAAAACTGAAACATAAGATAATTTTTAGGTTTTAATACATCAATTATAAGGAAAAGGATTGTGAAGAGGTGTTCTATTCATGCATGATGGTGTGAGATCCTGATATGGAATGAAATCTCCACCATGTTGAATATAAGTTGAAAAGTTGTAGTGAAATTAAGTATAACCATACTGACAATCTTTTTGGTACTATTGAATAGAATATGAACGTGCTATACTCTCTACCAATCTTATGTAACTCTTTCCAGAATTGGAATTTTTGAAGTAGAACTATATATTTCATTTTGTATTAAGAAATATTTTTGGTCCATGTTCTCAAATGAAACCCTCATTAAAGATGGTGATGCTAAGAAATCGTATTTCCATCATAATTACTCTACAAGTTGATGCAAGAATTATATTTCTTTCCTTAATACTTATAAAGTCATAACTGTAACCAATGAAATGAAGATCCATGATATTGTCATGCACTTTTTCTAGAAGCATTACATGGTTATGTAATCTACAATCTATGTTGATAATGTGTATTTTATTTAACCCATGGTTATAGATTTAATGAACTACCAGATCATGGGGTGAAGTATTATTGTCACAGACCACGCATATCTCACATATCATTCAATGATTATAGATTTATTTTTTAAGGGTTACATATGAAAAATGTGACTGCATTTTTCACCATATCCATTAGTATGAGATTGAATCTTGGAAATTGGTTAACCAAGATAAATCTAAAATATATTCTAGTTTTGAAGTCATGTTTAGTAGAAAATAAATCTAAAAAAATCATCAAGAATTTTAGTGGTCAATTAAATTATAAAATACCTTGACATACCCATGATCACTGGTCGATCTAAAAAAGAGGTATTTTCATGTATTCTTAGTAGAGGGGAAAAAACGACACAAAGATGAAAAACCAAGAGGATCTCAAAAAATGGGAAGGAAAAACATATAAAGGCAGTGGAATATTCGATTCTGAGTTATTTTATGTCCCTATTTGAACTATCTGGATTAGTTTTTTCCCAAATTCATTCATGCACTAATGGATTTTTATGGGGTCATAATAATGGGTAGTTCAAAAATCATTGGCTAGCCATGGACAAGCTATGTACCCCTAAAGATGGCAGAGGAATGGGGTTCGAGGTTTTAAACCACTTCAATGATTCCCTCTTGTGCAAGAAAGGCTAGTGGCTGATTCATAATCTAGAATCCCTTTGGGCTAGGATTCTCCAAGCCAAATACATCCCCAAAAATAATTTCTATGGATTAAACATGGGTTCTCGCCCTAGTGTTCTGTGGATTATACTTTGGTGTTCACAAAAGATACTTTGTAGTGGGATTGATTAGTAGACCAGTGATGGAACCATGGTTAAGATATAGAAGGATCCTTTGTTGGATAATGGCGATGGGTTGATAGAGATCTCCATAGAGGTCCTTGGTTTTGAGGATGAAACAATTTGCACTCTTTTTAATGATGTTGGAAATAGATTGTGCACTAAAAATGTTAATACCTAGTTTAATGATATATATAGAAATATTATTCTGAGTATTTCATGAATAGATTACATGGGTAAGGACATGCTATGATGGAGTAAAAAATGCTCAGTAATTTACTAAGATAAGATGAGTTATATGATGGTGCGTAGGATATAGAACTCGAAGGGTGATGTGCTTTGGAAGATCCTATGGTGTTCAGTAATACCACCAAAAGTCTAATATTTCTAGTGGAAATTTTATGTTGGAATCCACCCTTCCATGTATTTTCTTTCATACCTCCACGAAAATGATGAACTGTTATGCATTATATGCATGGCCATGCCAAAATCCCCCTTTCATGCAATTATCCATTCCCCGGGGATAGGGATATATGGAATGGATGGTTTTGAAATACAGATCAAGAAGTATATATAGCTAATGGGATTACAACACTTCCAGTGATATGGTTATCCATCCTTCTCATGTATATGGTGGCTTTGTTATACACCATGGATTAGATAATCTAGGTTATAACAAATGACTATATATTTAATCGGATATCAAGAAAAAGTTATTTCTAGATTGAGTGGGACATATCATGGTAGGAAAAATTGAAACAATATGAAACATTTTATGATAATAAAAATACATATTTTTAATCAACATATAAAACCCCATTAGTTGTCTTGAATATAAACATGGATTCATTACTCCATGGGGGTGGGCTAATTAATACTTTAGTTATGGACCATGATTTCTTCAGGTGTATTTTTGTGGCCAGCTAAGAGTCACTCCATATGTTTTGGGACTCTACAGTGGAAGAATCCCAAAAATATATATTTGAATAAATTTCCCATTATAGATAGGATGGAAATCTATCATCATGGAATCAGACTACATCACCATTATCAACGCTATCCATGGGATGAAGAGGGTCTTCTAATCGTCTATCTTGCTAATTTTGAATATTCTTTCCCTAATATATCTATTATAGGAATATTATTTATCCTTTATAAATATATATGATAATAGAGAAGCTCATTTCTAGGTGACATGTGGTCTCTCTGGTGAGGTACATGTTTCGTTGGATGATTTTCTCTCCTTGGCTAACTGTTTTGCTCTTCCTCATCTCCAAACCTATAATAGAATCTTGTTGATTGTCAAAATAGATATAAGTTTTAGGATGTAAATTTTAGAAAACAAAATTAATTTTTTAATATATAATGTAAATATTATATAATTATAAAATTTTGGTATTTTTATAAAATAATTAATTTTTAGGTGAATAGTGAAAAATATTGTTTTTATATATAACCAGAATTTTGTGAAATTATTATAAATATGAATTCAAAATGTATGAAAAACATTTTTCTCATACCAAATGATTATTCAATAAGTGAATTTATAATATTAAAATATTGGTTTTAATTTATAAACACATATTTGTTATTTTATAACTTATATTATAATTATTTTAATTGTTTTTTCCTAAATTATATATCAAGTATTTTATAATTAAAATTTAACACATTAAAAATTGAAACACAAATATTGAATTAAAATTTAGAATCATTAGGTCAAAATTACATAATAATTACCCTTTTATTTTTAGTAATAAAGAATAAAATACTATGATAAAATCTAGTTACAGTGTTGAGAACCAAAATGCTAAAAATGAGTAACCTAAGAGGTAAATTACTTAACAAGTTAAAAAAATATTCTAATTGAGTGTTTTAGTGGTGTATTTACTTTATAACTTATAATATCAATTATATTTTAATTTTTGAGCCACATTCCTTGGGAGTGACTTCACATTTTTTGAACACTTTTCAATATTTACAAAAATGCTATCCCTATTCACATATAAAAGGGGAACTCCACTTGTCCCTCCCCCCCCACACTAAAACACCCAATGTTATGTCGACAAATTTCATAAAACTATCATCAACACATATAACCACCTTAAATATGCCATTTTTTTCTCAAAAGACTATCCCTCAAAGGTTTAACCCCCTTCGCAAAAGAGATAATCTATTTAGCGAGGTATATATTTCTAACTGTTTCTTCCTATTTTCTATTTGATTATGTAAATTTATCTATTATAAAATTTCATTTTAAAAACATAAAATGATAAAATCAGTATCATTATTAAACTTTTATGTTATTATAATGAGTTATTAAGAATTAACCATCTTTACCTTTTCTTAAAAGAAAAACAAAATTTTTAACAGTGTACTATGCAATCTACCACCTCCATTGTGTAACATGTTTTATTTTCATTCACCACTATACCTGGTTGGTATAAAATATTAATTAACTAAATATTTAATATATATATATATATATCATAGTTAATTTCCTAAAATGATAATCCATGTTACTTATTTCTTACTCCCTTCTATAAATGAAATGATCATCTATGCTTACATCTGAACTACCGCATAACTGGAATAATGTAGTCTATTTTTCATTACCTCCTTCATGTACAATTTTAATTTATATATGAAAATTAAATAATATATATATATATAAGAAATATATATTCTTAATATTATTTTGTTTGAAACAAAATGACTAATTAATTTTATATTGTAATCCATCGATATTTGTAAATAACATAATGCCAGTTCATCATCATTTTTATCTTCATGAAATTTGAATAAAACTACTATGTAATGTAATTATATCATTATATTTATTTATAAAAAATAAATTATAGTAACTTTAATAGTTTTTAAATGATGATATTTTAGTTATAAAGGAATATTGACACCTCTCATTTGAACCTAGTTTGATACAGTCGGGATTATTAACACCTGATGTTAAAAATAGATTATAAAAATCTAATACATGAAGAGGATTATTGTTAATTAAGATTATAAATGGAAATTTATATGAATAAGTATCTAAAATATTTAATTAATATTTTTATATTTATTATATAATGGGTTTAATAAATTCCATGGAAATCAAGTGTCGTTTTATGTTACTTTGTAACTCAAACTTCTTCATTTGAGTTATATGCTTTTTATTGATTTTATTCTCTGTATGTTCACATAATTCTAAATTTTAAATGATGCTCCCTCTTTATTTATGGGGAAAATGTTATTTGGATATAAATCCTTTCTTAATAAAGGTTATATTTGAACCTATATAAAAAATGAAACATTTGGAAAAGATACTCGTATCTATGACCTTTACCATTATGAACAAAAAATGTTTTCAAAAAGATTTTTTCTTGATTTGGATTTCATTATATTAAAAAGATCTACCTCCAATGGATTTAAGTTTCATGTTTCACTCTATATTTTCTTTTATTATGTGATTATTTTGGGTAATCATTTTTTCTATATAAAAAAATTTAATTCAACATATTATTTTATACCATTTATATGTTTCATGAAACCCATTCAATTGCAATGGGTTCTTCATGAAAATTAAATGATTTCCATTTCAATGTTTTAGAAAAGAATTAATTTTCTATGTGTTCCTTAATATATTGTGATTATTTATTTTAGGTATCACATAAATGTATATATGACGATGTGTGGGGTCCAATATATTCCTCCCATGAACTGGTTTAAGCTTATATCTCATGAAATAGGTAGACAAGGATATAATGAGTTTGTTCACATAGGCGTGAGAATAACGGTGTTTCATGTAATGATTTTCCTATGATTATGGCTATGTCAAATTTCTATGTTGTTTATCAAACTATTAAAAAATTTCAAGATGCATTTCATTTCAATAAAATACTACATTTTCATGATGACACCATATTTTTAATGTATTATATACGTTTATATTGTGTTAACATATTTTATGATTATTATAATTAATTAGAGCCATGCCATAACCTTTAGAGTTCCTTAATGATACATTTATACTCTTATGTATCTCTATCATATTTAATGATTATAATACTTGTTAATTTTTTATTCTCCTGTGATATTTTTGAATTTTTATTATTCTCATTCATTCTTATGATCAGAAACATTGTGATATGTTTTTTCATTTCTGGGCATCTGAGCTCACCCTTTTTTAATGATTTCATCCCCTTATTTATAATAATGATTATATCATATGAGTTTTCTTGAAAAGCGGGTAAAGGATAAATATTACGGATTAATTTTGGAATTTTTTGTAAAATAGTATGTTTATGTAGTGAATATCTATGTGTATCACCCCGATATTTCTGGTTATTTTTTTCGAATTAATTTAATCATTTGATATTATTAATTTCACACAAAACTAGAAATAACATTACACTAAGTACAACATACCTTTAAAACTAAACCAATTTGTCATACATTACACTCAATACTGAGTTGGCCCATGATACACAAAACACTGAGTTGGTGTGCGATAAACGCAATACTGAATTGGCTTACAATACACACAACTCTTAGTTTCTACGAAACATATATTTTTATTATTATAATTAAAATAAGATAATTATAAAATAAAAATTAAAAATATTTATATTAATATTAATATTTTCTATAATTTTTTTATATAAATAAAACATATCAATAAGGAAAGATATAATTTTTGGTAAAGTCTTTCAATGTTTGAAAACAAAAATTTTTTTGAATGAACCGATTATAATAAATTAATTAATTTTAGACTAATATATAAATTTCATTTTATAAAATAAGATTAATTTTTTAATTCTTAATGTTAAAATTATCCTTCGGTGAATTCTTGGGATTTTTCTGAGAAACGTTATTTTTTGATTAATAGTGAAAAATACTGTTTTTAGTTAAAAACTACTTTTTGTCTAATTAATTATTAATTATAAATGATATTATAAATAATTTTTAAGGTAAAATTAGATAAATATTACATCTATTAATATAATTTTGTTCATTATAATCAATTTAACTTAGAAACTGAATATAAAATATTAAAAAACTTTTGAACTTTTTCCTACTTTAAAACCACATTATTTCATGGGATTATCACTAATCTTATTTTTTCCACTTCAGAAAATTGAATTTCAAAATTCTGATATAAAACATTTTATTCAGTATAAAATATATATTATAATAATAAAAAGTTAGTTTTTTACCAAAATGACCAGTAAAAGTGATCAAAACTAATCATAGTAGTTAAGGCCAAATTAAGCATAATTATAGACTAATCCTTAAAATTTAGTGCCCAAATGATCTATAAACATTTCCAACACCCATTTTATGTCCATATTTCATCCATAAACCTTAAATTATTTATTTCTCATGGTTGGGAATGACTTTTTTATGTAAGAACATGTGCACAGATAATTTTTAAAAAAAAATTAAATGTGAGTCCTTTTCCTCCATTATAAAAGGCGGCCACATCTACCCATTCCTCTCACATATCAATCCTTTTATGTTCTTAACATATATATCGAATTTTCATCTCAAAAATACTCCCATATACCTTGAATCCTCCATTTTGGAAGAAATTACCTCAAGGAAACCTTTTGGAAAAAACCAAAAGGAGTTACCCGATTAAGAGGTAACATCTTCTGTCAATCTATTTTCCATTATTTTCTTTCTTCAACCCTACAAACGCCTTATTCAGTTATTGTGTGAAAACACCATTATCATAAATATACTAGTATTTTGTTATGATAAGGGTTCAACCTAAATTTACCCAAACCTACATCTAATAGTTTTTGAATAAACTATTTCTGTGTACAGGGAACTACTACCTCATGAAACAATAATTATTCATTTCTCCTTTGCCACCAATATTGGTGGACATTATTATTGAAAATATATTTATATATTTCATATATTATATTTAATTTGTATTTATTCTTATTTAATCCATTATTAACACACATCTCTTCACTTTCCATTTGGTGTTAATATTATAATCTCTTTTGAGGAAGTGTGGACTACCGCCCTCTCAAAGCTATGTGATTCCTTCACACACCAAATAAAATGTATTAAGGATGGGATTAATGAACTTCTACGACATATATGATACATTAATGATTCTATAATAATGATATATATATATATATATATATTCCATTTACATACTTTATTTCAATATGAAAACACAGACAAAAACAACATTCATGCGTATGTACATCTTACCGTCTCTATGAACAGTGCTTTCCATTTTGTACTCCAATATTATATAGATTATTATAATAAACATATAATGTATATAAATAATATTTTCATCATGGTATAAATTTCCTTTGGTCCTACAATAAGGGCCTAGACTCCAATTTTCTCAAAATAAAATCATGGATAACATTTTGGAGTCCTGATATAAGTAAAACTACAAAAAATTAATCAAAATTAAGAAACATGCGAAGAACAAAGTGAATTTTTCCCGAAGTGAAACATTAACATAGGATCATTAATAAGATGTTAATTTAAGGTCATAATCCAACCATATATATTATCATGTATAATAAAATTCGAATGTAATATATGTACAATAAAGTTATATTTTTTGTACAGGAAGCTTATACAAGTACAGAGAGACTCATGACAAAAGTTAAGGGGATTTCATCTTAATTTTAATTTATGAGAGATAAAATCTATGTTCTCTAATATTTCATTTTGTTTGGTGTATGTACTACCCATTATTTTATTCTATGTATATTTTACATAAATTTATGGTTATTTACATTCCCATTTTACGATCCTTCTTTCATGGGGTTTAACATTCAAAAGTTACCAAATCAGTAAAACTTTTTTGTCTCAATATTACTTCACTGAGATTCATGTTTTGTTATGTATCTAAACTCCTTTTGAAGGTGTATATACTTTAATTTTAAATGTTAAATCATGAATATAATTATTTTCATGATATCTTAAGATTCATTTTATTTTATTTTATACATGTAGAGTATGATCCCAAGTTATATATTTATAAGAGTCTATTGAGACAATATCATTTGTTTCCAAGATTTTTTATGTTTATAATTACCTTTATGATATTCTATGATCCATATATCAAGAATATTCATTATTTTCATTCAACTTTGTTATTTCATGATATACTCATGTATTTATTCTGTATTATACTCTTTAATACAAATATAGTTAGGAAAGTATTTTTAAGAAATATAAAATTTACCCATTCTTCGGTCTGAAATATATGTTATCTAAAATGGGTTTCCAAAAATATTATAACATTAACCAATAATAATTAAAATAGATTTTTAAACTTTTTTCTTTTAATAATCTCTTCAAGGTAATCTTCTTGTCTCTTTTGAGAAAAGGCACTCTTTTAACATTTTTATCATGCAAAATGAATGCTCTTTCAACCTCATACAACATGTACGCATTTACCCACCATCATTTATTCAAATATCCCATCACATTTTTAAAAGGATAATGTTGAATAGTTTTTTAAAAAAGTTATTTTCAATAAAATTGTTTTTCAAAATGTTTTCAATTTTTTTTAATAAGTTTTCAAGAATAAATTTTTAACAAATGTTTTCAGGAATCTTTTATAAATTTTCAATAAAAATGGGTTTCAAAATCTCTTCAAGATTCTTTTATAAGTTTGCAAGTAAAATGGTTTTTAAAAACGTTTTCAAGATCTATTTATTACTTTTCAAATTACTTTCGATGAATTGGATTTCAAAAACATTTCAATATTTATTTATATGTTTTCAAAGTGTTTTAAAAGAATGGTTTTTAAAATGATTTGAGGGTTATTTTATAATTTTTCAAGGAAAAATGATTTCCAAATTATTTCTTATCTTTTCAAGTTATTTTTTAGTAAAAATATTTTCAAATAGTTTAAAATAATAAAAAGACTTTTTCAAATAGGAAAGGATATTTTCCTTAATAAACCTATTTATAGGATATTCCAAAATATTTTCCATCTAATATGACATCTATTGAAGTTACTCACGCATTTCAGGGAAATGGTCTAAAGGGTCCATTCATATACTTTCTATGAATGTGTTATGATTAATGTAATGGTATTTATGAACCCCATTTCTCCTTTATGTGTTTTATGTATATGAAATCCATTTCTCATTTACGAGTTATGATTTTGATGAAATGATTCTGAAACCAGTCTCTTTCCACATGTTATAATATGTTTACATGTTTATGATATGCATTTCATTTGACGAGTTATGATATGTTTATTTATGATATTGTGGAACATGTATGAATGATTTAATTATGTGAGGGGTGAGACCTATATCTCACTCCAATGCATTGGGTTAAGTTTTATATCTCATGAGATAAACTAGGATGGTCTTAGGAGTGAACTTTGACTACTACGATGGTCATGAGAGTGAACCATGACTACTAAGATGGTATGAGGAGTGAACTAATGATGCTATGATAGACATGGGAGTGAACCATGACTACTACTATAGTATGGGGAGTGAACCCATAATACTAAGATGGTTGTGGAAGAAATTCCTTTTCTACTATGGAAGTCATTATATACTTATGTGTTTTCCACAATTCCATGTCTTAGTATTATGTTTTTCCTTCAATCCATATGTCATTTAATTCTTTTTTACACATGTCATATGAACTACAATGATTTATGCCATGATTCATATATATGATATTTCATATGAATGGTATTGTTTTATATTTTCATGATCACATACTCATACCATTATGCTAATGTTTATTCTTACATTTATTCATTATTTACCCTTACATAGCATTTGAGTTCACCCTTTTTATGTGTCCTTTCACACAGGTTATATTGATATGTACTATGTTTGATATTTCTAATAAGTGTTCTAGTGATGAATAACCTAGTGGGAGATGATGTAGCTCACATATATACTAGTGTTTACGTTTTCCTATTTCCAAAGTCACTATACAAACTACGGTATTTGGGTGTCTATTTGTATATTGTTTAAGTATTCTGTAAAAGTTATGTAATGTTAATGATTTGAAAATTGAGTGTCACTATAGTTGTTATCAGACCCAATTTATATTTATGATTTTGAAATTAGTATGATAAAACTTTAGTGAGATTCCTTTTTATATTTATAAGGATGTGTCTAGGGATGCCTCTAAAGATAAGTATAAAGGGCGAGTTAATGTTTAGGAAAATGTCATGGAATTTAGGTAAAGGATAGAGTGAGTGGTATCAATGAAATATATCCCTGTTTTGATTTTACAAGTGTATTTGGATCTAGAATAGATGTACCTAGGGATAATAACTCCTAAAATATGTTTTGTTCTTGACTCAGGGTAATTTGGTATACGACAATGGGCCTATTTACACCCCTGGTTTGACACTCCCAGGGGATATGCTTATGGAATTCACAAACTCTTCACAACCCATCATAAAGATTTAGATATATGTTAGCTGTGAATAACCAAGAATAAACTCTAGATGTCATAGATTATAGAAGGTTTCATGATTTATAAATCCCATAAGTAATTAATTTCAGGACTATGTGGTTTTATACTATGATAATTAATTCTCACACTATGCTTCAGGTCTTATTCAACGGTGGTAACAAGAGGGAACTAGATTAATGTTGAATGTGAAAGAAGAATTTTTGATAAAAAGTTAAGGGGGATGATAACTGGAGTGAATGATTTCATGATCATTCTTAAATAGTTTTCATGGAACATGATTAATAGTGATTAACTTAAAAAACTCTCAGTCTCACCATGGAAGAGAAAGAAGAAGTTTGGGGTGATTTCGGGTATTGGAGACCATGAAAGAAATAAGATTCAGTTTCCTTTGTGTAAATAATGTGGAAATAGTCACCTAACTTAATGTCATATAGGAAGAAGAAGTTTTTTTTACTGTGTAAAATAAAGACACAAAGCAAGTGACTGCAAGGAAAAAATGAAGAGTTCAGTTAATGAAATTGTTGGGAATTTTTCCACCCTAATGCATCATAAAGTTTATGTGTTTTAAGTGTGGAGAAAATGTTCATTAAGAACTCAATGTCTAAAGTGGAATGTTTCTTAAGGGAACCAACAATGTGGGGTGAGTAATTGTTACATTAGTGATGATGACCAGACAAAATATATAATGTAAAAGTAAATAGGTATTATTTAATAAGATGAGGTAGCATTATTAATTGAGTAAGTATTAAGTAATCGAAGTATATATGTATTTGGATTAAAAAGTTATGAATGAATAAATAAAAAAGGATTGTTCTACTTATGTTCTTGACTTAGTATTTACAATTTTATATTGGAATGGTGAAGTGATTTAATGGAAAGGTGATATTTTGACTAAGGAAAGGTAACCCTTAATATGTTATTATTGATAATATAATATTTTATGTATAAATATACGTGAAATAAGAATATATAAATTGGATAGTATTGATTACCTTGGAACTATGTAAGTATTTGTTGATAGCTGGTTTATGCTATCACTAATGAGGTTTATAGTATTTTTGGATTTATGGTATAGATCCAATACACTTTGGAATGATGAATCATTCATGTTTTCCAAAAGGATTTATACTAATTCAGGTTGATACCAAGTTTCCAAATAATATACAATAAGTGTATTCACATGTTTGGAATGTGATAACCAATGGCTACTTTTTGATTTATAAGGGAATCAATGTTAAACTAATTTCATGAATCTCATTATAAAGTTTAGGATTTTCATATTTTAGAAGGGTTATAAGGTTTACCATTCATGAGAATTTTAAGGTAAACATCAGAGGAAGAAATTGTACAATGAGTTTTTGTTGAAAAAAGTGTTTAAAGGGATAATCAGTAATTAACCTTATTTCATTTATTTCCATCTTATATATTATATTAGTGTTTTTATAGAAACGGACATCATATATGTCGGGTGACAAGAAATCATGTCTGGAAAATCAACAGGTATGGAACCCTGGACCGAAGGACGATAAGAGTTTTACACCTACCACTAGCCTATGTGATGTCCTTGCTAATGTATAATTATTATTTTTGAAAAAATATTTATGAGTAACCAGCTATTTTACTTGTTATTTTTATAGATTAATTCATGTTAATTTTTTTAAGAGACAATGACTTTCCCTTCATTATGGGACTTGAGATCTGTTGAAAGAATATTTTACTAATTTATTCATAAAATTTAATGTTTGGAAATGTATTCCATGGGTTAATGGATGTAATAAAATTTTTTCAAAGAAAAAACCTAGAATTAAATTTTTTCTATAGAAATATATCAAGAATTACTCAATGTTCTAAAAATGATCCAAAAAATGTGTTGTCCTAATACCTTTATTTTCGTTGAACTAATGGGATTTTAAATTATAACTGATTTTTAAATTTGAGTCCCTAAAAATTCCTTTGATCATTTATTTGTTTTTGATTGATGACCTCAATCACTCCCTATAAATATTTACACATTTCCATCATGTACAATCATTACTCCCAACCATTATTCTTCTATGTGGAAACACAATTATATGTTTCTTTGGGTAACCATTATGCCTCCAAATATTCTTTTTGGTGGTAAATTTTAGTATTCATTTTTACGATTTGGGTTTATATGAATAAAACATTCAAGTATTATAACTTTGATGACCTAGATGAATTTTTAGGGAGAAATTCATTTTAAGGGGGGAAGAATGTAACAGCCTGAGATTTTGGTGAATTTTTTTGAATTAATTATATATTTTTACTTTATACACTTCACGCAACAATAGAAATATATTTTCACTGTTTAAAGGATTATATTCAAACTAAAACAACTTGTTGTAAATTGCATAAATCGTTGATTTGGTGTATGATACACGCAACACTTAGTTGGTGTGACATACACACAACATCGACTTGGTATACGATACATGCAACATTGAGTTTCTATGAAACATCTATTTTTATTGTTATACATGAAATGAGATAATTATAACCTATATGTTAAACATAGTTATATGAATATTAATATTTTCTAAAATTGTGTTATATAAATAAAAAAAATTGATAATGAAAGATGTTATATTTGTTAAAGTCCTTCTATGTAAAAAAACATAGTTTTCTCGAATGATCTACTTCTAATAATGAAATTAATTTTATTAACATTTATAAATTCAATTTGATAAAATAAAATTCATTTTTTTATTTAGATCATTGAAATTATCATAGAGTGATTTTTTTGTATTTTTCTTCAGAAACATAATTTTATGATTAATATTGAAAAATACTGCTTTTAGTTAAAAATACCTTATTATAATTAATTATGTATCCTAAATGATAATATAAATTTTTTAAGGTCACATTAGATAAATATTACTTCTATTAATACAATTTAAATCATTAGAGTCAATTTCAATTTGAAACTGAATATAAAATCATAACAACATTATGTACTTTTTCAAACATTAAAACCCCGTTATTTCGTCTCGTCTATGAGATTAGAACTAATCTAAATTTAGTATATTTTATGAATTCAATTTAAAAAATCTGACATACACTATTTTATTCAGTCTAATATTTAGATTCTAATAAGACTAAGTTAATTTTTGTCCCAAATGATGAGTAAAAGTGATTAAAACTAATCACATTAGTTAAGGCCAAATTTAGCATAATTAGGGACTAAACATTAACAATAAGGGCCCAAATGAAATAGAAACATGTAAAAAACAAAATTTATGTACAAAGTTCGTCCATAAACCTTCCAATATTGTGTTGTTTTTGTTTATTATGAAATATTGTAGGTAAGAACATGTGCACACTTAATTTTTTTTCTATAAGTTCCATTTGATTCATTTTCCTCCCCTATAAAAGGCCACCATCTCTACCCATTCCTCACAACTCTTAAACCATTTAATTTTATAAAATATATTCCCATTTATCCTAAAAAAACCATACCTTTGAACTTGAATCCAATCTTTTGGAAGAAATCCTCTCAAGGAATCCTTTTTGCATAAACCCAAAAGAGTTATCAGATTAAGAGGTAAGGTCTTCCCTCAAGATTTTTTACTTTATATTACTTATTCATCCTATAAAATCTCTTTATTAAATGATTTGGGACAACAACAGTATCATAAATATACTATGATGTTTTTTATTCTAATTTTTCTGCCTACACTTCCACACACCTCCATCTAATGTATGTTGAACATAATGTTTCTGTGTACGGTGAAGTACCGACTCACAAAAAGACGATTGATAATTTTCCATGTGGTGTTAATACGATAATCTTGTTTGAGGAAGTGTGGACTACCGCCCCCTCAATGCGATGTGATTCGTTCACACACCACATGGAATGTATTAAAAATGGGTTTAATTATCTTATATGATAAATATTATATTATAATTATAATATAATTATATATATATATATATATATATATTTCATTTACATACTTTTTTCAACATGATAATAAAGACGTAAACATTGTTCTTGCATACGTACATCTTATAGTCTCCATGAATGGTGTATTAAATTTCATAATGATATATTATAAAAATTATTATAATACAAATATAATTTATATAATTATTTTTATATCTTAATTATTATTCTGGAACAATGATATATGTATAAGGACAAAAGATGTAACCAATTAAGACACATGCGTTGAATGAAACGAATTTTACCTGAAGTGAAACTTTAACATATGATCATTCAAAAGTTGGTAATATAAGGTCATAATAAAACCAAATATGGTATTATGTATAATAATATTCTTCTATAAAATATTTATAATAAACTTATATATTTTATACATGAATCTTGTACGAGTACGAATAGAGTCAAGCCACAAGGTATGAGGATTTCATCTCACTTTCAATTTCTCTGATAAACAAGCTATGTTTGACATTATTTCCTTTTGTGTGGTGAATGTAATGACTATGATTTTTTATATTTAACTTCTAATTAAATTTACGAGTATTAAAATTCAGATTTTATGATCCTTCTTTCAAGGGGGTTAACATTAAAAAGTTTCCAAATTGGTAAAACTCTTTTGTCTCAATTTTCCTTCTTTGAGATTCATGTATTTTTATACAGCTAAACTAATTTTTTAGGTGTAATTACATCCATTTTACATTTAATATCATAAATTTAATTATTTTAATGATATATTATGCTTAATATGATTTCGTTTTCTTATATAGAGAGTATGATCCCATGTTACCGAGATATAAGAATCTATTTAGAAAATATCATTAATTTCTAAGGTTGTTTAGATTTATGATTTTTTGAAGAAATATTATCATACATATATAAAGAATATTAATTATTTTAATTATACTCAATAATTTCATTATATTGTAAAGTATTATTACCATATTTTACTCTTTGGTACATAAGATAGTTAAGAAATTGTTTTTAGGAAAGCCCGACTTTTCCCTTTCTTCAGTTGGAAATATACGTTCTCTAAAAAGGGTTCCTAGAATATTATTCCATTTTAAAATAATATTTAAAATACATATTTACCCTTTTTTTATTTTACCAATATCTTCAATGAAATATTATTGTCTCTTTCCAAATAATTATCTCTTCTATACTTTTTATCATGCAAATGGAATGTTCTTTTGACCTCATTCAATATGTACAAATTTACACCCATCATTTATTATAAGATCCCTTTGAATTTTTAAATATATAATCTTGAATAAGTTGTTTTTAAAAAATATTTTCATGAAAAATGGTTTTAAAATGTTTTCAAGCTTCTTTTATAAGTTTTCAAGAAAAATGGTTTTTAAAATATTTTCAAGCTTCTTTTATAAGTATTCAAGAAAAATGGTTTTCAAAATGTATTCAAGATTATTTTATAAGTTTTCAAGAAAAATGTTTTTAAATACCTTTTGAAGATTATTTTAAAAAATTTCATGGGAAATGGTTTTTAGAAAGGTTTTTGAAGCTATATTTATAATTTTTCAATGTATTTTCCAGAAGTGGTTTTCAAAACGTTTTCAAACGTTTTTATATGTTTTCAAAATGTTTTCATAGAAAATAGTTTTTAAAATGTTTTGAATATTATTTTATAAGTTTTCAAGGAAAAAGGCTTTCAAAATGATTTCATATGTTTTCAATGTATTTTCTACGAAAATTATTTTCAAATTGTTTTATCTATTAAAATTTCTTTTTTCAAAAAAGAAATGATATTTTACTCAAGAAACGTTTTTAGAGGATATTCAAAATTATTTTCCATCTAAGATGGAATCTATTGATTTTACTCATTCCTTTCTTGGAAATTATATAAAGGTTATATTATTATACTTTCTATGAAGGAGTTATTAATAATTTCGTGGTCTTTATGAAACCCATTTATCATTCACAGGTTATACATATATGAAATTGTTTTCTATTTTATGGGTTATGATTTTGATGAAATGATTATGAAACCAATATCTTTCCATAGGTTATTATATGATTCCATTTTTATGATACCCATTTCATTTCATGGGTTATGATATATTTATTAATGATCATGTGGAACATGTATAAGTGATTTTGTTATGTGATGGGTGGGGCCTATATCTCTGTCCAATGCATTGGGTAATGTTTTATATCTCATGAGATAAACTAATACGGTGTTGGGTGTGAAACATGACTATAATTATTCTCACAGGAGTGAACCATGACTACTAGGATGGTATGAGGAGTGAGATCATGATACTATGATGGAAATGGTAGGGAACCATGACTACTATGATGGTATGGGGAGTGAACCGATACTACTAATATGGTCTTGGAAGAAATTCCTAGGATATTATAAAAATCATTTTATGATTATGTGTTTGAAACAATTCCATGTCCTAGTCCTATGTTATTATTTCATGGATTATGTCATATTCTTCCTTTTTACTCATGTCATATGAACTACCAAGATTTATGCTATGATTCATGCATGAGATATTTGAAATGAATTGTACGGTATTATATATTCATGATCACATACTCACACCCTTATGCTCATGTTTATGCTTACATGTATTCCTTACTTACCCTTACTGAGCAGTTGAGCACACTGCTTTTATTTTTCCTTCCTCAGGTTATTGTGATATGTAATATATTTGATATGTCTAATATGGGTTCTAGTCAAGAAGAACATAGTAGAAGATGATGTAGCTCACATATGTACCGGTGTTTATGTTTTCATGTTTCCAAAATCACTATACTAACTATGGTCATTGGGCGTATATTTTTATAATGTTTAAGTATTCCAAAAACGTTATGTAATGTTAATGATATGAAAAGCGATGGTCTCTATACTAAGTCACTAGACCTTTAGAAAAAACCATAGGGAAATGTATAAGGGGAAAATCTATGTATAGGATAGCGTACCAATGTTTTCATAAAGGTATATATTATGTAGTTATCCTAGATATTACATATTTTTTGGATTCTACAAGTGGATGTAGGCTCTGGAACATATGTACCTAGGGGTAATAACCCTAAAAAGGGGAAATTGGTTATTAATTTGATCATATATTAGTGCATAATAAAGAATCCTAAATGAATAGATGTTTGAATACTACCATGGTATATACTTTGGTTAATCACAATATCTTTACAAATAATTACAATTGATTTTAATATATATTTCTAGATAAATTAGAAAGATAACCATGGATAACCTATATGGAAACCTAGAGTTTCATAAGCTAATGAGTGATTGCAATTTATTCAACCTTCCTTCTATATTTATGGTTTCCTTATATATACATTCATTAATTTAATTACACTCATTGATAATTTTCCTTTACTTAATGTAATGGATGGAACCTAATAGAAACATGTGAATAATAAGTAAAATAGAAAATGTGGAGATTGTCCCATTCAGAAACCTAATGAGAATTACTGTCAAAATGCTCAAAATCATGGAAATAATCACCCAATTATCTAATGTTTAGGGAAATAACTCAAATAATTCTAAGAATATAAAAGGAATATAGAGTTAGAAACCCAATAACATGTCTTATATGAGAAAATATTCACCCTATTTTATCACGACTTATAATCCACTAGTTTTTGAGTATAGAGACAATGCAATGGAAATGGTATTATCAATTCTTCAGTGGATGGACCATTAGAAGGACATTTCAGTAATCAATCATTGAGAAGGTAATGTTGACAAGTGGTGGAATTTCATTTAGAATGCCATAAAAAAGGTTGAAGTATACTCTATGGAATGGGAAGAGTTCAAGAATATATTTTTCGCAAAGTATTTTCCTTAGAATCCTCACACGGAAATGTAGTAGTAATTCATTAAATTGAAGAATAAAATGGATGAATATATTAGATCATATGATGAAAATGTCACAATACTCATGAGGTATTCCTGCAGTTTCATCTATAATGATAAGAGAAAAAATAAATCTCTTCTTCACTATATTGAAATCTATATTTTAAGGGTGTTAGACATAATATAATTTCTTAGCTAGAAAGAAATTTCATTATGTTTTCTTCAGGAAGAGATGGAATTTGTAACCTCTCAATATTATGGGTAAATGTAAATGAAATTGGAGTATCATGGATGTATCAATGATAACATACATGGTAGGAAGAATGTACAATTTCCTAAATGTAATAAACATGGGAGAATGCCCTGGGGTAATTTTTAAAATACATCATAGAATTATTTTAAGTGTGGTAAAGTGGGACACTAAGACCATAACTATTGAGCTAAGGCTAAGAGGATGATTAATCAAATAGAAGAGAAGAAGTTCCTAGATAATGATACACTTACACTATAGTGATTATAGAGTAAGTATTTCAAAAATTATTTAAATAAATTCCCCAAACCTAGTGATAATGAACAAATTAGGCCCTAATAATTTCTTAAACCTAAATGACAAGGAAAGACATTCATGATCAATATCGCTGAGGTATATCATGATAATGAATAGATGTAAGGTAAACATGATCTCTTTTATAGATCTTCTAGTACCATAAATTGTTTTTGTATTTCAAATTCTTTTATATCAAATAATTTTTCTACGAATGTGGAATCACATCCCTAATCAATGGATATTGGACTATCAATGAAAATCCCCAGTGGATCATTAATCATGTCTAAGATTTATGAATATGCTGTAATTTATTTTTGTGACAGGACACTTCCTCCAAAACAAATTATTATTCCATTGGATGAATTTGAAATAATATTTGTTGGGATTGGATTTCCATACATAGAGCTCATATAAACTATTGAGATAAGGAGGTCTCATTTGATTTTTCTAATTATCCAATTACCATGTATCAATATAATGATGATTATGAACTCCATTTGTAATCATATTTTATAATATGGGTCATGGTGCCAAACAAATAGGGGCTCTTGACTCAAATTAGTTGTGGGAGGGGGGATTCAATATTGATAATATAACTATTGAATGAGAATATACTGAGGTATTTCTAGATGAAATGTTTGGTCTTCCTCTATAGTTTTTGTCCGAGTTTTGAATGGAACTCATAACAAGATCCATTCCTATATCAAATAGTTAATATATAATATCTTCCATTGAATTAGATGAGTTAAAGAAGCTATAAAAAGAAAAATTGGATAAGGGTTTTATATAATATAGTTCTTCACCATGGGGTGCACCGGTCCTCTTTGTCAAAAAAGTATAGATCGATGTGTATTTGCATTGATCATTATGATATTAATAAAATATAATTAAACAACAAGAATCATATTCCCCATATCAATGATCTATTTGATGAACTACGGGGATATTGATATTTATCCCAGATTAACCTTTGATTTATATATCATTAGTTAGGGGTTAAAAGGGAGGATATTTCCAAGGTATCTTTTCATATTAGGTATTGAAACAATGAATTTATTGAGATGGACTTTGGACTTAAGAATGTGACCACTATCTTAAAATATATAATTAATACAGTCCTTAGAGACTACTATAAGGTTTTTTATGAATCTAATAAGACTTGTTAGTGGTAGTGGAAGCATTTATAAACCAAAATTGATGATCTCCACGAAATATGTATGAAACTACATATAAAATAGAAATAAATAAAACTATTAAATTAAAAACATTCCATTCACCAAAAATCCACGAAAACATTTGATCTTCATCATCAAATGTTTTTTTATATAGATCACTAATTGTGTTTGAAGAAAATTCCACTTATATAGGTATAAAATGGATAATATGAATCATCTTATGATTAGATAGAATCTATATCATCCACAAAATATACTATTATATCAATATAAAAATGTTAAATATTCAAGAGTGCATCGGGTTAGGGAGTATCGTCCAATTATAATAGAATCATTACACAACACTATGATCACATGACAGTGTTTAATAATCTACAAAGTTGATCGAAGGGATGTTTAATTTACTCAATAATTTATAATGAATGAGTAAATGATTCTTCGATCATCTCAGGCATACGATGCATGAATAATGAAATATTAGGGAGCTGCATCTTATGTGAATAATAAATAATGATACCTCACATAAGAGACTGAATATACTTGTGGAAACATGCATGAATACATGTATATAGAGTGTTGATGGTTTCATAAAAATCATCTATCATTGCTTCCACTCATACTTCCTTAGCCAACTAAGCATCACATGAATGTGGATTTGGGGAATATTCCTATCATGCTCCAACTCAAACTAAAGCCTAATATAATTTGTAAAATTTCACCTTATATTGTAAGCATACAATAACTCAGGAAACTATATACAAAACACAATTATATATATTTAAATACTATTTTGGAAATCCATCATTAATATCAGCTTATATTTCATTACAAGTAATACCATGTGAATTCCCACCCCAAAAACTTTTGGATTAACTCTAAAAAACTTTTACAGTCTCTATCTAAGTAAAACTAAATCCCCATTCAGTCAACCAAAAAGTACAACCCCATGGCCCTTTATATAATTGGAAAAAATACAAATAAATGGATCCTTATATGTAAGTATAGAGAAACCTCTAGAAAATTATCAATGCTACTCAAGCTATAATGGGATATGAAATGATCTCCATCAAACACATGTATCTCTATACCTATGTACACAAATATCTATCATATGAAAATTTGCATTCATATATTTTCTATTTTTCAAAGAAATCTAATTACTATGGGACATGGAACCTATCAATCACATATTCCCAACTCATATGTTCTTGAATCTTTGTCTATAGATATATCTAATAAAATATGAAATTACATTTCATTCATCATTATGTATAATAAAATCACATATACCTTATCCATATAGATATATAATACCTAACAATGGTCAGATATTCCCATGGTTTATCTCAATTGAGGGAACTGATTTCATACTCTTCATATGAGGGGACACATCTTATCTTAGTTAATATATAAATTATTACATGATTAGTAATATACCTAAAATCCCCCATATTATCTAAGTTAATACGTAGGCTTGTGTTATTAGGTTATCAATGTATATTGGTTCTCATGCTAGTCATCTTACCAACATTAGGTAATGTGGACCAAATTATTATCCATGCACCCCTACTACACCAAATTCATATATGAACGACAAACCATGTGTTTTTCTTAGTAGGTAATCTAGTGAAAAAAAAATTATATTATATTTATTTTCCTCATGAGTATATTTTCTATCTCTATAAAAGAATCCTTTTGATTCCAACCTTAACATTTCATCAGAAACTATAATAATCCATTGAGAAATTTGTTGTGGATAAACTCAAAGTCATACATTGAGAGGTTAATTATCCTTACATTTCATGAAATTTGTATCTATATATAAATTTATGTATCTAAATGGAACGAATTATAAAATGAAATTTTCCTTTAATATGATATATTTTAATATTCTTAAATTCCTTGAGAATATTTAAAAAAACATAAGGACAATATTCTCATTTCATATATGATAAATAGTCAGATCAAATTTAGGTACACTAAACATTATGGGTTTTGTTAGCGCTTACATAATATGTAAACAATGTCACATATCTGTGTGACCATATGATAAAACTCTCCCATTAAACTATTTGGTGAGAACAAGTTATGAATTATTTTAGTTTGAATAATGGTGAGGCTTAGGAATCATATTCTTAATTGTTTATATTCTTGAACATATTTAATATTCATAACATCACAACATTAAATTTTACAATTTTAACTTATACTGTCATCTTCTAACTCTTTATAAGTCAATCATCATTATCATTGGAACACTATTCCATCAAAAAAATTCCTTGAAATAATTTAATTACATACAGTATTGTTTAATAATATATCTTAACTATATTAGGATATTAATTAAAATTTAATTTAAATCTAGATTGGTTTAATTCATTATTTTATAACTATGAACTAAATTAAGTCCAATCATACCCCTACTAGACTCTTTGATATTATAGTCTCATCATAATATCATGATAATATAAAAAATTCCTTTGTATTTAAAAAATAACACTTATTTTTTAGTAGGTATATTAAACAAATAAACTATATCATATATGGTAATTTATGTTTTGAAACAATTTTTTTTGAAAATAATTATTTATTAAAATATATTCAATATCACATACCTTTGAAAATGAATTTCTATAACATTTATAACAGACATGTTCATTCCTTAGAGTTTCAGAAACATTTTTGGAAAAATCTTGAATAATATAGTGATATTGAATTAATAATCTTCCGTTATCACAACAATAGGTTTCAATGACCTTTATTTACTTCTTGTATATTTTTGTTGAACTTTTCAACCAAAAATAACTCCTATGATTTAATATTTTACCTACTTGTACTGTCCATACAATACTAGAATCTATAAATAATATTCCCAATTAATCTATATTAAGAACATTATTAAGATGAAGAACAATTTACTTGAATTAATTTAGTCATACATAACATTTCTATAAATGAAAATAATATGAATTATTTGATCATAAAAATCCATTTTAGTCTCCCCTTAAAGTATGTTATGTAATTAAGAAACAAAAACCATGCATATTAAAAACACCTCACTCATTTCTTTTAAAAAACTATTTTACATGCTCTTTTCATGATCTAAATGAGATAAATTACTCATATTATGATTAGTTTATATATGATCTAGTTCACCTAGTTATCAATGTAGAAACAAATTTTCTTCATTACATTAAAGAAAACTTCATGTTTCTAATATTTTCATCTTCCAACCTTCTATAAATTTAAAACATTTTGTAAAAAATACCATTATTATCTTATATCTATCATAATAATAGAATTTGTTTCTATAATAAATAATGTATTAAAAAAATTAGTATCACTTTGTCATTTACCACATTCAATCATATTAAATACCATTTGATTCACCCAGTCCTATTGAGTATATGATACTAATATTATTTAAATCATTTATGTACCTAATTATATTGAGAATGTGAGTGAATACTATTATTCCTTTTAAAATTTTTAATCTAATGCATTTAAAACGATAATTAAATCACTTTATGATTCCATATACATCTAAATCCACTTGTTGAACAATTTCAACACTTGGTTACTGAGGAAGAAATTTTTCTGACACCCAGAATTTTCCTAATGAAATTTTCTTAAATTTATAGTATTTATTAGTAAATTTTCTTAATTTAACAATCTTAGAATTATCTTAAATTAAGCTTCTCATTTAAAAGGTCAAATTAAAATGTTTATCATGATGGACTATATGATTATATTTTATATAATTGAAGTTTTTAACAGATTAGAATGATGTATTATTTACCATTCAATAAGAAATTTTATCCAATGGGATCCCACTAAAAGGATGAATACTTTTTAATTTCCATTATATCCATTATTGGTACATTATTTGTATTTCACTCATCTATTGGTCACATTAGTGTTTCCCACATTGTTTATCTATTTAGGTAGGGCATCATCCCAACCATATTATATATGAATCTTTGAAATTAGAGAGGGAAAATCTTTGTCCAATCTATCATACAGATAATCTCAAATCTAATTTTCTAGTTACCTATTTCTATTAGGGTCTTTTGACTAGTGTAAAACAATAAAAATACTAAAAAACCTATAAAGGGACAATATAGGGGAAAAAATCTTTACCATGCCCTACCCAACCAAAAACTCCAGAGTCACATATTAATTTATTTCCCTACACAAGATAATCTAGGGGAACATTACATTAGCATGACCTACCCTATAAGATTATTTAGGTCTTGGAAAGTTCCCATTTGTATGGAATCTCACACATAGTATTTTATGGGGATTTTAATCTCACCATATTAAGTCATTTTATTATTTTTATATATGAATTATTATAGTATATTAGTTTGGAATCCTATTCCGTCCTATAAACATATATTTTCAAACCATATTGATGTGAATCTCTCTATAAAACCCATGAGTTTGTGTTACTCACCCAAAATTGGAAGTCATGTGTATTAAAACATATCCAAATAAATCATATGCTTATTGTACATGAACACTTCATGTAAAGGTATAATGTTTTCCATATGTGTAAGACCAAAACAATAGATAGACAACCAATTTCATAAGCCCAGACAAAGGCCTAAGCCTCCATGTAGGTTGGAAGCCTAGCCCGAAGTCCCCCAACATGGGCATAGTTTGTTGAAGATAGAATCTAATTAATAATAACTATAACACCTAATAGTACATAATATATTCAATAATTATATTCATATTCATATCTTTAAATAGAAACTGAGGTTATGGTAGATGGAAAAATAAATTTATCATATAGTCAATACTATCATTTAAAGAAATACTCTATTTTATAAGTAGTTTAACATTTGAAGTTAAATAATTCATAATATTCATATTTATTAGTGAATTTACTAATCAGGAATATTGTAGGGAGTAAAATTTTAAATAAATATACAATTCTGATATATAAACATGTAGTAAACAATTATGAACAATCCATCTATCAATGAAAAGTATATCCCCTTTCATAATTTTCACCATTAACATTATCTTCATTCTATAATTTTGAATATAAATATTTTACATTAATTTAATATAAACTCTACCTTATTTTACATTATATGGAAGTTTCTTTTTTAATATATGATATTATAAAAATTATAACCTATTTATAATCCAATATGTATTATGGAATAATTTTACATAATCTAAGTATCATTAACATATTTTTATTTAAACCATGATCATAACATTCATTAAAAAACATATTATATGGCTTAAATAATTCCTAAATAAGTCCCATTTAATTTGAACAGTTCAACTTAATTAATTATCAGCAATTCATAATTTAAATATAAACTTCTTATATTTTTTTTCGTTATTTCATAATTTTTAAACTTTTATAAAATATTTCTTATGATCTCTAAATAAAAACTTTTATTTCCTGATCACAAGTCTTGTCATATATATTTTTGGATAAAATGGTATTTAAAACGTTAAAATATAATATTTGGAAATTAATTTTTTCATAAACATTTAATTAATTATATGAAATTAATAATAAATAAATATATAAATATTTTTCAAATTTATATATCCCAAAATACATTTTTTAATTATTTATAAACATTTTATAAACCATATAAATCATTTTATATGATATATATGTTGTTTTAATTTTTTTAATTTTTTTTATTACCCTTACACATATGGTTATTTTTACAAAAGGGTAAACACTTCTACTATTAAGAAGGCCATATGGAATCCCTTTCATAATGTTAATTCATTATATACCTTTATATAAATTAAATATAATGTGACGTGTAAAGATGATATATATATTACATTTACCTAGTTGATTCTGTGCAAGGTGAAAAAGAAATTTACTTTATATGAATGATTTATATAAGGGTAGGTCATCTAGCATAGCTGCATAAATTTAATGTGTTCATGAAAATCATATGTTTAAATGATAAAAAGTGTTTACCCATAGGTTGAAATTCTATAGAAGGATATGACCATTATGAAAAATTCAACGCGTAAGAGTAAGCAGCTAAATACATTTATATAACCCTTTTTAAAAAATCAACTATATTTATGCACCCTATATTTCATGTAAGGGTAAGTTGTGGTGAACTTTATATAGAGAAATTTGTATATGGGTAATTCATTAATCCTATGAATCTCATCCACATAAGGGTAATATATTCATTACCATTATGTTACCATTATATAGCCCATCTATATAAGGGTAAACCCTTTTATGAAAACGAATTTCTAGAAACATGAAATTATTATGTTTTTTATTTCTTTTTTCAATTCAACATATGATTTTATAAAAATTATTCATGTATCCCTCTAATAATCCTAGTATATTTTGTATGAATCTAACAAAAATTATCAGACACATCATATAAAATTAGAAACCATATGCGAGGATCACCATGCAAGATAGTATGAAGTTGCATATAAAAACAGAAATCGAGAAAACTATAAAACTAAGCATAAAAGTCATCAAAGATCCATTCAAAACATTGATATATGTATTCATATAAATTCGATAAATAACCCTATGTGGTAGCTGAATGACACACCTCATTTTAAGGGATCAACAGTCTCACATGAATCATCTAATGTTTGGATGAGATCCATCTTCTCTCCAAAGTAATATAACATCAAAATATTTAATGGATAAATATAAAAGAGAGCATTGAGTTAGGAAGAATCAACCAAGGCCAATGTAATCATTACAAACCACTACAATCACCTTATAATTTTAAATAATCCATTTAAATGATCTAGGTCTATTGTATTTTCTCATGAATTTATAATGCATGAGTAAATGTTTCTTAATCCATATCGTGCATCTCAATGGTGAATAAATAATTCCTAAAATATTATAAATCATGTAATAAATCCATAACGATAGTTAACATTTTAGAGTGGCTCAACATGTGGCTATATGAATGAATATATTCCAATCGAGAGGTAGTAGTATCATTAGAAATCATATTTCCCTTCTTCCAATCACATTTCTATATCCAACTTTGCGTCACATAAAGATGTATTTAGGGAATATTCCCTTCAAGAACCTTGAGTAGTCTATGGGTTACATTATAAAAACATTTATTATATATTCGAAGATAAATAAATATCAGGAAGATCACTTGTACATTATGTTGAAGACCATGATAATGGACAAAGTACATGCCAAATTTAGCAAGTTTAAACTCTAGATATAGAAAGTATCATTCATGGGGGTCTTGTTATCATATATACAGTCATATCAGTAGATCCATAAATCATGGAAATTATTGTGAAAAGGACCAGACCAACCACTATAACTGATATCCATAGTTTTATTGGGTTAGATAGAGATTACCGATGGATTATGGGAAATTTATCTTATATATCAAATCCATGAACCACTTTAACATGGAAGGGAGTGAATCTCCATTATATAGAATTATTAGAAGAATGTTTCAAGGAACAAAAAAAAGGGGATTCCCACTACTCCTTTACTTATATTACCCTAGAGTGAGGAAGGGATTTTAAAACATATATATCCTTAAAATAAAATTTATTCTGTATCCTCAGGAATAATGATAAATTAATTGATTGTAACTCATGATAATTAAAGAGTCATGAGAAAAATTACCCAACACATGATTTAGGTATGAATGTATTGATCTTTTCATTATATTTTTTATGATAATATCTATATATATAAAAGTGGGATATATATATTTTGATCACAAGATCTTGAAATATATCTTCATATAGATGTAATTGAATATGATCCAAAGGATATGGTTGGAATTGATAAATTATTATGACTACTCAATACATTACCATAGGGGGAGGGAAAATAAGGTGGCTAATCATTTGATTATAGAATATCACACTACCATATATACAATAAGTATTGAGAAGGACCCAATAATCATGGATTTATAGAGGAATAATCTTGATGTTATAATGATAAGAGATAAATACAATATTTTCGAAATGGATGCTCAACCTTCCATTCATGTAATTATCAATGAATACTAGAAACATAATGTAGAGCTATAGAAAAAGGCAATGAAGATTCGAGAGTTATAATTTAATAATATTTATTTACAAGGTTTGGAACCTATATATATGTCCCATTAATGCCCTAATTGAAGAAGTAACTTTTGGATGATACCTATGGTCTTAATTATCCATACATCTAGGAAGTATAAATATGTATATATCTCTAAGACAAATCTTTTGGGTTGGGATAACATGATGAGAGAAATTTTAGAATATATATCTCGATACTTCGTATTCTAGAAATTCATGATTAAATGATAAAAGTCTAAGGGTACATTGAAACAATTACCCATACCATTTTTGAAATGGGAAAAAATAACCCTGCACTTCATTGTCGGAATCCTGAGAACATTTAATGTTCATAATTCTATTTGGGTTATAGTTGATCACCTTAAACAGTTAGTGCATTTTATTATCATTAAATAAGATTTATCCCTTCAAAAACTCTCCATTAAATATATAAGGGAAGTGGTGATACTTCATGTTGTACCACTATCCGTTGTATCGAATTTGGATTTAGGTTTACCTTAATGTTTTAGATGATTCTTCCGAAAGAATTAGATAAAAATAATAGTTTTTAACTACTTATCACCCTAAAAAAATATAGTTAGTTTGAGTGGAAAATTAAAACTCAATTGGATATTCCATTATCTTGTTCAATGGATTTACAAGGACATTGGGATTAACACAATACCTTGGTATTGTTCCCATATGTAAATTGTTTTCATTAAAAAAATTAGATGGAACCATATGTGGATATGTATAGGGATATATTTAGGAGTAGAACATGGTGGGAAGAAGTTAGATATTGGAAGCTAATATTTTTTGAGCCTATCCTAGAAATTAAATACCATGTTCAAATCATTCAATGACATATATAAGTGGAAAAAAGTAAACAAAAGAGTTATGTAGATAAGAATTGATTATAAAAATAATTTCAATTTAGTGATAAGGTGTTCCTTTAAATATCTCATAGAAGAAAGTTAAGATATTTCGGAGGAAATTGAAGCTGATCAATAAATACATTAGTCCTTTCATGATGTTTGATCATGTGAGGGTGATAAAATAACTTTAAAAACATCACCAAATCCACTATCAAGTTCATGATGCATTACATGTATCACTTTTAAAGAAATACATACCAGATCCATCACATGAACTATTCTTGAAATATGTATAATTAGATCATGAACTTTCATATAAAGAACAACCTAGATAAATATTGGATAAAAATGAAAATGTTATGAGAAATAAGACCACCCACCTAGCTAATGATCTATGGAAAAATTATAAATTTAATGAGGATACATGAGAAACCAAGGATGCTATGAGAAAAACATACCCTAAATTATTTTTCTATATGCAATAAAATTTTGAGGTTGAAATTATTTATAAGGGGGGTAGAATGTAACGACCTGAGTTTTGACTCCAGAAATAAATATTATTTTCAATAGTGTTCTCTACATTTTACACCAAAACCAAATAAATATAGAAAATTATAATATAGTCATAGAACCGGTTTGTATAAAAAGTGATAATGGAATTTTGAAATATATAAAAATATTTTTTTAAAATAAAAAGAAGAAGAACCAAATAAAATAAAGTTTACTTCAAAAATCGGCAGGACTAGTGCAGCAAAGAAACTAATAAAAAAAATTAGTATGATTTATATATTTTTAAATTATAATAAAATTTTATATGAATAAATGATTAAAATTTTTATAATTATAAATTTATAGGAAATTAAAATAAGAATAGATAATATACCAAAACTTGTTTTCTTATAAAAAATGTTTTTTCTCTATATTCATTGATTTTATGTTAAAATAAACTTATAAATTATAGGATGTAAATTTGAAAAAACTAGATTTATAATTTTATTATTATATTATAGAAATTTATATGGTTTTTATAAAAATATCTATTTTTTGATGGATAATGAAAAAAATATTTTTAAAAGTAATAAGACATTAATGACATTATTTGTATACAAGTGTCACCTAGAAATGAATGAAATATGTTTATAATAAAAATATTAATTTTATATCTTAATTTATAATTTTAAAAATATATTTTTAACTTTATAAATCCATATTTTATATTTTATATCTTAAGTTACATTTTTCAAAAAAATATTTATAAAAAATAATAAGTTTCGTATTCTAAAATTAATTTTTTCACTTTAAAAAATTTAAAGAAAAATCATATATTAAAATTTTAATCATTAGGTAAAAATTATATAATAAGGAAAATTTTATTTTTTTACATAAATCATTAATTACCAATGTAAAAACTATTTACCGTGGTGAAAACAAAAATGGTAAAAATGAGTAAACTAAGTAGTAGAGGGCCTATCATGTAAAAAAATTGTTTTTAATTGAGTGGTTGAGAAGTTTAAAGACCATATTCCTTCTATAATACTTTATTTCCCAATTTTTTATCTACTTTTATTGATATTTACATCATATTATTGAAAGTTTTTAGATATTTAAAAAATTCCATCGCTTTTCATATATAAAAGGTGAAGTCCTCTCCTCATTTCCCCCTATACAAAACATCCAATGTTCCTATAAAAATCTATGCAAACCTCACTTAAACACTCATATAAAGCTTATATATATTATAATATTCTTAAAAGACCATCCCTTAAATGCTTTACCCCCATCATAGAGTAGGCAATCCAAGTAGTGAGGTATATATTCATAACTACACCTCCCACTTTTCCATTTCTTTATATGAGTTTATTCTTCCTAAAATTTAATTTCACTATAAAATTGATATAATTTTTTTAATTTTTTTTAATGTAATAAGAAGATAATTATGGTTTAATCATTGACCATATTAACCTTTTCCATTAATAAAAAAAGTTTACCACACATTGTGAGGACTACCGCCTCTACAATGTAAAATGTTTTTTTCCTTCAGAACCTAGATTGGATGGTCTATAAGATTGTTTAAATAAATAAGTATGATATATATATATAATATTAAAGTTCCTAAAAACAAAAACCATGTTACTTATAACTTTCTTCCATCAAATAATGAAATCATCATTCATAAGTATGTGTAGACTACTACATCCATGGAACAATGCATTGTATTTTTCACTATCGTAGTCATGGATGGTTTTAGAATATATTTTATGAGTATATATAATATATATAAGTAATATATATCATAAATATGGTTCTTTTTGGATAATAATATTCATGAAAAAATGGGTCACATGGTCCCAATCATGAGGTTTTCCTATAGCTGGGGAATAACTCTATCGAGGGACTTTCCAAGATCTGATGCGTCACTTGTGAAAACAATTTATACATTTCATGAAAATCCCTATTCTTAAAAGAATGTATCTTATATGTGAAATATTATTTTAACCACATCATCTTACATGGATTGTGTAAAATCATTAAAAAAAAAATGGAAAAGTGGAATGAATCTTTATGTGAACATGAAACAGCAATTTGGTACATAAATAACTTATCATGAGGATGGAGGAGTCAATATATTGCCTTACATGATCATTTAATAGAGGAAAAGGCATGATATGTGCATAACCTATAGTCTTGTAAAGTTTCCACTAGTTTCATGCCACATTTAATGTTTTGTGACCATCATAAAAGATAGAAATGTTGCTTATAAATAGAGCATTCCCTTGATTTTTTGGGACAGAACAAGTAAGATTAAGTCTTAAGATATCATTCACACATCTCAATATTTCATGAAACTATAAAACTCTATCCTCCCATGGATTCCCATAGGTAGAGAACTTTCGTGACTAACCTCACATGTTAACCTAATTTCCTTATCTCATGTTTGATTTTTTATCATGAAAATTCTCATAATGGTTAAGTGGGTTTTTGAAAAATTAATTTTCTTCACGAAACCCCATGTTTCATGTAACCCAAGAAGTTTTGCACCCTAATCCATCATTATCCAATTTCTTTTCCTCTACTGGATCCCCTAGTTGATGCACCTCAATTGTGTGCGAAACTCCAAATTTCAAAGAAATAACCATTAGATTATTTTTACGATCCCTTCTTCCACAACAAATATTGTCACACAAGTTGAGTTCATAGATTCCCTTCACCAACTTCTACTAGGAATTCTCATTCCTCGATCAACTCTTGGATTGGTATCATCGATCCTTGTGACTAGACCCTCTTCTCCAAGAAAGGCCTATAAATCTTCAAAACCTCCTAATCCTACTTATTTGTATCCTAATGTCAGCATCCCTGAACATCAGTTCACCATAGTCATTTTCATGCCTCATGGTATCCAAAATCACCTATACAATATACATACAAGTCCTGAAGGTGGAATAAACATTGAAAACCAATCACCTTTTGATGTATGGTGGTATAATATTGTATCCTTCTATCATATTTGAAAATGTTATCCTAGGGAATATGAACCATTGTGGCTAAGATGTATGGATTTAAATTTAAAATGCCAATTTACTAGATGCATGATGTTAAAAAGAATTGAAATTAACTCAACTCATGATGTCAAATAGTAGACTTTTCTTATGTGATGAATATAAGATACCCTATGTATGACTCATATGGGTTGATACCACACCTTCTGAGCAACCCCTATACATAATACACAAACCTCCCCTTGTTTTACTTCCTTTCACGACAGAAGAATAATTTCCACATGATGTTGAAATACATGGACTAGTCATACTGCACAATCATTAAATCATGCACATGAACTACATGGGTTTTGATACCTATCTCTTAATAGGGTATGCAGGATGCCTCAATAAGGTCCAATAATGATCCCCAACCTCAACATGAAATATGTCTATCTTCCTTTTTGAGGAGATGACCCAAAGTGTGATCATTCCCCCAATAACACACTCAACATCACCATTAGAACTCAAGGATCCCATTGGAACTCATCATCACCATGTGACGCTAACCTATATATGGAATAAAACATGACCAAAACCTAAAATAAATATTCCCAAAAGACTTTAAAATTGGACCAACCTATCCCCAAAAGTCATTAAATATATGAGAGGCCTATCACTATAATAAAATAAATATTTGACTCACCTATCTCCATAAGATGATACACCTATAACCAACCAATCCCCATAAGCTGGTAAACCTATCAATAAATTGACCCTATAGAATATTAAACCACCAACCAACCTATCCTAAAAATATGTTATACCTATGATAAACCATTCACAATAAGATGTTAAAACTATTAATTACACATACACAAAATATGTTAAACCTATGACCATTTTTTCAATGTGATACCCACAATCTATGATCCCGCTAGATGAATTAGAACCACTACTTGATGAGATGAACATAAGATACCTGAGGAAACTAGAATCAGATGACTCATACCTCTAGAAACAACTACCCAATGGTCGATATGGGATTCCATAGGATATATGTATAAGATGAATCAAATATGGGATGACTTGGAATTCAAAAGTGGATGAATTTATAACTTCTCAACAAAACCAATATCCAAAGATGTATAGATGTGTCCAACTTCACCTTCAGCTATGATATAGGTAGCTTCGCTATCTTAATAGAAGTTGTGTAATTAACTGGTTCCCACCTCAATAAGGATTCTATAATTACCTTCATTAGCATGAATAAAATATATGATGGATACCCAGACTTTGTCATAAGCTCTTAGGAGGATTCCATGGAAGGATGAATCAACATACCATCACCCTATTCTAATTAGAGGACATGGTGGAAAGTGTTAGAAAAAATGATGAATCCTCTATTAAAATATTTTCCATAAATAGTTATTAGATCAGTAATGTTGGACACCAATAGATTTAGGAATCATTGGATTAATAAATTTAGATTTAGGCCTCACCAAAAAAGAACGGAGAGCGTTACATGAAACTATTCTCCAATGAATGGGTGTAAATGAAAGGAATTGGGAATTTCCTATTAGATACATCATCAATATGGATCCTTCCTCCTCTATATATAGAATTCATTACATTAGGAATTTCTGGATACACCTTCATGATTCCTTTACCAATGGTTGACTTTTTAACAATCTAGTTTTTTAATGCTGTTTTTTTCTTGTATAAATGTGTGTTACATAATATATAATATTAAAAACATATAAAATAAATGGAAAACAAAAAAACTTTATCTCATTAATATTTATCATTACCTTATTCATCTATGAAGTGAATTAAAATAGAAAACATTACAACTAGAAAAAATTATAATATAGAATAATTGAGATGGGAAATTATGGATCACCCCATTCTGATAGAATCATCAGCCCCATGAACAATACTATAGTATTGAAAAATAATATTAGTAAACTAAACATCCTATTGAAAAATGATAATATTACCTTAGGGGAAATATTAGTCATTTTTTATTTACAAAATGAAGTTGTATTTATATGGTATAAAGGGAAATGTCGCCATTGGGATTTGACCATTATACGAGTGTTGGTAAAACATGATCGTTGGTTAATATGACCATAGATCAATATGACCCTTTGAATCTATACCCACGTTTGATAATTTTACCAATATAAATAATTTATATAAGTATTAATGATAAATTAAAATTGATGAAGAGTGGTTGATCGAGGGCCTCAACCACTAGAGTCATTCCGTTTGAAGCCCAATTATTAGGACATAGGAGAGAGGTAGCATCACAATGATTCACCATTGACAAAATCCAAAGATAAGATTCAGATATTTTTGTTTTAACCAAATCACCTATGAGAGAAGTAAAATTTAGTAGATATTACCACTCAGTCGATGTTAGCGAAGACACCCCATGAAGCTACCACCATCGTACAACTCACCCTTAGAGAATACATGAGAGTAATAAGGGTATACATGTCCAGGAAATAGTTCTTTAAATTTTAATTTCATTTTTATAAATAAAATGTTTATTCCATAACTTTCATTTTAAGAATATGTTTTCTTAATAAAATTAATTTTTAATTGAGATGAATTTTATAAATTATATTTTTTAGATACAAATAAAACATAATTTTATTTTTATAGAAAATATATAAAATTTTATAATAAAATTAGGTATTGTGAATAATATTTTTTAAAAAAGTAATATTATTTTAAAGAACTCATAATTAAATATATATGATAAAATATTTTTATAATGGCTGAGGAAATGTTTTATATGTGTCGGAAATTTGAATGTGCTATAAAAATGATATTTTTTTAATAAATAATTGTTTTTATATTTAATGGTTAAAATTAAATTATTTAGAGAATTATTATGACAAAATAACTTTATGTTTGAAATCATAACCTCAAAATTAGGTTTGGGTGAATTTATGATAATTTTTTAAAATACTTTACTTCAATATGAATATTGAAAACACTTTGGGGTTCTAAATATATTTTATGACTTCATATCTTTGTACTAATGAATTAATAATTAGTTAAACAAAATTCAATACCTAAACTATTTTATTTTTTTAATATTAAGTATTTTAATAGATTCTAATCATGTTCCAAGCCCATAAATGTATTCCCAAAGTCTAAAATGAAAAATTTGATTTTAAAAGCATTATTTTGGTGAAAATTAAACTTTCTATTTCAAAAGGTGTATTAAAAAAAGGACTTTCGGTTTTTATAGTTTAAAATATCATATATTGTGACAACAATATCCAAATACATGATATAAAACCATTGGTAACACAATGGTTTTTTATTTTCCACAACCATGATTTCCAAGACTTATATTTGGAAATTATTACACAATTTCTCCACTTTTCTGATAAATACCCACCCATTTCACCATTTACCTTCACTACTAATCTATAATAAATGAATCTATAGTGATTTTTACTCTCATTTAGTCCCCCAAGGTGTCCTCAATCCCTCAAGTTTCTGTTAACATGTTTTTGGAAGAACTCTTCAAGGTAAGAAAAATATCTACATGTCTTTCCATTAAAGTTCTTTTTTTAAAGAGTATGTATTCTAATTTCTAAAATAAGAAATTTTTTCCACATTATATTATCCAAATACTCTATTAACAATGTTTTATCAATGCAGGACCTTTTTTCTTCCTTATTTTACAATATACTAAAAACATGTATTATACCCATCATGATGCCGAATTTTTTTCTCAATTTTTTCTACTTTACTTGATAAATTGTCACTTATTTTATTTTTTTGAATACCCAAAACTCTTCTGTTTCCATTGGTATTCAAATATTTTCATTAATTATTTATTTATTTGGATATTTAAATAAATGAAACCTATATTTCATTTTCATGGGATAAAGATGACCTAATTATCATGTATTTATGAACTTATGTATTGTATTATTTTGATAGGAAACCTTTTATTTATTATCCATGGATTATTAATTAAATTATTTATTATGATATATGTGGATAATTTTAATTAATCTATAAAATTTATGTTCCTTGATAACTCTCCAATGCAGTGGGTAGCGGATTTAATATTTAGAGATGATATGTTTTATGATACCTTGGTGAATAACCTTGGTAATTTTCACTTATGACACCTTGGTGATAAAACATGGTGATATACATATGAAGAAATCATTTAAATGTTGTATCCACATGTCCATGTAATGATTCATGTTCTTTTTTCTGTTCATACAATATTTTTATGTCTCATGTTCTTTTTTATATGTCTCATCATCACATGCTTTGTTTCTCCCTTTCTTATTCCCTTACCAAGCTTCATGATCACCCATTTCCTTTAATGTTTGACCCTATTATATGAGATGATTTAAAAGTATCTTAGTGTGTATCCATAAATATTTATTTTTAGTGTTTTTAAAATATTGTTTTTTCATTCATTATATACCTTGTTTACAAGAATCTAAACGTTAAATGATATTCTATTTTTTACCTTGTAATGAAAAGTTATGTAATAAAAAGGAGTTATACCATAGTTATTATGAAAGGATGGTATAGTAAATTTTGGAAAATATGTCCTGAAAAGTTTTATAATAACCCTAGGGTCATGTATAAATGTAAAACATTATCCTGTTATTTTGGTCAGTCTTAAGAAAGTGGTTTGTATGTAAATATATACCTATATAGATACTACAAGTGGATGTGTCTATAGAATAGATTTATATAGGGCTAACACCTGAAAACCCCACATTGAGCTAGAATCATGAAGGAATTGGTGCACAAAAAATGATCCATACTGCACACCTAGTTTCACACTCCCGGGGGATATGTTTTGTTAATAGTAATCTTTTTATGAAACATTGTGAACGATACATATAAAATGGAATTATAGGTGATTAATAATATATTAAAGCATGATGTTTTCATATATAAACACCCTTTATAATTAAAAGTTCCTAAAAGTAAAAGGTTTCTCAATAAGGTTTTCTTATTTTAGAAAAATAGTGTGAAATAAGAGGAGCTGTGAAAATGATGAGTGCAATGGAAAAAGAAAAGTTGAAATTATGATGGATAATGGATTAGAAAAATTCATATGGATGATGAATCGTATATCTCATGTTATGAATAATAACATGAATCAATCTAAGAAACCATATTCACCATAAAGTAAACAAATTCCTACTGAGTCCTTCATCCATCAATGACCACCCTCTTTTAGAGGATACTCCAAACCTTTGATTATTGTAAAATGGATAAGCTCTATAGAAAATATATTTTTTATACTTTTTTGTTCAGATCTAGATAATGTCACCCTGATAGTATACCACTTTGAAGAAGAATCTAATCAGTGGAGGAAACTAATTAAAATCATGAAGACATTGATGGATATTGATTCTATGTAGGGGGAAGAGTCTAGGGGAATACTTTTCAATAATTATTTCCCCTGTTTGATGCAAAAAATTGTATAAGGAATAATTAGAACTAAAGTTGAAGGAAAATGAATCGGTGGAAGGCTATGTGATGAACTTTACAAGACTTTCTAGATACAACTATAAATGTTTTATGGATAATAAGAGAAAGGTTGATATATTCATCGGTCGATTAATACTCCAACTAAAGAGTAATTTATCAAATTGATAGTATGAAATCTAGAAGGACATTGTAAAGAGTTATATCAGGGTTGAATAAGATTTTGGAGAGACGTAGTGGTCATACAGATCGAATGAAAATAAGAGAGAAATGGAGCCAAACTCGTGGAGGAATATTCATCACGGTAGAGGAGGGAAAAATTTCATATTCCCACATGAAAAATCATGGGAATAAGAATTCAAGGAATCACATTCTTATGAGTAGAAGGTGATAAAAGTGTGGACATGGCCATATGTATCAGAACTGTCATGGTGAGGTGAAACATCAACTTCTCAACACTAATGTTAAAGGGAAGATGGTGTAGGTGCAGCTCAATGCTTCATTTGTGGATAGCTTGGTGACTTTTCTAATCAATGTCAAAATCAGAAGATATTAGTGGGAAGCCATCATCAACCTCATCATAGGAAAAAATAGTATGGTTGTGAATTTTCAATCAAAACGGCTGAAGTAGAGCCTCCAAATGATGTGGTGGCAGGTACACTCATTGTGACCTTAAAGCTATTAAGTACATTTTTTTATTCTGTTTCTATGTATTCCACGATTTCATCCATGTTTTCAAAGAATATAGAAGCAATCCCTAAACTCCAAAAGGTTGATTTATCAGTCAAGCCTTATCGATGCACTATCATTATGGGGAAAATTTAATATATATAATGACCACCAAATTTTTATGTATATATTCATTAAAAATAAATTGAACTTGAGAAAAAGGATATAGTGAAAAATTATTAAAGACTATGGATTTTCAATTCATTATCACCCTATAAGTGATAACAAATTCAGTGATTCAGTAATTAGGAAAGACCCCTTTATGCTGGAAATGATGCATATTCTAGTAAATCTATTGATTAAGGACATCGTGATGTTAGACATGGGGATATTAATGGATGGGGAATCATCAACCCTATCCCAAATGATTTATCAACCATAATTACAAAATATTATCAATATATATCAAAATGAAGATCTTGTGATTTTAAATAGGATAGAGGATATGATGAATGGATGTTTTTTGAGTTCAATATTGATCATTAAGGTGTAATTAAATTATACACAAGGATATGTTTACTATTTATCCCAGAGATAAATAAAGAGATGATGGATGAATATCATAACCCGATATTTTGTATACATATTTGAAGTATTAAAGTTTATAGGGACTTTTGTGATAATTATTGGTGGGATAATATGAAAAGGGATATTGTCAAGCATACTACATGGTGCTTGGTGTGTCAATAAGTGAATGTGGAGAGAGAAATTCCTAAATGGGTATTACAATCACTACCTATACAAACATAGAAGTCGGAAAATATCACATTGGACTTTATCTCTAGTATCCCTTGAATATTTAGTGTAAAAAAGGGAATGTGGGGAATATAGAATCAAATCAACAAGATTTCATATTTCATCGCTATTCAAGAAGATATCTCTCTTGAAAAACATTACAATATTTATGTAAAGGAAGTGGGGAGGCTGCATGGGGTGACACTTTCTATAATTTCTGATCATGACACAAGGTTCATATCCAAATTCTAAAAATTTATTCAACTTATTCTGAAAACTAAATTGAATTTATTACGACACATCACCCCAAATATAATGATTAATCTAAAAGGACTATTCAGATAGTCGAGGACATGCTGAGAAAATGATTAATGGAATTTAACGGTGGATAGGATAAACAAATATCATTAGTTGAGTTCTCATAAAACAACAAATTTCACTTGAGTAGTCAAATGGAACCATTTGAATATATATATGGAAAAAAATGTAGAACACCCACTTGTTCTGATGAAGTTGGTGATAACAAGATACTTGGGCCCAATCTTGTGGAAGATATGAAAAAACTGATCATTCCATCAAACAACACATAAGTTTGATCCGATGTGGATGAAGATATATATTGAAAAGAATCAAAGGGTTATGGAGTTTGATATTAGAGAAAAAAATTCATTTGAATATCATTATGGAATACAGTCATGTTGATTTGGAAGAAAGGGAAGCTTATCCTTACATACATTGATACCTTTGAAATCCATGATCACATAGGAGAAGTGTACTATTAACTAGAACTTCCACCAAATATTGATTAATTTCATGATGTATTCAATGTATATCTCTTGATTAAGTACATACGAGATCCATCACATGTAATGAATTAGTAGGTGGTACAACTAGTACATGACCTCTCTTGCGAGGTGCAGCCGGTGATGTTCTTGGATTATAGAGAAAATCTTCTATGCAACAAGACTACCCACCTTGTCAAAGTTTCTTGGAGGAACAATGAATATGATGAAGCAATGTGTGAACTAGAAATGATAATGAGGCATAAGTAACCTCTACTTTTATCAAATGAGATAATGAGTTTAAATTTTGGGGATGAAATTTATTAAGGGGTGAAAATGTAACGACCAAGTGGTTTTCAAAGATATTTTTTTCTTAAATAAATGTGTGTTACATATTATATAATAATTTAAGCATAATAAATAAAGATAAACCATCAAAAATTTAGCTCATTAATAATTTTCATCACATTATTCGACTATGAAACAAATTAAAATTTCAAACATTACAATCAGAGAAAAATATATAAAATAGAATGACTAAAATGAGAAAATATTGATCGCCCCAATCTTATAGAATCTTTCCCCCATGACCAAATCTATAGAAACGAAATAAAATATTATTAAAATAATAAAAATCTTCATAAATAAAAATATAACCTTAGGGGGAAATTTTATTATATTTTGATTGAAATAATGTTGTGGTATTTATAGGGTATATAGGAAAATTTGACCATTGATATTAGACTGTTATATGACCATTGTTCAAATATAACCATTGGTCAATATGGAAATTGGTCAATATGAACATTGAAAATTATACCCTTGGTTGAAATTTTTTCCAATGTAATTAGTGTTTATAATTAGAAATAACAACGAAAAATTGATGTAGAAAGGTGAATCAATGGCCTCAATTAGTAGAGTCATCCTGTTTGAATCCAATTTGTCATTAATTGGGAGGGAGGTAGTGTCACTAGGTTTCACTCTTAAGCAAACCCAAGCCAATTATAAAAAATTTAAGATTGAACAAAATATCCAATGGGAGAAGTTCAAGGTAGTAGATGTGACCACTCGGTTGATGTTAGCCGAGATACACCCTAAAACTACCACTATCAAACATCTCACCCTTATAGTATATGTGGGATGAATATAGGGATATGTTTCTAGGACTTAGTTTCTTAAAGAGTAAATTTATTTTTATTAATAAAATGGTTATTCCATTAAATCCATTTTCATAATATTTTTTCTTAATAAAATATATTTGTAATTGAGATGAATTTGGTATATTGTTTTTTGGACACAAATAAAAAATTATTGTATTTTTCTATAAAATATATACAATTTTATAATAGACTCAGGTACTATGAATATAATTTTTAAACAAAATAGTATTTTTAAACTCTCTTATTTAAATATAAATGATAAAATATTTTTATAATGGCCCAGGAAATGTTTTATAACTGTCACAAATTTGACTATTCCTTAAAAAATATTGTTTTTAAAATAATAAGGATTAATATATATTAAATTCAAAATTCTCATATATATATAGAGTTATTAAGACAAAGTAAACTTTATAATTGAAATCTTCACATTAAATTTATATGAGAGAAAATTTAATAAAATTTTATAAAGTACAATATTTCTCTATGAATAATAAAAATATAGTTTTGTGTTTTTGGTTTATTTTATGACTTCATATTTAAATCGTAATGATTTAGTAATGAATTAAAAGAATAAACTACCTAAAATATGTTATTTTATTAATATTCATCATTTTAATATATTTTAATCAATTTCAAAAACCAATAAATTACATTCCTAAGTCTAAAATGGACAATTTGATTTTAAAAGTATTGTTTTGTGGAAAATTTAACTTTTCATGTAACAAAGTGTATTAAAAATTGATGTCTAATTATAGTGGTATTAAATATCATAAAATTTGACTCAATTGTCAAAACCCATGATAAAAACCACGGTTAAGGTAATGTTTTTTTCATTTTCCACTATAAATTTCTGAGTCCTATATTTGGAAATTATTAAATTATTTCTCCACTTTTGTTGAAAATACACATCCATTTCATTATTTAGCATCACTCACAATCCATACTACTTGAATTAATGATGATTTTTCATCCCATGTTGTCCCCCATGGTGTCCTCAATCCCCCATGTTTTCCTCCTAAAGTTTCCGAAACAACTCATCGAGGAAAGGGAAATCTACAATTCCCACTCTATCCAAGATCCCTTGTTTATGTATTATGTCTTATAATTTAAAGAAATAAGTTCTTTTTTTCTAATTTATATTATCCCACTACTTAAATAATTGTCTTTTATCAATTTTTTACCTTCATTATTCTTATCTTTACACTTTTCTAAAACCATGTATTATACATGTCATGCTGCCAAATTTACTTCGGAAATTTATCTCATTTACATGAAAAATTATCATTTATTTTCTTTTTTTGAATACCCAAACCTCTTCCTTTTCAATTTTTATTCACCTAGTTTTAATAATGATTTATTTATTCAGGTATTTACATGAATTAAACCCATATTTCCTTTTTATGGGTCAAATATGACATAATGATTATGTCCTAAGCACTTTTTTACGCCACGATTTTGATAAGAAACCCATTTGTTATTCTCAATGGGTTAGTAATGAAATTATTTGTTATAATATAGGTATATAAAATTAATTAATAAGATTGAATGGTGTACCCTTGAAGCACTCTAATTCATAAGGTAATGTATTTAATCTCTAGATATGACATGTTTTATGATACCTCGATGAATAACCTTAGTAATTTTAAATTATGACACCATGGTGATAAACTGTGTTGATATGATTAAAAATGTATCATTTAAATTTTGTATCTGAATGTCCATATAATTATTAATTCTCTTATTATTATGATATACCACTTTTTTATACCTTATTGTTATATCCCATGTTTTTATTGATATGTATCATCATCACGTGTTTATTTTTCTTCATTGATCATTACTTTACTGGGCTTCATGATCACCCCTTTACTTTGATTTATGTCCCCATGATATAAGATTAAATGAAAGTAAATTAGGGTGATCCCATGAAGGCATATTTTAAGTGGATTTAGAAGAATGATTTAAGTTTTCATGTATTATGTACCATATTTCGATAAAACTAAAATTTAAATTACCCAATGGTTTATACCTTGAAATGAAAATTTATATAATAAAAAGGTGGGACTCAATAGAATTGATGCTCCCTATAACAATGAATTAGGGGGGGGAGCGTTTGAAGACCCACCCCTAACCCTAATTGGGGAAGGAGGTTTGATACTATGATAATCCTAAATAACTATGATCCTTCTATGGAATCCACCACTCCCATAGCTATTGGGAAACCTCACTCCACCCCCTTCAAAATCATTTAACAGAGAGTCATAAATACCCTTATTCACTGATATAAATAAGAATTGGTCATCCTGAATAGCTATATGGACCAGAGGGCCTAGATACATCAACACCCCACTGATGTCACAAACCGCAAGGGTCACAAAGGGGGGAACCCACCAAATAATTATGGAAAATCATTTCAAGAGAACTTACTAGAGTGTTTTAAGGGCTCTCTCCCCTGTTTAACTATTGGAGGGTGTGTTAATGTCATTCCCATGATGACCACCACCAATGATATGTACAGGAGGGATCCCACATAGCCATATCGATGTCATCGACCGGCTCAATAGGCCAAAATGTAGCTAATCTTATACCTTCTCTGTTGTCCCCAATCCAGAATACCTATAAATGATTCTGGTGGTAGTTCACAAGACCTTTATGATGGGAGCCCTATACCTTAACTCTAGTGTCCCCTTACACCATTAGTACACCTCTCTCATCCCTCACAACCACTACACGGGGTCTCATCTTCACCTGATTGGGATTGTGAGCCCAACTTCCTAAAATGGTGGTCAGGATGACTCTCTCGATTATGGGAGCCACTATTAAACAACATGAGACACACCATGATGAGGAAATATACTATGAAGGTCCTACTTTTGACACCACCTATTGATATGGAGGTCTTATCCATTCCAAATAATTTCCATTCTATGAAGATCTAACCTAGAGAAAGAGGAATAACATCCTTCAAGCGGGTTGTACCCATGACACTTTCCATATTACGCACTGGTGGAATCCTCACGACCCCCACGATATCATGATTTAGGATCTACCATGACACCTAATGAAATAATGATGGAAATTATATGATACTATCAACCTATTAAATTCCTAGGAAACAAAACACGTGATAGAAGCACCACCTCCCCACCATCGGAACTGGGGGAAGAATCCTGTCAACAAAGGATTACTATCAATAAATACAAGGTCTATAAGGTCCCAATATCTATCCATAATTACATTAAGGTAGATAATTTTATGGCATATTTTTAGGGAATCACTATTCAACCAACCATAATTCTATTAGTATCCCTCCCCTCAACCTCTACCTTGGAAGAAGGAGAGACATCAGGATCTGGGCTTGCACCCTCAAATTGTGGTGAGTACTCTACTAAGTTAAAGAGGTCTGATGTACTTAATGAAAATCAGGATGTTGAAGATACCCTATTCTACATGGATATAGTCATGAAGTTTTTCCCACTATCATAAGAAACTCTAACATTCCTAGGATGATTGGATTATATAATGCCCCCTCTAATAGAAATTCAGCAGCAAGGATGGTCTGTATCCTTACCATCCCCCATTTTCCAAAACAAAAATCAATTGGTTAAAAGACTGATTAGTAACTGGTCCATCCTTAGGATAATGAGTAGGATAAATTCTTGTTGTAGATATTGGCTAATGAATAGATTATGGTTGTCTTATAGACACCCACAACTCTGTGTTTCACTATACCTAAGCTCATCATTGAGGACTATGTGTCCTGATTCCAAAACAATATCTAGGAGATGTCAAACCACATCCAATATTTCTATCTAGTTTATATACGGAGCCTTGATAATCTAATGTCCATCCAGCAGCAGTGCTCAGATGTCGACATTATTATACTCTGGTTGATCCATTCCCCAAATCCTATGGGTATCACTTGAGATTTATACAAACTTACATACAATTATGCACTCTCCTATGAAGAGTCATGCAATAAACATATCACCATGTGTAGATAAGAGGCCTAGGGTAGTATGTTGCCCTGCACTTCATTACCAATCCATGAAAACAATGGTATTATCAGGAAAGACATCCCACATGATGGTAAAAGATCCACTCTAACTATTGATACTATACACATCATCACAATCAATCCCATGGATGATTAGTGGAACCTAGAAAATAACCAGGGGAACGATGGAGAAAACCAACCTAAAGGGGTGACACAGTATTAGGAAGACCATCCTATATGTTCCAAGACTCATCAACATAGATAGATGATAGACATTGGGAGTCCCTCTAACAATGAACTGCCACCCTCCCATTGACATCAAGACAAAGGAAGAGGTATCAATGATATCATTGGCCATTCATAGGATATTCTAGAGACAATGTTAGTTCATAGAATTTCTGCATTACTCCAGGATATTAAAATCTATAAGAGACTCTCTACTGATATCATCATTGAACATTACACGGAGTGGGACAATGTTTGAGGGGACCCTACCCGTCCTCTATATGAACATCTTGTATTTCTTGTCCAGGAACCCGTAGTTGAGGTAGGCGGTCATACACGTATGATCGTGGTATAAGCTGGAGGACATGAAAAAAGGCCAAGATATGACCTTCCTACAATACATGAATAAAATCACTTCCCTCATTTGGACCATGATCAGTATGTCTTATGAGCCAGTAGATCATTCAGAGAATTATTGACTACCAAACCTCAATAGTATGACATGATAAACACACTCATCGCCTTCCAATAGGCTCTAGAAATGCATCAAATGTTGATCCCAGTTGAAGGGAAGTTGTATGTGGCATGGGTAGACTGTGTCCATCTACCCACAACATTCAGTAATACTAGATTTACCCCATTCAACATTATCGTTGATGTACTGTAGCAATTGGAGAACATTTTTCCATAGTTCAACCCTATTTTGGAGACTTTAGAATAATATGAGGCTTCCAAACTTCATTGTTTCATCCAGATCATGTAAGAACCTACCTTCAGGTGGTACAACCAATTCACACCGATATCCATCACCGGCGGGGAGAATCGTGGTAGGTAGTTCCTCTACCATTTTTTCTCCACCTTTTGTAAGACCAGCATCACTAACCACTCCATGTGCAAGTAGATAGTTGATGAGAAAGGTTCTAACATTATTTCCCGAAATATGTGACCCACATACTCTCTAAATATGCATATTTCCTAGGGAATATATTAAATATGGTCATGAAAAATTACAAATATGTGTTTTTTACTACCCTCATCTCCCTGATATATCCTGCTAGGTTTCTAGAGTTTATCAAAAGACTGTAGAATCTATAAAAATCATTGAAGTAGACTATGTAGTGGTCATTCCAATTACCTCTTCCATCTCCCACATGAAATCGTGTGAAGTTTGAAACATCCACCACTATACAAACCAAATCCCCATATCCAGTATTCATTTAGGAACCTTTTCTCGAAAGGCCTCTCTAACCACAACCTTTTCATGCACAAACTAATAATTAGAATGATGACTAAGTCCCACATCAAGGAGAAGTATCCAAGGATCCCTTCACGGAATGTGAAAATATGTTCTACTCTTTTGTGGATGTGTAGGTCCTATTGTGCATCATCTACAACTAGATATGTACATACTAAAGTTTCTAGAATATAGGAGGCCTCAAGAGTCTAATCTGAAAAATCATGGAAACTACTTTCCATACCATAGGGTCCTCAGGAATACCATCAAGGTGTGTTTCATCTTAAAATATTTGATCTAGGATAAAATATAATGCAGGCTTGTTGATTTGGGCGATGTACCAACATTCGTGGAACATGTCTCTTACAACCCTGATAATGACAATGAGGACCTCGATGGATGGAAGTAGGTCCAATTCCATGGTATATAAAAGTAAAATGGCTGAGTGAAGAATATGATTTTCAACCACACCCATGACATTATACCTTCCCTCTTGATAAATCTAGAACCTTTTTTTACTTTCATTCCTCCCTCGACTACTGCATATTCACCAAAACCTTCTAAATATCATAATAATAGGCACCGATGATGCCATGGAAATCAAAGTCCCCCACTAGTTCCAAAACTATCCTATAATCTAGGTGACTTCATGGATCTAAAATTGGGAGACACCCCCAAAATTCATCACATCCTATAATATTACACCAACAAAGAAAAGGAATAATCATTTGTAAATACTACTAGGATGGCATGTCACCTCACCATACTCATTGGTGGGGAATGACACATGGTTCCCTTAGTAACCTTTGGTAAATTCAATTGAAGGAGAGGTATATGCTATGCTAATAGGAAGGAAATAAGAGCTAGTGATCCATAATAGAATGTTCATGACAATGATAATAGTTATAAATCCTCTCATAGTGATCAATAAGAACATCCCTATCAGGATTCCAAATCAGGTACACCTTTGTAGACGACCATATTACTTGATTATAAAACCCCACCATAGAATCATCTCACTTATCTAGGACTTATCAATTCCCAAACTCATCCTTCAAGTTCTAACCCTAAAATTTCCAGTCTAGAATGAAACATGGAAAACACTATATGTGATCTAATACCTCAATCAGTTATTCCCACTATAATCCATATCAAAGCGATATCCTTTTCCAGTAGAGAATTTCACTTTTCTAAAAAATATGATGTACTAAAGTATCTCACCAGTATTCGAATGGGAATATCGATCCTTGATGAACTCTTCTTTCCAAAATAGATGTGTAATACCTTCATCATGTCCTTGAAGATCCCTCTCTAGTTCAGGATAGAGATATATGTCCTTGAGGCCGACCATGTAGAGGGAAGCGACTAGGAATAATGCAAAGAAGTTATTTTCTTTTCTAAAGTGGATGCGGGTACCACTATCCAAGGAACATAAACCCGTTATATTTGAAAGGCCAGTTTAATAGAACAGAAATATAATTCCTCCTAGTAGATAATTGCTTAGAGATAAATATAATCCTAATCTAGACACACAACAAAATGGAGATCATGTAATATGATATTACTCCCTCCAACCTCAAAAGATATGTACATGATAAGGGAAAGTAAAAACCATGTAGAAATGTTTTTTTAAAGAACCAATTATTTGGAATGGTTCAAATAACCACGTTTAGGTTTTTATTACAAGGAACCTCATACAATGCTCTGTTGGGAAATCAATAAATCCACCAATATATGGTGGAACATTCTTCATACCATCAGTTCCTCAAATACACCCATGATGGTTTAGTAGGGGCACTCTTCAAGTCTTGTGAAACCCACTACCTGGATGATGGTCACTATAAAAGGGAGGGAAAACATATCCAGACCAATGTGGTCAAGTATATCAATGTTCCCAAAAATCTGATAGTCACATCAAATGATCCTTCAGTATAACTGAAGGACAATTTTTTTTTCTGACCCACCAGTTGGATCCCATAACCCTTGATATATGAAGTTTATTCATAGTTTCCAACAACAGGAAGAGTTCATAAATTATCTTATACTCATTCATTGAGATAATCATGTCCAATATTATAAATCCCTACTCTAGTGGTATACCAGGAGGTTCACCCCTCGGCCACTAATCCATCGTATCGTTGTATGTTCGGGAATGTTATGATAACTCAATGGAGGATGAATCAAAATCATTTCATTAATATCAAAATTAGATCTTGTGTTCAGAAATCATGATGTATTGTCTCATCAAACTCAATCTCTATAGTCTCCTCATATCAAGAACCCCTCAATGAGGATTTATCCTCTACTAGAGAAGATTCCACCACTATTCCTGGGTCTACAGCTCTAGTAGACTCACCTATATACTTTGATCCTTATGTTTTAGATAGAGAAGAGGAATTTAATAATGCCACTATAGGGATTGAATATGATGTCTCCATAATGGTTGATGAGATTATCTTAGTGAATCTTTGTAGAGAACAGAAGTTTAACGTATAAGGACATTCAATTACATTTGCGGAATACTTATTACATAACAAAAAAACACAGACAAGGACCGTAATAGTTTAGTGTCTTTGGAAACTCGGAATGTAATCTTCTAATCGTGGTGAAAGATCTTCAACATCTCCCATAAAGATCTTCCCTTTTTTTCTTACCTAAAACCATTCTTTATATCCTGGGGAAAAGAAAACATAAAAGGGTGAGCTCAAATGCTTAGTAAGGGTAAACAAAAGAAATATAAATCACATCATATTCATAAGAACATAACTTTTTGGAAATCTTAACATGCAAAAGAGATCAAAATTTCATAACATGGGATAAATCATAGTAGTGAAATGAAATCCCAATAATCATAACTTATAACATGAAACTTTGTGGAATACACACATAATCATAGAGAATCATTTCTTATTAGTCAAGACTCATTTCAAAGACTATCTTAGTGGACAAAGTCCATTTCTGAACCGAGTCACCCTCGCTTCAGTCCTGTTTCACTGAACCGGTATAACCTACTGTTCCAGCCATGTCTATCTCATGAGATATAAAATATTTACCCAATGAATTGGAGGGAGATATAGGTCCCACCCATCTCATAATGATACCATTATTATGTGTTCCACAAAATCATTAACCATACATAATAGCATAACCCATGTAATAAAAAAGTGAATCATAAACATTGTGACATCATAAAACAATTCATATATGATAAAAGATTTCATAAAAATATAATTACATCACTGTAACACCCCGAGAGTTTATGAAAAATATTCTATTTTATTTCGTTAATGTCTTGTGTTGTACGCTACACCAAAAGGATCTTGCTCAACACGCATCCTTGACTTGCCTTTTATTACACGCAATCACGACCTTCCTCGATAGCGTGTGTAGTACGCAACACCGAGTTTCACTAAACAACGATATGCTATTAAAATATTATTAAAACTAGCCGTTATCAATAGTAATAACCATCTTTTAAAATTTTAGATATTTTATCTCTCAAAATGGACTTCATTTTTGGATTCGGAGTATCGAATTTACCCTAAGGTGAAATTTTGGTACTTTTCGGATAACTTTCATATTCTGATGAATAGTGAAAATTACTAAATTTTAATTAAAAACAACTTTTTTAATCGAAATAATTAATAGTGATAAATTGTTAATTTGAGTGGTTTTAAAGTATATTTAGAATATATTTTTACAATTTAATACAATGATGGTAATTGGATGTAATTTCACATTTAAACCAGACATAAACAAGTGTCAATCTTTTGATAGTTATTATATCTTAAGAACACGCTATTTGTTTTGATGACGGGGATTAATTTTTAAATTAATTAATGCAACTGATATTTTTTGAATTTGGTAAAATAGAAATCATTTTTGAGTTCATAATATCAAATATAGCTTAGGCCTAATTTTTGGTATTTTTTGAAAAACTTTCAATTTTTGATGAATAGTGAAACCACTAAGTGGTAGTTAATTAAAACTGAATTGTTCATAAAACTTAATTTTACCGCTTCTGTGAGTGGAATTTCAAAAATCCTAGAGACACGGTTGATTTCAGTATGTAAAATGTGGTTCAATGAGATGAAAATAATTTTTTGGTGAATAGTAACTTTTTACTTTTTTTACCACGGTTAAAAGTAAATAGGGTAATTATGGGTAGAAATGATATTATTATTACCCTAAAACATGTCCTAATTCTATTGGACAAGTGTAATTCGACCAAAAACAAACTTAGGAATAAAATATGACCATTTGGGCCCACATGGATTAGATTAGGACATTAATTATTAATTAATTTAAAGAAGGGTTAAAAGAGTTAAAATCAAAGTTTATTTACTAAAATATTTTTAATATGGGGTTATACATAAGATAAATTAGACTATAAATATTAATTAGAAATATAATATATTTCCTACATAATTGTATTTTATTTGTAATTTTTAGACATTAAATAATTTAATTTATTTATGACACAATGATGATGATGTAATTATCTTATTAATAAATTATTGACATAATTGATGTTATAAATACCCAAATAAATATAATTTGAGACTTTTTATGAATTCCACATATTTTATAGGTTAATATGACATGTTATTATTGATTTAATTAACTTTTTTCGAACTTATCATTCTGTTATGAGTTTCAAAAAAATCAATTACTAAATAGTGTCAAAATTGATATAAAATAGTTTTTAAAACAAATATTATATTATTAATTGTTATTTTATTCCTAAAAATCTAAGGTTCGGCCAAATGACTTATATAAGGTTATATATATTAATAATAAACAATCTGTGGTTCTTTTGGCTACTTATAGTATGTTTATTAACCATATAGTGTAAGAAGACAAGAAGACACTGTAAAAGTAAAATTATTTAACTTAATGTTAAATCTAAATGATAAGGTTAAAATAGGAACCTAAACATTTCTAAATTCTATTGGATGAGTGGATTTCGCCCCATCCCCACCTTAGACACCAAATAAATCAATTTGGAGCTAATTAAAACCGAACATGACTTTATAATAAAATAATATTTTTAGTTATTCCAAGGGTGCCCCTCTCCTCCCTTATAAAAGGGCACCTCCTCCCTCTATTCCTCACACTACTTTGAGCCTTCAAGATCGACCAAACCCTGAAAAATTCTATTTTCCACTTGCCTAGAAACAACCAAGAGGTTCTGGTCTTCTTCAAAGACCCATTTTAGTGCCGTAAAAGGAGGTCTCAAAGAAGCACTTCAAAGAAGAGGTAATTTCCGTTACCGATTCTTTCACCTTTATTTCTTCTTCCACTTATTCTTATTACGTTGTTTCATTATGAAGTAATAACATCAGTGTCACTAATATACTGATATGTTATTATATGTATGAAACAATTTTATTTCACCATCTATCCATCCTATGGAAAATTAAATCACCGCGCGTGCGTACGTACGGAATACCGTCACCACGCCGTGGTGAAATCTATTTTCCACCACCACATTACATGGATGGGTATAATGGTGTAAATAATAACTATATATTATTATTTTAATGTGATATGGATTCTGAAATAGTATACATACACTCCAATACAGTCCCACCATCATGAGAATGATATCATCGCTCGTGCGTACGTACGGACTACCGTCTCCACGACGCGATGAGATTCATTCTCCACTTTAACCATTCATGAATGATTATAAAGTATATATAATAAGTAATCATGAAATATATTACATTATAAAGCTACTGGACTTATGTGTATATATATGTATGTCATCTACTTAATTCCACTCAATTCAATAACGAAAAGAAAACAGCGTTCATGCGTACGTACGGCCTACCGTCTCCATGAACGGTGTATTTCTTTCCATTTATCGATCCATTATATATATGTACATTCTGAATATATATTATATATAAATCATGTTTTATATTATATAATTAAGTAATAATTATCTAAGTAATCATATGAATAATTACAAGTTAAAACACGAATGACAAATGAGACGATTTTACCCAAAACGCTAATTTAACATGAATTTACAAAAGAATGGGTAATATAAAGTCATAAGTGAACTATATATGATATAATAACAATGAATATGATTATGTAATAAGTAAATGACATTATTTAAATCATTATACAGGAGGTTCGGACACTTACGAAGCAAATCAGACCTAAGGTAAGGGAAATATCACAATCTCATTTTTATCCGAGATTGTTTATACATTGGCATTTACTGGGGTGCATTTTATCATCCACATTCATGTTTCCTCGATATGAAATATTATTTACATACACATACAATGGTTTAAATCCAATTTTACCCTTCAGTGTGTTTTTAGTAAATGATATTAAAGGAATCTTTTGTCGTTTTTCGTACGAGGTACTTTTTTGACTTTTCCGATAAAAGTACGAGAAGAATGTTTTTTAACTTATACGGCATGAATGTATTTTTAAAACATTATTTCCAAGAAGATTCCTTTAAAAGTTTTCAAGTTTATTTTTAATCAACTTGTTTTAGTTTAAAGTTTTATGACATGTTAATAAAGGAAAAATGTTTTTAAAGAAGAAAGGATATTTTCCTCAAGAATTCATTTCAAGTGTTTTTTTCAAAACTATTTTCCATCTAAGATGACGTTATTTGATATGTATGTTTCAAGTAAAATGTCTCTATGATTTAAATGGTTTCAATTTTCTTATGATGAAATGATATCAATTGTTTATGGATTATGATGGCATGTTGTTTAAGAATCCCATTTTATTACATGAGTTATGCAATGATGTATGATTTATGATTTTGTGGCACACATAAGAATGGTATCATTATGAGATGGGTGGGCCTATATCACCCTCCAATTCATTGGGTAATGATTTTATATCTCATGAGATAGACATGGATGAAACGGTAGGTTATACCGGTTCAGTGAAACAGAACTGAAATGAGGGTGACTCGGTTCAGAAAGGGACTTTGTCCACTAAGATAGTCTTGGCAATGAGTCTTGACTAACAAGAAATGATTCTCTATGATTATGTGTGAATTCCACAAAGATTCATGTTTTATGTTATGATTATTGTGATTACATTTCACTGCCATGATTTACCCCATGTTATGAAATTATGATCTCTTTTGTAGGTTAAGATTTCCAAAAGTTATGTGCTTATGTATATGATGTGATTGATATTTCTTTTTTTTACCCTTACTGAGCATTTGAGCTCACCCTTTTATGTTTTCTTTTCCCCAGGATATAAAGAAAGGTTTTAGGTAAATAAAAGGAAGATCTTTATGGGAGATGTTCAAGATCATTCACCAGGATTAGAAGATTATATTCCGAGTTTCCAAAGACACTATACTATTACGATCCTTGTGTGTGTGTTTTTGTTATTTACTAAGTATTCCACAAATGTAATGTAATGTAAATGTACATCAAGCTTTGGGTCTCTACAGTTGGTATTAGAGGAAAGGTTTAGTCAACCTTTGGAAAATAGGATGCGAAAGCGTTAGTGATATCCCTAGAGATATTTCTAAGGTATGTCTAGGGATGTCCCCAAGGATAAGTATACGTATAAGATACAGTCCTAGAACTATGGTAATGATAATAGAATTTAACCTAAGAAGTTAGATATTGAGGATACTCCCCCTTTATAATGGTGTTTTCCCTAGCATGATTTTTGCATCTCACACTATTCTTTTTGGGTTTTCGACGATGGCTGGAACCCGAAGGAACCGTGTTGATCAATGCAATAGACAATGCAATGATTGTCCTCCTAAACAAACAAATGTTATGGGAGATGGAGTGAAAAATCTTATTTCTATACTTACACTAGCTATGAATCATTCTGGACTTCCAAATGAGCGGAGAAGGGAACAATATTCTATTGAGTTCTTCATGAGGCAACGTTAACCTTATTTCAGTGGGACTTCTGATCCACTTGTTGCTGAACAATGGATCAGTACCACAGAAAAGATATTTTCCGTTCTTCAATGTTTTGAACATGATAAAGTCATATTAGCAGTCTATCGTTTGGAAGGTGATGTTGATCTATGGTGGAATCTTATCAAGAACACGAGGCCAAGAGTTGAAATTGAGTCCATGGAATGGGACGAGTTCATGAACTTGTTTTTCAGTAAGTACTTCCCTCGTATTCTTCGAACGAAGATGGAAAAGGAGTTTCTTGAGCTAAAGCAGAAGGATGATGAATCTGTTTCTATATACGAAGCAAATTTTACAAGACTTGCAAGGTATGCATCTGGCATTATCATCCAACCTGAAAGTAAAGTTGATCAATTTTTCAGTGGCTTAAAACCAAGTCTTCGAAGGGAATTATCTATAAGAGACTTCAGTAGCTATGAAGAAATTGTGCGTTGTGCTGTGAAGGTAGAAATGGAAGTTGGTGTTACATATCCATCTCATGGTTTTGAAAAGAAACGAAAGATGGAGTTCAAGGAGAAATCTCAGAATAATGGTGAAAAGATGATGATTGTTTCCTTATGCTCAAAGTGTGGAAAGAATCATGGTGGAGTTTGTATTAAAGGGACTAGAAAATGTTTTAAGTGTGGAAAAGAAGGTAATCGAGCAGCTGAGTGTCGAAGTAATGGAAAAAGGGTTTCTAATGATGTGAATAAAGAAAAGACTGCAGAGAACGCACCACCAACACTTCAATGCTTCAAGTGCAAGGAAATGGGGCATTATGCTAATAAATGCCCTAATCTAGGGGTTAGTGATGATCAACATGAGCAACCACTTAGGGAAAAGGAAAAAGGGAAGTCACATGTGATCACTATTGGTGATGTTGAATATGACAACAATGTGGTGGAATGATTAAGTGTTTATGTAATGGGATTCCAAAATAGTGTTGTATATAGTATCGTGGAATGTTGGAATATTTATGTATTGGTCTATTGTGTTTTTCAATAATTTTATGTTACCAGTAACCATGGAAAGTGATTGAGATATTTTTTAGAAAAAGAATGATATGCGCATAATGAAGGGAAAACAAGAAAATGAAATATTTGACAGTATTCATGAGCTCATGATTGATATAAGGACTAAGTGATATGATGGTTTGAGTATATTTAATTTTGAGGATTTTGGTATGTGGAAAGTGTTAACTTTTAACTGCATTCATGTTTTCACTAAGGTTCAATGGGTATTCAAGAGAGTACATGATTAAGGCCTTTGAATGTTTGGAATGTGACCAACAAGATATATTTTATGATATATGGGGATCAACGATGGTATTAAATCTCAGAGAGTGGACTGCAGTATTATGGATAAGCCTAAAGATTGGAATGGATTATGTTATACATAAGTTAGTATTGTTTGTTTTTCGATATTATTGATGGGATGTTATAGTAATATAGCTTTCAAAAAAAAGACAACCTGCAGGACGGGCGACAGCCCATCGCGTCTGACAAGGCTGTGGGAATCAGACCCACAACCGAAGTGCGACTGGCCTTTATCGCCTACCACTGGCCTACAGGAAGTCCCTGGTTAGTAGAAACAAGTTTTATTTTATTAAGCAGTATGATATAAGAAGTATAAGTTCATTTTTGGAACCATATACGATTAACCATAAGATGGACTTATAACTTTTGCAAACCTTTTGTTTGAAAGAGATGGAATGACCCGTCATTCTATCACATGATCTGCTAACACTTCACGAATAACAAATTCAACTTCATTTATTGAAGAGATGAAGTAGAAATTCTTGAAGGCACGAACAACAGTGAGATTGTACCAAAATAAAGAAAGTATTTATTCTAATTCAAATTCTTCGACTTTAGGGAAACGATCTTGAAAACCAAAAATGTTGTCCTAGTGCTCTTATATCTGATTAATCAGATGGTACCTTAGATCGTCACAAATTTATGGATTTGTCATTGTTGTCTTTTCCATAGCCATGTTCTCTACCACTCTCCATCAGAACATGATGGTTATATTTTTTCTTCCATATCCATATTTTCACATATGTGGAAACCCAATGATTAGTTTATTTGGGTAACCGTTACATTTCATACTTTTGTTTTTAAATATTGGTTTTGGTATTCCTTTTTAAGATGTGGGTTTCTATTAAAGAAACTTTCAAGTAGTAAACCATTTATAACCCTGGCGAATTTCGAGGGCGAAATTCATTTTAAGGGGGGTAGAATGTAACACCCCGAGATTTTATGAAAAATATTCTTTTTAATTTCGTTAATGTCTTGTGTCGTAAGCTACACCAAAAGGAGCTTTCTCAACATGCATCCTTGACTTGACTTGTATTACACACAATCACGACCTTCCTCGATAGCGTGTGTAGTACGTAATACCGAGTTTCACTAAACAACGATATGCTATTAAAATATTATTAAAACTAGCCGTTATGAATACTAATAACCACCTTTTAAAATTTTAGAAATTTTATCTCTCAAAAAAGACTTCATTTTTGGATTCAGAGTATCGAATTTAGCTTAAGGTGAAATTTTGGAACTTTTCGGATAACTTTCATATTCTGATGAATAGTGAAAATTATTAAATTTTAATTAAAAACAACTTTTTTAATCGAAATAATTAATAGTGATAAATTGTTAATTTTAGTGGTTTTAAAGTATATTTAGAATATATTTTTACAATTTAATACAATGATGGTTATTGGATGTAATTTCACATTTAAACCATACATAAACAAGTGTCAATCTTTTGATAGTTATTATCTCTTAAGAACACGCTATTTGTTTTGACGACGGGATTAATTTTTAAATTAATTAATGCAAATGATATGTTTTGAATTTGGTAAAATAGAAATAATTTTTGATTTCATAATATCAAATATAGCTTAGGCCTAATTTTTGGTATTTTACTGAAAACATTCAATTTTTGATGAATAGTGAAACCACTAAGTGGTAGTTAAAAAAACTGAATTGTTCATAAAACTTAATTTTACCGCTTCTGTGAGTGGAATTTCAAAAATCCGAGAGACACGGTTGATGTCAGTAAGTAAAATGTGGTTCAATGAGATGAAAATAATTTTTTGGTGAATATTAACTTTTTACTTTTTTTACCACGGTTAAAAGTAAATAGGGTATTTATGGGTAGAAATGATATTATTATTACCCTAACACATGTCCTAATTCTATTGTACAAGTTTAATGCAACCTAAAACAAATTTAGGAATAAAATATGACCATTTAGGCCCACTTGGATTAGATTAGGATAGTTATTATTAATTTATTTAAAGATGGGTTAAAAGAGTTAAAATCAATGATTATTTACTAAAACATTTTTAATATGGAGTTATACAGAAGATAAATTCGACTATAAATATTCATTAGAAAGATAAAAATATTTCCTACATAATTGTATTTTTTTTGTAATTTTTAGAAATTAAATAATTTAATTTATTTATGATACAATGAGGATGCAGTAATTATCTTATTAATAAAATATTCACATAATTGATGTTATAAATACCAAAATAAATATAATTTGAGACTTTTTATGAATTAAACTAATTTTCTAGGTTAATATGACATGTTAGTATTGATTCAATTAACTTTTTTCGAACTTATCGTTCTTTTATGATTTTCACAAAAATATATTACTGAATAGTGTCAAAATTGACATAAAATAGTTTTTAAAACAAATATTATATAATTAATTGTTATTTTATTCCAAAAAATCTAAGGTTCGAAAAAATGACTTAGATAAGGCTATATATATTAAAAATAAACAATTTGGGGTTCGTTTGGCTTTTTATAGTTAGTTTATTAACCTTATATTGTAAGTACACAAGAAGACACTTTAAAAGTAAAATTATTTAACTTAATGTTAAATCTAAATGATAAGGTTAAAATAAGAACATAAACTTGTCTAAATTCTATTGTATGAGAGGATTTCGACCCATACCCACCTCCTCGAAATAAATCAATTTGGAGCTATTTAAAACCGAACTTGACTTTATAATAAAATAATATTTTTAGTTATTCCAAAGGTGCCCCTCTCCTCCCTTATAAAAGGGCACCTCCTACCTCTCTTCCTCACACAACATTGAGCCTTCAAGCTCGGCCAACCCCTACCAAATTCAATTCTCCACTTCCCTAGAAACATCCTAGAGGTTCTGGTCTTCTTTAAAGACCCATTTTATTGCTCTAAAAGGAGGTCTCAAAGAAGCACTTCAAAGAAGAGGTAATTTCCGTTACCGATTCTTTCACCTTTATTTCTTCTTCCACTTCTTCTTATTAGGTTGTTTCATTATGAAGTAATAACATCAGTGTCACTCATATAATGATATGTTATTATAAGTATGAAACAATCATATTTCGCCATCTATCCATCCTACGGAAAATGAAATCACCGCGCGTGCGTACGTACGGAATACCGTCTCCACGCCGTGGTGAAATCTATTTTCCACCACCACCTTACTTGGATGGGTATAATGGTGTAAATAATAACTATATATTATTATTTTAAAGTGATATTGATTCTGAAATAGTATACATACACTCCAATACAGTCCCATGATCATGAGAACGATATCATCGCTCGTGCGTACGTACGGACTACCGTCTCCACGACGCGATGAGATTCATTCTCCACTTTAACCATTCATGAATGATTATAAAGTATATATAATAAGTAATCATGAAATATATGACATTATAAAGCTACTGGAATTATGTGTATATATATGTATGTCATCTACTTAATTCCACTCAATTCAATAACGAAAAGAAAACAGCGTTCATGCGTACGTATGGCCTACCTTCTCCATGAACGGTGTATTTCTTTCCATTTATCGATCCATTATATATATGTATATTCTGAATATATATTATATATAAATCATGTTTTATATTCTATAATTAATTAATAATGATCTAAGTAATCATATGAATAATAACAAGTTAAAACATGAACGATAAATGAGACGATTTTACCCAAAACGCTACTTTAACATGAATTTACAAAAGAACGGGTAATATAAAGTCATAAGTGGACTATATATGATATAATAACAATGAATATGATTTTGTAATAAGTCAATGACATTATTTAAATAATTATATAGGAGGTTCGGACACTTACGAAGCAAATCGGACCTAAGGTAAGGGAAATATCACAATCTCATTTTTATCCGAGATTGTTTATACATTGGCATTTACTGGGGTGCATTTTATCATCCACATTAATGTTTCCTCGACATGAAATATTATTTACATCCACCTAAAATGGTTTAAATCCAATTTTACCCTTCAGTGTGTTCTTAGTAAAATATATGAAAGGAATCTTTTGTCGTTTTTCGTACGAGGTACTTTTTTGACTTTTCCGACAAAAGTACGAGAAGAATGTTTTTTTAACTTATATGGCATGAATGGATTTTTAAAACATTATTTCCAAGAATCTTCCTTTACAAGTTTTCAAGTTTATTTTTAATCAACATCTTATAGTTTAATGTTTTATGACATGTTAAGAAAGGAAAAATGTTTTTAAAGAAGAAAGGATATTTTCCTCAAGAATTCATTTCAAGTGTTTTTTTCAAAACTATTTTCCATCTAAGATGATGTTATTTGATATGTATGTTTCAAGTAAAATGTCTCTATGATTTAAATGGTTTCAATTTTCTTATGATGAAATGATATCAATTGTTTATGGATTAAGATTGCATGATGTTTAAGAATCCCTTTTTATTACATGGGTTATGCAATGATGTATGATTTATGAATTTGTGGCACACATAAGAATGGTATCATTATGAGATGGGTGGGACCTATATCTCCCTCCAATGCATTGGGTAAAGATTTTATATCTCATGAGATAGACATGGCTGGAACGGTAGGTTATACCGGTTCAGTGAAACAGGACTAAAACGAGGGTGACTCGGTTCAGAAAGGGACTTTGTCCACTAAGATAGTCTTGGCAATGAGTCTTGACTAACCAGAAATCATTCTCTATGATTATGTGTGAATTCCACAAAGTTTCATGTTTTATGTTATGATTATTGTGATTACATTTCACTGTCATGATTTACCCCATGTTATGAAATTATGATCTCTTTTTAATGTTAAGATTTCCAAAAGTTATGTGCTTATGTATATGATGTGATTGATATTTCTTTTATTTACCCTTACTGAGAATTTGAGCTCACCCTTTTATGTTTTCTTTTCCCCAGGATATAAAGAAAGGTTTTAGGTAAAAAAAGAAATATCTTTATGGGAGATGTTGAAAATATTTCACCAGGATTAGAAGATTATATTCCGAGTTTCCAAAGACACTAAACTATTACGATCCTTGTGTGTGTGTTTTTGTTATGTACTAAGTATTCCGCAAATGTAATGTTACGTCAATGTATGTCAAGCTTCGGGTATCTATAATCACAACATAATCAAATCAATGTAATAATAGGGATAAATACAGAACCATTTATTATCTTAGATGGAAAATAATTTTGATAAAACACTTGAACTCCATTCTTGAGGAAAATATCCTTTCTACTTCAAAAACACTTTTCCTTTCATAACATGTTGTACAATTATAAACTAAAATAAGTTGATTAAAAATAAACTTGTAAACTTGTAAAGGAATATTCTTCGAGAAAATGTTTTAAAAATCCATTCATGCCATATAAGTTAAAAAAACACTCTTCGTACTTTTGTCAGAAAAGTCAAAAAGTACATCGTACGAAAAACGACAAAAGATTCCTTTCATATCCTTTACTAAAAACTCATCTAAGGGTAAAATTGGATTTAAAAAATTGTAGGTGGATGGAAATAATATTACATACTGAGGAAACATGTATGTGGTTGATAAAATACACCCTAGTAAATACCAAAGTATAAACAATCTCGGATAAAAATGAGATTGTGATATTTCCCTTACCTTAGATCCGATTTTCTTCGTAAGTGTCCGAACCTCCTGTATAATGATTTAAATAATATCATTGACTTATTATAGAATCATATTAATTGTTATGATATCATATATGGTTCACTTATGACTTTATATTACCCTTTCTTTTGTAAATTCCACGTTAAAGAGAGTTTTGGGTAAAATTGTTTCATTTGTCGTCTGTGTTTTGACTTGTAATTATTCATATGATTACTTAGATCAATATAACTTAATTCCAGAATATAAAACATGGTTTATATATAATATATATTCATAATATACATATATATATAATAAATCAGTAAATGGAAAGAAATACACCGTTCATGGAGACAGTAGGCCGTACGTACGCATGAACGTTGTTTTCTTTTCCTTGTTGAGTTGAATGGAATTAAGTAGATGACATACATATATATAAACATAAATCCAGAATCATTATTATTTCATATATTTCATTATTAATTATTATATATACATTATAATCATTCATGAATGGTTAACGTGGAGAATGAATCCCATCGCATCGTGGAGACGGTAGTCCGTACGTACGCAAGAGCGATGATATCGTTCTCATGAGTGTGGGACTGTATTGGAGTGTATGTATACTATTTCAGAATCAATATAACTTTAAATTAATCATATATAGTTATTATTTACACCATTATACCCATCCAAGTATGGTGGTGGTGGAAAATAGATTACACCACGGCGTGGAGACGGTATTCCGTACGTACGCACGCGCGGTGATTTCGTTCTTCTGTAGGATGGATAAAAGGTTAATTAGAGTTGTTTCATATTTATAATAACATATCAGTATATAATAAATACTGGTGTTATTACTTTATCATGAAACAACTAAATAAGAAGAATTTGAAGAAGAAAGAAATTGAAAAAGATCGGTAATGGATATTACCTCTTTTTGACGCGCCTTCACTTAACCTCCACTTAAAGAACTAAGGATGGTATTTAAAGAAGACCAGGACCTCTAGGATGATAATAGGGAAGTGGAGAAGAGATTTTGGTAGGGTTTGTACGAGCTTTAATGCTCAAATTGGTGTGAGGAGGAGAGGGAGGAGGTGCCCTTTTATAAGGGAGGAGAGGGGCACCTTGGGAAAATCTCAAAATATTATTTTATATTAAGGTCAAATTAGGTTTATAATGGTTCCAAAGGGTCTTATTTGGAACCTAAAGTGGGTATGGGTCGCAATACTCTCATCCAATAGTATTTAGACAAGTTTAGGTTATTATTTTAACCATATCAATTAGATTTAACTCTAAGTTAAATAATTTATCTTTTACCGTGTCTTTTTGTTTTCTTACACTATATGGTTAATAAACATACCATAACAAGAAAAACGAACCCCAAGTTGTTTATTATTAATATATCTATCCTTATATAAGTCATTTGGACGAACCTTATATTTTTAGGAATTAAATAACAATTAATAATATAATATTTGTTTAAAAACTAATTTATGTCAATTTTGACACTATTTAGTAATTAATTTTTGTAAAAATCTTAACAGAATGATTAGTTCAAAAAACGTTAATTAAATCAATACTAACATGTCATATTAATCTATAAAAATAGTTTAATTCATAAAAAGTCTCAAATTACATTTATTTGGGTATTTATAACATTAATTATGTCAATATTTCATTAATAAGATAATTACTACATCATCGTTGTGTCATAAATAAATTAAATTACTTAATGTCTAAAAATTACAAATAAGATACCATTATGTAGGAAATATTTTTATCTTTCTAATTAATATTTATAGTCAAATTTATCTTATGTATAACCCCATTTTAAAAATTATTTACTTATTAAACTTTGATTTTAACTATTTTAACGCTTCATTAAATAAATTAATAATAAATGTCCTAATCTAATCCAAGTGGGCCTAAATGGTCATATTTTATTCTTATGGATGTTTTCGGTCGAATTACACTTATCCAATAGAATTATGTCATGTGTTAGGGTAATAATAATATCATTTTTACCCTTAATTACCCTATTTATTTTTAACCGTGGTAAAAAAAAGTAAAAAGTTACTATTCACCAAAAATTATTTTCATCTCATTGAACCACATATTACTTACTGACATCAACCGTGTCTATCGGATTTTTGAAATTCCACTCACAGAAGCGGTAAAATTATGTTTTATGAAAAATTCATTTTTCTTAACTACCACTTAGTGGTTTCACTATTCATCAAAAATTGAATGTTTTAGAAAAATACCAAAAAATAGGCCTAATCTATATTTGATATTAAGAATTCAAAAATGATATCTATTTTACCAAATTCAGAACATATCAGTTGCATTAATTATTTTAAAAATCAGTTCCTGTCGTCAAAACAAATAACGTGTTTTTAAGAGATAATAACTATCAAAAGATTGACACTTGTTTATAACTGGTTTAAATGTGAAATTACATCCAATGACCAACATTGTATTAAATTTTAAAAATATATTCTAAATATACTTTAAAACCACTCAAATTAATAATTTATCACTATTATTTATTTCTATTGAAAAAAAGTTCTTTTTAATTAAAATTTTGTAATTTTCACTATTCATTAGAATATGAAAGTTATCCGAAAAGTACCAAAATTCCACCCTAATCTAATTTCGATATTCCGAATCCAAAAATGATGTCCATTTTGAAAAATAAAATTTACAAAATTTCAAAAAGTGGTTATTACTATTCACAACGGCTAGTTTTAATAATATTTTAATAGAAAATCGTTGTATAGTGAAACTTGGTATTGCGTACTACACACGCTATCGAGGAAGGTCGCAGTTGCATGTAATGCAAGGCAAGTCAATGATGCGTGTTGTGAAAAATCCTTTTGGTGTAGCGTACAACACAAGACATTAATGAAAAGAATATTTTTCATAAAATCTCGGGGTGTTACATTCTACCCCCCTTAAAATGAATTTCGCCCTCGAAATTCGTCGGGGTTATAAATGGTTTACTACTTGAAAGTTTATTTAATAGAAACCCACATCGTAAAAAGGAATACCAAAACCATTCTTTAAAAACAAAAGTATGAAACATAACAGTTACCCAAATAAACTAATCACTGGGTTTCCAAATAGGTGAAAATATGGATATCGAAGAGAAATCTAACCATCATGATCTGATGGAGAGTGGTAGAGAACATGGATATGGAAATGCCAGCAATCAAAAAGCCATAAATTTGTGATGATCTAAGGTACCATCTAATTCATCAGATAAAAGAGCACTAGGACAACATTTTTGGTTTTCAAGATCATTTCCCTAAAGTTGATGAAATTGGAATTAGAAGAAATACATTCATGATTTTGGTACTGTGTCACCGTTGGTCATTCATTGGACAATTTCTACTTCAACTATTAAAGAAATGAAGTTGGATTTGTCATTCAGGAAGTGTTATCAGATCATGTGATAGAATGATGGGTCATTCCATCTGTCTCAAACAAAAGGTTACAAAAGTTATCAAAAATACATAAGACCATCTATGGTGAAGTTAATCGTATATGATTCCAAAAATGAACTTATACTTCATATATCATACCGCGTAATAAAATAAAACTAGTTTCTACTGACCATGAACTTCCTGTAGGCTAGTGGTAGGCGATAAAGGCCAGTGGCACTTCGGTTGTGGGTTCGATTCCCACAACCTTGTCCGACGCGATGGGTTGTCGCCCGTCCTGTAGGTTGTCCTTTTTCTAAAACTACATTACTATATCATCCCATCAATAATATCGAAAAAAACTTTTATCCTTAAACAATACTAACTTATGTCCAACATATTCTATTCCAATCTTTAGGCTTATGTAGAATACTGCTATCCAATCTCATATTATAGTGAAAACGATTACCAAAGAGTTCATATAAAAAGCATGTTAAAACCATCATTGATCCCCGTATATCATGAGATATGTCTTGTTGGTCACAATACAAACATTCGAAGGCCTTAATCATGTATTCTCTTGAAAAATGAATACCCATTGAACCTTAGTGAAAACATTAATGCAGTTAAAATTTAACACTTTCCATATACAAAAATCCTCAAAATTCTGTATACTCAAACCATGATATCACTTAGTCCTTATATCAATCATGATCTCATGAATACTGTTAAACATATTAGATTCTCTTTATCCCTTCATTATGTGCATATCATCTGATTTCCAAAAATATTTCAATCACTTTGAATACCACATTAGACCAATACATAAATATTCCAGTACTCCATGATACAACATTATTTTTGAATCCCATTACATAAACACTTAATCATTCCACCACATCATTGTCATATTCAACATCGCCAATAGTGATCGCATGAGACTTCCCTTTGTCCTTTTCCTTAAGCGGTTGCTCATGTCGATCATCACTAACCCTTGGATTAGGGAATTTATTAGCATAATGCCCCATTTCCTTGAACTTGAAGCATTGAAGTGTTGGTGGTGTGTTCTCTGCAGTCTTTGCTTTATTCACATCATTAGAAACCCTTTTTCCATTACTTCGACACTCAGCTGCTCGATGACCTTCTTTTCCACACTTAAAACATTTTTTAGTCCATTTAAGACAATCTCCACCATTCATCTTTCCACACCTTGTGCATAAAGAAATATTCATCTTCTTTTCACCATTATTCTGAGATTTCTCCTTGAACTCCATCTTTCGTTTCTTGTCAAAACCATGAGATGGATATGTAACACCAACTTCCATTTCTACATTGATAGAACAACGCACAATTTCTTCATAGCTACTGAAGTCTCTGATAGCTAATTCCATTCGAAGACTTGGTTTTAAGCCACTGAAAAATCGATCAAATTTACTTTCAGGTTGGCTGATAATGCCAGATGCTTACCTTGCGAGTCTTGTAAAATTCGCTTCGTATATACCAACAGATTCATCATCCTTCTGCTTCAGCTCAAGAAACTCCTTTTCCATCTTTGTTCGAAGAATACGAGGTAAGTGTTTACTAAAAAACATGTTCTTGAACTCGTCCCATTCTATGGACTCAATTTCATCTCTTGGCCTTGTATTCTTGATAAGATTTCACCATTGATCAGCTTCTCCTTCCAAATGATATAATGCTCAGATGAATTTATCATGTTCAGAACATTAAAAAACTGAAAATATCTTTTTAGTGGTACTGATCCATTGTTTAGAAACAAGTGGGTCAGAAGACCCACTGAAAGAAGGTGGACTTTGCCTCATGAAGGACTCAATAGAATATTGTTCCCTTCTCTCCTCATTTGGAAGTCCAGAATGATTCATAGCTTGTGTGAGTATAAAAATATTATTTTTCACTCCATCTCCCATAACATTTGTTTATTCAGAAGGACAATCATTACACTGTCCATTGCATTGATCAACACGGTTCCTTCGGGTTCCAGCCATCGTCTAAAACCCAAAAATAATAGTGCGAGAGGAAAAAATCATGATAGGGAAAACAACATAATAAAGGGAGAGTACCTTCAATATCTAACATCTTAGGTATAATTCTATGATTGTTAGCGTAATTCTAGTACTATAACCTATACGTATACTTAACCTTAGGGACATCCCTATACATACATTAGAAATATTTCTGGGGATCTCACTAACGTTTTCGCATCCTAGTTTCCAAAGGTTGACTAAACCTTTCCTCTGATACCAACTGTAGAGACCCGAAGCCTAACGTACAAGCACATTACATTACTTTTGCGGAATATTTATTATATAACAAAAAAAGACACACAAGGACCGTAATAGTTTAGTGTCTTTTGAGACTCGGAACATAATCTTCTAATCATGGTGAAAGATCTTCAACATCTCCCATAAAGATCTTCCCTTTTTTTTCTTACCTAAAATCGTTCTTTATATCCTAGGGAAAAGAAAACATAAAAGGGTGAGCTCAAATGCTCAGTAAGGGTAAAAAAAAGAAATATCAATCACATCCTATTCATAAGAACATAAATTTTTTGAAATCTTAACCTACAAAAGAGAGCATAATTTCATAACATGGGATAAATCATAGTAGTGAAATGAAATTCGAATAATCATAACCTAAAACATGAAACTTTGTGGCATACACACATTCTCATAGAGAATCATTTCTTATTAGTCAAGACTCATTGCCAATACTATCTTAGTGGACAATGTCCATTTCTGAACCGAGTCACCCTCGTTTCAGTCCTGTTTCACTGAACCGGTATAACCTACCATTCCATCCATGTCTATATCATGAGATATAAAATATTTACCCAATGCATTAGAGGGAGATATAGGTCCCACCCATCTCATAATGATACCATTCTTATGTGTGCCACAAAATCATAAACCATACATCATAGCATAACCCATGTAATAAAAATTGGAATCTTAAACATTGTGACATCATAAAACAATTCATATAAGATAAAATAATTGGTAAAAATATAATTACATCACAACATAATCAAATCAATTTTATAATAGGGATAAAAACAGAACCCTTTAATATCTTAGATGGAAAATAATTTTGATAAAGCACTTGAACTCCATTCTTGAGGAAAATATCGTTTCTACTTCAAAAACACATATCCTTTCTTAACATGTCGTACAATTATAAAATAAAAGAAGTTGATTAAAAATAAACTTGTAAACTTGTAAAGGAAGATTTTTCGAAATAATGTTTTAAAAATCCATTCATGCCGTATAAGTTAAAAAAACATTCTTCGTACTTTTGTCGGAAAAGTCAAAAAGTAACTCATACGAAAATCGACAAAAGATTCATTTCATATCCTTTACTAAAAACTCACCTAAGGGTAAAATTGGATTTAAACAATTGTAGGTTGATGGTAATAATATTACATATTGAGGAAACATGGATGTGGATGATAAAATACACCCCCAGTAAATACCAAAGTATAAAAAATCTCGGATAAAAATGAGACTGTGATATTTCTCTTACCTTAGATCTGATTTGCTTCGTAAGTGTCCGAACCTCCTGTATAATGATTTAAATAATGTCATTGACTTATTACAGAATCATATTAATTGTTATGATATCATATATTGTTCACTTATGACTTTATATTACCCGTTCATTTGTAAATTCCATGTTAAAGAGAGTTTTGGGTAAAATTGTTTCATTTGTCATCCGTGTTTTGACTTGTAATTATTCATATGATTACATAGATCATGATTAATTACTTCCAGAATATAAAACATGGTTTATATATAATATATATTCATAATATACATATATATAATAAATCAGTAAATGGAAAGAAATACACCGTTCATGGAGACGGTAGGTTGTACGTACGCATGAACGTTGTTTTCTTTTCCTTATTGAGTTGAATGGAATTAAGTAGATGACATACATATATATAAAAATTAATCCAGATTCATTATTATGTCATATATTTCATTATTACTTATTATATATACTTTATAATCATTCATGAATGGTTAACGCGGAGAATGAATCTCATCACGTCGTGGAGACGGTAGTCCGTACGTACGCACGAGCGATGATATCGTTCTCATGATCATGGGACTGTATTGGAGTGTATGTATACTATTTCAGAATCCATATCACTTTAAATATATCATATATAGTTATTATTTACACCATTATACCTATCCAAGTAAGGTGGTGGTGGAAAATAGATTACACCACGGCGTGGAGACGGTATTCCGTACATACGCACGCACGGTGATTTCCTTTTTCGGTAGGATGGATAGAAGGTTAATTAGAGTTGTTTTATATTTATAATAACATATCAGTATATAATAAATACTGGTGTTATTTCTTTATCATGAAACAACTAAAGAATAAGAAGTTGAAGAAAAAAGAAATTGAAAAAGATCGGTAATGGATATTACCTCTTTTTGACGCGCCTTCACTTAACTTCCACTTAAAGAACTAAGGATGGTCTTTAAAGAATACCAGGACCTCTAGGATGATACTAGGGAAGTGGAGAAGATATTTTGTCTGGGGTTGGCCGAGCTTAAATTCTCAAATTGGTGTGAGGAGGAGAGGGAGGAGGTTCCCTTTTATAAGGGAGGAGAGGGGCACCTTGGGAAAATCTCAAAATATTATTTTATATTAAGGTCAAATTCGGTTTATAATGGTTCCAAAGGGTCTTATTTCGAAGCTAAAGAGGGGATAGGTCGAAATCCTCTAATAAAATAGTATTTAGACATGTTTAGGTTATTATTTTAACCTTATCAATTATATTTAACTCTAAGTTAAATAATTTAACTTTTACCGTGTCTTTTTGTTTTCTTACACTGTATGGTTAATAAACTTACCATAACAAGCCAAACGAACCCCAAGTATTTTATTATTAATATATCTATCCTTATCTAAGTCATTTTGCTGAACCTTAGATTTTTTTGAATTAAATAACAATTAATAATATAATATTTGTTTTAAAAACAAATTTATGTCAATCTTGACACTATTTAGTAATTAATTTTTGTGAAAATAATAACAGAATGATTAGTTCGATGAATGTTAATTAAATCAATACTAACATGTCATATTAATCTATAAAATTAGTGGAATTCATAAAAAGTCTCAAATTAAATTTATTTGGGTATTTATAACATCAATTATGTCAATATTTCATTAATAAGATAATTACTGCATCATCGTTGTGTCATAAATAAATTAAATTATTTAATTTCTAAAAAGTAAAAATAAAATACCGTTATGTAGGAAACCTTTTTATATTTATAATTAATATTTATAGTAGAATTTATCTTATGTATATCCCCATTTAAAAAATGATTTACTTATTAAACATTTATTTTAAATATTTTAACCCTTCTTTAAATAAATTAATAATAAATGTCCTAATCTAATCGAAGTGGGACTAAATGGTAATATTTTATTCATAAGGTTGTTTTTGGTCGAATTACACTTATCCAATAGAATTATGACATGTGTTAGGGTAATAATAATATCATTTTTACCCTTAATTACCCAATTTACTTTTAACCGAGGTAAAAAAAAGTAAAAAGTTACTATTCACAAAAAATTATTTTCATCTCATTGAACCACATTTTATGTACTGACATCAACCGTGTCTGTCAGATTTTTGAAATTCCACTCACAGAAGCGGTAAAATTATGTTTTATGAAAAAATCATTTTTCTTAACTACCATTTAGTGGTTTCACTATTCATCAAAAATTGAAAGTTTTCAGAAAAATACCAAAAATTAGGCCTAAGATATATTTGATATTAAGAATTCAAAAATGATTTCAATTTTACCAAATTCAGAACATATCAGTTTCATTAATTAATTTAAAAATTATTTCTCGTCGTCAAAACAAATAGCGTGTTTTTAAGAGATAATAACTATCAAAAGATTGACACTTGTTTATAACTGGTTTAAATGTGAAATTACATCCAATGACCAAAATTGTATTAAATTGTAAAAATATATTCTAAATATACTTTAAAACCATTCAAATTAATAATTTGTCACTATTAATTATTTCTATTAAAAAAAGTTCTTTTTAATTAAAATTTAGTAATTTTCACTATTCATCAGAATATGAAAGTTATCTGAAAAGTACCAAAATTTCACCCTAAGCTAATTTCGATATTCCGAATCCAAAAATAAAGTCCATTTTGAAAAATAAAATTTACAAAATTTCAAAAAGTGGTTATTACTATTCATAAAAGGTAGTTTTAATAATATTTTAATAGCAAATCGTTGTTTAGTAAAACTCGGTATTGCGTACTACACACGCTATCGAGGAAGGTCAGGGTTGCATGTAATGCAAGGCAAGTCAATGATGCGTGTTGTGCAAGATCTTTTTGGTGTAGCGTACAACACAAGACATTAATGAAAAGAATATTTTTCATAAAATCTCGGGGTGTTACAATCTTAGCACAGAGGAAGATCCAAGGGCATTGGTGATCAATGAAACCATGTCATCATAGGAATGAAAATAGTAAACGTATTTCGTGAAATAGAACCAAAAAAAGTTCTCTTGGAGAAACGTAGAAATCATAGGGCATGATCGCAAGGTTTCCGTTCACCGCCTTGACCTCTAACAAGACACCATGGGTTCAAATATACTCCCAGTATGATTTACCCTTCCAATGGTAACACGATCAAGGTAGATAGTTACATGTTAATCAGGAAAAAATTCACTAGGGAGGTTCATTATCCCAATTGGATGTCCATCATTATCCTAGTCAGGAAAAATAATGGATAGATCAATTTTTACACCATCATTTGAGGCCATAATTACCAAAAATCAAATGATTTTTAATCCATCTTGTAATATATTTTTTAATTGTAATGATATCTGGATTTTATGACCTATATTTTTATGGATGGTTCCTTCTTGTGTAAATAGATTTGGATGACCCCTAAGGATGAAGAGGCCACTAACTTCATATAACCTCATGGAAACCTATAATTCTGAGTGATTCCATTCATTTTAAATAATTATGGTGCTACTTACTAGTGTTACATGAAATACATATTTAATCAACTACTTGTGATGTTAGTGGAGTGCTATTTGAAGGATTTTATTGTCTAGTTTGGCCAACATTAGTACCAACTCAAGGATATTGAGAAATTTTTTATCTTTTTCTGATTCCACTATCAAAATTGTAACCCTTAAAATGAGTGTTTAGGTTTACCTCTAAAAAGTTCCTCGACATCGTTGTTAGGTACATAGGCATTGAGATCGATCTAGAGAAGATCAAAGATATCACCAAGATGACTCCTCCACGTAACCATTGTGATTTGTGAGGTCTTCCAAGGAACATGGACTATATATGATGATTCGTTATGAATATTATTGAAAATATTAGTCCCTTTTCAAAACTCATGAAGATATAAACCACCTACTAGTGGGATGAAGGCTACTCGGTAACATTTAAGCACATCAATCAGTATATACCAAATCCACTAATCTTTATTTTACCAATCCCTAAATAGAATATAGTCCTTTATGTGACAAGCTTGTATTGATAATTTGGTTCTCTTCAAGATCGAATGAATACAGAGGGTAGAGAAAATAACCTATATTTTTTTAGTCACATACTCCTTGACATAGAGACTATAAATTCTTCCATTGAGAAGAGTTTCTTGACAATTGTATTCATAGTTATGAAGTTATGGAACTATTTATAGAACCATGAGATACAACCGATATCTTGTGTTGATCCGTTGATGTACATTCTCAACTTCCCCATGCTGATAAGAAGATTCAGTTTATTTTATAGTATTTATGAAGCTTTTTGACATCTGGTTGATGCCCTAAAAATAACTTATGGGATAATAATTAGAATACATCCAAGCCCTACATCCGAACCATGAGAAAAAACCTTTAGATGTGGAATTCTCAAATAATTTATTCCTCTATGTTGATCAAGCCATACCGTTTTAGTATATGGACTTTGATAGTTCCTCATGTAGCCCAACCTAGATAAAGACCAAATACCCTAAAATAAACATTGTGGGCCTTTGTATTGTGTTCATCACTCCTAAATTGGCTATCTTTACATAACCATTCATATTTCCAGAAGGTTTCACCTATAATTATTACGATTATCAGGCCCTGATCACCAGCCTCAAGTTGGTTCTCTAGATTAATGTCCCTCATTTTCATGTGAAGGGAGACTCCAAAATAGTTATCAAATAGATTAATGGTGACTATTTCATCAATAAATAAGATCTCAATCCCCTATTCGAACAAAATTTTGATCTAATAACAAATTTAACTTCCTACCTAAAGGTAACTCATGCTCCATGATTACAAAAAAGCCACAAAAATAATTTATAATTCCAATTTTCATCTCTCACAGAGATCAACCAGGATGACTTAGTCATTTATGTGGTTTATTAGAGGGTCATTACCCCTACCACTTATGATGATTATGTATGAATTATAAATGATATAGTCATCGAAAATTCTATAGTAAGTACCTTAGTCAACCTGATAGTAATATAATTGTCTAATTGGATGGATTCCTTCATTGAGAATATCCAGCATGGTGCTCTCCAATTAGACAGAGTCAAGATTGAGTGAGTCCATTAGCATGTAGTTTAGTTTACCCTCTGAGATTGGATCAACCTTGAATTGACCCACATCAGGTGCTGGTTTTCCAGAATCCTCTTCTATTTCATCCAAGCAAATTAGATCCCTCATGAAATTCAAGATGTCCATGTCAGTTCATTGGGGCCCATCAATTTGGATTGAATATATCTCATGAGATTTGTGGTTTGGGTTACTTCTAGACCACAATGGTTCGTAACTTCTTTGAATTCCCCAAGAGGTGTCATGCATTCCAAAGACATGCCATATTCATCCAAAGACCACTAAATTTTATTCATGAGAATAATTTCTCATAGATATTTTTATTATGGGGACTTGAATTTTTTTTCACCTACCCTCCAAAAACATTTCAATAATATAGGCTCATTCTGACTGGAATAGAATTATAATCAAAGTGGATAAAGTCATTCCCACTAAAAGAGTTCAAGACCTAGTATCACATTGATATTTTGAAATCCCACATCATATATTGATTAGTAATTCCTCATAGTATTCTCAAAGAAAATAGTATAAACATTCAAGATGTTGAGATAAAGAAGTTCAATGTAAAGTAAAACATCTTTTACATCTATACCTCACACAACCATGTATAGAAAAATTTGCCAATCAAAGTGTTAAAAAACCCTCTCTAACATCCTACATAAGATGATAAGCCAAGAAAATAATATCTTTCCAGATAAGTTCTCCAATTACATATGGATAAATAATATTATGAATCAAAATTACACTTAGGATACCCCATACTCATTGGTGTATGGGAAAAATTATGTTCTCCCTATATAGGTTTAGCTCTAATTGAAGAGTGATTCACTATTCATTTTCACCCTTACAACACCATTTTTAACTAGTTTTGTATTGAGAATTACAATTATAATAACAAATTTCACTTCATATTTGATTAAATAATTTGATTATTATCACCATTAAATCGGGATATTTTACTTGATTTAATGATTTCATTGTAGGAGGAGGTGATTTGGAGATCCCATGATGGAATTTGAGCCAGAGGAGCCAAACTATGCGAGATCCCAGGCACAATTATAGACGTCAACATCTAATGTGGATACTCCGTTCATCATATTAGGCTAAAAAATGGTGTATGAGCTTATAACTAGGTGTGATACAATTATCTAGAAGATCATCGATCCTGATTAGTCCATATGAATCCCCAAATTAGTCCCACAATGTGAAACTATTATGGGTAGGCCAGATTTAACCAAACTTCTATAATTGGGAAATAACCCGGGCCTCAAAACTCTAATTGGGATGATTCTATCTCCATTTGACATCCAACTATAATTCCCACATCTCCACTGATTTTCATGAAAGTTTCACATGTTTTTTAGTCAACCATCTGGATAAAGATGGATTGAAATGTCCTTCAAGAACATTAACCTAACCATTTAGGCACTTGACTACTTTTTGTGAAAATTTTAATGTGATTTTCCATAAAATCATTCCTCACCCTCATTATCATATGTTTAAATACCAGGAGTAAGGGTGACTAAAACATGAGTGCTCTATTATCCCATTTTAGTTCTCTTATATATTATTTACTTCTAATCTTCTAGTTATCAATTGGGGATAGTGTTCCTTGTTGTAAGCCTGAGCTCTATGCCTGTAATATTTGAAGGATAATTGAATTACTAGTTTTGTAGTATATGGTTGTTCATTTTTCACTTTCAAATTTTTGTTTATTCTGGTATGGTAAAATAAAAATCAAAGGATCAATAATCCTTATGCTTCTATGCATTACCCAAACCGTGGGATGATTTGAGTACGGTTTCCTCTTTTCTCACCCCTTCCCTTTCATGAGTTTTCAAATTGACTACATCGATTTATTAAATCCTAGAGCTTGTTCCCATGAATATTCATGTTTTTATATTGTTTAAATATTATCATGGATAAAAATATGGTCATCTCATCACATTTTTGATGGTATTCCTTGATTAAGTTCTGGTTTTATATTAATTCAGAATTATTGATTTTGAGCGGTCACCGATAATCAATATCATTGATCGATCAAATACTACATGGTAACCTGGTAGGAAGTCACAAAACATAATTGTTTCATTGTGTATAAGATCAATTAATTAGTGATCATTGTCATTTCATTGAGAGCGATGACATGTTGAGCATTAAAGGACACTCATACGGGTTGATCAAAATTTATTCAACCTATTTCTCTTTATCTGTGATATTTTTCAATTTATGATTAATAATAATAAAACCCATGTTTTAAAAAATAACATTAAATTTTTATTTTCATGGTAAAAAATATATTTTGTTATTAATTATCTAAGGCCTTTTTGAGAGACGACCTAGGGTTCCTACTATACTGTAGAAATTCTAGTTATAACTAAAAAACGAATTTGACTGATCGACAATGCGATCATAATTTGGTGACTTTTCATGGGATCCAAGATCATTTTTCTCTTTTATTTCTTTCTTTTATTTTTAATTTTTAACACTTTTAATATCCCCCTATAGAATTTTTATTATTTTATTATTTTTTATTTTGTTTAGTTGTTTGTGTTTGTTTCTCTCTCTCTCTCTCTTCTATCTTTCTATATAATTATTTATTATCAAATTATATTTTAATTTATAATTTATTTATTCTTATGAAATTATATTTTATCCATATTCCATCATAAAAAATTAATCTTAACAACTTATTTACATGAACCGATCGAAAAAATAAAAATAGCTTGAAGTTGGCCCAGAATTTTAAAAGAAACATCACTAAAATATCAGGTCATCTTGAGTAAGAAAATAAATTATCATTAAGTAAACCCTTTTGGAACCTCAAGAGGACCCAAAATAATTAAAAATTTAACCAAATTAAACTCCATAAATCATGACCACATATAATTGAGCTTTAAAATAACTATCCACCCAGATTTGGAGTACCAACTGGCATACATCCAATATACTGAGGAAGAATCCAAATTTGAGTTGAGATCAAGCCTCACCCCATCATTCTTAAATTACATGGTCTTCCCAATGAGGACACTCATGAATATATTAAAGATTTTCACATAGTGTGCTCCACTAGGGAACACCAAAATGTGTCTAATAACCTAATAATGTTTAAGGCCTTACCTTTCTCCCTTAATGGTGTAGCCAATGACTGGATATACAATATTGATACCACAATTTGGGACAGGAATGTTCTTAAACAACTCTTTTTAGAGAATTTTTTCCCCGTCTCCCAAACTACTTCAATTAGAATAGATATTTATGGAATTAGGAAATCACAAGTTGAGACCATTCATGAATATTAGGATAGATTCAAAATAATTTGTTAAAGTTTCCCCCACTGCCAAATTAGTGAACAATTACTAATTAAATACTTATATGATGTAATTGTCCCCATAGAACATGGATTGATAGATGTATTAGTTTATTGTACCGTAGTAGATAAAACTCTTTTTTCGTTCATGATTTAATAGCCAACATGGATCAAAATGCACAAAATTTTTTTACATGAGAAATTAAACCAACATGATGAGTTCATGAGGTAAGTAATTTGACCATATAAAAAGAGGTAGATAATAAATTTGATGATATGGACACCATTCAAAGAAAATTAGCTCAAGAGCAAGGTAACTTACACTCTTCTTCTATTCCATTGCATTGTGGGTTTTGGTTTTATAACACTCATGTTTCTGACAAGTGCCCACAACATTAGGATTTATCTAAGTCATGGGCAGTTGTATTCCATGGGAATCCTTTTCAGAAAGAACCACCCTTCAAACAAGAACTTTTTAGGCTAAATCCAAACCTCGTATTGAAATCACAACCCCTGTACCAGTAAGGAGGAATCTTGAACTACCCTAAACAGGATTGGTATCAACAGGGACAATGTATGAAACCTTCATATCCTTTAAAATCATGAAACAATCCTACTCTTCTTAAATATAAACCAAGCCTCAAGGACATGGTAATGAAAATGGAAACCTAAAACCTCCACTTTTAACAAACCCTGCAATCAACTATTCAAGACCTATGAAATCATGTGGGAAAATTTGAAAACACCATAGGTGAAATTAAGATTCATGGTTCTAGACAAATACCATCCCAACCTATTGATAATTTTATGGAAAAAGGTAATTTATGTTAAATTACACATTATATTGGTAAAGAAATTTTTCCTTCTAATGATTCTACACCACATGTATGTCCCCCACTTGAAAAATCTCTCTCTCTACCCACAAAAGATTATAATGAAGGAAAACAAAAAAGGGTAAATATATTATCATTGAGGATTCTTCTGAAAAATCTATTCCCCTTTCTTTTCACACAAAGACTCTCTAAATCTAAGAACAGTTTTGACATTGTTATTGATAAAGAATAATCGATACATTAAAAATGTGCAAGTTACCATTCCTTTATTAGATACAGTTAAACAAATACCTCACTATTCCAAATTTTTTTAAATAACATTTCACGTATAGATTAATATTGAAGGGGAATGAGAGATTAAACCTTGGAAAGATTTTATTATCCTTAAAAAAGCCAACAATGCCAACAAAATTCATGGATTCGGGCACTTACATGATACCGTGCACCATAGGGGAAGACATTATTTTTTGAGGCAATTATAGATTCAGGAGCTTCAATTAATGTAATGCCTTACTCTGTGTACAATTATCTACATGTTTGATAGATTCAACTAATGGGAATCATAATGGAAATTTCAAATAGGGGAAACACACACCAATTTATACTGATTCAGTACACCCTCATAAGAGTACAAAATCATATCTTCATGTATAATTATACATTCTTGAGATAGAATATACCCAAACCAAAGGAAATTCTACTCTCACACTTGGGTGGCAATTCCTATTAAAATATGATCATGAGTGTTCAGAATGGTACACTATCCATGGATTATTGTTGAGAACATGTATGTTTAAATATCCTTGATTCTATGAAACACCATATTGAAGATCACTCTACTTTTCATGTCTATTTGATGGAAGTTCTCTATAATGACACACTCACAAAATTCTCTCCTCGGCCCATACTCTGATTCATTTTTCTCTTCTTAAACCTTTACATATTTGAGTTTTTATTCATGATTTTAGTGTTGTATGAGTTAAAATATGAGTAATTTGTGTGCTTTAATTGATTAATGTGTTCATTATGAGGTATCCATAACCATTGATGAATCTGAAAATCTCACTTCCATTTATTCTCTTTCTTTAGGGAATAAACATGAGAAATTAGACAGATTCATAGACCTCACTCCCACTAATCACCCACCTCAATCCAAAAACCACATGGGTTTTAATTAAAACCACATATATATAATTTATAATATTCATATCTTGACGTTATTAACCAATTGCTCATTATTATTTCCAATAACCTCTATCCATAGTAGGAATAAAAACTGCATGATATTTTTAGAGAGTGTAAAAATGTGATAAAATTTAAATTGGATGAAATTCATGAGATTATACCATATATTTTTATGCCCCATATACTTATAGATGATGAGGCTAAGCCCGTAAGTCATGCTCAATGCTAGTTCAATCCCACTATCCTTTAAGTGGTAAAATTGAAATTTAGTAAACTACCTACTTATGAGATCATTTTCCAAAATCTGATAGTAAGTGGGTTATCCTAGTGAAAATTGCGCCTAAAAAATGCACTAACAACTGTGTCAAATGAATAGAATTATTTGGTTCCAACATTTGTGAAAAATAGTTGGTGAGCCTATATTGAAAACCATAGACTAAATCAATCCACACGAAAGGACCACTTTATTCTTCCTTTTATTGACCAAATGATATAAAGACTGATTGGAATGTCCCATTATTATTTCATTGTTTTATATTAATGTTATATTCAAATACATATAGCCCATAATGATCTATAAAATACAACATTTACCTCTCTATTCATCACATTTTCATATAGAAGGACACCTTTTGGTATGTGTAATTCTCCTGGTACTTTTCCATGATGTATGATGATTATTTTATTCTTGTTACCTTGATAATTTTATTGAAATTTTTATGCATGATTTCATGGTTTATATAACATCCTTTGAGGACTATTTAGAAAACCTAGGTTTTGTCTTCCACCGTTACATTGAAAAAGACCTCGTATTAAATTATGTTAAATTTCATTTCATGGTTGACCGTTGGATATTTCATGGACATGTTATTTAAAATAAGGCAATTCAAGTTTATATATAAAGTATTAAATTAATTTCATCCTTTATATATCCAAAAAATTTTAAGAGGTGTGATCTTTCATGGGATATGCTGGTTTCTACCGCAAATTCATTAAAGACATTAGTAAGATCGCACATCCATCGTCTCGATTATTAAAAAAATATGATAAGTGTGTGTTTGATAAAAATAATAAGGATACATTAAATTCACTAAAAATGAGTCTCATATCACCTCCCATAATAAAACCACCAAGGTGGGTTCTCCCCTTCGAACATATGTGTGATGCCTCTATATTTTCATTTGGGGAATTTTTATCACAAAGGGCTGAGATGGCTCCTCATGTCATTGGGTATGCCTCACATACCCTTGAACCTACCCAGGGAAACTACATAACCACTTAAATTTAACTTCTTTCTATTTTTTTCCATGTAATGATTTAATCCATATCTTATTGAGTAAAAATTCATTTTCTTTTAAAATCATTATGCCCTTAATTTTATCCTAAATAATCGTGATGATAATCCCCACCTCATTCAGTGGATAATTCTCCTCTAGAAGTTTGATCATGAAATTAGAGATAGTAGAGGAGTGGAAAAAGTGGCACTTGACTGCATTAGTAGGGTTTACACACCACCAGACTATCATGTTGACTCACCCCTCCCCATTCGATAATTATTCCCTCAAGAGAACCTTTGTGATTTTGTGGACCTTGCACCCTGGTATACAGACATTGTAAATTTCCATGCAACATATATTGTCCCCACTAATTTTAGCACTTCATAATCCCATATTCTTAATCATGATTCTAAATGGTATATTTGGGATTACCCATATTTGTAGAGAATCTATAGCCACCAAGTCATTCTTCAGCGTGTCCCTGATCATGAGTTCACCTCTATTTTGAGATTCTCCCACAATTTGGCTAGTAGGGTCCAATTTCTCATTCAATGTACATCTTGAAAGTTCCTTGAATCAGGACATTTTTGGAAAACAATTTATAGGGATGACCATATATTTTTTACTCATGCAAATGATATTAATTCACGGGGAATATCTTCAAAAGGAATGAAATTCCCTAATAAACCTTCTTATTTTTGTGAGACCCTTGATGAATGGGGAATTAAATTCTTGGTGCATTTTCCAAATTCATTCTGTTTTTTGAACATCTTATTGGATATAGACTATATCTCTAAATGGGTTAAAGTAAATTTTGTAAGGGTTGATGAATCCCGAGTGGTTGTTAATTTTCTGACATCCCGTATTTTCTTTAGGTTTGGTTTGTAGAGATTCCTCATTATTGATCAAGGTTCACATTTTTTCAATCTTAACATGAAAAACGTGATTTGTAAGTATGGGTTTGTTCATAATGTCCCCATTGCATATCACCACAAAACTAAAAGACAAGAATAAATCTCAATTCAATAAGTTAAGAGAATCATGGAAAAATGGTATAACCCAATATGAAAGACTGGAGTTTTCTCTTGGGTGATGAACTTTGGGCATATCATATAGATTTTAAAACCCTGATCAATATTTCACTATTCAATATTCTATTTTTAATGGATTGTCACCACCCAATAGAGGTAGATCACCATGCATACTGGGCTATGAAACTATGTGAAATGAATCATTTAGATACATGTGAGCATTGCAAGTTGCAAATATAGGAGTTGGAAGAAAGTCACCATGATTCATTTGAGAACTCCAAAATATATAATGTGAAGAAAAATTTTTCCATGACCAAATGATTTATCATCAAATGTTTTATATTAGTGATAAAGTACTCATGTACAATTATATGATAAATATCCACCTTGGTAAGCTTCATTCCTAATGGATAAGTCCTTATAATGTTACTAATGTTTACCCTTGTTTGTGTAATACTAGTTTTGCATGAGCATAGTGGACTATGATTTACCATAAATGGGTAGATACTTAAATATTTTTATAAGGTTTTTCTAAATCACCAGGTGGAGGAAATAAATTTTCAAGAAGAAACATTCTAGTGAAACACACTAGGTTTTATCCTACCTTCCCACATTCTCTAATATTAGAGTGAGGACACTATACACACTATGTGTGTGTGGGGGGTGGGGGTGGGGAACATTCCATGGTTTATTGGTATTTTAATTTCCACCTTATTTCTTCTCATTTAATCTTGTTAAATATTATTTATAATTTTCTCCACCTTGACGAGTTCATTTGGATTTTAATCATCTTTTTTATTTTTTCTATTCCTTTCTTGTTGAATGGTATTTTCACTTACCCCCTATCTCCTTTAAATTTTTTATTGCGATGATAATTTTTTATTCCCACTTTAACATGGAAAATGATGCTCTTTTAATCTGAAAATATTTTAAAATTATTGAGTAATTTCCTTATTTCATGTTGTTTTAAAATTTAAAAATAATCACTGATAAAATATATATTTTGGAATGAATTGAATAATGGGATGTGATGTTTACTATAGCATTTTTTATTTTTCAGTGATATAAATTGATGTATCTCTATGAATTCTTTGAGAAGACTGATACCCCTTACTTTAGTAATTTATGGAAAAAAATTTCCACTTAATATCTTCTAACACTTTTTCACCAATCCATGATGTGTTATTATTTATTACTTGATATAAGGTAAATATAAGTAAGGTTAATATTTGTTATATTTATAAAATTATATTTTTTTTACATTCAATCATTATCCAACTCCGTTTCATTACTTTAGGAGATTGACCTTTGTGTGTTCACCTATTATCCGACTGTTGTATTCCCTGAAAAAATATAACTAAAAATAATTGAAAAAGCAACACAAAAATAAGGGTTCTGTATTAATAAGGTAAAACCCCAATATTCCTCAACCTTTTATATTCTTATAACTATTACAATTATCATCTTGAGGAGACAAAACAAGGGTTGAGTAATGAGTGTGATATTTTTTTCAAGTTAATGTTTTAAATAATAAAAATAGTAATAAACTAGGGGTGTGATGAAATGTAAAAAATATAGGGATATATAGGTTGAGAGCTTAGTTTTTTAATTCAATGAATTCTTAAGCGGGTTTTTCTTTAATTTTGATTGCAAAGGTTGTAGGGTAGGTTCAATGGATAAAATCATTTAAGAAATAAAATGTCAAAATAAACTATATTTATAGGATATAAAGTTGAAACAGTTGTATGGAATGGTTTTCACACACACATTTGAAGATTTATTGGCATTTTTTTTCTTTTTAATTCCATTATCTTATTGTTATCATTTATCTCTTTTAATTTTTTCCAAATACAATTTATCATAATTCTTTTTCCATGATCACTGGGAATAATTCCTTAGTGTGGGTTGTGACTTGATGAAAATTATTTAATAAATTTAAGTTTCATTTAATGTTAAATATAATTGAGTTTGGGAATATCTACATGTATAATGTTTTTGGAAATGTTAATTTTCCCAGGAGTGCAAATATTTAGGTGTGGAGGTTAGATCGGATGACAACTCACTATTCATTTCCACCCTTACATCACTATTTTAAACTGATTTTTTAATGAAAATTAAAATTATTATAACAAATTAAAATTCATGTTTGATTAAATTATATAATCTTTATCACTTCTAAATTGTAAAATTTTATATGTTATAATGTTTACATTGTAGTCGGAGGTGATTTGGAGATCCCACGGTGGAATTTAAGAAAAACGGGTCAAACTGGGTGACAGCTCAAACACACTTGTGGACTTAAACATTTGATTTGGATACTATGTTACTCTAATTGAGATTTAAATTGGTGGAATAATGTAGACAAATTGGATTTACATTTCTCTAGGAGAGCATGGTTTCAAATTCGTCCATCTGAAGGCCCAATTGAGACACATAATGTGAAGACAATATGGGCATGCCAGATTGGACCACCCTTATATATTTAGGCCATAAATCATGAATAAGAACTCAAATTGAGATTATTCCACCCCCATTGTATATAAAACTCAATTATCCACCATTAAACCTAAATTAATTAAATTTTCAAGGTTTTTTTCAGTCAACCAACCGAATATAGATGGAGTAAAATGTACGATATGAATAGTCACCTGGCCCTTTAGACACTTGAACACTTTTTGTTGGATGTTTGATGTAATTTTTATAAAATAACTCCTCTATCTCATTATAATATGTTTCACGAGTAGGGGTCATGGTTATTCTAACATTAGATCTCTATTCACCCATTTTATTCGTCGTCTCTATCATGTACATCTAAACTTATAGTGATCAATTTGGGGGATGTTCCTTGTTGTAATACCTAGCTCCACACCAGTAATATTTTATGGATAATTGAATTTAAATATTTTTAGTGTATTGTTCTTAATCTTTAGATTACTCAATTGTGTTTAGTTTTTTATGGTCTAATAGAAATTAAAGGAATGAAAATCCTCTTGTTTCCATTCATATCCTAGATCTTGTGAGGATTTGAGTGTGATTGTTTCTTTTCTCACCCCTTCCCTTACATGAGTGTGAGAACACATTACATCTATTTATAAAATATTGGATGTTGAACCCATTAATATCCATGTTTTTGTCTTGTGTAAATATTATCATTGAAACTAATATGGTCAACTAATTATATTGTTGATGTGATTCCTTGATTGAGTTTTGTTATTGACATCGATTACAAAGTGTTGACTTTGAGGAGTTGCTGATAATCAATATCAATGATAAAGAAATCCTAGGTGGTAACCTAGTAATAACTCGAATACCATACTGGGTTTAGGGTGTATAAAATCACAGAATTAGTGATTATTCTTATTCCTTTAAGAGCAATGGTGTATTCAGCATCAAGGAAAACTCACCCGGGTTCATAATGATTTATAATCAACAACACCTATGTTTTCTAAAATCCCATTCTCCTTTGATTTTTATAATCACATCATTATTTTTTAATTAATGTTCTAAGGCTACGTCAGGATATGACATAGGGTTCTTTATATATTGTATAAATTCTAGTTATAACTAAATAACTAATTTGATGTTCTTGACAATTCGATCAAACTCGCATCAATTAGGAGGGTTGTTTATGATCCGAATATGTTGTAAAGGAGAGATGATGTCTATTTAGAAAAAATTTAGGCTCTTTAGTAAAACATTCTCTATGAATTTCATAACCTATAAATGCATCAAAATCTGGTGGTGTGAGAATTCAATATAAAGGATAGCCTCTACTCCTTCCTTCATGCTGATATGGTTCTGAATATTAGGACACCGATGATACATGTAATGAAGTTTCCATCACTAAATCACAATTGGGAAGGACCTAACAACATTTATAAAGTCTACTCTAGTAGAGAATACTCTTTGATTACCATTTATGGGTAGCGCATCAAACCTCCCACCAAGAGCAGTTTTCTCAAGAGTATTTCATATGATCCATGAGTTCAAGATGTAAGACATTGAACTATGAATCTTGATGTATTAGTCACAAGAATTAAAACCATATGAAATCATCTTGGTCACAATACATTAAACTATAGGATATGATCCTCATCACACACCATTAAACTATATGAAACCATGGTCAAACCTATATGACCTCAAACTATAGCAACAATAAGTATTTACCGTATGATGTTAAACTTTATTCTCAACGTCTTCTCCACAAGCTGTTAAAATACATGGTATTGTACCTATCATATAATTTTAAACTACATGATTCTTTGAGACCTCAATTGGGAGGGAAACCCCTTTCAACATCGGTCGTCTACCATTCCATGTCTTAAAATGACATATATCTTAATTCCCAGTTTTGTGGGATATACACTGACCCCAGATCCCCTATCTTTAGGCCAAACCAAATTTTTTCCAAAAAGGTGATATCATCCTTTCTAGCCCTGAGACACCATTTCCTTCCTTTAATATCAGCTCCATTATTTCTGGCTAGGGAACTCCCCTCACCTCTACCTGAGTCTGAGTTGTACACACTTAAACTAAAAAATTTAATGTCTTATTCATATGATGTAAAAATACATGACCTCATTCAGTCTACATGAAGTAAAACTATAGTATACCCTATGTAAAATTATTAGGATGACTCATGTGGAAATATTGATATTCCTTATGTGAATTTTATAATATTCAGCATGTAATTATCAAAATATAACTCTCATGTTTTCCCCATGGGCCTCCTACTTATGTGTATTCCCCAATCATATTTCTTAAACCATAAACATGTTCTGATTCCACAAATACCTATAATAAGGAACACATTATTGGCTCTCAATGTGTGATCCTCGTGCACCATGTACTTGCACATAACATTATAATGTGACCTTAACCTATGCATCTAACTTGGGATTACTTGACTTATAATCTCATGATACATTGTATGACAAAAAATATATTCCTTAAATGATAAATATTATATTATATACCTATCCTCGTGTAGATTTTATGCATAATCCCTTATCTTACCATCACATCCTAGCCATATGACTATAAATTGTATGGATCCAGGGTCAAAGATATATGACCTTAAACTATTGAAACCACATGAACACATTATATATCATTAAAATGTGTGTTCAATGTATATATAAAAATACATTAAACTACATGGTCCACATACCTATTATATGAAATTAAAATATTTGATGCTTTGATCACTCACTTGACAGATCTCCCTCCCTTATGGTTCCTACCATTTACTATACCATAGTCATGAACTATGTACAACATGATTCCTACTTCTACTAGGATACATAGAAATACAAATATCTCAAATCCTAGGCCCAATAAAAACACTAATCTATTATGGGTCTTCCCCCTTGGGAACATTCCCAATACTTTCTAGGCGATATCCCCATTAAACATATTCAGTAGCATGGAAGAATATCTTATAGAGTGTTTAACACCCCATAAGAATTCCAATATATCCACTTTCAAACTTCATACCCTCCTATGATTGAACCATAATCACCACCTTGATTTTAATAGGACCCCTAAAAACAATGTTTCCTTTCCAAAATATTTCACCTCTCATCCTAGACCCTCACCAGGAAGTATCGTGGGCAATAAATAACGGTTCCCATGTTTCAATCATAGTAAAAATTCAATCCTAAATTTATTCATCCAATCCTCGACTGGTGTGGATGGGGATCTTGTGTTTTGAATATAGTTATTAGTTATTCCAGACCCATAGATCACCCCTTTCTAGTATACATATCAGAATTCATTATTTATCTCCATTTCTACCTCCCTTTTTTATGGTGGAGTTTCAACACCCCTGGTGTTATTTCCCGATACATTCACGCATGATGACTAATAAATTCATCATTATTAGTACCATACAAAGTTAGAATATATTTACCCTTTTAATTATCTACCTTTTGATTATGGGTACTCTATACCACTCCAGGTTTCTCATATATATAATGGCTCACATTCTCTTAGTAATCATGGTGTAATTCTTTCCTAAGGATGATTGAGATGCATAATAATTCCAAAATGGAATGTCACCCCCCATATAGTTCGTAATATATGAACATAAACTAGTAGACATGGTACAATAATCCTAACCATAAACTATGTGAAAAACATTCAAGAGATGTTGGTGTGGTGAACGATCTTCCTAACCCTCTATTCAAATCTGTCTTGAACTCTCTATCACCAAATGTATCCTCCCAGAAGACAGACCTATGGTCTAAGAATCATGAACATAAACCATGTGTAGCCTATCATGGAGATTCACATGTAACCAAGACTACTTTAACCTTCTATGACATTAGGTTTCTGGTATTTATTTCCATTAAAACTAATTTTATACACACACCCAACTAATCCAAGCACCACGACCTTAAACTGTTTGAACACCCATGGTCCAAGCTCTATGATGTTAAACTACCAGAATCCCCTTATGTTCTTAAATGAATGAACATAAATTATATATGAAATTTATTTCTCTATGAAGCTTGAAACTACATATTTATCTTCTCATCCTTTTTTAGGGGATAGCCACCCCACTTCTAACATTGGTATTGATCGCACCGTGATTCACTATTTCATTTTCACCTTTACACCACCATGCTAAACTAGTTATTTATTGAAAATTATAAAAAATAATAAAAAAATTAATATCATGTTTGATTAAATTATTTTGTTTTTACCACTTTTAAATAAGGAAATTTCAATTTTTATGATAATTACATTGAAGGTGTAGGTGATTTGGATGGCCCATAATAGTCCAACAAAAATGGGCTAAACTGCGCAGGATCCAAGTACACCAGTGGACTCAACTGCAGAATGATACTAAACCATGAATCAAAATGTGATAATATTTTGTGGTGTGGTATGAAATTTAATGGGTTATATTTAATATGGAGAAACCCAACACTCATACATCCATCTAGTGTCCCATTCAGACTGATCATTCCAAGCCTCTGAATCTGCTCAAAATCCAATAGTGGGTTATGTATTTCGTCCATATCTCATGCTATGATTTTAAAAATGGATCCAAACATTAGGTTAATATATTAAGGAGATGGGGGTACAACTTTTAAGTTTCATAAAATGTTTTATAAGACTGTATGGCCATCAAAAACTATGGGGAATGTGGTTTTTCGAAATCACATTTCCCAAAACCACCTTCCACATATCCTATAAATTAGAACCATGGGCTCCCAATTTGTATGTTTGACCAAGGAGTGAAGTTATAAAAATGTTGATATCCATAGGATTAATATATCCATACTATAATTTTTTCTGTCCCCTATCCTCATAAGGTGGTCAAGGATAATGAAAGATTTCCACCCCACCTTCCTCCTCTCGATGTCGGGCTAAACAGTGGGTGATTGTTGTGAGGGAGATACACACATTTCCAAGGAGTTCTGGTGAATCTATTATCTTCTGTATTGGATTAATTTTGGTTTTAAAATATTTCATTCCATGTATATTACATTATTAAATTTTTAATTATGGTTTTTATGAATGTGAATGTTATGCCTTTAATTTCTAACGGATCGGTGTGGGGTTTTGAGTGCATGTCTTTGGTTGTTACAATTGGAAAAACAATATTTATTTTCTTACCCAATTTCATGAGATTTAAATTGTTTTTAAGCACTTATTCCATGAATAATTTATAGACCTTGGTAATACAATTTTTGTCAATGTTTGGTTCTTCAAGCAATGAAATAACGTCTTAGGAATTAATCAGGATTCTAATTAATTTCAACCAAAGTATTAATACAAAACTAAATAAATATATATGAAAAATGAACTTGAAAAGTGTGCAGTGAAATAAAAATTAACCCATTATCTCATATTTTTCAAAATAAAGTTGGTTTGTCAAATATTAAACTCTTTGTGTTAATTTATTTTCTAAAAACATTTTTCAAAATCTCCCCCTTTTTGTATTTTTTATTAAAAATACATACTATAAACCTATAAATTCTCTTTGAGATATGAACTAGGGTCTACCCTATACTATAAATAAACCAAAAAAACATAATAATGTTGATGTGTCATGAAAATGCGTCCAAATTTTGGAACTGTTTCTGATGAACTCTTTTTTTGGTGCTAGTCATTGATATGTTTTTTGTAAATTTTGTGAATATTTTAATGTTTTATATTATACCTTTGCATATATTTTTGTGTTCTGATTTATTTTATTAAAGGTTATTTTTCTTGACAGATTCTACTTCAGGAGACATACCACCTTTCGAACCCAAACCAGTGAGGATCCTATATCAGCATCACTGATATGCACAAGACAACCCTTTGACGGAGGACACACCACCACTTGAGACTTTTCTAAACCCATATTATTCTAGAACAAAATTATAACTTGATATTAATGTGTATAACATGGATGAAAATAATCAAACTCTAAAATATCCAACCTCACCTAATGTTTATATCTAACCCACATATATTCTAATGCAAGGTGAGGCAACAAAGATTAAACTAAAATCTGGTCCAATTCACTTATTTCCATGATTTCATGGAATTTTTTGAGAATATACACATAATAATTTAAAAAAATCATATTGTGTGTTCTTAATTAAAACCTACTAATGTGGATGAAGAATAAGTAAAGATTAGAGAATTCCCATTTTCATTTTAAGACACTAGGAATGATTGGTTGTATTCTGTTAACTCAATAATTAGAGGTTGGGAAGACATGAAACAAATTTTTCATGAAAAAAATTTCCAAGCCTATCGAATAATAGTTATACGAAAATATATTTGTGGGATAAGAAAATCACAAGGGGAAGCACTTAATGAATATTATGATAGATTCAATAGTTTATGTTCAATCATTCCACACTGAAAATTAATTGATCAACTTTTAATTCAGTATTTTTATGAATGTTTAATTCCCATTGATTGGAATATGATTGATGCTGACTTAGGTGGTGCACTAGTTGATAAAACCGCAATTTCTGCACGGATCCAAATTGACATATGCAGGTGTACATATTTTTTGAATGTTGTACGCCCTAAAAAAACATAAAAATTGACTTGTGTTTTGGCCAGGTCAAAAACCACCCTTCCTCAACATTCGAGTTTATTATAACTATTAAAATTAGTGTCATGAGGAGATTGAACAGGTGTTGAGTGAAGTGTCAGAGAATTTTTCCAAGTGAAACATAAAAAATAATGAATAGAGTGATGAAATGTACAACATATGGGGATAAGTAGGTTGAGAGATTATGGTTTAACATCTGGGAATACTTAATTGAGTGTTTCTTGAAATATTAATGCAAATAATATAGGGAAGGTTCAGTGGAATGGATCATTCAAGGAGACAATATTTACAATAACTTATATTTACTTGATAGAAAGAGTAAAGAGTACTATGAAATGGTTTTGACACACAAACGTGGATAATTGATGACATGATTAAATTTTGAATTATATTCTTCAATTTTTATAATGCATCTCTTGGAATTTAATTCTAATACAAAGTTTGACACGACTTTTTCCATCATCATTGAGAATAAATCCTCGGTGTGATTTTCTCATTGGTAACATTTATATCAAGAATTAAATTTTCATTGAATTTTAAATATTTATTATGTTAAAAATATATACATGAATAGTTTTTTTAAATATGAATTTGTAGAGTACAAAATGTTTAGATGCGGGGGTGTGATCACACCACGATTCACTATTTCATTTTCACCCTTACACCACTATGATAAACTAGTTTTGTATTGAAAATTATAAAAATAAAAGAAAATTAAACATCATGTATTATTCAATTAATTTTTTATCACTATTAAAAAGGTAAATTTTACTTGTTTTGATAATTTTATTGAAGTTGGAGGTGATTTGGAGGGCCAATGATGAATTCTAAGAAAAATTGGCCAAACTACGTAGGATCCAAGCACACCAATGGACTCAACCACACAATAATACTAAAAAGATCATCCAAATGAGATTATTTTTGAGGTATGGTCTTAAATTAAATGGGATACATTTCTTATTTAGAAAACCAAGCCACATCCATCCATCTGGTGGCCCATCCAAACTGATCTTTCTGATCCATCAAATCTACTCAAATATAGAAAGGGGGTTCTGTATTTTTTCAATATCTCCGGATGTGATTGTCCTCATGGTTCGAAAATTTATATGGATATAGTAAGAAGGTAAGTATAAAATGTTTTAGTTTTTTAAAAAGATAGATAATACTGTATTTCCATATAAAACCATGGGGAAAGTGGTTTTTTTGAAATCAGGTTTCCCGAAACCCCCTTCCCCAATTCCAATAAATTGGTACCTCAAGATACCCATTTATTAGTTTGACCAAATAGTGAAGTGATGAACGTTTGTAGTTTTAGAGGAGTCCTCTCTTTATTATATATGTTCTTGAGGCCCCTATCCTCATAGGGGTATCAAGGATGAATACGGAGTTCCACCCGAATTTCCTCCTATAAATGCCGGGATAATATGTTGGTGTTCATTATGTGGGAGCAACACAAATGTAAAGGGAGTTTTGGATCATATATTAGCTTTGGGTTTGGAGTAATTTTTGTTTTAAAAAATTTCATTGCATCTATCTTATATGATTTCATTTTTAATACTTGTCTCTATGAATGATAATGTCTTCCACTTAAAATCTAACTGATCGATGTGAGGTTTTGAGTGCGTGAGATGTGTTGATCTGTATGGGAAACACAAAAATCCCTTTATTACACACTAATTTGAGATTTTAATCTTATTTGGAAGCTCTTATTCCATACATAGGTTCTGTACCTTGTCAATACAATTGTTAGGTCACGTTTTGGTTCTTCAAGTAATCAAATCAAGGATTAAGAATTAATCAAGATTCCAATTAATTCTAACAAAAGAATTACACCAAGCCAAAATGAATCTATAATAACATTGAACATTAAATGTGTGTAGTGAAATTAAAATGACACCTTTATCTCATATGTTTCAAAATAAACTTGGTTTGTCGACTATTAAAGACTTTATGTTAAGTTATATTCTTAAAAATATTTTTAAAATCACCCAATTTTTAATACTTTTAATAAAATATTCACACTCTAAACCTATAAATTGTACTTGAGATATAACCTCGTGTCTACCCTATATTATAAATAATCCTTAAAAACATAACCAATTTTACTTTCCATGAAATCATGTTCAAGTCTTTAACCACATTGTGTTACAGAACTATACATGACTTGCTTCCTATTTAAATGGGATACTTATTAATTGCTAAACCCCCTATCCTTTTTAGCTAAAAATACCCCCATTAAGTGAGACCATGTTCATTAGTATCCATCCCTCGGGACCTCTGATTATAAATGTTTTTTCAGTAATTTGATGAAAATACCGTCTCTCCATATCCCATCTCAAGAATCATGAAATTAAACTATGCATAAATTTCCATAGGGATGTTTCTTGTATCACTGGGCCTCCTTGGACCTCTCTTCATGTAAAATCTCAACTCCTTTGTACTACATTAACTTCATTGAAGAAAATTTTTCCCTTGATACAAGCTCTATAACCATAAACTGGTAGTTTTCTTGGTCTAATAATTATGATCTTAAACTTTGTAAAAATGGACCCCAATATGCATTTAGTTTTTATCACATCTATTTTTTAGGAAAGAAATCCCCCCCCCCCTCCATCATTTTCTCCTCACTCCAGAGGACTGACCACTTCTAGAATTGGTATCCTAACACAGTGTGTTCCAAAATTACATATGGATTTATACTCTATTCCTTAGGATATGTAGATATATATAGATATCCTTCCTCAGGCCTAGATATAAATTCTTTCTCCACCCACACCTTGTTTGGAACCCCTGTCCCCACATTAGACCTCAGTTCCTTTATTTATGCCAGGGTTGTGTGATTTTCAAGTAGAGGTTGTCAATGTATTATGTCCTTAAATTATGTTCAAAATTTCGTGGTACTGAGTCTTCATGGACCTATATTTATATTAGATATATAATACCTATAATGAAACATAATATTATCCATATGGTCAATGATCTATGACCTCAAACTAGCATTTTCGTTCCAATAATCACAACATTAAACTATTTTCATTCATTTGTACATATTCCCCTAAATGTGTACCTAGTCAGTTCAACTAGAATGAAACTAAACTACCCTAGGAAAGAGGCCCAAATATCTATCGGGTTGAAAACTCGTAGGGTCAATCTGAACAAAGTTATCATTTCACCTTTCATATCTCCATTGAGACTTGGGAAAAAGTGAGAGAGTGAATGTAAGAGGTAAAAATATAAGTAGGATCATAATTTATCCCCAGAAAAAGCTTGGGTCTGCTTCTAAGACCCACCTGTTAAGGAAAAAGTTAGAGCCAAACCATAATTCACATACTTCAGAAGGTTCATTATAAGGTACCACCCATTTTGTTCAATTTTATTGTATCACACTACATTGAAGGGGTTGATTTTCATTCACATCAGTTCACATGTGCCAGTTACAATAAAGTAAACTATTCTACACATATCCTGGTCACATGATATTAATATTTATGATGCATCATCCTCACCATACAATTTTAAACTACACATTCAACTTACTTGAACCGTGGTGTTAAATTGCATTCCTTCCATACATATTTGATGATGTAAATATTATAAATGTTTTAGGCCCTCACCTATGATTTTCCTTCCACCATCAGTACTCTTCACATATCATACCATTCAAGTTACTTGAATGTCACTTTACAACCAAGGTGATACCCCCCATGGAATGTGAGTAAGAATATTTCATAGACTGATAATCCAACTCAATGTTATTAGATCTATGGTGGCATAGCCTCAGAATGTTAAACTCCATTTGAACACTCACTCAGTTCACCCCTATACATTGTGTCTTACTTGGCTTGGATACCCCCATCTTCTACATCTGAATAAGACCATTAATGGTGATGGTGTTGAGCCACACTAGCTTACTTCTTGTCCAAGTTATATGCCTCAAAGGGCATTAGAAAATGATTTCATAGACCCCATGTTTTGAACATGGTTAATGGTCAAATCTCATTTGTATGTCACCACTCTCAATAGTATGGTAGTGGTACATGTATTTCTAACATGGTTTGAAGTCATCCTCTATTGTAATGTGGATTATAATTCCACTCTATGTATTGAATGTCTTGATCAACACACCCTATTGGATTGTTTTTCTAATTCCTCTATTTGTATTGAATGTCTCGATCCACATCCCCTATATCCCTCTTTGTTTAAGTAGAATAAAATTCCCTCAATGTTACCCCTCTTGTGCAACTGTGCACATTGGGGAACAATGTTAGCAGTATAGAGTCCCAATCATCAACCAATTGCTTCTTAGTTAGTAAAATATTAGTGGTTGATGTATAATTATATCTCCAAATTTTCTTTCCCGATTTGGAACATTCATCTATGTTAGTGATCTATAGTTTATCTGTTGTTTCTCACAGTGATCATGAATCAAATTATCGTAAGGTTTCATAGTTGGTTGTGTAATTAATATGATTGAGATTCATAAAAATACACACGCACATAAAGATTTATGAAAAGAACATATATTACAAAACCTGAAGAGGAACACCGATAGTTTGGATTCTCTCCTTCTTACAATGAATGAAAATGAAACCCCCCATGGGATCTCACATAAAAATCAAGAACTCCCACTCAACCGTTCTCTATCAGGAGGCTTCTAAGTTCTGCGTCTGTAAAGAGATATCTAATTATTCCTCTTTATCCATGTGGAAAATTTCATTGACCTATATTTTCACATAACCATATTTATCCCAGAACTCATCCACTAGAGATACTTCCCTGCTACCTCAACCACGATCATTACCAACTTTTCCATTAATTGGTTGATGATATATGTATTTTCATTGATGGCAGATTCATGATTTTTTACATACTCTTCTTACTAAGAGAGTTATTTATTAGATTCCTAGACTACCTTTGAGCCTTGAAATTTCACCTTATAAATGGAGGAATCAAGATACCACCACATTTCACCCAACCAATTATCATCGTATACTCAAGACAACCCATAAATATCATAAGAATTTACACCATTTGTCCCCATGTTTAGTAAACAGTAGAGGGTGGATCCCATCAAAATCATTCTGTTAACCTTTTAGGTTCAGGTTTTAAATTTATACACACATCATCATGATTGAATAAAGATGATTTCATTCTATTATATGAAATCATACCAAAATACATCTAGGTCCTTAGTAGGAAAATGATCCTTCTTATGGAAATCCAAAAGGACTATGGTGTTGGGGTCCTCTTTAGGAATCCAATCAGATGGGTTGGTCTCCATGCTGAGAGGAGGATACTGTTATCTAGTGGCATCATGATCATCATCACCTTGAGCTTCAATTAGAAATCATATATATTTGTATAAAGAATGTATTTCTCTTACAAGGTTAGGGTTGTCTCACCCTAGATAGTTAGATCCTAAATGGTAGGATTAACTGCTAGAGAAATAATCATTACTACCCTAATCATTCTGCATCACTGAGGGTGAACTTTCTCAACCATTGGTGCTGAAAAGAAAATATAAAAAATAGTTTAACCATTTCTGGTAAACCAGATGAGTATGGATTTTTTAATTGATCTTAATGATGAATCAGATTGGGTGACGTTAATTTCCAAGGCCTTAAAGGGGAGGTATAACATTGGGGATCCCCCTACAATAGTTATAAACTCAAATGATTCCATGAGATACCTCCATGCCATGTTCCTGTAAGCTTAACAATCTTAAAAAAAATGTTAGTATGAAAATATTATAAAATTTTTATACTTTAATAGACTTATCATGGATGATATTCATAGTGTTAATTTGAGGAGGCATAGGTTCCTCGATGATGACATGTCTTTGGATTTCTTCCACACTAATAGATGGATCTTCTATTGGATTGAAATGAAAGGGTTTCCCATAGATGACCGAAAGGAATAGAGGATTTGATGCTACATTAATATAATATTATTTATATTCCTCTCCCATCAGAGATTTAGGAGTGGAATTTGTGGTGGGTTTCCCAGTTCATATCAAGAAACTTTCATCATCATCGAATGAGGCCTCTCAGCCCCTATTAATTACTATTTGAGCGAAAAAGGCAGGTTAATGCTTACAAAGGGAAGAGAAATTCATAGTTGAGATAATCATATAATGTATTACCTCACATAATTGGATATCAGTCAAGTAATCATCTGAATGAGTGACTTCCCAACCCTCTTGATAACATACTGCGCCAATATCAATTCCCCAAGACTCCTCAACACTGGATCCATATGACTTACTTCTAGGAGATGGAACCTCCTGAGATGGTGCTTATGGAAATGTAACTTATTCAATACCCAAAAAAATATCACCCATACCCAGGTGGTGGTAGGATTTCATTCCCTAGGCCCGCAATAGAAACCACCAATGATGTCTAGGTATAATGATTTTTCTCAAAAATATACTCAGGTCGTGATCCATATGTGTTCGATCTCTAAAATGTATATCCCATACTTGGTAAGTCTCTTTCATAATTTCTATAACATTATGGACAATTAAAACATTCACCATTCCATAAAAACATAAAATCGATGGTATTGTCATCTGACTACATCAGATAGTGTACCCTTTTATTTTGGGACTCCTCGGGCTGAATCTCCTCAGCCTGAGATATATCTTCTTGATTTTATGTCTACTTACAAGGGAGATGGATCCACCTAGGGGTGTATGTGAGGCCTACCCCGAATATCCCACCACCACCACTCCATCTTGAGCGTAATGTCCCGGTTCCAAGTTCCACCCAACGGGTGCCCCGAACCCGGTTCGCCACGTGACCTCAAACGAAATTCCCCAAATGCCAGAGGCTACCGACAAGCAGCGAGGTCCCATGTGTGATAGTGGGGAAACTATGCCCTCATTTGTCAAAGTGTAGTGCAGAAGTATATAAGATAAACATACAACAACATTGGAAGAAATAAACCATACACAACTAAAATGAAAAACTGATGACAAAAAGGGAAACCAGAAGTCATATATATATCATGATGCAGCATGTCACTATTTTATGAAAATAGCAAGAACATGTTACATAGTAGTACAATACAATACAACTGAAATACAAATACAGAAAGCAAAACAGAACAGCCCGCATCATCATGAGCCAATGCTCGGTCCCATGCTCTCTTATACCCCAGCAGCAATCAAGTGCCTGTATAAGGGCCCTTTCCCTTAGCTACACCTGCAGAAACATAATCTGTTTCGGCCGAAAAGCATGGCTCAAACAGGGTGTGATAAATGAATCCAAGCAGGCACCCACCAATGTCCCATACCCAACTATGTGAAAGCATGAAACAACAGTGTGCAATAGTAAAATGCAACAATGTAAGAAGTACAAAAAGTAACTAACATAACAAATTATATTGCCATTTTAATATCCATTTAATCGTTTAATTTAAAATATCACCACAGTGAATATTCTAAGTAAACAGCTAATGTCCGCAGACACGTAAACCCCTACCCTCAGGTAAAGAGTACCCAACACAAGAATATTCCCACAAGCATACAGATATTACCCACAGGCGTAAGAAGTGTCGACCTCAGGCATAGAATCAGCTGCCCACAGGAATAGAAGAAGTTTCCCACATGCTATGTAGTAAAATGCCCATAGGCTAATCACAACACTGCCCTCAGGCTAAACAGGTAACCGGACCATGACCAACATGTAAATAAACATTCACAAGGAATTCCTCTCAAGGAAATTCTACAAACATTACTTAAATGTCATACCCTCTGGTATCCTGGCCAAATGGCTAAATAGAAGAACACACCCTTGGTGTGGTCCGGGATCTAAGCCGCGATCCCAAACAATATTTTAATATCGCAATTAATTATCTATACAATTATAGGTAGTTAAAAAAGTCATGGCCTCAGCCACAAGACACCCCAACATGGGTATGTGGTACAAAAATACACAAAACACACAGTAGTTGGAAAACTAAAGACCAAGCCACCTATCTTATACGTCAACGAGCAGTATACATGATCGTTGATCCTCAAAACACCCAAGAACGGCATAGATATGAGGTAAGAAAACTATCATTCATCCTCAAATAACTCTATTTAGGGAAAGAATTGGTAAGAAACACGCTAGGAGAAGAGATGGCTTACCCGCGAGATTCCAACGAGATCATCCGAGGAGGAATCAGATTCCCAGTTCGCGATCGACGGATCTCCAAAGGCTCGGTTCTCTACTCCCACTCCTATTGTCCGGTTCTAATCCTTCCCTGTGAACAGGGGAGGCTACTTCCAATTTAAGTGAAAAAAGTACACGGCGTGTACTTCTAAGTACACGGCTTGTACTTCCTTCATTTAACTGTTCCTCTGGTGGCACCACCACACTTTTCATCCGTCGATGTGAGTACATGACATGTACTCCCAAGTACACGGTGTGTATTGTCGCCCAACTGGCGGCTACTCCACCTCCTGACTATTTTGACCTACTGAATGACTACACGACATGTAATGGACCACTACACATCATGTAGTTGGTTCCTACACCCTTCGTCGCCGACATGGCTACACGCCCCATGTACCCATCCCACATGGCCAAAAGTAAATGGCGTGTGGAAAATACATGGCGTGTAGTTCAAAAATTTGGTATTTTCCCTCATCTTCCATATATTCTCAAAAACACTTAAGGAAAATGGAAAAGAAGTAGCCCGTACCTCAAAACTAAGAATCAGGTTCTTAAAAACATCCCTCATTATAGCAATTCGTCCATGAATTGCCCTTCCAAGGGTGGTGAAGATATAGCCATGAACAACTCTAGCCACTGAGCACGTACGTCGGTCTCCTGCTCCCACGTTTCATCCTGCACTTGGCCATGCTGCCATAGCACTCGTACGAGAGCAACTAACCAGCCTCATAGAACCTTCGTGCTCTTGTCAATGATACTAAACAGATGCTTCTCAAAGGAATCATCCATCTGTAGCTCAACCTCCACTATTTGAAAGGTGTGAGACGAGTCTGAATGATAGCAGCGCAACTAAGATACATGGAAGACGTCGTGAATGGCTCGATACAGCTGTGGTAACTGCAACCAATAGGCAACCGGACCGACACTCTCCATAATCTCAAATGGTCCCACATACCTCGGTGAATGTTTACCCTGTCTCCTGAATGGCTTATGTCCCAGCCTCAGCGAAACATGCAAGAAAACCTGATCCCCTACCATGAACTCTAAAGGTCGTCTGCAGCGATCAGCATAAGACTTCTGACAAGACTTCGTGGTAGCCATCCTCTTGTGAATCAACTGGACCTACTCAGAAGTCTCCTACACGAGATGTGGACCCAGTACAACTGCCTCCCCAGCCTTTGGCTAGCACAAAGGTGATCGCCATGGCCTACCATATAAATCCTTGTATGGTTCCATCTCAATAGTTTCCTAAAAACTATTATTATAGGAAAACTCTAATAAGGGTATATGCTTCTCCAAAGATCCCCCAAAGTCTAGGATGCATGCACGCAGCATGTCCTCTAGCACCTGTATCGTACACTCTGACTGGCCATCTATCTGAGGATGGTAAGCTGTGCTCAGAAGCACCTGTGTACCCAGTGCCCTCTGAAAACTCTGCTAGAAATGAGACGTAAAGCGGGCATCCCTATCTGAAATGATAGAACAAGGGATCCCATGAAGACGGACGATCTCTCAGATATACTACCTTTCGTGCTCGTCAACCCCGAAGGTCTCCTTGATCGGCAAAAAGTGAGCTACCTTTGTGAGTCTTCCCACAATGAACCACACAGAATCATTGCCTCTAGGTGACATCGGCAACCCGGTCATGAAGTCCATCACGACATCATCCCATTTCCATTATGGAATGGGTAACTACTGTAACAGTCCAGCTGGTCTCTAGTGCCCCGCCTTCACCTGCTGACTGGTGGAACATCTCGTTACAAAACCAGCCACATCTCCCTTCATAACCAGCTACCAGTACTGACGTCTCAAGTCTCAGTACATCATGGTAACCCCGAGATGAACTTACCAAGCTAAATCATGAAACTCACGCATCAGCTCCTCGCGTATATCTGCAGGAACCCATACCCGTCCATGGAAACGCAGATCCTCACCATTGCCTATCGCCCAACCGGGAGGAGGGCCCTCACATTCCACTAACTCCCATAGAGCTAGGCCTTCCGAATCAGATAGATTTTTCATCCTCACTCTGTCCAGGAGGGTAGATGTCACAGCTAATGAGGAAAGATAAGTCTTCCCCTGACTGTCGTGCACCTCCAGATGCATCTCAGAGAACAAGGCCATAAGCTCCTACTGACTACTGGCCTCCTGCATTGCCTGTATTTGAATCTTCCTGGTCAGTGCATCAGCTACTACATTACCTTTACCAGGTGTATAGGAAAGATCAAAATCAAAGGACTGTAGGTACTCAATCCACCTCCTCTTCCTCAGATTCAGGTCACGGTGAGTAAAGATATACTTGAGGCTTTTGTGGTCGGTGAAAACCACAAAATGCTCTCCCAATAGATAATGACTCCAATTGCACAATGCATGTACATCTGCAGCCAACTCGAGATCATGCGTCGGGTAATTCCTCTCATGTGGCATCAACTACCAAGACCCGTACACAACAATGTGATCACCCTGCATCAACACTACTCCTAGCCCAATACCTGATGCATCATAGTAAACTGTATAGCTCTTCCCCTTCTCTGGGAGTATTAGGATTGGTGTTGATGTCAACCATCCTTTTAGGTTCTGAAAGGATTCCTCGCATGCTTCCTACCAAACGAACATCACACCCTTCTTAGTCATACCTGTCAAAGGTGCTTCTAAGCGGGAGAAGTCCTGTAAGAAGCGCCTGTTGTAACCAACCAGCCCAAAGAAACTCCGTATCTCAAACTCATTCTTAGGCTTCTCCCAGGAAGCTACTGCTCACACCTTCTCTGGGTCTTCTGCAACTCATGCCTCTAAGATGATATGACCTGGGAAGTGAATCTGGTCCATCCAAAAGTGGAACTTTGAGAGCTTAGCATATAGTCGATGCTCTCTCAGTGTACTCAATACGTTCTGAAGATGGTTGGCATGGTCATTTCGAGTGTGAAAGTAAACCAAGATGTCTTCCATGAATAATACCATAATGGAATCAAGATACAGATGGAACACACGATTCATCAGAGCCATGAAAACTTCTGGCATGTTCATGAGTCTGAACGGCATAACCAAGTACTCGTATAGACCATACCTGCTCCTGAAAGCCATAAGCGGTATATCCGATGGTCTCACACACAGCTGGTGATATACGGATCTCAAGTCAATCTTCAAGAACACTTGTGCTCTATGAAGATGATCCAAAAGATCATCTATCCTCGGCAAAGGATATCGGTTCTTGACCGTCAACTATTTCAGCTTCCGAAAATCCACGCAAAGTCTGAGGGTACCGTCCACCTTCTTCGAAAAAAGGACCAGAGAACCACAAGGAGAAGTAATAGGTCAGATGAAACCCTTCACCTGCAACTCATCTAACTGCCTCTTGAGCTCTTGCAACTCTGGTGTAGCCATCCTATATGGAGGAATGGACATCAGTGCTGCCCCTGGCATAAGATCGATAGAGAAATCCACCTCTCTCTCTGGAGGTAGACCTGAATAGTAATCCAGGAAGACATACCTGAAATGATCAACCACTGGAGGGAAATCTGTCTGACAAGTCCCATCATCATCATGATATAAGCTTGCAATCTGGGCTGTGACTCCACCTCACCCACGATGCTTTGGTCCAGCTCGACTTTCATGAACGTCCCATTCTCCCTTTTATAGAAACTCTCCGCCCTCTGGTGACATGAAATGCACCTTGTGATGATAGCAATCTACAAAGGCTCAAAAGCGAACCAACCAGTCTATCCCGAGAATGACGTCATAAGCTGCCATCTCTAAGACATTGAGGTCCCAAAGAAAGTGAAACCGACCAACCTCAATGGAGCACTCCTTACACTGACACACACCAGCCATTCTAGTCCCCAAAGGAGTGTCTAGCGTCATGATATCAGAATAAGTAGAAACACAGAGCCCAAGGCTCACCACAATGGGTACATATATGAAACTATGCGTAGAACCTGTATCGAAAAGCACTGAAGATAAGATAGAAGCTACTAGAATAGTACCTGTGACTGTAAAAGGTCCGGGATTCTACTCTTGCTGGGTCTGTTGCTCTGTGTATGCCTACCCAGTGTCGTGGACCAGCGACACAACCTGGCTATCTTGAGCTGTCCCACCCTGCTACCTCTGATGTCCTGGTGTCAGGCTACCACGGCCATGACCACATTATCTTCCTGCACACCCGGATGTATTCCAGTTCCTCGACTGGTAAGAAGCTACTGGTCATACTCCCACATTTGGAGTCTACACAGAAACCCTCTCACTAGCCATTGGTGGAAACACCTTACAAAAGTTCTGCAGATGACCCATCCTTCCACAATCTCGGCACTCCACTAGGTCTTGTGGACACTGTGGCCTCTTGTGCCCCACTCTACCACCCCGGTAGCACATGACCTATCCACTTGAAGAATTCTTTTGACTGGCTCTTCCAACCTAAGAGAAGTCCATCAGTCTCTTCCTCTTGCCTACCGAAATAGTCCCAGTAAATAGTGTTGAACCGCCCTGGCCCACACCACTAGATTCCCGTAGGTTCCTCTTGGTAATCAGTTCCTGGTTCATAATTGCGTATACTAAAGGCAACCTGAAAACATTCACCAGCACTCGGATGTTATAACAAAAACAATCCTCAAAACGTCTGGCTCTCAACGTCTCATCATCCACCAGCATGGGTGAAAAGCACTGAAGCTCAGTGAAATGAGCAGAATAGTCCATCACTAACATAACCCCCTACTGCAGATTCATGAACTCTTGAGCTTTGTCTGCACTCAGCATATCAAGAAATAAGAAGACATAGAAGACTGCATGAAAATCTTCCCATGCCACGTCCATGTGATGCTCTGATTTGGTGGTAGCATCCCACCACCTCTTAGCGGAATCACGCAGCATATATGTCGCGAGCTTGACCCTCTGACCTGGAGGCGTCTCAAGATGCTTGAAAATATTTTTCATCGATCCTAGCCAAGACTCCGCAGACGGTGGTCTTCCATCCCCTGAAAACGTAGACGGATGCTGCTGCTGGAAGATACAAGTTAGCTCGGCAATAGATGTGGAAACCTGCGGTGCTCCCTGAAAGGTCTGCATGAACCACATAAAGCCTTCACGGAACGGCGGCTTTGTTCCTGTGTCCGGTATAGCAGCTGGCACCGTATCTGACTTTGTTAGTGGATCAACTGGTAGCCCATGGCTCACCATCTCTGGAGTGTACTCCTTGGCGCTCTCCTGGAAAACAACGCACGGTCGTCTAGGCGGCATGACACTACATGGTCAAAAGCATGCCTTAGATTCAAGATTTATCGAAAAATGAAAGCGAAGGAACCACAAAGGGAATAATGGGATGAAGTCATTTCATGATTTGAAAAACAAGAATACATGGTGTGTACAATTACTACATGGCATGTACATGAATTCTCTTCCCCTTCCCAGGTCCTTCTACATGGCTAAGACACATGGCTCCCGTTGAACAAAAACTACACGGCGTGTATAATATCCACACGGCTTGTATGGTGTAATTTTTTTCCAACTTCCCGTGTCTTTTGTGACACGGCCGACTACTCGTCTTGATACTACACTGTGTGTTACACCCGCACACGGCGTGTACACCACCTCGTTTCCCAGCCACATGTCTAACTCCACACGGTCTGTCCTCGGTCAAGACTACACGGTGTGCCCCACAGGTACACGACGTGTTCAAGGAGAGGTGACGTTGACTCGTGTTGTTAGTTACACATCTCAGTACCTAGGTCACACTACACGGCGTGTTCATCATTGACATGGCATTTTCTGTATAGGATTTCACCGACCCGTGTTGTTAGTTACACGGCCGGACTCTGGATCAACTCTACACGGCGTATAAAAAAGCTACACGGTGTGTTCGCCCCAAGATCTTCCCATCCTCGTGTTGCCACCAACACAGTTTGTGACACGGGAAGAGACTACACGGCGTGTACTCAGGGTACACGACGTGTACTCAAAAAGATTATTTTTCTTCCCGAACAGAAGGCCATAAAATGCGTATTAAAAATACTACATGGCGTGTATACTGAGTTTCATGACATTATGCCTCAGAAACATCCACAGAACCCGTAAATACTACAAAACATCATATAAGTGTCAAATTCCGACCTGTGAGGGACCATACTCCCCACAAATCAATGTTTGACATCTTATCTGTGTTATAACTAATAAACAGCCAATGATCCACAAAATTCCGGTCAATGGGGTCCCGTACTCCTCCAAAACCAAATTTTGTAGTCCATTCTATAAACATGATCACACAAAAATACCCTATCACATATAAGGTATTTAACAAAGCAGTTATCACAACAACATGATTTTACAACACAACAACTATCACAACAACATGAAAATTCTAATGCACCTACATGGAATGGAACTATTCATGGCAGGTGATTTCTAGCATGTTCCTATATGATGCATGTGACAGCATACCCTCATCTCATTAGGTTTCATCTAAATAAAAGCCATAGATAAAATATAAACAACACAATCCAAGTGCGTCACCCAAAGGTGAAATCATATCGACTGTAAAATTTGCAAAAACAAAATAATTGAAAAAATACGAGGTATTCTGGCTTTTCCCTTTACACGGGTTAGCTGCGCCCAAGAACAACTTATTACCAACTACCGTTCATCCCATCCCGGACTACGGCTCCAAATAGTAACTCAAAGAAAAGAAACCGACTCTGATACCACTTTGAAATGTCCTGGTTCCTGGTGCCACCCAACGGGTGCCCCGAACCCGGTTCGCCACGTGACCTCAAGAAAATTTCCCCAAATGCCAGAGGCTGCCGACTAGAAGCGAGGGACCAGGTATAATAGTGGGGAAACTATGCCCTCATTTTTTAAAGTATAGCGCAGCGGATTATAAGATAAACATAAAACAACAGTGGAAGCAATAAACCATACACAACTGGAATGAACAACTGATGAAAAAAATGGAAACAAGCAGCCATATATATATGAAGATGCAGCATATCACTATTCTATGAAAACAGCTAGAACATGTTGCATAGCAGTACAACACAATAAATCTGAGATACAAATACAGAAATCAAAACAGAACATCCCTCAGCATCATGAGCCAATGCTCAGTCCCATGCTCTCCTATACCCCAGCAACAATCATGTAACACCCTGAGATTTTATGAAAAATATTCTTTTTAATTTCATTAATGTCTTGTGTTGTACGCTACACCAAAAGGAGATTGCACAACACGCATCCCTGACTTTTCTTGCATTACATACAATCACGACCTTTCTCGATAGCGTGTGTAGTAAGCAATACCGAGTTTTACTAGATGAGATATTATTATAATATTATTATGAACTAGCCATTATGAACAGTAATACCCAATTTTTGAAGTTTTATAAATTTCATCTTTCAAAATGGACTTCATTTTTGGATTCGGAATATCTAAATTATCTTAGGTTGAAATTTTGTTACTTTTCGGATAACTTTCATATTCTGATGAATAGTGGAAATTACTAAAATTTAATTAAAATCAACTTTTTTAATCAAAATAATTAATAGTGATAAATTATTAATATGATTGGTTTTAAACTATATTTAGAATATATTTTTTCAATTTAATACAATTTTGGTCATTAGATGTAATTTCACATTTAAACCCGACATAAACAAGTGTCAATCTTTTGATAGTTATTATCCCTTAAGAACACGCTATTTGTTTTGAAGACGGGAATTAATTTTTAAATTAATTAATACAACTGATATATTTTTAATTTGGTAAAATAGACATCATTTTTGAATTCATAATATCAAATATATCTTAGTCCTAATTTTTGGTATTTTTCTGAAAAGTTTCATTTTTTGATGAATAGTGAAACCACTAAGTGGTAGTTAAAAAAACTGAATTTTTCATAAAACGTAATTTTACTGCTTCTGTGAGTGGAATTTCGAAAATCTGAGAGACATGGTTAATATCAAGGACTAAAATGTGGTTCAATTAGATGAAAATAATTTTTGGTGAATAGTAACTTTTTACTTTTTTTACCACGGTTAAAAGTAAATTGGGTAATTAAGGGTAAAATGATATTACTATTAACCTAGAACATGTTCTAATTCTACTGGATAAGTTTATTTCGGCCAAAAAAACCTTAGGAATAAAATATTACCATTTAGGCCCGCTTGGATTCGATTAGGATATTTATTATTAATTTATTTAAAGAAGGGTTAAAATAGTTAAAATCAAAGATTAATAAATAAATAATTTTTAATATAGGGTTATACATAAGATAAATTCAACAATAAATATTCATTAGAAAGATAAAAGGATTTCCTAAATAATGGTATTTTATTTATAATTTTTAGACTTTATATAATTTAATTTATTTATGAAACCATGATGTTGCATTAATTATCTTATTAATGAAATATTGACATAATTGATGTTATAAATACAAAAATAAATATAATTTGAGACTTTTTATGAATTCCAATAATTTTCTATGTTAATATGACATGTTTTTATTTATTTAATTAACTTTTTTCGAACTAATAATTCTGTTATGATATTCACAAAAATCAATTACCAAATAGTGTCAAAATTGACATAAAATAGTTTTTAAAACAAATATTATATTATAAATTGTTATTATATACCTAAAAATATAAATTTCAGCCAAGATACTTATATAATGATATGTGTATCATTAATGGACCACTTGGGGGTCTCTTGGATGTATATGGTAAGTTTATAAACTATATAATATAAAAATACAATGTGACATGGTAAATGTCAATCTAATTAACTAAGTGTTAAAACTAAAGGTTAATGTTAATATAATGACCTAAACTTGTCTAAATTCTATTGGATTAAATTATTTCGTCCCATACTCATCTTATATTAGAAATAAATCAATTTGGGGATATTAAAAACTGGATATGATTTTATAATAAAATAATATTTATAGTTATTCCAAAGGTGCCCCTCTCCACCCTTATAAAATGGAACCTCCTCCCTCTCTTCCTCACACCACATTGAGCATTCAATCTCGTCCACACCCTACCAATTTCTCTTCTACACTTCCATATAAACATCCTAGAGGTCCTGGTCTTCTTCAAATACCAATTTTAGTTCCCTAAGAGGTGGTCTCAAAGAGGTGCTTCAAAGAAGAGGTAATGACCGTTAACGATTCTTTCAACTTTATTTCTTCTTCCACTTATTCTTCTTAGTTTGTTTCATTATTAAGTAATAACATAAGTATCACTAATATACTGATATTTTATTGTAAGTATGAAACAACCCTATTTCACAATCTATCCATCCTACGGAAAACAATATCACCGTGTGTGCGTACGTACGGAATACCGTCTCCACGCTGTGGTGTGATCTATATTCCCCCACCACCTTACTTGGATGGGTATAATGGTGTAAATAATAACTATATATGATTATTGTAAAGTTATATGGATTATTTAATAGTATAAATACACTCCAATAAAATTCCACGATCATGGGAACGATATCATCGCTCGTGCATACGTATGGAATATCGTCTCCCCTACACGAGGAGATTCATTCTCAACGATTAACCATTCATAAATGATGATAAAGTATATATAATAAGTAATCATGAAATATATGACATAATAATGATAATTTATATATATATATATGTATGTCATCCAATTAATTCCATTCAATTCAACGAGGAAACGAAAACAACGTTCATGCGTCTGTACGGCCTACCATCTCCATGAACGGTGTATTTCTTTCCATTTATCAATCTATTATATATATGTATATTCTGAATATATATTATATATAAATCATGTTTTATATTCTGTAATTAAGTATTCATGATCTAAGTAATCATATTAATAATTACAAGTCAAAACACGGACGACAAATGAAACGATTTTACCCAAAACGCTCTTTAACATGGAATTTACAAAAGAACGGGTAATATAAAGTCATAAGTGAACCATATATGATATCATAACAATGAATATGATTCTGTAATAAGCCAATGTAATTATTTAAATAATTATACAGGAGGTTTGGATATGTACGAAGCATATAGGACCTAAGGTAAGGGATAAATTTTCAAAGCTCATTTTTATCCGAGATTCCTTATTCATAAGTATTTACTGGGGTTATTGCTGTCATCCATGTCCATGTTTTATAAAAGTGTATTAATGTATGTTTAAAGTCCTTTTTACCCATTTTGACTTTTAACCCATGGTATGGAAGGAATCTTTATTTTATTTACCCTACAAGGTACTTTTTGACTTTTCCGAAAAAAGTACGAGAAGAATGTTATTTTAACGTATACGACATGAAATGATTTTTACGGTTTTATAAAGCCTTATTTTCATGAAGCTTCCTACAAAATATATAATGACTATTTTCAACAAAATCCTTTTCTTTTAAAATTGCATGACATTTTGTTAAAAGAAAATTATTTTGAAGAAAAAATGATATTTTTCTGAAGAGTTCATTTCAAGTGTTTTATCAAAACCATATTCATCTAAGATGACATTATTTCACATGTGTATGTTTCAAGTATCATGTCTCTATGATTTACGTGGTTTCAATTTTCTTATTATTAAATTATATCTATTTCTTTTATATGAATTATGTGATGATGGGATGATGTTTATGAAACCCATTTTATTCGTTGGGTTATTATGAATGATGTATGTTTATTTTGTGGCACAAGTTAGAATGATTTCATTATAATATGGGTAGGACCTATATCTCCCTCCAATGCATTGGGTAAAGATTTTTATCTCATGATATAGACATGGTTGGAATGGTATGTTAATCCGGTTCAGTATTACAGGACTGGAACGAGGAGTGAACTCGATTCAGAAAGGGACTTTGTCCACTAAGATGGTCTTGGAAGCAATTCCTTGGCTACTATAGAAATCATTACATGTTTTTAATGGATGCCACAATTACATGTTTTATTCCAATGCTATGTTATCATGATTTATGTTCCATTATGATCTATTCCTTATGTACTTCCATGTTTTAAGTCGTTGCTCATGATTTTGATGTTTAAACATTATGTTCATGTTTTTAGGTTTAAATTTATATGGTATGTTTTATTTTACCCATGCTTACCCTTACTGAGCATTTGATCTCACCCTTTTTATGTTTTATTTTCCCCCAGGATTAAAAGAAATGTTTTAGGTAAGGAAACAAAAAGTGGAATATCTTTATGGGAGACGTTGAAGATCTTTCACCACGATTAGAAGATTACGTTCCAAGTTTCCAAAGACACTAAACTATTACAATCCTTGTGTGTCTGTTTTTGTTATGTATTATGTATTCCGAAAAAGTAATGTAATATCTATGTACGTCAAGCTTCCGGTCTTCACAGTTGGTATCAGAGGAAAGGTTTAGTCAACCTTTGGAAACTAGGATGCGAGAACTTTAGTGAGATCCCTAGAGATATTTCTAAGGTATGTCTAGGGATGTCCCTAAGGTTAAGCATAAGTATAGGTTATAGTCCTATAATTATAGTAATGAACTTAGAATTAAACCTAAGATGTTAGATATTAAAGGTAATACCCCTTTATTATGTTGTTTTACCTAGCATGATTTTTTCCTCTAACACTATTCTTTTTGGGTTTTAGACGATGGGTGGATCCCGAAGGAACCGTGTTGATCAATGCAATGGAAAATGCAATGATTGTCCTCATGAACAAACAAATGTTATGGGAGATGGAGTGATAAATATTATTTCTATACTTACACAAGCTATGAATCATTCTGGACATCCAAATGAGCAGAGAAGGGAACAATATTCTATTGATTCCTTCATGAGGAAACATCCACCTTCTTTCAGTGGGTCTTCTGATCCACTTGTTGCTTAACAATAGATCAGTACCACTGAAAAGATATTTTCAGTTCTTCAATGTTCTGAACATGATAAAGTCATCTTAGCAGAATATCGTTTGGAAGGTGAAGCTAATAAATGGTGGAATCTTATCAAGAATATGAGGCCAAGAGATGAAATTGAGTCCATGGAATGGGAAGAGTTCAAGAACTTATTTTTCAATATGTACTTCCCTTATATTCTTTGAAAAAAGATGGAGAAAGAGTTTCTTGAACTAAAGAAAAAGGATGATGAATCTGTTGGTGTATACGAAGCGAATTTTACAAGGCTTTCAAGGTATGCATCTGGCTTTATCATCCAACCTGAAAGTAAAGTTGATCGATTATTTAGTGGATTAATACCAAATCTTCGAAGGGAATTAACTATAAGAGACTTCAGTAGCTATGAAGAAATTGTGCGTTGTGCTATCAAGGTAGAAATGGAAGTTTTTGTTACTTATCCATCTCATAGTTTTGACAAGAAACGAAATATGGAGTTCATGTAGAAATCTCAGAATAATGGTGAAATGAAGTTGAATTTTTCCTGATGCTCAAAGTGTGGAATGAAGCATGGTGGAGATTGTTTTAAAGGGACTAGAAAATGTTTTAAGTGTGGAAAAGAAGTTCATCGAGAAGCTGAGTGTCGAAGTAATGGAAAAAGGGTTTCTAATGATGTGAATAATGAAAAGACTGCAGAGAACGCACCACCAACACTTCAATGCTTCAAGTGCAAGGAAATGGGGCATTGTGCTAATAAATTCCCTAATCCAAGGGTTAGTGATGATCTACATGAGCAACCACTTAAGCAAAAGGACAAAGGGAAGTCACATGAGATCACTATTGGAAACGATGTGGGGGAATGATTAAGTGTTTATGTAATGGGATTCCAAAATAATGTTGTATAGAGTATCATTGAATATTGAAATATTTATGTATTGGTCTATTGTGGTTTTCAATAATTTTTTGGTACCGGTAACCATGGAAAGTGATTGAGATATTTTTGGAAAAAATATGATATGCGCATAATGAAGGGATAAGGAGAAAATTAAATGTTTGATAGTATTCATGAGCTCATGACTGATATAAGGAAATAGTTATATCATGGATTGAGGTTTTGGTATGTCAGAAGAGTTAACTTTTGACAGCACTCATGTTTTCAATAAGATTCAATGGGTATTCATTTTTCAAGAGAATACATGATTAAGGCCTTCGAATGTTTGGAATGTGACCAACAAGACATATCTCATGATATATGGGGATCAACGATGGTATTAACATGCCTGTTATATGAACTCTTTGGTAATAGTTGTCACTATAATATGAGATTGGACAATAGTATTTTGGATAATCCTAAATATTGGAATGGATTATGTTGGATATAAGTTATTATTGTTTAAGGATAGAAGTTTTTTCGATATTATTGATGGGATGTTATAGTAATGTAGTTTTAGAAAAAGGACAACCTGCAGGATGGGCAATAGCCCATCGCGTCGGACAAGGCTGTGGGAATCAAACCCACAACCAAAGTGTGACTGGACTTTATTACCTACCACTGGCCTACAAAAAGTCCCTGTTTAGTAGAAACTAGTTTTATTATATTAAGTAGTATGATATATGAAGTATAAGTCCATTTTAGGAACCATATATGATTAATCTCACTATATATGGACTTATGAATTTTTTTGATAACTTTTCTAACCTTTTATTTGAGACATATGGAATGACCCATAATTCTATCACATGATCTGCTAACACATCACAAATGAAAAATTCAACTTCATTTCATTAAGAGATGAAGTGTAAATTGTCCAAATAATGACCAACAGTGAGACTTTACCAAAATCACGAATGTATTTCTTCTAATTCCAATTTCATCAACTTTAGGGAAATGATCTTGAAAACCAAAAATGTTGTCTTAGTGCACTTATACCTGATGAATCAGATGGTACCTTAGATCATCACAGATTTATGGCTTTGTGATTGTTGGCTTTTTCATAGCCATGTTCTCTACCACTGTCCATCAGAACTTGATTGTTAGATTTTTCTTCCATATCCATATTTTCACCTATGTTCTACTACGTGGAAACCTAGTGATGAGTTAATTTGGGTAACTGTTATGTTTCATACTTTAGTTTTTAAATAGAAGTTTTGATGTTCTTTTTTTATGATGTGGGTTTCTATTAAATAATCTTTTGCGTAGTAAACCATTTATAACGCCGACGAATTTTGAGGGTGAAATTCATTTTATGGGGGGTAGAATGTAACACCCCGAGATTTTATGAAAAATATTATTTTTAATTTCAAAAATGTCTTGTGTTGTATGCTACACCAAAAGGAGCTTGCACAACACACATCCCTGACTTGCCTTGAATTACACGCAATCACGACCATCCTCGATAGCATGTGTAGTACGCAATACCGAGTTTCACTAAACGAGATATTATAATAATATTATTAAGAATTAGCCGTTATGAATAGTAATACCCCATTTTTGAAATTTTATAAATTTTATCTTTCAAATTGGACTTCATTTTTGGATTCGGAATATCAAAATTAGATTAGGGTGATATTTTGGTACTTTTTAGATAACTTTCATATTCTTATGAATAGTTGAAATTACAAAATTTTAATTAAAAACAACTTTTTTAATCGCAATAATTAATAGTGATAAATTATTAATTTGGGTGGTTTTAAATTATATTTAGAATAGATTTTTACAATTTAATTCAATTTTGGTCATTGGATGTAATTTCACTTTTAAAACAGACATAAACAAATGTCAATCTTTTGATAGTTATTATCTCTTAAGAACACGCTATTTATTTTGACGACGGCAACTAATTTTTAAATTAATTAATGAAACTGATATATTTTTAATTTGGTAAAATAGAAATCATTTTTGAGTTCATAATATCAAATATATCTTTGGCCAATTTTTTTCTATTTTTCTGGAAACTTTCTTTTTTTGATGAATAGTGAAACCACGAAGTTGTAGTAAAATAATTGAATTTTTCATAAAACTTAATTTTACCGCTTCTGTGAGTGGAATTTCGAAAATCCAAGAGACACAGTTAATATCAAGGAATAAAATGTGGTTCAGTGAGGTGAAAATATTTTTTACTGAATAGTAACTTTTTACTTTTTTTACCACGGTTAAAAGTAAATAGGGTAATTAAGGATAAAAATGATATTATTATTACCCTAACACATGTCCTAATTCTATTGGATATGTTTAATTCGGCCACAAAAATCCTTAGAAATAAAAGATGACAATTTAGGCCCACTTCGATTAGATTAGGACATTTATTATTAATTTATTTAAAGAAGGGTTAAAATAGTTAAAATCAATTTTTAATAACTAAACCATTTTTAATATAGGGTTATAAATAAGATAAATTCGACTATAAATGTTCATTATAAAGATAAATGGATTTACTACATAATTGTTTTTTATTTATAATATTTAGGGTTTAAATAATTTAATTTATTTATGAAACAGTGATGATGCAGTAATTATCTTATTAATGAAATATTGACATAATTGATGTATAAATAACAAAATAAATGTAATTTGAGACTTTTTATGAATTAAAATAATTTTAGAAGTTAATATGACATGTTATTAATGATTTAAATAACTTTTTTCGAACTAATCATTCTGTTAGGATTTTCACAAAAATTAATTACCAAATTATGTCAAAATTGACATAAAATAGTTTTTAAAACAAATAATATATTATAAATTGTTATTATATTCCTAAAAATCTAAGGTTCGGCCAAGATACTTATATAAAGATAGTTGTATCATTAATGGACCACTTGTGGGTCTCTTGGATGTATATGGTAAGTGTATTAACTATATAATATAAAAATACAAAGTGACATGGTAAATGTCAATCTAATTAACTTAGAGTTAAAACTAAACGTTAAGGATAGTATAAGGAACTAAACTTGTCTAAATTATATTTTATGAGAGGATTTCGCCCCATCCACACCTCAGATTGGAATTAAATCAATTTGTATCTAATAAAAACTGAATATGACTATATAATAAAATAATACTCTTTGTTATTCCAAAGGTGCCCCTCTCCTCCCTTATAAAAGAGCACCTCCTCCCTCTCTTTCCCACACCACTTTTAGACTTCAAGCACGTCCAAACCCTTACCATGTCTCTTATCCACATTCCTAGAAACATCCTAGAGGTCCTGGTCTTCTTCAATGTCCAATTTTAGTGCCCTAAGAGGAGGTCTCATAGAGGCGCTTCAAAGAAGAGGTAATGTCCGTTAACGATTCTTTCAACATTATTTATTCTTCCACATCTTCTTCTTAGTTTGTTTCATTATTAAGTAATAACATCAGTATCACTCATATACTTATATGTTATTGTAAGTATGAAACCACCCTATTTCACTATCTATCCATCCTACAGATAACAAAATCACCGCGAGTGCGTACGTATGGAATACCGTCTCCACGCAGTGGTGTAATCTATTTTCCACCACCACCATACTTGGATGGGTATAATGGTGTAAATAATAACTATATATGATTATTATAAAGTAATATTGATTATGTAATAGTATACATACACTCCAATAAATTTCCACTATCATGGGAATGATATAATCGCTCGTGCGTACGTATGGAATACCGTCTCCACTGCGCGATGAGATTCATTCTCAATGATTAACCATTCATAAATGATTATATAGTATATATAATAAGTAATCACGAAATATATAACATAATAATGATACTGGATTTATTTATATATATATATATATATTTATGTCATCCAATTAATTCCATTCAATTCAAAGAGGAAACAAAAGCAACGTTCATGTGTACGTACGACCTACCGTCTCCATGAACTGTGTATTTCTTTCCATTTATCGATCTATTATATATATATGTATATTCTAAATATATATTATATATAAATCATGTTTGATATGCTGGAATTAATTAATCATGATCTATGTACATATGAATAATTACAAGTCAAAACACGGATGACAAATGAAACGATTTTACCCAAAATGCTCGTTATCATGGAATTTACAAAAGAACAGGAAATATAAATTCATAAGTAAACCATATATGATATCATAACAATGAATATGATTATGTAATAATTAAATGACATTATTTAAATAATTATACAAGAGGTTCTGATACGTACGAAGCATATCAGACCTAAGGAAATGGATAATTTTTCAAATTTCATTTTTATCCGAGATTTCTTATTCATAAGTATTTACCGGGGTTATTGATATCATCCATGTCGATGTTTTATAAAAGTGTATTCATGTATTTTTAATGTCCTTTTTACCCATTTTGACTTTTACCCCATGGTATGGAATGAATCTTTCTTTTATTTACCCTACAAGGTACTTTTTGACTTTTCTGACAAAACTATGGGAAGAATGTTTTTTTAATGTATACGGCATGAAAGGATTTTTACGGTTTTATAAAGCCTTATTTTCATTAAGCATACTAAAAAATATTTCTTGACTATTTTCAAAAAATCCTTTTCTTTTAAAATTTCATGACATTTTGTTAAAATAAAATTATTTTGAAGAAAAAAGGATATTTTTCTCAAGAATTCATTTCAACTGTTTTATCAAAACCATTTTCATCTAAGATGACATTATTTCACATGTGTATGTTTCAATTATCATGTCTCTATGATTTACATGGTTTCACTTTTCTTATTATTAAATGATATCCATTTCTTTTATATGAATTATGTGATGATGGGATGATGTTTATGAGACCCATTTTATTCGTTGGGTAATTATGAATGATGTATGTTTATTTTGCGTCACAAGTAAGAATGATTTCATTATAAGATGGGTGGAACCTATATCTCCCTCCAATGAATTGGGTAATGATTTATATCTCATGAGATAGACATGTCTGGAACGGTAAGTTAATTCGGTTCAGTATTACAGGACTGGAAAGAGGAATGAACTCGATTCAGAAAGGTACTTTGTCCACTAAGATGGTCTTGGAAGCAATGCCTTGGATACTATGGAAATCATTACATGTGCCGAATGGATTCCACAATTACATGTTTTATTCCCATTCTATGTTATCATGATTTATGTTCCATTATGATCTATGCCTTATGTACTTCCATGTTTTAAGTCATTGCTCAAGATTTGGATGTTTAAACATTATGTTCATGTTTTTAGGTTCAAATGTATATGGTATGTTTTATTTTATCCATGATTACCCTTACTGAGCATTTGAGCTCACCCTTGTTATGTTTTATTTTCCCCCGGGATTAAAAGATAGGTATTATGTAAGGAAACAAAAAGTTGAAGATCTTTATGGGAGATGTTGAAGATCTTTCACCACGATTATATGATTACGTTCCAAGTTTCCAAAGACACTAAACTATTACAGTCCTTGTGTGTCTGTTTTTGTTATGTATTATTTATTTCGCAAAAGTAATGTAATATCTATGTACGTCAAGCTTCGGGTATTTACAAATCAAGTACCCGTATAAGGGCCCTTTCCCTTATCTACACTTGCAAAAACGTAATCTGTTTGGGCTGAAAAGCATGGCCCAAACTGGGTGTGAGAAACAAATCTCAGTAGGCACCCACCAAAGGCCTGGCCCGAACTAGGTGAAAGCCTCAAACAACAGTGTGCAGTAGTAAAATGCAACAAAGTAAGAAGTACTGAAAGAAACAAACTTAACCAGTTATATTACCATTTTAATATCCATTTAATCATTTAATTTAAAATATCACCACAATGACTATTCTAAGTAAACCGCTAATTTCTGCAGACACTTAAACCCCTACCCTCATGTAAAGAGTATCCAACCCAAGAATCTCCCCACAGGAATATAGATATTTCCCACAGGCGTAAGAAGTGTCACCTACAGGAACAAAATCAACTACCCACAGGCACAAAAGAAGTTGCCCACAGGCTAAGTAGTAAAATGCCCACAGGCTAATCACAACACTGCCCTTAGGCTAAACAGGTAACTGAGCTATTCCCAATATGTACTTAAACATTCACAAACAATTCCTCTCAAGGTAATTCTACAAACATTACTTAAACGACATACCCGCAGGTATCCTGACCAAACGGCTAAACAGAGGAACACACCCCTGGGGTGGACCTAGATCCAAGAATCGATCCCAAACAACATTTTAATATCACAATTAATTACCTATCCAATTATAGGTAGTTAAAATAGTCGCAAACTCAGCCAAACGACACCCCAACATGGGTTCGTGGAACCAAAATACAGAAAACACATATCAGTTGGAAAAATAAACACCAAGCCACCTACCTTATACGTCAACGAGTAGTATACATGATCGTCGATCCCAGAAACTCCCATGAATGGTGTAGATCTGAGGTAAGAAAACTTTTATTCAGCCTCAATAACTCCCATTAGGGAAATAATTGTTAAGAAAAACGCTAGGAGAAGAGAGGTCTTACCCACGCGGTTCCAATGAGATCGTCTGAGGCAGAATCAGATTCCCAGTTTGTGATCGACGGATCTCCAAAGGCTTGTCCATCCACTCCTGCTCCTCTCGTCTGGTTCTAAGCCTTACCTGTGAACAGGGGAGGCTACTTCCCATTTAAGAGAATATAACAAAGTACACGACGTGTACTTCCAAGTACACGACATGGACTTCCATCATTTAATTGTTCCTCTTGCGGCACAACCACACTGTTCATCAGTTGATGTGAGTACACGACATGTACACCCGAGTACACGATGTGTACTATCGCCCAGCTAGCAGATACTCCACCGCCTTACTATTTTGGCCTGCCGACTGACTAAACGACGTATACAGGACCACTACAGGGCGTGTAGTCAGTTTCTACACCCTTCTTCGCCGACATGGCTACACGCCCCGTGTACCCATCCCACACGGCCAAAAGTACATGGCGTGTAGTTCCAAAATTTTGGATTTTACACATTTTCCATATTTTCTCAAAAACACTTAAAGAAAAGGGAAAAGAAGAAACCCGTACCTCAAAACTAAAAACTGGGTTCTTACATTGAGATCCTACCACAATCACTCTAGCCTGACTCCAATATGATCTGTGTGTGCCTCAACGAGTGTCCCATCTAATGAGTTGCATCTCATGTCATTTGTTTGATGGTTCCACATTCCTCACCCATTAGTGTAAAATCATTACAAAGTTGCCTTCTATCTACATTACAACATAGTTTTTCATGAATCCATCATTGACATTGGATGGTGTGAATATGATGGTCTCCCTTACACCCTCACCAACAGGTATCCAACACAACTGATGAAGGACCCAAGGGTGCCTCTCCTCCTGAACCATCATATTCACCCATTTCAAAAGAATATGAATTGAATTGAGATTTCTATGAAAATTGTATGAGTTGTTTAGTTCATAGTAACATTTTAAATCAATTTTTATTACTAAAAAACCATATTTATAGGCCTTCATATATTCCATCTAATTTTGAATCCCTCAGATGTTTTCAACTATCTCACCAGCTAGGGTGGGGGGAGGAATGAAGATGACACCCCCAATTTTTCTAATACTGGTCACCACACCGAATTCCCTAAGGGTTACTGATCAAAACCTGGTAATTATGATGAATGATGACTTGATACCACTGTTTGAGGGGGTAGGGTTTTGTAATTTAGAAATTCATAACACTTAAAATGACTTTTAACCCATACATGGAGGAATTGGAACAGGATGTATATATGTATGGGAATGTGACACTTTGTAGCATGAACCAACTTGTTGTAATGTATAACAAGCATGGGGATTCATAGTTTGACCAAGTTCTCTATCACCTTGACCACCATCATCACTAGAGTCCCTGATCAGTGACAACCACCAACTAAAGAAAGTGGATAGGAATGCTGAATATCTAACCACTATATTCCATTAATTGATGATGTATCCCCATTCATGACACCATACCTCCTCCAATATCATCCATTTTGATCCCTACCTCCTCCTATTTCATTCCCATAGACACTTATTTTCCCCCCTGGTATCTTATATGTTAACCCATTCAAAAACATTCCCATACATATCATGAATTTGATATCTTAGTGGAAGGGGGTGTGATGAACCAAAACCAAGGATAACTATTCTAGGAGGATCTTTTCCATGGATACTATCTGACTCTCTTACCCACATTCTTTGGGTTATAGGAGTAACTCATCATACTAGAATACTATTTGGTGAATCCTACCGATATGATATAAATCCCAATAGATAATTATCACCTTCCCCAGATCGTGGAGGAAGGTGTTCATTTCTGGATACCACTTGTTGAGGATATTAGACAATAGCTCCTGGGACATATAAACATCATCATACTAACTGATATGATTTTTTTCAACCCCATATTTCTCACATTTGATGAGTAATGAGTATTACCATACCCAATCATCGGTAAAATTACCCCCAACACACATATACCATTCTTATTACTAGCCCATATACTTTTTCCGAATGCTGGACTGAAAGATGATCGTTTAGTGGGAGGAGAATTCTTCATCTATTACATGTTAAACTATCAGTACACTTGTTCTTACACTCAAGGTACATATAATGTATTATTAGAATTCTCTAACTACGTGGCTAGTAGTGGTCATGATCCATCAGTTGAACTCATCATCACAGAAAAAATAGAACCACTATATATTAATCCACACATTTGGAATGTCCAAATACTCCAAAAATATTATGTTTTGTCTATAATGTCTATTTATTAGTAGATAATCGCTATGATCCATTGTAAATAGGTCCAAATAATACAATTTATTGGATATGACCATCGTTTCCTAGGTAATTTAAGGATTCTTGACCATTTCTTCCCTCTAAACTACAACAACAGCAACTTGGTCAGCTTTGTTGGCCATATCTATGATGTTATGAGGATTTAATGGGGATGGATAATGTAAATGGATATTTTAACATTAAAATTTCCTAGATTTATGAAACACAGGTATGGTTTATAAAAAATAATAGCTTGTGCATGAAAAATCTATTGTTCATGAATTATTTTCAAAAACATTGCAATGTTAGTATCCGGATCACACATAATCGGATTGAGTTCCATGAATAAAATATATCTTATATCGAAAAAACTAATGTGACATTACAAGTGTCCTTGTTTACTAACTGATAGGCATGTTACCCCTATGTTATGTGTGTGCATGGATGAATTTCATGAACCAAGTCATTAGTTTCTCAAAAATGAAAAAAATAACCTAAAGTTCAGCATTTACATTAAAAATAGACCTTTGAATTCCCCATGATATGTAATTCTATGTAGTGAGGGATTTTTTGGAATAAAAAATGAGTCTCATGTTCTCAAAAATTTGGTTTTTCTATAAAATGGGTGCATCTACACTTGAGAGAAAATTATAGACTCGACAAGTCACTTGCATGAAGCTTCGATACATTTCATGCAACCTCCCATTTTGGGGTGAATGTCCCTTATGCATGGAAGGTGATGTCAACCACTTCAAATTTCATGTATGCTAAAAAATCATTCTAAACACAATGTTTTATGTGGAATGAAAATTTATGAAAGAATTCACAATGAATATTTGGTGTGAATATCACATTATGAAAGGAAAAAAGATATCAAACCATGACCTTATATGATCATTTCCTAGTGGAAATAGCATCACAGGAAAAAATATGTAGCCACAAAAACCAGCCCCCAGTTGAATTACATGGTCAATTTTGAATAACCATCCACATAGATATGGAATTTTTCTATAAATATAGCACCACCCCTATTTTAGAGGACGGACCTTAGAAGCAGATGCATTGAGAACTCCTTCATGAAACCCAATCCTTCTTAAAAATTCACAACTCCAGCATCCCATTTATTTCTACAGGTAGAGAACTTGTGTGAATTATTTCACATGGGACCCAAATTTCCTCATCCCATGTTTTATTTTTCCTCATGAAACATTACATAATGTCTACATGGGTTCACACAAGATCACATTCCTTCATGAAATCCCATGTTTCGTGTGACCCCAGATGTGACACGTACATATGCCCCTATTATCTATGCACTTTCCATATGATATATCCCTTATCTTGTAAAACCCCAATTTCACACACATAGCTAAAATTTCACACATTGACCTCTAGATATATGAATCTATTCTTGATTCCTCCAAATATAGTTGCATGAAGATTGAGTGTTTCAGTGCCCCACACCTACTCTAACTAGGATCATGCATACCCTAATCACATACGTGAATAGTATCATCAACCCCCGTGTCCAGCCCCTCTATTTGAAGAATGTTTTCGACAGATGTAATACATATTTATCCTAATCATAGCTAACCTAATGATTGTACCCCAAAATTTCAACCCACCATGACCATGTTTACACCTCATACCATAAAAAAAACATAATTGGTAGACACATAACCCCCAAAGGTGGCATCATCACTAGAAAACACGAACCTTTCCTAGAAGGGAGGTCTAGTATTGTGTCCTACTATCCTACTTGGAATTGATATCTCTTGGTGTAATCCATACCAAGTATGAGCTGTATGAATTTAATTTTCAAAGCCCAATGTCCATGACTCATGATGTTAAGAATCACGACAATTTCATCAGCACAAGACATTAAGATATAGCCTTACCCTATGTGATGAAAATATTATTCCCTATATATGGCTCACATAGGATGATAACTCACCTCTTAGGTATACCCTATGTAAAATCCCAACAGCATCCCTCGTTTTAGATTCTTTTTTGACAAAAGAGTCTTTACCAAATTATGTTAAACAGCATGGACTAATCCTACCAATCAATATTAAAACTATGAAAACAAACTTTGTGGGTTTTGATCCATATATCCTAACGAGGTACATATGAATCCATGATGTGTTTCAATATTGATCTCCCAACCTCACCATTAAATATATCTATCTTCCCCTTGGGATGCGATGACCTCAAAATGTGATCACTTCCCTAAGAAACACTATCATCCTCACCATCCGAACTCAAGGTTCCCACTAGAACTCGACAATGCCAAGTGATGTTAACCCATATCCAACCCAACACATGGCCGAAATGTATAGGAAAAATAATTAAAATTATATAAAATGGTGAACAACATATCCCCACAATACATTAAGCTTGTGAACAATATGTACACAAATGATGTTAAACCTGCAACCAAACTATCCCCACAATATGTTAAACCGGTGAACAAACGTCCACCCAAATTGATTAAACCTATGGCCAAACATTCCCCACAATATGTTAAAATGGTGAATAACAATTTTCAACAAGATATATAACCTAGGACCAACCTGTCTCCACAAGATGGTAAACCTGTGACCAACATATCCCTACAAGATGTAAAACATTGGACCAACCTATCCCCCTAAGACGTTAATCCCATTACCAACCTATCCACACAAGATATGAAACCTATTAAAGACCTATCCCCACAAGACCTTAAACTTATTTCTATCATATTCCCACAATACCCCAAAATTGTGACAATGCTCTATATAAAAAGCATCTACCTTATGTGACAAACATGATATTCATGAGGGAATTTTCCATGTTTGAGTCACACCCCTAGTGTAAACTATCTTTTAGTCAAAATGGTATACCTTAGGCTCTATGCCTAATATTCCTCATATATGATATTCCATATAATTCAATATAAGATGAATAATTAGGTTCCAAACACACCCAACATCCACTAATTTCCATATGTTTTAAAATCACCATCATCTCTAATCTTAGGTAGAAACCCTTTCACGACAGATGTTGTACAGTTAACTGGAATCCACATTAAGATAGCGATGGGAAAATGATTTTTGTACATGATTAAAATATACGAGGGAGGCCTATACAAGGATATTTTCACCATGGAGGAATCCATGGAATGTGGAACTCACATCCCATTAACCCATTTTGATTAAGGATCCTACATCAACAACCATGTTGGTAGAATTGACCCACTATTGGAAAGTGGGAATGAGGTGCAACTATCCACCCCGTAGGAGGAAAAACTAATATATGGAAGAAAACCACATTAGAATAAGGAAAGGAAAATAAAATAACACTACTACACTAATGCGTATCCCTAGAAGAATGTGTCAAAAAACAAAAAAATTAGTTGTTGTTATAATCTGATCAATCAATACAGGAAAATTACTCAAAAAAAGTTCAACATCATTTTCTTCTATAAGAAACATAACTGATACTCCCATGTAATGAAATTATGAAATTATAGGTCATTATAAAACATAAATTCTAGTAAATTTAATGTATTATATAACAAGATATTTGGGAGGTAAATTACTATTTAAATCACTTTTATGATGAAAGATTCAATTAGTCATCATTATTAACACCCGACGATGAAAAAAGATTATAATAGTATAATACAAGAGAATTGTTATTAATAATAAAAAGTATAAATTGAAATGTATATGAATAAAGAAATGAAATTGTTAATTAACATGTTAGACTTTATGATATATTAGGTTAAACCACTTCTATGGTAATCATGGTTGAAGGCCGAATACATGATAACTCAATCTTGATCCTATAAGTTATATGATTTTCTTTTGATTTTTTTCTCCTATGTTCACTATATTTCCCATTTTATGTTATATTACCTATTTATATTAATGGAAAATGTGTTTTTGATATGAATCCATTTCCTTAAAAGGTTTTGATTTCAATTATATATATATATATGTATATTTCAAATAAAGTAATCTTTCTGAAAAGAGACTCACATCATTGATTTTTTCAAGGATTAATAGAAAATATTTTCAAAAATATATTTAATGATTTAGTTTTCTTTATATTCCAATGAATTATCTCCAATGAATTTAGGATTCCGATTTCTATGATTAATTTATTTTTTATGTGTTTATATTTGGTGATCAAGTTATTGATATGAAATAATTTAATTCATAATGTTATTTTATAAAATTTGGATGTTTTATGAAACCCTTTTTTATTTCAGTGGGTTCCTTGTTAAAATTATATGATTTATTTTTGTTTTTAATAAAACTCATTGATTTTTTCTATAGGTTATTTCAAATATGATGATTATTTAATTTAGGTGTCACACATATGTATGGATGATGATGTTTGGGGTCTTATAACTCCCTACAATGCATTGGTTTATGTTTATAACTCTTCAGATAGTTAGGCATGGACATAGTAAATGTGTTCCCATAGGTGTGGGCATAATGGGATGTCCCAAAATGGATTTTCTATGCTTCTAGTAATTCCAAATTTCTATGTTATTTATCAAGATATCCCAAATTTTCAACATGCATTTAATTTTCATGAAGTTCTATTTTTACATGGTAATAACTTATCCTTAATGTATTCCACACTTTTATATCACGCTCACATGTTTTATGATTATTAAAATTGATTTTTTTTCACTATCATACTTTTTATAGTTACATAATGTTATTTTTATGATACTATACTATTAATTCATTTTTATGAAATTAATATATGGTTATACGATATTTTATTAATATATTTATTCATTCCAAGGGTTCTCCTTCATGATTTTGATAAGATACATTATTACATGTTTTTCTATTATAGGGAACCTGAGCTCACCCTTATCTTATTTTTTCATCCCCCATTATATGAAGATGATTATATCACATGAAATTTCTTTAAAATGGTATATAGGAGTGCGATTATGGAGAAATATTTGTAAGTGGACTAATATTTGATGTTTGTGTAGCTAATATCCATGACACTAAAACATCAAGTACTTAGGTTTTGTGATGTTTTTTTAGATGTATTATCTAAATCCTAAAATTATTATACTATTTATGTAATGTTTCTATTTTATATCTTTAATAGAAAAGGTAATAATCTCCGTTATCAATCTACAATTATTATTCGTTTAACATAATTCATTAGATTTTATCAATTGTGTCTTTCAATGACTCTATTCAGGTTTCAATTGTTCATTCCATAGACACATTGAATTTATTGTTTCTAATAACCCCTATTAATATTGGTTATACAACCTAGAATATATGGTTATTATCTCATAGGTCAAAAAAATATTTTTAATAATTTGTCGTTTGTGTTCATCCTTGTTTTTTTTGGTGAAACAAATTCCTTAAAAATGAATTATTTATATAAAATTTCATTGTTATCTTAATAAGACTTTGTAAGTTTCAAAACACTAATTTTAATTTATATCTCCCAAACTAAATCATAGTCTTGGACACAATTTTTGGATAAACTACAGTTAATAAATAATTCAATTGTTTCCAAATATTGTAATTCATAAAAAAATACTCAAGAAAACCCTTTTAATTTCACTATGTTGTGGTTTATTTTTTCTTTATAATGATCCATTAAAACACATTTTTTATCCATGAAATAGTCAATTCATTCCCCCAAAATACAAAATATTGGTTTCATTATCCTCAAAGTCCATTACATAGATCATGGAATGGTCTTAATCTTCAACCTATTTAATCTAGAGATAGTGTATATAGATTACTTAATCAAGAAATATCAGAATGATTTATAATAACCAAACCACATCACCGAAATGGATAATATAAAACAAAATGATCTTATATTTCCATCCATGTTGTCTAGATGAAAACATCATTTCTATATTTAATATTTAAAATCTCTTCGAGTATTAATTGGAGACTCCACATTATGGTCTTTAAAAAACAAATGAAACTTCATGCGTTTTATTAACACCACCTTATAGATACCCCAATGTCACATAATTATTTCTTAAATTACTATATAAACATCTTTAAAATACTTTAAACATGATATGATATCATTGAAACTTGATCAACGTTTTATTATAATCAAACCCCCTATACTTTTTAGAAACCCCCATTAGTGAAATAAAATACATGTTAAAAACCAATGAAATAGGAAATACAAATCATGTCTATAGTTAAATATTCTCAAGAATATTCATAGAACTAATGTATAAGATATATTAATGTTTTTGAATTACCTTTATCCCTCTATAAAAAGTATTCATGTGTTTATGTAACACCACAATTAACTTTCAAAAGTGTCCCCCAAAATATCTATAACGATCTATTTATTCTCCCATTTTAATTTTTTAAGCATGTTCAACATAAATATAAAACAATTATCTCAAGGATACTTAACTCAAATTTTCTTAGTTGAAATAAAGTTCTATACCTTTACTCATCTAGTTTTTTTACCCGTCGCCTTTTATAATTTTTATCTCTATTATATTAACACATTTCTCCTATTTTACATAATTTTAGAAAGGGTACTCATATTAATGATGGTATATTATCAATAAGGATATATTTATGGAAATTATCCCCTTTTGATAACATAATAAAAATAATTTAAATGAGTAAAATATAAATAATAATACTCTTAGTTATTTTAGATGAGGTAAATTTCCCAAAATAAATATAAAATTTGGTAATGTTTCCATGGACAATGTCTTTGTTATATTGTTAAAAAAATTATCCTTTGAGAAAAAAAATTTCAACATTAGATTTTGTATCTCCACATTTGTTGTCAATGTTCTAGAAACTTGATAATTATAAAGGATTCATTGATAACTTGATATCAAATAGATGGCCTCATCAAATATAAGGTGGATATTTCACACAAACTCTGATGTATCCAAGTTAAACATTCATCCCCATAATTTTTTGGTATAATATGATCATACCAAATAATCAACCTCGGTTGTTAACATGGTAATTAATGATTGTTCCTTTCAATGTCCTGAATTATATATTACTCCAATAAAGAGTGAACCACCTAATTTGGAATTATGATCCTACACATTATTATCTTAATCTACATTAATAAAAATATATATCTGAATTTGTTCATATTTATGATAATAAAAACCGTTGTCAATTGTTCCTCTCACATATTTTAAGTTTATATTAGCAACTATAATATGGATTTACATTAAATTATTTTCTAATCATGTATATAATTTCATTTCAAAATTAATTCCAAGTCATAAAGCTAACAAGTTTAACTATATACAAATAAAAAATATGATTTTTTATTCTCAACATCTATATCATAAATCAAGATAAATTATATTTAAATTAAAATTTGAATACAAACCTCCTTTAAATTATATATTTCAAATAATTTGATAACTCATGAGTATATTTTTCATATCAGAAAATATCAATTCCTATATTTTGGAAATTTATAAGACTAAGAAAAATAAAATTTCATGATACATTAATATCTAAATCATATTCTTCATTTGAGAAAAAAAATAAAACATTATTATGCTTAAATTTTAGTGAAAATCATGTCATTAACAAATATAATCAAAATTAGTGGTTTCATGTTGTTTTCTCTATGTTGGTTTTCTTATTAGTTATTAACCATTATTCAACATAATGAAAAAAACTATAAAACCATAATGAAACTATAATGATGATTATTACCCAAAACAATATATAAATATAAAATGAAGAATAATACCATGAATACTATACACTATTTACTATTGTTACATCCAACTTCTACCATTCTTGAGGAAGATCCCTAAAGGGAATCTGTCAGACTCTCCTATTCATAATGTATTCCTAGTTTGGAACCAAATCACCCATCACATGGTAATGACCATCACACTATAATGATAATACGATATATCTTAGTATAAAGAGAGGATAAGGTAGAAATATTTAGGAAAGAGTGATTTTATTGAGGATTAGGAAAGCTCTCAGGATCCATTATCATATGGTGCCTGCCATTATATAGTCATTAGAGGATATTAACTGATCCCTATGCATTTACTATTTTTTTAATGTTCGAGTAAATAGTATGGCATACAGTTCTAACATTAGTAACACTTGACCAATTAATATTAACTAATTTATTTCTCTTCATGAAATGGATCATTTTATGATAGGCCATGTAAAAAAAATTTGAATGATAAGACATAAGATATTTGAGGGAATAATATCATATGATTCAACTAGAAATACAACCATATGATTTAACCTAATCATAATGTATAATTTTTAAGGCTGTGACACAAAATATATATTTCATTACATATGATATATATAAATCATATTTTGGGATATATCCTAATCATATCATATGTGATTATGGCATTAGATTATATCTCCTTTAATCACCCACTTACACTAAAGGCTCATAGACTGGGTGTCATTTCTCCTCAAATTGTATAATATCCAATAACTTCTAAAACTATACCAAAAAATACTTTTGGATATTTCCAAAGTAATTTTTTAAGGCCATAATCAATTCCCACATGTATTAAATCACATGATATAACTTATAAATAAAAATAAATAAATCATTTTGGATTAACTAAAAACTCCTTTACAATATATCTCTGAGCCAAACTCGATTCCCATTAAATCAACCAAAAAGGTTTGACCACATTGGACATTGTCGCATTTATAATAAATATAAATTATATAATTAAAAAATATAAGAAAATAGAATCCTCTAGTAAAGAATAAATGATACTAGAGCTATTAATTGAGGTGATATGATCTCTATTAAGAACATGTATCTCTATACATATGCCGGCTAGTTGTATCATATGAAAGAATTTATTTTCATATGATCCCTTTATTCAATAAATCATGTAACAATAAGAAATAATGCATTTAAATACTATATGGATAACTCATATGATATATGTTCTTTGAGAATAAACTAACATGTTCAGTAAATACATCACAAATAATTCAGCTTTATGGATGATCACATCACATTCCCCAGAGTTGAATAGATTAGTACATAATATATACTATGTTGGTGAGATTGTAAACTTCCTCAGTCTATGTCAATCAAAGTCGAATATTTCATAATAACCATATGAGTGGAAAATCCCATCATGAATAATATATAACCAATTACATGATTAACATCATACCTAGTAACCTCTAGAATAGCTAATCCTCAAGATTTATTTAAGGGAGGTATAAAAGTTTAATAGTTCATAGGGTAGGTATCTCACCAGCCTCGGTTATTAAAAAATCAAAATTTGAACCATCAACCATGGTATAGTAAATACATAGTGCATGACACTTCATGTGGAATACTTTTTGGGACATAAAATACAAAAAACCCAATTTGGGACTCATGAGAATATTTAATATCACGATTCAAGAATCCCACACTTGTTAACCATTAATTTTCATCATAATGTATAACACTCCATGATGTACATTGATTTGGGATTAAAATACATCATACATCTAGAGGTAAATTGTAATTTTATATCATGATATATACAATTATATATAAATAAACAAGAAATAATGATAATGTATAGATTTAATTATTTATAAAAGGATTCATTTTATATTATTAAACAACTATAATAATACTTAATAAAAACATACATAATCACCCATCTAAAATGTAGAATATGATTATTGAGTGGATAATTTCCACATTTATTTATATATTATAATAATTTTTATTCCAATATCATTATTTATTGTTATTTATTAATATCATTGTTTCAAATTTTTTGTAGATGAAATTACATATATACATGACGTAACATATGAAGATATATCTTACATATCAATGTAAATATCTTCATTATAGATTTCATTTATAAATATTAATCTTTTGTATATTAATAATCTATATAATGATTTTTTATTTTTGAAAAAAATAACATGTGAATGATGTATATAATGTATTCAAAATAACGTAGGAATATGTATGAAGTGAAGATTAGAAAGAACTTTTGTGTATAATGTACCTTTAAATATAGGAAGACCTTTATATATTGAGATATTAACATTATATATTCAATTACAAGTGAAGTTAACTATATTTTTATAAAATTATGAACTCTTAAATATTGAATATTTACTCTTATGTATGCTAAAAATGTTTCTTTAAACTCTTACATGTCAAAATTATTCTAAGGATGATAATTTTACATATTATTCAATCAAAAATGTTTAACAATTATAAATTATATATGGATTGAATTTACATATTTGAACTCCAAATAAATTTGAATATTTGTTTTGATTAATATTTTATTATATATTAATGTATTTTTTTGACTATTGTCAATGTTAAAGATAGGTATAGAGGGTTTGATAGAGAGGATTCACTTGCTACTTTTTAAGGAAGAGCACAACCTCAATGTGAATTATCTTTCACTATCCATGATAGATAATATTATAAATTAAGATTAAAATAAAATTCATAATATTTAAAATTTAAAATTTGCAATGAAACGTGAATTTAAATAATATTCATTTAATTTAATTCCATGTTTTTGGAGGATTTAATTGATATAGATATTAGATGAAGTGAATAATTATTGTCATCTATGACTGATAAAATGAAATGTTATGACCATTTTTATAATTATGGGATATATTATTAGTTATATATTTTAATTATATTATGTTTTATGATATAAATTCCTTTACCATTTCATCAATAAGTGAAGTCCAACAATGAAAATTGGAGATATAGACTTCGTATTTGAGTTATAGAAGTGTATCATAGTTCACATGTTTCATAGTTTACATACCACCATTCTAAATGGTTTAGGTTTTTTTATATCAAAAATATAAAAACTTTCAATTATATATTTTAAGGGTAAAAGACAAAATATATAAAAAAATTACATATTCCAGTTTCATTGGATTAATAATTTTATATTTCAATATACTGATATATTACATATATTATAATGTATTATTGAGTTGTAATCATTCAACTCACAGACTTGTTATACATAAATTAATAGGTATGATTCTTGTTATGCTCACATAACATAAAAGTAAGATCATAGGTTTTTACTTGTCCCCATGAAAAGGAAATGTTTTGGTTGTGCCTCTAGGTGTGCATAAGGAAGGTGTCTAGTTTATTCCTCTTGTTGTGAAACACCAAGGTGTTTTTTGTTATCAAATGGGCCTAGTAAATAAATTTTTATAATAGTTCTCTATATTAATAAAAATTGAGGAATATATAAGTGGTTATATATACTCTTGGCTTTAATTTGTAAAGAGAAGATGTTGGATAATATTGATCCAAACTATAATAAATTCTCTTATGCTATATCATTTAAATTATATTTCTTACACTCTATACATATAAAAATCACAAATGTATTTATACTTGAAGTGTTTTATTTGTTTATTCCATTTAATTCCACAATACTTGTTTAATTAATATTATTTTTAAAGATGTTCAATTCAGCCCAGCCCTCTTATATTTTATATTTCTACCCTGGTACCTAATATTTGGTAACAAAGTGAACCCTTTTGAGTCATGATTTCTTAGATTATTTGTTTAATTTATTATTGATATCTAGTTTTGGACCAAATAATTTTTTCTATGCTATAAAAATTCTAAGGATTTTATTTTTTTGTTGATTCTTGGATAGAGATGAATTTTCAAAGTGAAATATTCCAAGAAACTAACCATAGGAGGTTATTTATACCCTAGAGAACCTATATTCCTTGAGTATAGAAATCATTGAAACTTTATGTCACACTATCTCAAAAAGAAAAGTATGAGGAGACAAAATAAAAGGTATAATAAAAAAATTAGAATATTATAGTTTATCATCATCGGGGAAAGATGATTCTAGTAATATATTCTTCAGGACTAAATATTTTCACGTAACACATTCATCTTCCATATTATACACTTTATAAACTAATTCTATAAATGATCCTGATAATGATAAGAATAGCTGTGAAGAGTAAAGTGTGTTGCTTTATTGAAAATAAAATTAAATAGATAAAATAAATTCCATGTACTTGAAAATTGGGTGGGGGATATATAAAAATTATTAAATATAAAATGATTCTATCCCTGAGGGTTGAAAGGTCAAAGAATATATATTCTGTTGTGTTGAATATTAAAGAGGATAATAAAATATAAAAATATAAAATTTTCAAGAATTATGAATAAGTTAAGGAAAATTCAATTTTTTGATAGATGATATGATTATTCTAAAGAAGGAGAATAACATATTGATAAATATGGCTTTAAGTAATAAGGATAAAGTTAGTGATGATTTTGATGCTATTATAAAAGTGAATGGTAAGATAAAAAGTGAATTGGATGTAATTATAGATAAATAGAATATTTTGATAGATCAGTTTTTTGTAACATTGTTTCAAAGGTAAAATTTATCCATCTTTATCATTTCAGTAAATGTGATGATACACATAAGGTAAAGGTTTATTATTATAAAATTAAATACATTATATATGGATTACAAAATAATCATTACTCTAATAGTTATTAAAGATTTAAACAAACACTTGAGTGAAATAAGGAATTTATGTTTAGACCATTAAGGAGTTCAAATATTCAAAAACTTCACCTAGTTTTAGTTCCCAAAGGCATTGTGAAGAATCTAATGGAACTAAAACCCATATATTTTATTAGGATATTTTTTCCTATGTTCATAAATCATATCTTATATAGTTAAAATGAATAGTATGTTGGTATGATCTTATTAATAAGTTTCTTTTACGGATTTTTTATTTTGTTCACTTGAAGAATCTTACTATTAGTTACATTGAAATTTATTGCATATATTTTATAATTCATTGAATATCATTACCATGGTTCGTGGATCTATGTTGTTTTTTATGTATAAGAGGATTTCACATGGTTTGAATTCACTATATTATATATTCAAGAGAAGGAAGATTGGATCTTGGTTGAGATTTAAATTTTTATATATTTTTATATTTCTAAATAGTTTTTATATATTTTAATCATGAATGATTTTAGAGGGATTTATTCCTCTAAATGATCAGTATATCTATATTCAATTATAGATATTCTCTATTTATAATATTTTATTTCACTTAAGTGTTTTACATCAGGTATGGGATTATTTTTCATTTCTTTTAAATGATTTTTTATTATATTTATATATGTTTTAGGAACTACTAGATACTGTCGTGACCTTTTGGACTTATAAAAATGGGGAGTGATGTCCAAATTTTGTAATTATCATAAATGGGGATAATGTTAATAGGATTAATTCCACTTTAATTTATATATTTTGATAATTACTATTACCCACTCATTATTTTTTAATACTAATGAATATTATTTTCTCAAAATTTGTTTTTAGGAAAACCATTATCTACATGACATTATGTATAAAGAAATATCATAAGTGACAAAGGAAATTTCTTCCATATAGAATGTTTTCCAAAATAAATAATCTTATTAATTAGAAGTATCATACATATTTATTTTCTATATATGACAATATATAGTGTATGAAGGAATTAAACTATGTATTTCAATGAAATTACCTATATAATTGAGGTGAAAATTGGATTGTGCAATTATATATGAATTACCATTATCTATTGGATGAGCCTTATGTAATAAGGTATTACCCTCATATATGACATTAGTAGTGAAATTAAATTAATTTTTATAAAATTATGAACTCTTACTTATTTAAGGTTTATATTTATATATTATGAAAATGTGATGGAACATTTTTATATATAATTTTTTTTGAAATGATGATACTTTTTAATATGCTTCTAGTTGTAATGTTTTTTCTTAATGTTTTAAGTGTGGATTTCCATTGCATATTTGAAATCTAAATATTTTCAAATATTTATCATCATTGGTGTTAAATAATATTTGAATTCATTTATATTAATATTATAAATTCCAAATATATTTCATGAAGGTAAGATTGATATGATTCATTGTCTCATTTTAAGGATGATGGAAGCTGAATGGTGAATTATCAATCACTTTCTATGAAATATAATTTAATTGTAAGTGATAGATAATTTTGGAAACACTGCATAAATTAGAAAATCTTATATTTATAATTTTAAAGATATTATATTTCATAAATGAAGGTATTATTTAATTAATTTAACACTTATGTTTATGAAGAATTTAAATAATATGAAGATTAAGTGAAGAGTATAATTATCACAGTCTATGATTGATAAAAAGAAATGCTAAAACTATTATGAGAGTTATGGATGCCAATATTATCAATATATTTTAACTATTCTAATAGTAATAATATATATTCCATTGATATTTTTTATAAAACAAGGCCAATGAAAACATGTATAGCTATAAAATTAATATTTCAGTTATTGAAGTACTTCATAATTCGAATGATAAATAGTTTACACATAGTTGTCTTGTATTTATGAAGCTCTATGGGATTTACCAAAGCTATGTCATTCCATTACATCTGAAAAGAAACAAAGATATTATTTTTATACCACAACAGAATTTTCAATTTTCATTGGTTTAACTTATTTATATTTCATTGTACAGATATCATATTTGTGTTGTCATGTTTTATTATGTAATAATCAATAAAATCAAACACTAGTTTTATCTCCATTAAATGGTATGGGATTTTTTATGATTATCTAGAAAATAATAAAAAATGTTTGTTCCTTTTCCCATAAAAAAGCTAGTTGTTTGGTTATGCCTCTAGGTGTAAAAAAGGTAGGTTTCTGGGTTTCACTTCAAGGTGTGATAAAGGAATAGGTTTTAGTTGTTCCATGGGTTTATTTAAATGTAGGTTATATGACTTTACAATCTCCTTAAAAAAGATAGATATCATAGTGTAAATATATGATCTTTATTTTAAAATGTGAAGAGTAAATTTATGATTGATTAGTTATAAATTTCTAGAAAATATCTTGTGTTATCTAATTTACTTAATTATTCTTACACTCTTCACACATCAGCTGAAATAATCTAATTATTGTTAGAGTGTTTAATTTTTTATTCTATTGAATGATGCATTATTTGTTTAAAAACTATGGTTTTTTAATATGTAAAATTCGTCCACACTATTTTATTTTTGATCTCTACCATAGTACCTAACAGTGATATATTTCTAGATCAGGCTAATGTTTTCTACAACTTGAAGGTGTTTTGTCTCCCTTATCACATCTAGATGTATTTTCTTACATAGCCCTAAATTAACATATGAACAACTCTCCAACTAAACTATTTAACAAGTAATATTTATGATTAAAGATATTTTTAATATATGTGAGCCTTTGATATCATATTCCCTTGTTTTCATCTACTTAAACATATTCAAAATCCTTAAGTCCATGACATCAAATGTATTGATAATAATAACATTTATTTTCTAACTATAATTCATTCTATTTGTATCCTCATCATTTTATGTTAAAATAAAAAATTGTATTGTTTGTGTTTATTGTTAATTATATTTCCATTATGAAGAAGTGTGGAAGAATGGAAGAAATGTTAAACCGGATTGGAAAGAAGGCCTTTATTGTTTTTAGTTTTGATAATCCACCTTTCAAGGGGTGAGGTAGAACCCTTACAAGGCCCTAATGCTTATAGAAAATTACATGACTCGTAGGTATTAGAAGGAATCACCCATATAAGACAATATGGAACTGCTCCTCCCTAGTATATTTCACGATATCAGCACTCCACCTTTGCAGGGCTGGTCGGTTAGCTTTCCATTGCAAAGCTACACATTCTTGGTAGTGAGGGAAAAGCCATACTCTCTCTTCTTTCAATTCTGGTTAGCTTTGCCTTAGTGAGTGTGCCTGTCTTGAATCCTCATCTGAATCCTTTTACCTTATATTCTAACTCGTACATCCACATTCATGTGGCCCGAAGTCCTTAGGGTCTCTCTAAGGTATTAGGTGGCTTGAAGGCCTTGAAAAGAAAGAGGGCCAAAGGCCTTGTGTGACCCTAAATCCATAGAGGACCTGAGGACCAATCCAGTGGCCTAGAGGCCCAGATGGATGAATAGTTCTGTTTACTAAAGTACGGAATAGTACCTGATACAGTGCCTACTACAATGCCTTCTACAGTACATCCTACAGTACTGTTACAGTACCCCCGGAAAATATTCCTCTACCTGATTTGATCTTGAGTCCCATGGATGCACATGACGATTCTTAACTAACTGGGATGAGTCTCATGTGCACATATAAATATTATTGATGTTACAAGTCACACAATAATTATAAGAGTGACACTATGACTAAATTTTAGGATTTAAAAAATAGAAATTTTATTTTTATTATATACAGATCATTTGTACAAGAAATTCCATGACTAAAATTGTCAAACTACAAATAGTGTTTAGGTTTGAAAAATTTAAAATATAATTATATTATTTATGTTTTAACTAATAGAATTATTGATTGAAACAAATTATTTCTCACTCTTTAATTTTTAGATATTTTTCTACACATGATGAAAAAATATGAAACACCATGATGAATAGTTCTCACATCATAAAAGAAATATTGTTTCATGACTAGCACAATATAAAAATATTATTAAAGTAATCACATTATTACCACCCACCATAAAAAATATACAAGGCTATAATTTTTCATTCATTTGGATGGTATTCACTAGAAAATAGTATGCACTATGAAGTATCATTCCATTCCATGAATCTTTTAGTAGTTAATAATATTTATTTTAGAAACTACGCTATAGAATTATGAGTTAGTATATAACAATAGGACTACTGAATACCTTAGAATATGGATATAAGTGATTATGTGTCCATCTCATGATGGTTTTGAGGTTATTTGAGTATCTATTAACTATTAATTTGTATATTTATGACCAAAATATATTATGAATTTATGTAATATTTGGAATTTAATTAAATTGATTTTAAAGATTCATAGTGTTTGAATGTTGAATTTGAGAATTAAATTTTATTTTGATATATTTTAATTTGATGTATATAGGAAAATATATCACACAATGTATCACATATATTATAGAAGGAGATAAATATTGAATATCTTGATATAAATAGAAAGTTGAATATTTTCTTTAATACATAAAACTGAAAAATGAATTTTTATTATTTTGCGATATAATAAATTCCAAGATTAAAATAATTAATTGACGTGTATATCACTGAAGATATAAAAATGAATAATGAAGACTCTAAGAGAACACCCATTGTTGTTTGGTTTTGAATCTTCATTGAAATATTTTCTAGTCCAAAAAGTGGGCTGATTATATCTTTACAACCCTCTGTAAAGAAGTATGAGGAAGAGTTGAAGAGTTTATGAACCTTGGATTATTAGTGGGTTTATCATTGTTATTGTAATCACATACCAGGGAAGTAATGGTTAATAAGTATAAGGCCCCAGCCTGAAAACTTACTTAATATTGAGTTATTACAAGATTACACATTGAGGATCTTTTCAGGTTTAGAGTTTTAGAGAATTAGATCATGAAACTTGCATTACATTCCACATTTAAACATAGTGGTTACATAAAAGACAGTATTCATTCTTCCCATCAATGGAAACATATTAAAAATAAAACATGGATTCTTTCTTGACACATCCTTGACACTATCATCACATCATGTACCTTTTCCTTGACCTGTGAAAAACATTTCAAAACTTGGGATGAGCATAAAAAGCTCAGTAAGGGTTATAAAAATATGGAAAGGAAACATGAGTTCATATATACATAAGAATGAAATCATAATTTACCCATAAAACATAGGTACTTTAACATACCTCATCAAATCATGAATAAATCATAGAAGTCATAAGACATAAAAGTAACTTGAGGCATTCATAACATTCTTACGTAGGGAGTAACCCTCCTGGTTACGTTTGGAATACCCATCACAGTATATTCCATAAATCTCTACGGAGAATCGTTAACGTTTCAATCCTTCACGTTACACAATTCATTGGAGAGCTATATCGGGCTCACCTGCCCTTTGTTTATCACGGAACCACCCATCTTCATAATAATGCCCAAGAACCTCAACATAATCGTATCACATAAAACATTCATAAAGGAAACATAACATTTACACCTTTCAATCACAAGATATCAATACAAGATATTGATATAAAAACATTATGAAAACAATTTTCAATACCAAAATAAAATAAAAGTAAACCATGATATTAATTTTTTCTTTAAAAAGAATGTATGGCTTGTAGAGGAATCTGAAACCCAAATAATGGTCACGACGGTGGAGAAGTCGTTTTCGCCACATATGTACGACAAAAACATTCCCTTTTTTAGTTTTGTAAAATGCTTCGTATAAAAAATATTCGTTTTGGTTAAACATAAAATTCAAAGGGGTTTATACACTGTATAAAAGAATGATGTGTATAAAATAAAATATGCCTCAATGAAAGGAGATTGAGACGAAGTCCCATACAAAGACGATATCCTTGGTTTAAGGATAAATCAATTACATAATTATGTGTGACAAACAAATACACCAAATCTAAGTGGATATTAAGTGTAAAATAATCAATGGTCATTCAAACATAATCAAAGGATGGCATATTCAATAACTACATGTTGAACCCAAAGAAATCTAAATTGGGTTAAGAAGTTCCCTTGACAGCCTAACGGAGTCACATCAAAATGAGTTGATGAGAGATAAAAAGTGTAACTCATCACTTGGACATAAAATTTACATCAATAAGGATATATGAGAACATATCCCAACATAACAATATTTAAATTAAAAGACCCAACAAAATAAGTCTTTTAAAAAAAGAGGAGGGTGAAAGGTTCCTTTACCGACTTGGGTATCTTTCAAAACATACACCCCATGAAAGAAGGACAATAAATTATTGATGTAAATACTCATAAACGAAAGTATATTACACAAAGAGTATAATAATGGGCAGTAAATACACCACTCAAAGGAAATTGTGGCAAATGTATCATAAATCTCACGGGAATAACAGTGAGATGAAAAATCCCTTATGAAAACTCGGCAGCCTAACAGCGCCACATAAAACTTACAAAAATGAATTGATGGGATTGAATAGGGTATCTAATCATATTAACATAATGTTTATATAAAGAGGAATATAAAATAACATCCACCAACATAACAAAGAGGAGCTTAAATGAAGTGACACAAATGAGAGTACTTAAAAAGAAAGAGAGAGGTTAGATCTCTTACGAAAATTCGACAGCCTAACAATTCCACTCAAAACGTCCAAAATGGATTTATGAGAGAGAATAGGGTCTCTCATCACATTAACATAAAAATTAAAGTATGTTTAATATAAAATAACATCCCAATAAGAAGAAAAATTAGCTTTAGAGGGAATGACATAATAGAGTGTACTTAAAAACAAAGAGAGAAGTAAGATCCCTTACCTCAAGTCCAACTTGTCTTGTTCGTTTCTTTATATTCCTGAATAATAAACTTTGGTCAATTAATAATTGCCTATGTACCTACATTATAGATTATTATTCAGTTCATATCACATATTATAATTTTATAATAATTGTTTAATAATGTTAGTTCATATGAGGCGTTTTTGCGGATGTTTGGTACATGTGTCAAAAATGAACTTGTTTGAAAAAAGATTCCCCTGTAGTTATAAGTAAATAATTTCCAGATTAGTATTAATGATTAAAATAAAATATATATCCGGTAAATATTAATTTTATACTATTCCATATCATTTGGAGATAAAAAACGAAAATCACCGTTCATGGAGACGGTAGGCCGTACGTACGCATGAACGCTACTTTCATTTTTTGTTATATTAATGGAATTAAAACAACATGAGAGATATATATATATATTATAATTCCAGAATGATATCCATAATTTAGATATAATATTTTAAATATATTTCCATTATATATATATACTTATAATATTACATAACATTTTGAGGTAAGAAATGAAATGTACCGTTCATGGAGACGGTAAGCCATACGTACGCATGAATGATACTTTCATTTCTATTTCATATTTTTATGGAATGGAATACTAATGATATAGAGGTATATTATAATTACAGTATAAAATCATATATAATAACTTCAAATCCATCCTTTATATGTCCCGCATATGGCATTAACGAATCACATCACTTTGAGGGGGCGGTAGTCCGCACTTCCTTAAATGAAGATATCACGTATACCTATAATGGAAACCATAAAGGTATGACATAAATGAAAAATACAGAAACTTATGTAAAACATAAACATATTATATATCATATATAAATATAGTGACATCTTAATGTACACCTTTTAAGGTGTTATATAAGTGTTGAACAATCATCGTTTCGTGACGCAGAAATTCGCCATTCACGGAAATAGTATGTTCCTTAACCATTAGATGTAGGTGTGTTTAAGAGTAGGTCAAATCCTTCTTATAAAAATATCCTAGTATATTGAAGATACTATAGTTGTTACAAAATAAATGAATAAAAAGTGTTTAGGGGGTTGGAGAAGCAAAATTAAACAAAAGGACTCAAGTGAAGACATTACCTTAAAATCGGGTAACTCCCGTTGGTTTTAGCTCAATGGCTTCCTTGGGAAGACTTCTTCCCAAAGTGAGGCTTCAAGGAGTAATAGAGGGAAGTGGAGAGACAAAATGGGCCGAGGTTGTCTGAGGCAAAGGCTTTGGGTGTGTGTTTAAGGAGGTAGAGGTGGGGGCCTTTTTTAAGAGGAGAGGAGGGGTACTCTTGGAAGGTAAAGAAAAGTCACTTTATTTTAAAATGGTATTCGGATTTAAGAGGTCCCACATTGATGTGGTTCAAGGATAAGGTGATAATGGTTCGAAATCCACTCATCCAATCGGTTTTGGACATGTGTAGGTCTTAGATATTACATTATCTTTCCATTTTATTTAAATCGTTAAATAATGAGGTCATCGCTGCATCATCATGATGTCATAAATAATTTAATTTATTTAATGTCTAAAAATTATTAAAAAAATACTATGATGTAGGAAACCTTTTTATATTTCCAATTAATATTTATAGACAAAAATAGGATTTTTATACCCCCTGTAAATATTGTTTTAGTAAAACATTTCATGTTTGTCTCATTTTTACATTAACTTTAGATAAAAAGATATTAAAGTAATTTTCCAACCAAAGTGGCTTCATGGGGTCCCCAAGTTGACCCATGGGTTGTATTGGTCGGCCATGACACATAAAATGATGATAGGACATGTTTCAAGTTCATTTCATATTATTAAAACATTATTTTTACCTTAAACTACACTAATTACCTCTAATCGCGATTAAAAACTTAATAAGTTACTATTCACTGAAAAAATTATTTTTATCCCATTGAACCACATTTTACTTCTTAATAACAACCATTTATGTCGGATTTTTGAAATTCTAAACACAAAGATGGAAAAATATCATTTAAACGCAAAAATCAGTTTTTATAAGTACCACTTAGTAGTTTCACTATTCATCAAAAATTGAAGTTTTTCAGAAAAATCCCAAAACTTAACCCTAAGCTATATTTGATATTCCGAATTCAAAAATGAAGTCTATTTTACAAAATTCAAAACATATAAGCCACATTAATTAATTTAATAATTAATTCTCGCTGTCTGAGCAAATAGCATGTTTTTATGAAACAATAAGTATCAAAAGATTGACACTAGTTTAAGTCTAATTTCAAAGTGAAATTAATTCCAACGACCACTATTGGATTTAATGGTAAAAAAATATTTTAATTTCACTTTAAAACCAATTCAAAAGATAATCAAATCATATAAATAAATTAGATTAAAAAAAGGTTTTGAATTAAAATACAACATTTTACACTATTCATTAAAAAAATGAACTTTATCGGAAAGATACCAAAAATTTACACAAAGTAAATTTTGATGTCCAAATTCTTAAGAAGAGTTTTATTTGGTCCAAAAGGATGTATAAGAGTGAACAAAACTATATTTAATGACAGTTCTCCATCAAAAGGCGATAAGTGAACCTTTAGTGAAAACTAGGGCATATACGCCTAAAATCGAATTATTTTCGTATTTTATGCCTTTATCTTTTATTGGATAAATTTAAAAACATTAAAAAACATATATAATAATATTTTAGTTTTTTATATCCATTACCGCCAATACAACGGCTACATGTTAACTAACATTTAAAATAATATTATTTTATTATTAGAGTGCAACGCAAGATTCCCAAGAAACTTGTTGTTGCGTGTTGGGTACGCCATCGAGCATAGCATCCCCTTTAAAGTCATATTAATACTTTATTCACAAATATGGATAAATATGAAAATGTCATATTCTTTATTTACCTAGGGTGTTACATCCTTCCCCCCTTTTGGTAATTGTGTCCTCGCAATTTTTAAAATTGATCTTGGAAACATCCTTGAAAACCCCACATCAGAATAAGAGTCAGTAAAAAAATCACTTTAAAATAAAGAAAGATAAGTACAGAGGTCACTCTAGTTAACCCATACTAGGACTCCATGTAGGAAAACATGGACATGGAGGAGAAAACATAGGGTCATGTTTTGATGGAGAGTTATAGAAAACATGTTTAGGAGAAAGTTAACAATAAGAAAATCAAAAACTTGTGATGGGTTAAACAGTGTTGGGTTCCCCAGTAGGAAAAGTTAATAGACAAAAAAATTTTAAGTTACTTCTTATTGAGGAATTTATTCATAAGGAAACATAATCACTTATCATGTTTACTTTCAACTTTTACTAGATTCCTTAATCAAACTCATATTTTTTCCCAAAAGACGAGTATTTATGGAGACTTGTTCGCATTAAGAGTACTATAATCAACTTCTAGAGAATAAACTAATCCACCAAAGAGAAATATATACTTCCCATGTCCTTAGACATTAACCAAAACCAAAAATTTTAGTACAAGATCAGATAATCCAGAAAAGGATAACCCTTTATAAAAAGAAAATCTTTTCTTAATCTCCAAAATTTTCCAACAAAACCCAAAGTTCAGTGAGGACCATTCTATAATCAATTTGTCCATAAAATTCTTCAAAGTAAACCAATATAATATTGAAACCCAAATATTTTAAGGATTTAGTCACATAGCCTTCCAAGTTAAATCGTAACATTTATCTCCAAACAACATCAGTTGTTCCTAAAGTCTCGTATTGAAAAGTAATTAACCTAATCACATATCCTCCGTGATAGGTTGATAATTTTCATAAATAACCCAAAATCAACTTACTGTTAATTCATAAATTCATATAACTAAAAAGAATCAGTCAAACTAACCAGGGACTTCACGTAGTCCAGTGGTTGGTGATAAATACCAGTCTCACTATGGATGTGGGTTCGATTCCCACCGCTTTGTTCGACGCGACGGTTTGTCACACGGTCTGCGTGTTGTCCTTTTTCCAAAACTATATAATTCTTAAATAATTCCCCAAAAATAGATAAAATCATAAAAAATGATCATAACAAATTTTAACCTCATGTTTATCTCATGCCTTTCATTTTCCAGCATATCATATAATAACCCATAATTACCTCAAAAGTAAGGATCATATAAACTCTAATGGTTACCTTTATAATTATTACCTGAACTTCCACATGGATTGGTCATCTCGTACATGATTCATTAAAGATCATACCAAGGTTCATGTGGTTGATCATGACTCCTTGATAGTTGGTTTAGAACAACCACGAGTTTCCTCATTGAATCCCCCATTTTATCTAGTATCTTAATCATAGAACCACCACAGTTTCCTTCAAACCTGTTGTCACTTTGGTTCCTTCTAGATCCAGCCATTTACTAAAACCAAAAAGGTCAGTGTGAGTATATCAACATAACCATCATGTACTAATGAGGAAGATAAACACTAATATATACTTACTCATTCACTTTATCTAAAACTAGGACTCTTTCTGAAATCCTAACCATTATGGTAATGCCACATATGCTTAAAGAATACCCTAACCTCTAATGTTATCTAAACCGACCTCTGATACCAACTATAAGGCCCCAGCCTTAAACCTTACTTAATCTTGAGTTATTACAAGATTACACGTTGAGGAACTTTTCAAGTTTAGAGTTTTAGAGAATTAGATCATGAAACATGAATTACATTCCACATTTAAACAAAGTGGTTACATAAAAGACATTATTCATTCTTCCCATCAACGGAAACATATTTAAAATAAAACATGGATTCTTTCTTGACACATCCTTGACACTATCATCACATCATGTACCTTTCCCTTGACCTGTGAAAAACATTTCAAAAAATTGGGATGAGCATAAAAATCTCAGTAAGGGTTCTAAAAATATGGAAAAGAAACATGAGTTCATATATACATAAGAATGAAATCATACTTTACCAATAAAACATATGCACTTTAACATACCTCATGAAATAATGAATAAATCATAGAAGTCATAAGACATAAAAGTAACTTGAGGCATTCATAACATTCTTACGTAGGGAGTAACCCTCTTGGTTACGTTTGGAATACCCATCACAGTATATTCCCTAATTCTCTTCAGAGAAACCTTAACGTTTCACTCCTTCGTGATACCCAATGCATTGGAGAGCTATATCAGGCTCACTCACCCATAGTTTATCACGGAACCACCCATCTTCATAATAATTCCCAAGAACCTCAACATAATCGTATCACATAAAACATGTATAAAGGAAACATAACATTTCCACATTTCAATCACAAGATATCAATACAACATATTGATATAAAAACATTATGAAAACCATTTTCAATACCAAAATAAATTAAAATTAAAACATGATATTTATTTTTATTTTAAAAATAAGGTATGGCTTGTAGAGGAAGACGAAACCCAAATAACGGTCACAGCGGCGGAGAAGTCGTTGTCGCCGCATACGTACGACAAAAACATTCCCTTTTGTCATTTTTTAAAATGCTTCGTACAAAAAATATTTCTTTTGGATAAACATAAAAGTAAAATGGGTTTATACACCGTATAAAAGAATGTTGTGTATAAAATAAAATATGCCTCAATGAAAGGAGATTGAGACGAAGTCCCATACAAATACGGTATCCTTGGTTTAAGGATAAATCAATTACATAATTATGTGTGAAAAAAATACACCAAATATAAGTGTATATTAAGTGTAAAATAATCAAAGGTCATTCACACATATTCAAAGGATGACAAATTCAATAACTACATGTTGAACCCAAGGAAATCGAAATTGGGTTAAGAAGTTCCCTTGACAGCCTAACGGCGTCACATCAAAATGAGTTGATGAGAGATAAGAAGTGTATCTCATCACTTGGACATAAAATTTACATCAATAAGTATATATGAGAACATATCCCAACATAAAAATATGTAAATTAAAAGACCCAAAAAAAATAAGTATTTTAAAAAAAGAGGAGGGCGAAAGGTTCCCTTACCGACTTGGGTATCTTTCAAAACATACACCCCATGAAAGAAGGACAATAAATCATTGATGTAAATAATCATAAAAGAAATTATATTAAACTAAGAGTAGAATAATGGGCAGTACATAAACCACTCAAAGGAAATTGTGGCAAATGTATCATAAATCTCACGGGAATTACAGTGAGATGAAAAATCCCTTATGAAAACTCGACAGCCTAACGACGCCACATAAAACTTACAAAAATGGATTGATGGGATCAAATAGGGTATCTCATCATATTAACTTAATGATTATAGAAATAGGAATATAAAAGAACATCCCCCAACATAACAAAGAGGAGATTAAAAGAAGTGACACAAAGGAGAGTACTTAAAAAGAAATAGAGAGGTTAGATCTCTTACGAAAATTCGGCAGCCTAACGGCGCCACTCAAAACATCCAAAATGGATTGATGAGAGAGAATACGGTCTCTCATCACATGAACATAAAAATTATAGTAATTGTAATATAAAATAATAACCCAGTAACAAGAAAAATTAGCTTTAGTGGGAATGACATAAAAGAGTGTACATAAAAAGAAAGAGAGTAAGATCCCTTACCTCAAGTCCAACATGTCTTGTTCGTTTCGTTATATTCCTGAATAATAAACTTTGTTCAATTAATAATTTCCTATTTACCTACTTTATAGATTATTATTCAGTTCATATCACATTTTATAATGTTATAATAATTGTTTAATAATGTTAGTTCATATCAGACGTTTTTGCTGATGTTTGGTACATGAGTCAAAAATGAACTTGTTTGAAAAAAGATTCCCATGTAGTTATAAGTAAATAATTTCCAAAATAGTATTAATGATTAAAATATAATATATATCCAGTAAATATTTATTTTATACTATTCCATATCATTTGGAGATAAAAAACAAAAAGCACCGTTCATGGAGACGGTAGGCCGTACGTACGCATGAACGCTACTTTCATTTTTTGTTATATTAATGGAAATAAATCAAAATGAGAGATATATATATATATATATATATTATAATTCAAGAATTATATCCATAATTGAGATATAATATTTTAAATATATGTACATTATATATATATACTTATAATATTACATAACATTTTGAGGTAAGAAATCAAATGTATCGTGCATGGAGACGGTAAGCCGTACGTACACATGAATGCTACTTTCATTTCTATTTCATATTTTTATGGAATGGAATAATAATGATATATAGGTATATTATAATTCCATTATAAGATCATATATAATAACTTTAAATATATCCTTTATACATCCCACATATGGCATTAACGAATCACATCACTTTGAGGGGGCGGTAGTCCGCACTTCCTTAAATGAAGATATCGCGTATACCCATAATGGAAACCATAAAGGTATGAAATAAATGGAAAATACAGAAGCTTAATTAAAACATAAACATATTATATATCATATATAAATATAGTGACATCTTAATGGCCACCTTTGAAGGTGTTATATGAGTGTTGAACAATCATCGTTTCGTGAGGCAGAAATTCGCCATTCAGGGAAATAGTATGTTCTTTAACCATTAGATGTAGGTGTTTGTAAGTTTATCTCGAATCCTTCTTATAAAAACATCCTAGTATATTTAAGATACTGGAGTTGTTACAAAATAAATGAATAAAAATATTTTAGGGGGTTGGATAAGCAAAATAACACAAAATGACTCAAGTGAAGACATTACCTTAAATTCGGGTAACTCCCTTTGGTTTTAGCTGAAAGGCTTCTTCGGGAAGACTTATGCCCAAAGTGAGGCTTCAAGGAGTAATAGAGTGAAGTTGAGAGACAAAATGGGCAGAGGTTGTCTGAGCCAAAGTCTTTGGGAGTGTGGTTAAGGAGGTAGAGGTGGGGGCCTTTTATAAGAGGAGAGGAGGGGCACTCATGGAAGGTAAAGAAAAGTCACATTATTTTAAAATGGTATTCGGATTTAAGATGTCCCACATTGATGTGTTTCGAGGATAAGATTATAAGGGTTCGAAATACAGTCATCCAATAGGTTTTGGACATGTGTAGGTCTTATATATTACATTATCTTTCCATTTTATTTAAATTGTTAAATAATGAGGTCATCGCTGCATCATCATGATGTCATAAATAATTTAATTTATTTAATGTCTAAAAATTATAAAAAAAGTACTATGATGTAGGAAATCTTTTTAGCTTTCCAATGAAAATTTATAGTCAAAAATATGATTTGTATAACACCATGTAAAAATTGTTTTAGTAAAACATTTCATGTTTGTCTCATTTTTACTTTAACTTTAAATAAAACAATATTAATGTCATTTTCCAACCAAATTGGCTTCATGGGGTCCCCAAGTTGACCCATGGGTTGTCTTGGTCGGCCATGAAATATCCACTGAGGTTAGGACATGTTTCAACTTCATTTCATATTATTAAAACATTATTTTTACCTTAAACTACACTAATTACCTCTAATCGCGATTAAAAACTTAATAAGTTACTATTCACCAAAAAATTATTTTTTATCCCATTGAACCACTTAGTTGTTTCACTATTCATTAAAAATTGAAGTTTTTCAGAAAAATCCCAAAACTTCATCCTAAGATATATTTGATATTCTGAATTCAAAAATGAAGTCTATTTTACAAAATTCAAAACATATAAGCCACATTAATTAATTTAATAATTAATTCCCGCTGTCACAACAAATAGCGTGTTTTTATGAAACAATAAGTATCAAAAGATTGACACTAGTTAAAGTCTGATTTCAAAGTGAAATTAATTCCAACGACCACTATTGGATTTAATGGTAAAAATATATTTTAATTTCACTTTAAAACTAATTCAAAAGATAATCTAATCATTTAAATAAATTAGATTAAAAAGAGGTTTTGAATTAAAATACAACATTTTACACTTCATTAAAAAATGAACTTTATCGGAAAGATACCAAAAATTTACACAAAGTAAATTTTGATGTCCCAATTATTAAGAAGAGTTCTATTTGGTCCAAAAGGATGTATAAGAGTGAACAAAACAATATTTAATGACAGTTCTCCATTAAAAGGCGATAAGTGAACCTTTAGTGAAAACTAGGGCATATACGCCTAAAATCGAATTATTTCCGTATTTTATGCCTTTATCTTTTATTGGATAAATGTAAAAACAATAAAAAACATATATAATCATATTTTAGTTATTTCTATCCATTCCCACCAATACAAAGTCTACATGTTAACTATCATTTAAAATAATATTATTTTATTATTAGAGTGCAACGCAAGATTCCCAAGAAACTCGTTGTTGCGTGTTGGGTACGCCATCGAGCATAACATCCCCTTTAAAGTCATATTAATACTTTTTTCACAAATATGGATAAATATGAAAATTTCATATTCTTTATTTACCTGGGGTGTTACAATAAGAATATCAACACATTATTGATATATTCTGCTTGGATATAGCATATTATTTCTGAACCAAGTAAAATTTATGTTTCCATTCCCTTTAACAGTTTTTATTTTTAATAATATATGTTAATTTTTTCATTGAAAATGAAAATAGACGATCTAATTTTATAATAATATAAGAACAATATTTCGAGACACCATAATTCACCCCTATTTGTAACACCCCAGGTAAATAAAGAATATGACATTTTCTTATTTATCCAAATTTGTGAATAAAATATTAATATGACTTTAAAGGGGACGCTATGCTCGATGGTTTACCCAACACACAACAACGAGTTTCTTGGGAATCTTACGTTGCACTCTAATAATAAAATAATATTATTTTAAATGGTAGTTAACATGTAGCTGTTGTATTGGCGGGAATTGAAAGAAATAAATAAAATATGATTATATATGTTGATAAATGTTTTTACATTTATCCAATAAAAGATAATGGCTTAAAATACGGAAAGAATTCAATTTTAGGCTTTTATACCCTAATTTTCACTAAAGGTTCACTTATCACCTTTTTGACGGCGAACCGTCATTAAATATAGTTTTGTTCACTATTAAACATTATTTTGGGACCAAATAAAACTCTTCTTAAGAATCAGGACATCAAAATTTACTTTGTCTAAATTTTTGATATCTTTCCGATGAAGTTCTTTTTTTAATGAATAGTGTAAAAAATTGTATATTAATTCAAAACCTCTTTTTAATCTAATTTATTTATATGATTAGATTATATTTTGAATTTGTTTTAAAGTGAAATTAGAATATATTTTTACCATTAAATCCAATAGTGGTCGTTGGAATTAATTTCACTTTGAAATCAGACTTAAACTAGTGTCAATCTTTTGATACTTATTGTTTCATAAAAACACGCTATTTGCTTTGACAACAGGAATTAATTATTTATTTAATTAATCTGACTTATATGTTTTGAATTTTGTAAAATAGACTTCATTTTGGAATTTGGAATATCAAATATAGCTTATGGTGAATTTTTGGGATTTTTCTGAAAAACTTCAATTTTTGATGAATAGTGAAACCATTAAGTGTTACTTATAAAAACTGATTTTTTCGTTTAAATGAAATTTTGCCACCATTGTGTTTTGATTTTCAAAAATCCAACATACATGGTTGTCATTAAGAAGTAAAATGTGGTTCAATGAGATTAAAATAATTTTTTTGTGAATAGTAACTTATTAAGTTTTTAATCGTGATTAGTGGTAATTAATGTAGTTTAAGGTAAAAATAATGTTTTAATAATATGATATGAGCTTGACACATGTCCTACCCTCATTGGATGTGTCATGGCCGACCAAGACAAGCCATGGGTCATCTTGGGGACCCCATGGAGCCACTTTGGTTGGGAAATGACATAAATAACATTTTATTTAATGTAAAAGTAAAAATGACACAAACATAATATGTTTTACGAAAACAATTTTTACATGGGGTTATAAAGATAATATTTTTTTATTATAAATAGTCATTGGAAAGATAAAAACATTTCCTACATCATAGTATTTGTTTTATAATTTTAAGACACTAAATAAATTAAATTATTTATGACATCATGATGATGCAGCGATGACCTCATTATTTAACGATTTAAATAAAATGGAAAGATAATGTAAAATATATGAACTACACATGTACAAAACTTATTGGATGGGTGTATTTCGAACCCTTAACACCTTATACACGAATTAAATCAATTTGGGACCTTTTAAAACCGAAACACATTTTCATATAATGTAATATTTCTTTACTTTCCAAAAGTGGCCCTCCTCTCCTCTTATAAATGGCCCCCACCTCTACCTCTTTTCCCACACTCCTCAAGACTTTGGCTCGGACAACCCCTGCCCATTTACTCTCTCCACATCCCACTCCACATCCTAGAGGATTCCCTTTGGGCAGAATCCTTTCAAAAGAAGCCTTTAGCCTCAAATCAAAAGGAGTTACACTTTTAAAGGATGTTAAAGAACGGTCGGGTCAAGTCGGATACGAGATAAGGGATCCTACTCCTCTCTTTTTAAGTACACTCTTTTATTTCATTCCTTCTAAGCTCAACTTTCTTGTGATTGGGATGTTATTTTATATTACTCTTACGTTAATTTTTATGTTCATGTGATGAGAGAACCTATTCTCTCTCATCAATCCATTTTGGATGTTTTGAGTGGCGCCGTTAGGCTGCCGAATTTTCGTAAGAGATCTAACCTCTTTCTTTCTTTTTAAGTACTCTCCTTTATGTCACTTATTTTAAGCTCCTCTTTGTAATGTTGGGGGATTTTATTTTATATTCCTCTTTCTGTACATGTTATTGTAATGTGATGAGATGCCCTATTTGATCTCATCAATCCATATTCGGAAGTTTTATGTGGCGCCGTTAGGCTGCCGAGTTTTCGTAAGGGATTTTTCATCTCACTTTTATTCCCGTGAGATTTATGCTACATTTTCCACAAATTACATTGATTGGTGTATGTACTTCCCATTATTCTACTCTTTGTGTAATATACTTTCGTTTATGAGTATTTACATCAATGATCTATTGTCCTTCTTTCATGGGGTGTATGTTTTGAAAGATACCCAAGTCAGTAAGGGAACCTTACACCCTCCTCTTTTTTAAAAGACTTATTTTGTTGGGTATTTTAATTTACATATTGTTATGTAGGGATATGTTCTCATATATCCTTATTGATGTAAATTTTATGTCCAAGTTTTGAGATTCCCTTTTATCTCTCATCAACTCATTTTCTGAATTTTTGAACTGATGCCGTTTAGGCTGTCGAATTTTACCAAGGGAACGTTTTAACCCAATTTCGATTTCTTTGGGTTCAACTTGTAGTTATTGAATATGTCATCCTTTGAATAGGTGTGAATAAATTTTATTTTTTTACACTTAATATCCAATTATATTGGGTGTATTTATATTTGTCACACATAATTTTGAGATTGAATTATCCTTAACTTAAGGATACCTTCTTTATAAGGGATTTCATCACATTTTACATCCCTATTGAGACTTCATTGTTGTTATGAACCAATTAACTCTTATATGGTGTATATAATGTCCTTTGGAATATTATATCATGAATCCATTTATCCTCATGATATTATAAAGTTCTGATTTAATGTTATTCCTCAATTATTGTATTCAAGTGTCTCTAATTTTGGTAAAAACCCTTTAACCAAAATATCGCTTTAAATGTTTTAATGATTTGTTCTTATTAATATCCATGTTTTCAAAATGGTATTAAGGATTTATTTATATGGATATTAATGGTTTAAAATTTTAAAAGATTCAAGGTGGTATGGGACACTTTGATTCAAAAATATCCTTATTAAATGTTTTAAATGGTTTTGGAAAATGGTTTCTTTTTTAACGGATTCATTATTTCAATATACTAAAATGTTATATTATGATTTAAATGTGGAAATGTTATGTTTCCTTTATGCATGTTTTATGTGATACGTTTATGTTATGGTTCTTGGGAATTGTTATGAAAACGGGTGGTTCCGTGATAAACTAAGGGCGGGTGAGCCCGATATAGCTCTCCAATGCATTGGGTAACGCGAAGGAGTGAAACGTTAAGGTTTATCCGAAGATATTTAGGGAATATACTGTGATGGGTATTCCAAACGTAACCAAGAGGGTTACTCCCTACGTAAGAATGTTATGAATGCCTCATGTTACCTTTATGTCATATGATTTCTATGATTTTATGAGGTATGTTAATGTGCCTATGTTTTATGGGTAAAGTATGATTTCATTCTTATGTATACATGTACTCATGATTCCTTTCCATATTTTTATATCCCTTACTGAGCTTTTTATGCTCATCCCAAGTTTTTGAAATGTTTTTCACAGGTCATGGGAAGGGTACATGATGTGATGACAGTGTCAAGGATGTATCAAGAAAGAATCCAAGTTTTATTTTAAATATGTTTCTGTTGATGGGAAGAATGAATATTGTCTTTCATGTAACCACTTTGTCTAAATATGGAATGTAATGCAAGTTTCATGATCTAATTCTCTAAAACTCTAAACCTGAAAAGATCCTAAATGTGTAATCTTGTAATAACTCAAGATTAAGTAAGGTTTAAGGCTGTGGCCTTATAGTTGGTATCAGAGTTCGGTTTAGATAACTTTAGAGGTTAGGGTATTCTTTAAGCATAAGTGACATTACCATAATGGTTAGGATTTCAGAAAGAGTCCTAGTTTTAGATAAAGTGAACGAGTAAGTATATCTTTGTGTTTATCTTACTCATTAGTACATGATGGTTTTGTTGATATACTCACACTGACCTTTTTGGTTTTTGTAAATGGCTGGATCTAGCAGGCACCAAAGAGACAACAGGTTTGAAGGAAAATGTGGCGGTTCTATGATTAAGATACTAGATAAAAATGGGGGATTCAATGAGGAAGCTCGTGGTTGTTCTAAACCAACTATCAAGGAGTCATGATCAACCACTTCAACCTTGGTGAGTTCTCTAATTCATCATGTACGAGATGACCAACTAGATGTGGAAATTCAGGTAATAATTATTAAGGTAACCATTAGGGTTTATATGATCCTTACTATTGAGGTAATTATGGGTTATTATATGATATGATGGAAAATGAAGGGCATGAGATAAGCTTGAGGTTAAAATATGTTATGATTATTTTTGAAGATTTTATCTCATTTTGGGGAATGTTTTAAGAATTTTATAGTTTTGGAAAAAGGACAACATGCAGACCGTGTGACAACCAGTCGCGTTGGACAAAGCTGCGAGAATCAAAGCCACAACCAAAGTGCGACTGGTATTTATCGCCTACCACTGGACTACGTGAAGTCCCTGGTTAGTTTGATTGATTCATTCTAGTTATATGATTTTATGAATTAATAGTAAGTTGATTTTGGGTTATTCATGAAAATGATTAACCTATCATGGAGGATATGTGATTAGGTTAATTACTTTTCAATACGAGACTTTAGGAGCAACTGATGTTGTTTGGAGATAAATGTTACGATTTAACTTGGAAGACTATGTGACTAAATCCTTCAAATATTTGGGTTTCAATCTTATATTGGTTTACTTTGAAGAATTTTATGGAAAAATTGTTTATCGGATGGTCCTCGTTGAACTTTGGGTTTTGTTGGACAAATTTTGGAGATTAAGAATAGATTTTCTTTTTATAAAGGGTTATCCTTTTTTGGATTATCTGATCTTGTACTAGCCTTTTTGGTTTTGGTTTTGGTTAAAGTCTAACGACATGGGAAGTATATAGTTCTATTTTGTGGATTAGGTGATTCTCTAGAAGTTAATTATAGTACTCTTAATGTGAACAAGTCTCCCTAAATACTCGTCTTTTGGAAAAAAATGAGTTTGATTAAAGAATCTAGTAAAAGTTGAAAGTCAACATGATAAGTGATTATGTTTCCTTATGAATAAATTCCTCAATAAAAATTAACTTAAAACAAAAATGTTTCCTATTAACTTTTCCTACTGGGGAATCGAATACTGTTTAACCCATCACAAGTTTGTGATTTTCCCGTGGTTAACTTTCTCCTAAACATGTTTTCTATCACTCTCCATCAGAACATGGCCCTTTGTTTTTTCCTCCATGTCTATATTTTCATACTTGGAATCCTAGTATGGGTTAACTCGGGTGACCTTTGTACTTATCTTTCTTTATTTTAAAGTGTTTTTTTTACCGACTTTTGTTCCGATGTGGGACTTTCAAGGATGTTTCGAAGCTCAATTTTAAAAATTGTGAGGACGCAATTCCCAAAATGGAGGAAGGATGTAACACCCCAGGTAAATAAAGAATATGACATTTTCTTATTTATCCAAATTTGTGAATAAAATTTTAATATGACTTTAAAGGGGACGCTATGCTCGATGGTGTACCCAACACACAACAACGAGTTTCTTGGGAATCTTACGTTGCACTCTAATAATAAAATAATATTATTTTAAATGGTAGTTACCATGTAGCCGTTGTATTGGCGGGAATTGATAGAAATAAATAAAATATGATTATATATGTTATTAAATGTTTTTACATTTATCCAATAAATGATAATGGCTTAAAATACGGAAAGAATTCAATTTTAGGCTTTTATACCCTAATTTTCACTAAAGGTTCACTTATCACCTTTTTGATGGCGAACCGTCATTAAATATAGTTTTGTTCACTATTAAACATTATTTTGGGACCAAATAAAACTCTTCTTAAGAATCAGGACATCAAAATTTACTTTGTCTAAATTTTTGATATCTTTCCGATAAAGTTCTTTTTTTAATGAATAGTGTAAAAAATTGTATTTTAATTCAAAACCTCTTTTTAATATAATTTATTTATACGATTATATTATCTTTTTAATTTGTTTTAAAGTGAAATTAGAATATATTTTTACCATTAAATCCAATAGTGGTCATTGGAATTAATTTCACTTTGAAATCAGACTTAAACTAGTGTCAATCTTTTGATACTTATTGTTTAATAAAAACACGCTATTTGATTTGACAACGAGAATTAATTATTAAATTAATTAATCTGACTTATATGTTTTGAATTTTGTAAAATAGACTTCATTTTTGAATTTGGAATATCAAATATAGCTTATGGTGAATTTTTGGGATTTTTCTGAAAAACTTCAATTTTTGATGAATAGTGAAACCAATAAGTGGTACTTATAAAAACTGATTTTTCCGTTTAAATGAAATTTTTCCACCATTGTGTTTTGATTTTCAAAAATCCGACATACATGGTTGTCATTAAGAAGTAAAATGTGGTTCAATGAGATTAAAATAATTTTTTGGTGAATAGTAACTTATTATGTTTTTAATCGTGATTAGTGGTAATTAGTGTAGTTTAAGGTAAAAATAATGTTTTAATAATATGAGATGAGCTTGACACATGTCCTACCCTCATTGGATGTGTCATGGCCGACCAAGACAAGCCATGGGTCAACTTGGGGACCCCATGGAGCCACTTTGGTTGGGAATTGACATAAATAACATTTTATTTAATGTAAAAGTAAAAATGACACAAACATAATATGTTTTACGAAAACAATTTTTACATGGGGTTATAAAGATCCTATTTTTTATTATAAATAGTCATTGGAATGCTAAAAATATTTCCAAAATAATAGTATTTGTTTTATAATTTTTAGACACTAAATAAATTAAATTATTTATGACATCATGATGATGCAGCGATGACCTCATTATTTAACGATTGAAATAAAATGGAAAGATAATGTAAAATATATGAACTACACATGTCCAAAACTTATTGGATGGGTGTATTTCGAACCCTTAACACCTTATACACGAATTAAATCAATGTGGGACCTTTTAAAACCGAAACACATTTTCAAATAATGTAATATTTCTTTACTTTCCAAAAGTGGCCCTCCTCTCCTCTTATAAAAGGCCCCCACCTCTACCTCTTTTCCCACACTCCTCAAGCCTTTGGATCGGAAAAACCCTGCCCATTTACTCTCTCCACATCCCACTCCTCATCCTAGAGGATTCCTTTTGGGCAGAATCCTTTCAAAGGAAGCCTTTAGGCTCAAATCAAAAGGAGTTACACTTTTAAAGGATGTTAAAGAACGGTCGGTTCAAGTCGGATACGAGGTAAGGGATCCTACTCCTCTCTTTCTAAGTACACTCTTTTATTTCATTCCTTCTAAGCTCATCTTTCTTGTGATTGGGATGTTCTTTTATATTACTCTTACTGTAATTTTTATGTTCATGTGATGAGAGACCCTATTCTCTCTCATCAATCCATTTTGGAAGTTTTGAGTGGCGCCGTTAGGCTGCCGAATTTTCATAAGAGATCTAACCTCTTTCTTTCTTTTTAAGTACTCTCCTTTATGTCACTTCTTTTAAGCTCCTCTTTGTAATGTTGGGGGATGATATTTTATATTCCTATTTCTGTACATGTTATTGTAATGTGATGAGATACCCTATTTTATCTCATCAATCCATATTCGGAAGTTTTAAGTGGCGCCGTTAGGCTGCCGAGTTTTCGTAATGGATTTTTCATCTCACTTTTATTCCCGTGAGATTTATGCTACATTTTCCAAAAATTCCATTGATTGGTGCATTTACTTCCCATTATTATACTCTTTGTGTAATATACTTTCGTTTATGAGTATTTACATCAATGATCTATTGTCCTTCTTTCATGGGGTGTATGTTTTGAAAGATACCCAAGTCAGTAAGGGAACCTTACACCCTCCTCTTTTTTAAAAGACTTCTTTTGTTGGGTCTTTTAATTTACATATTGTTATGTAGGGATATGTTCTCATATATCCTTATTGATGTAAATTTTATGTCCAAGTTATGAGATTCCCTTTTATTTCTCATCAACTCATTTTCTGAATTTTTGAAGTGAAGCCGTTTAGGCTGTCGAATTTTACCAAGGGAACGTTTTAACCCAATTTCGATTTCTTTGGGTTCAACTTGTAGTTATTGAATATGTCATCCTTTGAATATGTGTGAATGACATTTTATTGTTTTACACTTAATATCCAATTATATTGGGTGTATTTATATTAGTCACACATAATTTTGAGATTGAATTATCCTTAACTTAAGGATACATTCTTTATAAGGGATTTCATCACATTTTACATCCCTATTGAGACTTCATTGTTGTTATGCACCAATTAACTCTTATATGGTGTATATAATGTCCTTTGGAATATTATATCATGAATCCATTTATCCTCATGATATAATAAAGTTCTGATTTAATGTTATTCCTCAATTTTTGTATTCAAGTGTCTCTAATTTTGGTAAAAACCCTTTAACCAAAATATCGCTTTAAATGTTTTAATGATTTGTTCTTATTAATATACATGTTTTCAAAATGGTTTTAAGTATTTATCTATATGGATATTAATGGTTTATAATTTTAAAAGCTTCAAGGTGGTATGGGACACTTTGATTCAAAAATCTCATTATTAAATGTTTTAAATGGTTTTGGAAAATGGTTTCTTTTTTAACGGATTCATTATTTCAATATACTAAAATGTTATATTATGATTGAAATTTGGAAATGTTATGTTTCCTTTATGCATGTTTTATGTGATACGTTTATGTTATGGTTCTTGGGAATTGTTATGAAAACGGGTGGTTCCGTGATAAACTAAGGGCGGGTGAGCGCGATATAGCTCTCCAATGCATTGGGTAACGTGAAGGAGTGAAACGTTAAGGTTTCTCCGAAGAGATTTAGGGAGTATACTGTGATGGGTATTCCAAACGTAACCAAGAGGGTTACTCCCTACATAAGAATGTTATGAATGCCTCAAGTTACCTTTATGTCATATGATTTCTATGATTTTATGAGGTATGTTAAAGTGCCTATGTTTTATGGGTAAAGTATGATTTGATTCTTATGTATACATGTACTCATGATTCCTTTCCATATTTTTATATCCCTTACTGAGCTTTTTATGCTCATCCTATGTTTTTGAAATGTTTTTCACAGGTCAAGTGAAGGGTACATGATGTGATGACAGTGTCAAGGATGTGTCAAGAAAGAATCCATGTTTTATTTTAAATATGTTTCCGTTGATGGGAAGAATGAATATTGTCTTTCATGTAACCACTTTGTCTAAATATGGAATGTAATGCAAGTTTCATGATCTAATTCTCTAAAACTCTAAACCTGAAAAGATCCTCAATGTGTAATCTTGTAATAACTCAAGATTAAGTAAGGTTTAAGGCTGGGGCCTTATACTATTAGTCTATACAAAGAGACTACATGTAATAATATCAGATTTTAAATAATTTCAACCACTTAAAAAAATATTTGACTAAATTAATATCAATACTTAATAATACATGCCCATATTTTTATAGAGTTAATTTTTTGGATTTTTCTAAAAGATTTATTTTTATGTGAAAATTTAAAATACCAATTTTTAAAATTATCATTTCTTTTCATTAAATCAATTATATTAGTAGATAAATTATGTTATTAATATAATATTAAAGTAAAATTATATTAATTTAATTATAAATACTATAATTAGTCACATAGCTGTTAATATTATACTTGATTTTGGTATAAGTGCTTTCTTAGGCATAAAAACGTATTTTCTTAAAAACATTTATTGTTGCATTTTAAGAATTTATATTAATATTAATTTATAAAAATGTTAGAAATTTAATCATTAAAAATATATTCTGTATTTTTAATCATGATGATAATTTTTTTTAAACAATTCCCCTTTATTTTTTTCATTATGAATAGTAACTAGGGTAATGCTTTATCACCTCGGTAATGGAAAATCGGGTAAAACTGGTTTAAAACTACAGGGAAAGTCTTAAGTATCTCTCGAAAACATGACTTTATCCTATTAGATGACTATTTTATAAAAAAATATGTTTTAGGAGAAAAATAATTTATTCTAAAATATTATATTGAATTTTGGAACCCATTATGACCTTTTATCAAGATAACTTTTTTCCCCAAGTTAAAAACCCTTTTTATGTGTTTACATTTAACAGTTCTGAAGGAAGGTACCATTAGGTTATATCTTGATAAAAGATTCAAGAAACATTATTTTATTTATTATGTAACTAAAAATATTATTGGAAATCAACTACTTATTTTATTTCAAGGTGAAATTTTTTTACACTAAAATTAATCATTTTTCAAAAAAAAAACGTTTTTCATGTATTTTCAAGTAATATATTAAATGAAACTTCTTCCACCTATATATTTTTAATATGATAAAATGAATTATTGGTTTCCTAATTAGGATGTAAAACTTTTATTATAATTACACTTTTATTTGTGACCATATAAAAAATTTATCATGGTAAAACTTCATTTATCATGAATAAGGTAAAATTAGGTTTAAAGGGGGTTTAACTAGGATATAATGTATAGAATGTCACAAAATATTTTCTAAATATAATTTGTGAGTTTTTATACCTTATGAAATATTATATATAAATATTGGGTAATTTTGTGCCACCTGACATGATAATGATATATATTATATTTAAATCATTTAAGTAATTCCAAATGTATCATTTCTCTCACTTATAAAGGGGAACTCTCTATCCTATCCACATCACAAAATTTAAACAATATAGATCATCCTATTCATAGAAAAAAAGTCCCAATATCCCTTAAAATTGTTTTTTACCATTTTTCTTACCGCAATTCCATCCTAATAAGGAGCAATGAGTAAGCTAAATGATGTCCCTAAATGAATAGGTAATCATATTTGTTGACACATCCATTATTTATATATTCTTGTAATTCCCCTAAAAATATATTATCTATATTAAAATAATTATTATATTATATTAAATTTAAGGAGATGTTATTATTATTTTTGGAAAAAAATGTTCCACCCCCTTTCCATCGAATGGTATATGAATGTATCACTCATGCATGCATGTTCACTACCACGTCCACATAGTGATATGTTTTATTTTACTTCACCCACTAAAATTGATAGATTTAACAATGAAATTGATTAATATATATGATATTTATGAAATAATTATGATTTTTATGATAAAATATGTATGATTTTTATTTCTTTCTTTTCAAGTTTGAATTAAATCATCGTTCAAGTGTTTGTACAGACTACCATCTCCTCAAATGGTGAAATTAATTTTTGTATATTTAACTTTAATTGATGATTATAAATAGGTTTATAATGAATATAGAATTGTTATTGAGTGGTTGATAATATGTTATAAGTAAATAGTATATGGTATTATAATTATAAATGTGTTTATTTTATATAATTATACTAAATTTAAATTTATTATAATTGAGGTCAGTGAGCTTATGAAGAAATTCAAACTTGAGGTAAGAGTTTTATGCTTCAGTAACACTTTTACTACGATTTTTTATGATTAACATTATCATAATGAAATTATATGATATTTATTTGAAAATTATTATATATTTTCTTATAATTTATATATTTCTATAAATTATAAACATTCCATTCATTTTCTTCTCTCTAGGCACTCAAAATTATAAAATAAATTTTTTTAAGGAAAACTGAATTATTTTCTATATGGCCAAAAATATTTTTACTGAATATATATATTTTATATTAAATGTTTTCATGAATATTTTTTGTAATATCCAATGATAAGTCCTTTTCAGACACATGTTTCCATTTTAAAAAAGGAATATTCCTTTTATTTCCCAAATGAGGTAGTTTTTTAACCAATGTTGTGAAGAAAATACTTATTTTAATGTAGACTGCACAAATAGATTTTCTCAATGTCTTAAATATTATTTTCATTGATGATTAATTTATATGTTTCCATAGTTAATTTTCAAAGACAATTTTTTAAATATTATTCTATAAATGTTTAGATTTTAAAAAAGTGACTTCAAAATGAAAAAGATATTTTCCATAGGAAATGATGTAGTGATATTGTAGAGGTATTTTCATTTATGATGGAATCCAATTATGTTACTCATACATAATTTGGGATATAATATAATGATACCATGTTTATTTATTCTCTGTATGGTTAAAGATTTTAATGTCGAGATATTGTTGAAATCTGTTTATTTTCCCTGGGTTAAGATATAAATATATGATAAATTTTTTCATGATATTGTTCCATATATATGAATAGATTATGATTTACTAATGATTGGGTATATTATTTCCCTTAAATAAATTGCGCAATGATTAATTTTTATGAGACAAAATAGTTCCAATGAGGCTAACCAAATCCTAAAATAGGGTAAATAAGATGTTATCACAATCCCAAATCTAGAGAATGGGTTATTATCATAATCCAAAAACACAATTAATTTCTTGGTGTGTAGTCTTAAAATAAGATTTCTATTAATTTGGATAGTCCACTATCTATGAAATGTAATTATTCTTATGATATAATCTCATATATCGTGATCTCTGATTCTTTTATGATTCATGTGTTATGATTTACAAAATCATTATGTTATGATTATGATCTTTGAATTGTTGGGTATAAATTTCAAATGATAATATTATGTTATCATAACCTTATGGTCATGATATGTTTGTGTATGATCATTTATTAGAATTTCCCTTTATTTACCTTACTAGGAATTCAATCACACCCTTTCTAATGATTCAATTCATGAAATAAAATAATTATTTTTCTCACATTCAAATACAGTAAACCTTTATTTTACTAGAGTGTTTATTATTGTGATATGTATTTATTATCCATATAAAATTATGAATTATTAATTTATATAATGTTTTGGTAACCTCAGTTAGTATAAGAGAAGATTTTAGTTATTTTAACTGATTTGGAATAGTGAAATTTAATAAACAAATAATATATAAGTGTATGTATAAGATAACATCATAATGATTTGTTAATTTAGTGATTATGTGGTTTTACTATAAAAATATCCTTGTAAAGTTTTTTGGAAAATGGATGTGGTTTTGAAAAAAATTCACCTTGGATTTAGAGATCCAAAAGTGGAATATTGGGCATTTTCTCTATCATTATAGGTTTTGGGAATAGTGGAAGCATGCATTGAGTGGTTCCCAACATTGCTTTTTGTTATGAATGATGATCAATATACAATTTATATGATGTTTAATCATCAGTATCATTGGAATTGAATCAAATATATATAATATTAATAACATTGGAACTGAGAGAGAGGAGTTCAACACTTATTGTTATAATTAATTTAATTTGATAAATAATTATCTTTAAGGAATTATTTCTTTGTTGATGAACCTGATGAAAGATATTTGGTGAATCATTGTTTCATTTTAGAAACCAAGAATAGATTACCTCTATAGATGATCCAAACATGTTCGATGAATCTCATAGATATTGCATGTGGAGTCTTTGGGTTATACCACAGACGATCCATGCGCTTCCATCGTATACCTTGACTGCCTCAAGAATCACTTCTAAAGAATTATCCTTGATATGTAGGAGGAGGATTGTTCTCCATTCTTGGGAGCATTCTTAGATAAGGGATCTCTATAGGATTGAGTGTATTGACAATGATTGTGACGCACAACCGGATATGCTAATGAGAAAAATGACATAATTTGGTATTTATATTTCTAGGGTTAAAATAAAATAATTTCACAAGTTCCCTTAATTATTTATTTCAGCCTAGAAAAACCCCATAAAAAATAATAATAATATTATAATTATTTTATGACATGAACATAACTTTAAAATTATAATTAAATATTAATTAATTAAATAACATTCAATATTATCATTTCTCAGTAAACCAATTAAAATCTATCCGCCATTCCTCCAAAATCATTATTGGGCCTTGAATAATGTATATTTATTTAATAAATAAATACAACTGTATTATAGGACTATAGGTAAATAAATATTGTATTCACTAAATAGAATTTAAATATTTATTAAATGTTTTTCTCATAATATATTCTCTCAAATAACCAGTGACAAAATAAATTTAATCAACCATACATGAATAATTTTTAAACCACGTATGAGAATAATATTTATTCAACCTATTAAATAATATATATTATTTTACTGAGATTCTTGGATGCACATTGTTTGTGACCCTTTAGACCGATTTCTCAGTGTCATTTGGCGAAGGAGCCTAAAGTCCATGGTTATCTTCTAGCAACACGTCAAAGAGACTAGAGATAAAGAATTTAATTTCTCAATGACATGTCACCTCATATGGATGGTTACCATGTAATATTACCCCTATATCATAATATCTCTAATTGATATGGTATCACGCCAACGCCATCAACCTATGTGCTCAATATCTCTTTAGGTTATTTTATAAATATACAACTTTCCGATAGAACACCATGGAAATGGGTATTTTTAGGCTATATCATTTCCATTAAATGTACTAAGATATTAACTTCCCTGAATAAACATAAGGGATAAATATTTTCTCGCATTATTCATTAATGAAATTTTACTCATGACGCACCCAACATATCCTACCTCACCACGAACATCCATCATCACAATTTTCAACAATACATCTAAGTGTGTAAGTCATAATACTAATTAAAAATAATCTTAATGTATGAGGAATAATTCACACATACATAGATAAGAACGTCTAATGACACGTATGAATGTATATTTCCTACTGGCATGTATCATTCTCATAATATCCTACTAGATTTTATCGAGGGATTACACCATGATATGGTGACTCAAATTCCAATGATTCTCCATCCATGATAGCATGTACCATTTGTGTCCCTTAAATTATATCATCCATCTATTGAACTTATATTCAAGAATACTGTCACGTCACTTCTGAGTTCTCATCATAGTGGGGAATTGCTATGACCTTTTAGTGTGACAACTACTATTAGGAAATTATCAAATACTATGTCACATACAAGAACAATCATGATGCGATAAGAAATTTTTTTTTATATTTAAATAAATGAATAAAAGTTATCATAAATTACAAAAGAATTTGGTTCTATGGAACAAACTACAACAGAATCTCACTTGAACTAGAGACAACTACTAACAAGCTTTAGTCCGTTATCTCTAACATAATACTCTTGATTTTTCTAAGATAGGACTTTAGTAAAGGGGTCCACCACGTTCTCATCCATGGGTACTCTATTTATTGCTACATCACCCCTATAATATAAATATCTCAAGAGGAGATACGTTCAGTGTCACGACCCATCCTCGGGGCCCATGCCATGACTACCCCATGCCCGCCTTCCATAGGCCATGGTTTAGCGACTAGAAACAAAGGCGTAAATCCCAAAAGAAGGGAAGGCATTGCATTTATGAAGTAACATAAACAACAGAGTACACAACTGAAGTAAGAACTAAGTAAAACTGGGTACATGATATGTTTTGAAAAGTAAATGGTCCAGTATACAAACCCAACTGAAAGTACAGTACAACTGAAAGGGATAGTACAACATCAGTAAGTAAACAGAAACATCGAGTTGTCCTCTGGAGGTCCCACCTGAAGGGTGGGTACAGATAGCCTCCTCAGCTCCTTGGGTCCGGGCGTCTGCTCCGTATAAATCATGCCATGTAGTCTACCTCCGGGTACCGTCCCCCTCCACAAGCCTCCACCTCGATCAGTGTTGTCCATCGTCTACATCCAACACAACGTAGTGCGGGCATATCCCATGCAGGGGTGAGTATACAATACTCAGTAGGGACCCCGAGACCCCCGAAGGTCTCTCAGAATCCATGAAGGAAAAACCACAAAGGTAAAGATACAATAACGAAGTATCAATCGACTCTACATAGGTATATGCCCATACATACACCAAAGTCACCAGTTACAGAACGACTCCAACTCTCGAGCCCAAGCACAACCCAGTCCACAAAAAAAACACAACCCAGTCCACACAGGAAAACACAACCCAATCCACATAGGAAACCAAGAAAATTACTTCGATGATAATGATTAAGAATCAAGACTCAACTCACACAGGTATACACTTCGTAAGGTGATAGATATGATCAGATGTTGACACTAATTCATCTAAGCTGTCAGACCCACATAGGATACAAGACCAGCTGAGCTGTCGGACTAATACATGATACAAGATCAGCTACTCTGTCGGGCCCACATAGGATACAAGTACCGTGTCAAACATTGTCGGACCCACATATGATAGAAGAACAGTATTCATCGTCGTCAAACCCAAAAAAGCATTCCTGTATGTTCTCCATCGCTGTCGAACCCACAGAGTATCCTTGTATAGTCGTTGTTTCTACCGAACCCACGGAGGATCCAAGTGTAGTAGTCAACGTCACAGTCACAGCCAGCTCTAGGGTTCCCGCACACAGCGTGTTTGATTCTAGGAGGGTCTTCTCCTCAAGAAAGAGATAGATTCTACACGTCAACTATCAAGAAATCCAGATTTTATGTGTCCTAAAGTCCCCTCTCATTAAAAGAAACCCAACGCGACAGACGGTGCGTCAATCGGACGCCCAGTCTGAGAGTTATTGGCTTTTCCGTTCTAGGGGCCCAGTTGGTTTTTAAGCTCAAACAAACCTGACTACAGTCCAACTACATCCAAACCTCAAGTGGAGTATGCCAAAAGGACTGTCTCAAAAAAATTATCCCAACACAATTGACGGCACGTCCATCGGATATCCAGTCCTTGAGATATAAGTGTTTCCACTCCAAGGGCCCGGTTGGTTTTGAGTTCAAACAAACCCGACCGTACCCATACTTTACCGAAACCTTGAGTGTAATATTCCAAAATGACTAACTCGATTCAAGGATTCCCACGCAACTAACGGTGCATCGATCTGAGGTCCGTAGCTCATGTTACTAGATATAGACCGAAAGTTGTCCGAAGTGGTGGGTTTGGGCCCGACCCGACCCCCCTGGGTCGGCCCGACCCAGGTCTGGGTCCGACCCAGGAGGGCGCGGACTGGCCCTGTCCGCGCAACCTGCCCCGGACCATCCGGGGGGAGCGCTAGCTCGGCTAGCGGGCCGAGCAGGGGGGACGCGGTCCCCCCTTTGCCCTCCACGGACGCGGCGACCGACGCCGCATCTCCCAAGAACCCGCGCAGCCGCGAGATCCAACGAATCACCACCGCGGCTGAAGCCACCAGGTGCGCCACCGCCTCCGGCTGCCGACGCCACCAGAGATTTCTACGGGACAACAGAGTCACTCCGTTGGTCTGTTCTTTCTCCTGTCTGCACCTACGGTCATCTTGGGACCGGTAGATTACTACGAAGGCCTCCAATCACCATTTCAGTCTCGTTTTTTCATCGCCAAGATTCTCGTGAATCAAGAAAAAACTAGCAGTGGGTTTGGACCTATTCATTAGTCCGCACCCACCGCGTTTGTGGTTCAAACATTACCAACAAATTGCACCCCATGCAGAGGATATAAATTCCCATAAGGAAAATTATTCAAATTCCACTACCTCAACGAGGAAGACTATTTTCGACGTCGCGGTAGACAACGTCTTGGGGAAAAGGATCGTAGGCGTCGTCGGGGTGCATCGAGGAGGAAGTGGCATCTCCTCTCTTGTCATGGAAAAGAGAAGGGGGTGGCATGTCGTCGATCTCTAAGGAACTGGCTTACTTCATCATTCTTTATCAGAGGCCGATATTCTTCTTCATTATTCGTCGCAGGCTAGCTTTCTTCCTCGCACAACGAAGCTTCCCTCCTTGATAAAATAATATGTTCCCCTATTATTTTATTATACATGCAAGGAAACACTCCCATAATTTATTCACCACACTAAATAAAATGTGTTGACATTTAATTAATGAAGGGAGAGAGAAGGTTCCCCATTATTAAATGCATTGGAAGTTAACCTTAAAAAAGGAGGAAAGTGGAAGGTTCCTCATAAAATTATGGGTTGACATAATGTAGTGGATTGAGGTGATATTTAATGGAGGTTCTCCAAATTAATGAGTGTATGTTTAAGAGATTAGGGGGAATTAAATAATGGGGCTCATGCAGGCCCCCACCTCTCTAACATCCCCACTTGGGTAGTTAAGTGGTTGTGGGACCCACTCTTAACTAACCATGGGAGGGGAAAAAAACCTTAAGAAATAAAAATTGTTCCGAAAATTTTTATTCATTTCTTAAATAAATCCCCAAAAAATATCTCCTCCTCCTTTCCAACCGCAACTACGGTAAGGGTCCCATTAAGCAATTACCAGATCTGCGGTTTCATCGGTGCCCTAAGATTTTAATTCCGACCACCGGTTCAAATGATAGAAAAAACCCGCTCGTTCGTTCATGGAACGTACCCGAGCTAATCCTCATAGATTGATTTCAGGAACACCGGGCCTCAGAATCACGTTCAGTCAAAAGCCAAAGACTCATAAAATTCCAAGGTATTTAAAAAAAATTGCTTGAAATTTCTGGGTCTTTACATCACTCACACCTTAGGGCTTTATGTCCCCATAAAGCTACAACATAAACAAGGGAAACAAAAGAGGGTACTGAGCACGCATCTGATCCTCCCTATCCCATGTGCTCTCTTGGAGGTTCCCATGCTGCCAACGAATGCGCACTAGAGGTTTCGACCGTCCATGTATGACTCACTCCTGTCAATCCTCGATCTCTACCGAGACCTCTGCAAAAGTCATACATTCATCAATTTCCATCTCCCCGTGGTCGATGATATGCATTGTTTTGTGCACATATCTCCTCAGCTGAGATATGTGAAAGAAGTCGTGCACCCGGTGCAGCTGAGGTGGAAGGGCCAGGCGGTAAGCCACCTCCCCTACCCTGTTGAGGACCTGGAAAGATCCGATGAAGCACATAGATACTTTCCACTACTGCCAAATCTCCGTAATCCACGTCGAGGTGAGACCCGTAAGAAAATGTGGTCGCCATCCTCAAACTCCAGTGGTCTCCTCCTCCTATCAGCATAGGACTTCTCTCTGATCTGTGCAGTTCTCATCCACTCCTGGATGATCTTCACCTTCTCGGTCATAGCATGAACCATCTTTGGTTCTATGAGTTTTGACTCCCCTGGGTCAGTCCATCATAGAGGTGATCTTCAAGGTCGACCGTACAGTGCCTCATATAGTGCCATCCCGATGGTGGAGTGGTAGCTGTTATTCTACAAAAACTCCACCAAGGGTAGGTGATCCTCCCAGCTGCAAAAAAAGTCAAGGACACATGCACATAGCATGTACTCAAGTGTCTGAATGGTCCTCTCTGTCTGGACATCCGTCTGAGGAGGAATGGCAGTGCTCAGGCGTAGCTGCATCCCAAAATCCCCCTATAACCCCTTTCAAAGCTAAGAAGTAAAGAGAGCATGTTGATCGGGGACGATAGATAATGGCACACCATGAAGCTGTACGATCTCTTGAATGTAGAGGCGTCCAAATCTCTCTACTGAGCCATTCTCTCTGATCGGTAGGAAGTGGGCCGACTTGGTGAGTCTGTCCACGATCACCCAGATAGAGTCGTGTCCTCTGGAAGTATGCAGAAGCCCCGTCACAAAATCCATGGACATCCCGTCCAACTTCCACTACAGGACCTCTAAGGGTTGTACTAAGCCTGCTGGTACCTGGTGCTCTGCCTTCAATTGTTGACAAGTGAGGAATTGAGAAACGAACTCTGCCCCAACCTTCTTCATACCCAGCCACCAGTTCTATCGTCTGAGGTCCTGATACATCTTCGCTACCCCAGGATGTACTACTAGAGGGGATGTGTGGAACTCCCTCATCACCTCCTCCTGTAGTGTAACTAGTACCATGGTACGTCCCCTGAAGAGGATGACGTGCTCTCCGCCTTCAAAAAAATCATCAGGTACTAGCCCTATGGATATCTGTGCATGTCGCACCTCACAGTCAACGTCCCCACGTTGTGCCTCTCTGACCCGCTAAATTAGTGGAGGAGTGAATGTGAGGTACTAAAGATAGGCTTCTACATATCTATCCACGAAGGATATCTGCAAAGTGGATAACTACTCTATCGCCTCCCCAAGTAGCTGAAAGACCAATCTCCTGCTGAGAGAATCAACCACAATGTTCCCCTTCCCAGGAGTATAGACAATATGAAAGTCATAATCCTGGAGGAACTCGATCCATCGCCTCTGTCTCAGGGTCAGGTCCTTCTGCGATAAAATGTACCTGAGACTCTTGTGGTCAAAGTAGACTGTAAAGTGGTCTCCCATCTGATAGTTTCACCACATTTTGAGGTAGAAGACCACTACTGCTAATTCCAGGTCACAGGTAGCGTAATTCTACTCGTGCTACCTCAACTTCCGTGAACCATAAGCGATCACTACTTGCTCCTGCATCAATACACACTCGAGTACAGTACCTAATACATCACAGTAATCTAAGCACCCTATTCCCTCCTCTGGTAGCCTAAATATGGGCACCCTGGTCAATCTCCGCCTCAGCTTCTAGAAGCATTACTGACATCTGTCTAACCACACGAAGGGTTTCCCCTTCTTCGTCAAAACATTTAAGTGGTGCTGCAACTCTGGAGAAGTCTGGAAGAAATCACTGATAGTACCCAGCCAGACCTACGAAACACCGCACATCCATCATGCTCCTGGGTGGCTCCCAATCAAGTACTGCCTGGACCTTCGCGGGATCCACAGAAACTCCCACCTCTGAGACGACGTGCCCCAAGAATTGAACCTCGCGAATCCAAAATGGGCACTTTGAGATCTTACCATAAAGTTGGTGCTCTCGGATTCTATCCAGTACAACCCGTAGGTGGTAGGCGTGCTCCTCCTTGATCGTCGAGTAAATCAGTATGTCGTCAATGAATACTACGACAAACCGATTAAAGTAGGGCTGGAAGATCATGTTCATGAGACTCATGAACACTGCACAATCAATGGTCACACTGAAGGGCATGACCAAGAACTCATAGTGGCCGTACCAACACCTGAAGGTTGTCTTCTGCTCATCATCGTCCCGAACACGGAGCTGATGATATCTTGACCTGAGGTCTATCCTCGAGAACCAACATGCTCCCATGAGCTGATCGAAGAGGTCGTCAATCCTCGGATGCGGATACATATTATTCACGGTCATCTGGTTCAAGAGATGGTAGTCGACACATAGTCGAAAGCTCCCATCCGCCTTCTTGGCGAACAGAATTGGAGAAGCCCAAGGTGAATCACTGGGTCGGATGAAACATTTCCCCTGCAAGTCCTCCAACTGTACCTGCAGCTCAAGAAGCTCTGCGGGATCCAACCGATATGCTGGAGTGGATATCAGTGATGTCACGGGGTACAGGTCTATGTATAAATCTACCTCCCTGGGAGGAGGTAGTCCTGGAACATTGTTAGGAAAAATTTCCGCATACTGGTCCACTACTACAGGAAAACTCGGACTCCGCACGTCAATTGCTCTGAGGATGATACTGTCCAACTGATGTGTGATCGGCTACCCCTTCCTCTGTGTGAGTCCATCCTATGCCGTGAAGGATCCCTTCTCACCACTGAAGGTGAACCTAGTCTCATACATGTGGGAACATCGCACTTTACTCCTAATATAGTCGATCTGAGCATGGAATGTATATAACCAGTCCATGCCCATGATGACATTGTAAGGACTCGATGCCGCTACAAGAATATCCCACCCGAAGCTCTCGCCTCCTAGAGTAAGCTCACACTGCCGGTACCAGTGAGTAATTGTCGAGTATGCTCCTGTAGGAGTCTCTAGCCGTAATGATCGAGCCAATGGATCCATCGGAATCTCCAAGATCCGAACAAGGGCATCAACAATAAAAGAATGACTCGCACATGTGTCTTTAAGAACTGTAGAAAGGGAGGAGTAGACATAGATAGTACCTCGAATCATCTTGGGTGCGATGTGGTCTTAATCCTCCGCTGCCTGGAGCTGAGCCTGCCTCTACCCGCCAGCTCCCTGTGGTCGGGGTGGACCTCCTTGGGGTGGTGGTGGTATAGCCACGAAGCATCGTCCACCACCTGCTGCTCGCCCCGATCATCTTCCTCGTCTGCCTGCACCCTCAAGACTACCACAGTAGAACCTTTGCCTCTACCTGGGAGGTACCTCCATGGTCTGCTGCTCTTTTTCATGACGGGTCGGGCAGTCATGAGCCATGTGGACCTGCCCTCTCCATGTATAGCAATGTCTGCTCCTCGTAAGACTGGCTCTGCGCCGTGTTCCCCACATAGCTGAACACAAATCTTGAGGTCGCCCACCTATCAGCCTGGCCTGGACCCATGCATCATCTATCGACTTCCAGCTATAGAAGACTCTGCTCTGTGCCATCCTGCAGTGGGTCTCGTTGCTAATGGTTACTCTGCGAGAAAGCTCTCCTCTAGCATGGCTCGCTCCATCACCCCCCTAGGACGGGATGCGGAGTGGAATCGTTGAAGCACTAATCTCATGCCTCATCCCCTGCTCAAAGGTCCGAGCCCAGAAAATGGGTCTCATACCATGTCTATAGAGTAGCTCCAGAGGTCGGTAAATCTCGCAGAGTATTGTGCTACTAACATGCTGCCCTGCCGCAGGTGTAGTAACTCCTGGATGCGCACCGCATGGAGGGTGTCTGGAACGAACTCCGAACAAAAGAGGATATTGAAGTCCATCCAAAGTAGAGATTCCTCATAGTTCACCCTGAGCATCAGACACCACCATATACCTACTGCTACGTGCATTAGACTCATGACAAGGATCACCATGTGGTATGCTGGTCTCCCTACCAACTTGAAGACTCTGATGGTAGCCTCCAGCCAATCCTCGGCATCCTGAAGATTCGTCTCTCTGCAAAACCTAGGCGGACTCTACCTATGAAACTCGTTAAATGCACTCATGAGGCATGCACTCTCCACCTCTAGGGCAGGTTGCATCGGTGGCTCGGTGGGTAGAGGTACCGCTGGTGCCTCCGCTGTAACATGGCCATGCACCGAGGCCTCGTCACTCTGTGGGCTACCATCTCGCACAAGGCTCAGAACCCTAGCTGGAATCCATTATGGGGCCATCCTGAAAAGAAACAGGTGCTCCATGGTTAATACAGTATACCTGGTGAGCTAACACAAGGTAATCACAAAGAAATATTTTGAATGTAAACACACACGCAATCAGTTTTTTCATGCACTGATTCTGAAATCAGATGTCAGGGTCCTAGTGTATGGATACGTTGGTCGCCGCACCACCACTAGACTCCCTAGACTGAAAACCACACTCAATACACTTAACACTATTTCTCTACAAAGAAGAAATTATCCGAGTCCTGAGTTCTGTGGTTGAACCGACTCCTCTGATACCAATATTTCACAACCCGTCCTTGGGGAAAGTGTCGTGACTACCCCAAGCCCGCCTTCCATAGGCCAGGGGCTGGGGACTAGCACCAAAGGAGTAAATCCCAAAATAAGGGAAGGCATTGCCTCTATGAAGTAACATACACAACATAGTACACAAAGGAAGTAAGCACTAAGTAAAACTGGGTACAGGACAAGTGATAAAAAGTAAATGGTCCAGTATACAAACCCTAATGAAAGTATAGTACAACTGAAAGGGAATTTACAAAAACATTATGTAAATAGCAACACTGATTCGTCCTCTAGATGTCCCACTTGAAGGGTGGGTACAGATAGCCTCCTCAACTCCTAGGGTCCAGTTGTTCGCTCCACATACTTCCTGCCAAGTAGTCCACCTCTGGTACCATCCAGCTCCACAAGCCTCCACCTCGATTAGTGTTGTCCGTCGTCTGCATCCAACACAACATAGTGCGGGCATAACACATGCAGGGGTGAGTATATGATACACATTAGGGACCATGAGACCCCTAAAATCCTCTCATAATCCACGAAGGATAAACCACAAAGGTAAAGAAACAATAACAAAGTATCAATCGACTATACTTAGGATTATGCCCATACATATAACTAAGTCACTGGTTACAGAACGGATCCAACTCTTGATCCCAAGCACAACCCAATCCACACAGGAAAACACAATCTAGTCCGCACATAAAAACACAACCCAATCCAGACATGAAAACACAACCCAGTCCAGACAGGAAAGCAAGAGAATCACTTCGATGATAATGATTGAGAATCAAGATTCATCTCACAAAGGTATACACTTTGTAAGGCGATAGAGATGATCAGATGTAGCCACTGATTCATCTAAGCTGTCATACCCACATATGATACAAGACCAGCTAAGTTGTCGGACCCACAATGGATACACGACTAGCTACTCTGCCGGACCCACATAGGATACAAGTATAGAGTCAAACACTGCCAGACCCACATAGGATACAATAATAGTAGTCATCGCTATCGAAACCAAAAAGGATTCTTGTATGGTTATCGTCACTGCCGAACCCATGGAGGATCCATGTACAGTCACCGTTGCTGACGAACCCACGGAGGATCCAAGTGCAGTCGTCATCGTCACCGTCGCAGCCAGCTCTAGGGTTCCTGCACACAGCATGCTCGATTCCGGGAGGGTCTGCTCCTTCATGAAGAGAGAGAGAATAGATACATAAACTGTCACTATGTACAGATTTGATGTATCCCAAAGTTCCACCTCATCCAAAGGAACTGAATGCGACAGACGGTGCATCAATCGGACGCCCGGTCTGAGAGTTATTGGATTTTTCATTCCAGGGGCCCGGTTGGTTTTTTAGCTAAAACCAACCCGGCCATACTCCAGCTGCGTCCAAGCCTCAAGAGGAGTAATCCAAAAGGACCGTCTCAACAAAAGGGTCCCAAGGAAATGGACAGAACATCAATTGGATATCTGGACCTTGAGATATAAGAATTTCCACTCAAAGGGCCTGGTTGGTTTCAAGTTCGAACCAACCCTTCCATACCCATACTATTCCTAATCCTCGAGTGTAATATACCGAAACGTCCATCTCGATTCAAGGATTCCCACGCAACTGATGATGCATCGATCATAGGTCCATAGATAATGTTATGGGAAAAGACCGAAAGCTGTCTGAAGTGGGGGGGTCTGGGCCTGGTCTGACCCGACCCAACCCGGCCTGGCCCAACCCCCCGTGGGTCAGCCCGAATTGGGTCGAGCCGACTCAGCTCTCGGTCCGGCCCGGAGGGGTGCAGGCCGTCTGGAGGGTGCGCTGGCTCGGCCAGCGGGCTGAGCAGGGAGGACGTGGTCCCCCATTTGCGCTCTGCAGACACGGTGACACACGCCATGTCTCCCAAGATCCTGCACGGTTGCGGGATCCAACTCCTCGCCGTCGCGGCACGCCGGGGCACCGCTGCGCTGGCGACCCGCATCGCCAGAGTTTTCCGCGGGCCTCCGGAGTCACTACAATGGTCTATTCTTGCTCTCGTCTGTGCCTGCGGTCATCTCAGGACCCGTAGATTACTACGAAGGCCTCCAATCGCCATTTCGGTCCCATTTCATCATCGTCAAGAATCTCGTGCATCAAGAACAAACTAGTTGTGGGTTTGGATTTGGTCATTAGTCTGCACCCACTGCGTTAGTGGTTCAAACATTACCAACAAATTGCATGTCATGTTGGGGATATAAAATCACCTAAGGTGAATTATTCAAATTCCCCTACCTCAACAAGGAAGACGATAATCATCATTGCAGTAGACGACATCGTAGGGAAAAGGATCATATGCTTTGACGAGGCATGCCGAGGAGGAAGTGGCATCTCATCTCTTTTCGCGGAGAATAGAAGGGGTTGGCGCGTCGTCGATATCTGAGGAACCGTCATTCTTCGTCATTCTTCGTCGGAGGCTGGTGTTCTTCATCGTTCTTCGTCGGAGGCTGGCGTTCATCCTCGCACAACGAAGCCCTACTCCTTGGTAAAATATAAGGTTCCCCTATTATTTTATTATACACACAAAGAAACTCTCCCATAATTAATTCACCACACTAATTAAAATATTTTGAAATTTAATTAAATAAGGGAGAGAGAAGGTTCCCCATTATTAAACGAGTTGGCAGTTAAATTAAATAAAGGGGGAAAGAGGAAGGTTCCTTATTAAATTATGTGTTAACATAATTTAATGGATTGAGGTGACATTTAATGGATGTTTTACAAAATAATGAGGGGATTTTTAAGAGATTATAGCGAATTAAATGGTGGGACTCGTGTGGGCCCCCACCTCTCTAACATCCCCACTTGGGTAGTTAAGTGGATGTGGGCCCCACACTTAACTACCCATGGGAGGGAAAAACCACCTTAAGAAATAAAAATTGTTCCAAAATTTTTTATTTATTTCTTATATAAACCCCCAAAACATATATCCTCCTCCTTTGCAAACACAACTACGGTAAGGGTCCCCTTAAGCAATTATCAGCGCTGCAGTTTCATCGGTGCCCTCAGATTTTAATTCCGAGCACCGGTTGAAAAGATATAAAAACTTGCTCGTTCGTTCACGGAACGTCCCCAAGCTAATATTTGGAGATTGATTTCGGGCTCACCGGGCCTTGGAATCAAGTGCCTCCAGAAGCCACAGACTCGTAAAATTCCAAAGTATTTAAAAAACATTCCTTGAAATTTCTGGGTCTTTACATTCAGAGTATACGCTTTGTCCGTTAGTGTGACCTTGTCTCTTCTAGAAGATCCACTGTTGTAGTATTATTACAATACAATGTGATAGGGAATTTACTAATAAGTAACACATAAATATCTTAGATTACATTTTTAATCCAAATGGATTCCTTGGATGCATCATAAGCCACTATATATTTAGACTCCACTACAATATCAGTGAAATTTTTATTCTTTGAACTCTTCTAGCTCACAAATCCATTGTTGATACATAAAACATATCCTTATTGTGAATTCAAAACAATTTGATATTTATGAAAACCCGCATTAGTATAACCCCTGATGAACAGATCCCCATCTTCTCTATACACATGGAACATATCTTTAGTTCTTCTCATATACTTAAGGATATCTTTAATATTAGTCCAATGATGTTATCCCCAATCTTATTGATATCTGCCTACCATGCTCAGTGTATAAACACCATCATGTATAATAAATAATGTGGAATACATTATTGATCCTATTATTGAAGAATATGATGTCAAACTCATTCTATCATTCTCTTATTGTTCATGGGAAACGATTTTCATAGAAATATATAAACCATGGGACATAAGAACCAATCCCCTCTTGGATTGTTCTATACTAAATATAATTTATATCTGGTAAAAATATGTACTTTCAATTTGTCCGAGTAGCATTTTGGATCTATCACAAATTATTTTGATCCCTAGAATGTAGGCTTCTTCCCCTTAGTCTTTTATGAATATGGACTTGTTAAACCATTCCTAAAGAGATTGTATGAATTGTATGCCATTCCCAATAAGTAATATGTCATCAAAATATACTACTAGGATAACAAACTCATTCCCATTAACCCATTTGTAAACACACGACTCATATTCATTCTTAATGAAACCAAATTATTTTATGTATTCATCAAATGAAATGTTCCATGACCTTGATGCTTTCATTAATCCATAAATGGATCTTTCTAACATTTAAATCCATTTGGCATCACCTGGATTCACAATACCTTTTTATAACACGCCTGGATTTTATGAGATATATTATTTTTAATTACATGGATATCTTCTATTGTACTCTATACCAAGATTAGATTGACGCTATATGCAACACCGTATTAGCTTGCAGTATATGCAACACTATTTTTGGCTCATGTTAAACACAATTTCACGTTTGTTTGGTAGAATTTATTCTACGCAACATTGAGTATATATTTTTTGCGAAGTATAAAAGAAATTTGTTTTTATTATATTATATAAAACACCAAAGGAAGCTTTCACTACACGCAACCCTTACTTGGCTTGCATTAAACACAAGAGCGACCTCCCTCGATAGCGTCTGTCGTACGCAATACTGAGCCTCACTAAACTACGATATATTGTTATAATATTATTATGAACTTTCCGTTATGAATATTAGTAACTAAATTTTTAATTTTATGACATTATCATTCATCTTACACATTTTATAGAACATGGTATAATAACAAAATAATTTCTTTGTGTAAAATAAGTATTTTTCAAAAAACGCAGTTTTACAGCCTTTTGATAGAGTACCCATTTTAAATATAATTTTTGACACGATTATAAGTTAAATTTGACAAAATAAATTAATTATATTGAATAATGATATAAAAATTTACTTTGGATGAATTTTTGATATTTTTTTGATAACTTTCATATTTTAATGAATACTAAAAAACACGCTAAATTTTAATTAAAAACAAATTTTTTTCATCAAGATAATTTATATGATTTCATTATAATATTTAATTGTTTTAAAATAAAAGTAGATTATATTTTTACCATTTAATATAAGTTATGTCAATATCATTAATTTTAAATTAAATTCATAAGTAAAAATATTTCAATCTTTTGCAATGTTTTAAACAAAAACCTGTTTTTTTACAATGACATTAATTATAAATTAATTACTGAAAATTATGTGTTTTAAATTTGGAAACATTGATTCCATATTTGGAATCATTAGGTCCAAATTATTTTAAAAGGCTACGTTTTTATTTTTGGGCATTATGAATAGTAACTACGGTAAATTTTATTTACCACAGTTAAAGGTAAATCAGTTAATTAAGTGTAAAATTAATATTATAAAATTACACTAAAACCTATATCAATATAATTGGATGATTATATTTAGTCTTAAAATATACTTGGTTCCAAATGGTATCTATTGGAACCCATTTGGATGTGATTTAGACCTTTAATTTATATTATTTAAAGGAAACTGAAATATGTTTCACTCAAACATTAATAAATAATGTATTTGTAATATAAGGTTATACAGAATATAAATTATATTATGAATACTAATTTGAAATATAAATTTTTTTAATTTTTTATGGTAATTTATTTTTAATTTTTAAGATATATTTAACTACCTTAATAGCTTATACATTAATGCTGAAAAAGTTATTTATTTAATGGAAAATAAATAAAATGGTTTTTTTAAATAATAATACCCATGAAAATGTCCATAAAGTTGAGAAAAACGTATTAATCGAGTATATATATACCCTAATCATCCAAGGGTCGACGTTTTGACCATTTAGAACCTTATAAAAGTGATTATGACACTTATATTGTTTTATTTTAAATGATCTCATAGTTGTCACCTTCATAATTTAATGAACATATAATTTTTGAAGATTGGAGTATTAGAAAATAAATTTGACTAAAAGTATTATTATGAAATATATTAGATTTATCTTCATCATTTTATTTTATTTTTCATTTTTATGAAAAAAAATATGTATATTAAATAATTATACAAAAATGATGTAGTAATTATTTTATTAACAAAAATATCATATAAATGGTTTTAAAATTTTTAAAATATATATTATATTAAATAATTAATATTATCCACTAATTTTATTGATAAATATGAAATATTAGTAATATAATAAATATTATGGTTCGAACATATCTTCTGTGTGGATTTTATTTAATTTCAATTAATTGAATAGCGTCAAAATTGACATTATTGGTATTTCATTAAAATAACATATTATTAAATTCCTTAAAAATCTCAAAAATATTTAAAAATTTAAAATTTAAAACTACAGAGTTGAAAATGTCAAAATGTATCTAATTATAAAAAATTCACAACACATCAGTATGTATTTACAACAATTTAAAAATTTAGAATATTATGACAACAAATAAAATTAAATAGATTTAATAAGGATAAATCAAAATGATAAAGTTTAAGCTATATTACAAACATGTATAATTTTACTTCGATGATGATATTAAAACCCTATCTCATCTCAACTTCTATGTTGATTCATTTTAGAGGTTTTTATGTGGGGTTTTATTTTATTATAAATTATTATTTTGGAGTTTTCCGAAAGTGCCCCTCTCATCCCTTATAAAAGGGAACCTCCTCCCTCTTCACTTGACTCCATTTTAAACCATAAATCTCATAAAACCTCAGATAATTAATCTTCTGAACCTATATTGTTATATTATAGAGGTTCTGGTCTTCTCAAAAGACCAACTCTAGTGCCCTAAGAGGAAGTTTAAAAGAGGCACGTTGAGAAAGAGGTAATCTCTTCTAATGATTCATTCAATTTTCATTCTTCATCTCCTTCAACTTCTTTAGATGTTTCATTATATAGTAATAAAATCAATATCACTAATATACTTATATGTTAATATAAATATGAAACAACCTTATTTCACCTTATATCCATCCTACGGAAAAAAAATCACCGCACGTGCATACGTACAGCTTACCATCTCCACACCGTGGTGAAATATGTTTTTCCACCACCACCTTAATTGGATGAGTATAATGGTCGGAATAATAAATATATATTATTATTATAGAACCCTACTAATTCAGAGATATTATATCATCCACTCCAATTCCATTCAATAATTATGGGAACGATATCATCGCTCATGCGTACGTACAGATTACCATCTCCACGACGCGATGAGATTCATTACCCAGGTTAACTATTTCAGAAGGATTATAACGTATATATAATAAATAATCATGAAATATATGACATAATAATGATACTGGATTTATTTATATGTTATTTACTTACATCCATTCAATTTAATAAGGAAACGAAAATAGTGTTCATGCGTATGTACGACCTAACATCTCCATGAATGGTGTATTTCATTCCATTTATCGATCTATTATATATATTATATATTATGAATATATATTATATATAATTCATGTTTTAAATTATGGAAGTAATTAATCATGATCTAGGTAATCATATTAATAATTATAAGTCAAAACATGTACCACAGATGAAACGATTTTACCCAGAAGGCTGCTTTAACATGAAATTAACAAATTAACGGGTATTATAAAGTTGTATGTGAATCATATATGATATCATAAATATTATTATGGTTCTATTAAAAGTTAATAATATATTTAAACCTAATATACATGTGTCTTAGACACATACAAAATAAATTGGACAGAAGGTAATGGAAAATCATGCAATCTCATTTTTATCTGAGATTGTTTATACATTAGTATTTACCGGGGATATATTTATCACCCATGTTCATGTCCTATAAAATTGTTTTCATAAAATGTTTAATACTCTTACATGTATGTTTAAAGTCATTTTTACCCTTTTTCACATTTACCACATATTATGGAAGGAATCTTTCTATTGTATACCATATGATGTACATTTTGACTTTTCCAGTAAAATTACAAGGATGATGTAGCTTCATCATATACGGCATGAACAGTTTTTTATTGTTTCATAATTCCTTATTTAAATGAATATTACTCTATAATATTTTATGATTACTTAAAACAAAATTATTTTCTTTTAAAATTGGACGCCATTTTGAGAAAAAAATTAAGATTTTGAAGAGGAAAAAATATTTTCCACAAGAATTCATTTCAAGAGTTTTATAAAAACTATTTTCCATCTAAGATTACATTATTTAATATGGTTAGATTTCAAGTATATTGTCTATATTTTTTAAAATGTTTTATTTTTGTATGATGACGTGATATCCATGTGTTTTATATGTTTTATGTTATGTTGGGATCATTTTATGAAAACCATTTAATTCATTGGGTTATGATGAATGATTTATATTTATTTTGTGGCACAAATAAGAATGGTTTCATTATGAGATTTGTGGGACCTATATCTCCCTAAAATGCATTGGGTAATGATTTATATCTCATGATATAGACATGGCTAGAATGGAAAGTGAATCTGGTCCAATAATACAGGGCTGGAATGACAAGTAATCCCAGTTCAGTAATGGACATTGTCCACTATAATGGTCTTGGCAGTAATTCCTTGGCTAAAATGGATACCATATCACGTGCTTAATGGTCTGCCACAATTACATGTTTTATTCCCAGGATATTTTTCCTTTATTAATGTTCCTTTTAGATCTATGCCTTATGTATTACCAAGATTTATTTCACGGATCATTATTTTGATGTTTAACCTTTATGTTCATGTTTTAAAGTTCAAATGTATATGGTTTGTTTTCTTTTCTACATTCTTACTCTTACTGAGCATTTGATCTCACCTTTTTTATTTTTTCTTTTCCCCCAAGATATAAAGAATGTTTTTAGGTATGAAATAAGATGAAAATATTTATGGGAGATGTTGAAGATCTTTCACCATGATTATAAGATTTTGTTCTATGTTTCCGAAGACAATAAACTAATATGGTCATTGGGCATCTTTTTATGTCATGTATTATGTTTTCCGCAAATGTAATGTAATGCCCATGTACATCAAGCTTTGGGTCATTATAGTTGGTATAGGAGAAAAGGCTTAGTTAACCATTGGAAACTATGATGTGAAAACTTTAGTGAGATCCCTAGAGATATTTCTAAGGCATGTCTAGGGATGTCCCTAAGGTGTAGTATGACTATATCTTACAGTCCTAGAATTATGTTGACGATCATGAATAACCAAGGGTGAACCTATGTTGTCATGGATTAATGAATGTGTGCTAAGTTAGACATCCCATAAGTGACTTTTTATGATTATGTGGTTGCTCATTATTTTAATTGTTTCTTACAATATAGTTTCAGGTATTAGACAATAGAGAGAACAAGGAGGAATTTGGTTAACATTGATTCTAATGGAAAAATTGGTTACTATGATGAACTAAATTGTGTAATTACTAGAGAGAAATATATTGTGATTATGCCGAATCAGTTATCGTGATATATGATTAACAAGGTGAATATTAGTTATATTCCTAAGTCATCAAATAAGAGGAAGATGAATTTTATGCATGTTCGAATGATGACTAACATAGTGTAAAGAAGATTAAGATTTCTTCATATCATGAAGAAGGTAAGAAGAACCTTGAGGAATACCTCAAATAGAGGGGATGTTGTTATCTATGTGGGGACTAGGGGCATAGAGTGACAGACTGTTATGGAGTTCAATGTCTTATCTGTGGAGAACATGGGCATTACCCAACTCAATGCATTGATCTAAGAGGTAACTTCTAAATCTAGGACAAACCTATTCCATTCCAATCATTAAAGAGGATGGGTTTAAGGGTTTATGAATTGGAAATCGAGAATAATTTTGTTGAGGTAATTTTACGGTATATTGGAATGTCAATGTATTAGATTTCAATAATTATATGATACTGATATCCATGAAAAGTGATTAAAATATTTTTGGAAATTAGATGATATGTTCATAATTTAGGGATAAGGAGAAATAAATATGTTTGATAGTATTAATGATCTCATGACTGATATAAGGAAAAAGTGACATCATCATTTGAGTATATAGAAATTTTGTTATTTTTGTATGTGGAAAGAATTAAATTGTGATAGCATTCATGTTTTCACTAAGGTTATATGTTAATTCATTTTTCAAGAGAATACACGATTAAGGTATTAACATGTTTGGAATGTGACAAAAAATATATATCTTATGATATATGAGGGATAAATGATGGTATTCACATGCTCTGTAGATGACCTTTCTGGTAATTGTTTTCTTTTTTTACTATGAGATTGGACAGAAGTAATTTTGATAAGCCTAATGGTTGAAATAGATTATGTTAGACATCAGATAGTATTGTTTAAAGATAGAACTTTTTTCACTATTATTTCTGGAATGTTATAATAGTCTAGTTTTATAAAAAAGACAACCTACAGGACGGGTGACAACCCGTTGAATTGGACAAGGATGTGAGAATCAAACCCACAACAGAAGTGCGATATGCCTTTATTTCCTACCAATGTACTACAAGAATTCATTGGTTATTTAAAATTAGTTTTATTTTACTATGTGGTGTGATAGATGAAGTATATGTCCATTTTTGGAACCATATATGATTAAAATCACCATAGATCGACATATGTATATTTAATATCATGTGTTGAAATTTTCTGTGATAGAAACAGATGGAATGACCTATCATTCTATCTCATGATTTGATAATACTTCATGAATGACAAATTCACCTTCATTTCTTTAAATAATAGATGAAATGGAAATTTTTCATGGAATGACCAATGATAATATTAAATAAAATCTAGTTAGTATTTCTCCTTTTGAAACAATTCATCTACTTTTGGGTAATGATCTTAAAACCAGTTTTTTTTCCTAGTACCTTTATATCTGATGAATCATATGGTAGCTTGGATCATCACAAATTTATGGCTTTGTGATTGTTGTCTTTTTCATATCCATGTTCTCTACCACTCTCTATCAGAACTTAATGGTTAGATTTCTATTCCATATCGATGTTTTAACCTATGTTCTCCTATGTGGAAACCCAGTGATGAGTTAATTTGGGTAATCATTATGTATATTAAATTAATTTTTAAATTTATTTATTAGAAATCCTTTTTACGATGTGGGTTTTTATGAAAGAAAGTTTCATGTAGTAAACTATTTATAACCCCGACGAATTTCGAGATTGAAATTCATTTTAAGGGGGTAGAATGTAACACCTAGAGATTTTATGAGATATATTCCCTTTAATTTCATTGATATCTTCTATTGTATGCTACACCAAGATTAGACTTCACAATACGCAACACTGTATTAGCTGGTAATATATGCAACACTATTCTCGTCTCGTGTTAAACATAATTTCAAGTTCGTCTGGTAGAAATTATTCTACTCAACAATGAGTATAGATTTTTTTTCAACGAAAAAATATAACTTGTATTGATTATGTTATACACAACACCAAATGAATCTTTCACTACACGCATCCCAAATATGTCAAGCATTAAACACAAGAGCGACCATCCTCGATAGTGTGTGTTGTACGCAATACCGAGAATCACTAAACAATGATATATTGTAATAATATTATTACGAACTATATGTTATGATTATTAGAAACTTATTTTTTTATTATTAAATTATCATTCATCTTAATAATTTTATAGAATATGGTATGTGAACAAAATATCTTTTTTGTGTAAAATAAGTATTTTTAAAAAAATGCAGTTTTTCCACCTTTTGATTACGGGCCCATTTTACATCTAATTTTATGACATTTTTGTAAGTTAAATTTGACAAAATAAACTAATTATTTTTAATTAGCATATGAAAATTTACTTTGGATAAATTATTTATATTTTTCTGATAACATTCAAATTTTAATTAAAAACAACTTTTTTCATCGAGATAATTTTTAAGATTAAATTATAATATTTAATTGTATTAATGTATAAATACAAAATATTATTACGATTTAATATAATTTATGTCATGATCATTAATTTTAAATTGAATTTATAGGTAAAAACATTTCAATCTTTTGTAACGTTTTAAACAAAAACTCGTTTTTTCAACAATGATATTAATTTTAAATTAATTAATACAACTTCTTTATTATGAATTTGGAAAAATTGATTCCATATTTGGAATCAATAGGTCCAAATTATGTTAATAGGAAACTTTTTTTTTCATTATGAATAGTAACTACAGTAAATTTTATTTACCACAGTTAAAGGTAAATCAGGTAATTAAGGGTAAAAATAATATTATAAAATTAACCTAACTCTTGTATTAATATAATTGGATGATTATATTTTGTACTAAAATATACATAGGTCTAAATGGAATATATTCGAACCCACATTGATGTTATTAAGACCTTTATGTTATTTTTTTTAAAGAATGTGAAATATGTCTCACTCAAACTTTAATAATTAATGTATTTTTAATATAAGGTTATACAGAATATAAATTTGATTATGTATACTAATTTGAAAGCTATAATATTTTTATCTGTTATGGAAATTTATATTTAATTTTTACGAAATATTTAATTTTCTTAAAAACTCATAAATTAATGATGCAGAAATTATTTATTTTGTGAAAAATCAATAATATAGTTTTCATTAAATAACATAATACCCATCAAAAGGACTGGAATCCAGACGAAACCTTATTGGTCGAGTATATCTATACCCTAATCATCCAAGGGTCTACTTTTTGACCATTTTGATCCTTATAAAAGTGATTATGACACTTATATTATTTTATTTTAAATAATGTAAATGTTGTCACCTTCATAATTTAATAAACATATCATTTTAGAAGTTCCATGTATTGGATGATGAATTTGAGTAAAAGTATTATTATGAAAAAAATTATACTTATCTTCTTCATAGTATTTTATTTTAAATTTTTCTGCAAAAAATTAGTATATTAAATAATTATAGAAAAATGTTGAAGTAAATATTTTAATAAGAAAGATATCATATAAATGGTTTGAGAAATATAAAAATAAATATTGTAAGAAATAATTAATATACTAAAATAATTCTATATATATATATTACATGTTATGAATCTATTAAATATTTCGGTTTGGACATATCTTCTGTGTGGATCTTATTTAAATTCAAATTATTGAATAGTGTTAAAATTGACACTATTGGTAATTTATAAAAATAGCATATTGTTATATTGTTTAAAAATCACAAAAATATTTAAAAATTACAAATTGCAAATTATATCGGCGACAGTGTCATAATGTATCCAATTATAGGCAATTTATAACACATAAGTAAGTATTTAAAAAAATTTAAAAATTAGAATATTATTACCAGAAATAAAATTAACTAGATCAAATAAGGATAAATCAAAATGGTATAGTTTAAAATAAATAAAAATAATTTATAGATTTTATTGGTTGATGATATTACAACCCTATCTCATATCATCTACGATGTGGAGTCTTTTTTTCAGATTTTATGTGGGGTTTTATTTTATTATAAATTAATATTTTGGAGGTTTCTAAATGTGAACATCTCGTCTCTTATAAAAGGGAATATCCTCCCTCTTCTCTTCACTCCATTTTATGCCTTTATGCTCGGCCAAACCCCAATAATTCCTCTTATAAACCTCTCTAGTAATATTATAGAGGTTATTGTCTTCTCAAATTACCAACTATAGTGCCCTAAGTGGAAGTTTAAAAGAGGCACGTCGAGGAAGAGATACTCTCTTCTAACGATTCTTTCACGTTTCTTTCTTCTTCTACGTCGTCTTATTTAGTTGTTTCATTATAAAGTAATAACATAAATATCACGAATATATAGATATGTCATTATAAACATGAAACAACCCTATTTCACTTTTTATCCATCCTATGAAAAACGAAACCGTCGCTCATGTGTATGTACGGATTACCGTCTCCACGATGGGACATGATTCATTGTCCATGTTAACCATTCCAAAATGATTATAAAATATATATAATAATTAATCATTAAATATATGACATAATAATGATACTATATTTATTTATATGTTATTTAATTACTTCCATTCAATTTAATAAGGAAACGAAAATAGCATTGATGCGTACATACGGCCTACCGTCTCAATTAACGGTGTATTTCATTCCATTTATCGATCAATTATATATATTATATATTCTGAATATATATTATACATATATATATCATGTTTTACATTATATTAGTAATTAATCATGATCTATTTAATCATATGAATAATTAGAATTCAAAACACATAAGACAAATGAAATGATTTTACCCAAAACACTGCTTTAACATGGAATTGACTAATGAATGGTAAATATAATGTATTTAGTGAATCATATATGATATCATAAATATTATTTTGGTTTTGTTAGAAGTGAATAATATTAATAATCCCAGTATAAAAAATTATCAGACACATATATAAGTAATTGTACATAAGGTAAGGGAAAATCTCGCAATCTCATTTTTATCCGAGATTGTTTATACTTCAATATTTACTAGGAATATAGTTATCATCAATGATCATGTTTTCTAAAAATATTTTTGGAAAATATTTACTACTCTTCCATTTATGTTTAAAGTAATTTTTACCCTTTTTTTCCTTTTACCACATGGTATGGAAGGAATCTTTCTTTTTTTTAGCATAGGAGGTACATTTTGACTTTTCCAGTAAAAGTACAAGAAGGATGTTTTTTTAACATATACGGTATGAACATATTCTTACGGTTCCATAATACATTATTTACCCAATGATTCCTCTAAAATATTTTATGACTATTTTAAACAAAAAAAAATTCTTTTAAAATTTTAAGTCATTTTGAGAATAAAAGGTGATTTGGAAAAAGAAAGGATATTTTCCTCAAAAAATCATTTCAACTATTTTATAAAAACTATTTTCCATATAGGATGACATTATTTAATACGGTTATATTTCAAGTATAATGTCTCTATTATTTATATGGTTTGAATTTTTTTATGATGATAAGATATCCATGTGTTTTATATGGATTTTGTAATGATGGGATGATGTTTATGAAACCCATTTTATTCGTTGGGTTATGATGAATAATTTATGTTTATTTTTTGGAACACATAAGAATGGTTTCATTATGAGATGGTTTGGACCTATATCTCCCTCCAATTCATTGGTTAAATATTTATATGTCATGAGATAGTCATGGCTGGAATGGCAAGTGAATCTGGTTTAGTAATACAGGGTTGTAACGACAAGTAATCTTGGTTCAGTAATGGACTTTGTCCACTATGATAGTCTTGGCAGTAATGCCTTGGATACTATGGAAATAATATCATGTGCTTAATGGTTTTCCACAATTTCATGTTTTATTCCCATGGTATTTTATCATGATTAATGTTCATTTAAGATCTATTCCTTATGTAATGCCATGATTTTTTTCACGGCTCTAGATTTTGATGTTTAAACATTATGATCATGTTTTAATGTCTAAATTTATATAGTTTGTTTTTTCTCCATGATTACCCTTACTGAGAATTTTATCTCACCTTTTTTTGTTTTCTTTTCCCCTAGGATATAATGGAAGGTTTTGGGATGGAAAAAAAGGGGAAGATCTTTATGGGAGATGTTTAGATCTTTCACCATGATTATAATATTATGTTCTGAATTTTCAATGACACTAATCTAATACGATCATTGGGCGTCTTTTTGTTTCATGTATTATGTTTTCTGCAAAAGTAATTTAATGTCCATGTACGTCATGCTTTGGGTCATTATATTTTGGTTGTTCCATATAGTCATCTCTATAAAGGTTCTTATTAAGGATTATAGTTTTGACATCCATATGACAAATCTTATATTCCTGGTAAGATGATTTATAAATTATGATTCTGATGGATTTAATGATGGAAACTGGTGATAGAGTTTCATCTTAGTCAAATACATAACACTTTTTAAAACCCTTTTCCACTAACCTTGCATTATAGGTACTTAATTTACCTTCTATGTCCAATTTCATCTTGAATACCCATTTGCATCCAATAGGGTTTACATTAACCGACTTATGAACTAGAACCAAAAATTTGTTCTAATACGTGGAATCCATCTCAAAATTCATAGCCTATATCCGTATTGTAGATTTTAATCTCTCTATATCCTCTTTGTAGGAGAGAGATTCCTCATGGTCAACTAATAATGATTCACCATCCTCGACGACCAAAAAACTATATCTCCATAGTTCTCTAACCTCCCTTATGATCCTACATAGTACATGTATTTTTGGAACTACTTATTCTATGGGGACTTGTGGAATCTATTCTTGGATGTTCTCCCCCTTAATAAATACAATTTTTCTATGGATAATCACTTTATTTTCTAAGGGGTTGTTTAAGTAGTATCCATTTGTTTCCATAGCATACCCTATAGAGATACATTTTGTGTCCCAAGGTTCTAGTTTGTTGTATGAGAATGCCTTAAAAAATTTCATTCAACCCCAAAACTTGTATGGGACATAATGAGTTTCCTTTCACTCCATAACTCGAGGGGAATTCTATTTTCTGCTTTAGTTGGTACTAAATTCTTATGTTTTTGAAAAAGTTTGTAATGAATATCCTCAAAAGGATAATATAATATATACATGACTCATCATTAACCATACCGTGTCTAACCTGGTACTGTTCCTCCTTTCATTAACACCATTACATTGTAGTGTATAAGGTGGAGTTAGTTGATATAGAATCCCAAACACATATAGAAATTAATTTAACTCCTAGTTAACATATTCACCACCCTAATCTGATATAAGCTTATTTTTCTTATTACCATGTTGATTCTATATTTCATTATTGAATTCCTTAAATTTATCAAAGGACACAAACATATATTTCATTAAGTAGAGATAACCATATCTACCCAAGTCATCTATAAAATTTATGAATTAAGAATATCATCCTCTTACTTTTACTAGAAATGGTCCACACACATTAGTGTGTTTTCATCAAATTATCTCTATGACCCTCTCACACAATCCACTAAATAGTGGATTGGCAATTTTCCTTATAAATAAGTACGAAATATATATGGTGGTTTTATCATTGAAGAGTCTAAATAACCATCATGATTGATATTTTTCAGACACTTTTCATTTACATGACCAAGATGGTGATACCCCAACTGGGTGTTATATGAGTCGTGTGAAGATGATTCATTATTGATTAAAAAACATAGTTTTCATAATTTACTACATAAAGACCATTATTTAAATTCACCATACCATAACATGTATTTTCCATATAAATGAAAAAACTTATATTTCCAAATTTTAAAATAAACCCCTATGTATGTAAACATGACAATACAATTAGGTTATTGTTATGCATAGGTTCATAATAACAAACTCTTAAAACCAAAATCAATCCCATTGGCAATGAATGTTGGTAGTCACCAATGGCTAGGGTGGACATCCTTTCTCCGTTGGAATCTCTCAGATCAACCTATCCTCTAGAAATCATTCAAAATCTACACGATTCATGAATTTGGATACATATGTGTGCTTCAAAAATAGTATCTAATACCCAATGTGTGGAAATGGAATTATTACACTCAATAATGTATAAACTTTTAGCTTCCCCATACTTCTAGGTGTATTTCTTCTTCTATTGGACTATCTTGGCACATGAATAACATGCTTTATCCTTTTCCTTGACCTTTTTCTAGATACTTTTCTTCTTAGAAGGATATTTCTTGGGAGCTTTAGACTATTTATAAGTCTTGGTCCACTTTTCCTTGTTCTTATTTCTATTGTTTACCATAGGGATTGTGGGTTTATGACACCCCATGCCCTTATCAACTTGGAGTATAATGGTCAGATTTTCCAAAAGACTCTTCACATTATTGCTAATATTATAATTCAAAATAATTCTAAAGAAGATCTTTGGTAGTGATGAATGTATGATATCTGTATACAACTCATCCACAAATTTAATCCCTAATATATCTAGGCGTTCAATATAGATAATAATATTTACTACATGAGGCCCAACTAGAACCAAATCCCAAATAATATTTTTGAGAAGTGAATTACAGATCTCATACCTCTCTTGTCTCACATTCACATAATAGAGATCCCAAATGTGAGACATCATGCTATAGGAATCAATATCCTCATGTTTATTTAAAAGTACATTGGACATGGATTATATCATTAAGCACTTAATATGTATAGAAATATTCATATTTTTCTCATAGACAGATAGTTGTTCATCACATGCCTTATTTCTAGGCATGACTCATAAAGGTTCATCCAGCACATACAATTTCTTTTCATGGAGAAGGATGACATGTAGGTACCTTTCCACTCTTTGAAATTTGTGCCGATGAGATGGTTTCCCTCTCAAGTATGGAATAAAATGATATGATTGATGTCATTTAATTACAATTTCTATGAAATAATTTTAGAATAATTTTAATACTTTATCTCATAAATATTAGACAAAAAAATTAAATACTATACTTATTAGTATTCCACTATTTTATCGAAACACAATAGCCATAACCATTGGCTTCATAATATCATGTTTCATGGATATTAAAGTGTAAATGATCTATATTTCCCTTCACATTATCAAAAATTTTGTTTGTAAAGCAACTTGAATGGTTTTAGTTAGGAATTCAATATTCCAATTGCAATAACTCACAATTCCATGATTTGCTGAGTGGACTCCCCAATCTTGAAATCATTAATTTAGATTTACTTGACCTTTGCCTCTTAGTTCCACCAAGTCCCACTTTGGCAGTCAACCCTTGATGTCAATTAAGTTATGTTAATCCAAAATATGATGTTTGAATTCCCCAATAATTGAAGGAACCCCAACTTTCACTGGTAAAGCACATGGACCTATGGTTAAACTGTAATTAATGTAATGGAAGGCTATACCTGCTTAATATTTTATTGAGGGATTTTATCATTTTATGCCTAAATTTCTGATTATTATCTTCCTCACATGGTTTTCAATATTATTTGGGATCACTTAAGTGATTAACCATGTCTATGGATAATATTTATACATAAGAATGTTTATTTTAGTTCTATCTTGTATGCTTGTTAATTTATTAATTACATGATCGCGAGAAGACTTCCATAATGAAATTACCATGCAACTAATAGAAATGAAATAAAGGGTCTGATCATGATATTATATTAATGGTTAGATTATCTAGGAGTAGATAAAAAACTATTGATCATGGAGAAAATCACCTTAAACCAATTAAGGTTTTCGTTTAAAGCTTTCCACACATCCACCTTTGTATCTACATGGATTGGTTTCTCCTCAGATCTGAAATTGAATAGCCTCCACAAGCTTGAGAGCTCCATGAATTACATATACCATTTACTCACACACGGGTGAGAAGTAAAAGGGGTTTACATAAAAGATAACATTAACATATAGGCCCTATATAATAATGTGGAGAGAAGGCACGCATGCCAATAACTTAATTTAATAATAAATTAAATGAAACCAATCACATAATAAATTACTGTTGAAGATCATGATCATCCACATTAATGAAATGAATACACATTTAGTAAAGCTAGCATAAAAATCATTAATCATTCTTATTTAAGATAAATCATGCTAGAATGGATTAATTATTATATTTAATTAATCAATCTTTTTATCTAAATTTTTATCTAAATTTACTTGAGATTCACATCCTTTATAATTTTCAACAAATAAAATAAATTCATTTATACTTAACTATGTACATAACTTGTACATTTGAGGCAACATGATGAATACCAACCCAATTCAACCAAATATATATTATACTCGTATACTATATTACACTTGTGAGATATGGAATACACAACTTATCACATAATTTCACAATATATTCTTCATGGATTATTACACAAATTACATTATTTTTCAGTGACTTTTTAGGATTCAATGCATGTAGAGTAAAAACTAAAAATATGGCTCATACATGATATGATGTTCTGAAAATTACACAAATATTAATTATAAATTTAAATATTTTTGTATGTTAAAACCTATCACATGGAGTGTTCTGTCTTTATGACCACATACAAGTACATGTTTCAAGGTTTATATAGAAAAGTAAATAAATTTTAAATATTGTTAACTTTGTGTAAGTGCATGACATGTTGATCCGATCTACATGGCATGTACACCTCTAACGATCTATCTGAGACACACACATAGGGACTTTGTGTGTAGTTTGTGTGTCGATAAATTGGAGTCCATGACATGTCTAATGGGATACATCCAATGTTGACTTCGTGTTTCTCGGTCACCAGTTAGGTATGACATGTATGGAATACACAACCCATTTCTAACCCAAAGGGGATACATGCCATGTCCAATGGGCCACACAACATATGGTCCATCTGAACGTTTTCCTGTCTGTCTCAGTCAACATGCAGTGTGTCAATTAACAACACCACATGCCATCAATGCACACAGTTTGATAAATTTCTTAGTTAACTCAAGGTGAATTGACCACGAGTACATGACATCTAATTTAGATTACAAAGTCTGTACTCCTATGTTATCTATCCAAAATCCTTGGCACTGCTGGATGAGTTCCTCGATTTTATTTTAATCATAAAATTAAACATCTTGATTAGATCTACAAGAAATGGTAGAAGAAAAAATATCAAATTTTATATTAAAATAACAATTAAGACTAAGTTCAAAAACTAAATTAAAAATGTTTACATAACTAATGATATAAAATAATTATAAACAATTAGGTTCCCCCAATGAGACCAATTTTATGGTTTGGGCATAGTGGTAGCATGCGATTGGTGGTTCCCAACATTTTTTTTCATGATCGATGATAAATCCAAGATCTATATGATGTTTAATCACCATGATCAATAAAATTAAATAAAATATAGAACATATTAATAATTTTAGAACCTAGAGAGAAAATATCAATAAATATTGTTTATAGATAATTTAATTAGATAAAGAATTTCCTCTATGAAATTATTTATCCATTGATGAATCCAGCGATAGATCTGTCATGAGCTGTAATTGTGTTTTTGAAACCAATCTTATGTTTTCCATTATAGGTGATCCCCACATGTTCCAGCAAACTCCATGAATCACTGAAGGAGTCTCTGGGTGCTAGTATAGAAGATCCTTGCACTTGCATCGTCCACCTTGATTTCCTAGAGAATCACTTCAAAAGAATTCTCCTTGATATGGTGCAGGAGGATTGATCTCTATTCTTGGGAGTATTATTGAAGAAGGGAGTTGTATATGCTTGAGATGACTCTCCAATATTGTTTTTTAAAACTGAATAAGATAATAAGAAAATAGAAAAAATTGGGTATTTATATTTCTAGGGTTAAAATAAAACAATTGCATAACATCCATTAATTATTTATTTGATCCTAGAAATACCCCATGAAAAATAATAATAGTAATATTATTATTTATCTACAAGTGCTTAACATTAGAATTATAATAAAATTTTATTGATTTAAATAATATTCAAAATTATCATTTCTCACCAGACCATTATGCTCGGACCGACATTCCTCCACAATATTTTCTAGTCCTTGAATAATGTCTTTTTAGTTATTAATCAAATATCATTACATTATTTTCCAATAAATAAGTAAATATTATATTCACTAAATAGAAAAATAAATATTTATTAAATATTCTGCTCAAAATATATTTTCTTAAATAAATAATGACAGCAAAAATGTGATCAAGAATCCATTAATAATTATTAAAAAAATTTATTTTAATAATGATTATTTAACATATTAAATAATATATATTATTTAAATGAGATTCTCATATACACTTAGTGTGTGACCCTCTAGGACTCTTTCTCAGTGACATTAGGCGAAGGAGTCTAATGTCTAAGGTTAGTATCTAGTAACATGTCAAGGCACCCATAAAGAAAGAAGATAATTACAAAATGACATGTCACCTCGTATAGATTCTTAAGATGTAATACAATCCATTTTTTACAATATATCTAATCAAAGAGGTTGCATGCTAGTGCCATGAACCTATGTTCTCGATATCTCATTCTTTGATTTTATAGAAATAGAATATTCCTATAGAAAACCATGGTAATGGATTTATTTAGGATATATAATTTCCATTAAAGGGATTGAGATATTAACTTCCAGCAATGAACATAAGGGATAAATCCATACTCAAATGATTAATTAATGCAATATTACTCATGATGCACCAAACGTATCCTATTTCTCTATGAACATCTATGTTCACAACTCATAATACTCATTAAAAATAATTTCAAAGTCTAAAGAACAATACACACATCCACATTAAGAACATCAAATGAAATGTATATATCTATATTTTTTATTGGTGGGTCTCATTCTCATAATATCATACTAGATATTACAGAGGGTGTACACCACGAGAATGTGCCTTAATGTCCTATGAGTCTCCAACCCTTATAGTATGTATCATTTGTCTCTCTTAAATGATATCATCTGGCTATAGAACATATATTAATGAATAGTGTCATAACACTTCTGAGTTTACATCATAGAGGGGAACTGCTATGACCTTTTAGTGTGACAGCTACTCTTAGGACATTGTCAAATAAAATTTCATATAGAAGTAAAATCATGATTTGTTAAGTAGTTTATAAATATTAAAAACCAAGAATATAAGTTATCATACACAAGAAGTTGGTTCTACTGTACCGAATCCAAAAATCATCACTAGTGCATGATGAGTGGGACTAAGAATGAACATGTGGCTAAAACATTTCAGGGGATATACTTGGATTAATAAATATTTTATTTATGAACTATTAAGAAATATTTTAATAAGTAATTATTGTGGATACACTTTGTTAAAGATAAAATTTCATGTATTGAAAATATGGTATCTTGATTTAGACATATAATAAATGATTTTTCATGATTAATTGATTACTCACTATGATTAATAATTACCACACTATGATTATTTGTTTTATTCAATGGATAGAAGTATGAGGATTCATGGTAACATTGAATGTGATAGAAAATCCAACGATTCTCCACATGATCAACCAAATAAAATTAGATATTGAGTAAGAAAACATGTGATTATTTGTAACTATCCATGTCTTTATATGATTAATAACCTCAACTCGGGTGAGTTTCCCTACACACTTAATAAGAGAAAAATGGTTATTTATGGCAGTTCAATTGATTGAAAATGTAGAAAAAGAAATATTTATCATCCAATATCTCATGAATGTTTGAAGAAGAACCCATTAAAAGTTCTCAATGTAAGGTGATGATGTTTTATGTTATGAAAAGGGGGGAATAGAGAAAGTAATTTATTAGGGAAAATTAAGAGATTTATAGAGGTAAATAAATTAAATTATAAGAAAACTATTATAGTTTAATGTCTTATGTATCGGTAAAATGGGAATTATCGAAGACAAATCCCTATTCCTTTTGATACTTCTTACACCAAGGAAGGGCCTATGATATATAAATACTTTAAGGGGGTCAATATGGTTAAGTCACACTTATCCTCCACTCTATTATTTGATATGTCATGCTATATTTTTTATGAATATTCCCAATGAAAATATTACTATTCTTACATAATTGAATTTCATATGATTTTTTGAAATGATGACCACCCTCTATATAGATCCCTAATAAATTTCTTGAATAATATAGTCAAATTTTTTATTCTGAAGGAAACAATGAATTTTTTTGGGTGTTATGATGAATATGAAATTTCAATGGAAATTAGATCCATTTTATGGGTCATAATACCTATTCATAGGGGGATACTTATCTAAGATGGTTGGGGATAAACTAAAGAATGAAGATATACCTATTGTACATTAGTACGTTGATTTCCTAATAGAAGAGTTTCTTAATCATATGCTAAACCATAAAGTTCACTTTTGAATAGAACCAATACCTTGTGCTATACATTTTTCCAAGAATCCAAATAGAATACCCCTGATTGAGTTGTAGGAATTAAATAATTAACTCTATGAGAATCCTAATAAGGGATTCATTCTCCAAGTAAATCACATTGGGGTGAACAAAATTTATTTCTTAAGAAGAATTACAGATCAATGTGACTCTATATTTATTATCAAGAACTTAATAAGAATGTTATTAAGAATAATTATCCTCTTACCCATATTTATATTTGTTTGATCAATTTTGAGAAGCTAAATACTTCTCAAATATTCACATTTGTTCTGGATACTATAAATTGAGTGTCAAAAGTGAGGACATCATGAAGAGAATCTTCCATTTGAGGTATGAAATCTATGAATTTATAGTGATTAAATTTTGAATTAATAATTACCTTGATATATTCTTGGATTTAATGATTAATGTCTTTATATATTACCTTGATCAATTTATTGTAGTATTTATAGATTTTATTTTTATATATTCCAAGAGAAAGGATGAGCATGAATATTATTTGAGGATTTTTTTGAGGACCCTGGGAAAGGATAAAGTATATGAAAAATTCATCAACTATGAATTATGGTAATAAAATATATCATTCTCGTGGAACATGATCAAAAGAGAGCGTATATTAATAGAACATTCTATTTTGGAATTCATTGAACATTGACCCAGACCAACCACTATGACTAATTTCTATAGATTTTTTGGATTGGTTGGATATTATCAATTCATTGTTAATAATTTCTCATAGATAATCTAAACAACATGTTAATATAATAGTAACTAATGTTCTTTAAACTAATGAATATAATGAAAATTGAATGGAGTTGAAGAGAATGTTTTTCAGGGAACTTTACTCATGTTACCTTTTAGTGGATAAGTGTATGTGATATTTTTTGATTCAATAAATAATTGAATGAGAAGCTTTACTCTATATAATTTTATAGTGATCTCTTATTCATAAAATAAAATAAAGGTTCAGAAATGGAATTACCAAACCCATATCTTGTATTTTGCATCGATATTATTTTCATTAGTGAAATGGTAAAATTATGTTAGATAAATAGTTGTGACATATATACACATCATAAATTTTTAATGAATATATTCACCTATCAAGAGTTTAATCTGTGACATATAATACTGTTGGAGTTGATTAAAGATTATAATTCTCAATACATTCACACCCTAGGAAGGAAAACAAAGTGGTAGAATCTTTGAGTCAAAAAGATCATGCTTAGATGAGCCCGTAAGGAGCACGACACTCTAGGGTTTCTCCCCTCGTTGCCGCCTCCTTCATCATAGGTTGCTACAGTGACTCTTTTGGTGCTCAGCGAGTTCTGGCGGTGATTCTATGGCTGCGATGGTGCTTCGTGGACTCGGTTGTCTCCCCATTTATACCATTTCTAGCCTCTCTCCACCCATTTCCTTCACACTAGAAAGGGTCTCCCATGGCAGCGCGGTGCCGGGCCGCAACCAAGATTCCAGATCCAGTGGCCCAAGACCTCTTCCTTGACTTCGGTGTGTGTTTTTGGGCTTCGTCGTGGTCTTCAAGTGCGTATTGGGTGGTGGAGACGGGATCTGAGCGGTGGGTATCCAATTTGGCATATTGGCTGCGGTTAAGGGATTCTGCAATTAGGGGATATTATTTCATTTGGAGGTGCTAAATACTCTTATCCCTACCCTGACCCCATGGTCCACTGTTCCTCTCCTAGTTGTTGCTGGAGCGGTGGTTCCTCCAAGGTTTTGGGAGGTGGGATTTGGTGCCAGATGAAGATTCTCACGAATCATGTTTCTACTAGTTTTTTTGATGTTTTGTGTGTTCCTTCTATGGTAGTTGCTTCATATGAGTGTGGTGTTTAGTCAAGGATGAGGGTGGTGGTGTTAAGACAGCAATGGTCTGATGTCAGGAATCGGCTAAACTCATGGATGGCGGCATGACGTTTTCTGTTTCATGCTTGGTGGAGATGATGAATATTTTGACGGTGACGGCAACAGACGCTAGTGAAGCTCACTGGTGGCCTGATTTTGATGCAGACAGGTTTGACATCACGTAACGTGTGTGAATCGAGGGAGGGTGTGAGTCTTTATGTGACGCATGAATTGATGAGACTCGTTTGTTGAGTTTGTTGATGTTATCTTGATTTTTGATGTTTTTATTTTATGATTTCGGGTAGGCCGAAGTAGAGGTTGGGTTTTCCTATTTGAATTTTGAATTTTCATGCTGTATGGGGATTTCTACCTGGGGTATGTGCGGGTTATTGGTGGTGGTTTTTTTATAGTTCCCACTTTTCCAAAAAGTGGATTCTTAATAAAATAAAAAAATGGATTTTGCTGAAAAAAGTTCATGCTTACTTACCTATAGCATCCCAAAACTGACACTCATAGATTCAATACTGAAATCATTAAATTTATATTTACAGATTTGATGATGATAATTGGGATCCAATTTCATTCCATAATACCATAAAAAATCAAATGGAAAATTGGACCACTTATATTTTTTATGAACTTTTACAATTAGTGTTATGGAGAATTTGGAAAAACTCCTTCATAAACAATACCCATTTAATCAAATTATTATTTCACCCAAATAAATGATCATTACTTATTTCACATTAAGTCATAATCATCATCGACATGAAATACCTTCTAGAATTAATTCTCTCAACCTCATTATTCATAACCTGTGGAAGATGAAACAAAATAATGGTGAGCTGAAATGGATAGTAAGGTTAAACATACGTATTAGTAATTATATGAAATCAATGAGTATAATAAGTGAATAAGGGTATAATGACATAATCTGAGTGTATGACTGAATCATAAAAGAAATCATATTCATCAATACTTGGATCATAAAATATAAAAACATGGAAACAAAAATAATCATCAAAATCAATAATCATGAACAATGTGATATCAATATTGATCATAATAAAAATTATAAATGCATAAAAATATTCAAAAAAATTGGTTGGTATCTTGGGACATTTTTTTTATAACCCATGTTAAAACCATGTAAGAAATAATTAGATCCCAGTTAAATCTCTTGGAGGAACCCTCAGGTAACTCCCTCCTTATTTCCTCCAATGACAAGGTACATTACCCAATGCATTGGAGAATTATCTAATCTCACCAATCATTTAACCTATAATGGTATCACCTAGTGGTATCTATTTTTCTTCCATAATGTAAACTATAATGTGATCACCAGGAAAAATCTATGTAGCCCCATTTTATATGTTGTATCGGGATCACGTAGCATTATCTGGGCCCCCATAATATATGTACCATATAAGAACCACACCAAAAATAATGTAAAAATATTTTTCATATCATCATAAAATTCATAATAATAATAATAATTTCATTAATAACTGGGTTAACCACAAGAAAGGAAATGGGTTCCATGACAATATTTGTGATTCATTATTAACCTGTGGAAGGGAAATGGGTTTCATAACAATCTATTTGAAACAATATAATTCCATACAAATAAATAATGAATATCTTATCAATACCAAATATCCCTATTATAGGATAAGTAACAACAAGTGTTGTCGATGATGAAGAATTAAAATAGCACTAAAATACCATTAAAAAATTCTTGAATAAAATATCTTATTAATTTTTAAAATTATTTTTTAAAACACAAACCATTTTGAGAGTACTTTTCATTCAAAATAATTTTTAAAAAGAATTAATTTCAAGAATATTATGAAAAAATTTCCATTAAAAATAGCCATGTAAAATTTCAAAGTAATAATTCAAAGAAATGATCATAATATCTGTAGGAAATTCTATACAGGTTGTTAAGAAGATTCATTTGTAATGGTAAAATTGATATTAAAGTCCCTTTTTCATAAAGAGAAAATATTATTTTTTTATTTTTTTTAAAAAGGAAAAAATTGGTTAAAAATTTATTCAATAAATTATTTTGAAAAGGTTGATTTTATTAATTTTTCTAAATAACATGCTTTTGGAAGAAAATATATTTCTGACCAAATAGAGAAATAAAGTAGGATTTTAATAAAAAATTTCTCATTATTGTTATGTACCAAAGAGTTAAAAATTTGTATTATTACTTTTAAATATCATGATTTAACAAAGGAAAAAAAATCATGATAATTATTAGATTTCCACATCAGAGTCTTAATCATACATAATCTTGATAAATGTTGAGATTGTAACAAAATAATCTTATAAACTTTTTATCTTTGAACCATAAGCCCCATAAAATAATAAAATTATATTAAACATAAAATATCTTGAAAATAAATATATTCATGATATTACGTGTCAAAGGGGATATACAAACCCTAATTTTTCTTACATGATTATTAAACCATTTTAATATTAAACAACATAAAAGAGTTAGACAACCCGAATCCAAATACATAGTATCTTGAGAAAATTAGGACCAAAAATTACATTTAATGATTTAAACATAAAAATTCATTTAATTACTTCTTCTATAGCTTAGTAGTGTCCCTAAAGTTCTCCTTAGTACATGTATTCACTTGAAGATGTACATCAAATAAGGGTTAAGATAAAATCCTATTAATAGGATGAATAAGATACATTAAACATGGGTGTACATAAACATATTTAACATAAAATAATAAAAGGATTATCCTCAAAATTTTTATTGGAAAGATTAGATAATGTCATTGCATTGGAAATGCATAAAAATGAAACATCATGTCTTAGTGGTCAAATCTCACACATAGTTGTGAAGAAATCTAGCATCATGTTCATGCATATTTCACTTTTTATCATGAGTTACATCATATTACCCAATTCATTTGAGTGATATATAATTCAGGGTGCACCAATTACATCCTAACATTTTAATGTGCTATATAATTCCAGGCTCACCCAACACATTACAACATTTACATTATAATGCATGCCGCATAAAATTTATATAAATCATGGAAATAAAATAAACCATAGAAATGAATGGGTTTCATTTGAAGAAGAATACATTCATGAATAAACATTTGGGTTCCCAAAAAAATATGGAATAACACACTTCATATAAGAATCATCAATCTTGAATGAAAAATAAATGGTCTAGAGAGAAGTAAAATATGTGTTTTTAGAAAGAAGAGTTATTTTTAAAAAATATTGGCATTTATCATAAAATAAGATTGGAAATATGTATATATAGAAAATAAAATTGAAGGATAAATAAATGATATTTACTAAACATGAATAGAAATTCCATAGTTGAAATGTAGTGAAATAGGGAAACCCCCAAGGAAGAGAGTTGAGTTCAAGAATTCACCTTACCTTATGTATGAATGCATTATTCATTTTAATATCCTAGATAATAAAATTAAAAATTTTAATGAACAAATAAAGAAACCTCTTGTTCAAGTATTTTATTTATTATAGTTTTATTATGTTCATTTAAATAACTTTATATGAGTTACAGAGTTCAATTCCATCATTCGAGAGTGTTCATTTTCTTGATTTTCATGATCGATAACTTAATATGAACACAGATGTTTATATGGAATTGGTATAATTCTAAAAAGTTGAAATTACATGTTATAAATTAAAATAAATATGTTTAAATGGTTCTATACATTAAATTTTTTAAATGGTATGAGGATGAATCATACGATAAAAGGATTGTGGTTACCATTGGAATTTTTGGTGGTTTTTCAATCATCAGAAACTTGTTTTGTTAAATTTTTTATTATTGTATAATAATTTAGTTCTAGAACAAAAAGGAGTTATTATATAAATTTTATAGTATTAATAGACCATTATAGTGTTTTTATGAACAACCTTTAAGGCGTTAAAGGAATATGAAAACGCATCATCCACAATGGCGTTAAATTGACACATCACGGGCTGTGATGTCATTTTTAGAATAGGAGAGAGAGATAAAGATGGTGGATGATGGATCTTAAATTAATATGATAGTATTATAGTATGAAAAATATACAGAAGTTTTCATTATAATTTGGATATAGGAGGTGGGGAGAGAATACGAAAAGAAATGAAAATTGAATGAAATTAAAAGAACAATAATGAGGAGTTTACCTCTTGAATTATTCTGTTTGAGAACCTCCTTAAGACACCTATTTTTTTTATTTTTTTAAGACTAGAAACCTTTGGAAATTGATAAGTTAATTGGGAATATAATTTGGTATAGTTTGGACAAGGCACAAATCGTGGAAGGTGTGAGGAGAAGAAGCGGTGAGGGGTGGTATTTATAGGGGAGGAGAGGGGTGTTTCCCATTATTTTATTTATTAGTTTTTTATTTGGGATCAAGACATTGAATAGTTTTAGGATAATCAGAAAATATATTTTAATATTGAACGGTATTTTGGTATAATGGTTATTACATCATTAACGACACATGTAATAGTGTATTTAACTAATAATGTCTATATATCGTAAATTACCATCTATTACTACTCACCAAAAATTCAAATATTTCAGAAAAATAAAAAAATTAACCCTAAAATTTTTTTACTTATAGAATTCAAATATGAACTCTATTTTAGGGAAATAATTTTATAAATATGATAAATTTATTTTATAATTATAATCTTCATTTTTTTTAAAAAAAATACTAATTTTAAAATTATAACAAATTATATTAAAATTTGAAAAATAAAATAAGGACTCGTAAAATTATCTTATAATTAAAAGACCAGAAAATATTAATTTATGATTTTATTTTATGAAAATAAATTTCCTTTTATATCATTATATTAATTATAAAATTTTAAATACATATTTATATCTTCTAAAAATACCATTAATTGATTAATCATTTTTAAAATATTTAATTACTTATTTCATGATATAGATATATTATATTTTAATTCATATGATACCCAAATTATTTTTATAATTTCAAAGGTAAAGTAACTATTCTATTTTATGGATTACTGTTCCTAAGGGTCATGTTACTAATCCAAAGGTTATGTTTCTATTCCCTCAGTATAGTTTCCTTAATTTCTGAAAAATCCTGTTATTTAATTCATTCGTAATTTATAAAGTTTATATTGTGGTCTATATGTGATTTTCTGAGATTTATACTATATGAAATAATTATATGAAGTGAAAATTCTATTGATAAATGATGGGGTTGTTAAACTCTTCCCCCTTTTTAAATTTCACCCTCAAAATTTTATTTTACATAAATAGGTGTCAGTACTTCTCCATCACCACTTCCTCTAGTTCCCAAGTATCATATTCATACTTGTTGTTATAGCAAAAAAACATTGAAAAGTATATTGTCTAATTGTGTAAGACCTTACTCTCTAGTCCAAAATCCTTACTGGATACTCCTCATAAGAGAGATTATCTTCCAGCTGTAACACCTCTATGTTTAGTACATATGATGGATTTAGTATATAAATACTCAGGAGAGACACATGGAACACAACATGAATTTGAGCCATACTTAGTGGAAGTGAAAGAAATATTCCATTGTTTCAATGTGATCAAGAATCTCAAGGGTGCTAATATCCCTTGGGATAAACGTCCCCTTTTTCCAAACCACATGACTCTCTTCCATGGTGATATTAGAAGAATGAATTTATCTCCAATGTTGAACTCCAAGACCCATATATGGTTGTTATCATAACTATTTTTCCAACATCAAGTAGAATTTATATGTTTCTTGTAATGTCCCGGACCTCTCTGGTCTATTCCTTTGAAAAAATGCGGTACTAGAGGTGTTCCAAGAAGTCAAGGTGACTTGGGGGTGCGTTTGGATGGACTTTTTTGGAAAGTTAAAGGGTAATAGATTTCGGACGGTTGGCTCACAGTTTGCCTAAACCGTGCGGCCAAACCATGCAAGGATGGTCTTGAGGGTAGTGGCTAACGCACGGTTAGCGCACGGTTTGCCTAACCATGTAGACTAACCTTGCGAGGAGGGGTTGTCGAGGAAGAATCTAGCACACAGTTAGCGCACGGTTTGTTAAACCGTGCGAACTAACAGTTCGGGAACTTAAAGTTAGATCCTAAAATTATAGATCTAACTCGTTTTTCCTTTAATCACATCGTTTAAGCCCCTAATCGGCCATAACTCTAGATTACCCTTCCTTGGAGGTAGAAGATCCACTCTCAAGAATTTTGGAGGTCATCCAGAGGCTTCCACTAGAAAATCGGAGCTGGTTTCTTGAGGTATGTGATCCCTTTTATTTGGTTTCTTAGATCTACCTAGATCTACTCCTCATCTTCTCTCAGGATATTAGATAAACTCCCGTTATGGGTCGATCTAAGTGTGTGGATGTCATTTACGATGATCTTTGGTCTTGTTTGTGTAATAAGAATAGATATAGGGAGGATCCTTGGTAAATCGTCTCGATCTTCTTGGGCGTTCTTCGACCATTGTGGTTTCCGCCAAAACTGTTGAGGTTGGGGATTCATGGCTTCTCTAATTGTTTATGTGTAATCGTAGAGTTAGCATGATTTAGACAGTTGGATCACAATATAATTGACCTAATTAAATACTTGAACCAGATTAAAATAATTGGTTTGACCACTTGTTGATGCTTTGTACCATAATAACGGTTTGCCTCATGTTTTTCTAGATATAGTGATATCTATGCTTGCTTTGATTAGTTGTTTGTTCTTGATGGAAATTGATAAAGAACGTAAATCCGGAATTATTTGATAATTAATTTTCTAAAGATAAAGAGGCATGTAAATGAATCTGGTTGTTGTTGTTGTTGTTGTAGTTGTTATAATTTGATGTTAATAAAATTGGCACACTAAGCATGGTAAAACTTTTGTGATAGATTACTGAATAGGTTTCCCTAAATTGGAACCTATAAACTGAATCTGTTAATTCAAGAGGGACTAAACAAATGGTTGGTTGATAAAAGAAAACACGTGGTATGGTTCTTAATTACACTTTTTCTCGTAAGGTCAATTTCCTTGTTCATTAAAGCCATTAGTGCTCTTTATGTATGAAGGTTGGATGCCTTGTTAAATGGCCAAGAGCACATTTGATGTGATGTTTTTTTTCCTACTTCTTGTACTGTGATGTGACCCTAGAGGGGTGTTGTAATATGTCGAGGAAGGGAGGCCTTGTGGTTATGGCAGCGGATGACGCCTAGAGTGGAGAGATGCATCAGTTTATACAGGTGGGTGTCGGGGAGGACACTGGTGATGATGGAATGAGATAGATGTGGTTGTTGGATGCTTGGTAATTTGATATAATGTTTATCTCCTTTACTTTACCCCACTTCTCCAGGCAGTTGGTCTTGATTACCCTTCTTCTGAAGAAGGCGAAGACGTGCATGGTATGCCACGTGCTTTCTGTGTCTAGCTTCTCGAGGGAGGATGGGTCTACGCTCTTTCTATAGGCGGAAAAGACTCTAAGGGTAGTACATTTACTCATCGTGTTGATCCCCCTTGTGTTTTGTAGAATTGGTTTCTTTTCTATAATGACTGGGTATATGGGAAAGAAATTTCTATTATAAAAGATTGATTAAATGTTGATAATCCATGGGGATGGAGATGCTGCAATTTAATGGTGATGTTTTAACTCTTAAAGGAACGGTTGATATTGAATGTGATGCCAATAAAGTTTAATGTGGTTTTGTTCATGGTTAATTAATGTAAAAAGAGTAAATTAACATAAAGTGGAACTGGTGAAAAGGGGAATGAGGTAATCTAATGAAGTTCGTTAATTGGTTGTGTGCTTATAGGATACCTAGTCTTAGAAATAGCAGCCCGGACTCTGAGAGACGATAGCTGCAGCTGAGACTGAGACCAGGTTATGCCCATAGTGTGGCAGTGATTTATATTCTGTACTTTTTGTGTTTCTATACGCCACTCCACCCTCTTAGTATGGGAAACTGTCACCCCAGGGATTCTGAGCCCTGGGGGGTGTTTCCCCCAACATTCTGATGGGAGGTTGAATGGATTACTACGCCCTTTAGCCCCTCTCTCTTCTCTTGGGAGATCCTAGTGCCATTGGAATAGTGGTTAGTTTTCCTCATATATGTGTGTAGTGGGATGTAATGTCTTGTGGTTATTTCCACACATATAATCTGGATATAGTATCCAATAGACTACTATATGTGTAACGTGTATAGGATGTGATGGCTTAAGGATCCTTACTCGGCGTATGGGTTGTAATGGCTTGATGTATAATACCCGGCGTATGATACACGTTATGCGATCTGTGGTTGCTCCCGGAAACTACCTGATTACTTTTGGTTGTGAGGATGGTGTGGTTCTTAGCCTAGGTGTCTGCGGGCAAGCGTTTGTAGCGCATATGGTGCAGATTGTGCAGCATTGCCCTGGTATATACGGGTATGCCTTTAGAGAGAGATGCATAGGACGTATGTTGTTTGGGAAAAGAGGAAATACAGTGGGGAAGTAGTAGCGTGGTACCCTTGATATCCATTTCTATATGATATATTCATGTATCCATTACATGGTGAGAGTAGCCTTGGTGAGGTTGTGAAAATAGTATACCTACTTAGGGGATGAGTTAGTTTCACTGTTTTTCACAGTGCTTTAGCATGCCTTCTTTAATTTTGCAAGAGAGGATTCGGGGAGGATTCGACTGATTATACTATTATGCTCACCCTATGTATATATAAACTGTTTTTCAGGTCACTTGGAGCAGGTTGGAGATCATGCTGGTTACTACTAGCTTGTGGTTAGAGGAGCTATTCAGGCTTGCGGTCGCTGCGGTTTTACATTATTTTGGGTACTTGTAGTTTTCCCTTTCAGTAGTTGTACATTTGCATTGAATTTCATATATGTAAATGGGTATATTTTATATTTCAGTTCTGAGTTGGAGTTGTTTGGTGTCTATCTTATCTCTCTCTTCTGCATGTGTCCTCTTTGAGGGTAATGCTTCCCATCTGTGTGTTTATTATACCCTCGGTGCTAGTCGCCATCCCGGGGCCTATTGGAGGCGGGTCTCGGGGGTAATTATCTCCTGTTTCACATTTTTGGCCTAGGAGGGGTACACTTTGTGGGGAGGTGGTCGTGACAGAGTGGTATCAGAGGCAGGTTGAGGGATAGGATAGAGTTTGGAGTCAGGAACATGTGATGTTCCATGGGATGGTTGGGAAAAAATGTTATTCATGTTTACCAAGTGAGGTAAACACTGGAGACCGGCTGAGACATAGGCGCTTAGGGACCCCTATGGTCTAATTCACGGACCTTTATGTTTACAATGGATACTAAAAAAGGTGATACTAGTTTCAGGGTAGAGACCTAGGAAAGGATCATGCATCATTATTCTTTGTGCTTGCGTTTGAATGGGTAGACCTTTGGATAGGTTAACCTAAAATGATCAAAGGAAAACAATAAATTAATTAATGTTGAGTCTTACATATTACAAGTATAGGATCTCTAAGTTTTTTTTATTTTGTAGGAATGGCTCCAGGTTGACTTCCTCACCAGGCTCGCATAGAAGATGTCCAGTTGGCTGTGCCAGCAGATCGCTGCCGGGTAGAGGTTGACGTCGAAGACAGTTGAAGGAAGACACTCCGAGAGTTTTAGCGCCAGAGTCTGCAGAAGTACGAGGGATCTATTTCAGATGCAGTCATGGAAGACTGGTTAGAGGAGGTTGATATCATCTTCAGTTCGATTCGTGCTCGGAAGGAGCACTGGGTGTCCTTGGTTGTAACAATGCTCTGTGGAGCAGCAAGGAAGTGGTGGCTCTTGTTTTGCGATGATCGTGAGGAGTCAGTGATCTCATGAGAGGAGTTTCGAGACAAGTTTAGAGTTGAGTTCCTTCCCTCTATCGCGAAGGAGTCTAGTCTTCAAGAGATTCATACCCTTGGATAGAAGATCTCTAGTGTTCGAGAGTTTGGAATCCGTTTCAGGAACCTTCTACAATATGCTTTATACCTGTTACCAGATGAGGAGGCCAGGGCGAGGAATTTCAAGGAGTCTTTGAATCCATAGATCCAGTGCCGGGTCACCCCAATTATTTTGAAGACTTATCATGAGGTACTGGTGAGGGAAAAGGTTGTTGAGAAGACTTTTTTCAGGACCGGATCATCACAAGAGGGGAATCGACATGACTCCTCGTGAAGTAGAGTTGTGGTCCGGGGTTCTCAGTTTTTAGGACTGAAGAGTTTCTATTCAACCGGTGGTAGGTCCCAGCCCTTCAAATCTCATTTCTACGGAGGCGAAAACTCTCAGGGCTATGTCAAGGGATCAGGTTCTTGTTTTTCTTGTGGTGGTCATAGTCATCAGCAGCGGGAGTGCCCGAATTTTCAGAGCAGTCATCGTGCACCCAGCGCCCCGCCGCAGGTTCCTCCGTTGAGGTAGTTCTAGCCAAGGCACCGGCATCCAGTCTCACCAGCATTAGATCACCATAGGGTAGATGGGGCAGGAAGAGGACAACCCCATGATGCTCGCTGCCCTTAGAGAGTAGAGCGCGACCGTGGTGGTGGTCGTCATCAGGGTCAGAGAGGCCGTGTAGGAGGTCATGGTCAGCTTCATGTTCAAGTGTTTCCAGTGGTAGGCGAGCCAGATGTTGTTCGAGGTACCCTTTGCTTGTTTTCTACCTTGGTGTATTCCTTTCTTGATTCCGGAGTGACACACTCCTTCATATCACCTACCCTTATCCATGATCTGGGACTTGAGGTAGAGAGGCATCCAGTGCCTTTGGCGTTGACTATGCCAGTTAGAGGTCGAGGTAACTTGTTTGATGTATGTAGAGACTATGAGCTAGTGTTGGGGAAACACCGCTCTGGGGGAGATTTCCTATTTTTACAGATAAAACCATATGATGTCATCCTCGGCATGGACTGGTTGTATTCAGTGCAGGATATCATAGATTTATTTTGGAAGAAGGTCATCTTCATCGGTGCGGATGGAGAGTAGGTGGTCTTTTTTGGTGAGGGAGATCCTAGGATGGGTCATGGGTGCATTCCATCCTTATCATCCATGGTGACTGTGATGATGTTGAGTTCTTCAGAGGTTCGGCAGTTGGCGTTTCATAGGTTCATAGAGGAGTAGCCTGATGTTTTCCCAGAAGAGGTTGTAGTATTACCCCCCTCGACGAAAGAATGAGTTTGGGATCGAGCAATAGCTTGGAGTGTCTTCTATCTCTATGTATCTATCTAGGATGGCCCCTTCTGAGTTATGGGAGCTACATATACAGCTTGATGGTCTGTTGCATTGTTGTTTTGGTCGGCCAAGTGTGTCACTATGGGGTGCACCAGTTTTGTTCATGAAGAAGGCTGATGATAGTTTGCGGTTGTGTGTTGATTATTGTCTCTTAAACAAAGTGAAAATAAAGAATCGCTATCCTCTTCCGCAGATCGATGACTTATTCGATCAACTGAGGGGAGAAGGTTAGTTCTCAATTATCGACTTGTGGTCAGGATATCATCAGATGCGTGTGAAGGATGAGGTTATCCCGATGACTGCGTTCTGTTGTCGTCATGGGCATTAGGAGTTCGTTGTAATGTCGTTTGGTATCACGAATGCTCTAGTTGTGTTCATGGGAATAATTAATGATGAGTTTTGTGAATTCCTGGACACATTCATGGTAGTTTTCATTGAATACATCCTTGTGTACTCCATATCTGAAGAGGATCATGTAGAGACTCTACGATCTGTTTTGGGAGTTCTTCGCTGACATCAGTTGTTCGAGAAGTTGTCGAAATGTGAGTTTTGGGATTGAGAAGTCCGTTTCTTGGGGCATGTTGTGTCCTAGTATAGAGTATTTGTGGATCCATTGATGATAGAAGCATTTGTGTCTTGGGAATCCCCCAATACAGTTTCAGATGTGTGAAGTTTCCTTGGTCTCGTAGGCTACTACAGGAGGTTCGTGGACAAATTCTCCCGAGTTGCAACTCCTCTGACAGCACTGACCAGGAAGGATCAAGCATTCATATGGAATGATCAGTGTCAGGGAAATTTGAATTATCTAAGGTAGAAGTTATTAAGTGCTCCAGTCCTTTTTCTTCCAGCTGAAGTGTGTGGTTTTGGAGTTTGTGTCTCGAGGATTAGTATGCCAGAAGGTGAAGGCTGAACACCGTGTTCCTGGTGGTCTTCTCCATCCATTAGAGATTACTCAGTGGATGTGAGAGGACATATCAATGGAAATTTTTATAGGTTTACCTCTAGCTTTGAGAGGACATTATGATATTTGGGTGGTAGTGGATAGTTTAAAAAAATTGCCCCACTACATAGCGATCACGTAGTCGAGATCAGTGGATTTTTTGTCGAGGAAGTATCTAGAGGAGGTGATGAGACTTCATGGCATCCTAAGGACAATCATTTCTGATCATGATCCTTGTTTTACCTCCAATGTGTGGAGTGGTCTCCATCATGATTTTGGTTCTCAAATATGCCTTAGCACTGTTTTTTATCCTCAAACGGATGGTCAGATAGAGTGAACCATCCAGACTCTTGAAGACATGTTACGCTCTTGTGTTCTTGACTTTGGAGGTTCATGAATGAGGTACTTAACCTTAGTGGAGATTTCTTACAATAATAGTTTTCACTCCACCATTGGTATGGCGCCGTTTGAAGACTTGTATGGCCAGCCTTGCTATTCTCTATTGTGCTGGACTGGGGACGGAGAGTCAGCAATTCTCGGATTGGAACTAGTGCATAATACAATAGAGATGGTTCAGGTGATTTGTGAGAGGATGAAGGCAGCGTAAGATCGTCTGAAATCCTATACCGATCAGAGGAGGAGACCCTTGGATTTTAAAGTTTCAGACCATGTGTTTCTGAACGTGAATCCCCGCCGTGTGCAGCGAAAGATTGGTCGTGGGGGTAATCTTTCTCCCCTCATTGTTGGGCCTTTCAAGGTGTTAGATCATGTTGGAGTTGTGGCATATCGAGTAGCACTTACCCCTCAAATTAGTCAGATACATGATTTTTTCCATGTATCACAGCTACGTCGCTATCTTCATGATGACTCTCACATCATTTATTGGGGAGAGATTGATGTGGATGATGATGCCACCGTTGAGGAGCGACCTATGGACATCAAAGACCTCAAGGGGAAGGTTTTGCGCGGACGTTCCGTACCCTTAGTTCATGTCTTGTGGCGACACGGTGGCATGTATGAGAGTACATGGGAACGGGAGTCACAGATACATGCTCAATACCCATAGTTGTTTAATTTTTAACCCTTTCATGTAATGACGATTCCTTACGTGGTTATGAAACCTTCATGTTTATGAGATGGCCCCCTTCATTGCTTTGGTGGCTTCTTATCTTTTGAGAGGTATCTCGGTGGGTGATTGTTCAAACACTATTTCATTTTCTCTTTAGGTGGGTTTTGGATTCTCGAGGACAAGAATGTTTTAAGAGGTATCTGATGTAATATTATGGACCTCTCCAGTCTATTACTTTGTGAAAATTCAATACAACAATTGTTTTGGGAAGTCATGTTGACTTGGGGGTGAGTTTGGGTGGAATTTTGAGGAGAGTTAATTGGTAATAGCGTTTGTAGTGTTGGCGCACGGTTTGCGTAAACCGTGCGGCCAAAATGTACAAGGCTGGTCTTGGTGGAAGTGGCTAATGCATGGTTAGCACATGTCTTTCCTAACCGTGTAAACTAACCATGCGAGGTGGGTTTGATGAGGCAGAAGCTAGCACACGGTTATCGCACGGATTGTTAAACCGTGAGAACTAACCGTGTGGGCACTAAAAGTTAGATCCTAAAATTGAGGATCTAACTCGTTTTGCCTCTAATCACCTCTTTTAATCCCCTAATTGGCCATAACTCAGTATTACCCTTCCGTGGAGGTAGAGGAACCTCTATCAAGCATTTTATAGGTGATCCGGAGGATTCCCTTGGAAAATCGGAGCCGATTTCTTGAGGTATGTGATCCTTTTTGTTTGGTTTCTTAGATCTACCTAGATCTACTCCTCCTCTTCTCTCGAGATCATAGATCTACGCACATTATGGGTATATCAAGTTTCATAATGTCATTTATGATTATATTTGGTCATTTTTGTGTTAGGAGAAGACATCTAGGGAGGATCCTTGGTGAATCGGCTTGGTATTCTTGGGCATTCTTCGACCGTTGTGGTTTCTTCCAAAACCATTGAGGTAGGGGATTCATGGCTTCTCTTATTGTTTATGTGAAATCGTAGAGTTAGAATGATTTATCCCTTTTAATCACAATTGGATTGAGCTAATTAAATACTTGAACTAGATTAAAAGAATTGGTTTGACCGCTTATTGTTTCTTTGTACCGTAATAACGGTTTTCTCATGTTTTTCTAGATAGAGTGATATACATGCTTGTTTTGATTAGTTGTTCATTCTTGATGGTAGTTGATAAAGAACATAAATCCAGAATTAGTTGATAAATAATTGGATAATGATAAAGAGGAATGTAAATGAATCCTTTTGTTGTTGTATTAGTTGTTGTTATAATTTGATTTTAATCAAATTGGCATAGTAAGCATGTTAAACCTTTTGTGATAGATTACTGAATAGGTTTCCCAGAATTGGAACCTTTGAACTGAATCTGTTAATTCAAGAGGGACTAAAGAACTAGTTGGTTGATAAAAGAAAATTCCCAGTAGGGTTCTTAGTTACCCACATGTTCGTAAGGCCGAGTGCCTTGTGGTTTAGAGCCATGAGTTCTCATTAGGTATGAAGGTTGAATGCCTTGTTAAAGGGAAAGGATCCCATTTGATGTGATGTTTGTTTTTCCTACTGCTTGTGATGTGATGTGACCCTATAGGGGTGTTGTGATATGTAGAGGCAGAGAGACCTTGTGGTTTTAGCAGCGGATGACTCATAGAGTGGTGAGATGCATCAGTTTATCCATGTGGGTGTCGAGGAGGACACTGTTGATGATGGAGCAGGATGGATGTGGTTGTTGGATGCTTGGTAATTTGATTGAATGTTTATCTCCTTTACATTACCCCACTTCTCTAGGCAGTTGGTCCTACTTACCCTTATTCCGAAGGAGGCGATGATGCACGAGGTATTCCACCTGCTTTCCGTGTCTAGCTTCTCGAGGGAGGATGGGTCTATGCTCTTGCTATAGGAGACAAAGACTCGACGGGTAGTATATCTACTCACCGTTTTGATCCCCCTTGTGTTTAGTAGCATAGGATTCTTTTCTAGAATACCTGGGAATATGGGAAAGTAATTTCTATAATGAAATATTGATTAAATGTTGATAATCCACAGGGATTGAGATGCTGGAATTTAATGGTGATGTTGTGACATTTAAAGGAACGATTGATATTGAATGTGATTCCAATGAAGTTTAATGTGGTTTTGTTCATGGTAAATTAATGTAAAAAGAGTTAATTAGCATAAATTGGAACTGATCAAAAGGGAATGAATTAATATATTGATGTTCTTTAATTGTTTGTGTGCTTATAGGATACCTAGTCTTAGAAATAGCAGCCCGGAGTCCGAGAGACATTATATCCAACTGAGACTGAGACTAGGTTATGACCATAGTGTGTTTGGGAGTTATATTCTATACTTTTTGTGTTTCTATACGCTAATCCACCCTGTCAGTAAGGGTAACTCACACTCTGGGGATTCTGAGCCCTAGGGGTTGTTTTCCCCAACATTCTGATGGGAGGTTGAATTGATGAATACCCCCTTTAGCCTCGCTCTCTTCTCTTGGTAGATACATGTGCCATTGGCATAGCAGTTAGTTTTCCTCATTTATGTGCATAGAGGGATATAATGGCTTGTGGTTATTTCCACACATATATTCTGGATATAGTATCCTATGGACTACTATAGGTGTAACGTGTATAGGATGTGATGGCTTGAGGATCCTTACTCAGCGTATGAGCTGTAATGGATTGAGGTATAATACCTGACATATGATACATGTTATGCGACCTGTGATGGCTCTCGAAAACTACTTGGTTACTTTTGGTTGGGAGGATGGTGTGGTGCTTAGCCCAGGTTTCTACGAGAAAGACTTTGTGGTGCACATGGTGCAGATTGTCAAGATTAGCCCAGGTATATACGGGCAAGCCTTTGGAGAGAGATGCACATGACGTATGTCGTTGGGCAAAAGAGGAAAACCAGTGGGAAAGTAGTAGCAGGGTACCCTTGATATCCTTTTATATATGATATATTATTTTATGCGTTACTTGGTGAGAGTAGCCATAGTGAGGTTGGGAACATAGTATACCTGCTTAGGGGACGAGTTAGTTTCACTGTTGTTCACTGTGCTTTAGCATGCCTTCTTTAATTTTTCACGAGTGTCCTCAGAGAGGATCCTAATGAGTATACTGTTATTCTAACCCTACGTATATATAAACTATTTTTGGGTCACTTAGAGAAGGTTGGAGATCAAGCTGGTTACTACTAGCTTGTGGTTGGAGGAGTTGTTCGGGCATGCGGTCGCTTCCGTTTAACTTTCTTTTGGGTACTTGTAGTTTTCCCTTTTGGTTGTTGTACATTTGCATGGAATTTCATATATGTACCTGGGTTTCTATTATATTTCAGTTCTGATTTGGAGTTGGTTGGTTTCTATCTTATCTCTCTCTACCACATGTGTTCTCTTAGAGGGTAATGCCTCCCATCTGTGTGTATATTATACCCTCGGTTCTAGTCACCAACCCAGGGCCTACTGGAGGCGGGACTCGGGGGTCATTATCTCCTTTTTCACATTGTCGGCCCAGGAGGGGTACACTTTTTGGGGAGGGCGTCGTGACATTTCTGGATGGATTAATCTATCTCTATCATCTGTTATACAAGATCAGATCCAAGTATCTTTCATTCACCAACTTCATCCCAATATACTGGATTTATACATCTATTTTCCATATAGAGAATTATATTGATCCATATGAATACTTGAGGTCAAAGTATTATTATATGAGAACTCAATCAATGGTTGATACTGATCACATTAACCATTAAATTTTATTGATTAGGATCTTATAATGTCTCTAACTGTCTAGATAGTCCTTTTATATTGGCCATTACTTTGGGGTGATTGTCCATGATGAAATTTAATTCAATACTCAATTCATGTTGAAGACACCTCAATAAATTTGATGTGAACCTTAGAACATGATCATAGAAAATAAAGAGTAAACCCCATTCAGTTTCACTACTTACTTCACACATATATTATCATGTTTTCAAATAATGATATCTTCCTAAATTGTGATAAAGTAGGAAGTCTTGGAGAGTTGGTCCACCACAATCCATATCACATTGTATCCTTTGGATGTCATTAGGAGTCCAGTGAAAAATTACACTGTGACATTTTCCCATTTCTACATGTGTATAAGAAATGGTTGCATCATACATTTGTACTTATTTCACTCTTCATCAACTTTATAAAATATTAATAACCTTTAGAAATACTTAACATACTTTTTATTCATGTTATCCCACCAGAAGTGTTCTCGAAGATCACAATACATCTTGGTACTCTCGGGGTGGATAAAGAAAGTTGAGCTATGTGAGTTATCAGATAACTCCTTATATATCCCAGGTGATTAAAGCACACAAATCCTCATTACAAACTCAATCACACTATCATCATTGATATTAATCTCTTGCATCCTCCCTTCCTTTATTATAACAACCTTGTTTTATAACTTCAGATCATCCCTTTATGCCTTCTTTTGCTTATATTGGATTGATGGTTGATAAATTATTTTTTAAATGTTGGTTGTATTCCCTACTCTCATGATTTCCAAATAAATCCTTTTCATATCCATTAATATAGTGTCTTTATCACTCCACAACATGGAAAAAGTAACATGTTCTTTTCTATTAATAGAATTAGCTACCTTATTCTCCTTCCCAAGTTGATTGTGTATAGTGAAATTGTCGTCCTTAATTAACTATAACCATCTCCATTTATTCACGTTGAGTTCATTTTGTGTGAATATATATTTTAGGCACTTTTTTTATTATATATGTCACAATTCTCACCATAGAGGAAGTGACGCTAGATTGTGATGGTAAAAATAATACCTGCTAGCTCCAGATCATGCATCAGGTAGTTATTATCAGGGATCATCAAGTACCATGTAGTGTAGGATACCACGTTATCTTTTGTATGAGTACAAAACCCAATAATATCTTAAAATAATCACTGTACATCACAAAACATTCTCCACTTGTCAGTAATTTGAGTACATGTGCATTGATCAACCTCTTATTTATCTCTTAGAAACATTCCTCACATTATTCCATCCATACATATTTTATCCCTTTCATTATAAACATGGTTAGCGAAATAGATAATTGTGAGAACTTTTCCAAATAAACGATAGTACCCTGCTTGTTCAAGAAAACTATTGATTTTCTTGACACTAGAGGGTCTGGACCATTCCTCAATTGCCTATATTTTTGAAGGGTCCATAGAAATTTCCTCACATGGGATCATGTGTCTCAATAAAGTTACTTTATATAACTATAAATCACAATTTTTGAACATGTAGTTTAATTTATCCTTTATAAATGTTTCTAGTACTATATTTTGATGTTATTCATGTTCCCTATTTATCTGGAATTAAATGAGAATATCATTGATAAACACTACAAAAATTATTCAAGGTAGTTTCTAATAAATCTATTCATCAAATCCATGAATATCTTAGGAAAATTACAATGTCCGAAGGGAATTACTATAAATTCATATTACCCATTCCTTGTTTGAAATTCAGTCTTCTGAATATCTTCCTTCTTCACCATTATATGATGATATCCATAATTAATATCCACCTTTTGAGAAGTACTAAGATCCTTTTATCTTATAACACTAGTCATAAATCCTTGGAATAGGATACTTATTATTTATGGTTATCTTATTTACTTCCTAATAATTGATACAAAACTATATTGATCCATCCTTATTATTGATAAAGAGCTTTGGCTCACCCAAAGGTGATGCACTAGGGAGGATGAACCCTTATTCTAAATGATCTTGCAGCTACTTCTTTAACTTCTATAGTTCGAATGGGGCCATCCTTTAGCGGAATTTTGAAATAAAAATATCTCTGATTACGAGTTCTATTGAAATGTCTAGCTCAAGATATGGGGTAATTTCGGGTATGTATTTAGGAAATTCATCATTGCATTCCCTCATAATTGGAATTTCCCCAAGGTCGAAACCATCCTTTGACTCAACCATTTGAGTGAGGTATTATTCTTTATAGGGAATTAACACCCACACCATTGAAGAATTTTATAAAGGAGATTAGTGATCTTCAATACATTTATAGAGGATAATGTGATGGTTGGGAAAATGAAAACATATTTTATTTTCTGGATAGTTGAATTTTGATATATATAATGAGATTTATTCCATCCCTATAATTTAATTGAATTTCCCCAAGGGAAGTGTCACTACATTTTTTGGGAGAATATTCCCACATAATCCAAAAGGATAAGAGTACAACACTTGGGTTTTAATAATAAAACCACTTAGTGTTTTTAAATATAAATCTACTTCATGGTTTCTAGGCTAGGGTTCAATAGTTCTATCAAAACATTCAATATATAATGTAGTGCATAGTACTAGAATCGAATTGGACTATTTTACATTCTTGAGTGAGTAGTAGGTGTACATTTTACAACTTAATTTTTTTGCTCAACATTAGAAGTAGTGATGGAATAATCCTTCCATTTCTCCTTTGGATTTGGTTACTGATGGCGATGATTGCCCTTAAGGACGTGAGGTTTAGTGCACTAGGTTACATAGTTCCCTTGTTCCCTATAGTTTCAGAATTGGACCATTGGTGGCTCTCTATATTCCACCATTGTATCGATTAACATTTTTATGTCTCTTCCACATTCTTGAGATTTGTGGCCTTCTCTCCCACACTTATAACATTTCCACAACCCTTTGAAGTAAGTCCCATGATGGTTCTTCCAACATTTTTGACATGTGAGTGGTTGATATCTCTTCCCACTTTTTTCATGAGATCCTCAATCTTGAAACTCCATCTTTCATCTCTTATCACCTTATACATGGTAATATTCTCCAAAATTCATATACAATTTTAGAGAACATCAAAAAAACATCTTAATAACTCCCAAATTATCCAATTTCTAAATCCTTTTGAATATGTGCATTTAACCCAGTAAACAATCTTTCAATTTTCTATCATTGTTGATATGAAAACATGAATCACACCGTGAAATCCTTGTCAAATTTACTTTTTAGGCCATATAGATTCACCTTCCATTTCTTTCAAGTCTACAAATTCTTCCTCCATCATTGTACAATGAGTTTGAGGAAAATACTTGTTATGAAATGTTACCTTAAATTCTTCCCACTCTATCTCTTCAATTAAATAATTCGTCTTGGTGTTCTTAATCAATTCCCTCCAATGGTTGGCCTCTATGTCTTGATGATAAATGACCAGAGTCATATTCTACATCTCAGAGCAACAAGGAAAAGAACAGATTTTCTCCATTGAGTTAAACAATTGTTTCACCAATAGTGGATTAGCAGGTGCACTATATTTTGGAGGTCATATGCACATAATGTTCTTGAAAATATGTTGATCCTTCTTAGGTGAAAGAGGATGTTACACATTGTTTAGGTTATTGATAAAAAACTGAAACAGATTGGTAAAAATCACAAAGAATTTTTGAACTCCACATCCCCAGACATTGGGGATGTCATTCAGGAAATTGATGCATTATACCTTACATGAGTTATTGGTCTATTTTCTCTTGGTTCCCACCATTTTCTAAAACATAAATGGTTAAAACTAATCATAAGTTAACAAATAATTAATAATTTATCCATTTTAGAAATTTACTACATAGGTATATCTTATGGAATTCATATGTTTAGAAACTATTATTGTGTGATGACATATACTTTGCCTCATACTAAGTGTTTTCTCTATTATTATAAAATAATAATTCCCAAATTAACTAAACCATGCTATGATACCAACTATAATGAACCTACTTTTTCTTACATGATGATTAAATCATTTTAAAAATAAAAAATATAAAATAATTACACAACCAGGATCAAATTGATTAGTGTCTTGGGAAAAGTAGTACTATAAATGTCATTTATAAAATAAAACATTAAAATTTATTTAATTCCTTCTACTGTAGATTCATATTGAACCTCATTTCCTCCTTATTACAAGTCTTCATCTAAGGATATACATCAAAGAAGGGTTGAGCTAAAATCAAAATAAGAGGATTATTAAGATACATAAAACATGTGTGATCATAACAATCATTATCATAACATAAGAAAAGGCTGAGCATCATAATCATAATAGGAAACATTTGATAAATGAATGTAATTTGTAAATGCATAAAAATGAAACACCATGTCTTAGTAGTCAAATACCACACATAGTTTTGAACAAAGATAGAATCATGACCAAGCATATTTCAATTATTATCATGAGATATGTCATGTTGCCCAATTATTTGGATTACTATATAATTTTTTTCACACCAGTCACATAATAATATTTTCATACACTATATAATTCTAGGTTCGTCCATCACATCATAACATTTACAATATCATGCATGCCACATAGAAATTATATCAACCATGGACATAAAATGACCCATCAAAATGAATTTTCTTCATTTAATGAAGCATAAATTCATGAATAAACTTTAAGTTTCATAAATTAAAAAGTAAATAACATAATTTTTATAAGATTAATTAATCTTGAGTGATGAAGAAATGATCTCGAGATAAGTAAAAGATATGTTTTCAGAAAGAAGAGTTATTTTGGAAAAATATCTGTATTTTTAATAAAATCATATTGGAAACAAGTATATCCAGAAGATAAAAGGGAAGGATAAATAAATAATATTTTTTGAAAATTAATGTAACATCCACAATTAAAATTTAATGAATGCTGAAAAACCCAAAGGAAGAGAGTTGGGTTCGAGAATTCCCCTTTCATAATGTTCGAATGATTTCTTAATTTTAATATCATGGATAATCAAATTAAAATAATTAATTAAAATAAGAACCTCTTATAAAATTTTTTATTATAATTTTATTATTTTCATTTATATCCTTTCAGATGAGTTATATAGTTTAATTCTATCAACTGGGAGTGTTCATTTTCTTAGTTTTCATGACTTTTTTACTTGAATATGAACAAAGAAATTTATATAGAATATGTATAATTGTCCATAATTGAAATTATCTGTTATTAATAAACATAAAGAGTTTTAAATGGTTATATATACAATTATATTAAATTTTATGAGGATTAATCATTACATAAAAGGTTAGTTATAATAATTTATATTTTTTTGCAGTTTTTCAAACATCACAAACTAGTTTTGGACCATTTTTTTATTTTGTAATAAGATAGATCCAAAAAATAAAATAGATTGTTAAATAAATTTTAGCTCATTTAACAACCATTGTATTTTTTTTATTATCATTATTTAAGTATTTAAGAAAAATGAAAACGCATATTCCACGATGTCGGTAAATTGACACATCACGAGCGATGATTTCATTTTTAGAATACAAGAGAGAAAAAATAGAGTTTTATGATAGATCTTACATTAAAATGATATAATTACAGTACATAAATGATAATGGAGTTATCATGAAAATTTTTATATAGGAGTTTTGGAGATAGTAATACAACAAAAACAAATTAAATTAAATTAGAAGAACAACAAAGAGGATTTTACCACTTGGATTATCCTTTTTAGAACCTCATTAAGACACCTAGATTTGGTATTTTATTGTGAAAATAGCCTCTTGTACATGGGGAAGGTGATTGGGAAGAGTTTTAGAAAGCGTTTGGGCAAGGATAAATGATTTAATTGTTTCTGTAGAAGAGGTGTTGAGGGATTCTATTTATAGGGGAGGAGAGGGGTGTTTTCCCAATATTATATTAATTTGTTTATTATTTTGGATTAAGACTATGAATAATTTTAGTATTATCACTCAAACTAAAAAACTAACGATATTTAGTTTTATGTTATAGTAATTAAATAATAAATTAATCAAGTAATTGTTTATATATCTTATAAGGTATATATACTATAAATTTTCATATTTTACTATTCATAAAAAATTCAACTATTTCAAAAAAATACCAAATATTCACCCTAACCATTTTCCAACAATTATAATTATAAAATGATCTCAATTTTATGAAAATAATTTTATAAATATTAGAATTTTAATTTTACTTAAAATCATCATTTATTCTGAAAAATACTAATTTTAATATTACAACTCATTTTCTAACACTCTAAAAAATTAACTCGAGTATCAAAAAATTATCATATAATCTAAATACAAAAATATTATTTTATGAGTGTAATTTATGAAATGAAATTATCCTTTAAATCATAATATTAGTTATAAAATTGTAACAAAATATTTATGTCTTATAAAAATACCAATACTAAATTTTCCATTCTTAAAATATTTATTTACTTATTTCTTGATATAAATATATATTATATTTTCATTAATAAGATAAAAAAATGTTATTTATAATTTAAAATGTGAATTTACTATTCTATTTGATGGATTACTATTCCCAGGGGTCATGTTACTGTTACAAAGTTCATGTTACTATTTCATCAGTATAGTTTTAATAATTTTTGAAAAAAGCCTCTTATTTCATTAATTATTCATTTATATTGTCTCTATTATGGTATACATGTTATTTTATGTGATTTATAATATATAAAACAATTATAATTACGTATAAAATCCATTGATAATATTTTTTATCATTACAGGGGTAGTATATACACCTCATAAAAGAATATAGATGTATAACATAACAATCATCTCAAAGAAGGAAAATTGAGGCAAAAATCCATTACCAATTTGGTAACATTAAAATTGTAAAATACACAAAAGTGATATCATAAAATGGATATTTAAATAACTATAAAGAAAATTATAATTATCATACAATACATATATAGAAATTACATACACCACAAAATAAAAATAAGTGTTGAATATGGAATATATCTCACAAAAATAAAAGTGAGATGAAAAAACCATTTCCTATACATTCCTTTTAGTGAAACATGATTTGAAATCATGTGTAGTTATTTTAAACATGTTATAAAATTATTTAATAGACATATTAATATTTATAATATCATATATTATCCTTTGATAACATATTTTCACCAGTTTGTTAATAATATTTAATTATTTTCATTATTTCGGGTGTTAATTTGCTTATTTTCTCATTTATGTTTTGTTATGTTTTTTCTTTTGAATTTTATATAGTTATATCATCTAAATAAAAATAATAATAATAATTGATGAATTATATTTTTTTACATCAATTGTACTTTAATAAAAAATAATGAAAGATAGTTATGAAAAATGAACTAGCGTTACAATAATGGAGACAGTAGGTTGTACGTACGCATGAGTAACGATTCTATTTTTCAATGATAATTATGGAAATAAGGTATGTCATATTTTATATTTCCAAATTTATTATTATATAATTAATACCAAAATATTTAATTATATATACCGATATATATACATATCATTCTTTTGATGTGGTGATGAGAAAATGAATAAAACTACATCGAGGATGCGGTAGTCCACACATCCATGAACACATTTGTCAATTTATAATTGAGTTAAAAGATATGATATTTAATTATATACTATATTTATTGAATGATAAATATGTAAATATAATTATTATGTCATTTATATCACATCGCTTTGTGAGTAGGCAGTCTGCTGTACACATGAGCAATGTTATCGTATCCCATACATAATGGATTGTAAAAGGATATATTTCATATAATGAGCCCATATATATAATTATTTTATTAATATCATTTGTATACTTTATATACATCATCACACCAAACCTTTATAGGTGATAATGGAAAAATAAATGACATCGTTTCACAAGGCGGTAGTCTGCCGTAGACATGAATGATCATTTCACAACCCATTTGATGGAAGTGGGAATGGTTTTAGGCCATGAAAATATTTAAAAAACATCCTAGTATAATTAATATAATTAGGTTATTATATATTAATTTTTAATAATCATTTAAAGAGGTGGATAAATAACTAAAATAAAAATTCTCGTTGAAGAACGTTACGCATTCTTCAGGTTTCATATGATGACCTGGGCCCGAATTCCACTCAATAGGTGACCCTCAATCAATGGACCACATGGTCACCTGAGCATCTCCCTGAACACGAGAGGATACTAACTAGGAGTGAGGGCCAATGGTGTGTCTGTGGGGAGACTATAGCCTCATTATCAAAGTGTAGCTCAACATGTGACAGTATTCATAGGTAAATAGAGGTAGAAATATAAGTAAATAGAAGGAACAATGGAAAATAGAGAGAAAAAAAATAATTACTGAAACAATTGTAATATCATTCAAAAATTTATGATGATATTCTAAGTACTCGAAATCTAAAAAACAAGGATAAAAAAAGTCATAACATGATCCCAAATGCATGAAGGAAATCGAAGACTATCCCAAGAATCCCATGTTAAAACATGGTCATATTCTATAATGATCCATACCAAACAACAGGTAATCAAGTGTTTGAAGCTGTATAGTTCCCTTTTTCAACACCTACAACCATGTAATCTACCACAGGTTCCAAATGGTTCTTGGTAAGGGTGTGAGATAAATTTTAGTGGTCCACCACCAATGATTTATATAACTTATGGACTATGTAATGGGAAATTAACAGTGTACAAGCTTGCATATATAATGTAAATCAGTACAATATAACTAAATACCCATGTACCTGCTTTATCCCTTACCTGATGTCTGACCCAATAACTAATTTATTAATTATGAATTTACCAATTTATGTTGATATTTCATGTGAGGAAGATCCATAAACGACAACACATTGTGATAGTATAAAGAGTGAAGGTTTCAAGATGTAACAAAGAAACAATGATCAATGATTTTTAATAATTAATTCCCATGATAATAACCAAGGTGAAGTAGACCTCAAGGGTCAACAAATCAGTAATAACATTATCCTTTCATGGGGTAAGAGTGTAATCCAAGGAATTCCCCAATGAGGTGCCTAGTGAGTCCAAGGTGATCAACCAAGGTAAAATAGGGCGCATCAGAGATAGGGTGTGATGGGATTTAACCTTGGTACCTAATTTCAATGTTAGATCCAAAGAGTATATCGACAGTATTCTATTGTAATATGAAGGGGACCTATGATTTCGTACTGCGAATCTATGAACAGAAAAGGATGAGGGTATAAGTGGGTTTCAACCAATTCATGTTGTATCCATGAATCAAAATGGGGTTCCAATGTTCTCTTATAATTATCCGATTGGAATCCAAGGAATGTTCGAGTCAGGCCATTCCTATTTTATTATCATTTCATGCAATATTTCATTCGGTTCAAGAATTTCCTTTCATTAGTGTGATAAGTTCATGTAGCATGCATCCTTTTTAGAATTTCATTTGGTTCAATCCTTCCATTTCATTAGTGTGACTAGGATATGTGTCATGAAACCATTAATTTAATCCTATTATGGTATAGTCAATAATTTAAGGTTTATTCCCCAACTTTCCATTAATATGGTAATGGGTGATAAATATATTCAAATAATTAATCATTCATATTTATTTATAAATTTGAAGAACACACCTTACGTGGGACAAGTGGTACACATAAATGGTACTTTCATTTATTCAATTCACAATATAAATCAATCCAATTATTATATAAACTCTAACCCTTATAGTGGTATTGCCAAGGAGCACCCGAATGGTGGAACAAAGGTGTCAAAACACTATGTAATAATTATTGAATAACCTTCGACATGGAAGGAATAGATTATTTTTCATAACCAGAAATAATTAATTACATATATTCTAAGAGCATATCAATATTGTTCTAACAAGTATAATCATGGCATATTAATTCTACAAACGACATATAATGAAATCGGTGGGGCCCACACGACAAATCCAAAATCGACAAACTTTTGGGATGAGTTATAGAACCCCCACCATAGGGATGTACGATCCTTCTCCTATAGTATTGGCCCTTGATTTGGATTGGATCATAGTAGATCTAAGAAAAGGAGAAAAACATTCATACATTGATATCATCATCGAGAGAAAAAGGGAAAGAGAACAACTCAAGATGATTTGAGTACGTACCGTTTCACATCCAACATGATGAAAGAAATCAAAATTGTTTTTCAGTTGAAACCGATCTCCTAATTCCAAGGTTAGATCTTTAAAAATCCCAAAATTGAGAGAGAAATAGTTTAATCCTACATATGTTCATATTAGAGAAGATGGAGGTATCTTAATAGATCATTATGGTAAATTTTTTTAATATACTCAGAAAAATAGTCTTTGAATGATTTTTTCTCATGGTATTAAAAACCATACCCAATCCATGTGAGGATTTTTGGGAAGAAGGGCACATTACACGTTTAGGACACATTGCCGAGCACAAACTATGCAAAGTGGTTTTGTCCAGAAATTTCAATCTGCATGGTTTGCCAAACCGTGCTCCAAACTGCGCTAACTATGTGACCAACCCAAATTAAAAAAAAGATGTGTTCCAAGTTCTTAAAATTCCCCATATACCCATGATACATTTAAAAACAAATGAGTCATCCATAAATGTTCTAATGTATATATTTATACTAAAATTTGAGGATCCATACTTGAGTGAAAAACTAGGTTCATAAAATCATTCCCCCTTAAAAAATTTCTTCCCCAAGATCTTCTTCAAAGTTTGAAGAAACATTTATAAGAAAAACCTTGGCCATTGGGAATGTACAATGGATTCCCTCTCCGATGTCTTGTCCTATACATGGCCATGCTTCCAAAAAACCCATACTAGAGTGACATACCATCCTCGGAGAGCTTTTGTGCTCCAGTAAATGATGCATACTGAATACTCCTAAAATATAGAATCATCATCTTACTCATCTTCCTTAGGATCAAAAGTATGAGATTAATTGACATGATACTGGTGAATCTTTGAAAAATGAAATATGTCGTGCATGGCATGGTACCTATGAGCTAGTACCAATAGATAAGCTACCAGCCCGACTCTATCTAGAATTTCAAAAGGCCCTACAAAACAAAGAGACATATTTCCCTGATTTTTAAACCTTATATTCCCTATCCTTGATGTTTCCCAAAGGAAAAAATGATCCCCAACCTCAAACTCAAGAGCTCGTCAATGGTGCTTAGCATATGATTTTATCTATACTGAGTAGTAGTAATACGCTTTATCATCAGCTAAACCTACTCTGAAGTCTCCTGAATGAGATGTGGACCTAGTAGGGATACCTCACCTACCTCTATCCAGCATAGGGGTGAACAGAAGGGCCTACCATATAATACCTCAAACGGATCCATTTGAATTATCACCTGAATGTTTTTATTATAGGTGAACTCTATGAGAGGGATATTATTCTCCTATGAAAAAATAAAATCAAGGACACATGCTCGGAGCATATCCTCTAGAACCTATATCACCTGTTCTGATTCATCATCGGTCTGAGTGTGAATGGTCATTCATATTAGCTCATATGTCCCCATTCCCTTCTGTAATACCTTCTAGAACTGTGTCATGAAACGTGGATCCCTATCTAAAATGATAGTATGTGGAACCATATGAAGTCATATGATCTCACAGACATATATTATTCCCAAATCATTAACTGAGAAAGTCTCCCAAATAGGAATGAAGTGGGATGATTTCATTTGTTGATCAATGAATCCCCAGATAGAATTGCTACCCCTCAGTGACATCGGTATGCTGACTAAGAAATACATAGAAACATCATCTGATTACCATTCTTGGACTGGAAGCCACTATAGAAAGGTTTCAAGTCTCTATTTCTCCACCTTCATCGAATGAGATATCTCAATACATCTTCAAGATGCATGGATTAACATCCCACTGAGAAGTGTGGGACTCTTTCATCATCTCCTCCCTCAAATCAGTTGGAACCCAAATAAGTCCACATGGAAATATGACATCTTCTGTGTCTATAAAACAATATTTAAGTGTGTTATCTCATTATATACTCTCACAGAGTACCAAGCCTTCCAGATTTGAAATCTGTATACACTTCAACTTTTCAAGGAGGGAAAAGGTAACTACAAAGGATGAGAGATAATCATGATTGTTACTGTAATAAAACACTAGATGTATCTCTGAAATTAGGTCTATTAAATTCCTTTCATCACTTGATACCCATACTTCTTGTTCCTGATTTTTCAAACAAAGCACATATGTAACTAAATTTCCCTTCCCAGGTGTATATGAAAGCCCAAAATCAATAGATTTTAGATATTAAACCCATATCCACTGTTTGAGGTTCATGTCAAGCTGAGAAAAGATAAAAGTGAGGATATTTTGGTCAGTGTACACTAAAATGTGATCGCTAAATAGATAATGTCTCTAGCAACGAATGGCATGGACAACTGATGCTAGATCAAGGTCATGCGTCGGGTAATTTCTCTGATGAGGCCTCAACTATAGAGATGTAAATGAAAAGAATAAATCATCCTACATCATTACAACTCCTTGTATTATTACTGATGCATCACAGAAGATTGTATAACCTATTCCCGGCTGAGCAATAACTAGAATAGGCGATGAAACAAGCCTCCCTTTCATCTACAGAAAATATTTAGCACATGCTTCTATCCATTTGAACATGAAAACCTTATTTGTTACACTAGTAAGAGGTGAATCAGGATGTGATATGTCTTGTATGGAATTCCTGTAATATCTATCCAGCCCCAAGAAAATATGTATATCAAACAAATTATAGGGTTTCTCCCATGAAACATTAATAATAACCTTTTATTGATAAAACAAATACCATTGATTTCGATATTATATAACCTAATAAGTTGAATTTGTCGATCTAAAAGTGGAAGTTTGAAATCATTGAATAATGATGATGCTCTCTCATTATACTCAGAACAATATCAAGATGTTTGTCATGGTCACTATGAGTACGAGAGTGCACTAAGACGTATTCCACAAAGACTATGAAAAAAAATATTCCAAATAGGAATTGAAAACCCTACTCATCAGATCCATGAAAATGGAAAGTGAATTTGTAAGACCGAATGACATATAATGGTACTCACACAGAACATACCTTCTACAGAAAGCTATATGAGGTATGTGTGATGGTCTTACTCACACCTGATGATAACCCAATCTTAGTTCAATCTTAGAGAAGACCTTTTCTTTTTAGATCTAGTCAAAGAGTTCATCTGTTCATGTAAGTGGATATCAGTTCTTGATTATAAGATGTTTCAAACTTATGTAATCCATCCATAGATGTAATGTTCCATCTACCTTCTTGGAAAAAAGAATTTGGAAACATAAGAGGAAGTAATAGTCTGTATAAATCCTTTAGCCTCTAAATCCATTAATTACTGCTTTAGATCTTGAAGATCTTTATGTAAAATCTTATATGTATGAATAGGCAAATTATTTACTCACAGAACAAGATAAATTGTAAACTGTACCTCTTACATAACAGGTAATCCAAAAAATCATCAGAAAATATATCCCTAAAACAATCCACTATTGGAGGGAAATCGGCTTGACATAATCCCTGATCCACCATGGAGAGATTTTCAATATGTGTAGTCACTCAAACTATCCCAATATGCTCTAGTCCAACTCTACCAGCCCTGATATCCCACTAATTCTTGATAGAATCCCAAAGTATATATGTGGAAATCTTAACCCTTCGCTTTGGAGGCGTCTCTAGATGATGAAAGATAGATAGGGTGACTTTAATCCAAGACTCAGTAGCTTGTGAACCACCATCTTCTAAAAATGTAGGGGGATGTTTTATATAGAACTCACGAGTTAGATCATCCATCATTGTTGAAATTCGTGGAGAACCATGATTGGATTTTATTAGATGTAGGAAACTATCATGAAGTTGGGAATAAGTTCCAAAATTAGGTACAGTAGGCAATACCTCTAGTGGAACTCATAATGCTAAGACTAGTATATCAAGGCCCAAAATGTCTAGAGCATGGTAATTGACACCTTTCTGGTGTATGATTTGAGGACTTCGTGGCGACACTAGTCTATAAATTCCAAGCACATTCCTCAGAACAAGAATCGAATTAAGGAGATAACAACACCAGTAGAAGTTGTACAAAATAAAACTTACTACCCAATGCATACTACCCCAACTACCCGCTTAGATAGCCATATATTAGTATGTTATGAAGTACAAGTTTCATTTAATTTTTCATTTCATTTCCTGGTTCACTCCTTTGTCTTTCATAAACATGAAAAGGAGGGATAAGGATGTGACAAAGTTTCATTTTAGATGTCATTATTCACATTATAAGTTATAACCACTTCATGTTAATCAACACTAATACACATATCGCGGAAAACAAAACCCATTTATTTATATCTTAATGGTATAATTCGGTAAATTACTCAATAAAACCCATGAGGGCCCATATACCTCATGAATTGAGACAATAAATCACTAAATTTCAAACAAGATAAATAAATGTACAAGACAACTATCACAACATAATTCAACAATCACAAGAATATTAATAAATTCAATGTAAGCGAGATTCACTTTTATGACATGGAAATATTCATGACATGTGAATTCTAAGTGCCTATAACGATGCATGTAAAAATGAACATTTCCCTCATATCATCGGGCCAAGGATGAAAGAAAATCTTAAAATCGAGTAATAATAAACAACAACACACATCATGTCAATCACCCAAAAGTGAAATAATATTAACATTAATAGGATAAATCATAACAACCATTACAATTTCAGTAACATGGTTTTTACCCCAAACATGGGTTCGCGACGTGAAAGCATGGATTATGACCAAGTCCAATGTGTCCATAATCTCCAATATATTATCTTAAATTAGTAAATAAGGAATGAAAAATATTTTGATACCACTTTGTGATGTCTTGGAACTGGATGCCACTCAACTGGTGCCCCGAGCCCGTTGGGACACATGGCCTCAAGCACATCTCCCTAAACGCTAGAGGATGCTGACTAGCAACAAGGGACGAGGGTGTGTCTGTTGTGTGACTATGCTATGATTACCAAATTGTAGCATAGTAGGTGAGAGTAAACATAGGTAAATAGTGGAATAAATATAAATAAGTATTAGGCACATTGGAAAATATAGGAAACCGTAATAATGGTTAAAAAATGTAACAACATTTAAAAAAATGATGATATGTCATGTACTAGAAAGATGGAAAACATTGATACCAACAATAGATATAAAATGTTCCACAAATCATAAAGGAAATCAAAGACAATCCCAAGAATCTAGAGTTATAACTCGGTCCTCTACTATCATGCTCCATACAAAACAACAAGAAATCAAGAGTTTGTAGCTGTATGCTTCCCTTTGTCAACACCTGCAACCATGTAATCTGCCCTGGGTACCAAAAAATGCCGTGATAGGGTGTGATATAAATTTCAGTGAGCCACTATCAATGATGTCTATAAAATTCAGCACATGTAATGGAAAAGTAACAGTGTGTAGGCATGAATATATAAATTATATTAGTACAATGATACTAAATACCCAAGTACCTTCTTCATCTCTTGGCTAGATTCTAAGAATATGGACAAATCTTTAATTTATAATTTACCAATTTATGTTGATTAGTCATATGAGGAAGATCCAACAATGACATCACATTGTCATTGTATAAATAGTGTGGGTTCCAATATGTAACAAGAAACCCATGATCTTTTATATTTAATAGTCAAGTCACATGGTAGTAACCAAGGTGATGTAAACCTGATCGGTCTTCCACATAGTAATAATTGTTTCCTAGAATGGGGCAAGAGTGTAATCCAAGCAGAGTAATCAGTTGAATTCCAAAATGGGGAACCTACCAAGTCCAAGATGATCGACCAAGGTAAAATGGGGCTGAGCTGAGACAGGGGCTGATGGGCTTTAACCATGGCACCTACATGTCAAAGCACTGTCCAAAGTTTTTATCCAAGGCATCATATAGTAAAATTAACAGATCCTATGGTGTCATACCAGGAATCCATGAACATACATGGATAGGGATCTATGTGGATATCAAACAATACAATCCATATCCACGAATCATAAGGGGGTTCCCGAGTGGTCATGGAATTCTCTGATCTGAATCCAAGGAGATCTCGAGTCAGACCATTTCCATTTGTTTTGGAAGTTATGTAATATTTCAATCAGTTGAAGCCTTTCCTTTCAATTGTGAGATAAGGCCAGTTAGCAGGAAATCTATTTATCAATTTAGTTCGTTCTAGCCTTTCATTTAATTAGTGTGACAAGGCAATGTAGTATGAAACCATTCCTTTAATCTATTTAAGGAATATTCTATAATTTAAGGTTTATTCTGCAACCTTTCATTAATGTGGTAATGGGTGATAAAGATATGCAACCAATTACTCATTCACATTATTTATCAATTTGAATCACTCACCTTAGGTAGGTAAATTGGTACACATACATGGCACTTTCCATTATATAATTCATAATATAAATCAAGACAAATAATATAGAAATTCTTACCCTTCGAGTGGTCATGCATTGGAACATCAGAACGGTGGCACAAACATGTCAAAACACTAAGAAAAAATTATGGTATAAACTTTTACATGGAAGGGATGGAGTTGTGGTCATAACCACCAACAATTAATCAAATATATGGTAATAGAGTATACATATTGTTCTAACAAGTATATGCATGGAAAATTAATTCTTTAAACTAAACATGATGAAATCGGTGGGCCCTACACAACAAATCCTAAATCGAAGAAAATGAAGGGTGAGTTATGGACCACCCACCATAGGGTTGTATGATCAAATCCCCTCTAGTATTGGACCTTTATATGGATCAGATCAGATTAGATGAAAGAAAAAGGTAAAAACACTATTTTCCCTATATCTTGATCTAGAGAAAAAGAGAAAGAGAATAGCTCGAGAGGACTTGAGTACTTACTAATGCACATCCAACATGATGAACGAAAGCTCAATCAGTTACTGAATGAATTAGATCTTTTAATTCTAAGTTTATATCTTCAAAAACACCCAAATTGAGATAGGAATAGGTTAATCTCATATAAACTCATATTAGGAAAGATGGAGGTGGATTAATAGATCATGAAGTTCAATTTTGTAAATTTACCCATAAAAATTGCATGTGCACGGTTTTAAAAACCGTGCACAAATTTAGTGAGGTTTTCCTGGGTAGAAGGGAACATTGCATGGTTAGGATAAATGAACCTACTATAATCATATGAAGTGGTTCTTTATGTAAATTTCAATCTATACAGTTAGCCAAATCGTGCCCCAAACGGGCACTGACTATGCAACCTACCACGATTATCCAAAAAGATGGGTTCCAGGCTACGAACATGCCCCAAAAGCCCAAGATACCTTTACTAGACCATTACAAATCTATAAGATCCAAAATAGAGATAAATCGATATTTAAAGGATCCATACCTAAGTGAAAAAATAGGTTCTTCCCCTGACACCCCTGTGATATTTACTAACTCATTAGGCACCCATAAAAGGTCCAATGTTGAGATTTAGAGTGAATTTTAAAGGATAAATACCTAAGTGAAAACCCATGTTCTTGCACTCTTCCCCCTAGTAATAGAACTCGTACCCAATTTCACCTTCCAATTCTGGAGAAAAATTGTTTGAGAACAACTCTGGACATTGGGAATGTATGTCGGCTTCCCCCTCCCATGTCTCATCCTGTACTCGGTTTTGCTTCCATATCACCCATACTAGAGGGATAGACCGACCTCAGAGAGACTTTGTGATTTGGTCAATGATTCATACTAGATACTCCTCGAAGGTATCATTAGAATCTAAATAAATATCATTGTGATCAAAAGTATGAGACATGTTAGCATGATACTGACAAAGCTGTAAAAAATTAGAGACTTCATGCTTGGTATAATACCTCTGAGGTATCATCACCCAATAGGCAACCATTACAACTCTCTATAAAACTATTAAAGGACCTAAAATGAGGTAAAAAATTTACCTACTTATGTATCCATCTATTCCATAGCCTTGGAGATACCTGAAGAAAAATAAGATCCCTGGCCATGAACACAAGAGGTCGTCGACTGTGATAGATGTGTGATTTTTATCTAGACCGAGCAGTAGTCATACAATTTCTAATCAGCTGATACTGCTCTGAAGTCTCCTGAATGATATGAGGATAGACTAGGTCTACCTCACATGACTCTATCTATCATAGGGGTGAAAAAAATTTCCTACCATATAAGGCCTTTAAAAGATCCATATTTTGGTGAATTACTGGGTTCTTACAAATCATCCTTAGGTTTCCACCAACAGCCTTCCAAGGTTTCAATTATTTGCTCCAAAATAAGGATTATAGGATGAGAGTAGGGAATTTGGGAAGTGATTTAGTCATGTATTGGCTGAACCATATAGTTTTTAATGTGTAATGTGAGGAAGAGAGGGGTGGCCTTTTATAAGTGAGGAGACTGGCGCACTTGTAATGTTTATGAAAGAGTGAATTCTACCCACATTTTTTATGTCACCAAGACCTAATAATGGTAAATTATTGATTATATATGGTATAAGGTCAAAATATTTCCATAATGTATGTTTTAGATAAAATTTTAGTTCATTTCCACAAAATTTTGAATTTTAATCCCTTAGTAAACTCATTTTTACTTTAATCGTAGTGATTAATTTCAACTAATTTTACCAATGAGTATGGTAAAAAAAATTATTTAAAATTATTTGAAATTATAAATTATGATTATTCCAAATATTTAATCAATTTTTCTAAATTCAATTAATAAATTTGGAAAAATTGATTGTATATTAATCCCACAAATATAATGTGAAAGTGGGTTTTCAAGGAAAAAAAGTTCCAAAGTTCACAAATATTTTATATCCAATTTCAACATAAAATTTATTACAATGACCTAAATTGGATTAATAAATGTATAATAGAAAAAATTATAATTTAAAAACAATTTATAAAAATTATATTTATAAATAAATCAGACTAAAATATAGTTTTCAATTAAAATTCACTTTTCTCACTATTCATCAAAAATAGTATCATTTTAAAAAATAACATGTAAATTTCCTAAGGTAAATTTGGTATTATGATTTAAAAAAAAGAATTTTATTTTTTCAAATAAATTTTAGAAAATTTTAGAAAATAATTTTTTAAATTAGTGCACCATAAAATGCGATAAAATAATTTTTTTTGAACAAATACAATTTTGCCTATAAAATTGGATTTATTCTTATTTATTTTAAATAAAATACATAGGATAAATAATAAATATTATATTGACTATATAATTTATTAATTTCCTTCATATAATCAAAAAATATTTATTTTTTTAATTTATTGGTATAAAACACACTCGTTCACAATAAAATAGTTTTTTCATAAAAAGATTTCATTTTTTTTTTAAAAAAAGAGGTTTATTTTCATATATAATTATTTGGTAACGAAATAATTCATTATATATACATTTCAAAGCATATTTTCATAATTCAGTAAATCCTATTCATACCCTCCATTCAAAAAACATGTTGATAAATATAATATTAAATAATAATAATAATTCATTTTGTTAAAACATAATGATGCATGCAATATAAGATAAACTCAATATTTCTTGAAAAGAAATCCAAGATTAGTGTTTCGTGTCATTTAAACTATTGAATTTAATTTTATTCTTATAATAACCTTGGGTGTAACATTATCCATGATGAGGATAAAAAAGGATTCAATATTTACGGATTTACAAAAGATGGACCATGAAATATTGAAGGATGGGGTGAAATATTATCTTAATAAGATGGTTTTCTAACTATCTATGCATTTGAAGTTTAAAAAGGAACAAAAATATGATATAGATATTGGAAAGTAGGTAATATGTTTCATTTTGTAAAATATTAATTATAATGGAATGATATAGTGTAGGAAGATAGAATACTTCTATGTTAAATAAGAATTAATGAATAATATATAGGTTGAAGCTCACATCTCATCATTGTCTATTTATCCCATAAGTAAAATGATATATATAGAGATTTAAAAAAAAATTAGTGGGAAAAAATTATGTTAGATATTTTTTAGTATGTATCTTGATGCTCAGTATGGTAGTAAGTTAAGGTTGAGAGACAAATGTCTAAGGGGATATTATAACCATTACCCATACGAGAATAGAAATGAGAAAAAATAACTATTTATCTTATCATCAAACTCCAAAAAACTTATAATGAAAAAATTATATTTGGGCTGTAGTTTAACACCTTATGAAGTCATCAAATTTCATCTATGTCAAAGAATATTTCTTTCATGATCATCTTCCCTGAATAAACTACAATGTAGTGGTAAGGTTTAATGGGGTAACACTTTCTATTGTATCTAATTGAGATTTAAGTTTTATCTTGATGTTATAGAGAAGTATTCAACAAGATCTGGTAATAAAAATGTTCTTATTACTACCTATGATCCTAATATATATGATTATTCTAATAGAACCATTAAAACCCTATAGGATTATCTATGATTATGTTCTCAAGATTTAATAGGCAGTTGTGATCATCACCTTCCGCATATATATTTCTCTTATAACAATAAATTTATCTCATGTATTCAGATAAATTCTTATAAATCTTTCTACTGAAAGAAATGAATAATTTAAAAATGATGAGATGAATTTAGAGAATAATAGTTTTTTGGACCTGTTATAGATGATGAAATTGTATTGAAAATTAGACCCATTCAATAGCACCCAAAAGGAATCTTAGAGTTAACATAAGAGTCACGATGAAAATCTTAAGTGATATATTGATTTTGATGTTGGTTGGAATGTATTCATGCATATTTCACTATGAAATATATAAATAAGATAAAGATAAGACTCAGATATATTGTAACACTTTAGATTATTGATTGAGTAAGTATGGTAGCTCATCACTTAATGCATCCACCAAACCTCTCTTAAGTTCACGATCTGTTTTATGAATAAATTTTGAGGTAGTACATACCAAATCATTCACATTAAGAGACATATAGGCTACACCATTGGAGAAAGATATTTCATATGAGTTAAAATCTTTAAAAATCATAGATCATATCAATAAATCTCAATAGAGAAAAAATACCCAACTATTTAATGTTTTTATGATGAATAAAAAATTCAAGGATACAAAATGTGAACATGATGATGTAATATAGTATAATTATTCTCATTTTTTTATATATGAGTGAAAAAATTAAATGGGTCAAATTAATTTTAGGGGGTATAGTGTAACAGCTTAAAATTTAATATATATTCCTCTGACATCAATTCGATAAATTATTTAATGCCCAACACCAAGCTCAAAGATAAAAACAATATTATATAAAAATATTATTATTTAAATGTGACCATTGTAAACTATATTTTTAAATTAGCAGCATGAATAATAATAATAAATTATGAAAAATATATATATAGGATTTTTATAAGGAAAATTTACTTATTAATTCATAATAAGTAAGTACCCAATTTTAGTAAAGTTGTTTTATTTTCTAAGGATATTTACTCTTAAAAATTGTATTCATTAAATTTTATGCGTGAAATTTATAGTAAATTTCACCTATTTTTATATCTTTTTTTGAATTAATGAATAGAATATTTGAAATCATCATTTTAGGAATATCATATGGGGAATATTTGGGATATTTCTAAAAATGTTTATTTTAATGTGAATAGTGAATGTACCAATTTTTTAATCTATATTTTATTTTAAATAGATAATTTCATTTAAAATTAACATTATGTTTTTTAATTTTATATTAATGTAAAATTTATATCATTTAATTAGAAATAATCAAATTAATTACATAGAAATCATCATTTTACTTGATCTTGTTATAAGTTCATTTATTCGATTAAAAACATATTTTTCTAAAAACTGTTCTTTCATTATGTTTTATAAATTTATAATAAAAATAGTTTCGGTAACTTTTAGAAATTTAATTTTGAATATTTAGATTCATATTTTCAATTAAGATGTTTTTTATATAATTCCTTTTTATATTTGGTTATTATTAATAATAACCATGATAAAGACATGTTGCCTCAATAAGGGTATAATCGGAAAAACTAGTATACACATATAGGGTAAAGCATTAAAATATATATATAACATATATTGAGTCTATTTTATGTTTTTTTCTTCCAAATACATGTTTAATAGGTTAAATAATGTATTATAGAAAATTATTTTTCATTTGAGAACACATTCTTGGATTTTATGAACAAAAAATATATTTTATCGAAATTATTTTTTTGGGTCTTTTCATTAAATGATATTGTTAGAAGGTGTAATTTATTTTTGGATGGATAAAAATTATAAAAAATTTATTTTTTATTATTTATCCATTAATTTTATTTTTCAAATCCACTTTTTACTTGATTTTAAGGCGAAAATATTTTTACTCATAAATTAGGTAAATTTCTGAGAAACTGTTTTTCAGTCATTTTTCATAGTTTTATTAAATATAATTTATGAAAAATACAGATTTTTAATTTGATAAAAAAATTCCAAATTCATATTAAAAAGTTCAAAATTTTATTATAATAACCCTTTTAATTTTTTTCATATATTTACGTTATCATGTTAAAAGTAAAGTTGTCATGGGTAAGGTTAAATTGGGTTTAAATGGGGTTTAACTAGCAGATAAGGATTAAAATTTTCCAAAACATGTCCAAATGTTTTTAATTTGTGTTTTTATACACTATAACAACTTTTATATTAATTTGTGGTGATTTTTTTCCATATTTCATGATTATGTTATATATTATATTTAAATAATTTATGTAATTCCAACGATGTCCTTTCACTCACTTATAGAAGGGACAATACTATCCTCTCATAATTACACAATTTTATCCTTCTATTCAAGACAATACCTATCCAAAAAAATTCTTAGATTCATTCCCTTCGTTCTTTTTCTCCAGGTATTATCCTATGGCCATCCTTAGGAGGCTTAAGGTGTAAGACCAATGAGGCCTCTCAAAGAAGATGCAATCATATTTATCGACTCCTTCTAAGATTATTTGTTCTTATAATTCCTATAAATTGCATGTATCCATAAAAAATAATTAATATATTATTATAAATATAAATTTATTTTATTATGATATGGGATAACCTTTTTCCACCTCCTTTCTAAAAAATGATAAATGAAAGCATCGTTCATACGTGTGTGTGGACTACCACCTTCACATAGAAATATGAATCAATTTACATCACCACATCACATTGATAGATATAATTATGGTTTTAATATATTTATAATATATTAATGATATAATTATTATTCACAAATGATAAATTAATATTTATATTGTTTTCTTCTTTTTGTTAGAAAATTAAAACAATATTTATGCTTACGTACAAATTACTATATATATGAATGGTGTAATTAATTTTTTTATTATTAACTTTTATAGATGGTAATGAATAAGTATATACTGAATATTTTTTTATTTTTATATCATTATTAATATTATTAATATGATGTAAAATTATTAATATTCAAGGACTATAATATCCAAATCTAAACATACATGAAAAATGAAACAATTACAAATTAGAAAAGTGATTTTCATAATAAATTTTAATGAATTCGGGATAAGAATTAATAAATAAACCATGCATGGTATTAAAATTATGAATATTTTCCATGTATAGAATTTTAAAAAAATTAAATTTATTAAACAATAGGATATTACATTTATAAAGTATGTTGAACTTGAGGTAAGAGTTTCATGTCACAATCTTAGTTTTACTAGTATTGTTTTTTATTAAACATATTATGATGATATTATATGACATATATATTAAAATATTATATATATTCTTATCCACTATTAATTTTTGTAAATGACATGTTTTCCTTTCTTTTTCATCTATATGTACTCAAATTTTTTTAATAATATTAATATTGATAATAAATGTAACTTCCTTTAATCTGGAACTCTATCACATCACCAAGAAGGGTTGGTTATGAGACCACATGTCTGTCACCCCATATTTCATAATCTGATGACCAGTAACAGGGGTGTGTAATATATAGTGGGGAGACTATACCCCTAGTATGAAGTGTCATAACATTAGAAAAAAATTCCAATAGAATAGAAATAATCAAATTAAAGAAATAGAGAAAGACAAAAACAAGATCCAACTGAATAATATTGCAAATAAAACAGAATAATCCAATGATATACTTAATTGTAACTAGATTTCATGCTTGAAAAATACAAAAAAATACCAGAGAACTCAAATAAAAGACTCATGGTCCTGGGTCCTGAACCCTACATTTGATCCATCTCCAAAATCCACAACATCAGTAAAAAACAACCAACAACAAGGTCCTTTTTCCCTGTCCAAACCTATATCCACAAAATATTCTTGGGCACCAAACAACAACAAGTGTAGGGAGTGATTAAAACATAGTAGTTCAACACCACCATTTCTAAACTAACCAATATGATAAGATGTGTACGCAATAAAGAAATAACCATGTGTATTAATTAATTTAACAATTAATAAAATACTACAAAAAACTTCTTCGGCTCCATGAGGAATATCTATGAGCATGTATTACGAACATGGAAACAACAACCATATAAACAAGGTAAAATAATATTCTTCACAATTATGCCATAATATCTCTAATCATATCTCATAACCATGAAAACAGAAACCATATAACAATGGATTAGTCTCAATAATCCTGGTCAAAGCCCTATAAGAATTACAATATCTAGGAAAAAAGACCCATAAGAATTACAACATGGGACTGGGCATATTCCACTCCTTATAAGCATTACAACTTGGGATTGGGTATATCCTACAAAATCCCTTCCACACAACATGGATATCACAATATGATATCCCAATTCCCGATGGTTATTTTTACAAAATTACCATTATTAGTTCACATACCACTTATTATTTAATTCATAATTGATTAAAAATTATATCAATATGAAATAAGCCATAATTTAGGGATTCTATAACAATAAATTAACTTAGGTCACATGTCATGGTAAAAAAAATATGATACATTTTCCAATTCAATTATAATCAATGTTTTGTCACCCCATGGGTATCCATAAGATAGTTAAAAATTCATTTGAAAGTGAATGAATTCAATTAATAATTTCATTGATTTATTTAATTAATTTCAGCACACACTACTATGGAAAAAATAACAATATTTCATATTCATGGAAATTATCAAACCATAGGGTTAATATTTAGACCCCCATATCGTTAATCGATGATCAAAAATTGCTTCCAATGGTTAATACCCATGAGTAAGATGGTGTGGATTATTAAAAATAGGTTCCTAGATAAAAATTGATCAATATTAAAACCTAAAACAAAATTGGATAATGGTTTTCAGCATAACAGTAGGAGAAGAAAGAAGAGAAGTAAGAATATTTACCAAAAAGACTTACTAAGGATTGATCACCCAAATAGGATATCAATAAGGGATGTTGGCACCCAAAAATTGTCTTGAGAAATCCCTACTGTCGAGAGGAGAAGATATATAGCCGAAATAATTAAAATTAATCCATGAAACAGGTTTGAAATAGTAGATTGGGTATTTACATAGCATGTGATGTGGTTACACATCATATAATTTTTTATAATAGAACATGTAAAAAACTTGTCACATTAAATTTATTTTATTAAAATCCTCATTCAATTAAATGGCATGTAATCCTTACATCGTGTGAAAATGTTTTTCAAGTTATTTTTCTACCCATTTTTCTATTAAATAAATGGAACCTATTTTAATGTTTATCAAATCCCTAAGAAGCCATGGAATCTTAACTCAATTATACCCGAACTCCATTATTTTCAAAAATCATAATTCCCCCAAAATTAAGTAATTTTTTTAACAAAGATCTCATCACGGATAGTCTCCATTATTTCTCATGTTTCATTACAAAAAAAGACTCTATTTATAAAAAATGGCATACTTTCAAGATGAAAACAAATCCAACCAAGAATATTAATGAAAAACCTAAAGAGAGACATACCTGAAATATGATGAGATCTTAAAACCTCCCAACCTTATAATAGCTTATCCTTGATCTACTACAAGAATCACTATGAGGGATTAGTAAAAAAGTCCAGACAACATGTTTTCATATCCAAATCCCTCTCCTAGTTCTCTTCATGAACTCTCCCATAATTCCACTACACATAAACCAATGATATATTCCTACACCAGAAATATTTCTCACTATGGACCACTACTCGTATTGGATGCTCCCTAAAGGAATAATCAGTAAAAAGCTTGATGTCCATTAAGTCTATCATAAGGGAAGTGTCTATATAATATATCATAAGCCACGACACATAGGACATATCATGAATGGATCTTTAACATTGTGGAAGAGATAAAAGGAACACCACTAGAATTACCCATTCCACTATTTCAAACAGCCTAACAAACATAGGTTCTAGCTTTCCCAAATTCCCAAAATAGTGTTGCCCAACCTAGGTGACACTTTAATGAAAACATTATGATAAACATCAAAAATTTGAGGTCATCTTTGATGGTCATCATATTATTTCTTCCTTCTCTATGTAGTCATCGACCACTATCTGATCAGCAGAACCTATTAAGACATCTCCTCTATAAGACTAGTCCCAACAAGTGTTGACTCACCTACCTCTATCCAACAAAGAGGTGAACAACATCACCTTCCATTCAAAGCCTCAAATATTACATTGGTATAGATTCATGGAATCTATTATTATATAAAAACTCTATGAGTTCCACATTTTTCTCCCACAAACCACCAAAATCCAAAACACAAGCTGGTAACATATCCCCCTGAACATGAATAATCTTCTTAGATTGACCATCATTTCATGGATGATATGATATGAATAAAATAACTTGAGATCCAAGGTATTTTGGAATTACCATCTAGAAATGTGATGTAAAACAAGGATATATGTCTAAAATGATACTCTTAGAAACACAATGCAACCGAACCACCTCACAAAAAAAATCCTAGATCATCAACTGTGAAAGTTTCTATAATAGGTAAGAATTGGGATAACATAGTCAGTTGATTTGAAAAATTACATACAACATCATTCTGAGAGGTCATCATACGTAGTCCGTTGACAAAATCCATTATTAAATCATCATATTTCCACTCTGAAATGTGTAAAGGCAGCAAAAATCCCAACTGGCCTATGATTCTCAGCTTTCACATGTTGACAACTAAAGCATTTGTCCATGATTTTGGGAATCTACTTATTCATCCCCAACCACCAATACTATCAATGGAGGTCACGATACATATTTGTTAAACCAGGATTCAATGCTCATCATGAAGTGTGAAACATCCTTATCAGATCCCCGTGAAAGTCGGTAGGAACACAAATTTTTCCATGAAAAGGATGATAATTTTCATAGCTGAGAGACCATCATGATGGAGTCTCCCCACTGTATAATCTATCTCTCTGAACAAATCCCTCCAAATTAGAAAACTTCTCAACCTCAATCTGGTCCCATATCATGGGTATAACAAATGTTGAAGTTAGAGCTACACACCCTTGATATTATTTAACATCCATATTCATGTCTACAATGAGGGTCATTATATGACACTCATCATAAGACTCATGTACTACCTCTATCTCTGTCTTTTAACTCAAGGATTCCGAAAGTACATATCCCTTTTCTAATTTATAATCCAATTTAATGTTAAAATCCTACTGATAATCGAACCACCTCCTTTTCCAATGGTTTAAGATATTTAATTAATGATCTTTTGATTTTTGTATTCCAAAAACCTCTCATTCATGATATAGTTTCTTAAATATCATAGTTGTGTACCATATCCACTAAATCTAGATCATGAGTAGGGTAATTCATCTCATGAGGCTTAGCTGATTGGAGGCATAACAAACAACTCAATCCTCTTACATTATAACTTCTCTGAGTCTGACTCTATATTTGTCAAATAACATAGTATATAATGTAAACAACACCGATAAAGTGAATATGGGCGTTGAGGTCTACCTTCATTTCTGATCTCGAAATGATCTCTCGTAATCATCAGACCAGACAACCTTCACCCCTTTCTGGGTTAGCCCAAAAATTGGTCCTTCCAAATGGAAAAAAAACATGTATAAAACACTGGTAATAAAATGCTAATCCCAAAAAGATATACATTTAAAAGAAATATTGGGTTTTTCCGAAGATATCATAATTTAATTTATTTGGGTCTACTGAAACTCCTACAACTGAGATGAAATGGAAAAATAAATTCACTTCATTAATCCAAAAACTATATATGGATTATTTGGTGTAAATCAAATTCTCTTTCAATGTAATCAGGATGATGTCATGATGATTAGCATGAATGTCTGATGACTGGGAGTACACAAAAATGTCATAGAAAAAAACCACCATAAAGTGATCTAGAAAAGTTTTAAAGATTCTATTTATTAAGACAATGAATACCACTAGTTCATTAGTAAAAAAGACGACATCACTATGAATTCATACAATCTATACCTTCTCATAAAATAAGTACACGGTATGTCTAACAATTTCACCCGTAACTGATGAAATCCTGATATCTTGTTAATCTTTTAGAAGATCATATCACCTCTCAGCCGATCAAAAATATTCTCAATTTAGGGAATATGATGCTAATTGTTGACCTTCAACTGGTTCAACCTCAACTAATCAACACATAAGCACAAATATACATAATCTTTTTTGTTTAAGAGAACTATAAAACCCTAAGGATATGTACTAGACCATATGAAACCTTAATATTTTGGATTTTCCAATTGATCATTCAACTCAAAAATATCTTCGACTGTCATTCGATATGGTAGGATAGAAACTAGCTTTTCTCCCAATACCGACTCGATCATAAACATGATCTCTCACGTAGCCGGTAAGACATAGAAATCATCAGGGAAAAATCCTGAAATTTGACAACCACTTGAGTAAAAAAATCATGATGCATTCCACCATAATTTAGAGAAATACTGGTGATCTAAGCTATGAGACAATTTAATCTGCATTGAATTAGTCATGCATGAACTGCCTAAAGATCCCACTCACCTGGGTGAGAATAAATACATAATTCCAGAGATAAGAAGTTAAATATACTCCTGTAACTATCGATATGATCATAATATAGAATAAACCAACCCATACCTTGAATCAATTCGAATATATTCATTTCTATCAGGAATGGATCCCAAAATAAATGGTGTCCATGAATCTCTATAGAACACATCTTGCAATATTTGATATTATGTGAACATACTCCCAACGGTCTGTCAATAGTTAAAACACCATCTATGATATCCACATCCAAGACCAAATAATTCAAAAATATAGAAGAGAGAAAATAATACGATGATACTATATCATAAAAAACGAAAAGGTAGAAGATATAGGAATCGAACATCAGATGATAGATGGTCTCAAATCCACGTTAGATGGACTAGTCTACATAATGTGAAATTGACTTATCCATATTAACTAGGAACTAATCTAAAAACTATGTTTTATATCCATTTATAGGTACTTTTTATCATACATTGTGGTGGCACGTACCCTTCTTAGTCCCAAATAGTCAGTAGAGCACAAGTTACCAGACTACTGAGTGGTAGTTAAGCCCCTTCCTGACTCTGATTCCTATCTTGATCATCTTCCATTGGCCTACTTTGTAAAGTTGATAGAAAAACTCTTAATATGACCAAGTCTTACACAAATAGGATGCTCGAATATGGTGTAAGGACACTACAAGTGCATGTGTAAAAACATGTCACACTAATAGAACTAGAATATAACACAGTCTTGAGATAGTTGTCCACTAACCTAACTCATCTGCCCACTACTTCTTTAGCAAAAACTATAATAACTATTCCTTTTACCACTCTAAGAAGAACTCCCAGACCACCGTTATAAAATAGTCATGATACGTCTTCCATTCCACAATGAGTGTCAGATTCATCACGTCTTCGTAGATGCTTATATGAAAAACTTTTACCCGCAAAATGATCTCAAAATGAATAATGTCCTAAAAACATATCACCCTAGAGATAACATCAGCTTCCAAATATGGTGCAAAGCACTGCAGTTTAGTGAAACATCCAACATAGTCTAGCACTAAAAAACCCTCCTTCATCAGGTGAATGAACTAATGATATTTTTCATCCCACAAGTTATCAGGATAAAAATTGTTGAGGAACATCATCTTTAAGTCCTTCTAAGATAGCACACCCTTATATAAGTTTCCTCTTTAATATCCCACAAAAACATGATTGGTCCATAAAACAAATACGAATCAAGATTCAATTCCTTATACATGTGCGTCTCAAGGTGCTTAAAGATTGTATAGACTGACTATAACCCAAACTCAACTTCTTGAGGTGCCCCATCCCTAGTCAACATTAGGAGATGCTACAGTTGAAAATCTATTGTGTGATCATACATAAAAGGAATGGTACATGTAGTCCCCCTTTTCATGGATCTCTTGACCCTCAGGAAGCTGAACATATATCTTCTCCACATGAACTATAGGAAGTTATGGTTTAGCTGAGTTTGGAGTGTGCTAATTGCAACCTTCCAAATGATGTAGTTGAAGAGGACAAGGATATATTTTCTCTATTAGATAAAGGCCCACCTTAGAGAAATGGCTATCTAAAAGGTCACCCCAACAAGTGACTTCAATAGGGAAACACTAACTCTGTTTTTCTATAAACATTTCTTACAGGTATTTTAGCATGACGTTGAAACTCATTTCATTTATCTAGTGAAATAGATATTCATTTGACATTTCAATATGAAATTATATATCACATGGAAACCAAAATATATATATCCCTATCATGAACAATGCATGTCAATATATCCGTATGTGCCAATTATGATGCATGGATTCTTATCTCATTCTATACAAGGCTGCGAATAAAATTTCAATAAACAATAAGATCATAAAACAATAACCTCACACAACATGTGAATCACCCAAGTGGAAATAACATCAATGATTACAATCAAACAACACAAAAAACAATCCTATCCTTGGGTACTTAGATTTTCCCCCATCCAGGGGTTAGCTACCCCCATGGACAAGCTCATTTCCATGTCCTGACACATCCTAGTGTTCTTTCTAAATTTCCCCAAAGAGTTAGTTTGTAGAAAATAAAACGTTCTACTTTGATACCACATTAAAACGTCCCCCAATCTGGAACTCTCTCATGTGGTCGTAAAGGGTTGGTTATGAGGCCTTGTAATGACCCAATGTTTCATTAATGGAAAATCCCTCTTGATCCAGTTAAATGTCTATTTATGAAAAATGTTTTTATAAGATGTCAACTTCTTTGGTTTTATGTTATGAATTTTGACCATTGTTAATATAATTGTTGAACAGTGATCACATGATTATTATAAATATAAGGCTTTAAGGAACCCAATTTTTACTCAGACAAAAGATGTGATGGCCTCATCTAGTAGAATTTCCCCATACAAAGCCCATTATTCGGAGCTTGGAAAATAGGTGGCGTCTTTGGGCTTCGCCCTTGACCAATCCCAAAATGAGCTTCATTATGTCAAGCTCGAATGTGACCGTATATGGGAAAAGTGGAAGTTGATAGATATTACCACTCTAATGATGTTATCCGAGCCACCCCAAGAGTCTGTCACCATCCCACACCTTACCCTTAGATATTATGCGGCTATTTTAAGGGGTTATGTTACAAATAAGTAGTACTATGTTCATGTACATTACTTTTTTGTATATAATAATGAATATAATTTTTAGTCATTTTTGATACATTGTAAACAGTTTTTAAAGCACAAATGGTGTTTTTAGTTATTATTAAATTAAGAAATCCGTTTTATTAAATTAAGGGATTTTAGAAATAAATAATATTTTAATAAAATAAAAATATTATTATTATATTTAATTTTATTAAATAGAAATTATCTTATAATTTTATGAATGCAATTAAAATTTTATATTATGGTTTGAAAGCCATTTCTGTCAAAACCCGTGAATTTTCGATAAATGTTGGTTTTTTTTAAAAAACAAATTAACATATTTAGAATTTTTTTTAGATAAAATAAATTTCCTTTCCGGAATCAGGACGTCGAAATTATCCAATGGTGAATTTTTCATAATTTTCTGAGACAGTCAAATTTTTGGGTAAAAATTAAATACCATTTAAATATATAATGTGTTTTATGACATCATAATGACCCAATGGTTATGTAATAAAATACCATAATCCTTATATTCGACCAATATATGTTTTATCATTAAAATAATGAGGTTTTGGGTTTGTTTCACTTACATTTCAAAGCATTAATGAACCCCTCAAGACATATTCAACACTTTGCCTTTTTAAATTAATTTCCATGGGAGTGTGGCTCTCCTCCACATAAGAAACCTTATTATTTTAATATGTTCGGACCTTGGCCTTGTAAACTATTTTTTTCCTCTTTTCTTTTCCAGAAAACATGGGCAAAAACCATGGGATGTTTTGTGGTTTGGATTAGTTTAATATAAGGGGTCCCAAACCTAAATAATAAAGAATTCTCTCACTTTTCCTATATAAACCCACCCAATATCCCACTTCCTCCCCACTAAAATCCTTTTTAGTTCGTCCAAACTCTGCCCTACTCTCTCTAGAAACCTCCCAAGGTGCCCCAATCTCCCAAGAAGCCTTTCACAAGCCTCTCTCTAGCCTTTGGAATCACACTTCCAAGTAAGGGGTTTTTCTTCCTTTCTCATTTTTGTCAATTTTCTTTAAGTTGTATTGCCCTTTTAGTTTCAATTATGAATGTTGGGGTATGGTTTACCACCTCCCCCATACTGCCTTAATATTGTTTGAATGGTGGGATATTCCTTTCTCTCTCATTAAATTCCTCCCATGTACACCCGTTACTATGCCAAAATTCTGAAAGGAACTTCTCTCTCTTCTTTTACATTCATGCAATAATTTTGTATCATGAATCTAAATTCATTTTCAATTGTTGGGACATGTATCTATATGACCTCCTTACTTTCCATTACATGTAAATATGATGAGGAACCCCTTTCTCTCTCATAAACCATTTTTATGAATTCTAATGTCACGCCGTTATGCTGCCGAAATCACACCGCTTTTCTAAGCCAATGTCATTGGGTTGTGAATACCATGCCCATTTCTCCATCAAAGGTATTCACCTTTATGCACATTTAATTATTTATTATAAAGTTTCATGTATTAATTCCACATTACTTTATCATAGAATAAATGATTATGTTTTATAAATCCATGTTTTATGATCCACGTGGACAACTTATGCGTGAAATGAAATGTTTAAGAAGGGTGCACCCTTATAGCACTCCAATGCATTGGGTAAAGTCTAGTATCATGATACGTCATGTGAAATGAGTGTTTACTCATGCTAATTCAAGTGCAACTAGGGTTTACTTGTGCTTCATGTGGATTGAGGATTTACTCATGCTCCATGTGCAATGAGCCTTGGCTCATGCTAATTCCATGATAAGTGTTGTTGCCACATCTCCATGTTATGATTATCATGCTTTATCATGCCTTTATGTTCATGTTTCTTTTATGCTCTATTGATATGCCTATTGTTTAACATGTATTGTAATCCTCATGTTATTCCATGTGTAATCCCTTACTGGGCTTTATAGGTCACCCTTTTCTTATGCATGTCCTCAGGTTATCCCATGCAATGCTAAGTACGAGGGAATGTAGTGGTCATGTAAAGGAATTTTTCAATAAAGATGTTTTATTTCTTGTTTTATGTTTTTATGTAATTATCCTAAGCCCCAAAGACACTAATCCTCTCGATCTTCTTTGTTGTATCAAGTGAATTTTTATGTAATGAATCATGTTTAAGTTGTTATAAAACGCAGGGTTGTCATAGGCCTCAAGCCCACCTCCGCTTATTCCAGAAGCTATCGACTGACAACATGGGGGGTGAAATGTATAATGGTGATACTAAAAACTGGAATAAAGTGTTATATATGTATAAAAAAATAAAAATAGAATGAAAATAATAAAATTAAATACATAACAAAGGACAACAACAAGAACCAATTGAATAATCCAATAATTCATCGGTAATAATGTAATGATGTGTAGGAATGAAACTAGATGTCATGATAGAAAAATAGAAGAAAAATAACAAAAAAATAAAAACAATACACATGGTTGCATGTCCTGAACCCCACATAGATCCCATCTCCAAACTCCAGCCCATCTGAAAAAAACAGTCCACAGTAAGGTCATTTTCCCTTATCCTAACATGAATCCATGACATCTATTCGGGTACCAAATGACGGTCTAAGTAGGGTGTGGGTAAAACACAATAGGTCAACACGACAATGACTAGACTAACCAATTTTATAAAAAGCGTATTCATTAAATCAATAACCATTTGTATCAATCAATTAAAAAATTAATAAAATACAACAACAACCTAATTTGTCTTTGTTCCGGAATATAGCTGAGCATGTATTGCGACAATTCCAACAACAACCATTTAACCAAGATAATGTAAAATAAATCAGGGCTATACCAGAATATCTCTAGGCATGTGTTATGACCATGTGAACCACAACCATATAACCATGGAAAAGTCACAAAAATATGGGTAAAATCCCTATAGCATTATAGCATTCGAGACAAATACTTATATGTAATACAACATGGAAATGAGGATATCCCACTCTATATAATCATTACGACATAGGATTGGGTCGATCTCATTCAATATCATCATTACAGCATATAAGTGGGAAAGTTCTAGGGTTGATCCTGATATATATGCATTACAACATGGAACTCAATCATTGTTATTCAACATATATATCACAATATTACATCATTATTATCAATGGTTAATTATTATAATTTAAATTATTATTTCACATGTGACATTCAATTTAATTTCAAATTGATTAAATATAATATCAATAATTAATAAGACACAATTCAAGGATTCTATAGTAAGAAATCACCCTAGGTCATATGTCATGTAAAATATACTTTGATCCATTTTCCAATTCAATTATAATCATGGTTTTCTCACCCCACGAGTAGACAAAAGATTGTTAAAAATACATTTGAAACTGAAGGACTCCAACTAATAATGTAATTCATTTATTTATTTAATTTGGGTTCACAGAATGATGAAAAAAATCACAATATTTAATATAAATGGAAATTATCAAACCATAGGGTCAATATTTTGACATCCTACCGTTAATATATGATCGAAAAATTCTTCCAATGGCCAAAGACCACAAGGAAGATGGTGTGGATGATTGTAGAGAGGTTATAGATTTAAACTGCTCAAGATCAAAACCAACAATGAAATTGGTCAAAGTATTTCACCACAATGGTTGGAGAAGAATGAAGAGAAGTAATAAACCATATAAAAAATAGTTATTAAGGTTCCCTCACCCAAATAGGAAATCCAAAAGTGAATTTGGATCCCCAAAATCACCAAGAGAAATCCATTGGTCTTAGATTAGATATATTACTGAAAAAATGATAATTCAACTTCACAACATATTTAAAATAGTAGGTTGAGTATTTACACAGCATGTAATGTTATTACTCATCGTGTAAAAGTTTTTTCTGGAATACGATGAAAAATAGATCACCAAATTTTTTTATTAAAACCCTCAAACTATTACCAGATGTATAATCCCTTTACACAACATGTAAATATTTCGTAGTTTATTTTTTTCCCCATTTTCCTTTTAATCCCTCCAATCCTCCTTTAATGTTTCTTAACTCACCCAGAACCCATGAAACACTTAACTAATTTATACCAAGACTCCGTTTGTTGAAACATACATACATCATAGAACATTAATTCATTTTCACAAAAACAATATCTCCTCATGGATATTATCTTATGATTCTAATGTTTTATTAAAACCTAATAATATGTTTATTCAAATGAAATAATTTCAGGACAAAAATGAAAGATAAGTTTAACAGAAAAATTAGAGAGAGACATACCTAGAAACAATGAGATATTACAACCAATTTATTTTTTTATTTGGTTAGGAATTATTTTATTCCATAAACATATTTTCTCCATAAAGTTTCAAGAATATTTGTCTATTAATATATTATTGATTAAATTCATTTTCCATATATTTGAATTACTTTATAAAATTTAGAAGGAATATTCTCATAAATTTTCAAACAAGGGAATTTTCCCTGGAGGTGTGAATGAAATTATTGTTTTAACATATACTACACAAATCAAAATTCCCAAAATCCTTATTAATCATTAAATTGTAGGTTTCCTTAAAATTTTATGTGTTTCATTTAATTTTTTCCAATTATATTATAGAAATTTATTGATTTTAAAAAAGTTATTTCAAAATGAAAGGCATATTTTCCATAAGAAATTTTTCAACGATAATTTAACTATATTTTCATCTATGAAAATATCCATTAATGTTACATATGATTAACTAGGTATATGATCCAATGATATAATATTTATTAATTCTCTAAATGCTTTATAATTATGTTGTTGAGATATTTACGGATCCCATTTTTTTTCAAGGAGTAATTATATGAAGAGATGATAAATCTTTTTATGATCATGGGGAATATATATGAATGGATTATGATTGTTTGATAAGTGGTTTTGTTATATCCTTCCAATTCATTGGTTAAAAATTAATGTTTATAAGATAAACTTATACACACAAGATTATCAAAAGACTAAAATAGGGTAATTTAGATGTTATCTCATGCCTGAAGAAGGTACACTTGTGGTTAGACCAATCTTGGCATGTAATGAATGTCTTGGTGGGTATCCTTGAATTAATATTTCTCTTATAATAATTATACAACACATTTTATGAAAATATCTATGAGATTTTCTTATGATTTTGATATAATATTATGGATCATGATCTATAATTCTTAAACGATTCATGTTAACTGAACTCCCAATGCCCTCTGTTTGATTATGATTAATGAATTATTGGGTATGAATTTTAAATATTATTCCCATGATGTCATACCTTTATTCTCATGGGATGATTATATATGTTAATTGATAAATATATCTCATGTTTGTCCTTACTGAGTATCTGAGATCATCCTTTCATATGTTTCCTTTCTCCAGGTTATGAATAATAGTTATATATAGGGTATGAATAAGAAGTATACTATGTGAGAAGAACTTTGTGGGAGATACTAAATATATTTCATGAAATATGATGATTATGTATCCATTTTACAAATACTCTAAACCTTTATTGATATTGGGCATGTATTGTTAGGATTTGTATTGACTATTCATCTAAAATTATGTAATATTGATGTACGTAATGTGTGGGTTATGACACTAAATGTCACAACAAGGGGTATCAAATCCACATGATATTCTTCGAATATATTGAGGGAAATATGTTGCCATGGAGAATATAATAAAGGAAGTAGAGTAAAATTATTTGATTGGTGGAACTATCATATTTATAGTAAAATTATGTGATCAAAACTGTGATTTATTAGACTAGATGTATATTGAGTAGTATTACATGGAATTAATGTGATTTCACAGTAAGATTGATTATAGAATCTTACTGAATGATGATTATTAGGCTCAAAATACCACATATGATGAATTATCTAATCATAATATATAAAGGGAATATATTTTCATACAATAAAATAAAATACGGATAAAATTATTAATATATATGAATGAAATAGAAATGTGAAAGGGTAAAAACTGAAGGTTTTTCTTAATATGTTTGATAATATTATGGCGTGTTCTAGTAAAAATTTGGATGGTTGTTTAACAATATTACTGAATTTTTTAGTGACATAGATAGTCTTGGTAATGAGATCAAAGATTGTGATATGAAAAATAATATAATCCGAAGGATACCACTAATAGACAACCCAATGATATAACAACTCATGTTTGAAGTCCCATTTTATTTTCATAAAAAATAAATTTATCACTCAAAAATATGATTTTTGATTTCTAAATTATAGTAGAAAATAATTCATATAAAATATGAATCAAACTAACAACACATTACTAATTTATAATGGAAGATTAAAATAAAAGTATTTGAAACCAAGTTTTATATACTGTGGATTATTATGTTCTATACATTATTATATTTATTAAAAGTGAATAAATTAAAATGGGAAAATAAATAAATAATAATAATATTTATACAATTAATAATTCCTTGGGATCAATATCACCCTTGAAAATGACTATTATTTTCACTATGTATATCATTAAAAACACATCTGGAAAGGTGAAAGAATGTTGTAATGTCCAAAATTAACGCTATAGGAATTAGCAGTGTGTTTTATGAATTATAAATAAAAAATTTATAGGTTTTAATATAGGTAATATAGCCATCATATGACTATTATTAAAGGGTATATACCTTCTAGGTGTTTTACCTGTATAAATATTATCATTTTAGAATTTCAAGTATGTGGTTAACATGCATAAAATTTATACAAATGTTATAAAAACAAACATTTTTATTATTAATAATCTATTTGAAATAATATAAATGAATTTTTAATTAAATTAAATGATAATAATTCATGAGGAAAAATATTATTGATTCCAAAAAAATTGTTTTTATGAATTATGATTTTTTGTTATTTTTTTCATTTAATGAATTATATAAATAAAATTAAATCAATGAATTATTAGTAAAATAATTTAATAACATTTTAGAAATAATTGATTAACTATAAGGAAAAATATTTTAATTATTCATGGATAACAAGGAATGAGTTATTTTAAAAATTGTTTTTATTATATATTATAAATTTTTAATTTGAAGATTAAAAATTTCACATTTAGAGAAAGAAATTTAATAAAATGTATTTTTTTATTTTGGAATATTCGTAGACATTAATTAATTTATTATTACTTAGTTTTTAATAATTATAAAATAATTTACTATTAAAAGATCTATTTTTCAATGATTTTTTACTATACGTTGTGTATTTAATATTATAAATTAAAATTATCACTATTACAGAATGATTTTAATTGATTTTATTAGTTATATATTTCTATAAAACAATTTAACATTCGTCTAATGATTATCAATAGAATTTAAGAAGAATAAATTTGGTTTTATGATTTCTAATACATGTTTCTATAAATTTTTATTATGTATTGTGATTGTTGACCCTAAAAAAATAAATATATCATGTTATAAGGATTATAATATTAAAATTTAATTTTTATAAATATAAAAATAAATTTTTCACCATTTTAATTATTACAAATTAGATGAAATAATTATAGTAATACTTAATACATTAAAAGTAATTTTTAGAAAATATAATTTTTTCTATATATTTCATTTTTTGATTTAAAAGATAAATTTATCATATTTAAAAATTTAATTAGATTAAATTAAATAATTATATTATATCAAAATATCAAAATTATATAATATGGTCCATTTAATTTTTGGCATAAAAACATTTTATTTGGGTGAGTAGTGCATGCCATCAGGAAACAATAGAAAATGTAAAATATAATATTTGTATAAAAAGATGTATAATTCCTATTAAAAGAACCATAAGGTGGATATTTTAATGAATATATATCTTATTGGGTTTTTTCATTTCATGGGGACACTTTCCACCTAAAAATAAAATTCCTTTACAATAAAATAATTAGAAATTAAAAAAATTCCAGTCAAAATGAAATATAAAATGACATCTACACCACCCTTTAAAGACCACTCAAACCATTTCATTCCAAAGAACCTCATTAAAGGGGATGATAATTCCTCCAAGTAAGTACTCATATCTATTTTTTAAAATAACATATTATCTACACACTCAATAAATGAAAAATTTCATTATAATTATGTTATATTAACATCATCATGCTTATAATAAAATTTTATTACTATTATATAGCTATATTATCTTACTCATGTATTAGTATAATCTCTTCATCATTGGGGCAGTTCAACCACATGTATAAATGATGCTATACTATCTTCACCATTTTAAAAATTAATGTGAATCATGACATTAATATAGGTAATATAATATATCAAGGACTAATTTATTTTATGAATTTGGTTTTATAAGGGACACACAAAATATTATTATTTTTTATAAATTAACTTGTTTACATCAGAAAATTACCTGAAATATGCTCTTCATGGAATCCATTTTTGCGAAATATACTAATACAATACATCAAATGAGAATATGACTACATAAATCATTAAAAAAGTATTTTTACCCTAAATTGAATAATATTTTAATGATGAAATTTTATCATAGGAAATTTAAAAGAATCTCCAATTCAAAACATGAATCAAACAATCAAAATTACTAATATCTGATGATTAAAATATACAATAAATGGATACTATATATGTAATTAATGATTATAATGGAATATTATAAATGGTAAAATATATATAAAAAGTTATTAAATAATTTATTAATGATATTATGTTTACTATAAAGGTGGTTAACTTCATCTCAAGGAAGATAGGAGTAAAGGTAATGGATTCTAGTCTCGATTTTCCTTTCATTGAGAAATTATCTATATTCATAAGTTTTATTCCTTTATGTGGTGTATATAATTCCCATGGATGAATTTAATCTTAATATTCATATATTTTAATGTATTTTCCAATTAATATATTGTTACTACTTTTAATTATTTTTGTTTAAAAAGTTTCCAAAGTCGAAAGAGATTCTTTTCAAACAACACATTGAAATTGAGTTTTTCTATGTTTAAATTAATATTGGTATAAAATGTATATTATTTTCCCTAAAATTCCATATATTTTATTTTCCAATAGTAATTTTTTGGTTTTAATGTTTTCTTACTATTCCAAATCCCTTTTGTTTGGAATTATGCTGAAATAATTCTTGTAAGTTGATCAAACATGATCTATTTTTTTCTTCAGAAAATATTTATCCTCCATGTTAATATTATTTTTTTTTATAAATGTTATTTTATATACATAAATTATTTATTATAGTAATTTTTAATGTCCTTGTCTCTCTTTGAAAAATAATGAATGTAATTTTTTCATTATTCTTGACATATTTTTTCATATAAACTGTGAATTTATTTATAAAAGTGTGTGATGAATATTTTGTAATGTTTTATCAATATTAACAAAATTTTTGATATTTTTATTTCAATTATTTCTCTAAAATTTTTATGTTTTACAAAGTAACTCATATTCCATTCATATTATAAATAATTTTCTTTTAAAATAAAATTCATATAAAATATAAAATATATTTCTTCTTATTTTTAAAGTAATATTATAATGATCATAAAATGTTTTTTTAATATCTCATAACATATTTAAATTTTTCTTATGCTTATATATATATATATATATATATTATCTAATGATACCATCCTAGTTATTTCTTTTGATTTCTAATAACCATCTGTTATGGATGTTTTCCTAAAACACATTGTTTTCAATATAGTTAAATATTTTATAATGAAATTATGAATGTTTTAACATTAATGTGGAAAACATATGTATTTTTATCATTATGTGAAGTTTGGATCAGTAATATCCCTCTAATTATTCTAGTACATATTTATATCTAATTATATAATGTGGAATAGGTTGTATTCCCAAACCCCCACGGGAGTGTGTCCACTATATGACGTATGGTCTTGCAATTTTATATCCTTGGAATGAATTGAGTAAAGTATTATATCCCAAGAGATAAAATGTAAAGTATTAGGGATAAATACCTATTCCCAATATAAATCAATGTTTTTTGAAATTTACTAGAACACATTTTTTTGGTTGAGTGTAAACCCCCACAAAATTAAAAGTCTAGCCAAAATAAACAAATGGAAAACCAAAACAAAAAACATATAAAAAAGGACACCAAATTAAAATCCTCCTTTATTTCCCACCAAATATCATTCAAATTTGAATTGTAATTAAAAAACATCATAAAAAATTCTAATTTTATGGAACTTGAAAATATAAAAACCAGTCTAGAAGACCAAAGAAAAAAATCCACCTTGGCATCAAAACCTTCTCTACTGCACTAAAATCTAAACTTCTCACTACTTTCACTATTTTCTAGTGAAACCACTATTGGTACTAGACTAAAACCTCAAAAGTCCAAAAAACTATATAATAATATATTGACATCAAATGAAACTTGAAACATTTTTCTTCATCAACAACAATCAAATATGGAACTCTGTAACTATTTTAATGGGAAAAGAGAGAAAACCAAATCCAATATTAGATTATTTGGACATTATTTATAGGATCCAGGAGTGAAACCAAGAAACTAACAGAATAATCCTATTATGTTAATGGGAATGTTGAGTGAACCCAATATACTATGGAAATATGAACACAATTTTTATGAAAATGGGTAATGAACTCACTCCACCAAAAGACTATCTCCACTATGTGATAATGGTCTTGGTAGTGAACCACTACAAAAAGAATGATTTTCTATACTTTTTTTTGTGCCAAGTTCTTATGTTATTATACATAACAATTTTATGTTCTTATATATATAGATTATTAACTCATGTTTCTACAATAATAAGACTCTTGTGTTATATTATTCTCAAACATTTGTGTCATGATTCATGATTTTTAACAATTTTGGAGCTCCATGCTATATTGACCACTAAGAGGGAGAGGGTGAATCAGTGATTTAATTTTATGAAATATTTCTCTTTTTAATCCAACCTATATAATTGATATAATTATATCATTATTATTTAGGGACCTTTCATTACTTCCTTGTGATGATCTTTCTATATGAGTGTACAAGATCTAATTCACTAGTGTTTAACTCCATAAAGATCTCCATTAGGCGGTAATGGAGATCAACACTGTTAGTTTCAAAAATAATTCCCCCTAATTATTTAATGATATATATCCATATATTTTTTAATATATAGAGGTACATGTCATCTTCTACAACTATATATCTACATGATTTAGACTTTATCGCTCTTTTTGATGATAGAATGTGTCAATCTCTCAAAATATATTCTACAAAAAAAATCTCTAAGATTTCACCAGTGATTATGGTCTCTAAATTACTATTTTTATACATCATATACATCCTTTACATTTAAATAGTCACATAAATAATATCTGGAATAATATTTTACTATTTAAATCACAAAAATCCAAAAAACCTTTTCCAGTGTGATATTTTAATTCAATGATAGAAGATATTTCCAGTTTGAATTTTCCCTTAAAATCATAATAAAAAATCATATCAAATATTCAATTTAAATCACTTAAATACCTAGGATATTTTATTATTTTAATTTCCCACAAAATACACTTCATCGATTTTTTATAAAAATATAAAAATTTATCATTGTGTATAAACTATAGTGGCATGGAATATACTCTTTGGATGGATATCTTATCAGTAACCAACACTTCCTCCTCAACTATTTCATATGTATATTTACCATGAATTGTGATCCTATGATTGACTATAATACTTTAAAAAGAATAAAAAATCATAAAATCTTATTTATTAAATAATATACAAAATATAAAAATATATATTTTTTTATCTGCAAATCTTATAAAAAATTATCTATATATGTCACTGAATGTGAATAAGATCGACCGTATGAAGAAAACACATAAAATTTATTGATAAAATAGATCAACGTTGAGTTATTAAATTTTACCAAAAAATATTGACCTTATTTACAATTCTCTAATTGTGTTAATGAATCACGTGAATCATATAGTTGACCATAGCAATAGATTGACAATATGAACAAAACAATTGATCGTGTTAATCAATAGCGTGAAGTTATCACTGATAAATAGACTACAAAAGAAATTTATTGATAATGTATATGGACCTTGATAATAAGAAAGGTTACCATATTGATCAAACACAAATAAAAAAATTATTATTATAGGCTAAAAAATATTAACTTGCCTCACTTAAAATTAGGGCCTCCTAAAAGAATATATATCCTTTATCAAGAAAATAATAATAAATTTCAAAATATTGTTGATTGTATCACTATATCTACCAAAATTTAACCTTTATTTCCATAAGGATCAGCATATCAATCATTATATTTATATTTTTCAATTTTCCTTGAACTTCTCTAGACGAGTTCTAAATGTTGTAGCATCAATTCACAATTTTTTACACCAAACACATATTAATTCATTAATTATAAATTCAGTTAATCTAATGGGAAAAAAGTATCCCAATTTGGACTTTATTTTATGATCTAAACGAAACATATCTTTTCAATATGTGTGGTTGAATTTCTCATTGTTAATAAAAGGAAATATAAAAATAATGTCGGAGTATTCTCACCCCATCTATATGCTTCCAAAACACAACATCTTCGTAGTATTCCTAATATGAATCATAGATTAATCCATTTTAGATATTTATGATAACAATTTTCTGAATTAGTAATGACATTTTAATTGTATAACCTCATGTATATATTGGATACCCCTTTATAGATATCATGAGTACATAAACCATGTTTTTTCAATACAATCCATAAAAACCATATATGTTCTAACATCACATAAATCATTATAGGGGTTACTTAGAAAACAATATATGTCAATGAAACTTTAAAAAATATTCATATACATGTCATAAAACTATCCATGTATTTCATGTTTTGATAAACCAACACCCCCATTATAAAAGTGGTTTATATAATCAAGAAAAAGGGCTATAAGTGTAATTGAAAGACCTCATGCTCTAGATTTCATATTACTGTATATATTTTCTTGAATATAAAAACTCATTGAGTTTGTGGTATATTAAAATATCAATCTTCATTTTTTATTCCCATCACATTTGATATTAGAGAATTAGAAGATTCATGTGATTTTATTTTATTCATAAATAACTCATATTATGCAGACATCCATGTTAATAATTTTCATGCTATATTGATAGGAATCTTTCACCTTATACACAATAAATCGGAAGATTTCTAATACCCACTAATTAGTTTATTATCTAAAATTTCATTAAGGATAATGATATCCTTGATTTGATTATTCTTTTACTTTTTTGATCATTTGGTGAAATAATCCTCTCTTATTTTCTCCTCAATTCATACTCTTTTTTCTTTTAATTAATAATACTTTTCTTATATTTTTTTCTACTCTATTTACCTTTTTATCAAATTTCGTATAGATTTTTATTATTTCCATGAATTTAAATGCTATTCCAACATTATAGTATTTTTTGAAAGACTTCCAAAAACACCAATTATATCCTACGAACCTCAGTCTCTCCATTTATGTTGTAACCTATCCAAATTTCATAGGCAGTGCACTTTTTTATTTTTTGAGTAGAACTACCACCCTTTTAGATACATATTAGGGAAATAATCTTCATAAACCTTCTCATATCCACACTTTATGATGTGCTGGGGTTCTTATTGTTTTCAACATATATATTTTCCCAAAATTTTGTTTAAAAACTATAAAAGAAAGTCAAATAGAATTAGATCAAATTATAGTTCCTATAAAGACCCCAAACTTAACTTACTTGAACATTACATTACATTTGCGGAATACTTAATACATAAAAAAAACCACCACTGAAGGATCGTAATAGTTTAGTAGCTTTGGAAACTCAGTACACAATCTTCTAATATTGGTGAAAGATCTTCAACATATCCCATAAAGATCTTCCCCTTTTGTTTTCTTACATAGAACATTTCATTATATCCTGGGGAAAAGAATAAATAAAAAGGGTGAGCAAAAATTATCATTAAGGGTAAACATAGAGAACATAAAAAAATCCATAATCATTTTAATGAAAAAACAAGAACATAAAATCTATATATCAAAATCTTGAGCAAAGACAAAAATCTTGGAAGTACGTAAGGCATTTATCATAAAGGAACATCAATCATGATAAAATATAATGGTAATAAAACATGTAATTGTGGAAAACCATTAAGAACATGATATGATTTCTCTAGTATCCAAGGCATTGCTTCCAAGACCATCTTAGTGGACAAAGTCCCTTTCTGAATCAAGTTCACTCCTCATTCCAGTCTTGTATCATTGAACCGCATAAACTTACCGTTATGGCCATGTCTATCTCATGAGATATAAATAATTACCCAATGAATTGGATGTAGATATCGGTCCCACCCATCTCATAATGAAATCATTATTAATTTTACCATAACATAATCATAAACCATTCACCATAACCCATAGAATAAAATGGGTTTTATAAACATCGTCCCATAATCACATAATCCATATATAACAAATGGATATCATTTCATCATAAGAAAAGTGAAACCATGTAAATCATAGAGACATTATACTTGAAACATACACATAAGAAATATTGTCAACTTAGATAGAATTTTTTTTATATAACACTTGAAATGAATTCTAGATGAAAATATCCTTTCTTCTTCAAAATCAATTTCTTTTCACAAAATGCCATGAAATTTAAAAACAAAAGGATTTTGTTTAAAATATTCATGAAATCATGTAGAGGAATATTCACTAAAATATGTTGCTATGAAACAGTAAAAATCCATTCTTCCCTTATAAGTTAAAAAAACATTCTTCTCGTACTTTGGCTGGAAAAGTCAAAAAGTCTCTTGTACTGAAAACGAAAAAATATTCTTTTCATATATTTTAATAAAAATTCACCAATAGGTAAAATTGGATTTAAAAAATTGTAGGAGGATATAAATAATATTACATATTAAGGAAATATGGATGTGGATGATAAATATTCCCCAGTAAATTCTGAAGTATAAACAGTCTCAGATAAAAACGAGATAGTGAGATTTTCCTTAACTTGTGTCCGGTATGCTTTGTTTGTATACGAACCTCCTGTATAATTATTTAAATAATTTCATTGACTTACTATAGAATCATATTCATTGTTATGATATCATATATTATTCACTTATGACTTTATATTACCCATTCTTTTTTAAATTCAATGTTAAAGCAGCATTTTAGGTAAAATCATTTCATTTATCGTACATGTTTCAACATGTTGTTCTTGATATTATTACTTATAGCCTGATTTAAATAATTATAGAATGTAAAACATGATTTATATATAATATATATTCATCATATAAATATATATGATAGATCGATATATGGAATGAAATACACCGTTCATGGAGACGGTATGTCGTACGTACGTATGAACGCTCTTTTTGTTTCCTTATTGAATTAAATAAAATTAAGTAAATGAAACATATATGTACATAAATCCTGTATCATTATTATTTTATAACTTTCATGATTATTTATTATATATTCTTTATTATCATACTTGAATGGTTAATCATGGAAAATGAATCTCATCGCGTTCATGGAGACGGTAGTCCATACGTACACAAGAGCGATGATATCATTCCCATGATCGTGGAAATGTATTTAAGTGTATTTATAATATTTCAGAATCAATATAACTTTTTAATAATCATATATAGTTATTTATTTACACCATTATTCCCATCCAGGTAAGCTGGTTGTGGAAAACAGATTACACCACGGTGTGGAGATGGTATTCCGTACGTACGCACGCGTGGTGATTTCATTTTCCGTAGGATGGATAAAGATGAAATAGGGTTGTTTCATATTTATAATAACATAACAGTATATTATTGATACTTATGTTATTAATTTATGATGAAACAAAAAATGAAGTAGAATTAGAAGAATAAATAAATTGGAGAGAATCGGTAAAGGATATTACCTCTTCTTTGTCGCGCCTCTTCTTAACCTCCACTTAAGGCACTAGAGTTAGTATATTGAGGTTATCAGGACCTCTATAATGTTTCTAGGGAAGACGAGAAGGGAAATGGGCAGGGGTTGGCAGAGCTTGAAGGCTCAAATTTGTGTAAAGAGAAGAGGGAGGATGTTCCCTTTTATAAGGGAGGAGAGGAGCACCTTTGGAAACCTCAGAAACATTAATTTATAATAAATTCAAACCCCAATTAAAAAAATACAAAATGACTCAAATACAAAAATAGATGATAGAGGGTTGTAATATAATCAACCAAAAATATTTATACATGTTTGTAATTTATTTTAAACATTATCAACTTGATTTATCCTTATTTAATCTATTTAATTTTATTTGTGGTTATAAGATTCTAACATTTAAATTGTTATAAATCATTACATAGGTGTTGATATTAGTCCATAATTGGATTATTTATGACATTTTATACCATATAAATTTTCTTTTATTATTGTTAAAATGATTTGTTATTTTTAAACAATTTTATATTTTTTTATAAAATAACAATAGTGTCAATTTTAACTCTATTCATTTAGTTGAATTTAAATAACATCCACACAGAAGATATGTTCAAACAAAAATATTTAATAGATTCAAAACATTTCATATTTATCTAGAAAATTAGTGGATCACATTAAATAGTTCATATAATATTTATTTTAATATTTTTAAAACCATTTTTTTGATATTTCAATATATAAAATAATTTCGATATCTCTATTGTGTCACCATTAATGATAATTATTTAATACCTAAAAATTATAAATAAATTCACATTATGTAGATAATTTTATTATCTTTCTAGAGAATATTAATGTTTGAAGTTTCATTATGATTATTACTAAATTAAAATTATTATAATTATAAGATTTAAGAGATTGATATGTTGTCACTTTCATTGGTTTTAATAATAATTAAATTATTTTCGTGGTCAAAAGTCTATTAAATGAATATATTCCGGCACTTAGGTGATATGGGTCCACTTTTAGTCATAAAATAGAATTTTTGCAGTTGTTAGGGTATTTTTATAATCTTAGTTTTACCCTCAATTACCCAATTTATCATTAACTACAGTAAATAAAAATTACCGTAGTTACTATTCAAAATATCAAACAAAATAAAAGTATCCTATTAACATAATTTGGACCCAATGAATTCAAATATGGAACCAATTTTTCAAAATTCAAAACATAGAAGTTGTAGTAATTAATTTAAAATTAATCCAGTTGTTAAGAAAACAGGTTTTAAATGTTAAAACATTGCCAAAGATTGAAATGTTTTTACTTATTAATTCAATGTAGAATTAATGGTAATGACATAAATTATATTAAAAATAAAAAATATATTCTATTTATACTTTAAAACCATTCAATATTATAATGTAATCATATAAATTATTTTGATGAAAAAAAATTTTTTTTAATTAAAATATAGCGTGTTTTTAGTATTCATTAAAGTATAAAAGTTATTAGAATAATATGAAAAATTTATCCAAAGTAATTTTTTATATCTTGATTCCAAATAACAATTTTATTTCTGTAAAATTTAACTTATTAACATGTCAAAAACTAAATTTAATGTGGGTGCGCCATCAAAAGGCAGCAAAACTGCATTTTTTGAACAATACCTATTTTACCCAAAACATTTATATTGTTCTCATACTATGTTATATAAAATGTGTAAGATGAATTATAATGTAATAAAATTAAAAATGGAGATACTACTATACATAACTTCTAGTTCATGAAAATAATATAACAATATATCGTTGTTTAGTGAAACCCGGTATTGTGTACTACACACGCTATCGAGGAAGGTCGCGATTACGTGTAATTCATGCCTTCTCAAGGTTGCATGTAGTGAAATCTCAATTGTTTATTGCATATAACATAATCAAAACTAATTTCATTTATACATTAAAAAATATATATACATAATGTTGTGTAGAATAATTTATACAAAACCAACATGAAATTGTGTGTAACACGAGCCAAGAATATTGTTGTGTATACTGCAAGCTAATACGGTGTTGCGTATAGCACCATATAATTTTTTGTAGTATACAACACAAGACATCAATTAAATTAAAATGAATAATTATCATAAAATATCGGGTTGTAACATTCTACCCCCCTTAAAATGAATTTCTCCCTCGAAATTCGTCGGGTTTATAAATGGTTTACTACTTGATAGTTTCATTCATAGAAACCCACATTGTAAAAAAGAATACTAAAACATAGTTTTAAAAAATGAACTTTACAAACAAAATGGATACCCAAAGTAACTCATCACTTTGGTTCCCATATAGGAGAACAAAGGTGAAAATATGGATGTGGAAGAGAAATCTAACTGTCATGTTCTGATGGAGAGTGGTAGAGAATAGTGCTATAAAAAATCCAACAGTCACAATGACATATATTTGTGATTATATAAGGTACCATCTGATCTATTAGATATTAGAGCACTAGGACAAAATTTTTTGTTTTCAAGATCATTTCCTAAATGTAGAATAATTTTTGAATTAAAAGAAATACGTACTTGATTTTGGTAAAATCTCAACGTTTCTCGTGCCTCAAAAAATTTCCACTTATATCTTAAATAAATGAAGTTTAATTTGTCTTTCACGAATTTTTAACAGATCATGCGATAGAATGATAAGTCATTCCATCTATGTCAAACATAAGTTAGCAAAAGTTATATACATAAGTCCATCTATGGTGAGATTAATCGGATATGGTTCCAAAATGGACTTATACTTCATCTATCATCCTGCATAATAAAATAAAACTAGTTTCTACTAACCAAGGAATTCTTATAGGCCAATGGTAGGCGATAAAGGCATGTCTCACTTCTGTTGTGGGTTCGATTCCTGCAACATTGTCCAACGCGACGGGTTGTCTCCCATCCTATGGGTTGTCCTTTTTTTAAAACTATATTATTATAACATAACAAAAAGTTGTATCCTTAAACAATACTATATGATGTCAAACATAATCTATTAAAATCTTTAGGTTTATCCAAAATACTTCTATCCAATCTCATAGTATAAATAAAACGATTACTAGAAAGGTCATCTACCAAGCATTGAATACAATTATTTATCTCCCGTATATCATAAGATATATATATCTTGTTGTTCACATTCCAAACATGTAAATTCCTTAATCATGCGTTCCCTTGAAAAATGAATACCCATTGAGCCTTAGTGAAAAAATGAATGTTGTCAAAATTTAACTCTTTCCACATACCAAAATCCCAAAAATCTGTATACTCATACCATGATATCACAATGTCCTTATACCAATCGTGAGCTCATTAATACTATTAAACATCTCATTATCTCCTTATCCTTTCATTATGAACATATCATCTACCTTCCAAAAATATTTGAATATCCTTTCATGGTTACCGATACCATTCATCATAAACTTTCAAAAAACTCAAGGAAAGACCACATTGTAATAATCCGTAGATTTTTCTTTATTCCATCGTACCATACATTATTCTTGATAAACATACAATCATTCCACTACCTTCTTAAACAACTTTCTGAGCGTCATCATTTCTTTCATCTCATATATCATTTGTAGTCTCTTCATCATCATCAAGATAAATACTACCCATACGACCATGCTGATTCTCTTCATTAAATTTTCCCTTAGAGAATTGGTTTGCATAATGCTCATACATTACACATTTAAAACATTTAACCATTGTTGATTTCATAGCAATACCATTGTCCTTGTCCATGGTGTTAAATAAACTTTTTCCTTTAAAATTACTCACTTTGTGTCCTTATTTTCCACACCCAACACAACTCCCAGTTCCATTGATACAATCTCCCTGATGCCACTTACCATATGATTTACATGATGAAAATTGAACTTTATTTCCTCTATGATCATCAGGAAACTCCATATTTTTCTTATTAGCTGAGTCAGAAGACTTACCAAAGTTGAGATTATTGATCATATTATGAGATTGCTGATTCGCCATTATAATGATGTTTGGACTTAAAAATCCCATTTCATTTGGTTTCTCATGAAAAATATCATTCCATTGTCCTTTATATCCTCCATTATCGTGAAACTTCCTATTTCCAGCCATTGTCTAAAACCCAAAAAGAATAGTGTGAGAGGAAAAAATCATACTCGGAAAACAACATAATCAAGGGGAGTACATTAAATCTCTAACATCTTAGGTTTAATCGGAGGTTATTCAAAATCATTATCATAATTCAAGGACTGTAACCTATACTTATACATAACCTTACGAACATCTCTATACATACCATATAAATATCTCAAGAGATCTTACTAAAGTTTTCGCATCCTATTTTCAATAGGTTAACTAAACCATTCCTCTAATACCAACAATAGAGACCCAAAACCTTAGGTAAATGGACATTACATTACTTTTGTGGAATAGTTAATACATAACGAAAACCAACACTCAAGGATCATAATAGTTTAGTGTCTTTGGAAACACATAACACAATCTTCTAATATTGGTGAAAGATCTTCAACATCTCCCATAAATATCTTCCTCTTTTGTTTTCTTACCTAAAACCTTTCTTTATATCCTAGGGAAAAGAAAACATAAAAAGGGTGATCTCAAATGCTCAGTAAGGGAAAAAATAGAGAACATAAAACAATCCATAAATATTTGAATGCAAAAACTTGAACATAAAATCTAAACATCTAAATCTTGAGCTAAGACATAAATCTTGGAAGTACGTAAGCAATATATCATAAAATAACATCAATAATGATAAAATAGAATGGTAATAAAACATGTAATTGTGGAAAACCATTAAGAACATGATATTATTTCCATCTTAGACAAGGCATTATTGCCAAGACTATCTTAGTGGACAAAGTCCCTTTCTGAATGATGTTCACTCCTTGTTCCAGTCCAGTATCGCTGAACCCGATTAAATTACCATTCCACCCATGTCTATCTAATGAGATATAAATCTATAACCAATGAATTGGAGGGAGATATAGGTCTCAAACATCTCATAATTAAATTATTATTTCGTATTCAACAACATAAACATAAATCATTCATCCTAACGGAATGAATAAAATGTGTTTTATAAACATCGTCCCATCATCAAATAATCCATATATAACAAATGGATATAATTTCATCATAAGAAAACTTAAACCATGTAAATAATAGATACATTATACTTGAAACATACACATTTGAAATAATGTCCTCTTAGATGGAAAATGGTTTTGATAAAACACTAGAAATGAATTCTTGATGAATATATCCTTTCATCTTCAAAATCATTTTCGATTCAAAAAATGCCAAGAAATTTTAAAAGGAAAGGATTTTGTTGAAAATAGTCATGAAATATTGTAGAGGAAGATTCATTTAATTAATTTGTTATTAAACCGTAAAAATCCATTCATGCCGTATAAGTTAAAAAACATTCTTCTCGTACTTTGGCCGGAAAAGTCAAAAAGTCTCTCGTACTGAAAACGACAAAAGATTCCTTTCATATAATTTACTAAAAATTCACCAATAGTTAAAATTGGACTTAAACAATTTTAGGAGTATAGATATAATATTAAATATTGAGGAAACATGGATGTGGATGATAAATATGCCATAGTAAATTCTGAAGTATAAACAATCTCAGATAAAAACGAGATTTTGATATTTTCCCTTACCTTATGTCCGATATGATTCGTATGTATCTGAAACTCCTATATAATGATTTAAATAATGTAATTGACTTATTAAATAATCATATTCATTATTATTATATCATATATGGTTCACTTATGACTTTATATTACCCGTTATTTTATAAATTCCATGTTAAAGCAGTATTTTGGGTTAAATCGTTTCATTTATCGTATGTGTTTCAAAATGTTGTTCCTGATATTATTAATTATATCTTGATTTAAAAAATTCCAGAATGTAAGACATTATTTATATATAATATATATTCATAATATAAATATATATTATAGATCAAAAAATGAAATGAAATACACCGTTCATGGAGACGGTAGGTCGTACGTACGCATGGACACTGTTTTCGTTACCTTATTGAATTAAATGGAATTAAGTAAATGAAAAATATATGTACATAAATGCAGTATAATTATTATGTAATATCTTTCATGATTATTTATTATATATACATTATAATCATAATTGAATGGTTAGTCATGGAAAATGAATCTCATCACGTTCATGGAGATGGTGGTCCGTACGTATGCACGGGCGATGATATCATTTCAATGATCGTGGAACTATATTTAAGTGTATGTATAATATTCCCGAATAAATATAAATTTATATTAATCATATATGGTTATTTATTTACACCATTATTGTAGAGACCTGAAGCGTAACGTACAATTACATTACATTAATTTTTCGGAATACTAATTACATAACAAAAACACACACACAAGGACCGTAATAGTTTAGTGTCTTTGGAAACTCGGAACGTAATCTTCTAATCATGGTGAAAGATCTTCAACATCTCCCATAAAGATCTTCCCTTTTTTTCTTACCTAAAACCTTTCTTTATATCCTGGGGAAAATAAAACATAAAAGGGTGAGCTCAAATTCTCAGTAAGGGTAAACAAAAGAAATATCAATCACATCATATTCATAAGAACATAACTTTTTGGAAATCTTAACCTGCAAAAGAGAGAATAATTTCATAACATGAGATAAATCATAGTAGTGAACTAAAATCCCAATAATCATAACATAAAGCATGAAAATTTGTGGCATACACACATAATCATAGAGAATCTTATCTTATTAGTCAAGACTCATTGCCAAGACTATCTTAGTGGACAAATTCCATTTCTGAACCGAGTCACCCTTGTTTCAATCCTGTTTCACTAAACCGGTATAACCTACCGTTCCAGCCATGTCTATCTCATGAGATATAAAATATTTACCCAATGCATTGGAGGGAGATATAGGTCCCACCCATCTCATAATGATACAATTCTTATGTGTGCCACAAAATCATAAATCATACATCATTGCATAACCCATGTAGTAAAAATGGGATTCTTAAACAACATGACATCATAAAACAATTCATATAAGATAAAGGAATTCATAAAAATATTTCAATCACAATATAATCAAATCCATGTAATAATAGGGATAGAAACAAAACCCTATATTATCTTAGATGGAAAATAATTTTGATAAAACACTTGAACTCGATTCTTGAGGAAAATATCCTTTCTACTTCAAAAACACTTTTCCTTTATTAATGTGTCATACAATTATAAAATAAAATAATTTGATTAAAAATAATCTTAAAAAATTGTAAAGTAAGCTTCTTGGAAATAATGTTTTAAAAATCCATTCATGCCGTATAAGTTAAAAAAAACATTCCTCGTACTTTTTTCAGAAAAGTCAAAACGTACCTCGTACGAAAAACGACAAAAGATTCCTTTCATATCCTTTACTAAAAACTCACTGAAGGGTAAAATTGGATATAAACTATTTTAGAAGGATATAAATAATACATATTGAGGAAACATGGATGTGGATGATAAAATACACATCAGTAAATACCAAAGTATAAAAAATCTCGGATAAAAATGAGATTGTGATATTTCCCTTACCTTAGATCTGATTTGCTTCGTAAGTGTCCGAACCTCCTGTATAATGATTTAAATAATTTCATTGACTTATTACAGAATCATATTAATTGTTATGATATCATATATGGTTCACTTATTACTGTATATTACTCGTTCTTTTGTAAATTCAATGTTAAAGAGCGTTTTGGGTAAAATTGTTTCATTTGTCATCCGTGTTTTGACTTGTAATTATTCATATGATTACTTAGATCATGATTACATTATTCCAGAATATAAAACATGGTTTATTTATAATATATATTCAGAATATACATATATATAATAAATCAGTAAATGGAAAGAAATACACCGTTCATGGAGACGGTAGGCCGTACGTACGCATGAACGCTGTTTTCTTTTCCTTATTGAGTTGAATGGAATTAAGTAGATGACATACATATATATAAAAATAAATCCAGAATCATTATTATTTCATATATTTCATTATTACTTATTATATATATTTTATAATCATTCATGAATGGTTAACGGGGAGAATGAATCTCATTGTGTCGTGGATACGGTAGTCCGTACGTACGCATGAGCAATGATATCGTTCTCATGATCGTGGGACTGTATTTGAGTGTATGTATACTATTTCAGAATAAATATCACTTTAAATTAATTATATATAGTTATTATTTACACCATTATACCCATCCAAGTAAGGTGGTGGTGGAAAAAGATTACACCATGGCGTGGAGACGATATTCCGTACGTACACACACGCGGTGATTTCCTTTTTCCGTAGGATGGATAGAGGGTTAATTACAGTTGTTTCATATTTATAATAACATATCAGTATATAATAAATACTGGTGTTATTACTATATCATGAAACAACTAAAGAAGAAGAAGTTTAAGAAGAATGAAATTGAAAAAGATCGGTAATGGATATTACCTCTTTTTGACGCGCCTTCACTTAATCTCCACTTAAAGAACTAAGGATGGTCTTTAAAGAAGACCAGGACCTCTAGGATGATACTAGGGAAGTGGAGAAGAAGTTTCTTCAGGGGTTGGCCGAGCTAGAATGCTCAAATTGGTGTGAGGAGGAGAGGGAGGAGGTGCCCTTTTATAAGGGAGGAGAGGGGAACCTTGGGAAAATCTCAAAATATTATTTTATATTAAGGTCAAATTCGGTTTATAACGGTTCCAAAGGGTCTTATATCGAAGCTAAAGTGGGGATGGGTCGAAATCCTCTCATCCAATAGTATTTAGACAAGTTTAGGTTATTATTTTAACCTTATCAATTAGATTTAACTCTAAGTTAAATAATTTATCTTTTACTGTGTCTTTTTGTTTTCTTACACTATATGGTTAATAAACTAACCATAACAAGCCAAACGAACCCCATGTTGTTTATTATTAATATATCTATCCTTATCTATGTCATTTGGATGAACATTAGATTTTTAGGAATTAAAAAACAATTAATAATATAATATTTGTTTTAAAAACTAATTTATGTCAATTTTGACACTATTTAGTAATTAATTTTTTTGAAAATCATAACAGAACGATTAGTTCTAAAAAAGTTAATTAAATCAATACTAACATGTCATTTTAATCTATGAAATTAGTTTAATTCATAAAAAGTCTCAAATTACATTTATTTGGGTATTTATAACATCAATTATGTCAATATTTCATTAATAAGATAATTACTGCATCATCATTGTGTCATAAATAAATTAAATTATTTAATGTCTAAAAATTACAAATAAAATACCATTATGTAGAAAATAGTTTTATCTTTCTAATTAATATTTATTGTAGAATTTAACCTATGTATAACTCTATTTTAAAAATGATTTACTTATTAAACTTTGATTTTAACTATTTTAACCCTTCTTTAAATAAATTAATAATAAATGTCCTAATCTAATCCAAGTGGGCATAAATGGTTATATTTTATTCCTAAGGTTGTTTTTTGTCGAATTACACTTATCCAATAGAATTATGTCATGTGTTAGGGTAATAATAATATCATTTTTACCCTTAATTACCCTATTTACTATTAACCGTGGTAACAAAAAGTAAAAAGTTACTATTCACCAAAAATTATTTTCATCTCATTGAACCACATTTTACTTACTGACATCAACCGTGTGTGTCGTATTTTTGAAATTCCACTCACAGAAACGGTAAAATTAAGTTTTATGAAAAATTCATTTTTCTTAACTATCACTTAGTGGTTTCACTATTCATCAAAAATTGAAAGTTTTTAGAAAAATACCAAAAATTAGGCCTAAGCTATATTTAATATTAAGAATTCAAAAATGATGTCTATTTTACCAAATTCAGAACATATCATTTGCATTAATTTATTTAAAAATTAGTTCCCATCGTCAAAACAAATAGTGTGTTTTTAAGAGATAATAACTATCAAAAGATTGACACTAGTTTATAACTGGTTTAAATATGAAATTACATCAAATGACCAACATTGTATTAAATTGTAAAAATATATTATAAATATACTTTAAAACCACTCAAATTAATAATTTATCACTATTAATTATTTCTATTAAAAAAAGTTCTTTTTAATGAAAATTTAGTAATTTTCACTATTCATCAGAATATGAAAGTTATCCGAAAAGTACCAAAATTGCACCCTAAGCTAATTTCGATATTCCGAATCCAAAAATGTAGTCCATTTTGAAAAATAAAATTTACAAAATTTCAAAAAGTGGTTATTACTATTCATAACGGCTAGTTTTAATAATATTTTAATAGCAAATCGTTGTTTAGTGAAACTCGGTATTGCGTACTACACACGCTATCGAGGAAGGTTGCGGTTGCATGTAATGCAAGGCAAGTCAATGATGCGTGTTGTGCAAGCTCCTTTTGGTGTAGCGTACAACACAAGACATCAATGAAAATAATATTTTTCATAAAATCTCTGGGTGTTACATTCTACCCGCCTTAAATTGAAATTCGCCCTCGAAATTCGTCGGGGTTATAAATGGTTTACTACTTGAAAGTTTCTTTAATAGAAACCCACATCGTAAAAAGGAATACCAAACCCATTCATTAAAAACAAAAGTATGAAACGTAACAGTTACCCAGATAAACTAATCACTGGGTTTCCACATAGGTGAAAATATGGATTTGGAAGAGAAATCTAACCATCATGTTCTGATGGAGAGTGGTAGAGAACATGGCTATGGAATAGCCAGCAATCACAAAGCCATAAATTTGTGATGATCTAAGGTACCATCTAATTCATCAGTTATAAGAGCACTAGGACAACATTTTTGGTTTTCAAGATCATTTCCCAAAAGTTGATGAAATAGGAATTAGAAGAAATACTTTCGTGATTTTGGTACTGTGTCGACGTTGGTCATTCTTTGGACAATTTCCACTTCAACTCTTAACGAAATGAAATTGGATTTGTCATTCGTGTAGTGTTAGCAGATCATGTGATAGAATGATGGGTCATTCCATCTGTCTCAAACAAAAGGTTACAAAAGTAATCAAAAATACATAAGACCATCTATGGTGAAGTTAATCGTATACGATTCCAAAAATGAACTTATACTTCATATATCATACCGTGTAATAAAATAAAACTAGTTTCTACTAACCAGGGAGTTCCTGTAGGCCAGTGGTAGGCGATAAAGGCCCGTCGTACTTCGTTTGTGGGTTCTATTCCCACAACCTTGTCCGACGCGATAGGCTGTCACCCATCCTACAGGTTTTCCTTTTTCTAAAACTACATTACTATAACATCCCATCAATAATATTGAAAAAAAACTTTTATCCTTAAATAATACTAACTTATATCTAACATAGTCCATTCCAATCTTTAGGCTTATCCAGAATACTTCTGTCCAATCTCAAATTATAGTGAAAACGATTACCAAAGAGTTCATATAACAATCATGTTAATACCATCGTTGATCCCCGTATATCATGAGATACGTCTTGTTGATCACATTCCAAACATTTGAAGCCCTTAATCATGTATTCTCTTGAAAAATGAATACCCATTGAACCTTAGTGAAAACATTAATGCAGTTAAAAGTTAACACATTCCATATACCAAAATCCTCAAAATTCTTTATACTCAAACCATGATATCACTTAGTCCTTATATCAATCGTGAGCTCATGAATACTGTTAAAAATATTAGATTCTCTTTATCCCTTCATTATGTGCATATCATCTACTTTCCAAAAATATTTAAATCACTTTGAATACCACATTAGACCAATACATAAATATTCCAATACTCCATGATACAACATTATTTTGGAATCCCATTACATAAACACTTAATCATTCCACCGCATCGTTGTCATATTCAACATCGCCAATAGTGATCGAATGTGACTTCCCTTTATCCTTCTCCTTAAGCGGTTTCTCATGTCGATCATCACTAACACTTGGATTAGGGAATTTATTAGCATAATGCAGCATTTCCTTGCACTTGAAGCATTGAAGTGTTGGTGGTGCGTTCTCTACAGTCTTTTCATTATTCACATCATTAGAAACCCTTTTTCCATTACTTCGACACTCAGCTTCTCGATGACCATCTTTTCCACACTTAAAACATTTTCTAGTCCCTTTAAAACAATCTCCACCATGCATATTTCCACACCTTGTTCATAAGGAAACATTCATCTTCTTTTCACCATTATTCTGAGATTTCTCCTTAAACTCTGTAGACGCCGGAAAAGTCCGTTGTTCCCAAACGAAGCTCCGGATGCGGAAAGCGAGGTCATATTTGGAGTCGGAAGAATGTTTCGGAGGGCCCGGAGGCCTTGCGCGGAATTTCAGAGGTCTGCGCGCAAAGATGATGATCCGCGCACAAAACCCCCGGGATGCGCGCAACTCCCTTGCGCGCCGTGCCCGATTCCACGCCCGCGAGGAGAATTCCGCGCTCGCGCCTTGGATTCCGCGCCCGGGGTTGCCTATAAATACTAGGCGACCCCCAACGTTTCAAAGGTTGCTGGAAGTCGAATGGTCTCCCGCGCGCGCAATCCAACCCTGTCCGCGCGCAATGCCGATCTTCAGGTAACCTCCTTTCTTTCGCGCAATAGAGCCTTGGGGTCCGCCTTCGCGCGCAATCCCCTTGGCTCATTTCCTTTGAATAAATTTCAACCCGAAGGCCTTTGCGCGCAAAAGAGGCTTCTTGCACGCAATTGCCCCCGGGTGCGCGCAATCCAACCCGATTGCGCGCACCCCCCATCTTCAAAGTGGCCATTCGTTAGAGAATGAGCCGTTGCCCCCGCGCGCTACCCGAAGCCCGGTGCGCGCAATCCCCATCAGCCGCGCGCGAAGAGCTGGCCCAATTGCGCGCCAGCCCGCCATTTTGCGCGCCGACCCGCAGTTTTGCGCGAAAAGCTCCTCTTTTGCGCGCAATCCGCCAGGGTCGCTTCCCTTGACCCCCTGAGGGTACCCGCCTGCGTGGCGCCCGATGATCTTCATCCTGGGTGCCCGCACCGTGCGTTGTCTTTCCGTGCGGCCCTCCAGGCTTGCGCGAAGTGACACGGACATATGTCCAGCATGACGTTAAACTGCATATATGTCCCGCATGACGTTAAACTGCGCATACGTCCAGCATGACGTTAAACTGCCCACACGTCCAGCATGACGTTAAACTGCACATTCGTCCGCGCTGCAAGACGTTAAACTGCCAAGTGTTTCGTCCTCAACACACGACGTTAAACTGTGCTTCGTCCGGCAAGACGTTAAACCGTCCGCTTCGTCCTCAACACACGACGTTAAACTGTACTTCGTCCGGCAAGACGTTAAACCGTCCGCAACCTGATCCCGTGCTCCGCACGCAGGGTCCCCCCCGGTTTGGATGTGGCCCCCACCCGCTCGTCTCTGCAGGGATGTCTGGATTGTCCCGCTTTTGGGACGATTTAATGGGAGTGGCTTTTCCCTACGGGGGCAGGGTATTATAAACCCCTTGTTTCTTGTGGGGGGCTGCACATGTGTATCTCCATTGCGCTCCCCCATTGCCGAAGCCAGTAGAGGGTGTGACTGGGATCGAGGTGTCTCCTACTTTCGGTCCAAGTCCCTTCCAACTGAGTTTCGCCGCATCCGGGCTGCCTCAAGTGCGTAAGTCCTGACAGAATGAACTACGTGGACTTTGATCCCTGTCTTCTATACAGGGTACGTAGGAAGCCTTCTTGAGGTCCAAGCCCGCCACCTGGTCGTCCCGGTCATATTTACGTCGGTTCGTCCATCAGTGGACCCCTCCAGGGTTCACGCTTGCGTCGATTCACCTATGAATCCGCCCCTGTGGGAGACTGCCCGTGTGTATCTCCACTGTGCCTCCCCACAGCCCCTTTCTCCATTTCTCCTTTTATCGTCCAGCATGACGTGAAACTGTGATCCACCTGGCCGTTCCATCCCCCTCTGTGCGAGGTGGTTCGGTTCAATCCTCCGCCCGGCGGCCTCGACCTCTTCGTGAGTCGGCTTGCCGACGTCCAGCATGACGTTAAACTGTATACCCGAACTACGTTGACTTTGATCCGTGCTAACGCGCGGTACGTAGGAAGCCCCTACAGGGTCCAAGCTCTTCACTCCATCATCCATCCTGATCCTTACCCGGGCCGCCACATCCCGGTGGGGTCATGCCACTTCACTCCACTCCATATCACTTGGGAAGCCGCCCATGTGCTGGCCCCAGCGTCGGAGGTTCCCCGCACGGGGTTCTGTCATCCGATCCACTTTTCGTGTTGATCGGTCCGATGCTGTCCCCGCTGGACGTTAAACTCGCGGCATACCCCGTGTTAAACATGGGAAGCTGAGGAAAACCTCAGGTGACACAGTTCCCCGCACCCAGTACGGGATGCCTCAGGCCATCATGCCTTCGAGAAGCCCTATTAGGGACGGAAGACAGACGTGCAGAGCCGCAGTGTTACGACACGCCCCCAGCACCCAGAGCCACCCGGCCTTCTCACCGCAGGTTGCTGCCCCGCCCAGACTCCTTGGAGCGTCCGGGCGGAAGCAGCGTAATTAACCGGTGTCCATGAAGATATGGCGTCGGGAACGAGATTCACGAACATTCTTAAGTCTATGAGGGAGACTCGGATTAGGCGACGAGTTCCGAGGAGACGTCCAAGGAAAGAGGAGCCGACATCCCATCATCCCGGTTTCGATCAAGGAGCAGACGCCCCTGAATAAGGGACGAATGCCGCCCACCCTTGGAAAGCGGGACTGCAGGGCCACAAGCCGCGCGCCCATCCCCTCGGGTTGACGGGTGCACGCGCGAACGCGTCCTGGCGGAACAGCGTAACCCGACGCACATCCGCACCGAAACAGAAAAATGGTGAACCCGACGTGAATCTCTTCTCCTCGATACGAAGACCGATGGCTTTCAGAGGTGTTGGAAGACCGTCATGTTGCCCGGCCAAGCATTCAGTCTTACCCGCCAGGGGCTGGGGAAGGGAAATCGGGCACTCCGTCTCACGACGTCGATGGCCTGGGTTCCCCCCACGTTTTTCTTGGGTACGCTTCGGTTAATACCGTCGAGATGGTAAATCCCTTTTCGGTTCCCGACGTTGAAGAACACCAGGTGGACCACCCTAGTGTCCCCGGTCGTCGCCACCGTCGGAAGAACTGCAGCAGCAGGAGTCGCCGGGGCACAGCCGTTGGTACCTCCAGCCAGGCCGTGCACGCCACTGAGACTAGGCAGCAGGCTCAAAACCGAGCTCAGCGCGCGCAGCCCCCCCATCCGGGGATGACGGATTCGCCTCCGCCACTGTTTGTGGTGTGGGACCAGGCAGAACCGCCTCAGCCGCGTCGCGACCAGCTCCGCCATGCCACGAGTCCATCCCGGCCTCCTGACTCCAGTACGGTGACCATTTCCCGGACTGCGACCAGTGAACAGCGAGATGCGCCAAGTACCAGTCGGCCGCCGATCCAACCGGCAAGGCCCGTCATGCTTCCAACCGCAGAGCAACCTCCTGCAACCAGGGGCTCGCGCTTGGCTAAAATGTATGATGTCCTGAAGCACTTGGCCGACATCCCGGCAAGGCTCTCCATCCTTGAGGCTCTGCGCATGTCATCTGAGATGCGCGAGGCACTCGCTGAATCCCTGAAAAGCCCCCTCCAGTTTGAGACAGAGGTTGCGGCTGCAGAGGCCTTTCACGCCGAAACGATCGAGGACGCCGAATGTCAGGCAGTTATCTCGTTCTCTGGTAAGGATGAAGACCCTCCTATACAGGGACACATTCGTCCGCTGTATGTCACTGGCCAGTTCAATGGCCTTGAAGTCCGACGCTGTCTTGTCGACACGGGGTCCGGGATTAACTTGATTCCAACTCGGACGCTCCGGAGATTGGGGTTGTCTGAGGATGACTTGATTCCCTCCGACCTCAGGATCCAGGGGTACGACCGCACCGAGCAAACCCCGGTCGGCAAGATACGTTTGAAGACCCAGTTCGGTGACTTGGTTGCCGACACCGAATTCATGGTAGTCTCTCAGGACACTGCGTATAACGCATTGATGGGCAGGCCATGGCTTCACCTTCACGCGGCGGTTCCCTCGTCATACCACCAATGCCTCAAATACTCCCTTAATGGTCGAGTAGGCGTGCTTCAAGGAGATGCCTCTCCTTTTGCCTCGTGTGAAGCCCGCTATCTGGACGCGGACTATTACAAGAGCAAGGATAAGCAGATCCTGGCAGGTGAGGTTGAGCCTGTCGCTGTTGCAAGCGATCCCTGGGCAAGTCTGGATGACGCTTACGTCCTCCCGATTCACCGGTTGGACGTGGCCATGGTCTCGACGGCCCGCGAGTCTCATGATGAGATGGCCGCGACCGCCCGTGCCAGCACCAGTGGCCCAGCAGGATCTGGTATCCCCAATGCAGTTGCCAACGCAGTCTATCACGTGGACGATCCCTCCCCGAGTGGAGAGGACGTGGAAGATGCACCCCCAGCCTTTGAGGAGGGCGTCCCCGCCACGGTCGATGAGTTAATACAGGTGAACCTTGGAACCGAGGCCGATCCAAGACCCACATTGGTTAGTGCCGCCATGCCCTCTGAGGAGCGGCAGCAGTACGTGGACTTTCTCAGGCAGCACCGTGATGTGTTCGCTTGGGGCTATGACGAGATGCCGGGGCTAGATCCTCAGGTAGCCGTCCACCGCCTTGGTCTCCCGGCGAACCATCGCGGGTTCAAGCAGCCTCCCAGGAAGATGCACCCATCCCACGGTGCCATGGTTGAGGCCGAAGTTGACAAGCTTATCAAAGCCAACTTTCTTGAGGGAAGTTCAGTACCCCAAATGGCTGGCCAACATTGTGCCGGTCAGGAAGAAGAACGGGCAGATCAGAGTCTTCATCGACTTCCGCGATCTCAACCGCCACTGTCCGAAGGATGATTTTCCCCTTCCAGTGACAGAGCTGTTGATTGATGCCACGGCAGGGTTCCAAGCCCTCTCCTTTATGGACGGATACTCCGGATATAACCAAATTCGGATGGCCCCTGAGGATGAGGAGTTCACTGCCTTCAGGGCCCCCCCAAGGTACCTTTTGCTACCGGGTCATGCCCTTCGGCCTGAAGAATGCAGGTGCCACCTATCAACGGGCGATGCACCGCATATTCAAGCCAATCCTCGGCACACTGGTGGAATGCTACGTCGACGACTTGGTTGTCAAATCGCGCCAGCGTCAGGACCATCTCAAAGATCTTGAGAAAGTGTTCAGCTTCCTCCGGTCGCGCTGCCTGAAGATGAACCCGTTGAAGTGTGCCTTTGGGGTCACCTCCGGAAAGTTCCTTGGGTTTGTGGTGAGATACCGGGGTATTGAGATAGACCCAGAGAAAATCAGGGCGATTAGCCAGATGCCTCCCCCAGGTACCGTCCGGGAACTGCAAGGGTTCCAAGGCCACTTAGCCTATATACGCCGATTCATCGCGAATCTGGCCGGCAAGTGTAAGCCCTTTTCTCGGCTCATGAAGAAAGGTACCACCTATGTATGGGATAAAGAGTGTCAGACCGCTTTCGAGGAAATCAAGCAGTACCTGCTTCAACCTCCGGTCCTGATGCCGCCCGTATCCGGAAAGCCGCTGGTCCTTTATGTGACCGCCCTGGAACGGTCCCTGGGTGCCCTTCTCGCCCAGAAGAACAACGAGGGAACAGAGAATAGCCTCTATTACCTCAGTCGCATGCTCCTCGATGCGGAAGTTAGGTATTCCCCCATCGAGAAGAGCTGCCTGGCGCTCGTATTTGCCGTACAGAAATTACGGCACTACTTGCAGCACCATGAGGTACAGTTGGTTTCTCGGGTAGACCCGTTGAAATATATCCTGAGCCGGCCTATGTTGACTGGCCGCCTAGCACGGTGGGCTGTGATTCTCCAGCAGTTCGACATCAGGTATGTGTCTCAGAAGGCCATCAAAGGGCAAGGATTGGCAGACTTTCTGGCTGCTCACCCGACCTCCGCGGATCAGCCGCTGGATCTAGGCTTTCCTGATGAGACCATTCTCTCGGTTGATCGAGCCGATCCATGCTGGCAGATGCACTTTGACGGTGCCTCCCGGAGCCCCACCGGTAGAAGACTCGATAATCCTAAGCTCAACAGAGTGGGCTTGGGTATCGTCTTCATTACCCCGGAGCGAGCCGTGCTGCCATACTCTTTCCTGTTGTCAGAGGGCTGTACCAACAATGAGGCGGAATACCATGCCCTCATCACCGGCCTCGAGTTGGCTCTCGAGATCGACGTGCCCCGTCTGTGCGTGAAAGGGGACTCCGAGCTGGTCGTTAAGCAGATCAATGGCGACTACGTAGTCAGGAAGCCGGAACTTCTGCCATTGTTGGAGTGCACCCTCCTTCTGATGGCTCGGTTCCCTTCTCGACCGGAAATTGTCCATGTTCCCCGGTCGCAGAACGGTCGAGCAGATGCTTTGGCCAGCCTCGCTGCGTCACTTGCGGAGCCTGAACAGGACAACCTGATCGTCCGCGTGACGCGCCGCAGGCTCATCGCTCCCGTTATCCCGGAAGAAGATCGCGGCCCGTTGGTAAGTAACCTCACCACAGTTGCCCCTATGCCCGGAGCCCCGAGTACCCCAGATATGACAGTCGGATCAGCCCCTGATTGGAGGACGCCTTTGGTTGAGTACCTCCAACATGGCATTCTTCCATCGGATCGGGCCGAGCGCGAGCGAGTTCGACGCCGCGCATCGCAGTTCGTCCTCCAGAGCAGTCCCGGCCTGGAGCAGATCCTCTACAAACGCGGATTTGATGGTGTTCTCCTCCGTTGCCTTCAGGGAGTTGAGATCCCACGAGTCATGCAAGAGGTTCATGCTGGTTCATGCGGCGCCCACCAGACTGGGCCGAAGCTGTCCCACCAGATTCGGAGGTTAGGATACTTCTGGCCCTCCATGATCCATGATTGCATCGAGTATGCCAGGAGGTGCCATGCGTGCCAGGTTCATGCGAACTTTGTGCATCGGCCGCCGGAGCCACTCCATACTACAAGGTATTCCTGGCCCTTTGCAGTCTGGGGACTGGACGTTGTGGGACCTTACCTGCCGGCGACAGCTCGCCAGTGCCGGTTCATTCTGACCGCCACTGACTTCTTCTCCAAATGGGCAGAGGCGATTCCGCTCAGAGAGGTCAAATCCTGTTCGATCGCTGACTTCGTGACCTCCAACATCATCTATCGATTTGGAGTGCCTCACGCTATCCTCACGGATAAAGGAACCAATTTCCGAGCAGCCGAGTTGAAGAAGTTGTACGCCAAGTATAACATTCGCTCGAACCATACATCTCGCTATCATGCGCAGGCGAATGGACAGATCGAGGCGTTCAACAAAACCCTCTCTAACATTCTGCAAAAGATGGTTGGTCAGAACAAGAAGAGTTGGCCGGACAAGCTCCCCAACGCCCTCTGGGCTTATCGGACGACGACTCGCAATTCCACCCAGATGACCCCTTATTCCCTGGTGTATGGAGCTGAGGCCGTCCTGCCCATCGAGATCCAGTTACCGTCCTTGCGCACTGCGGTCTACGACCAGCAAGCGCCGGACAGAGTTGCTGAAGCCCGTCTAGTCGAGTTGGAAGCACTGGATGAGAATAGACTTCGCGCTTTGCACAACTTGGAGAGGCATCAAAGCAGAATGGCTCGAGCTTTCAATAAGAAGGTTCGCCTCCGCTCCTTCCTGCTGGGTGATCCAGTGCTAGCCCTAAGAGCGCCGATGATCCCCGGCAGGAAGCCGCCCAAGTTGGAGCCCAAGTGGGAGGGATCGTTTGTTGTCCACAAGGTCTATCCCAATGGTGCATACTCCCTAGCGACTATGGATGGTGAGCGTGTCACTCCTCCCACCAACGCTAGGTTCCTCAAGAAATACTTTGACTGAGTGTTCATTCGTCCTGCATGACGCTAAACTGCACTTCGTCCTGCATGACGTTAAACTGCACCACGTCCTGCACGACGTTAAACTGCATTCGTCCAGGCTACAAGACGTTAAACTGTTCGGCATTCGTCCGCGCTGCAAGACGTTAAACTGCCAAGTGCTTCGTCCCGCATGACGTTAAACTGTACATCGTCCTGCATGACGTTAAACTGCCTCTCAAGAACTACGTGCGGCTTGATTCCCATCCTTATGGGATACGTAGGACCGCCTGAACATTCATGTTTCAGGCCCAGCCCCATCCTTCGGGAATTTCCATCCCATCTCGGGCCCTTGGCCCAGTTGCCCCCGGGTGTGCGGCGTATGGTGTGAGCGCGGGGCTATGCCCTCATTCACGTCGGTTTGCTCGTCACGCTGTACGCCCCCCCATGTTTGGGGATGCCTTCTGCTCCCCCCTTCTTTTTCCCTCATCGTCCTGCATGACGTTAAACTGCCTCTCAAGAACTACGTGCGGCTTGATTCCCATCCTTATGGGATACGTAGGACCGCCTGGACATTCATGTTTCAGGCCCAGCCCCATTTTCCGGGAATCCCTATCCCGCGTTGGGTCTCTGGCCCAAGTTACCCTCCTTTTTGTGCGAGGCGTATCGCGTGAGCGGGGGATTATGTCCTCATTCACGTTGGTCTACTGGCCGCGCCGTACGCCTCCCCCGTGTGTGGGACTACCTCACACCCCTCATCGTCCTGCATGACGTTAAACTGCCTCTCCAGAACTACGTATGGCTTGATTCCCATCCTTATGGGATACGTAGGACCGCCCGGACGCTTGTGTTTCAGGTCCAGCCCCGTCCCTTGGTTGATCACGGGGATCTGCCCTCTTTTGGTTGCTCTCAGGGTGAGTCCTCCGACCCTTTCCGGTGATCTGTTAACATGTTTTGGGTACTTCGGTCTATGACTCGTAGTGTCAGATTCAACCCCGACAAGTCCTGTGTTGCTCGTCAGGCTTCGCGCTTCCTCTTGTTCGAGCCTTCACCCAAAGGGATCCTCGTTAGCGGTTTGGGTATGATGCCTCAGTGCTCTCCCACCGCTCCGGGTCGATTTACCGGCGGGTCTTGGGCCGCAAATCGATATGAATCCTGCGATTGAGCGGTTGATGCTCGTTTTCTTGCCCCGTCTTAGGCTGACGCGATCGGATGTTGTGTTGCGAATGCGTCAGCAACATCCTTGATCGCCATGTCAGCTCTTTCAGGCTCTGAACATTGGTTGCGCAGTCCTCATCACACTCCGCCTTTGTGCGTTGTAGTGGAATCTTGACACTCTTTTCATACTGACCTTCAGTACACCTCTACACGTTAGGCAGGCAAACCAAGGTAATGATGTCGTTCGAGGCTCCCATGATCTGAGCACCAGGGATATATGCGGATGTTCTCCCCAAGGGCCATGCGTAGCTGGACCCTCGTCCCCATAAGGAGGGAGGAGTCGCTCGAACAATCGCGTTCTGGGCCCAGTATGTCTGGAGGCTAGCATCTCTGCCCCTCGGGTGATGGACATACGCAGACCCCTATCCCAAGACTCTTTTCCTGGAATCGTGCGTGACCGTAGGGCTGGGTATGTTCCCACCTACGCCGTGTCCGCCGTACCGCGGTAAGAGGAATCCTCCATGGTCCGAACCACACGACCTTAAACTGTGTTGTCTGGTCCTACCACACGACCGTAAACTGTGATCGTCTTGGCCGCCCGACGAGAAACGGCACTGCATCGTGATGTTCCCCTCAGGGGGCACTCATGTTGGGCGCTGGTTAATAACCACGCCATTCATCAATGCCTTCCATGGCTTGATCATTGTGGCGACGCCAGAGATTTCTCAATCACAGGCATGTCGCCGCACGAAAAACCATTCATCTCTAAGGACAAACGAGAAATATCAAATGCTGCTCCTTCTGTGTGTGAGGGTCAGACCCGCACTCTTCCCCGCGCTGGTACCCGATTGTGTTGTGCCGCGCTTCAAGAACTACGTACGACTTGATTCCCATCCTTATGGGATACGTAGGAACGCCCGAATGTTTGAAACTTCGGGTCCAGCCCCCCATCTCTTAGAGATTCCCCCTTCTCTGGGGAATCCGCCGCCTTCAGGTCACCCTCAAGGCGTGTTCCCCGACCCCTTGCAGTGGTCCACCGGTGTCAAGAGTACTCTGGTTTATTGCCAGGAGGGTCAGGATCCGCTTGGTCAGGTTTCTTCCGCTTTTCAGGCTTCGTGCCCCATTTCATTCGGACCCATTGTCTACGCCCTGGGTGGAGCCCCCGTGAATGGTTCGGACACAATGCCTCAGTGCTCTCCCACCGACTCGGGCCGGTACCCCCAATGGCCTCGGGCAGCAAATCGATATGAATCCTGCGATTGAGCGGTCGATGCTCGTTTGCTGCCTCATTCCACCAACGGTTAGTGCGATATTGATGCTGCTTTTCCGCCACGGTCGGCAGTACTCCCATATCGTTACTCCGGTGCCCCCAGTCCTTGAGTGAATGGCCGCATGATTCACATTTTCCACCTCCCATTCTGACCAGGCGAAACCTCGACACTCTTGACACTATCCCTCAGTGCATCTTCGCATGTCCAGGGGATATGACCATGATGCGGCGTGCTTTGTGGTCTTTATGGTCCGAGCTCTAAGACCTTAAACTAAGATCTCTCTTTATGGTCCGAGCTCTAAGACCTTAAACTAAGATCTCTCTTTATGGTCCGAGCTCTAAGACCTTAAACTAAGATCTAGCCCTTATGGTCCGAGCTCTAAGGCCTTAAACTAAGATCTACCCTTATGGTCCGAGCTCTACGACCTTAAACTAAGATCTCCCCTAAACGGGATTCTACGTCCTGCATGACGTTAAACTGCACTCTCAGAACTACGTGTGGCTTGATCTCCAGCCTGATGGAGTACGTAGGAACGGCCGGGCATCTCAACTCGGGTCCAGCCTCAGGGATCGTTAAGTCCCGCCCCTCCTCGTCACCGGCCGTCTGGCCTGACTTCGGGTAGAGTGGTGCAGTTGTGATATTATCCCCGATTCAGCTCGGGATGCCCCATCGCAAGGATGGGAAGCGACGGTTTCCTCGTCAGAGAGGTGTTGTCTGAGAATTGAGGTGACTCACGGCCAGATTAGTGCATCCGCCTAATACGCTTTCCCCACAGTGGCGCAATTTTGAGAGCGTTGGATTCTGTCCGAACAAATCGTCACTTCGCCCCACGCTTCGCATGCCCTGTTGATCTGGATTTCCACCCTTGTGTCTGAAGGAACCCCAAAGCGGTATTCATGATGACATGTGGTCCGCCTCCTGCAATATGAATGATGGCCTTTTTCGGTCCGTCTATTGCAGTTGTTATGGTCGATCCACTGTCCGCCTACCGTCTTGGGCATTTCCTGGAAGGTCGACCGTTGTGGATGTCTGGATTCGGGACACGCGATTCACCCTTTCTCATTTCCCTATGTTCGGATAAAATCTCAACGCCCCTAGCATTGTCCCGCTCGTGTGTTGGAACAAGTTGGGGGGATGATACATTGATTAGGTCTGAGGTCTCCTTTCCTAGGAATGACCTCCCTCTTTTCTCCAGAAATCCAGGCCCAATTATGGATGCCTGATGCTTGGTTAACACTCCCGCAAGACAACGAATTGTGGTTGAGCATGTTAAACCAAAAGATGCAGATAAATATATTGATTCATACAGATGGATCAAAGTAGCGGAAGCAAATGTTTTGGGAATGGCAAAACAAAAGCCCTTAGGGATTAGCGTGCTGAATGAGTCTTTCTAATGCCGCTACCCTTTGGCTGGTGGCCTCCAGAGCTGCTTCTCGCTCTCTGCGTGCCCTCTCTTCGTCGGCGGTCGCAGCGCGCAGTTCGTCGATTCTGGCCTGTGCACGCTCCCGCTCGACCTGAATTGTGACCATCTGTTGGCCCGCCTCCGTCAGCTGTACCTGGGCGTCAACCAGCTGGGCTGCTAGTTGCTCCACAAGCTCGGTACACGTTGCGACGAAGGCCTCCTTCTCTGCCGCCTGCCCTTCGAGGCGCCAGACTTCCTGCTCCGCCGCGAGGAGCGCCCGCGTGCTCTCCGACATGTCCCGACTTTGTGTGACGTCGGCACGCCGGTAGCTCTCGCGCATCTTTTCGGCCATGAAATCACGGACCGTTAGATGGAGGCGTTGAGCATCAGCTCCCCCGGCACACAGGAAGCGCAGCCAGGTTTGAAGTGATCCCATGCGCCCCAGCCACTCCGATGGGTCTCGCTTGAGGAAGCGCTGGATACACTTCCACCCCCTGCGGCGCGTTATCCGGCTCTCCTCGACCGCCTCCGCGTCCGAGTCGTCCATCTCCTCGGGGTCGGCAGGCCGGTAGGCAGGGAAGGCAGCCAGCAGGTCTGCTGCAGGGTCCGCCCCTGGGAGGTCCTCATGAGGGATAGGTTCCCCAACATCCGGGCGAACTTCTTCTCTCTCCCCAGCAGCGCTGACACCCTCGTCAGCCCCCGACCTCTCTTCGATGTCAGCACCGCTGGCGTCCGCAGCCCCCTGATCAGCAGTTGGTGGGGCCGGCTCGGTTTGGGAAGTCTGTTCCGGAGCAGGCGGCATGTCCACCACTGGTCCACTCGTAGATGGCTCGGGTTCGGAAACCTGACGAGCCTCCAATGATGAGATCACTGCGCGGGGCATGCCATGGTTAGTCACGGATCGTCAACGACAAGCACCAGCAGTAAAGTAGGGAGACTTACGGGAGTTCGGAGCGTCATCTTCCGCTGCCCCGGCCGCCGCAGGAACAGTTGCAGCAGGGGACCCTTCCGCGCTTGTCAGTTCGATGATGGGTGTCTGGCCCCCGCCTTGTCCTGCTGGCGCCCCTCCTACTCCCGCTGAGGACGCCTGACCAACATCCGTGCCCTCCTGAGAAAGATGGAGAAATGGGTTAGAATCTGCATAAGAGAATGGATGAAGCATATTGAGTAGGGATAGAAGCGGACCTCGAGGAGCTCAGTGACATCAACGTCGTCAGAGCCGGCCACCTCGCCGCTCTCCCGCGGACTCCCCTGATGGGATCTTCCCTCGGAGCCTTCATCCTCCCCCATTTCCTCCTCTTCCTCGGAGTCGTTGCTACTGTCGTCTTCTTCCGGCGGCATCTGTTCCGGAGCGGGCTCGAGACCGAGCATCACCTTCACCAGAAGGGATGGCTCCGCGCGCTGACCACGTTGGCGCGCGTACTCGTCCATGGCCGTCAGATACGCATACTGCCGGTTGAAGTCCACCCTGTCGGCAATATGGAGGTGCCCGACCTCCGGCAGATGGATTCCTTCCCTGAGAATATTTCGCCAGATGGCGTCGGTCCCCAGTGACTGCCGCAGGGTCATCCAGGCCGACCACAGCGCCGGGAAGACTGCATCGTGGGAGGGTTCGAGCAGACGTCTCACCTGCTTCCCGGGCCGCTCTTCGACCACCACGCGTGCCCCCTCTCTGGGCGCCGAGGTCGTAGCGGCATCTCGCGATGTGCCCGCCGCCGAAGTCCCTGCCCGCGCCGGCTCCGCTGCTTGGCGCGCCTCCGTTCTCCCCCGTGTGGCGGCGCCTCCCCTCCTTCATTGACGCCCGGTCTCCGCACGGGTAACCTCGAGCCGCCGAACTAGCTTCCGCAAGAGCCCCTCGGGGTACGCGATGGCCCAGTGTTCGGCGTACTCGGTTGCCAAGCCTGCGTCAACTCCAGTTGGAGGGAGAGTGATGACGTCGCCAGAGCCGAAAGCGGCGAACATCAGCCACATCTGACGAAGGACGCAAGGGTTCGTCTCCTCCCGGACAGTAGTTAATACCCTCTTCGGCATCCGTTGAAGGCACCCGAACTGCCTGGCGAAACGGGTCGGCACGTAAGGCTCGCAGATCACCTTCCCGTCGATCCGAGCCACGAGCACCCCGCCCCGCATGTTCAGGAAGTACTCATGCTGCTCCAGCGGACCCTGCCCGTTGTCGATCATTTGGCCAACGGGAGTGGGGAACGGACTGAAGTTGAAGTTGGCATGATTGCCAATCCGGATCCGCACGCCCTCCTCACTTAGGGTCATCGGAGCGACCCCCGCGATGTTCAGCAGGGAGGGTCGCAGGCCGTTGCCCGGAGGAATGATGGCGTTCGGAAACGTGTACCCACCGAGGTGAGCAGCCACCCAGCCGTGGAAGAACTGAAAGGGCCCACAGATCCTTCGTGGCGACCCCCCTCGTGAGATGCGTCCCAGGATGACATACATCCTCGCCAGCACTGGGACCCCGAGGTTGTATCTCTTGTTCGCGGCCATAGCGCCTGCCACCGCCAGAGTCGCCGGGCGAACTCCCATTCTCGCGTCCCGCACTGGCAGGAGCCACCCACTCAGAAAGGCGGCCAGGAACGCCGCGTACCGGACGTTTGGGTCCCGGGCCTCGATGACGTGGTACCCCCATGAGCGGTAGTCGCCCGTCTCCAGGACCCGCCAGTATGACCCGTTCCGGCTCCTCTGAGCTGCGGTCGGGCACCGCTTCCCCCTGCCTGGCATCTTGACCGCCGGGTCATGCTCCAAGAACTGGCCGAACCATTCCTTGTAGGCTATGTCCTTCTGGAAGTCTTTGATCCCGAGCCGCTACGTAGCCAGGTCAAGCAGATGCCTGGTCAGGATGGGAGTCCGTGACCTGTCCTCCCAGGTGTTCTTCGGTGGCAGGAACTCATCGTATTGGTAGCCCTCCAACGGGATACCTCCGATGCAGTGGATGTCCCAGAGACCGATGCCGACCTCCCCATGGTGAAGATGGAAGGTGTTGGTATCCGGAGACCATCGGGTGAACAGCTCCGGCCCGAGCTCGGACTGCTGGTAGAAGTGGAACTGCGACGTCCACACCGCCTCGAACAGGCCGATGTACCGCAGCTCCTCTGCGAAGTGATCGCAAGTGTGGCGTACCCAGAACGCCCAGGTCCACTCACTGGTGATGTTGCCCCCAGACCGCAAGTCCCAGTCCTTCAGCCAGCCCTTGGTGTCGTCCGTGACACTCTGGCGATATATGCTCGAGTAGAGGGCTGGAGAATTTTCCGCAGTAGGCTCACCCCCATCAATGGTTCGCGTCCTCGGGTTCAGGACATAGACATCCAAGTGTCTGGTCTCCCTGGCAGGATGCCCATTGTTGGTGATGTTATAGCGGAGAAGCTCGTCCTCCCGGGTCACCCAGGTCCGCGGCGCATCAATCTCGAACCCTGGCACCAGGACCTCATCTAGGATGCCGAAGTTCCAGAGCGGCAGGTTGTCCGACAGCGGATATGTCTTCTGGGCCGGCGTCAGCAAGTCGAACAAGGATTGATTGTTGGAAACAATCTCCTTGGCTCCGTAAACCTCCTCGTTCGTCGCCATCTCAGCCCTGCGAGTGGCGGCATCCCCCTCATTTCCTTGATTCGCGGCCATCTCAGAAGTTCCGGGGGTCGTGCGGGTTAGGGGATGAAGTGTGAGGAATCGGACGAGGCTGGTGGAAAAGTTTGAGAGTCGGTGCGCAATCCAAGTGGACGGCACGCAATTGGGAAGACTGTCGCGCAAATTTCCGGGTTTTCGCGCAAAGACAGGCGAAATCCGGACGGTTTTGCGCGCCGATCGGGCGAATTCCGCGCCGGAAAAGGCAATTTCGCGCACGAGAGCAGAGATGCTTATCGCGCGGAAGGCCAGTGTACGGCACGGAGGGACCCAGTGCCCCTATTTATAGGCGAGGCCGGGGTCCGCGCTGCGCGGAAAGTGCTTTGCGCGACCGCAGCGGCGAATTTCGCGACCGGCGCCCCTTTTCGCGCGCCTAAGTCCCGCGCCGCCCAGGACTTCGGCATTCCGGCGTCTCCCTCGGAACCCGATCGTTGCGACCTCTCGCCGATCAGATTCCGAGGGGGGGCTTTTGTAGACGCCGGAAAAGTCCGTTGTTCCCAAACGAAGCTCCGGATGCGGAAAGCGAGGTCATATTTGGACTCGGAAGAATGTTTCGGAGGGCCCGGAGGCCTTGCGCGGAATTTCAGAGGTCTGCGCGCAAAGATGATGATCCGCGCGCAAAACCCCCGGGATGCACGCAACTCCCTTGCGCGCCGTGCCCGATTCCGCGCCCGCGAGGAGAATTCCGCGCTCGCGCCTTGGATTCCGCGCCCGGGGTTGCCTATAAATACTAGGCGACCCCCAACGTTTCAAAGGTTGCTGGAAGTCGAACGGTCTCCCGCGCGCGCAATCCAACCCTGTCCGCGCGCAATGCCGATCTTCAGGTAACCTCCTTTCTTTCGCGCAATAGAGCCTTGGGGTCCGCCTTCGCGCGCAATCCCCTTGGCTCATTTCCTTTGAATAAATTTCTACCCGAAGGCCTTTGCGCGCAAAAGAGGCTTCTTGCGCGCAATTGCCCCCGGGTGCGCGCAATCCAACCTGATTGCGCGCACCCCCCATCTTCAAAGTGGCCATTCGTTAGAGAATGAGCCGTTGCCCCCGCGCGCTACCCGAAGCCCGGTGCGCGCAATCCCCATCAGCCGCGCGCAAAGAGCTGGCCCAATTGCGCGCCAGCCCGCCATTTTGTGCGCCGACCCGCGGTTTTGCGCGCAAAGCTCCTCTTTTGCGCGCAATCCGCCAGGGTCGCTTCCCTTGACCCCCTGAGGGTACCCGCCTGCGTGGCGCCCGATGATCTTCATCCTGGGTGCCCGCACCGTGCGTTGTCTTTCCGTGCGGCCCTCCAGGCTTGCGCGCAGTGACACGGACATATGTCCAGCATGACGTTAAACTGCATATACGTCCCGCATGACGTTAAACTGCGCATACGTCCAGCATGACGTTAAACTGCCCACACGTCCAGCATGATGTTAAACTGCACATTCGTCCGCACTGCAAGTCGTTAAACTGCCAAGTGTTTCGTCCTCAACACACGACGTTAAACTGTGCTTCGTCCGGCAAGACGTTAAACTGTCCGCTTCGTCCTCAACACACGGCGTTAAACTGTACTTCGTCCGGCAAGACGTTAAACCGTCCGCAACCTGATCCCGTGCGCCGCACGCAGGGTCCCCCCCGGTTTGGATGTGGCCCCCACCCGCTCGTCTCTGCAGGGATGTCGGGATTTTCCTGCTTTTGGGATGATTTAATGGGAGTGGCTTTTCCCTACGGGGGCAGGGTCTTATAAACCCCTTGTTTCTTGTGGGGGGCTGCACATGTGTATCTCCATTGCGCTCCCCCACTGCCGAAGCCAGTAGAGGGTGTGACTGGGATCGAGGTGTCTCCTACTTTCGGTCCAAGTCCCTTCCAACTGAGTTTCGCCGCATCCGGGCTGCCTCAAGTGCGTAAGTCCTGACAGAATGAACTACGTGGACTTTGATCCCTGTCTTCTATACAGGGTACGTAGGAAGCCTTCTTGAGGTCCAAGCCCGCCACCTGGTCATCCCGGTCGTATTTACGTCGGTTCGTCCATCAGTGGACCCCTCCAGGGTTCACGCTTGCGTTGATTCACCTATGAATCCGCCCCTGTGGGAGACTGCCCGTGTGTATCTCCACTGTGCCTCCCCACAGCCCCTTTCTCCATTTCACCTTTTATCGTCCAGCATGACGTGAAACTGTGATCCACCCGGCCGTTCCATCCCCCTCTGTGCGAGGTGGTTCGGTTCAATCCTCCGCCCGGCGGCCTCGACCTCTTCGTGAGTCGGCTTGCGGACGTCCAGCATGACGTTAAACTGTATACCCGAACTACGTTGACTTTGATCCGTGCTAACGCGCGGTACGTAGGAAGCCCCTACGGGGTCCAAGCTCTTCACTCCATCATCCATCCTGATCCTTACCCGGGCCGCCACATCCCGGTGGGGTCATGCCACTTCACTCCACTCCATATCACTTGGGAAGCCGCCCATGTGCTGGCCCCAGCGTCGGAGGTTCCCCGCACGGGGTTCTGTCATCCGATCCACTTTTCGTGTTGATCGGTCCGATGCCGTCCCCGCTGGACGTTAAACTCGCGGCATACCCCGTGTTAAACATGGGAAGCTGAGGAAAACCTCAGGTGACACAGTTCCCCGCACCCAGTACGGGATGCCTCAGGCCATCATGCCTTCGAGAAGCCCTATTAGGGACGGAAGACAGACGTGCAGAGCCGCAGTGTTACGACACGCCCCCAGCACCCAGAGCCACCCGGCCTTCTCACCGCAGGTTGCTGCCCCGCCCAGACTCCTTGGAGCGTCCGGGAGGAAGCAGCGTAATTAACCGGTGTCCATGAAGATATGGCGCCAGGAACGAGATTCACGAACATTCTTAAGTCTATGAGGGAGACCCGGATTAGGCGACGAGTTCCGGGGAGACGTCCAAAGAAGGAGGAGCCGACATCCCATCATCCCGGTTTCGATCAAGGAGCAGACGCCCCTGAATAAGGGACGAATGCCGCCCGCCCTTGGAAAGCGGGACTGCGGGGCCACAAGCCGCGCGCCCATCCCCTCGGGTTGACGGCTGCACGCGCGAACGCGTCCTGGCGGAACAGCGTAACCCGACGCACATCCGCACCGAAACAAACTCCATCTATCATTTCTTGTCAAAACCATGAGATGGATATGTAACACCAACTTCCATTTCTACCTTGATAACACAATGCACAATTTCTTCATAGCTACTTAAGTCTCTTATAGCTAATGCCCTTCGAAGACTTGGTTTTAAGCCACTGAAAAATCGATCGACTTTACTTTCAGGTTGGATGATAATTCCAGATGCATACCTTGCGAGTCTTGTAAAATTCGCTTCGTATATACCAACAGAATCATCATCCTTCTGCTTCAGCTCAAGAAACTCCTTTTCCATCTTTGTTCGAAGAATACGAGGGAAGTACTTACTAAAAACAGGTTCTTGAACTCGTCTCATTCCATGGACTCAATTTCATCTCTTGGCCTCGTATTCTTGATAAGATTCCACCATTGATCAACTTCACCTTCCAAACGATATACTGCTAAGATGACTTTATCATGTTCAGAACATTGAAGAACTGAAAATATCTTTTCAGTGGTACTGATCCATTGTTCTGCAACAAGGGGGTTTGAAGGCCCACTAAAAGAAGGTGGACTTTGCCTCATGAAGGACTCAATAGAATATTGTTCCCTTCTCTGCTCATTTGGAAGTCCAGATTGATTAATATCTTGTGTAAGTATAGCAATAAGATTTTTCACTCTATCTCCCATAACATTTGTTTGTTCAGGAGGAAAATCATTAAATTGTCCATTGAATTGATCAACACGGTTCCTTCGGGTTCCAGCTATCATCTAAAACCCAAAAATAATAGTGTGAGAGGCAAAAATCATGATAGGAAAAACAAAATAATAAAGGGGGAGTACCTTCAATATCTAACATCTTAGGTTTAATTCTATGATAATTAGCGTAATTCTAGTACTATAACCTATTCGTATACTTAACCTTAGGGAAATCCCTAGACATACCTTAGAAATATCTCTATGGATCTCACTAACGTTTTCGCATCCTAGTTTCCAAAGGTTGACTAAACCTTTCCTCTGATACCAACTATAGAGACCCGAAGCTTAACGTAAAAGGACATTACATTACTTTTGCGTAATACTTATTACATTACAAAAACACACACACAAGGACTGTAATAGTTTAGTGTCTTTGAAAACTCGGAATGTAATCTTCTAATCGTGGTGAAAGATCATCAAAATCTCCCATAAAGATCTTCCCTTTTTTTTCTTACTTAAAACCTTTCTTTATATCCTGGGGAAAATAAAACATAAAAGGGTCATCTCAAATGCTCAGTAAGGGGAAACAAAAGAAATATCAATCACATCATATTCATAAGAACATAACTTTTTGGAAATCTTAACCTGCAAAAGAGAGCATAATTTCATAACATGGGATAAATCATAGTAGTGAAATGAAATCCCAATAATCATAACTTAAAATATGAAACTTTGTGTCATACACACATAATCATAGAGAATCATATCTTATTAGTCAAGACTCATTGCCAAGACTATCTTAGTGGACAAAGTCCATTTCTGAACCGAGTCACCCTCGTTTCAGTCCTGTTTCACTGAACCGGTATAACCTACCGTTCCAGCCATGTCTATCTCATGAGATATAAAATCTTTACCCAATGCATTGGAGGGAGATATAGGTCCCACCCATCTCATAATGATACCATTCTTATGTGTGCCACAAAATCATAAATCATACATCATTGCATAACCCATGTAGTAAAAATGGGATTATTAAACAACATGACATCATAAAACAATTCATATAAGATAAAGGAATTCATAAAAATATTTCCATCACAACATAATCAAATCCATGTAATAATAGGGATAGAAACAGAACCCTATATTATCTTATATGGAAAATAATTTTGATAAAACACTTGAACTCGATTCTTGAGGAAAATATCCTTTCTACATCAAAAAAACTTTTCCTTTATTAATATGTCATACAATTCTAAACTAAAATAAGTTGATTAAAAATAAATTCGAAAACTTGTAAAGGAAGCTTCTTGGAAATAATGTTTTAAAAATCCATTCATTCCGTATAAGTTAAAAAAACATTCTTCGTACTTTTGTCGGAAAAGTCAAAAAGTACCTCGTACGAAAAACGACAAAAGATTCTTTTAATATCCTTTACTAAAAACTCACCGAAGGGTAAAATTGGATATAAAATATTTTATAAGGATATAAATATTACATATTGAGGAAACATGGATGTGGATGATAAAATACACCCTAGTAAATACCAAAGTATAAACAATCTCGGATAAAAATGAGATTGTGATATTTCTTTTAACTTAGATCCGATTTGCTTCGTAAGTTTCCGAACCTCATGTATAATGATTTAAATAATGTCATTGACTTATTAAATAATCATATTAATTGTTATGATATCATATATGGTTCACTTATGACTTTATATTACCCGTTTTTTTGTATATTCCATGTTAAAGAGTGTTTTGGGTAAAATTGTTCCATTTGTCGTCCGTGTTTTGACTTGTAATTATTCATATGATTACTTAGATCATGTTTACTTAATTCCCGAATATAAAACATGGTTTATATATAATATATATTCAAAATATATATATATATAATAAATTATTAAATGGAAAGAAATACACCGTTCATGGAGACGGTAGGCCGTACGTACGCATGAACGATGTTTTCTTTTCCTTATTGAGTTGAATGGAATTAAGTAGATGACATACATATATATAAACATAAATCCAGAATCATTATTATGTCATATATTTCATTATTACTTATTATATATACTTTATAATCATTCATGAATGGTTAACGTGGAGAATGAATCTCATCGTGTCGTGGAGACGGTAGTCCGTACGTACGCACGAGCGATGATATCGTTCTCATGATTGTGGGACTGTATTGGAGTGTATATATACAATTTCAGAATCAATATCACTTTAAATTAATCATATATAGTTATTATTTACACCATTATACCCATCCAAGTAAGGTGGTGGTGGAAAATAGATTACACCACGGCCTGGAGACGGTATTCCATACGTACGCACGCGCGGTGATTTCCTTTTTCCGTAGGATGGATAGAAGGTTAATTAGAGTTGTTACATATTTATAATAACATATCAGTATATAATAAATAATTGTGTTGTTACTTTATCATTAAACAACTAAAGAAGAAGATGTTGGGCGGAGAAAAAGGGAGATGATGGCATGAGGGGGGGTGAATTACCTTTTAAAAAATGATTAACAAATTAAAATCAAAGTTGAAAGTGCAGCGGAAATAAAGAGGCAAGACACAAGAATTGATAACGGAGTTCGGCCTAAAACCCGGCCTACGTCTCCGCTCCCAACTCAACCGTTGAGAGATTTACTACCGCTTGCTTTTCAATGGTTGTAGCAAGAAACCCACTAGCCTTTTTACAGGTGAAGGCTAGCTCACCTATTACATCTTGCTTTTTAATGGTTTGAGCAAGAAACCCACTAGACTTTTTACGGGTGAAGGCTAGCTCACCTTTGACTCAAGCCTTTTAAAAGGAAAGGCTTGACTAACCTCTTCACACCTTAAAGGTGGTGTGAAACCCAAATAGAGAGGATGAGAGAAAGAGGTGGGGTTTGTAGGTACAAACCCAAGATGCTCAAAATAAATAAAACAATGAAAAAACCGTATTTGGAGAAGCCTTGGGCGCCAATGGATGATTGGAGTTGAAGACGTGCACTCCCAAGCATCTTTGGTGATGATCCTTGGATGTGGAATTGAGATGGAGCGATTGGGGTTCCTTGGAGGAAGTCCGCCGGAGGTTCGCCAAATGATGAGAAATGTGTCTGTTGGCTTCACAATTGTTCCGACTATGCTCCTTAGGCTTCCGGGGGTTCCTAGTCCTTTATTTATAGAGGGGGAACCCTCATATGGCCGTTGGAGGCCTTCGGAGCCGTTGGAAAGGGTTTCGGAGCCGTCGGAAGGCAAGTGGACCAGCCTGGTCAAAGGCCCAACGGCTAGTTTGACTGGCTCCACCGGCTGACCGGTGCAGAGACACCGGTTGGCCGGTGCTTGCAAAATGGAGAGATCTTCGGGCTCAGGCTCCACCGGCTGGCCGGTGCTGAGGCCACCGGTTGGCCGGTGGTCTGGAGGCAGTGGCTGGACTCTCGGTCTGGGCTCTACCGGCTGGCCGGTGCTGAGGCCACCGGTTGGCCGGTGCTCTGGACAGTGGAGAGCCTTTCTGTCAATGGTCCACCGGCTGGCCGGTGTCATGCCACCGGTTGGCCGGTGGACTGAAAACAGTCCAAGTTAACTCCTTTGCCACTTCTTGCTCCTGAAATCATGCCTAACAACACAAACACTTGAAAACAAGATTAGATAAATGAGAGGGTGATTGTGATCATGAAAATCAAACCACGAGGGGTAAGATAGGTACAACAATCTCCCCCTATTTTGATGATCACAATCACCAAAACAAACAATGTAAAAAAAATGAAATGAAAAACATGCTTTAAAGAATTTTTCCCCCAATAAACCAAGAATTTCTCCTCCTTTGTGATTATCAAAATAGCACGGGGCATAAAACTTGATTGAGGGAAAAAAAGATTTTAAACCAATTGAAATTTTTGAAAAATGAATTGAAAGTTTTGAATCAAAAAATTTGAAATGAAAGTTTTGAATGAAAAATTGAATAACAGCTTGAATTGAAAGTTTTGAAAAGAAAATTGAATAACACTTTGAATTGAATATTTTGAAATGAAAATTTTGAATTGAAAGTTTTGAATCAAGAATTTGAAATGAAAATTTTGAATGAAAAATTGAATAACAGTTTAGAATTAAAAAATTTTATACCAAGTGTTGAAATTGAAAGTTTGAATCGAAAATTTTGAAATTGAAATCAAAAGGACTTAAACGATCCTAACTCCCCCTAAATAAAAACAACAAATCACCGGGGAGAGGTTTTTGAAATCGAGACAAATTTTGGCCCGGAGAGACTCGCTAGAAGGGATTTTTCAATCCACACTTGTCTAGTGGCGGGTCTTCTCCTAAAAAATTCATCATTTAAGAAAATAGTTTTGGGCCTACCATACCGGGCATTTTTGCAATTGCACTCATAAATTAAGTGCCCGGGTTTTCTACAATAATTGCAAAATTTAAATTGGGAGCTCCCCCTTACAAAAATAGTTGGAGCATGGGAGGAGGAAGCTTTCTTGGAATAGCCATGCCCTTCTGTGGTTCTAGATATGCGTTGGGAACCGAGGAGTTTGGTCAAATTTTGTTCACCTTGGGTGAACTTGGCAAGGGATTCCCTTAGGTCTTTGATTGTTGATTCCATAGAAACAACATCGGGAAGGTTTTGGATTTTGAGGGTCAACTCTTCCTTCTCTTTGAGAAGTTGTTCTTTTTCGGAAGAGAGGTTTTTGAAATTCTTTTTTAAAGAAACAAATTTGGAAGAAAGTTCGTGAAAACCTTCCTCCAATTGATCTCTCGCTTGTTGGAGATCCTCATAAGACATGTGATTGAAAGAATTTGAATTTGAAGAACAAGAGGAAGAGGAGTCGGAAGATGTTACCTCATGAAATGCCATGAGGCATTTGTTACCGTTGTCGCTCGAGGAGGAGGAGGAGGAGGATGTGGAGCTATCACTCCATGTGGCCTTGAATGCCTTCTTCTTCTCCTTTTGCTTGGCCTTTTTCTTGTTGAGTGGGCAATCGGGCTTGTAATGGCCTTTCTCGCCGCACCCGTAACATTTTACCTTGGGCTCGGATTTTTCGTTGGGTTGAGCCTTGCGGGCCTTCTTCTTTTTGTGTTTCTTCATGAACTTGTGCATCTTGCGGGCAAGATTCTCCATTTCAGAATCGCCGCTTGAAGTGGAAGATGATGAGGAGGAGGAGCTTTCTTCTTGTTGAACTTTGAAGGCGATGTTCTTTGGAACATTGACAGGTTTGCCTTCCTTTTCAGCTTGCCTCCTCATGGTGATCTCATAAGTCATGAGGGATCCGATGAGCTCTTCGACCGGCATGTTCTTGATGTCCTTTGCTTCTTGGATTGTCGTTACCTTTGGAGCCCATGTGCTTGGAAGGATCCATAGGATCTTCTTGACCATCATTTCTGCAGACACATCATCACCAAGGGACTTTCTCTCATTACAAACATCAGTAAAATGCGTAAACATTTCAGTAATATTTTCAGATGGATGCATGGTAAAAGACTCAAAATCTTGACGAAACATATCCAATCGAGTATCCTTGACTTTGTTGGTCCCCTCATGGGTAACCTCCAAAAGTTTCCAGATTTCATGTGTGGAGGTGCATGTGGAAACTCGATTGAATTCATTACGATCAAGGCCGCAATGGAGAGCGTTCATGGCTTTGCCATCAAGCTCGAAATTTTTAATATCGGCCTGGGTCCATTTGGATTCATCGGGGGAAGAGAGAGTATAACCATGCATGACAATTTTATAAATGGGATAACCTATACTTCTAAGAAAAGTGGTCATGCGGGTTTTCCAATAAGTATAGTCGGTTCCATCAAAGAATGGAGCATGACCCAAAGAATAGCCCTCGGTGGAGAAAGATGTTGATGCCATCACAATGGATCTTAAATTTGAAACCGGTTAGGGTATTACTCAAATTTCCCTATGATACCAATTGTTGGGCGGAGAAAAAGGGAGATGATGGCAAGAGGGGGGGTGAATTGCCTTTTAAAAAATGATTAACAAATTAAAATCAAAGTTGAAAGTGCAGCGGAAATAAAGAGGCACGACACAAGAATTGATAACGGAGTTCGGCCTAAAACCCGGCCTACGTCTCCGCTCCCAACTCAACCGTTGAGAGATTTACTACCGCTTGCTTTTCAATGGTTGTAGCAAGAAACCCACTAGCCTTTTTACAGGTGAAGGCTAGCTCACCTATTACAGCTTACTTTTTAATGGTTTGAGCAAGAAACCCACTAGCCTTTTTACGGGTGAAGGCTAGCTCACCTTTGACTCAAGCCTTTTAAAAGGAAAGGCTTGACTAACCTCTTCACACCTTAAAGTTGGTGTGAAAACCCAAATAGAGAGGATGAGAGAAAGAGGTGGGGTTTGTAGGTACAAACCCAAGATGCTCAAAATAAATAAAACAATGAAAAAACCGTATTTGGAGAAGCCTTGGGCGCCAATGGATGATTGGAGTTGAAGACGTGCACTCCCAAGCTTCTTTGGTGATGCTCCTTGGATGTGGAATTGAGTTGGAGCGATTGGGGTTCCTTGGAGGATGTCCGTCGGAGGTTCGCCAAATGATGAGAAATGTGTCCGTTGGCTTCACAATTGTTCCGACTATGTTCCTTAGGCTTCTGGGGGTTCCTAGTCCTTTATTTATAGAGGGGGAACCCTCATATGGCCGTTGGAGGCCTTCAGAGCCGTTGGAAAGGGCTTCGGAGCCGTTGGAAGGCAAGTGGACCAGCCGGGTCAAAGGCCCAACAGCTAGTTTGACTGGCTCCACCAGCTGACCGGTGCAGAGACACCGGTAGGCCGGTGCTTGAAAAATGGAGAGGTATTCGGGCTCAGGCTCCACCAGCTGGCCGGTGAGGTGGCCACCGGTTGGCCGGTGCTGAGGCAGCAGGTGTGACTGTTCTGGCCGGGTGCCACCGGCTGGCCGGTGCTGAGGCCACCGGTTGGCCGGTGGTCTGGAGGCAGTGGCTGGACTCTCGGTCTGGGCTCTACCGGCTGGCCGGTGCTGAGGCCACCGGTTGGCCGGTGCTCTGGACAGTGGAGAGCCTTTCTGTCAATGGTCCACCGGCTGGCCGGTGTCATGCCACCTGTTGGCCGGTGGACTAAAAACAGTCCAAGTTAACTCCTTTTCCACTTCTTGCTCCTGAAATCATGCCTAACAACACAAACACTTGAAAACAAGATTAGATAAATGAGAGGGTGATTGTGATCCTGAAAATCAAACCACGAGGGGTACGAGAGGTACAACAGAAGAAGTCCATGAAGAAAGAAATTGAAAAAGATCGGTAATGGATATTACCTCTTTTTGATGCGCCTTCACTTAACCTCCACATAAAGAACTAAGGATGGTCTTTAAAGAAGACCAGGACCTCTAGGATGATACTAGGGAAGTGGAGAAAAGATTTTGGCAGGGGTTTGAAGAGCTTGAATTCTCAAATTGGTGTGAGGAGGAGAGGGAGGATGTGCCCTTTTATAAGGGAGGAGAGGGGCACCTTGGGAAAATCTCAAAATATTATTTTATATTAAGGTCAAATTCGGTTTATAATGGTTCCAAAGAGTCTTATTTAGAAGATAAAGTGGGGATGGGTCGAAATACTCTCATCAAATAGTATTTAGACAAGTTTAGGTTATTATTTTAACCTTATCAATTAGATTTAACTCTAAGTTAAATAATTTAACTTTTACCGTGTCTTTTTGTTTTCTTACACTATATGGTTAATAAACTTACTATAACAAGCCAAACGAACCCCAAGATGTTTATTATTAATATATATATCCTTATCTATGTCGTTTTTCTGAACTGTATATTTTTAGGAATTAAATAACAATTAATAATATAATATTTGTTTTAAAAACTAATTTATGTCAATTTTGACACTATTTAGTAATTATTTTTTATGAAAATAATAACAGAATGATTAGTTCGAAAAAAGTTAATTAAATCCATACTATCATGTCATATTAATCTAGAAAATTAGTTTAATTCATAAAAAGTCTCAAATTACATTTATTTGGGTATTTATAACATCAATTATGTCAATATTTCATTAATAAGATAATTACTGCATCATCGTTGTGTCATAAATAAATTAAATTATTTAATGTCTAAAAATTAAAAATAAAATACCATTATATAGGAAATCTTTTTATCTTTCTTATTAATATTTATAGTCTAATTTATCTTATGTATAACCCCATTTTAAAAATGACTTACTTATTAAACATTGATTTTAACTATTTTAACCCTTCTTTAAATAAATTAATAATAATTGTCCTAATCTAATCCAAGTGGGCCTAAATGGTCATATTTTATTCCTAAGGTTGTTTTTGGTCGAATTAAACTTCTCCAATAGAATTATGACATGTGTTAGGGTAATAATAATATCACTTTTACCCTTAATTACCCTATTTACTTTTAACCGTGGTAAAAAAAGTAAAAAGGTACTATTCATCAAAAATTATTTTCATCTCATTGAACCTCATTTCACTTACTGACATCAACCGTGTCTGTCAGATTTTTGAAATTCCACTCACAAAAGCGGTAAAATTATGTTTTATGAAAAATTCATTTTTCTTAACTACCACTTAGTGGTTTCACTATTCATCAAAAATTGACAGTTTTCAGAAAAATACCAAAAATTAGGCCTAAGATATATTTGATATTAAGAATTCAAAAATGATGTCTATTTTACCAAATTCAGAACATATCAGTTGCATTAATTAATTTAAAAATTAGTTCCCATCGTCAAAACAAATAGCGTGTTTTTAAGAGATAATAACTATCAAAAGATTGACACTTGTTTATAAATGGTTTAAATGTGAAATTACATCCAATGACCAACATTGTATTAAATTGTAAAAATATATTTTAAATATACTTTAAAACCACTCAAATTAATAATTTATCACTATTAATTATTTATATTAAAAAAAGTTCTTTTTAATTAAAATTTAGTAATTTCACTATTCATCAGAATATGAAAGTTATCCAAAAAGTACCAAAATTTCACCCTAAGCTAATTTCGATATTCCGAATCCAAAAATGAAGTACATTTTGAAAAATAAAATTTACAAAATTTCAAAAAGTTGTTATTACTATTCATAACGGCTAGTTTTAATAATATTTTAATAGCAAATCGTTGTTTAGTGAAACTCGGTATTGCGTACTACACACGCTATCGAGGAAGGTCACGGTTGCATGTAAGGGAAGGCAAGTCAATGATGTGTGTTGTGCAAGCTCCTTTTGGTGTAGCGTACAACACAATACATTAATGAAAAGAATATTTTTCATAAAACCTCGGGGTGTTACAATTATACCCTTCCATGTATGGTGGTGGTGGAAAACAGATTACACCACGACGTGGAGTCGGTATTCCGTACGTACGCACGTGCAGTGATTTCATTTTCCGTAGGATGGATATAAGATGAAATAGGGTTGTTTCAAATTTATAATAACATATTAGTATATTAGTAATAATTATGTTATTAATTTATGATGAAACAAATAAAGAAGAAGTTGTATAAGAAGAAATAAATTGGAATGAATCGGTAAAGGATATTACCTTTTCTTTGACGCTCCCTTTCTTAACCTCCTCTTAAGGCACTAGAGTTGGTCTTTTCAGGAGACCAGAACCTCTATAATGTTTCTAGGGATGTTGATAAGAGAAACGGGCAGGGTTTGGCCGAGCTTGAAGGCTCAAAATTGTGTAAGGAGAATAGGGAGGATGTGCCCTTTTATAAAGGAGGAGTTGGGCACCTTTGGAAACCTCAAAAATATTGATTTATAATAAATTAAAAACCCGCATAAAAATATGAAAAATGACTAAAATACAAAATTAGATGATATAGGGTGGTAATATAATCAGAAAATAATATTTATACATGTTGTTAATTTATTTTAATCATTATAAACTTGATTTATCCTTATTTAATATATTTAATTTTATTTGTGGTTATAAGATTCTAAATTTTAAATTGTCATAAATAATTACTTATGTGTTGTGAATTGCCCATAATTGGATTATTTATGAAATTGTAGACAATATAAATTTTAATTTATAATTGTAAAATATTTTTTTGAATTTTTAAAAATTTTATATTTTGTTATTTATATAAAATAACAATATTGTCAATTTTTACACTGTTCATTTATTTGAATTTAAATAAAATCCACACAAGAGATATGTTCTAACTAAAAGATTTAATAGATTCATAACGTGTCATATTTTTCTAGAAAATTAGTTTATCAAATTAAATAGTTTGTAGAATATTTATTTTAATTTTATAAAACCATTTATTTGATATTTCAATCAATAAAATAATTTCAACATCACTATTGTGCCATCTTTAATGATAACTATTTAATCCCTAATAATTCTAAATAAATTCACATGATTTATATAATTTTATTAGATATTATATGAGACAATTCATGTTCAATGTTTCATGAATTTTATCACTAAATTAAAATTAATATACTTATAATATTTAAGAGAGTGACATGTTGTGACTTTCTTTGGTTTTAATAATAGTTAAATTATTTTCATTTTCAAAAGTCCATTAAATGAATCAATTCAGACCCTTAGGTGATATGGGTTGACTTTTAGTCATCCAATAGAATTTTGGAAGGTTTTAGGGTAATTTTATAAAAAAAAATTACCCTTAATTACCCGATTTATCTTTAACTGCGGTAAATAAAAATTACCGTAGTAAGAATTTATAATATAAAAAAAATAAAAGTAACCTATTAACATAATTTCGATCCACTGAATTCAAATATGGAGTCCATTTTTAAATATTCAAAACACATAATTTTCAGTAATTAATTTAAAATTAATTCTGTTGATAAGAAAACAGGTTTTAAAAATTAAAACATTTCCAAATATTGAAATGTTTTTCCTATGAATTCGATGTAAAATTATTGGTAATGACATAAATTATATTAAATGGTAAAATATATTCTATTTATTCTTTAAAACCATTAAATATTATTATTTAACCATATAAATTTTTGCGATGAAAAAAATTTGTTTTAATTAAAATATTGCGTGTTTTTACAATTCATGAAAATATGAAATTTATCCGAATAATATGAAAAATTTATCCAAAGAAAATTTTTATATACTGATTCCAAATAGGAATTTTATTTTGTCAAATTTAACTTATGAAAATGTCAAAAACTAAATTTAATGTGGGTGCGCCATCAAAAGGTGAAAAAACTGCATTTTTTTAAAAATACGTATTTTACACCAAAAAAATATTTTGTTCTCATACCGTGTTATATAAAATGTTTAAGGTGATTTATAATGTCATAAAATTCAAAATGTAGATTCTAATAATCATGACAGCTTGTTCATAATAATATTATAACAATATATCGTTGTTTAGTGAAACCCAGTATTGCGTACTACACACGCTATCGAGGAAGGCCATGATTGTGTGTAATGCAAGCCAAGTCAAGGTTGCGTGTAGTGAAAGATCCCTTTATTGTTGCATATAACATAATAAAAACTTATTTTATTTATACATTAAAAAAATATATACATAATGTTTCATAGAATAATTTTTACAAAATAAACGTGAAATTGTGTGTAACCCGAGCCAAGAATAGTGTAGCGTATACTACATGCTAATACAATGTTGTGTATAGCACAAGATAATTTTGGTGTAGCGTAAAACACAAGACATCAATGAAATTAAAAATAATAATTCTCATAAAATCTCGGGTTCTTATAGTTCCTATGTTATGGGATACCATATTCTTCAGGGATATTTACAATTGATTAGAGGATGATATAATACTCTTATTTTCACTGGTATGAGTCCTTAAGGTCCCATGGATATTAATGGAAATCAATGTAGTGGAATTTCTCTACTGAAAAATTTGGGAGGTTCCAACTTCTGTTGGTTCCATATTTAATTATTTACTTCAGTCTTAGTGAACTTCATGTCGAATGAGTTTTTATCACCCCTAAATAATCTTAGGTTATCTTCAAAATCTACTTTAATCTTCTTAATTTTATCATCATTACCTTTTATTCTTAATTATTGTGATGGATTATCAATATTGTTTATTACTTTTTCATCATCCTCCAATTTTGTATCTTTGACATCTATAGATATTTTTTCCATTTTTTACATTCATGGAAAACATCATAAAAAAATTTATAAATAACTTTTTCACAAGCATTCGATTATAATTATTCATTAAAAATGAATACATGTTATTGGAATTTGATAACGACTTCTCCATTGACTCAATAGGGATTGTGAGAGTAATGTAATTTCATTACATTTCAATTATTACACTATATAATTATAAAAATATTATTCTATATATTTATTATCAGAAATATGTTCCATGATTGTACCAACAACACAATTTACCGCTTCATTGGGAACATTATTTAAATGTTTATTAATTTCAAAATGAAGATAACTAATTTAGACATCATCACCGTATATTGAATATAACTATTCAAAAAAATTACTAAAAATTACACCACTTTGATTACCATAAATTATTACTGTTTTTACCTTTACTTTTTATTTAATCTTTATCTTATTTTATTTTCATTTAAATTAATTTTTCCGAGTCATGGAATAATTCAAGTAATTTATATCATTATAAGTATCTACCATTTTCTCCATATAAAAAAGCTCAAAACCCTAATAAAATATAAACTTCATTATTGTTAAAATATTTATGGAATAATCGAGATATTGAGTGGGAATACTTGATTTAATACCCCCTATAGATCTCGTTTTCAATTTAACCACTAGGGAGGATGAATCTGTGGTTTAATTTTATAAATTAATTCTCTTTTAAATTCAACCTATTAAACTAATTAATTTTCTAAATCCCCTCAATCATTATATCATAGCCTCACCTCATGTGTAGTAGTAATGAAATAGAGTGTAAAACACATTATTTAAAAGGTATGGAAACAATCCTACACCATTCCATGCAATCTAGACTACCCAACATGTATTTTCCACTATAGATACAATTGGTTACAATAGTATTTGGTTAGAAACCACAAATAAAATCTTTCAGTAACTAGTTTTACATACCAGTTACAACTCCTAGAGAAATTGGTTAGAAACCCCAATTGAAAACCTACAAAGATTGGTTATACACCCCAATCATAAGAATCTTCAATAACTAGCTCGACACATTCGCTCAAGATCCATCTGTTTTGATCAAGTAATGGAATGATCTCATTATTTTTAGGGATACATCTATTCCTCCTTATAATGATCTCCATATATGAGGGTATACTATCTACTGAACTAGTTCACAAATCCTTTAAGATATCTGTATGTGATAATTCTAATCAACATTGTTGGTCCCAAAAATATTCCACTCTAGATATTAATTTATTAAGATCCTAATATTTATGAATACTCAAGAATGAAACACTTTTTCTCTATCTAGAGATCTATCAAGTTTAGGTGGTACATGTCTCTTTAATACTAAAATTTATCGGGCTCTTATAAATATTATTCAACAAATATTTCCCTTTTATTGTAGTAGTGAAAAGGACAATTAATTATTCTTTCCAAAAATCATTTTCATATTTACTATTTAAATAATCATGGAAATAATTTTATGAATAATAGTTTCTTATTGAATTTCGGAAACTCCCTTGATCATTTGTCGGTAAATTTTTTTATTCAAATCTTGGGGATATTTATTGATTGAATTCTCCCTTGAATTTTTATTCATAATTCAAAGTGAAGTATTCCTTTCAAATCTCTAAAAACATGGGGTTTTGACTTATTTTAGTTCTTCAAAAAACAATATTTATTAAGTATATATGAAATGCCACACCCAGGTTTTTTAATTCATCTTCAGTATCAGTTCGGGTTTTATTTCCTATTATTTCCTTGGGAATTGGGTGGGACAATATTGATCTTTTTGAGTATTTATTTCTTCCTTTCATGGTATGGGCATATTAATTTGTTCCCAATTTAGCTTTAGATAAAAAATAGGTTTTTTAGTCTATATATCTTAAGAATCATGGTTTTATTGCGATTAGTAGTAGATGTGCACTCCTGCCAAGGTAACTATGTAGAAGATCATGAGTGAGACAATAGCTATTGCAGGGCTGCCATAAGGTTAGTCATACCACACAGGTAGTCCATGTGGTTAATCAATTCCTCTACTGAAGCAGACACTTGGTATCTACATGGTTTGATAGACTATATGGACTAACCATGTGGCCTATCCAGTTTTATTAAACTTTTCTCTCTCCCTAATTTTTGTACCAAAACACACACTTACCTCCCCCATTCATGTTCTTTCTTTCAAGGGGCCGCCTCACCTTATCTTTGCTCATATGGACCTCCATTTTTAGGAATTTTGGGGTAATTTATTGTTTGGATCATCATGTAAGTCCACTCTCTCTAGGATACACCCTCCATTCTAGGAGTTTCTTCCGATTTATTGTGCGGCCCTCTATCCCTCGGCTAGGGTTATATTTTTTAGGGTTGAATCCTAAAATTTTTAGTTTTATCATGATGTTTTAGGTTATATCTTGTCTCCTATGGGTGAGGTTGAGGTGACATTGAGTTTTTGAATAGAATTTCATAAGTTCTTCAATGATTGAGGTTGGATCCGTTTTCATTTCTCCTTTAAATTCATGATTACATTGTTTGCTTGATTTTCGCACATTCCATTATTATATAATAGTGATGTATCATTTTTATAATAATTTTTTATGTAAAATGAGGTGATTTCCACTTGTTTTTAATTTTTGAAATAGTCAGAATCAGTGGTTTCACACCAACTAATCGATTAAATTACTCGTAGACTCCTGTAAATATGATTTGTAAGTGAAGTGATGATTTTGGGTTTCAAAAATGGATTCCTAAGTGGATTTTGGATTTAAAAATGTACTGTGCATGGTTATTTATAAAAAGTTTTGATATGTGAAAGTATTATGATGCTTGATTGGTAATTTTGAAATGGTTTTACTGGAAAACCATTCATGGACTTATCCACTTTCCTTGTTGGTTGTTAAAGTGGTGGGAATATCCTTGGTTTGGGAGTCCACTTTTGTGATAATTTATTTTAAGGAAAGGGACTTCTCCATAAAGAGGCTGGGGTGGTTCCGTTTTTTGTGACTTATATGATAGCATGTATGAATGCTTTTTTCTTGGATTTGTGGGGGAACACACCTTTGTAAATGTATCATGGGAACCTAGAATTACATTGAGGAATTGTGAGAATGTTTGATTCACTGGTCCAGTTTATTATACTAGCTAGTGGCACATAACAGGTGGATACTTTAGTTTGTTACTATGGAATCATGCCCCTCGACCAGGCCAGGTATGGAAACAATTGGGCATTAAGGCATTATAATGTCACCGAGTAGGGCATGCCTTTGGGATGAGTCACATGTATTAGTATGTTTTAGTTATCCTCTAAGATCCTATGTTTTCCCATGTCCCTCTATTACTAATAATTTTTGTTCCATTTCTTTCATTATGTGTAGACATGATCCTTATGCATTTTTTCATGTTTACTTAAAAAAATGTCAATGTCTGGTTTGTTAAAAAGGATTTTAAGAAGAGTGTTTGAATGTACATGTATTTCTCCCATTTTTCAATAATTTTTAAAAAATAACACTTCCTATTTTGTTCTCTTGGCCCCCTTATCCCCTTGCTCCTTGTTTTAAAGCATGTGGGAAATGAATTGTGGTTATAATTAGTTTACATTAAATGAAGTGTGTGGAAAACATATTTGTTTAAATTGTATTTCAAAAATATTGACAAATTTTTCTTTATTTAATGGATTCACATTGGGAATATAATTATTCAGACCTACCTACTGGATTTTAATACTCACACCTATATTATTTTCTTATTTTTTCATCTACTACAGCTTTTGGATTCTGTTCGATCGACTTAGTTGATGGTTGGTTGTGGATTTTTGGGTGACCCTTGGGGTCACATGGAGATGTATTGGGTGTCAAGTTAAGTTCAGTATTTCTGGTTTAGTTTTCTCTTTGGGTTGTTGTATCGTAAAATGTTATGTAAATTATATAAAGTTTGGAAATCACATTGTGTTTGGTATGCTATTTTATTTATTACTCTTCTTTTTATTTAATTGGATAAATCGTTCCCATTTTTGTCTCCTATGATTCCCTTTGAACTAGTCACCAGCCCGGGAGGATCAAGATCACCTCTCGGGACTTGCCACCTATAGAATCGAGGGACCAGATCCGGGTCGACCTGGGTTGGTTCGTGACATAAAACTCAATCAATTTATCTATGTGCACATTTTCATAGAAATGTTTAATATACTCATTGCAAATATATCTTATTTGTATCTTTTACTTCCTCTTAGACTAGAATACATATATTCTTAGCTAATGTTAGTATTATCTAATTGACAAAAATATTTAACAATAAAGAAAATAGAATAAATAAAACTTTTCTTTATTTAGAATATACTAAATATTGAAACTATGATTTTCACCATTATATATCATAAAACATTTTCAATGTACATGACTGACTATGAGCAAGATCTATCATTTAACATGAAAACAGTAAATAGATTAACTATCTTGATTTCCATTAAGATAGTCAATATTTCATGAATGGATCGTATTCATATGAAAATCAATGAATGTGTAGATAACCCATGTGAAGACGACAATCAACCATAGCATAAGATCAAAAAGATAAACAAACAATCAACCATGTCGATCGATTGTGTGTTTCCACAACCAATGGATTAACCAATTTTGAAATCTATTGTGCATGCAGATCAATCGTAAGAAGAAGAAAAGTGAAGGAGTAGGTCAACCACATGTAGAAACATCCTATCTGAGTCTATAAATTCTCAACTTAATTAACTTTGAATTACTTATTCCTCAAACCAACTATATCCAGTATAATGAAAATAAAAATTAATTCCATAATGTTATTAACATTGTCTCTACATCCTCTAAAAATATTCCTTAATTTCAATAAGTTGGATCACATAAATCATCACATTTATATTTTCTACATTTTCTTAAACTTCTATACATGGGTTATTCAACTAATAGCCTCAGTTCACAAATTCTTACACCAATATTATATTAAATCATTGAAAATAAAACAATTCATCCAATTATCATTTTGGTGCATGTTTTTTTGGGGTTTATTTTATTGTATTATGTGTAAAAAACCTGATTATGTTCTCAAACCCACATGTTCATAAAATTCTCAGTTATGATATTTGATTTTTATATCTTGTGTTTACCCTTAATAATAATTTTAGATCACCCCTTTATTATGATTCCATTATCTAGGTTATTAATAAGTGTATTAAATTTAATGTTTCAAAAAGGATATAATGAGAGAATGATATTTGTGGAATATGTTGAGGAAATAATGTGAAATAATACTTCTGTATTTATAATATCCAAAGACAATAAAACTTTGAATTTTTTGAATGTGTGTATTTTTGAGAAATAATGTTTAAATTATGAAATTTATATAAAATTAATGTGATTTATGATCATGTAATCTTAGTTGGTATCAAATAATATGTATATATTTTTTATTTTAGCACCAGATAGAGAGTGTCTGTCCAGGGATTTTCAATTGTTTTCATAGTCGGATTTCGTTATTTTTTGTTATTATTTTATAATGAATTAGAGGAAAGGATATAAATAAAACTATGATGAAATATATGTGATGTAGGATGAACCTAAAATTTATTCCAATGAAATTAAGGTGTCATAATTTATTACATCTTAGGATTGGATTTCTAGATAATATGATCACTTAATGTAGTTATTATTTCTTGATACTCTCCCTAAACAATTTGGTATTACTAATGTATTGACTACAAAATCAATATTTTGGTGGTGATAAGAATACCCATTATTGAAACTATCTTATTTTATCCATATTTTATATATAATTTCTTATCATAAAAAGAATCTATGATTATTTATTTATAACCATATTTATTAGATAATGAATTATTAGTGAAAATATAGGCGGTGTGTTGATTGCATCCCAATTATATGAATATTCTCTAACTAATGTTTGTGAGAATGCACTTATTTTAAATGTTATTATTCTTTATTTAGAATAATTTAAAATGATTTTTTGAATGAAAATTCCATTTCTTCCAAGATCCCATAATAATTTATAGTATATGGAAATCACATTTCTTTTCCCTAATCAACCTATTATATACTATTAGTTTAAAGATGATTATATACTCTATAAGGGAATTACTTCCATTATATAGGTGTTAACACTCCATCAAGAGGGATATTTTGTTCAAATGGTTAGGGAGAAACTCAATGTTTGTGATATTCCTAATATGAGGGAAAATTTGAGTATCTTAGTGTTAAATATTATTAGAAATTATATCATGAGTTTTTCTCATCTTATAGATTCCCAAAATTATTTTCATTAATGAGAGAGAAATAAAATTATAACAGAAAAATTTATTTGGTGGGGATTTATCACCGGAGGTTTTAGGTCCTATTTCCATTACAAACATTATTTATATCTTTCATAACTATATTTTTCTATTATTGAACTAAAGTAAAAAATAATCCATATATGATATGTATCAGACCAATAACACATTCTTCATTCATAATAGAATATTATAACTTATGTACGTGATAATATGTATTAAAGTCATAGATTATTACATTCCATAAATAAATAAATCCCTTAAAAGTGAATAAATTAAAATGAGGAAATAAATATAAATAATAGTAATTTAAATATAAGAAATCCTTTAGATTATATTCAAACTTAATAGTCACATTTAATAAAACTAAAGACAATCAGAAAAACCATTATGCAAGGAGAATGTATATTGTCAAATAAAAAATAAATATATAGTAAAGAGGATTGTTCATTGTAAATTCATAATGGAAAGAATCTATAGGATGAAATTGAGGTAAAATAACCACTATAAGATTGATATTAATGGATATACATCCATTGGTTAAAATACTAAAAAAACATATTAATAATTTATAATTATAGGTATGAAGTTGACATAAATAAATTTCATTAATATATTAAAAAATATAAATTTTTCTTATAAATATATTATTTGAAATTAAATAAATGATTTTGGAATTTAATTGAAAGATATTAATTCACTTGGTAAAATTTTATTGATTCTAAAGAAATTATATTTTTGAATTATATATTTTTGTTAAATTAATTAATTTTAAAAAATTATAAGAATAAAGTAAGATTAAACAAAGGATTAATAAATTAAATTAATATATTCTATGTAATAATCCATGAAAATTAAATATGAATTTAATTATTCATTGTTAATCAAAAATGTGATATCTAACAACATTATTTTATTATATATTATATGTTTTATTTTAAACTAAAAATTTTGACATTTGGTGTTTGAAATATAATAAAATGTAATTTTTATAGAAATAAATGAATAAAACGTAATACTTTGTATATTAATTATTTAGTAATAATTATATGATCTTTTAATGTTAATATTCTAATTCTTCAAAAAATTATATTTTATATATATTGTAAACCTTATTTTATAAACTAAAATTATAAATATAAAGAATAAATTTAATGAAGTTTATTTATTATATATATAATCAAATAATTTAAGATCCATTAAATTTTTTTCATGGTTATGAATAGTATTAAATTAATTTTTGCGCTTCAAAATACATGTTTTAAAAATTTGTTTTTCTACATTATGAGTTTTTCTTCAAGAAAACTATATATATCATCATCCAACGATTATAATATTAAAATTAAATATTCAAAATTATAAAAAATTATGTTAGAACTCATTTACTTGTTATTAATTCTTATGAAATAAGAATAAGAACATTTTTTTCTTAAAAATAAATTTTGTCAACAAAAATATTTGTTTCTATATATTTTATATTTTCATCTAAAATAAAAATTTAAAATATATATACATTTAATTTGACAAAAATATATAAAAATCTTTTTATTATAAATTCTAAATTAAGCATAATGGTCAATTTCATTTTTAGACAAAAAAAAGTCACTCGGGTGAATAATACATTTCATCGGTAAACTATAGATACTGTAAAAAAATTATATGTTTTTAAAAATTTATTGAATAAAAAAAATAAAAAAATGTTAATAATGGAGGAAATATCTATTATACATGGTTTTTTCACTTACAGGGCCAATTTCCAGTTAAAAATTTAATTCGTTTACATTTAAGTAGTGAGAAATTGAAAAAATTACAGTCAAACTCTTATATAAAATGACCTCTCAACCACCCCTTCCAAAATAATAAAACCATTAGGTTTTATCATTAATTGATTCCCAATTTTCCAATCCCAAGTCTTTATTTTATGTTCTTATTATTCTGGTCTCAAGAAGGAATCCTAAATCATTCATTCAAATGGAATCCGTTTTGAGGATAGAATGCATCCAGAAAATATCTTTCTCTCTTTTTGAACTACCTTATTATATGAAATCTCTATAAATATCATTATCCATTTTAATAATATTATATTTTCATTCTCATGAATCCAATAAAATAATATTTCTATTATATAAGCTTATACTCTTTGCCACTCTATATTATAAAATGTTATTATTTAGTTTATTAAATCACCTATATAAATGATGCTATACAATCTTTACCATTTCAAAAATTAATGATTATAAAAAATTAATATTTGAAGTATATTATATTAATAATTAATATATGTTATTAATTTAGTTCTTCAAGGGTGAAACCAAAATTAATTGTTATTATAAATTAACATGTTGTTATTAGAACATTATCTAAAACATGCTAGTCATGGAATATATTCCAATGAACCATGCCCATACCTTTCATCAAATAAAAATGGGACAAAATAAATCATTTAAATTTCATTTACCATTAATAATATAGGACTGATAAACTTGGTATCAAAGAATGTGTATCCATATCTCTATTAAATATTGTATAAAATATAATAGTTATGGATAAATCTCTTAAATAATTGATTAATAATGTTATTTTTATTATAAAACATGTAAAATTTCTTTTATGTAAGTTGTGATTAAAGGTAAGTAATTGTTATCTTGTTTTTTTCAATCAGATATACACCATATTGACCACTTTAATTTTATTTTGTGGTGTGTGTAATACCAATGGATGTATTTTTTTCAAATATTATTGTAATTAAATGGAAGTAAACAATCCATCTAATGTTATCTATTTTAAGTGGGTTTAATTAACATGTTACCAAATTAATAGTGATTTTTTTCCAATATCACCATGAATCAAAAACATTTATGAATAAATTCTTATTTTTGGAAATAATATATTTAATCTCTCCAAAACCCCATATATTTTCTTCTCCTATATTTATTTCTAGGGATTACTTGTTTTTGTACCATTCCACCCCTTTTAGTAAAACAATTATAATGAAAGCATGCTTTTAATTTAGTCAAACTAACTATTTTTATAAGAAATGTATCTTCTAAATATTCAATTTGTATTATTTTTTAAATAAATTTAAAATACTATAATCAAATTATTTTTAAATTTTACTTTTCATCAGCCATTTAAATGATTAAAAATGAAGTTATATAAACATTTTTTTATGTTTTATATATGTGTGATTTTCTATCAACAATAGATCTCATTAAAAGAATTATGGAGGAAATAGTTTTTTACCATTTTACACACAAGAACACATTTTCTAACCATCTTATTTAGTTTTATTTAAAGGATTTCTCTCAATGTTTTTATAGTTTTACAAAATAATTTCAATTAACATTGTATTATACGTAATTATATTTTAAAATTATGCTTATGAAAAATATAAAGGGTATTTATTATTATTTTCAAAATAAATTTCCAATTTTCTTAAAAAGATTTTTTTAACTATGTTTACATACTTTAATGGTTCTTATACTGGACTAGGGATATGTTTTAATGATACAATACAAATTATTTGTCTAGATAGTATATAATCATGTCCTAAATAACTTTTCCTAAAACCCATTTATTTTCCAGGTGTTAATTAAACTAAGATAAAATTTTGAATGTTTTCATATTTCTATATATCTTTTTATGATTTATTTTTATGTGATGGGATGATTCATTATAAATCTCCTATGTATTGGGTAATATTTAGATCTCATGAGATGATAGGGAATAGAGAGTAAACCCCAAACCCAAATAGACTCTATCCACTATGTAATGGGTGATCCTAGAATTATATAATACTCAAATTAATGGGGTGAACCATTATATCTCATGATTTGATATTTTAAATAGGTTGGAGTAAACATAATTTACTCTATGACTCTATCAACTATGTTAATGGGATTAGGGATTGAACCAAATAAAATATATGAATCAATAGACTATATTTATGGGACTAGTGAGATAACCCAATCCACTATAGGTATTTTCCCTCCATGTTTATGGGAATGTCATGTAAATCCAATCGACTATGGGACTCTATCATTTACGTTTTTTTAGGAATGGTTAGTAAACCTGGTCCACAATGGTAATCTATACACTTTTTTTATTAGAATGGGGAGTGAACCCAATACATTATAATAGTATGCCTACTATGTGATGGTCTTAGTAGTGATCTTCAACATATATAATTATTTTGATGCTTAGCTTAATTTCACAATATTTTTGTATGAAACATAATTATGTCATGTTATTATGGATTTTGATTATTGGCTCACATTTCCACACTCCTATGAATATTTTATTTTTTTATGGAAAAAACTTATTTATTGTTTAATGATTTATGACCAATGTTTTGTTAGGTATGACTTTCTTATATTATGTCCATTTACCCCAATTATGTTCTCGTACCAATTAATTCATCTTATTTATGATAAATATCATCAATTTTTTATCTTTTTTACCCTTACAGGGAATTTGATTTCACCTATTTCTTTTTTGTAATCCCCGAGTTATCAATAATATTACGTTTGATGTGCATATTAGGATGTCATGAATGTATGATTTTTGTGGAATATGTTGAATAAATAATGTGAAATAATACATGTATGTATATTTTCTCTAAAGGCACTAAATAATTGGGCATCAATATTTTATGAATTTGTAATATGTAATATTTAATGTATATATATTCTAAAACATTTATATGAGTTATAATTTTGTAATTTAAGTTGGTATCAATGTATATGTTTAAAGTTATTATTTGTCACCAGATATTGGAGTGTGAGATTTGGGAGTCTCAAAATATTTATGCACTTGAAGAAATGAACATAAGAGAGTTATCCCATAATGAAATACATTATATGTCGGTCTCATATTCAATGCAGGTGTAGGTAAAAAGGCCTTTAGAACATTCATAAAAATAGATATAAGTAAAATAAGTTAAAATGAAAAATGTTCATGACTTTTAAAATAAATAGGATGCTTGTAATGAGTTATTATCTCCATTATAAATAATGTGTTAAATATTAAGGGGAATATTTGATGCAAAACTACCATAGGAATGTTTCTATTGTTTGAATGTTTGAAATATCAATGAAAGGTGTTCAAATATATGTGATGAATAATTTGGTGAATTTCATATTCGACCAAAACAAAATAAAATGTTTCCTTCTATACAGTTAAGGGTCCTTAGATGTGTAAGTCTTGAACTATGTTTTCTACCAATATTAATTAATCTAATGTATGCTAAAGAATAAAAAAATTATATTCTTTTTATATAAAAAATATATAAAATGATTTTGAGACTTTTATTTATTAAAATACATGCACTAAATTGTCTATTCCCCCCCCCATAGTATTTTTATTAAGTCCACGGAGGTGCCATCACATAAGGAGATTGATGATATATTCATGGAAAGGATAATATAGATTGAAGATGTAGAGATACCATCCAACTATTAGTAATAATTATTTTATTGATATTAAAATGAAAATTCATTATATAGTGTTTTTAAAAGTCTTAAGAATACCTAGAGACGGTGAAATTCATTTCAAGGTAATTTTAATATTTATGGGGTTTTGGAGTTCTTAGTAAGAAAATGGCCAAGTCATGGAAATTTCAAAGTATTTTCCATTTTATATGACATATAAAAGGAATTTTATAACATTAAAAAATTTATATGACTTCAAGATAATATTTTAATACTTAAAATATTTTATATTAGTTCTATAAGAAAATGTTAAGGCATTATTCCATTTTATGGGGCTTCACAGACATTTCACAGGACTTAATGAGTATTATGAAAAATTAGTCTTCCTAAATATTCACAAAGGCATGAAAGTTTATGATATAAAAATTCCAATAAAATTAATAAAATTTACTGATACAAATTCTAATGGGTTATCAAATTAATAATTCTAATTCATAATACTCTATATGAATTATGGTTTGAGCCCTACTGCTCTATATTACATAAATACAAAAGAATATTGTAAGAGTGTTGTAGTGTAACATATATAAAGTTTCTAGATTTAATATCTATAGGTGATATTAAATACGGATGTTTAATTGTCTTATATTCAAGGCTAAAAACAACAAAAAATTATTATAATGTGTTCTATGAGTTATTTAGGAAGTGTTCTTTAATGTGTGGAAGAGATGATCAAAGTAAGAAGAATAATTTGAGTGACTTTTGAAAGTACACAAAATAGTGTTCAGAGAATTATTCAATTGTGGTAAATGTCACATTTTAAGATTATAAATCTATGAATATTGTTTCAATAATCATGATTATTATTAAGAAATTACTCATTCCTAATTTTATAACAAAAGTAGATGGTTTTTGTGAGAAACATAATTTCTTTTCATGAATATTGAAGATGGAATTCAATAAAATCTTGAGATAATCATTAATATCCTAATAATTGAAATTATAGTTTATTTATTTTGATACTAATAATACTGTATGAGATTAAAAATATTGAGTATAAGATTGATGGTTGGAAATTTTTACAATAATGAAATTAGAATTATCCAAAATGTTATAAATCAAGTAACGGGGATAAAAATTAGTTGATGAAATTCTATGTTCTCTATGGATTAAATATCCAAAAGGATATGTGATTCATGTTGAGTTATGTAAGAATGAAAGGTATGGTATGAGATGCTAATTTTATTTATAGGCCGAACCTAAATCTATATATTTATTCATTTAGGCACTCAAGGTTAATAATGAAAGAAGCTGTAATCCAAATGTCAGATACTACACATCATACAACATATTTTTAAGTTTTGTGGTATTTTTTTATAGTTTATTTTTAATATTTATAATATGATATTTATAGATGAATAAAGGAAAAATATATATTTATCCATGTGAGTTTAAATAATTAAGAGTATTTTTTCCAATATTTTTATTGTTGAAAAATAAGATTAGGGAGTAGATTAAAATTGATTTTATTTTAAAATGTTTTATGATAATAGTTGAAATTTTATTTTTATAGAAATTGGGAATGAGGGGAGAAAATTAATATAGGAATATGTGAGAATGAAAATATCATGAAATAAAGAATAAAAGGATGAGCTACTGTTGTTTTTTGTGTGGAACTGATATGTATATGAGAACCATGACTCTTGAGTAAGAATTAGAATCCCTTGAATGATAGAGAGGAAAAGATAAATAAAACCAGACTAGTGTTGATGGTCAGAATGTAACACCCTAACTCCAATAGCACGAATCCAATGGTTATTTCACTGAATTAGGAAACAATAAAAAGGATCATATCCTAAAGGATTAAATAGTTTAATAGTCATTAGAGACTAGGTACATAAATGGTTCTCACAATATATCTAAAAACATAAATATAATATAATAATTACTATGAGAACAATATTATTCATTATAGTAAATTCATGTATTCATTCTTAGATACCTTATTGGTATCCTGAAGAAAGGAAATAATTATAAAGGGTAAGATCAGATGCTCGGTAATGGAAAAATAATAATAGAGGATATCATAATATAATTAAAACATGAATAATATAGTAGAGATAAACAATAATCAAATATTTCATATAACTAATACCATAAAGGGTACTGAATCTAGGGATATCATAACAACCTAAGTTATCACATAGATATAAATAAATATTAACATAATTTTATAGTGCATAATACTAGATATCATAATCTTACATCAAGGGCCTTGGGTCAACAAAATATACTTTAAAAGGTAGAGAGTATGGAAAATACAAAAACTAGATCTTACTAATTCCATTTCATTCATAATATAAAAGGTGTGAAAAAAATTTCAATAGAAAATCAACATAAATATTTTAATTAAAAATGAGAATACTAAATGTTAATATTTCCACCAATAAATATATATAACATGATAATAAACCATCTAGAATAATATAATGTATGGTATCAAAAGCGTATATCCCCATTAAACCATAATATTCACCAATTATTTTTTCCATTGGTGAAAGTACAATAAAAATTTAACTGGATGATATATTAAGGAAAATTACATTTTCATTTTGATGGAACTTATCTTAAAATATAAATATTTCAGAATATTTGGAAAACATTTCCATTAAAATAACCATGAAATATTGTAAATGAATATTCAAAGGTAAAAAGTATTAATGATGATAGAAAATCCATTCACGTGGTGTATGTTAAAATAATTATTCTATTCAAACAATTTATAAATGGTTCCTTATTTGAAAAAAAAAATTGATTCCGTTTAAACCATATTTATAAAAATTAAAAAATGGATAAAAATTTATTTAAAAAATAATTTGATAATATTAAAAGCATTATTGAAATGTTTTAAAGAAAATACAGACATTGAATAAAAAGATTATCAGTGGAAGGGAAAACAATGTCTGTTTTCCTCAAAAACATTATTCTGTAAATTTGATAATTTTGATATAGTAATAATGTATGTAAAACGTTAATTTCAATAAATAACCATAAGATAAGAATATATATTACATTTAAGCTATAAATTTAATATAATTTCCCCTAAATAATTGTAAATATAAATAATCCTGAATAACGATGAGATTGTGGAATAATCCCTCACCTCAAGTCCGATTTTCATTTTAAGATCTTTTAGAATAATATATAATTAAACTATATAAATACCTATAATATAATATATGTTCTAGTTATACCAATTAAATGTCCATTTATTAATAATTCTTTACAGAAATCTTCATTTCTGAGTGTTAATTGTTTCATTTTTCATGTATGTTTTAGTTCAGTAGTTTCAATACCTACATATTTATCATGGATATATCATCTACAGGATGTTGAAAATGATATAAATAACATATATATTAATTATATACTTATTTTAACAATCCTTAAAATTTAGAGATATAAAAATGAATTATTGCATCATTGAGATGACAGAACATACATATCCATAACACTATTTTCACTTTTCAAAGGATAGAATGAATGAAATATAAATAATAATTAAAAATTATATAATAATTATTATATTATATATATCATATATATTTATTAATCCTATCCTTATTACCATCTATCTATATTTTAACTGAAAATTGAATCTAATCCCTTCGAGGGGGTGGTAGTTCACACATACGTAGATGAAACATTATTGTTTCCAATAGATTGGAAGGTAAGAAGGTAGATATGATATTTAACTCTTTAAGAATAATTATTTTATAAATATCATATATAAAATTTGATACTATCATAAAAACTATCCACGTAACATGGTGATTGAAAATGAAATGTATCACTATGTGGAGGTGGTAGTCCATATGTACGCATCAGTGATACTTTCACATTCCGTTAGTCAAAAAAGAGCGTGAATAATTGTGGATATATAATAATAATATAAATTAGTATTTTAATATATTTAGGATACTGAATTTAATATTTTATTATGATTTACATATATTTATAATATATAGGATAAGGCGTAATTTGAAATAGGTTCGGTAGGATGATTACCTCTCCCTCAGTTGGCCTCCTTTATATCCATTATTAAGGACCTTTGGATTGGTATTGTCAAAATAAACGCACTTATTTTTCACGTATATGGATGATTATAAGATAAATTTTCAGTTTTTTGTTTTTCTAGGTTTCCCAAGAAGCTATAAAGAAGAGAGAGAAGGGGCTTCCTTTTATAAGTGAACTGAGGGGCACTTTTGGAAATTCATTAAATATTATAATATAATATTTGTATAACTAATTTAAAATGCTTAAAAATTTACAAATATTAAAATATAACATGAATATAGTGTTTATATAATCAAATATTTTAATTTATATAGGTTTAGATATCATTTTAAACCTTATCTTTTTGATTAACCCCTTAGTTTACCATTTTTAACCATAACTGTAATAATGAATTTTCAAATCTTAAATGGTTAAAATATTACATAATAGGTAAAACGTTTCTTATAAATTAAGAAGGTACAAAATTTTTATCAACATTTCATTATTATTTTCCTATTACCATATTTGTATTATATTTCAATAATTTAATAAAATATCAATAATTCCATTTTAAAAAAAAATTATTTATGTTGACATTAAAGGCATAAGGATAGTATTTTAATTCAAATATAAACCTTTAAAACATCCCTATTATGTTATATTAATCGATTAAATTATTTGGAGACAATAAATCACCCATAAAAATTACTTGTACGTTTTTTAAAATCATTTACAATATTATTGTAATGCTCCCACAAGCAATATGTGAGCATTTTGTAAGAATTTCAGGTAATTATTTCACCACTAAAAAGTAAAAATATATGAATATGATAAAAATTTTAAATAAAAACTTATAACCAAAATTTTCAACTTTTTATCCACACCAGTTTTTAGTGATATTAAGGTCAAGTGAGTGACATTGTGGAATTTTCATTACATAAAATATTATAAATATCATTATTAGGGGATAATGGAACCAAAATGCCATATATTCAAATTTTTTATTCATATATTTTAATTTATACCATAAAAGTAAATTTATGGTTTTTTTTGTTGATTTTGGGACCTTATTTCATGGTTTTAACCATGTTTTACCCTTTTTACCTATAATCTAAATAAAAATATTTATCATGGTTATTAGTCATAATGAAAAAATAAATGGAAAATATTCACAAAATATGATAATAATAATTAAAAATATTTTATATATTCTACAAAATTCAAATACTATAAGTGAAATAAAAACTATTTAATACAAATGCTTAAAACACAAAAAATACAATTTTTAGAAAAATGCATTCTAAATCCCAAAATTGAACTTATACCAAAATCATATACAATAATGATTCCTATTTACTTAATTAGATTATATATAATTAAATAATACTCATGTTAATTTTATATAAAATTTAATATTTCATAATAATTTTAAAATTAATTATTTAGTGAAAAGAAATGATGGTTTTTCAAAAATAGGTATTTTCACTATTCACAGAAAAATTATTCATTTGAGAGAAATTCAAAAAATTCGCCCATTGGTAATTTTTATACTCTTATTAATTTTTTTTTTAATTTTATAATATATTATTTCTTATATTTTTATAAATTTTTTATAATTACACACACAAAATGCAACAAAATTCATTTTTGAAAAATATTCATTTTTCAAGAATAAAATGAATTCATTAATATTTGAATGATTTTTTAATTATAATAAATAAATAAATTTATATTAAGTATGATAATTAAAAATATTTTTCATAATGTGGTCACTTATATTAATAGCATCTAATCCAATGACTAGGTTATAATTGTAACATTATATAATAGTATTTTTATAACATATTTTAATTCTCTAAAAGCCCGATGTTGTGGGTTATGATATATTACAAGATTATTATTCTTTTAAAAAAATTGGGTATTACATTATCCCACTTTTAAATAAATTACACCTATGAAACATTATCTTGATCATTAATGGTTTAATATTCTAATAGACATCTTGTGAAAACATACATTGAATAGAGGTATAATAAAACTTCATTTGAAAATGGGAACTGGGAATATTAAAGGCTAATAGAAATAAGATTTATTTAGGTTCACAAAAAAGTAGAACAATGTTGGGAATATAAATTATATACATGTATGAGATAACCATTGTTCAAGGATTAATAGAGAGTGATAATAAATATGTTCATCAGAAATTTAATGACTGAAAAACCATAAATCAGTAATCCGTTCAAAGACTATTGATTCATTGGAAATAAAAGTAAAATTATAAGACTTTTCTTTTCAGATCATTTTCATAAATTTTTGGTTTTATTGTTCTAAAAAGATAGGGTACACATGAAAATATTCTTACATAATTTATTTCTATTTCAAAAGTTTAATTTATTCCATTAGCAATGCTTTGATTAATTTCAATATCGTCTCTTATACCTTGAATTGAATATTCGAGGTGATTTTTTCATGGATGAAGCACAAAAAATAACTTTTAATATATTGCACAAAACCAAAAAAGAATGTAAATTAATTTATTTTTTCCATAAATATTTACCAAAATCAAAATGCATAGAAACATTTAACCAATATAGATATATATAACACAATAATCCCTAAAACCTATGTAACACCCAAGGTTTGACTTAATCCATTCCATAATTTTTTAACAATTAAGACTCTATAAAAATATGTTTAACCAAATTCAAAACCCAAAAATTTACAAATAAGCTCTCTAAATTTACAAATCAACTTAACATTAATCGAAAAAATAATATAATGTTTCACTTAATTTCATATTCAAACTATGTGAATAACTTTATCATATATTCCCCTAAAATATTCTATTGACCTAAATTACCACATCACCATAATGAAAACAAATATTCTTTATGAAATTAACACTATAAAATATATTCGGTAAATATGATAATGTCGTAAACTCCATCAAAGATAATATATACTTCATTGTCATTAAATAAATTCCAAGGTAACTGATACTATCGTAATTACATTATCAATTTCAAATATCTCTTTATCTCAAAAAACAAATTTTTTTCCAAAATCAAGCACATAATAATGGTAATATATAACTAAATAATGTTTCTTATAAAAATACCACCGCGATTTTGAGTAAATTTTCTTATTTATTGGTACCATTCAACATATTCTTATAAATCCTTAAGAAAAACACATGCAGAACTATCCATAGAAGTTTAATGATTCTTATAACTAGAATGTTAATTTTATAATACTTATACAACATAATTATAAAATTATAATAGATAAACACTGTAATAATTATATTTTAATGACTCATATAACATAGGCCCTTTGGATTTAACACTTTTATTAGACCATTGGATCAAATAGTTCTCAATATCCACACACATAAGACATTGATCTGTAAATGAAACCGTAAAATGAACCTCATTTGAAACCATCAATGTCTTCATTTTTCTTCATCATTATCTTTCTTTGTTCAATTATTTTCCACACAAAAAAACATATTATCGTTCTTTCGAGACAATCCCTTGATTTCTTCTTCCAAGATTCCTTCTAAATAGTAATCTTAATATTCCTTACTACATAGTCTTTATAAATTTAACTAAATAAAACATAATTTTTACTTATTAGGTGTGTCAGGAAGCTCACCGATGATTATATTTTGAATCATATAATGAGATATTTTATTAAGAATAATCATAAGGTTTTTAGTCAAACTCCCATTTCATTTGGTTTCTCATGGTTATTTTCATTCCATTTCCATGAAATTCAATGTTAACATGATTCCTCTTATATCCATTCAGTGAATAAAACTAGAAAAAATATTGTAAATAATAATAATAATAATGAGAAATAATGAGAAATAATTTATAAGATGTCCAAATGATGACACCTTCATTTCAATCTATGATAACTTAGGTTTAACATAATTCATCTATGGTTATTATATATTTAAATACCTTAATAATAGTGCATAAAGAAAATATGAACTAACCCATGAATATCCCTAGAAGTTTCAAAAAAAGTATGTATTAAGGAAACACTGATTGTACACTAGAATGATAGTTGAAATATTCTCAACCATATATTTTTAGGGTTATTACCCCTAGATTAATATGTTCTAAAACCACATATACTTGTAGTTGTAATAACTCTGTTAAATAAAGAATATTAATTTTTTATATTTATTAATTTTTGAATTAAATATTAATTTTACATTAAAAGGGTTACTATGTTCTATAGCTTACCTGATACGCAACAATGGGTTTCTTTGAAATCATACGCTGCACACTAATAATATAATATTATTATTTGGTAGTCAACTCCCATCTGTTGTATTGGCAGGAATGAACAAAACTAAATACAATATGATTATACATGTTTGTTAAATGTATTTACATTTATCCAATAAAATTTAGAGGTTTAAAATGTGAATGAATTTAATTTTAAGCATAATTTACATTAAAATGATGATTTATCGCCTTTTAATGGAAAACCATCATTAAATATAATTTTTTCACTATAATACACTCCATTTTACTGAATAAAATCTTTCTTTAGAATGGGGAACTGAAAATTTACTTTGTGTAAACTGTTGTAATTTTTCTGATAAAGTTCATGTTTTAATGAATAGTGAAAAATATTGTATTTTAACGCAAAACTTTGTTTTAATCTAATTTATTTATATGATTATATTATCTTTTTAATTTGTTTTAAAGTTTAATTAGAATATATTTTTACCATTTAATCCAATGTTGGTCATTGGAATTAATTTCACTTTGAAATTTGACATAAACAAGTATCAATCTCTTGATAGTTATTGTTTCATAAAAACACGCTATTTGTTTTGATAATGGGAATTAATTTTAATTAATTAATGACAATTCTATGTTTTGAATTTGAAAAAATCTACATCATTATCGAATTTAGAATATCAAATATATCTCAGGCTGAATTTTTGGTATTTTTCTGAAAAACATCAATTTTTTATGAATAGTGAAACCACTTAGTGGTTGTTAAAACACTGACTTTTTCATTTAAATGAAATTTTACCACTTCTATAAATTTAATTTCAAAAATCTGACATACAAGGTTGCTATCAAGAAGTCAAATGTGGTTCATTATAATGAAAATATTTTTTTGTGAATAGTATCTTTTGACTTTTATTTACTGCGGTTAAAGGTAAATAGGTTAATTCAAGGTAAAAATATATTATAATAATTCAAAATTACCTTAACACTTGTCCAAACCATATGGGTTGGGTCATTAACGACCATGGGCATCTTTGGGTCGATTTTGGGACCCTATTGAGCCACTTGGCTGTGAAAATGGAAATTTAGATTAATTAATTTAATATGAATACAAAATGGACTTTAACAAAAATCATTTAGTAATTAATTTTTATATGGTCTTATATAAGTCCTATTTTCAACTATAAATATTATTTCGAAATATAAAAAGATATCATATATCATGGTATTTGTTTTAAAATTTTTAGACAACAAATAAATTAAATTATTTATGACATAATAATTATGGTGTATTTACCTCATTAATAATTCATTTAAACAAATAAGATTATAATGGTACCAATATTATCCAAAACATGTCCAATTCTGATTGGATGATTTTATTTCGACCATTAATCATCTTATATTCGAATATAATTATTTTTGGACCATTAAAAACCGAATATCCTTATATTATAAAATAATAGTTTCACACTTTCCTAAAGAGCCCCTCCTCCCCCTTATAAAAGGAGACCACTTATAACCAATTAATCACACCTCTAAAGCCATTTGGATCATCCAAAACTTCCCAGTTAAGCTCTCAACATCCTTCTTCTCCTCTGAGAAGCCTTACCTTAGGCAAAAGGTACTTGAAGAAGTCCTTTTGGTTCAAACCAAAGGAAGTTACCCAAATTAAAGGTAACAGATTCTCTTAATTTATTTTCCTTTATTTTACTTCTCTAACCCCTAAAATATTTTTATTAATTTCTTTTGTGAAAACATCAGTATCATCAATATTCTAGGATTTTTTTATGATATGTATTTGAACTAAACTTACACACACCTCCATCTAATGGATGAAGAACATAATGTTTCTGTGGGTGGAAAATTAACGCCTCACGAAATGATGATTGTTCAATTACATCTTACCACCTCTTATGGTGGAAATTATGATGGAAATATATTTATATATGATATATATTATGTATATTATTTTATTATTCTTATGTACTTCCCAGTTAAATCAATCCTTTATGGTTTTCATTGTGGGTAAATACGATAATCTCATTTGAGGAATTGCAGACTACCACCCCTTTAAAGTGATTTGATTCGTTAATGCCTAAGGTGGGAAATATAAAGGATGGAGTTAATGATATTATATATGATATTATACTGGAATTATAATATACATATATATATCATTATTTATTATTTCCATTAAAATAAGAAATAGATATGAAAGTAGCGTTCATGTGTATGTACGGCTTACCATCTCCATGAACGATGCATTTCATTTCTTACCTCTAAATGTTATGTAATGTTATAAATACATGTATATACTGGATATATATTATATATATGACATTAAAATAATTAATATCATTCTGGATATAATGAACCATTGACCACATGAACAACATGTTATTATAAGAAGTCCATTTTTGACTCAAGTACCAAATATCGACAAAACGAAAATTATTAACTTAAATGATTACATACTATTTATAACATGGTAATAAGTGATATAAAAAGAATAATAAACTTAAAAAAGGTTATTAAGAATGTATAAATTAACATTAGTTTATTATTCAGGAGATTAAATAATGATCAAGTCATGTCGGACATGAAGTAAGGGATCCTACCGCTCTCTTTATTTTCAAGTACTCTCTTTTATGTCATTTATTCTATGCTCCATGTTCTTATGTTGCATGATGTTATTTTATATTAACCATACTATAATTTTTATTTTAAAATTATGAGAGACCCCCTATTACTCTCAGCAATTCATTTTAATTATTTTTAAGTGGCGTCGTTAGGCTGCCGAATTTTTGTAAGGGATTTTCTTAGCTCACTTTTAATTCCGTGATATTTCCATTGTTAAACACTTATTCATTTCATGTGGTGTATTGTGTACTGAAATTTGATAAATATTATCATTATTCCCTTTATATTCATGGTATTATGTGATTCATTTTGTGGTTATTAACTTTGGGTCATATGACTCGATTAATTACAACGTGGTAATGGGTTTTCATCTTACTTTTATCCTCATGAGATTCCTGCTATATTTTCCACTACTTCCTTTTGTGTGGTGTATGTCCTACCCATTATTTTATACTTTGTGTAAGATACTTTAATTTATGAGTATCTACATCTTCATTTAATGATTCATCTTTCATGTGGCATATGTTTTGTAAGTTACCAAATCGTTAAGGGAACCTTTCACCCTCCACTTTTTAAAAGACTTCTTTTTGTTCTATCTTTTAAATTACATCTTATTATGTTGGGATATGTTCTTATATATCCTTATAGAAGTAAAATTTATTTCCAAGTGATGAGATACTCTTTTTGTCCCATCAACTCATTTTTTTAATTTTAAAGTGACGTCGTTAGGCTGTCGAATTTTTACAACGTAACTTCTTAACCCAATTTTGATTTCTTTGGGTTCAACTTGTAGTTACTGAATATGTCATCCTATGAATATGTCTGAATGACCTCTGATTTTTTTACACTTAATATCCACTTATATTGGGTGTATTTATATTTTTCACACATAATTATGAGATTGTTTTATCCTTAATTTAAGGATACCATCTTTGTAAGTGATTTCGTCTCAATCACCTTTAATTGAGGCATATTTTGTTTTAATACATGACTATCTTTTATACACTGTATAAACACCATTGAATTTTCGAAGGGAATATTTTTATACTAAGTGTTTTACTAAACAACAAAATAGTTTGTTTCTTTTTAACGTAAGCGGTGACAATGACCTTTTTCGCCACCGCGAGTATTATTTGATCTTTGGCTTCCTTAATAAGATGTAATGTTTTTAAAAGAAAATAAATCCCATATATTCTTTTACGTATTTTTGGTATTTAAAATGGTTTTGAAAATGGATTTTCTATGTCAATATATTTAAGGGACATATTGTGATTGAAATGTTGAAATGGTTTCTTTCCTTTATATTTGTTTCATGTCTTATGATTTTATAATGGTACTTGGACATTTGATGGGTGGTTACGTGATAAACCAAATGACGGGTGGTGTCATGAATACCAGGATGGGTGTTTATGTTATAACCTCAAATGCATTGGGTATGGAAGTCGGTTGTATGGCTATTCCATTTAATTATATGTGTGGAAGTTGACCGTATGGTTATTCCATTTAAGTATGTTCATGTCCCAAGTTACCTTTATATGTTATGTGTTCTTTATATGGGTTTTATGGTAATATTTGTGTTACAAAATGGATCTTTTATTCAGTGATGAGTATTTACTACTTCATAAAGGTGAAATGTATTACATATGTTAAAGTATTCACGGTTTACTTGTTTTTTTGAAAAACTAATTGTTTTATTTCTTTGTGTATCCCTTACTGAGATTTTTATGCTCATCCCAAGTTTTGAAATGATTTTCACTGGACATAAAGTGGAATAGGGTCAAGGATGGGATCAAGGAAAAGTCATTCCATCTAAAACATGGAACTAGACATGAATCTTTTTTTTCAAAAGTGCAATTTTTGTAAAAAAATGGAAACTGAGTAGAAGTTTCTACTTTGTAATATTTAGAAATGTAATAGTTATGGTCTAACTCTCTAAAACACTAAACATGAAAAGATCCTCAATGTGAATTATTCATTTAATTAAATATTATGAAATGTTTAAGGTTGGGTCCTTATAGTTGGTGTCAAAGGTCGGTTTAGACATCTTTAGAGGTTAGGGTGTTATCTAAGCATAAGTAACAAAACCATAATGTTTAGCATATTAAAAAGAGTAGTAGTTATTTTTAATGATTTTAAGATAACATAAATAAGTATATATTAGTGTTTACCCTCCTTATAAGATATTATATGATGATTTTATTGATATACTCACACTAACCTTTTTGTTTATAGTTAATGGTTGGATCTAGCAGAAACCAAAGTAAAAGTGTATGTGATGAAAACTATGATAGTTTTCTGCACGAGCAACTGAATGATATGGGAGCTTCAATGAGAACACTTGTGGATATTCACAACCAACTATCTGGAGTCATGATTAACCACATGAACATTTTTTATTTTTATAAGAAATCATATATGTGAGAAACAAATCCCTACAGATGTTCAGGTAATAATCATAAATGTAAGTATGTTCAAAAACCTATGTGTCAAAGATGTGGAAAGAAACACATAGGAAAATGTTTCAAAGGCACAGAAAGATGCTATGGATGTGAAAATGAAGGTCATAAATCAAGAACCTACAATGGAAAAAGGAAGCATCTGGCTGACTCTAGGAAAGGGAATGAAGTCATTTCCGAGGGATCAATTGAATGTTTTAAATGTGGTGAGCATGGTCATTATGAAAAAACATTCACTATGAAGATGTTTCGGGAATGGGATCACCAGGATAAAACAAATATTCGTTTACCAATACCTAATGCCATTCTGATTGAGGATGAATAAACTAACAATGACCAATGAAAGTTATGGATTATTTCATAACATATGTTTTCCAATTATTGAAATCTTAGGATATGATTCTTGATTTTGTTTTTAGGAAAGAATTATTTCAGAATAAATTGATAAAGAATGGTTAATGGATCATGAAGAACGTTTAATGAGTAAGAATTCAATATATAAGAGATTCAAGAGTTAAGGTAGATTTTAGGATGGTGAAATGCTTATAAGTATTAAGGATATTTTGAGGATGTGAATTACATTAGATGACATTTTATAGTAAGTTTAACCCTAATGTTTGATATATGAAAATTTTATTCAAGGAATAATTATCTTTTCTTTTTTGGGTATAGTTATAAAGAACCATTCCGTTTTACATGATCCTTGAATTTGAGGCAATTACCGGTTAATACATTTTGGGATGCAAAAAAAAGTTATTAGATAAACTTTTTGGTTAAAATATGTTATGGATATTTTGGATGAATTTATATCTTTTGGTATTGTTATAATATTATTTAGTTTTTGAAAACGGATGACACGCAAACCGAGTGAAAACACGTCGTGTCGGACGGAGCTGTGGGAATCGAACCCACAACCAAAGTGTGACTGGTATTTATCGCCTCCCACTGGAATACGTGAAGTCCTTGGTTAGTATTTTTAATTATTTTTAGTAATATTATCTTATTAATCATGAATAATTTGATTTTGGGTTATCTATGGAAATTTTTATCCTATCACAGAGGATATGTGATTAGGTTAATTACTTTTCAGTATGAGACATTAAGAGTAACTGATGTTATTTGGAGATAAATGTTAAGATTTAACTTGGAAAACTATGTGAATAAATCCTTCAGAGATTTGGGTATCAATATTAGTTTGGATTAATTTGAATAATTTTAATGAAAACTTTTTATTGAATGGTCTTTGTTGAACTTTGGGTTTTGTTAGACAAATTTTGGAGATTAAGATTAGTTTTTCATTATGTAAAGGACTATCCTTTTGGTGATTATCTAATTTTATACTAAACGTTTTGGATTTAGTTAATATCTAAAGGCATGGAAAATATATAGTTCATCTTTTGTGGATTATGTGATTCTCTCGAAGTTGATTATAGTTCTCTTAATATAAAAAATTGTCATCATGAATATTCATCGTTTGGAGAAAATATGAGTTTTTATTAGAAATCTAGTTAAAGATGAATGTATACATGACAAGAAAGTTTATTTCCTTATGTTTTTGGTTAAGCTCATAAATAAATTCCTCAATGAAAAGTAACATTAAACAAACACCTTGTCCGTTAACATTTCCTACTAGGGAATCAAAGACTATTTAACCAATCACAAGTTTGTGATTTTCTGGTGGTTAGCTTTCTCCTAAACATGTTTCCTATAACTCTCAATCAGAACATGACCTTTTTTTCTCCTCTATATCAATGTTTTCATGGAATCTTCATATGGTTTAACTCGGGTGACCACTGTACTTCTCTTTATGTCTTTTAAAGTGATAGTTTTACTTACTTTGTTTCCCGATATGGGACTTTCAATGAAGTTTCTGGCCCCAATTTTAAAATTGTGAGGACGCAATTCCCAAAAGGGGGGAAGGATGTAACATCCCAGGTAAAAAAAGAATATGAATTTTTCATATTTATTAATTTTTTAAATAAATATTATTTTTAATTTAAAAGGGTTTCTATGTTTGATAGCGTACCTAACACGCAACAACGGGTTTCTGTGAAATCTTATGTTGCACACTAATAATATAATCTCATTATTTGGTAGTCAACTCCAAGACGTTGTATCGGAAGGAATGAACAAAACTAAATAAAATATGATTATAAATGTTTTATAAATGTATTTACATTTATCTAATAAAATTTAGAGTCTTAAAATGTGAATGAATCTAATTTTACGCATAATTTACATTAAAATGCCGATTTATCGCCTTTTAATGGAGAACCCTCATTAAATCTAATTTTTGTCTCTTTAATACATTCTATTTGACCAAATAAAATCTTTGTTTAGAATGGGGACATCATAATTTACTATTTGTAATTTTTTTGAATTTTTCTGATAAAGTTCATTTTCTAATGAATAGTAAAAAATATTGTATTTTAATTCACAACTATGTTTTAATATAAATTTTTTATATTGTTAGATTATCTTTTTAATTGGTTTCATTGTGTAATTAGAATATCTTATTACCATTTAATCCAATTTTGGTCATGGGAATTAATTTCACTTTGAAATTGGACATAAACAAGTATCAATCTTTTGATATTTATTGTTTCTTAAAAACACGCTATTTGTTTTGATAACGGGAATTAATTTTAATTAATTAATGAAACTTCTATGTTTTGAATTTGGAAAAATATACTTCATTTTTTAATTCAGAATATCAAATATATCTTAGGCTGAATTTTTGGTATTTTTCTAAAAACGTCAATTTTTGATGAATAGTGAAACCACTTAGTGGTAGTTAAAATACCGACTTTTTCATTTAAATGATATTTTACCAATTATGTGAATTGAATTTCAAAAATACAACATACTTGGTTTTTATCATGAAGTAAAATTTGGTTCCTTAAGATGAAAATAATTTTTGGTGAATAGTTACTTTTGTCTTTTATTTACCGCGGTTAAAGGTAAATAGGTTAATTCAAGGTACAAAGAATATTATATTAATTCAAAATTAACTTAACACTTGTCAAAACAATATTTGTTGAGTCATTGAAGACCATCGTAATATTTGGGGTCGATTTTTGGACCCCATTGAGCCGCATGGATTTGAAAATGAAAATTTAGATTAATTAATTTAATATGAATACAAAATGGACATTAACAAAAATCATTTAGTAATTAATTTTTATATGGTGTTATATAAGTCCTATTTTAAACAATAAATATAATTTTTAAATATAAAAAGATATCATATATCATGGTATTTTTTTTATAATTTTTAGATAAAAAATAAATTAAATTATTTATGACATAATATTGATGCAGTATTTACCTCATTAATAAATCATTTAAATAAATAAGATTATAATGAATAAGATATTATCCAAACATTTCCAATAATGATCGACTGATTTTATTTCAACCATGAATCATCCAATCTTCGACTATAATTATTTTTGGACCATTAGAAACCGAATATCATTATATTATAAAATAATAGTTTCACACATTCCTAAAGAGCCCCTCCTCCCCCTTATAAAAGGAAACCACTTCTAACCAATTCCTCACACCTATCAAGCCATTTGGATCGTCCATCCTCTGCCCAATTAATCTCTCAACATCCCTATCGTCCTCCTAGAAGCCTTTCCTTAGGCTGAAGTCACTTCAAGAAGTCCTTTTGGTTCAAACCAAAGGAAGTTACCCAAATTAAAGATAACAGTTTCTCTTAATTTGTTTTTTTATTTTACTTCTCCAACCCCTAAACTATTTTTATTACTTTTTTTAACAAAACCAGTATCCTTAATATACTAGGATGTTGTTATGATATGTATTTGACCTACACTTACACACACCTTCATCTAATGGATGAAGAACATAATGTTTCTGTGGATGGAAAACTACCGCCTCACGAAACGATGATTGTTCAATTGCATATTACCACCTATCTTGGTGGAAATTATGATGGAAATGTATTTATATATGATATATATTATGTTTATGATTTTATTATGCTTTTTTACTTCCAAATTATATCAATCCTTTATGGTTTTTATAGTGGGTAAATACGATAATCTCACTTGAGGAAGTGCGGACTACCGCCCCCTGAAAGTGATTTGATTTGTTAATGCCTTATGTGGGGTGTGTAAAGGATGGATTTAATGATATTATATATTATATTATACTATAATTATAATATACCTATGTATAATTATGTTTTATTTCCATTAAAATAAGTAATATATATGAAAGTAGAGTTCATACGTACAAATGGCTTACCATCTCTATGAACAATGCATTTCATTTCTTAACTATAAATGTTATGTACTATTATAAATACCTGTATATACTGGATATATATGATATATATGATATCCAAATCATTAATATCATTCTTCATATAATGAACCATTGACCACATGAACATCATGTTATTATAGGAAGTCCATTTTTGACTCAAGTACCAAATATCGACAAAACGAACATTATTAACTTAAATGATTACATAATGTTTATAACATGGTAATAAGTGATATAAAAGGAAAAAAAAACATTAAAAATGTTCTTAAGAAAGTAGAAATTAACTTTATTTTATTATTCAGGAGATTAAAGAACGATCGAGTCAAGTCGGACACAAAGTAATGGATCCTACCGCTCTCTTTCTTTTCATGTACTCTCTTTTATGTCATTTATTCTATGATCCATGTTCTTATATTGGAGAATGTTCATTTATATTCACCATACTATAATTTTTTTTCATATGATTAGAGACCCCCTCTTACTCTCACAAATTCATTTTAATAATTTTTATGTGGCGCCGTTAGGCTGCCGAATTTTTGTAACGGATTTTCTTATCTCACTTTTAATTCCGTGAGATTTCTATTGTTTGCCACTTATTCATTGAATTTGGTGTATTGTGTACTGCCATTTGATAAATATTATCATTATTCTCTTTATAATCATGGTATTATGTGATTCATTTTGTGGTTATTAACATTGGTTCATACGACTCGTTTGATTACACCGTGGTAATGGGTTTTCATCTCACTTTCATCCCCATGAGATTCATGCTATATTTGACACTACTTCCTTTTGTGTGGTGTATGTACTGACCATGATTGTATTCTTTGTATAATATACCTTAATTTATGGGTATCTACATCTTCATTGAATTATTATTCTTTCATGTGGAAAATGTTTTGTAAGTTACCAAATCGTTAAGAGAACCTTTCACCCTCCTATTTTTAAAAGACTTCTTTTTTATGTATTTTATTTTACATCGTATTATTTTGGGATATGTTATTATATATCCTTATTGATGTAAAATTTATTTCCAAGTGATGAGATACCCTTTTGGGCTCATCAACTCATTTTCTTAATTTTAATTTGACATCGTTTGGCTGACGAATTTTTACAAGGGAACTTCTTAGCCCAATTTCAATTTCTTTGGGTTCATCTTGTAGTTATTGAATATGTCATCCTATGAATATGGGTGAATGACCTATGATTTTACACTTAATATCCACTTATATTGGGTGTATTTATATTAGTCACACATAATTATGAGATTGATTTATCCTTAATTTAAGCATACCATCTTTGTAAGGGATTTCGTCTCAATATCCTTCCATTGAGGCATATCTGTTTTAATACACGACTTTCTTTTATACGTTGTATAAACACCCTTGATTTTTCAAAGGGAATATTTTTCTAGGAAGTGTTTTACTAAAAGACAAAAAATTATGCTTCTTTTTAACGCAAGTAGTGACAATGACCTTATCCTATGCCACGGGTATTATTTGATATTTGGATTCCTCAACCAGTCGTAATGTTTTTAAAAGAAAATAAATACCATATACTCTTTTACGTATTTTTGTTATTAAAAATGGTTTTGAAAATGGATTTTATCGGTCAATATATTTCAGTGATATATTGTGATTGAAATGTAGAAATGTTTTATTTCTTTTATATTTGTTTCATGTCTTATGATTTTATAATGGTACATGGATATTTGACGGGTGATTACATGATAAACCAAATGACAGGTGGTGTCATGAATACCAGGACAGGTGGTTACGTTATAACATCCAATGCATTGGGTATGGAAGTCGGTCGTATGGCTATTCCATTTAGTGATATGTGTGGAAGTAGACAATATGGTTATTCCATTTAAGTATGTTTTTGTCCCATGTTACCTTTATATGTTATGTGTTCTTTATATGGGTTTTATGGTAATATTTTTGTTACAAAATGGTAAGTAATGATCTTTTAATCGGTGAAGAGTATTTACTACTTCAAAAAGGTGAAAAGTATTTCTTATGTTAATGTATTCATGGTTTACTTGTTGTTTTGAAAAACTAACTGTTTATTTCATTGTGTATCCCTTACTGAGATTTTTATTCTCATACCATGTTTTGAAATGTTTTTATAAGACATAAAGTGGAATAGGGTCAAGGATGGGATCAAGGAAAAGTCATGCCATATAAAATATGGAATTTAAATGACTCTTTTTTTTCAAGAGTTCATGTTTTTAAAAACAAATGGAAACTGAGTAGAAATGTCTACTTTGTAATATTTTTAAATGTAATAGTTATGGACTAACTCTCTAAAAATATAAACCTAAAAAGATCCTCAATGTGAATTATTCATTTAATTCAATATTATGTAAGGTTTAAGGCTGGGTTCTTATAGTAGTATCCAAATATTAATTTCTAGCTATGAAAACCACCTAATCATTAGATTATTAATAAAATTAGGATATTATACTATAAATAGACATATCATTAAGGACATTCATAGGGTTTTGTTCCTTAATATATGTTTTCTTAAATTTATCTCCCAATGTTTAAATTAACAACCTATGAAGACAACACTAACGCACTGACTCTAGTAGCCTAGAGTTTGCAGTTATATTAATATATTGGAACAAAACATAGTAGATTGCATAAAAATAGATCTAATTGTTTAATAGGTCTGGGAACTAGATACAAACTCGATTATCAAATTACATTTGAAAACATGAAATATAATATAATAATTATTATGACAAATTTATTATTTATTATAGTAAATCATTAAATTCATTCATAGATTACTTCTCAGTAGTCTTTCTAACAAAAAATATCATAAATGGAAAGATCAAATGCATGGTAAGGGAAAACATAAAATAAAATCTATCATAAAATAAATAAAACATTAATAATATAAAAAATATACAATGTAATAAAATGTTCCATATAAATAATACCATAAAGGGGTTTAAATCTAGGGATATCCAAAAAACATAAATAATCACATGGATAACAAAAACTACTATCATAATGATACAATGACTTATAATATATATCAAAACAATTCCATCAAGGCCCTATCCAATGAAAATATACATAAATAGGTAATTAGTACACCACATTCACAAAATAGTTTGTCTTATGAGCCCTACTGATGAATCATGGGGCTATAATGGGCCAAAAAATCCATTTATGAAGTCTAATTCAATAATAATATGAAAGGGGAGAATAAAAATTCAATACATAATAAAAATAAACATTAATATTGAAGAACTATATAATGAAATGATAATATTTTCCCAAATCAAAAAATATAACATGATCAAATTCCATTTAGAGTAATATAGAGCATGGTATCAAAATTTTATATCCGTAGTACAGAATAATATTCACCAATGAATGTTGACATAAATCAGAGTAATTTAAAATGATCAGTATATTATTTAATAAGGAAAATACCTTTTTCCATTTTTAAATCACATATATTAAAATCTAAATACTTAAAGTTATGAAGAAAAAAATTATACTTGAAAGGATCCTTTAAATCATCTAAAAGAAGATTCAAAGTAAAAAAGTATTTGTAATGGATGAAAATCCAATTATTCCATCACTACTACAAAAACTGCCTATATCAGCACTCAAAACGGGCTTAATAGTTCCAAAAAAGCTTTGTCAGGCTCTGCGCTAATATAGGTGGGTCGCATTTATCAGAACTCCAAAAAGTGCTAATAAAGGCCGCTATTATCAACGCTAAAAAAAGCGCTGATAAAAGACCCCTTTATTAATGCTTTTTTAACACTGATAAAAAGGGGCATTTATGAGTGATTTTTAAAAGTGGTGAAAAAGGTCAAAAAAAATTATAATATTTTAAAAACAAATTAAATAATGTGGGGAGTGCTTTTATCAGTGCTTGATACCCCCTTTTATCAGTGCTAGGAGGTATCCCACGTGCTGCCCTTCCCGCGCTTCCTCATACGTGCGCACCCTCATTGCTTCCACCCGAACTCGAACCCACGACCTCCCCCCTTTCGCACTTGCACATTTACCACTAAGCCATTTCATATTGTTCTCTATTTAATGATATATATATATATTTATATTTATTCATATATTTATATAGATTCATATTAATATATATATATTTATTCATATATTAGTATATATATATTAATTCGTATATTAATATATTTATATATATTTATTTATTTATAATCTTTTATACGTATATTTTTTTGTATATTAATATATACTTATAATAAGCGTTTTGAATACATTTATGAAAAAATATGTTTTTATGTGTGTTTATAAATAAATAAATACATACATGCATAGATACATACAACACACACACACACAGAGACACACACACACACATACACAAATATATTTACGAATAAATACATATATATGTGTATTTGAAAATCCATAGAATGTTAAAACGTCTATAACTTATAAGATTATTTTTAAATACATTTATGAAAAAATATGTTTTTGATGTGATTTTATAAGTAAATAAATAAATAAAAACATATATACATATAAAAAATAGGTAGACACACACATAGACACACAAACACACACAAAAAAATATATATTTACGAATAAATACTTATATATGTGTATTTGAAAACCCATAGAATTTTTAAACGACTATAACATATAATCAAGAATCCTTATCAACACCACAACCAGTAAAATTGAATAAAATGAAACAATATTCGATGCGATATTTGTTACCGGCCTAACGGACTTCCGGATCAGAAGTTATACTTGTTTGAATGTTAGAAAATCGGGGTATCCTGACTAAAAACTCAGTTTTATAGTTTTTCTGGGCCTTTTTTGGGCTCTAATAATGTGACCAATGCTTTTCCTCGGTCACAATCGCCTAGAGCTTGTCGCAGGCTTCGATTTGATATACGGTAGTGCTCAAACGGACACCCGGATCAAAAGTTATGGCCGTTTGAAGTTTGAGTTACATCTTCAACATATTAAAGATATTTTAATAATTGTTTTGATTTTTGTGTGTCCTCAAATTGTAAATAAATGATTTTTAATCGATAATAATTAGAAAATTATTAATTAATAATATTTGTTTAAAATATTTTGAACCCATTTTCACTAAATTTCTTATATATTAAATGTAATAGTCTATTTATACGTATCTATAACATATTTAAAAAATATATATTGTATTTATATCAATATAAATATTCCTATATAACAAAATATTATTTTTCATGATTTTTTTTGAAACATAACATTTATCAACGCTCGGGAAAAGCGCTGATAAATCCCCCCTTTATCACCACTACTAAAAGAAGCGCTGATAAAGGGGTCCCCTTTATCAGTGCTAAAAAAATTGATGATATAGGGGGGACATTATCAGCATTAAAAAAAGCACTGATAAAGGGGGCCTTTATCAGCTCTTTTGTTAGCGATGATAAAATCCCCCCCATATTAGCGCTTTTTTTAGTGCTGATAAAGGTCCCCTTTATTAGTTCTTTTTTTTCACTGATAAATGTGTAGCGCATCCCTTGCTCATTTCTGTAGTAGTGACTGTATGTTAATACAAACATTCGGTCCACACCTTCGATAAAACATTTTTTTATTTAGAAAATAACAGGAATATTCATTTTAATCCATTTTTATATAATATCATTCTGGGTAATCATGTATTTAATCTAGAATTATAGAATATTAACATAATTCATTAAAACATTTCAAATAAAAATATGGTCCGAGAAGGAAAATATTCCAGATTGAATGTAAAACAAATTATGTTCCCATAAAAAACATTATATTGTACCTTTCATTATATATAGAGATAAATAATGTTTGGAAATATTTTAATTTATAGAAAAAAAGTAGAGGAGAATAAAATATATTGTGTTTAAGGAAAAAAATCATACAATTCCCCCCCCCCCAGAAACATAAACATGAACAATCTCAAATACGAATGCGATTATGAAATAACCCATTACCATAAACATGAATAGATTTTTATGTAATTTTAGCCACTTTTTTGATAAATTGAAATTTATTATACTTATATAGGAGGATAATATGAATACATTTAATATCATATATAAAACAAAAATAATATTTCACTACTGGTGTATTAATAATTATTTTTTAGAATCTTAGATTTCGAGTGTCAATTGTTTCTTTTTTCATGCATATTTCAATTCATTATTTTTGGTTTCTGCAACATGTTCATAGTTCTATTTTCTAATGGATGTTAATAATGATATAAATATCACACAAGATCACTCTCTCACACACACAGATAGAGAGAGAGATATATATATTAATTATATATATTAGGAATCATACTTGAAAAGTAGAGATAGAAAAATTAATTACACTATTAATGGAGATGGTAGACCATACATATGCATGGGTACTATTTTCACTTTTCAGTAGATGAAAAAAAAGTAAATTTCATGAAATGACCCATTGAGACCCACATGGTAGTAAATAAGCAAAGAGTGACACCCAAATCATACCTATAATAGGATAGGGGTCAGAAACTAGTGCCGAATAGACATATCACCCACATTGGATGCCTTAACCTAATGTAATTGTACACACACACACATACACAACTACAAGAAAAAATATAATCCCAAAAGGAAAGATCCTAAAGACACTATGATTTATGCATATAACTGAATCCCACATTAGATTATGACACAATTATGGGAAATAAAATGGCATAATCTAATTCCACCAAATTTTTAAAAGGGTCTAACCTACTAGAAAGTTGGGGAATTCTACCATATATAACTCCTATAACTGAATGTTGCTAGTCTTGCACAACTATGATTCTCCTACACCCATTCCATCTAAGAACCCATTGAAAATAATCTCATATTCATAATACATCACATATACATGAATAACCTACACAAGGGTGAGTATAATAATACCTTGTAATACATACCTAAATCAAAAACTTAAAGCATCAATAGAGAGGTATATTCAACATCATAATGTTGGGTTACTAAAAAAATGATACAATATAAAAGAAAAAAAATAAAACCCTGATATGATCAATATAGGCACCAAGTATCAATGTATGGTTATAACTATAATACCAACCTTAGATTATGCTTAAGGATTCAAGGTAGTGACTGTCTAGGTGAACTTACTCACAGAGTGAGGCTAACATTGATGACACTCATCTGATTGGTCATGCTTGTTGGTCAAATCCATGGATAAGTAAATGTTGTCAGTTAGAATATATCATTACATATGTAGGGGATACCTCCCTAGGAAAATATGGTATACCTAACCCATGATATATTAACTAGTTAGAGAGGGGATCGAATACATGCGTATATAGGTCACACGATAACTAACCCTATCTAGTGATAATGTTCAAATTATGATCCAATCCCATCCTATACTGAGGGATACCTACTCTAATACACTAATGGGATCTTATGTTTAATACTCAAGTCTATATTCCTTACTAAACCCTCATTAAATCATAAAGGGAAAATCATCTCGTAACAAGGGAACTAAACCACACTTAACTAGAAAGATGTAGTTCCCCCAACTGATACATTCTTAGACTAAAGAGGAGAAGGGATTAAACCATTTCAGGATAATATAAATGTGGTATATATAAAGTATATTTTGTTTCTTGATAAGATATAACTTTTCTAATATAATTTTTTTGGCCCATTCCCATATACTATAATTATTCCTATATACTTCAGTCATACTCATATTCCTTTCCATGTTTGAGTACATTTGGCAGGCCCATGTAGCTTGGCCATTTCCATGTGTGCGGATATTTCCATGTACCTTTCCATTCCTCTGTACCTGACATTGTATATGTTCGGGTAACATTTGGGCACTTGATAGGTTTCTAGTTTTGGGTTACATGGAGTGTGACATGCCACATAGTGTGTGATATTTTTACACACATATACACTATCATACATTGCGGTGGACCACATAGTGTGTGTTCTTTATAACTACATGATGTGTAGATATGAAATTTATTTAATCCATCAGTATTTATGTAGATCCTCTCATTCCACCCCCTTCTTTACTCTAGCTGTAAAACATACCCAGGAAACATGGATACGAGTTGACTGATCTCCGATCATCACTGGATGATAGATTATGACTACCAATTTACTCAAGAATCACCCTTATAATAATAAATAACCCAAACACATAATATTACAAAATGATAACCCTTTTCAAGAACCCAATGCTACATAATTATCACACATCATGATAATTTTTTTGATCCCAAAACCATACCAGAAGTAATGATCGACTATGAAAAAGAATTATTTTCCAATAATCGTTTATTGATTATTTATCAAACTACCCTGAAAATGGAATCCCATTTATTAAGGATTAGAGAAAGAGGGGAGAAAGGAAAAAAAGAGAATCATGATGAATAAGGCATGGGAATTTTTTGAGTTCGCATCAATCTATTTTCATGAAAATGATGATCGCACAAAATAATCAAGGATAAAAAAATAATATCAATTCCTAATTCTAGGAAGATAAATCAACCCCGATAAATCAATGATTGATTAGAAAATAATTTTTTAAAAGGATTGGTTTTAAATTTACATGGTTTTAATAAGAGAGTATTAATCCAACATAAAATATTCCCTACGTCAATATTAGATAAATCATCGATGAATAATGAATCATGTTTCATTATCGTTGGCTATATCCATGAACTCTGTTTGAGATGAAGATCCATAGAAAACCGACCGTCGATCATATATCCATTGAATTACACCCATTATATCCTTCATGGTCTACTAATATCACTAGTTTTACAATGAAAAACTTCTGATTACAGCATAACCACATTTAAATTGAGAGAGGTATTAAGTCTACCTAATTCATAATAAATAAATTAATATTATTTATTATTCTTCCCCTGACTTCCCATTAAGAGAACACCTGAAACATAAAAGTATTTTTTATAATATATGATAAAAATAACATTCCTTATTTAATATAAGTATCATATTTCCTATCAAAGACACCATTATGTATTTTTTCAATTATTTCTGAAATACTATGAACATGTGATGTTATGTATTTAATATTTTTGTTATATAAATTTAGAGGATCTCTAGGCCTCAGAATCCCAAGCTGGCTCATCACATTGTTTCAAAAAAATATTTAAAATTGTACAATTCCTTATAATGAAAAAAGAAGCATTATAGTCTGCCAATGTTATGGATTTTTGTACCAAAAAGAAAAAAATACTACTCAGAAAGATGAGGGTAGTAATCTTGCATCTGGTTCTCCTACTCCTAGGAGCTCTCTTAGAGTTCCCCGTGATTCCATCAAATATGAACAGAGGGAATCAATCACCCAATATGGATATTTTCCTATATATCCCCAATCTCTACCTGATACTCTATGAAGGTTTTTCTATATTCAATGTATAGCTCACCCTAATTGATTACATGAAATGGGTCTTCCACATACATCTTTATATATCAAAAGTTTAAGTCATAGTGATCCTAGTCTAACTATAGTATAAGGGATAAGTAGTATTCCACCACACAAACCCTACATAGTATCTATAAAGGGCCAATGAATCTCAAAGATAGTTTTCTTCCATGGACAAATATATGTAATCCTAGTTGAGGCGAGACCTTAAAAAACACAAATTCATCCTCATCGATATCTAAGACCCTCCCATCTAGTTTTCATTATAAATATAATAGATAAGGGACATCCTTCTTCCCCCCCAGATGATATGGACCTTCTCTGTCATTTCTCACACCAACTTCGAGCTTATATGTGATGAATCTTGTGTAATTTTCTAGTACAGAGGTGACCTAGAGGGTCACCTGAACAAGGAATCAAATCGTGTCACACCAATTTTAGAGTTGTAATTATCATTATACACAAACTCCACCAAAGGAAGACGATCATCCAAACTACGGAAGAAGTTTAACTTGAAATCTCAATGCATATCCTATACAACTTGAATGATCCACTCCATATGAATGTCTATCTGTGGGTGAAACACCATGCTCAAATGTTACATAGCCCCAAAATAATCTTCAAATCCTCTGTATAACAATAGTCTGAAGTTAGAATCATAGTCTGAAGAAATAATTGAGCGAACTCCATGAATCCAGACTACCTCTTTCACATACATAGTCCCAATATATCTAATAAACACTCCTCTCAGATGGTTATAAAGTGGGTTGACATAGTGTTCAGATTAATGATCATTTAGATAACATCATGACCTCAAGATAACCGTGGTTGTCTTGTCATAAAGTCCAAGGATAAAGCACACCACATAAAATATGGCACCTGAAGGGGTTAGTTCAAACTACCTATAACTGGGTTCTCAACATTCACTTATTGGAAAGTGAAAAATTGAGATACAAAGTCTGCTACACACCTTTTCATCCCTCACCATTAGAACTATTTTTGAAGGTCCAATTACATCATCTCATTTCATGTATTTACCACTAAAGGATAAATATGAAACTCCCACATTAACTCCTATCATTTTATTACAGGTACCATCGTATTCCCTAAGAAAATGATACATTTCTCCCTAGCTTCTAAAAATCCATTAGAAGCATGTCTAGTGAATATTTTACCATGAAAGGTCTCACAATTGATATCTATAAGTTTAGCCTCACTAACATGAATTAGATTTTATGGGATAAAAACAATATAATTTTGGTAATCATTAGTATCCTCATCCCCTAAGGACAACTACAAATAGGCCAACTACTATGACATCTCATTCAACAACTGCGAACAAGATCTCCTGCTAAGATTAACTTCCACCACATTCCCATTTCTGGGAGTATGGAAAATATTAAATTCATAATCCAACCGAAAATATATCCATTGAATATCCCTCAAGGAATGCAATTTATGTGAATATGTATACCCATGACTCTTGTGTTCAGAATAGATTTTATACCATTCACCCATAAGATAATATCACCACATTTTTTGGAAAAATACCACTACATATAGCTCTTGATCATGAGTCACATAGTTGTACTCATGGGTTATCTACTAATGTGAATAATAATCAGTCACATAATTCCACTATATTAGAACACATTTGATCCCATTTCCAGAGGAATCACAAAAAAATTACATACTCAACTCCCTCATCTGGCAATTTGATGTTGAGGGCACTAGTCAGCCTCTAGCACAACACTTGGAAATCCGGATAGCTCTTCTCTACACACATGAATTTATTCCCCATATTCGTCAATTTATTCAAGGGTTATAAAATAATAAAGAAATTATGAAAAAATCACTAATAGTAGGGTGAAAAACTAAGGAAGGTATGCCCCACATTCATGATATTGGGTGGCTCCCATGATTGCACTACCTCATCCTTCACTGGGTCCACTGATACTCCCTCTTTTGAGATGAAATGTCCCAAAAATTTGACCAATTGAATAAAAAACTAACACATCACGATATTCCCATTATTTTGGTACACTCAAAGTATGTCTAGGATCATCCTAAAATATATTGTGTGATCCTCCAATAATACTTTGTAAAAAGGATGACATCAATAAAGAATTCAATTAATTAGTCCAAGAAGTAATGAATGATCTTGTAAATGAGTCCCATGATTTTTTTAGGGAATTCATCACATTAAAGGTAATCACAAAATACTAATAGTGATATTAGTGACACAAAAATTATACCCTTAGTATATACTCATCTCATACACATAGCTTATGATAGCCTAATCCGAGGTGAATAATTGAGAATCAACTATCAACATTAATATGGCTGAAGTGATCATGAATTCTCATATGTGGAAGATTATTCTTGATGTTCAAAAGATTTTGGAGGTGATAATGCACACATAACCAAGATATCCTATCCATATTGTTAGAAAACAACTCAAGGGAATCCTATAGGGATATGTTGAGTTTGAAAAATCTATTCCAATATAAATCATATAACTTCACATTTTATTGTTGATGATATGTGGGAGATATTCAATATTCTAAAACTAATATAATGGAAATACCTATGGCAATTTAAAAATATAAATTTATCTTTTTCTGGGGAGGTAAGACGAACACCTCATAAGGAATCACGTTAGTGTAATTCACCACCACTATAGCAAACTGAAATACAATTAAATCTTCTTCACCAAGGATAATACTAGTAAATTGAAGCATAATCATATTTATCCTTCATTTTTTGAGACTATCCTTCTCTTCCCAAACTTCATTCTTGTTAAAAATTGAAAACCCCATCCCATCTATATGGACACACATCATCCTCCACCTACAATTGTAAATTTTCACATGGAATACAAAGAGAAAGTCTATTCCAAGAATGATGACGTAAAGAATCATCATGCCAACGAATATATACCAAAATAATTTAACTACACTGTAATTCATTTCACACTATTATTAGAAGTGTGTGATCATAGAATCTCAAGTGATAGATGTATCCAAATACAAGGGCCAATCCAAATTATCTACCAAAATCTCTATATTTTTTATCATGGGATGTGGAAAAAATAGTAGTGTGTGCCTGAGTCTATCAATACTTCAACTAAACTGTAGAAGATATGGATCATACGTCAAATCATCCTCAAAGCCTGTGTGTTATAAACATCCATTGCCTACAACTTCCTTTATCCCTAACCACAGGTTGCTCGAGTCTATTGTGGATCATATAAGGGTGGTGATTATAGTAGATCAAAAAGTCTAGCACATACTACCACTTTCCCACCCACACTTCCACTTCCACATCCCTTCATACCGCCTTAATAAAACTGATACATCTACCTAGGAATCGAATAAAACATCTACATGTCTTAATAATGGTGGGTTAGATAATACATCATGAAATATCCTCACTCTAAACAAGATTAACATCCTCTATCCCTATACTAACAAGAACCATCCTGTGATCCATGAACTACATACACTTTTTCCAGTGACTGTCTCAGAAAATTCCTTACACAGTTAGATCCTTGAGTCTATCATTGACTACAGGTTTTAAATTTCTAAACACCATGGTTCCCAATCCCAGGTCTAAATGTCAGTGCTTTCTTAGAAAGTAATATATCTATAACAAAACAATGATATAGTACTCTAGCATAGGTGGGATTACAATGTGATGCCACTATATCCCATATATCTAGTAAGCACCACACTCGATTTCCCATGATCAAAAGTATGAATAAAAAACTAAACCCATTGGGTAATGTGAGAGGTTGGAAAACCTCATCACATACTCTACAACTGACTTGCTACCCAGTAGGATCTCTAAATGATATTGGATATTTACATCAATCAACCTCACTGGGTAAAAATACTTCCTAAATAGGTGATTAATCTTATCAAACATCATTTTCACCTCAACATGCATGTGATTCACAATATTTCAAAGTTTCCCTACAAATATATGGAGAAGGATCACCACTAGGGGAACCATTTGATCAATAGGTGTCCTACCAAGATAAAAAACTAAAAAATATGACTCAATCAAGACCTATACAACTTAGGGGTTTGTATCACCAAAAAAAGGGTTTTATAACCCTAGAACTTATGAATTACACTCATCCTATGCACATCATCTTTAGTAATTCTTGGACAACATGCTTCTCGATAGGTGTGTGTGAGATCAGAAAACCACATTGAGGTACCTCGTACTCCATAAACCCCGGAACTGAAGCCTCATCACAAATAGTATAAAAATCATGATACTAATTCAAAACTCTAGCTATTTGTCATTATGGAGTCATCCTGAAATAGTCTATACACACCATGAATAATGAATATATCTGGGGAACTAAATTAAGAACATCGAAATCATAACCCATTCCTTTATAATGCATGTACTAATGTTTCCCCTGAAACCATTGACTATATGTACTAAGTCAACATTAATTTTATCAGAGACTAGGTTAATGAATACAGTGATGCACTTCACCAACACTCGGTTCCCTATCATGATATCCTAACTTGATACACTATAACACTATAACCCTAGTTTCTAAATCGAACATCACATCTAGACTATCCCCTAACTCTAATCTTAGAACAATCCTATCATATGATACCACTCTGTCATGACGTGACCCAATCAGGATCTTCAGGATGGTATGAATCCATGTGTGACACACCATACACACCTCCAATGGTCTAGGGGTTAGAAACCAATATCGAGTTAGAATATCACACACATTTGGGCCATAACCTAAGGTACCTATACACAGACAGACATTTTCAAGAATGAATATAGTTCATAATGGAATGATACAACTAACACCAAGATACATGAATAAAACTAAAATCAACATCATATTAAAATAAAATAATGGTAAAGAAAAGGTCTGAATACCAGTCATAAAAAAACTATAAGAAAATTTAATCTAGTAGATTATAGGGTACTACTATTAGAAGAAATTACTAGAATTGGTTGTGGTCTATATAGAAAAACAATGCTCTACATACTCATGATCCTCTTAGTACCCTGAAAGTAATTCTATAATCCTTATATGACATGACACAAAGATTCATTGAACATACCAATGTGAGTATAAAAATACCATGCATGACACAAAAAATTCACCAAACATAAATCCAGAAGATAGAGTTCAGCTCGACATTAAGAATATTTTTCAATCAGAATTTGAGCCAAAACAAAAAAATATAGATTTTCTAAATATATGCACCAAGTATCAATATATGGTTACAACCATTCTATAGGCCTAGGATCCCTCTTGAGGAATCAAGGTAACAATTATCTAAGATAACTCACTCACTGAGTTTTGATAACACTATTGGTGATCATACAAGAGGTCATCCATTTTGGGACATTACATGAAGAAGTAAATATGAGAACTCAGGAAATATGGATACATAGTAAGGGGTCACAGCTAGGGTCTACGGGTGATACCTGACACTAACTAGATTAAACCTCTTGATTGGGGATTAAACACCTTTGTAATAAGGGCATGTGATACCTAACCCTGTGTTGGGAGAATAGTGGAATAAGGACATACAAAGGGATATATTCTCTAATCCACTGAGAGGATATTATTTCTAATACATAAGGATATATTCCATACTAAAAAATTATGGAACCAGATCGGGAAATGCATCTTGGACTAAGGTATCCCACCCACACTAAACTAGAAAGAGGGAGTGAAACAAATTCATACTTTTCTAAACTGAATGATACAAGATGATCAACCTATACTAGATAATGTAAAATAAATGTATAGGATTTACATAGCTTGTAATGATAATATTGGTCCTTCACAATCCTGTGTACTTTAACTTGATCCATTATACAATTTTCATGCCCATGTAATATCGCCATCCCAGTGTACATGGCCATGTCTGAGTACTATATCTATGAACACATAACTAGGACATGACCATGTACCTAGTCATTCCAATGTACTTATACATGACCATGTACCCAGCTATTTTTATGACAATGTACCTGATGATCCTTGTCACACAAACTCTAAAAAAATATTTGTGATTTACTAAGTTCATCAGAGTGGCTGACCTAGGTCGTTCTCTCAAAGTTTAATTTGAATTAAAAACCCATTATTATGCATGAAAAACAGATGAAAAAAATAATTGGGGGTGGGGTTGGTTGGTTTTGTGACTTTCAAACGTTACACTAACTGGAAAGTGAGATGAAACAATCAAAGAAACAATTTCTCTAAAAAACACTTATTTGAGAAGATATAGTCGATCTAATATACACCTTCATCATTAATATATCCTTATCCCATATTTTTATAATTATTTCATTTATGACCCCCTAACCTTGTCAACCCTCGAACCCTATAGAAATTAGCATGACCACATATATTGGAAAAATGAGCCTTAGACCTACATGGAGAATTATAATCATAGCACCGTACTTTTATTATCATCCAAATAAAAACTTATGTTCAATCATCAGTTAGGGATGAATCTCCACCTATTATTTGAGATTTTATTGTGTTTTTGGATGATAATTGAACCCGCCAATTCTATCCCTATTTGACTGAATTTTTTCGATTGATGTTTTACTCATAACATTTACAGAAGTCCAACTATGTAGTTATGTGAAAGTCGATCGAGTTACTAAGAAATTTAAACTCAATTAATTTTTCATAATTTATGAATTATTGGTCAATAATAACTTTTATTCTTACCAAATTCTATTCCACCAAACCTGTTCAATATCCATTGCAATCAATCTCCAAAACCCACTCATTTAAGCATTCCCAGAAGCCAATCAATGATATCCTAACCTAAATATCCCAACATGTTGTACATTTATTAACTCCCCAATTTATTAATTGTTTTTTTTATTTTTTGGGTGTTTTTTTGAATTTATTTTCAAGGGGATACAACAGTCAGTTATTAGGTGCTAACGCATAGGTCAATCTGGTATAGTGATTGAAAGGACCAAAAAAGAAAAAAACGTAAAGAAAAACCATGTTATAAGATGAAAAGAATAAATTACCCTACATATACATTAAATTGGGTTAGAGAAACTCACAAGTCATTATTGTGTGAAAATATGTGTGGAGAAATCAATGAAACAATTTATGATGGAAAAAAATCACAAATAATGGTGTAATAATCTAAATGTTTTTATTATGACACAACCAATCATATCATTAATGACTTCATTTCATATAAAAATAAACCTTTAATGAATAAATCTTACTCATTCTTATAATTCTACCAATGAATTTTAGAAACACTCATTTTTCATATATTCCATATCAAAATGAATATATTAAATGATAATTTTTTTTATTTTTTTATTTTTCTTTTGAATATTTTAACCAAACACTTTATAGAAAACACACAAGAAACAAAAAAATGAAAATTCCGGAATAAATACCCCAAATTCCCCCCTCCCCACTAAAAATATTTCATTATCCTTAATGTGATCTTATGAAATGGTATGTTCCCATAAAATGTAGAATTTAAAATAGGACAAATAATATAAAAGTGAAAGGGTTAGGCATAACCTGATTTTCTCAAGTAATGATTTGGTCAAGTAGTGTGATGATATCCACTACAAAAATAGAATGTACATCAATGTATTTATTCAAACATTTACCACTTACTGTAAAGATCTTTCTTGTGTCTTCCTGTGTGATTTCCAATACACCATAAGAAAACAAATTACATACACCATAAAGACCTAAATATATTTAACGCAACTTACCAGTCATCAGCTTTAGTCTTGAACTGTAGAGTAGGACATTCTCTCCAACATAAAACCCCCTTTGTTGGATCATTCTATTAGGTGTTAATATTGATCATTGCATGTAGAGACATGATTTATCATATGATGATAATTGAATCTCCTCAAGCTCTTGAATTTGAAGCATCCTTGGAATTAGATCTTGTGCCAAATCTAGGTTTCATTTATCTAGTGCCTAATATGATTGATGACTGACATCCATGGGGATATGACAAGCTTTAAAAAATTTGAATTGGGGACATATTGATTAATGTTTTTTTTACCATCCTATATTCCCCAAGCACATCATCAAATCACTTTCTCCAATCCTTCATATTTGGCTACAAAGTTTTTTCCAAAATTTGTATCAACTCCCTATTTGAAAACTCAGCCTATCTATTTGTTTGGGTGTGGTGTGGTGTTGATGTTTTATGTGTCACCTGATTCTTCTGAAGGTGGAAAAAACATCAAATTTTAAAAGTGTGTCCCTTGGTTACTAATGATGCCCTTTCGTACTCCAATCCTACAAAGCATTTGTGATTTGAAAAAGTCTACTACAACATGATAATCATCCGTCCTGGTGGCCTTAGCCTCCACCCATTTACTCACATAATAAAAATTTACCAAAATGTATAATAAACTAAATGAACATGAAAAATGACCCAAAAAATCAATGCCCCACACCTAAACAATCTAACAGAATTGTATGGGTTGTTGGGGAATCTCGTGTCTCCTAGAAATGTTCCCAGTGTGTTCTAAATGAGGGTGTGACTTAAAAAACACATGAGAATCATGGATTAGTATTGGAAAATATAATCTAGAGACTCAAACCTTCCTATATGTTCGTTGGGGTCCAAAGAGTCTTCCACATGAAATAGCATGAAATAAATGTAGAATAGAATAAAACTCATGATCAAGTATACAAATCTTAATGACATGATCACAACACGTGCACCAAATGTTGTAATCTTCTAACACATAACAGTGAGACTCATATTTTATTTTTTGGACTAGTTCGTTCATTAAATTTGAATTGATTTCAGATGCTACAAGGATGTTCACTAAATTAAAAAACCAAGGATGCATACTTGAGATGGAATAAATATTCTCATCAGGTAAAGTGTCCTGAATTGGTACCTGGGCTAAGGAGTCAGCCTATAAGGTGTGAGTAATACAACTCATGTAGTCTGATACTAGGTTTTTTGGAACCTTATTTTTCATTATTTAAAAATTTAATTCCTGAAGAAGGAGAATCTATTGGATAAGTCTGGGCTATGCATTTGGTTTCTTTAGGAGGTAACTCAGATCTGCATGTTTATAAAAAATTATAACTTTAGAGGCTAATAAATATGAACAAAATTTATCTAAATCAAATATGATGGAAAGAAACATTTTTTTCAATGGTTGTGTAGTTTTATGGAGATGAATCCTATTTCCTCGAAGCATAGTCAATCACATGTTAATGTTCCTCCACCCTCGGAGGTATGACATCTCAAACCATGAAGTTGGATGTGTCACACATAAAATCAAAAGCAATTTCCCATTGTTATGGCTCTGTGATCTATGGAGTGGTGAGACACTTCTTCATCTCATCAAAATCTACGCGTCATGAATCATTAAACACTAAATTAGAATCATTTTGAAGTAGTCGGGACAAAGGAAGAGGAATCTTACTAAAATATTTGATGAAGCACTGATAAAAGTCCACATGCCCTAGGAAAGATCTAATACCACACACACATGAAGGATAGGGTAAGGATGAAATCATATCTATATGAGATATATCAACCTCTATCCCATGATTCGAAACTACATGCTCTAAGACAATGCCATGATCTACCATGAAATGACCATTTTCAATGATCAAGACCAAATTATTCTCAAAAAAATAATTCAACTCTTTTACCAAACTACTTATAAATTCTTAAATTTAGGATTCATATACTTTAAATTCATCCACAAATAACTCCATGAAGGTATCATAAAAATCATAAAAAATTACTCAACAAGCAACTTTGGAAGGTACCATGGGAATTGAAAAGTAGAAATGGAATCCTCCAGTTGGAAAATATGAAGATGGGACATGTGAATTTAGTCTTCTCCTGATCCTAAAGAGCTATAGAAACTTGAAAATATCCATAATATCCATCCAAGAAACAATTATGTGTCTTCTTAGCTAGTATCTCAATCATTTGATTAATAAATGGGAGGGTGAAATAGTCCTTATGAGTGGTTTGATTTAGTTTCCTATAATCCATACATGAAGGCCAACTATTTTGCTCCCTCATTATAACTAACTCATCATTCTCATTTTTCATGATAGTAACATCACTTTTCTTAGGAATAAACTGAATAGGACTCACCCACTGGGAATCTGAAATGGTATAAATTATACCTTCCTCGATCAATTTATCATCCTCTTTTTTCAAAACTACTATAAGATCTGGGTTCAATATCATTTGTTACTACCTAAACAGCTTCACCCCATCCTCCAAAAGAATAATATACATGAAAACCGAGGGTATAATACCTATTATGTCACCCAAGATCCACCTAATTTCCTTGTTGTTCTCCCTCAAAAGATTCAAAAGTTTTTCTTCATGTTCAAATGAGAGATTATTAGAAATGATAAAAGGTGACATCTCACAACTCAATAGGATTCAGTATTTGGGATTTGATGGAAATGTCTTGAGTTCCAATTAAGGGGGTGTAGTATGGATAAAGACAAGGATGGAACTAAAATATGTTCGCAATGAACATTAGTACCAGAATAAAAATCATCAAAATCATTGAATAAAGCATCCAATCCATCATCACACTCAACATAAATATCATAATCAGAGTTGACATGATTAGAAATAGAAACTGAATCCTCGTAAAAATTACATCCAAAGAGGTTTGTTCAATATAAACGTGTGTGGAAGTGTTCCTAGTCATAAAACTAGAAAAATGGATCATAATCCATTTAATAATAGGACAATCAAAATCCATGGGTTTTTTATTTAGTGGTTCGAAATTGGAGATAACAAAAGCCTAATGGTCCTATGATGGGTTCTTCCTGGAATACATAATATTAAATATCACGACTTCATCTCCAAACTCCATGGAAAGTGTACCTTCATGGACATTTATGATTGTTTTTGTAGTTTTGAGGAAGTTAATACCTAATATAATAGGATAATGAGAACATACATGATCATCCTCCGTGTTAAGAACATAAAAATTGGCTAGAATTATCATGTCTATTAAATGAACAAGTACATCCTCAAGGACACCAACTAGATATGTTGTAGCTCTATTTAGAAACTGCACCAATACTCTTGTTTGTTTTAACTCACCAATATATAAATAAGAGAATATAGAGTGAGTCTTCAGATTTATAGAATCTCCTAAATCACAAAAAAATCATAAAAGCGCACCTCCCCTATCGTGTAAGTGATGGAGAATATCCTTGGATCCTTTCAATTTTTTGGAATTATTTGATTTCGTGTAATGAGTGTTGACACATTCCTTCCTATATTAAACCTCTCATTCCCCTAGATACCTCTTCTATTAGTACAAAGTTATTTTAGAAATTTGGCATACCTTTGGATTTTCTTAATGGCCTTAATAAGTTCGATTCTTATATCCACACACATGAATGTGTCCAAATCCTCCTTTTTCATTTCCAATTCAGCAATATTCTTGGTTTGAACAACCCTGTTTGGAATGGGAAGGGGTTTATGGTGAACATCATCGATCGTTATATTGAATTTTTCTTTCTCTATGGGATTCTAATCTGTTTTTCTTGAATTGGGATTCTCCAAAGTTAAGGTGAATCTCTAAGGAATGGTATGTGGGGAAGAATAAATTGTTTTCTTCATTCATCTCAATGTGATGGAACAGAAATTCCCCTTTGGATTTTTAGTAGGTTGGGAAGTTATATTTATAGAATTATTACTTACTAAGTCATGGAGGTCAGTGGAAATTTTTCTCATTTGAGTCTTCCACTCCCTTAGCTCTGAACCTTGACTCTTCAACTCATTCTGTTGATTAAGGACAATTTGTTTAAAAATATCAAAATTATTAGAATCAACCATTGTTTGAGAATTACATGGTTTTTACATGATAATTCTTGAGCGTCAAATCGCCATTGGGGTTGTTGGATACTCCGTTGGTAATGTGGAAGATATTGTATGTTTTGTTGAAACGGGGGCCTTTGTTGTTGTCTAGAGGCATAACTGATGTTTTATTGATCCTTCCACCATGGGATATATGTTGGATCAATGTAATCAAACTTATTTTGGGGATGTGGTTATTATTGATGTTGATATGGTCTCTACTAAAACACTACTGCACCAAAATAAATTTCTTGTATTTAGGGTAAATAGTCAATTGGGTGGCTTGTCTAAGTGAAAATGCAACAAGGCCCAGATGTTGGGGGTTTGGATATATTTTGTGCCAATGAAATCTATCTCACCATAGTTGTCAATTCTTCCAACATGGTATCAATCAAATGAATTTCAATAGACGATGGATTTACTTGATGTACTCCTCTAACTTGTGGGGTACCTCGATCACTATATTGTTCAGTTTTTTGTACTATCTTTTCAATTAATGAACATGCGGTTTATGGTTCACTATCAATGAATTCCCCTCCATCTGTGACATCTACAATGATCCCCTCTATTGGAGTTAGTCCTTAATAGAAATACCGGATGGGGTTTGTTTTTGACGCTTTCGTCGGGGCGTGCGCATCCGTCTATGAGGAGGAGGACGTGCTGCATTGTTGCCCCGCATTCCCGCTTTCCAAAGGCGGGCGGCATCCGTTCCTTATTCAGGGACGTCTGCTCCTTGATCGAAACGGGATAATGGGATGTCGGTTCTTCCTTTTGTGGATTCCTCCTTAGAACTCATCACCTAGTTCGGGTCTCCCTCATAGATTTAATATGTTGTTCGTGAAACTCTTCCCCGTGCCATGTTTCCATGGACGCCAGTTAATTACACTGCTTCTGTCGGGACATTCCAAAGGGTCCGGTCAGGGCAGCAACCATCAGTCAGGGGAGTAGTCACGTTGACGCATCAGTAGCGTGTCTAGATGATGGGGAACCGTCATGTCTGTCTATCATCCCTGATCATTGGGCTTCTCGAGGGCGTGTAAGCCCAAGGCATCCCACATCGAGCGTGGGGAATTATATGCCATAGACATATGACTGATCTTTTCCTCAGCTTCCAGTGTTTAACACGGGGTATGCCGCAAGTTTAACATCCAGCGGAGACAGATCAACCCGATCAGAGAATTAGCTAGAATAGATCGGATTGAGGGATTTCACTTGAGGGGTGCCGATACTGGGACCAACCAATGGGCTGCTGTGAAGAGGAGCGGACCGACGTGGTCTCACCGGGATGTGATGGTCCGGGCGAGAATCAAGGTGGATGATGGATGGACGAATGATGTGGATGGTGAAATGGCAAGGGACCATCGCAAGGGCGACTGTGAAGTTGGGCTTGAGCCTCAAAGAGACCTCCTACGTATCCATGTGGTAGGGAATCAAAGTCCACGTAGTTTGGGAGGGTGCCGGTGAACCGGCATGAAGGTGGACCTTGGTCCGATAGATGTCATCAGCGAACCAAAGAGAAGGTGGGCCTTGGTCCGATGCGTCAGTGAACCGACACAAAGGTGGACCTTGGTCCAAATGGTGTGGGGCTTACACACTAGGCGGCCTGGGTGTGTATGAACCAACGTGAAGAAGGTCGGAGTGACCAACAAGTGGTGGGCTTGGACCTCATGGAGGCTTCCTATGTACCATGTCGTGACATGGATTAAAGACCATGTAGTTCAGAGGGGCTTCATCGGTGAAAGGACGTGAATGTGGACCTTGGTCCGATGGGTGGTGGGCTTGAACCTCAAGGATGCTTCCTACGTACCATGCCTTGACATGGATCAAAGACCACCTAGTTTAAATGATGGAATTCGCCAGCGAACCGACGTGAATGTGGACTCGGGGGTCTACTTGTGGGGGGTGCCGGCGAACCGAAGTGAAAGTGGACCTTGGTCCAATGAGAGATGGGCTTTAACCTCGGGGAGGATTCCTACATACCATGCCTTGACATGGATCAATGACCTCGTAGTTCAAAGGGTTTCATCAGTGATACGATGTGAAAGTAGACCCAGGGGTCCACTAGTGGTGGTCTTGAACCTCGTGAAGGCTTCCTACGTACCATGCCTTGACATGGATCAAAGTCCTCATAGTTCAAATGGTCGATGGAATACAGTTTAATGTCATGCGGGGTAGTGGTGAAGCCTGACATGAATGAACGAAGGGTGATGGGATTGAACCTCGTGAAGGCTTCCTACGTACCATGCCTTGACATGGATCAAAGTCCCTATAGTTCGGAATGGCGGTGGGTGTCTACGAACCGATGTAAATGAGAGACCTTGGTCCGATGGGAGATGGGATTGAACCTCTGGGAGGCTTCCTACGTACCATGCCTTGACACGAATCAAAGTCCATGTAGTTCGGGTTGGTCAGAACGGCTTGCCGTCAGACTGGAATGCAGTTTAACGTCATGCTGGACGAAGGTAGAACTCGACGTGAATTGGATGACTTGTGGGCTTGAACCTCATAGAGGATTCCTACGTACCATTCCTTGACATGGATCAAAGACCTCATAGTTCAAATAGGTGTTAAGTTTAACGTCATGCTGGACGAGGGAATACAGTTTAACGTCATGATGGATGAGGGCATGCGGTTTAATGTCATGCTGGACGAGGGTATACAGTTTAACATCATGCTGGAAGAGGGCATGTAGTTTAACGTCATGCTGGACGGGGGCATGCATTTTAACGTCATGCTGGATGAGGTTTTGTCATGGCCAATTCCATTTCTAAGCCCACGTGAGTCATGCTCGGTGTGAGAAACAAGAGACAGCAAGGACCTGATGATCACGCCGCGAAGGGAGCATCTGTGGGAAGCGAAGAGGGGATTACATGTTAGTCGGCCCATGGTGTCGGGGTTACTCCAGGATGGAGGCCCGAAGTGCGGAAAAGCGCAGCGAAAGAGGGATTTGGGACCAATGATGGAAAGTGCCTCGTTCACTATCACTCCCTCCACTGACCTTAGTAGTGGAGAAGTACAGAGATGCAGGAGTGCAGCCATCCATTGGGGAACTAGGGTCACCCTTATCTAGAGAATATACGCCACTCCAATAAGGAGGATATCATCCCTTGTGGATGGGTGATTCCACTCCCGTGGATATGAGTGGTGTATAAAATGTTCGAGCTGGTGGAACCCTTCGTGAGAGACACGAGGTCCGGTCACAATTTAACGTCATGTGTTGAGGACATGGTGCTTGGATGTTTAACATCCTACAACTCGGATGAGGTGGGTTCACTCCGCACCCCTAGGACATACATAACTGGTAACCTTTTCTCCTTGGGGAAGGGAAGGTACCGGTAAGGCCGTGGTCAAGGGGGGTTGTAGAGCGAACCATCGAGGGGCCCACGTTAGTGTGGCTATGCGAAGAAGCAATAGATGTTAGTGTGTCTATGTGAAGAATCATTAGGCGATGCAACGCTACGATTGGTATTGTCCGAGGGACTTTAAAATCACATCGTGCATACCTGGAGGGTCACACGGGAAGCGGAATTGCCAAGAAAAGGAGTTTGATTCGCGAAGCGGAGTGCCTTAGCCTTAGCATAGGGCATAGGTGTGAGTGTAGGGTGCTTCGCGAAGTGGAATAGTATTCACGGAGCACTGACTTACGAAGAAGGGGTGCCTCGCGAAGCAGGGTGCTGCGAAGCAGTGTGCTTCACGTTGTGTAGCAATCCTGCCTTAGCATAGGGATCACTAGGACAAGATGAGTGTTTCGCGAAGCATAAACGCTCCGCGGCTGCCCAAGTTTCATTGGGAATCCCCTTCCTTCGTGAATTCCATTGTGCTTCACGAAGGGCATCCCTCTCGGCAGAGGGGCTCAAAACGAAACAAATCAAAGGCGTCACGTGAAGTAGAAGTACCTTGCGGAGCTCATGATTCCCGGGGGAAAAGGGTGCTTCGTGATTCAGGAGAGGAGAAACTGAAAGGTCGGATTGTCCGTCCTCTTGGACTCAGGGGGAGCCCAGTATTTATAGGCAAGGGGCTTCGCGAATCCAAACTCGCGCGCCGCCACAAATGCTTGGCGGAGCGCTCGCGAGCATCATAGTCGTTCGCGAAGAGGTACCGCCTCTGGAGATTCGCAGACCCGCGATGCACTGCGTGCTTCGCGTCGGTGCTTCCTGAGGCAGCGTTCGTGCCGTCTTTTTCGTCCCTTTTGTTCGTGCAATATTTTGGCGCCAATAGGGTTTTTCTAACTATTTTGGTGATGTGGGATGCTTTCACAGAACAGATTGAATCTCTCCCAATACTCATACATTGACACCCAATGAGACTGCTTGATCCCTATGATCACTTTTCAAATGGAAGTGGTCCATGATGCTTGAAAAAACCTCTTCATGAAAAGATTTTTCAAATCATTCCAACATGTTACATCTTCATGTTGTAAATAATACATCAAATCATTTGAAGTTATGTAATGTGTGAATGGGAATTCTCTATGTTTTATTTGATCTTCAGTGAAATTTCATGGTTTCATTATTGAGCATACAACATTGAATTAATTTAACTATTTCTTCCGATCCACAATAGATTAGACATGAAATTTTGGAAGAAGGTTAATTAAACCATATTTTTTATCAAAGTTTGATTTGGGAGTTTGATATGAAATACATGTAGGTTTATAATTAATATTAGGTATAGAAAACTCTCAAATAGTTTTACTGAGTTCATTGTTGTTTTTTCAGCCATCTAATCTAGTTTAATATTTGTTTTAGAAGGGTATCAAATTTCAAAATTCCTAGAGGAGGGGAATTCCACATTTGGGTGAATGTCAATACTTCCCATAGACCAAGATTATTTGATATGAGCCATAAGGCTGCGCTAAATCCCAGGGTCTCGATCAAGGAGATCCTAAAATTGGTATTGTGTCATAAATCATATATAAGAGAAAAATAAAAACCAGTAGACAACAATATCATTAAATTAGATTTCAATTGATGGTTTGAAAACAATTTCATGGAAGAAAAAACTGAAAAGAAAATGGAGGAGATGAAAAAAAACAAAAGAAAAAAGAAAAATAAAGAACCTACCTAAAATTTTTTGAATAAAAAGGTTTCCTTCTCGGTAACGAGACCAATTTGATTAGCATTGTCACACATGATCTCAATTTAATATTTACGATTTTATATGTAAAACAAAATTTCTGACATAGGTCGTTATATCAAGGAATAATTTGAATTAAAAAATAATTATCAGGCTTGAATTAAGTATGAAAATTGGTGAAGACAAATAATAAAATGATAGGGGGTTTGGTTTTTTGACTTTCGAACAATACAATAAACAAGAAAATGATATTGAACAATCAAAGACACCATTACTTTAAAAACACTTTTATGAGATCACATAGTTGATCTAATATACCCCTTAATTATTAATTTATCATTATCCTATATGATTATAATTCTTTCAATTATGATCCCATAACCTTCTTAATCCCTGAACCCTACTGAAATTAACATGACCAAAAATATTGGAAAAATTAGCCTTAGGTATACATTGGGACTTCCAATCGCAGCACCCTACTTTGATTGTCATCCAAAAGAAAATTTATGGTAAATGGTCAGTTAATGCATAATCTCCACCCCGTATTTGATAAATAATTGTGTTATGCGATGAGACTTGAACAGTACAATTTTATCCCAATTTTATTGGATTTTTTTGATTGAAGTTTCACTCACACAATTAACACAAGTCCGATTATGTGGTCAAGAGAAAGTTGAATGGGTTAATTTAAAACACAATTAATTGTTTATAATTTATGAATTAATGTATTTTTACTAATTGAAAATAAATATATTATGGCATTAGTGATTATATTAACTAAGACATAAATCATTCTTCTATGGGAGGAGTTGTCAATGTAGAGAAGTTTTGTGTATGTAATGAATTGAAAGGGAAACACCCAATATTTTATCCACTCATAATTTCATGCACCAAGAAGAAAAATAAATATATGAAAATAGAATAATAAAAAAGATTAATTTAAGAAAAATTCAAGTTACAAGCACTGAAAAAAATAAATACAATGCTGAGGTGGGAGAGAGAAAATTCATGGAAGAAATGTTTGCATAAGGCCTTACTTATTCCAAGAGTTTTTTGGTGTTCCCAAGATAAACCATTTTAGAAACAACATCCCATATCATCTAAGAACCCTACCAAAGAGTAAAAACCGCCTTTAAATAGAGTTTTTGTGGGTTAGGGTTATATAACTTTTCAAACGTGAAATGGAAATTTGGGAAAATATTTAACTCCAAAATCCACCATATATTTAACATAAAAAATGAACAAATTGGATGACCTTATAGAATTATTATTTGTGTTGAATCATGTCTCAGAACGTTTCCCCAAATTTGGAAAAAAATCCGAGCCAGGATGAATAAGAAACGACCCAAATTGTGAAGTGATGTCCAATCTGGATAGTTCAGTCCATAATTGTCTTCATGGCCCATTTACCCTTCTCAAATGCACGATTCTTCTCTAATTTCTTCATTGAATTTTGTATCCAATATAGTAAGGAATATAGTTACCCAATATAACGTTTAAATAATTTACGGAAAAGTATTTTTATGTTTGAAATATTACAATGAATTTTGAAAGGGTAAAACTGTAATTTTCATCAAGTCTGCAAATGAATGATCTAATCCCAAATATTCCATAATTGAACATATTTTGCACAATATGAGGAAATTATATCATTTATTATCAACAAAACATTCAATACACTTTTTATCAACTCACCCACACTTATATTTTTTCACTCATTGGAAGAACCTTATATCATGTATTCCAAACACAAATAGTGACAGGATATGCGTGTTCATAATCCTCAATCCACAATGGAAAATAAGTAAAACAGGAATCTGAATAAGAGTCAATATCAATAAAGTTTAAATTAATTTTCTCATATATTTCATCAAAATGCTATCCAGTGATATTAATGATACTGATCATAGAAACGCATCTCTTGGGTCTTCTACACCACTAATTCCCCACATGTGTGTGTGCCAATAATTTCAAGATTATCTCTCAACCCTTTACCAAGTATATTTAGGTCAATAAAAACTTTTCTTCTTACGTGATTCTATTCCACCAAACTTGTTCAATATCCATTGTTGAGTCAATAAGTTTTTCTTTATGACATTTCCATTTTTTTCTTGTTTTTAAAATCACAAACACCTTATCCTTAAGAAAATTTCATTTTACCCCTGTTTTACTTTCATAAGGAAAATTTCCTTGTCAAAGGAAATTTTCCCCTACCTTGATTTCATTGTTATTATCAATATTTTTATTAAGTGTAAAAATAGGATTCATATCTAAATCCTTGGAATTGTATAATACTTAGATATGAAGCTTTCTATTTTCTGATCCGAATTACTATTACGAACTTTTATGAAGTTCTACTCCGAATTCCCTGTTACGAACATTCAAAAAGATCAACTCTGAATTCTGATTACGAATAAACATTATGTTCTAAATCAAAATTGTAATGATGAATTCTGATTACAAATTCTCATTCCGAATTCTGATGAAGAATTCTGATTAAGAATTCTCATTTCAAATTCTGATGAGGAATTCTGATTACGAATTCTCATTCCGTATTCTGATGATGAATTCTGAATACGAATTCTCATTCCGAATTCTGATGATGAATTCTGATTACGAATTCTCATTCCAAATTATGATGATGAATTCCTATTATGAATTCTCATTACGAATTCGGATGAAGAATTATGATTACAAATTCTTATTACAAATTCTGATGAAGAATTCTGGTTACAAAATCTCATTATGAATTCTGATGAAGAATTCTGATTATAAATTCTCATTACAAATTCCTTAGGGAAAGAGAATCTGAATATCCCTTTATCATAGAATCCGAATTCTATTTTGGTTAAACTCCAAAATTTTATTTACCTACATTCCTAACTTTCATTTTGTCCATTCTGAATATCAATTTAAGTTATGATTTCACATATTCTATTATAAAACTATGGTGTGCCTTCAGTTATCAACTAACCATTGTTTGAGTGAAACATGTACAGGTCCCTCTGAAATTAAAGGAAGAATATGACCGTTGGAGGAGGGAGCCGACCGTTAGAGCTTCTCCTATAAATAGAAGCTCATTTGAAAATAAGATACAACACTAAACAAAATCTTTGACATTGGTGCTTACATGTTGTTAATGTGATTTCTAGAGATAGATTCTCTTATCAACTCTCAAATATTCATGTAGAATGCTTGAACGGCTTGTTCAAACTTTTCCTTGTGCAGACTTGTTTCGTGTGACTCTGATTGTTGCTGATTACAATTGAGGGCTTCCAGGGATAGGAAGATAGAGGTGCCGACTACCTGATAGTTGGAGGCTTGCGGGGATAGCAAGAAAAATACCAATCTTCGGGTTGAGGGCATACCCTAGTGTGTCTAAGAAAAAATTTCATGAAAGTATAAATCAAGGGATCTCTTATCCAGGGTTGTTGGATGCCCTTATATTTGGGTTAAAAGAGTTATTGTTTGTTACATGTAATTTTACTACATTGTTTTCCACTGCATTTTGTATTGTTAAGGAAAGTGTAAATTTCTTATACTTATTTACTTGCACTCTGATTTAGTTATATTCTATGCACATTAATGTAGAATCTTAGTTGGTGTAAACATTTCTTAAGTTTCATTTCTGGAATCACTTTTCCAGAATCACTTTTCTGGAATCATGCAAGTCTTTAGAACATTTAGGTGTTGTGAATTTTGGTTATGCAAAATTTCCTTAAGGATTTTCTAAAGTAAAATTCACCCCCATATTTTATTTTAGCATCTCATACATATATATTCAATCCCAAATTTGGTAGTATAGATTATATCATACTCACATACCATCTAACAATTGGTATCTGAGGAATTGGTTCAATCTGAATTAATCTCTTGATTAGATTCAGATGTTTTTTTTCAAAACAATCCGAATTGAACATTCAGATTCATATTTCCATATTCATACTTTTTAGAATCTATTTTTTGGAATCATAGTTCAGATTAACTTTTTGCATAGAGATGCAATTTTTCTTGCTTAGAAGATTTTCTCTTATTTACATACTTATACTTCTAAGATGTTTTTGTTCCAAAGTCTTTCTTAAGGATGATAGGTTAAAATATTGGTTCTATCGATAACCCTAATCCTACTAGACAACCAATTTTTGATGGTTATGATTACGAATATTGGAGAGATCATTTGAAGGCATTCATAATCAATACTGGGGTAGATAACTTTGTCATGCTTACCAGAGGATATAAATTAATGATAAGGAAGTTAGTACCTTCACTAATCATGAAAATAATGAATACAAACTCAACTATAAGGTATGAAATACGTTTCACTGTTCAACGAATACGAACGTATATAGCCAAATATCTTCTTGTAAAGCAACTAAATGTATGTGGAAGAAACTTGAAGTTACAAATTTTGGTACATCTAATGTGATTGAGACTAGAAGATCCATTCTCAGATATGAGTATCATGGTTTTAATTTTCCTTATGGAGAACCAATTTGTAAGGTGCGACAGAGATTCATGACTATTGTGAATAGATTACGATCTATGGGAGAGAAAGGCCTAGATGATGAATCCCTTATTGACAAGATCATAGATATTATGCCCAATGAGTGGGAATCAAATAGAACTGCTATCGATGAAAACAGAAAGGTTACTCAAATTTCTCTTGATGAACTACTTGGAACTCTTCTTCAACATGAGACTTGAATGAAGAGAGATGCTAAAAACATAAATAAGATGAATGGGAATGGTAGTGTTGATTTTACTACAACTTTAAATTACATGAAATATAAGACTCCTGAGAGAGTTACTATATCCAAATATAATAAGGTTATTATCCAATCTGAATCTCGTGAGAGTGATGTCTCAGAAAATGAGTTAGCTGATCTTTCTCAAAGGATGAACAAGATAGCTGGATAGAGAAATTTCCAATCCAAGTATAAGAAGAAGGAATGGAAAGATGGGAAAGATTCAAAGGTCACATGATATGAATGCAAGAGAGCTGGACACATAAGACCGAATTGCCCTTTGCTCAAAAAGAAAGAAAGAAAAGAGAGGAATTCTGAAAGAAACGTGAAGAAGTTTTACAAAGCTAAAGATATGAAAGTTATAAATGATAATGACACCTGGAGTGCCAGTGGTGGTGACTCTTTAGAAGAATCATCAGATTATGAATCATCAGGATAGAAGAATCTTGGTCTAATAGCCAGACAACCAATTGAAAATCATTTCTTTATGGATAAGGTACAAAATTATGAATCCTTGACCAACGTTTCTCTAATGCTATTGATAGAAAATATTATAAATCTTCTAATAATGAATATTCTTCTGATGAAGAAAATACTTTACCTACCTATGAAAAAGTTTCTAGGTTTTCTAAACTTCTTCACATTGAGAACTCAAAAATCATAATGAAACTTGATAATGAAAATTCTAGGAATACTATTATTACTAGGGAAATATCAGATCTTTCTAAAGATATTGACAAGAAAGATGATGACATTGAATGTATTTCAAAAAATATTGAGGAAGTATTTTATGAGAAGAACAAACCTTCTAAAGATCTAGAAAAAATAATTTCTATGAAAAATGTTTTTGAGCCTAACCCTAGCTCAAAATCAAATGTTTTTGATGAAAAAAATAGTTATTAAACACAAATCTGAAATACATTCCTTGAGGAAGTGTTTGTCAAAAATTAACCTAGGTAATGAAAATTTTGATAAAATTTATTCACAAATTCGACCTCGAAGTAATTCTTATGGTTTTGGTTACACTAGTTCTAAACTGATTTTTAGTAACATCTAATATGTTCCTCAAAGTGAACCTATCTGTACTAAATTTATGTGTGGTGGTCACTGGGAAAAGAATTTTTCCTTAAAAATAACCCAATATTTAGGATTTCATAAGGCTTATTTTTCTAAGAATATGTGGGTACCCAAAATTCTACTTTCTAAAACGTCCGGATCCAAGAAAGGCTGGAATCTAAAAATATAAATTTTTCTTATTTTTAGGAAAATAGGGAATGTACGAACAGAAATACTTGGTACATGGATAGTGGTTGATCAAGACATATGATAGGTAAAAAAAACTATTTCGAAATGATTATCAAGATGAAAAGAGGAAAAGTAAATTTCAGAGATAATTCTAAGGAATAAATTATTGTTATATGTAGCATAATTTTTCTTGAAAAAACATGGATTTCAAATGTTTTATTTGTTAATGGTCTTAAGCACAGCCTCGTCAGCATAAGTCAGTTATGTGATGAAGGTTACCTTGTGAATTTTTGGAATGATAAATCCATAGTACACAATTCCAAGGAAGAATATTTTATCTCTTCCCATATGCAAGAGAATGTATACACATTAAACTTAGAAGACCATAGGATCCAAGACTTACCTTGCTTTAGTGCAATGGATGATCATTCTTGGTTTTGAAATAGAAGGTTAGGACACTGTAACCTTAGGAACCTATGCAAACATTATAAGAATGGTTCAATTAAGGATATACCAGAGTTTAGATTTGATTCTTCAAAAGTATTTGACCTTTGTCAATATGGAAATCACCATAAATCAAGTTTTAAATAAATCGGCGAAGTCTAGACAACTAATACACTAAAGTTGGTGCACATGGATCTTTTTGGTCCAACAAAAACTGGAAGCATTGGGGGAATGTGTTATATATTTTTCATAGTGGATCGTTACAATAGATTTACATGGGTCTATTTTCTAGAAAAGAAGTCTGATGCTTTTTCGTATTTCAAAAGTTTTTGAGCAAATGTCAAAAATGAAAAAACCCCTTCCATTTGAAACTATTCATAGTGATCATGGAGGAGAATTTAAAATTTTTTATTTTGAAACTTTTTGCAGTAGAAAAGGTATTACTCAAAAATTTTTAGCACCTAGAACACATCAACAAAACTGAGTTGTTGAAAGAAGAAATAAAATTCTTCACGAAATAACTAGAACCATGTTGAGTGAGTATTCTGTAGGAAAAAAGATTTGGGCTGAAGCTGTAAGTACTACTTCTTATACTATAATTTGAGTTTTGATTAGACATTTTCTTAATAAAAGTCCATATGAGTTATGGAATGGTAGAAAACATAGACATTCCTACTTCATGTTTTTTTGTTCCAAAGTATTAATTCTAAATACTAATGAAAATTTACAAAAAAAATTACAAAAATGTGCTGTCGGAATTTTCTTAGGCTACTCCAAAACTTCTAAGGAATATAGAGTTTTGAACCAAAACACTAGTACTGTTGGAGAAATAGTACAGTCAAATTTGATGAAACTGATCCCTTTGTTTTCAAAAAACCCCAACCTATATCCTCAGATGTGCTTTCAAAAACTGATTGTCAACCTATGATAGAAAATCCTTCTGATAAGGAAAATGTTCAAGAAGATGCTTCTGAAACATTTACCCCATAAGCTTTCCTACCCAATGCTGATGAACAGGCTTTATAAAACCCAAATCAGTCGTTTCTTAAAATTCCTCCTAGTGATAGTATCATTGGTGATGTCAATCAACCTATAAGTACTAGAAGTTATTTATGAAATGAGGTAGAAAATATATCATTCCTTTCCCAATTTTAACCAAAATGAACTGATGATGCTTTAGGTGATGATGATTGGATAAACGCCTTACAAGATGAACTAAATGAATTCGAAAGGAATAAATTCTGGACCATGGTTAAAATACCTTAGGAAACTTCTATAATTGGAGTAAAATGGGTCTTCATAAATAAGTGTGATGAAAATGGAGTCATCGTTAGGAAGAGAGATAGATTGGTTGTTAATGGCTATAATCAACAAGAAGGAATAGAATATGAAGAAACCTATGCTCTAGTAGCTAGACATGAATCTATTCATATTTTACTTGCCTTTGTAGCAATCTTCAATTTCAGGATTTTTCATATGGATTTGAAATGTTATTTCTTTAATGGTTATGTTCAAGAGGAGGTTTTTGTTGAGAAACCTCCTAACTTTGTAGACACATAACATCATGATCATGTTTTTAGACTTACCAAAGCTTTGTATGGCCTTAAACGATCCCCACGAGCTTGGTATGATAGACTTAGATGATTTTTGCTTCAAAATAACTATGTTAAGGGAAATGAAGATCCAATCATTTTTATAAATATGGATAATAAAAATGTTTTGATTGTTAAAATTTATCTTGATGACAATATATTTTGTTCAACTCGGCAATCTCTAACTGATTTTTTTTAGATCTAATGAAATCTGAGTTTCAAATGGGTATGATGGATGGGTTAACATTTTTCCTTTGTTTTCTAATTTCTCAAAAACCAGAAGGATCTTATTTATATAAACATATGTATATTAAAGATCTTCTTAAAAAGTATGGATATGACAACACTAAAATTATTAGTACACCCATTGGTACCTCAAACAAACTTGATCTTGATAAAGCAGGGAAACCAGTGGATCAAACATCTTTTAGAGGCATGAAAGGAAGCTTACTATACTTGACATATAGTCATCCAGACATGATGAATTCAGTATATTTATGTTCTAGATATCAATCCAATAATATGTAATCTCATTTAAAGGCAGTAAAAATATTTTTTGCTACTTAAAGGGAACCATGGATCTTGGACTATTTTATACTTCTGGAAATGATTTTATCATAATAAGATTTTAATATGCTGACTTTGGTGGATGTAGAAAGGATAGAAAGAGTACATCTGGAACTTTTCATTTCTTAGGAGATTCATTAGTTTCTTGGTCTTGAAAGAAGCAACATTCAGTAGCACTATCCACTGCTAAAGCTGAATATGTAGCAGTTGGAAGTTGTTGTTCTCAAGTGTTGTGGATTCAACACTCACTCACAGACTATGGTATTATTTGTTCCAAAAAACAAATTTTTTGTGATAATAAAAGTTCCATTTCCCTCAGTAAAAACCCTACAAATCACTATCATGAATAAAACATAGATATTAGGCATCACTTCTTTAGCGATAACACATGAAAATGAGATATCATTCTCCAATTTATTGAATGACAGGATCTATATACTGAAATTTTCACAAAATCATTACCCTCCGATAGATTTGAATATATTAAACAGAAGTTAGGAATGATTATCGTAAGGTAGTTTTCTTTGATTAACTATATGTTAAACAAATATTTTTATAGTAATAAAATCCTTTTCATAGGGGGATTACATTTTCTTATTAGCTTTTCAAATTTTTCATAATGAAATTTTCATACTGGAAATATTCGTAATGAAGTTTTTGTACTAGAAATTTTCATATTGAATGTTTCGTACTGAAAATTTTATTAATGAATTTTTCGTACTGGAAATATTTGTAATGATGTTTTCATACAATAAATCCTCGTAATGAAGTTTTCGTGATAGAAATTTTCTTATTGATGTTTTCGGAACTAGAACTTTCGTAATGAGAATTTTCTATACTCGGAATTTTTGTAATGGAAATTTTCGTACTCATACTTTTCGTAATATATTTTTGGTCTTCAAATATTTTGCAATAATATTTTCGACTTTAAGTTTTTCGTAGTGATTTTTTCATAGTGAGTTTTTCATAATGAGTTTTTCATAGTGAGTTTATTGTAGTACGTTTTTCGTAGTCATATTTTTCTTCAAGAAGAATATCACATATTAAAAATAATCTTCCTAGCAATCCAAAATGTATAATCTTCTTACATAAGTTTTCATAATCATATTTTTCATGCTAGTATTTTCTTTTGTGTTTTTCATATTCATTATTCTGTAAAATCCGAATGTTTTTCTTAAAACCTAAAAATATTGGATTCTAGAATTCCTTGCGGCTAGTTTTTCAACCGTTATATCTAATTCGATTATTTCACAACTGTTAGATGTGTTTTTGAATATGAAAGTTCACCTCTTTTTCCTATATAAAGGGAACCCTGATGGTTGTCCCATATCAATTTCAAGCCCTCGCGTGTTGAAGTTCTGCCCTTTCTTCATAAGACCATTCTCAATCTTTCAATTTTTCTCCATTCTGAATGGTTGTAGAAGACACTTATCAGGAAATTTCTACTATCAAGCAAATATCAAGTTGGTTAGTCTATAGAGGAAGGTTCATTCATCTGAACTTTTTTAGTAAGTATTATTCTCTAATTTCTAAGAATATCAAGCTTAATGGGTGGGAAGATTTCTGTATATCAAAGTCAGGTGATCAGGATCCTATTTATATGTATTTGCTTGTAGAATTAAATGAGTTTATTTATTTCTATGATAAAGATGAGAGAGAAAAATTCTCATGTATGAGCTATGTAAAGACTTACAAGATTTATTACTCCAAGGATACGAGCTTGGTGGGGCTATCATATTATGGAGAAGAAAAAAATTTCTTCCATAATCTACCGGATTTGCATGGAAGTTTCACCAAGTTGAAGGTTGTGGAATTCCTTGGACATAAAGAAGTCAAGACTGCCAAGACTTCCCATCTGTATACCAACAACCGGATTCTAAAATTGGTGGTTGAAGGGTTTTTTGTACCGATAAGAGCTGACCATGATAACTTAAAGAAAAGTGACATTTACATCATGGATTTATTGGTCAATCTAAGAAATATCAATTTGTTGAGGCACATTCTTTTTAAGGTTCAGAACATCTAGAATGGGAGTTTGAAAACTCAAATTATTATGTATCTTTCTCTTTTCTCCAAAATTATTGTTCTATTCCTAGAGTCCTTCAAAATCCCATGTAGCTCCAATATAATAATTATCAAGGTGATGGTGGTTAGTGATGACCCTCTGAAGAGAATGAATGTATGTTTTTCAAAACAGGTAGGTGTGTTTTATGATCTTCCAGAGGAGGAGGTAGAAGACAATCCGGAAAATGTAGAAAAGGCTGAACCCTCAAAGAATGATGGTAATAAAATGAAGCTGAAGGAAGTGCAAGATGAAGATATTACCCAAAAATCAAAGGAAGTCCAATACGCACCTCCAAAACCCAAAAATAAAAAAGCCTACCCGGATGAGGTTGTAGCAAAGTTGAGAGAGATCAAGTAGAAGAGGAAAGAAGGGGAGCCACAGTTCTTCTTAGACCCTACTGAGGCTAAGGCCTTAAAAGAAAAAGCTGCTGGTGAGTTAGAGAAGAAGTCCAAGGAGAAGAAGCTCAAGAAGATAATATCTGAGGCATAGATTGTTCATTCTCTTTTGAAGGAAAAATAAATAGCTTCTGAAAATATTCATGTTCTGAAATCTATTCTGATGGAACAATTGCCTGAGACTCCAGGTATGAAGACTCCAGAAAATTCCAAACAGAAAGAAGTTGAGAATGAGGTGATGGAGAAAGTTTAGAAAGGTGTGGAGGAAATTCAGCAAGCTGAAAGGAGTAGTGGTTCTGATGATGTAATTAGGAAATTTGAAGAATATCATGATAAGGGAACCCCATATGAGAAGTTTTCAATCCAGACTTCTCAAGCCGGATCCTAAAAAGTTGCTACTCCGGGAGTTTATGAGAAAGAAGAAGAAGAAGTGAACAAATTGTTATATGAGATTCATAATCATGAATTTTTACATCCTAAAGAAGTTGGAGCTGGAGTAGAGAAGGAGAAACCTGATGAAGACTAGATAGTTCAGTTTTCTGAGAGTGATCACGAATCTCATGATGAAGAGGTCGTTCAAAAAATCAGCAAGGGTAAGAACGTTCTTATTGATACCCCAACAAAAGACATCAAAAGGAAGAATAATGATGGAGGCTCTTTTAAAAAGAAGCTGGTGGATATATAAGAAGAACAATCTCCTAGAAAGTTTTCGGATTTGGAGTCATCTAAATTGGGGCATGATTTTCTGGTTGAGTCATTGAAGAAATTAGTAGATACCATTCCAATTTTTCCTACAATAGACTCTAGATTCTGGATGCTTCAGCACAACATGAATTAGAATTCAGAAACTGTATCCATGGTAACGGATAATTGTGTGAAGATTGAATAAGCGCATAATAATTTTCTTATCAATTGTGAGGTCTACAAAAAGTCGTGCAGCAAAATAACTCGGTGGTCTAAGAATATTCTTGATGAAATGGAAGAGCTTGATCAGTTCCAACAAGATGTTAAGGAGGCATTTGGTACTGAATATGTCAAGATCAATAATCTTTTATACAATTTTCAGGAAAAGATAAGTTTAGAAAAAATGATTGGATTCAGGATCAGAAATATCTGAATGGGAAGCTGAGTTATATTGTTAAAAGCCTGAAAATGGGAAGGATATTCGAAGTCAGATGCAAGAGAAACATGTGAATCAAGATGAATTGCTAAAGGATCAAGAAGAAGCCGTGAAGGCTCAATAAGAGGTCATGATGAATAAAGAAGAAAGGATCACAGCCTTGGAGAAGAAAGTAGAAGGGGACTTCAATGAAATGAAGAAGATGAATAAAATTGTCAAATTACTAATGCCTAATGAAAAATAAACAAAATAGACCACTCTGGTCTTTTGGTGTATTTGTTTTTTCCTGTAGTAAAACTTTCAATCGTAATGGAATTATGTTTGGATTGTTTTTCCTTGCATGTATTTACTAATATTTAAGGTACCATATTTATTTTCCATTCCCTTCAACACCTTTTTAAAATCACAAAGGGGGAGAAAGAAAAAGAACTCAAATGGGAGATAGAAAAATCTAAAAGGGAGAATAAAAATGTCTAAGTAAAGAATAACTATCCCTAAGTAAGAGGGATATTATCTAAGGGGGTGTTTCTCATTACGAAGATTTTCATTCTCATGATAATGTAAATTCCATTCTGGAAATCCAGAATACAATCCTTAGAGTCCTAAAGCCTAAGGGGGAGTTAGTTCTATTCCCCATCATCTATAAACAAATAGCGATAAGCTTTAATTTCAAAGTTTATAAATTTATTCTAAGTCATTACATTTTTTTCATAAGGATGTTTGTGCTTTCCAAAAAGGTGGATATTGTTGAGACAATAAGGGTTTCCTTATGAATTTTCCTTTATTTCTTGTTCTGAAAATCACAAACACCTTATCCTTTAGAAAATTTCATTTTACCCCTGTTTTGCTTTCATAAAGAAAATTTCCTTCTCAAATGAAATTTACCCGTACCATGATTTCATTGTTCTAATAAATATTTTTATTAAGTGTAAAAATCGAATTCATATCTAAATCCTCGGAATCATATAATACTTAGATATGAAGCATTTTGTTTTCTGATCCAAATTCCAGTTACGATATTTTATGTAGTTCTACTCTGAATTCCTTGTTATGAACTTTCATAAAGTTTAACTCTGAAATCCGATTATGAACGTACATAAAGTTCTAACTCTAAATTCTAATGATGAATTCTGATTACGAATTCATATTCCGAATTCTGATGAAGAATTCTGATTACGAATTCTCATTCTGAATTTTGATGAAAAATTCTGATTATGAATTCTCATTCTGAATTCTGATGATGAATTCTGATAAAAAATAATCATTCTGAATTCTGATGATGAATTATGATTACAAATTCACATTCTGAATTCTGATGATGAATTCTGATTATGAATTATCATTAAGAATTTTGTTGATGAATTCTGATTACGAATTCTCATTACGAATTCCTTAGGGAAATAGAATCTGAATATCTCATTATCATAGACTCCGAATTCTATTTTGGTTAAACTCTGAACTTTTATTTACCTACATTTCGAACATTCATTTTTTCCTTTCTGAATATCAGTTTTAGTTATTATTTCACTTGTTCTATTATAAAAATATTTCGTGCATTATGTTATCAACTAACCATTGTTTGAGTGACATGTGTACAGGTCCCTCCGAAATTCAATGAAGAATGGGACCATTGGAGGAGGGAGCCGACCGTAAGAGCTTCGCCTATAAATAGGAGATCATTTGAAAAGAAGCTACAACACTAGACAACATCTTTGACATTTGTGCTTACATGCTATTTTAGTGATTTCTAGAGAGAGAGGATCTTATCAACTCTTAAAGCTTCATGCAGAAAGTTTGAACAGCTTGTTCAACCTTTTCCTTGTGCAGACTTTCTTCGTGTGACTCCGATTGTTGCTGATTACAATCGAGGGCTACGGAGGATAAGAAGATAGAGGTTCCTACTACCTGATAGATGAGGGCTTCTGGGATAACAAGATAGATTCCAATCTTCGAATTTAGGGCATACCCTGGTGTGGGTAAGACAGAGTTTCATGAAAGTATAAATCAAGGGTTCTCTTATAAAGGGTTGTTGGTTACCCTTCTGTTTGTGTTAAAAGAGTTATTGTTTTTACTTTATGTTTTACTACTTTGGTTTTCCGCTACATTTTGTATTTTTAAGGAAATTATAACTTTCTTATACTTCCTTACTTGTACTTTGATTTAGTTATATTCTATACGCTTTAAGGTATAATCTTATTTGGCGTAATCTTTTGTTAAGTGAACTTCCAGATTCACTTTTCCAGAATCAAGAAAGTCTTTATAACTTTGAGGTGTTCCGAATTTTGGTTATGAAAAATTTCCATAAGGATTTTTTAATGTACAATTCACCCCCTCATGTATTTGAGCATCTCATACTAATATATTCGATCCTACATTTTGTATTATTGAGTATATCATACTCACATACCATCTAACATCCTTCACAATCATATTCAAAAACTCAATCATTTAAGCATTCCCCGAAGTCAATCCATGAGCTCCCAACCTAAATATCCCCAAATGTTTTACATTTCTTCATTCGCCATGTTATTGATAATTTTTATTTTAGGATTTTTTTTAATTTTTATGAATTTTTTTTCAAGGGTGTACAATAGCCAGATAATAGGTTCACACTCATAGGTCAATATGGTATAGTGATGGAAATGATCAAAAGAGAAATGAATGTATGGAAATATCATGTTATAAGATAAAAATAATTACTTAATTTAAATATACATTCAATTGTGTAAGAGAAACTCACCAGTCATGATTTTGTGAAAATATGTGTGGATAAATTAATGACACCATTTACCATGAACAAAAATCACCAATAATGGTGTCATAATCTAAAAGGTTTTATTATGACATAACCAATAATGTCATCTATTACTACGTTTTTTATAAAAATCAACCCTTAATGATGAAATCATAATCATTCTTATCATGCCACCAATGAATTTTGAAAAAATGCATTCTTCATATATTACATAGCTAAATGAATAAGATACAACATTGTTTTTATATATTTTTTTTAAAAATTTAACAAAAAAACATAACAAAAAACACACACAAAACAGACAAATGAAAATCCTAAATAACTGCCCCAAAATGTGGTCCCCTCCTCCACACATAAAATATTTCATCGTACTCAATGTGAACATATGAAATGATATGTCCTCATTAAATTTAGAATTTAAAAAAGGAAAAAAATTGAAAGTGAAAGGGTTAGGAACAACTTGATATTCTAAAGTGATGATGGGGTCATGCAGTGTGATTAAATCCACTACATAAGTAGGAAGACCTTAAATGTATTTCATCAAATGTTTCCCATTGATTGTAAAGATAATTCCTATGTCCTTCTATGTGATCTCTACTAAAGACTATAGAAAAACATCTGATACACTATAATGAACTAACCTTTTGTAACACAACTTACCAGGCTCCAGATTTAGTCATGAAATATCGAGTAGGATTTTCTCTCCAATATGAAACTCCATTTGTTGGATCATTCTGTCATGTAGTATTTTTTAAATTTCCTTGTAGTTCCTTAAGTTTTAATATTATGAAAATTAAATCTCCACAATCTCTTTAATTTAAATCTTCCCTTTAATTTCATCTTGGGCGAAATCGATGTTTCGATTCTCTAGTGACAAAAATGCTCAATGCTCATCTTCCACAAGGAGATTGACAGGATTTCCCCAAAACAATTTCAAATGGGGACATACTTTATGGAGTTTTGTGTGCCATCCAATAATCCCAAAGCATATCATCCAAGTCCTTTCTCCAATCCTTCCTATTTGGATGCATAGTTTTCTCCAAAATTTGTTTCAAATCCCTATTTGAATCCTCAACCAGACCATTTGTTTGAGGGTGGTATGGTGCTGTTGTTTTGTGTGTTACCCCAAAATTTCAATGGAGGGAAGAAAAATTCTGACTGTGAAAAGTGTGTCCCTTGGTCATTGATGATGGCATTAGGTACTCCAAAACCTACAAAAATATATGATTTTCAAAAGTCCACTACAACATGAGAATCATCAGTAATGTTGGCCTTAGAATCCTCCCAATTTCTCACATAATCAACAATGATCAAAATGTACAAGAAAGAAAAATAACTTTGAAAATGACCTATAAAACAAATTTCGGACACATCAAATATATCATAGAATAGTATGGGTTTTTGTGGCATCTTGAATCTCCTAGAAATGTTCCTAGTGTGTTGGCAACAATCACTACTGAAAATTTTACCTATCCCAACAGTTTGAGAAACTATTGCCATGTTGGGTGTTATAATATCCCTTTACCAATGGTTTTATAGGAGCCATTGGTATATTTCTAACTACACATACCCTATTCCAATGGTTCCAATAAATCTGTTGGAATATATACATACCAATGGTTTAACAACCTTTGGAGTAAAAACTGCCCAGAAACTATTTTATCATGTTTCGACAGTTACATAAACCATTGGAATACGATTTAACCAATGGTTTAGTAAAACCATTTCCATAGGCAGTGTGATTTATATTAATTTAACAATGGGTTTTAAAACCGATGGTATATCACAGCCCCTCAGTACCGATCACAACCTCACCTAGCCTTCCCTCTATACAGATCACAACTGCCCTTACTGATTCCAGCACCAGTACTACCTTGTAAAATAATAGTAACACCCAAAAAAGGTCAAAAACATGTATATTGGTGTCTTATTATTAATACATGGTGAATATGTATTAAGAGATCTTTTCATTTCCCATTTTAGTAGATGTTTTCAGAATTATAAGAGACACATTTCTAATGTCATGAATCTTGTACACTACCTCAACCTTATAAAAATAGGAGTCATTCGTGCTACCAGATCTGTACCGATCATAGTCTGGATCAAAAACCACATCACCCATGACCAAACAAGCTGGACCCTCTATAATTACCTTCAATGTAGCCATCCATATGCAATTACCTACAACACAGCCTGCAATAGCCTCCAATAGCCTATCATTTATATAATAAAATGTACAGAATTCAAACATGAAATTGAAATTACAATGCAGATAATTAAATTTACATAATTCAAACATAAAATTACAATGTTACCCCTTCACATTTCAATTAGGTTTAATTTCCATTTATTAGTTTCATAATAATATTTTAATTCACATAACAATTCGGACAATTCAGATTCACATACCCAATAAGCCTAATTTCCGTTTCACATTTCATTATATCAATATTCCATCATGCAATTATGCCAACTGCATGATAGAGAGAATCCTAAAGAAAATCACACCAAGGTCAAAACAAAACTCAATACCATGATCTTATCACTAGTCTAATCAATGTTAATGTTATCGAGAATATTCAATAGATCCTGATGGTGGGGAAGAATATATCAGCTCATCATTATAAAGTGAAATATGCTTCATTTATAGAGTTCCTCCACATGAAAATATAATGATTAATCATGGGAGATATTCTCATGCTACATGCTATGAGAAAACCATATAAAATTAGATAAAACATAGCTTGAGTATATCATTTGAATAATATCTAATTCTAAATTATTCCCGTTTTAGACACTACTTAATAAACCATTAGTACAATTAATTTTCTGCTGAATGAAGTGCAAACATACCGAATTCTCCAAATTATCCCCCTCATATCTCATACACATTTAGAATTCATAAATTACCTTCAAGTATAACACAAAATTTATAAGGTAATTAAATGCATATATAATTGAATTTAGAATTCAATTCAAAATTCAGAATTCAACAACCCCGTAGAAAAATGTCTCATAGAAAATGAAAGGAAAACATTTTAAGAGTGAACTCGTTACATTGTATAATAACCTCTAACTGCACCCATAATTATGTATCAATTTTCATAACCACATCTAAGGTTTACATAGCCTGACCAATGGAATTTGATAATTTTGGAAAAGAAATTGATTAAATCCAATAGTATTAATCAAATTACGTAAATCATGGATGACATAAGAATTGTACATATGAATGTAGATAGTTCAACATATTGATTTGTATGAGTATACTCCAAAATATGGATATTACATTACCCTCTTCCCTGGTCACTATATTGACTCCCTTATTGTTCTCCATTCTAGTGATTCCACTACTCTAATGTTGGGGTTCCATGTCCCATGCCCCAACCCAAATGACTGATAGAATGCCATCAACCTATCTACATAGGGGTAGGATAGAATCTCCCAGTAGCTGGTTCCTACCATGAACCACTTCCAATGATCAACTACAAAGTGTTCCTATAGTACTTCTATATGGCACCCATCTTATGAAATGATTGATACACCACTTTGGGAAAAGGACACTTAAATAGCTTATGTTCGACCCTGAAATTCTTAATAAAATTAATAGGAATGATGTTAAGATTCTGTGTTCTACATCATAAGTTGATGTAATCATTTCATCCATGGTGGAAATCCTAATATCAACACTTATTGACATCTAATTTGGAACCCATAGATCACACTCTAAAAACATTTTTCCCATGACTTGGGGCCTTCATTGGGTTAAATTTAGTGATGAGATCAAGATTCATAAAATAAAAAAAATGTCACCAAAATATAATTAACCTATTACATGATATCATACTGAATCCCATGTGGAAAAAAGTATCCCTAACTATATCATCTCTTTCCTATGAAGGGGGAAATATTTCAGGTCTATGAAGTAACCTTCATGATCCATTAATGACATCATCCTCTATAAAAATTTTATAATGTATCAAGTCAATCCATTACTCAAAATATCTAGATAAAAGTGACTCATATATTTCTCCTAGAATCCTTTTTTTGTTCCCCATTCATAGATTCTAATGGGAATCCTAAATAGGTTTGAGTAAAACATAGAATGACACCACCAATGGAGTCTAAAAAATCATATATGAATTTATATTAAATGTAATAGTATGATATTGAATTTAATGAATTCATTAATTTAATATTTAATTTCAAATTATTTTTCCAACACTCAAGCACTTGGTTGACAACCAGAGAATGCCAAAAATTCTATAGTTGTATTCATGTATGACCAATGAGATAATGTCAAAATACCTTAAATTAAAAAAACAAGGATAGATTAACATGTGATTATATTGAAATCATCAATATCAATAAAAATTATTCTATAAATATAAATAACACCAAAACCAAAAAAAACCACAACATAAAATGATATATGGCTTCATAAGGACTCTCAAGGCATATGAGCCACTAACTCATGATAGTCACAGATAATATTTTCCCTATCACCCTAATGTATCTGGATCATATTACATATATTTAAGATTACTATAATGGTGTCTATAGGTTCTCATTATAGCATAGGAACTTCTATAGACTTTTTATATGACATGTATTCTTAGGATGTCATTATATAAATATAGTTGATGAAGAGGTGCAAACAATATTTTCGGTATGTTATAAACATGTATATATCAAACTGTATGCTTGTAATGATATTAAATATACATACATGAGTTGGTTCTAGGGTACCCACTCACAATGCCACACACATTTATGGAACCCACACTGAATTAAACCCTAAGGAATGCTTCTTACTCTTTTAATACGAAGTGATTTAATGTAATTAACCTCAAAGAACAAGGACTGTAATGAAACAAAATCGTGAATTGTGACAACCTATCATGGGATACATGGGTTTCTACAAGTTTAAAAAACGTACAAATATAGAGTTGGCCTCAAGGTAAAATGGGAAAAATTAAAATCAATCTATGGTGTAATTCATTATAATATGGCTAAAAATCATCAAGCATTAATAAGTCATAAAATAACCATATAATAGTTGTTCATACATTAAGTTATTTCAAGAATTAGTGAATGATAAATAATGTTTAAAAATTTGCTACAAACCATCTCATGAATAGGAAACATGTAATTGGTCAATTGTGTTGTTTTATGAATATCAATAATCTCTTAACTTGATTCAAGTATCCATGAATCAACATCAATAATAATAAATAAAATATCTATACTCATTATTGGGAAAGTTCCAATAGATGTAAGAATTTGAATTTTAAAAATGTCAACATATTTCTCTTATTTAAAAAAACTATTTCCTATAAATCAACTAAAAATAGAGTTTTCCTACTGTATGTTCATTCATTAAGGTTATTAATCTAGAAAATTTACCTTTGTGTAACATAATTGGAGAATGATGAAAATTTAACTGGCCCTGTATTGATGGTAATTTTAAATTCTACTAGATCGGGATAGATGATCTATTTATTCTTCTTTCCATATCAATGACAATAATTTGTGTTGAATTCTAGTTTTTGGGATTTATTTAATGTAGGAAACAAGAATTCAAATCCTGGCCATATTTTTTAGAAGGATTTATCCACCACCTCATCTTGTTTCTCTTTGACTTCAAATGTTGTGATACAACTATGAATTTCAATACAATAACTTCATCTTTTAGTGTTAGAGGTTCTTCTTGTTTAAAAATTTCATTATTTCCCATATGTGTTTCCTACTACACTACTTTTTATTCCTTCTCCATACATTTAAATTTTGTAATGATTATATTAATTTCAGCATCCTTTTTCTTTACTATTTAAAAACATATAAAATCTATTTTCATGATGGCATCAAATATTTTTAGGGATTCAACATCCATTTTTTGACCCCCTTCTCCTTTTTTAGTTTGTTGATGGTTTATTTTATTTCAGAAACTATTTCTTCTTCAATTGTTGGAAAATCATCTTCCTTGAAAAATTCTTTTCGTTCAATAGTGTCCAACTCCTTATCCACTTCTTCTTATTTTTTGGATCCATTTAAATACACATATATCTTCATTGATGTAATTTTCTCCATTCTAAACCACCATATCATTAATTAATTTCCTCATGTTCCATTCTTATTGTTCATGTTATCACTTGAGATATTCCATGTATTTTTATTTTAATTAGTATCAAAGGGAGGGTTCATTTTATACATTAGGATTCAAAGGTTCGTCTTTTATTGAAATATCACATAATGTGCTACCATTTTTGTCATCATTAATCTTATTTTCACCCATGACCTTCACTTCATAAGCCTCCTTCTTTTCATCATCTTTTTCAATCCATACATCAGAATGTGACCACAAATTACTCACAAGGGAATCTAAATTCATAATAGATTAGGATAATAAATTGGTCAAATATTCTTTCTCTTTAAGACCTCCCTCATGTTTTTCCATCCTCATGTCCAAAATTTAAATTATTCTTCATGAGAAATTCCAGAATTATTTCATGTGAATCCATTTCAAGAGGTACATGAAAGGCAAGTCAATCTTGATGTTATTGCTAAGCCTTAGATCATTTGTTTTTGTGGGTCATTGTATCCATACAAATATGAACTAGCCTAAACTATATTATGACCATCATTCAGAATTTTTTGTTATGGATGAGGTGGACTCTTTTTGGTATCCTACTTACTCCACCGATGGTTTAACATAGTAAACCTACACCATCCCCTACACTAAAACAAACCCAATGACCACTACCTTAAACCTAATCCCATGGCCCTATCCGACCCCTTTACCACTAACCCCCAGTCCCAACCTAAACCTACCCCCAGACCTAAACCCCAACATTAACCTACCCCACCCAAACCTTAACCTAACCTAACCCTATAACCCTAAATATAACCCTGTCATTATCCCCCATAAACCCAACACTAACCCCTTATCCCTAACCCAACTAGTCCCCTTGGAACTAACCCCCAAACCCCATCCTAAACCCCCTAGCCTTTAACCCTAACCCTCCCATGGAAAATCTCATGCCTCTAGTCCTAACCCTCCACTTGTATTTAGGTCTAACCAACGAAATCATGTCAATAAACCTAAAATTTAAAATAAACAAAGGATAAAATAAATCATTATCATATTTAAGTATTAAATATTGATCAATATTATTTTACAAAGATAAATCAACACCAAACTACAACCTAAAATGATATATGTCTTGTGTTGGGATCGTAATACAGAGTGGGTAAAAAAATAATATTTCAAAAAAATCGTATGAAAAAAAAATTGATGCAGAAGAGATCATCACTTAAAACGCACCGATTTGAAGTGGAAGAAAAAAAACTACTTGAATCAATGATTGATCACCGGCTGGGATGTACGGTTCACAGGATAGAGAAATGACGTTTAGGGAAAATTTTAGAGATGGGTTTTGGAGGAAGTGCGCTCTGGAATTTGGGTGGGCATCAATGAGAGATCCATTCTGGAGAAAGTGAGCTCACGATGGAGGAAGTCATCTCATCCAGTAGGGTTCATGCTCAGGAATTTGGGTTGGATGAGAGATCTTGTTGGAGGATGAGATCTTATTTAGCAGAGTGATGTGTTCAAGGAGGAGAGATTATATTAAACTGAGGATGTGGCCTCATGGGTTTGTGATTGGGAAGTAGGGTTCGATGGCCGAGAAATTCTATTCATGGGGTAGGGCAGTATTTGGGTTTTTTTCCATCTATTCTTAAAACCCATATGGAAATATTGGAAAACCAGCTATTCCCAACGGTTTTGTTAAACTATTGGTAAAATAACCCCTAATATCCAATGGGATTTTTTAAGCGTTCGTAAAATTCACCATATTTCCCCCTACACCATTGGTTTAATTAAACTATTATTATAGGTTAGATAATGCAATGGGTTTTTCAAACCATTGGTAGGGAAGTGTTAGTATAAGTGGAATCTCCACCAGTGGAGAGCATGAATTACAAAACACTTGGGCATCCTGGAAAGAACCTAGGCCAATTTAATCTAGATAATAACACTTTTGTAGAAATTCATTGGGGTCCAAAGTGTCCTCCACATGAATGTGTATGACATAAACTAAGAACAGATTCAAACTCATGTTTTGGAACACACCTCCTACTGAATTGATCACTACACATGCGCCAAAGGTAGGGATCACATCACACATAATACTGAGAATCACTTTATAATTTTTATTCTAGGTGTTTCTTTAAATTAGATGGGATTTTGGATGCTATAAGGTAGTTCGATAAATCAGCATACCAAGGATGCATACCTGAGAGTGAATAAATATTCCCAACGGGGAAAATGTCCCGAAGTGGTAGCTAGGACAAGGTGTCATCCTCTAGTGTGTGATTAATCCTACTCATGAGGTTTGCCTCCAGGTTTTCTGGCCTTTTCTTTTCCTTTATTTCAATATTGAAATCTTAATAAAGGAACATCCATCAGATAAGTCTGGACATTGCATATGGTATCTTCAAGAGGTACCTTAGAGGTGCATGGTTTAAAAAAATAACATTAGATCCCAACAAATATGAAAAAAAATTATGTAAAGAAAATATAACAGAAATAAACTCCTTTTATATGGTTGTGTAGTTTTATTGAGATAAATCCAATGTCCTCGATGCATAGGAAATCACATGTGATCATCCATCCACCCTCTGAGATAAGACAAATCCAATGGTGATGTTGGATGTATCACACAAAAGCTCAAAATTAATGTCCCATTGTGTGGGCTGTATGATTATTGTAGTGGTTAGACACTTATTCATCTCATCAAAATCAATTATGCATGAATAATAAAATAGAAAATTGTCATCTTATCGATGTAATCACGATAAAGTGAGAGCAATATTTCTAAAATATTTGATATTGCACCGATAAAAGCATGCATTCCCTTGGAAAGATCAAATATCACACACACATGAGGGATAGGAGAATGATGAAATAATTTCTATCATTGATCTATCAACCTATATCCCATGTTTTTACACTACATGACCTAAGAAAATGCCACAATCTACTATGAAATGAAAGATATGAAAGTTCAATACTAGATTATTCTCATTACAACGATTCAACACCTTTCCGAAAATACTTATACATTCATAATATTAGGATCCAGAAAACGTAAATTCATCCATAAATACATCGATAAAAATCTCAAGAAAATTATGATAAATACTCAACATGCATCATTGGATGGTACCTTGGGAATTGCAGAGTCCAAATAGAAACCTCATAGAGGAAATTGTGTGTAAGGAACAAGTGAATTTAGTCTTCTCCTAATCCTTCAGAGCAATAGGAACTTGAAAATAACCAGAAAATCCATCTAAGAAATATTAATGTGTCTTCCCATCTATTCTATCTAGAATTTGATCAATAAATGAGGGCTTGAAATTTCATTGTGTGTGGTAGGATTTATTTTCCTATAATCAATAGACACACTCCAACTATTTTTCACCCTCATTGGAACTAACTCATCTTTCTAATTTTTAAAGATGGTAACACTGATTTTCTTATGAACATCCTATATAGGACTCAACCACTGGGAATATGAAATGATAAATATTATACCCGCATTAAGAAAAATTTCAACCTCTATTTTCACAACTTCCAGAATTCTTGGGTTAAATCTCATTTGTGGATACCTAATGGGCTTATCCCCATCCTCTAATGGAATCCTATGCATGAAAATGGAGGGGTTAATACCTGATATGTAACCCAAGGCCCACTCAATTTCCCTAATGTTCTCCCTCAAAAGATTAAAAAGCTTTTCATCATGTTCAAAATAGAGATTATTTGCAATGATAACAGGTAACCTCTAACCACTCAACAAGTATGAGTATTTGTGATTTGATAGAAATGGATACAGTTCCAAGGAAGGGTGGTCCAGCAAGGCTAGAGACAATGAAAGAACACAAATATGTGTGAAATGAACATAATTGGAAGAATACATATAGTTATAATATGAGAATAAAGTATCAAATCCATCATCACACTCAACATCAATTTCATAATCAGAGTTCACATGATAAAAATCATAAATTGAATCCTAATGAAAATCACATCCAAGATGTGTTTTTCCACTAGAAAAATGTGTGGAAGTGTTATTGGTCATAAAATTTGAATAAATGCTGATAATATCTCAAACAATAAGACCATCAAAATCCACGGTGTTTTTATTTGGTGGTTCAAAATGGGAGAAAAAAAATTAGAATGGTCCTCTGGCGGGTACTTAATGGAATCCATAATATTAAATATCACAACTTCATCTACAAACTCAATGGAAGGTGCACCCTCATGGATATTTATAATTGTTTTGTAGTTTTTAGGAAGGTCCCACCTAAGTTAATTGGAGCACAAGAACATTCTAATCATATTCCTTGTTAAGAACGTAGAAATATACTAGAAAGATCATATCTCTTACCTGACCAAGTAAATCCTCAAGGACTACCAGTAGATATGCTATAGTTCTCTTCAAAAACTGAACCACTACTCTTATCGAATTCAACTCAACAACCTGTAATGATGAAAATAAATAGTTAGGTATCACATTTATATAATCTCCTAAATTACATAAAGCATCAGAAATGTGTAACTTCAGTATAGTGCGTGGGATGTTGAATATCCTGGGATCCTTGACCTTTTTCATCATTTCTTTATTTGGTGTAATGAGTGCTGACACATTCCTTCCAAGATTGATCCACTCATTACCCTTGATCCCTATTCAATTATTAGAAAGTTTTTTTGGAATTTGGTATACCTTTGTATTTTCTTAATGGCTGCAATAAGGTTTGGTTATATCTCCAAACAATTTAATGTGTTCAAAATCTCAAATTTTAGTGCCTATTCATCCATCTTATTGGTTTGAAAAAACCAGTTTGGAAAATGGAGGGGTTTATGAGGAAAATCATGGATCTTTTTCTTACATTCTTCTTTATCTTTGGGATGCTCCTCAATTGTTATTGAATGGGGATTCTCTATAGTTGAGGTGAATTTCAATGGAATGGTAGATGGGGAATAATCAGTTGTTTACTTTATGCTTCTCAATGTGATGGAAATAAAATTCCCCTTTGGATTTGGAGGAGGTTGGGAAGGTATATTTCCATAATTCTTACTTACCAGATCATGGTGGGAGGTGGAAATCTAGTTTATTTGATTCTTCAACTCCCATAGCTCTAAAAATTGCCTCTTTAAATCATTCTAATGATTTTGTAAAATTTGTTTCAAAAGATAAACATTATTATAATCTACCTTTGGTTGAGAAGACCCTTTTTGTTGACCTGTCAATTTTTGAGCTTCAAATAACCCTTTGGGGTTGTTGGAAACCCTACTGGTATGGTGGAGGATGCTGGAGGTTTTTTTAAAGGGGGAAATTGTTGTTGTCTAGAAGCATAAATAATTTTTGATTGATCCTTCCACCATTGGTTGTATGTTGGATAAAAGGAATCAAAATAATTTTGGGTATGTGGTTGTATTGCTAGTGATATGGTCTCCCAGGAAACACTACTGCACAATATTCTCTTTCTTGTTGTTGGGAGAAATAGTCCATTGGGTGGCTTTCCTTAGTTAAAATACCACAATTCCTTGAAGGTGGGGGTTGGGAATTATTTTTTCCAAATCAATCTATCTCATCATAGTTTTCAATTATTCTAACATGGTATAAATCAAATGAATTTCATGAAAAGGTGGACATACCTGAGGTACTAATATAACATGTGGGTTACCTCGATATCAAAATTGTTGAGAGTTTTGTGCCGTATTTTCTGTCAATGCCCGTTTAGCTTTTGTTTTTTTAATTAATACCCCTCCACACACACCATCATCCATTATCCTATCCATAGGTGCATGTCATTAATAAATGTAATGGATGAGGTGTTTCTCATTAATTTTATAATGCGGTAAGCTTGCACAAAACTTCTTTAATCTCTCTTAATACTCATACCTTGATTACCTATGTTCTAGCTTGATCCCTGAGATTTACATTTGAATGGAAGTGGTCCTTGATGCTAGAAAAATCTCTACAATAAAATACATTTCAAATCATTCAATCATGATACATTTTCATATTAAAAATAATACTTCCAAACCTTAAGAGTTACATCAAGTGAGAATGGGAATTCTCTACATTTTATTTGATCTTTGAATACAATTTCTTGTTTCGTTGTTGAACATACCACACTGAATTATTTTAATTTATTTCATGGATCCTCACTAGATAATCCTTGAAATATTTGAAAAAGGTGAATTAATACAGATTTTAGTTTAATTTATTATTCGAGAGTTGGATATGCAATTCATGTAGGTTGATAATTAATATCAGGTTCAAAAAACTCTATAATAATTTTATTGAGTTAATTGTGGTTATTTTATACCATTATATCTAGTATAATATTTATTTTAGAAGAGTTTACAATTTTAAAATTTTTAGAGTGGAGGGATTCCCTAGTTGGGAAATTTTCAACACTTAAAATAGATCTAGATTGTCTGATTCGATCCCTAAGGCTGCACTCAATCTCAGTTTCTAGATCATGGAGATCCTCAAGATGGGATCATGTCATCAATCAGATAAAATAGTGAAACAAAAATCAGCACACACCAATATCATAAAATGAGGTTTCAATTGATGGTATGAAAAAAAATTTGGGAGGAAGGAAATAAAAATAAAATGGAGGATAAGAAAAGAAACCAAATAACAAATTAGAATAATGAACTTACCTTAAATGGTTTGAATAATAAAATTTCCTCCCATTCAACGGTGCCAATTTGATGAGCATTGTCGCACACGCTCTCCAAAAAATATTTTTGATTTTCTATGTGCAGCACAATGGCTGACCTAGGTCATTCTCAGAAAATGTAATTTGATTTCAACAATACTTATTAGGATTTATGGAAGTATGGAAATATAAGAAAAAAAATAAAAAAAAATGGGGTGGGTTTGGTTTTTGTGGCTTTTGAACAATACACTAAATAAGAAAATGATATGGAATAATAAAATTCATCATTCATGTATAATTATCCCAAATTATTATAAATCTTTTAAATATGATCCCCTATACATTTCAAGCCCCAAACCTTACAGAAATTAACACGACCACAAATATTGGAAAAACATTCCTTAGGTCAACTTTGAGACTTCCAATCGTAGCAACATAATTTGATTATGATCAGATGGAAAAATTATGGTCAATGATTTTTTAGGGTAGAATTTCCTCCAAGAATTTGAGAATTAGTTATGTTTTGGGATGAGACGTTTACCCTAAAATTCAATCCCAATTCTATGGGATTTTTGTTATTGATGTATCACTCACATGATTTACAAACGTCAGATTATGCGGTCATGTTCAAGTCAATCAAGTTACATAGAAATTAAAACCTAATTAATTGATCATAATTTAATAATTAAAATATTTTTATGGATTCAAAATAAATGAATGAACGGAACAGTGATTAGATCAATTAAAAACGAAATAACTCTTCCATGGTTAGATTTTTCATCGCGGAGACATTTTGTGTATGCAATGGATTGAAATTGGAACACCCAATATTGTCTCTACTCATAATTTCTAGCACAATGATGAAAAATAAAAAATATTAAAAGAGAAGAATAAAGAAGATTAATTTTAGAAAAATTCAAGTTAAAAGCATTGAAAAAAATGAAATACATAGTTGAGGTGGGAGAGGAGAGCCTTCTTAGAAGAGATGTTTGCACAAGTCCTTACATCATCCAGGAGTTTTGAAGTGTTCCAAAGATCCAAAATTTAAGGAAAACTTCTCCAAAGCATCTTCCAACCCTCGCCAAGAGTTAAAACCCCTTTTAAATAGTGTTTTGGAGGTCTAGAGTTATAAAACATTTCAATTGTGAAATAAAAATTCAGCCAAATATATAATTAAATGTTTCACTGTATAGATAACCACCAAAACGAATTAATTGTCTGTCCTTCTAAAAGGTAGTGATGTGAGTAATCATTTACCCAATCTTTCCTCCATATTTTGGCCCAATCTAAGCCTGAATGAAGAAGACATATCCCAAATGGTGAATTGATGTCCATTCTAGATAGTCTAGTACATCTTTGTCTTTAAGGACTATTAACCTCACACAAATTCACAATCGGGCTCTAATTTCCTAAAAGAATGTTATATCCAATCTAGCTAAGAATACAATTAAAAAATTTAAATTTAAAATAATTTAGATTAAAATATTTATGATCAAAATACTACAATGAATTTTAAAAGGGTAAAACTAGAATGTTCATCAAATTTGTAAATGTATGATCTAATCCCAAATATTCCATAATTGAACATATTTATAACAATATGATGATGTAATTTCATTTATTTTCAATATAATATTCAATAAAAATTTGTTTTATCAGTACCCATGGTTTATATAATGGTCTTCCAGTTTTGGGTCACAAGGCATGGGACATGCCACAAGGCATGGGTAATATTTTCACCTCATGAAAACCAAATCCACCACTGTCAAGCACTGAATGACATGTGGTTATTTAAAATACACACATTATAGATCTAAAATTTCATGAATCCAATGGTCTTATTTTCTATATTCTTATAGCCCCTAAACCTTTTCCCTATCTGGAAATAATTTTCATGAAAGATAGATTTGAGTTAACTGAACTTCAATCGTCTCTCATATCCAAATTATAGACAATAATACGCTTGAAAATCATCCCCATAGCACTATTTCATCAAAATACCAAATCCCATGAATATATTACTATTAACTTGATCCTGATCCTCTGACATCATCATGTACAATTTTTGTAACGTCGACCTCGAACCAGAATCCTTGGCAATGATCCTCCGTGCTAAATAATGATTTCACAATAATCAATTACCTGATATTTTGTAAAATAATATAAAAATTTAATAACTATGTTATATTCTATTAGAATGAGGGGATAAATTCATAAAACCAAATCATGATCAATAGACCATTACCATTGTTCAGGTTGAAATCAATCCATTTTTTAGAAGAATTGATTCATGTTTGACCTAGGGTAAGGAAACGAGGATTTAACCAAGATAAACATATTACCTACCTCAAGATTAGATCAATAACAAAGGAAGAATGGATACTACTTAATTTCCATTATTGATATCCAGGAAATCTATTGTCAATGATGATCCTTAGAAAACCAATCATCAATCCTTAATCCATTAACATTCACCAATGATCTCCACTAGGATCCTCTCAATTCTATATGGTTATTAAACTAACCCCAGAATTATGAATTAACCATGTTTAAATTGAGGGAGGTGTTTGTTCTTGACATTTAATAAAAATAAATTAATTTGTGAATTTATTTGAAAGTTATTCCTCCCATGAGCACTCATTACCAAACACCTAATGTGCATAAAGAATATGTTGCATATGGGATAAAACCCGAATTCCGGACTTAATAGTTTTAATATATTTTCCATATGAGACACTATTTTAGAGATATTAAATTATTTCAAAAAAATAGAATATATTTAATATATTATATAATATATTTTTATTATTCAACTTTAAGGCTCCCACGGCTCCAAAATCCGATGCTGACATAGATCCTTTCTCAAAACATATCCTATATTTTTTTAAATACTTATTTTTTTTAAAAATTCACTATTTTTGTAAAATAATTAATATAATTTATTGAATAATTTTTATAAAATATAGACCATATATATTCTTTAAATATATCCATATTATCATCCATGTAATATAGAAATGACAAATGAATTATATTGCCTCGTAGAAGCGGTAGTCCACATGTATGCAAGAAAGATGTTATACATTCAATAGATTTTATGGTAAGATGGTAGATATGAAATTATTAATATAGAAGTATAATTTTTGCAAATACCCAAAAATCCACGAGATAGGAAAAAACCTTCTCCAAAAAAATATATTAAACAAAAGTAAAAGTGCAGATGAAAACAGAGTCACAGAACTAATCAAGAATGACGGGTATAAACCACACCACAAATATCAGGGTAGACAAGGTCATTGAAAAATGCAGGAAAGATGCAGGACCAATTGGAACTGACCTCTAAAATTTCTCTCTTGGATAGAGCATCATCAACCTGATTGGCCTCATGGTAAACATGCATTATTTCAAGAGAGAGTACCTCTGCAAGCTGCAGAAATTCAATCCAGTCAGGAAAGAACTTTCATGGTACATTTCGGGATCGAGTATGAAGAACATACTTGATTGCTTTAAATTGAACAACATACTTGATTTCTTTTATCATGGCCCAAAGTTCTGCTTCAATTGCATGACCATTTCCAATAAACATGAAGAATCATCCTTTCAAAAATCCACGAGAAGTTTGGAAAATGCCACTGCCTCTAACATGAACCAGGGCACCCGAGGCAGATCCATCAACGTTGACTTTTACCCAAATAGGGATGGGCAGTATCCATCGAACATACTTCATCATTAACTGTTTCATAGACCTGGCATGAACATCAAGCAATTTCAAAAGCACAAGATCAACAACATCATTATCCATAGAACCTGTTTTTATAATGGAGGTAGTCTAAATAGCATGATGGAAGAACAAAAAACCATTAAGGAAGGATAGTTTATGGTTGTTTAATTACAAATCATTCCTCAATTTCCAAATGAAGGAGAAGACACTCAGAACAGCATCTAACCGGAGAGAATAAATCTGTTAACTAAAATCTTTCCTGCAACTAGACTGCAAAAGATCTTCCAAAGATTGAAGATCAAAGAAGCACCTAAAAAAATCATGCAGATAAATCCAGAACCTGTTTGTGAAGCTGAATGAGATAAACAAGTCCTGATGTGTTTCAGCGGCATTAAGACAAAGACAGCAAGCAGGGGCCTGCTGCACTCTGGCGCGCTGCAGTATATCTTGCACAGGGAGGAGCTTTTTCCAGATTTTCTAGATGATAATTGTTGTTGCATGTGGAATGAAGGTAGTCTGAACACCTTTAATCCATGAGGTTGGAATCAAGGATGGGACACACGACAGCCCATATCACTCCTTAGTGGAAAATATTCCATTTATATTTGGAATCCAGACAAGAGTTTCAGAGTCAACATAGTTGTATCATGAAATCTGCAGATGGAGGTGATCAGGTAATAACTCATTCATATTGATAATACCATGGATATCCACAATATAATAGTCCATTACGGGTGAAGGAACATAAATATAATTACATATGGGTTGGGACATCCAAGGAGTTTTCTAGAAATTCAAAGAGGAGTTCTCACAAATCGGCCATCACAAATATTCCATTATACCATTATTGGCCTGCATAATGGAAGGCCAGAATGAGGAGGTCATGTAATAACCGTACCCATGCTGTACCTTTTCAACAAACCTGGAATAGATAAAATCTACAGATGGGTCAGATTTGGTCAGCAGATTCCACACAAACTTCTTTATCAAAGCATCATTAAATACCCTCAGGTCCTTCACCCCCATTCCCACCATTTGTGTCGATTTAACACAATATTTATAGGCCACTGTAATGAGATTTATCTCATTAATTTATCCAGTCCATATGATGTTTCTAATATTGCTCATCAAGTCTTTTGAATGTGCCTTGGGCCATCTATAAAGAGAAAAAGTGTAGACAAACATTGAGGAAATCACTGAATTAACCAAGAAAATTCTTTTAGCTTGAGATATATTCTTCCCTTTCCATTTTTCTAATATATTAGAAATTTTCAGAGCAATGTACTCAAGATAACACCACTTCACTCTTCCCAAAAACAGAGGTATACCAAGATATTTAAAAGGAGATATCCCCTCTTCATGCCATGTTTTAGAGAAATTTTGTTCTATTTCGAGATGGTGATACCTTCCCCAAACATAACCAAAGACTTCTGCCAACTAATAACCTGACCTAAAACCTCCTCATAATGTGAAAATATACCTTTATACAGGTAATGGTCCCCTTTTATGCCTTTGCAAAAAGCAGAATGTCATCAGCATATAATAAGTGAGAGGGAGCAAGATGGTTCCTTCCAATTTTTATCTTCTATAACCAACCAGAATTAGCATGATCATTGAGACACCAAATCAAATAATCCTCAGCAATCGAAAAAAGCAGACCTTAGAGTGTGTATCCTTGCCTTACCCCTTGTGTAAATCGAAAGAAACTTCTAGGGTATCCATTAATAGAATAGAGAGTCTCACACATACTAGGATAGGGGCAACAAGACATGAAATCTATGAAAAAACCCATGCATTTGAAAAATAGTGAAAAGAAAACTCCACCTAAGATTGTCAAACGCCTTGGAGATATCAATATTTGAATACATGTAACCAACCTTTTTCCTCCTCTTCATGGAGTTGACACATTCATAAGTAGTGAAAAGTCAATTTTGAATGTTCCTTCCTGGTACAAAACCAAACTGATTTCTAGAAATAAGACCCATTGTGATTTCACCCAACCAATGGGTCATGATCTTGATGATAATATTAGGTATGATGTTCCAAATAGCCACTGGTCAGAAGTATTTAATATAAAGGGCACCTTCCTTCTTTGGAATCAGGGCAATAAAATTATAATTCATCCCAAAAATCATATAAGACTACCTATAGAAATCCCTTAATGCATTTGTGACATCTTGATTTACAATATCCCAGTAGAACATAAAAAACTTGTTGGTGAAGCCATCGGGCCTCGCCACACTATCAATATTTAAAGATAAAAGAGGATCATACATCTCCTTAGCATTGGGAATTTCAGTGAACCTATTATTCAATATATCAACAATAGAGGGTTCAAAAAAGGGTGAATTTCTTTCAGAGTGATCAGCTCAATTATCATAATAAAGCATCTCAATGTTTCCCATGATAGCTTCAACAATTTAACATTCAGAAGAGTACAAGTTCCCATCAATAGAAATGGCATTGAGGCTTCTTTTTGCTCTATTTTCCTTATGTAAAAAACGAAATAACATAGAATTCCTATCACCCTTAGTTAACAATATCAAATTGAACTGATTTTGATCTAATCACTCTTTAAGAGTCAAGAGGTTGTCAAGGTTTGATGTATCTTGAATCTCCTCCAGAGAGGGGACATCAAGAAGGATATTAACCTTCTGATGATTCAGTATGAAAATTTCTTCCTCATTAATGTCATTATCAAGGGAGGAAAATGATGCAATGATCCATTGCCTTAATCTTTATTTGATTTATTTTAATTTAAAACAAACGATATGGGAGGGGATTCCCAAGAAGTGAGTGTTCCAAATATCCAAAACAATCTCCCTACATCCTAGAATGACCAGCCAGAAATTATTGAATTTAATGGGGATCGGGGCTGACCTTATTCTGTTGTCACAGACCTCAACAAAGAATAGGATTGTGATCAGAATGTATTCTTGGCAATGTGATTCCAGAACCATCCATTGAACTAGTTCCCTTATCCAATTGTACAAAACATCTATCAAGTTTACTTTCCTGCCTTCCATTTCATGTATACCTGATCCATGTAAAATCATCTCCAGACACAATAACCTGAACCAAACCACATTTTTCAATGTAAGAAGAAAACTCAGAGGCAGAAGCATGAAAAAAATTCCCTCCTGTATTTTCATTGGACTTAAAACTGTGATAAAATCGCATAGAAGAATCCAACTATTACTGATATTTTCAGAGAGGTCCTCAATATTCCTCCACAAAGTTCTTCTCCTTGTATATAGATTAAAGGCATAAACAAAATTAACCAAGAAATTGAGACAGTTTATGCTGCAGGAGATAGTCATAGATTCCATGTAATTAATGAAATTTCTAACCAAAACACCATGATGCTTCATAACCCATAATGATTCAGCATTATAACCCACTTTATTATTAGAAACATAATAATATCCCAACAAGGACCACTTAAAAGAGGACTAGCTTTCAAATTTCATTCTTGGCTCAGCAATACCAATAAAAAGAGTCTTATTGGTTAAGATGAGGTTCCAAGGGACAAGATAATGGGAATATTCCCAATCCCTTGGAAATTCCATAACAAGATCATCATTTTTTTTATTTGAGCCCAGAGCTAGGCCCACCATCATATTTTTTCATGTTTTAAATATGTATAGCAGTATCCATTTTAGCATGTGTAGGATCACCTAAATCTTGATTCAGAGTAGATATTTCATCAAAATATTTACAAGAGGTCTCATTACTGAGTGATGAGAATTTGTTCAAGGATTCAATAGGATCAAGAAAAAAAGGTAGGGAGTCTTCTCTTCCCAACCTTATCTAGATGTACCTGAAGAAATTCTTCGGGCTGCTTTCCAAAATTCTGATCTGCTCCTGCATCATCACTATAAGGCCCCGGCCTTAAACCTTACTTAATATTGAATTAAATGAATAATTCACATTGAGGATATTTTCTGGTTTAGAGTTTTAGAGAATTAGAACATAACTATTACATCGCAAAAGATTACAAAGTAGACACTTCTACTAAGTTTCTATAGAATAAAAAACTCTTAAAAAGAAACATGTATAGTTCCATGTTTTATATATTATGACTTTCCCTTGATCCCATCCATGACCCTATTCCAGATTAAGTCCTGTGAAAAAAATTTCAATAAAACTTAGGGTAAGCATAAAAAGCTCAGTAAGGGATACAAAAAGAATGAAAACTATTAGTTTATCAAAGCAACAAGTAAACCATGTATACTTTATCAAAGTAATACCTTTCACCTTTATGAAGTAGTAAAAACTCTTCACTGAATAAAATATCATTACTTACCCTTTTGTAACCAAATGATTACCATAAAACCCATATAAATATCACATAACATATAAAGTAAACTTGGGACATTAACATACATAAATGGAATAACCTTACGGTCGACTTTGACACGTATCACTTAATGGAATAGCCATACGGCCGACATCTATACCCAATGCATTGGAGGTTATAACGTAACCACCCATCCTGGTATTCACAACAGCACCCTTTATAAGGTTTATCTTGTAACCACCCATCAAATGTCCAAGTAAGAATATAAAATCATAAAACATAAAACAAATATAATGTAAAGAAAACATTTCCACACTTTGATCACAATATATCACATAAATATATTGTCATAAAAAATCCATTATAAAAACCATTTTCAATACCAAAATACATAAAAGAGTATTTGGTATTTATTTCATTTTAAAAACATTACTGCTTGTTGAGGAAGCCAAAGACCAAATAATACTCACGGCGGCTGAGAAGTCGTTGTCGCCGCATACGTACGACAAAAACAATCCCTTTTGTCATTTAGTAAAACTCTTCGTATAAAAAAATTCCTTTTGAATAAACGTAAAAGTCAAAGGGGTTTATACACTCTATTAATGAAAGTGGAGTATAAAACAAAAATATGCCTCAATGAAAGGATACTGAGACGAAGTCCCTTACCTCGGGTCCGACATGACTCGATCATTCTTTAACGTCCTGAATAATAAACCTGAGTTAATTTATACTTGATTAAGAAACTTTTTCAAGTTCATTATTCCATTTATTCACTTATTAACATTTTATGAACATTATGTAGTCATTTAAGTTGATAACAGTCATTTGTTGATATTTGGTACTTGAGTCAAAAGTGAACGTCTTACAATTACATGTTGTTCCTGTGGTCAAAGGTTCATTATATCCAGAATGATATTCATGATTTGGATATCATATATATCATATATATCCACCATATACATGTATTTATAATATTACATAATCATTTAGAGGTAAGAAATGAAATGCACCGTTCATGGAGACGGTAATCCGTACGTACGCATGAATGCTACTTTCATTTCTTTGTCATATTAATGGAATTAAAACTAAATGAGAGGTATGTATATTTTAATTCCAGAATTATATTCATCATTTATATGTAAAATTAATCGTATATAATAACTTTAAATCCATCCTTTATACGTCCCAAATATGGCATTAACGAATCAAATCACTTTGAGGGGGCGGTAGTCCGCACTTCCTAAAATGAAGATATCCCGTATACCCATAATGGAAGCCATGAAAGTGTTCCATAAATGACAAATACAGAATCTTAAAGAAGACATAAACATATTATATATCATATATAAATATAGGGACATCATAATGGCCACCTTTGAAGGTGTTGGAAGAATATTGAACAATCATTGTTTCGTGAGGCAGAAATTTTCCATCTACGGAAACAGTATGTTCTTTAACCATTAGTTGTAGGTGTGTGTAAGTGTAGCTCGAAATCTTCTTATAAAAACATCCTATTATAATGAGGATACTTGTGTTGTTACAAAATAAATGAATAAAAAGATTTTAGGGGGTTCGAGAAGCAAAATAAAAGAAAAAGACACAAGTGAAGACATTACCTTAAAATCGGGTAACTCTCTTAGATTTGAGCTCAAAGGCTTCCTTGGTAAGACTTCTGCCCAAAGTGAGGCTTCTAAGAGTTAGTGAGGGATTTGGAGAGACAAAATGGGCAGGTTTTGGCCGATCCAAAGTCTTTGGAAGTGTGGTTAATGTGGTAGAGGTGGGGGCCTTTCATAAGAGGAGAGGAGGGGTACTCTTGGAATGTAAAGAAATGTTACTTTATTTTAAAATGCGATTCAGATTTAAAAGGTACCAAATTGATATAATTAGAGTATAAGGTGATAAGGGTTCTAAATATACCCAAACAATAGGTTTTTGACAAGTGTATGTCTTATATTTTATATTATCTTTTTATTTTATTTAAATCGTTAAATAATGAGGTAATCGCTACATCATCATGGTTATATAAATAATTTAATTTATTTAATGTCCAAAAATTATAAAAAAATTATCATGATGTAGGAAATCGTTTTATATTTCTAGTGAATATTTATAGTCAAAAAACTTGACTTGTATAACCCCATTTAAATTTTTTTTAGTAAAACAACTCATGTTTGTGACATTTTTACTTTAACATTAAATAAAAAGATATTAATGATATTTTCCATCCAAAGTTGCTCCATGGGGTCCCCATGTTGATCCATGGATTTTCATGGGCGGACATGACATATACAATAATGGTAGGACATGTGTCTAGATCATTACATATTATTAATACATTATTTTTACCTTAAACTACACTAATTACCTCTAATCGCGATTAAAAACATAAAAGTTACTATTCACAAAAAAATTATTTTAAACCCATTGAAGAAAATTTTACTTCTTAATTACAACCATGTATGTCGGATTTTTGAAATTCAAAACACAGAGGTGGTAAAATTTCATTTAAACGAAAAATCAGTTTTTATAAGTACCACTTAGTGGTTTCACTATTCACCAAAAATTGATGTTTTTCAGAAAAATACCAAAACTTCACCCTAATATATATTTGATATTCCTAATTAAAAAATGAAGTCCATTTTACAAAATTCAAAACATATAAGTTTCATTAATAAATTTAATAATCAATTCCCACTGTCAGAACAAATTGTGTGTTTTTATGAAACAATAAGTATCAAAAGATTGACACTAGTTTACGTCCGATTTCAAAGTGAAATTAATTCCAACGACCAATATTGGATTTAATGGTAAAAATAAATTATAGTTTCTCTTTAAAAACAATTCAAAAGATAATATAATGATATAATTAAATTATATTAAAAATAGGTTTTGAATTAAAATAAAACATTTTACACTATTCAATAAAAAAATGAACTTTATCGGAAAAATACCAAAAAATTACACAAAGTAAATTTTGATATCCCAATTCTAAAAAAGATTTTTATTTGGCCCAATAGAATGTATAAAAGTGAACAAAACTAAATTTAATTAATGTTCTCCATCAAAAGGTGATAAGTGAACCTTTAGTGAAAATTAGGGTATATATGCCTAAAATGGAATTCTTTCGATATTTTAAGCCATTATCATTTATTAGATAAATGTAAAAACGTTTAAAAAACATATATAATCATATTTTAGTTATTTATATCCATTCCCGCCAATACAACGGCTATGTGTTAACTACCATTTAAAATAATATTATTTTATTACTAGTGTGCAACGTAAGATTTCAATGAAACTCTTTGTTGTGTATCGAGTACGCTATAGAACATAGAAACCCCTTTAAAGTAAAATTAATATTTAATTCGTAAATATTAATAAATATGAAAATTTATTATTCTTTATTTACCTGGGATGTTACAATCACTAATACGGTATGGGAGGAAAAAAACATTTGAGACATCATCAGAGCTTTCTTTATCTGGATGTACCTGACAAAATTCTCCAGGCTGCTTCCCAACATTATGATCTAATTATGCACCACCACCATCACTAGTAGGAAGGAGAAGATCTGGATGTACCTAAAGAAATTCTTTAGGCTGCTTCTCAATATTCTGATCTTCTTCTCCATCACCACCATCACTAGAAGTAATGAGATGATCCTTTGAGGCATCACCAGATTTTTTTTATTGAGCACAACATCATAAGAAATAGGTTCCAAAGGAATCACCAGATATGGTACATCATCACAGGTAGTACAAACCTTCTCATCACTTAGCAGGTCCTCGTGATCATTAACAGTGAGGGGAGCAGGATGAGAAGGCCCTGAAAGAGCCAAAAGATCAGAATAATTAACAGTCACATGTGTAGATGATGTAGCCGGATCTTTAAGCTGATCAGGATCCCCAATAGAAACCGGATCCCCCAATTGAGAGACCCTCTATTATGATTACCTGATCCACCTTTGACTTTAGAGGGATCAGGTCCATCAAACTTTCCATTATTTATCCTGCAGTTCGAGACCTCATGCCCTCTGATTTTACAGATACAACAAATTTTATGTCGATTGCAATCCGAGACCACATTTCCAAATAACTGACAATTTGAAAACAAAACTTGGGATTCTGCTCATAAAGGATCCTAATAGTAAGACTACCATCCTTAGTGTTCAACACCACTTCTTCCACAAGAGTGACAGACATATCAACCTCAACCAAAATCCTAGCGTAATGACCAAAGGAGGGGTTGTTAGTCTTCTTATCTAGCCTAATTGGATTACCAACAGACGAAGAAATGTCCCATAATATATGTGGATGCAAATATATCCAGGTAATATTGAAGACTCTAATACATATTTGTGCTTATGTGTCCTATATAGAATTCGGATCAAAATTACAGTACAATTCATGAATTCAAAGAAATCCAGGCATCAAAGGCATTGAGCCAAGACTCCACGCACGCCTTTTAAGTTCATCAGATGGAAAAACAATATGATTGAGTCCACCACCCATCACCATAATTTTCCAATAAGGAAATCCCCATATAATTGTAATCCTCTCAGTGAGCTCATTGAACCTCCACAGATTCTCCTCTTTTGGAATTAGAACCCAATAAATTATGGGAAATTTACACAGATTCAATCTTTCATCAACAAAATTTTGATTCACCACAACATGATCAATGTGCCCTTTTCTATTGATTCTACCTGATGGAGCATATTCACAATACATAATGGAGGAACTGCCCGTATTTTTCACCGCATCTGCAAAACTTTCCATTCGTCTATATCCATATCGAGCAGCACCCAATTTAGGGTATCCTTTCACACAAAGACTAAATAATTCTTTGTGACCAAAGAAATATTACTCCACTAATTCACAACCAGTGGTCTTTCCCAATTCAACACCATTTGGTCTGGGATCAGAATCACCCTGATTGAGATGGTCAGGTTCTACACTGCTCTCCGCCATCTTCAATTTCAGAATCAATAAAATATTCATATTAACAATTCATAAAAGATAGTGATTAAAAATTTTATTTTATCTCTTTGTGGAGGTGGTGATCAACATATATGCATGAACAATACATTCACACAACATTTGATAAAAATGAGGGAGAATAATGGTGTTTATATAATAATAATAAAATTTAATTATATTAATTATAATGAAGTTTTTATTTTACGATTAATACCATATTTTTATAGTAGGTATATTCTGAATTAATTGGAAATAGTGTGGGTAGGATGATTACCTCTTATTCGATTGGCCTCATTCATATCATTTCATAGGGACCCTTGGAATAGTAATTTAAATAACCAGCACCACTAACTCATATATAGGGAATCTAAGAATATAATTGGGTGGTTTTTTGAGATATAGTTTTCAAGGATTTATGAGAAGAGAGAATTGGTGTCCTTTTATAAGTTATGGGAGGGGAACTTTCATAAATTCATGAAATATTGTAAAATATTATTTTCATAACTCTAGTAAAATGGTTCAAAAAATGACATATATTTTAAGATAATGAGTATAAGGTGTTGAAATAATAATAAAATAAAATTTATATAGTTTTATATTTCATTTTAAACGATAAATGTTTAATTAATCCCTTTATTAATGAGTTTAAACCTTAACTATGGTAAAAAAGTTTCATTATTAAAGTGACATAATTTTATATATAAGGTAACAATTAACCCATAAATAAAACATAGATTAATTTCGAGAGAAATTATCATCCTTATTTCCTGCTCCCTATATTTTTTATGATTTTAAAATATTTAATAATATATTATTTTTTCATAAAAAATCATTAATGTCATTTTTGAAACAATTCATTTAATATGACTTTAATGAACTAAATAGTATAATGGAATTAAACTATAAAAATTTAAAACATACCTAAAATATAATGTTAGTATATAAAATTATTGTGTTTTATAAATCACCCAAAAATATTACTTTTATAATTTTTAAATAATTTAAATGATTTTTCTACTACTTGCATAAGCACTATGTTGACATTATGTAAGAATTTAGCTTAATATTTTCATCACAAAAAAATAAAAATAAATTTATTTGTTAAAAAACAAATTCTAAATTGATATAAATATTTATAAATTATATTATCTTCTTTTTATTAATATATATAATTTTTAGTGATATTAATTTCAAGAGAGTTAGATTTTAGAGTTTTATTTATTTAATATTATAAAAATGTCAATATTATAGTATATTGGGGTGAAATTTTCATATATCCAAATTTGGGATGGATATAGTAGAATTAACAATATAAAATGAAATTATGGAAAGTATTGGTCTGATTTCGTGACCATATTCCATTATTTTATACGTGTTTTACCAGTATTACCCTTATTGAGGTGACAAATATTTAGCATAACTACTATTCATAATGATATAAAATAAAAGCCTCTTTTTACCAAATTTGATCATATTGATTCGAAATATCGTGTCAAATTTTCATGATTAAATTCATATAATTGTATGAAATCATTTATAATAAATATTTTTGAAACTCAATATAATTCTTTTTTAGGAAAATGTCTTTTTTTCCCAAAACTGAACATATACTAAAATTATGTATAATTATTATTAATATGCAATTAATTCAATAATATATAATTAAATAATAATTAGATTGCATTGATATTAAATTAAATATCATAATCAAACTTTTTAAATTAATTTATTTAAAAAAACAAAAGACAGCATTAAAAAAATTGGTATTTCCACTATTCACCAACAAATCAATCATTTCAAAAAAAATTACCAAATTTCATCCTAATTAAATATTGATATTAAGTAATATAAAATAATTTTTTTTAAAATTAAAATTTCTAATATTAATATAAAATAATTATAATTTCCACACACAAAATTCAATAAAAATATTTTTAAAGAAATTTTTTTTGAAGCATAAAACATATTCGCTAAATTTTGTGTTATTATTTTCCTAATAATTAACAAATATAATTTTATTTAGAGGTGATATTATTCATATATTTCATAATTTTGTTACCCATATTCACACCAAAAAATTCAACAGCTAGGTTATGATAGTTACATTTAAATAATAATATTTTTATAATATTTCTCAATTATCAAAAATCTCAATACTGAATTTTAAGAAATAAATCAGGAATATTATTATGTTAAAATAATTTTTTGGGTGTTAGAATATTTTGGGTTTTGAAGAAGAATTAGATGATAATTATTACTACTAAAGAGTTATAGTCGAGGAACAATAAAGGATGAGATGTTCTTGAAGCTGATGTTGAGTGACCTGTGATGTAATTTTCTATCTGAGAATATTGTTAAAATTATGACGGAAAAATATTTTCATTGGGTAATCTATTGATCAAATTCATAAGAGTGATTAACTAAGAAAAATAACATAATCTCAGTTTCACATAATATTCATTATCACCTAAATGAAGTCAATGGCTCTATATTTTGAAGAAGCGTATAATATTTGTTGTTGAACATTCATCCTTTGATAGAACATAGTGATATACTTAAAGAGGATTAATTAATCAACAGAACAGTTTTTATGATTCCAACTTGAATAGTTACTATGAGATTTAATTTTTGTTTTCTTTTGCAATATGATAAACAAACACCCATGTAATATGGTGTGCTTGTGTTTGGATAAAAACAACTTACAATTTCAATTGTTTTGATAATATGATTATATTTGAGAATCAATGACTTGGAAAACCCAATAATGACAACGAGTAAGATCCCCATGTGGGGTTGTGAATGTTTTAAGAATAAATTAGAATTTTATAAAATGTCACGACCTGCCCTCGAGGTCCGTGCCGTGACTACCCCAAGCCCGCCTTCCATAGGCCAGGGGCTGGCGACTAGCACCAAGGCGTAAATCCTGGTAAAAAGGGAAGGCATTGCCTTTGTAAAGTAAACAAACACCACAGATTAAGCAAGAGGAAAGTAAACACTAAGAAAAAGCAGAGTACAACTGAAAGTGTGGAAAAGTAAATGGGCCAGTATACAAACCCAAACTGAAAGTAAAGTACAACTCGAAAGGGAAAACAGCAACTGAAAAGTAAAAGCCGCTACACCGAGCTGCCCACTGGAAATCCCACCTGAAGGGTGGGTACAGGTAGCTCCACTGCTCCACGGGTCCCGCCGTCCGCTCCGAGCATGTCCCACCCAGTGGTCCACCTCCAGGTACCGTCCTGCTCTGCAAGCCTCAGCTAAGATCAATGTTGTCCGTCGTCTGCAACCAACACAACGTAGTGCGGGCAAATCCCGTGCAGGGGTGAGTATAAGCTACTCAGTAGGGACCCCGAGACCCCTGAAGGTCTCTCAAATCCACAAAGGATAAACCACGAAGAAAGGTACAATCACGAAGTAACAATCGTCACTGCTTAGGTATATGCCCATACATATACCTAAGTCATCAATTCAAATACGCTCCAACCTCCGAGCCCAAGTACAACTCAGTCCACACAGGAAAGTAAACGTATTCCACACAGGAAAGCAAAACGTAATCCACACAGGATAGCACAACACAATCCACACAGGAAAGCAACAGGATTTAGCTCACACAGGTGTACTTCTTCAAAGGATGATAAAGATGGTCTCTGATCCATCTAAGTCGTCGGACCCACGAAGGATCTATAGGTATCTAACCCCCGCAAAAGACCCACACAGGATCGGGCCCACGTAGGACCTGTAGGCGCTGGTTCACACAGCACCGCTGAGCGCAAAGACCCACACAGGATCGGACCCACACAGGATCGGGCCCACACATGACCTGTAGCACTGATCCATGTAGGATCGCTGAGTGCTGAAGTCGTCGTCGTCGAATCCACACAGGATCTCTGTACTATCGTCATCGCAGTCACAGTAGCAGTAGTAGCAGTAGTAGTCACAGTAACAGTCACATCCAGCACTAGGGTTCCCGCACACAGCAAGCTCATTCGGAGGGTCCGCTCCACGAGACGAGAGTCTGATACATCAACTGTCACAAAGTCCAGAGTTGATGTATCCAAAAGTTCCGTATCGTCAACAGGAACTCAACGCAACAGACGGCGCGTCGATCAGACGCCCGGTCTGAGAGTTATTGGCATTTTTGTCCCCGGGGCCCGGTTGGTTTTTAAGGCAAAACCAACCCGACTGTACTCCACCTGCGTCCAAACCTCAGGCGGAGTATGCCAAAAGAACCGTCTCACTATGAGTAACAGAACAAAACTGACGGCACGTCAATCGGACGTCCGTAGCTCAAGATATGAGCGTTTCCGCTCCGAAGGCCCAGTTGGTTTCGTGAACGAACCAACCCGGCCGAACTCAAAGTGTTCCGAAACTTTGAGTGCGATATACAGAAACGACCATCTCGATCCAAGGATCGCGTTTCCGCAGACGGTTCGTCAATCGGAGGTCCGTGGCTCATGTTATGGCCAAAAGACTGAAACTGATTCGAAACGGGGGGTCCGGGTCCGGGCCGACCCGGCCCGACCCCCCCTGGGTCGGCCCGAACCCGGTCGACCCGAATCGGGTTGACCCGACCCGGGTCCGACCCGGCCCGGCCGGCCGGCCGGCGGCGCGGCGGCACGGTGGCCTGGCGCCGCACGGTGGCTGCGCGCGGGGGGGGGGGGGGGCAAGGCCCCCCGCTTCTTGGGTTGGCAGCGCGGCAATCAGCCGCGCCCCTTTTTTTTCAAACGCCCCCCCCCCTCGTGGGGGGCCTGCTTGTTCGGAAACCGAGGGGCCGCCTGCCCCCCTCAAGGAAACCGCCCCCCAAATAAATGGGGGGGGGGGGCTTTTGAGCTGCTGGGGGAATTAAATTCCCCCGGATTTTTGTCCATCCGGCCGGCCAGCTGGCCGGCCGGTTTTTCTCCAACGGGACCGGCAAACCGGCCCCCATTCCGGCCCCCGACGCCGGCGGCCCGGCCGCCGGTCTTCTCATCCCACCGCAGCCCAGAACCGGCCGTGGTGTTCGTCGTCCAGCGCGGTGCGACAGCACCGCGCCTTCGATTCCCCTTGACGCGGCGCGACGACGCCGCGCAATATAATCGAACGATTATCCACGTGGTTCGACGGCACCACGCCACCTTGTTTCCACCCGCAAGATAAATCAACAAGAACGATGGAGGGGGTCCGGCTGTGTTCATGCGGTCCGGCCCCCTCACGTTAAACAATAACACAAAATTATAATCCTCACGTTATTCATGCTAGAACCACGAACAAGGATAAATAAATAAACAATAACAACAACCCCTACCTTGAAAATTGACGTCGCACATCGGTTATCGCGGAGAAAGGCGTCGCGGCGTCGGACTTAGATTCCGTGGACGTCGGGGTGCGTTCGAGGAGGAAACGACGTCTCTTCACTTGTCGCTAAGACGAAGAAGAGAGTTACGTTGTCGTTGGCGATGATCACCACGGTCGGCGAAGGGAGTCCGAGGAGGAAGCGGTGTTCCCTCTCGTTGACACGGAAGACGAAGAAGAGAGGAGTGGCGTTCTTCGTCGGAGCTTGAGCGTTCTTCGTCAAGGCTTGAGCGTTCTTCGTCAAGGTTTGAAGAAGTAGGAAAAGCTCTCAAAAGCTCTCAAAAGCTCTCAAGATGGTTAAATAGTTCTAACCCATAAAATAAGATAAGATCTTATTTTATTCACAAACTTAACAAATGAATTTCAAAGGTCTGAAATTCAAAAAGGATAACTCCAAAATTAAATAACAATTGTCATTTCATTTAAAGAGGGGTTAAGGGAGTTTGGGAGAAGATGAAAAGTTTAGGGTTCGTGTGGGCCCCACCACACTTAATCCTCTCAAGGGAGGTTAAGTGCGTGTGGGTCCCACCCCTAACTTCCTTTGAGAGAAGATAACTAACAAGTTTAAATAAAAATTTGTAATCCACAATTTTTATTTAACTTATTCTAAACTCCCAAAAAATAACTCTCATCCCGAAATAAACGCAACCTCGGAAAAGGTCTCCTTAAGCGAATATCGGCACTGCGAGTTCATCGGTGCCCTCAGATTTCAATTCCGAGCACCGGATCAAAAGTTAGAAATTCCCGCTCGTTCGTTCACTAAACGTACTCGAGCCAAACTTTGGAAATTGATTCCGGGTACTCCGGGCCTCGGAATCAGGTGCCGTCAGAAACCGCGCTCTTGTAAAATTCCAAAGAAAATTAAGAAAAAATTTCCCTTGAATTTTACGGGTCTTTACATTACTCCCACCTCAGGGATTTACGTCCCCGTAAAGATACATCAAAAACTAGGGAAACAAATGAGGGTACTGAGCACGCATCTGAGCCTCCCGCTCCCATGTGCTCTCCTAGAGATTCCTGTGCTGCCATCTGATGCGCCCAAGAGGAATCGATCGCCCATGCAGGACCCTCTCCTGTCGATCCTCTATCTCCACCGGGACCTCCGTAAAAGTCGCCCCAACGTCAACGTCAAGCTCCCCATGGTCAATGATGTGTGTCGGGTCGTGCACGTATCTCCTCAGCTAAGACACGTGGAGGACGTCGTGCACCCGGTGCAACTGAGGTGGTAGAGCCAGGCGATAAGCCACCTCACCAATCCTGCTGAGGACCTGGAAGGGTCCGATGATGCGCGGAGATAACTTGCCGCCTCGACCAAATCTCCGAATACCAGGTCGAGGTGAGACACGCAAGAAAACGTGGTCGCCATCCTCGAACTCTAGTGGCCTCCGCCTCCTGTCAGCATATGACTTTTGCCGGCTCTAAGCTGTCCTCATCCGCTCCTGGATGACATGGACCTTCTATGTCGTGGCCTGGACCATCTCCGGTCCCACAAGTGCTGACTCCCCAGGGTCTGTCCAGCACAAAGGAGATCTACAAGGTCGGTTGTACAACGCCTCGTACGGTGCCATTCCGACAGTGGAGTGGTAGCTGTTGTTGTACGCAAACTCCACCAAGGGTAGGTGGTCCTCCCAGCTACGACCAAAGTCGAGGACACATGCGCGGAGCATGTCCTCGAGAGTCTGAATGGTCCTCTCCGTCTGACCATCCGTCTGAGGGTGAAAGGCTGTGCTCAGACGTAGCTGCGTCCCGAACGCCTCCTGTAACCCCTTCCAAAGCCGGGAAGTAAAGCGGGCATCTCGATCGGAGACTATAGATGATGGCACGCCGTGGAGCCGCACAATCTCCTGAACGTAGAGACGTCCCAATCTCTCCACTGAGCCCTGCTCTCTGATGGGTAAGAAGTGTGCCGACTTGGTGAGTCGGTCAACAATCACCCAGATGGAGTCGTGACCTCTGGAAGTGCGTGGAAGTCCAGTCACGAAGTCCATAGATATGCCGTCCCACTTCCACTTCGGAACCTCCAAGGGATGTACCAAGCCTGCTGGTACCTGATGCTCTGCCTTCACCTGTTGGCAGGTGAGGCATCGAGAAACGAACTCTGCTACAGCCTTCTTCATGCCCGGCCACCAGTGCTGTCATCAGAGATCGTGGTACATCATCGCCACTCCAGGATGTACCGCCAAAGGAGAAGTGTGAAACTCTCTCAGCACCTCCTCTCGCAAAGCGACTGGTACCATGGTACGTCCTCTGAAAAGGATGTTGTGCTCTGCTCCAAGGGAGAAACCATCGGGTGTCTGTCCCGAGGATATCTGTGCACGCCTTGTCTCACAGTCAGCGTCCTCACGTTGTGCCTCTCTGACCTGCTGTAGTAGAGGAGGGGTGACTGTGAGAGACTAGAGGAAGGCTGCTCCATCTCTATCCACGAAGGATATCTGCAAAGAGGCTAGCTGCAAAGATTTCTCCTTTTCCAAAAAGTGAAATCCGGTCTCATCCCCTGGATGAACCACGTTCCTTGCCTAATACAGTAAATCCCGTCATGATTAGTTAATTCATGGCATGGATGACGTCGTAAGGCCTCGACGCTGCTTCCAAGAGATCCAACTGTTACTCTCGCCTCCTAGGGTTGAGTCACACTGTCGGCATTAGTGTGTGGTCACTGGGTTTCCTCCAGTAGAAATCTCGCATGTGAGGGTCAAGTCAACAGTTTTTAACCGGCACCTCTTAGTAAAAACAAAAAAAAGACAAGATAACAAAAGTCAAAAAGGCAAGTGTCCTTTATTACTTCAACTTAAAGAACAAGGTCACAAGCAACACAAACTACGAAGCTAGAGGCATTATGGGCAAAGGCCTCTATGCCTGGAGCTAGTCCCGCACTAGTCCACCCGCTTCCGGAGCTCCATGATCGTAAGCTTCAGCTGCCTGAAGCTGTGCTCTCCCCTGAGGTCGGGGTGGACCTCCTGGTGGTGGTGGTGGTGGTAGAGCCTCAAAACGTCGCCCACCACCTGCTGCTCGGCCAGCTCATCTGCCTCGTCCGCCTCCTCCCTGCGGACCACCACGGTCGAACCTCTGCCTCTGCTTAGGTGGTTCCTCAACCGTCTGCTGCTCCTCCGCATGGCGGGTCGGGCAGTCACGAGCCATGTGGCCTTGCCCGCCGCATGCATAGCACTGTCTTCCACTTGAAAGACTGGCTCCGCGCTGTGTGCTCCGCACTGCTGAGCCAGTGTCCTGAGGTCGTCTGCCCGAAGGTTTTGTCTGCCTAGACCCCTAAGTCATCCGTCGATTGCCTGCTGCAGATGACTCTGCCACGTGTCGCCCTACGGTGGGTCGCTGCGCTGGTGTAGACTCAGCAAGGAAGCTCTCGATCAGAAGGGCCCGCTCCAGTACTCCTGTCTGAGTCGGTATGCTGAGGGAGATCAGTGATGCCCTGATCATGTGTCTCAAACCCTGCTCGAAGGTCCGGGCCCGGAAGAATGGGTCTCGTACCATGTCGGTCGAGTAGCGCGAGAGATTGGTAAATCTCGCCGAGTACTGAGCGACCGTCATGCTGCCCTGCCGCAGCTAAAGAAGCTCCTAGATACGCACCGCACGAAGGGTGGCTGGGACGAACTCTGAGCGGAAGAGGCTCGCAAAGTCCGTCCAAAGTTGAGATGCCTCATCGTGCACCTGGAGCATCAAGCTCCACCATCGTCCTGCTGCTTCGTGTAGTAGGCTCGCAGCGAGGATCACCATGAGGTCTGCTGGTGTCCTCACTAGCCTAAACACTCGTACCACTGCCTCCAGCCAGTCCTCTACTGCTTGGGGATCCGTCTCCCCACGAAACCTGGGTGGTCGCTGGCGCTGAAACTCATGCAGTGTGCTGAGGCGACGTGCATCGTCAGCGGCTGGTGCTGGAAGTATCGGGGGCTCGGCGGGTAGTGCTACCACCGGTGCCACTGCTGACAAAGGGCCCAGCACCGAGGCCTCGTCGCTCGGTGGGCTGTCGTCACGCTCGACTCTCGGAACCCTAGCTGGCTGCCGTCGTGGGGCCATCCTGAAAAGGAAACAGGTGCGCCACGGTCAGAACAGTATACCTGGTGAGCTGATATAAGTAATCACAAAGAAAACTTTGAAACACACACGCAATCAATGTTTTCGTGCATTAAGTCGGAAATCAGAAGTCAGGGTCCTGGTGTACAAATACGTCGGCCGCCGCACCAACACTGGACTCCCTGGACTGATAACCACACTCAATACGCTAAAAATTATTGTTTCACATAGAAAAGATCAGATTTCGCGGTAGAACCGAACTCCTCTGATACCAATTGTCACGACCCGCCCTCGGGTTCCGTGCCGTGACTACCCCTAGCCCGCCTTCCATAGGCCAGGGGCTGGCGACTAGCACCAAGGCGTAAATCCCGGTAAAAAGGGAAGGCATTGCCTTTATAAACTAAACAAACACCACAGAGTAAGCAAGCGGAAAGTAAACACTAAGCAAAAGCAGAGTACAACTGAAAGTGCGGAAAAGTAAATGAGCCAGTATACAAACCCAAACTGAAAGTAAAGTACAACTCGAAAGGGAAAACATCATCTGAAAAGTAAAAGTCGCTACACCGAGCTGTCCACTGGAAATCCCACCTAAAGGGTGGGTACAGATAGCTCCACTGCTCCACGGGTCCCGCCGTCCGCTCCGAGCATGTCCCGCCCAGTGGTCCACCTCCAGGTACCGTCCTGCTCTGCAAGCCTCAGCTAAGATCAACGCTGTCCGTCGTCTGCAACCAACAAAACGTAGTGCGGGCAAAGCCCGTGCAGGGGTGAGTATAAGCTACTCAGTAGGGACCCCGAGACCCCTGAAGGTCTCTCAAATCCACAAAGGATAAACCACGAAGAAAGGTACAATCATGAAGTAACAATCGTCACTGCTTAGGTATATGCTCATACATATACCTAAGTCATCAATTCAAATACGCTCCAACCTCCGATCCCAAGTACAACTCAGTCCACACAGGAAAGTAAACGTATTCCACACAGGAAAGCAAAACGTAATCCACACAGGATAGCACAACACAATCCACACAGGAAAGCAACAGGATTCAGCTCACACAGGTATACTTCTTCAAAAGACGATAAAGATGATCTCTGATCCATCTAAGTCGTCGGACCCAGGAAGGATCGATAGGTAAATAACCCCCGCAATAGACCCACACAGGATCGGGCCCACGTAGGACCTGTAGGCGTTGGTTCACACAGGACCGCTGAGCGCAAAGATCCACACAGGATCGGACCCACACAGGATCAGTCCCACACAGGACCTGTAGCACTGATCCACATAGGATCGCTGAGTGTTGAAGTCGTCGTCGTCGAATCCACACAAGATCTCTGTACTGTCGTCGTCGCAGTCACAGTAGCAGTAGTAGCAGTAGTAGTCACAGTAACAGTCGCAGTCAGCACTAGGGTTCCCGCACACAGCAATCTCGTTCGGAGGGTCCGCTCCACGAGCCGAGAGACTGATACATCAAATGTCACAAAGTCCAGAGTTGATGTATCCAAAAGTTCTGTATCATCAACAGGAACTCAACGCAACAGACGGCGTGTCGATCGGACGCCCGTTCTGAGAGTTATTGGCATTTTCGTCCCCGGGGCCCGGTTGGTTTTTAAGGCAAAACCAACCCGACCGTACTCCACCTGGTCCAAACCTCGGGCGGAGTATGCCAAAAAAACCGTCTCACTAAGAGGAACACAACAAAACTGACGGAACGTCAATCGGACGTCCGTAGCTCAAGATATGAGTGTTTCCGCTCCGAAGGCCCGGTTGGTTTCGTGAACGAACCAACCCGGCCGAACGCAAAGTGTTCCGAAACTTTGAGTGCGATATACCGAAACGACCGTCTCGATCCAAGGATCATGTTGCCGCAGACGATTCATCAATCGGAGGTCTTTGGGTCATGTTATGGCCAAAAGACCGAAACCGATTCGAAACGGGGGGTCCGGGTCCGGGCCGACCCGGCCCGACCCCCCTGGGTCGACCCGAACCGGCTCGACCCGACCCGGGTCTGACCCGGCCCGGCCGGCCGGCCGGCGGCGCGGCGGCGCGGCGGCCTGGCGCCGCACGGAGGCAGCGCGCGGGGGGGGGGGGGGGGTAAGGCCCCCCTTTTTTTTCAAACGCCCCCCCCCCCCTCGTGGGGGGCCTGCTTGTTCGGAAACCGGGGGGCCACCTGCCCCCCTCAAGGAAACTGCCCCCCCAAATAAATGGGGCGGGATTTTGAGCTGCCGGGGGAATTAAATTCCCCCGGATTTTTGTCCATCCGGCCGGCCAGCTGGCAGGCCGGTTTTTCTCCAACGGGACCGGCAAACCGGTCCCCATTCCGGCTCCCGACGCCAGCGGCCCGGCCGCCGGTCTTCTCGTCCCGCCACGGCCCAGAACCGGTTGCGGTGTTCGCCGTCCGGTGCGGTGCGACGGCACCGCGCCCCTCCGCCGCGCCTTCGATTCCCCTTGACGCGGCGCGGCGACGTCACGTTCTTGATGATTCTTCCACGGCGCGGCGCGACGGCGCCGCGCAATATAATCGAACGATTATCCGTGTGGTGCGACGGCACCACGCCACCTTGTTTCCACCCGCAAGTTAAATCAACAAGAACGATGGAGGGGGTTCGGCCGTGTTCATGCGGTCCGGCCCCCTCACGTTAAACAATAACACAAAATTATAATCCTCACGTTAGTCATGCTAGAACCACGAACAAGGATAAATAAATAAACAATAACAACAACCCCTACCTTGAAAATTGACGTCGCACGTCGGTTATCGCGGAGAAAGGCATCGCGGCATCGGACGTAGATTCCGTGGACGTCGGGGTGCGTCTGAGGAGGAAACGACGTCTCTTCACTTGTCACTAAGACGAAGAAGAGAGGTACGTTGTCGTTGGCGATGATCACCACGGTCGGCGAAGGGGGTCCGAGGAGGAAGCGGCGTTCCCTCTCGTTGACACGGAATACGAAGAAGAGAGGAGTGGCGTTCTTCGTCGGAGCTTGAGCGTTCTTCGTCAAGGCTTGAGCGTTCTTCGTCAAGGTTTGAAGAAGTAGGAAAAGCTCTCAAAAGCTCTCAAAAGCTCTCAAGATGGTTAAAGAGTTCTAACCCAACAAAATAAGATAAGATCTTATTTTATTCACAAACATAACAAATGAATTTCAAAGGTTTGAAATTCAAAAAGGATAAATCCAAAATTAAATAACAATTGTCATGTCATTTAAAGAGGGGTTAAGGGAGTTTGGGAGAAGATGAAAAGTTTAGGGTTCATGTGGGCCCCACCACACTTAATCGTCTCAAGGGAGGTTAAGTGGGTGTGGGTCCCACCCCTAACTTCCTTTGAGAGAAGTTAACTAACAAGTTTAAATAAAAATTTGTAATCCAAAATTTTTATTTAACTTATTCTAAACTCCCAAAAACTAACTCTCATCCCGAAATAAACGCAACCTCGGAAAAGGTCTCCTTAAGCGAATATCGGCGCTGTGAGTTCATCGGTTCCCTCAGATTTCAATTCCGAGCACCGGATCAAAAGTTAGAAATTCCCACTCGTTCGTTCACTGAACGTACCCAAGCCAAACTTCGGAAATTGATTCTGGGTACTCCGGGCCTCGGAATCAGGTGCCGTCAGAAACCGCGCTCTTGTAAAATTCAAAGAAAATTAAGAAAAAATTTCCCTTGAATTTTACGGGTCTTTACATAAAATTTGAAAACACATTATTCACCCCCTCTACAGTGTGAATACATTTTCAACTAAGTCTTACAATTGGTAATAGAGAATAGGTTCCCCCTTATTAGATCAATAAGTATATTACCTAGTTATTTGTACTAAGATTTGATGATGTTTGGAATTAAATAATATGATGAAGTGTGTCTAATGGATGATTTGGTTTTAATCTCTATTAAAATAGATATGTAATTTTCTGGAAATAATTTTATAAATAGGAATAAAAAGTAGGGAATGAATTTTAGTTCGTATCAAAAGTGGAAAAGGATAATCTATTAGCTGAATGTGATCAAAGTGGTGTGTCTTGTGGAATATATTGATCATGATTCCTCTAGTGATTCATTATCAAACTATGGTAGTGTCTAAATTAAATATTATCAATACTTCTAACTTGAGGTCATTAAATATTTGAATAAAGTTCCCATTTAAGTTTTATCATACATATTTTCACATGTAAATGGATGAATTTTTGAAAATAATAACTTGTGTAATAAAATTATTCTCTAGGAGAAGCATTGAAAAATAAGTTGACTGGTGAAAAAACTCTCACAAATCCTCTGTAAGAAAAGGAATAATATTTCCATATATTACGAGAAAATAATTCTTTTGTTAACTAATAATTGAAAATTGTTTGTTTAGGAGAATGAGTAATTGGGGAATAGAGTTAAATAGATGATCTATGTGTTAGAAAAGTTTTATAATGTCACTATGGGTGTCAAATATACTCAGCTAGTGACAGAATAAAAGAGTGTGAAATAGTTTAATAACTATTTTGTTGAAATAAGAAAAATAAATGATGATAAATCCCATAAGTTTAAAGAAGTCAGAAAAAAATTATATCATATGAGGATGAAAATAGCACCCAAAACCAGAAATGTTTATTGATTTAAGTTAAATAATGAAATTAAAATATATACAGGTGATAACATCCCAATATTCTCAAGTAATGTTTAAACACAAGTTTCATTAGAGAATATTGCACATAACAATATTCTAAATGGAGTCTATGGGATTTTGAGATCATATGTATAATCCTTTTACTTAATATCCATAAAAAAGGTAACCCATAGTTTTTATAAATATTTTTACACTAAAATTTATTTAGTAAAAAATATTTGAACAAAAGTTTTAAAATATTTTAAAATTGAACAATAAAGGTTCTTTTACATTCATAAATATGTCAAGTAATGATGAATGTATATCATAGAAACTTTTCCCCCAAATATGAGGTCAAAAAATAACAATTTTAATCCAAAAACAAGAACCGTGTTAATCTGGATAGTATGAACTAATAAAATTAGAATATTAATTTAGAGATTTAGTTGTTTCTAGTGGTTTGATAAAAAGGATATTTATTTCTAGAATAATATTTTAGTTTATGTAAATAAAAGGAGAGAAAATATGAATTCTTAGAACAACATGTTGTCCTCATGTAGTTTTTGTAGGGAAGAAATAATATATTATTTCTTTCTTTTAAACATTTAAAAATCATCCTTGATTACTTTTGGAACTACGGGAACTATTATGTTTATTATTCATATTTATTAACTCAACAAATATTTCACACTAATAATAAAAAATTCCACAAAATTGAATGAAGTAGGTGAATAAATGAATTGATTCATTATTAGATTCTAAATAATTGAATAAGTGTATACCCAAGAGAACTATAAATAAATTAGGCATATATTTAAAACATAGATTTTATATTTTATTTTACTAAACTAATAAATAACACATTATGGACCATTATAAAATGGATTAAAACTTCTATTTAAAATTATTTAAGTAGGATTTCACAATAAAAGAGTTAATTTTTTATGTATATAACTAAATTGGCATGGTGCTGGAAATCCCAAATGATGAGTATGAATTGTTGAATAAAAAAGGCGTCTCAAAGGTTGAAGAAAGTGTCTGTGAAATATTAATGTGGTTTTACACCATGATAATAAATTCATGATTGTTATTCCAGTTATAAATAATCACATAATGGAAAAGTGAAAAGCCTCAACAACACCTACAATCAAGGGAAAAACTATAAAAAGAAATTGACACCCATAAAGAAAGATTTTCAAAATATGAAAGGGTGTTTGAAGAAGTGGCCAACAAATTTGGAAGTGTATAGGAAAATAGAGCATGTGTATAAACATGGATCTGCCTTATGATTTCAAATAAATAAGACCATTATAGGTAATTAAAAAATTTATTTCAATAAGAAACCGTGCTACCAAGTGGAATTATGATTTTGAAATACAAAATTGGAGAAAACATAAATATTTCTAGACACTTTATAACTTTAATGAATGGAGTCAATGGGTTGTGAAATATTTCTCAAATATATTTCTCAATTTAGGAACTTGATCAAGGAATCACCTAATTACCAAGTATATTGTTATGTGTTCCGGAGGTGGGAATTGGTGGTAGTGTGTTTTGGTGAGGATCCCTTGAGGTGGAGCTATCTAATATGAATTTTTTTTTCATTTATTTATTGTATTTAATTATATATGAAATTATGGATAAACCCTTTAAAATCAAATTATTGTGGCTTGGGATTCACTTTCCCACCACTGTTTTGATTCATAATGAGTGTTTTTAACAAGGTAATTGATTATCTAACAAATTATGGGAATACAATAACCCTTGCATTGAATATATTTGATGTGTGTGTTCATGTTAGTACACATTGAAGAATCTCTTTGAAAAATAGCTTAATAATACACTCATAAGAGAAAGATATTTTTTATAGTAAATTGAGTTTTTAATGGAATGCCCTGTTATCTAACATTTCAATATTAACTTATTCAAATGTTTATCCTATGAAGACCTAGCGGTGATGGGTTGATGACACACTACTATGGAAAATATGTTCCTCCCTTCTGTCATGGGATTAATTTAAAAAATGGAAATTGGGTAAAACAATGGTGAGAATATGAGTTTGTAAAAATTATAAGAGTAATTATGAGAAGTGACAACATTCCCAAATAATTTTGAAGATATTTAAATGTAATAATAATATTCTCAATGTTACCCTATAATGTCAATAAAATAAAGACCATTTTACCTTACTCTTCATTTATATTCAATTAAAATAAGAAAAGGTATATTGGATTTATATGTAAATATGAAATTGAAAACATATATAAAAGAGGATATTCAAGATAGAATGGGTGTGTGAGGATTTGATTTTTTTGTCAAATAATGTAAATAAATATGTTCTAAATATGTAAAGATATATCTTTCATGTGTTTATCCCAATAAAACATATGTTTGGAGAGTTATTTCTTATGTAAAATACATGTATTAAGTTGGTGACATTTATCTACAATGGTTTTAATAAGTTGAAAGAGTAGATGGATCGAAACGAGATTGAATATATCTTCATGGAAAAGGAATAACTACATGGATCTGGTAGAGAAACCATCTAAGTGCATCTATGAATTTTGGATTATCAAATTTGTATGAAAATTCCTTGGTTGCAGTTTTGAGATGTTTGGAGAATCCCCATTGACATTGATTGTAATTTCCAATTAATTTGAATAAAATTTGTTTTTAGAGTACATATCAGAAAAACAGGAAAGTCATGGATTGTTTCGAAGACATTCCATTTCATATGACTTATTAAAGAAATCAAATGAATTTTAATAATTCATAATATTTCAGGATAATATTGTAAGAGGTAAATGATATCATAATACTTTAATAGGAAGAGAACTAAACATCATGAGATATTTTATGACTTTATAATGACTTTTTATAACATCATAAATCCTATGAAAAACCAGTTTGAGAAGAAATTGATCGAGGGAATGAAACCGTATGATATAAAAATTTATATTAAATAAAGTATGTATCTTTATAATAACTCTAATGTTCTATAAAATAAATATTTTGTATTTGATATACTTTATAATATTTATGAAATGGGTCCTACTATATCGTATGAATCCATCAATTAATATATTTTGAGTGTGTTGTTATATTAAAAATGTGATGTGATCTTATAAAATATATGAAGGATAAATTTAACTAGTATAATATTTGGGTACATATTCAAAGATAAAAACATCCAAATATTAATGTGATACAATCTTTGAGTTATTGAGTAATTGGTCTTAGATGAATGGATGGGAATATCAATGCACAATAAATAATTTGAGAGGATTTTTAATGTCTAGAAAATAAAATTTATATAATTGTTTAATTATAATAGAGTATACCTTTAATTTTGAAAAATATATTATTCATGTTCGAATAATCATGATTATTTTTTTCCATGATTGATTCCTACATCAAGAATAAATAGTTGTAGGATACTTGGAAAAATCATTGGATATCAAGAATAATATTGATAAATTTCCATTAAATATTTTTTTATCCATTAAAGTCCCAATATTTAAAGTTTGAGATGATTTCGTGATACATTGATCATTATGATTGAGATGAAGAATAAGATGGAAGATATGTGATTCTAGGATTTTTTCTGAGATTAGAATGATCATATTTATAGATTTAATAAATTTGGAAATAAAAAAATTAATTAATCTATAGAAGTGATGGGTTTTTAGTTGAAAACATATCATAATGGATATGTGATTTTATATGTGTAATATGTGGATGAAAATGAGGGTCTAATCCACTAATATTTTCTATAGGTTCAAATATATTCTGTAGATGACTTATTTTGAACACTCAAATTCAATAATGACGGGGCTCCAATAAAAATTTGTGTTTTTCTACATTATATAACATATAAAGAATATATTATTTGTATTATTATGCTTTTTATGTTGAATAAAAAGATTCCAATATTTTTGGAGGAAGAAAAGAATGATATATTTTTCTATGTGAGTTATAATAAATATAAATATTTTTTGGAATATACATTATGTTGAAACATAATATAATAAAGTATTTTAAAATGAATATTATTTTTTAATTCTCAATAATAAAAAATGAAAATTAAATCTTATGTAATTTATAAATTATTGTAAAATATTAAGGTATTTACATTTAATATTGAGATGTTTATGAAATATTGAAGTGAAGAAAAATAAAAAGAAGACTCTATTGTGTTGGTGTAGAATAGAATTAGGATAGACTACTAAGAATCATAGTTAAGAAGTATAATTCATTAAGTACTATAATAAGGGAGAAGATAAATAAAATTAAACTAGTTTTGAATATTAGAATTAATTATTTTTTGAAGAAGAAGAGGTAAAATTGTGTTGACAAAAAATTATAGTTAAAGAAGATTACATATTAATTATAAGTGTTAGAAGTCTAGGTTTATTGATGTTTGATATTTTTTTCTAATGTATATTACAGTGAAAATATTTAGAGAATAATATTTCAGTTGAGTAAGCTAGTGATTAGATTTTGAAGAATAAGAAACTAACCAAAACTGAAAAATTAATTTGCATAGAATATTCTTGAGTACCTAATGTTAGTTGAGGAATATGTTTTTTTAGGAAGGATATTAGATTCGTGGGTGTAGAGTCAACCCTTGATAGAACATGGTGATCTACATTAAGATGAGGAAGTGGTGAATATATTTGTTGGAATGAATATAACTTAATATGGTGTTGTGGTATGAAACATTTGATTACCCAGGTAATATGGTAAAACAAAACCTATGTAATATGATGTCTGTGTTTTTGGATAAAAGTAATACACATCTCCACTTGTATTAAATATTATATTCTAGTTGATAATATGCAACTTGGATATACCAAACATGGTACGAAGTAAGATTCCTGGGTTGGAAAATACATATATAAACACAAGTTCAATTTGTTTCTTTGTCTACATTTCTTATTGGTGTATTCCAAGTTAAAAAATACAATTTCAAAAAGTGTCAGTCTAAGTCATATGTTCAAGTATAAGTGGTTATATAGTTTTACACATTTTTTTTGAATTTAGTAAAATTGGAAAATAGTGGGTTCACCCCCCTCTTATGTTTTTTTTTCAAGGTCTTTTGGATATTTCCTAAGGGACATAAAATTAGGTTATAGAAGTGAAAATAAATTATAGTTTATGGTATTGGTAAGAATATATGAATAATATTCATAAGAATATCTACTACAGGGAATCAAGACTGAGTATATCTCAGACGTGTGAGATCCAATAATGGATTCAATGAATAACTTTAAAACTAATGTTTATGTGAATTATCTAAACGAGAGAGTTATAGAAATCAAGGTTGAATGAACATGTAAGTTTTATGTTATTATACTAAATTTAATTATGTATAGGAAAATCAGAGAGTTTTTATGGAATATTCATGTTATATTGATGATCAAGAAGTATATGTTGATCATCCTGAATAGTTTATGGAAGAATGTGAAATAAATAAAGTGAAATCTAAAGAAGATGTGAATGAAATAATAAATATTGATTAATAGATAAAGATTATTAATGATCCTAATTTTAATTCCAATTGAAAAGTTAAGACAATTTAATCATTTTAGTAGTACGTTGTATCCTTGAGAAAGATGATTACATTAGAAATTATAATAAAAGATTCAAATAAAACGATAAATTTTTTGAAATTATAAAATGAAGTCTTTAAATAAATGGAGGATTTATGCGTAATAAATTTAAAGAAAATGGTGTGTTCTCAATGATCAAGTGGAAAGGATAAAAATAGTATTGGAAATGAAGGTGAAATATTAAAGGAAAGGTAAATAAAATTGAATAGAATTGGGAAGAATAATAGAGTCTACAACTACCAACCATTGAGAATTACCAACACATTAAGAGATATTTGAATGTAGAATATTTATAAAAAATGAAATAAAAATGATATTTCCATTGATAAAGTGATAGTATTGTGGTTTTCATCGACATTATATGTACTATCATGTAGAAAATTGAAATTATTTAAGAGTATATTCTATTGGAAGATAGAACATGGAAGTTGAAATGTACAATTCATTTCAAAATATAAATTCATTTTATGGGTAATATTTATTTACTCACATTTTGGTCATAAATCCATAATTTGTAGAAATGTAGGAATTATATTTTCTTACGTATTTTAAATTAATTGTGATAGTAAATAATTTAATTAAATTATTTTAAATAACTAATTTTATCTTTTCTAAAAAATAACTATTCGATTTGATTACTAATGTTGAAGAAATTGATAAGTGATAACAAATCATAAACTTGTTTAGGAATATATTGGATGGAGGTAAAGAATACTGAAAAGGTAAATTTTACTGATATTTTCTTTAAATAATTTAAAAATAGCGACAATTGGATTTTGGATAGTTGGTGTTCATCTCATATGACTTTTAATATTAATTTTATGAATAATATAATTAGAAGAGTTGATAGAATGGTGTTATTTTTTATTTATTGAGAATTAAATATTGAACTGAAAAAACATGGATGAATTTTAATTAATTGAAGAATAAAAATTTATATTGTATATATGGACTTCATAATAATTTATTAACTGTGAAAAAACTTTTTTAATTTGTCTTGGAAGTATCATCTAATAAAAAAGGTTGTAGCATCAAGGATAAGGCTTTAAATTATTTTATAAAAGGATATAAGATAAATAAGAATCAATATATGTAATAAATAAAATGGAATAATTTTATTCTATTAATGGAAGAAGAAATTTTATTATGTAACTATATTCTATTCCACATTAATCAATAATTTATAGTCAAATTGTTTACGTTTAGATTTAAGTGGATATTGCAACCATGAAATGAGATTGGGAAAATAATTTTGGTGAATATATGTGAGAACATATTGTTTTAGATATATAACATTTGAAGAACGACCGAGCATATAATTTTATATACTCTTCCAAATTAATGTATGTGGTCCAACTGGTGAGGATGGAACATAAGATGAGAACTACTTAATCTTCTTTATTGATGATTATCACAATATGGGATGGTCCATGCTTTATGAGATCAAATTAAAAATCATTGGATTTTATAAAAATAGTTCTATGGAGAGAATAAAATTACACTAGAATAAAAATGATGATCTAGAGAGAAGAAAATGGAATAATGTATCACATGAGTTTAAAAATCACCTCAAAAAGCACACTATTATGAATGAAGTATCATTGATGAGAACTCCATGAAATAACGGGATACTGTTAATAAGAAAATATATGGTAAAAAACATATGAGATAAATTATTGATAGGAAATTAGTATCTCACATGATTATTAGAAATAATCCATCCTATTGTATGTGAATACCTAGAATAAAGCATTACTCTCTTCGAGATAAGAGAAGATTCTATAAAAAATATGTTATTGAAGGAAACCTCCACAGAAACATATTATGATATTTGGAATAAAATCGTCTATTCAAAATAAATATGAAAATTACAGAAATTATGGTTATGCAATAGATGAATGAATTTAACAAGATTACTAATCATATTTTAAGTCTTATAATTGTTTAAAAGATGGAAAAAAAGATAGTTAAAAGTATTTATGTGAAGGTAACATAAAATGGATCCCAATAAAATTCTTGAAATTATTTTCCTATTGAGGTTATAATTAATATTAATACATAAAAATATATTATAGATAATATAAAAAATATTTACATTAATGGTGATCTAGAAATTGAATGAGTTTAATAACAATGTGAAGAATTGAGTCGACCTCTAACTCAATCAGGAAAAAAATATCAAGTTGATTCAATCAATATAATTTTACAAAAATATTATCAAACATAGAATCTGAGGACATGAGAAGAATGTAGCACACAACACTATTACTAAATAGTAAAACAATCTAATTTGAAGAAATATCAAATTATGAGTGATGGATAAAGTCTACGATTGAAGAAATGGACTAGACTGATTAAATAAAATCTTGAGATATTTTGGATAGATTAAATCATTATAAATTTATTGGTATAAAGTGGGTCCTCATGAACATGCTATAAAAAATTGAAATGTGGTTGTAAATAAATAAACGTTTTCATGAAATGGATATACTCATGTTCAGAATGTTGATAGTGAAGAAACATACCCTCTAGTGTCAAGAATAGAGTGTATTATACATTTTAAATCAGTTTCTATCCAAATAAATTATAGATTATTCCAAAAGTATATTAAGATAAAATTACTAAATGGATTTTAGAATAAATAATTTTATATAGAGAACCCGGTTGGATATGTCATTATATATGATGATTAGAATACGAGAAGCTTGATAAATCCTTTTTTATCCTAAATAAATAAACCTATGTTTGCTATGCACAATTGGTATCTATTATAAGAAATATGTAGTTTAATATAGGATTGGTTGATCAAAATATTTATGTAAGATATTATGAAGTTAAAAAATTTATAGTGATGGTGTATTTAGATTATATCATACACAGTAACAAATTTAAAATGTTTGTTTACATGTTTTGTCACTTAAAGAGTTTAGAATTTAAATGTTATTTAATTGAGAGTTGAACCACTTTTTTGGGGTAGATAATATAAAAAATTAATATATTATATTAATCTCATAGAAAATATTTTCAATGGAAGTGTTGATTATTTTTTAATGGATGACTGAAATCTAGTTTTAAATTTGATAATAACTAATAATAATCTAGGAAATCATCGATAAAATGCGGGATTATACACAAATTTCTTTATAATAATATTTGTGAGTTTAATTTCTCTCACTAAAACTCAACCAAATATTTCATATAATAAATGTTTGAAAGAAAATTTATACAATTTTACTATGTAATACTACCATCTGAGTGTGTATATAAAATTGAGGTATATTCCTGGAACACAAAATTTTGTATGGAAGGTCATGGGTAGAGATTATTTTTATTTTTTCTCCCATTTGGATAGACATCAGGATTGTGATTTTAATTATAAAAAAACCTATAAAGAGGATAATTTTTTATTACAATAAAATATTTTTGGATGGATAACTGAGAAATAGGATTGATTTTATTTGAGTATTGTAGAGTAAGATTATATTTTAGTCAACAAGGCATGATTATAGTTTTTTTTGATGAATCATCAATTGGAACATCTTGGTTATGTATTACAACAATTAAGAGTGATTCAATGTGAAAATAAATGTTTCATCAAATTTATAAATAATATGGTCCAAAAATCCGTTATAAAAAACATTTAGATCTATAATAATTTTATTAAGAATTTGGTGGAGAATAATGTTTTAAAACATTAATTTTTTGAATCATAACATCTGGTGGAAGATATCATCACAAAACCATTAGGTGCACATGTTTTTGAAAAGAACAAGTTTGAATTTGGTGTTTAACCAATTTCATAAAATAGAATAGGGGTGATTTTTTCCCCTACTTTATTGTTTTTAATCTTATATTTATAATCTTTTACATTTTCTTGTGAGTAGGAAGATTGGGGGAGATATCATCCAGGGGGATTTTTGGCATAATAGAGATGATTAGAGGATATATGGACATCATTGTAATATTAGAATATTTATATTATTTCAAACACTGTTATTTGACCCCATAAAATATTATATATCAATTGAATATGTTATATTAGGATTTTTTAAAAATATAAATTTGATTGATATATGAACATAATACAAACTAAAGTAGACGAGGCCGTCAAATTTCATTATCAATTGTGGAGAATCATTTATGGGTGAGAATATCTAAAGATAGAGAAACTAATGAAAGATAATGTCATGGTGGAGAATTACTTAATGGGGATATACATGTATGAATGGATAATGGATATAATAATGATACAAGGGTTAAAAAGATCATGAAATGATGAATTTATAGTATATTATACTGAAAATTTTAATATTTTTTAACGGTGGGATGACATCAAAATACAAAGGGGGTGACTATTAAAACAAAAAACTTTATTGTATTTATTTGTATTCAATTATATTTTATTATTATTAAGTATATATGTATGGATTGTTGGTTGAATATACCTTATGAAGATTTTTGTTTTTTCATGACAGTCTGTAATTACTAGTGTCACACTATGACTGATGATGTTGTTAAAAAAAATTAAATTGACTTTTATAATATCTATGTATCATTTGGATAGGTAACTCCATGAATTAATGCATCAATAAGGATTTATTGTTGAGGTATGAAAAATGGTAAAGTCATTTATATTAGATACAGTTGAACATTAAGACTCATTAATTGAAATGTAAGATATCTTACACTGATATTTTTAGAGTTTTTATTACTCATAGTAACATAATAGTTCACAATGAGAAGGATTTTAGTGAAACTTTTAGTGGTTATAGAGTCTCATGCTAGACCCTAATACATATACATTTCATTGTGAAGAAGATTCATATATATTGTAACGATTTTTGAAATATAGTTCCTACACCATGAAATAAATAACACTGCAATCCTAGTTTAATAAAATGTGTGATTAAATGACTCACACCACAACCAAACACAATGAAAAATATAAAATACCTTGATTTTTGAAGATAATGATTTCTATTACTAGAATAGGGTGCACACAGTGAAGTCTCATGACTCACCATGGCTCTTCTAGCTATTAAAAAATGTTTAGGGAGAAAGCGACTAGTCATTTTGTTTTGAATTACAGAAAACTATGATTACTATAAAATGGAGAGTTTGAACTGAATTAAATATAGGGATATATCATGATGTATTGGTGGTAATTTAAGCATTTATTATAAAAATATTTTAATTTCTATAATGGATATTAATATGGAATTTAAATAAATGATGGAATTGAAGAAAAATAAGTTAGATATTGATTATAGTTGGTATTGTTTATTTTAAAATAGATTTTTTGGATAAATTTTAATCTATTGTGTATAGAAATAAGTACCAAAATATTTATCTCATATATATCTGATATAGGGAAATATTAAATATCTAGAAATAATGATTCATTATATAATTTCATTGAGTACCTATAATTGAAAAGTGAAGTATGACCCATCTTTGTTATATTGAAGATATATATTATAAAATAAAAATGATCTATATATAAATAAAATTATAGAATTGAATAACAATTCCTTATAGATAACACCCATCACTCTTTGGTTATGAATATTTATTGAAATCTTTGTTAGCCTGTTCAACATGTTGATTATATATTTTTAACCTTATTGAATGAATTCAGTGGAATAGAGTTAGAGTTCATTGACCTTGGATTAGAAGTGGACTAGTCCAAAATATCCCAATAACATACTAGTAAATTATTGGTTAGTTATAATATCAACACATCAATGATATGTGGTCCACTGATTTAACTAATTTTGGGTGAACTATGATAAATTTGTGTGTCCATCCCATTTACCGTTATTTTATTTGGTTGTTAAAATATAGATTCATGTTATATTTTCGAACTGCAATACAATATATAAAATTTTTAGAAGATCAGATATTTTTTATGACACCCTAATTCACCACCTATTAGGTTGTATATCCAAACCGTGAGTCACAACATTATATTTTGGAATAAATTCCATAAAATTTTTTACATGAAATATTTTAGTAACTAATATAACTATTTAAATTAATCTTTTTCCCACATACATAAAGAATTAATGATATAAAGTGAAATTAAATTTATATTTTGACCATAATAATATTTTATTTAATAAATTTGAACTTAACTAAGTCAATACATAATACCAATAACCACTTAGACAATATATTATCTTCAAAATACCTTTTTCAAGACACAAATAATACCTTTTCATTAGGAAATAACATTTATTTGTTTTTGTGGGAGTATTCGACAAATAATGCATTGATTACATGGAAAATATGGTATTACATATGTTTAGAGTATTTTAATGAAAATAATACTCTTCTTTAAAATATTCCTATGATGGTGGTGGTATCTCAATTTCTCGTATTTTAACAAATGTATGGATAAACACTGAAATTTTAGATAATAACTTGTATCATCATATTCTTTTCAAATATTTTTGAAAATTTAATGAATAACAAATCATGTGTATATAATTAATCATCACATATTATTTAGAATATCGATATTTTGATAAAAAAATTATTTTAACAAATAATGGAAATAACAAGAAAAAATACCTTAATTTTGTAATAACCATGCATTTTTCAGGTATTATTTTAAATATTATACTGATTAATATCAATACCATGTGCCAAGAAAATGTGCTATTAAGAGGCTTTGTGGTGGAAAAAATGGATTAAAAATATTAAAATATTAAATTGAATGTGCATGATGATTTCCTGGAAAATTGAAGTAACACTTATATAGTTTCCCAGATTAGAAATATGAATACACCGTTGAGTTTAGAACAACGGGTATACCCAAGACACAACCTAACATTAGTTGGCACGAGTCAATTGTGGAAAGATGTCACAAGTTATTAATTGAATAAAATAAATTAATAAAATTTATTTTATTTTTCTGATGTTGCGACAGAGAGATTTTATTTTTAATGCTATCCATATGTCATAGATATAGGGTTATTCTCATATCCATGGATTTATATGGATATGTTGGGAATTGACCTATGGATATTCCTCCCAATGAATGATGAGATCATCAATAAAATATTATCACACGCCAATCTTGGTAGATCATTCCAATGACAATGACGTAACAACGGTTCTTCACCATAAAACAATATTAATCAAGGGAGGATGTGTTATATTGATTTTCGTTCCCCATTCTTGATTCCTATGATTAATGTCTACTTATCAACAAATATATTATCCCATGGATCGATCATATTTGCGGGATGTGTTATTCATCAAGATTTATTAAGAGTTTATTCTTGATATTTTTTTGGATTCTTTAACGTCCTAATGGTGACAAACCAAGATCGACATAAACATTGATCAAGGTTCAGCCCTCTCAGTTTTTTGTGCTTTTATCCCTTCATTTTTTTGTTCTTCATCAAGGATTCGTTTTCCTTCCCCTAAATTGATCCCCTTGTGATCCATTGATCTTTACACCTTTGATTCATGGTGAAATGATCTTAAACCATAGATCGAACATCAGGAAAACTTGACGAAGGTGTGAGGATGGGAACATCAGTGGATTGAATAATGGTGGGTTCCAAATCCGTGTTCTTTGGTTTAAATATAAAATGGATAAGATTTCATTTTCTTATCCAATTGAAGACACAAATCCCATAAATTTAGTGTGAGGGTTGAAAAATGACCTTGGATATGATGTTTTACATCGAATAGGCAACCAAAATGAAAAAAAGATGATCAAAGGTGAAAGGGAGGGGGATGATGGGTTTCTAGAAAACCCAATACACATGGCGTGTTGTCCTAGATTACATGGAATGAAATCCCCATCAAACGATTTGGTGTGTACATGGGAAGTACAAAGAACTGAGGTGGAGTACACGGGTTTCCTACATGTCATGTACCCCCCCAGAAGGCATAGACTGGACCAAATACATAGGCTACCTCATGTACTAGTACCCAGGATGGGATACACGGGTTTACGCCATGGACTAGAACATGGATATTGTTTATGAGTGGGATTAAGATTAAAGAACATTACATGTAACCCTCCTATATTCTATGTATCCTTCTTTTACATGACATAATTTTGAAAGACACAATCTTCTGTACACAGGTAGTACCATGGGTCATGGGACACAACATGTGACCCTACTACATGAATTGTACCAATTTGTACATGGATTTACGTTCTTTTACTACCAAAATTGGATATATTTAATTAAGGATCATTCATTTTATTATTTCCCTAATGGTTGGTATGAGCCATTTTCTAATCATAGGTCTATGATCCCTTTAGTAGGAATTCTTGGATAGAGTTGCTGGAATCCCATTCAGAGGCCGAGAGTGGGATCTTCTATTCATCTTCATGCCCTTGGTGGAGTTATTTGTATCGATGTGACGAAAACTATTCAGAAACTGATCCTCTACTAAGAAGGTTAATTCAGATTGAGTTGTTGGTATCACCCCATGACCTTTGTTGTGATCCTCATATGTGGATTGTATTCAATTTGGACTATAATTGCATCTTTATCATGAAGGTTCATGATGGGTAGTTCCTCAGGGACGCAAGTCATCTGTGTTATCAGACTAAGGACTGTGTTCTCTTGGATGAGTTCTTCATGGAATATTTGATCTGAATTCCTAGGGCCGGTATGTATTGGTTGTTTCTTACCTCTAAACTATATTTTTTTTAGTATATCTAGATATAATTTTAATATTTTATGTAGATGTCTATCTTTGTAGAGATGACTGTAATTTAATTTTATGATTTTCATTGTGGTGTTGGGGTGCCCTACTGAGTATTGTTATACTCACACCTGTAAGGGATTTTCCTGCACATGTCATGTGTCACGTAGAAGATTGAAAATGTGAATGATTCTTAGGAAGACCAAGACCATACAATGTTTTTTTGAATACATAGACTCATGTGTGTTCATGTAGCTTTCAGATTATAGTCCCAATACCATTTTTTCCAGGATGGACTTGTGTTAAAGACTCTTTTTGGAGGGCTTGTATTTTTCCTTATTTACTTTACTGTATTCCTATCATACTCATGTTGTGGGATATAGATTTATTCATGAATTAGTTAGTTAGTTGTTTTGAAATTTCAATATTTTGTGGGATTTGACATGTGTACATGCATATAGGTACATATGGAATGCCACCCATGTAACTGATATTCCTACTTAGTGCTAGTTATCTGCCCCTAGACTATTGTAGGAGGTCTTGGGAAGTCATGAAATGAGCACCGATGGGACTGGTCGTGATAGTGTTATATCAGAGGCAGTTCGGTATAATTTAGGAATGGGAGTCTTTGAGATTGGTTTGGGGTAATAGTGTTATGTTTTTTGAGTTCAGGATTCTGGTCAACGACTATAGTGTTTGTGCGGTGGCCAATGTATCAATACACCAAGACTCTAATCAACTTATTTTCATCTTAATACATGAGAAAAATAGTTGTAGGGAAAATAATGGAACCGGAAACATATAAGAATGGGTTGTCGTTCCTTATACCCTTCTTTAGTTAGGGATCTAAATATTCTAATCGATTGTGGCACAAATTGTTTGTTTCAGTATGCCTCTATGATGTATACCTGTTGGGATTCAATAGATTGATCATGATGAAGATGACCTAAGTGTTGAGGAATCGATACAAGGACCAGTTCCCCACATGTTACCTCCAAGTGTTGCACCAACCATACCCCCATGTATAGTGAAACACACAAAACCTATAATACCTAGGATGAGGAATGAATGTTGAGAATAATTCACAAGTTTCAGTGACAGATATACCTCAGGTTCTAATCCGAGTCGGACCCATAGGTGGTTGCAGACATACTTTAGGTTTGAAACATGTTTTCCATCAGCTTCGGATGCAAACAGATCAGATGGTGGTCTTGGTGGAGAGCCTTCAACACTGATCAGCAGGATGATGAGGGATTTTGGTTATCTACAATTATGATGAGGATAATATTTCATAAATAGAGTTTGAGCACCTATTCAGAGAAGATTTATCACCAGTTATACTAAGGGATATGCATATTCAGTATCTTCTTTAGTACCAGCAGGGTAGAATTATAGTATCTAATTATTCATCGTAGTTTACCAAACATTCCAGGTACTTGATGGATATGGTTTTATATTAGTACTTCGAGAATCAGACCATTGAGTGAAATTTTAATAGAGACAATAGAGATGGTCTTATCCCTATGGGCATTCGTACCTATCTAGGGTGTTAGATAGAGCCTTGGTGCTTGAGTGTTCTTTGGATGAGGTGATAAATTCAGTGGCTATCACCGGTGGGAATGATAGCGTAGAAAACCCAACAGTAGGTAGATGATGCTAGAATCAGGTAATTGGACATGTGATACATTTAGGAGGAGATCACAGGATAGAGGATCTAAAATTCAGTTATCAAATGGTGGGTCTAATTAGTCTAGGGATTGGTGGTTCTGCTCATTTGCAAAAAGTGGACATCATGCTAGAGATTGTCCGACCCACTGTAAAGATAATAGGGAGACTGTGGATGAACCCCCTTGGTAGAGTCAACAACAGGTGTGGGAATATTTGTAGGGAAGTGAATATGGAATAAGAGTTGGCAGACATGTAGGAGGTGGTTGACATTTTGATTTGCTACCACCTCCACCCCTAGGAAGTCTATGCTAGGCTGAGGGAGCTGAAGAAAATGGGAGGGGACAACTGCATGTGGATGAGGATTATGACCCAGGGGATCCACAAGTGATTTGAGATATGATTGGTGTCCATTCTACTCTAAATTCAGTACTGATAAACACAAGTTCTAGTCGTTCCTTTCTCATGAAAGATCTTTTATGGGACATAGATATTCTATTTGGAAAATTGACTTGATTCTTACATTTGGAGACTCATACTATAGAATACTCATGGACCATGCACTTGTTTCAGTATTGTGACCCAACACTGCGCAGAGATAATTTTTGTTGGAATCTATTTGTAGAAACATCGAGGCCTTACAAAGTCATTCTGGTATGGATTAGTTATATACTATCCATGACTATATTTACTATATTAGGAGAACGGTGTGGTGTTTTCATAGTAACATAACTTGGTTTAAATTTTTTAGAGAAAAGGAATCCCAAAAAGGACATGATGGACTAATTAATAGGAGGGTGCATTAGATTTAACATCAGTTGGGTAGACTACACCTTGGTTCTATGGATGTTGTTTGTTACTTGTTTACATTTAGTGGGGGTGGGTATGAGGATGCCTTTCCAAAAGATTTTATAGTTTAATGTCCCCACAGAGAGTTAGACTTATGCATTGATTTAAACCCCGAGACAACCTTGATATCTATAGCAGCATATCAGATGGATATCGAAGATCTTCGTGAGATATGGGTGCAGTTGGAGTATTTTTAGAGAAAGGCCTTAATGGGATCTAGTATTCCACTATGGGAAGCCCAGGTTGTGTTTTCCCAAAATGTATATGAGACCATGTGGCTGTGTGTGGACTACCGACACTAGAAAAAGGTGGTTATGAAGAACAATTATCCACTACCATGGATCAATGTCCCCTTTGATCAGTTTAGTGGGGCCTGATGGTTATCAAAGTTTTACTTCAGATCAGGCTATCACCAGCTACAGGTACCAGATGGGGATATATCAAAAATGACCTTAATATGTTGTTACAATCAATATGATTACATGATGTTTCCATATTTCATGACAAATCCCCCAAAAATGTTCATGGGACTCATGAACTAGATCTTCTAGCATTACATAGACCTATTCATGGTAGTCTTTATTAATGACATCCTTCTGTACTCATCTTCTAAGTAAGAGCACGCGAGACACATAGGTATTGTTCTAGATATACTTTTGGATAACTAAATTTAATGAAATATCTTGAACTTTCATTTCTCGATTCAAGTTGTCCAATTTTTGGGACACATTATCCCAACGAAAATAGTGGCAGTGGACCCAGAAAAGGTCAAGGCTGTGTTAGCAAGCGATCCACCTATGAGGGTGGAGGAGGTGAAAATATTCATCATGCTGGTAGAGTGTTATCAAATATTCATACCTTATTTCTCCAGGATATTATCACCCATGATAGCTTTCAATCAAAAGGGGAATCCATTCATATGGAATGAAATGTTATAGTAGGCTTTTCAGCAGTTGAGGCATAGTTTGAGGAGTGATCCCATATTTAGATTTCTAGAGGAAGGTTTAAAGTAAATAGTATTCTGTGATGTGTAAGGAACCAGTCTAGGTTGTGTTTGGATGCAGAGGCAATCAATGATTGAAAATGGTTCACACTAGTTAAGACCATATGAGCAGAACTACATGGACCAAGATCTTGAGTTTTTAGTGGTAGTATAGTCTTTCAAGATGTGTAAACACTACCTGATGAGAGAGTGGTTTTTCATATACATTGATCAAAAGAGACTCAATTAGATCTTCTCTCTAAAGGATTTTAACATCATATAGGGGTGATGGATAGATTTTCTCCATGATTATGACTTTCAAATTTTCTATACGCCTTAGAAGGGGACCAGTGTAGAAGAATCTATCAAAAGGAGATCTATTTCGCAGTTGCTGAATAAGACCTCCAAGAAGTGGACATCATTGTTTTTATCCTTTTTGGATGGATATGGAGCATCTTATCTCCAATCGATGATTTTCACCCCTCCAATATTATAGTGAGTTAGGGAGGCATATCATGGGAATACCGAAAATGATGCCCTATATGATTATATTTCCACAGGGAATCCTCCTAATTAGTTTTCAAAAGGTGGGGAGCCATCCTTATTTTCAGTGGAAACACCATAGTACCAGTGATGTTTTTGAGGGAGTTTTTAAAAGATTTTCATACATCCCATTCTCTATTACATCCTGGTGTGGAAAACATGTATCATGACATCAAACATCAGTTTTGGTTTCTACGGAGGAAGAAAGGAGTTACAAATTTTGTCTCTAAATGGCATATGTTTCAGCAAGTCAAGGATGAGCACTGAGTTTCAGTTGGTTTAGCTCGACCCCTTGAGGTTCCAGAACGGAATTGGTATGGGATATTTATGGACTTCCTGATGGAAATTCCACTTATATCTAGGCGACACAATTCCCTGTGGGTGATCATTGACTAACTCACCATGTCAGACCTCCACCTAGTTTTCTGATGGTAGAGTTTAGTAGAGAACTTAGGATGAATCTATATTCATGTGATAGTTCAACTCCGTAGTCATCCATCGATTATTATTTCTGATCATGATGATCTCTTTACATCACAGTTGTTGAAGGGATTATAAGTGGAGTTCAGGACCCTGTTACACATGAGCACAATGTTTCACCCGAAAAATTACCGCATGATTGAATATTCCAATTAGGTTTTGGAGGACATGATGTGAGCTTGCATGATAGAAGTTGGCAGTAATTCATAGAATCACCTACAACTAGTGGAGTTTGCGTATAACAATAACTTCTATTACCCCATTAGTGTGGAACCATTTGAGGATTTGTATGGGCGACAATGTAGGACACCTCTTGGATGGAATAACCTAGGATAGTCAGCACTCATGTGCCCAGAATTGGTATGAGCTACTATAGAGAAGGTGAAGATCATCTAGGAGAATATGAACACTACCTAAATTTATTAGAAGTCTTATGATGATAGGTGAGAAATTCATTTAGTTTTCGATTAAGGAGACCATGTGTTCTTACGAGTTTCACCTCAACATGGATTATAGTTATTTTGATGTGGTGGAGATATATCTCCAAGGTTCATAGACACTTTTCAGATACTATGTTGAGTTAGGGAGGTGGGGACCACTTAAATATACCCTCTTAGTTAGACCGAGTACATGATGTATTCCAAATTTTGTTGATTAGGAGGTTCGTTCATAACCCGTTGCACATCATCAATTGGGAAAAGCTGGAAATTGAGGATGAAAATACTTTTTTGAGTACACAATAGAGATTGATGAATAGTAGTAGCTGATCTTTCAAGTATGATAAATTCATTTGTTGTGTGTAAGGTGGTAGCATGGTAATCTCTAGGAGATCACTTAGGAGTGGGAGACTTGGATTCTTACTCAATACATTCATCCTTTTGAGTAACCCTTTTTTGGATTTTTAGTGACATAAATCCCCATAGAAGGAAGGCTGTAATGTCTTGGAAATTTATGTGTATTATTTTTCAGTATTATGTGGTTTAATTTTGAGACCAAGCACTGAGACGGCATGTTACTTTGAGGCTCGGTGTTCCCCAAACAAATAGCTGTAAATATTAAAATATTAAATATCATGAACAAAAAGTTTTCCTTAAAAATTGGATAAATTATAAATTGGTGACCGAATCAGAAATCCAAGGAACCATTGAGTTCTGAAAAATGGATTTAACCTAGGTGCGACCTATAATTTGATGGCTCAGGTCGATTTTCAAATGCCACCATGGGAACTTAAATGAATAAAATAAGTTAAGAAAATTTAATTTATTTTGTTGATGTAGTGAAATAATGATTTTATCTTAAAATTCATCCCTATGTTAAAGATCCAATGTTAGAATCATTACCCTGGAATCATTTAGAGACACTAGAATGAAACCTCTAGAAAATCCTCTTGATGAACAATGATATCTTAGTTCAAAGATTATAATACACCAATCTTGGAAGATCTTTGTGAAGAAAATGATGTGGTGATTGTTCAATACTAGAGAACATTTCCAATTGAAGTAGGATATATTATTTTTATATCCTTTCCTGATTCTATATTCCTACGACGAACGAGGACTAATAAACAAAGAGATGAGCCCAAAACTTGATCGTATTTTCATGATGGTTTATTTTCATGGATTTATTGGGAGTTGACACTTGAAATTATATTGGATTCATTACCGTTATAATAGTGACAAAAAAATATCCACATGAACATCAATATAGGTTTGTCCCTCTCAAATTTTTATGTTTTTTTCCACCAATTCATAAGTTCTTCCTCACACCTTCTTCATTCTTCCCATGATTTGAACCCATTGTGAACAATCGATCATTGTGCCTTTATATCTTGGCTAAACAATCCAAAACCATAGATACAACATCAAAAAAATTAGATGGAGGTTTGAAATTTGGCATGATAGCTGATCGAATACTTGTGGTTACCAAATCTGCATTCTTCGGAAGAAATGAAGAACAAATAAAATTGATTTTTAAAAGCCTATTGATGGAATGAATCTGATAGATTCAGTGTTAGGGTGGAGAAATTACATTGGATCTGATGTTTTATGGATAAATGGCCACCAGAATAATATCCATATGATCGATATTGTGATTGGGAGGAAGAAGATGGGTTTATGGAAAACCCAATACACATGACGTGTCATCCTTGAATACACAACATGTAATCCCCCTCAAATGACTCAACATGTACATGTGAAGTAAACAAACATGAGGTGGAGTACATCAGTTGTCTACCTTTCATATACTCCCCCAAAAACATGAACTGGACCATGTACATTGGCTACCCCGTGTACTAGTGCACAGGTAGGGATACACTGGTTGGCACCATTTATTGGCACATGGTCGGAGTACACATGCCAACACCTAATTAAAAGGCATGACTTGTAACCCTTCTACACATTCTCTATCCTACTTTTACATGATATAGTTTTGGTGGACACATACCATTGTACATCGGTAGTACATGAGGTCAAGGGACATGACATGGGACCCCCACTACACTCAATGTACCACTTTCTATGTGTCTTAAGCTTTGAGTCCTCTTTATCTAGGAAAATTTTCATTAAGGTTTTTTCCTTTTATTATTTTCCTAATGATTGGTACGAGTCATTTATTACTCCATGGACTATGATCCAATCAACAGGACATCCTGGATAGATTTGCTAGAATCCAACCGAGAGGGTTGATGTGGGATCCTCTATTAATATTGATGCCCTATATATAGTTCTTGGTATCAATGTGAAAAAATATATTTGGGAATTGATCCTCTACTTAGAGGGTTAATCTAGATTGAAATTTTGGTACCACCCCCATGGACCTAGTTATGATCCCCATCTGTGTATCGTATTCTCTCCAGGATGTCATTGTATATTTCTCATGACGGATCCAATTGAGTAGAACCTCTCGGGGGGATGTCATCAGTGCTATCAAAATCAAGAGTGTGTTCTCACAGATGTGTGATTTGTGTAATCTTTGAGATGAATTCCTAGGGCTGGTTTACAGTGGTTAAGACTTACCTCTAGACGATGATTACAATTTTTTGTATATCTTGATATTATTTTTATATGTTTTGTAGACATATACTTATGTAGAGATTATTTTACATTACATTTTTGTATTTATTTATGGTTTCAGGGTTTCCTAATTAGTATTGTTATACTCATCCCTACATTGAGTTTTCCCACACATGTTGTGTTTTGTGCAGATGATCGACCTTTTTATGGATTCCTAGGAAGACTTGGACAAGATGGTTCTTTGTGAGACTGGAGAGACTGAGGTGTGTTCTTGTAGATTTCAGACAGTAGTCTCGGTACTATTTAGTTCAGGTTGTACTTGTGTTATATACTCTTATTTGCTGGGATTATATTTGGACATTTTTACTTTACTTTACTTCCTATCATACTCTAGTTGTGAGATATAGTTGTATACATGAATTGGTTACTTAGTGGTTTTTACGTTCCATCATTTTGTGAGCATAGAGATGTGTGTATGCATAAACGTACATATAAAATTCAACCCATGTTAGTGATATACCTACTCGGTAATAGTCACCAACTGCTGACCAATTGGAGGCCGTCTTAGGGAGTCATGGCATGGGCCCCACAAGGAGTGGTCCTAAAAAATTAGATCCATATAGGCTTGGTAAATTCCTTCCCATTCAAATTATTAATTCAAAAACCCTTCACTTAATCTGTTGAATGAAAACAATAATTTTCATCAATCCATACCTAGATTTTGAATTGTAACATATTTTAAACAATTGTAATGTATATATTTTGTACCATATACCATTAAAAATATAATAATTTATTTTTATATCATATTAACGTAACATGTAATTATAATGGATTTCCCTTTATCCCTTAGGAATCCATAACATTTCCTTCATATAGAATCATTATATTATTTTCTTGATAACAACAAGATTCAAGGACCTTGGATGTATACTGAAAGAAATATTATTAGAATATACAATTATGTTTTATTCTTTTGTTTTCATATTTTAACTAATTATACTATACACACAACATCAGAAAAAAAAATATCATGCCTAAATTATTTATCCACAATAAATTACCAAAAATGGATAAGCCTTTATAGAAAATATTCAAATTTTTGGAACATTTCCAACAGTGATTAAAAAAATCATGAACTATATTTAAATAAAAGGTATCCAATAAGGAATAATTCCATGATTATATTAATTATTAATTTGATCTTCCCGTTAATGTAGTTTTTTATTAATTTAAAAAGGAAGGTCTTTTTCATAACACATGTAATTTTTCTTTAGTAATAAAATTTCATTAAGTTTTATATTAGAATAATTTTCTTACATTAAACTTGTTCTCTTAATATTTGTATCTAAACGTTATTTTTGAAGATTGTGATTCCATTTATCTAAAATAGAGTCTTTTATTAGATTTTTATCATGTTTTCAAAAATATTTATTAAGTAATTTTTTTCACTGATTAAAATAATAAACCCATAGAATAACATCACATTAATTAGTTGCTCGAGATCTATATTTCACTATGATTTTTATCCATGCGGTGTTTCTAACATCACATAGAAACTAGGTATGCCATTATCCCAACAATATCATATATTAATTTTATATAGATGAGTGAAAAACACTTTGTATACTCCATTATATCAAAAAATTCAAAACCATTACTTCGAGAACCTAATCATATTATGGTCACCCAACTAAGTGTAACCTATTGAAAACACCAAGAATATACACTTATTCAATTTAGGTTCACCTATTACATGCTTCCATCACAAAATACAATCATGGGGCACCCATATTTATACCTACCTAACTAGTCAGATAATCTAGGTATTGTCAACTGTTCACTTTTTAATGAACCTAACACCCAGTATTTTCATGGGGATTTTATCTCATTATCTAAAATCATATATTATATTAATATGAATTCCTTCCATTAATGATTTAGTTTTAATATATATTCCTTACACCATATAAATATGATCATATCATATTGATGTGTATCCCTCTGAAAAACTGTTGAACAAGTTAGAGTTAATGAAGAAGAAAAGTAATCCAATTAATAATCCTAGTGTGTTAGTCCTTATATGAATGTATACAATTTTATAAAAATTGTATAACAATTTAAACTAAATTATATAAATAGTCATAATTTAAATAATTTATAAACATGAAAAATAAAAAATGGAATAAATTAATTAAAGAGTAATTAATATATTTAAAATTGATATACACAATGTGTGAACAATTCATAAATAAAGGTCATTATAAATGTTTAATAACTTAGAAATATAATGCAGAAATCCCATAATTTAAAAAATATACACACATTGTATTTACTTTTAGTATTAACTCTATTAAATTGATTATTATGATAAATTTAATTTAAATATATGATATTTTATAAAAATTAAAATGACAATCTAGTTAAATTTTATTAAATTTCAAGAAAAAAAATTTAGCATGTAATGGGAATCTGAATAGACAAGTCCATTATTGAGGTTAAAAAAAAGTATGACCTTGAATCATTCAAAAAAAATTATCATGTAAGTACCTTTCACCCTTTTTGAGATCTAGTTGAAATCACATTTCCTAAACACTAGTTCATCTTGAATGACATCCTCAATTAAAGATTGCATCCTTCCTTAAAGGTAGAGATATTACTCTAAATTTATCTTATATTCATTGAAATAAAAAATCGATATGAGATCTTATGTGTTCATCTAGGTCCTTTATTCCTCATTATTATTGATTCAATTTTCCTTCTGAGGAATTCACATGACATCCACCAGAGAGGAATTGATGAAACAATTTTCATCCATTATCCCCCCTTTTGAATGAAAAATAATGTCCAATCAGGGAGAGGCCTCAACCTATTTTTCTTTATCCTTTCCTACTTTCCTTCTATCATTGATATAAAGCTGAGCATCTGAACCTATACCCATTTTCGTCGCTTCCTCTGATTCTATAGAGGCTTCCTCATAACATTATGTTCTAACATCAATTTCAAGTTGATGTTGGACTATGTATTACATGACTATGTGTTATCCTCTACCACAGCCCTTAAAAACATCAAATTTACCTTCCATCCTAGCATTTATTGACTTTGGTAAGTTTGAATAACATTTAAATGTTTTAGTTTTCTTTCCACTGGTAACAGGATATTCACTAGAGTCAAAACCATCCCTATTCATGTTCTTCACACTTGAGTGGAAGAAATTTTTAACCATTCTATCTAATTCATTGTCAGAAGAGAAAAGGGAATCTCCCCCTTAAGTAGAAAATCCATCAGTTTCATATCCCTTTTACTAATCATCAACCCTTTTCTCTTTATGTTTACAAAGTGTTTGTTTCTCCTCCAAGATAGAGATAGAAATTTTCCTTCCCTTATAATAATTTCTAACTAAATAATCATATCATAAGTGTTTTAACCTATTCTCCTGATTAACCTTTTCACTAATCTCTTACATTTCTAACTCAACCCACATGGATGGATTGGTCACCTAAATTGGAACCACCAACAACTCTTCATTCACCTCAGAAAGATTCTTGTATATACCTTGATCATCATTATTAATAACATCATACCCAAAATTTAATTGATGTCTAAATACCAGATGTCCATCCACCCCCGGACATTGATGTGTCATTCTTATACATAAAGAATCTTTAAAAATTATAGAAGGCCTAGTAGTGTCAATATTCAAACCTTGAAAGATGGACCTCCCACCCAGTTTTGAACCTACCATTATGTATAATGTAATCATCGGCCATTGGATTTATATGATGATTGGTATTTTGTGGATCATCTTCAAACATAGATCCCTTCGATATAAGACTATATATGCTTCCCAAATAACGGTGTCCCCATCTGAAGAAATATGAACATAAATCGATCCAAGTCTCAAAATAAATTGCTTGAAGATATTAGAACTCTCCATAAATCTCAATCAAAACTGATCCAACTAGAACCTTTACAACATCAATTTTAGAAAAATAATGTAGGGGTCAACAAGGTGGATTAGTGTCAAATATCTAATATCAAAACATAGAAAGGGGGAAAGATAATTTCCAATCATACGAAGAATAGTTATATTTTGAAAAATTCAGAATAAAAAATGATGAAAAGTACATTATATTAAATATTAAAAAAATTATATTTTTTACTTATTTTTGGATTAATAAACAATTAATAAATTAAACTTATCATATCTATATAAACCACTCATTTCAAAAATATATTTCATGAAATATAGTTATAAAAAGTTAATTTAAATATTAACAAATTAATATCATTGGATATATATTTAAATAAATATTTAATAAATAGTAAATAATTAAATATAAATATTTTACAATTAATTGACCTATAAACACTATTATTAAATGATAAATATCCAAAAATACTTTTTTATATCACGTTTATAAACCATATAATTCATGTTATAATTAAAATATTTAATTTTATTCGACAAATACTGTATTTAACAACATATCATTCTTTTAAGGAATGACTTACGTCAAAACCCGTGCCTCTTTAAAGACAACATTTTTAATAAACTTATATAATTGTTATTATTTATTCATAGTTGGTCGGATGATCTATTTAACAATAATTTGTCACTAAGGAAAGTTGTGTCTTAGGAAATGGGTTGATATGAAAGAGAAATTATTTTCCAATGGACTTAAGTAAGAATAAGCAGGCACAGAAACCAACCACTATCTACAATATAAAGATAACAAAATATATACTCTGGTAGATAAGAATAACTCAAAATGATTTTGGAAATCACTCCTAATGATACTCTCTTATGTACATTTAATATGAAACTTGGTGAACAACATAAGAGTAACCTTCAATACAGTGGAATCTTTTGATAAATCCTATATAGTAGTGACCCTTCAGAACTATCCAAACATATGATATATTGAGATATCACCTTAAAGATATAATTCCATATTTATATATATAAGGTTTCGTTCTACTGTAGTCTATGATTTTCATTTCTTATAATTTTTAAAATATCAAACCAAAAGTATTCCATTGAATCACTCAATATGATGTCATGTATTATATAATATGATCAAATCACAGAATATTGGATGAAAATCAGTAGAATAGATTACCAATTGTATTTTATGATAGATAATAAGTGAATAGTATGATATCAAGTTTCTTTAAATTTAAACCACGATTTCACAAATCAAAGTTCACATGGAAATGATTTAATACCACTAATAGGGTTGGAACACCATCCCTCAAACATACACATCCAACATGGAATATATATGGACCTATCAAAGAAATATATTACCTCCAAACGTGTGATATGAAACTCTTTGAATCAGTAATATTCTCCAGGGTTAAATATTTTTGGTTTTTTAATTCTCATGTCTGAGAGTTCCCAAGGTTCGACTAACCTTTTAGGATTTTCATTAACACACTATTTTATATTATGAGTGATTAAAACTTCATCATCTCAATATTAACAACTGGAATCCCATAATCCCAAGATCACAATTATTGAATCATAGAAAAATTTATTAATATGTTATAAATCATAATTTTATATTTACCTTACACTATTTATCACCACTAAATTATATTTTTTTAATGATTGATAAAGTTCACTAAATGGGAACCATCAGAGTCACCCCTCTATGGTGTATCCCCTGGTTGAGACCAAATCACCCATCACAGGGGAGTAACTTTATCACCCTTATATCACAATAGTATATCAATATGTAAAGATAAGAGAATTAATAGTTCTTTAGGAAGGATAGATTTTGCTGAGTCCTTCATAAGCTCGCATGATCCACGATCTCATGGTGTCGTCATTTATATTTTCTATTCATGGATACTCCCCAATCCCCATGCATTTCCTCATATGTTATCATTATATGAGTAAATGGCCTGACATGAAATTACTACAGTAATATACATTGACCTATACATATTATCACATGGCTTTCTATACAATAATTTCATTTGGGGAATGGATCAAACTTATATATTCACAATTTTAACAAATTATTACCAACTCTACACAAATAATTGTTCGAGTCCAAGAATCATTAGAAATAATGTAATGAAAATCCTTCATATTTTCTAACTAAGAATGATATTTAATGAAATTGAAGTTTTATTATTAATACATCACTAATGGGATATTTGTTTTTAAATTATATGGAATCATGGACATATGAAGGATTTTTCAGTCCCCTAAAAAGGGAGACGAATCAGGGGTGACCAAATTTTAACAATTAATATCAACTTAACCTTTTGATTCCTTTAAGTCGATTGATCTTATATCATCAGTTATTATTTATAGATCATAACAATGATCCCTGATGAATTTTCCATTATACAATGAAGATAATGTATAGTAAATAACGGACAAGGATTTTCATATTGTTTGGACACAATTTTAGAATATAATACTTTCCATATAGAATAAATTTATATAATATAAATTACAATTATAATCATATTATAAATTAAAAGTGGATTGGGGAGTTATTATCCCTGACCCACATTGTGCATCCCACAAACTATACTATAAAACAATAATATTATGAATTTGGTTGGGATATCTTTTAAAAAAACCATTCTATATTCATGTAGAATGATCTTCCAGATTTATCGATGCCTAAAACTATAATGTAATAAACATCTATAATGTAATAAACATCTCGAAATCTGAGCTCTCTTCGGTGCTCCTACTCAGCGATTTCGTTGCAGTGGTTCCTCTCACAGGGGCGGCGTTGAGGAATCTTCATTGGCGCGACCGTCTGGGCCTTCCCCACCATTTGCTGGCCTGTTCATTTGGCAGCGTGGTGTTGACTGCGGTCATTTTTCCAGCTCCTCCTGGCCGAGGGCCGATGCTTCGTCTATGTTGGCTGGGGGCGCACGTGGTGGTTCGATGAGGTCTCCGAGTGAGATTGTGACGGCGGCGACGGGATCTACTTCTGATTTGTGGCGAGGCATCGTGACTGTCATCGTGGATTTGTATTCTCTTCTTGTTTCTCTGCCCTTTTGATTTGTCTAGGGTTTGGTTGAATCCTTCTTTGGATTTTGGTGATTCTGGTCGTGATTTGCGGTTCGATCTGCTCCGGTGTTGTTGCGGCGTCGGCGTGGATTTTTGGGCGATCTGTCGAGTTGATTTTGCGTGGGCTTCAAGGTGGAGGTGTCGGATTAGTCTTTTCCGGCGACCGGTGGGATACTGGGCAGGTGACGGCGACGGCGGTCTGGACGACGTCGATGGTGATGCGTTTCTTCTATGGCGGTGAGGTCGGAGATAATGCCTGTGTTGGTGCTCCGGCGACGACGGTGAGAAGCGCTGATGTCTGTGGTAGTTCCGTGAAGCTTGATGATGATGGTGACTGGTGGATTTTTTCGACGTCGGCCGGATTTGCGGTGGGTGAGCATTTTCCACGCTACGCGGTTCGAGGCGGCTCGTGGATCAAGCCGAAATGATGGCGTTTGATGCGCTGACTGGAAAGTGGAAGGCGGGTGAAGTTTGGGTTTCTTTATTTTTGAAAATTTCGGTTTTTGGTGTAATGGTTTGGTTTGTAATTGACTATGTTTGGTGGGGACTTTTGATTGGGTTTGGGCAAGATGTTCTCCCTCATCCATCTCCTTATTTACTGCACTTTTTATTTCTTTTAATAAATGGTCAGAGGTTATTCCTCTGACTGAACTTTCCTGGTAATATTTTACCACATAATTATTTTTTATTCAATCTTTATGGATCAATAAATTCATCACAACTTCAAATCCTAATCTTCTCACTTATTTTACCATTATGATCTTTTTAATTGTACTTGGTTGGCTACTTCTTCTCCTTTTTTACTTCTTAGTAATACTTGTAGCTCAATCTCTTTTTTATCTTAATTACTCAAATGATTCCCCCTTTTATATCCAATAATACCTTTATAAATGTGAGGAACACGTGTCAATCAATTTCAAATTCCCCCCTTCAAAACTATTAATTTAATCACATTTAATATTTTCCAAATATATTAGGCCTTGATTCTATCAAAGATTTCATAAAATAAGAAAAAAGGTATATAAATATTTTTAATTATTATATAAAATAATGTAATTCCATTCATTAATATTAGAACGTTGAGCATACTTCCCAACCTTATTATAATTTTTGTGAAATCCCAATATATTTTTGAATAAACTTAGAATAATCAGTTTAATGTACTCTTATGGACTACAATCTGCCTATTTCCTCCAATGATATTACATAGAAGAAGAAAAAATTCTTATGGTTCTTCCTATACTTGATATTATTTCAATATAATACAACCTTTATTATTTTGAACACTATATAAAATTATTCATGTGATTATTTTGATCTCTATACTTTTAAACATTATATTTTTGATGAACTTTGTCTTGAAGGTTATTCTTTTGAAATAGTCAACTTCAAACTCCATCTTCAAATGCTATTAACTTTAACTTATTAGTTATCAAATCAACTTCATACTTCATCCATTGGTTTTTATTAAAGATATCTAAATATATAACTATTATTCAATTTTTCAACACTCAGGATCCTCCCTTAAATAAATAATTTATCAATATTATTTGGAAAAATATTATCTTCTGAATTTTATAAACTTTTATATGTTACTAGATATATTTATATTTCCTCAATTATCTAGTTTATTTTTCTGATAGTTTAACTATTTGGAATATTTTCTTCTTTTGATGATCTCTAGTTTTAGTGCAAGAACTCATGATCAGTTCTCTAACTCTTGACTGTTTATCATTCATTAATCTTATCCACCCTCTTATCTTCAAGTGTTGTATCATCTCATCTACCAATGATCCATATTTTGGTAAACTAAAAAATCCTTGATACTTTACATGAAAACTTGAATTTCAGTGAGTTGGACCTTATCAGATCCTTACATTATATTTTCCAATTCAAACATGTTAAGATCATTATTGGTTTTCTATGAAAGTTATTTTCTTCAAATTAATTTAAATTACAATGTTTTCAAAATTTACTAACACTCAATATTCTATGAAATATTTTAAGAACTCCAAATAATAGTACAATTAAATAATCTCCAATATTTTTAAGTTTTTTTGACTTTTTCTACTTACAATGTATATTCCTCTTCCACAAACCGTTCAACTTATAACTTTTAGCTTATATTTTTATTGATGCTAATTCCACTACTGTGGATTAATTTACACCACTGTTCTTGAATTTTCCAAATATTTATCATAATTATCTTAATAAGGATAAATTATTGTTATTCTTCTTAAACTAAGAGTGGATTCATTAACACTTTTCAAATAATTGTTAAACTTAATCATATGATGGTCTATCTACTGGATACCCTGTTCATTCTTCACCGACTGATATCTGATGATTTTATATTCTCTATAAATTCCTTCAGAAGATAATTCATATGATGGTTTAAATTATGGTGCACTATACTAATATGAATTTTTTAGTAGTCAAATATTTATAACTTCTGATTTGTCCAATGTTTTCAGAGCCTTCAACATAACCTTTGATTCTTTTATTTTCTAGAGTATTTTAAACTTGATATTTCAGCGTATCACCCAGTGATTATTTCATATCATGTATTTATATATTTTTTGTATAACTTTTTAATGTAGAGTTACATGAATTTCATTTTGAATAACTCTTAAAGAATCAATATTTTATACAATTTCAATTATTTAATGTGATCCATCCTTCTGATAATCATGGTTTCCTCAACTTTTTCCAGTCTCCATTTATGGTTATTTCTATATACATCAGAAGTAAAGTATGTAACTTCTAGTTTTTTCATCAGTTAGAGAATTTCATTAACTAATCTCAAAAATATCCTTTTAGTCTTTATATCTCCCACACTATTAGGTTATCAACATTTCTATAACATAATATAGAAAGCGATAATTCTAATATAAGAAACATTTCGTTGACATTTTGATCATTTTATCCTCTTTCAAATGTAATTTCATTATTATCGATCTCTATTTATGGGAATCATAATTCTATAACTCCAAATGTAGTTGAAAATTCTTCATTATGCTTAAGAATTAATCAAGATTTCAATGACCTTGAAAAAAAAAGAATATTTTAATTTGTAAAGATACTTCTAGATAGATTGATCACCATGAATTAATTACTCTTATATTTCTAGGACCAATTTCACTTATATTTATTACTTATAGTGACAAGCGTTCATATTTTAATTAGTTTAAATGATTCAATCTTCCTTAATGGCATCTTTTAGATGTAGTACATACATATATAGTGTCCATGAATATTATGGTTCCATTATATATATTATAAATATCTAATCAACATAATTTTGAAACATATATAGGTAAATTTTCCTTTAACTATCTCATTGAAATCTCCTCAAACTATTGAAAAGAAGAAATATATCATCATCATTATCTGATGGGAACTTCAATACACAAGATTCGATTTTTTGTTAATACAAGATTCCCAATAATGTTAATGAGTTTTTTATCCCCCTTATTGAAAATAAATTCAATGTATTTATTGTGAGGGACCAATTATCTCCAACCTTAATGATTTTAGTTGAAATCATTATTTTCAACAACATACGGAAATTGAGGAACATTCCCCACATATTTTATTCTTCTCTGTTTTACTCTATTGAACTGAATGTAAAACATGGATTTTTTTAGAGAAGGATAGAATAAATTTTTTAAAAAATCAATAATTGATAAATCAAGAATCTAAATGTCTACAAGAGAAGTAATGAGTTTTAAAAAGGAATCATCAAAATGGATATTAATGTTTTTTATAAAATTTATGATGTGATGTAAAATTCTATAAAATATTCCATTAGGGATAAATTCATCACGATTTTAATTACATTCCTACATCTATCTGAATAAATGGATCAAAAGTGTTTGAGAGTAATATAGAAGGTTTCATCCCCTTTAAATGATAATTCATACATTTCAATCAAAGATCTAATTACTTAATTTTCATTAAAAATTAAGTTTTAACATGTGACTAGAATAGTATACCCCATATACATTATAAACGACTTAAACATAATTCTCATGATTTTGAAAATATATAACATCCCAAACATCATCTATAGATTCATCCTCTGGGCACTTAAATTCTCCAATCCACCAAAAAATCAATATTTGATGTATTTGATCCCCAATTGTTCTGATTTTGGATCTTAAACATTCAAATTATAAACACTCTATAACTACCAGCTATAGTCTCACTCCCCCTAAATGAGTGAATTACATATTCTATCTTTTCAGTGATCTATTTAAATTTCATCACCTTAAATCCTCATTTTAATAGATTTTTTAACAATGAGAAAATAAGTTGGTCTTACATTATATTTAATTTGAGCAATAGAACTGAGCAATATTTAATAAACATGAAATACCCTATACATTGTCATTCTTATACTTCCTTCTTTGACCGTTGGGTTTCCCTTCACATTTCATCTAACGAATCATGGAATTCTTATAACTATTTTCATCATTCAATTTTTTTGTGGATCCATTCTAAAATTATGATAGAAAGTTACTTGAATACTGCTTTTCATTCTCTTTCATTTTCCAAACACATTCCAATTTTTTAGGCCATATGTTTTGATAGAAATTCAGTTCTTGTCCCCATTTACCTTCTATAAATATTTCATCATTGAAAATTTTGTATCACATTTTGTTATCTTCATCATTTTTTTAAATTATATAATTTTTTTCTTGATATAAAAGGCATAAATGTTTCATGGGTATGTGAAGACTTCATGAACCATTTATATAGTTTCCCATTTTCGGTAAAATTATCTTTCTATTAAAACTTATGAAGAACCTTATCTTTTTTATTAGAGATTTCTTCCACCAATCCAATATAATTTTTTATTTATTAGATTGACTTAGTTTGTTGGATTTTCTTGGCTACATTACCATAAACATTAATAAATATTTTACAACTATACATGAAGTAGCATTTTCATCCAAAATAGTAACATATTTAGAAAGGAGTGGATCCTTCCTTTACTTACTTCCTAGAATAAAACATCTTTGTAACTCTCTCTTCTTTAATCACTGTGGTAGACCTAGAGCATTCTTCCATTCACCATTCTTCATCATTTATGGACTTATTCCATCAGTTGTGGCTATATAGTGTTGGGTGGATGTAAAATATAACTCATTATCACTATTAAATTTATTCTATAATTTGTAAAAAATATTTAAAAATATTTAAATTTTTTTTTGCAAATATATTTTTATTCTTCCATGTAATTAATTTATACTAAGATAAATTTCCTCTAAATTCTATTCTTCTCCACCTTGGTATAGATATTCTATTATTTTAGTAACATGACATATAATTCCAATAAATTCATAGTTATGTATCCAAAAATTACAAAACACCAATAGCTGTAGATAAGTCTCATTGTTAAAATTTTTGGTTATTAGATGAAACTTATTGTTTTTTAGGATTTTGAATCATTATTCCAGATACCTTGAGAAGAAATCAATATAGTTTTCTTATTTTCTTCTGCCTTTTCTGATGTGGTTTGTTTATCACTGTTCTCTTCCTATATTTTTATAAAACAATTTCCCAAACTATCAAATGAATTTGATTTATTGTACACAGATTCATCATATTATGGTTTTACATTCTTCATGATCTTCTTCAAAACATTGAAAGATATAACTTAAGACTGATTCAAGATTCCCCCACTACTATAATGAATATTTTATTATGATATACCACTCTTAATAACATTAGTAGAGTATCTAATTTCATAGTCATGTGAATATTCAACTGAGTGGTCTAAAATTTCTAAAATTCCACTTCTAACTCAAGAAAATTTAATTTTATAGTATTTGTATGGTCTTTATGAATGATTAATTTTTCATCACTATCACACTTCATTTAATTACATTTTTATTCATGTGTCTTACATTCATTCTATAAATAATTGTCAATCTCTTTTATTATTCTACAATTCCAATAAAATTTAGAGTTTATGACATTAATTATATTTATTTATACAAGGAAAACATACTGAAAAACGTTATTAAATATTTATTCCTCAAAAACACTAATATAAAGTTATTATTTCAAAAAAAATACTCATTCATTGAAAAATAAAATTGATTTCTATTTTTATTCCACTGGTTCTGTGAGAGTTCAATGATTTTAAAATATTCTTGTCAATATATACTCTATAAAATTAGATTATTCTTAAGGATATGAATTTTCATCCTAAAATCCATTGATGTATATAAATATGAATTTAAAAAAATCAATGGGTACATTCTTTTTGTAATCATGAAATTAATGAGTAAAAATATTCAATAGTTTCAATAGATTCATACTCATAACTCAATGGAATTTATTCTTCATTTATAGGATTTAGTTGATTAGTGTTTACAAAATATCTCCAAGTCATATTAAAATTTGATATAGAAAGGTCCAATTTCTACTAATTTTGAGGTACATATATCCACTGACTTTAATCTTGTCTCATTTTATAGTCATTTTAAGTTTCAATAAAAGCCTTCATGTTACTGCAACCATTGATAAATTTAATTTACTTTACCTCAAGATGAAATTACTTATCTTATGGAGAAAATATTTCTTAAATTTTTTGAAAACATAACATTATACAAAATAGTTCAATAGAATTGGAAATGTACTTTAATATCCAATTAGATGGGACCCAACCCTTTATACCAGTTGTAAGTCCCATATGAGAGGACAATCACACTATAAGGGGGGGGGGGGGGGTGAATCAAATGTGACCAAATTTTACTTAATAATTTCATATTAATCTTTTTATTCCATTAATTTGATAAAACCTATATCATCAAATAGTATTTATGGATTTGAAGAAAAATAATCACCACATTTTCCTTATTCAATGTAGATAATTTAATGTAAATTGAAAAAATTTATTTTTATATGGTATTGAATAAATATGAGCACCCACTCCTTGTTGTGTTGAGTCCTGTAAAGTCACTAATTTTCCAATAATAATATTATTATCAGCTAAATGTAGCATGTAAAGTTATAATTCTTAAACCATAGTGTGAATCTTACACACCAATCTCCGAAACTACAATATTATTAATTTTTTTTGAGTCATCTACTAAAAAAATTCTTCAAGATTCCTATAACTGAATGAAAATTAATTTTTAATTGAGATAGACCCCTTTTAGGGGAAAGGAGAACCCATGACATCAATGAATTTGACAAAAAAAAACCCTCAAAAGACCAAAGGCCCAAGACAAAAAACAACCCAAACTACAAGATGAAAGCTTCTCCCAGCGACAAAACGTGTTGATGGGAAATGAGGTATTGGGTTGGCATGCCCACCTGTACGCTTCACGTCCCTAGTGAGGCCCAAGGTGGCCCAACCTTGGGCTTAAGCTAGTTCCCAATGGGGTAGAGGGGCCCACGATATTCAACATTCCTATAGGAATAAAATATTTGTTTATATTAGATCCATCAATATTCACGGATTCTAATAAAATTACACCATGGATAGAACACACACTACTAAGTGAAATTCTAACGTACTTATCATTTAGGTAATCCTATCCTATGATTTTAGAAGAAAAATATTATAAATATCTCAATACATCATACTATGATATTCTAAACCTTTATATATTGGTGATTGATGATTGTTTGAGTCACCTAATTATGGTCATATGAATCTTGAGGGATCAATAGATTAATTATAACTACATGCTCTAGTATTGTTAGTTCCTTGACACTTCTCATCTTATGGAGTGCATTTGGTCATCTTCTTCATCTCATGTTATGATTCTTTATAATTTTTACATCTCTCTCTATTTTATCTTGATTACATAAACAGTGTTCCATATTTTTGTAGAAAATAATACCTTTATAAATTTGGGGAACAAATTGGTTTTAATTTTATATTCCTACCATCTATAATGTTAAACTAAATTCCATTAATATCTTATGATGAAACTGATATTTTACTCAATGAATAATCCCGAAAAACTCAGCATCAATAATCATAATATCCTCCAAAAAACATTGTTAAAATAAAAAATAATTCTTTCATGAATATTGGAACATGATACATACAACTCAAAAAATTAATAATACATTTGACATCACAATGTTTATGTTAATTCACTGGAAATAATTTGGTGAATTTAATTCCATGGACTTGACTAAATATATTCTAGTTAATGATCATTAATATAGGTCGATCCCATCCTTCTAGTTCTACCCATATTCCACCTTATATAAATATTCAATATCCATTCGTACATAAAATATCCTCAAACATGATTCCTATGAATCTAGAAGTCTTCATTCATTTCCCATTCATATTTTTCTAACCTCAGTTTGAAACCCATTCTTACAATCCACTCAACATTTACCTTCAACTTTTAATTCTCTGAACTACTACTTATCTAGAAAAAACTAAACATAATGGTTAATAATTTGGTCTCCCATCCTATATATTTAAACTTATAATGATTCATTATTTGGTGTTTTATTAGTATTGATCGTCTAATCAATATTTTATTGATCTTCTTAGGAAAAGTAATCATATTCAAAATTGTCTGAACGTCTATATATTACTAGATATCCATGTAGTTCCTTATTCATGCATGATCTTGTTATGATGTTTTAAATATCTAAAATTAATTCTTATTTATATAAACTAAAATTTTGATGTTTCAACTAATGATAAATACACAAACTCTGTATCGACTAACCTTAATTTTTTTCATTTACCTACTTATCTTTAGAATATTTATCATCTCTTATGTCAATTATCCATGCTTTGATTTAATCAAAACTCCATGATTACTTTCATGTATACTAAAATTCTAGTCATAAAGAATTTTTCAAATCCTTACTTAAGATATTTAAATTTAAATCTTCAATATCTATATATCTTGGAAACATAATTACTCAATTCCCAATGTAATTAACAAAGCTTTTTTTCATTCATAAGTAGCTATGAATTTAATGATGTTAAAAAAAATAGTTTTTTTTTTGTTTTTTCTAGATTCTTATAGATATAATGGCCTCTATTAATTCCTCTTTCATACATCACCATCTTGGAATATAATTATCTTAATTATATCTAGTGACATGAGTTTTTCTAATCACCTACTCTTATCATTTGATATTTTTAGTGTCATATTCTTGATGTAGATCTTGAATCTATGGTGTTTTTACTTCCTATGTTTCCAATATTTGAAGTATGAAATTATGATGGACTTACATCTAAAACATCCTTATAAAGCATTACATTCAACTTAATCATTGAAATTCACAAGACATTTTGAATCCAAATTGAATATATCATCATCATCATCGTATAAATGGTTCTTTAGAATATAAATAATATACACACCTAATTAATACTAATGTATCGGGCTCAACAACAAATTATGGGTTAACATGGTGGTGGTCAGACTCACATTAAATCCCTGAATGATGGTACATAACATTACATAATACTACACCCAAATATCATAATGGTGAATATATACATCCATAATAACATCCGAGATACGGTGATACCAATGCACATAAAATATTAGAAGAAAATTGTGGAGTTAAATCCTTGGGGGATAATACTCTAGTACTTCAAGGCATTCCATTTTCCCATATTTTTTATTAAAATGGAATCCTCAAGAACTAAAATCTAGATCCTCTATTTGACCGATCACACAAGATGATATGAAATTTCATTACCCCAAATTATTCATTTAATCATAAGTATTTTGATACTATTCCATTCGGTTAATGATACTAAACTATTTATAGATCATTGAAGAGAAAATAATGTTGGGATAGTATAATTGAAAAAATCCTCAATAAAAAAAATTTATTGGGAAGTAAGAATATTTTTAATGTTACTAGGGAAATACCATCTGATTAGGATAGGGGAACTATTAACCCCAACAACACTACTTATACCATAAATCAATCAGATTGAATTATAGAATAACTACTACGAATCATTTGGAAATTTTTTTAATAACTATGGTAGAGGTAACTCCACATATATATAGTGAGTCAACTCTACCACATAGTTTAAACTGACTAGTAGTTAGAGAAAATTCCCTCAAATTTTCTTTCATTGAAATGTTTCCATCTTTTCCTTGATAGATGCATCAAAATGATAATTAAAAATACGTACATTCATCATGAAAGAAGTGAGGGATGATTATATTCATACAAATAATGATATATTGAATTCTTATGAATCCTTATACATTAATAATTCAGATGATGAACTATTTTTCATGGGATTCACATTTTTGAGAACTATCACTATTGGACCTGATAATGACATAGAATGGTGTTGTTATTATTGATTTAGATAAATAGGAATAATTTATATTGTATTTAACTCATATATATAGAGTACAAACATGGTATCAATGGTATAAATAAACATTAGGGATACCACTTGATCTGTTATTTCCATATACTCTATGAACTATTAACAAACATAAAGGAATTAATGTATCTTTTTGTGAAAATATACAAAAATATATTGAGATCATCTCGTCTAATGATGTAATAGTACAGTTTAATTAAGTAAAAAAGAACATTGAGAAAATAAATACTGAGTTTCTCAAAGGGAATGTAACCAAAACAAAATATTTAAAATCCTAATTCATAACTCTATAAACTAATCATACACAATTAGAAGAGTTTGTTTTATGAAAAAGGTCGAATTGATCTATCTAGTTGATTGAAGACTATATCTACCCATCTGACTAATCATTCTTCCAAAATATTCCCAAATCTTTCACATGATAGTATTCAATAAATCCAATGATTAGTTTGGTCACCAGAAATTGTATTTATTATAAGAATTTACATCATAAAAATAATATACTTGATTCAATTACTACTTGAATAGATTCTAATGAATCATAAGATGTATTGGGATAACTTTAGAATAATCAGTATCCTGAATTACTGTATTAGATCACTCATCAACCTATATTTTAAAATCATAATTTATCATCATTAATTGGAATTAAAGACCCAATAAATCAAATCACCAATATTTTATTAGTGAGCCACGATGTTGGGAACCCTTAAACAACATGAGCCAAAAAATCATATATTTATTAATATATTAAACATTTTATATTAAATTCACAAGAAATCAAAGTCTTTCACTAGTTTATGGAAGCCAAATTGACAATCCATTTATGACATTGGATCTAAATTGTGGAAAATATGCATCAATTCCCACTATAATTGTAAAAAATGAGAGATAAAGGGAATTAATTATTTTATATCTATATGAAAGGGTTTTACATATTATTGGGTGATATAACTCCCATAATATAAGATTTTAGATATCTATATAGTAATAATATAATATGATTTTACTAGCATGTCAAGTTCTTTGGTATTTCAATTCCCACTGTAAGATTACTAGAGTACGCTATCTAAAGAAAAGAGGATTGATGAAGCAGGGATGAGTAATAATCCTTTATAATTCATCTACCAAAAAATATTTTTCCACATAATAAAATATTATATTCTAATTAAATATTTTCTTTAAAATATATTAGATAAAATAAAAGAATTACAAGTAAATCAAATGGAACATATGACCTATTCCTCACCTATATTCATTGAAGATAATAGAGATTATAAGAAAGTTCAAAAAAAACAATTCATTGAAAATAGATAACTAAATTTACTAAAATTCATTGAATAAAATTCAATTAAATATTAATCCATGATTGAATAAATCAATTATGACCCTAATTCCATCTATAATCTAAATAGTGAGACCTTATCGCTTAAAATAATTTGTAGAGAAATCACAATTAATATTAATTATGTAAAATTATAATGAGGAAAACCATTGGTTATATGAATTAGTTTTAAATCTTATAGAATAAATTCTTCCATAATTTATAGGATGGTCACTAGAAAAACTATCAGAAACATAATTCGATAAACAGTATCATTTTACCAATGGCCATATCATTCAACTAAAAGTGTGATATTTTAATAAAGAGTTGTTCTATGAATTTCAATACCATGGTAACTCTTATAGATACATATATTGTAGATGTAGACAAAATCAATGTTCAATCATGAATCCTATATTTATCCATGAATATATATAAAATTTATCTAAAACATTAAAAAATATTACTCAATGAGAAAAATAGTAGAGAAAACATGATTTAAGACACTTTAGTGCCCTAATTTTTACCTTATGATTGTATGATTGATTATATTAGAAATAATCACCTGGTTATCATTGAGGTTTAGTATTATCTTGTCACCTTTAGCAAGAACAAACAAGTGTAACATTTTTTCAAACACTTTGTGCATGATCATCATAGTCACCTAGACCTTCACTTGTTTAATCCTAAGAAAAACACATGATAAGAAGAAAAATGTGAAGACTATGAACATTGATTTGTTAAAAGATATCTATATTGTAATATAAATACATATAATATTACATTTAATCCATCTATCCAAATATTTAAAGGATTACCTTGTCTAGAATTTATCAAATTCTCATATATTCAATATAGAAGGGGCGATCACCGAGGTGTATCATGGTGAGACCAGATTCACTGAATTTCAAATGATCATATCATTAAATTAAAAATACTAATATCATACAATACATGTTCACATTAAACAGTAATATTAGTTTATAAGCAATCAATTATTTGAATATTCATTAAGCACTAGTGGATAATGGTCTAGTGATCAACCACATTCCATCATGGACCCTCCACAATTTGGGATACAATGGAGATTATTATGATATTATTGGTTTTGAAGATTAATTTTATGATAGGAAAGAATATAAAAAATTAGGTAACATAAAATAATAAATGTAATTTAGTGTTACTTTTTAAGAATATCAGTTCATGTTGATTTTCCCAGAAACTGTAATTAATTACCTACAAGGAAAACCATGGATTCATTTCAATGTCGTAGTATGAATTTCATATTATCAATGAATAATATATTATATAAATGGGATAATAGTATTTATTTATGATAAGAATCACCTTTTAGATTTATTTTAGGCAAAATATTTTTATCTGATATGTAACAAGACATAAGGAAAGAAACCATGAATAAAATAAGCATCCCAAACTAGATTATAGGGTGCCCCTACTAGTACATAGTGTTACGTAGCGGTTATGGAAGCCACCCAATGGCACTCCATACCTTGTTGGTCACATGGCCTCAAGTATATTTCCTCGAACGGCAGATTCTTCCGAATAGTAGTGATCGCCTTGGGTTTGATAGTGGGGAAACTATGCCCTCATTGGAAGAGTACATAATGGATGTAAATAACTCATACAATAGTAGAAGCAGTAAATATCCAACAACAATAAATAACGGAAGACTAAAACAATAAACAACTAGAGCCACATACATATATGAAATGATGCATGATATATATTTCTAGGAAAGGATCAAAACAAGTCACAATGTTGGAAATACAATAGTTCACACTGAAGTACAAAAGGAAGGTAAATAGACAAACTTCTTAGCTTCACAAGCCTCAGATTGGTACCATGCTCTCTTGCTCCAATGCAATCAAGTACCTGAAGTCGAAGGGCGCTTGACCTTGTTTGTACCTCCAGCAATATAATCTATTTGGGAGAAAAATCATGACCCAAAAAGGATGTGACACTAAATCCCAGTAGTAAACCACTCGAAGATCTGAGCCTAACAGTCAGTGAGAATATGGCAAGTAATAGTACAGTAAGAAGTAAATAGAAAATAGTAAACAAGATGTTACACACAGTAAACAATCCACAGATCAATAAGCACTAGTGATGTAAAGATCTAACCACAATAGGAATCCCTCTAGGAAGTAAACATATCCATCCCCTCGAGTCCAATCCAAGAATTACCAATAACCCTCTAGGTAGCACACTCAGCCTAACCCCTCTGGTTTGTTAATTCAAAATTATATGACTCTCTGAGGAAGCACTCTCAGCCAAATCCCCTTAAAATCTAAGGTGGTCAGGGACTCTCTGAGGAATATCACACACTCTAATCCCCTTATATCCCCAAGTCCAAGAGGAAATCTAAGGAAGATCACTCGGTCAATTCCTCCTATAGCCTTGGGTCTATCACAAATTATCTAAGGAAGTACACTCAGTAAATTTCTCCTATACCCTGGAATGGTTTAAGGAAAATTCACACAAACAAAGACTCTCTGAGGAAGGTCACTCAGTCTATCCTCATGTTTTCTATAAAGCTAAATACTCTCTGAGGTAGCTAACTCGGTCTATCATCCTGTATTCTATAATATTCAATACTATCTTGGAAGCTCACTCAGTCTATCCCATATAGTCTATAATATCAATGACCCTCTGTGGAAGCTCATTCGGTATATCCCCTTATAGTCTATAGCACCAGGTTCTCATGATCCAATGAAATTCAGTGTATAATAATGATTTTAGGCCAAAGTAAACCTACAGATCTACTTGGCTATCCTGTCTATAGCCTAACAAACATATCAGGGAATAACACTCCATCCTATGGTCACAAGGCAGGGAAACCAGGTATAACGGCCAAAGGCTGAACAAGACCAAAAGATCATAAATAGAACAATTCATGGGAAAAACATCCATGAAAAGAAAAAATCCTCATACATAAGGAAATTAATCCTACACAATCATACAAGCAAGGCAGCAAAACAACAGTTCTAAAATCGTAAACACGCAATACCCCGTTCAAGGGTATTGGTGGAAATTGCAAATAAAACTCGAGTACTTCGAATGGAAAGGCACAAAACACATACCTTGATTCTAGGAGATTGATATAATTGAACTAAGAGGCCTGAATATCCTTATAATTTCGTAGATCTTCCAAAATACACAAAACGTTCAACCCACGGTAACTTGAAAAAGAGGAGGAATTGGAAAACGAATCTCTATGAGAATGAACAGCATAACGCTGAGGTTCCAATGCAATCGATGAAGGTCGATTAGGAGAACAGACAAGGGATCTAGGGCTTGGAGAAGATTCACGGCCGTACGGAACACTCTCGGTCGAAGACGCTGGAGAAAAAGACAGTTCTAGTATTATGACACGACCCCAGTCCATTAAATGAAGAAATACAAAGTACACGGCATGTATTTTTTGAGTACAGGGCATGTACTAGGCTTTTCTGTACTCCTCTTTAAGCGTCCTCCACATCACCCCTACATTGTTGTGTGTGTGGCCTAGACACAACCATCACACGACCTCGCGCGGTAAGGGAGTACACGGCGTGTACTTATAAAGTACACGACATGTACTTCAAAAATTTCCCAAAACTCTTTTTTATCAAACACTCCAGAAAAAGGAAAACCATTACTAAAATGAAGTTCTGTGTTCATACAAACTTCCCCCCTTAAATAAACTCATCCCCGAATTTCCCTAGCGAGGCATGTAAGAAGAAACGCCAAATAGCTCTGGCCTCTGAGATCGTACGTCAGCCTCCCTCTCCTAAGTCTCATCCTATACTATCCCGTGCTACCATACCACACGTACCAGAGGAAAATACCAGCCATGGAGAAACTATGAACTGCGATCGACAATCAGGATATGATGATCCTCAAACGATACATCCTATTCGAGCTCAACCTCCTCAGGTTGACAGACATGAGACTAGTCTGAATAGTAATGTTAGAGCTGGGAAACGTGGAAGATGTTGTGCATATCCTGGTACATCTGAGGTAACTACAACCTATGGGAAACAGTCGCAACACTCTCCAACACCTCAAATGGGCCAATGTACCTTGGTGAAAGCTTATCCTATCTCTGAATCCTCTTGTGTCCCATCCGTTGTGTGATGCGCATGAAGACTTGATCCCCGACCTCGAACTCCGGAGGTCGTCTCTGTTGATCAGCATAAGAATGATGTTGAGACGGTGCCGTAGCCATCCACTTCCAAATCAACTCTATATTCTCTAAGGTCTCCTGAACAAGATGAGGTTCTAGCAAGATTTCCTCTCCTACCTACAGCCAGCATAAAGGTGATTGGCATGTCCTAGTTTAAAATGCCTCATAAGGTGCCATATAAATAGTCTCCTAAAAACTGTTGTTGTAGGAGAACTCCACAAGAGGTATATGCTTCTCCCAAGAACCTCAGAAGTCTAGAATGAAAACATGGAGTATATCCTCAATCACCTGAAACGTACGCTCGGGCATTCCATCTGTCTGGGAATGGTATGCTGCACTCAAAAGTACCTATGTACCCAAAGCATTTTGAAGCCCCTGCCCGAACCAAGAAGTAAAATGTACATCTCCTTCTGAAACAATGGAGTGTGTGACTCCATGTAGATGTACAATCTCTCATATGTACAACTGTCCCGGAACATCAACACTAAAGGTCTCCTTGATCGGAAAGAAATGAGAATCATTCATAAGCCTGTCGATGAAAACCCAAAAAACATCATTCCCATGAGGTGACCTTGGAAAATCGTCCATGAAGTCCATCGCGACATCATTCCACTTCCACTCAAGAATGAGTAACTGCTTCAAAAGGCCTGCTGGTCGATGATGCTCAACTTTCACCTGCTGACAACTAGAAAACCTTATGAAAAAACCATCAACATCTCTTTTCATACATGGACACCAATACTGGTGGTGTAGATCACAATACATCTTGGTGGAACCAGGATGAACTACCCAAACTGAGGAATGAAAGACCCGAATCAGCTCTTCGCGTATATCTGATGGCACCCATACGTGTCCCTAGAAACTCAAGATCTCATCCTCACCCACTATCCATCCAGGAAGAGTGTCCTCTCTTGACACACTCCCCCATAAGACTAGTCATTCTTAGTGTGATAACTGCCTCATCCATTCCCGATCAGGATGTATAGAGGTAATAGCTACAGAAGATAGAAAGGTATGCCCATGTCTATCATGCACCTCCAAATACATCTCATTGAACAGATCCACAAGGTACCACTCAATACTGGCCTCCTGAACTACCAGTATCCGAGTTATCCTACTCAACACATCAGCCACTATGTTTCCCTTTCCCAACATATAGGAAAGCTCAAAGCTGAAGGACTGAAGATACTCATCCCACCCACGCTATCTTAGATTCAGATCACGCTGAGTGAGGATGTACATGAGACTCTTGTGGTTGGTAAACAACACAAAGTGCTCTCCCAGATGGTAATGTATCCACCATCATAAGGCATGAACAACAGATGCCAACTCCAGATCGTGCGTCTGGTAATTCCCCTCGTGTGGCCTCAACTCTCGAGACCCGTATGCAATGAATCAATCTCCCTACATAAGAACAACTTCGAAACCTTTGTAGTAATAATTTACACACCGTGTATTCTGTGTTTTTCCTGGCAGTAACTCAAAAACTACTCTGAAGCCCAGAAAACACAGAAAACAAGGGTTAAGGTGCCAAATAATGATCCATGATGGCCCATACTCCCCGCGAATCAAATCATGGAAACCTCTACAAGTTATAACAAGGAAAACAGGAAATGTACAAACAAATTCCAGTCCCTGAGGGCCCATAACACCTCAGGAACCAATTTTTGGAGTCCATTTAAGAAAAGTATTATATAGACAAATTCTCTATCAAACATCATTGATTCTATCAAAGCATCTATCACAACAACATGAATAATCTACAGAACGTATATCACAACGACATTCAATCGCTAATGCATCCTTGATGGCATGTAAATAATGCATGGAATGTGATTTCAAACAAGTGCCTATATGATGAATGAGATGGCATACCCTCATCTCAGTGGGTTGCGATAGAAATAGAACCACAATAAGAATAATGGTAACTGCATGAGGCTTGTAAATCACCCAACGGTGAAATCATACCAACTGTAAAATTGCAAACTAGTAAAACTACAATAAATGAGGTAGTTGGACCTTTCCCTATACATGAGTTAGAAACTCCCGGTCATAACTTATTACAAAGTACCTATTCTGTCCTATCCCTAGCTAAAGGCACCAAATAGTAAGTCAAGAGAAAATAATTCCTCTGATAACACTTTGTAAAATCCAGGTTCTGGAAGCCAACCAGAGGCGCTGCATACACATTTGGTCATATGGCCTCAAGGACATTTCCCTGAATGCCAAAAGATGATGACTTGCAGCGAGGGCCTTGGGTGTGATAGTGGGGAATCAATTCCCACATAGGCAGAGTACACAATGGAATTAAATAACTCATACAATAGTAGCGGCCATGAATATCCAACAATAGAATACCGCAGAAGACTAAAACAACAATCAAATGGAGAACACATACATATATGAAATGATGAATGATATATATGTCTAGTAAATAATACAAATAAGTCAAAATTCTAAAAATACCATAGTGCAAACCAAAGTACATAATAAAGGTAAAAAGATAAGCTCCACAACATCGCAAGCCTCGGATTGGTCCCATGCTCTCCTGCTCCAATGCAATCAATTAGCTGAAGTCGAAGGGTGCTTTCCCTTGTCTATACTTACAACAATATAATCTGTTTGGGCCCAAAAGCATGACCCAAACAGGGTATAAGACTAAATCCCTGTGGGAAACCACCCGAAGATATGTTCTTAATAGTCAGTGAGAATATGGCAGGTAATAGTACAGTAAGCAGTAAGTAGTAAACAGTAAATAGGATGTTACACATAGAAAACAATCCATAGATCAACAAGAAGCAATGAAGAAAACAGGTAACCACAACAGGAATCCCTATGGGATGTACTCACAACCATCCCCTCTAGTACTATCTAAGATGTACCAAAAACCCTCTGGGTAGTACAGTCCTCTTAAACCCTCTAGTTTGGTCAAACTATATTATAAGACTCTATGAGGAAGCATGCTCAGTCAATTCCCCTTATAGTATACGTTGGTCAGGGACACTCTGAGGAAGATCACGCGGTCTAATCCTCTTATAGACCTAAGTTCTAGAGACTCTCTGAGGAAGCTCACTCAGTCAATTCTTCCTATATCCTCAGTTCTATCAGAAACTCTCTAAGGAAGCACGCTCAGTCTATTCCTCCTATAGCCTAAAATGGTTTATGGAAAATTCACACAAACAAAGACACTCTGAGGAAGCTAACTTGGTCTATCCTCTTGTATTCTATAAATCTCAAGATTCTTTGAGAAATCTCACTCGGTCTATCCTCCTGTAGTCTATAATATCCAAGATTATGGGAAGCTCACTCAGTCTATCCCCTATGGTCTATAATGTCCAAGACTCTATGAGGAAGCTTACTCGGTCTATCCCCTTATAGTCTATAGAACCAGGTTCTCACAGTCTCATGCCATTCAGTGCATAATAATGCTATAGGGCCAAATTAAACCTATAGAGCTACTTGGATAACTAGTGTACAACATAAAAAACATGTCAAGGAACATCACTCCATCCTATGGTCTCAAGGCATGGAAAACAGGTATAACGACCAAAGTCTGAACAACACCAAAATGTCGTAAAAAAAGGCATGGGAAAAACATCCAAGTATAGAATTTATTCTCATACATGACCTAATTACCCCTATGCATGAATACAAGTAAGGCATGAAAACAAAAGTGGTAAAATAGTAAGCATTGAACACTCCATTCAAGGGTATTGGAGGAAATTACACATAAAACTCAAGGACATAGACCATAAAGGAACAAACCACCTACCCTAATACTAGTAGATCAATATACTTGAAACACGATGCTTGAATATCTTTAGAACATCCTAGATCTACAAAGACACAAAAAACATTCAACCGATGATAACATGAAAAAGTGGAGGAATTGGAAAGAGATGATCTAGGATAAGGAAGTTCTTTCCACTACGGTTCCATCGCAATCGACGGTGGTCGATTCGAAGAACGGTTGGAGGCTCGAGGGCTCAGTGAAGATTCTTGGCTGTATGGTACACTCTCAGTTGAAATTTCTGGAGAAGAATATAGTTCTGGGGTTAATACGCGACCCCAGTCTATTTAATGAAAACAATAAGAATGTACCTGGTGTGTACTTTTGGAGTACACATCGTGTACGAGGCTTTTTCATACTCTGCATTATGCGGCCTACACATCACACCTACATGGACGTGTGTGTGGCCTGGACACGGACAACACATGGCCTCGCGCGATAAATGAGTATATGACATGTACTTATAATGTACACAGCGTGTAGTTCAAAAATATCCAGAAACTCAACTTTTGTAAAAAAACTCCAGAAAAAGGAAATACATTCCTAAAATGAAGGTCTGGGTTCTTACACTTGGAATGTTGTAAAAGAGAGTTTATTTTTCACAATATAATGTATTTTATAAAAAATGATGGTCTTATGAATTAATATTTTCCTCATATCCAAAGAAAAGTATCACCAAAATAACTTATTCTGCATTAATAGATAAGAAAATTCATCAGTTAAACTTTATTGACCTAATAAATGGTTAAAATAATCCCCTATGTAACCCATTCCCATTGATCATGGCATAGAGAATATCTATTATGAAATGTATTTTGATGATACTAAATTGATAAAGATAAGATATTTAAATTAAATAAATACGTATTATCAACAGACTATAAAATTATTGAGAACCACTATCACAATTCACTGGTATCGATATGGTATGAAGACTACTTATCCATTTCTGATCGATATTATCCTGACAGAGAGAATGAAAATTTTATTAAACTATTTGAATTTTAAGTGTCCAATCAACTATTTACAACTCCTGGTAATAGTAAAAAGAATATTTAAGACACTACTCCTTCCATTAGTGAAGGTGTATCAACCACTATTGACAAACTCATGGAAGTGAACCTAGATGTTGAAGAATGTCTATAACATAAATATATTTTCATATCCAAGAATACCAATGAGAAAGATATGAACATTGAATTTTCAAAAACTACTTGGTTTATAGACATTTATATATATATATATATGATAGTATTAAATACTAAAGTAGTCTTATATCACTTTGGTATATCAATTAAGAATATTAGTTATATATAGGATATAAGAAGGACACACCCATATCACAGTTCTGTGGTGTAATCTTAAGTAGATAATCTACTTAATTATTCCTTAATACAAGAGGTATAATAACCCAAGTTAATTGGAAATATGATCCTGATTAAGAAGAATAAAAAACAAATCATAGTTTTTATTGACATTAGGGTGTTTCGATATCATTCTATATTGAAATATTTTCCTCCCCCAATTATATAATTTTTAATTGAAAGGAAAATTAATTTTAGAGCCATTTATTTTACGGATGGATCTTCTAGTTACAACCAAACATGATGGGAACCTAATTATATGGAGGTTTTATCCTCTTGAACACACTAAATAGTATATTTATATGGAGTTATTCCTTTCATATTTTTAAATTTTTGAGCTACATAATAAATGTTGGTGAATTATATGTTTATTCCCCTAATTGAAAAAAATCATGGAATATATTGTGTATAAACAACTAGTTAATTAATTGCAATGTTTTAAACAAAAAAAGAATTTTTATTAAATATTTTATTAATAATAAATGAAATAAATTTCTCAAATTGTGTTAAATATGTTTATTTTTGGAATATTTTCTATTATGTTATTCTTTTTAAATCTTGAGGAAATTTTTAGTTTTCCACTTAAAATTACATTATCATATTTTTTCCATAAAAATTTTATGTGACTTATTTAAACATGAAATTTTGAAAAATAATTATTTTATTATTTTTCTACAACATTAATTTAAATTATACATGTTGTATCATGCGTTTTATTATAGAATATTGTCCATGAAATCAATGATGGACTTCCCTCTCAAGATTGGACACCAATTCACTATTTGGTCCATATTATTTTCATTTGGGCTAAGATCAAGGTAAAAATTTGAAAATAGAGGGAGAATTCAATTACAAAAAAATAGTACCTCTAGATGGATAGATGTTTTACACGTTTTGGAGTTCAACATGGTATATCAAGTCAACATGAAATAGTTTTTCAAATTTCCACATTCACACTTATAACCTCTTGTAACCCTAGCATCCCATACACTATATAAATGGGTTTTTACTGATTTTTATGGTATTGTACAAGCATTGGTATATTGAGGTAATATGGTAAGTAGGTTAACTATATTTCACAAATCATTTCATGGGGGAGATCTCATAATGCAAGGATCGCTTCATTAAAGATTTCTTCTTATTCTTCACATTGTAATGTATCTGTTTTCATAATAAACATATTAGTTTCTATTATTTTTCTTATTATTTATTTAATTTAGTTATTATATACTCATACTATATGGGATGAAAATAAATATTATAATTGTTATTGAGTTATACCCTTTATAAACCCTTACACATGAAAAATGGTTCTATGATTACTACATCATCCATGAAAGTGTATTTTTCCTTAGTAATTTCTCTAATGCTCACCTAATTTTTATTGAAATAATGATATAATTAAATATACAAAATATTATCCATTAATTTAATTTTTAACATAAAATAAACAATGGGAATAATTTAACAATTGATACAAAAATCATAAGGTTGAGTAATGTGTGAATTTATAGAGCACGATCATAATCGGTAAAAACAACAGCATGAGATCAATTTGTAGAGTTCATATATAATAAAAAAACTCAATTAATACTCATTTATAGAGTTTATATGATTCCAAATTTACCAATGACCATTATATAGAATTATAACAACAATCAAATTATGGTGATACAATTAGATGATCTGAATCTAGCCTCGAGTTTAATTAATTTCATCTTAGTGGATAAGTCAACTTATATTGGGTTTGATGTTTAAAAAATTAGTGGATCATAATTAAGTGGAGTTTAATTTAAATTATAATTACTAATAATTATATTAATATCTAACGTAAGATTTATTATTCCTTCAAAAAAAGGCACTACGAAAACATTGTCGCGTTGTATTTTCTAAATCTCATTTAAAAAAATACAGTCTTCTTCAAACATACATATTCTTTATTTATATACCTCAAAACCCCCATAATTTAAGTTTTTTATTTATTTTATCATTATTTTCATAATACCTATAATAATGTTTTTAATTACAACCACTTTGATAGATGACATATGCCAGCCACTATAATGGTCCTTAGTAACCAAAAACCACACATCATTTGAGAGTTCCCATAACAACACCTTTCAAGTTTGTACCATTGATGGGGAGAATAGTATATTCTTCAAGTAATTATAGATATTTGTTTGGTTTATTATTAGATTTTAATCTTATATTTTTATTCTGCCATATTTATGCTTTCTCAATTTTTTATTTTTTTAATTATTTTTTTGAGCAAATATTCAAAAATATTTTCTTTTTTATTATGGTAGATTTTTATCAATTTAATTTTTATTAATTATTTATGAAAGAAAATAATCAAAAGGATCATTTATATATTCTCCCTAATATTAAACGTAGCCTCATGGTGCAAATAAGGTAGTCTCAATCTACAAAAAGATTCAACATTCATTTAGTTAGTGAATTACTCCATTCTTGGAACACTAAAATTGAAGTAAATTCTAAATAAAAAAATAATACTTTCCCAATTGCTATAAATAAAAGAAATGTACTTAATAGAACCACTCCATAATTTCATAAAGTTTACATTAACTATGTAAAAAATTTTATTAAATACTCATTGCTTGAATCAGACTTTGAATTAACATATGGATTGATAGACCTTATTCCAAAAGTATATGCCCTCTCTAGTGTGGATCCCAATAAAAAATGTGGGTTTCTACACCTTAAAAAAAGAAATATTTATGATGATCAAACCAATCCAAGATAATTTCAAGTCTTACATGATAGAAATGAAAAATATTGGATGTATTATTTAGAACATGAAGATGTAACTTTCTAGAACGAATTGAAACATCATTTCTGGTAGAGATTTTTTAATACATCATGGACTATTTCTATTGAAGAAGAGATATAAGGGATCATGAAATCACAATCAAAGCCATTTTATGACTACTGGGAGTGATTATATAAGTTTTTTTCACTCTTAAAAATCAATAAATCAATTAGAAATATCATATCCAATTATTTTATGAAGGCATAATGCATATGTAGAGGAGAATAGTGGATTATGATGAAAGAGCGGCATTGGTTAAAAAACCCAAAACTCTACACATACATTGATAGATATTATATAATTAAACTCCCAAAAAGTTTTTGATATATATAATGCACATGTTAGAAGATTACATTAGATAATTCCTGCTTTTAAAAGTCATTCAATTGATATTAATTTGGATTCATTGAGCACTATTTCGAGATAGATTTCATTGGGTCAGAATATATCCAAACCCAAACCTACAATGACTTTTTTAATTTTCACTAAAATAGACCACCCAACCTACTATTTCCACTAATTACAAGAGACAAATGATTGTGAAGTAGAATTCCCTAGGAGACCATATCAATAAAAACAACTACAATATCCATATAAGTATGAATTATTTTCACAAATAGAAAACCATGGTTGTAAAGATCAATCAGACATGATTTATGGATTTATAAAACAAGAAATGATCTATTTTACCTAAAAAACCTATAGCCACCATCTTAATAAGAAGGTTTTACATATCCCAAATTGATTTTGTAAGACCGAGCCACATCAATTCAACAAAAAGAATTTAATTCTCAACCAAATGTATATTCTAATAATAATTAACTTTTGAATGAAATTATTCTTAATAAATATAATGGACTAAAGAGTCATGGTCCATAGTTGAGGGTTGTGAAGACATAAATAACCCAGATTTCCACTGCCCTCTATGAACTGGTAAGTAAGAATTCTGAAAGTCCTCATTCAAAACATACTCCAAATCCCAAGGGGATTGTCAATTCTATTACATTGAGATTTGGGGAAAACTAATCATTCCATCGAGATTCATATTAACCATAGATATTCTAAATTCAAGAATGGTATATGTGAATCCAAATGAGAATTCGAATATTAAGAAAATATTGACGATATTCCTCGTAAACCCCTTCCATTTCAAAATAGAGTTATACCAATAAAGAAGATTTCTTAAGAGTTAATGAAAAATGATGGTTTTGACACATTTATGTTTGTTGATATTAACATACCTCTACTTTAGATAATCAATCAAATTTTAGGTTATTCTATTTTTTTGAAATAACATTGTAAAAATAGTAGAGGGATAAAATTGATAGTGAAGATCAACCTTATGAGGAATATATATACACTCGTCACACTAACCATTCTGATGACTAAAAATTTCAAGGACCTTAGTACATTCATTATTCCATTAACCATATGGGAGTCAAATTTCTATGATTCCGTATGTGTTTTGATTCCATAATTAATGACATACCTCACTTTTTTTCTCTTCCTTGCAGTTTAGTGAGCTAAAACCGACAAGGGTGGTGGTGAAAATGGTGAATAAGGCCACAATATAGCCTATGAAAATAATTTAGTATTTTATTTATTCATGTATGGGGCATTGTATATCTTACGGATTTCTATGTTTTGTATATGTAGTATTATCATATATGTTCTAACTCTCCCATCATTGTTTGAATAACCTTCCTAAAAAATCAAATAAGCCATAAATGTCCATGAGGGAACACATTTTTTTTTATATGACATAATGAAATTTATTATTTTATGCTCCATGAATTACCCATTATTAAACCATTATTTTTTCATCTTCCCCTATAATGACCCATATTATAGAAAATATCCAAACTTTTATTTTTAATATTTTTACAATTGGGAACCATTACATTCTAAGATATATACTGAGAATTGGGGGTAGTTTAATGTTTCAAAATACTTACACACCTATTTCTCATGATAAAAACATAGAAATTTATGAATCTTTTGGGGATTCTTTTTCTTATTCTGAAAATCTACATTATGATTACGACATAGATGTTGATTTTCCAGATGGATTTGATACACTATTTCCTGATGTTGATGAGGTGTATTTAGACCATGGTATTAATTTTACACATATATCAGTTACCATATCATTTCCATTAATAGAGAACACACCCAAACTAGAACTAAAACCCTTTCCACCAAAAAGAAAATATCCATACCCATTGAATGATGAAAAATTTCATGTAATAATTTCCAATAATATCCTTCCTGAATAATAAAAATAACTTTTTAATATTTTAAAGGAGAAAATTTGGGATATTTGGTGGAATATAGTAGACATAACATGTATTATCCCCACTATTTTAATGAATATGATTATTTTATTGGATTGGGACAAACCGATTTGTTAATCACAAATCATACATAACCCCACACTATAAGAAGTTTTGAAAAAAGTGTTGGAAATTTTTCATGTTGTAGGTATCATTTACCCCATTACTGACTCATAGTGGGTTAACAATGTATAGGTTGTAACAAGGAAAATTGGTTTCACTATTTTAATGAATAAAAATGATGACTTAATTCCCAAGAGAGTACACAATTTTTGACAAGTGTGCATTGCTTATAGTAAACCCAATTAATCCACTCATAACGATCATTTACCATTTCTAGTAATTGACTAAATACCTTAGATACATGAATAATGGATAAAATATTTCTTTCAATATGGTTTATCTAGTTATTATTTTGTTTCCATTATAGGTGACCAAAAGAAGACATTATTTAACTTCCCCTTAGATAAACTTTCATATAAAAGGACACCATTTTGACTTTGTAATGCCTGAGGTACCTTCTAGAGTTTCATTGTATGTATCATTTTTTAATTACTTGATATTTCAATGTTGTTATTTATAGATTATTTTATATTTTATAGTTCCTCATTTGATTTTTGTATTCCGATTTTGGGTAATGTGAAGTGTCACTACATTCAAAAAAAATCTATTTTCAAACCTTGAAAAATTTCATTACATGTTAGAGAATGGAATTTTACTAGGTAATTTATTTTCAAAATATGAAATTGAGGTTGATATATTTAATGTAATAATCATTTCATACATTCTATATGTTATATATATACATGATGTTTGATAATTCCATGGATAGACTTGTTTTTAGTGACCCTTCTTCTCATAGAAAGATCACTCTATCCTTATCTAAATTTTTTAAAGAAGATATTGAATTATTTTTTATATAATTCATTAATGGTATAATTTAATGAGATAAAGAAGAATAAGACAACTACACATATCATACAACCCATATGGTGGGAACTCCCAATTGATATATTGTATGATACTTTAATCTTCCTACTTCGACTAGTCTTATCTCAATGGGTGGAAGGGAGGTCCCATTTGATTTATTATTCATCAAGGACTATGGAATCATAAATATAATGTTACAATGCAATGAAAAATGATATTATTGTGGTTATATATTATATTAATAATTTTCCCTTATTTTTTGGATCTAATGTGGGGTTTTCTAGGATCATACAGTTTTGATGTACCTTCTAAAGAAGACACAAGAAAAATCCATGACTTATTTGTTAGAAGGTACTTATATAAGAGTTTAAGATAAAGATAAGTGGTAAGAAGGGGTTATATAAATCTATGGATGACCACATGAGCAGTATCACTCACATATTATATAATGATACACAAACAAGGTTCCACTTCTAAACACTTTCCATGATTAGAATATCTATTTTATCTTCTGTACACATCCTTGGTAAGAAAATTTAGTGAATTACTTTTTTACCTTTGAAATTATTAAAATCCAAAAGAAAAATACAGTTGAATAATTTAATAGTTAATCTACGTTTTATGTGGGGGGTTAAAATTACACTTGACAGATTTGTAGTGACTAAATTATTAAGAGATGTGTGCTCGATCATGAGTTTGATTCTGTTTTTCGTTTTTTTATTAAAAATTCTTGTGGTGGACCCTTTGGACCCAAAAAAAAGTCCAATACGGTTTTAGGCTTTGGATTATATTTTCCAACCTTGTTTCATGATACCCATTTTATTTTAATTTATTCTCTCATTTAATACACACTAGAAACATTTCTTAGAGACAACGGATTCCCCATCACCGTATTTTTTTATATTTATAATGTATGGGGAATTTATTTTAGGGGACTGTTTCTAGGATCATATAGTTTCTTGTACATTCTTTTAACTACTGATTATGTTAGTAAATGGGTTGAGGATATGTCCACCAAGACGAAAGATTCACATGATGTAGTGTATTTTTTCACAGAATAGATTTTCTATAGGTTTAGAGTGCCAATGTCCATCATCAATAATAAGGGGACACACTTTTGTGACTTACATTTGGCTTCCCACCGTTAGAATTGTGGGATTTTGCATAAAACATATATATTATACCTCCCCTAAAAAAATGTCTAGGCCAAGGATTCAAATCAGAAGTTGAAACCAGTTTTGGAGAAAACCATGAATCTGAATTAGAAGGATTAGAGAAAGTTATTGGATGATGTGAATTAGGATTATAAGATGGAATAAGGGACCTCTATTAGTATATCCTATTGTGGGATGGTTGTTGGTAAATCCTTCCACCCCCATTGAATTTGAACATTAATAATATTTGTTTATAAATAAATGAATCATAATTTTAGCCTAATATTGATATCAAAGGAAGATGTAAATTCAAGATCATTTGGAGATTTGATTTTCATCATATAAGAACTATAGTCTCTGTGAGGAATGATAAAAATAATATCATGATAGAATGATCCAAAAAGATGTTTCATATAGGATAGAATGTCTTTATCTACATTTCATGATTAATGATGACACTCAGTATGTTTCATTCCATATGGTTATGTCCTCTTATTGTATGAATTTTCCACTTACAATTAAGGAGAGATCACACAATATGAAACAATATGGATATTTATAGTCAATGTAAAACATTTTAACAAATAAATTTATGGACTTCCCACCATTTCATTTGATTTTATCATAATTAATGACCCCATAATTACTTGAGAATATCAGGTTGTCCCTAACCCTTTCTCTTTTATATTGTTTATCAAATTCAAAATTATTTATTTCAGGTTCATTTATCATCTGATAGGTTCACATTGAGTAAAATAATATATATTAAGTTTTTGGGAGGGGAAAACATTTTTGGGTAATTTATGTAGATTTTACATTGGTTTTTTGTGTTATCTTTCAAAAACACAAAAAAAATAAAACACCATGAAACAAGTTCATTTACATGTAGAAATATGAAAATTGTTTTTTTAATTCATTGAAATCATAATGATAATGAGAAATATTTCATCATTAATTGTTGATTTTTTATTTAGGGAAATCATCGATGATCTTCTGGGTTGTGTCATTAAAAAATCTTTTAGATTTTAAAACCATTATTTAGGATATTTTTCATAGTAAATTGTGTCATTGATTTCTCTACCCAAAGTTTCACCCAACCATGACCTATGGAATTTTTTATAATCAATTTTCGGTATATCAAAGTTATGTAAAATAAAATGTCATCTTATATCAATGGTTGATTCAAATATTCTTTTCCCTTCTGATCAGTTTCATTACTATAAAAAATTAACCAATGCATGTGTACCTAATATCTGATAGTTGTATGCCCTAAAAAAATAAAAAATAAAAAAATAATATATTTTATCTTAATAAATGGGGATTGATGTAATGTAAAACATATGGGGATATCTAGATAGAGATGTCATGGTTTGACATCTGGGAATGATTAAGTCAGTGGGTCTTGAAAGTTTATTGAAAGGGAATGTAGAGTAGGTAAAATGGAATTAAACTAGGTAAGATGAATTTTTTTTTATAACCTGGATGTACTGAATAAGGGGTGGACACACGATCTTGAAATAGCTGACTCACGCACCTGTGTGGGGTGTTAATGACATGGTAGGCGCACAAATTGTTTCACTTTGATTAGTGTCATTGATCTAACATGATTTTTGGGATATAATTTATGTGATAATTAATTCCCAATATATAGAAATTTACGTCTTTTGGAAATTATTACTTTTCCTATATTTACACTATGGATTGGGAAATTTCATCATCCATATCTTGATATAATTCTATCGAATACATGACTTGTGAATTTTCCATGGAGTTCAAAAGGAAATGTGTGGTGGAGTTGATTTTTTTAATATTTTATTGATTGTGAATGACATAATTTCCTAAAAATCTGTTAAATATGTTTTTATGGAATATTTATGAATAGGTCATTCATTTAGAAATTTAATGAAATTTCAAGTATTTCCTCTCTAATGAACATTATATTATTTTTTCCATAACTATTTTCTATGACCCACTTAAATATTAAATTTCGTAAAAAATTCCTAACTTAATTTTATACAAATTTAATTTATATTATCTCTTCCATATCATATATTTTAATATAGTGAATGAGACATGAAGTGATTATTGGAATGGACTCATTAGACTGGACACAACTTCACTAGTTGGGTAATATCATTTTCATATAGGCATGTATTTGGAAAAACATTGACTTTAGATAAAGGAATAAATTCTTCCCAAATCATCCATCTCAATGGATAGAAGGTACATGTGTTTTTGGGTCAACAGGGTCATGAAAATTTGGCTTAAATTATATGTCAAAATTTCCACAATCACACTTGTAACCTCTTGTAACCCGACCCCCCCCCCCCCCCACTCTAAAAATATTTTTTTTCTCTTTTTCATGGTATTGACCGTCAATTGGGATATTGTGGGAAGGAGGTAATTTTTTTCATTCCATTCCAAAAAGAATATCAAGAGGGAGAGATCTTGAATCAATGATCCCTTCATCTATGTGTTCTTCTTCTTCTTCATTACATTTCAATTTCTATGTTTTCAAAATAACCATCTTGGTTTTTATTACATTTCTTATCTTTTATTCAATTCTATTTTTCCCTACTCATCATATTTGGGAGAAAAATTAGGAGCAGAATAATTATTGAGGTATACCCTTTCTAAAGCTTTCACATGTATAACATTTCTATGATGACTATACCACCTATGGAAGAGAAGGTTTTCTTAGTAATTGATCTATTAATCAACTTATTAACTTAATTTTGTTAATCAATAAGATAATATAATTAAAATTATATGATCAATTAATTTAGGTTTCAACATAAATTAATCTAAGAAATAAATTGAAAATGAACACAAAATTCCCGAGGTCGAGTAATATGTGAACTGTGATAGCCTGATCTTAATCGGTAAACCAAAACAAAATGGGATAATTTCTTGTGTCAACTACAAAAAAACAATTCATAATAATTTTCAGAATTTATATGTGCCAAAATTTACTACTAATCATAAGCATTCCATATAATTACAGTCAAAGTAGAGTGAAATGTTTTCATTTTCCGAAGCTAGCTTAGGGTTTAATTAATTTTATCTTTATGGTTATGTTAATTCTCATAGGGTTAAAGGGTTAAAATATTAGGGGATCATAATTAAGTAGAGTTTAATTTATTTTATAATTATCAAAATTAATTTAATAGTTAGAGCTATATTGATTATTCATTCTAAAAAATTTCCTAAAAACACCTTCTCGTGGAATTTTCCCAATATCATTTCAAAAACAAAACTATAATATTACATAATAATTCCTCTTGATCTATAAACCTCAAAACACCCATCATTTGAGAGTTCACAAGATAAAAAATTCAAATCACGTTGATGATGTAGTTTCTGATTCTATTCATACATTAATATTAAAACATTATATATATATATATATATATATTCAATACCTACATTCTCGAGAACCGTAAATGATTACCATATTGGAATAATAGATATAAAATGTTCTTATTTCCTGAAAGATATAAAAAACACCATAATTATTTTCCGGCATTGTACTATTCATAGAAATATCTTACATAATCCTTTATTCATAAAATTGGGAAATGAAACATAACAAATGGTGATATGAGATGGTATGTAATGGAAAATAAGGGAGATAACAATGATCCCTTTTGTATAACATGATCACAAGGGTATGTGAATAAGATAATAAAATTTGATAACCATAACCTTCATATCATATATCAGAATATTAATTCATTTCAGAAATCTATGTAATTTCATAATACATGAATTATAAAATAATAAAATAATATGAAATATAAAAGCATAACATGAGCTTAATATATATGTTTTTGGCATACACATAAGTATAGAAAATAATTTCCTTAGTAGTCGAGGTTCACTTCCAAGACTATAATAGTTTATTGGGTTAACTCCCCATTTCATAGTCAAGGATTACTCCCAGGACCATCATACTATGTTGGATTGACTCCCCATACAATTTTCACAGTTCAATCCCAATAATATCATAGTGTATTGGGTTATCACCCCATTCTGGAGTCAATGTTAACGGATAAGAGTATCATTGTGGAAAAATTATCGTATTGATATGTGTCCACTCCCCATTATAGTCCTTATTATTTCATAAGATATCCATATTTACCAAATTCATTGAAATGAAATATTATGTCATCCTACCCTTAAAATAATAATAATCCATCCATTTGTGTTCCTTATAATTATTAGTCATTCATCATATATCACAAGAATGGGAATGAATTAGGATTCATGAACACTTCAACTATTTATCATAGCATAAATCATGGAAAATAAATATTTTTCATAAACATTCCATATTGATAAACCATTAATAGAGAGCATAAGGATAGTTTCCTTGAATCGTATACCTAGAAAAGAATAATTAACATCAAATGATTTTATCATAAATAGAAAATGTATTTTAAATATTTTAGAATATTTCTTGAGGATAACAACGATTCATTTTGAAATAACATGATTAAAATATAAATATTTCACAATTATTATGGAAAAGGATCATTTGAAAAGTACCATCAAATTTTTTCATTTATAATTCACATAATTTACCACTTGTGATGATGGGAAATTAATTTCATGGTGTGTATGTTAAAACAAGGTCCCCTTTAACCATTACATTAAAAAGTCAATAGTAAATCATTTAGAAAATTATAATTAGGTTTTTTTATTTTATGAAACTAATATTCATTGGTGAAGATTTATTGATAAAATCATATTAGAATATTAAAAAATTTAATAAAAACATTTTTAGAAATCATGGATGTGGTTGAAAAGTATTTTTGATAGAATATTGAAATACTATTAGTTTAACTTTAAAACATTAATTTAGTTTATTGCGTTCTTAATGTGGGGAAAATTAATGTAATATATGTAATATATAGAAATAAAAAATTTAGAATAAAATTTATTCATTTCATGAGATATAGAATATAAAGTTTCATCATTATAAACCAAATCATAATCAATCCTGATAAAAATGAGATTATAAAATAAATCACTTACATCATGTTTGGATTCCTTCAATAGAACAGTAAAATCATATGTAATAAATTTTAAATTTGTCATAATACTATAAAAAGATCATTTTCACTCTTATAATATCAAATGTAATCCTATTATAACATTCCAACACCCATTTATTAATAATTCATTTTTAAAAGCATTATTTTTGGGCATTTACTATTTCGTTTTTCATGAGAATTTAGGTTTGGTGGTTATGGACCTTGTACTTTAATCACGGTTCCATCATTTATATAATATTAATTATAATATAAATATCACATATATCAATTAAAAATATATACACATCCTTGATATTCAGATTTAGTGATTTACGTTTTTACCTTTGAAATTATTAAAATCCTAAAGAAACATAAATGTAAATAATTGAATAGTAAATCTATGTTTTATGTGTGGGGTGATCATTACATATAACAAATTTATACAGACCAAATTATTAATAGATGTGCACTCAATCATGAGTTTGAGTCTGTTTTTCATTTTTTTCAATAAACATCCTTGTGGTGGACACTTTGGACCCTAAAGGTAAGACGAGAAAATCCTAAACATTGGATTATATTTTCCTACCTTGTTTCATGATAAAAATTTGTTATTTAAGTCATGTTCTCATTTCCAACACAATAGAAACATTTTATGGAGACACGATATTCCCCAACACCGGATTTCATTTATATTAATAATGTATGGGGAATTGATTTTATGGGTATGTTTCTAAGCTCATATGGTTTCTAGTACATTCTTATAACTGCTAATTATGTTAGTAAATGGGTTGAGGATATGTCCACCAGGACTAATGTTCTCTTGTTTTAGTGTATTTTTTCATATCTTATATTGTCTGCAGGTTTAGAGTTCCAAAGTCCATCATAAATAATAAGGGAAAACTCTTTTTCAACTGAAATTTGGCTCCCTCCTTAATAAATATATGATGACTCATAAAACATATACACCATACCACTACCAAAAAAATTTCTACGCTAAGGATTAAAATCTAATGTTGAATCAGATTTTGGATAAAACCACAAAGCCAAATATGAAGGACTGGAGAAAGTTACTGGATGATGTGCATAGTGATTATAATATGGAATATAAGAATTACATTGGTATATCCCAATTTGGGATAGTTTTTGGTAATTCCTTAAATCTCCCCATAAAATATGAGCATTAATAATATTGGTATATAAATAAATGAATCATTGATTTAGCCTAACATGGATATCAAATGAAGTTGTAAATTCAAAAGCGTGAGGAGATTCGATTGTCATCATATATGAAATCAAGTCTCTATGAAAAATGATAATAATAATATCATTATATAATGATCCAAAAAATTGTTTCATATTGGAGAGAAAGCCAGTATCAATAGTTAATGATTAAATATGATACTTGTAAGTTTCATTCCATATGTGTAGGTCCTTATATTAAACTATTTTTCCACTAATGGTGCAGTAGAGATCACACAAGAAGAAACTCTAAGGATATTCAGAGTCAATGTAACACAATTTAAAAAATACATTTATGGACTTCCCACTAATTCAGTTGATTTTATCACATTGCATGACCCCATCATAACTTGATAATATTCGATTGTCCCTAACACTTTCACTTTTATATTAATTAACCATTTTAAAATAATTTATTTTAGGTGAATTTATCATCAGATAGGTTCACATTTTGGACAATATAATATATTATGTTTGGGGGAGGTTAAAACATTTTTGGGTAGTTTATTTAAGTAATTAATATTTTGTGTGTCAACATTCAAAAAAAACCAAAAAGTAAAACACCTTGACCAAAGAGCATTTAGATATGGAACATTTGAAAAATATTGTTTTTTCACAAATCATTGGTATCATGATAATAATGAGAAATATTTCATCATTAATGGTTGATTTGATATTTATTAACATCATCGATTATGTTATGTATTGTGTTATTATAGAATCTTTTATATTTTAGAACCATTATTTACAATAATTTTTCATGGTAAATCCTTTCATTGATTTCTCTACCAAAATTTTCATGCAACCATGACCTATGATTTTTTTTTGATCAATTGATGGTATGATAAAGTAAGGTAAAAAAATTTTACATTATATCAATGTTTGATTCATACATTAGTTTCCCTTATGATCGTTTTAATTACTATAAAAAATTAACTAATGCATGTGTACCTGATATCTGATAGTTGTTCACCCTAAGAAAGTAATGAATTAAAAAATAAAAAAATAATATATATTATCTTAATAAATGGGGAGTGTTGTAATGTAAAACACATGGGGTTATATAGGTTGAGATATTATAGTTTGAATTTAGGGAATGATTATGTGAGTGGGACATGATATTTTATTGCAAAGGAATGTAGAATAGGTTCAATGGAATTAAACTAGGTATGAAAAGATGTTTTATATAACCTGAATATACTGAATATGGGGTGGACATATGAGGTTGAAATGGTGGAAACATACACAAACATGTGGGGAGTTAAAGAAATGGTAGATGAACAAATTGTTTCACTATGATTAGTGTAATATATCTAACATGATTTTTTGGATACAATTTATGTGATAATTAAATCCAAATATATTGAAATTTACTTAAATTATTACTTTTTTTTATAATTCCACATTGGATTGAGAAATTTATACATTAATATTTTGATACAATTATATAGAATACATGACCTTTTAATTTCTCTAGAGTGCCAATGGGTATGTGTGGGGGAGGGAGTTGATGTTTTGGAATATATTATTGATAATAAATGAAATAATTTCATCAAATTGTGTTAAATATGTTTTTATGGAATATTTATGATTAGATCATTCATATGGAAATTTAATGAAATTTCAAATTTTACCCAGTTAATGTACATGATAGTATTTTTTCCATAACTAGTTTATATGACCCACTTAAATATTATATTTTGTAACAAAATTCCTAAAAAATTTCATAAAAATTTAATTTATATTATCTATGATATATCATGCATTTTATTATAGTGAATGCAACATGAAGTGATTGATGGAATGGACTCATCGGATTGGACACCACTTAACTATTTGAACCATATAATGTACATCTAGGATAGGATTTGAATAAAATTTAAACATTATATAAAGGGATAAATTCATCACAAATCATCCTTCTCAAAGGAGATCTGGTACATGTTATTTTAAGTCAATAGGGTGGTAAAAATTTGGCATAAAATATTTTTTCTAATTTCCCCTTTCAAACATGTAACCTCTGGTAACCCTAGCCTCCCCTCCACTATAAAAATAGGTTTTTTCTAATTTTCAATGGATTTACTGTGCATTGGGAGATCCGGGGAAGAGGGTAATTGTTTTATTCCATTCCATAAATAATATCAAGTGGGATATCTCTTGAATCAGTGATCTCTTCATCTAAGTGTTCTTCTTCTTCTTCTTTACATTTCAATGTCTATATTTTCAAATAAAAATATTAGTTTCTATTATATTTCTTTTCTTTTCATCAATTTTAGTTTTCTATACTCATCATATTTGGGATGGAATTCATGTGTAGAAAAAGTATTCAACTATATCCTTTCCAAAATATTTCACATGCATAACTTTTTTATAGTTACTGTACAACCCATGGAAGATAAGTTTTTCTTCGTAATTGATCTAATTATCACATTCTTCGCATATTTTTTTTTAATAAATGAGATACTATAATTCAAATAATTTTATCAACTAATTGATATTTTTACATAAAATAAACTAATAAATCAATTGAAAAATGAACACAAAATTCGCGAGGACGAGTAATGTTTGAATTGTGAGAGCCTGATCATAATCGTTAAAATGAAACAAAATGGGATCTATTTCTAGATTTAAATGCAGAAACTAAAATCATACTCATTTTGAAAATTTATATGTGCTCTAATTTACTAATAATCATAATGTTTCCTTATTATCACAATCAAATTAGGTTGCTATGATTGCATGTTCTGAAGCTAGCTTAATGTTTAATTAATTTCAATGTTGTGGGAAAGTTAACTCTCAAAAGGTTCAAGGATAAAATATTTGGGAGTCATAATTAAGTAGAGATTGAGTTAAATGATAAATATTAATATTAAATTTAATTTTTAGAATTATATTTATTATGAATTCTGAAAATAGTTCCTAAAAAGCAACTTCTCATTTCATTTTCCCAATATCATTTTATGAAAACAAAATATTATTAAAGAATAATTCTTATTGATTTATAGACCTCAATCCCCCATTATTTTAATGTTCACAAGATAAAATCATTAAACCACATTGATGATATTTTTACCCATTCTTTTAATACATAAATATTACATCTTTTTATATAAATATTTGATACCTAGATGCACGAGCACCATAAAAGATTACCATATTGGAATAAAAGATACAAAATGTTATTATTTCATGAAATATATAAACAAAAACCATAATTATTTTCCCACATAGTACCCTTCATATAAGTATCATACCTAAAACCTTTTTCATAACATTAGGAAAGGAAACATAAGAAATGGTGAGATCATGTGGAATGTAATGGAAAATAAGGGATATGACAATGATAACATATGTATAACATGATTTCAAGGGTATGTGAATAGGAGAATAACATTTTATAACCATACCCATCATATCATATATCCTAATATTAATTCATGTCACAAATCTAGGTAGTTCAGAATACATTAATTATAAAGGAATAAAAAACAAGAAATATAAAAGCATAACCCGAGCTTAATATATATGTTTTTGGAATACACATAAGTATAGAAAATAATTTCCTTAGTAGTCAAGGTTCACTTACAAGACTGTTATAGTGGATTGGGTTCACTCCCAATTGTATCAAATATAATTTCATGGTTTACTCTCATGAGTATCATAGTGGAATGGGTTCACTTTCCATTTCATAGTCATGGTTCAATCTCAAGACAATCATACTAGGCTGGATTAACTCCCCATTACATTTTAAATGTTAAACCCCAATAATATCATAGTATATTAGGTTCTCTCCCCATTCTAGAGTCAATGTTCACTACTAATACTATCATAGTAGACAAAGTACATTTTTTATATGGTTTCACTCCCCATTATAGTCTCCATAATCTCATGAGATTTCCATATTTACCAAATTCATTGAAATGAAATATAATTTCATCCCACCCATAAAATAATAATAATCCATTCATTTTTTCAATATAATCATTATGAATTCTTCATATATCATAACAGTGGGAAGGAATTATGTTTCATTAACATTTCAATAATTTATCATACAATAAACCATGGAAATTAAGAGTGTTTTATAAACATACAATAATGATAAACTATCCAAAGAGAGCATAAATATTGTACCCTTGGATCATATACCTTATAAATAATAATAACATCAAATGATTTTATCATTAATAATTTTTTTTATATTTTGGAATATTTCATGAAGAAAACACCCATTCATTTTGAAATAACGTGTTTTAAATATAAAAATTTTAAAATTATTATGGAAAAAATCATTTGAAAGGTACCATGAAAACATTTATTTAATAATCAAGTAATATTTTGGCTATGATGATTGGAAATTAATTTCATGCTGTGTATGTAAAAACAAGGACTCCTTTCACCATTATATTAAAAAGTCAAAATAAACTCATTTAGACAATGATAATAAGGTTCATTTTATTTTTTTAAATGTAATTCATGGGTGAAAATTTATTTATAAAATAATATGAGAATATTAAAAAATTTCATGATAATATTTTTAGAAAATAGGGATGTGGATGAAAAATTAATTTTGATAGAATATTGATATACTATCAATTAAATTTTGAAACATTATTTTAGTCTCTAGAGTTATTAACGTGGGGAAATAAAATTAAAAAATGTAATATATAGAAATAAAAAATGATAATAAATTCAATGTGTTTCATGAGAGGTATAATATAATGTTTCATCATTAGAAACCTAATCATAGACAATCGTTATAAAAAATGAGATTGTAAAATAAATCACTTACCTCATTTTGGGATTCTTTCACAGGAACACTAAAATCATATGTAATAATTGTTAAATTTATTATAATTCTATAAAAATATCATTTTCACTCTTATAATATCATATATTATCCTATAATTACATTTAAACACCCATTTATTAATAATTCCTTATTAAAAATATTGTTTCTTGGCGTTTATTGTTTCTTTTTTCATGAGAATTTCAGTTTGGGGGTTCTGGTCCTTGTAACTTTGATCATGGTTCTATCATTTATATAATATTAATTATTATATAAATATTCCATATATTAATTAAATACATATATACAATCATCCATATTCGATATATATAGAAAAATTAATTACACCATCTCTAGATATGGTATATCATATGTATGAATGAACATTGTTTTATCTATTCTAAGGTTTAAATTAAGGAATGGTAAAAAACAATTAACCTTTAAATAACAATTATTATATCATATATATCATATATATTAATTAAATATATCATTTTTACTATCTAAAAAAGATGTAAATGAAAAATGATTCACATAGCATTGTGGAGGTGTCAATTAAAAAATAAATATGAGAAGCGTTATCATTTTACTATAGATTTGAAGGTAAGAATAATGATATTATATTATAATTTATTAATAAGAGTTATAAAATATATATCATATATAATAATTAAACCTAGTGTTACAACCATTCATTAAATATGGTGATGTAAAACAATTTTTATCACTACATGGAGGTGGTAGTCCACACGTATAGATAAATGATATATTCACTTCACATTTTATAGAAGAGAGGGTGAATAATAGTATAATAATAAACATAATAAAATTTCATTATATTTATTATAATGAAGTTTTTATGATAAATTGATCATATTTATAGAGGATATAATAAGAAATAAATTTAAATAAGTTGTCAAGGATGATTACATATTCTTGAGTTGTCCCCCACTACGTCATTTCTTAAGGACCATTGGAATGGTCTTTAAAATTACTAGAACATTTAATTTATGTCTAGGGTAGTTGATAAACAAAATTTTAATGGTTTTTTATAGATAGATGACTCATGGAGGTGTATATAATATAAAGAATGTGTGTCTATTTTTATGGGGAAGATGCACATGGAATTATAAAATGGATTTAAATATAATTAATGCATTTATTATGAATAATTATTCCAAATAAAAATGAATTAAAATAAAATGTATATATGGTAAAAATATCACCATAAAATTAAATATATATATGTTTTGGTATCATTTGAAACAATATTTTTTTGGTTTAACCACTTCATTAACTGATTTTTAACTTAACCGCGGTACTGATTTCTTCAAACATAATGGTTTATAAATTTACTTATAAGGTAAAAATATGACCAGAAATAGAATATTGATGGAAATTTATATAATTTATAATCTTAATTCTCATCTTTTATATATTTTATGATTTTAATATAATTTAAAAAAAAAATTTCTTCATAAATTATCATTAATTTTATTTTTTAAACTATTAACATAATTTGACTTTAAAGTCATCAATATTGAAATGTGATTTGAAAACAAACATCTCACCTATCCAAAATTTATTTTATTAATCTATAAAAAACTTTGGGGACAGTAAATGAACCAAAATAATAATTTTTATAATATTTAAAATAATTTACAAGATTTTTATACTTCTTGTACAAGAAACATACCGGAGTTGTCTAATAATTTTGGAAAATTATTTAATTAATAAAAATTAAAAAAATCACCATGATAGAATATAATAATTATATTTTCAAATAATAATTTATTACTAAACATATACTATTTGTATCCTTAGTTATTATATTTTTAAGATATTAAAATCAAGAGAGTTACATTGCAAATTTTCGTAACTTTAAATAATAATATTGTCTTTATCAAGGTAAAATGGAACAAAAATTATATATATTTTAATTATAGATTTTAATTATTTAAATTTACCATAAAAATAAATGAATAAAATTATTAGGTTTACTTTGAGACCTTTTCTTTGGGTTTTAACCATGTTTGGCCCAATTTACTCTCAGAGAGGTGGAAACTATTTACCATGATTAATATTCATAATGAAAAAAATTAGCAACCTTTTTTCAAATTTAAACATAATAATTCAAAATATGGTATCAAATTTTTAATATTAAATCTGTACAATTAGAATAAATACAATTTAATATAGATGAAAAAAATACGTAAACAATAGTGTCCATAAAAATTGTGTCCTTAAACATACAAATTCAATTATATCAAAATAATGAATATTTCTGCTTAAAATTTCAATAATGAGACTATAAAAAATTAAATGGATCATATTTCACTTCATTACCAAATCCAAAATATAACGGAACCTTATAATTACTTGAATTATTCAAAATTGGGGATAGTATTTGAAATTTCTTTATTTTTCACTATTGACTGAAAAATAAGTCATTTCAAAAAAATTGAAAAAGTTTATATTAAGTTAATTTTGATATGTGGATTTCAAAAATTAATTTAATTTTACAATTTATATCTATAAGTGGTAGTAACTATTTTTAATTTAAAAAATGAAATAAAAATAATGTTTGAGGAAAATGTATTTTTGAAGCATAAAATGACTATATTAAAAACGATGAACTTTTTTACTAATAATTAATCAATAATTTAGTATAGATTCAAAACATTACAAATTTATTTGATAATTAATTTACTAAAATTGATACCTTATAATTCAATGACTAGGTTAAAATAATATTTTTATAATATATTAAAATTATTAAAAAGAACAATGTTTCATGGTAGGAAAACTATTATATTTATTATTACATTAACTACATTTCTGGAGTGTTGTATTCCCAAAATTTAAATAATTTTTCCACAAAAATATTATATTATTCATAAATGTTTCAATTTATTAAAATAACTTAGTTAAAAACCCATATCACACATAGGGATAATAAAACATCTATTGAAAAGGGGAAGTGGAAAACATAAAGGTTACATTAAATTAAACATAATTGTGTTCCCATATTAAAAGTAAAATTATGTGAAGAGTGAATTTATAGAAGGTGAAGAAAACTAATTATACGGCCCATGCCTTAATCCTTACTTAATCTTTAGTTATTACAAGATTACACCCTGAGGATCTTTTCAGGTTTAGATTTTTTGAGAATTAGATCATATTAACATGCATTACATTCCACATTTAAAAAAAGTGGTTACATAAAGATAGTATTCAATTTTCCCATCAATGGAAACATATTTAAAATAAAACATGGATTCATTCTTGACACTTCCTTGACACTATCATCTTATCATGTACCTTTCCCTTGACCTGTGAATAACATTTCAAAAAAAACATGGGATGAGCACAAAAAGCTCAGTATGGGTTATAAAAATATGGAAAGGAAACATGAGTTCATATATACATAATAATGAAATCATACTTCACCCATAAAACATAGGCACTTTAACATACCTCATAAAATCATGAATAAATCATAGAAATCATAAGACATAAAGGTAACTTGAGGCATTCATAACATTCTTACATAGGGAGTAACCCTCTTTGTTACGTTTGGAATACCCATCACAGTATATTCCCTAAATCTATTTGGAGAAACCTTAACATTTCACTCCTTCGCATTACCCAATGCATTGGAGAGCTATATCGGGCTCACTCGCCCTTAGTTTATCACGGAACCACCCGTCTTCATGACAATGCCCAAGAACCATAACATAATCGTATCACATAAAAAATACATAAAGGAAACATAACATTTCCACATTTCAATAAAAAGATATCAAACACAGTGATATAATAAAAACATTATCAAAATCATTTTAAATACCAAAATAAAAGAAAAGTAAAACATGGTATTTATTTTTCATTAAAAAAATGTATGGCTTGTAGAGGAAGTTGAAACTCAAACAATGGTCACGGCGGAAGAGAAGTCGTTGTCACCACATACGTACGACAAAAAAACATTCCCTTTTGTCGTTTAGTAAACACTTCGTATAAAAATGATTCCTTTTGAATAATCTTAAAAGTAAAAGGGGTTTATACACCGTAAAAAAGAAAGTTGTGTATAAAACAAAATATTCCTCAATGAAAGGAGATTGAGACGAAGTCCCATACCTCGGGTCTGACTTGACTCGATCGTTCTTTAATGTCCTGAATAATAAACTTGAGTTAATTTATACTTTCTTAAGAACCTTTTTCAAATTCATTATTCCTTTTATATCACTTATTACCATGTTATGAACATTATGTAATTATTTAAGTTAATAATGGTCATTTTAACGATCATTGGTACTTGAGATAAAATATTCTCTTTATAATTACAAGTTGTTAATGTATCCATTATATCCAGAGATATAATCATGATGTATATATCATATATATCATGTATATACATTCATTTATAAAATTACATAATCATTTAGAGGTAAGAAATGAAATGCACCGTTCATGGAGACGGTAAGCCGTACGTATGCATGAACACTACATTCATTTCTATTTCATATTTTATAGAATGGAATCATAATGATATAAAGGTATATTATAATTCTAGTATAATATCATATATAATATCATAACTCCATCCTTTATACGCCCCACATATGGTATTAACGAATCAAATCACTTTGAGGGGGTGGTAGTCCGCACTTCCTTAAATGAAGATATCACGTTTATCGATAATGGAAACCATAAAGGTATGCCCAAAATTAAAAATACAGAATATTAAGGAAAAAATAAACATATTATATATATCATATATAAATATGGTGTCATCATAATGGCCACCATTGAAGGTGTTAAAAGAATGTTGAACAACCATCGTTTCAGGAGGCAGAAATTCTCCATCAACAGAAACAATATGTTCTTTGACCATTAGATGTAGGTGTGTGTAAGTGTAGCTATAATCCTTCTTACAAAAACAACCTAATATAATTAAGATACTGTATTTGTTACAAAAGAAATGAATTAAAATAGTTTAGGGGGTTGGAGAAGCAAAATAAAACAAAAGGACTCAAGTGAATACATTACCTATAAATCAGGTAACTCCCTTTGGTTTGAGCTCAAAGGCTTCCATGGGAAAACTTCTGACCAAAGTGAGGCTTCATGGAGTAAGAGAGAGATGTGGAGATACTAAATGGTCAGGGGTTGGCCGAGACAAAGTCTTTGGAAGTGTGGGTAAGAAGGTAGAGGTGGGGGCCTTTTATAAGAGGAGAGGAGGGGCACTCATGGAAAGTAAAGAAATGTTACTTTATTTGAAAATGAGTTTCGAATTTAAAAGGTCCAACATTGATATAATTCGAGGATAAGGTGATAAGGGTTCTAAATATACCCACCCAATAGGTTTTGGACATGTGTAGGTCATATATTTTACATTATCTTTTCATTTTATTTAAATCCTTTATTAATGAGGTAATCGTTGCATCATCATGATGCCATAAATAATTTAATTTATTTAATATCTAAAAATTATGAAAAAAATACTATGATATAGGAAATCTTTTTATATTTCCAATTAATATTTATATTCTAGAATATCATCTATGTAGACAAAATTAGAAATGTTTTAATCAAGTTATACATTCTTGTTATATTTACTTTGTTACAAAAATAAAAACATAACAAGTCACTTTCCCACAAAAGTGATTCCATGGGGTCCCCAAACTTGGCACAAGGTATCCCATGGTCGGACATTAGACAACCAGTAGCATTAGGACATATTTTGGTGTCATTTTTTATTATTATGATATTATTTTATTATCCTTAACTACCGGATTACTCATTAATCGAGATAATTAAAGATAATTACCGTCTTACTATTCATAGTGTCCAAAAACAAAAGAGACTTGATTACAAAATTTTTACCTTCTTATTACAAATATGTAATCCATTTTACCAAATTCCAATCACATAAATTGCAATAATTGATTTAAAAAATAATTCCCGTTGTCAAAACAAATAGCGGGTTTTTTTGAAACAATATCTATGAAACGTTTGGCATTAGTTTATGAACAATTACAAAGTCAAATTAATCCTAATGACCACCATTGGATTAAATGATAAAATTATATTCAGATTACACTTTAAGACCAATTAAAAAGATAATATATCCATAAAATTAAATTAAATGAAAAAGCAGTTTTGATGTAAAATGCTGTATTTTTTCACTATTCATTAAAAATGAAAATTGTCAGAAAAATACCAAAAATTTATCCAATGTAAATTTCAATGTCCCAATCATAAAGAATATTTTTATTTTGAAAAATATATATTATAAAATTGTCAAAAGTTTTATTTAAAAATGGTTTGCCATCAAAAGGCAATAAAACAATCTTTTAAAAAATATTAGTGTATTCCATGCTTAAGTTTGGATTTATTTGCATTTTAAGCCTCTAAAACACTATCTAATTCATAAATAGAAATAGATAAAAATATCTATTATTAATTACTTACTTGGGATGTTACATCCTTCCCCCCTTTAGAAAATTGAATCCTTGTAATTTATTTACTTACCGAATAAGTGGGGGTACTTACCCCTCATTACATTTTCATATTCCCATGTTTCCTCTTCAATCATGTGGTTTTTTCACAAAACCATTACCTGATGAATCACATTATTCCGTAATACTTTCTCCCTGTGGTCACGAATCTGGACCGGTTGTTCCTCATAAGATAGGTTCTCTTGTAGCTGAACTACCTCTGGACTCAAAACATGAGATGGATCAGACATGTACTTCATTAACATGGAAACATGAAAAACATTGTATACATGAGATAAGCTCGGAGGTAAATCCAATATGTAAGAAAATGATCCAACTCTCTCCAGAATTTCATATGGTCAAATGAACCTTGGACTCATCTTTCCTTTCTTACCAAATCGCATCACACTTTTCCATGGTGATACTTTGAGAAAAACATGATCACGTACCTCAAAAGATAATTCCTTCCTCCTGTTGTCTGCATAACTCTTCTGCCTACTCTGAGCTGTTCTCATGTGTTTCTGAATCAACTGAACTTTTTCTGCAATCTCTTCTACCAATTCTGGTCCCATCAACTTCCTTTCACCCACTTCATCCGAGAAAGCTAGAGTTCGACACCGCTTCCCATATAACGCCTCAAATGGTGCCATCTGTATACTGGGATAAAAACTTTTATTATATGAAAACTCAACCAAAGAAAGATGTTGGTCCTAACTTCCCTGATAATCCATCGAACAAGATTGTAGAATATCCTCTAATGTTTAGATCGTTCGTTCTGACTGCCAATCTGATTGAGGATGAAAAGCTGTACTAAAATTTAATTCAGTACCCAACAACTTCTGAAGGCCTTTCCAAAATTTAGAAGTGAACCTGGGATCACGGTCTGATACAAAGGAGAGAGGAACTCCATGTAACCTTCCTATCTCTTTAAGATACAAACGGGAAAGTTGATCTAGGGAAAAGGTATCTCGTATAGAAATGAAATGAGCAGATTTGGTCAAGCGATCAACAATAACCCAGATTGCATTATTACCTCGAGATGTCTTCGGTAATCCCACAATAATGTCCATGGATATATTCTCTCATTTCCACTCTAGAACTGGTAAAGGCTGAATCATCCCTTTCGGTAACGACTGCTCTGCTTCAACCTGCTGACAAGTCAAACACTTCATAGTAAAATCAGTAATATCTCTTTTCATTCCGTCCCACCAGTAATACTCCCGAAGATCTCTATACATCTTAGTACTTCCACGATGAACTGAAAACGGAGAACTATGAGATTCACATAACAACTCTCTCTTCAACTGTGAATCAGAAGGCACACACAATCTCTTCCCAAATCTCAAAACACAATCATTATCAATGTTGAATTCAGGCAACTTACATTTCTGAACCAGATATACCTTTTTCTGCAACTCACTGTCTTTCTTCTGTGCTTGCTTGATTCTGTCTAATAGAGAAGATTTCACTGATACCTAAAACAAAACAGAATGACATCCTATACCAACAACGTCTATGCCAAAGTTCATCAAATACTTAACCAAAGGATCACGTTCCAAACAGAACATTGTTAATGAAGTATTACTTTTTTGACTCAAAGCATCAGACACTTTATTTTCTTTTCCCAGATGGTAATGAATTGTACAATAATAATCCATGATTAAGTCTAGTAATCTCTTCTGTCTCATGTTCAATTATTTCTGAGTGAATATATACTTTAAACTTTTGTGATCGGTATATATTTCACACTTTACTCCATACAAATGATGCCTCCAAATTTGTAAAGCAAAAACAACAGCAGCTAATTCCAAATCATGTGTAGGATAATTTACCTCATGAGTTTTCAGCTGTCATGAAGCATAAGAAATTACCTTTCTAATTATGCATTAGGACACAACCAATTCCTTTCAATGAAGCATCACTGTAGATAACAAACTCACTATTCTTGGATGGTAGTGCCAAAATTGGATCATTCACCAATATTCTTTTCAACTCTTGAAAACAATCATCACATTCTTTTGTCTAGATAAACATAACACCTTTCCGAGTTAGCTTAGTCATTAGACTAGATAATCGTGAAAATTTTCTAAAAAACCTTTGGTAATAGCCTTCCAAACCATGGAAGCTACAAATCTCAATTACATTTGTGGGTCTTGGCCATTCTTCAACAACCATTGTTTTTGCAGGATCAACAGTTATCCCATCTTTAGAAACAATATGACCAAGTAATGAAATTTGTTGCAACCAAAACTCACACCTTTTGAATTTCCCAAACAATTTCTTTTCTTTCAAGGTTTGTAAAATAACCCTTAAATGACTTTCAGGCTCTTCTTTACTTTTAGAAAACACCAAAATATCATCAATGAAAACCACCACAAACAAATCCAAGAACTCATGGAAAATTCTATTCATTAAGTCCATGAATATAGCAGGTGCATTGATTTTCCCAAAAGGCATTACTACAAATTCATAATTTCCATATCTTGTACGGAACGCGGTCTTCGGAATATATTCTTCATTTACCTTCAACTGAGGGTACCCCGATCTCAGGTCAATCTTTGAAAAATACTGAGCTCCCTGGAGCTGATCAAACAAATCATCGATATGAGGCAAAGGATATTTGTTCTTAACAGTGATGTTATTCAAGGCTCTATAATCAATGAAAAGTCTCATAGAACCATCTTTGTTTTTAACAAATAAAATAGGAGCACCCCATGGTGATGTGCTAGGTCGAATGAAACCTTTCTCTAATAAATCTTTCAATTTCTCCTTCAACTCTAAAAGTTCAAATTGAGCCATTCGATAAGAGGGTTTTGAAATTGTCTTAGCATCACGAACTAAGTCAACAGTAAACTCAACTTCCCGATCTGGTATTATTCCAGGCAACTCATCAGGAAAAACATCAGGATACTCATTTACCACTGGCACATCATTAATCTGAACAGTTCCTTTATTTTCAATGATGTGTGAAAGGTAACATTAATTTACATCTTTTACAGGTTTCTCGGCCTCTTGATATGTTATCAACTGTAAGGTTTCATTATTGTACACAAACTGAAAGTCTTTCTGAAAAGTAACTTCTTTAGCTCTATAGTCAATCTTATCATGGTTAATAGAGAGCCAATCCATACCCAGGATAACATCAAACACTACTAGTGGTAAAATAATAAGTTTTTCAAGTAGGTTCTTCCCACGGATAAGGATAGGAAGGTTCTTATAAATTATTTTTACCTCAACATTTCCCCCGATGTTTTTACCACATGTTCCGGAGTCATTTCTTGAGATGGTATTCCCATTTTACTAGAAAAGGTTTCAGAGATGAAAGAATGTGTAGACCCCGAATCAAACAACACACTGTCATAATCTAAAAAACAAACAAAGTACCTGATACAACTTCATTTGACGGCCCGATATCTGCTGATGTAGTTGCAAAGGATTTCACCACCCCATTCTGCTTATAGTCTAACTGCTTCCCATCACTCACGATCATTGTCAGACACTCATTTGCATAGTGGCACATCTCATTGCACTTAAAACGTTTCACTAACTGTAAATCGAATTTGGACTTACCATCACCATGATCTTTTCCAGTGCAATCACGAGCCTTATGTCCCATCTTACCACATCAGTAGCACTTTCCAGAATTCATAAGGCATTCCCCATCATGGCTTTTCCCACATTTATCACAAATTGGATACTTAGTTTTCCTACCATCAGACCTTTTTGAAAAATTCTTTCCTTTCTCCTGCCACCTTGGCCACTTCTTCTGCTAGTTGTTATTGAACACTTGATCATCAACAAACTCCATTTCCACCTTCTCAGCACATCGAACAAGATTTTCATAACTTTTAAACTCACGAGAAGCCAAATCCCTTCGATATGTTGGCTTTAATCCTGATTAAATATGATTGATTTTACTATCAAGGTCTCGGATAAAATATGGAGCATACCTTTCCAATCGAGTGAACCTCTCTTCATAGGCAGCCACTGAGTCTTCCTCTTGCCACAATTCCAAGAATTGTTTTTCCATCCTAAGTCGAACAACCTTAGGAAAATACTTCTCAAGAAACATACCTTTGAATTCATCCCAGTCGAGAGAATCAATCTCATCAGCATCCCTGATATTTTTAACCATCGACCACCACTGATCTGCATCACCCTCCAAACGCTAAATAGCAAGACTAACCTTTTGATTATCTGAACACCCCATGACATCAAAAATCTTCTCCAGTTCTCTAATCAACCCTTCAGCAAGAACAAGGTCAGATGATCCTTTGAATGATGGGGGATGTTGCCTCATTAAAATGTTCCACCACTGACATGTTCCTCTGCGGTTGATGTGGATGATCTCGTGCATTGATACCACCACCATTTATCACTTGATTCAACTGTTCCATTACTGCAATAAATGGTTCAGTTCCAATTCCGACCATCTCAGGATTCCGATTCGGAAGTTTATTTCCTTCTGCATGCCTTCCTAGAACTGCTTCCATGTTTCCTCTGCAGAAAACCATTCTGAACAAACATGTCTTAGATGCAGCAACATGGTAATCTTAAAATGCTATATCATTTCAATTTGACCATAAAAAAATTTTGGATAACAATTTAATAGAATTCTAACTCCTAATGTTATGTAAACCGACCTTTGATACCAACTATAAGGTCCCAGCCTTAATCCTTACTTAATCTTGAGTTATTTCAAGATTACACCCTAAGGATCTTTTCAGGTTTAGAGTTTTAGAGAATTAGATCATAAAAACATGCATTACATTCCACATTTAAACAAAGTGGTTACATAAATTTAGTATTCATTTATCCCATCAATGGAAACATATTGAAAATAAAACATGGATTTTTCTTGACACTTCCTTGACACTATCATCTTATCATGTACCTTTCCCTTGACATGTGAAAAACATTTCAAAAAAACTCTGGATGAGCACAGAAATATCAGTATGGGTTATAAAAATATAGAAAGGAAACATGTGTTCATATATACATAAGAATTAAATCATACTTTACCCATAAAACATAGGCACTTTAACATACCTCATAAAATCATGAATAAATCATAGAAATCATAAGACATAAAGGTAATTTGAGGAATTCATAACATTCTTACGTAGGGATTAACCCTCTTGGTTACGTTTGGAATACCCATCACATTATATTCCCTAAATCTCTTTAGAGAAACCTTAAAGTTTCACTCCTTTGCATTACCCAATGCATTGGAGAGCTATATCGGGCTCACCCGCCCTTAGTTTATCACGGAACCACCCGTCTTCATGACAATGCCCAAGAATCATAACATTATCGTATCACGTAAAACATACATAAAGGAAACATAACTTTTCCACATTTCAATCAAAAGATATCAAACACAGTGATATAATAAAAACATTATCAAAACCATTTTAAATACCAAAATAAAAGAAAAGTAAAACATGGTATTTATTTTTCATTTTAAAAAAGGTATGGCTTGTAGAGGAAGCCGAAACTCAAATAATGGTCACGATGGTGGAGAATGCGTTGTCTCCGCATACGTATGACAAAAAAACTTTCCCTTTTGTCATTTAGTAAACACTTCGTATAAAAATTATTCCTTTTGAATAATCATAAATGTCAAAGGGGTTTATACACCGTATAAACGAATGTTGTGTATAAAACAAAATATGCCTCAATGAAAAGAGATTGAGACGAAGTCCCATACCTCGGTTCCGACTTGACTCGATCATTCTTTAATGTCCTGAATAATAAACTTGAGTTAATTTATACTTTCTTAAGAACATTTTTCATATTCATTATTCTTTTAATATCACTTATTACCATGTTATGAACATTATGTAATTATTTAAGTTAATAATGGTCGTTTTAACGATCATTGGTACTTGAGTCAAAATATGCTCTTTGTAATTACAATTTGTTCACGTATCCATTATATCCAGAGTTATAATAATGATTTATATATCATATATATCAAGTATATACATTAATTTATAATATTACATAATCATTTAGAAGTAATAAATGAAATGCACCGTTCATGGAGATGGTAAGCCGTACGTACGCATGAAAGCTACTTTCATTTCTATTTCGTATTTTATAGAATGGAATCATAATGATATAAAGGTATATTATAATTCCAGTATAATATCATATAAAATATGATAACTCCATCCTTTATACGTCCCACATATGGTATTAACGAATCAAATCACTTTGAGGGGGCGGTATTCCGCACTTCCTTAAATGAAGATATCGCGTTTACCCATAATGGAAACCATAAAGGTATGCCCAAAATAAAAAATACAGAAGCTTAAAGAAAAACATAAACATATTATATATATCATATATAAATATGGTGTCATCGTATTTTCCACCTTTGAAGGGGTGAAAAGAATGTTGAACAATCATCGTTTTGGGAGGCAGAATTTCGCCATCCACAGAAACAGTATGTTCTTTAACCATTAGATGTAGGTGTGTGTAAGTTTAGCATGAATCCTTTTTATAACAACATCCTAGTATATTTAATATACTGTAGTTGTTAAAAAAGAAATGAATAAAAAAAATTTAGGGGGTTGGAGAACAAAATAAAACAAAAGGACTCTAGTGAAGACATTACCTTAAAATCAGGTAACTCCCTTTGGATTGAGCTCAAAGGCTTCCTTGGGAAGACTTCTGACCAAATTGAGGCTTCAAGGAGTAAGAGAGAGATGTGGAGATACAAAATTGGCCGGGGTTGGCCGAGCCAAAGGCTTTGGAAGTGTGTGTAAGGAGGTAGAGGTGGGGGCCTTTTATAAGAGGAGAGGAGGGCACTCTTGGAAAGTAAAGAAATGTTACTTTATTTGAAATTGATTTTCGGATTTAAAATGTCCCACATTGATATAATTCTAGGATAAGGTGATAAGGGTTAGAAATATACCCATTCAATTGGTTTTGGACAAGTTTAGGTCATAGATTTTACATTATCTTTTCATTTTATTTAAATCCTGTATTAATGAGGTAATCGCTGCATCATCATGATGTCAAAAATAATTTAATTTATTTAATATCTAAAAATTATTAAAAAAATACTATGATATAGGAAATATTTTTATCTTTACAATTAATATTTATAGTCTAGAATATCATCTATGTAGAAAAAATTAAAAATGTTTTAATTAGGTTATATATTCTTGTTATATTTACTTTCTTAAAAAAAAGATAACAAGTCACTTTCCCACAAAAGTAATTCCATGGGGTCCCCAAGTATGGCACAAGGTATCCCATGGTCGTCCATGAGACAACAAGTAGCATTAGGAAACATGTTGGTGTCATTTTGTGTTATTATTATATTATTTTATTATCCTTAACTACCCGATTACTCATTAATCAAGATAATTAAAGATAATTACCGTCGTTACTATTCATAATGTCCAAAAACTAAAGAGTCTTGATTACATAATTTGTACCTTCTTATTCCAAATATGTAATACATTTTACCAAATTAAAAACACATAAATTTCAATAATTTATTTAAAAAATAATTCTCGTTGTCAAAACAAATAGCGGGTTTTTTTTGAAATAATATCTATGAAAAGTTTGGAATTAGTTTATGCCCAATTCCAATGTTAAATTAATCCAAATGACCACCATTGGATTAAATGATAAAAATATATTCAGATTACACATTAAGACCAATGAAAAAGAAAATCTAACCATATAATTAAATTAAATGAAAAAGCAGTTTTGATGTAAAATGCAGTATTTTTCACTATTCATTAAAAAAATGAACATTGTCAGAATAATAACAAAAATTTATCCAATGTAAATTTCAATGTCCCAATCATAAAGAATATGTTTACTTTGACAAACAGATATTATAAAATTGTCAAATGTTTAATTTAAATATGGTTTTCCATCAAAAGGCAATAAAACAATCTTTTAAAAAATATTAGTGTATTCTATGCTTAAGATTGGATTTATTATCATTTTAAGCCTCTAAAACATTATCTAATTCATAAATAAACATAGATAAAAATATCTATTATTAATTACTTACTTGGGATGTTACACTAATATCCAGGGAATATAAAATTAGTGACATAGAATATGGTCATGACAGAGGAGGGAACATGACAATAGGATTCAGGCTCAGAATTGGTCACAAACCACTCTATGGTCAGGCGGTAGACGAGCCAAATATAAATAGGTGCAAGGATAGATGGGGTAGAGATCATGAGGAAACCACCACCAGTACAATATAGTTTTGAAGGATTGGAGGTCATTTATTTCTCCACTAGTACTAGGCAACATGAAATTTAGTGTACGAAAATTCTTACTATTAAATTCCATATAGTGGGATCTTTGGAGCATCAATAAAAAATAAGAAGTTTTGGAGTGTTTTCTTTAGGTTAAATTCCCTTGGGCCTTGAGTGATATACTAAATCCATGTGCCTCTAGGATTATGGGTCATCTAATGGATCCCTATCAACCTAGTTAAAAAATAGTGGTCCTCCAAAGATTAATAAATATGAGGCATTCATGATTGAAAGAGTATGGAAAATCTATAACCATTTTATTTAAAGATCTTTTTCCAAATGTCGAGGGAATATTTTAAAATAATGATAGAGAACATGGGTGAATATACTTAGTTATTTTATTTTCATTTAATAATAACATATTCATCAATTGGTTTTACTTCGATCAAATTTCACTTAATCTCATATTCCAAGGTATGAATATTCAAGATAAACTTTTTCATTCATAAAGCACTAAAATTAACTTTTAATGTGTCATAAGATCTCTAAAAGGGAAACAATTCATTAATCTAATATCTATATATTTATAAAAATGAAAAAAATCTTTTGCCATGTTATCTCATTTGGTTAAATCATATATTACTCTATAAGTCCTTCACAAAAAAATTATGAGTTTACCTTAATATATTTCATAATTAGTTAACCATAAAGACCTCCAAAAAAATTGGGTACTAAATTGGAAATATAAAAATTTCAAATTAAGGTCACTAATTATTTAGAACCCAAATAAAATAAATAACCAAATTAATATAAATTATCTTTAATATCACATACCAAAAACATGAATTACATTATCATATATTCTCATAAAATAAGGAAATAACCTGAATCCCCATAAAAACTAAATTAACGAAAACATATTCACAAAAATTATGTCTCTCCATATTCATTAATTAAAAGAGACAATTTTTAAATATATTCCATAAATTCAATATACACCAAAAAATTTAATATAAACAACATTGTAATCAAATCACTAATCAGTTCCAAGTTCACCAATAATATCCACTTAACATTAATACATTTTCGAAATATTCCTGCTCTATTTGAACATTTGGTTGCGTTATTATTCCCACATTCTAAACATCATGAAAAGTGATTCTTCTATCTTCCATGGTCTTCATGAAACACTATTTTTTAGTAGTGGTGTCATGAATATCACCCATGTTGATATTGTTAATCATATAATGGGAAATTTTATTAGACATAATCATAAGGTTTCCCATTCAAGATCTCATTTCAGTTGGGTTCTCTTAAGGAAAATAATTCCATAGTCTGTCATATTTAGCATTAACATGAACAATCCTGGTTCCATCAATTTACTAAAAAAAACCACAGTTTCAAAATCTAAAATCCAAGTGGGAGACCACATAAAAATGAAAATTTATTTATAGGATATCTAATTCATGAAACATTCTTTTAAATACATGAAACCTTAAATTTAACCTAGTACCTCCTTGGTTATAATATATTAAAGTACTTCATAATGATTCATAGAGAAATTTTCAGTTCACCTAAACATATTTACAAGGTATGTTAAACATGGTGCATAGTAAGGGCGTACTCATTGCGAAACAGAATGATGGATAAGATATACTAGCTGGACTATTTTTTCGTTTATTAACCATATATGCATATGTGGAAATACCACTTCCAATTATATTATATAGTTAGATATGTATTTACAGAAAAATAACATATTACATTCCTTAATAAAACATTACGATGTTATCATATGCCTAGTTTGGTATCCCGAGTTTTTAAAAGATCCTTATATTCAATAGAAAATACAATACCCAACACAAAGTCAAAACAACCCATGACATGTTATTATTTAAATATAACCATTATAACCTAACCATCAATTTGGTGAGTATGAATTGGAGTAATAAAATTATGAAATATATATTATGGGAATACTCAATAGAAATATATTGATAAAGTTTTTGGAAATTAACAATTAATTTTTAGTAAATTCATTTTGTTCTTGAAAAATAAATTTTCTTCAAAAAGTATTTTCTTTGATTTCTATGAGAAAATTATAGAATTAAACATTTCCGCTCTAAGTAAATTTATTTTATGAAATGAAATTTATTTTTGAAATCATCATATAAAAAGTATCTTAGTGTGAGGTTTTTCGATTTTTCTGAATGGAATTATTTTTTAATGAATACTGAAAACTAATGGTTTTTTTTTTGAAAATTGTATTTTTGTTTAATGAACTCAAAAAATAAATTTTATTTATAAATTGTCTCAAAAAAATAAGTCCAATTATATTTTTATTAATCAAATAATGGTATTTGAAATGATTTTTATATGTGAATTTGATAAAAAAACATTTTCATACATTAAAAATATATTTCCTAAAAAAAATATTTTTTGTGTTGTTTGTTTAATCGTATGTTAGGTTTTTCCAATTATAGAAGCTGAATCATTAAAAATTGATTTCATATATATAATTTGGATCTTAAAATTTTTAAAATTAGTCCCTTTTATTTTTTTCATAATAAATATTAACCATATTAAATTTTTATAAATGATAGAGAAATAGTTAAAAACATCAACCATGGTCTCTTTGTGGGTTTTATTTTCTTTTAAATTAACCATAATTACATTTATCTAGTAGAAAATGTTTATTCAACAGTAATTTTCAAATGGGTTGGGGGTTAATACTAAGTGATACGGGTGAAAACTTAACCAAATCATGTATAAATTTTATTAGATTAAATTATTTTGGATAATAATTATCTGTTTTTATAATGATATTAATTTTGGATTAATTTTTATATTGAAATAATTTATATTATTTTAATACATTATGAAATTATGAGAACGACCCTCCCCTCACATATAAAAGGACACCCCTTATCTTAATAATTGACAAAAAATAGAGAAATATAGGTCAATAAAAACTTAAAAAAATTATTTAGAATATCCTTATATACTTTTTTGATGTGATAGAATTCCAAAAATTCCAACCCTCGGTCCTTTAAGAGGGGATCCAAATAAATCATATCGAATAAGAGGTAATTGTCTTCACCAACTATTTTCAGTTTATTTATTATTCCAATTTCTCTTAATGTGTTGTAAACATCATAAAATAATAACTCAAGGACCATAATTGTACTGGTATGTTATTATGATTTTGGTACGACCCTATTAAATCTCATTTTCATCCAATAAAAAGTTAAAACATCGCTCGTGCATACATATGGATTGTCGTCTACCCATAGCTGGGTTATTCGTATTTCATCACCACTTTATTTATATTGTTATAAAAATAGAAATAATGAATATATATTATATTTATGATAGAAATATTATTTTCGGATTTTAATATCACATATAAATTCTTACCATCCAATCCCTTGGAAAATGTTAACATCGATCGTGCTTACATGGGGACTTCTGACTCCATAAAGCGATGTGATCTATTTTGAATTGATAAATTATGTGAAAGGTAATAAAGATATATTTATATGACATATATTATATTTATATGATGATTATGATTATTGATATATTTTAACCATAATGATTGTACAAATATTTTAGCATTCATGATAAAACATGCAAGAGAAAATAAATAAACAACAAAAAGAATGATATTAAAGAAGATTGTTATAAGTGGATCATATATGATATTATAAATACTATTACGATTATAATATAAATTAATAACCTATTTAAAACCATTATACAGGAGGTTAAATCACTTTAAACTATGAGGAAACATGTGGTAAGGGATTTCACTTGAATTTTAACTCCATTGCGATATATTTTGTAATATGCATCCATTTAATTTTATGTGGTGTATATACATCCCCTTTGTGTTATTTAAAATGAATCTATATTTATTAGTTTTGATAAATTTTTCAAATAAAGGATCTATTTCAATGGTAATGATTATAATAAAATTTAATATTCTTTATCAAATTAATCAGATATATTTTTCTTATATATCTATATTTTTCAGAATTATTCTTCAAAAATCCTTTCTATTTATAAAAGTGATTTATAAATTATATTTTATGTTCAACTTTACCTTTTAAATGGTATAAGAGGAATATATCTAATGTTTTCATAAAAAGATCCATTTTTATCTTTTTTTTGAAAAATACAAAACATTGTTTTTATATGAAATTATTGGAATTTTCCAGCCCATAACCATTCTATAAAATTTAACTTATTCTATATAATTTCAAAAAAATTAAAAAGAATAATATTTTAAGAATGTTTTTCACATCCAACATATTTTACTCGCAAAAATTCATTAATTTTTTTCCAAATTGATATTTATGATGAAGTGAATGTCATCTTTTTTCTCTTATTAATTTTGTTATTATTAACATTATATTGACACTTTCACTTTCTGTTTATCATTGAACATTATATATCCCTTAAATATCCATAATATAATGACCATTTCCTATACCTTATTTTATTTTTGTATACAATTTTTTCATTGAATTTTATTTAGTTTAGTAGGAAAAAATAAATATTTTTTATTCTTTTCTCAATATGGACATTTGTAGGTAGGAAATATTATTCCCGAATTAAATCTATCACTTGATATATAAGGAATAAATTGGTAATGTAGTGATAATTGTACCATTGAATTATATAGCCCCTCGATGAATTCATATATACAATGAGATAAATCAATTTTAAAAAATTGGATGGATATTTACCCATAATTCTAAACTGCCTTGGTGTAAGGTCTTGACGATAGCTAAGATCATAAATTCCAACAGTATTCATTTTCATTATTTAGAATTCAATTATTATTGTCACTGAAATTATTTAATTGATATTGTACATGGTTTCATTTTTTCCCATGATATTGAATAAATGGAAAACATTTTAAATTATTTACATTTATATATTGATTATGCCTTTTATAATCAAGATAGCTTCTTCTCTATATAACCCTTACTGGGAATCTAATATTACATTTTCAATTATTTTTATTTCCCAATGGTAAGAATAAATATATTATTAATAATATCTAGGATAAAATTATTATTCTTATGTTATGTATTTTATATTTATAATGTAATATGATACAGTTTTATGTATGTAGTTTTTTCAAGACAACGTAATTGATCGATCTTGCATGGTGAGATCCTCTCTATCTATGCCAATGTAATAAAGTAGACATCATATATGGGTTACTATAGATTAGGTTATTATAGTTGGTTTCAAATAAATTTTAGTAGAAACTATGATAAATATATTTTAGAAAAACATAGTTATAATGAGAATTATGATAGTTCCTTTTAGTGTTAGAAAACCTTTACCATTAGATGTATTTTTATTTTGGATCAAAATTCATGATGATTATTATATGATATAACTTAGTGTGTTTAATTATTTAGTGATGATGAATAATAGATAGAATAGAATCAATACCATGGTCAAATTAGGTATTTACCTGATGAGAAATCCAAAAGAGTTGGTGTTGGAGATGAGTAGATTATAGATGTATTGGGAAAACTAAACTAGGCTATGTCTAATAACCTCAATAATATGGTTGAAACATGAGGTTTAAAAATATGATACACATATATAAGATTATTTCTTGGAATAAACACCACCAAATTTTAGTGTAACTACTAATCCAGTGGTATTTCATAAATAGATATTGTATCTTAAAAATATATTTCTTTCCTTTGGAATTAATGATATATCAAAGGTCTTGCTGATAGTGTATTATCATAGAGGTTATACTGATAAATAGTGGTTGTTGTTTTAGAATACGAGGGGTTAATATGAAATAGAACATACGGAATAGAGAGATTCTAAATTTAAATTATTGGATAGATACATCCCTCATGATAAAAAACTAATGTAAATGGAAACTGATTTAACTTAAAGGAAAAGGAAGAATAAAGTGATTTATAGTATGAGGCTACATTTCCAAGACTATCCAGATATTCTATAGATTATATATTTAATCCAAAGAAAAAAATAGTTCACTAAATTGAAGTACTTAAGCCAAATATTTGATGGGAAACGATTCATAAATCTATTTCATCGTATGAAGAAGCAATATTACATGCCATCAATATATTGATGGTATTTTTTAGATCCTATATCATTATATGAAATTATGAATGGAATAGGTCAAATGAGAACATTTAAAATTTTAAAACATCAATTAATATTATAAGAATAAATAAATTCCAATCATTTGAAAATTATTGGAAGAACTACCAAGAAAATTCTTGAATAGAATGAGATTTTGTTACTAGTTTATAGATAAGTTTCATCTTAGAAAAGAATTAAATGGTAAAAAATAATAATTAATGTTGATTATTTAAGATATTGATAAATGTAACATTATTAAAACAATTCATCAATCATCAAGGGAACATACCAAAAAAAGGATAAGGGGATAAGGATATGCTTATGTGATCACTATAGTCTAGGTAGATCTTTATAATGATGGAATTTTCTGTCAAAACTCAATGTGGACATCTTACAGCAATAAGGATGTGTCATTGATTTCCCATTATGACTCATAATTGGGCATTATTTTTAGACTTAATTATTATATCTATTGTTGATTTTGATATAATACTATGTATGGATTCAATACCAAAATATAAATCTAAATTTTATTACAAATAAGAGGAAATTATAATTCATAATGTAAATTTATAATTACAAATCATTAGAGGGGAGAATTCATAATTTGATTCATGTCTTGATCCACCTCCAGAAGATTTTCTGAATTAGATTATTAGGGGTAATATGAGACACAATATAAGGATAAAAAGGTAATTTTTGTTGATTATTTTCTTATTTTATAGGAACAAATTTATTTATTTACTTAGTAATTTCGTAGGTATCCACCAAAATATGATGTTGAGTGTTCCATTTATTTAATCATTGATTCAAGACCTATATCAAAATCCCCTTTAGAATATCCAATGACTAATTAATTTATTTGAAAAATAATTATAGGAGTTTTATGAAAAAGGACTTATACCCCCTATATTTTCACCTTAGGGGGACCCTATAATTTTTTTTAAGAATAATGATGTATCTATAAGTATTTTCATTTATTATACTAAAATAAATGCTACCATGATAAAAAACAAGTAACCACTACCTAAAAATTTTGTCTTATTCAATAAACATCATAGAGCTCAATATTTTTCCAAGAATGATCTTTATTTAGGGTATCATCAATTGTGATTAAAGAAGGATTGTATTCCAATGATAAAATTCTTATGAGGTATGGGAAATACTAATTTATAGTAATTCTATTTGGAATGTCAAAATAGACTTGGTTTTTATATATAAAACAAATATAATATTCAAGGAATATCTAGATACATTTATTTTGGTATGTATTGAAGATATCATTGTACACTCTAAAATATTTTAGGATATTGAAAATCACATACGAACCATTATTTATAATATTTGAGAGGAGTTAGATGGGAAATTTACTAAGTGTTAATTTGGGATTTATAAAGATTCTTTTAATAGTCATTTGTCTCCAAGGAAGGAATATCATTTGATCCTATAATGAAAAAGGAATTTAAATAATGGCCTACACTATTGAACATAACTAAGGTATGTAGTTTCATTGGTTTGGAAGGTTAATATTTGTGATTAATTCAAAAAAATTCCTGATTGGATATCCCATTAAATATGTTTATACATAAATAATATATGTTTGTATGGATAAATGAATGTGAATAAATTTTTGAAGAAATAAATATGAGATTTATCAATGCTCTCATATTTACTCTACGTTCATGAAATAACAGTTTTTTGATATACGATGATGAATCAAAAAATAGACATGATTTTTTTCCTTATACAGAATGATAATGTATATTGCTTATGAATCACGATTTTCAATGATTCATTAACAGAACTCTATAACACATGATTTTGAGTAGAAATCCATACTCTTTTATTTTATTATATAGAGTCATTATCTCCATGTTAAAGGATATGATATATAAATAGACCATAAGATCCTAAAATACATATTTTCCTATAAGGATCTCAATATGATCCAAAGGGGGGGGCATGAGATGGTTAAGGATTATGAATTCCCAGTAGACTAGCAACTAGGTAAGGAAAATATTTTAGTAGATTCATTGAGAAGGAAGGAGCATGGATTCCTAACCAAAATGAGGATTGAATGGTATATTGTGTCCATGGATTTAGTAAATATATACATGAGAATTTATAAGGGGAAAGTACATCCTTAAAATTATTTCCTTTCCATGTTTATTGGAAAAGACAATATGTTCACAACTAAGTGATGAGAATTTTCTAAATAAAATAAAAGCTGTGAATGATGGAAAATTGGATAAATTCAGATATGAAGATGGAATTATAAAATTTTAAAAGAGAATATATATAAAATATATACCTTATAAGAAAAGTAAATTACTAGATTATTCACATAACATGAATTTATCTATACACCCGGGTAACAACCAAAAGTACAGATATTTTAAATATTCTTTTTTTGGAAAAATATAAAGTGTTAAATTATTGATTATATATCCTAATGGTTTTTATAAATAGTTTAATACTAAAAGACAAAATTCTCTAGATAAAATCTAACCTATACCTATTATTATGTGTAAATGGGATCAAATTACTATATACATTGTCACTATATTTCTAAATATTCCTATAAAAAATAATGAAATATTGGTTATTGTTGGCTTCACTACCAAATATACACATTCATTCAATATAATAGAATTTTTAAATATTTAATGCTTTGATTAAACTATATTGATTATGTTGTATGACTTTACGGTTCACACCCTTCAATTGTGTCCAATTTTGATCCATCATTCACATTGAAATTCTATATAACTCTTTAGAAGGATCTTGATAAAAATAATCATTTTAGAACCACATATCACACTCAAACCAATGGATAATTATTAAAGACTATTAAAACATTATAAGACATTTTAATGTAATGTTCACCCAACTTTATTGGTTTTTGGGATTAGTATTTACCTTTGGTGGAGTTTTCCTATAAAATAGTTTCTATAAAAGTATTCAAATGGTGATGTATGAAAAATTTTATAGCGAGAGATGAAATACTTCAAAATTTTGGGAATAACTTGTTTATAGAAAATTTATGGTTATAGATCTTATTAAGGATACGATGGAAATGTTAATGTCTAATAAAACTATAATTAAAGAAACTCAAAGTAGAAAAAAATGATATGTGGATAATAAAAAAAATATTTTTAATATCAAAGAACATATTTTTTTAGGGAAATATCTCCATGAAAAGGTGATATAAGGTTCATTAAGGATAGAAAAATGATCCCTAATTATATCAAATATTTTAAAATTTGGAAAAGAATTGGTTCTATGGCTTATCGATTAGAAGTTCCACTGAGCCTCTATAAAGTGCATGATGTTTTCCATATACCTTGGTTAAGGAAGTATATACCAGACCCAATGCTAGGTATGAACTATGAATAAATATAACTTGAACACAATATATCATACATTGAAGATAGTATAATTATTGTTTAAAATAGATATAAAGTGTAAAGGGATCAGATGAATTAGATGATAAAGGTACTTCATAGAAATCATAAAATTGATGAAGTAATGTGGGAACCAAAGTATAGTATGACAATGTACCACCATAAATTTTTTTAGAATATAATATCCATGAAAATTTATGGGAAGAAAGTTTTTAGAGAAGGGAGGAATGTAATGTTCCCAATTTTTAAAAGAGCGCTATTTTCGATAGCATATAAACACACAACTCAAAGACAAACCAAAACATGTAATATAATTATTTAAATATGACAATTATAATCTAACCATCATATTTGAAGGTTTGAATAATTATAACCACAATATTAAATATATATAAAGTTAATAAAAAATATAAACTTTAATTATTAATGATTTGGAAATAAATCCTCAATATTTAATAATGTCATTTTATTCTTTAAATATAGGTTTTTTTCAAAATTTCATTTCATTTATTTATATGATAAAATAAAATAAATAATATTGTTTCCAATTTTATAGAATTTGTTTTTCACATTAAAATTCATTTTTTGAAATTTCCATTTGAAAATAATCATAGGTTTATTTTTTTGATTTTTCTTTAAAAATTTATTTTTCCATGAATTGTTAAAATTACTACTTTTAGTCAAAAACTAGAATTTTTATTAGGAATTTAAAATTTAACATTTTTTAAAATAGTAGGAATTTAATATTATTTCAAAATTATATTTAATAATCCAGTTTTTGTCTTTGGAATTAAATTTATACATCAATTTGATATATATCACCTTTATATACATAAAGGAATTTATATGAAAAATGATTTTTTTTTCATTTTCTTTTTTGGTTATTATTAAATTAATTTATGCTATTTATTTAAATATAATCATGAAAAATGATATAAATATTTGGAATTATGTTGTCTAAATTTGGTAAATAGGTCCTTTTTTTAGAATGTATAAATAGCGACCATGGTAAATAATTGTCATGATGGAGATAGTAAATCAGGAAATTAATGTTCCAAATAATGGGATAAGACATTAAATATTGACCCAATACTTTCCATAATTTTATTTAATCAGTCTATTTCATCCAAAATAGTCTAAACTTTGAAATTAAGACTTTTTATTTTTATGTGCCTATGATTTCTGACAATTATAATTTTCAAGTGAGAAAGACAAAAATGTCAGTTTTATTCTTTTAATATCGTTAATATTCTGTAATAAGGATAAATTTAAATAATGTTTTATTTATAAAATGATTTTTTAAATATGAATTTTTTTATCCTAGTATTTTATTTTTAACTTTTTATTATTGAATAATTATCTTAAATTCTTCTGCAACACTACAAAATATTTATTGAATTAATTTTAAACAATAAATGATATTAAAAATATTTAAAGTAATATAATTTTATTAGTTTGATAAATACATGAATTTTTTAGATAAATATAGCATTATAGTGTTTTGGGATAATATGGGATTGGAAGTACATATTTTTTGATGTATTTATTGTCAAATTAAATTAATAGTGTCACAAATTAAATTAATGATATTTCAAATATAATAATATTTAAATAAATCATTAAAATTTTATACTGAGGTAAATGCATGGGATATGGTTGAAAACATTAACCATGGTCTATTTATTGGTTTTTTTAATTTTATTGTATCATTATTAACCCTTAAATGGTAGAAACCATTTATACTGTTGTATTTTTTAGTTGGGTTAAAATCAAGGTTAAAACTAAAAAAGGTTGAAAATATAAAGTTTTTCTAGAATTTATTAGATTTGATTATTTTGACTCATCTCAATATTATTATTAAATTTATCAATTTGGATCTATTTTTTCATTACGATAATTTATTTAAATTTAATAGTTTACAAAATTTCAAGAGTGCCCCTTCTCTCACATATAAAACAGCACCCCTTCTCTCAATATTTCAAAAAACGTTGTTGAATAAAAGATACCAAATTATATTCTCAAAAATACTTAGAAACAAGTTTTTTATGTGCTGGTCTTCCAAAAATACACAACCTAGGTCCTTTAAGAGGTGATCTAAAGGCATCCTACAAATTAATATGTAATTATCTTCACTAAGTATTTATAGACTATTTTGACATCTAATTCTTATTAATGTGTTATACCAATCATAAAAAATAACCACAATGTAATAAATAAAATGATATTTTATTATTATTATGGGATAACTATATTTAATCTCTTTTCTATCCAATTAAAAGAAAAAACATTTCTTATGCATAAATAAGACTCGCCATATCCACATAGCAGTGTAATTCATTGTTGAACACCAATTTTCATAGATGCTTATAAAGATATAACTAATGAATATATATTATATATATGACATAACTATATTTCTTGAATTTTAATATTATATCTACCTTTTTACCCTCTAATACATTGGAAATGAAAACATCCCTCATTCATAAGTGTGGACTACCACCTCCATGGAGCGATGTGATCAGTTTTTTCATTTCCAATATACATTGAATGTAATATGGATATATTTAGTGGATATATATAATATTTCTGTCATTATTAACATTATTTGGATTATAGAACCATAATAAAAGTACAAACACAAATATTTATATGACAAAACATGCATGAGAAAAAAAGGAGTAAACATGCAATGAAAAATGATAACAATGATGATTATTATAAGAAGATTGTATGTGACATTATAAATATTAATATAATTTTGGTATAAGTTATTAAAAATTTTCACAAAATTATATAGGATTTTATTGCCCATTCATATAAAAATAAATGTGATGTATGAGATTTTGTCTCAATTTTCACTATATTGAGATATGTTTGGGAATATAGACCAATTTATTTCTCTGTGATGTATATACTACCCCTCTAAGTTATTTAAGATGAATATATATTTTTTAATATTTATTAATGATTAAATTCATTTTAACCATTAAACAGTAATGTTTAAAATGAAATATTATCTTATTTGTCTTCTGGATCAGGTATATTTTTCTTAAATATCCATATTTTTAAATATTTATTTAGAAAAAATCCTTTTGATTTACAAAAAATTATTTATAAACGATATTTTAAGTAATCATTATCATTTTACATGGTATAATAAGAATCATTAAAATGTTTTCTCAAAAGGAGTCATTTTTATCTTTCGTTACAAAAATTGAAAAGTAATATTTTTTATATGGTGTTAATAGACCTTTATACTTCAATAAACATTTTAAACACTTTTACTTCATATACAATATGTTTAAATTTTTACAAATAAATCAATTTTGAGTACGTTTTTCTCATACATGTTTTTTGATTCTCCAAAATATGATAATTTCCTTTACAAATTATACTCCCATAGAACTAATGCATATATTTTATTTCTTATTAATTTTTATATCGAATTTATCATGAAATATTTTCTTCATTGGTATCATTTAAGATTAAATTTATCTTAAACGTCCACCATGGATAATATTTGTTACACCCCCTAATTTTAAAATCCATACATCATATTTGATAGAATATATGGCATGAAACGCCAATAGTAGAATATAAATTTTGACTCTGAGACATTAAAATATATTTCATTCTAAGTAAATTCAATATATTCAATGTCTTTCCATAGAAACAACACCATTCATGAAGAAAACATGATACTCAATTAAAATATTTTTATATAAAATCTACCATATTAAACCAGTCGTTAAGATGGTAGGTATGAATAATAATTAATGAATTAAGAAAATTTTTATTTTTACACTTGTATCAAATAATTCAATGGTAATATATTGATTATAAATAAAATTAGAACCAATTGGAAAAGAAATAACTAGTTTATGAAGAATTGAATTTTATGAAAGGCATATTTTTCTGTGCATTGCACACATATTTTAGAATTAATTTTTACAAATATTTTAAATTTTATTTGTAAAAATAATCATCATTTTTCAAATATAATGTTATAATTATCTTTATATTTTTTCGATAATTTTATGAAAGTATTACTTCTTTGATGAATAATTGAAAAAATTGATTTTTATTAAGAACTTCGATTTAATTTAAATTTTTAAAAATTTATAATTATATTTTAAATTATTTTAAAAGAAAAATCAGTTTAATTATATTAAAATTTTAATAATTTGGATCCTTTTAATTAATTAAATATAAAATTTTCATATTAAAAAATCTTATATGCATGTAAATTTTCTCTTTGGAAAAGCCCTCTTTCATATCATTAATGGTTTAATTTTAATTTTAATTCTGCCACATCTATGTATTGAATTTTCAAAAATTAAATCCATATTTCAAATAATCACTATTTATAATATCTAATAAGTTTAGATTAGTTTTTCTAAATAATTGATTGTGAAAACAGTAAAAAATAATTATTTCAGATATGGTTAAAATGGGTTTACCAAGGGATAATATAAGAAGATAAGGGTGAAAAATGACATAGTACTTTTCAAACACCAATTTTATGGAAATATTTAGACATTATAACCTATAAGTTTATATAAATACACATTTAAGTAGTTTTAAAATAATAACAACATGTATATCACTATATATTTTGAATCATCCCATGTCTGTCCTCTCCCCAACTTATAAAGGGCCACCACCTCTCCTCTCTTATTCATACTTCCAAAACCCTTCAGTTTTCCATGTAAAACCCAAATAAATTAATTAAAAACATAAAAATATCATTGAGGATATATTTTTATTTTTAATCCTTTCTAAGAAGTATTTAGTTACAAATACATAGAGGCACTCCAAAGAAATGGTAAAATTATGAAACATGTGTTGTTTTTTATTTATTATTTCACCACCTTAAAAAATAATAAAATATGATAATATAGTAAAAAATATTATAATATATAATGTGACTTTATTATGGTAATATAATAACCCATTTTTATCCCCAATTTGATCAATTGGGTAATGAAACAGTCGATAGTGTATATGGCAGACTACCGGCCAAAAAACATATTAAATTAGTTTCCTATATACAACTTTCAAGAAAGGCTATAATTATTGATATATTCCATTTATATTATATTTTTTGAATTTATTATACTTATCTAGTCATGATATAACATATAACCTCTTACTTTAAATTTTTTGGGTGATATGATAACATCGCTCTTGTGTACGACAGAATAGCATATCGCAAAGTGATGTGATTTTTTTATCACTTACACTTTACAGGAATGGAATTATGGTGTATGATAGTGAATTAATTTGATAATTTTGATATAAAAATACTTATATAATTAAAATATAATATTTATGTTCTTACCTTTCAATCTAGTGGAAAATAATAACGTTGTTTATGACTACGTGTGGCCAACCATCTCCATATAGTGTTCTGAAATGTTTTTATTTTTAGTTTTTACATTGGTGGTAATAAGGATGTATTTGAATAATAAAATTCTATATATTAAATAATTATTATTCTATAAAGATTAATTAATTTTCATTTTCCTTTCTTTTTATATGTTTAGAAAAAAACGGAAATATTGTTCTTGCGTAAATATGATCTACCGTCCCCATGAATGGTGCAATCCATTCCCTATATCTAAATTTAAAATAATAATATAAATACATATATAATGAATAAGTTTTATATTTATACCACTATTAAAATTATTAATATGTTTAAACCATGATCAAATTAAAAGGACTAAAAGTACCAAACTATAATATACATGGAAACCGATGCAATTAACATCCAAAACCGTGATTTTAACAAATAATTGTTAATAAATGGGTCATAAAATTATTGAAGTAAATTATATATGTTATTTGATATATGAATATGGTTATGTAATACATATGTATAATAAATCTATCTTTATTATATAGGAGGTTTTGATAGATGTGATGGAAGTCAAACCTGATAATTACATATATATATAGGAGGTTTTGATAGTGTATATGATAAAACATTTATTTTTTATATAATTAATGTAATAATAAATATTTTATTTTATTTTTCATTTGGTAATAATTTATTTTATTGGGATTATAATTCATAAGTTACCAAGGCGGAAAGGTTTTATTTTATAATCTTCTCATTATTCAATTTTTTTTTGTTTTTGTGCCCCCTAGAGGAATTATTTGATATTATTTTCCTAAAATTAATCTATGTTCTTCTACTATAGTCATTAATTTAAATTTTAAACTAATATTAACATTTATATTATAATTAGAAATTAAATTGATAATTTTTTTTAGAATATTTTACTTTATTTATCTCTTCGGTCAACAATCCTTTTAAAATAAAAAATACGTATTCTAAAATCTTTTCAAAATTTTATTAAACATTTTATAAATGATTTATTAAATAAAACTTACCGATTTTGATTATTTTTTTTAAATGAATATTTATATTATTTTCAATAAAAGTACTGTTTGGATTTTATGGAAAATGTGAAAGGAATCATTCATTTAATGTGTGTGGAATAAACAATTTCTTCCTCCATCATGTATAATCAATTTTTTAACTATTATTCAAACAATTTATTGGTTGTTTTAAAATAAATTTGTTTTAAAAGTAATTTGTGAATATTTAAAATAAAATATTTGTCAATTTGAAAATGTTATTTTGATCAAAAATTATTGTAATGATATTTTTATGGTAATATTTTCATAAATGAATTAAAAATATTATTGTATTTATGATCCAATTGGGACATATTGTATTGATATCATCATCGTTGTTTCATTATATGGTTTATGATCAATTTTACTAAGGATATGAAACTCAATTTTCAGACACCATAATACTAAATATGGTTTATTATTGTGTTTATTTGATTGGGGTAAGCACTAACATTAAATTTGTTTGTTATTGAATGAAAATGGTTATCTTTAATATTATTTTTCATCTCAATAATATTAGGAATGAATTGTAAATAGTACAACATGGGTGAGGCCAGATTATAGTAGCCCCTCAATGAATTTATTGGAATGATGAGACAAATCAGTTGTTTGATATATATAGGTTTCTACAAACATATATAAACTCTCTGGTGAAACATCTTAATAATATATTTCATATGTTCAGAATTGTAAATTACCTTATTATGATATCAATTATCAATGCCCATTTTATTTTTATATTATTTGAATATCCTTGGATATGTTTCAACATATTGTGATTTTTTATATGGATTTATTTTATAATCATTTATTTATTCCATATTATGCTCAGTTTATTCATTAAAAATAATATACTTAAGTTTTTTACCTTCGTATATCAGTTAGGATTATTTATTAATTATATTTTATAATATATTCTTACCCTTACTATGTGTCTGAGCTCACCCATTTCTTTTATTTTATTTTATCTAGGATGACATGAATTTTTAGGTTCATGAGATGCAGGGATATAAAAAGGTGAATAATGGTGTTCCGAAAGAAAAAAAATTGTTTAATTGATATTTTAAAATATAATGTGAATTCACTTTATGTATCTAGTTTCTGAAGACTACTAAACTATTCTACCCTTTAGTGTTTGATTCCTTGTATCTTATGACAATGAAATAAAGTTATCACCAGCTCCATGCTACTAGGGCCAAGGTATTTAGGGTTGGCATCGGAGGATGTTTAGTAGAAACCTCGGTAAATATATATCGGATAATATAGAGTAGGCGATATGACTGTATGATAAACATTGACGATAAGCATAGTTGAACATATTAATGTTTTGGTAAGGTAAATATTATGATTATTTTCCTAGAAATACATATGTATCTGGGTAATATATGTGGATGTTGTTCTTATATGGATGTACCTACGTTTAATTACTCTAAAAATCCCACTATTTAAAAAAAGGATATACAATTAGGTTTTAAAAAAATGATAATATACAACACCCCTATATCCACAAGATTTATTTTCTGGGATGGTACTATACCCAGGGTTTAAAAAATCATTGGTATAGGTTAACCCATATACCCATATTTTTTTGTAAGCTATTGAAATATGTTTTATAGGGGGAATCAAATTTCATGGAAAGACCGTGTGGAATCATATTTCCAAGGTTTTACCAAAACATGGGTACAAGTAATGCTTCTAGGAACCAATACCAATGGATCAGGTGAACCATCGGTATTAGTCACCTATTCCCTTAGTTTGACCAAATAGTTGATACATGTTGGCCCATTCCTTTTCCACAATAATAACAATAACGGTAAAAAATTTAATTTAAATATTTGTATATTTATATAAGTATATAAATATATATTTTATTATAATAAAAATAAATGTATTTTAATATAGTGGTAATGTCGGTGGATTTTATGTTTAAGTTGATGGAATCATTTCAAATTGGTGGATTTTTTAAATAAATAACCTATACCCATTGTTTGACCAAATTTTTGGTATAGGATGGCCCATTAATTTTATAGAATACTAAAAAGGTAATATAAAATTTAATATAAATATATATATATACATATATTTTTGAATATCAGAATACAAAATGTGTTACAGGATAGTGGTAAAGTCATTGGAGTATAAGGGGAAGTTATTGGAATCAATTCCTATTGGTCAATTTTTTTAATAAAGGAACTATAACCACAGTTTGACCAAACCATGTGTATAAGTAATTCCATTGAAATATTCTACACCAATAGTTTAAGAATAGATGGTATAGGTGGAGTCTACCAATGGTTTTGTCAAGCCATGGATATAGTCCTATCACAAAGACTTAAGCACCAATGTTTCATAGAACTATGGGTATAAACTATACCAATGGTTTTGAACAATTGGTATAGGTAAATATTCCTGTTGTGAGCGTATTGGTCTTGACATGAGTGTTACCAAGTAAACACCCATATAAATTACTTTACATGTTGTTTGAAACTCATAGGGTATATGAATAAGATAATTCAAATTTTCTTTACCAACAATTATGATGGATTTCAAATTATTTTTATGGATGGGAATATTTCCCAATGAATCCATATTTATGATTTTGATATTATCACTAGAATAATTTTTTAATTTATCTTAGGTGTTTAATTAGTTTCAAGATTATAAAGTATGATACATAATTTTGTGATATAATATAGTGGTTGAATTTTTTTAGAAATTTATCCTAGGGTAATGAATTAGAACCATATCAATATACATACCCCATGTTGGGATTACGATATTCAGAAATATAATAAAGCTAACATTTTAGATTCTGATGGAACTGATGAAGTTATAACCATATTTGGGAAACTAACTCATTTTATTATCAATAACTTCTACAATATAGATCATCCTACAAATCTACCATATGGTTTTACAATGTTAGAGCACATTATACATCAAAAACCTCGATAATTAAATTAGCCTACAAATCTATTTGAATTTGAGAAATTGACTTGTTCTATAGATATGATATTTATCGATTGGTAAGTAATGAAAGGAAGAAGGTTGTTATGGAAATTTATCACATTTATTGATATGTAGATCAATAGTGGTCATTGATTCAAACAACTAAAGATAATGATGTAATAGAAAAATGGAAATAAAAACTTTCAAGGTACTATTCTTATAAAATTATTTTCTTTATGAGAAACGATTATATATAGCGAGGATCTTTTTGAGTATAATAAAAAAGGAAGCTGAAAATGTTTCTACGTATGAAGACATCATGACATAGTTATCAAGGTACACAATGTATTGCATTTGTAATACAAAGAGTAAGATTGAGTGTTTATTTCATATACTTAATCTAATATTTCAAATGGAAATAGCCCCATTAAAATTCTAATCATATAAAGAAATAGTATCAAGTGATATAAAAATATATAATTTATAATCAATGTATTAAGGGAATTTAAGGTAAGGAATAAAAGAATAGGATGATAGAAAAAATGTATAAGGGGAATAAGGGAAGGAATGGTTTTTCTAAATGTGATAGTTATGGATAGAAACACACCAGTACCAGCATTAAGAGAATGGGAGATTGCTTAAAGTGTAGAGATAAATTCCATTAGGAGTGTGAATTAATGGGTAATAATGAAACCTTTTTAGATTAGTGTTAAAACAATAACAATATGTGTTATTATAAAAATTAATTAGGCAAGCATCAAGGGAAAATATATCATAAGAATCTATGGAATCAATGTCAAGCATATGATATTACTACGGTCTAATTGGAATGATTAATGTTCTTGGGTATTTGTATTTATGATTTATATTATAAGTTTTTTTTGTTATTGAAATTGTGGTTATAAGAATTATGAAAGGATTTTAGAGAACATGTTGAATAGTTTGGATGACAAGGAAATGTGATTCCATGGAAATTTGACTTTTTTAGAAAAAAAACACGATTCAATGAAGATAAGACATAACATGTACTTAATTTTTTTATAATTATGATAAAGCTATATTTATATGATTATATTGGTGACCATTAAATTGGTTATAGATTTTATGGTTTTTTTTGTATTTGATATAGTTTACTATATCTTTGGATTTGTGGAATATTTTTGATAACATGAGACTTAATTTTGGGAAGGATTCTTGTTTTCTATAATGTTTTCATGGTATAATTGTATTAACATATTTGTTAGGGGATATTAAGAGATAAATAATTATTTTTGGGGAATCTGATGTTACGTTTATTTTTTAAAATTTAGTGAACTTATTTCTAATTTTATAAAATTTGAATCTGGACAGATGTATTTTGGTTGTGTCTTATCGTAAACTATTTATGGAATTGACTAAGTTGAACTTTTGGTGTTACTGGATAACTTCTATTAACCATTATGGTCTTGTCAAATATCTAGAGATAGTAGGAATGAATTTTCATTCTATTATTCAGATAATAATATCTTAAATTTTAACTTTAGAGCTTCATGTATAAAATACCTATAGAAGAATCATTTCATAGAGTAAGAGATGATTTCGTATTTGTTCATGGAACATCGAAAGAATGAAATTTTTCTTATGTAATATAAATATATCAAGTCACTATATTTACATATGTTATTAGTCTAAATGTTAAAGGAATTCCAAAAACTATATGAATATTATCTTGAAATAATTATGTTATCTTATTACATTCATTTTTGATGAATAAATAGTATTTTCAATCATTATATAATTATGATTTTTTGGTTGTTGACTTTCTATTTATTGTAAACTATATTTTTATTAATGATCTCTATCACCCACCATTATTAGTTGGGAATTACATTTTTCTTTCATCTCCATATCTTCACTTCCCACATTTGTTCTCCAAAATGGAAACCTAATTATGTGATTATTTCAGATGAAATTCATAGTTCCTTTTTTATCATATCAATGGGATTTTTTACTAACCCCTTCCATCATGAGGGATTCCAATATGTTTTTTAAAATATATAGAACACTTTATTATTGATGTCATGATTTAATTATGAGGCCATATTTTATTTATGGGGTTAGAATATAAAACACCAATATATTCAAAGAAAAATATTAAATAGAATATATAATTCTCAAAACCATGGACATAAGATAATGTAACACAACAAGATGTTATGATATATTACTTTTTTAGAAAAATGTAGTCTCTTAGATAGCATGCAATGTGTGTAACATCAGTTTCGAATAAAAAAATTATAGCCAACTAAAGTATTATTATTTAAACATTAAATAATATCCTTCACATTAATATGGTGTGTATGAATAGTAATTACTAAATTATTAAAATTATATGGTTTGATAATTTAAAATATAAATTTAATGGTCAAATATTGATTTGAAATAAAATAAGAACCATTTAATAGAGAAAGAAATGTTTTCTGAAAAACTAAACTTTTCATAATGGCGAATTAGTCTTAGTTTTCGTAATTAAATAAAAAAAAAATTTGAAAACATTTTAAATTATATTTTATTAAAACAACATTATTTATTAAATATAAATGAAAAAAATAATTTTTGGGTTTATTTTTTATAATTAGCTAAAAATATTAATATTTTTATGAATAGTTAAAATATTGATATTTGTACAAAAATTCCTTTTGATTTCAATTATATAAAAATATAAATAACATTTTAAATTAAATAAAATGAAAAATTATTTTTATTATTTTAAAATTTAAAAAATTTATATGATTTGAATAAATTTTATATTGTATTTTGATGTTAAAATATAATATACTTATGAGAATTTTCTCATTGGAAAACTATTATTTCGTCAAGTTAGTGATTTCATTTTAAATTGAATAACACCACTTATATATATATAATTTGGGAAATAAATTATATTTTTTTTTATCAGAATAATTTATTTTATTTAATATATTCATACTAGTTTTCAGCCATAATGACATGTAAAAATAGTTAAAATTAATTATCATGGTTAAGGTAAAAATTGGTTTGCCGGAGGGGATAACTAAGAATAAATTGGATAAAGACGGACTAAAACCTATAAAAAACATTTTAAATAAATATTTATAAATTATAACTTCTATGGTTTTATAATTACCCACTTTTCAGCCTTATGAAACAAGAAGAACATTGGTATCACTTTATATTTTAAAAAATTCCACGTGCGTCCCCCATCGAACATATAAAAGGCCACTCATCCCCTACCATATTAAATGTTAAAAAACCTTTGGTTCCAAATATAACTTCCCTAATACATTTCATTGATCCCTAACTAAGTCTTTGAGTTAATTGTTTGATTTAGAATCCCTCCTATTAAGGATTTAGGTATAAACCTAAAGAGGCTATCAGGGAAAGATGTAAATTTTATAAACATGTGTATTATTTTTGTTTATTAATCTACCCTATTAAAACCATTTTAAAGTATTATAGTGTTATAAAATTATTATATTATGTATAATGATATGTTTTTATGTTAATGTAAAAACCGGATACATCTCCACTTCTATCAAATGGGAAATGAAAACATCTATCGTGTGTAAGGCGAAATGCCATCTCACGAACCCTTATAAGTTGTTTTCAATAACCAACAATAAGAGATGGATATAATAATTTTTTTAACTTATTTATATTTTATATTTGAAATATTAAATATCCTATAATTATGATATCACATATACCTTCTTACATTCCATTCTGTGGGGATACATTAAAATCGCTCATGCGTAAGATAGACTACTGGCTCATGAAGCGATGTAATTCATTTTTTGTTTACACATTACATGAATTGTAGTAAGGTTAATTTTAATTAATATGTGATATATTTATTATATAACCATTCTTATGGAAATATAATATCACTTGTAACATCATACCTTTCAATTTTATGGAAAACAATATCATCGCTCATGCGTATGTGTGGACTACTACCTCCACGAAGCGGTTTGAAATAATTTTCTTTTAAATTTTACATGGATGGTAATAAGGATGTAATTTTTATTATTAATTATATATATTAAATATGAATAATTATATAAATATTAATTAATATTTATTTTCCATTTCTTCCTTCAGCAGAGGAAAAAATGGAAACGATGTCGATGCGTACGTACGACCTACCGTCTCCAAGAATGGTGTAATCCATTTTTTACCTGTAAATAAAATAGAAAACAATAAATAAATATATATATATAATTAATATATAATATATTAATATCATTTTTAATATTTTTTATATTTTTATCCATTTTCAAATTTAAAGGACTAAATTTTACAAATGAAAACATACATGAAAAATGAAGTAATTATCACATTAATAAGTGATTCTAATAGTTTGTTTTAAGAAATGTGTGACAAAATACTATTATTAAATTATATATTGTATGATATATGTGAATATGGTTATTAAATATATTTATATTAACAATATATTTATTATAAAAGAGGTTTGAACAAATATGATTGAAGTAAAACTTGAGGTCATGGTTTCTCGTGTCACTTTTACTTCCGAAATACATATGCCATATTTTCCACTTATTTCATTAGTGTGGCGTATATAATTCCAATTTTATATTTTTTATAAATAATATATTTATCTTAATGGTATTTAATGTGTCATTTTATCAATATTTCTTTTATTCATCTTACAATTCCAAAGATAGCGAAGAGGTAATGGTTTCATTCACAATATCATCATTAGTAGAGGTTTTTTTTATATATCAATGTCATGACCCATCCCCCAGGGCCCATTCGGTGACTACCCCAAGCCCTCCTTCCATAGGCCAGGGGATGGAGACTTCCACCAAAGGCGTATTCCCTAGAACTAGTAAGGAATTGCCTTTATAACATGTAAGCACACACAACCAAGCACACAACAATATATGAACTCAATTAAACTAAACAATAAATAAAGTGAGTGTAGTACTTAAAAGGGGACGCAATACAAGACCAAATGGTAAGTACAGGTACAACGGAAATGAAATACAACTGAAGAAAGAGAAATATAGTAATTGGGTCGTCCTCTTAGGTTCATACATGAAGGGTAGGTACAAATTGCCTCCTCAGCACACCAAGTACACCTGTCTCCTCTTATTACCAACACACCGTATGGTCTGCCTCCGGGCACCGTCCAGTCTTGGTACTCTCTACCTCAGTCAGTGTTGTTTGTCGTCTGCACCAAACACAAAGAGGTGCAGTCATTGCGCATGCAGGGTTGAGTATAATGATATTCAGTAGGGACCTCGAGACCCTCAAGGTCTCACTAAATCTATAAAGGATAAACCAAAATGAATAAAAACAACTGATAACCCTACTTAGTTATATGCCCATACATATACCTAAGTTATCAATTAAAACCATCTCAATCATGAAGAAAACACAGAGTCCAACTCCAAAGCTCCAAGCTTAATTGTTCCACTATAGAAGAAAAACCAAAAAGGAAAGTACCACACAGGAACGCCACACTGAAGAATTCCACCAAGGTATTAACACGACGAAATGTAACACACGGGTATGGACACAGATCACACCAGGTATAACTTATTTACCATAGTAGATATGATTAGATGTAACCACTAAATAATCTTACTATGTTAAGAAGAAGATCCACACAGGATCGCTTAGTGCTGGAAGACACAGGATCGCTCAGTGCTGACCCACATAGGATTGTTGGGTGCTAACCCACACAAGATAGCTTGAGGGTGACCTAGAGAGGATTGATCGGTGATGTCCGACATAGGATCTCTAGGTGCTGACCCAAATAGGATCACTTGGTACGGACCCACACAAGATCGCTATTTATTCTTCTTGTCATAACCAGCAACTGGGTTCCCACAATATGCTCTCTTGTCTCCATGAGGATCTGATCCACAAGCCACGGGTCGATTCTCAAACTTCCACGAAGTCCGACGAAGAAGTATCTCAAAGGACCGCCACGTAATAGGGGTATCAATGTAATAGATGGTGCGTCGTTCAGACGCCCGGTCAATGAGTTATTAGTCTGTTAGTCCCGAGGGCCAAGTTGGATTCGTGCTCGATCCAACTTGACCGTACCTCATCTCAATCCAAAACTCCTATTGGGTATACTCAAATGTATCGTCTCTCTCTAAGGTTCCCAGTGCCACTGACGGTTCGTCAAACTAACGTATGGTACCAAAGTTAAGGCCAAAATAAAGTATAGGTTCGTTTTTTGGTCTGGATGCGGTCCGACCCGGTTAGACTGACCCGACCTGACATGTCATGGTTCAACCCGGTTCGGGTATCCCAAGCCTGACACGTTGGGTCCCGCCGGGATTGTGGTGCTCCTTGGCCCATTGGGCGGTCTGGATGGTCGTGAGGGCCGTGGAGGCCGTAGGGTGGCGGAGGACGCGAATGGAGGCTCGGTCGCGGGGGTGTCGCGAGGCCGCGTGGTAGCTCAGCTCATCCCAGGGCGGCTCAGACAAGAGGGCGTAGGCTGCATGGAGGCTCGACTGGTGGGTACTGCTAGGGCGCGGGGTAGCTCGGCCAATCCCGGGGAGTCTCTACCGGGAGGACGGAGGACGTGGGTCAGCTTGGCTGGGGAGGCGGGGCCGGGAAGGTGGAGACTGCGGGATGGACCAGTTGGGGTCACAGGCAAGGTGGAGGGGCTGCAGACGGCAGAACTGTGAGGCAGGGTCGCAGACGGAAGTTGTGGGTCGGGTGGTGAGGTTGTGGGCAGTGACTCGGCCACGGATGACGGATGTAGCTCGGGCGGTGGTGCGGCCATGGGGCACAGAGGTCGTGGGCGGCGGAGCCACGAGGCCGCGGGGTGACATCCCATCACCGGTGTCCAGTTTATCTGTCCTCTTTTTTCATTCATCATTGTGGTTTAAGCCACATTCTTCCATCACAAAGAACATAATAAGGAAGAACGGTGGAGGTTTCGGGCCATGTTTGTTTTGCCCGCCCCTCCACGGTAGAGCGGTAGAAACTGGACAAACTTTTTTGAATCAAGAACGTGTATGGAATATATTTATAGAAATCAATCCCCACAACCTTCGTCAATCACTATTCCCAACCCCGCAATGAAAAATTAGAAGGGAATAACATGGGAACTAAACCCATACCTTGGAATGTTTGTTGACATTGGCACGAGAATGAAGTCGAAGAAGGCAAAGAGGGTGCCAACGATAGTCGATTAGGAAACCACACATTGATGTCAGGCTCGCTCGTTGTTCTATTCTTTGATTTCTGAAGAACTTACTTCGATGGTGTTCTTTGTTGGAGAGCTTTCTCCAAATTGTTAATGTTTCCCCCTTCTACCAACAGTTTCCCCCAATTCCACCAAAAAATGAATTATCCAACATTATAAAATATTTTGGCATAATTTAAAATTGGAATAATTAAATAATTGAGTTGGTGTATTAATTAAAAGTGGGTGGCATAATTAATCAAGGAGAAGATCAAGAGACCTCCCCTCATTTAAGTGAGAGGTTCAAAAGGGTTTAATCTCGGGTGGTCCCCACCACCATAAAATCTCATGGGAAGTTTTAGGTTCGGTGGTCCCCACCTCCATAACCACAAGGGGAGGTTTAATTCTGGTAGTCTCCACCTCTCAACATCCACATGGGAGATCCTAAACTAAAATAAAATAAAAAGTTACACAACTTTTATTTTATTTTATTCATTCACAAAAAACCCAAAAATTATCTTTCACTATCGACCTACTACTATCGAGGTAAAAGTCACCATAAGAGAATACAGGTTCTACGAGTTCAATGGTGACCTAAGATTTAAATTCTGAGCACCGGTTCACATGTTAGAAAAACCCACTATTACGTTTTCTGAATGTACCAGAACAAATGGTCAGAAATTCCTTCTGGACACTCCGGGCCTCTGAATCACATGTCGTAAATTTTCGCAGACTCATAAAATTCCCATAGATTTAAAATAATTACCTTGGAATTCTGGGTCTTTACATTTTCCCCAACTTAGGTATCTACATCCCTGTAATCCACAAATCAAACTAAAGGAACTTGTGGGGGTACTGAGCATGCATCTGACCCACCTGCTCCCTTGTGCTCACTTGGAGGTTACCGTGCTGCCAGCGAACGTACACCAGGGGTATCGACGACCCACGAAGGACCAGCTCCTGTCAATCCTCAATCTCAACTGGATCCTTCATAAATGTCATCCCATCATCAATATCCATCTCTATATGATCGATGATGTGGTAAGGGTCATGCACATATCTCCTCAGCTGTGATACGTTGAAGACGGTGTTCACCCTGTGCAACTGAGGTGAAATAGCTAAGCAGTATACCACCTCGCCAACTCTATTGTGGACCTAAAAAGGTCCGATGAACCTCATAGATACCTTTCTACCTTGGCCAAATCTCTTAAAACCTCATCGGGGTGATACCCATAGAAATACGTGGACATCATCCTTGAACTCCATAGGTTTTCATCTACTATCGACATATGACTTATGCCTACTCTGAGAAGTCTTATCCACTCCTAAATTATCTATACCTTCTCTTTGGTATCCCGTACCATCTCTGGTCCCACGAGTGTTGACTCCCTAGGGTCAGTCTAGCACAAAGTTTATCTGCAAGGTCACCCATATAACACCTCAAAAGTTGTCATCTCAATAGTGGAGTGATACTTGTTGTTGTATGAAAACTCCACCAAATTCAAGTGATCGTCAAAAGTGAAACTAAAGTCGAGGAAGAATGCATGTAACATGTTTTAAATGGTGTGAATGATCCGCTCTATCTTTCCATCAATCATAGGATAGAAGGCGGTGCTCAAATGAAGTTGTCTCCTGAAATCCTCCTATAACCCCTTCCATTGCAGGGAAGTAAAACGTGCATCACAATTGGAGACAATCATAGAGGGAACTCCATGTAACCACACAATCTCATGTACATAGAGGCATACCAAGCTCTCTACTGGACCCTTCTCTCTGTTCGGTAGGAAGTGGTCCAAATTGGTGAGTCGGTCAACGATCACCAAAATCGATTAATGTCCCCTGGATGTATGTGAAAGACCTGTCACGATGTCCATGGATATCCCATCCAACATCCACTCTGGAACTTCTAAAGGACGTACCATGAATTCTGGTACCTGATGCTTCACATTCGGATAATGAAAAGTGAGGCACCGAGATACAAACTCTTCTACTGCTTTATTCATTCCCGGCCTCCAGTGTAGTCGTCAGAGATCCCGGTACATCTTCACCAATCTAGGATGTACCGCTAGAGGGGAAGTGTGTAACTACCTCAAAAGTTCCTCCTAAAGTGACACTAGTACCATAGTACATCCTATAAAGATAAGGAAATGCTCTCCACCTTCATAAATTTCATCAGGTGCATGTCCTTTGGATATCTGAGCACGTCGTTTCTTGCAGTCAGTATCACCACGCTGCGCCTCCCTGACTCCCAGAAGATGTGGGGGAGTAACTGTAAGAGACTGGAGAAAAGTTTATCCATCCCAGTCCATAAAGGATATCTGCAATGCGACAATCTACTCCATCTCCTCACCTGGTAGTTTTATACTAGATCTCCTGCTGAGTGAATCTCCTAAAACCTTCCCCTTAACAGGAGTATTTACTATCTTGAAGTCATAGTCCTGGAGGAACTCAAGCCAACGTCGTTGTCTCGTCTTCAGGTCCTTCTGAGAGAAGATATACCTGAGACTCTTTTGATCCATGTAGACTGTAAAATGATCACCCATTAGATAGTCTTTCCACATGTTCAAGGCAAAGACCACGGCTACTAAATCCAGGTCATGGGTATTGTAGTTCTTCTCATGTTGTCTCTACTGTCGAGAACCATATGTGATCAATGCTCGCTCCTGCATCAGGACACATTCGAGTCTAATCCATGATGTGTCACACTAGACTACATACCCTACGACCTCCTCAAGAATCCTCAAGATGGGGGGCACTAGTCAGCCTCTGACTCAGCTCCTGAAAACTCTGATGGCATCTCTACAAAAACACGATTGTTTTCCCCATCATCGTCAATGTTGAAAGTGTTGCTGTAACTCTGGAGAAAACTGGCACAAACCTCTGAAAGAATCCATCCAAACACAAGAAAATCAGTATCTCTATCACAAATTTGGATGGATCCCAATCATGTACCACCGTCATCTTTGCTGGATCTACTACAACTCCAGCATCCAAGATGACATGTCCCAGAAAGTGAACATCTTAGATACGAAACTGGCACTTCGAGAGCTTACCATAAAGTTGGTGCTCTCGGAGTGTATCCAGTAGTACCTTCTAATGATAGGCATGCTCCTATTCAGTAGTCGAGTAGATTATAATGTCATCAATGAAATATATGACAAAGCGATCAAGGTATAGCTGAAAGATCTTTTTTATGAGTCCCATGAACCCTGCTAGAGCATTGGTCACACCGAATGGAATAACCAAGAACTCGTAAAGGCCTTACTGACATATGAAATATGTCTAATGCACATCATCATCTCTTACTATGAGCTGGTGATGGCCTGATCTGAGGTTTATCTCCTAGAACCACCATTCTCCCTTATAGTGATCAAAGAGATATTCCATCCTTGTGAGTGGGTACTTGTTCTTCACGGTCACCTGGTTCAGGCGCCAATAGTCGACACAAAGTATGAAGCAACCATCTGCCTTCTTGGAGAACAAAATTAGGGCTGCCCAAGGAGATAAACTGGGCCAAATAAACCCATTGCTCTGAATGCCCTCTAGTTGTACCCGAAGCTCACGAAGCTCCATTAGAGCAATCTAATATGCCAGATTAAATATCAGTGTTGTCCCGTGGTACATGTAAATGTAAAAGTCCACCTCTCTGCGAGGATCTAGGTCTGGATCATCATCAGAGATGACATCTGCATACATTTCCACTACTATAGGATAACTTGGACTCTCCACATCATCTTCTCTAAGTGTAAGGTTATCTAACTAATGTGTAATCAGTTGCACCCTCCTCTGGGTAAGTCCATCATGTGCTGAAATGGTTGCCTTCTCACTGGAGAAGGTAAAACTAGTCCCATACATGAAAACACACAGGAAATATCACCTAATATAGTCAATCTAAGCATGGACTATAGAAAACAATTCCATTCACAAGATGACATTGTAAGGCCTCGACGCTGCTACTAGGAGATCCCAGCCAAAGATCTCACATCCTAGAATAAGCTAACACTATTGGAACTGGTGTGTAATGGGCGAATCTGCTCTTGTAAGAGTCTATAATCATAATAATTAAGTCAAATGATTTATCAGAATCTTAGAGCTCCGAACGAGGGTAGTGGAAATAAAATAATGACGGGAACCTGTATCTATTAGTACAACAACTAAGGTGGAATAGACAAAGATCGTACCTCGTATCATCTCCAGAGCACCATGATCATTGGCCTCAAGTGCATGGAGTAGAGTTTTCCCCTGTCCACCTGCTCCATGTGGTCAAGGTGGACCTCCTGGTGGTGGTGACAGTAACATCTCGAATCATCGCCCACTTCCAGCTTCACGGCCAACTCCTCTTCCACGTCCGCCTACTCCCTATGGACCACCTCGATCGAATCTATATCTCTTCCTGGAAGGTCCTTTGACCGTCTACTGAAAATTTGTACGGTGGTTAGGACATTCAAGAGCCATGTGAACCTACCCTCCACATCCATATCATTGCCTGCTCTTGGAATGACAGGATCTTCCTGGGGTGCGCCGCACAATCGACTCTGAATCCTGGGGTTGTCCACCTGTAGGTCTGGTCCTCTTGGACCCCTATGACATTTGTCTTCTGGAAGCTATAGAAGACTCAACTACGTGACTTTTCGTGGTGGGTCTCTCTAATGGTGACTGTTCAGAAAGGAAACTCCTCACTAAGAGGGCTCTCTCTAACAGCCCTCCTGCGTCGGGATGCTGAATGAGATCATCGAAGCCCTAATCTTATCTTGAGCCCCTGATCGAATTTTCAGGCCCTGTAGAATGGGTCATCCAATATATATGTTGAGTGGCGTGAGAGGAAAGTGAACCCCACTGAGTACTGGGTAACAATCGTGTTGTCCTGCTGTAGAGGAAGCAACTCCTGTATGAGCACTGTGCATTGAGTTGCTGGAAAAAACTCTACCCGAAACAGGCTCTCAGTGTCTGCACAGTGAAGCATCACCTCATCGTGAACATGGAGCATGAAGATCCACCATATGCCTAGTACTTCCTGTAGCAGGCTAGAGACAAGGATCACCATGGGATCAGCTAGTGTCCCTACCATTTGGAAAACTCTCACTACTGCCTCCAGCAAATCCTGAACTGCCTGTGGGTCAATATATCCCTTGAAAATGGGTGGCCTCTAGTGATGGAACATGTGAAACACGCTCAAGTGGTGTGCACCATCTACTTCTAGGACCGATTTCATCAGTGTACCAGTGGGTAACGGTACCGCTTGTGCCTCCGCTGGTGCCTCTTCAAGAAAAGGACCACACATCGAGGCCTTGTTGCTTGATGGGCTACCAGTGCGTACTACTCTCAGACCCCTAGTAGGCTGTCTTCATGGAGGCATCCTGAAAAGAAACAGGTGTGCCATGGTCAATAAGTTATACCTGGTGAGCTGACTTAAGATATCAAAATGAAAAATCCTTCAACAAACACGCAATCTGTGTTTTTGTGCACTGAGTCGGAAATTAGAAGCCACGGTCCTAGTGGATGGATACGTCTGCTGCCGCACTAACAATGGATTCTATAAACTGATAACCACACTCACTACACATAACAATATTGACGTTAGAAAGATAAGAGTCATATTTTATACAGTATAACCGACTCCTCGGATACCAATTTGTCACAACCCATCCCCTAGGGACAGTGCCCTAACTACCCCAAGCCCACCTTCCTTAGGCCAGGTGCTGGAAATTACCACCGAAGGCATATTCCCTACAACTGGGAAGGCATTGCCTTTATAACCTGTTAGCACATTCAACCATGCAAACACCAATATATGAACTGATGTAAAATAAACAGTAAAAAAAGTTAGTGCAGTAAGTAAAAGGGGCCAGAATACAAGACCAAGTGGAAATTATAGGTAAAATGGAAATAAAATACAATTAAAGAAAGAGAATGATAGTTATTGGGTCATCCTCTGAGGTTCCTACCTGAAGGGTACGTACAGATCGCCTCCCCAACACTCCACATCCACTCATCTCCTCTGCGTAATGACACACCATAAGGTCCACCTCCAGGCACCGTCCAATCCCGGTACTCTCAGCATCAGTCAGGGATATCCTTCATCTACACCAAACACAACGAGGTGCGGGAATAACCTGTGCAGGGGTGAGTATAATGATATTCAGTAGATACCCTGAGACCTTAAAGGTCTAACTAAATCCACAAAGGATAAACCAAAAAGAGTGAAAACAACGGATACCCATACATAGGTATGTATTGATACATATAGCTATGTTATCAGGTAAACCCATCTCAACCCTAAGGAAAACACAGAGTCTAATCCAAAGATCCAAGCTCAACTGATCCACCAAGGAAGAAAAAACACAAACGCAAGGACCACACATGTATGCCACACCAAAGAATACCACCAAGGTATTACCATGTAGATAAGTACCACACAAGTACAGACTCATCTAACGCCAGTTATAACTTCAGTATAGTACCAAAGATGATTAGATGTAACCACTAAATCATATTATTATGTTAAGAGGCAGACCCAGACAGGATCGCCTGGTGCTGACCCACACAAGATCCCTCTGTGCTGATCCAAACAGGATCAATAGGTGCTTACCCACACAGGATCACTCAGTGCTAACCCACACATTATATCTCAATGCCGACCCACGTAGAATAACTAGGTGTTGACCCAAACATGATCGCTCAGTGTTGACCCACACAGGATCTGTAGAGACCCGAATTTTAACGTACATGGACATTAAATTACTTTTGCGGAATACTTAGTACATAACGAAAACACACACACAAGGGTCATAATAGTTTAGTGTCTTTGGAAACTCGGAATATAATCTTCTAATCGTGGTGAAAGATCTTCAACATCTCCCATAAAGATCTTCCAATTTTTTTTACCTAAAACCTTTTATTATATCCTGGGGAAAAGAAAACATAAAAGGGTGATCTCAAATGATCAATAAGGGTAAACAAAAGGAATATCAATCACACCATATTCATAAGAATATAACATTTTGGAAATCTTAACCTGAAAAAGAGAGCATAATTTCATAACATGGGATAAATCATAGTAGTGAATTGAAATCCCAATAATCATAACATAAAACATGAAACTCTATGGCATAGACACATAATCATAGAGAATCATATCTTGTTAGTTAAGACTCATTTCCAAAACTATCTTAGTGGAAAAAGTCCATTTCTGAACTGAGTCACCCTCTTTTCAGTCCTGGTTCACTGAACCGGTATAACCTACCGTTCCATCCATGTCTATCTCATGAGATATAAAATCATTACCCAATGCATTGGAGGGAGATATAGGTCCCACCCATCTCATAATTAAACCATTCTTATGTCTGCCACAAAAATCATAAATCATACATCATTGCATACCCATGTAATAAAAATGGAATTCTTAAACATCGTGACATCATAAAACAATTCATATAAGATAAATTAATTCATAAAAATAATTCCATCACAACATAATAAAATCAATGTAATGATAGGGATAGAATCAGAAACCTACATTATTATAGATGGAAAATAATTTTGATAAAACACTTGAACTCTATTCTTGAGTAAAATATCCTTTCTACTTCAAGAACATTTTTCCTTTCTTAACATGTCATACAATTTTAAACTAAAAGAAGTTGATTAAAAATAAACTTGAAAACATGTAAAGGAAGCTTCTTGGAAATAAAGTTTTAAAAATCCATTCAAGCCATATAAGTTAAAAAAACATTCTTCTCATACTTTTGTCGGAAAAGTAAAAAAGTACGTCGTACGAAAAAAAATGACAAAAGATTCCTTTCAAATCATTTACTAAAAACTCACCGAAGGGTAAAATTGGATTTAAAAAATTGTAGATGGATGGAAATAATATTACACATTGAGGAAACATGTATGTGGATGATAAAATACACCCCAGTAAATACCAATGTAAAAACAATCTCGGATTAAAATGAGATTGTGATATTTATCTCTTACCTTAGGTCCGATTTTCTTCGTATGTGTCCGAACCTCCTATATAATGATTTGAATAATGTCATTGACTTATTCCAGAATCATAATCATTGTTATGATATCATATATGGTTCAATTATGGCTCTATATTACCCGTTCTTTTGTAAATTCCATGTTAAAGAGCGTTTTGGGTAAAATCGTTTCATTTATCGTCTGTGTTTTGACTTGTGATTATTCATATGATTACTTAGATCATAATTACTTAATTCCAGAATATAAAACTTGATTTATATATAATATATATTCATAATATATATATATATATATAATAGATCAGTAAATGGAAAGAAATACACCGTTCATGGAGACGGTAGACCGTACGTACGCATGAACGCTGTTTTCTTTTCCTTACTGAGTTGAATATAATTAAGTAGATGACATACATATATACACACATAAATCTAGAATAATTATTATGTCATATATTTCATTATTACTTATTATATATTCTTTATAATCATTCATGAATGGTTAACGTGGAGAATGAATCTCATCGCGTCGTGGAGACGGTAGTCCGTACGTACGCACGAGCGATGATATCGTTCTCATGATCGTGGAATTGTATTGGAGTGTATGTATACTATTTCAGAATAACTATCAATTTAAAATAATCATATATAGTTATTATGTACACCATTATACCCATCCAAGTAAGGTGGCGGTGGAAAATAAATTACACCACGGCGTGGAGATGGTATTCCGTACGTACGCACGCGCGGTGATTTCGTTTTCCGTAGGATGGATAGATGGTGAAATAAGGTTGTTTCATAATTATAATAACATATCAGTATATAAGTGATACTGATTTTATTACTTCATAATGAAACAACCTATGAAGAAGAATTGGATGAAGAAATAAAGATGAAAGAATCGGTAAGGGACATTACCTCTTCTTTGAAGCGCCTCTTTGATATCTCCATTTAGGGCACTAAAATTGGTCTTTGAGGAAGACCAGAACCTATAGGATGTTTCTTGGGAAGTGGAGAAGGGAATTTGGCCGGGGTTGGCCGAGAATGAAGGCTCAAAGTGGTGTGAGGACAAGAGGGAGTAGGTGCCCTTGTATAAAGGAGGAAAGGGGCACCTTTGGAATAACTAAAAATATTATTTTATTATAAAGTCAAGTTCGGTTTTAAATAGCTCAAAATTAATTTCTTTCTATGATAAGGTTGGGATGGGTCGAAATACTCTCATCCAAAAGAATTTAGAAAAGTTTAGGTTTCTATTTTAACCTTATCATGAAGATTTAACATTAAGTTAAATAATTTTACTTTTACCGTGTCTTCTTGTGTTCTTATACTATAAGGTTAATGAACATACTATACGAAGACAAACGAACCCCAAGTTGTTTATTATTAATATATATAACCTTATCTAAGTAATTTTACCGAACCATAGATTTTTTTCAATAAAATAACAATTAATAATATAATATTTCTTTTAAAAACTATTTAATGTCAATTATGACACCATTTAGTAATTGATTTTTGTGAAAATCATAACAGAATGATAAGTTCGAAAAAAGTTAATTAAATAAATTCTAACATGTCATATTAACCTATAAAATTAGTGGAATTCATAAAAAGTCTCAAATTATATTTATTTGGGTATTTATAATATCAATTATGTATATATTTCATTAATAAGATAATTACTGCATCATCGTTGTGTCAAAAATATATTAAATTATTTAATGTGTAAAAATTACAAATAAAATACCATTATGTATGAAATCTTTTTATATTTCTAATGAATATTTATAGTCGAATTTATCTTATGTATAACCCCATATTAAAAATGATTTATTTATTAAACTTTGATTTTAACTATTTTAACCCTTCTTTAAATAAATTAATAATAAATGTTCTAATCTAATCCATGTGGGCCTAAATGGTCATATTTTATTCCTAAGTTTTTTTTTGGTCGAATTAAACTTTTCCAATAGAATTAGGACATGTGTTAGGGTAATAATAATATCATTTTTACCCTTAATTTCCCTATTTACTTTTAATCGTGGTATAAAAAAGTAAAAAGTTACTATTCACCAAAAAGTTATTTTCATCTCATTGAACCACATTTTACATAATGACATCAACCGTATCTCTCGGATTTTCTAAATTCCACTCACAGATGCGGTAAAATTATGTTTTATAAAAAATCATGTTTTTTAACTACCACTTAGTGGTTTCACTATTCATCAAAAAAATGAAAGTTTCCATAAAAATACCAAAAATTAGATCTAAGATATATTTGATATTATGAATTCAAAAATGATGTCTATTTTATCAAATTCAAAACATATCAGTTGCATTAATTAATTTAAAAATTAATTCCCGTCGTCAAAACAAATAGCGTGTTCTTAAGAGATAATAACTATCAAAAGATTGACACTTGTTTATGTCTAGTTTAAATGTGAAATTATATTCAATGAAAAACATTGTATTAAATTGTAAAAATATATTCTAAATAATTTAAAACCACTTAAATTAATAATTTATCACTATTAATTATTTTGATTAAAAAAGTTGTTTTTAATTATAATTTTGTAATTTTCACTATTCCTCAGAATATGAAAGTTATCCGAAAAGTACCAAAATTGTACCTTAGGCTAAATTCGATACTCCGAATCCAAAAATCAAGTCCATTTAAAGAGATAAAATTTCTAAAATTTTAAAAGGTGGTTATTACTATTCATTACGGTTAGTTTTAATAATATTTTAATAGCATATTGTTGTTTAGTGAAACTCGTTATTTCTTACTACACATGCTATCGAGGAAGGTCGTGATTGCATGTTGTGCAATATCCTTTTGGTGTAGCGTACAACACAAGACATTAATTAAATTAAAAAGAATATTTTTTATAAAATCTCGGGGTGTTACATTCTACCCCCCTTAAAATGATTTTCGCCGTCAGAATTTGTCGGGGTTATAAATGGTTTACTATTCGAAAATTTATTTATTAGAAACCCAAATCGCAAAAGGGAATACCAAAACCAATATTTAAAAACAAATGTATGAAACGTAACAGTTACCCAAATAAACATATCACTGGGTTTCCACATAGGTGAAAATATGGATATGGAAGAGAAATCTAACCATCATGTTCTGATGGAGAGTGGTAGAGAACATGGCAATAGAAAAGCCAGCAATCACAAATCCATAAATTTGTGACGATCTAAGGTACCATCTGATTCATTAGATATAAGAGCACTAGGAAAACATTTTTGGTTTTCAAGATCATTTCCCTAAAGTTGACGAAATTTGAATTAGAATAAATACTTTCGTGATTTTGGTATAGTCTCACCATTTTTCATTCTTTGGACAATTTCCACTTTATCTCTTAAAGAAATGAAGTTGAATTTGACATTTGTGATGTGTTAGCAGATCATGTGATAGAATGATGGGTCATTCCATCTGTCTCAAACAAAAGGTTAGAAAAGTTATCAAAAAATACATAAGTCCATCTATAGTGAGATTAATCATATATGGTTCCTAAAATGGACTTATACTTCATATATCATACTGCTTAAAATAATAAAACCAGTTTCTACTAAACAGGGACTTCTTGTATGCCAGTGGTAGGCGATAAAGGCCAGTCGCACTTCGGTTGTGGGTTTGATTCCCACGGCCTTGTCCAACGTGATGGGCTGTCGCTCGTCCTGTAGGTTGTCCTTTTTCTAAAACTATATTACTATAACATCCCATCAATAATATCGAAAAAACCTATATCCTTAAACAATAATAACTTATTTCCAACATAATCCATTCCAATATTTAGGCTTATCCATAATACTTCAGTCCACTCTCATAATATAGTGAAAATGATTACCATAGATTTAATACAATCGTTGATCCCCATATATCATAAGATATGTCTTGTTGGTCACATTCTAAACATTCAAAGGCCTTAATCATGTATTCTATTGAATACCCATTGAACCTTAGTGAAAACATGAATGTAGTTAAACGTTAACACTTTCAACATACCAAAATCCTCAAAATTATATATACTCAAACCATGATATAACCTTCTCCTTATATCAGTCATGAGCTCATTAATACTATCGAACATTTAATTTTCTCCATATCCCTTCTTTATGTGCATATCATCTTCATTCCAAAAATATCTGAATAACATTTCATGGATACTGGTAACATTAATCATACACATTCAAAACTCAAGGAAAGACAACAGTGTAACAATCCTTAGATGTCTCTTTATTCCATAGTACCATGAGATTACTTATACAACATTACACATGACAAACATGTAATCATTCCACTACATTCTTAAACCATTGACCAAGCTTCAACAATTCTTTCATCTCACATATCATTTGTAGTCTCTTCATCATCATCCACATAAATACTACCCATACGACCATACTGATTCTCTTCATGATACATTCCCTTAGGGCATTGGTTTGCATATTTCCCGTACATTCCACATTTAAAACAATTAACCATTGTTGATGTCGTAGCAATACCATTATCCTCATCCCTCGTGTTAACTGAACCTTTTCCTTTGCATTTACTGGCTTTGTGTCCTTCTTTTCCACACCCAAAGCATCTTCCAGTTCCTTTGAAAAATTCTCCTTGATGCCTCTTCCCACATGATTTACATAGGGGAAATTGAACTTTCTTTCCTCTATGATCATAATGAAACTCCATCTTTCTCTTATTAGACGAGTAAGGAAACTTACCAAATTTTACTTTATTGATCATATTATGAGATTTCTGATTCGTCATAATAATGATGTTTGGACTTCCAAATCCCATTAAATTAGGTTGCTGATGAAGAATATCATTCCATTGTCCATCATATCCTCCATTCTCGTGAATCATCATGTTTCCATCTATTTTCTAAAACCCAAAAAGAATAGTGTGAGAGGAAAAAATCATAATAAAGGGGGAGTAACTTCAATATCTAACATCTTTGGTTTAATCTAATATCGTTACCATCGTTCTAGGACTATATCCTATACGTATACTTATCCTTAGGGACATCCCTAGACATACCTTAGAAATATCTCTAGGGATCTCACTAACGTTCTCGCATCCTAGTTTCCAAAGGTTGACTAAACCTTTCCTCTGATACCAACTGCAGAGACCTGAATCTTAACGTACATGTACATTACATTAATTTTTTGGAATACTTAGTACATAACAAAAACACACACACAAGGATCGTAATAGTTTAGTGTCTTTGGAAACTCAGAATATAATCTTCTAATCATGGTGAAAGATCTTCAACATCTCCCATAAAGATCTTCCTTTTTTTACCTAAAACCGTTCTTTATATCCTAGGGAAAAGAAAACATAAAAGGGTGATCCCAAATGCTCAGTAATGGTAAACAAAATAAATATCAGTCACATCATATTCATAAGAACATAACATTTTGGAAATATTAACCTAAAAAAGATAGCATAATTTGATAACATGGGATAGATCATAGTAGTGAAATGAAATCCCAATAATCATAACATAAAACATGAAACTATGTGGCATACACACATAATCATAGAGAATCATATCTTATTAGTCAAGACTCATTTCCAAGACTATCTTAGTGGACAAAGTCTATTTCTGAACCGAGTCACCCTCGTTTCAGTCCTGTTTCACTGAACTGGTATAACCTACCATTCCAGCCATGTCAATCTCATGAGATATAAAATCATTACCCAATTCAATGGAGGGAGATATAGGTCCCACCCATCTCATAATGAAACCATTCTTATGTGTGCCACAAAAATCATAAATCATACATCATTGCATACCCATGTGATAAAAATGGAATTCCTAAACATCGTGACATCATAAAACAATTCATATAAGATAAATGAATTCATAAATATAATTCCATCACAACATAACATAATCAATGTAATGATAGGGATAGAATCAAAAACCTACATTATCTTAGATGGAAAATAATTTTGATAAAACACTTGAACTCCATTCATGAGGAAAATATCCTTTCTACTTGAAATTTTGTTTTTCCTTTCTTAACATGTCATACAATTTTAAACTAACATATGTTGATTAAAAATAAACATGAAAAATTTTAAAGGAAGCTTCTTGGAAATAATTTTTTAAAAATCCATTCATTCCGTATAAGTTAAAAAAACATTCTTCTCGTACTTTTGTCGGAAAAGTCAAAAAGTACCTCGTACGAAAAAAAACGACAAAAGATACATTTCATATCTTTTACTAAAAACACACCTAAGGGTAAAATTGGATTTAAAAAATTGTTGGTGGATGGAAATAATATTACACATTGAGGAAACATGGATGTCGATGATAAAATACACCCCAGTAAATACCAAAGTAAAAACAATCTCGGATAAAAATGAGATTGTGATATTTATCCCTTACCTTAGGTCTGATTTGCTTCGTATGTGTCCTATCCTCCTATATAATGATTTAAATAATGTCATTGAATTATTCCAGAATCATACTCATAGTTATGATATCATATATGGTTCACTTATGGCTTTATATTACCCGTTCTTTTGTAAATTCCATGTTAAAGAGCGTTTTGGGTAAAATCGTTTCATTTGTCGTCCGTGTTTTGGTTTCTAATTATTAATATGATTACTTAGATCATGATTACTTAATTCCAGAATATAAAACATGATTTATATATAATATATATTCAGAATATATATATATATATATAATAGATCAGTAAATGGAATGAAATACACCGTTCATAGAGACGGTAGACCGTACGTACGCATGAACGCTGTTTTCTTTTCCTTACTGAGTTGAATGGAATTAAGTAGATGACATACATATATATACACATAAAGCCAGAATAATTATTATGTCATATATTTCTTTATTACTTATTATATATACTTTATAATCATTCATGAATGGTTAATGTGGAGAATGAATCTCATCGCGTCGTGGAGACAGTAGTCCGTACGTATGCACAAGCGATGATATCATTCTCATGATCTTGGAATTGTATTGGAGTGTATGTATAATATTTCAGAATAAATATCACATTACAATAATCATATATAATCATTATGTACACCATTATACCCATCCAATTAAGGTGGTGGTGGAAAATAGATTACACCACGGCGTGGAGACGGTATTCCGTACGTACGCACGCGCGGTGATTTCATTTTCCGTAGGATGGATAGATGGTGAAATAAGGTTGTTTCATAATTATAATAACATATCAGTATATAAGTGATACTTATGTTATTACTTCATAATTAAACAACCTATGAAGAATAAGTTGATGAAGAAATAAAGATGAAAGAATCGGTAACGGACATTACCTCTTCTTTGAAGAGACTCTTTGCGATCTCCTTTTAGGGCACTAAAATTGGTCTTTGAGGAAGACCAGAACCTCTAGGATGTTTCTAGGGAAGTGGAGAAGGTAATTTTGCATGGTTTGGCCGATCTTGAAGTCTCAAAGTGGTTTGAGGAAGAGAGGGAGGAGGTGCCCTTTTATAAAGGAGAAAAGGGGCACCTTTGGAATAACTAAAAATATTATTTTATTATAAAGTCATGTTATGTTTTAAATATCTCCAAATTGATTTATTTCGAGGCTAAGGTGGGGATGGGTCGAAATCATCTCATAGAATAGAATTTAGAAAAGTTTAGGTTCCTATTTTAACCTTATCATGTAGATTTAACATTAAGTTAAATAATTTTATTTTTACCGTGTCTTCTTGTGTTCTTATACTATAAGGTTAATAAACTTACTATATCAAGACAAACTAACCCCAAGATTTTTATTATTAATATATAACCTTATCTAAGTCATTTGGATGAACCATATATTTTTAGGAATAAAATAACAATTAATAATATAATATTTGTTTTAAAAACTATTTTATGTCAATTTTGACACTATTTAGTAATTGATCTTTGTGAAAATAATAACAGAATGATAATTTCGAAAGAAGTTAATTAAACCAATACTAACATGTCATATTAACCTATAAAATTAGTGGAATTCATAAAAAGTCTCAAATTATATTTATTTGAGTATTTATAATATCAATTATGTCAATATTTCATTAATAAGATAATTACTGCATCATGGTTGTGTCATAAATATATTAAATTATATAATGTCTAAAAATTACAAATAAACTACCATTATGTATGAAATCTTTTTATATTTCTCATGAATATTTATAGTTGAATTTATCTTATGTATAACCCCATATTAAAAATGATTTAGTTATTAAACATTGATTTTAACTATTTTAACCCTTCTTTAAATAAATTAATAATAAATGTCCTAATCTAATCCAAGTGGGCCCAAATGTTTCTATGTTATTCCTAAGTTTGTTTTTGGTCGAATTACACTTGTCCAATAGAATTAGGACATGTGTTACGGTAATAATAATATAATTTTTACCCTTAATTACCCTATTTACTTTTAACTGTGGTAAAAAAAAGTAAAAAGTTACTATTCACCAAAAAAATTATTTTCATCTCATTGAACCACATTTTACTTTCTAACATCAACCGTATATCTCGGATTTTTAAAATTCCACTCACAGAAGCGGTAAAATTAAGTTTTATGAAAACTTCAATTTTTTAACTACCACTTAGTGGTTTCACTATTCATCAAAAAAATGAATGTTTCCAGAAAAAATAACAAAAAATAATATCTAAGATATAATTGATATTATGAATTCAAAAATGATGTCTATTTTATCAAATTCAAAACATATCAGTTTCATTAATTAATTTAAAAATTAATTCCCGTCGTCAAAACAAATAGCGTGTTCTTAAGAGATAATAACTATCAAAAGATTGACACTTGTTTATGTCTGGTTTAAATGTGAAATTATATTCAATGACCAACATTGTATTAAATTGTAAAAATATATTCTAAATATACTTTAAAACCACTTAAATTAATAATTTATCACTATTAATTATTTCGATTAAAAAAGTTGTTTTTAATTATAATTTAGTAATTTTCACTATTCATCAGAATATGAAAGTTATTCGAAAAGTACCAAAATTTCACCTTAGGCTAAATTCGATACTCTAAATCCAAAAATGAAGTCCATTTTAAGAGCTAAAATTTCTAAAACTTTAAAAGGTGGTTATTACTATTCATAACGGCTAGTTTTAATAATATTTAAATAGCATATTGTTGTTTAGTGAAACTCGTTATTATGTACTACACACGCAATCGAGGAAGGTATCGATTGTGTGTTGTACAAGATCCTTTTGGTGTAGCGTACAACACAAGACATTAATGAAACTAAAAAGAATATTTTTCATAAAATCTCGGGGTGTTACAGGATCACTCTTCATTCTTCTCGTCACAGCCAGCTACTGGGTTCCCGCACTATGCTCTCTTGTCTCTAGGAAGATGTGATCCACAAGACACTGGTTGATACTCAAACTTCCACAAATTCCCCTGAAGAAGTATCTCAAAAGACTTCCACTTCATAGGGGTCTCAACGTAATATATGGTGCGTCGTTCGGACGCCAAGTTTGTGAGTTGTTAGACTTTTTGTCTCGGGGGCCCGATTAGATTCTTGCTCAATCCAACCAGATTGTACCCCATCTCAATCCAAAACACCAACGGGGTATACTCCAATGGACCCCCTCTCTCCAAGGTTCCCAGTTCCATTGACAGTTCATCAAATGGATGTCTGGTGCTAAGGTCATGGACCAATAAAATTATAGGTTCGTATCTAGTTCGGGTCTGGTCCGACCCGGATGGACCGGCTTGGTCGGACTGACCTGACCCAACCTGGCTTGGGTGGTTCTGGTTCGGGTCGACCCATCCTGGGTCAAACCGATGTGGGTCGACCCTGGCCGAACCACTAGTTAAAGCATGACCCGTGGGGAGGACCAGCCAGCTGGGCGGTCCGGTAGGCCTTGAGTGCTACGGGGGGCTGATGGTCGGTCGTTTCACCCAAATTATGTTATCGGTGCCCCAAATTGATATTAACCACTCTTAAACATAGTATAATGCAAGATTGGGGTCAATACACTGGGAACATTGGTAGTGCATTGGTTCAGTTGGGTTTATAATTAATTTAGTGAAACATGCAAAATTTATAGTGGATTTGTTGGTATGGATTGAGTGAAACTGTTTTGTTTGCTTTAAGAAAATGATTAAAAATTCAAAGGAAACAACATGTGATTTAAAGGTGTTTTAACAGAAAGGAAATTTTATTGGGGCTTTTGTGATTATGGAGTTTTTATGCATATTTCATAAATAGTAGTGTTGTCCATAATAATTCAACATTCTGAATTCCATTTTTATCACAAGATTTCCTTGGTCCGGTTCCTCTTGTTTGGAATTGAAGAAATTGACTCCTTGGTCAAGTAGTCAGTGTTTATCAATTCTTAATTTGGTTCAGTCCATTTATGAACCGGTGAAACCTTTTCACTAGTCATGGAAGATTTCACTGTTACTCTTCTTTTATATTGCTGAGAATTATTCCCTTGGTCCGGCTCAGAATTCTTTGTAATGGTTAACAATAATTTAAGAGGAGTAAGGAGAACTAAGAAGAACGAAAACAACTTTATATATCAATACAACATAATACCATCCTTCCTCTCCCACAACCCCAACCCAATGAGTTTAGTTACACATGAAAGTCATAATAAGAACAATGCACTCGATACCTAATGAATTCATCGTGTAATCCTCGAGGAGTGGTGTCAGTAGGGGTAATAGTGGAACTACGACACTACGGTGGACTGGGAATGGTGGCATCAGAACTTCGTTTCTCCTCCAAATGGTTTTGAACTCCCAAATCTAAAGGCCAAGGCCTCTTTTTATAGAAAAATAAAGTAGATGGCATGTATAGAAAGTACACACCATGTACTTTTCGTCAACGCTATTTGGTGCCAATTTCTATACTGGTAGGCAGCCTAATAGGCTGTCTTTGACTTTTGAACATGGAGTCGCCTGGTAGTTGAGTGTACACGGTGTGTAGAGCCACCATACATGACATGTAGTGTCAAATTTTGGCAACCAACTCCTTCTATAATATCATAAACGGCATGTAGAAATGGAACACGTCGTGTCTCCTTCAATGGCCACATGGGTGTGTAGAATATTTTCAGCAACAACCGCTTCTAGAATGTAGTACACGGCGTGTAACGCCGCCTTAAATGGAATATAGATTCTTCTTGGTGATATGGGTGTGTACTCACTCCTTCGATCCATGTCATTGTCTCGATGTACATGGCGTGTATAGAAAGTACACGCCGTGTAGTTTTAAAATTTCCACAGACATCCCTTGATTTGGGTATTTTAGCTAGAAAGCTCTTGAAAGTAAACAGAATCACCAAAATCAAAAAAATATGTTCATGAAAGAACAAATATTTTCTGAAAACATGTATTTATTTTCAATTATGTATATGAAAATATTTACAAAAATCGGGTGCCTCAAATTCCCCCACACTTAGTCATTTTCTTTCCCTCAAGAAAAATCTCAACATCTAATTAAAAGAGCCTATACTTTTGAAAGGAACGAATTTTAATTAATCAAAAGTATAAATGATAAAGTTACTGAGGAAAATTCTAAAAGTCAAAAACAAATTCAATTCATAAGATATTAAAATCATGCCTCCTATATATAATTCAATTAACTACTCTCATCCTCTTTTAACACATTTTAAATCCTTTCAAAAATAAGCATGCCACTTGATGATTTACCTTACCAGTTAAAATCACACTCAACACTCAATATTTTTTTATTCATATTTATGCTCAATCAAAGATATATATACTCTATCCATAGTTTTTCAAGTTATATTGTTCTCTACTTCAAAAAAAATTTAATTACAAAAATCATGATGGCTTTATCAATAAGCTTCAGATATCTCTATGGTTGAGGGTTGGTAGGTTCAGATGTGAAAAATAAATTCTAAGGCTTAAAAAAGGAAGGCTAATCCCTTTAAACAACATTGTATGATATTCAAAGTAAATTTCAATGAAAATGTATCTTTTACAAGATCAATTTAATGATTTTGTAATCACCACCTTTTCCCTTAGTCAAGTAGGGTTCCGAAATCAAATGAGCACAAGTTTCCCTTCTTATTCTATTTTTTTTCTTTTTTTGAAGAAGAACTCAAGTGGAACACTTATGAATACAACGAATAATTGTTTGGAACACTTTCTGCCCCAAATAGTCATGAGGCACTCCCCCACACTTTATTTCATGATTGTGCATAATAATATTCCATGTATTTCCAACTCCCACTTTAAAGCTCCAAAATGAATAATCAAGCAAAGTTCAAAAAGAAATATTGTAGGAAGGGGAATAGGCTTCTAATGTGGCTTCCTATAATGTTTGTTCATGGATTCTATGGGATTAACGATGATTAAATGTATGTTAGGTCTCCAGATAAATGGGTTGAAACAATCTAATGCCTCAATAATTTTAATGTAATTCAAAAAAAATCATGTTTCGAAAAGAAAACATGAAAATTATGGTAGTGATGAATATCCTAAGAATCTCTCAAGAAAGAGTGTATTTAGAAAAGAAATATGAAAATGGGTTTAGAATACCTCTCAGGGGTGGAAAAATAATAAAGGGACAATCAGGTCATGACATGCATATAAGTTATTAGCCTAATCAATGTAATTAATCAAGGATTAAAAGTTTCTATTGAAACTATATCAGCAATAATTTTAAAATACATAAGAATCAAAATAAGCATGAAACCCTAAAAAAGTTCCTACTGATAACTTGAGCATTGATAAATATTATTAACCAAAACTTGCCTCAATTTTGCAAATATATAATCTAATAATGATGTCTCCAAGATTAGTTCAAGGGAAAAGACTAAGCTGAAATAGAGAGATGCTAGCGCAAGTCCCCCACACTAAATACTGCACATGGTCCACCAGGTGAAAAACTAACGGAAAGGGTGGGAAAGGGAAAGATTATGGGATAAAAACGAGGAGATGAAGTGGAATTATTAAAGTGAAAGAGATGAAAAAGAATAACGGAAAAATACTCCCCTCGAAAAAGGATGTCAGGAGTCGCTCCATGATACCTGTGACCATCGAAGAAAAAAGAAAACTGCAGACATTCATAACATCACAACACAAAAAATGACAAAATAGATATATAAGAGAAAGGAAAATGTAACTATCATGGGGTCACCTCAGGGGATGGTACATCCAGTACAGAACTGGCTGGTAGAGACGACGCAGGAGTCGTGGAAGTGGGAGGCTCTAATGCTGCACCAGGAAGGGTAGCAGGAGAAGTAGGAGCTGCAGGTGTGAGAACCAGTGATTGAAGCTCAGAAGAAGGCCCTGGACCAGCAGTAGTGGTGGCAGCAGGAGGAGTAACAGCAGGGCTCATCATAGATAGTAGAACGGAATCTGTGGCCTGCGCAGGAGAGGGCGGTGGAGCAGCAACAGAAGGGCCAGTAGCGGAGGTAGAGGTAGGTGGTGGAGGAAATGGAAGACCAAGATGCTGAGTAATATGTGAAAATTGATACTCCATCCGGTACTGGTGGCTTTCGAGACAAATCAAATGTCATGGAATGGTGTACTGGAGACCAATGATACGAACCAAATTTTTTGCTCCATCTAATCCCGGCAGCTGTCGAAACCACCCAAGACCTGATCCATCACAGCTAGGTTGTGGGAAAGGGAATGATCGACCGAGGGTGTGGAGGAAGGTGGTATGGGTGAAGGGACAGAAGAAGGAAGGTCAGAAGAAATGGGGTCAGTAGGAGGTGGGTGAGGTAGTGAAGCTGGAGGGGGTGGGGAGGGTGGAGCAGGGCCATCAGATGGGGCAGGAGAATCTGCAGGTGGCTGGGGGAGAGCATGGGAAAGAATATAGGCACCCCCTACTTTCGGACCATCCCTATGAGAATGATCATGAGAAAGTCCATCCTCCGGGGTGAACCTAACACATAATGAGGCAAATAGGGCTCGAATACCCCAAGATGGTGGGCAAGACGGGTAGTGTAAAACCCGTCGTTCAGGTTGCCCTGATGGCCGGTAAACATGGAGTGTAAATAGGAGGCGGCTAGATAGTGGAGGTCCAAGAAGTCGGGCCAGATGAAAAAGGTAATGAGATCCATGTCACGACCGATCACGACCCTCATATCCTCGTGGCGGGGGGAAAGAATGGCACGGAAGCACCGGTGGGCGAAGCAGGTGATGGGGTCAGTAATAAGGGTACTCTTATATGAAGTGGGGGAGTACCGGTGGTCAGGCCCAGTGATCTCCCACCACATAGCGACAAGATCTGAGTGCTCTGGCCTGGAAAGGGTAGAAACATGAGGTGGGGTGATGGGATGGGGGTAGAAGCCGCACCCTTGGCTAAAATTGGTCATAGTGAGGGAGAAACGGTAGCCGCCTAGCTGGAACCGTACCACGGGCACCACATCACCAGGTGTCTCTTGGTACTCCGCTCCATCATACTCAAAAGATGCTGCGAACTCCAAAAATAAATTGCGAAAAATAGGAGTACTGACCTGAAAAATATCTATGAGTGGGGTGTGCCCGAGAAGCTCCTCCAAATCCTCCCAAATACCTAGCTGTTGCGGAATGCTGATGTCGAGGAATCGGCCACTCAACGATATCGACTGACGAGAGAAGCGTCAGACCCTGTCATATGCTAGATCGGTGACCGGAAATACTGTGCAAGGATTGGGATCACCTGTAGGTCCCGACCCAAGAGCAGGTGCAGCAACAATGGTTGGCTTTGTGGGTGGATCTACTGATGTAGAGTGTGACACGGTGGATGGGGTGATCGAGGAGAAACCAACTGCTGATGAAGATGGCATGGGTAGAGTAGCACCTGGTGGAGCAGAAATGGTGGTGCTCGGAAGCTCTGTGCCTGAAGTTGGAGGTGTAGCGGAAGTAGGCCTGGCCTCCACTGAGGGAGTGAGTGGTCACAGAATGGCCAAAGGAGGGAGCTCGAAGAACGGAGCATCTGGGTCCAGCTGCGTCGGCAGTCAGAGTCGGATCCGATGAAAGATGGACCCCTTGCCCTCGGTGGAGGAGGATGACCACTTCCCTCAGGAATGCTCAAGATCTGCCATAATCTAGAAAAAAGAAAGAATTAAAAACAAAAGAAAAACAAAAAGAAAATAATATAAAACAAACAAAATGTGACAAAACAAGAAAATAAAGGTACATGGCATGTACATCCAGAATACACAACATGGAGTTGGAAATGTAGAGTATCCCGTGTTCTTTGGATAGACACGCCAAGGGTGAAAAATAGACCATGTAAAGTACACGGTGTGTATATAACATACACGTTGTTTTCACTCAAAGTGTAGGAGGTCGTGTATTCATAAAGGACATTGCCATGTTTGTGAAAAGTAAAACAATAAAGGACACGCAGTGTATAGGTATGACACAACGTTTTCTTTACTAGAAGAACATAGCTTTTTAGAGGGTGAAACACGGGCCGACCAAAGGAAATGGTGGTATACATGGCGTGTACTGAAAACACACGCCGTGTATAGGAACATGGGGTAAGAGTCAGTGTTAGGTTCCACACACAGAGGGGCCAAAGGAAAGGGTATACACAGCGTCTACCAAACACACACGCCGTGTATGTGAAAATGGTGTGTGAGGACGTGTGCAAAGGGGTACTCAGGAACGAGGAAAAGGAAACGGTGTTTACCAAACATACAAAACGTTTATATTCAAATATCAAAGTATTTCGTTTGTGGCCATGTACAGAACTACACGACGTGTGTTATTCATTTTGTGGCCGTGTACAGGCAGAATCCAAACTGTCATCCGATCCAAATAGCACCCTAAATGATTCTAAGAAATTTAAATAGAGGGTGTAAAATGGTGTACCTTGACTGAGGATCACAATGTAAGAGAAATCAGATCTTAAAAAGCACCAAATCGAAAGATCTGAGAAATGGGGGTGTAGGTGTCATTCGAAAGATGAAACGGGAAGAAGAGGGATAAATGGGGAGCCGCGCGACACGGGCTCAAGCCGGGTGGCCCACGGCTTATATAGCCGCGGTACACGGTGTGTACATTTGGACTACACTCCGTGTATTCCAAATTATATTTTTAAGTAAAACATCAAATATACTATAAACTAATTATTATTAATTATTTAAAAATTAAAGTAAAATTGGTATATATATGTATATACAGAATTAAAATAATATAAAATTAAACATGTAATGTAGTGGGAAAATACACGCCTTGTGTTTAAAAATTGTTAAAACAAAAGTACAACCTTTGGTCTGGTGGTCGGGGTGAGGTTCGAACCGGCGATCGGTCGTTCCGAATGAAAGCCCTCAACCACTGGAGGGAAGGTCATACTGCTACCCATATTTATTAAGTATATATATTTATTCTATATGTCCTATACACATGGGAATAAATAAGAGCACGACATGTGGTTTTTATTTAGGAAATGATGGGGATGAAGTGGGGAGATTAGCATGATTCGAACCAGGGTCTTTTGAACCTGGAGCTGAGAATTTTCCAATCCACCAACTTCACTCGCATGTTATTTATTATTTTGAAAAACTTTTTAATTTATATTGAAAATTTATGGTGCACACGGCGTATATAGAAATGCACATCATGTGGTTTTACTAAAAGAATAAATGATGGAAATGGGACGGTTGTCTAGATTCGAACCCGAGTCTTTTGGAACTGGGTTACGATTCTAGCCAACCGGTCCATCTCCATTATGGGTATTATTAAATTTTAACACATTTATATATATATATATATATATATGAAAGATACCACACACGCCATGTAAATAAAAGGAGGAAACCTATGTCGTAGGTAGGTCAGGAGGATTTGAACGAGGGACAACTCGAATAAACTCCAGTGACTTTTCCATTAGCACCGGCATCATCCCTAGTTATTTGTTTGTTATTCTATAGATTTAATCTAGTAAGATTATAAATTAAAAATATAATTACACACCGTGTATATAAGTGTGACACGGCGTGTAACCTCTGGGTTGCCTCCCAGGAAGCGCCTTAATTTTAGGTCATTAGCTCAACCTACTTACCTTGGCTTACCTAAGCTGTATGGTTGACAATGTTCCTACCATGTTGTCTGTAGGATGGTAAGCTTTCAATCGCTGCCTGTTTACCTTAAATGGTTGACCATATTCTCCAGAAAGTTCTACCGCTCCATGATGGAATACGGGTACAATGTGGAATGGACCCGACCATCGTGACATTAACTTCCCTGGGAATAAGCGAAGATGAGAATTAAACAGAAGTACCTGATCACCGGGTTGGAAAGATTTTCGTGAAATCATCTGGTTGTGAATGACTATTGTCTTCTCCTTGTATAGCTTGGCATTCTCATACACCTCTAATCTGATTTCATCTAGTTACGAAAGTTGGAACATCCATTTCTCTTCAGCTGCCTTCAGATCAAAATTTATGGCTTCGACAGCCCAATAGTCTTTGTGTTCCAATTCCACTGGTAGATGGCAGGGCTTGCCATAGACAAGACGGAATGGGGACATTCCCAGTGGTGTTTTGAAAGCAGTCCGATATTCCCACAAGGAATCATCTAACTTCTTGGACCAGTCCTTCCTGGAAGTGTTCACTTTTTTCTCCAGGATCTTCTTGAGATCACGGTTAGAGAGCTCTACCTATCCACTAGACTAGAGATGATATGGTGTCCCCATCTTATTCTTGAGTCTATACTTTGACAGTATTCCTCTCATTAGTGTGTTTTCGAAGTGGGTCCCTCTATCGTTGATCAGTAGTCGTGGAACCCCAAACTGGCTAAATATATTTTTCTATAAAAAATTTATCACTTCCCTGGCTGTGTTGTGTGCTGTAGCAGTGGCTTCCTCCCACATAGAGACATAATCGACGCAGACCAGGATGTAAGTGTTCCCAATAGATGGGGGAAAGGGACCCATGAAATCTATGCCCCAGCCGTCGAAAATATCAATCTCTAGAATGGGGTGCTAGGGTATCTCGACTATACTTCCCACATTACCGGTCCTCTCGCACTGATCGAAACAGGAAACAAAGGCCCGAGCATCTCTATGCATGGTGGGCCAGAAAAATCCAGACCGTAAGATCTTAGCAATGGTACGGTCCGGCCCATGATGTCCTCCTACTAGTGAGGCATGACAGAACTCCAGGACATCTTGAACTTCATTCTCCGGGATGAAATGGCGGATCACTCCATCTACAAAGGATTGGAATAGAATAGGATCCTCCCAGAAGTACCTTTTCACATCTGAGAGAAATCTTTTCCTTTGCTGGAAGGAGAGGTCAGGGTGACCGACACCTGTAAACAGAAAATTAGCGATATCAACATACCATGGTCTAGGTGTTTCATTGATTGAAAATAGGTTTTAATCAAGAAAATCCTCCCTGATCACCCGATGTTCTTCCTTCTCCAAATGACACAGCTCGAGGCGAGAGAGATGGTCAGCAATGAAGTTATCACTCCCTATCTTATCTCAAATCTCAAGATCGAATTATTGTAGGAGGAGAACCTAGTGGATCAATAGGGGCATCACATATTTCTTGTTTAGTAGTTACTTTAGTGCATCCGGGTCAGTATAAACAATAACTTTAGATAGCACTAAGTAAGAACAGAACCTGTAAAATGAGAAAACCACTGCAAGAATCTCCTTTTCTGTAGTGGTGTAGTTGATCTGTGCCTCATTGAGTATCCTACTGGCATAATTGATAGGTCAGAAAATCTTCTCATGTCGCTGGCCCAAGACTTCTCCCACTACGTAGTCGCTCGCATCGCACATCACATCAAATTGATCCTCCCAGATAGGAGAAATCATAACTGGAGCTTCCACCAGGTGTTGCTTTAGATGCTCAAAAGCTCTGATACATGTCTCATCGAACTCAAATATGGCATCCTTGGATAGAAGATTGGTGAGGGGCTGGGATATTTTCGAGAAGTCGTGGAAAAACCGCATGTAAAAACATGCATGCCCCAGGAAGTTGCGGATGGGTCAGACAGATATTGGTATAGGTAGTCACGAAATGACTTCTATTTGAACCGGGTCCCCCTCTATACCATTTTCTGAAATTTTGTGGCCAAGGACTATGCTACTTTGCACCATGAAATGCCATTTTTTCCCGTTCAAGACTATATTAGTGTGATCACATCATTCCAAAACTAGCTCGAGGTGCCGTAAACAAATGGTGAATGATTTTCCATAATTGGAAAAATCATCCATTAATACCTCCAGGATTCATTCCTCCATGTCATGGAAGATGGACAGCATACTGCACTGGAAGGTGGCGGGGGAATTTCACATGCTTAAATACATCCTTCGATAAGAAAATGTGTTGTAGGGGCAAGTGAATGTGCCCTTTTCTTGATCCTCTAGAGCAATGGAGATTTGGTTGTAGCCGGAAAAACCGCCGAGGAAGCAATAGAAGTTGTGCCCTATTATTCTCTCTAGCATTTGATCCATGAATGACAAGGGGAAATGATCTTTTTTTTTTGCATAATTTAGCATCTGTTAATCCACAAAGACTCTCCAGCCAGTGATATTGCATGTAGGTATGATCTCGTTCTTTTCATTTGAAATCACAGGGATACCCCCCTTTTTGGGTACCACTTGGAGGGGACTCACCCAAAGACTATCCAAGATGGGATAGATGATGCCTACATCTAATAATTTGATCACCTCTTTTTTTACAACTTCCTTCAAGGGTGGATTCAAGTGCCATTGCGGTTGCCGAGATTGCTTGGCACCTTCATCAAGTAGCACTTTGTGTGCAAATGGTAGGGTTGATGCCCTTCAGATCAGCAACTATCCACCGCAATAGCGTGCTTCCGCTGTTTGAGAACCTGCAGATGTGCATCTTCCTGCACCTGTGACAGTTATTCGTTAAGTATAACAGGAAATGTTTGATTGGGACCTAAATACTCATACATTAGAGAAAATGGAAGAGGCTTCAGTTCGAGTCCAGTCCCCTTTAAAATTGAAGGCTTTGAACCTTGTCCCATTCCAAACTATTAGGAACAACTGCATGCTCCCAATAGTGGCCACCCTGGACTTCTATGAATTGCAAGTCTTCTAGCACTTCTTCTAATAGAATATCAGGAATAGTTAAATTATCTGAAGTAAAAGAACATACCAGATCATCACCTTTTTGCTAAAACGGTTAACAATGGTGGACACTTCATAACAGTCATCATGCTCTAACAAGGAAGCATGTTTGATGGCCTTGAGGACGTTGGAAGAAACTCTTTCATCCCCTACTCAGAAAATAAGCTCTCCTTGGTGCACATCGATCAGTACGTTTCCAATTTCCATGAAAGGTCTTCAAAGTATAAGAGGTGCTTCCTGGTCATCCCCCATGCCTAGGATGATGAAATCATTAGGGAGGATCATCCTACCCACCTTGGGCAGTACGTCCTCCAGTAGACCCTTCGGATGTTTGATGGATCGATCAGTAAGTTGAAGGGCTACATGGGTAGTCTTGAGCTCATTAAGTCCCAGCTTCTTGAATACTCTGAGGGCATGAGGTTCACACTGGACCCTAAGATGCAGAGGTCCTTCCCAATATCACAGGATCCAATAGTAAAAGGAATGGTGAAAATACCTAGATCATGGAGCATGGGAGGAATTTAATGTTGGATGAGTGAAAAACACTCCTTGGTGAGGGAAATGGTGCCCAGATCCTCCATTTTTCTTCTTTTGGAGAGTATTTCCTTCATAAATTTGGCATAGGTGGGGATCTGTGTCAGTGCCTCTTCAAATGGAATATTTATATAAATCTTTTTGAATACATCCATGAATTTTCTGAACTGGTGGTCCAGCTTCCTCTACTTCAATATATCTAGAAAGTGTATGGCAGGTTCAAAAGTTTTTACAACCTCCTTCCCTTTATTCTGCGAAACCTCCTTCTATGGGATTTTGGATGATGAGGGGTCAGTATTGGTACCTTTTTCATCAACAGTGGGTGTGGATTCCCTAGGCTCTGCTGATTGGTTCTGTTGCAGCTCTTTTCCACTCCGGAGCATTATGGCATGGGCCTCCTCCCTCATATTATTCTCAGTGTTTCCCGGTAGTGTACCGGGTTGCTTTCCTGAGAGTTGGTTTGACAGCTGGCCAATCTGATTCTCTAGGCCTCGAATCGAAGCTTCCTGATTTTGGAACCGAGTCTCAGCAGTAGATATGAATTTAGTCATCAGATCCTCTAACCTTGAGGTTTTCTCTTGTTGAGGTGGTTATTGAGCCATTGGATGAGGTTGCGGCCATGGGTGAGGGTTTTGATACCTTTGTTGCTAATAAGGACCCTACTCGGGTTGTTGTGGATTTTGGTATTGGTTCTGGTATGGAGGTCGGTTGTAGCTGGGTGGTAATTGGGGCGAAGGCTTCTACTGTTGTTGCCCCCAGCCTATGTCCTGTTTGTCTTTCCATGCCGGGTTCTGGTATTGTTGGTACTGGTTGGGCCATCGATTTTGGGCAACATAATTCACCTCGCATGTCCATGGGCCTCTAGTCAAACCTGAGCATTATCCCATGATGTGGTTATCACCACAGTCGCCGCATGCTGGATGGTTCACCGCATGATCTTGAGATGCTCCTTTGAGATTCAATGCATCGATTTTCTTGGAAACAACATCCAACTGAGTAGCTAACATAGTGGTAGCGTCAATACTGTGCATACCTCGCTTTTGAGTCCCTCGTTCGGTGTGCCAGTGGAAGCTGCTGGTTGACATATCTTCCAGTAGTTCAGAAAGTTCTTCGGGAGACTTTCTCATCACCGTACCTCCAGAAGCAGCATCCACCACGGACTTGGTGTTTGTTGTGAGTCCTCCGTAGAAGGTCTGGACTTGCATCCAGAGTGGGAGTCCGTGGTGTGTGAATCTTCATAGAATCTCTTTGAAACGTTCCCCAGATTCGTACAAAGACTCTGAGTCGTACTACTGGAAGTTGTGTATTTCGTTCCGTAGCATCACCGTCTTCGATGGTGGGAATTATTTGGACAGGAATGCCTAGAATAGCTCCTCCCAGGTGAGGATAGATCTTTTTAGAAGCCCCTTGATCCAGTCTTTCGCCTTTTCCTGTAGAGAAAAGGGAAATATGTGAAGACAGATGGCGTCCTCGGACATTCCATGGTAACAAAATGGTTCACAGATCTCCAAAAAGTAGGAGAGATGGGTGTTCTGGTCTTCACTGGGTAGGCCTCAAAATCGAAAAGTGTTCTGGATCAGCTACATGATAGCATGATTGATCTCGAAGTGTTGGGACTGGACCGGAGGACAGACGATGCCAGTATCAGCTCCGTGGATTAAAGGAAGTCTATACTCCATAATAGTACGGTGTGGAGGTGGCTGCTGAGGGGGTGGAGGTTGCATATACTGCTGCTCCTGAGGGAAAAAATAGGGCCGTTGGAAGATTTTTTGCGGTTGTTGAAGTTGGTTGTATGCCGGAGGAGGTTGCAGCGGTGGATGTTGGTAATCCCTTGGGAGGAATTCCACGAGGCCTCCAGGAGCCTGCTCCGGTAGACTAATAGAGGGAGGCTACTGATCCTGGTACTGATCCTCAGTCATAGAATCCACGGCTGGTGATCCCTCTTCCATGTTCCCCATGGTAGAGGGTTGTTGTTGGTCTGTTTCCTTCAGTGCACGTTGACGATGAAGCAGTGTCCGTTCGATTTCTGGATCAAGCGAAACAAGTTCTGATGACTCGGTGCTTCTGGACCGAGTGGGGCGCCTATTCATGCCCCTAATGTCTTTCACATCCATAATAAAAATACCAGGCGTAAAAGAAAAAAGAAAATATAAAATCTAAATGGGATTAGAAGAAAACAATTTGAGAAATTTTTGTTTTTATTTTCACTTAATAAATTATTAACACAACTTAATTTTTAGCACTGAAACAAAAAGTCCCCGGGAACGGTGCCAAAATTTGGTTAGTCGTTTCATCGAAAGTATGTTATCGGTGAACCAAATTTATATTACCTACTCTTAAACATAGTATAGTGCATGTGTGGGGTAGATCCACATGGAAGTTTGGTAGTGTTTTGTTTCAGCTGGTTTTATAATTAATATAGTGAAACATGCATAATTTAGAGTGGATTTGTTGGGTTGGATTGAGTGATACTATTATGGTTTTTTTAAGTAAATGATTAATAATTCAAAGGAAACAACAAGTGATTTAAAAGTTTTTTAACAGAAAGGAAAGTGTCTTGGGGCTGTGGTAATTATGTAGTTTTTATGTAGATTGATTAAATGGTTGTGTTGTTCATAATAATTCAACATTATGGATTCCCTTTTATCACAATATTTCCTTATTCCGGTTCCTCTTGTTCAGAATTGAATAAATTGACTCCTTGGTCTGGTAGTCAGTGTTTCTCAATTAATAATTTGGTTTAGTCCATTTATGAATCAGTGAAACCTTTTCAATGGTCATAGAAGATTTCACCATTACACTTCTTTTATATTGCTGAGAATTATTCCTTTTTTCCAGCTCAGAATTCTTAGTAATATTTAACAATAATTTAAGAGGAGTAAGGAGAATTAATAATAACGAACAAAACTTACTAAATCAATACAATATAATACCATCCTTCATCGCCCACAACCCTAAAACAAGGTGTTTAGTTACACATGGAAGACATAATTGGACAAAAAACTCGATACCTGATGAATTCATCATGTAAGCCTCGAGGAGTGGTGTCGGTAGGTGGAATAGTGGAACTTCAGCACTACAGTGGAATGGGAACGGCGGCAGCAAAACTTCTTCTCTCCTCTAAATGTTTTTGAACTCCCAAATCCTAAGGACAAGGCCTCAATTTATAGAAAAATAAAGTACACGACGTGTATAGAAAGTGCACGCCATGTACTTTTTGTCAATGCGCTTCGGCACCAATTTCTCCACTGGTAGGCGGCTTAACATGTCGTCTTTGAATTTTGAACACTTCGCCGCCTGGTAGTTGAGTGTTCATGGCATATAGAGCTTCCATAAATGGAATGTAATGTCAAAATTTGGCAACCAAATCCTTCTACAATATCAGACATGGCATGTAGAAATGGAACACACCATGTCTCCTTCAACGACCACATGGGCGTGTAGACTCTTCTCCGAAACAATTGCTTCTAGAATGTAGTACACAGCGTGTAGCTTCTTCTTGGTGACATGGGTGTGTACTCCCTTCTTCGATCTGTGTCCCTGTCTGGATGTACACGGTGTGTATAGAATGTACCTACTGTGTAGTTTTAAAATTTCCACAGACTTCCCTTGATTAGTGTATTTTAGCCAGAAATCTCTTGAAAGTAAATAGAATCAACAAAATCAAATAATATGTTCATGAAACAACAGATATTTTCAGAAAACATGTTTCTATTTTCAATTATATATATGACAATTTATTCACAAATTGGGTGCATCAGCCATGGAGGACGTGGGTGCGCTTGGAGGTGAAGGCCGCGGGTTGGCTCAAATGTGGATGGCAACTCGGTCGCAGGGATGACACAAGGGCGCGGGGTCGCTCGGCCTGGCCAGGGACAGCTCGGTCAGGAGGGCGGAGGCTGCGGGGTGGCTCAGCCAAGGTGGCTCAGCCGGGAGGGAAAAGGCCATGGAATGGCTCGGCTGAGGTAGAAGACGGCTACGACAGCTCAAGTAGCGGCTAGACCACGGGGCTCGGATGTCGTGGGTGGTAGAGCCATGGGGCAATGGGGCGTCGTTCCTTCCCTGATGGTTGATTTAGCTAGCCTCTCTCTTCGTTCATCGTAGTGGTGTAGGTCACCATCTTCCATCGTGAAAAACAAAGTATGTAAGAAAGGTAGAGGGGTTGAGCCATGTTTGTTTGGCCTTCCTGCTCCATGTTAGAGAGGTAGAAAGTGGTTAACCATTTTTTGAATAAATAATTTTTATGGAAGATATTTAACAACATCAACCCCCACAACCTTTGTGAATTACTATTCCCTACCCACAACGAACAAATAGAAGGGAAAAACATGGGAACTAAACACTTACCTTGGATTGTTCGTTGACATTGGCATGGGAAGAAGGTCAATGAGGGCACAGAGAGTGCCAAAAATCTTCGCTTATGAAACCACGCTTTGATATTGGGCTCGCACTTCTTCCTCTTCCTTGATTTTTTAAGACCGTCCTTTGATGACATTTTTCATTGGAGAGCTTTCTCCCAATTCTCTTAGTTTCTCCCTTTTCCATGATTTTCCCCCAATTCCACCAAAAAATGAATTATCCAACATTATAAAATATTTTGGCATACATTCAAATTATAATAATTAATTAATTGAGTTGGTTTATTAAATAAAATGGTGTGGCATAATTAATCAAGGGGAAGTTCAAGTGGCTTCCACTCATTTATGTGGCAGTGTCAATGGGGTTTAATCTTAGGTGGTCCCCACCACCGTAACCTCTCATGGGAGGTTTTAGGTTCAGCAGTCCCCACCTCAATAACCTCAAGGTGAGGTTTATTTCTTGTGGTCCCCACATCTGAAAATCCACATAAGAGATCCAAAAGAAAAATAAAATGAAATGTTTCACAAATTTTATTTTGTTTTATTCTTTCACAAAAAACCCAAAAATTGTCTTTCACTCTCGACCAACTGCCATCGAGGTGAATGTCTCCTTAATAGAATACTGGCGTTGCGAGTTCAATGGTGGCCTCAGATTTCAATTCGTACCACTGGTTCAAAACATAGAAAAATATGCTCATACATTTTCTAAACGTACCCAAAAAAATGTTCAGAAACTAATTCCGGGAACTTCATGCCTCGGAATCATGCAATGTCAAATTTGGAGACTCATAAAATTCCATTATATTTAAAAATAATTACATGGAAATTCTGGGTCTTTACAATATTTAGGGGAATTATTTGATATTTTTATCTTTAAATTACTATATATTATTGTAATATGGAAATTAAATATATTTTTTAAATTTATAGAATCATTTTACCTCCATTTGGTACACAAAATGATTGATAAAATGTTTTTAAGATAATTTGACTTTATTTCTCTCTTCTATTGACAATTCTTTATCATTAAAATCCATGATTTCTAAATATGTATTAAATTAGTTTATAGAATTTAATAAATGATTTATTAATGATATTTTTACTCACTTTTTAATATTTTAATTTTTTTTGAAAGAAATATTCATGTCGTTTTTGAAACAATCCCCCTTTAACTTTTACAAAAAAAATTGTGAAAGTAATCAATGTTTTAATGTCTATAAAATGAATATAATTTTATGCCTTCATAAAAAAACATTGTTTTAAATATTAATTTTCAATTTTTAAGATGCATCTTTCTAGGAATTATTTCATAAAAATATTTTGTGAATATTTATTCAATATCTTAAAAGTAAAAAATGTTATTTACTTCAAAAATATTTTTAATTTCATTTTATGGTATCTATATTCATCAATGACATAAATAATTTATTTTAATTATGATCCAATGGGGATATGTTTTATTTATATAATAATGTTTCTTTATTTATATGGTATATGGTTAGTTTTATTAAGGATAAACATTTCTATTATCATTCACCAGATTACTTGGGATGGTTTATGATTTTTTTAATTTGAGTGGGATAAGTATTAATATTTCATATGTAATACTTTCAATGAAAATGTTTATATTTATTATGTTAAACCTATTTTATATGAGTAGTGAATTAGAATTAGTATGTTATGGGTGTATCCGTTTTATATATATCACCTCGATGCATCAAAATTTCTCATGAGAAAAATCAATTGAATAAATTCGATAGGCTTCTACACATATAAATAATTTTTTTGAAAGGTATTTATTGTATATTTAAGATGTAAAAATATATGAATTCACTAATTAAGAGATAAAATATTTATTTCCATTAAATTTCTCACTTATCTTTAAAATCCATTCATATGTTTAATGATGAAATTATTGTGTATGTGGATTTATTTGATCAAAATTTATTTCATTTGTATTATTCCTAGTTTAATGATTAATGGATTATGTCTTAGTTATTTACCTTCTAAAATCTTTTATGATTATTTATTCATGAAATATAGAAATATACTCTTAAACTATTAGGTCTTTCATGATTTTATTCCTTGTATATTATTCCTATATTATAAAGTAACCATCAACTATGGGATACTTGGATTCGTGTCTTTACATGATTAAATGAGTATTTACCCACAATTTAAAAATTTATTGGATAAAAGTCTTGATGGTAGAAATAGTATGAGTTCAGAGATCATCAATGAAAATAATATACATTTCATTCATTGAGAATCTAGTTATTCTTATCCATGATGTTATATCATTGATATTATCCCTAAATGCATTTTTTAATCATTTTATTGATTAAATTGAATTTGTTTTCAGTTATTTACATTGTTATACTAATTATACATTACATACTAATGATATATTTCACTATAAATAACCATTACTATGCATCTAATCTCACCATTTAATTTGTTTTTCTTTATCTGGGGTGGGGATATTGATATTATGATTAATATTATGGTTTGAATAATGCTTCTTATGTAATTTATTTTTGATTTCCAATGTTATATGGGAACCATGTATGTATCTAGTTTTCCAAGACTATTAAATTGATTGATGGGGAATGTTGAGATCCCTTGTATCTATATCAATTAAATAAAGTAGATAATGTCTTTGAGTAACTAGATTAAGGGATGTTACACTTAAACATTTCCTCAGTATTTCCACCATGGTTAAATAATACTAATATCAAAATATTGACTAAAAATATCCTCTCATACCAGCAATTTAATCCCAAAATTGTTATAAATAAAAATTATAAATTTTCAGATGAATATTATATACATGCATGCCTAAGAACTATAGATGTTTAGTGTATTTGGAGATTAGATACATAATTATCATATTCCACGAGTAATCTTAAACATCTCTCATAAATATATTCCAACACTATAATGTCCATAGACATATCCTTCTTAAACCATTCGTCATAATATGAAGAATTTTATAATAATATATGGGTGATTAGATCCCCAATATTGAAAAACTATGTAGATATCAATGATCACATAATTATAACATGATATTAAGTGTGTGAAAAAAATTATCTTATCATTTGAAAACCATACCCTAAATATCGTAGATCATAATCTTATGTCCGTGAATAAATTGTTATTGTTTATATTACATGAATCATAGAGGAATAAAATAAAATTATCCCTTAGAGAATAATATATACATATGGAATAAGTTTGTATCATACACATATTCCTATAAAATCAATTGCATATAATTAAAATTCCATTATCAAGAATATCATGGTGTATTGGTTTCACTCCCCATTCCATCATATTACTAGTCATATTTAACTCCCAAGACCATCATAATGTATGGGGGTCACTCTCTACTCCGTACTCAAGGTTGACTCCCAATACTGTCATAGTGGGTCTGTTTCACTCCCGATTCCATATTCATGGTTCACTCCTAATATTATTATAATAGAAAATGTCTCTTACTGAATCGGGTTCACTCCCCATTTTAGCCCTTGTTTTCTCATGAGATATACATATTTACCCAATGAATTAATGGCACATAAAATTATATACCCGCACATTAAAAAATATTAATCCATTCATAAGTGTATACCAAGATCATAAAGTATTCATCTTATATCGTACTATATAGAAAATAAATAGGTTTTATAAAAATTTATACAATTAATTATAGCATAAAATATGGAAAATAAATGGGATTCATAAGCACCTATTCATCACAAAAAATCAAGTGAAAGAATAAGTATGTTTTACTTTTGTTAAAGCCCCATTAAATCTTATATAAAATCCAAGGATATTATCACTAATGAGAAATTTATTGAAAATATATTTGGAATATTTCTTGAGTAAAATACCCTTTAAATTTTAAATCACAGATTTAAAATAAAAAAAATTTCAAAATATTATGAAAAAAATTTAGTTTAAATTAACCATTGAAAATATTTATGTAAGATTCAAATCAATGATTGGTTATAAAGTTGTGAAATGTTTTTCTTATCAAGTATGTTTAAAAAAAATTCATTTCAATTTTTTGGTAAAATTTCAAAATTACCTCATTCATAAAATGAAACGATGATTTATTTTTATTTTTTTCAAATTGTAATTAATGGTTAACAATTTTTTTAAATAATCATAGGATAATAATAAAAAAATCTTGAAATACTTTCTAGAAAACTTGGAAATAAAAGATAAAATAGTTTTGGCCAAATATAGAGTTAAAGTGATATTTCATTTAGAAAATTCCTTCAGTATCTTGAGTTAGTAAATAAGTAAAATCAAAGGAAAACATGTAATCTATATAAATAACTAATGTAGAATTAAATTTTTGAGTTCATTGAGAATTATATAATAAAATTTCATCATAAGAAACTTAATCATAAACAATATGGATAAACTTTGAGATTATAACATAAATCCCTTACCTCAAGTTCATATTCAAATTTAGGTGCTCTATCCTACCATATAAAAATTTTAATTTTTTTTATAATTATATGTCAGTATGATGTATATAATTATAATATCTTATATTATCCACTTATTAAATTAAAACAACAATTTATTAATCACTTCATATTAATGACCTTGTTTATAGGCGTTAACTATTTCATTTTTAATGAGAATTTTGTTTTTTTAGTTCTATTAATAATACACGGATCACGGTTAAATCATATCTAGAATATTAAACATGATAAAAGTTAACAGATATATATGTCATTTTCCAATAGATTGGATGGTAAGGAGGAAGATATAATTTTATAATTAAATAAGTATAATTATATCATTTATATCATATATAATTATTAAACCTATTATAATAAACTTTATTGAATTATTGATATGGAAAATGAATTGTATTTCTACCTAGAGGCGGTAGTCGACACTTACACGTGAGCCATATTTTCGCTTCACATTTGATAGAAAAGTGGGTGGTTAATGGTAGTTCCATAATAATAATAACATTTTTGTATATTTAGTATAATGATGTTATTATTTTGTGATGACTGGCATATATTTATATGATGTACAATACGAAATAATATGAAATGGTTCATGTAGGAAGACTACTTCTTCGATTTCCCTCTTTTAGATCATTTTATAAATACCCATAGAATGGTCTTTAAGAGGAGTATAACCTATGAATCATGAATATGGGAGTATATAATATAAATTTTAATGGTTTTAACATTATATATGTAACTTCGTGGTGTAAATAAGAGAATAGTGGGGTGTCATTTATGGTGTGGGGGGATGCATCACACACGTAGAATTAATAAGAATATTTTAATATATTTAATGTTTTTCACAAGTATAATGTTTCAACATATCCCTAAATTCTAATATAATAATTCTGCAATCTAAATATTCTCATATAATGAAATTTAGATAGGTTTTGTGGTCATTTTTCACCTTATCATTTTGGTTTATCGCATTCATTAACTGATTTTTAACCTTAACCATGTTAACAGGTTTTTCAATATTAAAGGGTTATAATTTTAATTATAATGAAAATATTGGATCATAAATGGAAATAATATGATATTTTAGACAATTTCCTACACTAATTTTATGTTTAAATCTTTTTATTATTTTTAAATGTTTAATAATTTTTTCATAAAATATCATTAATGTTTTTTGAAACTACCCACTTATATGACGTTAAAGGCATTAAAATACAAATGTAATTAAAATATAAACCTCTATAGTGTCACAAATATATTTTAGTAATATTTTTGGTTTTTGGGGAACTATAATTCAACCAAAAAATATTACCTTTTTAGTCATTAAAAGAAATTATAAGATATCTTTACTACATTCACAAGCACTCTCTCAGTATTTTGTAAGCACTGATGTTCATTATTAAATCAGTATAAATTAAAATAATACTAAAATATCAAAAAACTAGATTATAATGTAAAAAATATTTATAAAAAAATTAACCTCATTGTAACCTTATTTAAATTTTTTACAGATATTAAAATCAAATGAGTTATATTTTTGGAATTTTATTTAATAAAAATAATATAAATGTATTTATCAACAAAAAATTGAAACAAAATAAATATATTATAACTTTGGATGGACATGGTCTAATATTACCCATAAAATTGAAACAAAGGAATATTTTGGGTTTATTTTGGTACCTTATTTCAGGATTTTATCCTGGTTCTATCCATTTTTCCCATACTGAGGTGAAACATATTATCCCGATTTCTATTCACAGTGAAAAATGGAATATGTTTAAGAATATATTTAGGGATTCAAAATATGGTGTTAAAATTACAAGAATCTCTACATATGTAATAGAAATGAATTAAACCTACAGAAAACGTTTTTTCATAAAAAAACCTATTTTATTAATAAAAAATAACATTTATGAAAATCAAGAATAATGATGATTAAAATAGATTTAATTTGATTATTATAAATTAAATTAAAGATATTTACCTTTACGACCAACTAAAATAAAAATGGTACCTTTTAATTATTTATTTAAGGACAATATAAGACAATATTTGAAAATCAAAAAAAAATCACTACTCAGTGAAAAATAAATCATTTCTGAAAAATTAAAACTCTTCACCGTAAGTTATTTTTGATATTATTATCTAAACGATGATATTAATTTTTTAAAATAAAAATCAAGAATTTTAAGAGAGTAATTATAATTTTCATGTAAAAAAGGAAAAAATATTTTTTGAATAAAATGTCTTTTTGAAGCATAAAATGGAATCACTAAAAATTAAGGGATTAATTCATATGAATTGATCAATAAATTTTTCTAGATTAACTCCATTTAAAATTTATTTACACATAAATTTTCTGATATTCAAACCCTTTAATTAAAAGTTTAGTTTATAATAATATATTTATATCATGTCATAATTTTCATAAAGATTTTTGTTGAGTGTTAAGAAAGTTAAGAAGTTTATTATTATTTTAACTAATTTTTATGGGTGTTAGAGCTATACTTGAGGTAATTTTTTCCAAAACATGTTTGTGAAATATAATTATGGGCCCACTATAGTACAAATTCACAATGAGTTCATGTAATCTGTTTAGGTTATATCATCATAACATTGAAATAGATCATAATAAAACCATAGAATTACATGGAATTACCCCACCGTGGAATCATTTATAATTAAGTGTACTTCAATGAAAACCCACATATATCCATAATTTAAATAAAAAACATAGTATAAAAGGATTATCCTTTACAAATGTGATTAAATACGGCATAACACAACTATGGGATGAGGATTTTTAGAGCATCATTGATAGAAAAAAGCAATATTTTTGACATATTATCATTTTAAAATCACACATGGACGGGAGAAAACTCTCAAAATATGATAAAAACAGAAAATTTGATTTCCTTCACTATGTATAAGTATTTAAACACCTTAATCATTGTGTTTTTAAAACATAATCCTTTCCTACCACACCATAAGGTATACCAGGTCACCTATATTTATTATTTGAGATATATCTTCAATTGAAACTAGTTTTTTTATTATTAATAAGATGGTATAGGATACATCATTAGTTCAATATTTGGTTTTTTTACTATAATATGACCCAATAAAATGCATTGAATGTATTTCTAGAAGCACACCCAACCATGGAGGAATTTCGTTTCCATAAAGAGATCCTTGAGGTGGAATGTTTCTCTATATATGAATCCACCCAAACAAAAGATATGTAATTTGTTGTTGAATTGAGAAGTTCAAAAGTAAAAATTATAAAATGTAAAAAACACAACTAGGTAAATTTGGGATCCATATTAATATCCCATATAAGGGTACTCTTATCATAATAATTTCTAATAATGGAGGGTAAAATCAATACATAGACGAAATAACAAGACCTTATCATAGTTTTGAAAACCAACTTTTAGATACCAATCACATAGGTAAAATATTAATTGTTAGAATTGTTGATCAAATTGTTTAATGGATAGTATTTTTCAATGAAAGATGAATATATAAACCTTCTTATCCCCACATGAGTGTTTATGACCAAATATTTTAATGATTCAATTGTATCATACATTACACTTTTGTATAAATTCCCATAGACACATTTTACAACCAAGATTCCACCCACATTAACAAATATTATAATGATATGATCATCACATACCTGTGAATAGTGATTATTTTTATCAATATATAAGTAGAATTGTTAAATGTAATTTTTACAATCATAAACCATGATGAATATTTTTCCCTAAATAAGTATCAAGTAGTGATATGAATGTCTCTATTTATAATCCACATCTAATATAGAGTTTTCCACCAAGATCAGTCTAAAAAGGAATGACTTCACTAATAGATAAGAAATTTTATATTCTGTGATGGCCCCAATTTCAAGAAAATACTTTTCAAAGAAGACATTAATATTTTCTTTTCATATTTATTAAAGTAGAATAAACCTTCATTGTTCTATAATATTTCAATTAAAATACATGTGGTGCACACCAATTTGGAACCAAACACTCTCACCAGATCAAGGATTTTGGTTACTTCTGGACCTCCCTGATAGGAAAATAAGTGGAATTATTAAATATGTTTTATAAATTCCTTGTTATTTAAAATTTTATTACTCAAAACTGTTGTTATTAAAATAAAAATATTATATTTTCCATTTATCAATTGGGAACTTGATGTTATCTTTTTTACCATTCAATGGCTAAAAGAAATTCTGGTTCATTTGTAGTTCTTGTGACAAATTTTCTTAATGTTTCAATGATATATCCTTTATATGGATTGAGAAAAAATAAATGATTAAGCTTTCCAAATATAATATTATCAGTAAATTTTGAGTCCCTCAAACATTACTTATAGATAAGGACATGAATATTCAAGGGCATAATTTGAAATCGTTGTACTCAAATAACAATATTCGATAAAAATAATTCTTTTCACTACCATGTAGTTTGTGATAAATATGTTCATTATTTAAATAATTATATATTAAAAGATATAGAATATATGTTGGATAAAAATGAAGCATTGAATTAATTAGCTTTTGAACACTTTGTGGGATTAACACATAGTGACATATACCATAACACAAGTAACCATATATTCAATAGTATTTGTATTACCAATTGAGGTTTAGTTTGACTTACTCTACATGACCATTGATAAATAATTCAATGTGATTTAATTAACACTAATTTGGTGATAATATATAAAAGAACATTAAGGGAGGGTCTTTTAAGGATTAAAAAACCTTGAGGTTCTACAAAATCAAGTAATTATAGTATTCTATAAGATAGTCCACATTTCATAATTATTTTTTTTAATTGGAATTATCCATGAGAATAAAAATTACATGAGGGATTAAAACATAACAATTGGACTCCAAATGGGTAAAAGATTAAATTATATATATGTTGATCACTTTTTTTGGAGAATGTATTATGCGTCCCAATAAAGGGAGATTGAATAATAAATATTTTCCATGAAAATTCTTGTTGGATTCAAAAATTCATTTCTTGATGACCCAAAAATATATCGTATTTGGATTTCATCACAATAAATGAATCAACATGATATATATTCCTTCCCTCATAATGTAAAACATCATAGAATAGTCCAAGATATAATGTATCAATGAATAGTTTCCCATATGGATGAAAAATCATTTTTTTTAGTTCTAGAGTCTCAGGCACATAATAAGAGTAAAATTGAAATTTTCCATAAAAAATACATTATAAATATTTTCTTTGTGGTTTTATTATTCTAGAGACATGAAAATCAACCTGAGGATGAACTGTTCCGAAATTCCAATCCAAGCATGTTATTTTAGATATTTAGTATTTATTCAATAAATTTTTATTAATTCATCTGAAAACATCAATATATCCTAAATGGGGCTCCATATATAAATTCTTAAATCTTAATTGACATCAAAATGGTAGTTTTTATCTAGGTATGGTATAAAAAAGGAATGTTCTCAAGGTCTCAGGTTTTCCCTTAGATGGAATGTTTTTATTACCTCACCACGATATCCTCACAAAACATTTACCTAAGTTGAAAATATATATTTATATTATTATAACATTTGTACATAAGTAAGTAGGGGTGAGTTTGGGGGTGGGTTGTCCGAGGAGGATGATCCTAATTGAATCTGGAGGAAATAATTATGGAGTGTTGAACTAAACCCTATGTTTTAACAATTAAGAATGAGGTAGGGATGATAATTTAATTTCTAGTATTTACAATAATTATTGGTAATTTTCTAATATTTTTGGAATACTTTAATTATTTTTTGGTGTTTAATGGCACAATGCGGAGTTTTTTTATTAGGTATGGAGTATTGCGAAGTTCTTATTGGGGTTTGTATCTAGAAATCATGATATCGTGACATGTAGTTCATAGAAAAAATACCATGTATATTGTTTTTATGTCTCAAGTTGGAGATGGAGTCCACATGAGATGATATTAATATAGACACATCGTGTAAGAACTTTAGGTACCCGACTAGGGTTGTGTCCATGTACATGACATGCCACCATGTGTAAGGAACATAGAATGAACAGGTAAACATCATGATAGGTTACATGAAACACCTTGGTCTGGGTACAAATATTTATACCCTATGTGATGTACACATAATGTCTTCTTTAGGGAATTCCCTATATTTTGGAATTACACACTGAGTCTCTTAGAGATACACATCAATAGTTCAATATTTACTGATTATTCCTCTTACACCAAGGTACATGCAATTTACTTTTCACTTGGAAATTTTTTGTCTGATTTCTCACCTATGAGCTCTATTTTTACAGTTAATTACTCCATTCCATACATCATTCATAATAAATAATTATGGTGGGATACTCAGTTCTATCGGATCCCATATACATGATAATTTAGCATAGTTTAAAATATTTTCCTCATGCTAATGATGTTACGATCAAAGTAACGATCTAGTGCATGTGTGAGTGTAGTAAACCCTCTTCAAATGATTAAAAACCGAGGTGTGGTGACCCTCATGAGTATTCAATGATTATTGTTCATTGGTAGTTTTTATTGGTTTTGTTTTACTTGATGATGGAGTATTCATGAACATAAGTGTTCAGGATAGTCTATTGTAGTTTCCTCTTTCATGCAGGGTGGCTAAAGAAACTTATTGTCAAACATAGACGTTGACAAGATTCTCAGTTTCCCATTAACCTAGGATTAATAGAAGGAGTAGTTTAATGTAGTTTTTTGGAAGGGGTAGATTTGGCCATTACTATAATTACATTATAAACCGTATTTATAGTTTATGTGATGGATGATAGACATCCTCTATATCACCCTTGTATCATCATTTGTGCAGTTGGGGTAGATACAGAGTAATTATTTTAGAACATTCTAAATGACTCCTATAATTGGAAATAGAGTTAAACTAACTATTAATCAATAGTTGTTTAGAGACAAGTTTTTATTACTCCCATGATCTAGCATCTTTTAAGAGGTGTATGTGATCCTTTTATTATGTAGTTGGTTCTCCCCAAGAAACATGTAGTGACGTTCCGTCGTGGTATGTAGTTTCCTAGGAGCTATCTTTATATGGTGTGCTATATATTACATGTATAGAGTTGAATCTTTTTATGACTCAGATTTTTGGGGTCAAGAAACCCACCAGACATGAGGGTATCTCACAGTCCTGTTAAGGACAATTGCGACCCTTTTAAAGGTGGATAAAGCATTTTCCTAGATCATTTTTTATATGGTGATGTGTCATTTTTCCCAGTAGCTATATTATATCAATGGTGTTATAGGGATTATATTCTCATTATATAGATTGGTTTTGGTGATTGAGGACCAATAGTGCACATAGTTCTCTTAAATCCCCACTATTGTGTTTCACTAATGAAGCTGGGATAAGTGGTTGAAGATCCTCCTTACTATTGGCTAGTCTCTCCCCTTTAGTGTATTCACTGGTTTTGGACATCCTTTTGTAGTTTATAGTTTGATAAGGTGTGTATTCCTTAATATATTCTTTAGTGTGGAACCCTCCTCCTTATGGAATAGATTTGTCACTTTCATATATATTGTTAGTAACATCTTGGGCATCATACTTCTATATTGATGTAAGATATATTCTTTGATCATGCTATTAGTTTTGAATATTGAGTTCATGGTGTACAAATGAGTCTTTGTGGCATAAGGTATTATTACAGAAACAATGGTACACTGATAGGTTTGACTGTTTTCCTCCATCTTGTGGGTGCTACATTTGGTGTTGTGGGGGTTAATTGTGGTCGATAATTCCCTTATAATTTGTTGTCTTTATGATTATATTCCTTGGTTAAGATATGGTGGTTTTGGTTTTATTTATAATCATGAAAACATATATGGTTTGTTCTCCCCTCATGTGGACGAGAAATGATGTGTTTCCCTCCAAGAAAGATGAGTCTAAAGGATTCATCACCTAGAGAATGATTTGTATTTATGGTGTCCTTTCTCTATGGAGTATGTTGAATATTTGGGAATCCAAGATTCTCCTATGAGCTTTGAGTGAGGGGTTTATTGTTATGTGAGGTCATAGCTTTTTATATGGCTATTTTTTACCCCCATTTGAAGAGTTGGTTAGTTTTATGACCCATACCCCTCATCTTTGAACTAACATGGGCCCAAATTTCTCTATATATTAGTCCAAAATATTTTTGTATATATTTCACCCCTACAATGGACTTGAACTCTCACATGTTTTTCTTATATAGATGGTGTCAAGTTTTAGGGAGTTGTTTTAGTTTTATAGAGTTTTATATCTTGTGATTATTTAGATTCATATTTGATATTTTTTGGATAATCATAGGATATATTCGGATAAACATATTGATCAACCTGTTCCGGGTCAATTAAGAGCAGTGTTGTATCCATCTATTTAATGCTTATATTTTTCCTATTTTGTTTTATTTTTTTTCAAGTATGATCCAAGATGTTTATCGAATATATGAATTCATATAGTTTTTAGTTATATATTTATCACCTTTTGGATTATTGATATTTATTTTCCTAGAGGTATATATTTATTGTTTGTTGTGTAGTATAATGCCAATTATTATGAGTCATTACTTATTAGTTCTAGTCAGTAGTCCATGAAAAATAATATAATTTAAAACACAACGAAATTAACATATTAATTTAATTATTTAAATAATATATCTGATAATATTTCTCATAGATCGGGGAATAAATGAATTAGTGTGTTGGAGACTAGCTATATAAACATATTATTTTACAACAATTGAAAAAAAATATCCTAATTTATGATCCAATAGACTATTTTCTAGAACTATCAAAACATATTATCATCTCGATAACTAATGTATTTTAAATAAAAGAATGTGGTGGGACCAAAAGTGCAGTAAGGGAAAAATATTTAATAATGTATATGATCATAAACCCAAGGAAGAGGAGAAATATCTTCTTAAAATATCAAAATAATATAGATTATTATCATAAAACAAGTTTGAGAACCATAAGATTATAAAAATATTAATATGTATGTATGAAGGTTATTATATGGATGAAAATATGTATCCATAATCCTAAAACTTTTGAGAATGACATTTAAGTGTGTGTAATACATTAAAAATAAGTTGTAATTGTGAAAATATGGAATTTAATAGAAATGTAATAATTCCTGAAATTATGAAATAATTTGATAAATTACATAAAAATGGGTCACAATCATAATCATAGGAAAATAATTATCAGAAAAATAATTTTTCCCAAACCTGTGTGAACAAAATCATTATGTACAAACCTTAAAATATGAGAAAATCCATTATTATCCCAGTAAAGTGAACAAAAAAATTAGGTGAATGCCTAACTATCTGTTGATATTTAAATCTGAAAAATTAATTGGATTTTTAGATAGGTCCCTAATAACCATAGTCCATACATAAGGGTTCTACTTAAAATTATCATAATATTTTAATGAAACCATAAAAAAGAATGGGTTCCTTAGAAAATTCTAAAACAACCTTATAATATATACTTAATAAATAATAGGATACCAAATATCAAATTTAAAAATTATTATTATCATTATAATACATATATATGGTGATTAAAATATTACTTCATGGGAGATAAATCTTGAGGGAAAATTCAAAGTGAAAATACAAATTCTTTCACAGTATATTTTAAACATCATTAAAAAATTTGAAGCAATAATAATTTTTAAAAAAACTAAAAAGGAAATAGAATCATTTTTAGAATTTATTATTATTATATCCATGTTTAATATCCTTGATATTTTTTTAAATTCAAGATAATAATGTTTGAGTGTAAAATAATGGAATGAAATTCCTTTATTAAGCTATTAAGCTATTTTTTTAAAAACCAGCATTGGAGAAGAATTGAAATAATTTTATTTCATAAAATAATTAAATTATAATATAAATAATATTAATTAATAAACATTCTATTATTTATTTAAAGAAATATATTTCATCAGAAAAAATATGGACATAAAAGATATCATTCATTAATAAGGATGTATGTTATTATTTCAAACCATATAATTTAATTTTGGGAAATGTATTATAAAATAAATTGGAATTGATAATGAGAAATAATTTCCATATAGAACAATATGAAATATTAAATAAAATAGGGTTGGGTTGGATAAAAAAACTTGAATATTATATTTAAGTAAATAGACTATGAACATATGAATCAAAAATGAAGTCGATGAAGCACATACGTAGAATTATTATTTAGACCATAAATCTCTAAAAACATGTATAATAATCATAGATGTATTAATCACCAAGTTGATAAAATTATTTATAACCATGTCATTTTATATAATTAATTTTCAATTATTATCTCTACGAATATTAGTTATTAGGCATGTATTTTCAATATTAGGTGAGAATAATATTGATAGTTTTAGATTAGTTTCATAATTATCAATGTTATTCTTCATTATTCATCTTTATTTAATCATTAAAGGACCAAAAAAATTAAATACATATATTTTTTTAGAATATTTTATTAATTTATTATATCATTCAATGATATGTTTAGTTATGATTATTATAAACGATATTTGTGAAGAACCCATTTAGGTGATTTTTAACAAATAAAATGTGGTATCTTAATTAATGAGTCATTTTTTTATACTACTAATAAAGAAAAAAAAAAGAATCATTTTTTACATATTAATATTAAATATTAACTTTCCAATGCCTTTCATGATATGGATTTATTGTATTTTTTATGTTGGTGGTTATACTATCCCAACAATAATATACAGAATTATTTATCTATGTTTGGAAATAGAAGAGATTAATTTTTATAATATAACTATCATAATGGTATAATGAAATTATTTAGATTTTATTTATCTTATTAATCATAATTGGGGACATTTATAAGAATAAGTTAAATGGAAAATATGTTTTCACTTATAAATAGATCTTTTTTCTTCTCTGTTTATACATTTTAGGTGGATAGTTTAAGAAAGATCATTTATCAATAATATCAATCATAAAATGAATAATTTATATTTATAAAATATAAATATGGACATAAATAACATATCTATTCACCGAAAAATTTCTATAACTATCCTTGAAAGGTGGTGATGAAAAATGAAACATGTCATTCATCGAGGCGATAGTCCGAACATGTAGAATAACAACATTTTTTTAATTGGATGCAAGTGTAATAGAATATATTTCTACCAAAAATATAATAAAACATAATTATATGATTTATATTAATTTAATTATATATATTCTTATAATGTATTTGGATGAAGGAGGATGATAGGGACAAATAAATGGAGTAAAAAGGTTTGTAATATATTTGTGGATAATATAGTTCTTCTATTGATGTATCCTTTGGGAATGGAATTGTGGATATTTGGTGAAGATATTTTATTATAAACATGTATTGGGGAACTATGAAAAATAAATTGGGTATATTTTCATTGGAATTTCTATTTAGGGGAGTGCATTAAAAATATTGGAATTGAGCTACTTTTATAGGTGAAAAATAGGGGAAAATATTTGAAAAAAAATGATAGGCATGGTGTAAGAGTTTAATTTTATGAGATTTAGGTTTTTAGGTGGGTAATTGAGGTTGATACATGTATGAACGAAATTAAAACCTAAAAAGGAATTCTAGAAGGTGCAAATTTCAAATTGATTTAGTAAAATTTGATCCACATTAGAATACACTTTTTAACACTTGTTAATCTCGATCAAATATTAATCATGGTTATTATTTTATCACAAAAATATAAGTTGACCCTTCATAAAAATAATTTATGGTATTATTCTTATTTGGGACTCCATTAAATAAAATTCAATTTATAATTATATGAAAAATTCCCTAAAAGATAAATTATATAATCTATTGATTTTTTGTAGAAAAATATTGTTTTAATTTTTAAGTATTCTTAATCTTATTGATCATTTATGAGAAATTAACTAACAGTAATTTTTTTATATATAATATTATTGTACTAATTTAATATAAATTCATTTAATTTCAAATAAATAAAAAATATTTTTATTATTATCAATCTTTTAAAAATTACTATTTTTTCATGGTACCTAATCTTTACCTAATTAACATCGTTTCTTAACTAAATATGAAATTTAAAATATTACATAATTTGATCATGTTAATTAATAATATGAAAATTATTTTTTCAAATTCAATTTCTAAAATTATTAAGAGTCAATATTAATATATGAACACATAAAAAATATGAAAAATTTTAAGAAACTTGTATCTTCTAAGAATAAAATGACCTTTATTTTATTATAACTTTTTATATAGTTTTTATAAACTGGTTACTTCTAGTGATACACACCAATTTAATAGCTACAATATAAGGGTAATATGTAACTATTTTAAAAAGGGAAAATGGGTTTTGTTTAATTTAGTCTTTTATATTTGAAAATAAACTCATTATGTATTTAATTAAGGAATAATAATTACTATAATCATGGTTTATTACATTCTACTCCCTTAAAACAATTCCATAGTTGAAATTTTATTACATAGAGAAAAAATGTGGGTTCTTAGCATTCATTACGTCCTTCAATTCCTATTTAACCTCATAAAATTTATTATTCCACTATAGAACATTGACTCGATGGGTGTCCTCATTCTACAAAACCATATATCATCAAACCAAGATATCAATATTTTTTTTTCTACATGTGAATGGTCATATTCACATTTTCAAGCTTTAAATCACAGTTTATGTAAAAAATTTGGTATGTAATTTCTCATAAGTGATATATGTAGAACATCGTACACTTAAGGGAGGTGTGGAGGGAGTTCTAAATGATAGGATTCCAATGCGACCAGATCAAGGATCTCTAAGTGACTGATGTATCAGTGGATCAACATCCCTTTTTTCCGAAATCACAGAACCAAAATATAAGGAGATATTAAATGGAACCAAATTTCAAAAATTTGAAATTCTAGATCTAATTTAGAAATATCTATATAACTATTATTTAGTAATAATAATAATTTCGTATTCTTATAAATTTATTTGACCTTCTCTGCTCTTTCTTAGATACGACCAGGAAAAATCAACTTCCCCAATCCAAATTCATTCTAAAATTTTGTATTTATAAAAAATATTTTTATAAATATCTCATTTATGGTGCCATCTAAATATTATAATAGAATCTATTTTTATATGAGCTCTATTAGAGGTGATTGTCCAAACATGCTTGAAAATCCATTTAACAATGTATCAGGATATCCTTTAGACATTGAATAGTTATCTCAGACTAACCTTATATATATATATGTGTTAATATGTTTTGAAACTCACCTCTATCTCCATGGATTTTGGAATACTTCTCTAGACCCCATGGAAAACCTCAGATCACAATCTGATACAGTGGTTGTTGGTTCTACGTTCAAACATTCTTATTCCTACTGTATAACATGATGAGTTGATCAAGAATGAAATTTTCATTGATGGAAATAAAATGTGATGCCTTTTTAAAGTGATCTAATATAACCCAAATAGACCATTAGACATTTTTTAGAGTCTTTAAATGAACTCCATGGTGATGAATTTATATTTCCATAAAAGTAAGGGTAATGTTTTCTACATACCCATAAAATTTTTCCAATAATTATTAATATTATATAATAAAAAGAATCGAGATATGTATTCTGTAGTTTTTATATTCATGCAATTCCACCCAAAGAATTTAATGGTCTTTATAAATATTTATACTTTCTCTAATAATAAATATTAATAAGATATGTGCATCATCCAAAAGTCCTTTATTCAATTCTAAATTTTTATGGGACTTACATACTAGTTCCAAACATTACATATCAATCTTTATCGATGTTGATCCCCAGAATATTCAATAATTTTTTATCTCAACACATTCTTTCTCAGATTGTACGACCTTCATGTGAATTTATGTCTGCATATTCGTTTGGGATATATATCATTTCAATCGAAACAATATTAATTAAATAGTAATCCAATTTAAATCCATGTGCAATCAGTATTTTTTAATCCTTATCATGGATAGAGTAGCATTTTCATTGCTATTTAGAGAATCAACCACCCTAATTCCCATCACATGGTGGTAATATATTAACTATTAATTATCTTTTATAAATTATAACTGTGTCCTTTGATACGTATTCAACTCCTTCTTTGTGAATATATATTTCAAGATCTTCTGATTAGTGTATATATCATAATTGTATCTATATAGATAATATTGGAAAATAATTAATGTAAAGATCACTACAACCTACTCCAGATCATGGAGTGGGTAATTTTTATCTTATGTATTTAATTGGAATCTGGCATAATAAATTACTTTATCATTATGTGTGGGGATTCAACCAAAGTTATTTTTTTGAAAGCATCATTTTATATTAAAAACCCTTCCCTATTATAGGGTAATTTATATATAGGATCAGTGACCATCCTCTATTTCATTTCCATAAACCTTTTTTATACAAAATTGTCCAAAGGAACATTAGTTAGTCTATGTTAAATTATTTAGTGTATTTTATATGCATTAAACATTTATCTTAATTTATTATAATTATCTTAAAAACTAAAGAAAAATTTGGATCTTGGTTACAATGGTCAGTTTGGGGAAATTCATGGTAAAATTTATCTTTCGTTTATCTATTGATATAACCTAACTCGTGACTACATTAATCATGGATGAAAATATGTATAGAAAATATTTACACTTTCTAAATTTAGCATACATTTTATCTTTTCTCAAGGTATTTATCATAATCTAAAACTGATCTTAATGTCCTTCCTTTATATTTAAATATACAAGAATTTCATCAATAAGGAAAAAAACTAATCAAGGGGTCTCTAAAGAATCTATTAATTATATCCATCAAGATAGTGGGAGTATTAATAATTCTAAAGAGAATCACAGTAAATTAATTGTGTCCCTAAATCATAAAAAAAATATGGAATAAACTCTTCGTTTTAATGCATAACTAATGAAATCTATGTCAAATGTAAATCTTTGAAAAGTGTCAAGATCATTTGATCTGATCAAATAGATCATCGATAAAACCCATGTCAAAATTCCCTTATAACTGCCTATTTAATTCCTATAATTTAGTGGGATCCATTATATATGTAATGTTTTAGATATTAATGGATCTAGGTATGAGTTACACTAAAACAATCCTTATAATTTAGGGGAATACATACAGTGAATTAAGAGATACATTAGTATAATCCCATTCAATGGGAATGTAATTGATATTTACTTATTTTTGATCATTTAAGATAATATTCCATCCTTTTTACATTTCATAATCCATATAGATGGAATTTTTTACATATGGATTTCATAGTCATCCATTCTTTAAAAACGTTATAATAGGATGATTTGGGATAGATAAGGATATTTAATTATCCAAATACTTGATATGTTCTATATATAGGGAAATCCTATCTATACCAAAACTTACATCAAATGAAACCAATGGAAGAAGATTTTGATATATAAGTAGTATATTTCCATAAATTTTAATCATAGAATATTTATATATCTTATACATGATTATTGTTTTACTATGTTTTTTCCTAGATAGTTTAACATACATGTATTAGGGTGTTGATTACACATTCTTATAAAATAATCCTGATATATAAGAATGTAACAATGTGTATGATTCTGGAATAAGTCAATGACATTATTTAATTCATTATACAGGAGGTTCGGACACTTATGAATCAAATCAGACCTAAGGTAAGGGAAAATATCACGATCTCATTTTTATCTAAGATTGTTTATACTTTGGTATTTACTGGGGTGTATTTTATCATCCACATCCATGTTTCCTCAATATGTAATATTATTTCCATCCACCTACAATTTTTGAATTCAATTTTACCCTTCGGTGAGTTTTTAGTAAAATTTATTAAAGGAATCTTTTGTCGTTTTTCGTACAAGGCACTTTTTGACTTTTCTGACAAAAGTACGGAAAGAATGTTTTTTTAACTTATACGGCATGAATGGATTTTTAAAAAATTATTTCCAAGAAGATTCCTTTACAAGTTTTCATTTTTATTTTTAATCAACTTCTTTTAGTTTAAAATAGTATGACATGTTACGAAAGGAAAAATGTATTTGAAGTAGAAATGATATTTTCCTCAAGAATGGAGTTCAAGTGTTTTATCAAAATTATTTTCCATCTAAGATAAAATAGGGTTCTGTTTCTATCCCTATTATTACATTGATTTGATTATGTTGTGATGGAAATATTTTTATGAATTCTTTTATCTTATATGATTTGTATTATGATGTCATGATGTTTAAGAATCCCATTTTTATTACATGGGTTATGAAATGATGTATGATTTATGATTTTTGTGGCACACATAAGAATGGTTTCGTTATGGGATGGCTGTGACCAATAACTCCCTCCAATGCATTGGGTAAATATTTATATCTCATGAGATAGACATGGCTGGAATGGAAGGTTAAACCGGTTCTGTGAAATAGGACTGAAATGAGGAATGAACTCGGTTTAGAAATGGAATTTTTCCACTAAGATAGTATTGGCAATGAGTCTTGACTTATAAGAAATGATTCTCTATTATTATGTGTGTATGCCACAAAGTTTCTTGTTTTACGTTATGATTATTGGGATTACATTTCACTACTATGATTTATCCCATGTTACGAAATTATGATCTCTTTTGCAGGTTAAGATTTCCAAAATTTATGTTCTTATGAATATGATGTGATTGATATTTCTTTTGTTTGCCCTTACTGAGAATTTGATCTCAGCCTTTTTTATATTTTCTTTCCCCAGGTCAGGAACAAGTTTATTAAGTAGGATATTCCAAAAGGGACTCTAGATATGATGAAATAAATGGGAGGCAAAGTAGATGCTTTATGAACCGGTTGTTTATGTTTCCCAGTTTCTAAAGACTCTATACCTATATGGTTCTTTCATGGTATTGTTATATGTTGTAATAAGTGTGATTAAATTCTGAAGTAATAACAATGTATGTAAATTATGGGTCATTATAGTTGGTATTAGAGGAAAGGTATAGTCAACCTTTGGAAACTAGGATGTGATAGTCTTAGTAAGAATCCTAAGGATAAGTCTAAGCATAGAACACAATCATAGTATTTTAGACATGGCCATGGACAACCTAGGATAAGACCTTAAGTGTGAAATTTTATTCTTGAATATGTTGTTTTCTTATTATAATTGGTTTTGCTCACACTATTCTTCTTGATTTTAGTCAATGGTTGGAACCCGAAGGAACCGTGTTAATGGGAAATGCGATGGGAAATGCAATGATTGTCCCCCTGAGCAACCAAACGTTATGGGAGATGGAATGAAAAATCTTGTAGCCATTCTCACACAACATTCTCAAGCTATGAATCATGCATGACTTCCAAACAAGAAAAGGAATGGGCAACATTCTGTTGAATCCTTCATGAGACAGAGTCCACCTTCATTCAGCGGGTCTACTGATCCATTAGTTGCTGAAAAATGGATCCGTGATACTGAAAAGATATTTTGAGTTCTTCAATGTTCTGAACATGATAAAGTAATCTTAGCAGTGTATCGTTTGGAAGGTGATGCTGATCAATGGTGGAATCTTATCAAGAATTCGAGGCCAAGAGATGAAATTGAGTCCATTGAATGGTACGAGTTCAAGAACTTATTTTTCAATAAGTACTTACCTTGTATTCTCCGAACAAAGATGGATAAGGAGTTTCTTGAACTAAAGCAAAATGATGATGAATCTTTTTGTACCTATGAAGAAAATTTTACAAGACTTGCAAGGTATGCTTCTGGTATTATTATCCAACCTGAGAGTAAGATCGATCGATTCTTTAGTGGCTTAAAACCAAGTCTTCGAAGGGCGTTTTCCATAAGGGAGTTCAATAGCTATGAGGAAATTGTTGGATGTGCTCTCAAATTTGAGATAGAGATTGGAGTAACCCATCAGTCATATGGGTTTGATAAGAAGTGGAAAATGGAATTCAATGGAAAATCTAAAGAGCACACAGGAAAGAAGATGAGTTCTCCCTTATGCTCAAAGTGTGGAAAGAAACATGGAGGGAGTTGTCTTAAAAGGACAAGTAAATGTTTCAAATGTGGAATGGAAGGTCGTCGGGCATTTGAATGTAGAAATGATGGGGAGAAGATGTCTAGTGATGAGAACAATGAAAAGGGTACATAGAGTTCACCTACTACACTTCAATGTTTCAAGTGCAAGGAGATGGGGCATTATTCCAATCAATGCCCAGATCCAAGGGTTGATGATGATGGTCGACGTCAACAAACTCTTAAGGCTAAAGACAAAGGAAAGTCACATGCAATTTCTATCAGCGATGTGGAGTACGACAACGAAGTGGTGAAAGGTACACTTACCATCCACTCTAAAGTAGCAAATGTTTTATTTGATTCTCGATCCACCCACTCTTTTATTTCTGAAAAATTTTCTAAGGTTATCATCGCATTACCTCAACAATTAGATGTCAAGTTAGCTATGACAACCACTAATGGAATAACAGTTGCATCAAAAGTATATAATTCTTCTCCGATTGAAGTTTGTGGGAAAGTTCTTCCTATAAATCTTGTGATCCTCCCTATAGTGTAATTTGATGTGATTCTTGGAATGGATTGACTTTCTCTATATGGATCTCATATCAATTTCCAAAGAAGTGAAGTCACATTTCATATTCCAGATCAATCTTTGATTGTCTATCGAGGAAAGGATGAACATAACCTTCCAGTGGAAATTTATTTCATCATATGGGTCTTGATTCCACTAAATGAAGGTTATTTATCTCAAATGGTTGGTGAGAAACCCACGATTAAGAATATAACCATTGTACGGGAGTTTGATGATGTCTTTCCCAAGGAATTTTTGGGTCTTCCACCAAATCGTGAAGTTGAGTTTTCAATAGAACTCGTACTGGGTGCTTTACATATTTCAAGGACACCTTATAGAATGGCCCCAATTGAGTTGCAGGAATTGAAGAAGCAACTCCAAGAGAATATTGATAAGGGGTTCATATGCCCTAGGGCATCACCTTAGAGATCACATGTTCTGTTTGTTAAGAAGAATGATGGATCAATGAGACTCTGCATTGATTATCAAGAACTTAACAAGATCACTTTCAAGAAAAAATATCATCTCACGCGCATTGATGACTTATTTGACCAACTACGTGGAGATCAATAATTTTCCAAGATTGATCTTCGTTCAGGGTATCATCAATTAAGGGTCAAAAGGGATGATATAACAAAGACGGTTTTCCATACAATGTATGGACACTATGAATTTATAGTGATGCCATTTGGTCTTACTAATTCCCCTGTTATCTTCATGGATCTAATGAATAGAGTCTTTAGAGACTATCTTGATCAATTTGTGGTAGTCTTTATAGACGATATTCTTGTCTATTCAAAGAGAAAATAATAACATGAAGATCATTTGAGAATTATATTGAAGACACTGAGAACGGATATGCTTTATGCCAAATTTACCAAGTGTGAATTTTGTCTTAAAAAAGTTGCATTTTTGGGTCACATAATCTCAAAAGAGGGGATATCTGTGGATCCAGCAAAAACAGAGGTTATCGGAAGATGATCGAGACCAACAACAGTAACTGAGATCCGAAGTTTTCTTGGTTTGGCTAGATATTATCGACGTTTTGTGAAAGATGTTTCATGAATATCTAATCCACTCCCCAAGTTGACTCGGAAAGGAGTTAAGTTTGTTTGGATGGTGGAATGTGAAGAGAATTTCAAGGAGTTGAAAGGAAGGTTATCCAGTGCACTTGTACTCACACTGCCTTATAGTGGAGAAAGGTTTATGATCTACAGTGATTCATCCAAGAAGGGGTTGGGGTGTGTTCTTATGCAAAATGATATGGTGATAGCTTATGCTTCATGACAGTTGAAAATCCATGAGAAAAATTACCCAACTCATGATTTGGAGTTAGCTGTGTTAATCTTTGATTAAATATTTGGAGGCATTATCTTAATGGAGAAAGGTGTGACATTTATACTGATCATAAAAGTTTAAAGTATATTTTCACACAAAAAGAGCTGAATATGGGTCAAAGAAGATGGTTGGAGCTGATTAAGGATTACAACTGCTCAATTAATTACCTCCATGGGAAATCAAACAAGGTGGAAGATGCATTAAGTCGACAAGACCATGCTAGCTTATCCATGATGAGGATCACAAAAGATCCAATATTTATGGATTTACAAAGGATGGATCTCGGAATTATAGTGGATGGGGGGAAATCCTATCTTTCTCAAATGAATGTTCAACCATCTATACATGTGAAGATTAAAGTGTCACAGAAAGAAGAAGTAGAGTTAAAAAAGAATGTGAGAAATGTTCCTGAATGCAACCTTGATTGTGATGGGATAATAAAGTTCAGGAATCAGGTTTGTGTTCCTCCCATCCATTAATTAAATAAGGAGCTACTAGATGAGCCTCATAGTTCTTCATTCTCTATTCATCCTAGACGCATGAAGATGTATAGGGACCTGAATGAGTACTTCTGGTGGGATGGTGAGAAACTCGCGATTAGGAATATGCCCATTGTACGGGAGTTTGATGATGTCTTCCTGAGGAATTGCAAGGTATTCCACTAAATCGTGAAGTTGAGTTTTCAATAGAACTCATACCGGGTGCTTTACCTATTTCTATGAAACGTTATAGAATGGCCCCAATTGAGTTGCAGGAATTGAAGAAGAAACTCCAAGAGAATCTTGATAAGGGGTTCATAAGCCCTAGTGTGTCACCTTGGGGAGAACCTCTTCTGTTTGTTAAGAAGCAAGATGGATCAATGAGGCTTTGCATTGATTATCGAGAACATAACAAGATCACTATCAAGAACAAATATCCTCTCTCTCACATTTATGACTTATTTGACCAACTACGTGTAGCTCAATACTTTTCCAGGATTGATCTTCTTTCAGGGTATCATCAATTAAGGGTCAAAAGGGAGGATATACCAAAGACGGCTTTCCATACAAGGTATGAACATTATGAATTTATAATGATTCCATTTGGTCTTACTAATTCCCCTGCTATCTTCATGGATCTACTGAATAGAGTCTTTAAAGACTATCTTGATCAATTTTTGGTAATCTTATTTGATGATATTCTTGTCTATTCAAAGAGCAAGGAAGAACATGAAGATCACTTGAGAATTATATTAGAGACCCTGAGAAAGGAGAATCGTTATTCCAAATTTACGAAGTGTGAATTTTGGCTTTAAAAAGTTTCATTTTTGGGTCACATAATCTCAAAATATGGGATATCTGTGGATCCAGCAAAAACAAAGGTTATCTAAAGATGGTCAAGACCAACAACAGTAACTGAGATCCGTAGTTTTCTTGGTCTGGCTGGATATTATCGACATTTTGTGAAAGATTTTTCATGATTATCTAATCCACTCAACAATTTGACTCGGAAAGGAGTTAAGTTTGTTTGGATGGAGTAATGTGAAGAGAATTTCAAGGAGTTGAAAAGAAGGTTATCCAGTGCACCTGTACTCACACTGCCTTATAGTGGAGAAAGGTTTGTGATCTACAGTGATGCATCCAAGAAGGGGTTGTGGTGTGTTCTTATGAAAAAAGATATGGTGATATCTTATTCTTCATGAGAGTTGAAAATCCATGAGCAAAATTACCCAACTCATGATTTGGAGTTAACTGCAGTAATCTTTGCATTAAAGATTTGGAGGCATTATCTTTATGGATAAAGGTGTGACATTTATACTAATCATAAAATTTTAAAGTATATTTTCACACAAATGGAGTTGAATATGCGCCAAAGAAGATGGTTGGAGCTGATTAAGGATTACGACTGCTCAATTAATTACCACCCTAGGAATGAAAACAAGGTGGAAGATGCATTAAGTCGACAAGATCATGCTAGCTTATCCATGATGAGGATCACAAAAGATCCAATATTTATGGATTTACAAAGGATGGATCTTTGAATTATAATGGAAGGGGGAAATCGTATCTTTCTCAAATGAATGTTCAACCATCTATACATGTGAATATTAAAGAGGAACAGAAAGTAGATGTAGAGTTTCAAAAGAAGGTGAAAAATGTTCCTGAATTCAACCTTGATTGTGATGGGATAATAAAGTTCAGAAATCAGGTTTGTGTTCCTCCCATCCCCGAATTAATGAATTTTCTACTGGATGAGGCTCATAGTTCTTCATTCTCTATTCATCCTAGAAGTACGAAAATGTATAGGTACCTGAAAGAGTACTTCTGGTGGGATGGCATGAAAAGAGATGTTGCTGAATATGTCTCTCGATGCTTGGTTTGTCAGCAAGTTAAAGCTGAGAGACATAAGTCTAAGGGGATGTTACAACCATTACCCATACCCAAATGGAAATAGGAAAACATCACTATGAACTTTGTCACAGGACATCCTAAAACATCCAAAGGCAATAATGCTATCTGCGTCATAGTTGATTGTCTTACAAATTCTGCACACTTCATTGCTATTAGAGAAGATTTCTCTTTGGATCAGCTTTCCAGGATATAGGTAAAGGAAGTTGTAAGATTTCATGGAGTACCACTTTATATTGTATATGATCGGGATCCAAGGTTTACCTCAAAGTTCTAGTGAAGTCTTCAGCATACTCTAGATACAATGTTGCGTTTCAGCACTGTTTGTCATCCTCAGACAGACGGACAGTCTGAGAGGACAATTCAAACTCTAGAAGATATGTTGAGATCTTGCTCTATGGATTTCAAAGGTGGTTGGTATCAACACATACCATTGGTGGAATTTTCTTATAATAATAGCTTTCACTCCAGTATTCAAATGGATCATTATGAAGCTCTCTTGGGAAAGAAATGTAGGACTCCAACTTTCTGGGATGAAGTTGGGGAAAGAAATCTATTAAGACATGGTCTTGTTGATGAGATGGCAGAAAAGGTCTGATCTATTCAACAACACATAAGAGCAGCTCAGAGTCGACAAAAATGTTATGCCGAAAACCAAAGGAAAGACGTAGAGTTTGAAGTGGTGATAAAGTGTTCTTACGAATATCTCCTTGGAAGAGAGTAATGAGATTTTGAAAGAAGGGAAAGCTGAGACCTAGGTATATCGGTCCTTTTGAAATACTGGATCGTGTTGGGAAGGTAGCTTACCCATTGGCGCTTCCACCGAATATATCTTAAGTTCACGATGTGTTCTATGTATCTCTCCTTAGAAAGTACATACCTGATCCTTCACATGTACTCAGCTCAGAAGTTGTACCGCTGGAGCAAGATCTTTCTTATGAAGAACAGCCGATAGATATTCTGGATCGTAGCGAAAAATTCCTACGGAACAAGACCACTCACTTGATGAATGTTTTATGGAGGAACCACCAATTAGAAGAAGATACAAGGGAGCTTGAGGATATAACGAGGGAGAGGTATCATCATCTTTTTGTTACAGAGTGACGAATTTTGAGGAAAAAATTCATTTTAAGGGGGGTAGAATGTAACTCCCGAGACATTTATAAGAAATATATTATTTTTGTTTTATATAAATCATCAAAGGAATCATTCATTACACACAACACTATCTTGGCTTTCTTAACACGCAATTGCGATTTTCCTTTATAGCTTGCATCGTACGCAATATAGAGTTTCACTAAACAATGATATGCTATTAAAATATTATTAAAACTAACCATTATGAATAGTAATAACCACTTTTTGATATTTTTTAATTTTTTTTTCAAAACGGACTTCATTTTTGGATTCGGAATATCAAAATTATCCTAGGATGAAATTTTTTTATTTTTCTGAAAACATTCAATTTTTGATGAATAGTGAAAACACTGGGTTACTATTTAAAAACCGACTCTTTATTTAAATAATTGTTTATTTTATTTAAATTTATTTTAGGTCATAACTGATACATAATACCTATATAAGATCAATTTAATTCATTGGAGCAATTTTATAATAATTTTAGATATATAAAAATTTTATTGAACTTTTCACCGTCTTTTACCCACCTCCTAGGAGAATTTAAAATTTTACATAAAACATAATTTTACCGCTTCTGTGAGTGGAATTTCAAAAAACTGAGTGACATAGTTGATGTCAGTAAGTAAAATTTGGTTCAATGAGATGAAAATAATTTTTGGTGAATAGTAACTTTTAACTTTTATTTACCACGGTTAAAAGTAAATAGGGTAATTAAGGTTAAAAATGATATTATTATTTCCCTATCAAATGTCCTAATTCTATTGGATAAGTGTAATTAGACAAAAAACAAACTTAGAAATAAAATATGACCATTTAGGCCCACTTGGATCAGATTAGGACATTTATTATTAATTTATTTAAAGAAGGGTTAAAATAGTTAAAATCAATGTTTAATAAGTAAATAATTTTTAATATAGGGTTATACAAAAGATAAATTCGACTATAAATTTTCATTAGAAATCTAACACAATTTACTACATAATCTTATTTTATTTATAATTTATAGATATTAAATAATTTAATTTATTTATGTCACAAAGATGATGAAGTAATTATCTTATTAATGAAAAATTGAAATAATTGATGTTATAAATACCCAAATAAATGTAATTTGAGACTTTTTATGAATTACACTAATTTTATAGGTTACTATGACATGTTAGTATTGATTTAATTAACATTGTTCGAACTAATCATTCTGTTATGATTTTTAAAAAAATCAATTACTATATAGAGTCAAAATTGACATAAAATAGCTTTTAAAAGAAATATTATATTATTAATTGTTATTTTATTCCTAAAAAGATATGTTTTGGAAAGAAGACATACATAAGGTTATATAGATTAATAATAAACAACTTGGGGTTCTTTTGTCTTGTTATAGTATGTTTATTAACCTTATAGTGTAAGAACACAAAAAGACACAGTAAAAGTAAAATTATCTAACTTAACTTTAAATCAAAATGATAAGGTTAAAATAGTAAACTAAACATGTCTAAATTCTACTGGATGAGAGGCGTTTGACCCATCCCAACCTCAGCTTTGAAATAAATCAATTTGGAGCTATTTAAAACCGAATATGGATTTATAATAAAATAATATTTTTAGTTTTTCCAAAGGTGCCCCTCTCCTCCATTATAAAAGGGAACCTCATCCCTCTCTTCCTCACACCACATTGAGCCTTCAATCTCAGCCAAACCCTTCCAATTTCTCCTCTAAAATTACCTAGAAACATCGTAGAGGTACTGGTCTTCTTCAAAAACCAATTTTAGTGCCCTAAAAGGATGTCTCAAAGAAGCGCTTCAAATAAGAGGTAATGTCTGTTACCGATTCTTTCAACTTTATTTCTTCTTCCACTTCTTCTTATTTAGTTTTTTAATTATTAATTAATAACATCAGTATCTCTCATATACTGATATGTTATTATAAGTATGAAACAACCCTATTTCACCATATATCCACCCTACGGAAGATGAAATCATCGTGCGTGCGTTTGTACGGAATACCATCTCCACGCTGTGGTGTAATCTATTTTCCACCACCACCTTACTTGGATGGGTATAATGGTGTCAAGAATTAAAATATATGATTATTGTAAAGTGATACTTATTATGAAATAGTATACATACACTCCAATACAATTCCACGATCATGGAAACGATATCATCACTCGTGCGTATGTATGGAATACCGTCTCCACGATGTGATGTGACTCGTTCTACATGATTTTCATTGCATAATGATTAAATAAATAAATTTAGTGAATATATATGATATATATTACACTAATAACATTCTAAAAATGAGGTATCTATAACCTAAAAATAAGAATAAGAATTTATTCGACAAAACACACATAAGAACAAAAAGTAATAAACACCTGAATAAAAAGTAGCAATGAAATATTACTAATAATAAGCTAAGAATATGACCATATATGATATCATAACAATGAGTATGATTCTGGAATACGTCAATGACATTATTTAAATCATTATACAGGAGGTTCAGACACTTACGAAGCAAATCGGACCTAAGGTAAGGGAAAAAATCACAATCTCATTTTTATCCAATATTGTTTATACTTTGGTATTTAATGGGGTGTATTTTATCATCCACATCCATGTTTCCTCAATATGTAATATTATTTCCATCCACCTACAATTTTTTAAATTCAATTTTACCCTTCGGTGAGTTTTTTGTAAATGATATGAAAAGAATATTTTGTCGTTTTTCGTACGAGGTACTTTTTGACTTTTCCGAAAAAAGTACGAGAAGAATGTTTTTTTAACTTATAAGGAATGAATGGATTTTTAAAACCTTATTTCCAAGAATCTTTCTTTACAAGTTTTCATGTTTATTTTTAATCAACTTCTTTTAGTTTAAAATAGTATGACATGTTAAGAAAGGAAAAATGTTTTTGAAGTAGAAAGGATATTTTCCTCAAGAATAGAGTTTAAGTGTTTTATAAAAATTATTTTCCATATAAGATAATATAGGATTATTTTTCTATCCCTGTTATTAAATTGATTTGATTATGTTGTGATGGAAATATTTTTTTGAATTCCTATATATTTTATAAATTGTTTTATGATGTCATGATGTTTAAGAATCCCATTTTTATTACATGGGTTATGAAATGATGTATGATTTATGATTTTTGTGGCACACATAAGAATGGTTTCATTATAAGATGGGTGGGACCTATATCTCCCTTCAATGCATTGGGTAAAGATTTATATCTCATGAGATAGACATGGCTGGAATGGCAGGTTAAACTGGTTCAGTGAAACAGGACTGAAATGAGGAATGAACTCGGTTCAGAAATGGACATTGTCCACTATGATAGTATTGGAAATGAGTCTTGACTAATAAGAAATGATTCCCTATGATTATGTGTGTATGCCACAAAGTTTCATGTTTTATGTTATGATTATTGGGATTACATTTCACTACTATGATTTATCCCATGTTATGAAATTATGATATCTTTTGAAGGTTAATATTTCCAAAAGTTATGTTCTTATGAATATGATGTGATTGATATTTTTTTGTTTACCCTTACTGAGCATTTGAGCTCACCCTTTTTATGATTTCCTTCCCCAGGTCAGGAATAATTTTATTAAGTAGGATATGCCAAAAGGGACTCTAGATATGATGAAATAAATGGGAGGCAAAGTAGATGCTTTATGAACCAGTTGTTTATGTTTCCCAGTTTCTAAAGACTCTATACCTATACGGTCCTTTCCTGGTTTTGTTATATGTTGTAATAAGTGTGCTTCAATTCTGAAGTAATAACAATGTATGTAAAGTATGGGTCATTATAATTGCTATCAGAGGAAAGGTATAGTCAATATTTGGAAACTAGGATGTGAAAGCCTTAGTAAGAATCATAAGGATAAGTCTAAGCATAGAACACAATCTTAGTGTTTTAGACATGGCCATGAACAACCTAGGATAAGACCTTAAGTGTGAAATATTATTCTTGACTATGTGGTTTTCCTATTATAATTAGTGTTGATCGCACTATTATTCTTGGTTTTAGTCAATTGCTGGAACCCGAAGGAACTGTGTTCATGCGGAATGCGATGAGAATTGCAATGATTGTCCCCCTAAGAAAACAAATGTTATGGGATATGGAATGAAAAATATTGTAGCCATGCTCAAACAACTTTTTCAAGCTATGAATCATGCATGACTTCCAAACGAGAAAAGGAAGGAGCAACATTCTATTGAATCCTTCATGAGACAGCGTCCACCATCATTTAGCGGGTCTACTAATCGATTTTTTGCTGAACAATGGATCAGTACTACTGAAAAGATATTTTCAGTTCTTCATTGTTCTGAACATGATAAATTCATCTTAGCAGTGTATTGTTTGGAAGGTGATGCTGATCAATGGTGGAATCTTATCAAGAATACGAGTCCAAGAGATGAAATTTGGTCCATGGAATGGGACTAGTTCAAGAACTTATTTTTCAATAAGTACTTCCTTCGTATTCTCCGAACAAAGATAGAGAAGGAGTTTCTTGAACTAAAGAAAAAGGATGATGAATTTTTTGGTACCAATGAAGAAAATTTTATAAGACATTCAAGGTACACTTCTGGTATTATTATCCAACCTGAGAGTAAGATCGATCGATTCTTTAGTGGCTTAAAACCAAGTCTTCGAAGGGCATTAGCCATAAGGGACTTCAATTTCTATGAGGAAATCTTTCTATGTGCTCTCAAAGATGAGATAGAGATTGGAGTAACCCATTGGTTATATGGGTTTTATAAGAAGAGTAAAATGGAATTCAAATGAAAATCTAAAGAGCACACTGAAAAGAAGATGAGTTTTCCCTTATGCTCAAAGTGTGGAAAGAAACAAGGAGGGAGTTTTATTAAAGGGACAAGTAAATGTTTCAAATGTGGAGAGGAAGGTCATCGGGCATTTGAATTCCGCAATAATGGGAAGAAGATGTCTAGTTATGCAAACAATGAAAAGGCTACAATGATTTCACCTACTACACTTCAATGTTTCACGTGTAAGGAGATGGGGCATTATGCCAATAAATGCCCAAATCCAAGGGTTGATGATGATGGTCGACGTCAAAAATATCTTAAGGCTAAAGAAAAAGGAAAGTCACATGCAATTTCTATCAGCGATGTGGAGTACGATAACGAAGTGATGAAAGGTACACTAACCATCCACTCTAAAGTAGAAAATGTTTTATTTGATTCTGGATCCACCCACTCTTTTATTTTTGAATGATTTTCTAAGGGTATCTCCATATTACCTAAACAATTAGATTTTGAGTTAGCTGTGACAACCCCTAATGGCACAACAGTCGCATCAAAAGTTTATAATTCTTCTCTGATTGAAGTTTGTGGAAAGTGTTTCCTGCAAATCTTGTTATCCTCCCTATAGTGGAATTTTATGTGATTCTTGGCATGGATTGGATTTCTTTATATGGAGATCATATCAATTTCCAAAAAAGGGAAGTCACATTTCATATTCCAGATCAATCACTGATCGTCTATCGATGAAAGGATGAACATAACATTCTTGTGGAAATTTCATCCATCATATGGGTCTTGATTCCACAAAATGAAGGTAATTTATCTCAAATGGTTGGTGAGAAACTCACGATTAAGAATATTCCCATTGTAGGGGAGTTTGATGATGTCTTTCCAGAGGAATTGCTGGGTCTTCCACCAAATCGTGAAATTTAGTTTTCAATAGAACTCATATCGGGTTCTTTACCTATTTCAAAGACACCTTATAGAATGGCCCCAATTGAGTTGTAGGAATTGATGAAGCAACTCCAAGATAATCTTGATAAGGCGTTCATACGCCCTAGTGCATCACCTTGGGGAGAAACTGTTCTGTTTGTTAAGAAGAATGATGGATCAATGAGACTCTGCATTGATTATCGAGAACCTAACAAGATCACTATCAAGAACAAATATCATCACCCGCACATTGATGATTTATTTGACCAACTACATGGAGCTGAATACTTTTCCATGATTGATCTATGTTCAAGGATTAATCAATTAAGGGTCAAAAGGGAGGATATACCAAAGACGGCTTTCCATACAAGGTATGGACACTATGAATTTATAGTGATTCCATTTGGTCTTACTAATGCCACTGTTGTCTTCATGGATCTAATGAATAGAGTCTTTAGAGACTATCTTGATCAATTTGTGGTAGTCTTTATAGACTATATTCTTCTCTGTACAATGATCAAGGAAGAACATGAAGATCACTTGAGAATTATATTGAAGACCCTGAGAAAGGAGAAGCTTTATGCCAAATTCACCAAGTTTGAATTTTGGTTTCAAAAAGATTCATTTTTGGGTCAAATTATCTCGAAGTGGGGATATCTGTGGATCCAGCAAAAACAGAGGTTATCGGAAGTTGGTTAAGACCAAAAACAGTAACTGAGATCCGAAGTATTCTTGATTTGGTTGGATATTATCAACGTTTTTTGAAATATTTTTCACGATTATCTAATCCACTCACCAAGTTGACTCAGAAAGGAGTTAATTTTGTTTGGACGGAGGAATGTGAAGTGAATTTCAAGGAGTTAAAAAGAAGGTTATCCAGTTCACCTGTACTCACACTGCCTTGTAGTGGAGAAAGGTTTGTGATCTACAGTGATTCATCCAAGAAGGGGATGGGGTGTGTTCTTATGCAAAATGATATGGTGATAGATTATTCTTCACGACAGTTGAAAATCCATGAGCAAAATTACCCAACTCATGATTTGGAGTTAGCTGCGTTAATTGTTGCATTAAATATTTGTAGGCATTATCTTTATGGAGAAAGGTGTGACATTTATACTGCTCATAAAAGTTTAACGTATATTTTCACACAAAAGGAGCTGAATATGCGCCAAAGAAGATGGTTGGAGCTGATTAAGGATTACGACTGCTCAATTAATTACCACCCTGGGAAAGCAAACAAGGTGGAAGATGCATTAAGTCGACAAGACCATGCTAGCTTATCTATGATGAGAATCACAAAATATGCAATATTTATGGATTTACAAAGGATGTATCTTGGAATTATAATGGAAGGGGGATATCATATCTTTCTCAAATGAATGTTCAACCATCTATACATGTGAAGATTAAAGAGGCACAAAAAGAAGATGTAGAGTTACAAAAGAAGGTGAGAAATATTCCTGAATTCAACCTTGATTTGTGATGGGAAAATAAAGTTCAGGAATCGGGTTAGTGTTCCTCCCATCGCTGAATTAAAGAAGGAGCTGCTGGATGAGGCTCATAATTCTTCATTCTCCATTCATCCTAGAAGTGCGAAGATGTATAGGGTCCTGAAAGAGTACATCTGGTGGGATGGTGAGAAACTCACGATTAAGAATATGCGCATTGTACGGGAGTTTGATGATGTCTTTCATGAGGAATTGTCGGGTATTCCACTAAATAGTGAAGTTATGTTTTCAATAGAACTCGTACCGGGTGCTTTAACTATTTCGAAGACACCTTATAGAATGGCCCCAATTGAGTTGCAGGAATTGAAGAAGAAACTACAAGAGAATCATGATAAGGGGTTCATACGCCCTAGTGTGTCACCTTGGGGAGCACCTGTTCTGTTTGTTAATAAGAAAGATGGATCAACGAGACTCTACATTGATTATCAAGAACTTAATAAGATCACTATCAAGAACAAATATCCTCTCTCGTGCATTGATGACTTTTTTGACCAACTACGTGGAGTTCAATACTTTTCCATGATTGATCTTTGTTCAGGGTATCATCAATTAAGGGTCAAAGGGGAGGATATACCAAAGCGGGCTTTCCATACAAGGTATGGACACTATGAATTTATAGTGATTCCATATGGTCTTACTAATGCCCCTGCCATCTTCATGGATCTAATGAATAGAGTCTTTAGAGACTATCTTGATCAATTTGTGGAAATATTATTAGACGATATTCTTGTCTATTCAAATAGAAAGGATGAATATGAAGATCACCTGAGAATTATATTGAAGACCCTGAGAAAGGAGAAGCATTATGCAAAAATTACCAAGTGTGAATTTTGGCTTCAAAAAGTTGCATTTCTGGGTCACATAATCTCAAAAGAGGGGATATCTGTGGATCCAGTATAAACAAAGGTTATCAAAAGATGGTCGAGACCAAGAACAGTAACTGAGATCCGAAGTTTTCATGGTTTGGCTGGATATAATCGATGTTTTGTGAAAGATTTTTCACGATTATCTAATAAACTCACCATGTTGACTCGGAATGGAGTTAAGTTTGTTTGGATGGAAGAATGTGAAGAGAATTTCAAAGCGTTGAAAAGAAGGTTATCTATTGCACTTGTACTCACACTGCCTGGTAGTGGAGAAAGGTTTGTGATCTACAGTGATGCATCCAAGAAGGGGTTGGGGTGTGTTCTTATGAAAAATGATATGGTGATAACTTATGCTTCACGAGAGTTGAAAATACATGAGCAAAATTACCCAACACATGATTTGGAGTTAGTTGCGGTAATCTTTTCATTAAAGATTTGTAGGCATTATCTTTATGGAGAAAGGTGTGACATTTATACTGATCATAAAACTTTAAAGTATATTTTCACACAAAAGGAGCTGAATATGTTCCAAAGAAGATGGTTGGAGCTGATTAAGGATTACCACTGCTCAATTCATTACCACCCTGGGAATGCAAACAAGGTGGAGGATGCATTAAGTCGACAAGACCATGCTAGCTTATCCATGATGAGGATCACAAAAGATCCAATATTTATGGATTTAAAAAGGATGGATCTTGGAATTATAATGGAATGGGGGAAATCGTATCATTCTCAAATGAATGTTCAACCATCTATACATGTGAAGATTAAAGAGGCACAGAAAGTAGATGTTGAGTTTCAAAAGAAGGTGAGAAATGTTCCTGAATTCAACCTTGATTGTGATGGGATAATAAAGTTCAAGAATCGGGTTTCTGTTCCTCCCATCCCTGAATTAAAGAAGGAGCTGGTGGATGAGGCTCATAGTTCTTAATTATCTATTCATCCTGGAAGCACGAAGATGTATGGGGACCTGAAAGAGTACTTCTGGGGGGATGGCATGAAAATAGATGTTGTTGAATATGTCTCTCGATGCTTTTTTTGTCAGCAAGTTAAAGATGAGACACAGAAGTCTAAGGGGATGTTACAACCATTACCCATACCCGAATGGAAATAGGAAAAAATCACTATGGACTTTTTCACAGGACTTCCTAAAACATACAAAGGAAATAATACTATCTGGGTTATAGTTGATCGTCTTACGAAGTCTACATACTTCATTGATATTAGAGAGGATTTCTATCTGGATCAGTTTTCCAGGATATATGTAAAGAAAGTGGTAATATTGCATGGGGTACCACTTTCTATTATATCTGATCGGGATCCGAGGTTTACCTCAATGTTCTGGGGAAGTCTTCAGCATACTCTGGATACAGAGTTTCATTTCAGCACTGCTTATCATCCTCAGACAGACGGTCAGTCTGAGAGGACAATTCAAACACTAGAAGATATGTTGAGAGCTTGCTCTATGGATTTCAAAGGTGGTTGGGATCAACACCTACCTTTGGTGGAATTTTCTTATAATAATAGCTTTCACTCTATTATTCAGATGGCTCCTTATGAAGCTCTCTATTTAATGAAATGCAGGACTCCAACTTGCTGGGATGATGTTGGGGGAAGAAAGCTATTAGGACCCGATCTTGTTGATGAGAAGGCAGAAAAGGTCTGACATATTCAACAACACATAAGAGCAGCTCAGAGTCGACAAAAAAGTTATGCCGACAACCGAAGAAAAGACTTATAGTTTGAAGTGGGTGATAAAGTGTTCTTACGAATATCTCCTTGGAAGAGAGTAATGACATTTGGAAAGAAGGTAAAGCTGAGCCCTAGGTATATTGGTCCTTTCGAAATATAGGATCGTGTTGGGAAGGTTTCTTACCCATTGGCGCTTCCACCGAATCTCTCTCAATTTCACGATGTGTTCCATTTATCTCTCCTGAGAAAGTACATACCTGATCCTTCACATGTACTCAGCTCAGAAGTTGTACCGCTGGAGTAAGATCTTTCTTATGAAGAACAGACGATAGAGATTCTGGATCGTAGTAAAAGAGTCCTACGAAACAAGGCCACTCGCTTGGTGAAATTTTTATGGAGGAACCACCAATTAAAATGATGCTACATGGGAGCTTGAGGAAATTATGAGGGAGAGTTATCCTTATCTTTTTGTTACAAAGTGACAAATTTAGAGGGAGAAATTCAATTTAAGGGGGGTAGAATGTAACACCCAAGACTTTTATATGAAATATTTTGTTCTTATTTTATATAAATCATCAAAGAAATATTTGACTACACACAACACTAGCTTGGTTTGCTTTACATGCAATTGCGACCTTCCTTGATAGCTTGCGTCATACGCAATACCGAGTTTCACTAAACAACGATATGCTATTAAAATATTATTAAAACTAGCTGTTATGAATAGTAATAACCACTTTCAGAAATTTTGTAATTTTTATTTTTCAAAACGGATTTCATTTTTGGATTCGGAATATTGAAATTATCCTATGGTAAATTTTTTTATTTTTCTGTAAACTTTCAATTTTTGATGAATAGTGAAAACCCTGGGTTACTATTTAAAAACCAACTCTTTATCTAAACAATTATTTATTTTATTTAAATTTATTTTAGGTCAAAATTGATACATAATACCTATATAAGTTCAATGCAATTCATTGGAGTAATTTTATAATAATTTTAGATATATAAAAATTTTATTTAACTTTTCACCGTCTTTTACCCACCTCCTAAGAGAATTTTCCAATTTACATAATTCTTAATTTTACCGCTTCTGTGAGTGGAATTTCAAAAATCAGGGAGACATGGTTGATGTCAGTAAGTAAAATGTGGTTCAATAAGATGAAAATAATTTTTGGTGAATAGTAACTTTTTACTTTTATTTACCATGGTTAAAATTAAATAGGGTAATTAAGGGTAAAATTGATATTATTATTACCCTAACACATGTCCTAATTCTATTGGATAAGTGTAATTTGACCAAAAACAACCTTAGGAATAAAATATGACCATTTAGGCCCACATGGATTAGATTAGGACATTTATTATTAATTTATTTAAAGAAGGGTTAAAATAGTAAAAATCAAAGTTTAATAAGTAAATAATTTTCACTATAGGGTTATACATAAGATAAATTAGACTATAAATATTCATTATAAATATAATCACATTTCCTACATAATTTTATTTAATTTGTAATTTTTATACATTAAATAATTTAATTTATTTATGACACAAAGATGATGAAGTAATTATCTTATTAATGAAATATTGACATAATTGATGTTATAAATACCCAAATAAATGTAATTTGAGACTTTCTATGAATTCCACTACTTTTCTAGGTTACTATGACATGTTAGTATTGATTTAATCAATGTTTTTAGAACTAATTATTCTGGTATTATTTGTACAAAAATTAATTACTAAATAGTGTTAAAATTGACATAAAATATTTTTTAAAACAAATATTATATTATTAATTGTTATTTTATTCCTAAAAATCTATGTTTCCACCAAAGTACATATATAAGGTTATATATATTAATAATAAACAACTTGGGGTTATTCTGGCTTGTTATAGTAAGTTTATTGACCTTATAGTGTAAGAACACAAAAAGACACAGTAAAAGTAAAAATATCTAACTTATCGTTAAATCTAAATTATAAGGTTACAATAGTAACCTAAACATGTCCAAATTCAATTTTATGAGAGAATTTCGACCCATCCCCACCTCAGCTTTGAAATAAATCAATTTGGAGCTATTTAAAACTGAAAACGGCTTTATAATGAAACAATATTTTTAGTTTTTCCAAAGGTGCCCCTCTCCTCCATTATAAAAGGGAACCTTCTCCCTCTCTTCCTAACACCACATGGAGCCTTCAAGCTCGACCAAAACCTGCCAATTTCTCCTCTACACTTCCCTAAAACATCCTAGAGGTCCTTGTATTCTTAAAAAACAAATTTAAGTGCCCTAAAAGGAGGCCTCAAAGAAGCGCTTCAAAGAAGAAGTAATGTCTGTTACCGATTCTATCAACTTTATTTCTTTTTCCATTTCTTATTATTTAGTAGTTTCATTATGAATTAATAACATAATTATCACTCATATACTGATATGTTATTATAATTATGAAAAACCATATTTCACCATCTATCCATCCTATGGAAGACGAAATCACCGCGCGTGCGTACGTATGGAATACCGTCTCCACGTCGTGGTGTAATCTATTCTCTACCACCACCTTACATGGATGGGTATAATGGTGTAAATAATGAATATATATGATTATTATAAAGTAATATTTATTCTTAAATAGTATACATACACTCCAATACAATTCCAAGATCATGGGAACGATATCATCGCTCGTGCGTACGTACGGAATACCGTCTCCACGATGTGATGTGACTCATTCTACATGATTTTCATTGAATAATTATTAAATAAATGATTTGAGTGAAAAAATATGATATATATTACACTAATACCATTCTGGAAATGAGGTATCTATTACCTAAAAATAAGAATAAGAATTTATTCGACAAAACCTGCATAAGAACAAAAAGTAATAAACACCCGAATAACAATTAGGAATGAAATATAACTAATAATAAGCTAAGAATATGACCATATATGATATCATAACAATGATTATGACTCTGTAATAAGTCAACAACATTATTTAAATCATTATACAGGAGGTTCGGACACTTACGAAGCAAATTGGACCTAAGGTAAGGGAAAATATCACAATCTCATTTTTATCCGAGATTGTTTATACTTTGGTATTTACTGGGGTGTATTTTATCATCCACATCCATGTTTACTAAATATTTAATATTATTTCCATCCACCTACAATTTTTTAAATTCAATTTTACCCTTCGGTGAGTTTTTAGTAAAAGATATGAAAGGAATCTTCTGTCATTTTTCGAACGAGGTACTTTTTGACTTTTCTGACTAAAGTACGAGAAGAATGTTTTTTTAACGTATACGGCATGAATTGATTTTTAAAATGTTATTTCCTAGAAGCTTCCTTCACAAGTTTTCATGTTTATTTTTAATCAACTTCTTTTAGTTTAAAATAGTATGACATGTTTAGAAATAAAAATGTTTTTGAAGTAGAAAGGATATTTTCCTCAAGAATGGAGTTTAAGTGTTTTATAAAAATTATTTTCCATATAAGATAATATAGGGTTCTGTTTCAATCCCAATTATTACATTGATTTGATTATGTTGTGATGGAAATATTTTTATGAATTCCTTTATCTTATATGAATTGTTTTATGATGTCATTATGTTTAAGAATCTCATTTTTATTACATGGGTTATGCAATGATGTATGATTTATGATTTTTGTGGCACAAATAACAATGGTTTCATTATGAGATGGGTGGGACATATATCTCCCTCCAATGCATTGAGTAAAGATTTATATCTCATGAGATATACATGCCAGGAACGGAAGGTTAAACCGGTTCAGTGAAACCGGACAGAAATGAGGAATGAACTCGGTTCAGAAATGGACTTTTTCCACTAAGATAGTCTTGGCAATGAGTCTTGACTAATAAGAAATGATTATCTATGATTATGTGTGTATGCCAAAAAGTTTCATGTTTTATGTTATGATTATTGGGATTACATTTCACTACTATGATTTATCCCATGTTATGATATTATTATCTCTTTTGCAGGTTAAGATTTCCAAAAGTTATGTTCTTATGAATATGATTTGATTGATATTTCTTTTGATTACCCTTATTGAGCATTTGAGCTCACCCTTTTGTATGTTTTCTTTCCCCAGGTCAGGAAGAAGTTTATTAAGTATGATATGCCAAAATGGACTCTAGATATGATGAAACAAATGGGAGGCAAAGTAGATGCTTTATGAACTAGTTGTTTATGTTTTCCAGTTGCTAAAGACTATATACCTATAAGGTCCTTTACTGGTTTTGTTATATGTTGTAATAAATTTGCTTCAATTATGATGTAATAACAATGTATGTAAAGTATGGGTCATTAAAATTATTGAATAGTGAGAGGCACAAGATGCAATCTGCTGCCTCAGGGAGTTATGTTGCGACCTGCAACTGGTTCCAAGTATTGGAGGCTGAAGAGGGATTCCAAATAGAGATGTGCGTCTCAGTGGAAGATGGAAACAATATGAAGTGTGTTGTATTTGATGCGGTGAAGGAGGTGGATTCTGGCCAAGAGTTTGAAGGGAAGTTTGAAGAGATTTGTTCAGTTAATGTTGCACAAGTGGTGGATGTCAGCCAAGTGATGGAAGGGTAGTCGCCATGCTTGGTTGAGATTAACTATAACGGATGTAATGAACAGACCCGAGGGGTGGTGATGGTTTCAATGTTGACACGGTAACTGGGAAGTGGGTGGACACCTCGGACAATGACAAGGAAAGTCAAAGTATGGTGGTTAGGCCTTCCTATTTTGAGGATCTCAAGGACGAGATGGGGAAATCTGGACAGGTGGTGACCACCAAAACAAAAGGAAGGACGAGGAAGGACTACTCTGATTTGCCGAAACTTCTATCCACTGGGTCCTCTTATAAAAAATCTCCATAGGACTTGATATTTTTGGAGAAATTGAATCTTAGAAGGAAGTATGCCAAGATCCTAAAGAACTATGAAAGCTCAGAATGGGAGACGACCACTGTGGAAGGAGGCTCTCATGGGGGTTGTGATGGTTTTGAAACTTATGATATGTAATCGTTCCTCTTTTTACTTGTTTTACTTATCTTTTTATTTAATAAACAGTCAAGGGTCTACCCCTGACTGACTTTCCTTGTATAACTCATTGAAATACTATTTTTGTAGATAAAATGTATTTTTAATCATTAGGTATCATTATTTTTATTATTATTTAAAATATATTACAAATTAAATAGGTTTTAATTGTTTTATATATATCATATAAAATTAATAATTTAAAATAAATCCATTGAATTTAAAAAATACATAATATTTAGAAAAGTATTATTCCATGAAGAATTAAATTTTTTACGTGGTAACTAACATTTACCTTGGTAACATTTTTTTGGCTAAAACTAAAATTGACCCCATTAAAAAAAATTTACCATCATGACTAAAAATGTTAAAAAAAATTTTATTTGATTCAATTTATTAAAATCATAAAAATTCATTTTAAATATGCACACATAATGAATAATAACAATTCTAAGAAACATGTATCTTTTATGAATAAAAATTACAGTTTTTTTATAAAATATTATTTTGTTTTCCAAATGTGATTAAATCTAATGATACATTCCAATTTAACGGACATTATATAATTGAAACATTTAATAATTTTATTATAATAAAGAAGGTTTTTTCTTTTATTTAAGTGAATCATGCGTAAAAATCTACTCACATTGTATTTATTTAAGGAAAAGTTATCACTGAAATCAATGGTCGTTACACTGGGCCTATTAGAGGTTGTCTTAGGGTGGAACAATCAATTCATAAATAGAATAGGAGGTGAACAATTGGGTCTTTTCATGTATTACAAATATAATAATGAGGTTAAATATAGTGATAGATTTTGGAGATAGGTGTCAAAAAAAATTTGTTCGACGTAGGAAAAGATACAATGCCTAAAAGTGCGTTTGTTTTTTAGAGAAACCATCAAACCCAGACATAATTTGGTAGTGAATACATTAATTTATATGTACTCTAATAATATTTTTACTATCATGAGTACCTAGGGAATTATTTTTGTAACACCCCAATATTTTATAGTGTGTTATTTCTTCAAAATAATTCAATAACGTGTACTACATGCAACACTGAGTTCAAGTACACTATGACTTACCAAACATGCCAATCAATAAAGTTTATGAATAGTATTAACTAAATTTTAATCTTTATATAATCCTTATAATTTTAGAATCCATATTATGAGTTTCTTAGACATAATGTAAGAACAAGTTCATTTTCAGTATTGCACTTTTCCTAACATTTAATAGTGAACCCTTTTTAAATCGAATATTTTAAACTTTTATATATTCAATTTGACTAAATAAATTTACATTTTAGAATGGGGACATCAAAAATTTACAATGAAACATCCCAATCTCCCACTATATTCTTTCCTTTGAATAATACAGTAGCGTGTGTTGTACGCAATTTCGTGTTCTAACACACACCACAACTAATCAAACTAGCCGTTATGAATAGTAATACCTACTTTATGAAATTTTATATATTTTATATCTCATAATGGACTTCATATTTGTATTTGGAGTATCAAATTTAGCCTAAGGTGAAATTTTGGAACTTTTTGGATAACATTTATATTTTGATGAATAGTGAAAATTACTAAATTTTAATTAAAAACAACTTTTTTTAATCGAAATAATTTATATTGATAAATTATGAATTTCAGTGGTTTTAAAGTATATTTAGAATATATTTTTACCATTTAATACAATTTTTGTCATTGTACATAATTTCACAATTAAACCGGACATAAACAAGTGTTAATCTTTTGATAGTTATTATCTCTTAAAAACACGCTATTTGTTTTGACGACGGGAATTAATATTTAAATTAACTAATGCAAATGATATGTATTGAATTTTGCAATATTGAAATCATTTTTGAATTCAAAATATCAAATATATCTTAGGCCTAATTTTTGGTTTTTTTCTGAAAAACATCATTTTTTGATGAATAGTGAAACCACTAAGTGGTAGTTAAAAAAACTGAATTTTTCATGAAACTAAATTTTACCACTTTTGTGAGTGGTATATTGAAAATCCGAGACCCATCATTATTATCAAGGAGTAAAATTTGGTTCAATGAGATGAAAATAATTTTTGGGGAATCATAACTTTTCACTTTTATTTACCACGGTTAAAAGTAAATAGGGTAATTAAGGGTAAAAATGATATTAATATTGCTCTAAAACATGTCCTAATTCTATCGGAGAAGTTTATCTCGACCAAAAACAACCTTAGGAATAAAATAGTATCATTTAGGTCCACATGGATTAGAATAGGACATTTATTATTATTTAATTCAAAGAAGAGTTAAAAGAGTTAAAATCAAAGTGTATTTACTAAAACATTTTTAATATAGGGTTACACATAAGATAAATTAGATTATAAAAATTCATTATAATGATAAAAAGATTTCCTAAGTAATGATATTTTATTTATAATTTTTAGACATTAAATAAGTTAATTTATTTATGACACAATGATGATGTAGTAATTACCATAATAGTGAAAAATTAAATTAATTGATATTATAAATACCCAAATAAATATAATTTTAGACATTTTATGAATTATACTAATTTTATATGTTAATATGACATGTTAGGGATTATTTAATTAACTTTTTAAAAGTAATAAATATTTTATGATTTTAAAAAAAATCTATTTTCCAATCAGTGTCTAAATTGACATAAAAGAGTTTTTAAAACAAGTATTATATTATTAATTGACATTAATTTCCTAAAAATATATGTTTTGGCCAAGAGACATATATCATGATAGGTGTATCATTAATAGACCACTTGGGGGTATCTTGGATGTATATAGTAAGTTTATTAACCATATAATATAAAAATACAAAGAGACATTGTAAAAGTGAAACTAATTAACTAAGAGTTAATACTTAAAGATAAGGTTAATATTATAGCCCAAACCTGTCTAAATCCTATTGGTTTAGTGGTTTTAGACCTATACACGCACTAAAATTTAAATAATACACTTTGGAGCCATTATAACCTGAATATGAATTTATTATAAAATAACATTTCTAGCTTTTCCAAAGTTCCCCCTGACCCCTCTTATAAAAGGGAACTCCCCCTTCACATTAATTCACACCTTCAAGACCATTTGGATCGGCCAAAATCTTCCCAAATACTCTCTAAACTTCCCTCATTACAACCTAGAGGCCATATTTTGATCATAAAGCCAACCTAAGGAGCCCTTTTGATCAAATCAAAAGGAAGAACCCGAAGAAGAGGTAATGATTTCACCACCTCATTTCAAGTTCCTTTCTTCTTCCACTTCTTATTTCTTTGTTATTACCATTATAAAATAATTAATCCAGTATCTCCTATATACTGAAATTTTATTATAAATATGGTACACCTATATTCAGTATTCTATCCATCCTTTTAATGGCATGTTACCATATATGCGTACGTACGACTTACCGTCTCAATGTCGTGGTGTAATTGTTATTCAATAAATTATTATTTGGATGTGTATAATAATGATGTGTAATTCATGTAAATAATAAATATAACATGATAATGATTCTGTATATATGATATGACATCCAATTAAATATTATTTTAATATCAAAAGAATGCTATTGTCGCTCGTGCGTACGTACGGACTACCGTCTCCACGAACACGATGAGATTCATTCTCCATCGTATCCATTCAAGAGTAATTACCATTTGATGATTAAAAATAATGTTTAGGGAGTCAATATAATTATGTATTTGAATAAGATACAACCTATCCATGACAAACACGAATTACGTAACAAAATATATAAAAGAAAACGAGTAAGTTAACACCCGAGACAACGATAATACTAAGATATTATTAACAAACAATGTTAAAAGATCATATATGATATCATATTAATATATATGATTCTTTCATAATTTAATAAAAATTATTTCACCATTATACAATAGGTTAACCTACCCCAGACAAGGAAAAGTATAAGGTAAGGGTTTTTTTCACAATCTCTTCATTATCCGAGGTTGTTTATACGTAATAATCTACAGGGACTTCTTTATCATCCACATCCATGTTTCTTAAAAATGTATTTCAAAACAATTTTTTTACTATTTAATAGAATATGGGTTAAAGTCATTTATACCCTTGTTTACTTTTATAAGTGGTTTATAAAGGAATCTTTCTGTCGTTTTCCAAACAAGGTCCTTTTAACCTTTTTGACAGAATTATGATAAGGATGTTATTTGTAACTTATACGGCGTGTGCGGCTATTTTCCGCCGTTATATAATTTTCAAAGCATCCTTTACAAGACTATAAGAATTATTTCAAATAAAATATTTTATTTTATAAATATATGACTCTTAAATGATTTCAAAAGAGAAAGAGATATTTCTTTAAAAAGAGTTTTTATTTCATCTATTTCAACATCCTTTGATGGATTTTACGCTTATTTGATGTTGATTTATTATGATACAAAACATCTATATTGTATTGAAGTTTTTGTTATATGTTTGACTATGGATGTGTTATTTTTATACCATTCATGGTTTATGGATGAGGTATTTACATTTCGTATGCTAGTTTTAATACGAATGTTTATGTTCTGTTTAAACCTTTTCATATGGGAATGCATTGGACTTAATATGTGATGGGTGGAGCCCGCTATAGCTCCTAGATGCATCGGTAGGTCTCATGAGACAAACTAGTGTCTTGTCACAAGGACTAGGAAAAATCTTATTTTTAGTCTGGGCATGAGGCCTTGGCAATGTGGTTATGATAGTCTAGAATTATGCATTCCATCATTATGAAAGTGGTTATTGACATTACATGTGAATATTCGATTAGTCGAATATCCATGTGAATAAGTAAATGGAATTATTTCATTTTATTTTTGCCATACTATGTTGAAGTTCAAGTATAAAAGCCTTTTTTTAGTTATACATTGCCTTAAATGTTTATTCTTATTTATGAAAGTTTTCGCTATATTGATATCCTTACTGGGCATTTGAGCTCACCCCTTTTCTATGTTTTATTTTTCCCAGGATGTGACGAAGTAATTTATGAATGACCTACAGGGATAGTATGAGAGGATAAGAGTGTGGACTATGGAGACTATATTTTTGTAGTTTTCATTTTATGATGTAATGTAAACTTTATTATTGTATCTAGTTATTCCTAGTTTACTAAACTAATCAGTCTTTCGAGACTTGATCTTTCTTGTGATCATGCCAATGTTATGTAATAATGCACCAACTCTGGGTAACTGGGGTCGGGGTGTTATAGTTGGTGTCAGAGAAAGTTTAGTACAAACCATGGAAGCTAGATTTAGATAAAATCTAATTATAGCACATAAAACCTAAGATGGACTTTGAGGATTTGTATAGAAGAACTTCCTACAATTTTGGTACTGTAGAGATTTTGTGAGTTTTCCGAGCAATACATCCCTGTTTGGATATGAGCAGGTAGAGACGGCTCTGGCATATATGTACCAAGGGGTAAAACCCGAAAACATTTCTTTGAGCTAGACTCGAACGGGAACTGGTGCACGACAATGGGCCTTGCTGCAGTCTAGGTTACAACACTCCCAGGGGATTTTCTTAGGATAATTCTCATTTTCATTACAAACCATTATGAAGGTTTTATGAGTATATACTTCCTCAAAGGAGAAATTTTTATGATTATGGATTATATCAATAAACTATTTAACTTATGTTATGTGTTTTAAAAGTTTGGGATTAGGTATTGTTATTCATAAACACATCTATTGTATGAAATTGTTTAGAAATAGTGCCCGGTAGAAGGAATGAGAACTCCAGCAATGCACATGATCCAAAGAGAATGAAGGATCATATCTTTCATGGTCTTCATCCAGAATTTATAAGAGAAATAGTCTCCCATGTATTATCATAATATGAATAAATAATATCATGTGTTGATAAGATACGTAATGATTTTACTAAGTCTTATGGCTTCGAAGGGAAGCAATAGAAGAAATGTATTGAAGAGAGAAAGATGGATAAAGGGAAGATGGAAAAGAATAATTTTCTCATATGTGATAACTGTGGGAAGAAACGCCCTAGAACTTTCCTGATTGGAATGGGATTTTGTTATAAGTGTGGAGGAAAAGGGAAAAAAGTACGTGACTACAAGGGTAAGAAAATGGTTTCAAATGTATAATGCTTTGTTTGCAAGGAGTTTGGACACTACGCGAACCTATGTCCCAGTCATCAGACTATGCCTCAAATGATGCTATTGGATAATAATCAAGTTATGATACTACCACATATGAAGATGAATGATTAGAGTTCTTATGTTGATAATGTCATTTGAGTGTTTTATCCACAATGTACTTGTTATAATAATTATGGAGTATATAAGGATTGTACTACAGTACTATTTCATTAAGGACTTGATATTGTGTGGAACAAAGAAAAGTGACTCAATAGCATGTTAAATTTTTGGAAAATATATGGTTGAGAGAAAGATATACCATATTATAGTTCTGATACCGAGGTAGTAGTCTTAGAATAATACATGATTGATTTGGATAAATTATATTGGATATTCTTGACTACCTTGAAACTGATTAATGATTTTTATATGCCATCATTGATTGGGTTTACAAAATTTTTGGATTGGAGGAGTATATCTATAATTAATTAAGTAATAAGGGATGATGAATGTAATAAATAAGGTTTTATGGTAATTCAGGATGTTGTAGTGTTTTAAAAGAATAAATGATGAAGGTTTTCACATGATATTACGCAGAGAAAAAGATCTTCATTATGTTTACCTTCATTATAAATTTTGGACTGAAGTATTTTGGATAGTTGTAGTTTGATTGTTTTGGATTTCCATAAAAGGACAACCTGGAGGTCGGGCAGCAACCTGTCACATCCGACAGGGCTGTGAGATTTGAACCCACAACCGAAGGGCGATAAGGGTGTATCACCAACCACTGACCCATGTGATGTCCTGGATTGAATAATGTCATTTTTTTAATGGTTCTGCTAGATGAATTATAAATACATTTTTTAACCCTATACGAATAGGATAAATAGAATATTATTTTTAAGTTCTATTATCTTTTAGCGTGAAAGATGAGTTTGTGGTAGAACATAGTTAAAGGATGAGACTCTACATGTCAAGTATATATTTTTCTTCTTCTATTATTCAATGAATAAATTAATTCTTATTCTTTAATGAAGGGATCTTAAAACAAAAAATGTTTTATCCTAATACCATATGCTTTTCTGAACCGATGGTATTTTAAATCATCATAGATTTATTAATTTAAGTCCCTCAACTTTACACTTGTTTGTGATTGATGACCTAAATCACTACCTATAAATATTTACATTTTCCTCCAATTATATTTCTTTAATTGACACCAATGTTCTCCGAATAGAGATCATAATCTGGTGGTGACCCTTTCATTTCTCTTTTCCTCTTATTAAGAGTAAATTTTATTAACCCAATTTCTGATGTGCGTTTTCCCACAAAGATATTTTCTATATTCAAAATTTTATTTTCGAAGAAAAATTTCAAGTTGCGAGGATAGAATTTATTGAAGGAGGGTAGAATGTAACACCCCATTATTTCATAGTGTGTTATTTCTTCAAAATAATTCAATAACTTTCACTACACGCAACACCAAGTTCAAGCGCACCATGACATACTAAACAATCCTTTCAAAAGAGGTTATTAATAGTATTAACTAAATTTTAAAATTTATATAATCCTTTTAATTTTAGAATCCATATTATGAGTTTCGTAGACATAATGTAAGAACAAATTCATTTTCAGTATTGCACTTTTACCAACATTTAATAGTGAACCCCTTTTAAATCCAATATTTTAAAATTTTATATATTCAATTTGACTAAAAAAATTTACGTTTTAGAATGGGGACATCAAAAATTTACAATGAAACATCCCATGCTCCCACGGTACACTTTCCTTTGAATAATACAGTAGCGTGTGTTGTATGCAACTTCTAGTTCTAACACACACCACAACCAATCAAACTAGTTGTTATGAATATTAATACATAATTTTTGAAATTTTATTTATTTTATCTCTCAAAATGGACTTCATTTTTGTATTTGGAGTATTGAATTTTGGATAAGGTGAAATTTTGGAACTTTTCAGATAACATTTATATTATGATGAATAGTGAAAATTATTAAATTGTAATTAAAAACAACTTTTTTTAATAGAAATAATTTATATTGATAAATTATGAATTTGAGTGGTTTTAAAGTATATTTAGAATACATTTTTACCATTTAATACAATTTTGGTCATCGTACATAATTTCACAATTAAACCGGACATAAACAAGTGTCAATCTTTTGATAGTTATTATCTCTTAAAAACACGCTATTTGTTTTGACGACGGGAATTAATTTTTAAAATAATTAATGAAACTGATATGTTCTGAATTTGGTAAAATAGACATCATTTTTTAATTCATAATATTAAATATAGTTTAGTCCTAATTTTTGGTATTTTTCTGAAAAACGTCATTTTTTATGAATAATGAAACCACTAAGTGGTAGTTAAAAAAATTATTTTTTCATGAAACATAATTTTACCACTTTTGTGATTGGAATTTAGAAACTCTGAGAGAAACAGTTAATATCAATAAGTAAAATTTTGTTCAATGAGATGAAAATAATTTTTGGTGAATAGTAACTTTTTACTTTTATTTACCACGGTTAAAAGTAAATAGGGTAATTAAGGGTAAAAATGATATTAATATTACCCTAACACATGTCCTAATTCTATTGGACAAGTTTATCTCAACAAAAAACAACCTTAGGAATAAAATATTATCATTTAGGTCCACTTGGATTAGATTTGGACATTTATTATTATTTAATTCATAGAAGAGTTAAAAGAGTTAAAATCAATGTTTATTTACTAAAAAAAATTAATATAGGTATGCACATAAGATAAACTCTATTATAAAAATTCATTAGAAAGATAATAATATTTCTTACATAATGATATTTTATTTATAATTTTTAGCCATTAAATAATTTAATTTATTTATGACACAATAATGATGCAGTAATTAAGATAATAGAGGAAAATTAAAATAATTGATATTATAAATTCCCAGATAAATATAATTTGGGACTTTTTATGAATTAAACTAATTTTCTAGGTTAATAATACATGTTAGTAATGATTTAATTAACTTTTTTAGAAGTAATAATTCTATTATAATTTTCACAAATATCAATTTTCCAAATAGTGTCAAAATTGACATAAAAGAGTTTTTAAAAAAAATATTAGATTATTAATTGGTATTAAATTCCTAAATATCTAAGGATTGGCCAAGATAATTATATCGTGTTAGATTTAACATTAATGGACCACTTGAGGGGTTGATTGTATGTATATAGTAAGTTTATTAACCATTTAATATAAATATACAAATAGACATTGTAAAAGTGAAACTAACAAACTAAGAGTTAATACTTAAAGATAAGGTTAATATTGTAACCCAAACCTGTCTAAATCTTATTGGTTGAGTGGTTTTCTACCTATACCCACCTTAAAATCTAAATAATATACTTTGGATCCATTAGAAACTGAATATGAATTTATTATAAAATAAAATTTCTAGCTTTTCCAAAGGTGCCCCTCACCCCTCTTATAAAAGGGAACCCCCCCTTCTCATTAATTTACACCATCAAAGCCATTTGGATTGGACAAACTCTTACAAAATACTCTCTAAAATTCCATAATTACAACATAGAGGCTTTAGTTTGATCAGAAATCCAACATAAAGATCCCTTTTGATCAAATCAAATGGAAGAACCCGAAGAAGAGGTGATGCTTTTACCACCCCTTTTCAAGTTCCTTTATTCTTCAACTTCTTCTTTATTTGTTATTCCCATTCTAAAAGAATGAATCCAGTATCTCATATATACTTTAATATTATTATAAATATGGTACATCCATATTCAGTATTCTATCCATCCTTTGAATGGCATGTCACCATACGTGCGTACATACGGATTACCGTCTCCACGTCGTGGTGTAATTGTTATTCAATAAATTATTATTTGGATGGGTATAATAATGATGTGTAATTCAAGTAAATAATAAATATAACATGATAATGATACTGTATATATTATATAAAATCCAATTAAACATTATTTTAATATCAAAAGAATGATATTGTCGCTCATGCATATGTACGGACTACCGTCTCCACAAACGTGATGAGATTCATTCTCAATCGTATCCATTCAAGTATAATTCTCATTTTATGATTAAAAATAAAGTTTAAGGACTTGATATAATTCTGGATATTAATAATATAAAACCTATCCATGAAAAACATGGCTTATGTAACAAAACATATAAAATAAAATGAGTAAGTTAACACCCAAAACAACAATAATACTATGATATTATTAACAAAGCAATGTAAAAAGATCATATATGATATCATATTAATATATATGATTTTTTTATAATTTAATAACAATTATTTCACCATATACAGAAGGTTAACCTATTCCAACCATGGAAAAGTACAGGGTAAGGGTTTATTTCGCAATCTCTTCATTATCCGAGGTTGTTTATACGTAATAATCTACTGGGACTTCTTCATCATCCACATCCATGTTTCTTAAAAATGTATTCCAAAACATTTTTTTACTATTTACTATAATATGGGTTAATGTAATTTATAACCTTTTTGACTTTTATAAGTGGTTTATATAGGAATATTTCCATTATTTTCCAAACAAGGTCCTTTTTAACCTTTTCAACAGAATTAAGGTAAGGATGTATTTTTGTAACTTATACGGAGAGTGCGGCTATTTTCTGCCATTATAAAATCTTTAAAGATTTCTTTACAAGCTTATAAGAATAATTTCAAAGAAAACATTTTATTTTATAAATATATGACTGTTAAATGATTTCAAAATAGAAAGAGATATTTCTCTAAAAAAGAGTTTTGATTTCATCTATGTCAACATCCTTTGAAGGATTTTACACTTATTGGAAGTTGATTTGTTATGATACAAAACTGCTATATTGTATTGAAGGTTTTGTGATATGTTTGATAGTGGATGTTTTATTTTTATACCATTCATGGTTTATGAATGAAGTATTTACATTTCGTATTCTAGTTTTAAAACGAATGTTTATGTTAGTTTAAACCTTTTCATATGGGAATGTGTTGGACATAATATGTGACGGGTGGAGCCCTCTATAGCTTCTCGGTGCATCGGTAGGTCTCATGAGAGAAACTAGTGTCATGGCACAAGGCCTTCGGAAAATCTTATTTTAAGTCTTGGGATGAGGCCTTGGGTATGTGGTTATGATAGTCTGGCATTATGCATTACATCATTATGAAAGTGGCTATTGATATTGCATGTGAATATTCGATTAGTAGAATATCCATGTGAATAAGTAAATGGCATTATTTCATTTTATTTTTTCCATAATATCTTGAAGTTCATGTTTAAAAGGATTTTTTTCTAGTTATAAATTGAATTAAATGTTTATTCTTATTTATGAAAGTTTCCTCTATATTGTTATCCTTACTGGGCATTTTAGCTCACCCCTTTTCTATGTTTTATTTTTCCCCGGATGTGAAGAAGTAATTTATGAATGACCTGCAGGGATAGTATGCGGGATAAGAGTGTGGACTATGGAGACTATATTGTTGTATTTTTCATTTTATGATGTAATGTAAACTTTATTAATGTATCTAGTTATTCCATGGCTACTAAACTAATCGGTCTTTCGAGGCTTGATCTTTCTTGTGATCATGCCAATGTTATGTAATAATGCAACGACTCTGGGTAACTGGGGTCGGGGCGTTACTAGTTTCATAGTAAAAATGAGTAGGTACATGAATCTAATATTGGTTAGTGGATAATTGATTTCATTTAGTGATATCCATATTTATAAAACTCTTCCACGATATAATTCCTTAAAGTGTGTCAGAGTAAGATATACTCTAAGATTTGGGTATGGGTGAATTTGGGTTTTCAATGCTTTGTATATTTAAACATCTATTAATTTTTTTTCTCACTTCCTTGATTGATATTTACCTCTCAACCTTGAGGATCTTTTGTAATGATTTTTAATTTGGACATTTATCAAACTAAAAACACTTAAACAACCCTTATATAAGATATCTTATAGATTTTGTTTCCCTCTTTTGATATGTATGAAAAATAAAATTTATATAGAGATTTTTATATAATTCACCCTTATTGGGTAACTCCAAAGACCAAGATATTGACATTTTATGGATGCATAAAATCCACCAAATTCAATAATATGTTCAAAGGATTATTCTATATCACTTTTTCCTAGGTGAACAACACTTATAAGGTTTTGTGATGGTTCATTTACTCAATAGGATCACATATGATGAAGATTAACTCCCCTCATCTTTCTCATTCATTCATTACTCCTTAGTATAAATCCACCGAGTTTATGGATTTTTAGGTCCATTGTCAGCATGAATTATGATCATGGATTAGAACATTGATATTTGTAAACGCACTGTTGAACTACTTAGTTTCTATAACTGTATTGAATATTAAATACTTTTCACACATATTACATTTAGAGAATCCCATATTCATTTTACAAATGTTAATCAATCCGTTTCAACTTTTTTTATAGTATATAATTCTCATTATCTAGTAATGTTGATCCTTAAGAAGGGAATTGGTTCTATTCCCCATTGATGTGTAAAAATAATTTTATTCTCAAGAATAATAGTGATAACATATCATTCCTCTTATATTAGGATTATTAATGATATTTTGATGAAACTCTTGTATATAATTAATTTTTTGTTCTTATATTTTGGAAGATAGAACATATCCTCTAATATCAACATTCTTCTTTCTCAATACTACTACCAAATTTTTCAATGTGAAGTAATTTTTACTTTTTTAAAAAATGGAAAATTGAAAAGACTTCATATACAACATGAAATGGTAACTCCCATTGTTTTACAACATTTCTCCAAATTTCATTATGATAGAAAAATATATATTAAAAATATGTTAATGTATTTTATGTAGAAACTTCTAGGATGAAACGTCCCCTATCTTTGATGTTTTGTATATAAATACTTTAGATCTTTGAAAACAATGATCTCCCATCACATGAAACTTTCTACAATTAAATATTGAAAAAATAAAATGAAAATGTACATTGGAGTAGAAATGAATCATCATTGCTGGATCATTTCATTTGAGGTGTGAAAACACCTTCACCTGTTAATAATGTTTTATTAAGATAACAATATCTCACAAGTATCATTTATATTCATTTAGGGATTGGATCATGGATACCATTTTATGTTCTGAGATATTGAATGAATTAAGAAATAATTCATGAATCATTTCAAATAATATCACTATTTGAATATGTACATAGAAAATAAATGATAAGAGTGCCTAATGTCACTAACAAATCAACTACCATATACAATTTTGTTATGTGGATTACCAACAATAAAAATTAAAACTTGAAAAAGAATATGTTTTGGATCACATAGATGAATTCCTAAAATTAAAATAGGTTTATACATGAACACTTATATCAACTGAAATTCAATTAAATTAATCACTCACATATCTGAATTTCCTTATATTAGTAGATTTGTATATATAGTTTCTTATATTGGATTCATATATGTGAACTAGAGAACCCCAACCAAGATTCCACTTTATATGGTGGTCTAGACCAATTTTCACTGAGCACTAGGTGCACCTCCCCATTTTTCAAAGGCTTCCAACTAGTAGTGAGAATTTTATGAGGTGATAATATGGAGACTATTCCCTAAAGTGGTGATAATAATAATGGTCCATAAATAAATAACATTCCATAAGAAAAACTATCTTAGCGGGATGAAAATTAATCAAGAAGAAGCATACTAATAACGTAGTGGAATAAACAATAAACAACAAAAAATCCCAATGGCTTACCATTTGCAAACATTACATATCATTAAATGTCATACAAAATAGATAAACGAGGTCACTCATGGCCAAACATATTAGTATAAAGATATATTAAAAACATGTTGAGGACTAAAAGGTTAACCCCAAATGATACAATGGAACCAACATGGTCCATTTTCCATCTATCCCATGTAAATAAGTACGAAAATTATCTCTAAGGTATATCTCTTGATCCTGATCCCTTACCTAATATCAGAGACATAATGTCTATACACATCATGAGGGGACTATGTAGGGAGTGAGAATTAATCTCAGTTGGCCACCACCAATTTTTTCCTTTATTAAATTAATAATTAGAAAAGTGTATTCTGAATATAACTAAAATTGAATAACATGAACATGTAATAGAGAAACCACTCCAATTGTTCTCAATAACCATAAATGAGCATTCTACCTATTTCGGCCATCGTTGATATAAGTATAAATATGTGGCCATGATTATATATATCGAATAAAAAACATGTATTCATATATATAGTTATAGTGGTGAGTATCCACATATTAGTTATCACAACATCCTCATATAAACAAAAACCTAGGTGAAGCCAAGGGCTCCTCCTATAAATATGTATCTAGAAACCTATTTCATTCAATCTCATAATTGGCATCCGAATGACATACGTATTCAATAAGCACCTAGTCCTGCAGACCTCATCTATGAAAATCCCAATATTCTCAAATCCTGACATCCTAAGGCACAATGACATTTTTCCTACAATAATAATAATCATCGTTGACTAAATAGATGATGTCCCAAGGCATGATGATGTCCATCCTCCCAAGTCCTGTCCCAATGGGATGAAGTATAATAGTGATCCATATCCCCCAACTGATGGTCTCAAAACTATGAACTAATGGTCCATAACTATCCATGTTGATTTATATGGTGATCACCCCCAATATATCTGATGGTCTTCACCATCACCTAAGCTATATAGATTTCGGATTCCTCCAACTAGAACTAGTGTCCAATAACAACTCAACTAATCATCTCAACATACACATGACTCCTACGACATGTTGTTTAGCATCTCAAAACACACGATCCATGCTCTCTTCATGATGACCACATTGCGTCACTCGGACGACCATGTCACCTCAACAAAATGACATGATAACTCTAATTTCTGGAGACACAATAACAAAAAATCTCTTCATTTTGTATTTAAACATCATTTATTACACAAAACTGCACTTAATACAACATATAAAAAAAGATTTATAGTGTATCTAGGGATTAATAAACTTATGTAACAACATAAAACCTGAAATAAACATATTCATTGAAAACTTCCTTTACATGACTACAACAATATTTCGTTCTTAGCATTTCACGTGATATCCTGTGAACATAAAAAAGAAAATGGTGATCTATAAAGACCATTAATGGAATTAACATGAAATAACATGATGGATAAAATACATGTTAGTAAATAGGAATATCTATGGTGTTCAAAGAAACATGACCATAAAACAATGATATAGCATTATATTCCAAAAATGGGTATGTGGAAACAACATACAACATGATATTATCTTGATCCAAGGCTAATTGCATGTGGATTAGCATGAGTAAACACTCATTGCACTTGAATTTGAATAATTAAACCCTAATTTCACATTAATTATAATGATTAAACCCTGATTTCACTTGGTGTATCCTGATATTATACATTAACCAATGAATTAAAGCTCTATTAGGGTGAACTCTTCATAAACATTTCATTTTGATGTATAAGTGTTCCACATAGATCATACAACACAGATTCAATAAAAAAATTAATTTATTCCATGAAAAAGTAATTTTTAATACATATATGTATGTACCAAATAAATATTTACATGAATATAATGTTGAATACCCTAGATATAGAAATGGATATGGTATTCACTACACGAGTATTTTTTCATAAAAAATGTGGGAAATTTCGGTAGCATAACAACGTCAAATAGAAATTTTTAAAATGGGCTGATGAGAGAGAAATGAGTCTATCATTATTTATACATGAAATTTTCTGCAATTGTATAATGGAACATTACATCCCAACATATTAAATGGAATTTAGATGCATAATACAAAATACATTCTTGAATGGAAATGAGAAGAGAGAAATCTTGTACTGAATTTTGGTATAGCAACAACTTAAGTAAGGGTTAAAATGAGGGGGAATAAATGTTCCCTAATTATCATAACATAAAACGGATAGTATGTAATTTATTATAAATTTATGAAAAAATAACTAATTGAAATAATGAAGATTAATTTCAAAGAAGGTTCTTGAATTGAAAGGAAGAGAGAAAGTTCAGGATCCCTTACTCGTTTTCAACATAGTAATTAATGTACATAAAGGTTAATAGGAGTGATTTATGAGAGTGAAATTAATATATCACAATATATAAATAAAATGGATAATATTTTTATCTTGTAACATAATATCCCAACAAATGAAAATGTAATTAAGAATCATAACAAAAAAGAAGTGCTTGAATGGAAACAAGAATAGAGAAATCTATTATGGAAGTTTGACATAATTTCAGCTTAGGTTAGTGTCAAAATGGGGTAGGATAAATGATAAATAATTTGAAAATAATAATATTTATTATAGGGATATGATTATAAAATAATTACAAAAACCCAATTGAAATTAAAAGGACTAAATCCAAACATGTTTCTTGAATTGAAAGAAGGAGAGGAAGGTGTGAATCTATTAATTGGATGTGTGATCCCAAATGCTTGGGGGAGGATTCTGGAAATCATGGGGGATCTTTGAGTGGACACTAGGGAGTAGGGGGAAGAGGGTGGTCGAACATAAATGATCTCGAGTGAAGAGAAATGGGTGTGTGGGTAGGATTATATAGGAATGTTGGGGGAATTGTTTATTATTTTGGTTTTGGACACTACAGACTACAATATTCGAAATCAAAATAAATACCATGGTTTTGATGATGGGTTCTAAAAAATGGAGTAATATACATTATTTTATAATATAAAGGGCCTAAGATATTATAATATTTCCCTCTCTTATGTGGAGGTGAGTCACACTTTCAAGAAAATGATGTTAAAATCTAAAAATAGTTTATATGTCTTGGAGGATCCACTAGGGTTTTATAAAATAAACCAATTAAACATAAAATTACAATATTTTAAAGAAAAAAATATATGTTTCTGAAGATACCTTTTATATTATTTTATTACACAACAATTTGGTCATTATGATGTCATAAAACAAATTATATATTTATATGGTATTTAATTTTTACCCAAAAAGTTGACTGTCTCAGAAAATTAAGAAAAATTCCCCGTTAGAAAATTTTGATGCCCTAATTCTAAAACTAATATTCATTTTATCTAAATATTTTTCTAAATATTTGAATATTCACTTTTAAAATAATAACCAACATTTATTGAAAATTGATGTATTTTGACAAAAACATTTTTCAAACCTTAATAAAAATTACAATTAACTCCATATTAATTATACGACCATTTATATTTGAAAAATGTAATAATAATTTGTTAAAATAATTTTTAATTAAAAATCCATTAATACAAAAATATATATTTCTTAATTAAATTTCAATATTGACCTGAAAAACTATTTGTTTCATTGAAAATAATTTACAAAGTAACAATAATAAAATGAAAGTATATTCATTATTCTATAAAAAAGTAATGCACATAATTATAATTCTAGGGTTTTGTTACATATACCTTTATTACACAAGCATACTCTCTAAGAGTGAGGTGTGTAATGGTGGGGCTTTCTTGGGGTCATTCGGTGAACATCGTTTCAGCCTTGATCACGACGAGCCTGAACTTCTCCTGTAAATGGTTTACCTCATGCTTATGTTGTTGGATATAGGCTTGGGATTTGTCTAGGTAAAACACGGTATATTCTATATCCCTCAGATTATAGGATAAATGGGCTTCGTAGGGGACGAACCTACTAGTTGAGACCATCACTTTGTCTGTGACAAAAGGATTTCTTAATACCCTATATTTATATTAGTCATCTGATAACTATTCAAAGGCTACATTATCAATAGTGATGATACTTAATGTTAATTTTAATCCAATTGGATATAATTAAACAAAAAGAGTGCATGTGTTTTATATATCTAGAATACATTCCATTAAAAGAATGGAAATTTTATTCATAAATGTTCGGGTTATTGCAACCTTCCCCTATTAAGAAATTTCCCCCTTGAAATTTCCTTTTCTCACACTAAAAAAATGAGGGTAACTCTGCCTCATCACTTCATCTGGTTCCTACATTTCCTTCTCAAACATCTGGTTTTTCCACAAAATCTTAACAAGGGGAACCATATTATTTCATTGAAATATTTCTCTACGATCAATGATATTCACCGAATTCTCTTCATAGGATAGGTCATTCTATAATGGTACCACCTTTGGATTGAGTACCTATGATGGTTCAAGTATATAATTCCTCAAGAGTGATACATGGAATACATCATGAACTTATGATAGGTTTGGTGGGAGTGATAGTCGATAGGCCGCTACCCCGATGCGAGTAAGGATCTCAAAAGGGAAGACATACCATGGACTATGATTGTTATTTTCACAAAATCTCATAACTCTCTTCCATGGAGATATTCTCAGGAATACCTTCTCTCCAACATCAAACTCTTGGTCTCATCAATGATTTTTGACATAGATATTTTGTTGACTCTGAGTAGCTTTTAAGTGCTTCTAGATAGTCTTAACCTTTTCCACCATTTTTAGACCATTTCTAGACATATAATATTTTTTCCCCAACATCATCCTACTTTGCTGGTTTTCTGCACCTCTTCCCATAAAGGGAATCATAAGAAGCCATTTGGATGCTTGAGGGGAAACTATTCTTATCATATAACCCCACCAAAGGAAGATGTTGGTCTCATCCACCATTGAAGTCTATTTAGCAAGCTCTCAACATGTGCGTAAGTGTCGGGATAGTCCGACTATATTATCCATTAATTTCATTTTGAAGGTACTATTGAAGTTCAACATAGTTTTTAGATCATATTGAAGACTCTTCCAGAAAATATAGGTGAATATTAGATCTTGATAAGACATAATTGTTAGTTTTAATCCATTAATCCTTACCGCTTATATGATGTATATATGTCCCAGTTGATCCATTAATAAATCCCCTTGAATTTAAATTATGTGGGATGTCTTTGTAAGATGATCCACAACAACCTAGATAGCATCATTTCCTTTGAATTTCTAAAAAATACTAGTGACAAAGTCCATTGTTTTTTTCCAGTTTCTATACTGGTACGGGTTATGTTTTCATAATCCCTTTATACTTTTTCATATTAGCCGTTAATTTCTGGCATACCTAGAAATTTTATGTATATTTAGAGTTCTCCATATTCATGTTATCCCACTAGTAGTTCTCCCAAATATCTCGATACATCATCATGTTTATTGGGTGAATGGATAAATTCAAACTATGTGAATCATCCAAAAGCACTTTATTTAACTATGGATTTTATGGAACACGTCATCTTGACCCAAATCTCACAATTCATTCTTTATTAACATTGAATAACAAGGATTTACTTTTTCTGATAGTTTCCACTTTCTTCTAAATTCCCACATCATCTTTTTGATCATCTTTTATCTTTTCAAAAAGATATGGTTGATTAATCATTTGTGAAAATATTGATGATGTTCCATTCTTTATGATTCCCATGTCTATCTTCATCAAAATTAAAATATTGTATCTTTTTCAATTCTCATCAATGACATGATTGATTGATCCTTTCTACTTATAGAATCTTCCACATAGTATAACTTCCCATGGAGGTAATGGATTGATTAGTCTTAATAATAAATGATCTATAATAGTCTTCATTGGATCATATTCAGATATTTTTGTGTGAATTTATATTTGGGACAATTGTGGTCCATATATATTTCCCACTTCTCACCAATGATATAATGATTCCATATTTCAAATGCAATAATCACAGATTATGACACCATATTTTACGTGGGATAGTTTTCCTCACTAAATTTCATCTTCCTTGAGGAATATTCCATGAATAGTACATTCTACGTCAACACACAGCACATAACCTTCCTCAAAGTATCGCTGGAGATTATGAAACGCTCCCCACTTACGGGTAGTGCGAGCACATGGGCAGTGAAAAACATCTTCTTCAACTCCATGTATCTTTCTCCAAATTCATTATTCCAATAAAAATATACTCCCTTGATGTTTCTATTTGTAAGAGGATTTTATAATTGTGATAAATTTATCACAAATTGGTGATAATATCTAGCTAACCCTAGGTATCTATGGATATTCACCACTTTTGTTGGCCTCTATCATCCCTCATTGCTTTTGTCTTAGAAGGATTTCCAGATAACCTATTTCTTGTGATTATATAACCTAAGAATGATACTTCCTTCAACTAGAACTCACAATTGATATACTTTTAACTGATCTTATCCTTTCACAAGGTCTCTAACACAATGCTAATATGCTCCTCAAGATCCTCCTTGGGTTTTTAGTATATTAGAATATCATCTATAAATACTACAATAAATTTTTCTAGTTAATCCCTATAGACTCTATTCATTATGTCCATGAATACTTGTAGACCATTAGTGAGTCTAAATGGAATCACTATGAACTCATAATTCTCGTACCTTGTACGAAAAGTAGTATTGGGGATTTCATCCTTCATCACCTTAACATTTTAATATCCTGACTATAGATCCACCTTGGATAAGTATTTTTTCCCACATAGCTGATATAACAAGTGATAAATTCTTTTTTATGTATACTTATTATTTATCTTGAATTTTTGTTCTCATGATAGTCAATTAAAAGGTGAATTTACCCATACTTATTCTTGAAGAAGAGGACTGGTGAACTCGATAGTGAGCATCTGGGTGTATAAACCCCTTATCCAGCTTCTCCTGTAATTTTCTTTAGTTCATGTGCTCCAAAAAAGATATTCTATATGGAGTCTTGGATATTAGAAATACACTATATATAAGATCAGTCGGTAATTCAACATCACTACTATGAGGAAGACAAGGAAATTTCTTGGGAAACACATCAGCAAATTCCCTCATAATATGCATATATTCATGGATGGTCCCTTCCATGTATTCAATCCTCTGAGAAAGATAATAATTACCAAAGGTTAGTAATATCCATTCATGATATGATGGTGATAAAGAATATTCACTCCATCCTTTCACTTGTATAGAATTGGGGGGTGATTCACCACATGGAGAGTGATTTCCCTCTCACGGCAATTTATGTTGGCTCTAAATAGGGAAATCCAATACAACCCATGAATTGCATCAAATTCCACAAGAGGGAGTATGATAAGGTTATCCTGAAATTTCAATCCTCAAATTATGATAGGGAAGGAGTTATATACATAGGATACAATAATTTCCCAATTTTTTATTTTTACCTACATCTCCACTTCCATGATTTGTGGTGGTGTTTGGATTATTATACTAATCATTCGAGATATAAATGAATGACTAAAACTATTGATGATAACCATACATTTTATTTTTTTAATTTTGGTTCTAATTTATCCAATATATACTTATGGATTAGTAGTCTTATACCACAAAACACATAAATTTGAATCTGATGACATTAATGGGATAACTTATAAGGTACACTTATATGCATAACTTATGTGTTTTTAAGCTTTTGTATATGTTATCTATGATCTTCTTCTTAACATATTCTCTTAGGAGAATTTTCCCCCATTAATAATGGTTCATACTAAGCTTATGAATTTAGGAAATAATATCCCCCAGGAGTGTCGAACCAAGAGTGCAACAAGATCCTTTTTTGTGCATGAGTTCTGGTGTGAGTCCATCTCAATGTGGTGTTTTCAGGTTTTACAACTACATACAAATGTGTCAGGGCCACCTCTACTTGTTCGTATACAGACAACGATGTGTTTTATTAAAAAACCCTTACTCTATACTCACCAAAATTGAGGGATTTTTTTTATTATACTTAGTCTTATCCGTAAGTTTTTCACTAGAGTTTTCTAATCCTAATCACAAAAATAACTAAACCTATCATCAGATACCAATTATAACGACCTTTCTCTTTATTTCGTATTTAAACACAATTTATTACCTAAAAATTCACTTAATACAAGAAAGAAGATATAGAGGACAAGTTTATTTGGGGATTATGTACATTAAAAAACATCATAAAACATGAAATACACATCATTATTGAAAACATCTTTTACATGTCCACAACATTCCTTCATACGTAACACTACATGGTATAATGTGAGGACATACATAAAAAAGGTGAGATATAAATAATTATATGGGAATAAACATGAAATAACATGAGGAAGGCAGTAACTATTAATAAATTCGTATATCTATGAAAAAAAATCATGAAATTAAGGTCATGATATATTATGATATCCATAACATTTAAATGTGGTAAAGACATACAACATGATATTAGCATGGGAAAGGACTCATTGCACATGGGTTAACATGAGTAAACCCTCATGGAAAATGAATTAGAATAATAAAACCCTCATTTCACATGAAGTATCATGAGAAGAAACGCATTTCAAATGGCATATCGTGATACTATACATTACCCAATGAATTGGAGCACTATCAGGCTGCACCCTTCAAAAACATTTCATTTTCCTGTATATGTGTGCCACATAGATCATACAACATTGATTCATTAATAATAAAAATTTATCCCAAGAATAAGGAATGAGGAATGAATAAATGTAAGTTCATAATAAATAAGTACATTGTAATTAAGGTTATTACCCTTGATAGATAAATGGTTATGGTATTCACTATACGATGATTTTGGAATGGAAAATTGTAGTTCCATTTTGGCAACATAAAGATGTCAAATAGAAATCCGTAAAATGGGTTGATAAAAGAGAAATGGGTCTTTCATAAATTATAAATTAAATTTATAGTAAGGGTATCATGAAAAATAACATACCAAAATTTTAAATGGAATTTATATACATAATATAAAATAAATTCTTGAATGTATATGAGAATAGATAAATCCTTTATGGAATTTTGACGTAGTAACGAATTTGGTAAAGGTTACAAATGAGGGGGAATAAATGGTCCCCTATTCACATGAAATAAAATGTAAAGTATGTAATATATTATAAAGTGATGAAAAAAATAACCAATTGAAATTATAAATTCTAATTTCAAACATGGTTCTTGAATTCAATGGAAGAAAGAAAGGTGAGGATCCCTTACAAAATTTCGGCATAGTAATGGGTGTACTAAAAGGATCATTGGGGTTCTTTATGAGAGTTAAAGGAAGATATAATCATATATTCATAGAATGGAATGTATGGAGATCATGTAAATCATATCCCAACAAATGAAAATGAAATTTGGAATCATAATATAAAATAACTGCTTGAATATAAATGAGAAGAGAGAAATCTATTAAGAAATTTTGTCATAATAACGGATGAGGTAAGGGTCCACACTAGAGAGGATAAATGATAAATAAATGAAATAAAATAAAATTGATATTGTTTAAATTGTTATAAAATAATGTAAATATGACCAATTCAAATTAAAAAGTCTAATTTCATACAAATTTCTTGAATTGAAAGAAGCAGAGGAATGTGAGAATCCATTACATGGATGTGTGATCCAAAAGGATTGTGGTAACCTTCTTGGGAGTATGAGGGAGACTTGGGAGGACAATATTGAGAAGGGGTAAGAGGGTTGTTGAAATTAAAAGTGTTTGATTGAATAAATAGGGGTTATTGTGGGGTTTATACTGGAAAGATGGGGGAAATCTGTATTATTTTGGTTTTGACACTACAAAAAAAAATATTCAAAACCACAAAGCATACTAGGGTTTTCACATGGTGCCTGGAAAAGGGAACTGGTATACAATTATTTATAAGGCTAATGGATGATTATATTAAAATATTTCCCTTTCTTATGCGCATATTACTCACACATTCATGGAAATGATTTTGAAATATTATTATATTCAATATGACATGGAGGATTCACTATGAATTTTTAAAATAAATAAAATAAACCATAAATTATATTATTTTAAATTACAAATATATATTTTGTGGAATATAACTTTTATTGTATTTTATTACATCTATATTAGGTCATTATGATGTCATAAAAACATCATATACATATAATCTATTTAATTTTTACCCAAAAATTTGACTGTCTCAAAATATTATGATAATTCACCACTAGATAACTTTGACATATGGATTCCAAAATTAATATACATTTTATCTAAATATGTGAATTCTTAATTTTAAAATAAGAACCATCATTTATTGAAAAATAACGGGTTCTGACAAAAATAGTTTTCAAAGCCTAATAAAAATTACAGTTGAAATCATAAATATTGTACAATCATTTATAATTAATAAATGTAATAATATTTTTATTAAAATATTATTTAATTTAAAAATCCATTAATTCATAAAAATATATTTCTTAATTGAATTTTTATATAATCCAAAAAAATAATTTGTGCTTTAAAAATAATTTACAAAGTAAAAATAACAAAATAAAAGTAGGTTCATTATTCTATACAAAAATAATGAACATTATCATAATTCAATGGTTTTGTTATATATACCATTATTATAATATAATACATCTTAAAATTAATATGTGCAATGGTGGGGCATTCTTGTGATCATTCGGTGAACATGGTTTGAGTTGTAATCCCAATGAGCTTGAACTTCTCCCTTAAATGGTTTCACTCATGCTTAAGTAGCTAGATCTAGGTTTGGGATTGGTTTTGGGAAAACCCCATAAATTTTGTATCCCTCAGAATAATTTATAAATGGCCTTCATAGGGTATGATCCTACTGGTTAAGAACATCACTTCATTTGAGTCTTCCAAAATTCTTTGTTAAAACACTATATTTATAATAGACATGTGATCATTGTTCAACTACTACATTATCAATGGTAATGATACTTAACGATCATTTAAAACCAATTACATATAATGAAACAAAAGGAGTGCATGTGTTTTCTATATCCAGAAGACATTTAATTATTTGAAAGAGAATTTTTTTTCATAAATTTTCGGGTCATTACAGCCACACCTAACCTGATAAACTATATCACCTCAGTATAGATGATCAATATAACGTCATTCCTCAGGCCATTCTCATCACATTCACATAAAGAAAATTATTAAAATAAAAATTAAATTTATTCAAATTTCATAACTAGACTAGAAATCACATGTTAGTCAAATCCCCTTACCTAAATTGAATATTTTTAGAGAATACAGTGAAAGACCATAGGCATATGATATCATCAATTTAATAATTTAACAAGAAGAGGGTAATTAATTAGGGGTATTTATCATATTATGCTAATCATGTATATAAAATGAATCCCCTAATATCCTAAATAATGAAGTTGAAATCTAGGAACATACTATCTAATGATATAAGGTTCTAACTCATCTAATTTCAGTGTCTAAACTGGGATGAATATGAAGAAATAAGTGTTTTAGATGAATGCCCTAAAAATAGGGTAATAGAGATTCCACAGATTTAGCATTCAGTATGGCATGATAAAAAGAAAAGATAATCTAGTGAATTGAAGTTCTTACTGAGAACAATTCATATCATCCAACATATCATGGATTAGTGTTTGGAGGAGGGAGTTAGGCCATATCCTAGTTGTAAGAGAAAAGGGATTGCACCCCTACTCTATGAGTGAAATGGTGAGGAAATAAGGAAGCGGAAGGACATAGGTGGGAGGAGTAAAAAAATAATTTCTCTATTTTGAATGGGCTACATGGTTTGGATAGATGTGGATTAACCATGTGGTTCCCACTATGCAGACACCACACACGCGGGGGTTAGGTGCATTATATTACAAATTGTGTACTGAAAATGTGTTTACCATCTTCTAAAAACTGTATATTTCTAGAATAGATGTGCTCTTAGACATGTATGGTTATAAAAACCATCCCTAGTTCTATAGGTGGGTCATATATTTTCTCATATTAGGCTGTATGAAAAGTCCAAATTGCATTCCTCTGTCTGCAATTTCCCAAATCCATGTTTCCAAGTCTCAATTCACTCAGAACTCATCCAAAACCCCGAAGAAATCTATAGGACTTAAAACCCATCTAAAAATAATCCATTTATTCAAAAAAAAAACCAGAAGTAGTTTCTATGTATTGAAATAATATTTCATCCAATCACTAAACAAAACAAATTCAAACAGGTTGATGATTTTCGTCCCACTCAAAAACCTTGGATGCAGAAATCTTCACACCTTAACAATGATCTTCTCCAAGATATAAATCATTACCTTGAGATGTTACCAAACATACAAATATCATCTATATCATCCCAATATACCTCGGTTATTAAGTCATAAGTCAACTATCCTCAAGGTGGTCCCCATCTTATGAGTTACCTAATATGTCACTTCCCAACCCAAAAATCAAATATCTGATGGTCCAATCGCCCATCAACGCATCATATTTACTAATCCTCATAAAGTACTTAAATCATCCCAATTCATATCTATATCCAATCAAGTCTTGTATCTTTTTAGATGACTAAAGTCGTATATATCAACCAAAACTCAGAATAAACACATACCATATATACATATCAAAACCCATAAAAATCTTCATTCTGACACTCCTCATAATAAACCTACATCACATCGATACCCAAGATGAGTTCTTCTGAATATGCACCTTTTATATATATATCTTAGATCATATCAATGCAAACATTCTAACTTGATCTTTGTTAGTCCAAACAATAACTATTTATCTCATGAATAAAGTCTAATAAACATCTAAAGTATACGAAACACGGTCATGACTATGACGTGCCGCTAGATTTTTTTGGTTCTGTAGAATACTTATCCCCTAGAAGATCACATTAATGCTACTGGCCCAATGCCCTATACCTGAGACATATCTTCCCTATGGATATATACCATCTACTAGACACTGAGCACAATACTGGGTCACACTCTTCCTACTACAACCATTGTGTGTAACTAAATCCCAACTACCACCTCTTGGAACAACCGCCGGTCTGACCCTATATCATAGAGTCTGATCCAATCCCTAAATACCAGTGGTTGGAGAAGGGTTCCCACCGAACCTCTCTAGATGTCCCATCTAGCCACATTCTTAACACTCCTTTACTACTCAATCACATAGAGTCTAGGTATTTCTTGGATAACCATAATTGATGTGCATTTCTGAAGACCCACTCCTCAGTGGTCTACATGAATATCTATCCTTAATTCTAGAATGAAATTATTTAGGGCGTCACTTTTGGATACCCAAGTAATAGTTGCTGAAATCATATGGCATCATCACCTAGTTCAAATAAAAATAGTCTATATAGTTTCCCTTAGTTACAAACACCCGGATGACTTCATTAGAGAATGATGAAATCAAAAAAAAAATTACTGTCACATTATTGGAATGTTGTAATAAAACCTCAAAACACTATACCTGATTGATGTCGTCTCCCACCATAAAAGATAAAAAATGAGACATGTCTGTGAAGTTTATTACATAGTCCATGACAAATGTATCACCCTACTGAAGATTTATGATCTCGGGAAGATTTATCCACCATTATTATATTCGAAAAGATATTATCGAAGAACGTGTCCTCAAAATCTTTCCATGCTAGTCCCTCATATCTTCCATCTTAAAAATATCCATCCCATCACTGCTTTTCCAGTCCTCTAATAATGTATGTTGTCAGCTTCGACCTTTGAACTTGGGGTGTCACAAGCTGATTGAATATGGTATAGACTAAATATATCTATTTATATGCTTCTTATAGTCCATCCATACCCAATAATAGTGGTGTGTTATGATTTTGGATCTCTCAGATCTGGTGTTCCATAATGTACCAGCACCCTAAGCTCCATTATCATTACACAGTATAACCTGAACCAGTTTCTCCCCAAGTTACTCATATAACAATAAACAAATGTTTTCCATCCACTATAGATGAACTACAAGTATCTAATCCTTTACACATGGATCAGGATAATTCAGACCCTCAGAGTCCACATCCAAACCCTATGGGGCCTCATCCCATGTCTTCTCACACACCAACATATCACTGTCCTCCCAATGCTCCACTGAAATCCATTTAGGTTGAATCACACAAAATACCAATACAATGGTCAAGCATCTATAAAAGAACAATTATATATAACATATTAAGAATGATTTAATAGATAATGCATCTCACCACTCTTACACACCACTACCACACCCTATCAAATGACATCCGACCTCGAGTCCCATTACATACCTATATCAGTGTTAGGTATCAAGTATCATTCGGCCTCATGGCCCCATACCTACCCACATCAGATCTAGGAATCACATGTAACCTGGCATCATGGCTCTATGACTTCCTATAAAAGAGTCATACATCACATATCATATATCAATCAGGGGACATTGAGTAGAATTACCCCAAGCCTGTTATGCTAGAAAACACAATTTAGCTTCAACATTGATTATTTAAATAACTCAACCCCTATTAAAAAAAATTCCTACCATTATCATGGTCAATAACACACATCACATTCATATAAAATCACATAGATATTTCATTAGAAACACATGCATGGGCCATCCGATTATAATTCAACTAAAAGTGGATAAGGAGGAAAGCACTATTTAGCATATTTATTGACACTTTAAACCAATCACCCCCTCTTATAGCATTCCATGTTACCAATGATAATCATATGAAAACATAAATCACATGATACTAAGTGGATATCATGTTTAATAAAAAATCCTCCATTTCCATGTATATCTAATGATCAAAATACATATAATAGATACCCATCAGACCCAAGTATACCACTCAAGGTGGAAATCAAATAAAATATAAAACCACACACCAGATCATCAATTTATCTCCCATAGAAACATAGTCATTCAACTATTCAGGGGGATGAATTCACGCAAACACAATCTCTTATCACATCCCCAACTATATCCTAGTCTCTAGTCTACCATAACCCAAATAGTAATACCAAAAAGAAAAAGGAACATTTGATATCATTTGTAACAAGATGAATGTGATTATTATATTAATAGATATCTCCTATGAGGTTTTGAGGAAACACCATTAATAAACCTTCTATGATACCATTTATAGTTCCCTGGAACGTATTTCACTTTAAACATTTCTATAGGATGGTTCGTCACTAAGCCTTAGGTGTTCCTCCCCATATACCAATGGATGCCAACTAGAAACGTGGGTTTGAAGAGTTGACATTAGGGATAATATACCCTTGGATGGTGGTAATAAAAAATTTCAATAGATAAATATATAAGTAGAATAAGAAACAACTTAGCAAAAAAAATAAAACAATTGGAATTATAATAATGAAGTAGGAGATTAAACAATAAACAATCCTAAAGGTATACCATTTGAAAACATTACAAATAATATATAGTCATACAAGATAGATAAACAAAGTTACCCATGGTTGACCACATTAGAACAACTATATATAGAAAAAATGTTGAAAACTAAAAAAAGGTAACTCTATATAATTGAATGGAACAACCATGGTATATATTCCTTCCATCCCATGATAATTAATATGACAACAATAACTAAGGTATATCTCATGAGCTCGATCCCTTAACTGAACATAGAGACACAATGTCTACACACATCCCAAGGGGCCCATGCAGGGTATAAGAATGAATCTCAGTAAGGAAAAACCAATGTGTGCCAATATTTCATCCTTAATTAGTTAATTTTATTATGAATATAAAAAAAATTAATAACACACATTTAATAAGACATCTACTGCACTTCTGGTCAACTACCACAAGGGAGCATTCTACCTTACTCAGCCATCACTGGTAAAAGTATGAATGTATGTCCCCAATTATATATATTGAATACAATACAAGTATTCATATATATATATATATATTTAATGGTGTGGATCCATATCATATTTAACAAGAAATCATTTAGTGAATTAAAACCCATGTGAACCATTTTGTTCCACCTATAAATATGTAACATCAAACCCCAGTCTATCATTATCATTATCAGAATCCAAATTACACACCCAATCAATAATTACTTTGTCCATGTGACACCTGATCAAAAAATCACCATCAGCTCAATTCCAAACATCATAAGGAACAATGACATATGTCTTCTAATAAAAAAAATATTCAATTTTGGCTCAATAGCCAGCATCCCGAGGAACATTGATGTCCATCATCTCAATTCTCAGACCAATGGCCTCAAGAATAATAGGGATCCATAACTCTAAACTGATTTTCTCAACACCATCAACCAATTGTTCATCGCCCTCCACATGGATTTCTATCATGAACCAAGATTGTATTTCATCCAACCTATTGACTGACCTAGACTACAACATGACTCTAAGGGAATTACCAATCCCAATAGACTGGAATCTAGTGCTTCGGTATAAACAATAAAATGTTGGGAATTATTTCACCCATGATAAACAGCCACAAAAAACCAATAATAATAAATCATAATAAGAAAAATCATGACCATATCCAAAAGATAAAAAAACACCCATGATAAACATATTACAAATTTTAACAAAATCCAAAGTACCAAAACTAGAGGGGAAACAACTAGACCACTAAAAATAACCCACAATGAAATATGAGTGTCATCACCCTCAATCCACCTCCACTAACATATACAATAGTGGAACACTAGAAACGAAATCCTCCATCACCATAACAAAAAATCATCCATTTTCCAGGTTCATACATAAAAAATTCTACATAGAACCATGTTTGTATGTAGGGTGTGACCCAAATCTCATTATGATTCCATCCAAAATAAAGATTCCATTCTATAACATTATATGAAAAATCATTGTGTATTTTTTAATAAATAACATATATTGTTTTAATATTATTTTAAGGAGAAAAATTTCAATGAATCATTATTTTCAAATTAACATAAGATTAAGGTCCACCATATGTTGATGGTTAGCATGACATCAGAATAGAGGACAATGTAATGGGAAATAACTATAGGTACCGACACTAGTGGAACCTATGGAACCTCCTACCTTGGTGAAACATGGTATAGAAACCATAACCGAAAAAATTCTCATGCATGATCCACTATAGAGGAATCCATCCAAAATTTATATTGTTTTCCAGTCAAAATACTATTTTAGTTTTTGTTGAGGTGTTTATCCTACAAGAATAAACTGGGCCTCGATCCCACTGATCCAACTAGAATACTATTCCATGTATGTCCACCTATATACATAGGATTCCTTTTCTATTAATTATATTTCTCACATCGCATGATCACCAATTTCACATATAGAGATCAACTATTATTTTTTCACATGAAAACCCCATTTATCATAGGAAAAAAACATTTTCAAAACCCTAAACACCTGAAATCCATTTAAAAACACACTTTTCAACACCTAGACAATGTATGGAACACATTCAATATTCACATCAATAAATAACACATGAAACACAAATAATTTCTTTTAGAAATCCATATTTCAAGCCATATGAGCCTCAAAAACTTTATAAGGAACATTTAAAACTACAAAAAATATTCATAAAACACTTTTATGGAATTATTTGAGCATATCAAAATCATATAATAATGATAATGTATGGAACCCACACCTCAGGAATGGAATCATCTAGAATCCAATGGAAAACCACAATCGCATCTTAGAGGAACCCTATGAAGGAAAGATTAATCCAAAAACACCATGACTAAAATCAATGAACCATGATTCATCCAATTTATGGTAAACTCGCCCACTGGAGAAAGAGTAACCAATGAAAGAATAAATAATGACCCAAGACGAGGGATGAAACCAAGAGAAGAGAGACTTACATGATGATTCTTGATGAAAAAACACCGAATCCACCGAAAAGTTTTGGGTACAAGGGAGCTAATAAGAGAGAATAATTTGCATAGTGTGAAGAATCCTAAATGGGGATAAAATAGAAGGAAATTAGGTTTAAATGAAAAACGAAAAAATGCTAAATTTAATGTTTCTAATAAACTATACATGCCGCATAATTTACCAAACAATTAGGGAACTGTGAAGTCTCATCTATCCAAGAAGAAACCTGAGGCATGGTTTCATATAGGAGGGTGACAAAACATGATATAGGATGTGTAATTGGGACCCTTCCACTGCCGAGGGTGCCTGGTTTCTCTTACGCTAGGGCCGAGGTTCTCCTAACTATGCACCAACCATGCATGACCAACTATAGGGTCCATGAACTCCATTTTCCCTAAAAACTCCAATGAAAAATAAGGAAACCCAATAAAACAAAAATAAACAAGAAAATAACGCAAAATAAAATAATGTATGTGAAAATTCTCTACAACCTGAAACATTTTCATCCTTATAAAATAAACCAGATGTATTATCAGAAAATAGAAACAAATATTTATCCTCAACCTAAGACTTTCACTACCACGTCTCATGTTCATCACTCATATGCTTCCAAAGAACATAGAAATATGGTATGTACTTTACCTAAATAAAATTCTATTAGTAATACAAAATCCGCAATGGCCACTCAAACAAAGACTAATTTGGCTACAACTCCAACTTATCCAAATTCAACACATAAGACATGTCTGGATTATACCTTTTTATCCGCAATACATGGAACACATCATGAATTGAGGTCAAATGAGAAGGAAAATATAACCAAAATTTCACCACTCAAACCCACTCAGTAATGTCAAAAGGTTCAAAATACCTTAACCTTCATTTCACTTTATTACCAACACGATGGTGAACCAAGAGTTGTTCCATTATTAGAAACAACCAGTCACCCATATTGAATTTCAAGTCTCATCTCTTCTAGTCAGCATTATATTTTTGGTGGCTCCGCTCTATAAAAAAATTATACTTGATCAAATTCACGTTATCTACAATTTCTAGCAGAAGGTTCGTTCCCAAAAATGATATCTCAGCCACCCCATCCCAACATAAAAAATACCAGCACGTACGACCAAAAAGAAACTCAATGTGTTCCATTAAAATAGAGGAATGAAAACTATCATTACATGAAATATCCACTAATCTAAAATGCTTATCCCAGGAACCTTTCAAATCCAACACAAATTCTAAAATCATATCATCCAATATCTAATTCACCCGCTCTATATGACCATCCATTTCAGGATGGAATACTGTACTCAACATGACCTTTGACCCCATTTCCTTCTGAATTCCATCTGAAAACCTCGAGGTGAAATGGAGATCCCTTTTTAAAATGATAACCAACTGAACCCCATGAATTCTCGTTATCTTATTGATATACAACTGTCCCAATTAATCCACTTTGGTTGATACTATTATTGGAATGAACTAAGATGATTGGTTCAGATGATGAATTACTACCATTGTGGCATTCCACCCTTAGGATGTATGAGGAAATCCAATAACAAAATCTATGGAGACTTTGTACCACTTCCAAGTAGGAATAATTAATGGATGAAGTACACCTGATTTTATAAGGTTCTATGATTTAATATAATGAAAATTATAACACATGGATATGAATTCATCTATGTACTGTATCAGCCCTGAAAACCAAAACCAGTGACACAAATCATAAAAAATCATGGTGGCACCGTGATTAATGGCCCACTGAGGCTGGTGGATATCCAACAACACCAAGTTCCATAACTACAAAAACACCACAAAGAGGAACATAAAACAAAAATCTCCCGAAATAGATGGTGACAATAAAATAGGGAACCTCCCCACTATTTAAGAACTATATATACTGATGGAATAACTAATCACATAGTTTATCTCACTGAATCAATTCCATAAGAGAAGCTCTTGGCTAAATGCTGGCCATGAACACACCTCCACTCTGGTTATTGGTCTCTAGATAGACCTAGGAAAAAAGACCCATCAATGTACACTCATCATGAGACTCATTTTAAGCTTACACTGGAACATTTCTGTTAAAATCAGATGAAACTACATTACCATTTTATGAGGTTTTGATGATATCAAAATCCCAACCCTAAAGGTACTCAACCCAATATCTATTCCTTATATTTAAATCCTTTTGGGATAATATATAGGAGACGACCTTATGATCAGAATACACCCAAAAAATCTCCCAAAAAATATAATTATTCCAATTATTCAAGGCATGTATCACTACGACTAGCTTTATGTCATGGGTAGGGTAATTCGTTTTTGGTTTTTGGAGTATGAAAAAACCATATTCCAGAACATTCCCATCAAAAATTAGAGCACACCCAAGACCCATACATGAATCATCATAGTATACCACTTAGCCCTTCCCAGATTCTGGAAGAATGAAAATTGGGCTTTTGTCAACTACTACTTAAGCTCCACAAAGGACACCTGATATTCATGCCTACATTCAAACATTACACCATTTGTGTAAGCACCATCATGAGTGAAGAAATATGAGATAAATCTTGAACAATAGACCTAAAATACCATACTAGGACCAATAAATACTAATATTGGAATCATATTTCATCTTCTCCCATGAAATCACTACATTAATCTTCTCAGTTTACACCAAAATCCCTCTTTCTGAGATTACATTACCCAAAAACATCACTTCCCTAATCTAGAAGTTTATATTGTAAATATTCTCATAGATATGGGGATCCTGAAGTAGTCCCATCAAGATTATTAAATTTATCTCATTTTCCTCCTTGTTCATAGAATATACCAGGATTTCATCCATGAATACCATGATAAAAGAATCGAGGTATTGATGGAACACTATGTTCATAAACTCCATGAAAACTACTGGATCATTCATCAATTCGAAAGGCATGAAAAAAACTCAATATGGTGATACCTACTTCATAAGTCTGCTTTTGGAACATCCACCTCTCTAACACTAACACAATTATACCATGAACACAAATTAATCATAGAGAACCACCAATCCCCATTAAGTTGATTGAAAAGGTCATTAATATGGGGCAATTGGTGTTTGTTCTTTATCATTACAACATTAAACTATGTTATTAAAAACACAAATAGAGATATCTATCAACCTTATTTGAAAATAAAACTAAGGGAGACCAAGGTGAGATGCTCGGGTGAATTAATCATTTAGATTCAAAATAATATTTCTATTCCATTCATTTCCTCAATTCGGTGGGGGTCGTATGGTATGAGAGAAAAAATATCGACTGTGTTTCTAGTGACAAATAAATTGTGAACTCCATGTCCCGCTAAGGAGGAAACCATGAGAATCCACTCAGAAATACCTCGTGGAACTCATACACTAAAAGAGGTAATAAATCCTCATGAACACAATCATAACCGCCTAACATGAATGATGATATCTGAAAAATGATATTTCCCAATTCTTGAAGTGGTGGTCTAGCACATCAAGATCAAGGATCCAATTCACCCTAAAAGCCTCGACACTCCCATCAGGTACTACAAACCCATATTTCAGTCAATATCAATTTATTTGAAACCAGGAATCACAACATCCAATCAATGATGAGGATTATTTCAATTTGTTACATCTCTAGAACAAGAAAATGCCAATTTGGATCTTCCCCTAATATAGTGAGTTCACAATATGGACTCCTGCAACCCTGTTCTTACTTATTACCATGTGGCATCAAAATATCCATTTAATACAACATAAGCTCAGTTAAAATTTTCAAAATATCCATGAGACAAGAAGAAATAAAATAAATAAAGGAACACATATCAAGTATAGAAAAAACTATATATGATGAAAAAAAGAACCATTCCTCGAACTATGGGAAGCCCTACAATAGATTCAACTCCCACTTGATCTAAAACATGGAGATGAAACTTATCTACGAGGTCCTGAGAATAAACACTAACCTTTGTATCTTGCTTAAACTGACTTTACCCAAAAAAAAGATAATGACATACGACCATGACCACCAAACCTAGAGCCCACTGACCTAGTTGGCTCTGACTAGGCTGATACCCCCCTGAATGCTTCCAATGTTGCACCACCCTATTATGGATGTGTGGATCTATAAAACAGCCTTAAATTCAACATATTCCCACACTGAGGGAAAGGTATGGATGGATATAAGAACACTATTTGCACATTCCCCTACTTCCCATAGTGATGGCACAAGAAAAATCTATTGTATGATGTCACAGATGAAGACAATCAAGAGGGATGGCTTGAACTACCACTTCCCACGGTTTCACATGAAGTCTCCTAGGAGGAATCTTGTTAAATCAAGAAATAACCACAACGAACAACCATAGTTACACCATTCTGAAATTTTTTATCATCAACAATAACAAATCCAAAGAACTTAGATAAATAAAAAACCACATCTAATACAATAATAATCCAAACCACTTCAACCCTACCCAGTTTCCATGTAGAGTATGCATCTTATACATCTCATATACATGATAAGTTAACCAAATACCAACATCCCATGGAGAACTAAGTACTTTCATGAGGTGTGTTGGCAAAAAACCACACTCATAACCGGAACCTGAAGCCCCTATAATCCAAGCTCATGTCTATACATACTCTACCAAATATCATGACCCATAGAAGAAAGAAATCATTATCTGATATCATTTATTCATGAACCACGTAGGGATTCCATATAACCTAGAACCTTACATGATTATTGTAATGGACCAAAGTGTGTTCCCAATCCCTACAAGTTAGAAAATAGTTCATGGCTATCCAAAATAAAATTTCTGGATCAATTTCACCCAATATAAACGACCATAAAAACCAAAAAGAATAAAACAATACTTGAGTAACCCTAACCATATCCAAACATATATAAAAAACATCAATGATAAACATATTATAACATTGAACACAATACTAAGTAATAAACTGTGATGTTGATCAACTAGTCCGCCACAAAATAACTTCCATGAAACATTAGGGGAATCACCCCCCAGACACCTCTACTGACACCCTCAAAAGTGGAAATATAGAAACCAGATCCCCTATCACCACCATAGAACATCATGACATTACCATGCCTATACATAACACTATTTAAAAACACACATGGGTGTATGCGGGATGTGATCCAAATCCATGTAGGATACCACTGAAAATAAATATTTCCTACAATTAAAATAGAAGCAAAATACAATCCCAGTTTTAGTATATAAGATGGAAACATTTTAAATAATATTTTAAGGAAAATGTTTTTAATTAAACATTATTTTTAAGATAACATAAAATTAAGGCCTACCTTATGTCGATGGTAAGCACCACATCACAAGAGAGGGCCACATCATTGGAAATTCTTATAGGTACTAGAAATAGTAGGATCCTAGGAACGTAGTATCTTGGTGAGGAAGTGTATATAAATCATAAACCACAATGTCCTCATACATGAGCCACTAGATTGGAATCTATCTAATGTTATAGTGGTTTCCAATCATCATCACAGATTAGTTTGTGTTTAAATGTAAATCATGCTAGAAGAAACAGAGCCTCGACCCACCCGATCCATCTAGTATACATGTCCTAGTCCACAAACCTGAATACCAAAAATTCCCTTTTCTCTCAATTCCCTTTCTCACATAAAATAGATCTCCACATTCTCATACACATATCATGAAATATAATTTCACAAGAAACCCACTAATTTTTGTTGAGAACAACACTTTCAAAATGATACACACACCAAATCTATTTGGAAACACACTTTGTACCACTAACACAATATATAGAATACATTCTAGAAAAACAATAAGAAACCACACATGAAACAAAATTAATTTCATTTATAAAACCATTTTTTAATCCATAAACACCACAAAAAACTTTATAAAAAACATTTTCACCAAACACATAACACATATACAACTTTTAAGAACCCAATAAATCATATTAAAAATCATCCAATAACGATAAATCATGGAACTACATACCTCAAACTTGTAATCTTCCAAAATCTGGAGGAAAACCATATACAAAACTCAAATGAAACCTATAAAGATTATCTTGAACCATAAAAAACAAGATTAAACTTAAGGAACCATGATTCAACCCAATTTAAGACAACAAATCAACTAATGAAATAATAACCCAAGAAATTCTAAATAAGAACCCTAGAATAAGGGAAAACCCATTTGAAGAGAGTCATACCTGATGATTCTTGAAGAAAAACAATGAATCCACCAACAATTTTGGGGTCTAAGTGATCCTAGAGGAGGGAAGGCAGAACCTAGGGTGATGAATCTCAAATGTAGAAGAAAGGGTATGAAATTGGGTTAAAATTAATGATGGAAAAAATATAAATTTCTAATTTTTAATGACATGGACTGGCCACACAGTTTAACAAACTTTTTGGAAACTGTGTGTTCTCCTTAGTCCAAGAGGAAACTAGATGAATGGTTTCTTTGGGGGTGGTTTCACACCTATGTGATAGGCTGTGCGGCCTAGAAAGTGCCACTGTCTAGGGAACCTATTTTCTCATAGGATGGCACGTGATTTCCCCTAATCATGTTACAACTATGTTACACCTATTTTGGGGTCCAACCCCATTTTTTATCTCCCAAATATCCAATTAAACCAAATAACAAAGATTAATAAATTAACCATAAAAATTCATCAGAATAAAATCACATATGTGGAAATTTCGATTTTAGGAACCCCCAAAATATCTGATGTTCAACCCAATACCATTAGTCTCAATTTCTAGAGTGCCCTCCGTGCACAAATAGGGGTTAAAACCAATGAATATGAGTCCTACCTATGTACATATGACTATTTCGGTGCATCAGCTAGCAAATAGTGAGTGGAAATCACCGATAAACCTTATCTACATGATCTAACACCTGATACCCCTATGAGGATGTCTCTAAATATTGATGGTCAGTGACATCTAAAATAAAAATGGCCATGCCCTCATCATTACAAAATTGTCACATTAATCAAATTACTATGTCACCTCAAACCTAGTGATGATCATCACCATATATGTCTCAAACCATACCCAACCTAAGGAACTAGGATTCCAAATTCCAGGTGATCAAAATCAACTTAGTCCTTAGGCATGGATCATTAAGTTCCATTGAAACCAATCATATTAATATGACTAGTCAATTAAATCAAATTACATACACTTCTTAAATATCCATGGTCTTTACAATTTCTTTTCCCATATTTATGATTTGAAGAGAAGTTATAGCATGCCCATAAAAAACTAATTTCATCAATTTAATTATTAAAAGACATGAAGTTAATTAATTAGGTGTATCTATTAGAATACCCCAGTAATTTATATATAATGCAACCACCACGCATTTGAAAATAAAGAGAAATATAGGTTCCACCTATCTTAGTCTAGGAATCACTCACTCATCAAATACGAGCCTCTAACTCGATATGAATTTGAAGGAAAAGGAGCTTTAGATGACAACCCATGAATCAAGAAAAAAGATCTAAAAACATTTATTGTTATATATGGTGATATTAATATAAAATGGAAGTTGTGTATCAAATTTACAGTCCATAAAAAAAGTTTTAGCCACCAACGAATCAAGGATTGGAGTTTGAAAGAGGGAGTTATGGCATAGACTAAATGAAGAGAAAAGGGAGAGAACCACCAATTTTTTGAGAGAAATGGTGAGGAAATAATTAGTACGGAAATATGAGGGAGGGGTAAAAATTAAATTTCACAATAGTTAATGGTCAACATGGGTTGTCCACACAGTTTGGATAACCATGCACCAACCGTGTCGTTCCTGCTGTCCAATCACCAAATGTGCACTAGCTAGGAACATGTTTTTCACATCGATGTGGCGACTGTACAGATTACCTCTACCAAAAACTATATAGATCCCACATGGAAGTGTGAAACCAACCAAATAGATTGAAAAATCATTTCCAGTGTAGTTTTTGGGTTGCATAGTTTCTCCTGAGAGGCCACACAATTTTTCCAAACCATGTTCATGTTTTAGCACTTTCCTGAAATTGAGTTTCCAAGCCTCACCATACACAAAATCTTCCCAAAACCCCAGGGTAATATTGAAGATAATAATGATCTAAATAATAGAATTTTTTCAATCAATCTTTCAAATTTTGGTTCGAATGTTCAAATGAAAAGTTGGGCCACTCCATAAACTCAAACATTTAAACATTTTGAGGATTTCTGACCAACTAAAAACCCCCGATGCTACATGAACTCTCACATATCTGAATTTTCATACAGCTACTTACTATTCTTATGTGAACTCCCTCATATAGATGATTTTTTTACATAGACCCTTTTCCAAACTCACATACATCAACCCCTATCAAATTCACTTATGTGGGAAATCCCATATATGGGTACCTATCCATTTTTTTCAAATTTTTGATGCTCCTACAGATATGATATTAAATGTTTATAGTTTTTTCTTATTGATTTTGGCCTTCATGTATTATACATATAACTTCTTAGAAGGAGCGATAATAGTCTTTTTCAAACATATATTCATTATTTCACCATGTTAATCATCATGAATTTAATTAGCCCCCATATATCATTTTCAAATGCCAAAAAATATAGGTGAATGAACATCCCTTTATTAACAACTCCAAACATCAAATCAGCCACCTTATCAACTAATATTACTCCCTTAATTTTACCAAATAATCTCATTCTTTTTATTTTAATGATATGAAAAACATTCTAATATATCTCCCCCATTTTCAAAGAAATATTAAGGGTATTTAAGGGGATTTGATCCATTATATTACACCACATAGGGTGTTTTTTAATATGATTCCCCTTCATTAATATGTTATTCATTTCCCAACATTATATATGTATAGATTGTTTTACCCATTTTTAATTCCCCTATACTCGTGCAGCCTTTTACCAAATTTAATGTTTGGTAAGAAACTATAATAAATCAATACTCCCCATCTATTAGAGAGGTATAATTTATAATATTAACTATCCCTTTCAGGAAAGTGGATGATTAATATCTATTTCCATATCCAAATTTTTTAATAAACATTTAACTTTGTCTTGTTTTTCAAATGTTTTATAACTTTATAATTATACTTCCCAATTAAACAATCTATAATTTTCTCATACAGATTCAATTTCTTGTGAAAATAAGTTAGTGAATTTTCCACTTATCACATGGGATGCCAAGACATTATAAAATCATCCAAATACTAACATGGTACATGAAATAATAGTTTCAATAAATAAAACCAAAACTATCCATGTAAATCTAGATTCCAATAAAAACCCTAGAGGATTAATCTGTATATTTCCCTAAAAATACTTATGATCCCCATCACAAAATAATATTATATCATTAGTTTGAAAATTTAAAACATATTTAGTTTGAGATATACAAAAAATTTATCTCTTTGTCGGCCTATTACTTGTTCAAATTATTCTTAAAAAACATTATAGATCATCTTCAAACTCCCCCTAAATCATAGATTATTCTCTCAACACAGATTATCAATATTTTCTTCATTTGGGGAATTTATATTACTTGGAAAACAAATAAAAACAAGTAAAAATTGTTATCTTATACATAGTAGACATCATATACCAAATAAAATAATAAAATCAATGAAATCAATAATAAATATCCATATTTATATTGTAGAAATCAGTTCTTTTTTAGTTCTTTTCAGTTGAATTATACCATTATTTTTAGGACATAATGTCACTAGATTTATTTATACATTGTATGATTCCATTTTTTGTGTTAAATATGTTTTTGAGGCTTGTTTATAGATCATTTTAAGATATGTAGAAAACTAAAATATAGTATTCTACGAAGTATGTTTTTTATCCCGAATTTTAATTAATATTATATAGGAAAAATAAAGGTGAATTTGTGAATGAAAAAAAATATTTATGATTAAAATGTATGATTCAGGATATTTATTTACATATTTTATTATGCTTGATAATAAATAAGGTGTTTAAATACTCTGGATATTCATTGGTTTCATGAACTTTTTAGATTTGAACCAATTTTAATTTTGATAAAAAAAATTCTAGAATAACTACCCCATAGATTGTATCTCTTATATATTTATATACCACGTATAAAAAAATATATGAATTAAATTTTATTGAGAGAGGGTAACATCGAACCTCCTTAGGTTTAGAAATAGTGTGGGATAGATTGGACCAACCGGCATTTTTACACAATTCATCCACCACTTTTAATATTTCGGAAGAGGAATTCCATTAGCTATTTGAATTCAATTTCATCAACCTCATTATTTATTGAAACCAACAACACCAAGACTTTTAAAAAATATCCAATTTGTTTGAAACCACTAACACACTTCTCTTTATCCAAGTGAGCATAAATTTTTATCCTAGGCGTGGGTTTTTTCAAATTTGTGGAATAAATCAAAATCAACAATAATTTTATATGTGTTGCATCATTATTGAATATTCCTTATGTATTCTTTATATATTGATTTATTCTTCCCCATATCCTTGAAATATTCTTTTTAGTGATTTTTTTTGTGAACACTTATCCATGCCACCTCTTTGATGCACATGAGTTCCATCTTTAACTCCACATTATTCCTGGGTGATTTCTCCCATTCTTATTTTTTCACAATTATCAAAACTTGTACAGGATCCTGAATACTATTTCATGAATCTAAATCATTCCATAAAAGAGATTTGTTATGATAAGGATAATTTTGGATCTCTATAAACCAATCATTTAGGGTAATTATTTTTCTCCAAAACATTAAACCTATTCTCTTATATAACAGTTCACTTCGTTTGACAAACTATTTCTTCGTGTATCATAAGAGAGCAGTCTGTCCTTATAAAATATTTACCCAACCATGTTTTATCTTCATTATAGAACCATTATATGTGGCTGATGTTTGAATAAATAATACAAATAAAAAAGTAATACGACCTCATTTAGTAATTTTTTGATTGATGTACCAGTATGTCTGGAGTTATTCTTTCATATTTGGGTTTATTAGATTCAGTAAACCTACTCATTATATGATCAATTCATACAAAAAAGTAAAATTTTGGTATAACATTATTTTGTGGATCATATATTACATATTTAATATTTGGATTTCTCTTTAATTTTGAGGATACCTTGGGAAGGATTTTTGTAGAGACCTGAAGCCTGACATACATTGACATTACATTACATTTTCGGAATACTTAGTACATAACAAAAACACACACACAAGGACCGTAATAGTTTAGTGTCTTTGGAAACTCGGAATATAATCTTATAATCCTGGTGAATGATCTTCAAAATCTCCCATAAAGATCTTCCTTTTTTTACCTAAAACCTTTCTTTATATCCTAGGGAAAAGAAAACATAAAAGGGCGAGCTCAAATGCTCAGTAAGCGTAAACAAAAGAAATATCAATCACATCATATACATAAGCACATAACTTTTTGAAATCTTAACCTGCAAAAGAGATCATAATTTCATAACATGGGATAAATCATGGCAGTGAAATGTAATCACAATAATCATAACATAAAACATGAAACTTTGTGGCATACACACATAATCATAGAGAATCATATCTTATTAGTCAAGACTCATTGCCAAGTCTATCTTAGTGGAAAAAGTCTCTTTCTCAACCGATTCACCCTTGTTTTAGTCCTGTTTCACTGAACCGGTATAACTTGCCGTTCCAGCCATGTCTATCTCATTAGATATAAAATCATTACCCAATGCATTGGAGGGAGATATAGGTCCCACCCATCTCATAATGATACCATTCTTATGTGTGCCACAAAATCATAAATCATACATCATTGCATAACCCATGTAGTAAAAATGGGATTCTTAAACAACATGACATCATAAAACAATTCATATAAGATAAAGGAATTCATAAAAATATTTCCATCACAGCATAATCAAATCCATGTAAAAATAGGGATAGAAACAGAACCCTATATTATCTTATATGGAAAATAATTTTGATAAAACACTTGAACTCCATTCTTGAGGAAAATATCCTTTCTACTTCAAAAACACTTTTCCTTTCTTAACATGTCGTACAATTCGAAACTAAAAGAAGTTGATTAAAAATAAACATGAAAACTTGTAAAGGAATATTCTTGGAAATAATTTTTTAAAATCCATTCATTCCGTATAAGTTAAAAAAAACATTCTTTGTACTTTTGTCAGAAAAGTCAAAAAGTACCTCTTACGAAAAATGACCAAAGATTCCTTTCATATTCTTTACTAAAAACTCACCTAAGGGTAAAATTTGATTTAAAAAATTGTAGGTGGATGGAAATAATATTAAATATTCAGGAAACATGGATGTGGATGATAAAATACACCCCAGTAAATACTAAAGTATAAACAAACTCAGATAAAAATGAGATTGTGATATTTCCCTTACCTTATGTCCGATATGCTTTGTACGTATCCGAACCTCCTGTATAATGATTTAAATAATGTCATTAACTTATTACAGAATCATGTTCATTGTTATGATATCATATATGGTTCACTTATGACTTTATATTACCCGTTCTTTTGTAAATTCCATGTTAAAGAAGCATTTTGGGTAAAATCGTTTCATTTATCGTAGGTGTTTGGACTTGTTGTTCTTGACATTATTATTACTTATATCATGATATACTTACTTACAGAATATAAAACATGATTTATATATCATATATATTCCGTATATATATATAATAGATAGATAAATGAAATGAAACACATCGTTCATGGAGACGGTAGTCCGTACGTACGCATGCACGCTGTTTTCCTTTCCTTATTGTCTTGAATGGAAGAAAGTAGATGACATAAATATATATATATATAAATAAATCCAGTAGATTTAACATGTCATATATTTCATTATTATTCAATATATATACTTTATAATCATTCATGAATGGTTAATGTGGATAATGAATCTCATCGCGTCGTGGAGACGGTAGTCCGTACGTATGCACGAGCGATGATATCGTTTCATGATCGTGAACTTGTGTTGAAGTGTATGTATACTATTTAAGTATCAATATCACTTTATAATAATCATATATAGTTACTAATTACACCATTATACCCATCCAATTAAGGTGGTGGCGGAAAATAGATTACACCACGGCGTGGAGACGGTATTTCATACGTACGCACGCGCATTGATTTCCTTTTTCCGTAGGATGGATAGAAGGTTAATTAGAGTTGTTTCATATTTATAATAACTTATCAGTATATAATAAATACTGATGTTATTACTTTATCATGAAAAAACTAAAGAATAAGAAGTTTAAGAAGAAAGAAATTGAAAAAGATCAGTAATGGATATTACCTCTTTTTGATGCGCCTTTTCTTAACCTCAACTTAAAGAACTAAGGATGGTCTTTGAAAAAGACCAGGACCTATAGGATTATAATAGGGGAGTTGAGAAGATATTTTTTCAGGGTTTGGCCAATCTTGAATGCTCAAATTGGTGTGAGGAGGAGAGGGAGGAGGTTCCCTTTTATAAGGGAGGAGAGGAGCTCCTTTGGAAAAACTAAAATATTATTTTATTATAAAGTCAAGTTCGGTTTTAAATAGCTCCAAATTGATTTATTTCTAGGCTAAGGTGGGGGTGGGTCTAAATCCTCTCATCCAATAGAATTTAGACAAGTTTAGGTTACTATTTTAACCTTATCATTTCAATTTAACATTATGTTAAATAATTTTACTTTTACTGTGTCTTCTTGTGTTCTTACACTATAAGGTTAATAAAGATACTATAAGAAGCCAAAAGAACCCCAGGTTGTTTATTATTAATATATATAACCTTATATAAGTCATTTGGAAAAACCTTAGATTTTTAGGAATAAAATAACAATTAATAATATAATATTTGTTTTAAAAACTATTTTATGTCAATTTTGATACTATTTAGTAATTGATTTTTGTGAAAATCATAACAGAATTCGAAGTTCGAAAAAAGTTAATTAAATCAATACTAACATGTCATATTAACCTAAAAAATTAGTGGAATTCATATAAAGTCTCAAATTATATTTATTTGGGTATTTATAACATCAATTATGTCAATATTTCATTAATAAGATAATTACTGCATCATCATTGTGTCATAAATAAATTAAATTATTTAATGTCTAAAAATTACAAATAAAATACCATTATGTATTAACTCTTGTTATCTTTCTAATGAGTATTTATAGTCTAATTTATCTTATGTATAACCCCATATTAAAAATGTTTTAGTAAATAAACTTTGATTTTAACTCTTTTAACACTTCTTTAAATAAATTAATAATAAATGTCCTAATCTAATCCAAGTGGGCCTAAATGGTCATATTTTATTTCTAGGTTAGTTTTTGGTCGAATTAAACTTATCCAATAGAATTAGGACATGTGTTAGTGTAATAATAATATCATTTTACCCTTAATTACACTATTTACTTTTAACCGTGGTAAATAAAAGTAAAAAGTTACTATTCACCAAAAATTATTTTCATCTCATTGAACCACATTTTACTTACTGACATCAACCGTCTCTCTCGGATTTTTGAAATTCCACTCACAGAAGCGGTAAAATTAAGTTCTATGAAAAATTCAGTTTTTTTAACTACCACTTAGTGGTTTCACTATTCATCAAAAATTGAACGTTTTCAGAAAAATACCAAAAATTAGGCCCAAGATACATTTGATATTATGAACTCAAAAATGATTTCTATTTTACCAAATTCAAAACATATCAGTTGCATTAATTAATTTAAAAATTAATTCCCGTCGTCGAAAAAAAGGCGTGTTTTTTAGAGATAATAACTATCAAAAGATTGACACTTGTTTATAACTGGTTTAATTGTGAAATTACACCGATGACCAACATTGTATTAAATTGTAAAAATATATTCTAAATATACTTTAAAACCACTCAAATTAATAATTTATCACTATTAATTATTTCGATTGAAAAAGATGTTTTTAATTAAAATATAGTAATTTTCACTATTCATCAAAATATGAAAGTTATCCGAAAATCACCAAAATTTTACCCTAAGATAATTTCGATACTCCAAATCCAAAAATGAATTCCATTTTGAAAAATAAAATTTACAAAATTTCAAAAAGTGGTTATTACTATTCATAACGGCTAGTTTTAAAAATATTTTAATAGCATATCGTTTTTTAGTGAAACTCGGTATTGCGTACTACACACGCTATCGAGGAAGGTCGTGATTGCGTGTAATGAAAGGCAAGTCAAGGATGCGTGTTGTGCAAGCTCCTTTTGGTGTAGCGTACAACACAAGACATTAATGAAATTAAAAAGAATATTTTTCATAAAATCTCAGGGTGTTACATTCTACCCCCCTTAAAATGAATTTCGCCCTCGAAATTCGTCAGGGTTATAAATGGTTTACTATTCGAAAGTTTCGTTAATAGAAACCCACATCGTAAAAAGGAATACCAAAACCAATCTTTAAAAATGAACGTATGAAACATAACGGTTACCCAAATAAACTAATCACTGGGTTTCCACATAGGTGAAAATATGGATATGGATGAAAAATCTAACCATCATGTTCTGATGGAGAGTGGTAGAGAACATGGCTATGGAAAATCCAACAATCAAAAATCCATAAATTTGTGATGATCTAAGGTACCATCTGATTAATCAGATATAAGAGCACTAGGACAACATTTTTGGTTTTCAAGATCATTTCCCTAATGTTGAAAAATTTGAATTAGAATAAATACTTAATTTATTTTGGTACAATATAACTTTTGTTCGTGCCTTGAACAATTTCCAATTCATCTCTTAAATAAATGAAGTTGAATTTGTTATTTGTGAAGTGTTAGCAGATCATGTGATAGAATGACGGGTCATTCCATCTGTCTCAAACAAAAGGTTAGAAAAAGTTATTAAATATACATAAGTCATTCTATAGTGAGATTAATCATATATGGTACCTAAAATGGACTTATACTTCATATATCATACTGCTTAATATAATAAAACTAGTTTCTACTAAACAGGGACTTCCTGTAGGCCAGTGGTAGGCGATAATGGCCAGTCGCACTTCGGTTGTGGGTTCGATTCCCACAGCCTTGTCTGACGCGATGGGCTGTCACCCGTCCTGAAGGTTTTACTTTTTCGAAATCTATATTACTATAACATCCCATCAATAATATCGAAAAACGTTTTATCATAACTTATGTCCAACATAATCCATTCTAATCATTAGGCTTATCTAAAATAGTTCTGTCCAAGCTCATAGTATAAAGAAAATGATTACTTGAAATTTCACAGAACAATCACGTGAATGCCATCATTTATCCCCCATATATCATAAGATATATCTTGTTGGTCAAATTAAAAACATGTGAATACCTTAATCATGTATTCTCTTGAAGAATGAATACCCATTGAACCTTATTGAAAACATGAATGCAGTTAAAAGTTAACACTTTCCACATACCAAATTCCTCGAAATTCTATATACTCAAAACATGATATCACTTAGTCCTTATATCAATCATGAGCTCATGAATACTGTTAAACATTTCATTTTCTCATTTTCCCTTCATTATGCGCATACCATCTTATTTCCCAAAATATCTCAATCACTTTGAATACCACATTAGACCAATACATAAATATTCCAATACTCCATGATACAACATTATTTTGGAATCCCATTACATAAACACTTAATCATTCCACCACATCGTTTTCATATTCAACATCGCCAATAGTGATCGCATGTGACTTCCCTTTGTCCTTTTCCTTAAGCGGTTGCTCATGTCTATCATCACTAACCCTTGGATTAGGCATTTAATAGATTAATGACCCATTTCCTTGCACTTGAAGCATTGAAGTGTTGGTGGTGCGTTCTCTGCAGTGTTTGCTTTATTCACATCATTAGAAACCATTTTTTCATTACATCAACACTCAGCTGCTCGATGACCTTCTTTTCCACACTTAAAACATTTTCTAGACGCTTTAAGACCATTTCCACCATGCTTCTTTCCACACATTGTGCATAAGGAAACATTCATCTTCTTTTCACCATTATTCTGAGATTTCTCCTTGAACTCCATCTTTGATTTCTTGTCAAAACCATGAGATGGATATGTAACACCAACTTCCATTTCTACCTTGATACCACAACGCACAATTTCTTCATAGCTACTGAAGTCTCTTATAGCTAATTCCCTTCGAAGACTTGGTTTTAAGCCACTGAAAAATCGATCAACTTTACTTTCAGGTTGGATGATAATGCCAGATGCATACCTTGCAAGTCTTGTAAAATTCGCTTCGTATATACCAACAGATTCATCATCCTTCTGCTTCAGCTCAAGAAACTCCTTTTCCATCTTTGTTCGAATAATACGAGGGAAGTAATTACTAAAAAACAAGTTCTTGAACTCATCCCATTCCATGGACTCAATTTCATCTCTTGACCTCGTATTCTTGATAAGATTCCACCATTGATCAGCTTCACCTTCCAAACGATATACTGCTAAGATGGATTTATCATGTTCAGAACATTGAAGAACTGAAAATATCTTTTCAGTGGTACTGATCCATTGTTCAGCAACAAGTGGATCGGAAGTCCCACAGAAAGAAGGTGGACGTTGCCTCATTAAGGACTCAATAGAATATTGTTCCCTTCTCTGCTCATTTGGAAGTCCAGAATGATTCATAGCTTGTGTAAGTATAGCAATAAGATTTTTCACTCCATCTCCCATAACATTTGCTTCTCCAGGATTACAATCATTGCATTGTCCATTGCATTAATCAACATGGTTCCTTCGGGTTCCAGCCATCATCTAAACCCCAAAAACAATAGTGTGAGAGGCAAAAATCATGCTAGGGAAAAAACATTATAAAGGGGGAGTATCCTCAATATCTAACTTCTTAGGATAAATTCTATGATCGTTACCGTAGTTCTAGGACTGTATCTTATACGTATACTTATCCTTAGGGACATCCCTAGACATAACTTTGAAATATCTCTAGGGAACTCACTAATGCTTTCGCGTCCTAGTTTCCAAAGGTTGACTAAACCTTTCCTCTGATACCAACTGTAGAGACCTGAAGCCTGATGTACATTGACATTACATTACATTTGCGAAATACTTAGTACATAACAAAAACACACACACAAGGACCGTAATAGTTTAGTGTCTTTGGAAACTCGGAATATAATCTTCTAATCGTGGTGAAAGATCTTCAAAATCTCCCATAAAGATCTTCCTTTTTTTACCTAAAAACTTTCTTTATATCCTGGGGAAAAGAAAACATAAAAGGGTGAGCTCAAATGCTCAGTAAGGGTAAACAAAAGAAATATCAATCACATCATATACATAAGCACATAACTTTTGGAAATCTTAATCCGAAAAAGAGATCATAATTTCATAACATGGGATAAATAATGGCAGTGAAATGTAATCAAAATAATCATAAAATAAAACATGAAACTTTGTGGCATACACACATAATCATATAGAATCATATCTTTTTAGTCAAGACTCATTTCCAAGACTATCTTAGTGGACAAAGTCTCTTTCTGAACCGAGTCACCCTCGTTTCAGTCCTGTTTCACTGAACCGGTATAACCTACCGTTCTAGCCATGTCTATCTCATGAGATATAAAATCTTTACCCAATGCATTGGAGGGAGATATAGGTCCCACCCATCTCATAATGATACCATTCTTATGTGTGACACAAAATCATAAATCATACATCATTTTATAACCCATGTAGTAAAAATGGGATTCTTAAACAACATGACATCATAAAACAATTCATATAAGATAAAGGAATTCATAAAAATATTTCCATCACAACATAATCAAATCCATGTAACAATAGGGATAGAAACAGAACCCTATATTATCTTAGATGGAAAATAATTTTGATAAAACACTTGAACTCCATTCTTGAGGAAAATATCATTTCTGCTTCAAAAACACTTTTCCTTTCTTAACATGACGTACAATTATAAACTAAAATAAGTTGATTAAAAATAAACTTGAAAACTTGTAAAGGAAGATTCTTGGAAATAATGTTTTAAAAATCCATTCATGCCATATAAGTTAAAAAACATTCTTTGTACTTTTGTCAGAAAAGTCAAAAAGTACCTCGTACGAAAAACGACAAAAGATTCCTTTCATATTCTTTACTAAAAACTCACCGAAGGGTAAAATTGGATTTAAACAATTTTAGGTGGATGGAAATAATATTACATATTCAGGAAACATGGATGTGGATGATAAAATACACCCCAGCAAATACTAAAGTATAAACAATCTCGGATAAAAATGAGATTGTGATATTTCCCTTACCTTATGTCTGATATGCTTTGTACGTATACGAACCTATTGTTTAATGATTTAAATAATGTCATTAACTTATTACAGAATCATATTCATTGTTATGATATCATATTTGGTTCACTTTTGACTTTATATCACCTGTTCTTTTGTAAATTCCAAGTTAAAGAAGCGTTTTGGGTAAAATCGTTTCATTTATCGTAGGTGTTTGGACTTGTTGTTATTGACATTATTATTACTTATATCATGATCTACTTACTTCCATAATATAAAACATGATTTATATATCATATATATTCCGTATATATATATATAATAGATAGATAAATGAAACGAAACACACCGTTCATGAAGACGGTAGTCCGTATGTACGCATGAACGCTGTTTTCCTTTCCTTATTGTCTTGAATGGAAGTAAGTAGATGACATACATATATATATATAAATAAATGCAGTAGATTTAACATGTCATATATTTCATTATTATTCATTATATATACTTTAAAATCATTCATGAATGGTTAATGTGGAGAATGAATCTCATCGCGTCGTGGAGACGGTAGTCCGTACGTACGCACGAGCGATGATATCGTTCTCATGATCATGAACTTGTGTTGAAGTGTATGTATACTATTTCAGTATCAATATCAATTTATAATAATCATATATAGTTACTCATTACACCATTATACCCATCCAATTAAGGTGGTGGCAGAAAATAGATTACACCACGGTGTGGAGACGGTATTCCGTACGTACGCACGCGCGGTGATTTTCTTATGCCGTAGGATGGATAGAAGGTTAATTAGAGTTGTTTCATATTTATAATAACATATAAGTATATAATAAATACTGATGTTATTACTTTATCATGAAACATCAAAGGAAGAATAAGTTGAATAATAAAGAAATTGAAAAAGATCGGTAATGGATATTACCTCTTTTTGACGCGCCTTTTCTTAACCTCCACTTAAAGAACTAAGGATGGTCTTTGAAGAAGAGCAGGACCTATAGGATGATACTAGGGAATTAGAGAATAGATTTTGGCAGGGTTTGGCCGAGCTTGAATGCTCAAATTGGCGTGAGGAGAGGGAGGAGGTGCCCTTTTATAAGGGAGGAGAGGGGCTCCTTTGGAGAAACTAAAATATTATTTTATTATAAAATAATGTTCATCTTTAAATAGCTCCAAATTGATTTATTTCGAGGCTAAGGTGGGGGTGGGTCAAAATACTCTCATCCAATATAATTTAGAAAAGTTTCAGTTCCTATTTTAACCTTATCATTTATATTTAACATTAAGTTAAATAATTTTACTTTTATCGTGTCTTCTTTTGTTCTTACACTATAAGGTTAATAAACTTACTATAAGAAGACAAACGAACCCCAAGTTGTTTATTATTAATATATGTAACCTTATCTAAGTCATTTGGTCGAACCTTAGATTTTTAGGAATAAAATAACAATTAATAATATAATAATTGTTTTAAAAACTATTTTATGTCAATTTTGACACTATTTAGTAATTGATTTTTATGAAAATTATAACAGAATGATAAGTTCGGAAACAGTTAATTAAATCAATACTAACATCTCAGGTTAACCTAGAAAATTAGTGGAATTCATAAAAAGTCTCAAATTATATTTATTTGGGTATTTATAACATCAATTATGTCAATATTTCATTAATAAGATAATTACTGCATCATCATTGTGTCATAAATAAATTAAATTATTTAATTTCTAAAAATTATGAATAAAATACCATTATGTAGGAACTCTTTTTAGCTTTCTAATGAATATTTACAGTCGAATATATCTTTTGTATAACACCATATTAAAAATGTTTTAGTAAATAAACTTTGATTTTAACTCTTTTAACCCTTCTTTATATAAATTAATAATAAATGTCCTAATCTAATCCAAGTGGGCCTAAATGGTCATATTTTATTCCTAGGTTTGTTTTTTGTCGAATTACACTTATCCAATAGAATTAAGACATGTGTTAGGGTAATAATAATATCATTTTTTCCCTTAATTACCCTATTTACTTTTAACCGTGGTAAATAAAAGTAAAAAGTTACTATTCACCAAAAATTATTTTCATCTCATTGAACCACATTTTACTTACTGACATCAACCGTGTCTCTTAGATTTTTGAAATTCCACTCACAGAAGCGGTAAAATTATGTTTTATGAAAAATTCAGTTTTTTTTAACTACCACTTAGTGGTTTCACTATTCATCAAAAATTGAAAGTTTTCAGAAAAATACCAAAAACTAGGCCTAATCTATATTTGATATTATGAACTCAAAAATTATTTCTATTTTACCAAATTCAAAACATATCAGTTTCATTAATTAATTTAAAAATTAATTCCCATCGTCAAAACAAAAGGCGTGTTTTTAAGAGATAATAACTATCAAAAGATTTACACTTGTTTATAACTGGTTTAAATGTGAAATTACATCCAATGACAAACATTGTGTTAAATTGTAAAAATATATTATAAATATACTTTAAAACCACTCAAATTAATAATTTATCACTATTAATTATTTCGATTGAAAAAGTTGTTTTTAATTGAAATTTAGTAATTTTCACTATTCATCAAAATATGAAAGTTATCCGAAAATCACCAAAATTTCACCCTAAGCTAATTTCGATATTCCGAATCCAAAAATGACTTCCATTTTGAAAAATAAAATTTACAAAATTTCAAAAAAAAATTATTACTATTCATAACGGCTAGTTTTAATAATATTTTAATAGCATATCGTTGTTTAGTGAAACTCGGTATTGCGTACTACACACACTATCGAGGAAGGTCGCGATTGCGTGTAATGAAAGGAAAGTCAAGGATGCGTGTTGTGCAAGCTCCTTTTGGTGTAGCGTACAACACATGACATTAATGAAATTAAAAAGAATAATTTTCATAAAATCTCGGGGTGTTACAATTTTCATTTTCTCATCTATGGTGTTTATCCACTCCTTAATATCTTAGATCATCTAAAACATTAACTTCACATTTTCTTCCATTTATCTTAAATATAAATAAAAACACATCCTTTTTATATTTCTTCCTCAATGTGTATTTTTATTGGAATTATTATAGATTTTAATCCAATTCAAATATATAATCATATATAATATTAGACTCATATTTTAACTTAAATAGAGAACTCATATTCTTGGATACCATCCCATTGTTCATTTTCATTTTCATTTATAAATTTCAAATTTTTCATTAGATTTTTTTTAATTTTTCAAGTGAATCATCAAACCAGATCCACATTACTCTAGAGAGTATGAAAAAATAATTCTCCTTGAACACATATTCCTCAAGATAATCCTTTAATTCATTTTTTACTGATGTATCAATCTCATTATTACATTAATTAGCCTCAAATATAACACCATATGACATTAATTTAATACTTCCATTTACCATAACCCCATATGAAATCCACATGGATCTTCTATAAATTAAATCAACTCTATTTTCACTGTTTTTAAATTATTATGACCCAAAATGGATCCTTTATAGGATATTTGATTCATATTTAAAGACATTAACTCAATTCAGAGCTAGATCAAATCAAATAAACGAAAAATACCCTTTTTTATTAATTGATATTATATAAACGGACTTAGAGAGAAATATAACCAGGGGAGTGGGGTGAATTATTTTATTCAATGCTTAATATATTTAAATACTTTTTTATTTTATATATCACTAACCAAATAGATATTATCCCCTTAAACATGAGTGTCACTTGTTATTATTTTTTCTTTAGGAATTAATCTAATAAAATATTCATGACCAATATTTTTAATTGATATTAATTATATTGTTTGACAGTATTTTAGAATGTAACGCCCCGACCCCAGTTGCCTAGAGTCGGTGCATTAATTACATAACATTGGCATGATCACAAGAAAGATCAAATCTCGAAAGACCGATTGGTTTAGTAGCCTTGGAAACACTAGATATAATCATAAAGTTTTACATTACATTTCAAAGTGAAAAAAACTACTACAACAACAAAGTCTTCATATCCACACTATTAACCCCTCATAATATCCCTGCAAGTCATTCATAATTTACTTCTTCACTACCTGTGAAAAATAAAACATAGAAAAGGGGTGAGCTCAAATGCCCAGTAAGGATAACAATATAGCGGAACCTTCATAATAAGCATAAACATTTAAGGCAATGAATTACTAAAACAAAAGCCTTTTAAAATTGAACTTCAACATAGTATGGCAAAAATAAAGATGAAATAATGCCATTTACTTATTCACATGGATATTCTACTAATCGAATAATCACATGCAATATCAATAACCACTTTCATAATGTTGGAATGCATAATGCCAGACTATCATAACCACATAGCCAAGGCCTCGTGCCAAGACTACAAATAAGATTTTGTCAAGGCCTTGTGCCAAGACACTAGTTTGTCTCATGAGACCTACCGATGCATCGAGGAGCTATAGCGGGCTCCACCCGTCACTTATTAAGTCCAATGCATTCCCATATGAAAAGGTTTAAACATAACATAAACATTCGTATTAAAACTAGCATACGAAATGTCAATAATTTCACCATAAACTATGAATGGTATAAAAATAGCACATCCACAGTCAAACATATCACAAAACCTTCAATACAATATAGAAGTTTTGTAACATAATAAATCAACTTCAAATAATCTTAAAATCCATCAAAGGATGTTGACATAGATGAAATCAAAATTCTTTTTAAAGAAATATCTCCTTTTATTTTGAAATCATTTAAGATCCATATAAAATAAAACATTTTCTTTGAAAATATTCTTATAATCTTGTAAGGAAAGCTTTGAAGATTTTATAACGGCGTAAAATAACCGCGCCCGCCGTATAAGTTAAAAAAAACATTCTTACCTCAATTCTGTCGAAAAGGTTAAAAAGGACCTTGTTTTGAAAACGACGGAAAGATTCCTTTATAAACCTCTTATAAAAAGTCAAACAAGGGTATAAATGACTTTAACCCATATTCTTGTAAATAGTAAAAATGTTTTGAAATACATTTCGAAGAAACATGGATGTGGATGATAAAGAGATCCCAGTAGATTATTACGTATAAACAACCTCGGATAATGAAGAGATTGTGAAATAACCCTTACCTTGTACTTTTCCTTGGTTGGGGTAGGTTAACCTCCTGTATAATGGTGAAATAATTGTTATTAAATTATACAAGAATCATATATATTAATATGATATCATATATGATCTTTTAACATTGATTTATTAATAATATCTTAGAATTATCATCGTTTCGGGTGTTAACTTACTCATTTTCTTTTATATGTTTTGTTACATAAGCCATTTTTGTTGTATCTTATTCATATCCAGAATGATATCAAGTCCTTAAACATCATTTTTAAATCATAAAATGATAATTATACTTGAATGGATACGATGGAGAATGAATCTTATCGCGTTCGTGGAGACGGTAGTCCGTACGTACGCACGAGCGACAATATCATTCTTTTGATATTAAAATAATATATAAATGAATGGTATATCATATATACAGAATCATTAACATGTTATATTTATTATTTACATGAGTTACACATCATTATTATACCCATCCAAATAATATTATATTGAATAACAATTACACCACGGCGTGGAGACGGTAAGCCGTACGTACGCACGTATGGTGACATGTTATTCAAAGGGTGGATAGAATACTGAATATGATTGTACCATATTTATAATAACATAACAGTATATGTGAGATACTGGAGTTATTATTTCAGAATGGTAAGAACAAAGGAAGAATAAGTGGAAGAAGAAATGAACTTAGAAAAGGGTGGTGAAATCATTACCTCTTCTTCGGGTTCTTCCTTTTGATTTGATCAAAAGGGCTCCTTAGGTTGGCTTTCTGATCAAACTAAGGCCCCTAGGTTGTAGTGAGGGATGTTGGGAGAGTATTTGGGCAGAGTTTGTCCGAACCAAAAGGCTTTAGAGGTGTGAAGAAATGAGAAGGAGGAGTGCCCTTTTATAAGAGGGGTGAGGGGCACCTTTGGAAAAGCTAGAAATATTAATTTATAATAAATTAATATTCGGTTTCTAATGGCTCCAAAGTTGACTATTCAAAGGTTAAGGTGGGGATAGGTCGAAAACCACTCAACCAATAGAATTTAGACAGGTTTGTGTACTTATATTAACCATATCTTTAAGTATTAACTCTAAGTTAATTAGTTTCACTTTTACAATGTCTCTTTGTATTTTTATATAATATGGTTAATAAACTTACTGTATACATCAAAGCGACCCCCAAGTGGTCCATTAATGAAAAACCTATCATAATATAAGTCTCTTGGCCGAACCTTAGATTTTTAGGAATTTAATATCAATTAATAATATAATATTTGTTTTAAGAACTCTTTTATGTCAATTTTGACACTATTCAATAGTTGATTTTTGTGAAACTCCTAACAGATTGATTACTTCGAATAAAGTCAATTAAATCAATCCTAATATATCATATTATCATAGAAAATTAGTTTAATTCATTAAAAGTTTCAGATTATAATTATTTGGGTATTTATAAGATCAATTATTTTTATTTTTCACTATTTTAGTAATTACTGCATCATCATTGTGTCATAAATAAAATAAATTATATAATGTCTAAAAATTATAAATAAAATATCATTATGTAGGAAATCTTTTTATCTTTCTAATGAATATTTATATTCGAAAATCCAACATGTATAACCCTATGTAAAAATTGTTGTTCTAAAAGATATATGCTTCTGTCATTTTTGTATTCATTTTGACTTAATTAAAATAAAGTGTCATTATCACTTACAAGTGGATCCATGGGGTCCCAAAATAGACCCAAAGATGCCCATGGTCGACCATGTATCAACCAATAGGGTTAAGACACGTTTTAGGGTAATTTAGTATTATTATAATATTATTTTTTTTAACCCTTATTTACCGGATTTACCCTTTAACCATGGTAAATAAAATATTACCCGCAGTAATTATTCAAAATGTGTAAAAATAAAAGTTACCTATTTACACAATTTGAACATCCTGATTCCAAATATGGAATCCATTTTCCTAAATTCAAAACACAGAAGTGGCAGAAATTAATTTAAAATTAATTCCCGCTGTCAAAACAAAAAGCGTGTTTTTAAGAGATAATAACTATCAAAAGATTGACACTTGTTTATGTTCGGTTTAATTGTAAAATTATGTCCAATGATAAACATTAAATTGAATGGTAAAAATATATTCTAAATATACTTTAAAACCACTCAAATTCATAATTTATCACTATTAATTATTTTGATTAAAAAAGTTGTTTTTAATTAAAATTTAGAAATTTTCACTATTCATCAAAATATGAAAGTTATCCGAAATGTACCAAAATTTCACCCTAGGCTAATTTTGATATTCCGAATCCAAAAATGAAGTCCATTTTGAAATATAGAATATATATGATTTCAAAAAGTAGGTATTACTATTCACAACGGCTAGTTTAATTAGTTGTGGTGTGTGTTAGAACTCGAGGTTGCGTACAACACACGCTATCGCATTATTCGAAGGGAAACGTACCGTAGAAGCTTGGGGTGTTACATTCTCCCCTCCTTCAAATAATTGCGTCCTCGCAATTTCTAGGGTATTACTGCATAAAAAGACTCGGGTGGTTCTTCATCATAAGTTCCTCGGGTTCCCACGTTGCCTCTTCCATCTTATGATTTCTCCACAAAACTTTTACCAGACGCGTCGTCCGGTTTCTCAGTACTTGTTCTCTTGTATCAAGAATCCCGACGGGCTCTTCACAATAAGACAGATCCGGTTCCAGTTCTAATTCCTCATAGGTGAGTACATGCGTTGGGTCAGGCATGTATTTTCTCAACAGAGATACGTGGAACACATCGTGAACTTTGGAGAGACTTGGCGGCATTGCCAATCGGTAAGCTACAGCCCCAATTCGTTCTAGAATTTCGAAAGGTCCGATGTACCTGGGACTCAATTTACCTTTCTTACCAAAACGTATGACTCCCTTCCACGGAGATACCTTCAGGAAAACATGATCACCGACTTGAAATTCCAAATCCTTCCTTCGATTATCGGCATAGCTCTTCTGCCTACTTTGAGCTGCTTTGATGTGATTTTGGATTACCTTCACCTTTTCCACCATTTCCTCCACCAGTTCTGGGCCTACAAGTTTTCTTTCACCAACGTCATCCCAACAGGTTGGTGTACGACATCTATTTCCGTATAACGCTTCATATGGTGCCATTTTTATACTCGAATGGAAGCTATTGTTATAGGAAAATTCTACCAGAGGTAAATATTGATCCCACATACCCTGAAAGTCAAGTGAGAAAGATCTCAACATGTCTTCTAAGGTTTGAATAGTCCGTTCTGATTGTCCGTCTGTCTGAGGGTGGTAAGCAGTGCTCAAATGAAGTTCAGTATCCAGGGATTTCTGAAGACTTTTCCAGAATCTTGAAGTAAAACGGGGATCACGATCAGAAACAATCGATAGGGGTACACCATGAAGTCTCACAACTTCATTAATGTATAGTCTTGCTAGACGTTCCAGGGGTAGATCTTCTCTTATAGCAAGAAAATGTGCTGACTTGGTAAGACGATCAACAATAACCCATATTGCATCGTTCCTTCTAGGAGTCTTTGGTAGCCCCATGACAAAGTCCATCGTAATATTGTCCCATTTCCACTCCGGTATGGGAAGAGGTTGCATGACTCCTCCAGGCTGTTGCCTTCCATCTTTCACTTGTTGACAAACCATACATCTTGATACAAAATCAGCAATCTCCCTCTTCATGTTGTCCCACCAAAAATGTTCCTTCAAATATCTATACATTTTGGTGCTCCCAGGGTGTATAGAGAAATTGGAACTATGAGCATCATCCAGCAATTCCCTTTTTAGATCAGGTATATTGGGAACACAAAGTCTCTTTCCAAATTTCAAAGTTCCATCTTCATACACAAAGTCTCTCAATCTCCCATCATTCACAGCTTTAATCTTCTTTTGGAATTCTTCATCATTGGTCTGAGAACTCTTAATCCTTTCTAGTAAAGATGGTTTGGCAACCATTTGAAAAAGCATTGATGTTTCACCTTCCCTGGTTATTCCCATGTCCATTTTCACTAGATCCATGAAAATTGGATCCCTTTCAATTCTCATATTGTTCAAAACTCCATGGTCTTTTCTACTCAAAGCATCTGCCACCTTGTTTTCCTTCCCCGGGTGGTAGTGTATCGTGCAATCATAATCCTTGAGTAATTCAAGCCATCTCCTTTGCCTCATGTTGAGTTCTTTTTGTGAGAAAATATACTTCAAACTCTTGTGATCAGTATAAATCTCACATTTTTCACCATAGAGGTAGTGCCTCCATATCTTCAAAGCAAAGATCACAGCTGCTAACTCAAGATCATGAGTAGGATAGTTTTGTTCATGAATTTTCAACTGTCGTGATGCATAGGCAATAACTCTATCATTCTGCATAAGGACACAGCCAAGTCCTTTCTTTGATGCATCACTATAAATAACGAACCCATCATTCCCCGATGGTAGAGTCAATATAGGAGCATTGACTAATCTTCTCTTCAGTTCTTCGAAACATTCTTCACACTCTTTTGTCCAAACAAATTTAACCCCTTTACGTGTGAGCTTCGTTAATGGGTTAGCCAATCGGGCAAAATTCTGGACGAAACGTCGATAATAACCTGCCAATCCAATAAAACTACGTACCTCAGTTATACTCGTAGGTGCTGGCCATTCTTGGATTGCCTTGGTCTTAGAAGGATCAACAGAGATTCCATCTTTAGAGACAATATGGCCAAGAAAAGAAATCTCCTGAAGCCAGAATTCACACTTGCTAAACTTTCCATATAATTCATGCCTCCTCAGAGTCTTCAAGATAATGCGCAAGTGATTTTCATGATCTTCATAGGTTTTGGAGTATACCAATATATCATCAATAAATACTACCACAAATTCATCGAGATACTCCTTGAAAACTCTATTCATCAGATCCATGAATACAGAGGGTGCATTGGTCAATCCAAACGGCATTACAGTAAACTCGTAATGCACGTACCTGGTTCGAAATGTTGTTTTCGGAATGTATTCCTTCTTCACACACAACTGATGGTATCCAGATCGAAGGTCAATCTTTGAAAAGTATTGAGCTCCATGCGGTTGGTCAAATAAATCATCAATACGAGGTAGGGGATACTTGTTCTTTATCGTTATAGCATTGATCTCCCTGTAGTCGATACATAATCTCATAGATCCATCTTTCTTTTTAACAAAAAGAACAGGGGCTCCCCATGGAGAAACACTAGGGCGAATAAATCCCTTATTACTCAATTCCTCTAGTTGTTTCTTTAGTTCGACTAACTCTACAGTGGCCATTCTATAAGGGGTCTTCGATATAGGCCTTGATCCAGGAATCAAATCAATAGAAAACTCAACTTCTCGTTCTGGAGGATGTCCAGGTAAATCTTCCGGAAATACATCTACAAATTCGTTCACAACAGGTACATCCTCTATTTGAACATTCCTTTCCTCACCGACAGTTATTTCATTCTCTTCCTCCCCAATAATTGAATTAAGTTGAGCTACTGGGGGTGGGTCTAAATAAGAATTAGGTGGTGACGATTCTGCTCTAAAAATAAGGAGTTCCTTATCATTATCATCGAGAATCGTAACCTCTTTCTTCTTACAATAAATCTTCGCATCATAGTCCGAAAGCCAGTCCATACCGAGGATTATATCAAACTCAATCATAGGTATGACGATGAAATCAGCAGATAAAGAAAATTTATGTGCTCTAATGGGGACTGATTCACAAAACTTTGTTGCAACGATACTTCCCTTAGGAGTTTTAACTGACAACTCCCTTATTAAATCAAATTGGAAATAACTAATTTTCTTAGCAAACTGGGAAGATATGAAACAATGCGATGATCCAGAATCAAATAATGCATTTGCTAAACTTGAGGAAACCATTAAATTACCTGCCACCACGTCTTTCGGAGTTTCTACCTCAGCAGTAGTGATAGCATAAGCCTGGCCTTGATCCCTTGGCCTTTTCTGAGGTAAGTTCTCCTGACGCTTAGGACATGCATTTGCATAATGCCCCATCTCCCTGCAATTGTAGCACTGAACATTGGTAGCTTCCTTCTTCCCCTTGCAATCATGAGCTTGGTGGCCTTTTTCACCACACTTGTAACAGACTCCCATTCCCTTCAGGCAAGCACCGGGGTGTTTCTTCCCGCACTTACCACAAGATGGATATTCAACCTTTCCCTTCTTCCCCTTATTTCCATTCCCAGATTGATCAGCAGGTCTCTTCTTCTCTTGCTTTGCTTTAAAGTCATAAGACTTAGAGAATACCTTTTCGGTCTTGATAGCACATGAGACAATGTCTTCGTACGATGAAAAGGATTGTGAGACTAATGCTCGATGGAGAAATGGTTTTAACCCATCAAAGAAACGATCAATCTTACTTCTTGGGTTGCGAATATAATCACCAGCGTACCTCGCTAACCTTGTAAAGTTAGCCTCATACTTTGTGACATTCTCATCCTCCTTTTGTCTCAGACTCAGAAATTGCCTTTCCATATCTGCTCGATGGTCGCGAGGAAAGTATTTTTCTAAAAACAGATCTTTGAACTCCCTCCATTCCATGTTTGATACTTCATCATATTCCTTCATGTTTTGAATCAATGACCACCATTGATCAGCATCTCCAGTGAGGCGGTAAACTGCCATGGTAACTTTTTCCCTTTCACTACTCCCCAAAGCCTGAAATATTTTCTCTAGGGAAAATATCCATTGCTCAGCTACTAAGGGATTTGTACTCCCATTGAACGTTGGTGGTTGTTGTCTCATGAATCGATCTAACATTGATCCTCCACGCTGCGGATCAGGGTGCTCCATACGGGTAAGGTTATTATTCATAACCTGAGTAAGTTGTCTCAGTATGGTGATTAGCTGATCGGCACCAGTTGCATCACCAGCCCCACTATAATTATCTTGAGCAGGAGGGCAATCCCTTCATGGAGTGCGCGCATTGATACGGTTTCCATTTCTTCCACTAGGCGCCATTTCTAAACAATGGCATAAACTAGATCAGTTTATGAATCAAAATACATAATCTCATACTTATAAAACACTTAACATAAATTGAACTATTTGTGGATATAATCCATAATCATAAAAATGTTTTTCTTTGAGGAAGTATATACTCATAAACCCTTCATAATGATTTGTAAAGATAATGAGAGTTATCCTAAGCATATCCCCCGGGAGTGTCGTAACCAAGAGTGCAGCAAGGCCCGTTGTCGTGCACCAGTTCCCGTTCGAGTCTAGCTCAAAGCGGTGTTTTCGGGTTTTACCCCTAGGTACATCTGTGCCAGAGCCGCCTCTACCTGCTCGTATCCAGACAGGGATGTATTGCTCGGAAAACTCACAAAATCTCTACAATACCAAAATTCTAGGAAGTTCTTCTATACTAATCCTCAAAGTTCATCTTAGGTCTACGTGCTCTAATCAGAGTTTATCTAAATCTAGCTTCCAAGGTTTGTACTAAACTTCCTCTGATACCAACTGTAACGCCCCGACCCCAGTTGCCTAGAGTCGGTGCATTAATTACATAACATTGGCATGATCACAAGAAAGATCAAATCTCGAAAGACCGATTGGTTTAGTAGCCTTGGAAACACTAGATATAATCATAAAGTTTTACATTACATTTCAAAGTGAAAAAAACTACTACAACAACAAAGTCTTCATATCCACACTATTAACCCCTCATAATATCCCTGCAAGTCATTCATAATTTACTTCTTCACTACCTGGTAAAAATAAAACATAGAAAAGGGGTGAGCTCAAATGCCCAGTAAGGATAACAATATAGCGGAACATTCATAATAAGCATAAACATTTAAGGCAATGAATTACTAAAACAAAAGCCTTTTAAAATTGAACTTCAACATAGTATGGCAAAAATAAAGATGAAATAATGCCATTTACTTATTCACATGGATATTCTACTAATCGAATAATCACATGCAATATCAATAACCACTTTCATAATGTTGGAATGCATAATGCCAGACTATCATAACCACATAGCCAAGGCCTCGTGCCAAGACTACAAATAAGATTTTGTCAAGGCCTTGTGCCAAGACACTAGTTTGTCTCATGAGACCTACCGATGCATCGAGGAGCTATAGCGGGCTCCACCCGTCACTTATTAAGTCCAATGCATTCCCATATGAAAAGGTTTAAACATAACATAAACATTCGTATTAAAACTAGCATACGAAATGTCAATAATTTCACCATAAACTATGAATGGTATAAAAATAGCACATCCACAGTCAAACATATCACAAAACCTTCAATACAATATAGAAGTTTTGTAACATAATAAATCAACTTCAAATAATCTTAAAATCCATCAAAGGATGTTGACATAGATGAAATCAAAATTCTTTTTAAAGAAATATCTCCTTTTATTTTGAAATCATTTAAGATCCATATAAAATAAAACATTTTCTTTGAAAATATTCTTATAAGCTTGTAAGGAAAGCTTTGAAGATTTTATAACGGCGTAAAATAACCGCGCCCGCCGTATAAGTTAAAAAAAACATTCTTACCTCAATTCTGTCGAAAAGGTTAAAAAGGACCTTGTTTTGAAAATGACGGAAAGATTCCTTTATAAACCTCTTATAAAAAGTCAAACAAGGGTATAAATGACTTTAACCCATATTCTTGTAAATAGTAAAAATGTTTTGAAATACATTTCGAAGAAACATGGATGTGGATGATAAAGAGATCCCAGTAGATTATTACGTATAAACAACCTCGGATAATGAAGAGATTGTGAAATAACCCTTACCTTGTACTTTTCCTTGGTTGGGGTAGGTTAACCTCCTGTATAATGGTGAAATAATTGTTATTAAATTATACAAGAATCATATATATTAATATGATATCATATATGATCTTTTAACATTGATTTATTAATAATATCTTAGAATTATCATCGTTTCGGGTGTTAACTTACTCATTTTCTTTTATATGTTTTGTTACATAAGCCATGTTTGTTGTATCTTATTCATATCCAGAATGATATCAAGTCCTTAAACATCATTTTTAAATCATAAAATGATAATTATACTTGAATGGATACGATGGAGAATGAATCTTATCGCGTTCGTGGAGACGGTAGTCCGTACGTACGCACGAGCGACAATATCATTCTTTTGATATTAAAATAATATATAAATGAATGGTATATCATATATACAGAATCATTAACATGTTATATTTATTATTTACATGAGTTACACATCATTATTATACCCATCCAAATAATATTATATTGAATAACAATTACACCACGGCGTGGAGACGGTAAGCCGTACGCACGCACGTATGGTGACATGTTATTCAAAGGGTGGATAGAATACTGAATATGATTGTACCATATTTATAATAACATCACAGTATATGTGAGATACTGGAGTTATTATTTCAGAATGGTAAGAACAAAGGAAGAAGTAGTGGAAGAAGAAATGAACTTAGAAAAGGGTGGTGAAATCATTACCTCTTCTTCGGGTTCTTCCTTTTGATTTGATCAAAAGGGCTCCTTAGGTTGGCTTTCTGATCAAACTAAGGCCCCTAGGTTGTAGTGAGGGATGTTGGGAGAGTATTTGGGCAGAGTTTTGCCGAACCAAAAGGCTTTAGAGGTGTGAAGAAATGAGAAGGAGGAGTGCCCTTTTATAAGAGGGGTGAGGGGCACCTTTGGAAAAGCTAGAAATATTAATTTATAATAAATTAATATTCGGTTTCTAATGGCTCCAAAGTTGACTATTCAAAGGTTAAGGTGGGGATAGGTCGAAAACCACTCAACCAACAGAATTTAGACAGGTTTGGGTACTTATATTAACCTTATCTTTAAGTATTAACTCTAAGTTAATTAGTTTCACTTTTACAATGTCTCTTTGTATTTTTATATAATATGGTTAATAAACATACTATATACATCCAAGCGACCCCCAAGTGGTCCATTAATGAAGAACCTATCATTATATAAGTCTCTTGGCCGAACCTTAGATTTTTAGGAATTTAATATCAATTAATAATATAATATTTGTTTTAAGAACTCTTTTATGTCAATTTTGACACTATTCAATAGTTGATTTTTGTGAAACTCCTAACAGATTGATTACTTCGAACAAAGTCAATTAAATCAATCCTAATATATCATATTATCATAGAAAATTAGTTTAATTCATTAAAAGTTTCATATTATAATTATTTGGGTATTTATAAGATTAATTATTTTTATTTTTCACTATTTTAGTAATTACTGCATCATCATTGTGTCATAAATAAAATAAATTATATAATGTCTAAAAATTATAAATAAAATATCATTATGTAGGAAATCGTTTTATCTTTCTAATGAAAATTTATAATCGAAAATCCAACATGTATAACCCTATGTAAAAATTGTTGTTCTAAAAGATATATGCTTGTGTCATTTTTGTATTCATTTTGACTTAATTAAAATAAAGTGTCATTATCACTTACAAGTGGATCCATGGGGTCCCAAAATAGACCCAAAGATGCCCATGGTCGACCATGTATCAACCAATAGGGTTAAGACACGTTTTAGGGTAATTTAGTATTATTATAATATTATTTTTTTTAACCCTTATTTACCAGATTTACCCTTTAACCATGGTAAATAAAATATTTACCGCAGTAATTATTCAAAATGTGTAAAAATAAAAGTTACCTATTTACACAATTTGAACATCCTGATTCCAAATATGGAATCCATTTTCCTAAATTCAAAACACAGAAGTGGCAGAAATTAATTTAAAATTAATTCCCGCTGTCAAAACAAAAAGCGTGTTTTTAAGAGATAATAACTATCAAAAGATTGACACTTGTTTATGTTCGGTTTAATTGTAAAATTATGTCCAATGATAAACATTAAATTGAATGGTAAAAATATATTCTAAATATACTTTAAAACCACTCAAATTCATAATTTATCACTATTAATTATTTTGATTAAAAAAGTTGTTTTTAATTAAAATTTAGAAATTTTCACTATTCATCAAAATATGAAAGTTATCCGAAATGTACCAAAATTTCACCCTAGGCTAATTTTGATATTCCGAATCCAAAAATGAAGTAAATTTTGAAATATAGAATATATATGATTTCAAAAAGTAGGTATTACTATTCACAACGGCTAGTTTAATTAGTTGTGGTGTGTGTTAGAACTCGAGGTTGCGTACAACACACGCTATCGCATTATTCGAAGGGAAACGTACCGTAGAAGCTTGGGGTGTTACATAGAACACATGTATATAGTGAAGAAGACACTATGTTTTTTACTTAGTTCTAACTCACTGGGCTAAACCAAGGATTATTATATTGATATTATGTTGATTCACTAAATTTATTAATCACATTAATCAATGGAAGGGTTTGGGATAAGTCACTCATACCTAGGTGTAGAATCATTACAATGTTTTAGGTTGGCTAATTTCCACCCCTGTTTCACTACCTCTAATGATGCATTGACTTTGTAATCCTCCTTCACTCACTACTCTGAGTATTATGACCTAGGATTTTAATACATTGATATTATATATTAACAGATTACTATGCAATATAATGTGTAAATACATTCTAGAGGAATATAAATATTTAGTGGCTTTAGAGACAAGATAATCAACATTATTATTTCATGAAAGATCTTAAACATCCCCTATAAAAATATTTTTAGAGAGTAATCTTCTTATAAATACCCTACATAAAATGATTATTCAAAACCTATGGAAAGGAAACATGATAAATTCCTAGCTCAAATTATCAGAAAGAATAAACAAGGTAGATATCAACGATCACATATTCATAAAATAACAATAAGTTTGTAATAAAATGAGCTTAACATTTGAAATCCATACCATACATAACTTGGATCATAATATTGAAACATAGAATAAATATTGGTAGTTTATATGAATTTAAATATAAGGGAAATAAATAAACTTAATCCATGATATCATAAGAGAGACATGGGAATGTGGAAAAAATATAACCTTATAAAATTGTGAGCATGTGTATATAGAAAGAAGTTCACTGATTAAGTCATGGACATTATATGTGTCCTTGATATAATATTATGAACATGAAATTGGGTCCTCTCCTAACATAATAGAAATAAAACATGGCCATCTCATAACTATATAGAAATGAAATAAAGTCCACAAATAATCTTATATACATGAAAAAATATCATATCATAACATTGTGAACAAGAAATTAGGTTCATGAATTATATAATTAACTCTAAAGTTATCCATCCTTACCTAATGCATTAGAAGTAGGTATAGATCCCACACATTATATAATTAAAATAATTTCATATAACTGACTCCAAATGTACATCATAATCATATCCCATGGAAAAGGAATGGATTTCAAAAACAATTCATCATTTCAATATATCATTACCCATGGAAGATAAAAAGGATTCATAAACATATCATAAATATAATCATAAATCTATACCATTTTAAGAAATAATAAGGAGGGTACCATTGGATTATATTTCCAATAAAACATAAGAAGCAGCAAATGTTATTTTTGTTGAAAAACAGAAGTTCTACCAAATCATCTTTGAAATATTCATAACGAAAATATCATTTACAATCTAAAATCAATTCATTAAAATATTAAAACTTCCCAAATATGAAATATAAAATATCCATCAAATATAATAATCTTGTAAAGTAATAATCAAATCATTAAGTGGCTTCAATGGGGGAAAATATCGTTTATTATGTACATATTAAAAAAAACATATCTTACACATATTTAGTAATATACTAAAGCCTCTTATTTAGAAACAATAAAATTATTTTTTTATTTTTTTATGTAAAAAATAAACCTCAATATAAATGAAATTAAACCAAAATATTTTAATTTTCAAAACATTTTTAGAAAATATGGATATGGAATAAAAAGTGTTCTCAACTGAAGGGTGAAATAATGTTCATTTTCAATAAGTACATTCATTTGGAAACGTGAGTAAATAAATAGGAAAAAATAAAAAAACGTGTATTTTAATTAAAAATATATAGGATAAAAAAATTTATGAGTTTATTGAGTGATTTATTGTAATATTTCATCATAAAAACTTAATTATAATCAACCTCGATAAATAATGAGGCTATAACATTATACCCTTAAAACTTTGGTAACATTTGTATTATAAGACCCCTAAAATAAATAACCTTATAAGGATATTTATATCACATAATTTTCATGATATGGATATTATCATACATTAATGGGTTGAATATACACCCCAAAAATGAAACAACTGGTGAATAATCCATGTTTCCTATATAAATAAACGTGTAAAGAAAATCCATTATAAATTATGAAACCTTTGAATAATAAGAATTATTAAAGAATAAAATAAAATGAAACATTAAAAATCATTAAAAGAAATATATTCATCAATTTTAATATTAAATGGTAAGTAGATAGGCTACCCAAAAAATGAGTAGTGAATATGGAATGTGTCCCTTAGAAATAATAGATACAATAGAAATACTATAACTCATGTATCAGCATTCTTCATGAACTTTAAAAAAATTATAATAAATATTGGTTTATTATACATGTATTAAAGAACCATAATAATATATATCGTCCCATATATTATATACTTATGATACTTTATTATAAATTTATTAAAAAATGCTATGTTAAAATCACATTTTAGGTAATAGGTTATTATCTTTTCATGAATGTCTTTGTTTTGTATTTTTAATATTTTTAGTTTGATCATGCTTCAATAATTTAAATAATTTTCAACATGACATAAATATAATTTATCTTTATTATATATGTATTTATAGTAACACATAAAATTTTGATATTGAAAATAGATTACATTGTTCATGGATATGGTAGGCCATACGTACACATGAAAGCTACTTCAATTTTCTTGAACGATGAAATTTTTGAATGTTAAATAATATATTACCTTTAATGAATATATTTTTTATATAAATATATCACATATTTTAACTAAATATTTATTTATTTCCATCCATTTTAAAACAAAATAAATAAAATAATTACATCGCTTCTTAGCGGAGGTTGTCCACACGCACGCAGAAGCGATATTATCCTTTTTCAACTGATTGGAAGGCAAGAAGCTAATGTGATTTTATATGTATAAGGGTTTAATAATTAATTAATGTCACATATAGACATTAAATCCATCATTGTCAATGGTAATGAGAGTTGGTGATAGGAAAATAATTTAATCAATTAGAAAGGCGATGTTCTTCCCTACACAAGATCAACATTTTCATTTTTAATTTGTTGGAGGGGAAGATTGATATAAGTTATTCCATTAAAATAAAAATATTGATTTATATATTAGATATTCTTTGTATTATATTGGAATAAATAATACATGAATGTAGGTTTTTTGGTAATAAGTTAAAAGAATGATCTTAGTGAAGACAATTACCTTCTCTTAAAACAACATCCTTTGGGTCTACTATTAGGGACTATTGGGTTAGTATTTTGGGATGATGAAAATATTTTTTAAACAAAAAAAAGATTATATGGAGATATTTTTATGGTTATTGACCAATAAAAAAAGAAATATTAGGTGTCAATATGTGATGGGAATGTGGTTCTTTTTACAATTGATGATGACTATCATTTTTTAACTACCCTAAAATATTAAACAATGGGGAATCACTCACAATCTAGGAGCCTACAAAAATAAGAAAACATTTATTGGATGGAATATATGGTTTATAAAAATGTATAACAAAAAAAACCACATGTTTAAAACATGTCATTCCCTTATCATTTATGTCTACTCACTTTTACTATTTGTGATTTCACAAAAGTAACGAGTCTTTTTTTTTATTTTCCTTGTTAATTTATCGATTAAGAATAAATATAAAATGAATCTTGTTGGATAATGTTTTCCAAATTTTCTAAATATAAAATTTCATTTATTAAATGAAAATCCTTTCATTGTGGTAAATTAGATTTAACACAGGCTCATGTAATGGGAAAAACCTAGTTTAACATTAACCATGCTAATTTTTTTACTATCTTTACTATTCATTTTGAACAAAATTTAAGTTCACCATATTAAATAATATTAATTATTTTAATTAAAAATATGGAATATATTTTATCTAATTCAATTGAAAAATTTATAATAATTTTATTTAAAATGAATCCAGAGACATGATGAAAATACAGTTTCCCAATGAAAATGCTATCATATGTACCAAAAGATTTAATATCAAAATTAAATTAGAAATTGATTCCAATAACCTAAATCAGAATTATATTATTATAAATTAACTAATATTACTCTTAAAAACAATTAAAATTATAATAAAACATTATAAACACCTTCAATTAAGTGGAAAAGTTTAATAAAAAATCTCAAATTTTCACTTTTCAATAAAAAATTACGTTTTTTAGAAAAATCCTATAAATTCACCGTAAGATAATTTTGATGTATTGAACCAAAAAATGATGTTCATTGTTTGATTTTCTAAAAAATGGAGAAAATTAATTTTAATGATTTTTGACAAAAATCAATACATATAATTTATTTGAGAAAAGCGTATTTTTGAAGCATATAAAGAACTTACCAAAAAGTAAGTTCTTATTAATCCATATATTTAATTTATCTAAAAATTTCAAAATAATTTTTCAAAATGCGCATATTACTATTCATATTGATCTTTTGAAATACTAGGTTATCACATTTTTATTTAAATAATATTGTATATTATATATTGTTGTTCGTTAAAACTCTCTGTTATGTATAATACAAGCTATCAAAGAAATTGAAATTATTTGGAAAAACTATTTCATAAAAACATACAGTGTTACATTATACCCCCATGTAGTGAATTTATCATATTAAATTATATCATTTTGATACAAAAAATGAAGATAATTTAACATTATCAAATCCTCTGGTTCCCAAATAGATTCTTCAAGTTGGTGGTTATAGCACAAAACATTGACCAGGTGGGTGGAATTGGTTCGTATAAAAATTTAATTTTGATATATAATCTCTTTAGGTCTCTCTTCATAAGGAAGATCATGATCTAGAAGTATAACATTATAGTTTACTACAAGTTTGGGATTAGGTATTTACTTAATCAAGAGAGATAAATGGAATAATTCTTGGGAATTAAAGAGGATAAGAGGAAGCACCGAGTAATAAAAAACCATCCCTACATGATCATGAAAATAAAAAGGGAAAACATATATAGGGCACATATTTCCTTTATTTTTGAATCTGATAACCTTATTCCAATCACTAATTCATCAGAAAAACATATCACCAATATCAAACTCCATATCCTAACGACTGTTACTGCTATAACTACTCTATAGACTCTATCCTACATAAATGTGCTACTTAATGGATTTGACTTTATATTATATTTAAATTGATAGCTCAGTTCGAAATAGTTTTATTTCCCCATCTTCATCCTAACACACTAGAGTTCTACATCTTTTTCCATAGAGGACATAATAAGGATCCATCTAAATGGTTATAAGAATGATATTATTTAAAATAAATTTCCCCAATGGAAGGTGATTATCCCAAAAACCATTATAATTCATTTATAAATCTCTCAAAAATTCTTCGTAAATTTTATTGGTCCTCCAGAAGTAACCATATTTATGAGTGTGATAATCTATATTAACATTGAACTCTATGTCTATATCCTTATAATGGATTCTCAAAAACATTGAGGTAAACTGTGATTCCCTATCAGATACGATTGAGATTAGCATTTCATACAATTTTCCCACATTATATTGTACAACTGAGTAAGATGGTCAAGAGAGAAAACATTTTATAATGGTAGTGTATTGTGATTAATTTATAAAGTGATATACTACAACCCATAAAAAATTACCATTAGATTTTTTAGGGAGTTTGATGACAAAATATATTATAATTTTGTCAGATTTCCAATTTCATATGGGTGATGGTTGAAAAATCCCCTTAGAATTTTGTTTCCCAACATTAACATGTTGACATATCTAGCTTTTATAGATGATCATATGTTTATTCTGAATATTAAATGTGATTTAAATATTTCAAAATCTATATTTAGATAGAGAATAAATTCATTTAAGTATATAAAATTTTACTACAAGAAGAACAATATGATTTTCATTGGGATCATTTATACAAACTCTGACATAAAATTATCAACTCTAGGGAAGAGGAAATTTGTTCCCAAATTATTAGGATCTACTTCAACTATTGTTATTAAATAGTATTTCTCTTTTTTCCTTTTAGTTCCAAGGTTTTTCTGGTTTACTATTTGAATTAACTCTTTGATTAGGGGATTGATTCACAAAATGACCAAAATCCATGCATATGAACTAGTATAGTATGGGTAGTTCATTTTCTTTATATCTCTCTATTCATTCCATTAATTATATCTTGTATATCAGATGTATTTTAATTTTCTAGACAACCAATCTTCTAACCTAGAAAACACATTCTAATTCCATTCTGGAATTCACCTATGTACACATTCCCACATTCTTGTTAGGTATGATATTGAAACTTTTTCATCCCTCTAATTGATATATCATTGGATATTCCCTAAAACACTATATTCCTTTTATTTTATACATAATGAACATTGTTTCTTTATTTCATTTTCACACTGGTTTCACATCAAACAATTTATTTTTCACATTCAAATTACCTTATGGTTAACACACCTTATAGACATGGTTTTAAGCCACTCATGTATCGATCATCCTTATTTTTAATTGGATGATAACAAAAGAACAATACCATTCATGCCTTATAAAATATTTCCCATAGTTTCCAAAATATTTTTCATTCTTCTTCTTAATATCTATTAATTCCTTTTACCTTTTTGTATAATTAATATGAGTTATGTGAATATCTGAAAATAAGCTCTTAACAATATATTACTCCATGGATTCAATTTCTTTAATTTCCTTGTTTTCATAATAAGAGTCCATCATTGATCATATTCACCATCCAAATGATAGATGTAAAAAAATTTAGGTTCTATAAAATGGATGATGGAAAATATATTTTCAATGGTACAAATACATTTCTCATAAACTATTCGATCATTTGAAACAATAATAAAATGTGGATGTTTCCACCTAAAGGACTCAAAAAAAGTTCCATCCTTTAATTGTTTCGATGCTCTACATGATTAATGTTTTGAAAATGTTGTGGGGGAATAACAGAAAGGTTATTTATTATTTATCCAATGGTGTTTGGTTTATACAGTGGAAAATCATTTCATTTTCCACCACTATGAACATTAACATGATTCCTTTGGGATCCATACATTGACTGAAGCCAAACATAAAAGTGTGATCATTATCGAAAATACTGGGAAACCATACAATTATGAAAAAGGATTTATAGGATTTCTAAACTATGGAACACTTAACGCGCCTACATCCATAACTCAATATTCACAGGCCATGGTCATATTAGAATTTTATTACTTCCCAAATGTCACTTGCTACTGGGGAATAATATAGTGAGATTCCATGGTCGATACCCTGGGAAGTTAAGCATGCACTAGAAACTGATGTCTTTAGACCCTTTGGTGAAGGAGTTATTTCAAATGGGTTTAGATTGGGTAAACAATTTCTAGAGTTTTGGTGGTTTAATTCAAGAATAAGAGAGGTATTACTATTAATTTTAGAGATCTGTAGAAAATATTATCTTACTTATATCGTGGTAGGTTCCTATGGTTTATGATGTGAAGAAATCAGAGGTCCCTAGTTGACTATGGTCAAATAAACTAGTTCTACCTAAGAACTGTCTATTTATTGATCTGATGAAAGTGAGAACCTAGATTCATTATGTTTGAATTCAAAGTAAAAAACATATTTTATTCTATTTTTCATAACATATTCTACTCTAACCAGGATAGGGTACTTCACTCAAATAACCTGTGGTTAGGGATGTTTGAACAAATTAGATTGATGAAGATTATTTATCCTGATTAATAACCCTTAAGGTCGGAATGTTAATAATCAAAGATTTATTGAATTGATATTAACCTACTCTCGATCCCTGCCATTGATGGTTTAACCATTCATTGTAGGATTGAACACAATTAAATTAATAATTAAAATTATTCTATTGATTTTATATGATTTAAAAACATGAAAGGATTCAGTTCGGGCATTCAATTATGAATAATTAGTTTTCATTCAAACAAAATTCTACAAACATATTACTTGAAATAAGAGATGAAATTAATTTATGCAAAGGTTCTCCAAAATTCCATTTTTGATGTTAATTTTGTGAAAAGGGCCAAATAACTCTGATTTAAAACAACTCATGGTGATCGTATTAAACTAAAATAATAAAGAGAGTAATAAATTTTGGGTTTTGGTAGGGAAAAGAAGAGATGAGTAATAGAAGAAAATGTATCTACTCTGGAGGCATATCATGTTTCTTGCCCTGCTTCTTTATTTATAATAAAAATATTAAACAATGTGTAATAGGTATTCACATTTGTAATTTTTATCCATTTATTCCCCTGCGGATTTTGAATCTATTTGTTTCTCATGAGTATATCATCCAATATTTGGCGATTTGGATCCTTTCATATCATGTATCTGAGAATCAAAGCATGTAACATCCTTCAAGTATTACCTTCCGAGTGGTAATTACATTCAAAGGGTTGAGAACATGTATCTTCCACTCAAAACATGAAATTCATTATTCACTTGTGTTTTTCAAGACATCTATCATGACCTAAATCATGACTTGTATCATACTGTGGAACTCTACTACACTACGTGAAATGAGGTTTCATGACATGTAATAGACAATCTTTTTATGAATATTCTCCATTGAAGCATTGTAACCCTATTTTATATAAAAATAAACATATAACAGGTTAATTAATATTTTAATCATTGATAATAATTAACTAAATTATAAGAAAATGTATATATTATTTATTCTTATCAAATCCCCCCACACATTAAAAATTTCCTTCCCTAAAAAAATGGTCTCAAAACTAATTTCAAAAAAGGAAAGCAATTTTTAAAGCAGAAAATATTCATTATGTATAGGAAAATAAAACTAAGTGTAAGTATAATGGGTTATTTTTTAGAATCAACCATGTATATAAAATTATTCATGCCTCATAGCTTAGTTCTTTAAAAAAATTATAATCTTTTAACTACAATCTCATAACTCTTCCTCGAATTATATACCCATTTGCAATAAATCTCCCAATGAATTGACATTCATCACTCATGGTAAAATGAATCTATAACTATGCTCCTGCACAATGTATATGTTTCTAACCATATGATTACACTAGTTCTATCATATCTACATTGTAATGAAAAATTCCTAATCAATCCTAGGGGATTCATCAATTGGGTTCAAATGACTCTAAGGTTATGTGTAGGTAGTTAAATAGTGAAAAACAAGTTCAAGAAAGAGGGTAAGCTCTAATGTAAAATGCATGATTTTTGTGACAAGTGTAATAAATTGATTCCTCCATAGAAAAAAAGTCTATACTCCCAACATCTTAACATATATCCATATATATGTCAAGTAAGTGAAAGAAGGGTATCTCATACCTTCCTTTTTCTTTTTTATTTTAATTTTTCCAAATTCACATCTAGGCCAGATATCACATCAACCCCAAACTACATATGATCCTTTAGTAGATTTATCGGTATGAAAATGGTGATTGTGACATTTCAAATACACAACCCAAGCCATTTTTTCTTTTTCTTTTTAATTTTGAAATGTAAAATGATAGAATTAAAATTCTACAAGGTAAAACTAGATCACAAGAATACAGTCTGATGAGAAACATAATAAATTTCCACATTAGAATCATCCCATGTTTTCTAAAATCCTCCCCACACTTGTTCAAAGTAGAATCATGCATTATAAAAAGAAGAATGGTAGGAAGAGATAATTAGACTGAAATAGCTGCATCTTATAAGTTTATTCATGGAAACTATATGCTAAATGAGTGATATACATAATGTGGGTACATAAAGTTTCTCAAAAATGATTTCCTTAGTCATTTTAAAATATCATTTATTCAGTAATATCCTCAATAAGATATCAATGTATGTTTTGATTGGTTTACATGTTGCATGTATCAATTAAGTAATATGCTCAGAAAAAATATGAAATTTTAGTCTTAAAATCATCTTGAGAATGAGAATAAAAATTGAAAATGGAAATCACTAAGGGTATAAAACCGAGAAATAAGAACATTAACCATAATTTAGAAAATGTTGTATTTTAAATTAAACCACTAAGATCTATAGTCATTATAAAAATCTAAATATCTTAAAAACATATTTTTCCATCAATTCATGGAATAAAATTTTCATTGATTTAAATGGGAATAATGTTTCTTCATGTTTAATGAAAGATTTTGATATGAAAAATATCTCTAAGCCAGTTGGAAACAGGAAAATATTCATGTGAATCTAAAGTGATAAATATGTAAAACTCCCCCACACTTAAAGGGAGACAATGTCTACATTTTCAATGGAATTATTGTAGGAGGGTTTTAAAAAAATGAATCTCAGAAAAAATGAAATGGAAATTGTGAAAATTAAAATCAATGGAATCGATTGCTCCTTGTATATAGTGGATTTCCATGGAGAAACATGGATCTATTGAGTTGGAATTGGGTGGTATCTGGAAAATGGGTTTGAGATATAGTTATTGCACTAGATGAAACATTAGTCCAAAACATTTAAACATTTATAATAAGAATAACAGGGAGGTGCACAATATAATTGAGAAAGGGTAAGAAATTTTATTTAAATACAACAGATTTGTAAAATAAAGTGTAAAGGGGACTGAAAACAAAACGAAACAGACTCTACCATGAAGAATCAAACTAGAAAAGTAATTTACTATGGGTTTCCTCTTATTAGGCACAAAAAACACCGTCAGCCCAACATATAGATGAAATCAACAAGAAGTGTGGTCCATTGGCTCAGTGTATCCTCTAGAATCTACAACTACTCATTGTAGTGTCTTCTAGCTCGTGGGTTTTTTTATAGGATTGATGACTTCCGGATAATTTTGAGAATATATTATATGTGAAAGGAATGAAATCGTAGCTTGTCGTTGTGGCTACTGGGCAAGAATCTGAAGTGAATATTTTTGCTGTTGATGTTCCATCTCGTCTACACACTGATTCACCCACTAAACTAGAAAGGATGGTGGTATTGGTCCATCAACAACCATACATGAAAAATAATGGGGTTCAAATTGATGTTGAAATCATTGGATATGACCTCGAACCTAGATGAGTATTCAGCAAGAGTTGTGAGTTCAACACAGGATACCATGAGATGCGGTGAAGGTGTCTTTATGTATGGTATTTTGGCTTGAGGATATTATTCATGATCTTTGGAAGACTCTAAATGTGCAGGGAACAATGTTTTGCTGCATTCCATACCAGGACTAGAGGGTTGGGGTGTTATTATATGCTAGATTGTTGGGGGTATAGTTGAGGGTGAAATGCTTGGAGGGGATGGGAGGGGGTGCGTATTCAAGTGGAAGCATTGGGGGAGGGGATTTTTGTGTGGAAGAGATGATGTAGGGGGTTCATGGGATTATAGAGATAGAGAGGGAGGGAGTTGGTGCAGTTCCATGAATGAGAGGGAGGTGATGGGATGAAATAGTGTGAGGTAATGTGAGGAAGGATAAGGGTCGGTGGAAGGTGTGGATTTGGGTTGTGAACCTAGGGTTCACGACTTTTTTTTTAAAAACATAACCTAGGTGTGACATGATGTGTAAATTTATTTCACATCATGTAATGATGGTTTATGTTTAATTTTTGAGAGAAAATTTACACATCATATAATAGTGTTTTATAATGTGAAATGTACTCTCATAACTCAAATTTTGTTCAATCCATTCCAATCATATTCTAGAAAATCCTAATATTAATTTTATGATATCAAAATATAATATAGTCTTAGATGACATACCCTGGGGTTCCTCCTAGTACGTTCTTCCTTCAACATTGAGTGTTTAGGTATGTTAAGGTTTAGATGAACATAATGGTGATTAAACAACCTTCAAGGAAGGGTTTCTTGAATGATATTTAGTCTTTGACCATTAACTGTGAATGGTGGTAAACCCTACCTTTTAAATTCAACAGTCCCATAGGGGAAAAATTTTGTGACTTCTGAAGGACTGGACGATCTAGATTTCATGTTCCATAGATACAATTTCTATCTAGAATTGAATAACTGGATATTATTTTATGGGAAAATATGAATCTTGTAATATGCTAATATTTCAATTTCATAGTTATTTCATTACATATCATTGCATGTTCATAAGAATCTTTCCGAATTTCTTTTAATTTATCCATCTACAAAATCAAAGATTCTCAATCTTTTTTAGAATCCCCAATTAGCATTATAATTTCACAGTACTAGTAATTCTATAGTTCATCTAGAATATGAAACAGTTTCACATAAACAAATCTTAATGGTATGGTAACGATGGGTGTTATTTATACTTTCTGGTATTCCCATAGACATTATCATGTTTCAAACTCCCGTCACTTCAACTAGTGTTCAGTATCATCTCTAAGACCTATTTGATCTACTGATTTGACAATTACACATTCCCACTTGTTTGTTGGTGTTAGGGAGTTCCTGTGTTATAGAAGATTCCATACATCTTGATAATTATATTCAAAACCAATTTGGAAAAATTTGTTCCTCAATCACTAATGTGTAATATCAGAAATTGAAATCTTGAGAACACATTCACATTCAGAAAATTTATGACCACTTTTTTCGTGTCTTATGATGCAGCTATATCAACAACCCATTTGGGGACAATGTCAACAGCAACAAAAATGTTGGATTTTTCATGCAAATTGAGAAATGGTCCATTGAAATCTATTACCCATATGACGAATATTTCTACTTCTATGATTGTGTTTTGAGGCATTTTATTCCTTTTCCCAATGGTCACAGTTCACTATCACATATCATAAAATTAAGAAAATTCCCTTACCTATTGGTGTAGCTTCGGCTAGAAAAGTCCACTTTATAGAATCATTTATATAGTTCACTCAGGTCTGTGATGTCCTCTAGTTACTTGTGTGTGACACATTTCTATCACATTTGTGATTTCTTTTTCGGGAATAAAACATTGTATCATCCCATCAATGCCACTATTAAATAGTAGTTTCATCCCAGTAGTAATTATTTGCTTTAACCAAAGGTATTATTTTTTATTGGTAGGAGAGTTCTTGGTGAAAAAATACCAAAGAGAGATAATTAACAATATCATAGAACCACGATTTAACATTAATGTTGAAAAGACTTTTATTAATACAATATAATTTTATATCAGTATCATAACCATACTTTATGAGTGGAAGAGGGAGTTGGGATAAATGATCAGTGATCACATTTTACACGATATTAGTTTCTTTTATTAAAATATCAAATTCTTTATACAAAAAGATCCAAATTATTATCCTTGTCTTGGTATCCTTCTTTTTAATTAATACATGAGGTTAAAAATATTTTTGTGCAAAATAACTTTGGATAAGAAAAAATATGAAGCAAAACTTTTCAAAGGCATACACAACAGACTAGATTTCTTTATCTATAGAAGTGTAGTTTACATGAGCTTTATTTAGTTTGTATATGACATAATAAATTGTATAGAATATGTGACGAACTCCTTTTCCATGAACATCACCAACAACAAAGGCACTGGAATCTCACATTAATTCAAATTCCTTTTCAAAATATAATGAAATTTTAATTTGGGATGCTATAAATATTTTCTTCAAATTTTCGAATTCCTATCAACATTATTCAGTGACTTCAAATGGAACATATTTTGATATCTGGTGTGTCAGTTGGTGGGAATATTTTGAAAAGACTTTTAAAAATCGCATAAAGAATCCCGCATGGTCTAGATATATTCTAATACCCTTATATTTTTAGGGTTTATGTAATTCATTTATGACTTTTATATTTGTTTGGTCAAATTGTGTTGCAACTTGGTGTGTTTTCTTCCATATGACTATTACTTCTTAAACAATAAAATGACATTTTCCCAATTCAAAACTTGGAACTTCTCTTCACAGCGTCTTAGGACTAACTCTAGATTTCTCTGTAAGACATTGAAAGATCTTCTGTAAAATTAAAAATCATCAATTCATATTTCTAATAATTATACTACCATATCATGGAAAATATACATATTGAAAATTTTATATTTTACTAATGAATTACACATAATGAATGAAATGCGTTTATAGGTGAATGTTCCAAATGTACATGTGATTGTTGTCTTTGAGTAATCACCCGAGCTAATTGTAATCTATTTTTATCCTAAATATAATTCCCAAGAATAGTATAATTTATATAATGAAATTATTTCCAACATTTGATCTATAAAGGGAAGATGGAAATGATATTTACATGTTGCATCATTCAATATTCATTAATCCATGCAAACTCTCCATCCAGTGATGGTGCGTGTCGAGATCAATTCATTTTCATCAATTTTTACCACTGTCAGTCAAACATTCTTAGGAACTAATTATATAAGTTTCACCCATTAATTTTCAAATATTGAAAAAATTATTCATGATTCTATGAGTTTTAATACTTCATTTTTAACAAATTCCTTCATTAGTGTTGTGAGCCTCCTTTGAGGTTTACGTTAGGGTTTTAGATCTTCCATGAGTAGAATTTTCTAGGTGCATATAGTAGGACTAATTCTTTTAATGTCAGTCACTCACCATGAAAAAAACTACTTGTCTCATCTTAGTATTTCAACCAATTTTTCTTCTAATGACTGGGATAGTTTATAGTTGATGATTACTGGAAGAGAGATTGAATCCCCAAATTATAAATACCAAAGGGAATTGGGTAGAGGCTTCAACTCCTGTGTTGATGGATAAATTATTGAGGGTGTGAATGGTGGACATGTATCCCTTGTTAGTTTTTCATCAAATCTAACATCCTCACGATAATATTATTCTTTACATTAGGAAGTGAAACTTAAATCAATTTTTCTATATTCATGTATTCATTTCTTTGTTTGGTATGAGATATGACATTAAAATCAATGTAATCATCTGATTATTTATATGATTGAATAAGGATTAATTCTACCTATTCTTCTCTGACTCAAAATATTTTATTTCCTTAATTTAAATCTATTAGAGCCATTCCTATAGATAGGAATGGTGTTTCATGAATAATAGGGACATCACCCTCTTATTCCAGGTCATAAACTAGGAAGTATGTGTGAAAGATGAATTTTCCAACATTAACTAGAACATCCTCAATAATTCATCTATGATACTTAACTGATTGATCTACAAGTTACAATTCTACTTGATTTGGTTTGATCTCTTAATGTCCCAAATTTCATAATAATCTCATTGGTATAAGGTTGATGGTTTCTCAAAGATCGCATAGAGCTCATCAGAATTTACATTCCCTAATGGAACAAGGGATTGAAAAAAATTCAACATCTCTCATATTTCGTGGAATTTTCTACTCAATGATATAAAATAATTATTCATTCATTAAGATGACACGATAATAATCCATTCTTCCTTTATTAGAAATAATATCTTTTTGAAATTTGGCATAAGAGGGAATCTGAAAAAATCCTCTACAAAGGGGATGTTGATATGTTGTTGTTTGAACATTTCCATAAACATCTTGTACCATTACTCATGTTATCCTTGTTTTGTTCTTTATGTAAAATGAATAGGTGGATTATATGTTGGTGGGGAAACATAAAATTGCTCTTTTGGTTACTTATGTATTTTGGTATTTGTTGCTAGTGATACATCCTCAAGTATCAGGTGATAGGTCCTATCCACTTCCCCTTCTTGTACTCGTGAATGAATATTTGGTTCCTCAATTTTTTACTTCATATCTGCTAGATATTTTTAAAAAATATACAATTTTTACACTTATCATAACTACATCCTTAGGTCATTCTATCAGTCATGTCTTTTTTATCACCAAGTAGTGTACCTGGTAATTTTTCTAATAAATTATTTGAAATTTGGCCCATCTAAACTTCGATGTTGTGAAATGAAACTCATTGGTTTTTATTCTCTATATCTTGAGTATTCATCCAATAGAATCTTTTATGAAAAAAAATTATCATAGAGGGTTTTTATGTTATTTTGGAGATATGCTTATTGATGGTGGGGTCTCGTTTGAGAGGTTGAAACTGCTACTTTTAGCTATGAGGGAGATGTTGTTGCTGTTATTGTTGTTGATATCTTGACACAGGATTCATGGGTGGGTACCTTGTTGGTACTTTATTATAGAGTGGTGATTTACCACTTCTCTATTTATAATATCACTGGTAGTTTTGAGGTGTGTGTTGATATGAGCTCTATTGATAGTACTGCTAATAATATTAGAATATATGGGTTTTCCATTTATAATTGATGTAATTATAATCCTAGGGTTGTTCTCCTACTACATCTTCATATTCCTTGTACAAGTGAGAGCCACGACACATTTGACTCATCTGTATCTCCATCATAGGAGCAGGAGGGCATAGTGTAGTGGGAAACTAAAATGATTCTAGCTTCTTTGTGAGCTCTGCAAATTGTACTACTACAATGGTGTTCTCATCCTCTTTGTGGATGCCACAACGAGGTGGTCAATGATCACTCTCCCATAGGATATTTTTGTTTGAGACTTAATCCAAAATTCATCATCCAGATTTAGGTGTTTTGAATATTAGTCTTCCATTAGCTGCTTCATCCACTACTGTTCTTTTAGATGGATAAAGACCTTGGTAGAACTTCTAAAGATGGATCCATATGCCTAGACCGTAGTGTGTGAATATCCTCATTATTTACATAAATTTTCTCGATATTCCAATGCATACTCCCAATCAATATGAGTGAATATTTGAATATCATTTTGGAGTTTTAACGTCCGGATTGGTGGGAAGAATTTATCTCGAAACATCGTGATTAGATCATGAAAATTCAAGACTGAATCATAATATTTACTCTTGATCCAATACTTGGCTCAATCATGGAAATATAAGGGAAATACACAGTGTTTGATTGCATTGAATAATACTCCCTTGAGGCAAAAGGTATCACATACAACCAGAAATCTTGTGATAAGCTCATGAGGGTTTTACTTTGCACTCCACTGAAAGGACCCATGTTTCGGTTCATGTCAATGAGTCTAGATTTTATCTCAAATTATTAGGTTTGAATTTAGGGATTAACTATGCATTTTTTTAGTACCACGGATTGGTTGAAATCCATAGTCCATGATGGTTCATTCTTTTCATACTTGTTGCTCCCCTGGAACTAGCTATTGCATGTTTTGTGCGATCGGTGGGTTGGGTCATACAAGATTGTTCGTGTCGAATGTGCATGACCATAGAAATGAAAACAGATACAATTATATCTCGTTATCGAAGTCTAACCGTTCTTGTGCTTTGAGGCTTCTGGAAAGATTCAAGGTGCCCTGATGAATGCACTATGGTGCAAGAGTTTTGGAGTAATGGCATCTTGAAAAAAGAAAGAAATGGGGTGAGGGAAAGGTAATACTAGGTCTTTCCTAGAGGACTTTATTTTTATAAATCACAACCCTCATCCCCATCAATAATGCCAAAATTTTATTCCGCTGCATGCATCGTTCGATTTGCATGAGATGCGTTCAGATTAGAATTTTATTATTTTCCAAAATTCCCATGCTTCTACGGAATAGTATAGTGAATGTAGGGGGTCGACCCCATGAGGAGTTAAGTTGGAAGTGGAAACCATTGTCTTTGGACCCTTTGATATGGGAATACATTCAAATTGGTTTAGTTGGGGAAAACTACTTCTATAGGGTTGATGGTTTACTTTAGGAATAAGAGAGAGATTAAGATAAGCTTAAGGGATCTATAGAAAAGATGATCTTAATTTAGTCTTGGTAGGATCATAAGGTTTATGCTCCAAATAAAGCGGAGGTTTCTAGTTTATTTTGGTAAAATAAATTAGTTCTACTTAATAGATAGCTATTTCATGTTTTGAAAATAGCGACAACTTATATGGATTATGTTTTTGTTCCAATGAATAAATTATTTTATTCTATTGGTCAATGACTAATCTACTCCAACCAGGATAAGGTCCTTCACTCAATTATCCCATGTTAAGGGAGGATAGAATGAATTTTATTGACAAATGCTATTTATCCTGATTACCAAACCATAAGGTTACCATGATAAGAATCATAGATTTATTTAATTTAGATTCACCTACATTTGATCCCTACCCTATGTAGTTTGGACACACATTGTAGGATTGAACACAAGAAAATAAAGAATTGAAATCATGCTTAATATTCCAGAAAATTATGAAATAAAATGATTGAAAAAATTCAAGGATTAATATTGGAAATTCAATTATGAATATGTAGTTTAAAATAAAACATGATTCAACAAACTAATTTCGTGAAATATGATCAGAAATGATTTTAAAAAAAGGTTCACCAAAAGTCAGTGTTCAAAGTTGATTGTTTGAAAAGGAACGAACAATGCCAATTGAAAACAACTCATGATGCTTGTAATAAATTAAAAAAGATATAATGTCAGTAAGAAATTTAGTGTTTGGGTATGGAAGATAAGAGTGGAATAGTAGAAGAGAAGTTGTCTTCTCTAGAGACCTCTCAAATTTGATGCCTTGCTAATTTATTTATAATCAAAATATTACACGATGTGTAAATGGTATTCACATCATGTAATGAGGATCATTTTATTCCTCTACGGATTCTGAATCTACACATATCTCACACATATCTCATCAGAGATTTGAATATTTGACTCCTTTCACATCATGTATCTGAGAATCACGACATATACCTTCCTTAAAGATTTATCTTCATAGTGGGTGTTATATTTGAAGGGTTGATGACGTGTATCTTCAATCCATGACTTGTAATTGATTCTTTACTTGTCATTTTCATGACTTCAATCACGACCTTCATGACTTGTAACGTATTTTGAAAATATAAAATATGGCATGAAATGAGGTATCATGATGTATAATAGTAAATTTTTCTTTTTTTCCTACATTTTCTCCTTTGAAACGCTGGAAGCCTATTTTGTTTTCAAAAATTAACAAATACCAATTGCATTATCATTAAAATATTTAAAAATACTTTAGTCAATGATTGGAAAAATTTTATATTATTTTATATTATCAACACTCTTCTCAATCTATGAAAAATTAGGATTAACATAGTATATACATGAATATCATATATTCAAATCCATTATAATGATTCTCAATGAAATTTTGAATTTACCTAAGAATATCTCATGGATGTATCAAAGTCGTTGTACAATAAGGAATGCTACTGTACAGTAGGTGATGATAGACTCAATCCCTTTGCTCCCTTTTCAGAGTTATCACCCCAATGTAAAATTATGATAGATCCATATCCGCTTATAGTATCTAAAAATGGATGTATTGTTTGGAAAATCACATAATCTATTCCAAATCGAAACATTAGAATATAAACCTATACTTAGACTTATCCACATAGTTTTTTCCATATTTTTCTAACCATAATGTTCAAATACTGACTAAACAATTAAAATGATAAGTAATATAATGCCTAAGTGTTTTGATATATAGATATTATAACTTAATAGATGAATATTCAATATAATTTACAATTACATTATTTAGGACAATAAAAGTTCATTTTTTTGGAGACAAAAACACAATCTTTTAATTTTTTGAAAGATCTTCAGTGTATACCATTAAGACCACCTGACATAGTAATATTTATTGAAATACCCTACTTAAATCCTTTATTCATAACTTGGGGAAAATAAACATAAATAAGGTGAGCTCAGATGCTCAAAAATAATAAAAAAGGTGGGTACCAATGATAACATATGAATAACATGGGATATAGTTATGGGAATATGTTATTAATATTTTCAAATTTTACCCTACTTAAAAGAGATCATAATCCCAATTAATGAAATAATGTCAAGTACTTAAATATACAAGAATCATAAAAGAAACCAATGATCATAAATTGTGAGAGAGTAACATATTTATATTAACGAGGAAAAAATTAAATTTATAATATTATGAACATTCTTAAATAGAAATAAGTTCACTCATTATGTTAAGGAAATTAAATAATACTATTTCATAAACTCATGGACATGACACAAAGCCCTTTCATAAACTTATAGATATAAAACTATGTCCCATCATAAACTTATATACATGAATATAGCTCCCCATGTAACGTTATGGACATGATGGTAGGTCCTTAAACTCCATTTTGGATATGTAATTAGTTTCAGGTATAACATAATTAACTCCAAGAGTTTTTCTTTTTTATCTAATGAATTTGAGGGAGATATAGGTCCCACTGATTACATAATCAAAATACATTCATATAAATTCCACCAAACATTCACCATAATCATAACCTATGGAAAAATAGTTGATTTAACAAAAATATCATCAATTCATCATATCATAACACATGGATGATAAATGGGGGTCATAAAAATCTAATCATAATAATTACAAACATAAACCATCATGAGAAATAATAGGGATGGTAGAATTGGATTATGCACCCAGTAAAATATAAGACACCCCAATTCTTGTGGTCATTGATGAATATAATTTCTATAAAAAGAACAATTCCAAATTTTAATAAAATACACATTCCACTTTTTAATAAATTCATTATAATATAAAACATTTAAAATATTAGTAAAAACTTGTATTTTTGAAAAACATGTAATCTTGTAACAAAAGTATTAAGTCATTAATCTATTAGGACAACATGAAATAATATTCATTCTATAAATTTTAAAATGATGATTCCTTTCACATTTTCAGTAAAAGTGAAATAGTCGTTGATTGGAGATAATAAGAAGATCTCTTAAAAAAAATATTTTTTAAAAATTCAACCATCAGTAAACATAACTTGAAAACATCATAGAAAAATACTAATTTTATTATCAAAAACATATTTATAAAATAGGTATATGGAAGAATATGTTTTTTCTACCGAAGATTGAAATAGTGGTTTTTTCATAAAGTTATTATTTTAGACCCTTGAGTACAAAAAAAGAGGAAAATTAAGGGAATAAATGTTTTCAATGAAAAATCCATTGGATAATAACATTAATTAGTTTCTTGAGAAATATATCATTAATATTTAGTCATCATAATTTTATTATAAACAACCCCAAGAATTCATGAGGTTGTAACATATTACCCTTACAACATTGGAAATTTCGAGATAATAATATATTTTAATGAAATAACCTTAAATGGATATCTATGTCCCATAATTTTCATGATTATTATCATTAAACTAATTAATGGGTATTATATACTCCACACTAAATAAACAATTTGTGAATATGGAATGTCCCCCATGAAAATAAAAGAGAGGCAAAAATCTCATACCACATTGGAAAATTTAATTCATCAGACCAATTAAATAATAACATCAAATTAAACATTTAATATCATTAAAATAGATAAATCATGATATAAAATGTTAATGGTAAAGTATATACACCATAAAACAAGAAATTATTGGTGGATATGGTATATGTATCCTAAAAATAAAAGACAAACAAGAAATCTCTTTCCTCAAGTATAGATTTTGTTCACATATTTTCAAAACACATGTATAAAGATTATAGATTTATTAGAAATATATTATAGAACCATACTTATATATATATATCATAATATATATTATTTATTAATGATCATTTATTACTCTCTTATTAATAATTTAATCATTAGAATTACGTATCAGGTAAAAAGGGCATCATTTTTTATATATGTTCAGTTTTTTTATTTTTGATGTTTTTAATTTGAAAATGGTTCCATAATATATAGAGAATTTAAAATGACATAAATATAATATATATTCATTATATATCTATTTATATTAATCTATAAATGTTACTGATAGAAAATAAATTACACTGTTCATGGAGACAGTAAGTCATATATACACATGAATGTCGTTTCCATTTTCTCTATGGATATTACAAAAAATGGTACATAATATATCAACACTAAAAAATATTTTTTATTTTATATATATCATTTATATTCACTAAAATTATACTTATTTATATCCATATCAAAATAAAATAGAAAACCAATCACATCGGTTCGTTGAGGTGATAGGCTACACGTACGCATGACCAATGATATGATTTTTTTTAAATTTTGGATTTTAAGAATGAAAATATTATATAATATTTATATGATTATATATATTTTATATATATTATAATAAAATTAAATCCATAATTATCTCCACTTATAATAGTACATTATGTCAAATAAATTACATTAATTTCTGATGAGGTAGACCTTCGTACACATGAAGAAAATTTTTGTTTCCAATTTGACAAAGGATGATATGGCTATACTTTTTAAATTAACATAATAAAACAAAATTATAGTTTAAATAATTTTTTTATGTGAATTATTGAGAAATTAATTTAGGTGTTAAGAGAAGAAGTAAAAAAAAGAGCCAAGTGAAGACAATCACCTATATCTAGAACAACCACACTTGGATCTATTAATATTGCTACTAGGATAGACATTTTTGGAACAAAAATATATTTAGAATGTGAATAAAACTTTTTGGGGATATATTTTAGTAGTTCTTGTTTGATACAATATTATCAATTGGTGTGATGATGTGAGGGGAGGAAGTTCCCTTTTATTATTGGGGAGGAGTGAGATTTTATGTAAATACAAAAATATAATCAATAATTTTGAGTCACTATTTGGTAATGTACATAAAAAATTGATATAAAATTTAGTAGAGATAATATATGGTTGATAAAAACCTCTACAAATAGAAACACCATTTTTGAACATTTTATTTTCTTAGACTAAAAACCTGCTCAATTTTACCATTTTTTATTTCACATTGGTTACTAGACTCATTTTATTTACCTAGATAATATATCATTTAAGTCTAAAAATAAAATGAGTCTTATTAGCTAATTTGGAACCAATATATTTAAATATAAAATTTAAATTTTTGAGTAAAAATAAAATGTGTGCTGGAAAATAATTTTAACACATGAGCATTAAACGGGAAAAACCCCATTTTAACATTAACCATGGAAATTAATTTGTTATTATATTTACTATTCCTTATAAAATAATATAATTTGAACTTATTAACTAATTTAAATTTTATAATTCCTAATATGAAATTAATTTTACAAAATTAAATTTATGTAAGTGGCATAATTTTATTTATAATTAGACCTCTTGAAATGATCAAAAATTCTGTTTCCAAAAAAATATTTCATAATTTTAAAATGTTTTAATAAATAAATTAATTTATAAATTGATTCCAATGAACTAAATTAGACTAATAATAATATAATTTAACTAATATTACATTTAAAAACATTTTAAAATGAAATTTAACTTAGTTAATACTTTAAAATTATATGTGACTTTTAATAAAAAAAAGCATTTTTAACTATTCATTAAAACATTAATCTTTTCGACAAATACCAAAAAAATAAACATAAGATAATTTTAAAATTTTTATTAAAAAAATTATGTTCATTTTTTAAAATAATTTTTCCAATAATGAAATAAATTGACTTTATTATTTCTACACAAAAAGCAATGAAAATAGTTTTTTTACAAAAATGAACTTTCAATGAATTTAAAAACATTTAATAAATTAATTACAAAATTATCAACATATTTAAATTATCTAAAACCTTAATACTTATTTTTAAAATTTTAATTTTTCAAATTATGATTTCTAGGTCTAATTAATTTGTTATTATGTTATTTTTAAATAATAATATTAATATTATATCGTGATTATTTAACACTCAATGTTGCTTGTAACACAATATATCGAGGATGTTAAATCAATTCGAATAAAATATTTCATAAAATATTTTGGTGTTATGCATGAGTATTAATCCAAACATTTTATAGGTTTATAGGCCCATATTTAGTAATAAATATATGAATGGATTGCATCCCTCGTACATGTAGATGTATTGTTTAACTCCTCATCTTCCTTTGCATTTTTGAATGTTAACTCCTCCTGAATACTTTTATTCTTTATAGCTCATATCTAGAATTCATCTTCTTCAATTAAAAATAGTAATTCCCTCTTTCTTAACTTCTATTACTGTATCAAATCAATCATCTTCTTATATAAGATTGATCGTTCAGTGGGATCTTTGTTCTCTTCTACATCAATGTGTAATAATATTTTTCCTGTCAAGAGAAAATGTGTTAAACTATCCTTCTACTTCCTTCTGGTATTTTAATGAATAATTATTAGAGTATCTTATGGATAAAACGTCTATTTTAAAAAAATTTAGAAGACATATTATCTCGTCTAGGACAACCATTTATTTCTTTCTTAGTCCCACTGCAAACTATTTTTATATGAAATGATTTTCCATTTTCCAAAACTAGAAAACCAAGAAAACTATTTTATAGTACAAAAATAAAAATCCCATTGATTTAATTATTCTTTATATCTTCCCACATGATAGAAAATATTTGGATTTAAAATAAATTAATGCCTCAGCTATTTTAATTTCTAAAATTCCACTTCCCTTATTTTTTGTGTGTTTCATGGTCAAACTATAGAAATTTGAAAAATATGATATCCTATCACATAAGGATTTCAAATATTACTTATTGACTAGATAAAATAAATTTCATTATCATTAATTTAGAAAGGATACTTCACTAGTAAATTATTTATATTTTGGAATGAAAACCTCTTTTTATTGTGAATAATATTACTTTTAATTCAATGAATCTCACATTCATCTTCTTTACTCATGAACCATTTTTTGAAGGAATGGATATTTGCAATGAGTTTTTTACATTTTTTTCAAACTATAATTTTGATTCTATGAATATAAATGATGGTTTCTCTTCGATATAATAAATCATTCTCTCTTACATGGAATCTTTCAATCCATAATGGGAATGATCCTTCTAAAAGGTGGTGTACGAGCCATCTTCTACAAGAAATAATAACCCAGATCCTGATTGGAGTTTAGAGAGAGACACCTTATCCAAAAGAAAATTCATGTACTTCATGTATGTTCTACAAGGACCAAATATCAATAAATATTATTTACCTAGGGATCCTCTATTAAAAAGATATACTATAGTGGAATTTATGTTGTTGTGGACCTTGAAGCTCTTCAAAAAATAATTGATGTGTAAATATTCCAACCATGGATGTATCACATATTCAAAATGGGAATACCATGTTATAATTCAAATCATAAATCTATGATTTCATACTTTTAGGTAATGGAAATTTGAAACTACTACAAATTTCAAGGGGTTTCTTCCACATCATTTTAGGAAGCAAGGATGATTTGAATTCAGTAAAAAACTATGGTAATATTAATTGAAATCCTATTACTTTTTGTATCTAATAATGAGAATACACCATTAATCATTTTACACAAAGGAATTAAAAATAAAAAATTTGGGTAGGGCTTCATGGATTGAACGAGGTTTTTTAGCACCCAAAAAATCTAAATGATGTTGCCTCTTATATAGGAATTTCATTCAAAATAGAGCAAATTTCAATAAATGGGTATTCAAGTATCTATTCTAAGATATATGTTGATTGTAATTTATATTTAGATATTTTATATGTTATTGATTTTATTTCCAACGATCATATAGTTGAAGTCATGGTAGAATATAGAAACATAACTGTATTCTGTGATGTTTCTAGAATTATTGGACACTCTATTGCCAACTATAGGGTTATCTAGTATCTTGTGAAGAAACATTATAATATGAATTCATTGGATTAGATAAATATAAACAAAAGGGGAAAATCCATTTTATAGAGAAAGGGGATCCATAAAAAATCTATACTTGAAAATGGGTTAAGAAACAATATATAATGTCTATTTAAAAATATAAAGCTATGAAATCCTAGGATCTTATTGTTGATAAAATCGAACATTGTATTGGTGAGGAAAAAATTGAATTGTAAATTTACTAGGAAATTCTAAAACTTGTTAATCCCTTCAAATAAAATATGATTTGGAAGAATCTGAGTGCAATAAATATATTTCATCTAATCAACTTGAAAAACCCGAAGGATCTATCAATATTCTGTAAGATTCTATAGAACACAAAATTATTTATTATAATTATAATTTCTAATATAATCGTTTAATGAAAATATATATTCAAACTATCTAGTACAACAAAATTCTAATAAGAATAAGGTTCTAAATGACGATGGAAGACCTGAGTACACAATTTATGCACTCAATAAAAATTATTATAGTAAAACCTCTTATCCAAATCAATAAGAGATTAATGTTACACTAACTTATATCAGTTATAGCTTCAATAGAATTATTGATCCTACTAATGATGAAATGGGGAAGATAGATTCTTTGTATAATCCGACCCTAATGAAAAATATTCCTAAACACCAAATGTTTATGTACATAATAGTAAAAGTCCTACATTAGATTCTATTGGTTTTTTTATTGAAACACTCGAGAATAATGAAATGAAGGATATGCCAACTGCAAAATCAGCCAAAAACAAGTCAAGATTCAAGATAAATGGGGATTTTAACCCCAATAACAAATTAAAATGAATATTTTATTTTGGAACTACCAAACAGTTGAAAATTATGATAATACTGTCTCTTTACAAAAATTTATTCAGATCCATAAAACTAAATTCCATTGAAATTCTGAACTAAAATGTGTTATTCTCCTTGTTTTCCTGGTCCGTAAAATCATGAATTTTTATTTATTGGTGGTAACAATTGTTTTTATAATGCAGAAAATCACTAGGTTCTTCTCACTCGTCTCTTAGAAGTTACTTTACAATCATCATTTATTCAAAAATTATTACTTGAGAAGTTAACTTCTATAATTCCCATATATTTTTCTCATTATTTTAGGATAAAAAAAGTTATCAATAAATGAGAATGATTTAGAAAAACATGGACTTTATAGTCAATATAATCCAAGACCCATGGATTATCCTTGGAGATTTTAATGATGAAACAAAGACCGATGGACTATCATTAGATATTTTAATTACAATTTGTGTCTTAGTAAAATGATGGGTTCTATTCATTCCACCATCTATTTATTAGTGTTTAAAATATACATTGAAGAAATCAATCTAATTCTTATTAAGTAAATTGTGGAAAAGTACACCTGGGTTAGGTGAAAATATAATATAACTGTTGTTAGTAGATTGAACATGATTTATCTAATGAAAATTCTCTAGATAAATGTGAAACAATGTAAATTATTACCCTTTAATTTATTAACTCAAACCATAAACAAATTTTGTTGAGCCTTATTATAAAAAGTTATATGACAATTGTTCCATTCAGATTTAATAATTCTTGAGCCTCTTATCTTGATTTTGGTAAACAAGTTCTTGATCTCTGGAATTCCAATAATTTTTGTAATGACTATTTTTCTATCCTGAAGCTTTTTATTTTGTTGTATAAAATAAAGAAATGGTGAAAGGATACATCTAGTAAAATGGAAAATTATATTTTATAGCAAAAATATATACTTAACCATATGAAGTATGAGTCCCATAATTCTAATTTTGGTGTGGATATTAACAAATAAATTGATCATTAATCTAAGTTGAATTATTTACACTTCATTAAAGATGAAATTCAATTGGAAAAATTCAAGTTCATGTGCATGAATGATGGGGATAAAAATAATAAGTTTTATAATTTTAATAAAAGATAAAAGAAGGAATTTATACCCATCACCTTCCATAAAAATTATGATGGTGTTATTGATAACAAGGAATCCATTTCTAATCATATTTTATCATAGTTTACAAATATATTTACTGGGTGTGATATCAAAAAAGACTTAGATGATGAAATATTTCCTTCTCCTTTTTCATGATGAAGATAAAAAAAAGCTTACAAGAATCCATCTAGATTTTGAGATAATAGAACCATTATTTAGTTTTATGACTGAATCTGCACCGGGCCCTGATGGTATTAAAAACACTTTTTATCTGAGCTTTTGTGATGTTATGAACTTGGATGTCAAGAGACTGGTTAAATAATTTTTTATACAGGTATCCTCCCCCTTTGTCTTAATCCTTAATTTCCCACACTAATCACCAAATTTAAAATTTTCTATGAGGTACAACTCATTAAAACCATATTATTTATCAAAACCATATAAATATATTACTAAACTCATTTATAATAGATTAAAAAAATGAAAATATAACTGTCTCATTGAATTATTTTGGTTTTATGAAAGGTATAATAGACCAATATTTCCTCAAAAAAACCTTTTAATTTTTTAATCTCTTCATGAATGAAAATCTAGGTGGAAGTATTTCTGTCAATAATGATATCAAGATAGCATTAAACATTATGTGTTGAAATTTAATTTACAAATTTCATCATAATTTTGGATTCAATAATTGTTTTTGTTAAATGGGCTGAATCATTTGTTGAGTAAGATCAAATTTCAATGTTTATTAATGATTCTTATAAGGGTTAATTTAAATGTTTAAATGGAGTTAGATACGGATTCCCTCTTTCTTCTATTTTCTTCTCAATAGTTAATGATTATTTAAGTAGGCTTCTAAATCATATGGTGGAGAATTTAATGCTTAAACCCATTCTTACATCAATGAATATTTCCATTCCCACCCTTTCCAATATTTGGAAGACATCATTCTTTTTTACAAGGAGCTGCAAGAAATATTAAAAATCTCAAGGTGTCATTCTCATACTATTACGAAATTTTGGGGATTTATATTTAAATAATTATGATTTCATCTATTTTGGGAATATATTATCACTTCTAGACGAATTCACTATTTTTGGACCCAAGAATCAATGATGGTTCAATGACCCATAATTATCTCATATTTTAATTATTTTGGTGGAGACCCAAATCCAGTTATTTTTTCAAGATTACAGACCAAATAAAAAAATTCATCTTCAAAAGAGACACTACTAAAAAAATTGGTTTATCCAGTGCTAGGGATTAATAACACTTGCTAAAAATGATGTTAAATACCACTTTTAACAGTGCTAAAAAATCACTGTTAAAGGGGATCTATAAGAAATCATTTTAAGATTTTTTAAAGAGAATATTTAACAATGCTTAAAAAGGCATATCTAAAGGTAGGAAGTTATCAATGTTTTTTACAAGAGTTTCTAAATGAGGAATTTTATCGTTGCTGGTAAAAAATTGCTGATAAAGGGGGTGTTTATTAGCTCTCTTTTAGAATCACTGATAATGACCCCATTAATCAGCAATTTTTTACAAGCGCTGATAAAAGTAGACATCAAAAAAATATTCCATTAAAAATAATAGATTAATATATAAATATATTTATATTTATATAAATATAATATATATTTTTTGAAATATGTTTTAGATAAGGTAAATAGGCATCTACACTTAATACAAAAGATATTTGATAATGATATCTTATAAAATAACAAAACAATATTTTTAATTAAAAATTTCTTTATTATTACCATTTAGTAGTAATTAAATATCAATTTTACGCTAAATAAAATTAAAAAATTACTAAAATATCTAAATAAGTTGAAACCGTTACTCAAAAATCAAACGACCATAACTTTGGATCCATGAGTTCGTTTGCGCTCTACCACATATCAAATCAAATCATGCGAAAGTGCTCAATGCCCTAGAGACTCAAGGTATCCACTCTGCCATATTTTCAAGGCCCAAAAATGCCCCTAATTCTCCCAAAACTACATTTTTAGTCTGGGAACCCCATTTTTTATCTTTCGATTGCTTTTAAGCCTCTTTTATGGGGGACTTTTTGAAAAAATTTAGTGGGGAATGTATTTATTTCCATAGATTACATTATTATTAATATTATGGATTTTAAATTTTATCATTTTTTATATTTTAATTTTATTTATAATCAAATATATAACAATATATACATATTTTTTATATATTCACTTATAAAAGTTCTACATTATAAAAAAAATAATTAAACATATTTACATATAAAATATATTTATTATTATATAAAAATATATATAAATATATAACAAAATAGTGTGAATAAATATATATATAAATATATAGATATATCATAAAATCTAAAACAAAAGAGTATAACTGAGTGGTAAAGTCATGGATTTATAACAAGGAGGTCTAGGGTTCGAATCACACTAGAGGTCGGGGAGATCAAAAGATGTTGGGATTGTCTAAAGCACTGATATTGACATCTGGTAAGAACTGATAAGTGGGTGGGTGGGTGGAAGTGCTGGTAGAGGTGGTGGGTAGGCTGTGTGATAATGTTTCATATACACATTATTAGTGGTGCATTTATCATTGCTAAAAAATTGCTGCTAAAGGACCCCTTTAACAACACTAAAAAAGCACTGATAATGGAGTATTTAACAAAGCAAAAAATGTTCTAGTAAAGAAACCTTTTAATAGAACTTTTTTATCACTGTCAGAGGGGGCCATTGGTAGTGCTTTTTTATAACTAATAAATGTTTTTGTATTTTTTCCACAGTTAAATTATCATCTTCTTTTAGAAATTATAAAGACATTTCTATCCCTATTAAGGGAAAATTTGGTAGTAGTGGGAAGTCCCTTTCAGTTTGTAGATGGATATTTATTATTAAATTTACTATTATTTCCAAAAAATTTAATTAATTTTTGATTTATATATGTAATATGTCTCTTATTAAAAAAACGGAATTCATACATCAAGAATATTGATTGAACTAGTTATACTCTTTAATAGAAAATGGTCACCATTCCTTGGATCAAGTGTTTCAAGCCTTTCAAAGATGGGGGCCTAGGAATAAAAACATCATGTTATTTAATTATTCTTTTCAAGTAATGTTCTATTGGAATATTATCAAAAGTGAATCAATTGATCTTATAATTCATAGATAAAGATTTATTGATGAATTAAAATGGGCTGGAATATATTATATGTATTAATCTATTTTTTCATCCATTAATTCATCATTCTCCAACATCATTTCACACTTCAGATGGATTTCATATAGAGATTTATCCCTTAACATTTGGATAGAAAATTGAATGGGAACTCCTCTAAAAGCCTATGTGGATTTTCAATAAATCCCCTAAGAAAATAAAGTTTCCATTAATGAAATATTGGATATTCCCAACATGAAATTACTAGAAGACTAAAAAACATGAAAAATTAATATTCTCTTACTCATAACATGGACATAATAATCTAAAAAACTCTCTATAAATGGAATTCCTAACTCAAATATTTTTTACCCTTCCAATTTTATTGACTCCGGAGATTATTTTTCATTGATTACTGATTTTGATAATGCATTGATCACGACGTCACACATGACCATTTTTTGGAGGCTTACTCATTACAGAATTACTACCGATGATTTCTTCCAATATTTTTGTATTCTTCTATGTTCCTGTTGTATACATTTCAACCAGCATAGATAAGATACATCACATACATTCCAGTCTTATTCCACCAAAAAATACACTTTGTAAAATATATTCTTAATATTTTTGAAGTCTTGATTCTAAAGGCCTCAAATCTTTCTTCTCAATATCATTATTTTACCTTTTTTCAACATTATCTTGAAATCAAAAATTTTTATATGGAGACTATTGATGAAAAATAACTATTATCTAGTCTTCTCCAAACTCTCTCAAACAAAATTAGACTCCATTTTCGCTACATTAATTCTTGAAGATACACATCCCTACAATCCAGGAGGCAAACACACTTCAATCTAGACACTAATACACAACTATACAAGATTTCGTGGTTCTATTGAGATGGGGGGTTTCTGGTATCTAAAAAATGACCACTAGGTTTTTTATGTCTTTTTAATGTAACTTATTGCTTGATGGATTAAAATTAATATTGATAGTTCATGAAAATGTTAATTCAGGTACTGTGGGTGAGGTGCTTTTATTTAGGACCACAAATAGATGGGACCATAGATTTTTCTATGATACCTATTGAATATCCTCATATATAAGGGATGAAATTATTATAGTTATAAATTCAATTAATTTTGAATACAAAAAGGATGGGATAATATTTGTCTTTAATGAGACTCCACCATAATCATTAATGCTATTCGGAATGGCCTGATCAATCTGGTAAGGAAACTCATATCTAGATGGATGACATTTTTGTTATTCATTTATGGATTTAATTACATAATCACCTATTCTTATTGAGAAAATAACACGGTGACAGTTGGAATTTCTAATTAGGGAGTAAAAAATTATCCTAGATGGATATATGAATTTCCATTTTTTCTCCTTTTCCTTTTTGAGAAATATTGAAATTAAATCTCTTCTTTCATACTTATGTAATATATTTATTTTTTTAATAACTGTAATATATAAATATTTTCCCAAAAATTAAAATCTATAAACAAAATTCTTTAATAATATTAAATTGTATCATTGATACTACTTTTAGTTACATGATGTTGAAATTATTCAATAAATCTTCTTACATCATCTACAAAAATTTCAATGATGGATGAATATCCAATAAAATAGGATGGACGAATCGCCAACATCATTGAGAAATCCTATGTGTTAGGTTGTTCAGTTTTTTTGATCCCCAACTCTAAAAATACAATTTTAAAAACCTATATGTGGTGGGTCACATAGCCTAAATCCTAATGTCAAAATATTTTTATACATTAACACTTACATTTCAAATTAAAAAACATTTACTAAACTATAATTACATAAATTTTTTATGTATATGAAACTCCATACATCAATAGATTTTCATACATGGTCCCTTATGTGGGATTAACATACATGAAAAATTTAGATGAAAACACTATCATAGATCACCTAAATTGACTAACCTTTCCACCTCACACATCCATTTCTTCTTATGCTAGTACTTTGATGAGTTTTCATACGCTGAGCCCTTCTAAATTTACATTTGTGGGATACCCCATAAGTGACTACTTAGCTATGTTTCTAGATTTATTCTTTTCCAATTAATCATGTCTAAAATTATTCCAAATTTATTTACCACTACTTTTGGCATTCATGTAAAAGTTATTGAACTTCACCTAAGGGTGTTACATGGACTTCTTCAAGAATATAATTATTATTTATTTATGGTAATCTCTATGAATCACTTTATCCACAAAATCAATATGTAAAAAACCATTAATATAGATGAAAAAATATCCCTTTTAAATAACTCCAAACAAACCTCAACCACATTTTCAACTAATGTATCTAACTTTAGAGTAGAACTAATGATGTAAGAACTTTCCTTCTCATTCTAGTAATATTTTTACTAATTTGGGATAACATGTATCATAAGGTTTTCTTTTAGAAAGGATAACCACACTTATTAGGAAAAGGCCTCATGGTGGTTGTGGTGTAGGATGGGGGGTGTCCTCAGAACTAATAATACATCCCTAAAACATCCACCACGACCCATGCTGGAATCAGTGTTAGGTATCACACATGACACCACTAGTCATGCCTGAGCTCTATAGAAATGTGGCAGGGATGTGGGACCCGTATCATGATCAACAGGAGAAGGTGATTCATTTAAGAAGATTAAAAATATATTTGTCATTGAATTTCATAAGGATCGATGATTGTTTTGTCTTTAATTCCATATGGAGTTACCAGCCTCAACCATTTAAGTCATGATTTTTTCAATTTCTGAACAACATGCCTCATGGGTTTGTATTTTCATCGGGGTCACTACCCATGGAGGGGATCCCTACTCTTCCTCTGAAATGGCCTCATTTTAGGGGGAGTTTTTTCAGACATATAATACAGACCAAAAAACATCCCACATGTAACAACCTGCGATTTTATGAGAATTATTCTTTTTAATTTCATGGATGTCTTTTGTTATACGCTGCACCAAGATTATCTTGTGATACACGCAACACCGTATAATCTTGCAGTATACGCAACACTATTCTTGGCTCGTGTGACACACATTTTCAAGTTCGTTTTGTAGAAATTATTCTACGCAACATTATCTATAGATTTTTTTTAATGTATAAATAAAATTTGTTTTTATTATCTTATACGCAATAACAAAGGGATATTTCACTACACACAACCTTGACTTGGCTTGCATTACACGCAATCACGACCTTCCTCGATAGCGTGTGTAGTACGCAATTCCGGGTTTCACTAAACAACGATATATTGTTATAATATTATTATAAACTAGCCGTTAGGAGTAGTAATATCTAAATTTTGAATTTAATAAAATTATAATTCATATTACACATTTTATATAACATAGTATGAGAACAAAATAAATTTTTCGGGTAAAATAAGTATTTTTAAAAAAATGCATTTTTGACGCCTTTTGATGGAACACCCGCATTAAATTTATATTTTGACATGTTTATAAGTTAAGTTTGAGAAAATAAAATTATTATATAGAATAATGATATATAAATTTACTTTGGATAAATTTTTCATATTATTCTGATAACTTCCATATTTTCATGAATAGTAAAAACATCCTATATTTTAATTAAAAACAACTTTTTTCATCGCAATAATTTATATGGATATATTATAATATTTAATGGTATTAAATTATAAATAGAATATATTATTATCATTTAATATAATGTATATCATTACCATTAATTTTACATTGAATTCATAGGTAAAAACATTTCAATCTTTGATAATGTTTTAACTTTTAAAACTCGTTTTCTTAACAATAAGATTAATTTTAAATTAATTACTGCAACTTCTTTGTTTTTAATTTTGGAAAAATGGATTACATATTTTAATTCAGTGGGTCCAAATTATGATAATAGGTTACTTTTATTTTTTTGATATTATGAATAGTAACTACGGTAATTTTTATTTATTGTAGCTAAAAGTAAATCGGGTAATTAAGAGTAAAAATAAGATTATAAAATTACCCTAAAACCTGAAAAATTCTATTGGGTGACTACAAGTAGACCCTTATCACATAAGGGTCAGAATATATTTATTTTTTGGACTTTTTACCATGAAAATAATTTAATTATTATTAAAACCAATGAAAGTGACAACATGTCACTCTCTTAAATCTTATATGTATAATAATTTTAATTTTTTTATAAACTTCATGAATCATAAAACATGAATAGTCTCCATAAATATAATAAAATTATTTACATCATATGAATTTATTAGGATTTTTAGGGATTAAATAATTTTCATTAAAGGTGACACAATAGTGATGTTGAAATTATATTATTGATTGAAATATAAAATAAATGGTTTTCAAAATATTAAAATAAATATTATATGAACTATTTAATGTGATCCACAAATTTTATAGATAAATATGACATGTTATGAATCTATTAAATCTTTTATTTCTAACATATATTCTGTGTGGATTTTATTTAAATTCAATAAATGTATACTGTCAAAATTGACACTATTGTTATTTTATAGAAATAACATAATATAAAATTGTTTAAATATCACAAAAATATTTAACAATTATAAATTAAAATTTATATGGTCTAAAATTTCATAAATAATCCTATTATAGACAATTCACAACACATATGTAATTATTTATAACAATTTAAAATTTTGAACCTTATAAGCACAAATAAAATTGAATAGAATAAATAAGGATAAATCAAGTTGATAATGTTATAAATAAATTAAAAACATGTCTAAATTTTATTTGTTGATGATTGGACAACTATATATCATCTTTGTTCGTATTTGAGTCATTTTCAATGTTTTTATGTGGGGTTTGAATTTATTATAAATTAATATTTTTGAGGTTTCCAAAGGTGCCCTTCTCCTCCCTTATAAAATGGAACATCCTCCCTCTTCTATTTACACAATTTTGAGCCTTCAAGATTGGCCAAAACCTGCCCATTTCCCTTATCAACTTCCCTATAAACATTATAGTTGTTTTTCTCTCCTCAACATACCAACTCTATTGCCTTAAATGGAGGTTAAGAAGAGGTGCGTCAAAGAAGAGGTAATATCCTTTACCGATTCATTCCAATTTATTTCTTCATCTACTTATTCTTCATTATTTGTTTTATAATAAATTAACAACATAAGTATCAATAATATAACTATATTTTATTATAAATATGAAACAAACCTATTTCATCTTTTATCCATCCTACGGAAAACGAAGTCACCGCGCGTGCGTACGTACGGAATACCGTCTCCACACCGTGGTGTAATCAGTTTTCCACCACCATCTTACTTGGATGGGTATAATGGTGTAAATAAATAAATAAATATGATTATTTTAAAGTGAAATTGATTCTTAAATATTATACATACACTGAAATATAGTTCCACAATCATGGGAATGATATCATCACTCGTGTGTACGTACGGACTACCGTCTCCACGAACGCGATGAGATTCATTTTCCATGATTAACCATTAATGTATGATTATAATGTATATATAATAAATAACCATGAAATATATTACATAATAATTATACTGTATTTAAGTACATATTTGTTTCATTTACTTAATTCCATTTAATTCAATAAGGAAACGAAAACAACATTCATGCTTTCGTACGACCTACTGTCTCCATGAACTGCGTATTTCATTCCATTTATCGGTCTATCATATATATTTATATTCTGAATATATATTAAATATAAAACATTTTTTACATTCTGTAATTGATTAAATCATGATATAAGTATTAATATCAAGAACAACATGTTGAAACATGTACGATAAATGAAACGATTTTACCCAAAACGCTGCTTTAACATAGATTTTACAAAAGAACGGGTAATATAAGGTCATAAGTGAACCATATACGATATCACAAAAATTAATATGATTCTTTAATAAGTCAATGACATTATTTAAATTATTATACATGAGGTTTGAATACAAACGAAGCATATCAGACCTAAGGTAATGGAAAATCTCACAATCTCATTTTTATCCGAGATTGTTTATACTTTTGAATTTATTGGGGCATATTTATCATCCAAATCCATGTATCCTCAATATTTAATATTATTTCAACCCTATTAAAAATTTTTAAATACAATTTTACCAATTGGTGAATTTTTAGTAAAAGATATTAAAGGAATATTTTTCCATTCCCAGTACGAGAGACTTTTTGACTTTTCTAGCCAAAGTACGAGAACAATTTTTTTTTATCTTATATGGCATTAACGGATTTTTACAGTTTTATAACAAATTATTTTAATGAATCTTCCTATAAAATATTTCATGAGTATTTTCAACAAAATCCTTTTATTTTATAATTTCTTGGCATTTTGTGAAAAGAAAATGATTTTGAAGAGGAAAGGATATTTCCATCAAGAATTCATTTCAAGTGTTTTATCAAAAACAATTTCCATATAAGATGAAATTATTTCATATGTGTTTGATTCAAGTATAATTTATCTATGATTTACATGGATTCACTTTTCTTGTGATCAAATGTTATCCATTTGTTATATATGGATTATGTGATGATGGGACGATGTTTATAAAACCAATTTTATTATTTGGGTTATGATTAATGATTTATGTTTATATTTTGGCACACGTAAGAATGATTTCATTATGAGATGGGTGGGACCTATATCTCCCTCCAATTAATTGGGTAATGTTGTATATCTCATGATATAGACATGGCTGGAATAGTAAGTTAATCAGGTTCAGTGATACAGGACAAGAACGAGATGTGAACTCGATTCAGAAAGGGACTTTTTCCACTAAGATGGTCTTAGCAGTAATGCCTTGGCTACTATGGAAATTATATCAAGTTCTTAATGGTTTTACAAAATAACATGTTTTATTCCTATTCTATTATATCATGATTGATGTTCCTTTATGATATAAGTCTCACATACTTCCAACATTTATATCTTTTCTCAAGATTTTGATGTCTAGATTTTATGTTCATGTTTTTGCATTCAAATGTTTATGGATTGTTTTATGTTATATATATTTACCCTTACTCAGAATTTGAGCTCACCCTTTTATTTTTTCTTTTCCCTAGGATAAAAATAACTGTTTTTGGTAAGAAAACAAAAGGGGAAGATCTTTATGGGAGATTTTGAAGGTCTTTCACCAATATTAGAAGATTGTGTTCCATATTTCCAAAGACACTAAACTATTACGATCCTTGAGTGTTGGTTTTTGTTTTGTATTAAGTATTCCACAAAAGTAATTTAATGTCCATGTACATTAGGTTTGGGGTCTTTATAGTTGGTATCAGAGGAAATTTTTAGTTAACCTTTGGAAACTAGGATGTGAAAACATTAGTGAGATCTGTAGAGGTATTTCTATGGTATGTCTAGGGATGTTCCAAATGTTATGTATAAGTATAGGATACCGACCTAGAATTATGATAAATATCGTGAATAACCTTTGATTAAACCTAAGATGTTAGAGATTCAATGTACTTCCCTTGATTATGTTGTTTTCCTAGTATGATTTTTTTCCTCTCGCACTATTCATTTTGGGTTTTAAAAGTTGGTTGGAAATAGGAAGATTCATGATAATGGAGGATATAAATGGCAATAGAATGATATAATCATGTGAATCCAAATGAAATGGGATTTAGAAGTCCAAACATTGTTATTATGCCTAATCATAAATTTCATAATATGATCAATAATCTCAACATTGGAAAGTTTCATGAAATAGCAAATAAGAGAAAGATGGAGTTTCATGAAGATCATAGAGGAAAGAAAGTTCAATTTACATCTTGTAAATCATGTGCTTAGAGGAATCAGGGAGAATGTTTCAAATGAACTGGAAGATGCTTTGGGTGTGGAAATGAATGAAACAAAGCCATTAATTGTAACGAAAAAGGTTTAGTTAACACCATGGACAAGGATAATGGTATTTCTAAGACATCAACAATGGTTAAATGTTTTAAATGTTGAATTTATGAGGATTATGCAAACCAATGCTCTAAGGGAATGTTTCATGAAGAGAATCAGTATGGTCGTATGGGTAGTATTTATGTTGATGATGATGAAGAGACTACAAATGACATATGAGATGAAAGAAATGATGAATCTCAGTCATTGGTTTAAGAAGGTAGTGGAATGATTGTATGTTTATCAAGAATAATGTATGCTACTATGGAATAAAGAAAAATCCAAGGATTGTTACACTGTTTTCTCTCCTTGAGTTTTTGATAGTATATGATGAATATTACCAGCAACCATAAAAGGTTATTCAAATATTTTTGGAAGGTAGATGATATGTGCATAATGAAATGATAAAGAGATAATGAGATGTTTGATAGTATTAATGAGCTCATGACTGGTATAAGGATAATGTGATATCATGGTTTGAGTATAAAGATTTTTGGGATTTTGGTATGTGGAAAGATTTAACATTTGACAACATTCATGTTTTCACTAAGGTTCAATGGGTATTCATTTTACAAGAGAATATAGGATTATGGAATTCACATGTTTGGAATGTGACCAACAAGATATATATATCTTATGATATACATGAGGTAAATAATTGTATTCAATGATTGGTAGATGACCTTTATAGTAACTGTTTTATTTATAATATGAGTATGGACATAAGTATTTTAGATAAACCTAAAGATTGGAATAGATTAAGTTCGACATCAGATACTATTGTTTAAGGATAGAACTTTTTGTTATGTTATAATAGTATAGTTTTATAAAAAGGACAACCCATAGGACGGGCGAAAACCCATCGCATCAGACAAGGTTGCATGAATCAAACCCACAACCGAAGTGCGACATGCCTTTATCGCCTACCACTGGCCTACATGAAGTCCCTGGTTAGTAGAAACTAGTTTTTTTTATTATGCAGGATTATCGATGATGTATAAGTCAATTTTGGAACCAAATCCAATTCATCTCTCCATAGATGGACTTATGAATATTAACTTTTCTAACTTATGTTTGAGACAGATGGAATAACCTTTAATTCTATCGCATGATCTACTAAAACTTCAAGAAAAACAAATTCAACTTCATTTCATTAAGAGATGAAGTGGAAATTGTTCGAGGCACGAGCAATGTTGAGATTGTACAAAAATCAAGTAAGTATTTATTTTAATTAAAAAATTATTCAACATTTGGGAAATGAACTTGAAATCCAAAAATGTTATCCTAGTTCTCTAATATCTGATGAATCAGATGGTACTTTAGATCATCACAAATATATGGCATTGTGACTGTTCTATTTTTTCATAGTCTTTTTCTCTACCACTCTCCATCAGAACATGACAGTTAGATTTCTCTCCCATATCCATGTTTTCACCTTTGTTCTCCTATGTGTGAACCCAAGTGATGAGTTACTTTGGGTATCCATTTTGTTTCTAACGTTCATTTTTTAAAATTATGTTTTAGTATTCCTTTTTACGATGTGTGTTTCTATGAAAGAAACATTGAAGTAGTAAACCATTTATAACCACGACAAATTTCGAGGGAGAAATTAATTTTAAAGGGGGTAGAATGTAACAACCTGAGATTTTATAAGAATTATTCTTTTTAATAATATTTATTTCTTGTGTTGTACACTAAACCAAAATTAGCTTGTGCTATAAGGAACACCGTATTAGCTTATAGTATAAGCAACACTATTCTTGGCTTGTGTTACACACAATTTCAAGTTCGTTTTGTAGAAATTATTTTACGCAAAAATATATATAGATTTTTTTTAATTTATAAATGAAATAAGTTTTTATTATGTTATACTCAACAACAAAGGGATCTTGCACTACACACAACCTGAACTTGGCTTGCATTATAAGAAATCGCGACCTTCCTCGATAGCGTGTGCAGTACACAATATCGGGTTTCATTAAACAATGATATATTATTATAATATTATTATGATCTAGACATTATGAATAGTAGTATCTACATTTTGAATTTTATGAACTTATAATTCATCTTACACATTTTATATAACATAGTATAGAAGAAAATAAAAATTCCCTGTAAAATAAGTATTTTTCAAAAAATAAAGTTTTGTCACCTTTTGATGCTGCACCCACATTAAATTTAGTTTTTGACATGTTTATAAGATCAATTTGAAAAATTTAAATTCTTCTTTGGAATCAGGATATAAAACTTTACTTTGGATAGACTTTTCATATTATTCTGATAACTTCCATATTTTCATAAATAGTAAAAAACCGCTATATTTTAATTAAAAACAACTTTTTTCATCGCAATAATTTATATAGTTAAATTATAATAGTGAATGGTTTTAATGTATAAAGATAATATATATTTACCATTTAATATAATTTATGTCATTACCATTAATTTTACATTGAATTCATAGGTAAAAACATTTCAATCTTTTGAAATGTTTTAACTTTTAAAACTCGTTTTCTTAACAACGGGATTAATTTTAAATTAATTACTGCAACTTCTGTGTTTTTAATTTTATAAAATTTATTCCATACTTTAATTTAGTGGGTCCAAATAATGTTAATATCTTACTTATATTTTTCTGATATTATGAATAGTAACTAAGTTAATTTTTATTTACTGTAGTTCATGGTTAATCGGGTAATTAAGGGTAAAAATAAGATTATAAAATTACCCTAGCACCTTCCAAAATTATATTGGATGACTAAAAGTAGACCCATATCTCCTAAGGGTCGGAATAGATTCATTTTATGTACTTTGTACCATGAAAATAATTTAATTATTATTATAACCAAAGAAAGTGAAAACATGTCGCTCTCATTAATCTTATAAGTATAATAATTTTAATTTAGTGATAAACTTCATGAAACTTCAAACATGAATAGTCTCAAAAAATCTCATAAAATTATCTACATCTTGTAAACTTATTTATTATTTTTAGAGATTAAATAATTATCATTAATGGTGACACAATAGTGATATTGAAATTTTTTTGTTAATTGAAATATCAAATAAATGGTTTTAAAAATATTCAAATAAATATTTTATGAACTATTTAATGTGATACAATGATTTTATAGATAAATATTACATGTTATGAATCTATTAAATCTTTTAGTTCGAACATATCTTTTGTTTAAATTTTATTTAAATTCAAATAAATGAATAGTGTCAAAATTGACACAATTGTTATTTGATAAAAATAACATAATATAAAATTGTTTTTAAATCACAAACATTTTTGAAAATTATGAATTAAAATTTATATTGTCTAAAATGACATAAATAATCCAATTATGGACAATTTACAACACATAAGTAATTATTTATATATATTTAAAATTAATAATCTTATAACCAAAAATAAAATTAAATAGATTAAATAAGGATAAATCAAGTTGATAATGTTTAAAATAAATTAACAACGTGTCTAAATTTTATTAGTTGATGAGATTAAAACCCTATATCATCTATGGTTTTATTTGAGTAATTTTGGAACTTTTTTAGTGGGTTTTGAATTTATTATAAATTAATAGTTTAGAGGTTTCCAAAGGTTCCCCTCTCCTCCCTTATAAAAGGGAACATCCTCCATCTTCTCTTTACACAATTTTAAGCCTTCAAGATCAACCAACCCCTGTAAATTTCCCTTTATCAACTTCCCTAGATACATTATATAGGTTCTGGTCTTCTCATAATACCAACTCTAGTGCCTTAAAAGGAGGTTAAGAAGATGCGCGTCAAAGAAGAGGTAATATCCTTTACCGATTCATTCTAATTTATTTCTTCATCAACATCTTATTCTTTATTTATTTAATCATAAATTAATAACATAAATATCACTCATATACTAATATGTTATTATAAATATGAAACAACTCTATTTCATCTTTTATCCATCCTACGGAAAACAAAATCACCGTGCATGCGTAAGAACGGAATACTGTGTCCACGCTGTGGTGTAATTTGTTTTCCACCACCACCTTACTTGGATGGGTATAATGGTGTAAATAAATAACTATATATCATTATTGTAAGTTAATTTTGATTATGAAATATTATACATACACGTAAATACAGTTCCACAATCATGGGAATGATATCACCACTCATGCGTACGTACTAACTACCGTCTCCACAAATGTGATGAGATTCATTTTTCATGATTAACCATTCAAGTATGATTTTAAAGTATATATACAAAATAATAATGAAATATTTTAAATAATAATGATACTAGATTTATGTACATATATGTTTCATTTACTTAATTCCCTTTAATTCAATAAGGAAATGAAAACAGCATTCATGGGTACATACGGCCTACCGTCTCCATGAATGGTGTATTTCATTCCATTTATTAATATATAATATATATTTATATAATGAAAATATATTATATATAAATCATTTTTTAAATTTTTTAATTAATTAAATCATGACATAAGTAATAATATCTAGAACTACATGTTGAAACACGTACGATAAATGAAACGATTTTACCCAAAACGCTTCTTTAACATGATATTTACAAAAGAACGGGTAATATAAAGTCACAAGTGAACCATATATGATATAATAACAATGAATATGATTTTGTAATAATTCAATGACATTATTTAAATCATTATAATGAAGTTTTGGATACATACTAAGCATATTTGACATAAGGTAAGGGAAAATCTCACAATCTCGTTTTTATCTGAGATTTTTTAAACTTCAGAATTTAATAAGGAATATTTATCATCCACATCCATGTTTCCTCAATATGTAATGTTATATTTATCCTCCGAAAATTGTTTAAATCCAATTTAACATATTGGTGAATTTTTAGAAAAATATATGAAAGGAATATTTTGTCGTTTTCAGTATGAGAGACTTTTTGACTTTTCTAGCCAAAGTACGAGAAGAATGTAGTTTTAACTTATACGACATGAACGGATTTTTACGGTTTCATAACAACTTATTTAAATAAATCTTCCTCTAAAATATTTCATGACTATTTTCAACCAAATCCTATTCTTTTAAAATTTCTTGGCATTTTTTGAAATGAAAATGATTTTGAAGAAAAAAGTCTATTTTCATTAAGAGTTAATTTCAAGTGTTTTTTCAAAATGATTTTCCATCTAAGATGAAATTATTTCATATGTGTATGTTTCAAGTAAAATGACTCTATGATTTACATGGTTTCACTTTTCTTCTGATGAAATGATATCCATTTTTTATATATGGAGTATGTGATGATGGGAAGATGTTTATAAAACCAATTTTATTCTCTAGGTTATGATGAATGATTTAAATTTATGTTGTGGAACACGTAAGAATGATTTCATTATGAGATGTGTGCGACCTATATCTCCCTCCAATGAATTGGGTAAATATTTATATCTCATGATATAGACATGGCTAAAATGGTAAGTTAATTCGGTTCAGTGATACAGGACTGGAATGAGGAGTGAACTCGATTCAGAAAGGGACTTTGTCCACTAAGATGGTCTTGGAAGCAATGCCTTGGCTTCTATGGAAATAATATCAAGGGCATAATTGTTTACCAAAATTAAATGTTTTTTCCCATTCTATTTTATCATAATTGATTTTCCTTTATGATATATGCCTTACGTACTTCCAATATTTATGTATTTGCAGAATATTTTGATGTTTATATTTTATCATCAAGTTTTTGCATTCAAATGTTTATGGATTGTTTTATATTATCTATGTTTACCCTTAATAAGAATTTGATCTCACCCTTTTTATGTTTTCTTTTCCCCAGGATATAAAGAAAGGTTTTAGGTAAGAAAAACAAAAGGGGATATCTTTATGGGAGATGTGGAAGATCTTTCTCCAATATTAGAAGATTGTGTTCCGAGTTTCTAAAGACACTAAACTATTACGATCCTTGACTGTTGGTTTTTGTTATGTATTAAGTATTCCACAAAAGTATTGTAATGTCCAAGTACATCAGGTTTGGGGTCTCTACACTACACCCCATGTGGGACTCAGAGTTAGGAGTCATGTGTGATCCCAACATCCAATTAGTTGGGAGGTGAATCCCTTGTCATGATAACATAGGTAAGGTGATTTATTTAAGTGGATAAACACATTCAATGATAATGTTGATATAATTTATGTAATTTCCATAGTGTAGAAAGATGTGCCTTCTGTGGATGATGGTAAAATCCGGACTATTCATAGATGTGCGCACTTCATATGTGATGATCTCTTAATACTCTAAGTGGGCTTCTACCTAGAGGAATTAGCTTTATATATAAAATGATGAGGTTTGGGAATAATTATTAGAGAATCATAATACTTTAGACATGATTGGTATTCCTATCTTATACATGGGTAACGAGAACCCTATCTATAAATTCAATAATCATTCTATTTATGATCTCATTCAGGACTGATATCCTTTATTTTTGTTAGTATTACTACAATGAACCTAGGGTGTGAGGTCATCCAAAAGTGATCATGTGAGGATTCAAAATTTTCAATGCCTTGATAGTTACAATAATTGACCAGCAGTATTTTATTGATCGACTAAATGTTTTATTACTCCCTTTAGAAACATTTATTCCTATGTGGTAATCCCCCCATATGTGTTTTATTTTGAGTTTGATATTACCCAAAAGTATAGAAGCATGTACTACCATAAATGGGATATGATTACTCTATTCAAGCATGGGTTTTGGTACACCATAAACCTAGAAAATTTGTGGTTCCCCATAATATAGTGGATTCGAAACATTCCCATTGGATACTGTTCTGTTCCTCCATCTTTAGTACATTATATTTTATACGAGTTTTGTATGAGGTAATTTTACCCATGATATCTTGTACTCCACCTAGGTATAGTATTGAAACATTCTATTCTTAGGAACATGGATTCTTCATTCTTGAATGGGAATATTAGTCCCTTGAAAATGATGAGGCATGATCCACTATACTCTGTTGATACAATAAAAATGAATGATACAAGGAACATTTCTGGAATCTATAAAATTTGACATTCAATGAAACATATGGTATGATTATTTTACACTAATGGTGTAAAATCCATCCCCATTGTCTAGGTTCTGGGGTCCACCCATAGAGGATAGATTTACTCTGTTGGTAAATGTGTCTTCCTACGAGGAATGAGTCCCTCACAATATTTTATTGATTAATTGGAGTTTAGATGATGCACACTATTTTATTATGTTATACTATATGGGAGTGCAGATCCTAGATGATCATATAGTGGGGGTTATGTAGCCTATTGTGCTTTTTTATGTAGAGGATGATGACCATGATGAGTCAGACGGTAGGATTGGGATTCAAGGATATATTTTATGGTACTAATTAAGTATGATTGGAACCCTCTTTATTGATCTCTTATATCATGTGTGATAAAATGATTAAAGATGACGATCATTATGAATATTATCTCTTAGTGTGAGGTATGGATGGATTTTTCCAGACATTACAAGATATGGGTTGAGATGTAATATATGGATTTTTTCATGGATCTAATATTTAGTAGCATAATTTTTTACTATTATAATATGGATTCGTTAATTATTGATAGATAAATATCCCAAAATATTTCCTAGAGAAACCTCTTATTACTAGAAATTCAAATCAGTGGTGATCCTCTTCTGTATTTTCTTCTGCGGGTGTGAATTGGCTAGGATGGATTAGTGGCTAGGATTATTATATAGTCGAGTGTGTCCCAGTAATGCCTATATAGTGACATATAATAACCTATATATTAAGTTTAAGTGAATGTATATCCCTTTGTGTTTTTTTGTAATTAATCTGTTAGCTTATATTCAACTTTTAATGTGATGTAGGACCCATATTATGAGGAAGTATGACCCCTAAGAAGTTGTAATAAAATATTTCATGTTTTTAAAACATTTATTTGTGTTTTGTGTCTATTAAAATGTATTAATGGTTATTTTCCATGTTATTATGCTCGATGAACTCAAATTGATAGATTCTGAGCTTGTAGTACTGACATATATCATTGGTTCTGAAAATCTAAAGTAGACGTTAGGTTTTTTGCGTGATAATTTATTTCTAAAGGATGGATCCATGAATATATTGTTCTATAATGTTAGGTAAAAGCTATGTTATAAGATTAATATGAGATATAATGTGTAATTAAATCTATTAAGAGTACCATAATGACCAATGGTTAGTTGTCTCAGAAATAAAGAAAACTTTTCTGTATAGTGTGTTATTAAAAATAATCACCTATGATCACTTGAGATATATTGTTGAAAACTTTTTCCAATATCTAGTTTTTGTGAAATTTAATATCTTGTAATTTCTAATCCTTGAATATTGAAGTGGTTGATTAGTCCCTCAGTGTTGTATGATCACCTAAATGTGGTTAGTGGTGTATGAAGTTTTCTTTTCAATTGATAGAATGTTAACAAAGGGAGGATCAAGGATATACTCATTCCCTAATCTAGGAATCATTGATGTAAGTTATTTTATATCTATTTACAAAGAATGTGATATGGCCCTATTAGATTATATAGTTCACTTTTTGAGGTTTTATATGGTGGAGTTTTATCTTTTTAAATTTTCTTGATAAGAATATTTTTTGATCTCTTTTTTGGGATTGGATCATTAATATCTCATTGGAAATACCTTCTTCGATATAATGCATATTAGAGATTCCAAATTTTAACTGAAACTATTCATGCCAAAACTAATTATATTCTCAATATTTATTGATTATGATTTAGGTGGGAATCTATGATGATATTTGGGATGGTAATATTGTGATTGTTTTGGGAGATTCCGCTACGGTGGGTTGAGGCTACTAGAATTAATTAAGGATTGATAATTAAATATGTGGAATACCTTATCAATGGGATAAAAATGGGATTCATTTTTTAGTAGATTAATTCTGAGTCTTTACATGTTCATGGACCCTTATAACCAAGAGGAGATCATATGAGGGGAATCTATCCTCCCATATGATGATTAATTATGAATTTTTTTAGAGAGGCAATTATGGATTGAGGAATTTGTGAAAAACTTTTTTTCCCATGTGGAAGACTTAACTAATATTTTAGTTTCGGATACCTAGGCCCCTTAAAAGGTTCAATTGATAATTTTCATTAGAAAATGACCTCATTGGTATATTTTAAATTTTTCCCTAGTAATCTTGATATAAGAGTCATCCTTTGGTATGAATTTGGTGAAATCTTGAATTGAGTTTGTATTTCAGCTATCTAATATTTATTTAATGATATTATTTTACCCCATGTGAGAAAACAATAATAGTCTCATTAATTTATCTCTAGATATAAATTTTGACTTAATGATTGAGTCATGAGTCTTGTTGTTTATAAAATTCTACGTATAAACCAATTATGGGTTCCCAGTCCAAGATCAGTCTTTCTATGTAAATCTAATTTTATTTTATAGTGTTATATCCAATCTACCATATTATCTACCACCATTCATATGATAGGAATGAAACCCTTCCAATCATTGATGCTTCTATAATTAACATATTAATAGGGGCATATAAGAGGGGTGATTCATCTGATGGGATCGATAGGAGTCTAATTCGGAGGTATCTATGATGGATAATAGAACCAAACCATAATACCTAGAGATTTAACCCAAGCTATGTCTTGTTATTTTAGTTTCCATACCACCATTAATTTTTTATCATTTTCATTTATATTTTGGGTTTTATTATTGTTTTTGGGTGGATAAAGGCCCATATTGGGGTTATTTTCTATGGATCAGGTGGATAAGGAAGTTTATGAACGGGTTCATATTTTGAAATCCCAATCACACAAAAAGTAGTTTATAGAACACACATCAGGTAATATATCAGCGAATATTATGTTAGAGTTGGATTCCACGTGGTGGGTTTTCAATATAGACACACTATTTAGGATCTTTGGAGGTATGAATCTGTATGTTTCCACATACTAAGATAGGCACCCCATGTGATGAAAATGGTTTTTATCAGTTCATTCCCTATGGTGTCAGATGACACAACTTGAGTGGGGTACATGAATCGGTACCCCGTGAAACTTACATTCAATGTGTTCAATGATATATATATATATATATTGTATTTGGGATGTACACAATGATATATTTTTTGGTACATTACCATATTATGATTTTGGGTGTACACGAGATGTACCCTAAGGAACATGTTGTGTACATTTCCCTCATGGGGTGTTTTGTGCTATCTCACACAAGAACTGAATTTTGAAGAGTAATTAGATTATTCCAAGTATCAATTCATATAAAATATAATGGTATATTCTTGATTAATATCCTAGTCCATTTGAGAAATAATTCATGGTTGGTTGTTGATTTTGGCATCATTACAGCCACATCGGGATCTATGTGATTATAGAGGATAGGTGGTAGGATAGTGAACCCACTAGAAGAATTTAGACCCTAAGATGTGGGGACACACATTAGTAATAATAGATTTAATTTATTGGTGAGTTTTTTTTTGTTGCGGTTCATTAGGACCTAGAGGTGTCACAAACCCATGTGTTTCAGAAAGTCATCCAAATTTACCTCTATGTAGTAGAGTTTCTGGAGAAACTTATAGTTATACATGCACCATAAAGATATTCCTGCTTTCCCATGAACCACATAGATGAAGTGGGTTCATGTGGTATTTTAGGTGTATATGGATTCGATGGATATTCATATTATGTTGTGGTTCCTATGGAAAAGTTATATAGTGAATGATATTTATACATTCTCTCTCATGTGTCCCCCATATGAGGTTGTGGGTGAAGAAGAGTAGTAGTCACAAAATATTATTAATGTATCCACTCATAATACATAGTAATCTACTGAATATTATTTGAGAGTTGTTTGTAAAGTGTTTTTTATTACATTCTCAAGAAACCTTCATTGATGTTGAGTGGGTTCTCCCTTTTGATAACAGACATAGTTCACACCTAGAGGCACGGAGTGCATGTTTTCAACACGGTGTGGCTTTCATTGTAACTCTTTCCATCCTGAGTGATATACATTGAAAGGGTACATTTAATTATATTTACCTCTTAGTGGTTTTAAGAGTGACCTCCCTATCAGTCCTGAAAATATAAAAGATATCCTTTAAGGAGTGGGTTGACCGTTCATGTGTAGAGACAATATTCTCCTCAATTGATCGTTACCTATAGGGAGGCATGGGATTTCTAAGTGGTAGTATTGGATATTTGGTGTAATGGATGTTGTTTTTATACTATATTGATAGGTTCAAATTCTTAGGGACCTACAGTTCCTTGGGGTCTCTTAGTTTTCATCAAATTTTACAATATAGTGGAGATGCGTTTAGCGGGTGCGCATCAACCATGTAATTTTTTGGTCTCTACCTCTTAGAGAATAATAGGGTTAAAATACCCCCCCCCCCCATTGGCCCTTGAAAGTGTTAGGAGGTGTGTATTTCTTTATATATGACGAGGATAAGACCCCCCCCCCCCCCATATAGAAAGAGGTATAAGACTCCAATGTGTTTGTTATGTAGTACCTTGGGTGTCATATCACTGGAAATTTTAACATATAAAACTTCTATAAATGAAATTCTTCTTTTTCAAGGAATATATTACATATTAAGATTTGTATTTATGAAAAATAAATGAAATATTTTGTTTATTTTTTACCATTACAAAATATAGTCAATTTGATTTAAAAGATCATCACATATATTAACCATTGATAATACATCCAATCTATAGATACCAATATGTTTTTTATTAATTAAAAATCATGATAAAATCTAATAAAAAAGAATGGAATAATCTATGGCATTGAATAGTAGTATAGTAAAAAAATGAATCCCATTTATCAAAACATCTGAGTGGCGTCGAATCACTAGGAATTTCCCTTGATCAATCCCAAGGTAAGATATAACAATTTAAACACAATTAAAAACATGATAATACTAATTCACATATACAATTTATAATAAATTATTTGAGAATTATATATGTTTCATTATATAGTGATATCATATTTGATTTTTTTCAAGAAATTGAAGATCAATTTATAAAGGATGTTATCCTATAAAACTACTGAAATTTTAGAATAATCACATCATTTATATAATACAAGATGTGTATTTTTTGAAGATAATTTATGAAAATATGCATGATATTCCATGAATCTAATAAAATCCATGAATTCTGTAGATATATGATGTTTTATAAGTGAATGAAATTCATTGTAACACCACAAAAATCTAACAGAATAACATTTTATTTGATAAAATATATTTTATAAAGCACCATGTTTAGAAGAAAATATTACACCTCAACACTTTACAATATATTTAATTTTAAATAAATTAAATACCTTCAATATCTTTCAATTAACAAAATAACGAGTATGAATTAATCCTGATACAATATTAAAATATTATTATTTAGTCTTTACAATTATAAAATAGCAACTAATTTGGCTGTTAGGAATAATAATAACTACTTGGAACAAAATGAAATGTTTTATGAAAAAAATTATTTTTTCATAAAAGGTGGTTTAGGATATCACTGGACACATAATTTTAAATTAATTATTACCACTTTTATAAAATAATTTACAAAAATATATTTCATTTCTGGAAGTGAAATTTCAAAATTAACATCGGTTTATTTTGATAATGAAAAGATTCATTTTTTGATGTATAGAGAAAAATACTGAATATTAATTGAAAACATAATTTTAAATTTAATTATTTATAATTATAAATTCTATATTGAATATGTTTTAAAGTAAATATTTTTTATTAGTTTAAAAATTGAAACAATTTATGTCAACATAATCATTTTTATATGGAATTTTTCTATAAAAACATCATAAATTGTACAAAATCTTATCCTTAAAATCCAATTTTCTCATAACATATATGTGATTAATTTAAAATTAAAATTTTAAATATTACTAAATTGAATTTACAATAATATATTCCATATTTTGAATTAGTATAATTTACATTTTGTTATTTGTTAAAATAACTTTTTGAACAAAATTAATACTATAAATAGTAAAAATTAATTACCGTGGTAATGTTAAAAAAGTATTTACTCGGAGTGGGGTGGGGGAGGGGTGGGTGTGTGGGGTAACACTATGGGGATAAGGGTTAAAAAGGACCATAATTTTTATCAAAAAATAATTTAATGGAAATATTTAGAACTTATCTCTTTCATGATTTATAATTTCACATTTTATAGGATTTTGGTAGGACACAAATTTTGGTATGATTGAATATTTTCAAATGCTTACAAGAGAGCCACTCACCTCACTTGTAAAAGGCCTCCCAATATCCTCACTTATTTACACCATCTAAAATATTTGGTTCATCCAAGACATACCAAAATAACTTCAATAATTCCCTTCCCTCTTCTTAGAAGATTTTTTTAGTGTAAATTAAACATGGAAATAATTCTTTGAAAATAAAAGGAGGATACCCGAAGAATAGTTAATGTTCTTCAAGGAGGACAATTATTTAATTAAATTGTCCACCTAGTAGATTTATTATTAAAAAATGTTGATATAATATCCTTATAATCTCCCAGATTCTGGTATTTTTCAATAATAATGTAAAAAACCAACAACCATATCCACTTCTATCAAATAGGGTAAGAAATTATCATTTGTTTGTATGGGGGATTGCCACCTCACATTCCAATGTCACCCGTTATTCCATTACCATCATTTATGGATGGGTATTATGATAGATATAAAGTATATATATGTTATTTATAATTTAATTATACCTCTTGAGACTTTATATAATATATATATATATATCTTCTATTATGTATGAGGTATGATAACCTCACTCTTGTATATGACAGACTACTACCTCAATAGACGATGTTATTCATCTTTCAGTAACGATTGACATGGAGATGATAAGGATGAATTTAAGGATTATATGTAATATATATAAAATAATAATGATATTAATGGAATAAATATAATTATATAACGAAAATATATCATTTTCTTTTTCACATTTCAACTCACTTTATAATGATAACATCGTTCGTGTACATGTAGACTGCCACCTTTATAAAGCGATGTAACTCAATTTTCATCACCAAACCACATGAATGATATATATAACTATATAATTATAAGTCATTATTATCGTTATTTAAATATTATATATTATTTACCACCTCTACAAATTGATCAACGGAAAATGGAAATGTTGCTCAGCTGTACATATGACCTACTATCTCCATGATTGTAACATACCCCATTTTTAAAAACCATATTTCATGATTGGTTTTATAATTAAAATTAATATAAGAATAATATAATTATTTTAGGATTATTATTCTATTAATTATGGAACTATAAAATACACACATGAACTGGAACATTTGAAAAAAACCACAAATGATAAAATAGGGCGATTAACTATATAAAAAAGGAATGACTTATCATTGTATTATGGGTCTTAAGATCAGATAAATGTGAATAATATTGAATTAGGCCTAAAGAATTCATTTATGGATATTAATTTCATAGAGTAAGTGATGAATTGGAAATTTATTTTTGAAAATCCCAAGCATAAAGTTTTTCTTAAAAAATATAAACACATCATATAATTATAATTACATATATTCTGATATAGTAAAAGAATTACTCATCCTTAGGAAAAAGGATCTTGAATAAAAACATTTATCATATTACATTAATATCTGATGAATATGTTGATTTTAAAATTATCAATTTTTTTTAGGACCCTAACTTTACATTGATCATTTAACTTACTACGATAATAGATATCTATCACTCATTGGAAGTATTTATGCTTTTCTTCCAGGTCCATGTTTTCATTTCCCACCCATGTCCTCCTAATTGGAACCCAAATTAACTGTTATTCTAGATGACCATAGTACTTTATTTTATTTATTATTTAGAGGGTGTTTTATTAACCCTTTTAGGATTTATCCTTTTAAAAAACGTTATTTTCAAATGTAAAACCCTTTATTAATGAGATAGCGTTAATATTTTAAAGATGCAATTTATTTAAGGTGGGGAGAATGTAACTTCCTGAAATTTTAAAATAAGAACATTATATTACAGAGAGTGCATGACCTAAAAAAATATAAGAAAATATACTACTAAGAGAATTTATGATATATTTATGTAAATTAATTAAATATATTTGATATCTTGTAATAAATTCCACATCGAGTTTGATGAAAACACGATACTCCATTAAAATATTATTATATAAACATTACCATCATAACAAATACGTTAAATTGGAGTGTAAAAATAATATCAATGAAATTAAAAAACATATACGGTTTACACATGTGTCAAGTAATTAAAATGGATATATATTTCTTATATATATAACTATTACCATTTTAAAGATGAAAATTGATTTTGAAAATAGTATTTTTTCTAAAAGAGGGTTTATCCTTGCTTTGCACACATAATTATAAAATACATTTTTCAAAATTTATAAAATTTATTTTTGAAATATAAACTTGATTTATGAAATCTAAAAACAAGACTTATATTAGGGTAAATTATATGTATTTTTCTAAAATGTTTCATTTTTTGATGAATAATGAAAAATACTGAATATCAATAAAAATTGTTTTTTCATTTAAATTATTTAAAATGTTAAATTATATTTTTAATTTGTTTTAATGATAAATTAGTTAAATTTTATATAAAGTTATAGAATTTATGTCCTTTAAAACATTTTCATATTTAATTTTGATATAAAATGTTTATAATATTTTGAATATTTTCTCTGTAAAAGCTTGTTTTCTCATTGCATCTGTGGGATTAATTTTAAATTATTTTTTTCACTTATGTGAATTGGATTTGTAGAATTATATTCCATATTTTTAATCATAATAATATTTATTTACTAATTATTTAAAAAAAATTATCAAAATTACCAATGAAAACTGTAAAACATAATTTCCACAATTAAGGTAAAAATGTATTTACCGGGGTACTAAACTAATAAGATAAGGATTAAAATGAAAAAAAATTAAAAATGAAAATTTTAGGGAAATATTTAGAACTTATATATTCTTTATAAGAGAATTTAAAATTTATTGGTTTTTGTTCATGATGGAATTTTGGTATTATTGAATCCTTTCCAAAAATTACATGTGTAACACTCACCTCAATTATAAAAGTCCACCCACTCTCCTTCATTCTTCACAACGTAAAACATCATTGGATTAAAAATTAAATACATTAATAATTTCTTAAATTGTCTTCCCATATAATATAATACTCATTTTTGGCAAAAATCTATCCTAACAAGTCATTAGTGCAAACCTAAGGAGGATGCACAAAGAAGATTTAATGTTCTTTAATGAGCATCTTCATTTTATTACCTTATCAATCATTTTAATTTCTTAATAAAACATGATGATATAAAAAAATTAGTTTATTAAATATACAAGTATTTTTTTTATAATAATATAATGACCTTAAACTATCCCTAATTCCATCAAATGGGTTAAACAATAATTATTCGAGTGTACAGATGATCATTGCCTCACGAACCAATGTCATTCATTCGTCCATTGCCACATTTCAAGGTATGGTTTGATGATAGATATAAAGTACATATATGATATTTAAAAAATATTTATACATGTTCATTGATTATATTATATATATCATTTTTACCACTCAATCTATATGAGATATGATAATTTAGTTCAAGTGTACGATATACAACCACATCACGAAGCGATGTAATTCGTATTTTAATAAAACTTCACATGGAAGGACATAAAGATATTATTAAAAATTAAATGTTCTATAAATGAATTAATTAAGATATTAATAAAATATTTATTAAAATATAATGTTATTATATTATTTTTCTTCTTATATTTCCACTCATTTAAAAATGATAACATCATTCGTGTACGTGTGGCCTTCCGCCATCACAAAGTGATGTGACTAACTTTTCATCACCACACCACATGTATAGTTTGTAAAATTATATAATATTGTATATATGATATCATTATCATTCCATAAATAATATATATTATTTACCTTCAGTCAATAATGATCACTATAATATTGAAATGTAACACATGTAGACATACGACCTACCATCTCCATGATCATAACACACTTCATTTTTCATAACCATATTTCATGATTGATTATAAAATAAAATTTAAGTAAACTAATTATAATTATTTCTTGAATATTGTTCTAGGAATGATTATTCTTTTTAAAACAAACAAGAACCATAACATTCATAACAAATCAAAATTGATAAAACATGGTGATTAACACCTGAAACAATGAAATTAAAGAAATATTATTAACAAACATGTGGTAAAATGTAATAAGAGGACCAAATATAATAATATAAATATGATTATAGTTCTTGTAAAATTTAATAACATGTTTAAAACAACATAAAATAGTTTAAATAATTTTCAACTAAAGAAATGTGTGAGGTAAGGGCTTTCATCTCAATTTAAATTCCTTTAAGGATCATTTGATATTATGAACTAATTCACTCGTAAATGGTGTCTATACATCCCCAATGGAGTTTAACATCATGATTAATTCATAATTTATGTTATTTTATGTTTTATAAATAATTATTTTATCCAAGAGAAATTTACTTGAAAATTACCAAGTGGTAAAATTTATTGTGCAATCTCACATTCATTTTAGATTGGTAACTTTCTCTTGAAACAATAACTCTCTTGTGATAATTTTTCATTTGAAATTACATTTATATTAAATATACATATTATTTTATGATGGATATGATAACTTCCTAAATTTTATACCATTTCTCTATATACTGTTTAATTTGGATGTTATTTAAATAACTACGTAAATATTAATAAATCTAGATTCATTACTAAATAAATATTTTTTATGATGAGACATGCTGATTCTTGAATTAAATTGATCATTCGATATAAGAGGAATGATTTTTACATATGGTGAAATTTGGGGACTATATTTTATATATCCCCTCGATTCATTTGTAGGTCTCATAAGAAAAAACTAGTTATGGTTTTGGTAGAGGCCCTACCCAATTGTATAAATTACTCAGCATAATGCCTCAATGATATTAGATGTACTAGAAAAAAGACATGACAATATTTGTTTTCCTAGAGTAAGTCCCTAATTGTTTGTTTAGGATGACCATAATAGTTAATTCCATCATTACAAATTTAGTTATTGATATTCCATGTGATTAATCGACTAGTTGAATTATCCATAGTTTTGTTTCATGCTCATGTGATTATTTATTTGACATTAATTGATTACCATTTATTCTTAATACATTGTGATCAATTTATTTAATACGTGACATGTGTTTTATATACTTGGCTTTCATTATTTATTATGAATTATTTATTCATATAATCCATTATACACTTACCCTTAATGAGCATCTAAAATCACCCATTTCATAAGTTTTATTTTATACAGGTTATTTTTTCTGAATATTTTTTAAGGGAGCACATCTGTCTGTGGGAGGATGCGTAACTGTTTCCCCACATTCCCACTTTCCCAATTCGGGTGGAATTCGTTGCTTATTAGAGGACATTTTCTCCAAGATCGAAACAAGAATATGGGATGTCAGTATCTCCTTTCAAGGATTCCCCCATGGAACTTATTACCTAGTCTGAGTCTCCCTCATAGATTTGAGTCATGGTTTGTGAATCTCACTCCTTGCTCCATATCGTTTTGGACACCAGTTAATTACACAACATATGTTAGGACATTCCATAGGGTCTTGACATCATAGAACTCATCGGTCTGAGTAGATGACAACATCAGCCATGATGGGGAATCTCTGGATGGGTGGACATTGAGGAACCTATATTTTTCCTCATAATATGGCATCTCAAGGGTGCAAAAACTGAGTCATCCCATGTAGGTTGTGGGGTATCTTATACTGAAAGGATATCTCTATGTTTTTCCTCCGCTTCCCATGCTTAACTCTGGGTATGTCATGAGTTTAATGTCTTGCAGAGTTGGAATGAGAGTGATCTGGACATCTCATAGAGATAGATCAGATTGGTGCATCCCTAGGAGGGAAAACCTGGATGGTTTACTAGATGGATGGATAAGAATTCCCAATGACGATGGACCTGAAGTTTTGTGTCCTATAGAGGGAAGATATCACATCGTCAAGGATGATATGGTCACTACTAAGGGTGGAATGGAAAGAGTTCACCCCATAATGGGAAACACTAGACGGATAGGACAGAATTCCCAAGGAGAGCAGACCCAGGGTGGTGGGTCTTATAATAGGATTATGTCACTCTTGGAAGGCTGGTCTGGACATCACTGAGGGCATGTTAGGGAGAGTGCACCCCAGAATGGGGGATGCCATGTTATACCATTGGCTGGGATTGATCATCATGAAGGTTTTATATGTATCCTTTATAGATGACAAGGACCAAAACCCACCTAGTTTAAGGGGTGATGAATCATGGTTTACACAAAGGACAACATCCCGAATACATGCTGGTGCTAATTCATGGATAAGAGCCCATGGAAAGAGGTACACTCTTGGTTGAATGATTTTGGATTTGTGTGGTCATTAAGCATGGTTAGCTAGCCAATGGAATCGCGTGATCCCACTGGTATGTGGAAGACCAGGTAAGAATAAATTTGGATGATGGATAGTAGAATTAATTGGGGGGGGGGGGGATGATATGTAACCATCTAGAAGGTGACAAAATTTTTGTCCTTGAATAGAGGCTTCCTACATATCCCCGTGGAAGGAAATCAAAGTCCTCATATTTTTGTCAGGTGATGTGACACTTGAGTAGGCAGACAATGATAATAGATGCATGGATGGGACCTGGAGGAAGTGGAACCTCTGGGTTGGGGAATGACCTTCCAGGGACACATAGACTCAAAGGAAAAACGAACATGAGACAATAATGATGGGATCAATCCTTAGGGAGTCTTCCTACCTATCCATGTGGTAGGGAATCAAAGTCCATGTTGTTCAAGATGGGGAATAGAATCAGAATGTGCGTAGAGAACAATGACCCAATGACATGTTGGGGCTTACACATGGTTAGCGTCCCAGGATTAGTCTGATGCTTAATGGGAGGACCAGAGATGTGGGTCCAAATAGTGGGGACACCAATGTATACCAGTGGTTGGGGTTGAACCTCGGGGAGTCTTCCTACGTATCATGTCTAGGAGACATCGATCAAACCCACATAGTTCATCTAACAATGGATTACCATCAATTGGGGAACACAGTGGATTTTTGTCGATTGGGGAACACAACATCTTATCATTGATTGTTTAACACAATGACTTATCGTCGATTGGGGAACACAACGTATTACCATTTATTGGGGAGAAAAACAACTTAGCATCTACTGGGGAAAAAAATTCTCACCATTAATTAGGGAACACAGAAAATTACCATGGATTGGGGAACACAATGACTTACTATCGACTGGGGAACACAATGGATTATCATCGATTGGGGTTATAACATAGAGATTCTTCCTTCGTAACTTGTATGGGAGATAAGGATCAAATCCCACATAGTTCTAATAAGTACATTTTAACCTCTTTCAGGACAAATGGGGTCATACAGTTTAACATCATGAGGGATGAAGGTGAAACAACCTTAAAGGGTCAGGACATATATGTGTTGGGATTGAACCTCAAGGAGTCTTCCGACGTACCTAGCCTAGGAGACAAGGATCAATGTTCATGTAGTTCGACGTGGGTTGGGCATTATAGACTAAGGCATCCCATGAAGGATGCCATGGTCAATTATTACTCTATGCCCATGTGTATCAAGCTCGGTGGGAGAACCAAGAGGCAGAAAATACTAGACAATCACGTCGTGAATGGTGCATCTGTAGGAAGTGTAATGGGGATGACACATGGATGCAGTCTAGGTACTGCTAAGGAGAAGAAATAATGGATGGGGATTACACATGGAAGCTTCTTGGGTGCTGCTAAGGAGTGACAATGGTGGATGGGGCTTATGCATGGAAGCTTCCCGAGTGCCTATATGGAGAGACAATGGTGGATAGGTCTTACTCATGGAAGCTACCCTGATGTCACTAAGGAATGAAAGTTGTGGATGGGGCTTATGCATGGAAGCTGCTCGGGTGATGAAAAAGAGTGGCAATGGTGGGTGGGGCTTACGCATGGAAGCTAACTAGGTGCCGCTAAGGAAAAGAATTAGTGGATGTGGATTATTCATAGAATCTTCCCAGGTTCTGCTAAAGAGTGGAAATAGTGGATGGAGCATATGCATAGTAGTTTCCCATGTGCTACTAAAGAGTGGAAATGGTGGATGTAGCTTATGCATGGAATATTCCCAGGTGCCACTACAGAGTAGAAAAATTGGATGGTGCTTACACATAGATGAATCCCATGTGCCGCTAAGGATAGGTAATGGTGGATGGGAATTATTCATAGAAGCTGCCCCTGGTGCTGCTAAGGAGCAAAAATGGTGGATGGGTCTTAGGAATAGAAGATGCCTAGGTGCAGATAAGGACCGTAAATGGTGGATGGGTATTATGCATAAAAGTCGCATGTGTGCTTCTAAGGAGTGGCAATGGTGGATGGGAATTTTTCATAGAATATTCTCGGGTGCCGCTAAAGAGCAGCAATGGTGGATGGGGCTTACACATGGAGGCTTCATGTAATGTCTTCCTCATGCTTGTCCATGCAGGCTTCCCAAATCACTGGTGGTTTGAAGCATACAATTGAGGTCTACACCTATGCAATATTGCATACGAAGTATAATGCCAAGGGTGTTGGAATCAATACAAACAAAGGGAGATCAAAAGTGAGAATCACATGCCTGAAATTCAAAAAGAATAGGGAGTTTCGTGATGATGGAGGTTTACTATTGACCTTGTCTGAAACATGACACCCATACCCTGTTAGCCCGAAATGGGGACAAAAAATGAGGGTTGACTATTTTCTGTCTTTGAAACACAGGACCTGACTCGAAGTGTTGTCCAACATCATCTAGGGTGTTGGCCCATAACGGTAGGTGAGCCGAGGTGGCATGGAACTAGGCTATTACGGGTCCCTTCGGACATGAAAGAGGATGAAGATCTGAGTGAAGGAAATGGAAAGCATGAGGTGGAGTGATGGAATTCTTGAATGGATTCCAATGCTCTTGAAATTACTCGACTGTAATCATGTCCTGATGTATATTATACTTGTCACATAAGACATATATAATTTGGAACAAGAGTCATCCTATTATTGAATGATAGGGCATTCTAGAGTTTAAATTAATTTAGACCATACTAATAGAATCTTTTGCTTGGCGCATAAGGAATCTCTTGTTTGGAGCAAGATGCATCATAAATTTTTCATATAGGGTGTACTATTTTTTAAAATCATATAGATATGACTATTTCCATCTTATTCTTGGTGCGTAAGGCACCACATGTTTAGAAAAAAAGGAATATTATTATTAAATGATAAGGAATTCTACAATTTATAATCATACAGAGGGTGATATTGGGATTAATGTTCCTAAACATGGTATTTGTTGGGCCTTACTCAACAGTGGCCCTTTTTGGTTCAACCTGGAACAAGAGCCATGTGATAGGGTTTGGAGAAGTTTCTTTGGGAATGGTTCAACTCACAGTACTCAAGGAATTGAAGATGAGAATATCTACTCATGATACGTGAAAGGGGCCAAGAGGAATATCTCGTATCAAGGTGTTTCATGGAGTGGGGAGAAGTATCTCAAATCATGGTATTCCATAGGTGGAAGGTGGGTGCGCATAAGGGAATAATAGAAAATGTTAGTGTCTCGACCTGAAATGTTCACAGTCCGACTCTCCACTTTTCATGGGGGTTAGTGTTGGTAGTGAAGGGACCATCCCAGAGGGCCCTGACTGTAGCATAATAGAGGTCTCGTGCAGGGGTGGGCAGATGTTCCCCTGTGGTTTGCACTGTTGGGTGGGAAGGTAGGAGATTCACAAATGATGGGTATTCGTGAAGTAGCTTCACGGAGGAAAGGTTATTATAGAGAATGGGGTCTCACAAAGCAGCATTACAAAATAATCCTTCAAGTTGTTCATGGGGTATTGTGAAGAATGGGGCCTCATGGAGCATATGTTCCCATGGAGAAAAGAGGATTCGTGGAGCTCGTGGTCTCGTGGAGCATGGGGAGTCACAGAGAACAGGTTCTCGTGGAGAAAAGGGGATTCACAGAGCATAGGGTGACCCATTGTAAATGGATTCATAGAGATGAGGGTCTCGTGTGGAAATGGGGCTTCACAGAGCCACAAAAAATCCAATGGAGCTCGTTCCTTTGCAAAGGGATGAGCCCATTATTATGGGAATCACTTTACAGTGCTTGAGAGAACAGTGAAATGGGAGCTCAGATGCCAATGGGGTGGTGTCACTGTGCTTATGAAATAGGGTGAGCTAGGTATTTGTAGGTGATGGAGGTAGACAGAGCTTTCTGTGATGAAAAAATGTGCATCGCAAAGATAAAATGATGTTGCGAAGGAAATCGCACTCTGAAACTGAGGGAAGTTCCCTCATGTTCTTCATAACTGTATAGTCGACCATCATGGCCTTCACAGTTCTTGCAGAGGCTCTGATCAAGTTCCATCATGTTTATCATATTCAGGGAGGCTACCTTCACAATCATTATGGTGATCACATAGGCTCTGGTCAAGTTCACTCTGCTCCGTGATTATTGAGGGAGCTTCATGAGTGGTCTCTATGAACTAGTTTTCTAGCCCAACATTGAATATCTATAACTCCAAATTTACAACTCTATTCAGACTATACAACTAGTCAAATCGATCCTTGAGAAATGAGCTACGACCTTAGATCATGTGTATAAGCATTTAGAATATCCCATGGATGAGTTTTCTGGCACCAACAGATACAGGAATGTATTTTATGAATGATATTTAGAGATCTTATAAGTGGAATAACGGAGTTCTCAGGAAAATATTTTTTGTATTCTATGATTTAAAATGTAAATTTGATTCATGTATGTTTCTATTTTAGGGAGACTACTATACTATTTGGTCATTCGAGTCATGAATCCTTTTATCCTATACCAATGCAGTAAAGAAAACCAGTTATGGGTAATTGCAGTTGGGGTTGATATATTTATTATACTAATATCTCAACCTACACCTCCAGTAAACCCTCCATTAAGCCTTAATGATCCCCTGAACAACATTCAAGTCCTGAATCAATCAAGACACCAATTCGTCAGATACATGAAAATTCGTTTCATGATGTAAAATATAGTTTCACAAATTGAAAATTGTAAATAGGAAAAGATAACACATGGAATCATGAAATAAAATCGATTAAAAACATGATTTATAACTATGTATTTATTTATAGGACCTATGAAGTGAGATGATAGCATATTTTTGATGTTATTTTATGCTTTAAATTTCAATTTTCGTTATTTTTATTCATGTTTTTCTATTGAAATGATGTAGAAATAATTATTTCCATCATCTTTTATTGATCTAATCCATTTTTTGAATTTAAATCCTATTTTATTGTGCATTAATATTCTTCATTCAAGTAATAGATTTTATTTTAATTGTAACTTTAATAGTTTTTTATTAATGAAAATTTCAATTATGTTGATCCTATTACACAAGAATAAATCATCCATCACTTTTTGTGGATAATAAACCTTTTTATAGAGATGAAAAGTAGGGGTAGAAAATATTAAATGGATCCTTGGATATACACTTTGGTAATATAGTGCCTCATAATTAGGTTAAGAAATCACTTTTACAACATCCCTTTTCATGATCATAATCTGGGGAAACGTGAAGGGAGGACCGTAACCCAATTGGAATGAATCGAGTCAAGAATAATAGCTGGATTTGTTTTATTATTTTAATGTTATACCTATTTCAACTAGGTTTAAAAACAGATGTAAACCAAAAAAATTTCAAAAAATATAAGTATATCATTTTTTTGAAAAAATTCAATTAGTGATTAATGATGATCTTTGGTTGATAAGATATAAGAACTTATCATGATAGTATTAGGAATACCCTCTGGATAAGCTCATGAAAAGTAATAAAAAAAACATTATTTAATGAACTCCAATATAGTTATTTTATTAGAATACAATATGACTTTCCTAGAAATAAACATGGGATCCACTCTAGGTTCCAATATGGTCGCCACACCAATTTCATCTTCCTCATGTGTGTTCAACCCCATACATCCACTATCCTGTATACATTAAATATAGTTATAGTTAGGATAAAATATAAATTTATAATCTGTTCACCCTAATTATAATTAAATAGACCTGTTCTTGGACATCAAATTTTGGAATTAATTTTAGGGAATCCTTGTTTCCGACGCTTTCGCCGGGGCGCGCGCATCCGTCTGTGGAGGACGCGCAGCTTTTTGCCCCGCATTCCCGCTTTCCAAAGGCGGGCGGCATTCGCTCCTTATTCAGGGATGTCTGCTCTTTGATCGAAACAGGATGATGGGATGTCGGTTCTTCCTCCTGTGGATTCCTCCTCAGAACTCATCACCTAGTCTGGGTCTCCCTTATAGAATTAATACGTAGTTCGTGAAACTCTTCCCAATGCCATGTTTCCATGGACACCGGTTAATTACACTGCTGCTGTCGGGACATTCCAAAGGGTCCAGTCAAGGCAGAAACCTTCGGTCAGGGGAGTAGTCACGTTGAGGCATCAGTAGCGTGTCTGGATGCTGGGGTACATGGCATGTCTGTCTGTTATCCTTGATCACAAGGCTTCTCGAGGGCGTGGAAGCCCGAGGCATCCCACATTGAGCGCGGGGAATTATATGTCATAGACACATATTCGAGGTTTTCCTCAGCTTCCCGTGTTCAACACAGGGTATGCCGCGAGTTTAACGTCCAATGGAGACGGATCAACCCAACCGGAGCATTAGCTAGGATAGATCGGATTGAGGGATCCTCCTTGAAGGGATATCGATACCGACATGAATCATGTAGTGAATAAACGACGGGCGATGGGTGTCGGCGAACCGACGTAAATGAGGGACCTTGGTCCGATGGGAGTTGGGCTTGAACCTCTGGGAGGATTCCTACGTACCATGCCTTGACATGGATCAAAGACCTCGTAGTTCAAATGGGGCTTTATCGGCGAACCGACATGAAAGTGGACCCTGGTCCAATGAGTGGTGGGCTTGAGCCTCTGGGAGGCTTCCTACGTACCATTCCTTGACATGGATCAAAGACCTCGTAGTTCAGGTGGGACTTGGTGGGTCGCAATGGCTTACAACTGGACCGGAGTGCAGTTTAACGTCGTGCTGGATGGTAGTGAGACCCGACGTGAAATGACGGGTGGGCTTGAGCCTCATGGAGGCTTCCTACGTACCATTCCTTGACATGGATCAAAGACCTCGTAGTTCAGGTGGGATGGGTCGCAATGGCTTACCACTGGACCAGAATGGGACCTGACGTGAATGAGTGATGGGTGGGCTTGAACCTCATGGAGGATTCATACGTACCTTGCTTTGACATGGATCAAAGACCTCGTAGTTCAAATGGGGTTTTTCAGTGAACCGACGTGAAAGTAGACCCGTGGGTCCACTATTGTTGGGCTTGAACCTCGTAAAGGCTTCCTACATACCATGCCTTGGCATGGATCAAAGACCTCGTAGTTCAAAAGATGGGTGGGTCGCAATGGCTTACCACTGGACCGGAGTGCATTTTAACGTCGTGCTGGACGGGGGTGAAACCCGACGTGAAAGACGGGTGGGCTTGAACCTCGTAAAGGCTTCCTACGTACCATTCCTTGACATGGATCAATGACCTCGTAGTTCAAATGGGAATTTAGTTTAACGTCATCCCGGACGAAGATGGGACCCGACGTGAAGAAACGACGAGTGGGCCTGGATCTCGTGGAGGCTTCCTACGTACCATGCCTTGACATGGATCAAAGACCTCGCAGTTCTGGTGGGTTGTCAGGGTCGGTGCTCACTCTAAGCCCATGTGAGTCATGCTCGGTGTGAGAAACAAGAGGTTGCATGGACCCGACGATCACGTCACGAGGGGTGCGTCCGTGAGAAGCGAGAAGGGGCTTACGCATTGGGCGGCCCATGGTGTTGGGACTTACTCGAGGATGGAGGCCCAGAGGGGGGGTGCCTCGTTCCCTATCACGTCCTCCACCGACCATGGTAGTGGGGAAGTACAAAGATGCACGGGTGCAATCATTCGTACCAATGGTTAGGGGCTTATGCTCTAAGGCAGCCCTTCCCCTGCGAACATACACCACTCCGACAAGGAGGATCTCATTACATGTGCAGAAGAGTTCCATTCCTGTGGAGACGAGTGGTGTAAAAAATGTTCGAGTTGGGGGGACCCTTCGTGAGGGAGACGAGGTTGGGTCACAGTTTAACGTCATGTGTTGAGGATGTGGTGCTTGGAAGTTTAACGTCCTGCAGCTCGGACGAGGTGGGTTCACTCCACACCCCTAGGACGTACATAACCGGTACCCTCTGGTCCTTGGGGAAGGGAAGGTGCCGGTAAGTCCATGGTAATGGGGGGTTGTGGAACGAACCATCGAGGGGTCCACATTAGCGTGGCTATGCGAAGAAGAAATAGCTGTTAGCGTGCCTATGCGAAGAAGCATTGGGCGAAGCAACGCTACGGGTGGTATTGTCCATGGGACTTTGAAATCACATAGTGCAAACCTGGAGGGTCGCACGGAAAGAGGAATCGCTAAGCAGAGAAGTGTGCTTTGCGAAGTGGGGTGCCTTGGCCTTAGCATGGTGCATAGGTGTGAGTGGGAGGTGCTTCGCGAAGTAGAAGAGTGTTCGCGGAGCACTGCCTCGCGAAGAAGGGGTTCCTCGCGAAGCAGGGTCCTGCGAAGTAGTGTGCTTCGCGATGTATAGTGATCCCGCCTTGGCATAGGGATCACTAGCATGGGTTGGGTGTTTCGCAAAGCATAAACGCTCCGCGGCTGCCCGGGTTCCCTTGGGAATCCCCTTCCTCCGCGAACGCCCTTGAGCTTCGCGAAGGGCATCCCTCCCGGAAGAGGGGCTCAAAACGAGACAAAGCAGAGTCGTCTCGCGAAGTAGAAGTACCTCGCGGAGCTCATGATTCCCGGGGCAAAGCGTGCTTCACGATTCGGGAGAGGAGAAGCCGAAATGTCGGATTGTCCGTCTTCGGGACTCAGGGGGAGTCCAGTATTTATAGGGAAGGGGCGCCGCGAAGCAGGGCTCGCGCGCCGCCTCTGGTGCATCGCGGCGGCTCGCGAACGTCAAACGGGATCGCGGAGGATTACCGCCTCTGGTGCTTCGCGGCAGCTCGCGAACGTCAAATGGGTTCGCGGAGCATTACCACCTCTGGAGCTTCGCGGCAGCTCGCGAACGTCAAATGGGTTCGCGGAGCATTACCGCCTCTGGAGCTTCGCGGCGCCGCCATGGTTGGGGCGCATCGCGGCGGCGCTTCGCGACGGAGCTTCGCAAGGAAGCGCGCCGGCCTTATTCGTTACTTTCTTTCGGGCCACATTTTTGGCGCCAACAAATGCCCCCCCTCAGACTTGGAGCCGCGGAGGGCGAAGGGTCGAAGTCTGAGGGAAAATCGCCAAAATTGTCGGTGGTTCGCGATGCAGCCTCGCGAAGGGGTCCCGCGATGCTCGCCGGGGCCGCAGATCCGGACGCGCCGTGATGCTTCGCGCGAGTGAGGACGTCCGCGATGCTCCGGAGTCACCGCCTATAAATAGGGGGTCCGCCCTCTTTTGTCTTCACGTTCCTTCCTTGCCTTTTTGTGCTCTCGACTTCGCGAAGCTCCACGTACTCCGCGACAGCCCTTCGCGAATCGAGCTTCACGGCGAACCGCGGGTCTCCGACTCCGCGTCAGCGCTAGGCGAACTTCTTGTCGGCCTTGGCCGGACTTCGCAACTTGGTCTCGCGACCGATCTTCACGATTCCACTTCGCGACCGAGCATCGCGATTCAACTTCGCGGCCGAGCTTTGCGATCCAGGGGGAAAAACTTTTCTGAGGGTCAGCATCAATATGGCCCATCAAGAGGCTGTGCTGGGAGTGCTTGCAGATGCTGCTCGTCGGGATGAGATGGCCAATCGTCCAGGATTGGGGGAAATGGTTCGGAGCCACTCGGACCACACTTCTTTGACAGATCTGCTGTCGAAAGGTCAGAAGGATTATCCGCAGTGCAAGAAACTGTCGTTGTACGGCTTCGGGCTGAGGGATGACGTCTTCATCCCTGAGGCGAGTAGGGATGATCCAGCTTGCTGGTTCAAGAGCACACCGTGCCAGCAACAATGGTTCAGGGCGGCCGATGGTCACGCGCGGGTGGACTTCACACCCGTCACCGCTGATTGTCTCTACAACCATGTGAACGACATCGACGGGAAGCCACTGCAACCGGAGACGTCCCCTCCTCTCTACCGCACCATACTGAAGGCGGCTCTGCAGGATCCGAAGAAGGGATGGTCCGATGAGTGGGACCTATGCCAGGGCGGCAACTTTACCGACGACTGGGCCTGGGCCTACTGGGTAGGCGCCTCATGCGAGGAGTTCGGGGCCGAGCTGAGGAGAGTGGGATTGTATGAGGCGGCATGGGCCTCCCAGTTCCACATTTACCATCCAAAGCAGCTGATGCCGGAGTTGCTGAGTAGATGGTCATCTAGGACCAACACTTTTCACCTGCATCACGGGGAGGTGGGCATCAGCCTATGGGATGTCCACCAGATTTCCGGGGTCCCGATCAATGGGGCCATGTATGACGAATTCCTCCCCGTTGCCAGCGCGTGGGGGGGGGGTCCGGAGCAAATGCCGCGATTGGAGTCGGTGCTGATGGCACTCGTCCCTGGAGAGGACAAGGAGGCAGTGAGGGATGTCCACTTCAGAAGATGGTTCAAATGCATCCTGAATTTCCCAGAGGATCGAGAGTTCCCACCGAGGCCTCGAACTTGTCCGAGGGCGGCCCAACGGGGCAAGGGGCACTCGTATTGGCGGGTCTTGGAGGACAGCCAATGGAAGACTTGGGGTTTCAGTGTTAGCACTGAACAACAGCCAATAGTCAGGCTGGCGGCATTCATCGCAGCTCTCATCTATGGCTGGATCCTACCGGTGAGAGATACAAGCATGGGGGTACCGCCCAGCTCGTTCATCATGGAGTCGATGTTGGCCATGGGGCAGCGGATCAACCTGGGGATCCCGATGCTCACCAAACTGTACAGAATGCTGCGTCATATTAGCGAGGGCAAGAAGCCGCCAAGGATATGCGGGCCCTTCCACCTCTTGTATGGGTGGATAGCAGCGCACATTAGGGGGATTTACGAGTATCCAAACCCCATCTCGCCACCGGGATCGAACTTTCGCCCCTCCATCCTGAACGCAGTTGGGAGATTCCCGTTCAAATTGGCGGTCCCGATGGTACTGAATCGGGTGTAGAGGGCGGATGAGTTTAATTTCCACCCCTTCCCGTTGCCGACGGGAATACTTGCTGACGACGGACAGGGAACGGAAGAACATCGGGCTTACCTCCTGGCCTTCCGAGGTGGAGTTTTGGTGGCACGAATAGATCGTGAGCCGATCTACGAACCGTACACCCCACATCGTTTTGCGAGGCAGTTCCGGTGCCTCCAGAGGCTGACCTCGCAGGTCTACTGGGAGGTGCGCCACGAGGAGCACCTGTGTGTGATGATGCAGTTGTGGCTCATGTTCACACGCAAAGATGGAAAGATGCGGATTTCATTGCCTCCATCCACCGCCGCCTTCGGATTAGTGAAGGAGTACGCCATCAGTTGGGAGGCCTCTTATCCGGGGGAGATGCTGAAGCAGCCAATGATCCGGGTTGGTGACGGTGGGCCTCCTCTATCTCGAGGTCGGGGTCGGAGGGCAGGTAGGGCCGCTCGCGGTAGCGGGGCTGCCATGGCGGCGAGACCCGCACCGGCCGAGGGTATGGCAGCAGCGGTGGATCCGGTGATTCCGGAAGAGCAGGGCCATTCGGAGGGGCGGCCACCGAGGGGATTCCTTTGAATATCCACTCAGGCTCCGAGGAAGCGGCTGCGTCACATTGACATGGCAGAAGATGCTGTCTTTCCGGAAGCTTGGGACATTTGGGATGTCAACCGGAAATTCCTCAGTCCACCTGAGATGTGGGCCCATCTGAATCACCTCGGGATGGAATTGCCGGGCATAGGCCCAGTTCGGGCTGGATTCATGGTGTCTCCGGTGGAGGCGGAGCAATACCTGGATGAGCTGGAGGATTACGTCCACTCCAGCGATGTTCCTCGCCCAATGACGGATCGAGTGAGGGTACTGTTGAATCAGACGGTCCCCCCGCAGTTATCGGCTGCCGATCTGAGGGAGCTCTTCCCCTTGCAGGAGGAATCAGAGGACTCTTTTCGGGAGGATGAGGCTTGTGGAGGGAGCCCGCTGAAGGAGGGCGAGGTCGGATACTGAGGCTCAGAATCCGACGATCTCGCGGAGGCTCTCGAGGTAGCATTCCAAACTTCTCTCCTTACGATCTGTTCTTGAGCCACCATGGGCTTCTCACCAATGTTTAGGCAATGCAGGAGGAACTTGTTCGCAGGCCTCGTTCTCGCTCTTTGGTGGGTGATTATGCGGGACCTTCAGAACCCGCGCCTATGGCTGCGTCCAGTTCTGCGTCAGGTGGGACCAGGGCGCCCGAGGTGGCTCCTCCGGAATCTCCAGACCATCCAACAATATACGGAGGGCCTCACCTTGGGGTTCCCTTAGTACCGGCTCAGGAGCAGCGCTCGGAGGTCGATCTTCGTAAGTCTCTCCCACCGGTCTCCTCGTTGTCACATGTAGGCCATGCCAACTAACGTTTATGTCTCTATGTCGTACAGTTCTTCGGGTGGCGTGGGCCACTGCGGCGAGGCTGGTCGGGATGTCTGGCGGCTTCCCTCCTAGGGGCATGCCGGTGATGGTGGCGATAGTCCCTCCATCTCCTCAAGCTGCGACGCACATCATCACTGGCGGGTCCGCCAGCAGGGCCGTACCCGAAATCATTGAGGTGGACTCCGAGGAAGAGGATCAACCGGTCGGTCCCAGTCCTGTCCTCCCTGCGTCGGCGTCAGGTGTCGTACCAGATTCAACACCAGATGCAGATCCCGCTGAAGAATTACTGCAGGCATACCCTGCGTACGAGCCTGCCAACCGCGCGGATTGGGACGAAACGGCCTCCGATGAGGAAGAAAGCAGCATAGTCCGTCACCGGTCGTGGAAGCTTATCACGCGCTTTATCAGGGACACTCCCCAAGCGCAATGGCTGGCCGAAATGGATAGGATCCGCTCGCGGTTGCGCGAACTGTGTGCCGGGGGAGTGGATGCCCAACGCCCTCACGCGCTCATCCGAGACCTCATGGCTGAGAAGATCCGGGAGCATGATCGTGGGCTCAGCGTGGGATGGCAACGGAGGAAGGCGACCATAATTAGGAAGCTCCAGGAGGCTGAAGGCGAGGTCCAACAGATACAGATCTGGGCCAACGATCTTTCAGACACTCTTGATACGCAGTCTGAGCTGGTCTCACGGTTGAAGGCCCAGCTGGCAGAGGCTAAGGAGCATATGGGGCAGACCTCTGGAAGGATGGCTGCCGTCCAGGCCGAGGTAGAAAGGGCCAGGGCCAGAGTTGATGAATTACGCCCCACCGCTGCTGAAGAGGAGCGGGAGTTGAATCAGCGGCAACAAGCTTTGGACACCGCAAGTCAGCGGGTGGCAGAGCTGCAACGCTCTTTTGACGGGGTCAACCCGTCCATGGGGGAAGTCAACCCCCGAGTATTGTAACAAATCCAAAACCCTTTTATTGGTACTTTCGTGCTTCCAAATTTTACCTTTGTTTTGAATGCCGTAGCATGCACGATTTCCACTGTTGAATTTCCTTGTTACATCCCTACAATGTTTGCGGGACGTTTGACGACAATTCCCCTAGCCAGTCCAGATTCTCGAAAGATGGGGAAGGCTTGATCGGAGGAGGAACTTCCAGGATAGCCGAATTACCGTTTCTTCAACGTGCTCTTATGCACGAACGGGGCAACGCCAGGGGCGCTGAAATCAGTCCAAGTAGATGAAAATGGGAAGTGTGAATCACGATACCCAAGATTCGAAACACTGTGGGGATGGCGTGACAATAAGGGACAACTGTTAACCTTGCAGGGGAAACGGTACCCTTACTGCGTTAGCCTGAAATGGGGACAACAAATGAGCATCGACCGCTGACCATATTCGCAACGAGGGATTTTATCAATTTGTTGTCGATCAATCCTTCGGGACATTGGCCCGTAACGGTAGGAGAGCCCTTGGGCGTAGTATCCAGGCCGTTATTGGAGGTCCCTCCAAACATGACCAGTCTTCCGGAACGTTGGCCCAGGACGGTAGGTGAGCCGATGCGGCATGAGACCAGGCCGTTAGGGGGTTCCTTCAGACATGAAAGAGGACGAGGGTCCGAATAAGGGGCACGCAAAGCGTGGAACATGGATTGATGGTTTGTTCAAACAGAATCCAACACTTCGGTAGTTACACCACCGTGGTGGGAGTACGCCAGACGGGCGCATCGGTCTGATCACAGATCATTCTTTCTTCCAGATAGGGCCTCTCTGGAGAGGGCTAAAAATGGGGAGGAACAAGATTTTTTGATTCCAGGGGCTGAACCCTAGGTGAAATTCCTGGGTGTCTCTACGTATCCCATGTGATGATGGGAATCAAGCCGCATGTAGTTCTGGAAGTGCAGTTTAACGTCATGCGGGACGGGGATCATCCTGACCGTGTTTGTACACAACCTGCCAAAACTACTAAGCCCACGTGAGTCGTGCTCGGTGTGGGAAACAAGCAGTAGTGGTGGGAATTTCCTGACGCAGAGAGGGACAGGTTAGGGAAAAGGGATCCTCGGTGACTACCGGCCCAAAGACACTAACACGATCATTTAGTGCACCTAGATGCGCGAAGAGAAAGAGACGAGTATGATGGAATTCCACTTGAACATGAGGAAGTGGAAATGTGTGAATCATGGTGCTCGAGATTCAGATCACAATGATGGCGGCGTGACGACAGAGGGTAACTGCTGACTGTATTCGCAACGCAGTACCCTGTCGCGTTAGCCTATAATGGGGACATACAAATGAGCATCGACCTCTGACCATATTCGAAACGCAGGATTTTATCGATTTGTTGTCCAATATCCGTGGGGACGTTGGCCCGGAATGATTTAAGGGCCCTTAGGTCCAGCATTCATGGAGAGCCCTTAAGCATGGTATCCACGTCGTCCGAGGGTCCTTTTGGATGTGGAAGAGGATTAGGATCCAAATAGCGAGCTCACAAAGCTTGGTCATGGGATGAGAGGAACGTCCCTGTGAAAATCCCACGCTTCGGGCTCTTTGTCAAAACACATCTGAATACGGCAACGAAACGTATTAGAGAGAGGGAGCAGATTCCTTTACCTTGGGGAGATCTTAGTTTAGGGTCATAGAATTCGGACCATGGATGGCTAAAGGGATCAGGGGACGCATGGAATCAAAACCTGACGTGAAGGAGGACCTAAGCCCTACTTACTATGCGTTCTCTAAGGAAATTCTCGAGTCGAGGGACCGAACACAAGGGTTAGGCTGGGCCCGCGGGGAAGTGCCCGGGCGCTCCTACGTATCTCATAAGGATGAGAATCAAGCCATACGTAGTTCTGGAAGACACATGGTAGGATACCAGTGCCAGGGGAAAAGGGGAGTGTGGGCGTGGCCCTTGCACTAAAAGAAGCGGAATTTGATGTATCTTGTTTTTTCTTTAAGGTGAATGGGTTTTTTTTTGTGAAGCGACCGGCCTAGAATAGTAGGTCGTGATGTCGCCACAAGAATCAAGCCGTGATGGGCGTTGACAAATGGCATGGCACGTGACCAATACCCAACGTGATTTCCTCTACAACGAGGTCACCACAATGCGGTGCTATTTTTCGTCGTGCGGCCAGGACGATAATATCACAATTTAGGGTCGTATGATAGGACCAAGGATGCATTTTATCGTCATGCAACGCGGACGTAGCAGAGACGATGCTAGGAGGGAAATGTGTGCAGGGTTATAAAACAAAATTGATAGAGACTTGATCCCACATCAAATTGTACGCCATCCGGAGAGGGAAACCTTAGGCTGAGGGGCCTACACAGAAGTGAAACAGGGAGAGAGACTGGCTTCCTGAATGGGTTGTACCCGGAGACAGGGCATCCGGGAGGTCCTTCGTGTCCCATGAGGATGGGAATCAAGTTGAACGTAGTCCCGAATGGATCTTAGTTTATGGTCTTAGAGCTCGGACCATGGGAGCCCCAAAGGGCGCCAGATTGCAGCTTTTTCCCCTAGCATGCAAAGGTGCACTGAGGGATAGCACCAAAAGTGTCGAGATTCCACTTGGACCTGATGGGGTGGAAAATGATGTGAATCATGCAACCAACATTCAAGGACTGAAGGGGCTGGCCTGATGACCGAGGATTACTGCTGACCATGTTCGCAACACAGCATCCTGTCACGTTAGCCTGAAATGAGGACTAACGAGCATCGACCGCTGACCATATTCGCAACGCTGGATTTTATCGATTTGTTGTCCAAAACCCTCGGGGGCATTGGCCCGTATCAGTAGGAGAGCCCTTGGGAATAGTATCTAGGCCGTTCTTGGGGGTCCCTCCGTGTGTGAAAGATGATGAAAGCCCTGATGCGGGGATACGCAAAGCCTAGAAAGCGGGTGTGGACGTGTCCGAGTAAAGCTTGGCATTCCAGGTAATAAACCAGAGTACTCTTAAGCACATTGGTGAACCGCCGAAAAAGAGGGATCGACGAAACAGCTCAGTAGGGGGGGGGGGATCATGGCGTGGTCATTACGAGACCGTCGTGAATGAGGACATAATCCCACACCACACCATATGATCCTCTCGTGGAGGAAGGATAGGCCAAGGGGCCAAGATGGGATGAGGATTCCCGAGAGATGGGGCTGGACCCAAATCTTGGACATCCAGGTGGTCCTACGTATCCCATTAGGATGGGAATCAAGCCACACGTAGTTCTTGAAATGCAGTTTAACGTCATACTGGACGAGGAGGGGAGTAATATACTCCGAAACAAGGGAGGTGTGCGGTATGGCGAAGAATCCGACGTGAATGAGGACGTAGTCCCACACCACACCATACACCCTAGGTAAGAGGGGACCTGGGCCGTGGCCCGGAAAGGCCAAGGGGCCTAACATCAGGCATCAGTCAGGAAGGCCTGACTGGTTTGCAGTTTAACGTCTTACATGAGGACGAGGGGCCAGGGACCCAAGGAGGCCAAGGGGCCTGAGGCTGGGCCTCGTAAGGGGAGTCGTACGGCATGGTACATGATCCCGATGTGAACGAGGACATAGTCCTACACCACACCGTACACACCGAGTGAGAGATTGGGGAAAAGGCCAAGGGGCCTAAGATCCGGAATTAGTCAGGAAGGCCTGACTGGTTTGCAGTTTAACGTCTTACATGAGGACGAGGGTCGGGGACCCGAAAAAGCCAAGGGGCCTAAAGCTGGGCCTCGTAAAGGGAGGGTGTACGGCATGGTACATGATCCTGACGTGAATGAGGACGTAGTCCTACATCACACCGTACACCCTTATGAGGAATCCTGGGCTGTGTCCCGGAGAAAAGGGGAAGTTATCAGTCAGAAAGGACTGACTGGTTTGCGGTTTAACGTCTTACATGAGGACGAGGGTCGGGGACTCGAAAAGGCCAAGGCGCCTGAGGCTGGGCCTCGTAAAGGGAGGGCGTACGGCATGTTACATGATCCCTACGTGAATGAGGACGTAATCCTACATCACACCGTACACCCTTATGTGGAATCCTGGGCCATGGCCCAGATCGCTAGCACCACCTGGGGGAAGTTTGTCACCTCGGGATGGGGTAGAATGAATCACTGTTCATGATGCCTGGGGCATCTCGGGGTGGACCCGAAGATCCAGGACACTGTTGACCATGTTCGAAACACAGCTTTCCTATGGTGACCCATATGGGGGCAACAAATGAGCGTCGACCGCTGACCAAATTCGCAACGCGGGACTTGTATCGGCTTATTTCTTGAAAACCCTCGGGGGCGTCGGCCCATATCGGTAGGAGAGCCCTTGGGCATCGTATCCAGGACGTTATTTGGGGTCCCTCCGGGTGTGAAAGGTGACAGAATCCCAGTTAAGGAGTGGGTGAAGCTTAGTTGTATCCATCCACGAAAGGGGTAAACACCTCCAGGGGGGAATGTGCAGCCGGGTCGAGGCTTGCTCGACGTGGGTCGGGGAAAAAGTGTGCACCCTACCATGTCTTGACCCGAGGGGAAGATTTTGGCTTTTGGGCTAGGCCAACGGACGAAATGTCCGGCCATTCCTACATATCTCATAAGGATGAGAATCAAGCCATACGTAGTTCTTGAAGGCCATGCAGTTTAGCGTCATGTGGTGAGGATGTGGGAGGATTGAAGAACGGGAGTGGGCGCATGGTGCGACCTTTACAATCTTTGCGCGAGTGGGGTTGCATGAGCGGGGACAAGAAATCCTACTCCCTACTACACAAAGATCCCCCAAGGATACTATTACCAGGGGAATAGCGGAAGAGAAATGCTTGGGGCTGGGCTCAAGACGAGGCGTCTGAGCGTTCCTACATATCCCATGAAGATGGGAATCAAGCCACACGTAGTTCTTGAGATGCAGTTTAACGTCATGCAGGATGAGGGGCATTTCATTCAGGGAGGTGTATGGTACGGTACATGATCCCGACGTGAGGACGTAGTCCTACACCGTACCGTACGATCCCGTAAGAGGGTAAGTCGGGGAGAAACGAGGGGGCCTGGGGCCAGATCGCGGTCAGGGAGACCTGACTGGCTTGCAGTTTAGCGTCTTGCAGCGAGGACGGAGATGCAGTTTAAGGTCGTGCGGGACCAAGTCACAGTTTAGGGTCGTGCAGGACCAAGTCTCAGTTTAGAGTCGTGCAGGACCCTCTCGCAGTTTAGGGTCGTGCAGGACCACTTTTTCCCTAGGCAAAGTATCTCTTGAGGAATTTGGCATTGGTGGGAGGGGTTATACGCTCTCCATCTGTGGTCAACAAGGAGTATGCTCCGTTGGGGTAAACCTTATGGATGATATAAGGCCCTTCCCATTTGGGTTCTAATTTGGGTGGTTTCCTACCGGGAATCATTGGCGCTCGAAGGGCCAGTACCAGGTCACCCTGTAGAAAAGAGCGGAGACGAACCTTCTTGTCAAAAGCTCTCGCTATCTTGTCCTGATGCCTTTCCAGATTGTGCAGGGCATGAAGCTGGTTCTCGTCCAGTGCCTCTAATTCAGCTAGACGGATCTCGGCTACCTCATCTGATGTTTGGTGATCATAAACTACAGTGCGTAGCGACGGCAGCTGGATCTCAATGGGTAGGACAGCCTCAACTCTATACACCAGGGAATATGGGGTCACCTGGGTAGAGTTGCGAGTCATCGTCCGGTAAGCCCAGACGGCGTTGGGGAGCTTGTCCGGCCAACTCTTCTTGTTCTGACCAACCATCTTCTGCAGAATGTTAGAGAGGGTCTTGTTGAACGCCTCGATCTGTCCATTCGCCTGCGCGTGGTAGCGGGAGGTATGGTTCGGCCGGATGTCGTACTTAGCATATAATTTCTTCAATTCAGCTGCTTGGAAGTTGTTGCCGTTATCGGTGAGGACGGCGTGAGGGACTCCAAACTGGTGGATAATGTTGGAGCTCACAAAGTCAACGATGGAACGGGCCTTGACCTCTTTGAGCGGAACTTCTTCTTCCCACTTGGAGAAGAAATCTGTAGCAGTCAGGATGAACCTACACTGGCGGGCTGTTGCCGGTGGATACGGTCCCACTACATCAATTCCCCATACCGAAAATGGCCAAGAGTACATGGTGGGGTGGAGGGGTTCCGGCGGCCAATGCAAGAAATTGGCATGTACTTGGCACGCGTGGCATCTCTTGGCATACCCAATACAATCGTGGATCATGGAGGGCCAGAAGTACCCTAACCTCCGGATTTGTTGGGATAGCTTCGGCCCAGCTGGATGGGCGCCACAGGAACCGGCGTGAACCTCTTGCATAACTTGAGGTATCTCTACTCCTTGGATGCAACGGAGGAGGACACCATCGAAACTCCGTTTATAGAGGATCTGCTCAAGACTGGGGCCGCTCTGGAGGGTAAATTGAAGTGCGCGGCGTCGGATTCGCTCGCGCTCGGCCCGGTCGTCCGGGAGCTGACCATTTTGGAGATACTCGACAAAAGGTGCTCTCCAGTCGGGGGTGGTTTCAACCACTGCGTCTGACGAACCCGGGACTCCCGATATGGAGGGTCCAGCGGTGAGATGACTTACCCGCAGGCTATCACGGTCCTCTTGGGTGATGGGGTAAATGACACTCCGGTGAGCCATGTGTATGACCAAATCATCTTTCTCGGGATCTGCGAGCGACGCGGCCAAGCCAGCCAGGGTGTCCACTAGGCCGTTCTGCGACCGTGGGACATGGGTAACCTCTGGCCGAGGAGAGAACTGGGCCATTAGGAGGAGGGTTTACTCCAGCAACAGTGCAAGCTCTGGCTTCCTGACGACGTAGTCACCATTAACCTTCCTGATTACCAGCTCGGAATCTCCCTTCACATGTAGATGGGGGACATGGATCTCAAGGGCCAACTCGAGGCCGATGATGAGAGCCTGATACTCTGCCTCGTTGTTTGTACAACCTTCTGACAATAGGAACGTGTATGGTAGGATGGCCTGCGCCGGGGTAATGAAAACTATACCCAGACCCACTCTGTTGAGCTTGGGATCATTGAGCCTCCTACCGGTGGGGCTCCGGGAGGCACCGTCGAAATGCATTTTCCAACACGGGACAACATGATCAACTGAGAGGATCGTCTCATCAGGGAAATCCAGGTCCAGGGATTGATCCGCGGAGGTTGGATCGGAAGCTAAAAATTATGCCAATGCCTGTCCCTTAACGGCCTTATGAGGTACAAACCTGATATCAAACTGCTGGAGAATCACCTCCCTCCGTGCTAGTCGGCTAGTCAGCATGGGGTGGTTCAGGATGTACTTCAGCGGATCCACCCGAGAGATCAATTGCACCTCGTGGTGTTGCAGGTAGTGTTGCAACTTCTGCACGGCGAAGACGAGCACCAGGCAGCTCTTTTCGATAGGGAAGTATCTGACCTCCGTATCGAGAAGCATGCGTCTGAGATAGTAGAGACTGTTCTCAGTGCCCTCGTTATTCTTCTGGGCGAGCAGCGTGCCGAGGGATCTCTCCAGGGCGGTCACGTAAAGGACCAGCGGCTTTCCGGAGATGGGTGGCATCAAGACATGAGGTTGGAGCAGATACTGCTTGATTTCCTCAAAGGCGATCCGACACTCCTCATCTCATTCATAGGCAGCGCCTTTCTTCATGAGCCGGGAAAAGGTCTTACACTTGACGGCCAGATTCGCAATGAATCGGTGTATATAGGCTAAGTGTCCTTGAAGGACTCGGAGCTCTCGAATGTTGCTCGGGGGAGGCATTTGGCTGATGGCCTTGATCTTCTCCGGGTCGATCTCGATACCTCGGTATCTAACAAAATAGCCCAGAAACTTCCCGGAGGTGACTCCGAAGGCACACTTCAGTGGGTTCATCTTCAGGTTGTAACGCCCCGACCCCAGTTGCCTATAGTCGGTGCATTATTACATAACATTGGCATGATCACAAGAAAGATCAAATCTCGAAAGACCGATTGGTTTAGTAGCCTTGGAAACACTAGATATATTCATAAGTTTTACATTACATCATAAAATGAAAAAATACTACAACAACATAATGTTTCCACAGTCCACACTATAATCCCCTCATAATATCCCTGCAGGTCATTCATAACTTACATCTTCACTTCCTGGGAAAAAATAAAACATAGAAAATGGGTGAGCTCAAATGCCCAGTAAGGATAACAATATAGTGGAAACTTTCATAAATAAGAATAAACATTTAAGGCAATGTATAACTAAAACAAAAGCCTTTTAAACATGAACATTCAACATGGTATGGCATAAATAAAATGAAATAATGCCATTTACTTATTCACATGGATATTCTACTAATCGAATAATCACATGAAAAAATCAATAACCACTTTCATAATGTTGGAATGCATAATGCCAGACTATCATAACCACATAGCCAATGCCTCGTGCCAAGACTACAAATAAGATTTTGTCAAGGCCTTGTGCCAAGACACTAGTTTGTCTCATGAGACCTACCGATGCATCGAGGAGCTATAGCGGGCTCCACCCGTCACTTACTAAGTCCAATGCATTCCGATATGAAAAGGTTGAAACATAACATAAACATTAGTATTAAAACTAGCATACGAAATGTCAATAATTTCACCATAAACTATGAATGGTATAAAAATAGCACATCCACAGTCAAACATATCACAAAACCTTCAATACAATATAGAAGATTTGTATCACAATAAATCAACATCAAATAAGCGTAAAATCCATCAAAGGATGTTGACATAGATGAAATCAAAATTCTTTTTAAAGAAATATCTCCTTTTATTTTGAAATAATTTAAGATCCATATAAAATAAAACATTTTCTTTGAAAATATTCTTATAAGCTTGTAAGGGAAGCTTTGAAGATTTTATAACGGTGGAAAATAGCCGCACCCGCCGTATAAGTTAAAAAAACATTCTTACCTTAATTCTGTTGAAAAGGTTAAAAAGGACCTTGTTTTGAAAACGACCGAAAGATTCCTTTATAAACCACTTATAAAAGTCAAAAAGGGTATAAATGACTTTAACTCATATTCTAGTAAATAGTAAAAATGTTTTGAAATGCATTTTTAAGAAACATTGATGTGGATGATAAAGAGATCCCAGTAGATTATTACGTATAAACAACCTTGGATAATGAAGAGGTTGTAAAGTAAACCCTTACCTTGTACTTTTCCTTTGTTGGGGTCGATTAACCTCCTGTATAATGGTGAAATAATTGTTATTAAATTATACAAGAATCATATACATTAATATGATATCATATATGATCTTTTAACATTGCTTTATTAATAATATCTTAGTATTATAGTCGTTTCAGGTGATAATCGATTCGTTCTTCTTAAATGTTTGGATACGTAAGACATGTTTGTAATGGATAGATTAAATATTATTCATAATCAGAATGATATTAACATTATTTTTAACCCTAAAATGAGAATAATACTTGAATGGATACGATGGAGGATGGATCTCACCGCGTTCGTGGAGACGGTAGTCCGTGCGTACGCACAAACGCTACTTCCATTTAATTTTTATTTTAAAAGGATTGAATCCAAATGATACATAGGTATATTACTATTCCAGTATAATATAATATTTTATATATGTTACTTAAGTTCATTAACACCATCCTTTATACGTTCCATGTGTGGTATGAACGAGTCATATCATTTTAAGGGGGCGGTAGTCCGCACTTCCTCAAATGAAATTATCGTATGTATATACAACATGAAATGAATAATGGTATGAAATAAAATGGAATTACAGAAGCTTATATATAAAATATATATCATTAATATCATATTTAATTACAGTGCCATCATAATGGCCACCATGAGAGGCGGTAAGATGTATTTGAACAATCATCGTTTCGTGAGGCGTTAGTTTGCCATCCACAGAAACATTATGTTCATCATCCATTAGATGGAGTTGTGTGTATTTGTAGTTTGAATCCTTCTTATATCAACATCCTAGTATATTGAGTATACAGGTGTTGTTACAAAAGAAAGGAAATAAAAAGATTTTGGGGGTTGGAGAAGCAAAATAAATGAAAATAATTTAAGAGAAATCGTTACCTTTAATTTAGGTAACTCACTTTGGTTGGAACCAAAGGACTTCTTGAAATGCTTTCTGCCTAAGGGGAAGCTTCAAGGAGGAGGAGAGGGATGTGGGGAGCTTAGTTGGGTAGAGTTTGGACGAGCCAAGTGGCTTGAGAGGTGTGAGGAATGAGTAGAAGTGGTCTCCTTTTATAAGGGAGAAGAGGGGCTCTTTAGGAAAGAGTGAAAGTATTACTTTATAATATAATTATATTCGGTTTATAATGGTCCAAAAATCATTGAGGTAAAAGATAAGATGACTCCTATTCTAAATAACATCAACCAATAAGAATTTGACAGGTTTTAGATAATATTTTAATCATTATAATCTTATTTATTTAAATGATTTATTAATGAGGTAAACATTGCATCATTATTGTGTCATTAATAATTTAAATTATTTGATGTCTAAAAATTATAAATAAAATAACATTATATAGGAAATCTTTTTATATTTCTAATGAATATTTATAATCGAAAATCCAACATGTATAACCCTATGTAAAAATTGTTCTTCTAAAAGATGTAAGCTTATGCCATTTTTTTTTATTTTATCTTTATTAATATAAAGTGTCCCTACCACATACAAGTGGCTCCAAGGGGTCCCCAAATTGACCCAAGGATGCTAATGGTCGGGTATGTGTCCACCAATAAGGTTAGGACACGTTTTAGGGTAATTTTGTATTATTATAATATTATTGTTTAACCCTTATTTACCGGATTTACCCTTAACCATGGTAAATAAAATATTTACCACAGTAATTATTCAAAATGTCTAAAAATAAAAGTTACCTATTTACACAATTTGGACATCCTGATTCCAAATATGGAATCCATTTTTCTAAATTAAAAACACAGAAGTGGCAGAAATTAATTTAAAATTAATTCCCGCTGTCAAAACAAAAAGCGTGTTTTTAAGAGGTAATAACTATCAAAAGATTGACACTTGTTTATGTTCGGTTTAATTGTAAAATTATGTCCAATGACCAAAATTATATTAAATGGTAAAAATATATTCTAAATATACTTTAAAACTACTAAAATTCATAATTTATCACTATTAATTATTTTGATTAAAAAAGTTGTTTTTAATTAAAATTTAGTAATTTTCACTATTCCTCAAAATATGAAAGTTATCCGAAAGGTACCAAAATTTCACCTTAGGATAAATTAGATATTCCTAATCCAAAAATGAAGTCCATTTTGAAATATAAAATATATATAATTTTAAAAAGTAGTTATTACTATTCATAACGGCTAGTTTAATTGGTTGTTAGAACTCGGTGTTGCGTACAACACACGCTATCACATTATTCAAAGAGAAGCGTACCGTAGAAGCCTGGGATGTTTCATTTTAAATTTTTGATGTCTCCATTTAGTCAAAAAGTTTAAAATATAGTATTTAAAAAGGGTTCACTATTAAATTTGATAAAAGTGCAATACTGAAAATGAATTTGTTCTTGCATTATATCTAAGAAACTCATAATATGGATTCTAAAATTATAAGGATTATATAAACATTAAAATTTATCTAATACTATTCATAACCTCTTTTGAACGGCTTGTTTGGTAAGTCATGGTGTGCTTGAACTTTGTGTTGCATGTAGTGAAAGTTGTTGAATTATTTTGAAGAACTAACACACTATGAAATCTTGGGGTGTTACATTCTCCCCTCCTTCAATAAATTGCATCCTCGCAATTTGAAATTGTTCTTCGAAAATAAAAGGTTGAAAATATATAATATATTTGTGGGAAACCCCACATCGGAAATTGGGTTACTAAAATTTAGTCTTAATATGAGGAAAAGAGAAATGAAAGGGTCACCACCAAATTATGATCTCGATTAGGAGAACATTGGTGGCAATTTGAGACATATAATTGGAGGAAAAACGTAAATATTTATAGGTAGTGATTGAGGTCATCAATCACAAACAAGTATAAAATTGAGGTCCTTAAATTCATCAATCTATGATGATTTGAAATACCATTGGTTCAACAAAACATAGGGTATTAGGATAACACATTTTGACGTTTCAAAATATCTTAGTTGAAATCCCACATCGAAAAATTAATCAATGAGGCCTCTATTTAAAATAAAGAGTCAAAAGTATGAAGATTACCGAAAATAACACATACTAGGGTTCCATGTAGGAAAATATGGATATGGAAGAAAAATATAACCATCAATTCTCTGATGGAGAGTGGTAGAGAACATGGCTATGAAAAGGCCAAAAATCCCAAAGCCATAAATTAGTGATGATTTAAGGTACCATCTAGGAAAACATTTTTGTTCTAAGTTGATTTTCTTAATGTTGAGGAATTTATTTATGAGATTGGATAAGATCATAAGGAGATATACTTACATTATAATTAGAGTTTTATCCATTAATAAATTTCTACCACAAACTCATCTTTCACTCTAAAAGATAATAGAATGTAAAAAAATTCTATTTACACTATTCGTATAGGGTTCCAAAATAAACGAATTTATAATTCATCTACATGATCTTTTAATAAAAACTACATTATTTAATCCAGGACATCTCATGGTCCAGTGGTAGGTGATACACCCTTGTCGCCCTTCGGTTGCGGGTTCAAGTCTCGCAGCCTTGCCGGACGCGACGGATTGCCGCCCGACCTCCGGGTTGTCCTTTTATGGAAATCCAAAATAATCCAAACTAGAACTATCCAAAATACTTCTATCCAAACTCACAGTCTAACATTTATAAGGAAGGTAAACATAATATAGATCCTTTTTACCCCGTAATAGCATATGAATACCTTCATCATGTATTACCATATTCTTTATTGATTACATTCATGCTCCCTTATTCCATATAGAATGCTGGATATACTTCATCAATCCAAAAATGTTTTAAACCCCAACAATGATGGAATATACAAATCATTAATCAGTTCCAAGGTAGTCAAGAATATCCAATATATTTTTTCCAAAATTATCATGTATTATTCGAAAATCACTACCTGGGTATCAGAACTATATTATGGTTTATCATTCTCTCAACCATATATTTTCCAAAAATTTATCCTGCTATTGAGTCACTTTTCTTTGTTCCACACAATCTCAAGTCCTTAATGAAATAGTACTACAGTACAATCCTTATATACTCCATAATTATTATAAAAAGTACATTGTTGATAAAACACTCAATTGACCTAATCAACATAAGAACTCTAATCATTCCTCTTCATCTGTGGTAGTATCATAACTTGATTATTATCCAATATCATCATTTGCGTCATAGTCTGATGACTGGGACATAGGTTCGCGTAGTGTCCAAACTCCTTGAAAATTAAGCATTGTACATTTGAAACCATTTTCTTACCCTTGCAGTCACGTACTTTGTGCCCTTTTCCTCCACACTTATAACAAACTCCCATTCCTTTCAGGCAAGTTCCAGGGTGTTTCTTTCCACAGTTACCACATATGGGAAAATTCTTCTTTTCCCTTTTCCCTTTATCCATCTTTCTCTCTTCCATCCTTTTCTTCTCTTGATTCCCTTCAAAGCCATAGGACTCAGTAAACTCTTTACTTATCTTATCAACACATGATATTATTTCTTCATATGATGATAATACATGGGAGACTATTTCTCTTATAAATTCTAGCTTACAACCATGAGAGATATGATCCTTCCTTCTCTTTGAATCATGTGCATTTCTGGAGTTATCATTCCTTCTACTGGGCGCCATTTCTAAACAATGGCATAAACTAGATTAGTTTATGAATCAAAATACATAATCCCATACTTATAAAACACTTAACATAAATTGAACTATTTATGGATATAATCCATAATCATAAAAATGTTTTCTTTGAGGAAGTATATACTCATAAACCCTTCATAATGATTTGTAAAGAAAATGAGAGTTATCCTAAGCATATCCCCCGGGAGTGTCGTAACCAAGAGTGCAGCAAGGCCCGTTGTCGTGCACCAGTTCCCGTTCGAGTCTAGCTCAAAGCGGTGTTTTCGGGTTTTACCCCTAGGTACATCTGTGCCAGAGCCGCCTCTACCTGCTCGTATCCAGACATGGATGTATTGCTCGGAAAACTCAAAAAATCTCTACAATACCAAAATTCTAGGAAGTTCTTCTATACTAATCCTCAAAGTTCATCTTAGGTCTACGTGCTCTAATCAGAGTTTATCTAAATCTAGCTTCCAAGGTTTGTACTAAACTTCCTCTGATACCAACTGTAACGCCCCGACCCCAGCTACCCAGATTCGGTGCATTACTTCGTAACATTGGCATGATCACAAGAAAGATCAAATCTCGAAAGACCGATTGGTTTAGTAGCCTTGGAAACACTAGATATATTCATAAGTTTTACATTACATCATAAAATGAAAAACTACTACAACAACATAATGTTTCCACAGTCCACACTATAATCCCCTCATAATATCCCTGCAGGTCATTCATAACTTACATATTCACTTCCTGGGAAAAAATAAAACATAGAAAAGAGGTGAGCTCAAATGCCCAGTAAGGATAACAATATAGTGGAAACTTTCATAAATAAGAATAAACATTTAAGGCAATGTATAACTAAAACAAAAGCCTTTTAAACATGAACTTTCAACATGGTATGGCATAAATAAAATGAAATAATGCCATTTACTTATTCACATGGATATTCTACTAATCGAATAATCACATGCAAAAATCAATAACCACTTTCATAATGTTGGAATGCATAATGCCAGACTATCATAACCACATAGCCAAGGCCTCGTGCCAAGACTACAAATAAGATTTTGTCAAGGACTTGTGCCAAGACACTAGTTTGTCTCATGAGACCTACCGATGCATCGAGGAGCTATAGCGGGCTCCACCCGTCACTTACTAAGTCCAATGCATTCCCATATGAAAAGGTTGAAACATAACATAAACATTCGTATTAAAACTAGCATACGAAATGTCAATAATTTCACCATAAACTATGAATGGTATAAAAATATCACATCCATAGTCAAACATATCACTAAACCTTCAATACAATATAGAAGATTTGTATCACAATAAATCAACATCAAATAAGCGTAAAATCCATCAAAGGATGTTGACATAGATGAAATCAAAATTCTTTTTAAAGAAATATCTCCTTTTATTTTGAAATAATTTAAGATCCATATAAAATAAAACATTTTCTTTGAAAATATTCTTATAAGCTTGTAAGGGAAGCTTTGAAGATTTTATAACGGCGGAAAATAGCCGCACCCGCCGTATAAGTTAAAAAAACATTCTTACCTTAATTCTGTTGAAAAGGTTAAAAAGGACCTTGTTTTGAAAACGACCGAAAGATTCCTTTATAAACCACTTATAAAAGTCAAAAAGGGTATAAATGACTTTAACTCATATTCTAGTAAATAGTAAAAATGTTTTGAAATTAATTTTTAAGAAACATGGATGTGGATGATAAAGAGATCCCAGTAGATTATTACGTATAAACAACCTTGGATAATGAAGAGGTTGTAAAGTAAACCCTTACCTTGTACTTTTCCTTTGTTGGGGTCGGTTAACCTCCTGTATAATGGTGAAATAATTGTTATTAAATTATACAAGAATCATATACATTAATATGATATCATATATGATCTTTTAACATTGCTTTATTAATAATATCTTAGTATTATAGTCGTTTCAGGTGATAATCGATTCGTTCTTCTTAAATGTTTGGATACGTAAGACATGTTTGTAATGGATAGATTAAATCTTATTCATAATCAGATTGATATTAACATTATTTTTAACCCTAAAATGAGAATAATACTTGAATGGATACGATGGAGGATGGATCTCACCGCGTTCGTGGAGACGGTAGTCCGTGCGTACGCACAAACGCTACTTCCATTTAATTTTTATTTTAAAAGAATTGAATACAAATGATACATAGGTATATTACTATTCCAGTATAATATAATATTTTATATATGTTACTTAAGTTCATTAACACCATCCTTTATACGTTCCATGTGTGGTATGAACGAGTCATATCATTTTAAGGGGGCGGTAGTCCGCACTTCCTCAAATGAAATTATCGTATGTATATACAACATGAAACGAATAATGGTATGAAATAAAATGGAATTACAGAAGATTATATATAAAATATATATCATTAATATCATATTTAATTACAGTTCCATCATAATGACCACCATGAGAGGCGGTAAGATGTATTTGAACAATCATCGTTTCGTGAGGCGTTAGTTTGCCATCCACAGAAACATAATGTTCATCATCCATTAGATGGAGTTGTGTGTACGTGTAGTTTGAATCCTTCTTATAACAACATCCTAGTATATTGAGGATACTGGTGTTGTTACAAAAGAAAGGAAATAAAAAGATTTTGGGGGTTGGAGAAGCAAAATAAATGAAAATAATTTAAGAGAAATCGTTACCTTTAATTTAGGTAACTCACTTTGGTTGGAACCAAAGGACTTCTTGAAATGATTTCTGCCTAAGGGGAAGCTTCAAGGAGGAGTAGAGGGATGTGGGGAGCTTATTGGGGCATAGTTTGGACGAGCCAAGTGGCTTGAGAGGTGTGAGGAATGAGTAGAAGTGGTCTCCTTTTATAAGGGAGAAGGGGGGCTCTTTAGGAAAGAGTGAAAGTATTACTTTATAATATAATTATATTCGGTTTATAATGGTCCAAAAATCATTGAGGTCGAAGATAAGATGACTAATATTCTAAATAACATCAACCAATAAGAATTGGACAGGTTTTAGATAATATTGTAATCATTATAATCTTATTTATTTAAATGATTTATTAATGAGGTAAACATTGCATCATTATTGTGTCATTAATAATTTAAATTATATTATGTCTAAAAATTATAAATAAAATATCATTATATAGGAAATCTTTTTATCTTTCTAATGAATATTTATAATCGAAAATCCAACATGTATAACCCTATGTAAAAATTGTTCTTCTAAAAGATGTAAGCTTATTCCATTTTTATTTTTATTTTAACTTTATTAATATAAAGTGTCCCTACCACATACAAGTGGCTCCAAGGGGTCCCCAAATTGACCCAAGGATGCTCATGGTCGGGTATGTGTCCGCCAATAAGGTTAGGACACGTTTTAGGGTAATTTTTTATTATTATAATATTATTTTTTAACCCTTATTTACCGGATTTACCCTTAACCATGGTAAATAAAATATTTACCACAGTAATTATTCAAAATGTCTAAAAATAAAAGTTACCTATTTACACAATTTGGACATCCTGATTCCAAATATGGAATCCATTTTTCTAAATTCAAAACACAGAAGTGGCAGAAATTAATTTAAAATTAATTCCCGCTGTCAAAACAAAAAGCGTGTTTTTAAGAGGTAATAACTATCAAAAGATTGACACTTGTTTATGTTCGGTTTAATTGTAAAATTATGTCCAATGACCAACATTATATTTAATGGTAAAAATATATTCTAAATATACTTTAAAACTACTAAAATTCATAATTTATCACTATTAATTATTTTGATTAAAAAAGTTGTTTTTAATTAAAATTTAGTAATTTTCACTATTCCTCAAAATATGAAAGTTATCCGAAAAGTACCAAAATTTCACCTTAGGCTAAATTAGATATTCCTAATCCAAAAATGAAGTCCATTTTGAAATATAAAATATATATAATTTTAAAAAGTAGTTATTACTATTCATAACGGCTAGTTTAATTGGTTGTTAGAACTCGGTGTTGCGTACAACACACGCTATCACATTATTCAAAGAGAAGCGTACCGTAGAAGCCTGGGATGTTTCATTTTAAATTTTTGATGTCCCCATTTAGTCAAAAAGTTTAAAATATAGTATTTAAAAAGGGTTCACTATTAAAGTTGATAAAAGTGCAATACTGAAAATGAATTTGTTCTTGCATTATATCTAAGAAACTCATAATATGGATTCTAAAATTATAAGGATTATATAAACATTAAAATTTATCTAATACTATTCATAACCTCTTTTGAACAGCTTGTTTGGTAAGTCATGGTGTGCTTGAACTTTGTGTTGCATGTAGTGAAAGTTGTTGAATTATTTTGAAGAACTAACACACTATGAAATCTTGGGGTGTTACACAGGTGATGGGAACGGAGGAAACCGAACACTTTCTCAAGGTCTTTGAGATGGTCCTGGCGCTGGCATGATTTGACTACAAGTTCATCCACGTAGCATTCCACCAATGTCCCGAGAATCGGTTTTAATATGCGATGCATGGCCCTCTGATAAGTGGAACCTGCATTTTTCAAACCGAATGGCATTACCTGGTAGAAAAAGGTACCCTGGGGAGCCCTGAAGGCAGTGGACTCCTCGTCTTCGGGGGCCATCCGGATCTGGTTATACCCGGAATACCCATCCATGAAAGAGAGGGCTTGGAACCCGGCCGTGGCGTCATTCAATAACTCCGTCACCGGGAGTGGGAAGTCATCCTTTGGGCAGTGGCGATTAAGGTCGCGGAAGTCGATACAGACTCTGATCTTCCCATTCTTCTTTCTAACTGGCACAATGATGGAAAGCCACTTGGGGTACTGGACCTCCTTGACGAAGTTGGCTTTGATAATCTTGTCAACTTCGGCCTCAACCATAGCACCATGGGAAGGGTGCATCTTCCTGGGAGGCTTCTTAAACACACGATGTTTTTCCAGGAGGCCCAGACGGTGGACAGACACTTGGGGATCCAGCCCTGGAATCTCATCGTAACTCCAGGAAAACACATCACGGTGTTGTTTGAGGAAGTCCACGTACTACCGCCGCTCCTCGAGGGACATGGCCGCACTGATTAATGTGGGTCGCGAATCTGCCTCGCTACCAAGGTTCACATGTACCAGTTCATCAACCGTGGTAGAGACGCCTTTTCAAAGGCTAGGGGAGCATCCTCCAAGTCTTCCTCCCCAGCCGTGGGGGGGACTTCCCACGACAGAAGATACTTCTGGGCTATCAAGATCCACGGGGCAGCTGGTGCCAACTCGGGCAATAGCGGTCATCACATCAGGAGACTCACTTTCCATCGAGACCATGGAAATGAAGGCAGTCGACCCTATCCCATCTGGCCTTCTGCCTAAAGGGCCACGTTTGATGATATCAAAGCAGTGGTGACGTGTCGGCCTGAGTCAGTTAATCCCAGCCCGGCGGAAGAGACACGTATGGCACACCGTCGTTGTCATCAGCTTGACGTCCCGGTACCGTATAGGGGTAGGAGATTCCGGGATCACCTGAGCCTGGTTGATGTAGGAGTACGAGGTGATTTTCCACCGTCACATGGACACGTGAGCATGCCTTCCTTGCGTACCCGAAACAACGAAACATTTCCCCATGCCGGGGTTCGTGGCCTCCAAATGGTGGATCGGGAGGATGTAGGTGTCGTCCATGCTTTCGCAGGGATCACTTGTGACCGGGGCGGGCTCATCCTCGCTTACCAGGATTTTCTTGTCCTTACTTTTGTAATAACCCGCATCCAGATAGCGGGCCTCACAAGAAGCGAAGGGGACGCGTCTCCTTGGAGCACGCCCACTCGACCGTTGAGCGAGTACTTGAGGAACTTGTGATACGACGAGGGGACCAATGCATGTAGATGGAGCCATGGCCTACCCATCAATGTGTTGTAGGCGGTGTCCTGAGAAAAAACAATGAACTCGGTGCTGGCAATTAAGCCACCGAACTGAGTCTTCAGGCGGATCTTTCCAACTGGGGTTTGCTCTGTCCTGTCGTACCCCTGGATCCTGAGGTCAGAGGGAATTAAATCACCTTCGGACAGACCCAGCTTTCGCAGCGTCCGGGTCGGGATTAGATTGATCCCAGAACCCGTGTCAACGAGGTAGCATCGGACTTCCACACCTTTGAAGTGGCCAGTGATATACAGCGGGCGAATGTGCCCCTGTATGGGAGGGTCCTCATCTTCACCGGAGAACGAGATAACCGCCTGACATTCGGCATTTTCAATCGTCTCGGTATGGAAGGCTTCCGCAGCTGGTACTTCTGTCTCGAACTGGAGGGGGCTCCTAAGGGCCTCGGCAAGTGCCTCGCACATTTCAGATGATAGGCGCAGGGCCTCAAGGATGGAGAGCCTCGCCGGAATGCCGGCCAGGTGCTTTAGGACATCATACTTGCGTGCCAAACGCGAACCTCTGCTTACAGGGGGTTTTTCGGCATTTGGAGGCATAGCGGGTCCTGCCTGTTGAACTGGCGGTCGGCTAGCACTGGGTACATCCTGCTGCCTGCTAGTAGAAGCCTGGAGAGTAGTCGTCGGGCTAGGATCGGACAACAGAGGCTGGCCTGTAGCCAGGCAAGAATGACTATGATATGGACGAGGTGGCTCCCCCCGATCCAGTAGCACGAACGGCAGTGGAGGTAGAGCCGAGGGTGTTGGTTGGGTTTGCTCGTGCTGAGATCTGCGCTGAGCCTGCTGCCTGGTCTCGGTAGCATGCATGGCTTGGCCACAAGTGCCTGCTGGCGTGCCTCGATGACCGGCGCAATTGCGATTCCGCTGACGTTGACGTCTGCTGGAAACGTTGGGGAGGTCTGCCTGGGGTTCCCCCTCGTCGGGGGTCATATAGCGCTTTACCAGCTCTACAGTGTTAACGGAAGCGTACCCTTGGCTATCGCTCGAGGAGTCATCCACCACTGGGTGGATCCTGGGAGGAATCCCCATTTAGGGGGGCATAATGTAGCCGAGAGTGCGAGATGAAGACGGCACTGGCGGTGCACGTTGCTTCTTCTTGCGTCGTCGTTGCTTGCCCTTTTGGGAAGAGGTCGACTGTGAAGACGATGCGGAGGCACCGGTTACTTCTTCGGAAGGTTCCAACTGCTTCAGGTGCGCCCGGATGATACCCTGGGCACGGACGAAAGTTTTTCGAGCCATCCAGTCGTCATATTTCTAGGATCCGCGGCTAGGGACCTGCTGCCACTCACTTTCGATGTCGCTGCCGATTTCTGATCCTACAAAGACGCCTGCCACTTGCGCTGGCGCTGGGCCCAACATGACTATGTTGTTGTTGACCTGGTCCTAAATCCAGTCTTTAAACACATAGCATCGCTTGAGGGTGTGCCCCAGGATCTGATGATAAGGGCAGTAGTTGGGGTGATCGGTGAGATGCGCCTCTGCCGGCCTTCTGCACTCAGGTAGATGCACAATCCCTTGCTCTAGAGCACTTCGGAAGTAGCCAGGGACCTGATTTTCGTTGAACGAATAGGTCTGGTACCTTCTTTCCGGATAGGGGGCCCTGGGGGCCTGGTCCTGTCGAGGGACCGGAGGGGCCTGCCGAGGAGGCGGCGCCTGGTTGTCTCGCCTAGGTGGTGGTGGCGCGTTGCGCGAGGGAACCTGTCGGTTCTGAGGTGGTTGCTGCTGGGCGGGAGCCTGTGATTGAGGTGGAGAACCTCTGCGGGGTTGCGGGGGTGGTGCCGCCGGCAGCAATTCCAGCCGCCTCGGGGCTTCTATTTGAGCCACCGCGGCGGGTTCAGCCCTGGCGGCCCTCCTGGCTGGGATCATAGGGGGCATCAAACGTGCCTGACTAGCCTGTTGCAGGGCTTCCTCGAGGCGCTGGGCCTTATCCGAGAAATCTCTGAACCCTCCAGGGTAGTTCTGGGTAATCAAGGAGGGTACCATCTCTGTCTTGACGTTACCCACACACATCGTCAGTAATTGCTCCTGAGTAAGTGGAATATCGAGGGAATACGTAAGTCCTTTCCACCCGGCGATGAAGTCTGCAACCCGCTCATCAGGCCTCTGTTTCCACTTGAAGAGGTCTGCAATGCTGGTCTTTCGTGTGGTGGAGCTGAACTGGTATAAGAATTTCCGGTGAAGATCCTCCCAACCGGTCACCGATCTGATAGGGAGCTGGCTGTACCAGACGAATGCTGGACCTTCCAATGTCTGTACAAAACATCGGAGCTTGGCGGCTTCTTGCTGAGTCGGGGTCCCCAGCATGGGGCCACACCTAGAAAAAAAATGTGCCAAGTGATGTGGCGGGTCCCATGTCCCGTTGAATGGAGAGAAAGTGGGGTTCCCAAAACCCAGAGGCGCGGTCATATCATCCACCCACGCGGGGTAAGGTTTGCCATCTAGTGGGACCGCCACCTTCCGCGTTTCCAATGCCTCAAGGCGGGCTGTGAGTGCCGCAATAAGGTCCTCCGGGTGGGGATCCCTGTCTTGAAGGGGATCCCTAACCACAAGTGAATTGCCAGGTTCTTCAACACGGTAGACAGCTTCGGCCGCTCGTGGGTCAACTGGCTGGACGACCTGCAGGGCGACTGGGGGAACCCGGGTTGGATTCTTCAGATTGCCCCGTCGCTCAGGGGGGTTTGGCGAGACGTATCGTGCCCTCTTGCCGTATGTTCCGGCTTCCGCCCTGTCTGCGGCAGTAGCATGATTAGGGTTTCTCGGAGGCATCTCACCGGGGGGGAATTGTTCCTGCCCCTGCTGCCCCGGCCTGGGATTACCATAGTCGGGTCGTCGCTCTGCGGCGCGTTCAGCCAAGAGTTTGTCAAACAGCCTCTTCTGCTCAGCAAGCTGCTGGCGTAACGCGGCCTTCTTAGGATCTTCGTCCGTTTTCTGCACAGAGGCGGACGGGTCGGAGTGCTTGACTATTCCGACGTGCTCCTTACCCTTGCCAGTGTTTCGACCGAGTACCAGCGACTCTATGGGTACGAGGAGGCCTAGCAGGTTCCTCTGCTGACGGGTAACTCTCCCTGATGGGTCGAGTAGTGGCGGTGCGCCCTCTGGGGGGAAGTCTCCATCAAGGAGTTCCAGTTCGTCCTCCCTGTCCACAATGTCGGCCATGTGGACCGCGATTCCTCTCGAGGGCATGTCCTCGATGTCGCATAGCGAATCGGGTTGTCATCAAATAGGATCGGAAAGGAGGGCAGCATAGTGTCCCCAACCACAGACTTTCACATGGGGTGTGGCTTCCCTGACGAACTTGCGGAGTGCTTTGAAACTCTGAACGCATTTTCGTTGGAGGGAACTCTGGTGGCCTGGCGACTTGGGGTGCTGGGCCACAAGGAGCGCGGCCGCATCGATCAGGCGGCACTGTTCGCCAATTTCTTCGAAGTGCTCACGACTTCTGGGGTATACCACCCGTTCGCAACGGAGGCGGAAGTGTGTCGCCCATAGGGTTCGACAAAAGCATCCCACTTCTTCAGGGGTAAGAGACTCAGGTACGCGGAAATTCAGCGCCGCCGTGGGCCAGAACTTCTCTGGGAAATAGTCCGCTGTAAGAATACTCCAGAAGATCCTAGGCTCGGACTCAGGGTCTGGACCTGTGTTGCCCCACTCATCAACCGGGGGCGGCTGAGGAACCGGTAGCGGTACCGAGGAAGACCTTTGGGATAATAAGCTCGGTGGTGGAGAATACGGCGAACGAGCTAACTGGACGCCGAATTCTGGGCCGTCCTCCGAAGAGTGAGGTGGCCTGGCCACGATGTCACGATACGACGGGCTGATAATCACAGCTTCTGGAACAGGAGCCGCGGCTACCGGCGACAGGTCGTGTCATCGCTCTACCATCGTTGGCCCCCAAAATAACTCTACGTGATCCCTGGTAGAGGTAGAGGGCTCTTCTGGTGACAGAGGCGGTGATTGCGTGGTCGAGACCTGCAGAATTCCCAGGATTTCTTCCTCCTGGATGTACCTGCGGAGAGAGACGGGAATCCGGTGGACCTCAAATTCTGGGAGAACGAGGCTGACGCGTCTGGCTCCTGCCCCAGTCCTTAATACAGAGGATCGGGGAGAAGGTTCCATCACCGAATCGCATTTCGATTCCGAGTCGGAGAAGCGGGCAGGTTTGATCTCCACCTGGGCCTTCCCAGGATTCTTCTTGTGGCGGTGACGACCCGCTCTTCTGCCCCTGGGTGGCACTTCGGGACAGGGTTGACCCCTATCAGGCAGCCTCGGGGCGGTGCTGGCGCCGTGGCGGAGAGGGCCCCCACTCGAGATAGCTGGGGTGCGAGGGGTACCAGGGAAAATGTCGAAGGGTACATGGGGAGGACCTCCATGAACAGTACCCATGTGGGCGGGGCCTCTGTTGGAACTGGTAGGAGCATGGGGAGGACCTCCATGGTCGATGCAAGTGGAGCGAGGCCGACCTTCACTCCTCAAGTTGCTGGGGCGAGGAGGACCTTCTCCAGTTGCAGAGAGGACATAGGGAGGGCCCCCACGTTGGAGAAGGACCGGATGAACTGTGCCTTCCTAAGGATGGACTCCATACCCTGTACAGCGGGCACGAGAAATGTTTCCGCACTGGGCGTCACTGCCGCGGGGCAGGTCTTCCTGCAGGATGGGTGTAGCGCGAGGCACACCTCCATGACGAACCTCGGAGTGGGGAGGGCCCACGCTATGTGGAGTAGTGGTACGGGGTGGACCTCCGTACGGGTTGGCATCACCGCGGGTTAACTCGCGGCGATCACCACTTGGGCCTGCAACCCGGAGAGTCAACCCAGCCTGCCCATGGGGCGGTTGGGGTCTCAATCTTGGTTCGGCGAAGGGATGCCCCTGCTCAACGTACACGGGGGCTTCATAATGCACGTCGGCGGTGGCTCGGGCCACTGTAGCTGTCGACGTGGACGTGCCAGAGCGAGCGTCCTCAGCCCGAGCCCGGTGCTGACGTCGGGTCAGGCGAGCCAGTGCAGGCGGTGCAGGGACGTAGTCTGCCTGCTCTTCCTGCGGGGCCGGACGGCGGCGCTGACGCGGCCGGACGGGAGCTCTCGCCTGGGGGCCTTGGGTCGGGGCCCTGAGCGGACTGAGCCGGACAGCGCCCGCCTCTTCAGCGTAAGGCGAGGAGTCGTCAAGGCGTTCCGGGGATAGGCTCCCGAAAAGGTTGAATGTCGGGGTGGGGAGCAGGGAATCCCTGCGCGGCCTGTTAGGGCGGTGTTGACGGCGGGGCCTGGAGGCCTCCAGGTCCAGGCGGGCCATATCCCGGGTTGGGATGACCCCTTCTTCCTCATACCTGCGCACGAGGCTGTTGATCACCCTTCGTTGGATGAACTCTTATGGGGAAAAGGGACGTGGGCGTCCCGTATTCCGTGACGTGGCAGCCGTCGTGGCGGTAGTGGCACCATGTGGGGTGGTCGTCGTGGTGTTTCCCCTGCCCCTGCGTGGGCAAGGAGCGGATGGTGACCGCATCTCCGAAATAGCAACCTGGTTCCTGAGAAACGAAGGGATCAACTCATCAGTACTGAGAGGAAAAGGATTGATAGCCAGTGCCCCAGCGTTCTTCCATCCTCCATGTCTGTGAGAAGGATCCACGCCAACACGCTGCAGAGCGGAGTGCCCCACGTTCTACTACCCTGACTTCCGGTGAGTTTCACGACAGACCCACTATTTTCTTGGCGGGACCAGGTGCCGGATATCTGGATCCGGTGACACGTCAATCTACTGTTGTCTCGAACGCTACTAATCGCCATGCTGAGGAGAAGAATTTCATGTCGGGATCACCATTTCTGTTTCCGACGCTTTCGTCGGGGCGCGCGCATCCGTCTGTGGAGGACGTGCAGCTTGTTGCCCTGCATTCCCGCTTTCCAAAGGCGGGCGACATTCTCTCCTTATTCAGGGACGTCTGCTCCTTGATCGAAACGGGAAGATGGGATGTCGGTTCTTCCTCCTGTGGATTCCTCCTCAGAACTCATCACCTAGTCCGAGTCTCCCTTATAGATTTAATACGTAGTTCGTGAAACTCTTCCCAGTGCCATGTTTCCATGGACGCCGGTTAATTACACTGCTGCTGTCGGGACATTCCAAAGGGTCAAGTCAGGGCAGCAACCTTCGGTCAGGGGAGTAGTCACGTTGAGGCATCAGTAGCGTGTCTGGATGCTGGGGTACCTGGCATGTCTGTCTGTTATCCTTGATCATAAGGCTTCTTGAGGGCGTGGAAGCCCGAGGCATCCCACATCGAGCGCGGGGAATTATATGTCATAGACACATATCCGAGGTTTTCCTCAGCTTCCCGTGTTCAACACAGGGTATGCCGCGAGTTTAACGTCCAACGGAGACGGATCAACCCAACCAGAGCATTAGCTAGGATAGATCGGATTGAGGGATCCTCCTTGAAGGGATATCGATACTGACGTGAACCCTGTCGTGAATAAACGTCGGGCGATGGGTGTCAGCGAACCGACGTAAATGAGGGACCTTGGTCCGATGGGAGTTTGGCTTGAACCTCTAGGAGGATTCCTACGTACCATGCCTTGACATGGATCAAAGACCTCGTAGTTCAAATGGGGCTTTATCGGCGAACCGACATGAAAGTGGACCCTGGTCTAATGAGTGGTGGGCTTGAGCCTATGGGAGGCTTCCTACGTACCATGCCTTGACATGGATCAAAGACCTCGTAGTTCAGGTGGGACTTGGTGGGTCACAATGGCTTACCACTGGACCAGAGTTCAGTTTAACGTCGTGCTGGACGGGAGTGAGACCCGACGTGAAATGATGGGTGGGCTTGAACCTCATGGAGGCTTCCTACGTACCATGCCTTGACATGGATCAAAGGCCTTGTAGTTCAGGTGGGATGGGTCGCAATGGCTTACCACTGTACCAGAATGGGACCTGACGTGAATGAGTGATGGGTGGGCTTGAACCTCATGGAGGCTTCCTACGTACCATGCCTTGACATGGATCAAAGACCTCGTAGTTCAAATGGGGTTTATCGGTGAACTGACGTGAAAGTAGACCCGTGGGTCCACTATTGGTGGGCTTGAACCTCGTAAAGGATTCCTACGTACCATGCCTTGGCATGGATCAAAGACCTCGTAGTTCAAAAGATGGGTGGGTCGCACTGTCTTACCACTGGACCGGAGTGCAGTTTAACGTCGTGCTGGACGGGGGTGAAACCCGACATGAAAGACGGGTGGGCTTGAACCTCGTAAAGGCTTCCTACGTACCATGCCTTGACATGGATGAATGACCTCGTAGTTCAAATGGGAATGTAGTTTAACGTCATGCCGGACGAAGATGGGACCCGACGTGAAGAAACGACGAGGGGGCTTGGACCTCGTGGAGGCTTCCTACGTACCATGTCTTGACATGGATCAAAGACCTCGTAGTTCAGGTGGGGTGTCAGGGTCGGTGCTCACTCTAAGCCCACGTGATTCATGCTCGGTGTGAGAAACAAGAGGTTGCATGGACCCGATGATCACGTCGCGAGGGGTGCGTCCGTGAGAAGCGAGAAGGGGCTTACACATTGGGCGGCCCATGGTGTTGGGACTTACTCCAGGATGGAGGCCCAGAGGGGGGGGGGGTGCCTCGTTCCCTATCACGTCCTCCACCGACCTTGGTAGTGGGGATGTACAGAGATGCATAGGTGCAATCATCCGTACCAAAGGTTAGGGGCTTACGCTCTGAGGAAGCCCTTCCCCTGCGAACATACACCACTCCGACAAGGAGGATCTCATTCCATGTGCGGAAGAGTTCCATTCCCGTGGAGACAAGTGGTGTAAAAAATGTTCGAGTTGGGGGGACCCTTCGTGAGGGAGACGAGGTTGGGTCACAGTTTAACGTCATGTGTTGAGGACGTGGTGCTTGGCAGTTTAACGTCCTGCAGCTCGGACGAGGTTGGTTTACTCTACACCCCTAGGACTTACATAACCGGTACCCTCTGGTCCTTGGGGAAGGGAAGGTGCCGGTAAGGCCATGGTCATAAGGGGTTGTGGAACGAACCATCGAGGGGTCCACATTAGCGTGGATATGCGAAGAAGCAATAGCCGTTAGCGTGCCTATGCGAAGAAGCATTAGGCGAAGCAACACTACGGGTGGTATTGTCCATGGGACTTTGAAATCACATCGTGCATACCTTTAGGGTCGCACGGAAAGAGGAATCGCTAAGCAGAGGAGTGTCCTTTGCGAAGTGGGGTGCCTTGGCCTTAGCATGGGGCATAGGTGTGAGTGGGAGGTGCTTCGCGAAGTGGAACAGTGTTCGCGGAGCACTGCCTCGCGAAGAAGGGGTTCCTCGCGAAGCAGGGTCCTGCGAAGCAGTGTGCTTCGCGATGTATAGTGATCCCGCCTAGGCATAGGGATCACTAGCATGGGTTGGGTGTTTCATGAAGCATAAATGCTCCGCAGCTGCCCGGGTTCCCTTGGGAATCCCCTTCCTCCGCGAACGCCCTTGAGCTTCGCGAAGGGCATCCCTCCCGGAAGAGGGGCTCAAAACGAGACAAAGCAGAGTCGTCTCGCGAAGTAGAAGTACCTCGCGGAGCTCATGATTCCCGGGGCAAAGCGTGCTTCGCGATTCGGGAGAGGAGAAACCAAAAGGTCGGATTGTACGTCTTTAGGACTCAGGGGGAGTCCAGTATTTATAGGGAAGGGGCGCCGCAAAGCAGGGCTCACGCGCCGCCTCTGGTGCTTCGCAGCGGCTCGCGAACGTCAAATGGGATCGCGGAGGATTACCGCCTCTGGTGCTTCGCTGCAGCTCGCGAACGTCAAATGGGTTCGTGGAGCATTACCGCCTCTTGAGCTTCGCGGCGGCTCGCGAACGTCAAATGGGTTCGTGGAGCATTACCGCCTCTGGAGCTTCGCGGCGCCACCATGGGTGGGGCGCTTCGTGGCGGCGCTTCGCGGCGGCGCTTCGCGACGGAGCTTCGCGAGGTAGCGCGCCGACCTTATTCGTTCCTTTCTTTCGGGCCACATTTTTGGCTCCAACAATCCTCTATAATGGTGACCTCAAAAACACACCGTAGATTTCCTCACATACCTATTGGATTCCTATTTTCCTTAATACATTAACACAGAGATTTGATAATTTATATATTATGATCTTTTAATGAATGATTCGGGACCATTTGACTCATTCAAGGGGATTGAAATATCATTAATCCATCACCTAACATCAAGAAATTGAAATATACTTTTCTACAGATCATTGCTCAACAATGGTTAGGAACAATAGTCCCACTGCTCCCAATCCACATAATTCCCAATTTATAAATCTTGAATTCTAGGGATTTCCTCCACTACAGCTGAATCACACCATTATGGAATATGACTTTCCATTATTTAGTAGTGTTTCATCTGGTATCATCCTCTATCCCATATAGGAAAAAACCATTGAAATCAAATCTGACCTAATTCATATGATATTGAATATTGGTTAATTCGTTGAACATTTGAGAAAAAATCCACACAAGCATTTAGAAATTTTTTATAGAAGAATTTAAAACCTATACGAACCATGGAATATCTACAAATTCCATTTGTCTTAGTACGTACCTATTTTATTTAATGTAAATATCCAATGATTTGATTAAAATCCAATAGGGAAAATAAATCACTACTTAGGATAACCTCACTAAAAAATTCCATGGTAAATACATTCCACCCATAAAATATTGGAATCTATTAAATGATATTATTATAATTTCACAATGGAAGATGGAGAATTGGTTTGGGAGGAATGAGATAGATTTAAGGAAATGAATCGAAAGGGCCCACCCTACAAACCCAACATCTAGATTAAATAGAATACTTTTACCATTTCATAAAACCTTTTTCTCAAACTCTGGTGGATACTACCACTACATGAGGACTCATGCTTAAAAAATAAAAATTTTGTAGGGTTCGTCTATATTAACTCTCACATAGTGCAATTATATAGTAATTTGATCACGTCCCTCTAGGGATCATGTTCCACAAGTTTGAAGAGACCACATATTATATCCCTTGGTAGAATCACTTACTAAAATGATTGTAAATTTTGGCTAGACCAACCAAAAACACCGATACCTATTTTGGAAATTTAATTCCCTAAAATATGTATAGGCCCAAAGACATGTCAAATTTTTTAGGTTTGAATGTATGAAATCAAAATCAATATTCTAATTATCTAAATTAAAATAAAAAACCACAAAAATATAAACAAACCTAAATCCAAAAAAAATTAATAAGAGCAACATACCAATCAAGGGTATTATCAAGAATAGGGTAGTTAGAATCCTTTATGAAATAAGTGACCACCTGAGTGACCACTATAGAAAAAATATCCTTAACCACATCAATTTTTCCCCAACAAAGCTATCTACCCATAGGGCTCAAATGTTTCCACCAAAAAAACAATATCACCAGAAATCTCCCCTTAGAAATCCTTAATCCTCCCTAAATCAAAAATCAAGTCAAGTGAATTTTCTCACAGTTTATTTTAAAAATGATATCAATGAAAAACCACATAGGAGATAAAAATAAAAAAACAAAGGGTGAACCTACAGAATCTTGAACATCAAATAGGAAAAATTTCCCAAACTCCCTCCAGTCAACTACAATGTACACTGCCTAGTATTATCGATATACATCCATGGGAGGAGGAAAATCATGTGATATTGATAACCATAAATGTGAAGAGGTTGAAATATATTTATACTAGAGATGATATGGGGTAATAAGAAAAACATGAATGAAGTTAAAATCTCAAAAAAGAAAACAATTAAGAAGACAATGACAAAATAATCCCAAAAAGGAACAATGATGAAAATTTCATAAACCATAACAACCAATTAATTAAGTTACATATATGTGATGAAAACTATATATTCACCCTCTTTGATTTATATATATGATTTTCCATGGGGCGATAGATGCTGATTGTAATAAATTTTTGGACATGTTAAAAAACTGCACATCAATATTCACTTTTATGAATTCATTTCCCAGATGCCAATTTATGAAAAATATTATAGGTTATTCTCTCCAATAAGATAAAAATAAAATATTTTATAGTGATATCATTAAATGATGATTTATATTAAGTTGTGCAACACAAAATTTCACCAATGGTAAGTGACCCTAGGAGTTCTTAATCTCCCACACCTTCTATTCATTTAATTTTAGAAGTGACCTATGTTCTATTTTTACAACTATCAATATCATATTGATGGGTTTAATCCATATACCAGGATTTGAGGACCTAAAAATTAAAAGGGTATCACGGTAACTTGATAAGTTTATCCTAAAGATGAAAAATCTTTTATTTATCTGTATGCTCTTCCTGAATATGTTTTAGTTAAGACTGAGAAGTTTATCATTCCTAATAATTTTTTCATCTTGACCTCGAGGAAGAGGGAGGTATCCCTATCATTTTAGGATTTACTTTTCTCATGGTCGATCTAGTTTTGATCGATGTTAACCATGGTCAACCTATTTTTCTAATTAGTGAAGAAAAAGCAGTCTTTGATATTGTGAAAGAATCTAAGAAGAGTGAATACTCTCTTGAGTTTCATGATATTTTTTTGATGAAGAATAGTATGATATTATAGATCTTGAAGATGATAGGGAGAACCTATCATTGAAGAAGGGGATAATAGTGAATATAAGGATATGAAAAACACTAAAATTGTGATATAGAATCCTTATAAGAGTTTACACCTCAAATCATTAAGGCCCCATAATTGGAACATAATCATCTTTCAAGAACACTTAAATACACATTTTTAGAGAATAATTATTCACTTCTAGTCACCAAAATAACAAAAAAAATTAATGATAATGAATATATATTGATAAAAATCCTTAAAAGGAATAATAATTCTATATATAAGAGTGTACTTTATATCAAGGTAATTGATTCCATGATCTACACTCGAAAAATTATGTTTGTCAAAGGATCTGACCTAAAACTCCAAACCCCAATGCCACTCACCCCACCCATGAATCAGTTGGTTAATATGGATTTTCTAAAACCTTTGGATCCCTTAATGATTTTCCCCATATGAGATAGCTAATGGGTTATCCCACTATAAGTGGTTCCAAAGAATGTATTCCTTAAAGTGATAAAGAATATGTAAGATTAATTAATTCCAAATTAGACCATTACTGGATAGTTATTCTATTTTGATTATAGATATCCCAATAAATCAATCATTGAGGACCATTTTCCTACCCCCTTGATGGCTTTTATATAGTAATGTTATTCCATACATATGTTCTGAAACATCCTGATGGATATTTATGGTATAATAAAATACTTATCAACCTAAGTGACCGTTCTATGATATCGTTTACATGTCTATCTAGAACCTTATTTTATGGATGAATGTCATTTGGAATGTGTAACGCCTTGGGAAAATTACAATAGTGCATGAAAAATATTTTCCTCAATAAGGTATAGGATTTATCTAGATATATTTATGGATGATATATTCATTTATGGATGGTCCTTTGAGGTTTTTTTGAGTAACTTTGAAATTTTTATCCTATTTTTTGATGAAAAAATTCTTGTGATAAATTATGAAAAATCTCATTTTATAGTTAAAAGAAGAATCTTAATTGAGTATAAGATTCAATAACACGGCATATAATTGGATCCTAAAAATATAAAAGGCATAAAATAATTCTTAGGAAACACCATTGTAGGAGGAATCAATAGTTTTTTGGGAAACATATGGTTTTATCATTGATTTGTAAAATGATTTCACAAAATAGCTCGACCACTAATAAACTAATTGACCAATGATATACCCTTTGAAATTAGTGATGAACATGTGAATGCCTTTGGAAATTTAAACTAAAAAAATTATGGGTGTTCCTATTACTATCACACCAAACCAAGAAAATGGTTTTGAGGTGATGTGTGTCACAGGTAACTTCATTGTGGACACTATCTTACAAAAATGGGTCTATAATATTTTAAAACCAATTTACTCTTCTAGTTATACACTCATTGATGATAAAAATAATTAAACCACAATAGATAAATAGATTCTTATCGTGGGTTTTTATTTCAATAATTTTTTATCATACCTTATTCCATCTACGGTATTTTCATTCACTGATCATGAAATATTAAAATATATTATGAAAATAAATATTACAAACATAGGATTACATGGTGGATCCTACTGCTGAAAGTGATTGATATTATCATTTTTGAAAAAATGTTAAGGGAAATGTTAACTTTTGTACCCTATAGAGAATACAACTATCCATTGTTGAAGATAATTTTGAGATAGATATCTTTGATGACATCCCATAAGAAATATGTTTCTTTGTAGATGTGCAGGCTCGAAAATGTTTTACTAACATATATGAATATTCATAAGATAGAAAATGATACCCATGGTTCTATTATTATCAATGGAATTTTTTTTTATCTGATTCATCATACTATTACTAGGATGAACCACTATTATTCAGGTAGTGTATTTATGGATTGATGTGACACTATATCTCATAATATGAATTTCGATTTGTACTATAATGTTTTGAGGCCTCATGAAATAGAGGACACAATGGGAATGATTTTATCAATACAAAAATTATTTAATTTATATTTTTCTAGACCACACTTCATTGGGACAAGAAGGTATTCATATAAATCCATGATTGGTTCCAATGAATATGAACCATTGATGAAAATCATGAAATTATATATAACCCCATATTTTACCTTTGAAATTTAATATTTCTAGGGAATAGATATCATCACATGATTTCCCCATTCTAATGGAAACTTATATATATTTTTCTATGTAGACTACATCTATTTAAGGGTATAAATTAAAGCTAAAACTATAAAAAAACCAATGTAGAAATGATTTTTTTGGATAAAAATATTTTGATCATTTTTCAATTCTATAAATACAAATTATTTATTGGAGAATGAATTTAATTATACATTTTATAAAAATATATTCTTGAGAAGTATGGATTTCAATATAATACTGGAACGTCTTACCACCAATAAAACTATGGGAATGTGATGCTATTCAACTGAGAATTCAAGTAAATTTTTGATAAGATAGTGAATGAGAGTTATAGTGATTGGATTATAATACTAGATGATGGAATTTGGGTACATAAAACTGCTTCTGAAACACTCGTTACCATGAATCCATTCTGTCTTTTCAAATGAAAACCCTATCATTTTCATGTTGAATTGGATCATTTCTCATTCTGGGTGATAGAAAAGATTATATTGGATGCTTAAAAAGTTTTAATGGAATTTTAGATTCAATAACATTATCTGGAATAAATAAGAAATGACACATACTAAAATGTAAATAAATTATAACCAAAACCCAAAAAATGGAATGTTCGATACATTTCATGAAGGATATTCACATCGGGAGACAAGGTACTTTAGTTCGATTAATGATTGAAATTTTTACCTAAAAAATTAAAATCTCGATGGTCATTGTAATTTAAATAAATTAAAATATTCCCATATATAATGGTAGAAATTCATTGAAGAAAAGTACAATACATAATTAACAATGGAAAATTGGTGAAAATTTACCAAGAAACATTTCACCAAGAATGTGTCCTATATATAAAATTCACCTGATAATCTAGGGTAATATATATATCTCAAATATAAATAAATCAATAACTAAGAGGGAACCCATGTTTGATACCATATGGTTGAGTTATTTTGATGATATTAGGTCTATTCCTTACTATTGGGAGAGGTAGGATAGACATTATTAGTGGATATTTCATTGATCAAAATTCATGGAATGAATTCAAAATTCACTTAACATGTTTTGTGAGTTTTAATGACAGTACCACAATGATTATTCACATAATTAATGTGAAATTAATGATGTCAACTCCATAGATCTGTTTTATCCCATGAACATAGGGTTAATGGGAATGGTTCTGTTTACCTCCCCTACTACTTAAACCTCTCATCTGGTTGTCCTCCCAATCTGATCACACCTAGAAACGTCTCATCCATTATTATATGCTCTTATTACTCATTTACCATGCCATCCATTCCTATCCTCTCTCCATTTTATTGGATTTCTCCATTCATTATCGCCACATATATTCTTTTTAAATCCATGCACACATATTGTGTGGTGGAAAACATTTGTCCATGTGTGTGGACAAACCCAAAAAAACTCAGTATGAAATGACTAGACAAGACTCCTTCTCCTCCGCCATTTTTGGATCCCTCCTCTCATCCATCCCCATTGGGTTACACTTATCATTCAGTTTCCCATTCTATTCACATATCTCGAGATCATAACCACACAAAATTTGTTTATCCAAGTATGTAGTTCTTGAAAATATTCCATAAATCCCTCTTAGTACATTTTCATACAAATCCCTGGTAGAATAACAAAACTCTTGACATGTTCATCATTTATAAGATTATCACAGATGAGGATGTAATAGGGACCATGTTTATATTCACGTTTCTCATATTATTTAGGTACATGAGGTGACACACAAATAGTTTTTTCTTGACTTCCAAACCACCTTCAAGCCCGATATGGTCTATATCACCTAATGATTTGGAGGTAAGCACTGAGATCCCCTGCTGGAAAAGTTTGGAGTTGTCCTAGGGTTCTATTAATATATTTCTCAAACTCACCAGACTATGAATCACAAATTGTAGATCCCAACAAGATTGGTATTCCAAATAACTGAGTGATGATAGCTTATGGAACCTTGATCTTCCACAATCCAAATATGGTGAAGATAACTCAACTACGTGGGGATTCTATGCAGATCATTCATCAATTCCTAGGTTATAATTGGAATACACGAGGTAACACTCCCATGGATGCCAAAAATACTTAGGTGAAAAAACATTCCCAAACCATGGGATTTTCCATGTTGAACATTTCCTTATAGTTCACTCATTATCATGAGGTAAAAGGGATGATTCCTGGTAGAAAACTTCTAGGTGAGAGATTCATAATATATTTTAAAAATAACTTGGGTGTCCTCGATTGTTCACAGCCCTATCACGTATAGTAACAATACAATCCGTTGATATAGCAATGATACACAATATGTGTCAACCTTCAAAGGTAGGGATTAATAATGACTAGGTAACCAACTATGCAGGGTCAACTGATGAGGCATCAGACACTTGTAACTCAACATATCCTTCATCCCCTATATTTTATAACTCCAATATCAAGGATGAGGCTTCCACTTCTCAACAATAATAACCATAATTTTTTATAATTATAGATTCATTTAGATAATATGTGGGGTGGGTGGGCGGGTGGGGGGATCTCTAGTTCATTTTAGAGAACCAACATTTCATATATCAGTCAATATATATCATCTTCAACAAGCCCAAATAGATTCCATTATATAAATCACCCTCTTCATAAAATACACTAACTACCACTTCCCCAACCCACCCTTGAGCTTTTACCAGCAGGCCATCATCCGACTCAATTCCCATACAATCCACCTTGCTACACGTGGAAACCCTCGTCAAGATTATGCAAATTATTACAGGATATACTATTTTGTGGGATGTTTCTGAGTAACAAACATAACGGGGAAATGGATCATATGTAGATAATCCATATAAGAGGAAAATTTTTATCAATATTCTTGACCCAAAAAATTTGTATGGATCCACACATCACATCCATTATTGTCTAACATAATCACTTGAGTGATGATCGGGAAAACTTCTAGAACCATGGACCCTATTACAATGGTCTATCCACCCACCCCTACCATCATTTTATATATAGAAATGTAGGGGAGATTCAACCACCCAATATAAGGGAAGGGACCATAGAAACTGATAATGGTGATAGTGGATGTTCTTATTAGATGTTTCCTAGGCGAACCCCCTATTTATTTCTCGTATTGTGTGTATTTATTGATTCTCTATATACCCTACTCCTAATTTATATATCTTACATTATATAATTTAAGGGCTACATTTTACATATGATAATAATCTTCCTTATAATTCCTCTGGACTATAGATATTCTCTATTTACTTATACTACTCATTTTTTCACTTTTAATACATCATCTTGGATTTCTTTTTGTCTTCCTCTGGAGGTCTTTCCTCATGCTGATATGACTCATTGAACACCTCAAAATATTCCAATATAAGGTGGATATATGTTTTATTTTCTACAAAAGAGGTTTGGACTGGACATTTCAATTGTAGATAATCCTCAAAAGCGACCCATTAAGTTTGAAGAAACGACCTCTAGAACCAAAAAAGGTTATGGACTACATATCCAATTGAATTATCTAACTGACCATTGTCTTTAAATATGTATGGAAATTTCATTGACAATATTTATTTCGATGAAAATAACAGTGAAGTATCATAATCCATTATTTTTTATTTTTTAGTATTTACTTTTTATTTTTTAGGAATTATTCTAGGAGGTAGTTACTTATGAACTTTCATTACACTCCCTCTAAATCCCACATATATGAGTTAATATTTTTGTGGAACCTATGTAATATTTCCCAATATACTAATTCATATTTAAAATATCTTGTGATCATATCATTTCCCCAATACCGTTGTGCATTATCTATAACATTATTGTAGGAATTCTAAATGAAACCCATCTTATGACACACTTCCCCATGGAATTTGTTTCTTTTCATGTATATCTTTATTCGCTATAACTATTTTATTTTTTTCATATATTAATTTTATACTATCATTTTCATCTACCAAACATTTTTTCCAAAATAGTGTGGCCACTATTTGACTTTATGTATTAGGGGTATTCATGAGATTTACTGAATTTTAACATGAATTTTTTTACGTTCAAATTAGTCTAGAAAAAATGATTAATTGGGAAAAAGGATTATATTGAAATATCATTTAAACAATTTAAATAAATATATGGTTTGGATAAAAATTATTAAAATAAATTATCTATTTTTTTTAATTTTAGCAAGATTTCCATGTTCTGGATTTTAATCCTGATTCAATGCTCCTGAAATTGTTTATTTATTGAATTATTACATGTAAATATTCCCTGAATTATTCCAATTTTTTTATTTACATTCATATGAGGATTATAGAATCACTTTTTGTAATTAATTTGTGATCATATTTATTTAGAGATGCTAGGAACATGTAAACCTATTAGAATTTTCATTGGTATTATATCAAGTCTATGGTAGAACAAATGTATTTTTAAAATGATTGAGGTATTTTTTGATTTATAATAATATTTCCTTGATATCCACTTATACAGTTATTTACATATCCTTTTGTTTTCATGTATTACCTTATTATGATTTATTTGAGTATAATTTCATTTTATCCCTTTCTAATATAATGTTTGGTATGTAGCATGGATTTAACTTGATTAAGTGGGGGTGTGTGTGTGAGGGGGTTGTTTATCTTTTTTTGACATCATATGATTTCTGTTGAGGAGATATACTATGGTAATTTTCCAAGATCTATGGGACAAGGTTCATGATTACTTGTCATGTACTTTAATGATTAACCTGTTTCTAAAAAACATGGGTTTTTTTTTGGATGGTTAATTAATCCCCATTAGTAGACTAATGAATCTCATGAAAAATAAAATGGGATTAGGTGGTGGATGTGAGATTTTTCTTTTACATTACTGATTATAAATAAATTGAATTAAATAAATAAATTTATTTATTTCATTATTATTTCAAGAACCACACATAGACCCACTTTGAGCTATTAGGGATGTGAAGACATTTAGTTATAGAGGATGTTCTTCATTTTATAGTATACATGATCATCATACATAATGATTTATATTTTCCCTCCTTTTGATACAAATTTTTATCACTTACATAATTTCTCTCGTCCTCAAATTAATTAGAACTATAATGTTAATCACTCATTTTTAATTATGTAATTTTCCTTTATGGAGTGAATATATTATATCCGATGAATAAATATTTTTAGAAACATTTATTCATGTTATGATATTAACATTAATTCAAATTTTCCTTGAGTGCTGATATAAAATTCATGGTTTATAAAATTAAAACGCAGGCATAGAAATCCATAAAACATTTAAAAAATTCTAATTTAAAAAGGGATAAACTCAAATAGTGAACCTGACCATGAGACATGACTAAATTTATTTGAAAGGATTATTTTAGAAGACTAAAGTCTTTATTATAATATTTATATTCATTTTAATTACTGTAAATAATATTTAAAGTTAAAAATTTATTCCTTTGATATTATTATTGAGATTATTTTTTTAGGGATATGAAATCATTGAAGGGGTGAGGAATGTGATGTGATTAATTCATAAGTACATTTTTAATAATTTCTTTGGGACTTATATATTTTTATACTATGATGATGTGATAATTGATTAATTCTTTTTTCGGAAATTATAGATCACATTTCAAATGAGGTGCTTTTTTAAAATTTCAAAAATTAAAAACTATTCCCATAATGAATATGATTGAAAATTTTTATTTCTCAAAGAAATATCTCTAAAAATCAGAATACGAAAATAAGAATACAATATAACATGTGAATTCTATAGGTGAATAATTTTCAATACCTGATAGACATTAATTACATAAATATGTCATCTGCATCCTCCGTGAAATCTTGAATTAATCTCTGATTTTATTGTGAAAGTATTTGGTGATTTGAATCATAGAATATAACATATCACTAGATCCTTGAAATTCCCTTTATTAGTGTAATATAACAGTTTTTACTCTGAGGTAAGGATCTTTTTTTTTGGTTTAACTAAATTTTTTAACCTAATGTTAGTGATTAATGATATCATGGGTGTATTGAGAGTTTCTAGGGCTTGTTTGGATCTCAGAGCCCAAATTGTTTGGAAAATTAAGATATAAATTATTGTTTGTATAAATCATGTGGGATATGAATCAAAATTACTAATAACTATGGAAGGATGGACAGAGGGGATCCGAAGGTCACATGGTTTAAGGAAACTATGAAACCTAAGGTGCATTCCCATGAGAAATAATTTAGACTTTAGAGAAATATAGGTCATAGTTTTTGGATGGTTTTCCGAACAGTGTGCATGAAACCATGTGAGTTACCCCTGAAATAGATTAGGATACAGGGTTGGTAGATGATTTTTCCAATTCTGCAACCAAAACATGTGACCTGTTGTTTTTGGATGAGTTTACTATTCTTCCATTTATTATTTTAAAACATAATACACCCCTTTCTCATTTATATCTCTAGAAATAATAGAAACTCCCCTTTCATGATTGATATCTATTTTTAATACTATGCAATGAATGAACACCATTTCTCCATCAAGATTCATTTTCAAGAACCATATTCTTAATTGGATCCACATCAATAATTTTATCGATCATCTAGTTGTAATCATGGTATTTATTCATATTGATGTAGTTATTTAGGTGTAATCTAATATGACTTATTTCAGGTTTTTGTTCATTTTTTCTTTTTATATGGAATTAATTAGAGATTCATAATAAATTAGGTCTCCACTACATATATGGAGTCGATAGTTTATACCTTTTCCATTAAAACATTGTGTTTTGTAATCTTTGTTCCAATTTTTCCACACACAAGATATTCTGGAACTTCACCAAAAATTAATTAAAAATTTTAATTTAATGAATTGGATTATATAGGGTTTCTTATCAAATAACGTTTTATGGTTGGAGGTTGTTTACCTAGACCCTAGACCAACCATGGGGTGTTTCCGTTAGTTTTCCCTATGTTATACCTTCTATTGGGTGCATGTGAGCTCGCCACATGTTTTGTGATGCTTTATAAACTGAATTGAATTATGATGATTATGATATTGTGATGTCTCTTTTTTCATTTTATTCAATGATGACAAATTATTGGATTCTTTAAATGTAAAATATGGAAATGAGTTGGATAAACTCATTAATTTCAATGTTATTATATTATTATTGAATTGAGATGATGAATTGGTCTTGGTAGTGGATTCCTTGTTTGCAATACCTTGGATCATGATTCCATGGGATTCCATGGAAATTTCTTCTTCATGGATCTTGATTATTGTTGTGGAATCCTTGGATTAGTTTACCCTTGGATGCTGATTCTGTAGGATGTCGTGGGCCTTCCTAACCATTGGATCCATCCTTCTTGGTATCATGTTGGATATGGTCCACTGAAATTATCCATAGACTCTTACAATGTCATTATCAAGTTTCCATTGATAAATTCTTGGGGCATGGTGTGGATTCCTTAGTCTTTTATACATTGGATATATCCCATCATGGCATTACACTTTTTATTATACGATAAGATCCTGATAGATTTTATACAATTGATTATAAGGTGGGGTTGTGGTAAATGATATACCATATATGACGTGAGATAATCCAATGTGGATGCTTCTAGTTTCTTAATTACATGACATGAACATCATGGTTTATTAATATTCATTTACAGTTATCCACTGATATAGTGGATTTGTTTATAGTTGACCATTTCTATAGAAACATTCTTATTATCAATGAGATGGGAAGTATCACATTACATTTATCACCTTTTCCATAGGCACATTACTTACAATACTGTTATACCTATTATATACTACACACTTTTATAACTTGTTATAAACAGATTGGAATTCTTATCGAAATTGTTGGTGGTGGCTTACAAAGTGTTATCTCATATAGTTTGGGCCATTGATTGGTACTCGGGAAGACATCATAGAAGCAGTTAAGGACTGATGAATACACCCAAAGTATGAGGCTTGATTTTTCATTTCATAGGAGAATGGTAGAACAATACCAAGCCTTGATTGTGAATAAATATAGAGATTGTTATTTTTTCCTTTTTTTAAATTTGATTCATTTATTGTATTTGATTCTTGTATACATGTTTTCTATGTTTCCAGATCCATGGAATGATCATCATATTCTATATGACTATTTTTGGCTATTTATTATTATCAACTTTTGGGTGTTTATATTATACTCTGATTTGTATTCTTCTTCTATTGTTGACTAATATTATTACTAACATAGTGTTTCACTCTTACATGAGGGAATAATCTCCCCAAAAAGACACCATAGGCCCTCGCTACTAGTTGGTATCCTTTATCATATGGGGAGGTGATGTTGAGGCCATGTGACCCATCGGCTTAGGGACTATTTAGTGTCCCTCAGGTTGGGATGTTACAAAATGATATCTAATCTGTTTTATTTTCTTATTAATTTACAATTATGGGACAATAGATGTGTGACTAGGATGTAATTGGAATTATGTAATGAAATCTACCAGAGAGTAGCTAACCCATGCACAGAAATAAACAAATTTCCTAGAATGGAAAATGCTTTTTTGTATTTTTCTGATTACAATTGATTTGATTCCACCATTTGGTGAAACACTTATTTTTGTGTGTTCCTTGTGATTATAGATTTTACTATTACCTAATGAGGTGATGGTATTCCATGTCATGCATTATTTTAGGCACATGTTTGAATTCAGATTGCATGCATTATGCCAAGCCACAAAAGATGTATTACATGACTGTATAAAATTAATGTCACTACCTTGAGTGATATATATTTTGGTTTATATATGTATTATGCATGAAATTGAGAAACATAGTTGGTACATATAGTAACTTTCTAACCCTAAGAGTGTTTTCATTCATAGGCTATAGAATAATCATTAAGTAGTCAACTATGGAACATTGAGTCATAGACCATTGGATTCATGGATTGGAATTTGTCATTGTATGGATTAAGTGGAAACTATATTTTGGTTCATGAGGTGTATGGGACAATATAGATCAGAAATCATGACCCATTTAATTCATCCATTTAAAGATAATTACGATATAAATGTGAATTAAAATTGAAATTTTTACTCTGAAATAGAGAAATTGACCATGACTCGACTTTTGAGTGGGATGTAGGAAGTATCTATAGTGCATTTTATAGTAGTTCATATTAACTAGTCCAAGATTTTGGAGCATGAAGAGGGGTGTGACTTTTTATAGGAAGGTTTCAGCCTATCATATGTTTTTATTTAAGATCTAGTTGATATTGAATTTATTTTTTTAAGGAATTTGATTGTAATTTTAGAGTCTCGCCAATATGAAGAACTCCATTTGTACACCAGGAGGGTGGAGACAACTATGATATAAAGGTGGAGGCCCGTGGGATACTAGTAGATACATATATTGTACCAGTTTTGGTACAAATCATTTTACCATAAATGGCTGCTAATACACAATTTGATGAGTGTTTGTGCTATTTATGAGGACTATTCTATGAGAATCAAAACATGACTTATATATGGTAGAGTTGGCGTGTGTGTTCCATAAACATCAATCCCCCACATTTTTGACAGATGGTGGTCTATAGGCCACTGAGATGTGGCCTGATAATATTCTATAAATTTTCAAGAATCTAGATACACCAATTGATAAGGTATTGAAGCTCATAAAATCTATTCATTGGGGATAAAGTATGCAATGATGGGTTGTTTTTAATGAAGAAGATATGCTTTGAGATATGGTTTGGATGGATTTCCAATCTAGGTTTTATGATTACATTTTCATGGAGATCCTAAGAGTTGAAAGGTATAATGAGTTTATGCATATGGTGTAGGGAATAATTAATATTATGGAATATTTGAAATTCTTTATAAAATAGTTCCTATAGGAAGATGGGGGTATAAAGCAATGTAGTTCAACATATTTTCCATGTAGTTGAACATCCAGTGATAGGAAGTTCCATTTTGAGGATTCGTTTGAGCGCTGCACTATCCAAAATTTTAGTGTTGGTAGCTCTATTTTTAGTCATCAATTTGGAATACATGGATATATAAACAATAAATGTGATAGAGATCCAATGGAGTTCCAAGCTTGTTCTAGGTTTGTCCATGTAAAATGTTTTATTGTAGGACCTTCCATATAGAAGTTAGTGAAAGGGTATAGACATTATATATATATATATATATTCAATAGACAAAATCAAATCTTTATGTTAGGTTGGGAGTTGGAGTAGTTCTAGTTAGTAAGGATAAGGTGGTGGTCGTGACCAAGGTGTGCAGACACTAGTTGTACCTATACAGTAGAGTGGGTTTAAACTGGGTAGTGAGGTTGATTCACTGGGCCATGGTTCTTTCATGATATTTTCATTATAGTCTACACTCAAGGATTAGATCTCCATGTCAACTATAGTGAGTGGTACAATCTTAGTAGACTGTACTCTTGTATCTTCCTTTTTTGATATAGGTGAGTCTCATAGTTATAAATATGTACCTATTGTGGATATCCTTAGGCGTTTTTTTAGGTTTTATATGGATTTATAACCTTCGATTCTCCATTGGGGATTATAATGAAAGGAATACAACAGTTTAAGGAGTGACCTATTGTGATTAATATGTGTCACATTGTAAAAAATATGTTTCCCTCAATATGATTGGGTTTTTTTCGTACTTTGGATGGATTAGATATTTTCGTATAAGGACCATATTGATTACTATAGCTAAAGGGTGACCTTAACATCACTAGAGGGTGATTTTTTTTTCAAAAGTGTAAATTTAATATCTAGAATGGTGGATCCATACTAAAGCATCATAGTCTGGGTGGAATGAAAAACTAGATCTCTAGTTTATATTGGGATGTTGAGGGATATTTTTAGAAATATTTCCCTCTAGTTGTTGGTCATTTTAAATACTTTTTCCTGAATATATTTTTTGGTTCACCTCACAATATATAGGTTGAGTTCTCCATCAATCTAGTTCGTAGAGGTTCACTGATATCCATTTCTCCGTATAGGATGGGTACTACAACGTTTCAGGAGCACAATAGGAATATTGAGAACATAAAATCGAAGGGTTTTATATGACCTTGTACTTCGACATGGGGTTCACTGATCATTTTTTCAAAAAAGGGGAACAATACCATTTAGATTTCCACGTGTTATCAAAAATTGAAACAATTGATGTATAAGATTTGATATCTCCTACTACATATATATTATATCCTTGACCAGCTCTGAGGAGTTCAAATTTTATTGGAGATTGAATTATGGTCAGGTTATCATTAGGTGTATGTTTGACATGAAGACATGCCTCATACAAGCTTTTAATGCATGTATAATATTTATGAAGACCTATTTATTTTTTTCTACCTAATGAACACACCGGTAGTTTTTAGGGTGATGATGAACCAAGTTTTATATCTTTATCTAGATTTATTTGTGATTGTATCCATATATGATATATTGGTATATTACCACAATCTACACAACCAGAAAAAAACATGTTGAGATCTTTTTATTTACCATGAGAGAGAATCAGTTATATTATATCCTCATAAAGTGACATGTCTAGATGGATAATATTCACTCCCTAGATCATAATATATCATAGATTAGTGTATCAATTTACCTAGAGAAGGTTAGTGTTCTAGTTTCATTGGAGTAGCCCAAGAATGTCATTGATATTCAGAGTTTCTTGGGTGTAGATGGATATGACATTCATTTTATGTTGGAATTATCATGCCTAGAATAACCTATTATGGGATTGATTAAGAAGGGTGTGATGTTTTTATGTCCAGATACATGTGAGGAAACCTTTGAAGAGATGAAATGGAGACTGACTTCATTACTAGTTTTGATTCTACCTGAGCTGAACAAGAGCTACAATGCATATTTAGGGCATTAGGTATAAGTATTGGAGTTGTTCTAATGTTGGTGGATAGATTAGAGGAATACATTTCACTTCATTTGAAGCCACATGATAGGAACTACATAACACATTATCTTGAGTTAGTTTTAGTTGTTTATTCATTGCATTTTTCGAGACGCTATTTACATAGAGAGTGTTTTGTGGTGTACATGAATAAAAAATAATCAATTTTATATATACGACACAAGGTTATAGCTTTTTATAAACATACTGGACTTGTTATAGACACTGTTGGTGGTGGCCTACATTGTGTTATCTCACATAGTGTAGGGCTGTTGATTTTTACTCGTGAAGACATCATAGATGCATATATAGATGGGGGAAAAGACCCAAAGTACGATGATTGATTTTAAATTTATTAGGATAATGGTATAACAAGACCGAGCCTCGATTGTGATGAAATATAGAGATAATTATTTTGAAATGTTTTTATTTTTTATTAGTGTATTTTATTGGATTCTTGTATACATATTGTATATGTTTGAAGATCCATGTTATGATCATTATATTTTATGTGACTGTTTTTATATATTTGTTATAATTAACTATTGGGTGTTTATATTATATTCTGATTTATATTCTACATCCATTTATGACTAAAATTATTACTAATATAGTGCTACACTCTTACACGAGGGAATAGTCTCCCCACAGGCACACCCTAGTCCCTTCTCAACTAGTCGGTATCCTCTATCATATAAATGTTCTATTGAGGCCATGTGACCCATCGACATAAGGAATAATTAGTGTCACTAAGGTTGGGATGTTACAAAGTGGTATCAGAGCTATTTTCTCATCTAGTGGATTTACTATTATGTGGAAATATATATGTGACTAGGAAGAAATTGGAATTTGGTAATGAGAATTTCTAGAGAGTAGTTGACCCATGCACAAAAAAATACGAATTTCCTAAAATGGGAAATGCTATTTTTATTTTTCATATCACAACTGATTTGTTTCAACCATTTGGTGAAACAATTATTTTTTGGTGATCCTAATGATTTTGGATTTTACAATTAATGAATTAGTTTAGGGTATTTCATATCATCCATCATTTTAGACACATGTTTGAATTCATATTTTAGGCATTATTCCAGGCTATATAGAATGTATTACATGACTGAATGAAATTATTATACCTTTATTGAGTGATATATCTTTTTGTTTATATAAGAAATATGCATGAAGTTATGATATGTAGTTGGAAAATAGAGTAAATTCCTAACCCAAAAAGTTTTTTCCTTATTAGTCTATAAGAGACACCATAAGTATTCAATTAATGCACATTGAGTCAAGGGCCATGGGATGCATGTATTGGAATGTGTTATGGTATGGATTAAGTGGAAACAATATTTTGGTTCATGTGGTGTATTGGACCTTATCGATCGAAAATCCTTACCCATTGGGTTAATACCTTTAAATATAATTATCATATAAATGTGAATTAAAATTGAAATTGAACTGTGAAATAGAGAGATTGACCTGGACCCCAATTTTGTGTGTGATGTAGGTAGTATCTCTAGTTATTTTTACAGTAGTTCTTATTACACAATCCTGGATTTTGGAGTTGGGAGAGGGGTGTGACTTTTTTATAGGATGGTTTCATACAATCTTATGTTTTTTATTTAATATTAGTTTCTTATTGAATTTATTTTTTAATGAATGTGTTTGGAATTTTATAGACTCATCTCTATGAATACATCTAGTCATACACATAGAGGGTGGAGACAACTACGCTACGACGGTGGTGGGGAATAGGATACCAGAAGATCCTTCAGTAGTTTAAGTTTTGGTACAAATTGTTATACCATAAATGGTTACTAATACACAATTAAATGAGTGCTTTATTCCCTTTATGAGGACTATTCTACGATAACCACAACTTATCATCTATATGGTAGAGCTAGCCTATGTGTTACATCAACATAAATCACCCCCATTTTTGGGGGATGGTGGAATAAAGGCCACTGAGATATGGCCTGATACAACTCTATAAATTTTAATGAATATATATTCACCTATTTAGAGGAGAGTGAATCTCATGAAATATAATATTTGAGGATAAACTAAGAACATGTGGGTTTTTTTGAATCAAGATGATACGATCTGATATATGAATTGGAAGGAATTCCGATCCAGGTTTTATGATTACTTTTTTCCATGAGATCCTAATAACTGAAAGGGACAATGAGTTTATGAATCAAAAGAATAGAATAATTAATATTTTGGAATATTGGACATGCTTTTAAAATTAATTACTAAGGGAAGATGGTTACACAGATCATTTTAGTTCATCCACTAATCCAAGTAGTTCATCTTTCTATGGTAGGAAGTGAAATTTTTTGGATTCATTTGAGTGGAGTATTATCCATGATTTTAGAGATGGTAGATCAATTTTTAGTTATCAATGTTGAAGACATGGATATATAAGCAATCAATACGATAGATACCCAGTCGATTTTTGATCTTGTATTTTGATAGTCCATGTATAATGTTATTTGTAGGTCCTTACCTATAGAAGTTAGTGGAAGGGGATATACATAAAATATAGGATAAAGAGAAGAATTCAAAACATCATGTTAGGTTAGGAGTGGGAGTAGTAATAGTTGTTTAGGAAAAGGTTGTGGTTGTGACCGAGGTAGCCAGACACATGGTATACGTATAGAGTGGAGTGTTCTTACTCTGGGTAGTGAAATTGTTTATAGGGACATAGTTCATGGATGATATATTCATTATAGTCTACACTCAAGTAGTAGTGCTCTATGTAATCTATAGTGAGAGGTCTAATTTTAGTAAACTATACTCTAGTATCTTCTCATTTTTGATATAGGTGAATCTCATAGTTTCAAATTCGTACCTATTATGGAGATTATTATATTTTTTGTTTATGTTTCATATGGAATTATAACAATGGATTCTATATTGGGGATTATAATGAAGGGTATAATCTAGTTTAAGGAGTTCCCCATTGATATTAATGGGTGTCACTTTGTATAAATGATTTTTTCCTCAATATTACATGGTTTTTTTCATTATTTGGTTAGACTAGCTAGTTTCTTATCAAGCCCATGTTGATTATTATCGCCAAAGGGTGACCTTCACATCCCTAGAGGGTCAAATATTTTTTCCAAAGGGTGACAAGAATTTATAGAAAGGTGGATGTAGATTAAATAATCATAGTCTGGGTGGAATAAAAACCCAAATCTATAGTTTATATTGGGATGTTTAGTGGTCATGTTAGAAAGATTTCCCTCCAATGGTTTCTCATTTTAAATACATTTTCTTGAATGAATTTCTTGGTTTACCTCACAAGATATAGGTGCAGTTATCCATCGATCTAGTACCTGAAGCTTCACCAATATCCATTCCTCCTCATAGAATAGATACTTCTGAGTTTCATGAGCTCATGTTGTAGATTGATAACATGAAATCAAAGGGGTTTATATGACCCAATACTTCCCCACATCTTTCACTTGTCATTTTTTCAAAAATGTTGAATGATACCATCTATATTTTCTTGGATTTTCAAAAATTGAACTTATTGATGTATAAGAACTGATATCTCTTAATGCAGATAGTTTTTCTCTTTTACCAGCTCTAAGGAGCTCATCTTTTCTCACGAAGTTCATTTTCGACATGTATACATGACTCAAACAAGTTTTCATAGAAGGTGTAATATTCATGAGCGGCTGGTTATTTATTTCATTCTTATGAACACACTATAAGTTTTCATGGTTCTAATGAACCGAGTTTTATAAGCTTATATAGATTCATTTGGAATGGTATCCATGGATGATATATTGGTGTATTATCAAAATCTTCATGACCATGAAAAACAAGTTGATATCTTTTTGGATACCCGGAGATAGAATCAGTTATATAGTATGATCAAAAAGAGACACTTCTAGATGGATAATATTAACTTCATGGTTCATAATATCTCATAGATTTTCGTATCAATTGACCTAGACATAGTGAGTTTTGTAGGTTACTAGGAGCATTCCAAGAACGTCATTGATAATCATAGATTCTTCGGTCTAGATGGAAATTTCAGGCATTTCATATAGGATTTATCATTCATATAATCACCTATTATGGGAATGATTGAGAAGGGTTTGAAGTTATTATGTCCAAATACATGTGAGGCATACATTTAAGAGATGAAAGGGAGACTAACTTTAGTACCATTCCCGATTCTACCAGATCTGACAATGAGTACACTACATATTTTGGGGCATCTGGTATCAGGATATAATTAGTTCTGATATTGGTGGACAAATTTGCAGAATATAGGTCACTTCATTTGAATACAAATGATACGAAATACATAACACATGATCATGAGTTAGTTTTAGTTGTTCTTGAATTGCACTATTGGAAACAGTATTTACATGGATAGTGTTCTGTGGTGTACATGGATAAAAAATATTGACGTTTTTATTTAAATAGTGTGATTTGAATTTTAGGTAGAGAAGGAGGTTTAAGAACACAAAATATTTTAAAATTGAGCTTCTCTATATGTCTTGAAAATGCAATGCAGTGGTTGATGCACTGAGCAGGAGGACTCAAATATAGGTTGTTCAGGAGGATAATATAGAATGGAAGCTTATGGCCTTGTTTATGGATATGTAATTAATGTTGAAGGTTAGTCCTGACCAAAATTTAATTTCTTTTTTATATATGACCTCAACTCTTCGAAGAGAGTGACGGTGAGATAGTTATCTAATACTATAGACCATGTCCTATGAGAGACTGTGGCATGTGAGGAACTACCTCGTGGTTAGACCATTGTAAATGATAAAATACTACATATCAACAATCATGATTAGGTTCTAGTGGATATACAAGAGGAGATGAGGAAGGTGTTTTACTCCTTAGATTGGAAGATATATCCAATCATTACCAAGATGAATTGAGATTTATGTCTCTAGTATTGGTGGTTGGTTATGAAATGATATGTCACTAGTTTTTTCTTGATGTGTTCCATCTATTTTTAGATGAATCCAAAACATTAGTGACCAACTAAGATTTTACAACAATTACCTATTTTTGAGTGGAAATGGTATGATTTTTTGATATATATCATGGCTAGGTTTCCCATGTTCCATTTATGTATTTATATTGAATGCATTTTTTTGGAAAGGATAACAATGGTTTCTCATATCCTACAGATGGGAGAGACATTATATGTTTATGATCATAGGAGATTGTATATCCATGAGAGAGAAAAATTTCATTGGGTTACAAATAACATTGTATAAGATAGGGACACAAAAATTACACATTGATTATGGGAGGGTTTGTTGATGGGGTTGAGTATAAATGTTCTCATGAGCTAGAATGAACACCCTAAGAATGATGGCCTGTCAAATCCCATGATTAAAGAGCACAAGGACATGCTGAGAGGACACATCCAATATTTCATGGGATCTTGGGAGGGAATATACCCCAATCTGAGTTTATGTAAATAATATATTTCAATATATGATTTATATGACACATTATATGGATTTTTAAGTGAGGATATACAGATAAAACCTATTCTATTAGGATGCATGAGTGGTAGATTTATCAAAGAGAATCCTATTAAGGGGACTTTAGAGTAGGTCCAGTTGATCGGAAAGAAGCTGGATATAACATAGTCAATGTAGAAAATCCTATTATTAATAACATCAAATTTCTATAGAGTTTGTATTCAGGGATCATGTCTTTTTATGTATCTCAAAAAGGATGGGACATTAATTGATTAATAGATATGGTGAGACTTCACCATGATATGTTGCTCCTTTCGAGATTCTAGAGAGTGTTGGTCTAGTAGCCTACCGGTTTTAGTAACCTCGGTGATATTGGTCATTTAATGATTTATTGTATGTATCTCAGATCCAATATTATAACTTATTCTTCTCTAACACATTGCATCTGGATAAGGTGGATTTATAGGAACATAAGTACTTTGAGGAGTATCCTTTGTGTGTTGTTGATTGGAGAGTGAAGGTTCACTGAGGATGATAAGTTCTTTTAGTATGAGTAATAAGATCCATAACCATTTATTGGATGAGATAAGAGAGTGGGAGGCCGATGTATGTGATTGGTATCATGAGTTATTCTCTAGTGATTCTTAACCACCCTTTGAAGGGAAATTTATGGACAAATTGGTTTAAGGGGTGAAGAATGTAAGATATCTTTCTTTCAAATTATGTAAAAATCTTCTATTTTTTAGATTTACTCGTACTTTTCGACCTAATGTGAGTGATTAATGTGATAATGGGTGTATTTTGGTTGTATGGGGCTTATTCAGAGCTTGAAGTTATAATTTTTGTAAATATTATAGATGTTGAATGGTTTTCACATGGTTTTCCAAATAGTGTGAAGGAAACTATGTGAGGTACCCCCGTGACAAAGAGAAGGTAGTATGGTAGACACGCTTTTTGGCCAACTATTTAACTAAACCACGAGACCCAATGTTTTTATCTCAATTTACCATTTCCATTATTTATTTTAAAACTTAGTCCACTCTTTTCTCATTTATTTCTCTAATGACAGGAGGTCCTTCCATTTCAAGTTTGAGATAAATGTTGAAGCCTGAGATAGGATTGGACATCCTTTCTCTGTCCGTATAAGGTTTAAAGCACAATTTGGGACATTGGATATACATCGATAAGTTCTATTATCAACATTTATCACCCTTAATTTTCCTTCTTATTGAATGATTTTTTTATGAGAAAGATAATATGCCATACTTTTAGGATTTTCATCCATTCTTCCTTTTTTATCCGATATGGACCACATCAAAGCTTGATACTAGTTGGGTATTCTAGTAGAGACGTACAATAGGTGGTATATATCTTTTACCTTATGGAATGGTTTTTTATAACCCATGTCTCAATTTTTATGCATGTCATAATTTTCAGCGTATCTCTGAAAATTAAATAAATATTTAAATCAAATGATTTGGAATATATATGATTTCTTATTGATTGTCATTTTATGGATGAATGTAATTTATCACTAAAGTAGGCCACCCATGGGGTGTTGATTTCTTTTTTAGCTGTGTTATTATACTATTTAGGAGTGTGTGAGGTCGCCATTGGTTTTGGTAGCCTTATATGTTGAACTGAATTAAGATTATTAGGATATGGGGATGCTCCTTTTTTCCATGTGATTACTTGATATCAAATGATTAAATTATTTTAATGGAAATGTTTGTAATGATTTGGATGAACCCATGAAATTTAATGTTATAAAATGATTAATGAATGGAGAAAATGAATTTATTGTGGCTGTATATTCCTTGGTTGGTATACCTTGGACCCTTATTATATAGGATGTTATGGACATTTCAACTCCTTGGGTCTTCATTACAATACTGGATTCCTTAGACATGTTTACCCTTGAATTTTGATTCCATAGTTTTCTATGGGCCTTGATACCCCTTGGATATGTCTCTCTCAGACTTGTGTTGGATACAGTCTTTTGTCATGCTCTATGGACTCCAACCAAGTCATTACTGAGTTTCCATCCAGATGACCCTAAGGCTCGATATGGATGCCTTTATCTTCCATTCCATAGATCTAGTCCTTCATGGTATAAAACATTAAATTATATGATGAGTCTATAGTGGATGTTATAGATATGATTATACGGTGAGGTCAATTTACTTTTACTACTGTTATAAATGTTATATACTGGACACTACTAGAACCTATTATACACAAACCAGAATTTTTATAGACATTATTTGTGGTGGCCTACTATGTATTATATCACACCTTGTACAGGATGAATTTGGGTACCCATATAGAGTTCGTTGATGTAGGTAGGGACCAGGACAAGAACCCACTATATGATGCTAGATTTGTTCATTGATTAGTAGAGGGCAATCATAGGACCGAACCATACTTGTGATTCTATATGAAGATAGGTATTATAATTTTTTTACGTTTGATTAATGTATTTAATTTCCTTCCTATATACATGTTTTCTATCTATGTAGAGACCTGACATGGTCATCATATTATTTATGACTACATTTGGCTATTTATTATTATAGTCTTATGGTTGTTTATCTTCTATCCTAATTGATTTTTTTTCACCAACTATTGATAGATTTTCTTTATAAAAATGTTATATACTCCGACATGATTGAATAATCTCCCCCGAGAGACATCGACACCCCTCTATTCTAGTCAATATCCTATGTCATAATGGGAGGCGTTCTTGATTACCCGTGACCCACCATTTCATGTTATTATTTAGTGGAGCCAAGGACTGGATGTTATTCTTGACATGAAATCTAGGTATGTGTCATGGAATTTTTGAAGAAGAAGAGAGAACCTATTGAATTAGGATGTATAATCCATTAAAATATTTTTTTCTCTATGTCTATCTATTTCCAAGATCCTCCGATGTGTGAGGAGAACTTTTTTGAGATTCTCTTTTTAGTTTTTAATTTCATTTTTACTTGTTTTATAATCCTTTTTTCTACTATACTCTTTTACCAAAGAAGAATTTAATCATATTTTGTTGTTCTAAACCTTCTTTCATGTTTAAATCTAATTTCAATGTGGGTTCTTCTTATTAATTCAAGTATGTTTTCTTTATTTCCGTTAATTCTATATTCAATTAATTTCATAATGAACATTCTAATTAAACTCTTCTTATTCAACATATCTAGTTATCCCATTACTATGTCGAAATAGTATTCCTAGAGATTGGGATCAAGAGTATGGGTAGAAAGGTATTAATGAATCTATAAAACAAAACCCTGGTAGTCATTTGTCATAGAATTAGTTTATGAAATAAATTTTACCCCAAACCTTTACATGATCTTTATCAGGGGAAGCACAAAGTAATTACCAAACCCACATTGGAATGAATTGATTTAGGACCGATAACTCATTTTTTCTACTAATGATGTTTTAAATAATAAAATAAGAATGAAAAAACCTATATAAAAATGAGTGGATACTTATATAGGTAGATCGTATGTGTTTTACAAAATCCAATCAGTGGTTCACAAAAATCTTTTAGGCCTAATCCAAAATACCTTTGTATTTTATATTTAAGAATTTGTTCTATAAATGCTAATGAAAATTGATCCTAAACCAGTTATTAATAAACTGAAATCTAAACATGTTTTTTAAATCCATATTCAATAATAAAAACATGAAATATCAACTTTTGTTTATAATCTCTTGGTCATGCCCAATATTATTAACTCCTTATGGGTTTGACCACATATATCAACCATCCCCATATGCCTTCATAGTAGTCTTAGTTGGGATAAAATATAAATGTATAGTCTGATCACCTAGTGTGGAATTAATAATTCCTTGAAGGCTTGCAAGAAATTTTTCATGGGGAAGTTTATGTTTATCGAGATCATGACCCAAACCGTGTTCACTAAACCACCGCAATAAATTATCACCATCATACTCATTACCAATTGAGAATACATATGTTAAATAAGATGTTATGTAGCTAGATCCTAGTAGGATAATTTTATATATTTTATTTTGAATAAAATAATGATTATATGTATATATTTTTTTATTACATTATAAATAATTAAATAATATGTTCTATAAAAAACTATTTTTTGATATGATACAAATCAAAATTATATTTGTGGGAGATATTTTTTTCCATTAAGACACATTGTGATAAAATCAAGAAGTTATAAAAAAAATTTAATATTAATAAGATATCATTATTAAAAAATATCTATTTAAATATAAATTATAATATTATTTTAAGAAGTACCATGGATTATTTATACAGGTCATAATGATGTTAGTATTGAATAAAAGTATTTAAGTAAACAATGATTTTTATTTAAAAGTTAAAATTATCATAAATAAAATTTTATTTTGGTAAAATAAATATTATTTTTAATATCAACATGTTAGAATTATTTGATGGTGAATTATTCATAATTTTCTATGATAGTTGAATTTTCAAGTAATAATTAAAAATGTTATAAATATACATTATATATTATGACATCTTAATGATCATAATGTGATGTAATGAAAAATATAATGGGAATAAATAACAAAATTTATATTTTAACTTTAGAATAATTTATTTTTAATGGTATCTTATTATCTCTATAAAACATTAATGAATCATCAAAAATATATATTATATGTTAGGGTATAAAAATAAATTATTTATTAACAAGAATTACATCCACATTACGAATGGTATTATTTTAATGAATTCACTTATTAATCTTATAAAAAATTTAAAATCACTCTTATTTGGTAGAAACTATAGGAAAAAATCATGGGATGTTTTGGGTTTTTGATAACATTATTATATGTAGTACATAACCTAATTCTAGAAATTAATAAAGAACCCCCTCTCTTTTTATATAGATACCCTCCCGACATCTGATCCTTCATTACTAAAAAACCATCTAGTCTTAATATTCTCTTCCTATCTCTCTCTAAATCCCTCCAATGGAATTCCAATGCTCTTAATAATGTCCTATGAAACTATTATAATCGCTCACTCGATGTAAAGAACCTAGCATCCTCTTTTTTTCATCACATTCAATTTCTTATGCCCTTATGATATCCAATTGTTCATGATATAATACATTTTTTAACATCCCTTTTATTTTAATTATGGACTCGAAGTTATTAAAACCCCATTTCACACTCATTAAAGAGTTCCATTAATCATTATATATACCCATTATGTCACTGAAATTATCCTTTTATTTTCTATAAACACCATTAGTGTAGTGAATAACCATCCCAATTTCAAATCAACGGTATTCACCTAGAAGGACATATCCTTAAATTATTAGGTGTTTTAATGTATTTAACCAATACTCATTAATATTGGGGTTAAAATTGATAAAATATTTTCTTATATTGTATGATCTTACAAGAACAAAAATGCATACACGTGATATAAATATGATGGATGGGCCCAAAATTATATTTCCATATAATGAATTGTGCAATGTTTTTATCTCAAGAGATACCATGTATGTTTCAAATTATATTATCTTAGGCACCATATTATATTATTTTTCATTGGATACCCTTGACTTATTATAATTATGTGATGATTTATTTTTTTTCTACATTCTTATGTTTCCTTGATGTTTTTATATTATCATTATTCGATGTGAAACTTAAAAATAAAAACACCATTACATTTATTTTATTCAATGTAAAGAAATATGAGGAACATAATCATTATAAAATGTGGGGGAAATTTGATTAATTCCCAAATGATATTACTGACATGATTGGAGGAGGAATTAGTAACATCATTTTATCAATTTCTCAGTTAACTAATGTTTCGAAAAGAAAATTAAATAAAGAGAATAAACCCCCCCCCCCTATGAAAGGTCAAGTTACAATTGAGGCCTTTATACAAAAAATTCTTCCGAATTTTAGTGGTTATTATGATCCCTTAATCATAGAATAATGATTCAAATCCATTGGAATATCATTCTCTATCCTTCAATACTCAGGCCAGTAGAAGGAACTATCGGTTCTTCATCATTGAGTGGTAGCTGATGGTAAATGGTGGATATTGATAAAAAAGGGATTAAATATTAGATTAATGTGATGGAGTGGAAATAATTTCAGTAATTATTTTGATAAATATTTTTGAAAAACTCTCTAACGTAATATAGGGATGGATTTCCTTGGACTCATGAAAAAGGATGATGAATCAATCAAGAAATATGATGATAACTTCAAATGAATTTAAGGATATCCTAAAACACTTTTATTGACCCAAAATGTAAATATTATTACTTATTTAGTTGTATGCATCCAAAACTATGAAAATAATTTGTCGATTATAGACTTTTATAGATTTTAAGAGGTTGTCTGTTGTTCCCTTAATGATTATATGGGGATTGGTGAATTTGAAGGGTATCATGTGTCATGTGACAGAAATAATAAAATATATTTTTAATATAGTGGAGTGATGGAGAAAACTCATGGGGGTATAAATTCTAACATCCCACTTATCATATGTATGTGATGAAGAATCCTAGAATCTGACTGATATGTATAATGAAATGATTTAGGTGTTAGATGAATGGGACCTAACTATCTATTACTGATAGGTGAGAACTACCAATTAGATAGATTAAAGAAATTATACAATAAACCCTTATCGTATTTTATAATGATTCAACTACATGGAATAAAGACACCATGAGAATAAATAGACTAATCTAAATGGTTTCGATGATAATCAATAAAAACAATATCCAAGACCTTCAGAGAAAGGGGGAGATTATTCCTTCACAATTGTTGAGGTAGATAAGGATAATTCTATAGTGACATTTAAAAAAATTATTTAGTTATTAATAGATAACATACTATTTGATTCATGTTCTATTCATTCATTAATATAACACAAGTTAAGTAGAACCCAGTTAATACCACCTCAAAATATGAAAGTGGAGATTTATATGAAAATTAAAAATCAGGAAATTATTACATCCAATGTATATAACTCCAACCCAATCCATATTTATGAGATAAAATTATTATAAAACCTTGTGGTACTTCCTTTAATGTAATTTTATGTAATTATTGTTATGGATTAACGTTCCTTATAAATATCCATCTTAAATTTCAAAGAGAAGAAAATCAACCACCATATCATGAATCACCCTGAAATTATATATAACTACATTATGGTGGACTAATATCTGTTGGAATCATTATTTAAATCATGTTTATTTTTGACATATAAGTAATAGTATCTAGAATACAAGATTTATCCCAAGGATAAAATCATCCATGATGACATTCCCATATTAACAAAACATGTCGATATGTTTCCTGATGATTTTTCAGGTCTTCTTTTAATGTGTGAGGTTGAGTTATCAATTGAGTATTTACTCAAATATGTACCAAAATCCATGAATTTTTATATAATGTACATTTATGAACTCAAAGACCTGAAAAACTATGTATCTGAGAATCTGGAAAACGTGTTTATATGTCAAGGTGCTTCAGTAAAAGATGTCTCGGTCCTCTACTTCAAGAAGAATTTCGTCTTATTGAATCCCAAAACTGATTATTATGATCTCAAGAATATCACCAGATAGAGTAAGTATCCACTTCCTTGGATTTATGACTTGTTAAATCAGCTTCATGTATCCATGTACATATCCAAGGTGGATCATAAATGGAGATATTATCTTTTAAGGGTCAAGAAGAAGGATATCCCCAAGAATTATTTTTCTACAAGGTACAAGAAATATAAACTCAAGGAAAATCCATTAAGACTCACTAGGGATCATGATAACATTATATACTTAATGAATATATTCTTTAGGGACTACCCCAATAAATTTGAAGTAGTCTTTATAGGCTATATTCTATTATACTCCAAAAACAAGGAGTATGAAAAAATGTGAATATTGTAATGAAGACCTTATGAATTGAATATTTATATTTTAAGTACATAAAATGAGAGTTTTTTAGAGAAATTTACAATCAAATGGAACGATATCACCATCAAATAAATATTTATAGATTATTTGAAACCAAAGGTAATTAAAGGAGTTACTAGAATAACATTTGTGATAAAGATATATAGTTTCCCTTTGTTAGATGGGTCATATAATAAATTTTTTGGAAACATATAAGGACTATGAATCACACTAACTAAGATAGAATGGAAGAGGGTGATGCTTTCCTATATTTATAAATATGAGGATATATTTAAATAATTAAATAGGATATTAACTACTCCTATGAACACATTAACCTCAAGTAGGGAATTAATTTTATCTTAAATGATGCATCAAAAACGTATTGGTATTTGTACATGGGTATGGTGATAATGTAATAGTCTATGCCTCCAACCAATTAACGATCCATGATTAGAACTACAAAACTCGAGATCTAGAATTTTACATAGTCATATTTTCATTAAATATTTGGTAGTATTATATCTATTGGGAGAAGTGTGACATATACGGAGTTCATCAAATCCTCATGTATATATCCATACAAAAGGAAATCAATATACACCAACAAAGGATGATTAATATGATAATGGATTATGATGGGTTGATCCATTATCATCTAGGAAAGGTAAAAAAACATGAATATGATCAGAGTGGAATGGATCTTCAAAATCTAAATATTATGAGGATTGATAAAGATCCAATATTAATGGGATTTTAATAGATTAAATTGGGAATAAATAAAAAATTATTATCAAACAATGATAAAAAAACTACCAAACCATCCATTGATGAGAGGCTCAAAGTGGCACAAAAATATGACAAGGGGACAGAAAAAGAGGTGGAAAATATGCCATAGTATAAATTTTCTAATGATAGAGTTATAATGTTCGTAACTGTGATATGCGTCCCAAAAAAACATGATCTAAAAATGTAAATTATTAATGAAGTGCATATATCATCCGTCTCTATTCATATAAGAATCACTAAGATCTATAGAGATGTGAAACAAAACATCTGGTCAGATAACAAGAGGAGAGAGACTATCAAATTTGTATCCAGAGGCTTGGTATGCCAACAATCAACGATGAATTATATAAGTCCAATGGTATGATGAAAAAAATTCCCATACCAACATGAAAATGGGAAAACATAACCATTAATTTTTTCTTGGGACTCGCCAATACATATAAAGGAAATGATTCCATCTAGGTGGTAGTTGATCACCTTAAAATGTTAGTGCATTTCATTTATATCATAAACTATCTTTATCATGGCCATATCATTAATACATAAATTGGATTAGTTGTATGCCTATATGGGGTGCACCATACATTGTATTTGATCAAGATATGAGATTTTATTGAGGTTTGGGATAATCCTTCGTCATGCATGATAAATAGATATGAGTTTCAAAACTTCTTATCAGACCCATATAAATGGTTGGAATGAGAGATCCCTTAAAATGACTCAAGATATAATGAGATCTTAATCGATTTATTTCCATGGATGTTGGGATAGACCCCATCAAAATCAATTGGTCCCCACTATATACACAAATATCCTTACCTAAGATGACCATCGAGTCCTGGCCCACCAGGGACCACCAGTTTTCTTATAGACACATGGTCGCCTATATGGGGCCCACTTAAATGGCCAAATTGATCAACCAACTAATCAATTTCACCACAATTCAATGCGCGTTCTTTATTCTCACTTTCAAAAACCCTAGGAGTTATCATAGATGGTTATCCATCCTAATAACTAATGTAGTCCAAGAACATCTAAATGCAGACTTATACTATAGAAGGCTCCCCAAAAAAAGGACCGCCTTGTTAACATGGGTCATAAAATCTATCCATTTAGTAATTTATTATTCTGGGGTGTTACATTCACCCCCCCACCCCCCATCTAGAGAACACCATATTAAATGTGGACCCTAGATCTCAAAATGGTTAGTGCATCCACATTGAAGGCTGAGTAATCCTCTGATACCAATGTACCAACTAGGCCCTGGTGACAGCACATACACCCCACCTTAACATGGTTGTCAAGTCAAGGTCCTCTACTAACCACCAATCTCCATATAAACAGGTAGTCCCTTACCTGGGGCCCACCTGTATACCAGAACAAATCATCATACTAATGAATTCACCCATATGAAAACAATTTTTCTTTCAAGTGATCTTTTTTCTCAATCACACATAGCTTATGAAACATCCTAGAGCGTCACCTATACTAAAAACTACTCCATTCCAAACAAGCGTTATTGATGGATTATAATCAGGTAGGATCCTAAAATGAACTTTTCACCTTGTTGACATGGGTAATAATATCTATTCATTTATCCCTTTATCATTCAAGGGTGTTATACCATCCCTTATTGGGGTTCTCATGTTACAAACATTACATTGTATCTTTAAAATGGTACCTTATGATTCTCTTTATGGGAATTTGTGTTAGAATCCAATATGTAAGGTTGATTTTTGAGAGAGGAAGATTATGATACCTGATCTTATTCAAGATATGATTTAGATGGTTCAAATAAATCAACGTCATATGAAATCTATGAAAATTTAACAGAATATCTATGAAGACAACAATTATAGAGACATAGAGTTTCATGTTGGAGACATGTTATTCAATAATATATTTTCATTGATGAAAATCATGTGGTTTGGGAAGAAGAAAAGGAATTTTTTTAGATATATCAGTCCCTTTTAGATCCTTGATCGCATCAGATCTTTGGCCTATCGATTATCAATCCCACTAAACCTTTCTCAGGAATATGATGTGTTCCATGTATCCCTTTTGTGTATTTACATACCTGAACCTTCATATGTAATAAATCTGGAGGTGATACCCTTAGAGAGAAATCGTTCATATAAGGAGCAGCTGGTGATGATTCTATATTATAGAGACAAAATTTTAAGAAACAATACCACTCACTTGGTCAATGTGAGGTCACAGAACAACAAGTTTTAGTAAGAAACATGAAAACATAGAGAGAATAAGAAATATATATACACTAAAATATTTTAGTACATGATATTATATTTCAATAGAAAAATTTCTGAAGGGGGGAGAATGTTATGACCAAAACTATTAAAAATAAAAAAATTTATTTGATGGAATAAATTACTTATTAGATAATTTATTTATATAATAAACATGAACTACTTTAGTTATAAATGACCATTATAAAATATAGATAGTCAAATTTATAAGACCTTTATGCATCATAACTGTTGCTAATATAGATGTTGTAGATTTTCTATTAATATTAATATATATTAAGTGATATGAGCATGTTTAATTGATATAGAAAGAAGAAGTGATGTCCTCTACCAATATAACCAAACCCTATGAATCCCATTTATCATATATCATAAGGGATATGAAATCACACGGATTTGAAATTTATAAATACATAGATAATATCTAATAAATTAAACATGAGTGGAATCATTTATATGATATGTTCATGTTTATTTAAATCAGGACCCAAACCATGTTCATTGTTCCACCCCAAGAAAGTGTCACCATCGCACACATTAATCTTAGGGTTGTATGCTAGGTCAATATGGGGGATATGTCTAGAATCTAGTAATATTAATTTTTATATTTTATTTTAAATAAAATAATTATTATAATTATCTCTTTCTATTATTAATTTATACATTATTATACAAGGAGTTTGATAAAACTCATATTTTGATATTATGGAAAAAATTATTTTTGATAAATATATGGTTTCCATTAAGACACATTTTGATAAATTCCTAAATTATAAAAATATTTTTTATTGTTAAAAAATATTATTATTAATAATAGTTATTGAAATTTTCAGAATAATATAATTTAATAATGTCCAATGAAATTTTTATAAGGGTCGGAAAGCTGTTAGTATAGCAGAAAATATAAATTCTCCATAAATAAGGATTTTTATGAAAAAACAAATTATAATATTAAGAACTCCTTTTTTATAAAATAAATACAATTTTTTGAATTATCATGTCAATAATATTGAATGGTTATTTTTTAATAATGTTTGAAGATAATTAAAAATTTTGTTAAAAATTACATATGATATAAATATAAAATCTTTATTATGATATCATAATGGACTAAAATAGATATAACCTGTTATATAAATGGAATCCATGACCAAATATATATTTCACCTTTAAAATAATTTATTTTTTAAGATATTATATTTATTTTATAATCCTTTAATGAATAATCCCAAAATTGTATTATAGTTCATGGTATTAAAATCAATTATTTCTGACTTGACTCAGTTTCACATAAATAATGGTATTATATAAATGATTTGGGTTCCTAGAATGATAAAATATTTAAAAAAAAGTCTTTGTTAGATGCCATTATAGAAAATCAAGGTATGGCTTTTGGTTTTGATTAATTTATTATAGAGAGTCTAAAACTTATGTTTTGGAAATAATAAATAATTGAGTTATGTTTTCCGATAAATATCCTCCCAACACTCTTCATCACTAAAAACCCATTGATCCCATGTTTTCCTCCCTATTCCTATCTAAATACCTTCCAATGGGTTTGGAATATCTAAATATTGTCCTACCAATATTTTAGAAGATCATACTCTTGGTAAGGGATCCCCTCCACCATATCTTCATTGAAGCACTTTTTTTTATTATGACCTTCGGATTTCCAATTTTTCTAGTTGGAATTTCATTTTGCACACAATCCTTATGGTTTACAGGTAATGATAAACCCCATTTCACTTTAATTAAACCCATTAATTATTCATTATGCACACTTGTAATGCTGTCAAAATTATCCTATGGGTTTCTATAGTAAAAATCTGGCTAGTGAATACCTATCCCCATTTCCACTCAAGTGTATTCTCATAGATGTACCTACCCTTACTTTTTATTATTTTAATTCCACGTATTTAACCCACACTCCTCAATCATGTTGTTAAAAGTGATGAATTATGTTCTTCTGTTGTATGATATCTATTGAACAAAAATTCTTGTACATGATAAGAATGTGATTGGTGGGACCATAATTATATATCCCCCCAAGTCATTTTGTAAAGTATATAACTCATGAGATAACATATATGTTTCTTGTTTTGTTAACATAAGAATAATATTTTATTATTTATTACTGATGAGACTTGACCTATTATTATGATATTAGGTTTTATATTGTTTCCACATTCCTATATTTCCTTGATGTTATCATCTTATATCACTCATTGATGTAAAACTTTATATTCACACCCATTTTATGTCACCTAGATTTTACTATTGGATCACATTTTATACAATCATAGTGTTATTGATTTTTTATTCCCTTTCTAGGACTTAAAGCTCAACCCTTTCTTATGTACATCTCTAGGATATCTGATGCTGTATTAGAAGATCGATATAATATAAGGGCATGTGTTTGAGTTTATAACTAATGTTTTCATACCCTTATTTCATGTTATTGAGCTACTTATCTAATTATACAATAAAGTTAGACCTCAAAATCATTTTTCATTGTATTTAGTGTATCTCTATCTAATAAAATATTAATTATGTTTTATTAATGATAAGGGTTTTAATACTCATGGTGATTATTTTATACTTTGATAAGGAAATATATTCTTATATTTGATGGAATGGTGTTCAAATAAGACTCTGTGGATTGGGGAATTATTCTAGGAACAATTTTATACATATTAGATTAGTTTTTTTCCTATGTGCAGGGTAGGTGGTGAAATTTGTTTAGTTTTGGGGGTTCATGGTCGATGTGGTCCTTCCTAGATAGTTCCCCTGGTCATGATTCAGTGGTTTAGTATGTGATTACCATCATGTAAACCTATGTGATTTGATCTCCCCAAGCATGGTGACCCAGAAGGTTTTTTCCCCTTTAGTGGATGACCAAGGATGTACCATTGACATGGGAATGATTATATTTGATGGGTTATTAATCAATTTATTAAGATGACTATTTGGGTACGCTCTACTGCCTAGTGAGCTTTAGGACAAGAGTTTATTGGGAAAGGCATTCATTTATTATTCATTGGACTATATTTAAAACACACTTTTTGACTTGGGTGGTTGTATGGTTCCCCCCTTGATTGTGAGATTATTGAGGTTCATGATTCCCATTATTATTTTTAGGGTATCTAACATGGTATTTTCAAGATCACCAATTAAAAGACCATGAGTCACAACATATTATTGATATATTGAAAGTGTATTATATGGTGATAATTTTTTCCTATTGTGGAAATGTAGATCTGGATCTTATTCGCAGTCTGATGGGATCCATGTTTGGTAGGGCATCAGATTGAGTTGGCATGATGCATTGGGTTCCTTTTTCCATGTCCATTGATATTTTTGTTGTATCGTTGGGTTTTGAGCCACATTTTTTCATATTTTATTCTACTATTTTTTGTTTATTACCCTTGTTTTTCAGAAAAATTTTACATGTATATTTTATTTTTAGTTATTTGTGTATTACTTATGTGTTTGTTGAGATATTTATGTATGTTTCTGTATATATGTTTTAGGTTTTGTAGTTTAAGGCCTCTAATTATGATTTATGCCTTCTTTATACTTGTCACGATCCCTTAGCCTATTAGAAGAAGGAATATGGATTTTCCCTATATTATCTCTAACAGATGTGGGGACTCAAGGGGCCATGTTGTGCCACGTAAGACCATAAACTACCTAATATATTGTGAACCACATATGACCCTAAACATTTATTAGGGTAAAATCCTATAATACCATAAACTATCATAAGTGGTCTATCTAATATGAATTAAACTGTATAGATTTTTCATTTGAATAAGATTTTACTATATTAAACCATATTCTTATTAGATAAAAACATTATCTAAGAATATATTTTAGTGAATATATAATATATCCCTCCATTATATTTAATTTTACAACACCACACTATGATATTAAAATAAATTTTCAGTAATGTTGAAATTATCTGGTAATATTATATTTTAGGAACCATGTGTGGATTTAATAACATTTATATGAGATATATAGTGATGCCTAGATATTAAATTTCAGGCCCAAAGACATGTTTCCACTCAGTCATATTTATCTATTACAATAAATTATTTAACTATCCATTAACTCGCATCGGTTTTGAAATATAACTTTAACATCGAGGATAATTACTATAATTAGTACTATGTGTTTATTGATTCATGTTGTTATTAGATTATTTTCAAATCCTAGATCCTCAATTTAAGGCCTAACCACAATATATTACTCACCCTAACATCCTTTTAACATATCCTCTTGATTTTATGTTCTTTTAATTCATGTTAGGTTTCAAATAATATTTCTTACATTGGGATCCATATTTAAATAATAACATCAAATTAGATATTAATATTATTTGATTGGTTTACATTCAATATTATTAGGTAATGTTATAATTATATATATCCATTTCAAACAAATATTTATCCAGAAATATAACTTCTAGAATATTTCAGTTACCGTTTACTCTATAAGTATATTGGAAACAAGTGAATCTATTCTAAAGAGAACCCATTTGTCACAATGATGACAAGTGCACCCAAAATATTGACCAACAATAGCCGTCTAAGGTGAAATATTTTTTTGGAAAAAAATGTTTTCTTATTAACTAGAACAATTAATATATTATAATAAAAACTGATATTTGAATGAATTTTGGAGTCTCCCTTTAAATTATTTAACCCATCGGCGATCCACTTAGGCTAGCGGTATCCGGAGTGTGCCACCAAAGGTCTTCCTCAACAGGATAGGTGCTGAGAATAGTAACTAAGATTGATTAATATACATTATTTGGGTTATCATAAAACAATATATAATATAAATTCTTATTTAACAAAAAATTGTATCCATAAAAAAAATTGATTCAATTGAAAAACATAAGAATGGAACCATGGGAAAAAAGATATAAAATGAAATTTCACAAATGTATGACTCAAATGGGAAAGAAAAATGCAGTAGAAAAATCATAATATGAAACTAAACACATTAATGGGAAGATTCTTCCTCGCTATATTCTTAATTGGAATATTCTACATAAATAACTATCCACCATAGAGAACCACCATTTATTATAACAAATCAGTATTACTATATCTCTCTACTCAACATGCACCATTGAGAACACTAATCCATGAAATTTTTATAAATACCCAAAACATGTGGTCATAGATACAATTAATGGGAGAGTATAAATATACTTAATAGAATACTATAAAATAAAACTTAACGATAGATAAATATGCCATATAAAAAAATATGTCCTAAGAAGACAAGAATAATAAACATAAGGAAGCATACATTCTATAAAGGAAAGTCTAAAATGGATAATGGAAAAATTATCATTTTATTAGGGAATATTTTTAATGAGTAATATATATTGGGAATCCAAACATATATAGTGTAACTAAATTAAAAAACACCCATGCAAAAAACCCACCAGTGTGTCATATAAAAAATACAAGCAAACATTTCATATATATAAAGAGACTTGAAACATCCAAATAATCCATCACTAAAGTGTCCATATGGATTTTATGTTGATGTTATTGTATTTATTGTCAATGTGAATTTTAGAATTAATTTTTTAGTTAGGAAAGTTGGGTGATGCGTTTAGTATCCACCCATTACAAGAAGAAGGTGCTTCACATGCATTAAAATAAAATTATATTTTTACGGATGTAATCGTATTTGTAATGGAATAATAATATGTTTGAAATGAATTATGGGAAGAGGAATTTACTACTACCTATAAAGTCGAAGATAGAAAACTTTTCAGAAGTTTCTATATCATCATTCAAAATTATGTGGTGAAATTCAATGAGTAATATGAAAATATCGGATTGAATTATTCTAGTTTTTTCTATATTCTCATGGAGATGTTTGAGTGAAATTTTTTATCATGAGGTCTTAAATATATACGTATGAAGAAATATAAAATTGTTATAATTTTTGATCCAAACATTCCATTTGGATTCTATTATTTAACACTATAATTATTTTCAATCAACACTTGGATGAAGGATTTAAGAGAATGAAAATATGGATAATGTGTGAAGTGTATAGGTGTTCATAAAAATACACTTCATAGAATATTCAATGTACTGAAATCCATTAGCACTAGAATAAATGTGCTCACAATTATTTTGATAATTTTTTAAATTATTTGGTGGTATTTTGAAGAGATTTCAGTTGGTTAATAATTCACATAAGTCATTTTAGGGAGAACAAAAATCATTTGAATTAATATTAAAACTTATAATTATTGGGCTGAAGTTGACACTGAAATATGTTGATCATAAAACACCCACAAGATTTTTGAGGTCATGTTGGAATATTATCATATGGAATATGATATTTATCACTTTATATAATAATTCAATAATATATATGAGATTTGGATAATTAAATTATGTTATGGGGCCACAATATAACTCAAATCACCTATGTAGATCAGTGTTAAAAAATTTATAAAGTACATTATACTACATATGAAATTAGTTTGTAGTCGAAAATTATATTTTATTAAAATTGAAAAGGAATTAATCAATAAATATTATAGTTTTCACCACATATGATAGTTTCCCTATGTCTATGTAATTTTTGATCCTCATATAAATTTTCGAGAAGATATATGGTTTTTTATTTTTTTCCAAAATTTATCGAAGTAAAATGTCACGTGGCATGAGTTGTTTTTGAAACTCAAAGGATATTTTAGTTTTCTATATTTTAGAAAAAACAAATTTTATTAGATTTATAAATCTTATATGATATTTTATCCCTGTCCAATGTATAAATTAGATTGTTTTTAAAAAATATCATGTTGTCCAACTTTGTAAACAATTTGGGATTATAGAATTAAATAATGAAGGTTTAAATAATTGGGATAATTCTCAGACCAATTTTCATGGACGAAAACAACACACAATAAATGATATAAAACAATGAATTATTGATATTTTGATATTATACTTAAGAAAATATAATAAATTTTTTTAGGTAATATTGTCCCATTTTTTAAATTTGAAAAATAGAGATGACACTTTAATGGGATATGAAATAATAATTAGACCACATCATGGAGTATTATCAGTGAGTGTTTTGGTCACCATATTAAATTCAAAAAAATTGTTTTCTGATAATTTATTGGAAATGGGTATGAGGTCCTGTAGCTAGTTGTTTGAATGAGAATTTCATGGAAGAGATCCACCTGTGAGAAATTGTGATTTAAACTATTCCATGGAGGTGTTCATGGTGTTTTTACTGAGATGATATAAAAGGTGAATATTACATTTATATCTGATTTTAAAGCAAAATTATTTTCAAATAATTTTCTTATGATTTAAATGAATGATAATTTCAAATATGCTCATGTTTTTCTTCAATGGTGTAAATATTATAATGATAATTTTGTTCTTATTGATTATGAGTTTAGTGAGAAGCATATATGTAATAATGTTAATTAAATTCAAATTATGCAGAGTTGTTTTGTATTTCACCATGAATTAGTTCCTCAGGCTACAATCTAGGAGAATATGAAAAAGTAAATATGGGGATCTTGAGTCTACTGTAAGAAGATTGTTCATGATCCATCAATTAATACATATGAAAAATTAAAGAAAAACGTGGGTAATCATGTCAATATAAATGAAAAAATACTTTTGTAAAATAGATTAATTGATGAAATTGGGACACATCCATATGTAATTACAGGAAAATGGAAATAGAGATCAAAAATGAATCATACTAGAAAACAATTGTGGAAAATTATTGGATCACAAATACTGATTTGAAAGGGATTATATATATAGATAATTTTTAAAATAAATTTAATGGTTACCTATGATAAAAATAAAATGAAAGAGAGATAATATTTGTTCAAGAACCAAGTGTTAGTACTCATAGATGTAGAATAAAGAAACTATAGATTAATTTCAAGTATGATATGATACTGAGTTTATGCTAAGATCACATGGTATCAATGTTGATGGAAAAAAGAAGAATTTGAACAATAATATGTGTTCATAATACTATGCCAAAGTAGCGAGAATAAGAGGCTGAGGAGAGACAAACTATTGTTTCATGTTTCATATCAATTTAGGTCACGAAATGGAATACTTAATATGTGATAAATTCGAGTGATTAATTTTTTTTTGATGATATATGAAGCTGACATAAAGTAGAGACCTAGTTCTAGTTATTGTCCTAAAAGACCATATTGAATTCAAATTATCTATCTAATAGGAAGGATAGAATTCTTTGATATAAATACATTATATTATAATATATTCATAGACTACATATAAATATTCAAATGAAAACACTTTTATATACATGGTAGGATTTTGTGGAACTTATATAAATTTTGGTATGCAAAGATAACATAATACGAATATATGAATTCATTATGAAGCCATGGTTTTTGAAATCAATTGAGGTGATGAAAAGTGTATGTGTATATAGAGGTTTTTTAGGTTTGAGAATAACCAACATTAATATTAAATGTTTGATTATTTTATTGAATCCCCAATAGGGAAAATTGAATATAAAAGGAAAGGAGTGGGTCTTCTACCTGAATGTTGTAAGACTATTACACACCTTTTATATGATTTATATACATTCATCTGGTTGATGATTTTTTAGTTAATATAAAACTTAAAATTTATAGTAACATTAATCATGGGTTAAATTCAATAGGGGGTAAAAGATTCTAATAGAAATTCATTTTTTTACAAAAAATAGGAATCCCCTTATTCAAACCACTCATAGGTGTATTTTATAATTTTGATAAATTAAAGTTGTATCAATGAAATGGTTCCCTCAGGTTAGATCTATTTTTAATTGTACATGAATTTTTAATAAATTTTTATGAAGTGAAGATATGAGGATCCACCTTTGATGGAATAAAAAAATTATTATTATTTTTATCCATGTGTATGTATATATAAATATTATTAAAAATAAGTAATATAAATAGGACATGAAGCTGATAAATATCTCATGCAATAGATTAGGACTATAAATAAATAAATTAATTCTAAGAGGTGTTAGTAGTTCTTGCATTTATGGGACTAATGGTTTTAAATATATTGAAAAAATATAATGTGATGTTTGAATTTATATGCGATAATTTCCAACTAAAAATTTTTATAATATATTTTATTTTATTCTAAAGATTTATGATAACAAATCATGTTGATATATTATTCTAAATTAATGTAAAAGCCACTAACTCTTCAATTGAAAAAATTTAACTCTTTTATTAAATAGTATAAAGATAAAGAAAATTCCATATATATTAGTAATGGAAAATTTACAATGGTTGAAAGAAACATAAAATTAAATATTGATGATAATGATAATTAGAATAATATTATTAATGAGATAATCCATGCATTAGAATAAATACATGAAGATGTTGTTGGAGTAATGGAATCAAAATTGGTAATTAAGGATAAAATAATTTAGGAACATGATAATACATTGATATAAGGCACTAAGATGCATGATTAAGAGTTTAAAATGTTGAAGAGTCAGTGGGGTGATTTGTTGGAAGAAATATTTCCTCAACCCATGATTTATTGAGTCTCTTTTGGTAAAAAAATGAACTCAAATAAGTGGTAAATAGATTGTGATAACATGTGGAGATGGATCCACCTCATCCATGTGGAAGAATGTGGCCCACTACCCTAATAAAACTATAAGTTTAAAATATATCTCATTTTTATGCCATAGGAATAAGTAAAATTCTAGGAAAATATAGATTAAAAAGTGACATTCATCAAATAAATTTATTATTGGTGGAAGTGAGAAATGAAAATATAATAAGTACCAAAAATTTATCCCAATAAATTTTTGTTCTAACCTAAAAACACCAAGGTGATCAAGCAGAAAAATATGTATTAATTATTGCTAATGTGGAGAGGAAAAGGTTTTATGGAATATTTTGGTATAACTAGAGGTTTGGGAATATGATTATAAAATGATTCACACATTGTTTCAACTCATACAAGTGACATATTGTTAGAATCAAAGGGGATCAATGAAAAAATTGATATTAATAATTTTGTGAAAAATTAGTTATAATGAAAATTAAAAACCAGTCTTATAAAAACCAACTTGATTACTTTATCAATTTTATTTATTAATTTTTATCCTATATAAATAGACATATTATAAATTATGGTATATCATGAAAAATTCAATTTTATACATTACTAATCAATGAATAAGTAATGTACATTAGGTTAAAAAATAAAAAAGTAGTAGTTTCTATTTTGGTGAGAGAACAAGTGGAGAAAGATGAAGCAACCCATCCAAGGAAGTCATTCAAGAGATATGATGAGAGGGTGTAACACTTGATATAAATAGTTTCTTTTATTCTTGTAAGAGATCACACTCCATGTATTTTTATAAACAACCCAGGTAAATGAAAAATAGAAAAATAAATTCAAGAATTAAAATGGAGTCATTATATGAAAGGGATAACCAAAATTGGATGGTTATTGAATCACTGTATGAATATAATAATAGGATGAACCAGAAGTGCAACCTAAATGTTGATATAAATATGTTTGGTAGGTTAAAATCTCAGAGGTACAATGCTAATAAAAACTTGTATGTTAAACCCATAGAAATGTATTAGGTAAAATATCACATAAATGAACCAATTTTTCCACATTCAAAATCTATATCAATAATCAATAAGTCCATACAAGTTATAATGAAAAATTATGATCTAAAAGAATATTTTACAAAATTTAATATTAAAATATAAAAATAAATAGACATAAAAAGTTTAACAAAGTGAATCTTTGATTATTTATATTGTTAAAAATCCCCTCATAGTTAAGAAAAAATATATGAACATGAAGACAACCATAATTACCAAGGAGGAATAAGACATAAATGTAAAATGGAAGACAATAATAAAGGGGTCCAAAAATTTTAAACACACTAATAAAGTAGTTTTTGGGTTGGGAAAACACTTTTAACCATAATTCTATAACCTAGAATTGTGGCTAAATTAAATTTTTTCTCATATTTTGATGATTGTTCATTAATAAGAGAAATAATGGTGAATTTGTAAAAAAATATAACCTTCTTGTAGAAAATTTCAAACAATACATATTTTAGTTTGTATCAAATAATAATTGGTTTAAAAATTTATTGGAGTCTATTTCATAAAGAAAAAATAATCCTTGGTGATTGGTGTAATGTACCCAATGAGGGGATCAACAAAATATGTGTATGATTCCTGATAGTTATTGTCATTACATGAGTTCCAAATTCTAGATAGTCTGAGTAATATTTGATTAATGATGTGTGATTTTCACTCTACGATCCCAGTTTTCATTAATTATTTTATCTATTCACAAAGGTGGAGTGATTCTGAAATTAAATGGGGAATTTAAAAAACATAAACGTTAATTTCTGTAATGTATTTTTTGAATTTTTTACAGGTTCATATAAAATTAAGAAAATATGTTATAAAACCCCTAAAAAGAATTATGTGTTTGTAATATACTGAGAAATGTTAAAATGAATCTTTTATGCTTCAATATTCCAAACATTTTTTTTCTATACTGGGATTCACCACATAGACATAATGTCAAATTTCATAAAAATATTTTCTATCAAAAGTTTTGTGGTTACTTCATTCTCTAAGGATCGTTTAAGAGAAATGTAGATACAATGTTTTTAAATAATGAGGAAAGATATGTTTTCTCTCTCATTTTCCCTTACATAATGTGGAAGAAATACTATAACACTTTGTATTTATTTTCATTACAAGAGATAAGAGGAACATTTACATGAGTAATAAAAGTGATATTGAAAAAAAATCAAATGGGATAAATTGAAGTTCAGTTGTGGATTTTGTGAGAATATTATTATATGAATTTTCAATGTATAATATGGATTTTAATGTATACTTGGAGATGATTGGTGATGGATGGAATATCGTACCATTATATAAATAATGTGATTCCCATGCACTATGACTAATGTAAATAGACATGGATTCCATTAATGTTTCAATGAAATTTTTATTTATTGGTAATGGATTATGGAATGTGCACTTTTGAAACTACCTTTGATTACTAGGAAAAATATGTTTAATGTATCGTCTATAACACAAGATGATTGTACTTGATAGACTTTAGGTAGGAATATATAATGTACTGAAGAAGTGTTTTATTTTTTTTATAACATAATGGATATGTTATAGTCATTCCAAATACATAGAGATATTTAATATCCATATATGAATAAATAATATCTTATTATAAGTTTTCAGGAATCATTAATAAAAATTTGTTATTTTTGGGTACTAAAATTATTTTTTATCAAACCATGGATAATCATACAAAGTGAATGAAAATATTCATGAATTTTGAATTTAGAGGTGTTAGTGGAAATATTATATCTTTAGTATTTTACAATTCTGAATCCTATGAATATAGAATTTATAGATTTGTACTTATTTCAAAATTTCAATAAATATTTGATGCTCTTCAAATGTGATTCATGTTGATTAAGAAGGCCAAGAGGTGACTTGAAAGAGTATCGAACTCTTTTGAATAAATTTTGAAACATAGGTTTCTAGATATAATCTTGTAAACTAGTAAAAGTGATTATCCTATAATGGAATTATTTTTGAGGTTATGTCATAAAAGTATCAAACAATTTATTGTATGCATCACAAAGTAGGATAATTCCATAACACATTTTAAATTTGGATAAGTAAATTATCATATATGGTGACAACATAATTATATTAACCTATATATATTAGAGTTACAAAATTGAGTAATTAAATTATTCTACATATTAATGAAATTCATGGGTGATATATTGTGATATTGGCAATGTAATTTTAATAATATTACGAAATTTCTCACCCAATATGATATTGTCCCAATTCAAATGAATTCTGTTCTCTTGATGAAAAATTTTATGAAGGGTTTATGATATTTCAGTTTTTCTAAAATAATTAAAAACTGAAATTCATATAACATAGGCCATTTTATCAGCTCATAAAATAATTTATTTTGTCACATTTTATTAAAAGAGGTTCTAGTAAGATATTTGAATGATATACAATATTTTTTTCTCATATATTAATTTATATACTATAATTTTAAAAATATCATATTAATAATGCTTTGTGATAATATGATATTTAAATTATTATATTTGAAATTGAAACATATGTTGGATGATTCTTGAAAAAATTCTCATGGATGAAAACATAAAAATAAAAAATTTGGTAGAATCATAAATGATTGAGATGTCGATATTAAAATTGATAAAAATAGAAGATAAAAGGTATATATATTTTGGGAAACTATTTACTGTATGAAAAATAGAGAATATTACAAAATTATTTGTGAAATTAATTTTAGACAACACTATGGTGTATTATTAGGGTGGGTTTTGGTCACAATGAGGAATTCAAAAATTAGTTGTTATTATATTTTAGTGTAAATGAGTAGGAGGTTATGGTGAATTGTATTTCATTGAGTGTTTCATAGAAGATATACATGAGGGAGTAACAGTGAGTTGAACTATGTCATGGTGGTGGGTCTACTGTCTAAAATGAGATGATTTGAAATTTTAAAATTGTATTTATGCATTATTTTAAAATTATAATATTTTCTAATCATCATCAAACGGTAGAAATTTATGAAAATTTAGATTCTCATAGAGTTATGATTTAATGTTGTAAATATCAAAAAGATATTGTAGTTCAAACCAAGATTTATTCTAATGAGAAGATATTATGTTAAGTTGTTGAAATAAAATTAATACTAGTGTTTTTTATTATAGTATCATGGATGTTATATTTATCACAGAAACTAGAATAATATTATAAAAACATATGTGATGATTAATATTATTATAAGAAGAGTCAAGGAGATTTTTTGGTAATGGAAAATGATGATGATGAGAAAAACCCAATGTAGTTCTATCTATATATAGATAAGCAATAGTTAGGTAAAACACATAACTAAAACTATATGGACACATCCATGAGGAATTTCGTGTGATTGGAAATGGATATCATTGGAGACACTCATATAGAAAATATAATGTAAAAGGAGAGCATCAACAATATTGATTCAGAAGAAATTTTAATATATATATATATATAATTATTTTCTGGTGACATATGTATAAAAACAAAATAAAGGAGAGATAAGATTTATTCCAGAACCGATAGCCTATGCACACTAAAGTAAAAGGAAGAAACTCTAAATGATTAAAAGGTAGGATTTGATACAAATATTAGGATGAATATCATTGGGTATTAAAGATAATGGATGATGAATAATCCAATCATTAATATGTTTTTATATTATTATGTTGAAGTAGTAAGAAAATGAATAAGTTAAGGATAAACCAACCTATTATAAATGATTCTTATCAATTGATATTGATATTTTTAGTGCTATATAATTTAGAAATATAGCTGATAAATATTTTTTGAATAGATTTTATGCTAAGATAATTTAGCATTTGAGTTTTATGTATTCTTCACAAAGATAAACTTGAATTTTAAGAATCTTTCTAAGGGAAAGGAGATCATTTTTTTATTTGGATACATCCTGTGATAACATACTAATAAACACCACTGAAGTAAATAATGGAAAACACCTGTGTATATGGGATGGAAAGATATGGAACCTATTATACTCTAGGTATGCAAGGAAAACATAATGTGAAAATGTGAATTGAATGTGAATATGAGGTTATGAAATTATAGTTATATATATGTAATTAAACACATGGTAAGACAATGTGATGGTGCGAGAAGAACTGGCCATTATAGTTGATGATTTATTATAGTGGAGTATCACTAATTAGGGTGAAAAACAAATCCATCAACGGTTTATGTGTTTTTATACAGCCTTTTAAAAACACCACATTCCTTCATCTATACATGTATCATTTATAAAAATAATTTCCACTTCTACGATACAATGCATGTAATACACTATGTATACCACTATTCAATATGGTCAGTTTGGATACTACATACATCTTTAGTTTACTCTATAGAAGTACAAAACATGTTTGTTGAGACATGTGACATATAAAACCACACAACTCCATATCATGCACTTAATGTACATATATAACCTCATCATACATGATACATGATGTCTCTATATTGTGTCACATATTGTGGGCCTAATATATGGCCATTTCATGTACATGAATTATTTTATAACATCTTGGGTATTTCAAATAGAAATTTGGGCTGGGTCTTGGCTTATCTTAGTGTGTTAAACCCTGTATATGTGTTGGATGTGTCAGTATGAAAACAAGTTTGAGACGCATGGATTTAACATTTTTATTAAATAATTTTTAGGTGATTATACATTATTATACAATTATTTGGACTTCGGAATTGCTGAAAATAAATTTTAGACTTGTGATGGAATCACTATTCTAATAAGAGACTTATTTGGCAATCACTATTCATAAATGATACTTCTACTGAAATAAATCTTATAGTAATAGTATTCTATATGATCACTATTATTTTAAGTGTTTTTTATAAAATCACTATTCCATTAAGATAATTATTCTCAAATCCTTGTTCTAGTTAGAGTCATGTGCTAGAATAACCATTATTTTATATGATTTACGCTGGATTCAATATTCTATTAAGAGAATTAATATAGAATTGTGTTTCCATTATTATATCTCTAGTTTAATATTTCTCATAATATATTTCAAGTATTATATTTCTAGTATGATATTTCTTATCAAGAATATGTTTTAGAATCACTGTTCATAGTAAAATATACTTAATATGATATATAAAATATGATTTTTCTGAACAAATGGATAAGAATGGAATCCACTAAGATATTTCTATAAATAATATGGTATTTTCATTTATTAAAGTTTTTGTCAAATAAACACTATGTCTAGTACATTTCCAATATTAAAAAAATAATTACAAAGTAATATTTAATGGGAAATTATTGCAACATCATGCCCAAAACATGGAAAATATTATAAGATGGGATCTCATTATTCACTTATACTTACAGGGATATGTATATTGTATCATGTTGGAATCATGTGTTATCTAAAAGATGGATTTATAAGTAAGGATAATAGTATACATGTGTTTAATTCAAAGTTATCTAACTGTTACATTTCTGTCATTCAAAACCCTAATTTCAAGGATAGTGATATATTTTCTAAACATTCTGATTATATTTGTGAAAAACATAGTTTCATAGTGATTGTGGTTTAGGAAATTCTAGGGAGGTTGTTACCATATATATAATATATATTAATATATTATAAATCAATAAATAAACAGGTGTGGGATTAGAAATTCTTGTGATACAAATAAGGAAATAACTTGAGGCATATGCTATTTTTTGGAGATACTAGGGCATATTATACTACATGAATTTTATGGTTTAGTATAGTATGTATTGATTTTGTAGTTTTTGATTTTCCTAGGTTTGACGTCTTATTTAAATGAATGGATATCTATTATATTTGACAATGTTTATGTTTTTTAGTATGGTGCATGTGTTTTAAACCATTTTTATAGGTGGTAATAATGGATCAATGATGGTCTTTCCATGGTTTTTAGTGATCTCTTCTCACTCTTGATTTCATAATAGTCTTATTTATGTTAAGTTAAAAAACTGAATTCTCTATTATGTGGTTATGTAAAAAAATTTAGAGTGATCACCTAGATAGATTTTTTAGTATATGTGGTGGTGTTGAGCATTTGTATGGAAGAGGTCAAACTATAGAGGCTATGATTGTTATCGAGAGAGACAACCAAATAGTTGTGGACTAATGAATTCATACTCACAATGTACATGGGTCCTCAATGATCCATAAAGAATTTAGTTGTTATTAAATATTTAAGGGAAATTTATTTTCAATGAAAATTTACCAGAAAGTAATTTTAAGGTAGTTTGTGGACTGTTTTTCATTATTATATAGATGGGATGTGTGGTCTCTTTGTGCTAAGATGATGTTTCATTTGTTTATTTTATACTTTAATATTTTGTATCATCCCATGAGTGTTATTATTTACAAGTGTTTGACTAGAATGAAATGTGTATATTAATATAAATATCATATGAGTACTTTTGAGTAATTATTTCTTGTATTTAAAAATCTTCTGCTATATTTAATTAATTTTATATTATGTTATTATTTTTATGACCATCATCATCATCTGAGTTTATATTATCCACATTATCACCCAATAGATACCAAATTCTAATTGACAATTCTTTCTATATGTGGTTTCATGCCTAAAAAAATTTAGTGCAATACTGGTGTGGGTACCAATTTAGTGGTTCATAGGATTGGGACATTACAAAGTGGAAGGTGATAATTGGTATGATGAGGTATTTGTTAAGAAGGTTTCATATCTATTGGTATCTATTTTCTGTTGTTACATTGGTGTATCAAATCAGGGTTACTATAATGGAAAATATTATTTTTCGGTAAGGAATGATAAGAGTCTTTAATTTTTTTTGTAAATTGGGACATATGTGATGTTGTCTATCTAGAAAATGATGGCATGATCTGAAGACCATGCCACTCAAGAAAATGGGATTTTTATTTTGGTTTTAATTTTAATGGTTGATTAATTAAATTTAGATTAATTTTTGTTTTATTATATTGATTTATTTGTACACTTGGCCCTATGATTTAATAGACGGTACTCATGCATCACATTATTCACATATAGATCACATGAAATATGGTTGTTTCTTGTGATTATTATTTAGAACCTAAAATAAATAGAGATTTTTAGAAATTTAATGTCTCTACAAATGTCTAAACAACATTTTACATTGTATCCACATTGTGAAATTGTATTCACCTAGCTAAGAAAATTGTGATGATTCTAGATGTAAAACATGTTTTATTTTTTATAGTGTCATGAAAAACATATATGATATTTTATAATATATATTCTTAGTGGTTTTGAGACAATAAAAGCTATGAAGGTTACGCTAGATTTGTATAAGATGCGGTGGATGGTCCCAATGTGGGAGGTAAGGGAGCTATAAGTCCATACTATATAGGGATTAGTTGTGGTAAGGTGGTGTAGGGTAATATATCATGTTATCTATTTCATATTTCTTTAATTGTGACATCTAAAAGGTTATATCTATACTGAGAAGAATATAAAATTCCTTATTGTGATTTCTTGAAAATGTCCACAACTAGATCATCCTAAGGGAATGGAAATATTGGATCCAAGGAATGTACTAAATGATGTTCTTAAGGTGAAATGAGGTCATGGGTCAATGGAAGAGGCTCTGAGATAAGAGGGAAAACCATTGGAGAGGGGAGATCTTGTAAATTGGATAAATGAGAAGGCTATGGTGAGTATGGTTTTAGTGATATAAAGTATTGACTGGGGAGTATAAGGTGCGGATCTATCCATGGAAAACCTAGCACATGGGTTACAGTCACAACATCATCTTTTATTCCTAGTAAAGAGTGGAAAATTGAAATGGAGTATTGGATAGAGTGAATTCATTCAATATTAAATTATATAGATACACCCCTATTGTGGAGGGTGAATTTGAGCACATATATGCATAGAATAAAAGAAAAATTCTTCAGGGACATATAGTTACAAAAAGATATGAATGAGAGGTTGACATGAGAGGATATTAGGGCCATGTTTTATGATCACTTCTATCATAATCCATTTAGGGAGGAAACCCCCCTTAGTTTATTCATTTAAACATAGAAGATACTGTGCTTATGGATTATACTAGGAGTTTTACAAATTTATTGTAATTTTTACAAATGATGTTGGATTTGAGATCCTTGTTCTATGATGATTTGAGGATGGTTTACGACATTATAAAATAGTCATGTAAATATACTATGATTGATTACATTCTCAGTAGTGGTCTTAGAGGAGTAGGGAGAAATAATAATAACATTGGTTATAAGAAATATAGTTCATTGATCTTCGGGATGTAAGAATCAATGACATGAGGATACACAATTGGTTTGTTTGAGTAGAGTTATGATATTTCCAACATTGAGTGGATATATTGTGACATGATTATAGTATGGGGAGACTATATATATTTGGGCTCACTATGATCGACCACTGAATTAGTGATGGCATGTGGCTAGATTTTGGATCTAGAAAGGGGTTTTTACAGAAGACCTCACAATTAGATGAGTGCTGAGGATCAGGACCGAGTCAAGAATTTGAGGTAGGATAAGGTGAAACATGAGGATCTTATAGTTAGGATATGACTACATGTACACGATGAAATACTAGATAAGATACTCAATATTGGGGAAAGTGGATGAATGGGTGTATAAATCGACATTGGGGTCCATTAATGGACATTTGGGCTTTAGGATAACTACATTTGACTAGGAAATTTACCCAGAACAAGTAGTAGATCCATATACTGTAAGAGGTATTCCATGAGCATAATGATAATTGTTTTTTATAATATGTAGGGGATCACTGTTTTTGTATGTGATATACATGAAATGCATTATCAATGATTTTCATGTATGAATCTAGTATGATGTAAGATAATAATAGGCATCATAATAATGTTGAATGATGATTGAGAAATATTGGTGGTTATGAGTAGGTGGCCTGTGTTAATGGGATATATAACTAAGATACCATCATTGTGTTAGGAATATTGGATTTAGTGAAACCAATTAGGTAATTCCAATGGTAGGGGGTTACCAAAAAAGATATTTTTGTGTTGATTTATGTTAAATGGTTAGTCTAGGTAGTTTGGAAGTATATAAATTTGTTATTGGATGTCTTAGTAATTTGGGAATTGGAGAGAAGGATGTTCATGTTTTAAATAACACATATTTTGTAACTGTATATGGTAGCTAAAGGCTGATATATGTATTATAGTTGGGTGGTTTTATGATTTTTTTATTTTTATTATTGGTCTAGGTTGATTATAATATCATCCAACTTCATTGGACCACATTGAGTTGTTGGATGTATATGTATAGGCAAAATAAAAATCTTAAGGTTTTTAATTTTTTTTAATTTTTTTATTGTTATTCTAGTTTATTATACTTTTTTGGAGTTTGGATGTGTTTATAAGGGATTAAAATGAATTTTAGAATTATTATAGAATAAATTTTCTTGTAAGGGTGTTGTTTGTGAATCAATTCTCCAGTAATATAAATGTGTTAAAATCACTTTTAAAGTAAGATCCATGTTTTATAATCATTGATCTAACAAGAGACCCATTATGAAGTCACTTTTCATGTAAGATATTTGTGTTATAATAAATTTTTTTGTGAGATACTTCTGTTAGAATCAAAATTATAGTGATAGAATTGTGCAATATTCAATGTTCTCAGAAGAGACTTCTGTTTCAATCACCGTTCTAGTAAGAAACATGGGATGGAATCACTGTTACAGTATGTGACTTGTGAATTATTCACATTTCTATTAAGATATCTGTAGTAATATATTTATAGTAAGATGTTAAATATAAAACATTTCTATTATGATATATTTGTTATGATATTTTTGGAATCACTGAACCATGTATTGTATTACTAGTAATAACTTTATCTTGTGACTTTTTTATATAAATAATTAGTTATGAAATCTAGTAATATATATCTAGAATTAATATGATAAATTTCCTTCTAATATTTTATTAGAAATTTACAATGTTTGTAAAATCTTCCATATATTAAATTAATGAATAAAAATGATTTCTCAATGGTAAATTTGGTATACATCCTACCCAGAACACGGAATATTATCTATAATGGGACCCCATTATTTTATTATTAGCTGAGGGATATATCATTCATTTTTATTAGAATTTTTTTCCATTTTAATAAGGGTTTATTTATGGTTATGGATAACAAAAAACATGCAATTAATGCCCTTAATATTCACCATTTATTTGTCTTTAATTTAAAAATACTAAATCTGTATCCTTTGTGCGATTTTAGTAAATCTTAAAAATATATCTCAATCTGTTAAATTTTATTATCAATATGAGTCCTATAAACTCTGGATTGGTTTTCCCTATATATTTCGTATTGATATATATATTGTAAATTATGTAATAAATAGGATTGATCTTCTTGAATGTTGTGAGATCATGAAGAAAACCACTTGGGGTGCCATTTGTTCTTAAGAGACTACATGGGTTGTTACATGTGGGAAATGATGGATTTAGACAAGTATGTCTTGGATATTTGGTTTTAGAGTTTGATGGGTATGAGTTTATATTTAATGAATTTTCTATTTGGGAAATGGTGTTGTAACCAATTATTGTTATGGTGAAGATTTTTTTGACCATTACTCTGGATGGTGATAAAGGTTAATTGGTGGAGTGGCCTAAAATAGTTTTGATTTACACCCACCATAGATTAGATGATGGGGTCATTGGGTTAATATTCACACAGAGAATGGCCCATGATGTGGTTTTTTAGACCTATTGTGGGTTGGGGCATCCGTTGATCCGGCCACATTGGTGGATTTTGATGACCATTAGTATGTAAGAGTTAGACACCATGGGGGCCTCAATTGGTAGTGACATAGACCACCACATTAGAGTGTGTTACCCCCCATATTGGAAGATATATTGGGGAAATATTGTATAATGAATTGAGGATGTATTATTGGGGCTCATATTTAAAATGAAGTGGATATAATTGTTATAAATGATATATAATATGAGTGACACCAGTTTCATCTGGAGTTCAAGGGACCATTTAAAATGGATAATTGTGGTTGCATCATTCCACCATGGCACTGGATGATATAGAGAAATAGTAACAATGTCTTCCTAAGAATGGGAATATTTGGTTTGGTAATCTATTACGGATAGTGGTTTATTTAATTTTTACATCCAATGATATATGTAGGTATATTATATAGAGACACCATTGGTGGTGGATTATTGAGTCTATACTCCCAACCTTCATGAGAGATATAGGACAAATGTAGACATTAAATCTTGTATAATATGTAAGGTAAAGTGATTTATAACTAGATTTTAGTAGATTGTGATATGTAGGATGTGTATTAGTTAAATGGAATGATTTTGAAGATAAACATGGTGATTCATCGATTCATGGATTGTAAATTATTTTTTACTTTTAACTTGTATATATGAGATTAGCTTATGGGTGAAAATATTTTCGCTTTTATGACAGGAAATATATGTACACATTAGTTAAATTATTTTATGAGTGTTTTTTTCTTTCATTACGTTTTATTTAATTGTGTATGAGTTTTTACTTACACTATTTTTTTATTATTAATATGGTTATAATTAGAAACTATAGTATCACCAATATAAACCAATAGAACCAAACTTCTAGTCTATGTCCTTTAGAATATTGGGAGGAAAGACTACGTTCATAAAGAAGACTACTGGTTTAGAAATTAGTTGAGTAGTCTAGGGTAGGAAGGAATTATATATACACTTAGGTATATGCTCCTAGAAAATCATGTGTAAACCCTGATCACCTAACATGTGATACATAAAAGTACACAAAACCATAATGTTATATACTTATACATACATGCCCGATGACATGGAGGAAAACACACCATGATGCCATGTTTTCAAAATTTGGAACACACAAGATCATGTATTCCTCACAAAGATCTACATATCCATATCCACTTTCTACTATGCCTCTAATGCACCCCATGAACGTCCCCCCATTATATTCATTTCACCATCATAGGTGTTTCTCTAGTCATTTCATATCATTATATTCATCCATTTCTTCTACAGGGCCAATGATATGTCCCAAACTAGTTTGAAATCCATTGTGCACTTGAATCATTTTCCATAGACAAACACATCCAGCCTCTGCACATTCTTTTTTTTGTCACACCATAAAAAAACTATCAAACATTATGATGAATAGGGATGTAGAATAAAAAATATTGGTCAAAAGGGTAGTCTATTCACCTAAAATTGATATTTCCTATTTTTTACAAAAAAATTGAATTGATAGAGTCCAAAAAATTATTTAAGGATTATACAAATGAATTTACATCATTAATGTTTTTGTTTTTAAAGAGTTTAATGGTCATAAAATTAATAAATAATGATTTATTCAAATAAAATAATATTTTTATCTTAGAATCATAAAAAAATAATGACTCATGGAATTTAATTCAACTCACACAAAAAACAAATAATCCTTTTTTTAGGATAATAAATTGATTTTTAAATAACTATTATATCTAAATTTATCGCATTTACATATTGATTAATTTTGTAACCATAAACTTATCTCAAACTTGAAAAATAAAAAAATGAAAATAAATTATTAGATTGACATGAGAATTACACAATATAAAGAATAAAATTATATCTTTAAATTTTATTCTCTTCAAATATATATATTACCATGAGAATAAGGATTACATCATGACCATCATTGGAAAATACCTTTTTCGAGGAGAAAATTTTATTATGAAAACAATAAGGTGACCAAAAATATCAAAATTTCCTAACTTGATGGAGTAAACAAAAAATATTCATAATTCTGTTATCATTGATTAAAGAATTCATTTTCAACAATCCATTAATCATCGCCATTTTCCAAATTAATGGCTCAATGTCACCACTCTTTCCTCTAGGTCTAATTCTGTTAACAATAGGTAACCCTTGGTGTGAGGTCTAAAAACATATTAATAACATGATCATATATTATCTGGGTAAAAAATTACAAACGTGAAAAATATTCAATCCATGGAACATCACATGAACACACAATTAATTCCCCACATAAATAAAACACACTATCTCGAAAAAAGTCTCAAATTTTTCATTTTGATCTATTCATAAATTTAGAAGATATTGACATTAATACTCATGGGATAAATGATTATTTGTTTAATAAATATTAAATATCCCTATAAATAAATGGTCTTTTAATTACACCCTAATTGATCCCCAGAGTATATTTAGAGACCAAATAAATGATCAAATATTTTAACTAAAGTCAATTATTAGTATAAATATATCATTTCACCAACTTTAAAGGAAGCTTTGGAAATTCAATAAAATTAATTAGGGAATGCTTTTGAAAATTATGTGTTGTTTCACCCTCCAAATATTTAATCCTTTTCATCCTTGAAAATGAAACAACCCAATATTCTAATTTTAAAACCATCAAAAACAATTTCATAAAGAAAAGAATCCAATTCATACACATACTAGATTATACTATAGAGGTATTAGAACTAAGAGTTCCTGGGAAATAAACATACTGAAATATCATATCGACTACATGATATTTCATTCCTATTACAGTCCTCATATTCCAATGATTCTATATTAAATATTTTCCAAACTACCTTCAACCCTTGAATAAAATATGAAGTGAAAACCAAAAAACATCAATATCAACCTTATAAAGTTTACATATCTTGGAAACCAACCTTGTGAGTGTTACAGTCCCAATATTAAAAAAAACCCAAATCACCCACATATAAAACACTTTCCCATACAAATCATTTTCACTATGGGATTCATTTAGTTATCCCACACAATGAATTCAACTGATAATATAGTGAGACCACCAGAGTCCTGCCCTAACTTTCCATTATCATTCTATAATTATTACATACTAAAATTTACCACCTAAAGCATAATGTTTTATCTAGATATGAAGATTAATCAAATTCTATCAACATGTAGAAATATAAAACCACACGTCTGATCTCAAAAAATCACTCACTAACTGATAAAGATAACTTTTTTGAATTTAGTTCACTCTTAATGACAGTGTTTCACAAGATCATAAATATATGAAAATATACTTCTCAATACTTGGAATAAAAATTTAAAATCTAATCAATAATATATTAAACCAAAATATTATGTTAATGGTTTTTTCCCATTAATAGAACAATGCACTATTAGATCTAGATCTCAGGATAATCCTTTTACACAGATGAGTGACCAAAATACTCAAACTACTAAGAAAAATTCATAATCACATGGATAAATCCTCTAAATGAGGAAGAATATTGATCAATTATTCATAGAAAACCGTGGTTCCATAATATAATTGGATAACTAAATAGAAATTCATCATCAAAACATGCAATATAGTCCCTATGGGAACTCCACTATCTTTTCTTGAAGAAAAAGGATACAGTACCCACATATAGTAAAATAGTTTATGTGAATTACCTAAAAATACTTGATCACCGAAGATCCCAAATCTAGTTCAACCATATAGTACATCCCTTAATTATTGAGATGTGAGGATTGAAATTTCTGAAGAAATACAATCCATAGATTTCTCTTCCATGAAATCTAATTATATCAAGGCTATTTTCTTAGATATCTATCACATCCACTGAGAATAAGAAATATTGATAGGGTTTTAATCTACAATAAATCCATTGAACCAATTTATACATTTGATATTTCCAGGAATCATGATTGAAATATGAAATTTATTGCTAAGAAATCATGCTGAAGTAATAAATATATTGTATACTAAACATACTCTTCAAGTACCTGTTACTCTACTAGTGTTATCAAAGAAATCCAAATAAAATAATCAATGTTTTGTATTCTCCCCCTCTAATTTATATTAATGAGGGATATATCTATTAATACTACTAAAAATAACCGTGAGTCTTATGAAGACATTAATGTATTTAATCACACCCATCACCAACACTAGAATTTTAACAAGCCTATTGTGAAACTATAACACTGCTCATGGAATTATTTATACATGAAATAGAAAATGATTCCCAAAATACCAATATTCAAAATATAGAGAACAATTTCATCCTCAAAATATTTTTATGTTTCCACACTGATCGTAATGAAATCCTTTATCTGACTAGTCTATAGACTTTTCTACCGTCTTTCTGAGTTTCAATAGGCTATCAGATAAACTATATAATTTATTAACAAAACCATTAAATAAATATGATGTGAAATTGAATACCTTTATGAGATAAACATTATGATTTTTTTGTAGTTTTCTTATGATGATTAACCAAAGTGGTTAATAGATCTATTGTAATTTATATAGAATTTTAAACTATATATGATATTTTGGGGGTGATCACTTGAAATCCAACACAACATTACCCTAGTAAACTTTACAAAATTTAAAATAATCATAAATCATAAAATCCAAAATAAGTATTGTAAAGAGGTTATCCTCCTGAAGTTTTATAATCCCACAAATTTTCTTTCAGTGTTTATGGAAAACTCACACTTTTAACCATTATGAGAAAAAATTGATCATCGTTATTTTGGGTCTCAGAAAAAACCGTTTTGTTAGGAATCCAAAAGGAGTTTCCTGATACTAAAATAAAAAAATGAGAGGAATATCACTAAACAATGTTAAGATTTTTAGTGTAATAATTTAAGACATAAATTTTACTAGAAAACATTTCATTTAATGCACAATAAGAGTGATTGATCACAAATAACCATCCACATCCCAAATGTCAACACAACGGTCCTAAAAATTTTTTTCTAAAGGATTCAAATAGAGATGGTACATTGAATAATCCATATATAGATACTTTTTAACCACAAAATATACTATCAAAATTTCTATTCTAAATAGTTATGTAGTTCCTATAATAGGAACATTTAATAAAAAAATTAATCATCAATATGGATTTTCGTCCATTTAACTGATGAAGAAATTGTTAGTGGATTTTCACCCTATATCATGATTTGTTGTTCTTAAAAGAGAAAATATCAATTATATATGCACACTATAGGTCTATAATACAATATGGGAATTCATAATAGGATAACAGAAATTAGAATTATCACTTTAGAGGTCCCAGTAAAACTCACTAGATTGTATAAAAACAATACGAGATGATTTCCATGGTGTAACACATCTAAAATTTTAAAAATTTCATGGACATAGAAAAACTACTCAGAAAAGGGTATAAATCCTTCTAGAATATTTAAATACAACTTAGTGAAAATGATCTTTTTCCCTTGATGGTAGTGTGGTACCATCCGGAATTTGGATAAGCATCAACCAATGGATCCCTTATCGCTATAAGTGAAATGAAATAAAATAATAACTCTCTTATCATAAAGAGTTTGAACCAAATTTAAAACATCAATCACAAACTCCAAAAAATATACCACTCATGAAAAAGTATTTAAATAATAAATTTCTAGGAATAAATTTCTGGAATATGAAAAACATACTCAAACCCAAAATAGTCTTACTATTCTTAGTGCAAACTACAACCCAATTTATAAGGAAGTATACAAGAATAAAAAAGTTATAAGAAATGTAATATAATCATTGTGAAGATGATTCCAATAAATCAGTCAGTAAATAGATTCATTTCCTCTCAACTGATTAGTGGTAAGTGGATTAGGAACTAGATTGTGTATTTCCTGACCACACCTGTAAATATGAGTAGGTTATCTATGAATGAAATTTCCTTTTTAATGGGTTTAACCCATGTTCACTGGATCATATATTGGTATGATTACATAAGAAGTTCTTGTTAAATATCATAACTAACCATTTTATGATTTATTCAGCAACCCAATTTTACCCTGTAAATGAATTACTAGAGTTCCAATTTGATTAAATGGTTAATAGAGTTTCAAAGAATGGATATGATGGTTTCTAAACATATGATAATATACATTGTCCACTTACTAAATAAAATAACACAATATAATAACTATCCTAATTCACAAACCAATTATCACAAGTTAAAGAACTCTAAAAGTTTATCTTAAGAGTCGATCCAATCTGATACCATTCGGATATAATCCATCCCTCCAAAACCATACTAGGGATGGGTGGTAATCTGAGTGTTCAGCATGAATCCTTCCACTAATAGGCCAAGAGTTGGAGACGTTCACCATGTAGAAATAATATATATGAGATTCCTTTTCTTAAATTACTGACGATATAAATAAATCCCAAATTCATAATCATATCCAAAAACATAAAAAATATAAATGTAATCAACTAAACTATATAACATGTATGAATGAGATAACAATTATCTAGTATAACACAGTAATGACAAAACCCAAAATAAAATTATAAATGTAGTAGATACAATCCCACATGTAGTTGACACTAGATAAGGGGAGACATATCCTCCCTATATATTCATGTTGAACTAACTTAATAAGAAATTATCCTCCACTCTGTACCATTGTTTACTACCATGAATAATCTCTAATAGATCTACTAGCTCTACAAATTCCATTAGAAAAAATAATCCATAAATCATTTTAGAGAGAAAATATGTGTTTTAAAAAATACAATGTAGGGGTGAGTATAGACATACTCAATAGGGTCCCTCAAAACATAAATTAAGGATAAAACAATAGGCCATCTCAATAATCTGTTTCCAAAGGAAGAATAAATGTGATTCCTAAATAAATAGTAATGTTGAAATGTTATTCCAAAAATTTAAAAGGAAAAATCTTATATTACTATATAAAATTATTTAATATTCATATCTCATGAGAATCTGAAGATACATTCTATTAATAATGTCTCAACAACCTAAAGTTGAAAACCCATATATCGGTTAAATAAAAAAGACATGGAAAAATTACTAATGCATTATAAGAATTTAAATTTCCATATAATCCATCATATAACTAATAATACCCTAGACTCCCATTCCATCTCATCGTAATCATGATAGGGGACATGAACCTCACAATGTAGTGCAGGTCACTCCATGAGGAACCAATTCATTAAAAAGGAAATAAATGTAACATATCCTTTTGGAAAAAATTAACATCAATAAGTAAAATACCCACACCCCAACACATGTAAGAGTACAAATATCACATATAGTATAAAGGATCTACCCCTACTAAAGATCAATGGGAGTATTGACCTCATGCCTAAACAGAGGACCAATTCCATGATGATATACATCTTGTGCCTTTAATCCTATAGTGGAGTACTAATTAGAATATATATATATATATATATGGGGACTTTTTCCATATCTTAATATCATCTTGAGGGGGTCATCGATGGTATGAAAGATCTTTTGGACTCCCCCACAGACCAATGTTTTCATTGTAATGGTAATGATCACTAATTAACATTTATTAACTAGAAACCACCCTAACTATTAAAAGTTATTGACCATAAAATTCTATATTAAAAATAACTCAAAAATTAATACTAATGTGTTCAGTTCTATCAGAATGTTTAGAAGATATGAGAAATTATCATAAATTTTCTAGTATATGAAAAGTATTTTTTTAGTACACAGTGTGTATTATTTGATAATTCACCATGTGTGTTCAATCATTATCCATATTTTTAGATTCAAACTAAATTATAGTTATAGTAAGGTAAAAAGTGTGTGGGACTCCAAAATATATCTGGGTGTGTCTCTTTTTTACACATCAAGTCATGTGCTTGGATACATGGTACTCATATTTCATAGTTTTCATTTCAAACCATGATAGAAGTTCAACGTGTATATTAGGTACATGCCTAGTATATTCTCTAAAAGTACAATATTTGTATGGTGAGAGACATAGTGATTATAACCAAATAGTTTCACAGAATGTACTCCAAGTATAGGTTATCCTACAAATTTTGAGATATATGACATGTGTACCGAGTGGTAGTTTCTATGAGTCCGATTCATTGACATATTATATTCATGATGAATGTCTGTGGTAGAATGTATGAAAAATGATATATGTACTACATTAAAAAATAATGTGAAAATTATAATTACTTGTATACTATATCCCTACAAGATATGAGATACATTACACGTACCCATAGTACTACATTTCATATAGTCACGATTTCTATATTTGGGATTCATAGAATTATACATTTTTCAATCATGATCAATTATATCATCTCTACCTTTTATCACACCTTTGAGGTTGTCCAAGATCTTTTACTATGGGTTCTCCATCACAACACCACCAGAGCTTTACTGATAATATGTTTTCATTATTTTCCTCATTGTATAATACATACACACAAAGGATACATTCCAGATGTAAATAAAATTTTCAATGTGACACATGACATGAGAAACCACATGGATACTTGAATTGTATTATTAATAGAATTTTATCTATTAATTCTGAGATACATGTTGTGTCTATTGAGTAAACATCACGTGGATCTAACATATATACATGTATCATTTATAGAGTACACACTAAACCATGTGATCCTGAAAAACTCATCGATGTCATGTTTCTACATTATGCATGATATTTATAATTATAGATAAACCCTATAACCAAAACTCGTGAGATATATAGTGTATGGACCAATGTATTACATATCATGTGGTCATCTTTATAAGATTTTAAGTACAAGGAAACCCATATTTTTCTCCATGGATTACTCTATTTCTACAACGTATATCCATAATTTTGATACTTCCCAAATTTCCCACCTGTTAACTCTTTATCAAACTATAACAGGAGAACCACCAATCATCCTATGTCAATATAAGAATATTTTTGACCTCTTTATCCAATATTCCATCCAAAATTGGTGGAGAATCCATGATGTTCTTATTATCCTGTCCACATGCACATCATCTTCCACCACTCATTCCTTGTTTTTTAGTACAATTAAAAAAACCATTTTCATAACGAATAGTGTTGATGGATCAAAGAAAAATGGCTAGTATGGATTTCCTATCACCCAAAATTGAGACTATCTTCAATTTCATCATTGAATGCGAAAATGTTAGAGCAAAAATAATTCTTTCAGGGTTATACACTGCCTCATTTATCATTGAGGTTCAACATTTCAAAGAAAATAATTGATTGAAAAAGATACTATAATTGAATAATAACAGAAAATAGACTCATTTGCATAAAATCAAGGCGAATACTAATTTATAATGATCCATGTATTTTAATTCAAATCAAATAATGAAAAGAATGATCATTTTTTATATTAATGAAATTAATTTAACATTCAATCAATCAATATTTAAACACTTTCTATATCATTTAAAAACATATTAATCCATTAATATGAAATCTGAAATGTAAATAATTGAATTATACAAATCAATTATTTATGAGACAAAATAAATAAAACACATAAATGATCAAATGATATTTTTATATAATCTTCTTTTGACTGTCTTAGATATTTTCATTTCTAAACTTCCATTATGATTTCTATTGGATAATATATTTTTTGATAATAGAAGTTGATTATATGAAGAATGAGGAAAAAATATATATCCAAATATCATTCCATGATAGCATAAACACCAATGATTCATAGTTTTCTCATTTTTATTTCTAATTTTATTTTCCAACGATCTATGGTTCATCACCATTGTTCATAATAAATTGTTCTGAACCACCTATCTTTAATCTATGGTTCATGTCATCAATAGTGGATAAACCTATATGCGAGTTGAAACAATATTTTTATAATATGAATCTATGAAAACCATTAAAATATTTAAGCACCTAATAAATTCTCTGTATGAGGCACATATAATACACAACTATTACCCTAACTAATAAAACACATTTTTTGGATCAACAAAAATTAAAATATTACCATTAACAATTCAATTTATGAGATATTAACATTTGAATTTGGGGGATATATATATATAATTAATATTATAAGTCCCACAATAATAAGTCAATTTATATTTCCACCAATTTTTATCCAAATGGTAAACACCACATTCTAAGACCCATATAATTATTGGAATTTTTTATATGGTCGATAAATATTGTACATTTTCCATTTTACCCTCTATAAATGACCTGACCTTCAAAACTCAAAAAATTAAACAGGTCTGAGTTATGAAATATCTAGGTCATTAAAACCCTCATTAAACCTATCTATAGTAGAACAATAAAACATACATTCAATAATGATTTTTGTATTCCCTATCAAATCTATGATAATTTAATCATATATATTTAAAATATTTTAATCCAGGATTTACTATATCAAAAATACACTGGTGTGAAAACAGATATGGTCTTTCTATATATTTTATGACCTATTATATTATTTTTTTCAATTTTGTAGTATATTTTACCATTATCCCCTTTAATTAATTTATCTCAACATTTTATTATCTTTGAATTTACGTTAGATCGACATCATAGTTATTTAGTTAATCAAACTACTATTTAAAATTGTGAACTTTTTTAAATTTACAAAAACTATATAAAACATTATTCTAAGTTGTATGAACATAAACTTCTACCACCTATATTGGTCCAATATTTATGCGTTAATTTTTTAGGCATATAATTCTATATAATTTCAATTGATATTTACATCATGCACCATTAAATCCAAATCACAAGGCATTAATTTTTTAGTAAAATGAAAAAATTATTGTCTTGTTGAACACCCAAAATGGGAATTTTGAGATAATTTCTACTCTATAATCTTTAATCATATTTTTTCTAATATAGGGAAATTATAAATTATAAAATAAAATTTAATAAATGTTCTAGGACCTAAATATGGTCTTCCTAAAGAACAATATATGATCACTAGGTCCATGTAACTGAGTAAAAATTATAGAAACTTTATGTTCCTCATATTTATTAAATATAATAATGTATATGATGTTAAATGATATAAAACAATGGTGATTGTATCATTTTGAAAATTACTCAATTTTTTCAAATTCACATCACTGATATAACATCCTTGATCCTCTTACCTTTTATTATCCAAACAGAATAACCTTATTCTATGATGATTTCACATACTACTAAATATATCTTACAAATAGACATCCAAGTCAAACAATCATGGAGTAGAAGAAATCCATTTCATCGATTTAAAGAATGTAAAAAACCCATTGTTTGAGGTGATGAAACATGAACTAACAATATATCATGTCTATATACATCCAATTACACATATCCTAAAATAAATCAATTTTTTATCTTTTATCTCATATATTAATATTTTTTATAATGATGAATATGAACCCACAATATCAACTATACATACTCATATACAACCACTAGTTTATAGAATAATTTATCTTAACATTTTTTATTGTTTAAAATAACAATTCAAGAAATGATTTATGAAATTCAATATATTTGAAGTTCATATTGATTTAGTTCCTATGGGTATCACAATTACCGTGCATTCTGTATGTTATATAGGGAAATTAACAATCTGAATGATTATGAAATAATTGTGTAAAATATTTAAAATTATTGATGTATCATTTAATCAGAGTATCATGATTCATCACACATTCTAACTCCCAATAAATAAACATGTGAACAACTATATAATAAGTCCTACATGTTTCAAAAGGATATTATTTTTTTAACATACCAAAAAGTATGGAACATTTAGATATTATAAATTCTCTTTGATAGTTACATTGAACTGAATAGTTTCACCTGAAAACAACCAAACCTCATGATATATTAGATACTAAAGGTAAATATGATAACAATGTGAGTTCTAGAAAATGATTTGAAGTATTTTTTATCTTTAAATTTAAGAATATATATGAATCCATTATTTATGAGCCGTAACTGCATTTTTCTATTCCCATTATTGGATTATGTATCCATCTTCAAAGAATATCGTAATTTGAACTCAATTAAACAATACAAGTAGAAACATTCCAAATATACTTGGTTATACCCCACGACTATCCTTTCATGTATCCACATCTAAGAACAATCCTTTTTAGCAATGGGTAAGAATCCACATTTACAGGCTTAAATTGTTTTTCCTTTTATGCTTCATATCAGGAAGACTTCACTTTCTATATAATTAAGATGAATCAAACTCTACCTGTATACCTTCTTCAATAATGTCAACAATTCAATTAAGGAAGTTTTGGACCTTAATATTCTCTCAGAACCTTAGTTTGAAAAACTTCCTTAGCATCGACCTATCTGATCTTCCCTATTTATAATCTTAGTTTGATGGTCAGTCCAATCCAATTATTCTTTTTCACTTCCTTCTTCAACAGAGTAGAAATATACCTGGTTTCTCAATATTCTTCCCCCAATGGAGATCGATTCCATGATCCTAGACACAGTATATGTCTCTATGATGGTCAATCCATTCTGGTTCTTATTTTTCTCTCCCTACTTCAATTGAGTAGAAACTCAATTGACAGCTCACACATCTTGCATCCAATAGAACATGGTCTGATTAACATCTTTAGATGAATCTTCTCCAGCTTCAACCTGAATCATAATGTTTGGTTGGGTACTCAATACCTATCCCAAAATTTCCATAGCTCATGTGGTTGAACAATTAATGTCACATTTACGAATGAACTCAACTCTATTTTTATAGGGTCATCCAAAAAGGTTTAGGTGGTATTTTGAAAACCATTCCTACTTAAATAAATTTCTATATTATTCAATAATACTAAACTATAAGATCTATAATTGACTCATTAAATTAATTTTTAGATATTAAAATATCAATGATTTTTAGATATCCCTTTGACTCTTTTAATTCCCATTCTAAAATTCAAATCTCCCTGATTTTCCATTATGATTTTCTAGTATGGTTTCTCATTAAGAAGTCACAGTATGAATTTTTTTCCTTAAGAACAACCAATAAAAAATTTTCCTTTCAAAATCCCTGAAATCTTTGTTTGATTGTTTCAATATGAATTTACATTATTATTTATTCAGTATGATTTATTCAGTAAAAATTATGCATTACAAATTCATTTATTTGAATTATTCAACATGAATACTTCAGTACAATTTTCACAGTATGCAAATCCAAGTACAAAAATCTTATTAAAAAAATCCATCTATGAAAATACTAGTAATATTTTCCCTGTATGAAAATCATAGTACAAAAATCCTTGTATTTAAATCTTAGTAATATTTTCCCAATACAAAAATCGTAGTATGAAAATCTCTATATGATTTTCTCAGTACAATCCTTTTTCCTCATGGTCAGCAACATATTTTCTGTACTCATCATTCTTCAAAAATAAATTCATCACTAACATTTTTTCATAATAAGGCTTGTATCATAAGTTTCACAACTTAGATAAGACTTATGAGAAATACAAAACACCAACGTATCATCTGATTTATATTTGGGTCATTCTAACCATGAGACACTTCCTCGTTATGATGACCAATTTCATTCAAGGAACAATATCATTTCTGAATTTTCATCAAATTCTCAATAATATTATGTGATTTTTTGACTCATTATGATGTATGGATATAATGAAGATGATTTTAAATCTGATTCTGTTGGATCTAATTATCATTTTTATGGTTCGGGATCTAAATTGAGAACTTTAATCGCACCGATATTCAATACATATTTTCATTACCTTCTCAATATAGGTTTTTCCTTTAACATAATAATCATATTTATCTATTGAATAAAATACCACAAATACTCAACATGGGTCCAAAAATATCATTTTTTATGTTTTTTTCATCACCCACTTTAATACAAACATTTAACATCTTCAAAACAATAAGTGGTATTGTTTTATTTTCTCACATTTTATCTCCATGTCTTCTTTTCTTTCTCCGCCTATTCATTGCCTCTCTTTAGTATCTTTTTATGTTTCTTTTAACATTTTCATGGATAGGGAAATTCTTGATAAGAATTTATTTTAGATACTATTAACCTGAAAATATCTCAAAAAATATATTATAATGTTTAGGTGTATAAACAAAACATTCAAAATAGATTTTTATAACCTCATTACATTCATTTTCATGAATAGTTAGAGACTCAACACCAACTTAATTACTACAACTCCTTCAATTCCATGCACGTTAGTATAAATAAAAAAATGTTGGAGGAATAAGGAATAACCTCATAGATTGTCAAAATGAAAGTTCAAAATATGATTATTCTCTCAGTCTTGAATTTTTCTTCTTCTTCATGGATTCTCTGTTTGATGTATTTCTTTTATTTTGTTCATCCCTAACATATTTTGTACCAATTTTCAATTCATATGTGGACTATTTTGATATAGTTGTAAACTTCTTTTCCCCTTTCGGAACCTTTTTTATAATGATTTTATAACAACTATTTCGGTCCTTTGTATTATTTGGGAATTATAGTAAAACATATTCATTAGCATGCCCTTCTTGATCACATATCTCGCATTGTTTCTCAATTTTAAAGTGAAGATATATTGGTATCTTTTTATTAATGATTTTCATATATTTAGAAACATTTTTACTTCCCATTTATAAAGCTTCTTTTTGATATTTTCTAACATTATAGCCTTGTTAATTTGTTCTCTCCAAGAAACTAACCACTTCATCTTTAGGAGTGTGGATTAATACATTCCTCATCTTTCTTAATATACCCACTTTTATTAATAGTCTGAAAATTTATGGGAACATTTTATCAAATTATATCATCATAGCTACCGTTGATTCATACATGTTTTCTGGTAGAGACATGTCATACCAGCATGAATAGGATTTATGTCCTAAAAATCCACAACACCAATAGTAACCTCTAAATCATAATTTTTTGGAATGGTAGTAAAATTATTCAGAAATTTGTTTTTGTGGGTGTTTCTTCATAATCATGCACCACTTTTCTAAGGAGGATACTTTCCTGGATAATTCCTATCATTCTTGATGAAATATTTTTTCTCACAAGCCTTCTTTTGTAATCCTTTTTTCACCTTATTCAGAAGTTTCTACTTTAACATCAATTACTGTGGTGAAATATTATCTTCTATTTATTATCTCACTTTGGTTGTAAGAAACATTGAGTGGTTTTCTAAAAACACTTCTTATTTCATATAAAAATTAGTTTTCAAATCATCAATGTTTTTTTATTCAACTATCTTAAACATTTTATATTTAAATTATTCAAAAAGTGTAGGTTCTATCTTGTTGATATTATCATTGATAGATAAATGTTATTCATAACATTTCAATTTTAAGTGAAGCTCACAGTTCAAAAATGTTATACTTTCAACATCTTTTTGCATCCTGTTTATTTATTTATTGAGTTTATTATTATAGTCAATTTACTTCTCCCTGTTCTTTTTGAGAACCCATTCCATTTTTGTCATCTCATTTTTTCCATTATCACTACTAGATGAATCACTTCAATTTCTAACATGGTAAATAATGTTTATTTGATGATCAGATGCATCATCTGATGAGGAATCAATCTTCTTTCTTTTTCTCAGATAAATTTCTTTATTTATATCATAAGGAAATATTTCCTTATGTTTCTTATAGTTTTCTTTTTGAGTTTTCTCATCATCAACTTTAGAATCATATTCTTTATTTTTCATCCTAGGAATTATTTTTATGAAAAGTCATTTCCCTTCATAATTCCTAAATTTTAGAGTTTCACTTTTCCATATTTCATTATTGTGTCTTTTTGAGAGGATGGAAATAATTTTTTTGAAATCCTCAGCATCTTCCTAAACCTCTTAATCACTATATTCTACTTTAATTTATTTATCTATGTTTTCCATTTTATTAATGATTTAAAGTACATTTCATAATCAAAATTTTCATTATTTTCCACAAAATTCTCTCTTGTCATTTCATAAGTAATAATAACACTATGTAGATCATCCAGATATTGGTTTTTAGGATCTCTATCATATAATGACGAAAAATTGGCCAAAAACATATTAGAAATAATTCTTACTATCCTTTAATAAATATTGGATTCATCAAATTTTTCACCCAAACATCCTATGGGTCTAACAATATCATTTACCCTTGTAATAAAGTCACCAATAGGCTAATGCTCAGCCATTTTTTAGATCTTCATATTTCATCCAAAAAGTTGTCACATTCCCTTCTTCACCTTGGTATTTCCTTCATTAATATTATTCAACTTATCCAAAATACCTTTGGTTGTTAAGAATCCCTTTACTCAAAGAAACTCACTTTTAGAAAGTGGTGAGGGTAAATAATTTTATCCTCTAACATCACTCTCTATATTTATTTTATCATAATTTTTCTCACTCATAACCTTTTTTTTCTTGTTAGGAATCAATATTTATTAATGGTTTAAAATGGATTTTTTTATGGAACTGGAAACACCAAATGATTTTGTACCCATAAGGACCTTCTTTACAAAGGCAGATGCCCATTAGAGACTTTGACCCATGATGCTTAATAACAACCACTGGTTGATAGGATGGGAGGTAAGGCTCATCACGCACTTATGAGGGTAATTATTTCCTACTTCGGGACTCTCTTATAGATTTAAGATTTGTTCATTAGTCCTTAAAAATTCACTATGCGTAATATAGGTTTGATTTGAAATTTGAAATCAATTATTAGCATGTATGGAATTCAGAATCATCTGTATGTATTCAAGGTTCTTCATAAATGGAAACTAATGTGTGTAATAAAGGTTCTCAATCAATAGTATCCTCTTATATACTATATAGAGATTTTTTAGTGGTTGTTACGATGATAATTTTTTATGACACTCAATGGGGAACTCTGGAATTTATCGTCATCCAGGTAGACAAAAGTTGTTTTGATGTTGGGATCCAACCCATAGATGGGCTACCTATGTATCCTCATGAATGGAATATAACCCTTATAGTTTAGTGTTGTTTAATGGGACAAGTCCTAACATTTACGGTCATCTGATAAGGATTCGACCATACAGTTTAATGTCGTGTGGTAATGAAATCTAGGCAGAAGGTGCCTAGTCAAACATTGGTATGAGACTTAAGTCGAAACAAACTAAAGTATAATAGAAGAAATATGAGCTACCAAGTTGAATTAGGCCCTATTGGGAATGTTTTCATGAGAGAAAAAGGTTGATTTGTAGTGTCTGATTTGAACCTCAGGGAGGCTTCCTATATACCCCATTTGGATGGGAATAAAAGCCCACAAATATCGGTATATATTGTAGGGGATTATGGCCCTTTGAGATAAATAGGTTTTGGATTAATCTTAATGTGGATTCCCTTCTAATAGGGTAAATTAGAGACGTCTTAAATCATTGAGATTTAGGAGCGGCTTAATTCGAGGCTTACTTCTAAGGAGGATGCTCGAATTGAGGGAATTAGGGTTGGACTTCGGAGGAGGATATTCAGTGAGCATGATACCTAGGTGGAGGCTTATTACATATCCTAGGGATGGTGGGATTCAATGTTCTTATATATCATTTATTTTTAGTCTTACAACTATTTGGAGGACCATTTATGGGAGCGTGATTTCTCATTTTGTGGATGAGTTGATACATAGCTCGGGCCTTTAGAAGGCTTCTTACGTGTCCTAGTTATGGTGGGAATCATAGTTATCATATTTATTTTCTTTAGTTTGGTTTTGTGGATGTTGTGATCATTACAAACCTACAATACCACATGATTAATGTTCAGTGTAAGACACAAGTGGATGTGAAATATTTACAAAACCATGCACACTTTTCCTCTGTCACCGGTTGAGGAGGTCGAGCATATGACGAAAGAGTCTATGGATATGAACATTCCCTTTGTTATCATTAAATTTCATTAGGGTCCAAGGTAAGTAAGGTATGAAGTTTAAAATTGTATTGAGGAGTGACAATGAAACATCCTACATGAAATGCTACGGTCTTACACCATGATTGATGCCCTAAAATGGGTCTCGTAGAGGGGAGGAGGACCTCCCTTTTTTCCAAAAGGAAAAGGAAGTGTGATCCATACCCTCTGTAATAGGTACTAGAGGCTCCTTGTCTAATATATGAGAAGGGGGTTAAAAATTCATATCCCTACAATCCAAGAGTGGTAACTTCAAAACAATGTCTCTGGGGTATGGTTCAATGTGACCAATGATATCCAAATCCAAAAACATCTATAAATCCTTACTCTATGTTAGGACAAGTGTGGAAAAACTCTAACAATAGATATCCGAATACAAATGAGACACACAATGACGTGCATTTCCCAAAGGCCTGATAAATCTGGTGGTCTTGGTGGGGGTTTCAATATAATCACTTTCGGGGAACACATCCAATGAAGGATAAGACATTCAATGAGTTTCATTGAAGAAATATTCATGAAAGGACAGAGCAGGATGAAGTGGTTAGTTGAACCAAAAAGGGGAGCACATGTAAGTGAAACACATGTATTTTTCCCGCAAGTAGAATTGTGTGAATTGGATTCACTTTAGGTGAGGAAAAATATGGAGTACTAGACAGGGGAGAGTCTTGTCTCAATACATCAAGAGTCTTCACTGGTATTACCATAAGTGAGGAGTGTAACTTCCATCTTGAGGAAGTGTGGTTGTGAAAGTCTTCTTATATTAAGGGGGTTGGGAGAATGAGTCACCCATGTGTTGTAAATTTTTTACACTTTGAGATCCTAAGTCACACTATCCCTCTTTTATTCCACCTCCTTATGTGTATTCAAAATACTTTGGAGGTTTCAGAGGATTGGATGAAGCTATAGGGTGACTAGGGTAGCAATCGAGATTCATAGAAATACATTCATACAAATGAAGAACCCAATGATAAATATATATGAAAAATATGTTACATTGAGTAATTGTGAATTTGAATAGAAGTGATGAGGTGGCACCCAAGTGAGGGGTGTGAAAGTACTTTCACACTGGTTATAACTCAGGCTACCTTCGGCGAACTCAAATTTGAGCCTTTATAAATGTTGAAATTCTCCATATATTTTATCCACTTTTTTCTATGGAATTTCCCTTTTCATTTGTTTCATCAGTGTGATGGAACAAATATTCAACCAAATCCCCCCCCATAGTATTGGATCCAAATGATAAGAGGGTATAATTCTAAGGTAAAATGGGATGAAAAAAATAAATGGGTAGCATAAGATTTCGGTTTTCACACAAGATGATGTTGCACAAGTAATATTACCCATCTATATATAGGGGCATCATTCCAGTGAAAAGTCAAATCGATTCTGAAAAATCATATCTCTGCACATAATTCAAATGCATCTTTGTTTTTTTATTTAGTATTTTCTTACTCTCACAAGTACATTTGGTATGATACTTGTGTGCCTAACCATGAACGACTTACTTCCACGATGTAGATTCACATGTGAGTCTTAATGACTTTTTCAAATTATCTAAATGGTTGATTTTTTTTTAAAAAAAGGAACCTACTATGAATTGAATTTCATATTTCTTTGCAGGTTGAAATGGATCCCAAGATAATTGAAAATGCTAATGAATTGGTTTGTAAGTAGACTGATGACTTGATAGAGATAACAGGGATTGATTACTACAACATCTATGAAACAACACTTCCTAATATGTAAAAGTATTTGAAGAAGTGTAACCATGTCTTTCTGAAGAGTAATTATTTACTATATTGTGGTTCTGTTCATCGTCATGGAGTCAACATAATGTAACCAAAGAACAATATCTCAGTCTCTTGGTTTCAAGACTACAAGAACTTTTCAAATGCCAACATTTTTTGTGAGGGAACATGTATCAATGATCAAACGATATCAGAATCCTAAGTTTTTCATCACATCCCATGTGCTCCAGCATTGAATCCACACACAACCTAATTAAAGCCACAATACCAGTCTTCCATTTTCAAAGATTCACAAACATATTAGTTGAAGGAGGGAAATAAAACATGGAACTTCCACCTAGGAGGGGGTGCTAAGCCCACATGGATGTAGGGATACTTCGTGCACAAAACATGTGTGGAGTTTAAAGATGATCTGAAAGGATATATAATATATGATGATGTGTGGGTAAGAATAACCTACATATATAGGAATGATTATTTTGTGAAAAAGTTAATGATCTAAGGGAGTACAGAGACAAATTTATTCCATATAATTCATGGAGAAGTGCATCTGCATTTTGGATGTTTATAAGATTTCCAGATATTTGATTCTTAGATATATGTCTGCTGAATGTATTCCTCCAATGGTAATATGGAATGATACTAAAAAGAAACTAGACATGGAACGGTTTCTACTAAAAATATCTCACAATATCAAGAAGTAAAATCTTCCCACAAGGGTTGATATTCCACCGAAGGAGTGGATGGAAATATTTCTGACAATGAAGAAGGAGAAATGTCCCACCTACTTGCATCTAACAAGCTATCCCAATGCAGAAAATAGAGTTTCTCCTAGATACTTATGGAAAAAACTCGATAAAGGAGAGTTTGAAACAATGGGGTTGGAATTCAACATCAAACATCATGTGAATACTTGTTTTCGGGTTTGTCTAGCCATGTGGATTAGTGTATATCTATTTCCTGTCTGTGATTACAAGGGCAGTGTAAGGCATGGAACTTTTTTTATAGAGGCCAAGCTGGAAGAGAGAATATTGGTGTGGTTGTCTACCTATATGATGGATACAATCCATAGTATTTTATTGCACATACGTAAAGGGAAGTATAATTTCATAATAGTAGAACAATTCCATGTTTTTTGGGGATGGATCAGGACTCGAATTTAAATCCTATGCTCTGTAGAGTGGGATACAAGTAATAGAGTGTTCATTCTGACCATTTTATCAAGATTTTTTTGGTATTCCAACCCTTTACATGAATCTTCTTGACATTAAGACACATTTGAGCATGTTCAAGGAATTACACTTCTATTCTTATGGGTTTCCACCTACGGGAAGAGTGTGTAATGAAAGGAATACCATTTTAGTGCAAAGGGTGTATATTATAGCCTACAGGGATGGTGTGTAGGCCATCATTATTTATGGTGAAATCATATGTGAGGTCTATGATCCATATATATTTTCATTCCAATTCAAATGTCTGAAAAATATTATAGTATCTCCTGTAGTGAAAGTTAGACTGGAACAGTATTCGATGGTGGCTTAATATTAATTGTTGATGACAACCGTGGAGAAGATTAAGGTAGTGTTTAATCATTCTGTAGTTAATGTAGATGTAATATTTATTATTTTATTCCAATTCTTGGATTTCATCATATCCTGATGGTGTGCTAAAAAATTTTTCCCTCAGGTTGGTGTAAAGAGAGGGAGTAATAAGGGATCCTATCATTCGGAAGGTGTTTCTTCACCTTTAGCGGATGATTAATTAGATTTAGAGGGTGAGGATTATGATAGTACAAGATCACCAAAGCGTTATCATGTGAGATATGACCCACCCATTAGAATAAATTAGTCTACACTAGTCATCATCACCCAAATGTGAGTCGAGTTATTTTTTCACACCCACCATTAGTGATCGTAGGAATTGGATGTCCCGTCAAATCTAGGATTATGGGATCATCTTCACAGCATGTTAAAATGTACTCTGAGTATGTATGGTCAAAAGTTGTTTAAGAATGAAAGATTTTCTATTGTAAGGCAGAAATTATACGAGATATTTTAGGTGAGGGGTTTTGTATTATTGGAAGAGGAGATCATTGAGCATTATCTGATATTCAATAGGAGAATAATTCTGATGAAGTAGGAACTCAAATCTAGGAGATATAGATTAATATATATGCAACAAGAAATTCAATTCCAATCAAAAAATGAGTAATGGAAATGATAGATCATGCCATTGTTGAAGGGATTGTCCCTTTATATCTTGCAAAATGGAACAATTTGGTAAATCCCAAGGATACCAGTTTCTTTATTCTCATATTCATTTCTATATTACTATTTAAATTTATTTAAAGAATTATTACATAAGGTAAATATCATCTTAAATTATATCTATTTAAGGGAAATTCATATGAAGTTCCACCACCACAGTATAGCACTGGTGGTACTACGATGGCAGTTGTTATGTCACCCCATGAATCAGGAGAGATATCTCAAGGCCGATATGCCATGGAGGATGAAATGGAAATAGGATTGCAGTCTCCATATCTATTTTCTGGAGTTGATTATGCTAGTCCACCAAAAAAGGAATAGAAAAAAATATACCAATGAAGGAATGTTGTGGCTAAACTATTTATCAGTAGTGTTAAGTCTTCTTGTGAGTATTAATTTCTGATTCATCATACGAAAGAGTTTGAAGATCTTGGAATAGAATGAAGTTCTTTTGTTTATTACCTAAGGGAAGTTATGGGTGAGCCTCTAGGAACTACAGAGAGCAATAATGATCATGGTAATATTCCTACCAATTAATCAGATCCTTTTACTAAAAAATAACTTAGGATAAAAAATACAACATCTGCTTATAACACTTCTCTAATCCCTATTTCTATGATAGAGAAGACATATTGAATTCTAGAAGTGATTCATGAGAAATTATGTCTAACGAATTGGATTCCATTTCTATATTATTTTATGTCCATCACATGCATATGATAATCCTACAATGACAGATGCTAGCTTGGTGGTTGTCACTGAGGAAGCTATTCAAGGTCTAAATTCATCGAAGGAGGGTTAGGAACTAACTGATCCAAGTGCCCCATGGTGGATATTAATAGTAGGCTTGGTATTTCATTGGAAGCTATGATGTATCTTGGAATTTATTTTGAATAATTATTAGAAAATGGTAATATTCCTACTACTATAGAAGATTTTGAATTTATATATATATATATATATAAATGGATGTGAATTTTTATCGTCCATACAATCAATATTCTTATGCCTAATTTACTAGCCATATTTGGTTGGAATGTGTAACTCCATATAAAGAAGATTTTTCAATGATTTTGTATGGAAGAGATGATTATATTACTGTCAATCCCACTATTGAGGAGGATCTAGCATAGGTAAACCTTGAAATGGAAAATATTCTTGACGCCCATCTATATAATCTTGAGCAGGTTCAAGAAATTATCCACCACCAAGAGGTGTCAAACAAAACTTCTAAGGTTGATATTGTTGGGGAGGAGTCCTCCCAAGCTTATGAGAAGTTGTTAGGTTAGTGTTACCAACCATTGTGATTATTTCCAGTCTTTCAATTATTTTGAATCTAATCATACCATGATTTATTATGTTGGATTATCATCTTTTGTGTCATGGTCTGAAGGTGAATATTCCACGTCAAAATACTTAATGATGTACGGAAACCACTATTAGGGATGTAATATAACATGGAACTTCTTTATGTAAAATGATTGTAAAGTAAATTCCCTATTATGATAGCCATTCTGAATTAGATCTAGAGTTACATAATGATATTTTCCTTGTACATCGTAAATATTGGAGTGATATATAGAATATTTTCTCTGAAACATCTTTCAGGAACTACATTCATGAATCTGACGAATCCTTACATCATTCAACATGTTATGATTCAGATGTTTTGATTAATGTGTATTACAAACTACGGTGAAAGAGACCATTTGAAGGTAGTATCAAGAGGAAAAAATCAGTAAGATCTAATAACATACTGGATGCTCTCTAACATTTATGAATTCCATGTAGAATTTTCTCAAGTTGAGGCCATTCATACTACAATGTTGGAAATATTCATATTCCAATCTAAAGAAAAGACTACTCAAGTGTCTAATCTTCATCAGGAGTATGATAATTTAAAAAGGGTAATTGAATGACATCATTAATCTATATAAGAATCCCACAAGGGGGTAAATCCATTAAATATGAGACTCTGCATTTTTCTAGAGTTTCCTTTGATGGTTTTTATCCTGGTGAATATTGTGTCTCTTTTTTCTAACAGTTTAATGTCACACAATATGCACTAATGAGGCTAGTAGTTTAGGTCAAATATCAATGAATTTGACTTTTTTAAATTAACACCCAAACAATGATTGATGTCCAGTAATGTCCCGATAAATTTTACATTGGATACATATAAGGTGAATCTTGATATATGATTTTTATGATCAAAAATAAAAAATTTGAAATATAATATTAGAGGAGATGTCTTCTAAGAAAGAAGTTACCACTAAATTATAAACCCATTATGGGGGATATATTATATAACTCCAACTAGTGTATGTGATGCATAGCCAAAAAGTGCCATCTTTTGGATAAAAATACCATTATGTGTGCAAATTTTATGCAAGGATAACTGGTTGAACGTACTACATAGTTAGGTAACGGAGTTCCCAGAAATTATAAAATTCTATATCTAATAGAATGTGGGGTTAAATATTTGGATGCCTCATGAAAAAAATGGGTGTATTTTCCAAGGAAAGTTGTTTGAAAATTAATGGGACCATCTGTTCTGATATATTCCATGAATGAGGAACCACTCATACATGAATTTAGTGTATTAAGGAGCATATATTTTTTAGAAAGGAGATTTATAATATTATTCTACCCAGTGTAATGTAATGAAACAAGGAAATTATGTTTTGTAGTTTCAATTCATGTCACAAGGATATTATCATATGCAACCTCAAGTAATGAAGCAAAGACATTAATGGATTTTTGATAATATTATATTAAGTTTAAAGTCTTACGTCAAGGACATTGGGGTTGTGAAATTAAAGTCATGATGAAAGGACATGATGGGGTTGTATGGTTTAATGTCAAGTAGCTAGGACTTTATGAGGTTCTAATTTAAGGTATTTATCTCTGACTAAAGATTTGATGGTTCTTTAATTCTTTGAAATTTTTTGGGAAATGTGGTACCATATTCAGGTATGGAAAGGAGGAATTGTAAGCCGTGATTTAGGGATATTTGAATCTGAAGAATGACATGTGAAAATAGATATTGGCATTTAGAGGAGATCTCTTCTAAGAACAAAGTTACCTATATTTGAAAAACCTGTTATGGGGTATCTATTTTGCAATTACAATTAGGACATGTTCTTCATAGCTAAATAGTAGAATCCTTAGGCTCACATGCTCATTATGCAAGACAAATTTATGAAAGGCCAACTAGGAAATGTACTGCATAGTAAGGTAAATGATCTATCAAGAATTATGAAATTCTATTTTCTAAAACTCAATGAATTTTTAAGGATATTCAGGTATTCTTAAGTACAAATTCTTGTCCAAGGAAAAAATTATTTGAATACAGAAGGGGTATTTCCAATCATGATTACCCATGATTCAGTGAAATGGGTTATCTATGAAGGTCTAATCCAAAAATATGAAGTATTTTTCATGTAGTTTTAGTTCATACTACTAGGACCATAATATTATGGAAATAATGGATGATATGTGGCTGAATGGTCCATGTAGATTCCAACATTATTTGAACACACAAAGATAGAAAATGTAAACCAATGTTTTGGAGACTCTCAGGCCAGGATAAAAGATATGAGATAAATACCAAAAAGGTGGATTCTTTAAAATATGTGTTGTTGCATAATGACATCTAATTTTAGAGGGGATAAAGGAATATTCTCTAAATAATGAATATGATTCTATTTGGAAAACAAATTTTGGGGGATGTATTACATAGGTCCAACTAGGGAATGTGCTGCATAGCCAAACAGTGAAATCCATAGGATGACAGACTCATTATATAAAAAAATTCTATGCAATTCCAACTAGGGAATTTAATGAATAGTGAGACAAAAATATTTCTCGGTTATTAGATATTATTTCACTAGAAACCTAATAAAGATCATAAATATCTAAATTTATTTAAATATTAGGAGTATGAAATGTGAAGGGGAATTTTCCAATTTGTAATGGACATGTTTGGACCAATTATAGCCATAAATTTAGAGTCCCTTACCTAAAATAGACTCATATTTATAAAAAGCGATAACTCTTATTTCCTTGACGAGTTCACTAAATATATGGTCAAAAATAAAAGTTCCTTTGTAGATTTTGATTGTATGAAGGAGTGGGGAATTTTCATTTATCCTATGGCTTGGACAAGGATTTGAGGCCCAGTTTTCAGTTATATCTAAAATGGGATTAGAATCAAACCATACATAGTTCCCTAAATACCATTCATTTTAACATCATGTAGGAGGACTTTATCCATGTAGTTTATCATCTTCTGGTGAGGATGATTAATAACCAAATGGAAAAAGGATGCAGAATTGTGGATCTGTGTAGTTTTATGTCATGTGGTAAGGACATTATGTGTCTTTACATGAAATGTCATAAGGAAACATGGATTGACTAGGGTATAGGTTCCAATTGTCACTACATATCTTAACAGAGATAGAATCAAGCCTCACATAGTTCTAAAATATACGAGTAAATGTGTAAAGTGAGAAATCATTTTTTAATTCCTTGTATATATTTTAGTTATACACAAGAGAGTAGGTGATTTTTCATTTATTGATAATTCTACGCCCATGATTGAAAAAGTATTAATCACTGTGTATCTCATAGGGATGGGAATCAAACCACACATAGTTGTTAAATGAAGGTCCATGCAGTTTATCATCATATAGTGAGGACATATAGTTTTCCTTTTAAGGTCTTATATCTAGGACCATTGATAACCTCAATATGATTTGAGACACATTAGTTATGAAGATAATATTTTTTACCCAATTCCTAAGTGCATGTTATCTATGCTTGATGTGAGAAAATGTAGAGGGGGATGTTTCTTGAGCAACAGAAAGGTATAATAAATAATGGATATGGTAGGATGATTAAGTGGTGGTTGTGCCAAGTTATGGGGTTGAGGAATCACTACATATATTACTGAATAAATAATTGAACAATACATTGTTCTTGAAAATTCACCCCATATGAATCAGGTCTTGACTTGGGGAAGATATTTTTTTGTAAAACACAGTTGGACCTAGGTTTGGAGAACTGAGCATAACTACATATTTCATTAGGATCAAAATCATGCCACACATAGTTCTTGAAGATGATTCCTCACACCAAATTGATTTTGATGTGAGGAAGGGGAGTTTTCAGTCATAGTTGGGACTTAGATTGGAGATATGGAAGTCTCTAAGTATCTAATTGGAATTAGAATCAAGCCATACATAGTTCTTTCTATGCAGTTTATAATCATGCAGCAAGGATGTGGGTAAACTGGTGTGAAAGAAATATTGTAGCTCCACCAGGGGATAAGATCCAAGGATCACTACGTATCTTTCAAGGGGAAAATATTAAAGCCACACATAGTTCGTGGTAAGTTCCCTATGTATATTTGATCCAGAAACAGGAAGTGAAGGGGTTTAATTAATAATCACGACTAGACCCAAGTTTTGAGATTTTGGCATCACTACGTATCCTCATGGGGCAAGAATCAATCCACATGTAGTTCTTAAATGTTCTCCCTATATAGGTTTGATTCGTATTCACGGGGGGTGAATGTACTTTTTAAACATTACAGATGGACCTAAAATCTGTGATATGGGAATCACGACATATCATGTAGGGGAAAGAATCAATCCACACATAGTTATTGAAATATTCCACACAGTTTATTCTCAAGCGGTATGGAAGAAGATAAATGGAATTGAAAAGATATAAAAATTACACTAGTACCATGGTATAAGACTAAGGATTCACTACCTATATCATTGGAATGAGAATCAAGTATCATATAGTGCTCAAAGGTGTTTCCCCGCACCAATTGTATTTTAATGTGAGAAACTTGGGTATTAATACCTTCCATCATAATGGATGGGCCGAAAATACAACATGGTATGAGAATCAAGAAATATTTTTATGGAAGGGTTCCTAGCATAGAATTAATTCATATAAAAGGAAAGGGGAAATTGTTTCTGTTATGGTTATGTCTATTCCCAATATAAGAGATATGAGTGTCACTATGTATCTTATTGGAATGGGAATAAAGACACACATAGTTCTTGAAAATAGGTACCTATATAGATCTAATTCATTCATATGAAGAAATGGTGTTCATGTGTCTACTGGTGAGTGGAAATAATTTGAGTAGTACTTAAACATGAAAGATAATGATCTTTTAAGGGACCAAAATGAATTTAAATTTGTTTTATCATGGGATATTTATTAACATCAAATGAAGGAGATTTTAATTGTATTGTTTAATGTAATATGGTGAGTAAAAATGGTGTTTTTTAGTTTTAAATCATGTGACTAGGACAGTATTCCATTAATTTTAACATCATGCGATAAGGATGATGATTCTATGTTGTTTTAAATCATACAACATAGCCATATATGGTGCTATATAGTTTAACTTACTGAAACATGGATATTGGTTGTTATGCAGTTTATCATCATACAACTGGGATGAACATTGTGCGATTATAGAAGGTAATTTTTCAGGATCCTTGAATTGGTTGGAGATTTAGTGAGTTATTAGTCAATTGAGATTATGGAACAATATCCATTTAAGTAGACCTTCTCCATGGAGTAAGGTCCTTAAAAATTTGGCTCAATTTTTGGAGGATTCTTTCATAGTATTATTGGAATCCTAAGGACCAACACCAATTCTCCTTTCAGGAATGAATAGAGGAAAAACTTCTTGTTGAAATCTCATGGTATTAGGTTCTAATAAAATTCAATGTGATGCAAGGTATGCAATATCATTACATCCAATCGCTCCAGCTCATCTAGTCACTTCTGAGATTGATCATCTTTAGATAACTGATAACTAATAGAAACTTGGAGTGAAGGAAATTGAACATTAATGGGAACAACTACTTTGGTTTTATATACCAATGATTATGGGGCTGCCTATGTATGAGTACATATATTAGATCAGTAATCCCATAAAGCATGAAGGAGTCTATCAGGCCATGAATTTTTATCTTAATCCACGATTTTATAGATTTTGTTGGATATAGTTTTTGAAATCCTATATATATTAATTTTTTCTATATGATAGCAGGATGAATGGAAGGATTTGATATTGAATTCCTGATATAACCTCCCTACCTCAGCGGGAAATAATTTTTTTCTATTTTCCTTCAATATGGGTTGTGGGACACAAAATATGGAAATGATATTAGATTTTCCAAATCATACAATTCTTTTAGATCCAAATTTGTTAATAGGTATTGCCTCATTCTATTTAGAGAAGAAATTAGTAACTGTAAGGATGTATTTGAACTGAAAATCCATTGTCAGAGGATAAGGTCCCACTACATCCATTCCCCATATAAAAAATAGCCCGTAGTACATAGATTTATATAGAAACTCTTGGGTTTGATGAATAATGTTTTTGTGTCCCTAGAAGGAATGAAATTTCATAGTGAAATATGTGTAATCCTTTTTCATTGAAGGTCAAACGTATCCAAGCCCTCAAACTTGACTAGAAATTATGTACCTAGACTAGTGCATACCATAGGTTCTTACATGTACATGTTTCATGATAGACATAGTTTCATCCCATCAATGCATGTGAGGATAATTCTATTCAAGAGTTATATATATATATGATCATCAGGTGATTTGGTCTATCATAGAGAGTGAAATTAATTTCTCATTGTCAGACTTTCTCCTTTCTAGTTTTATCCGACGGATCTGGTTCGTTTCGTGGATATCCCCTGATGGGTTTCATCCATCCCATGGTAAGACCATCTATTTATAGAATGAGACTTATTTAATGTATTTAATCTATCCTATTTTTAATGAAAAGTTTAAATCACATGATGATGAGATATTATGATGATTATTTCATCCTATTTCAGATCTTCCATGCATGTAGTTTCATTTTCCAATGCATCATCTTGTGAATTTTATTACCACAAGACATATTCCAATTTTGGTTCCAAGGGAAATTATTCCATTAACCTTCATAGATAATTAGACATGGGAATTATTTCTTCTTTTTTGATGGTGTAATCACCATCGATCTATTTTATTACCAATTTTGAATCACCCTTAACATACATGTGATCCACTGGTACATAGAGTGATAATTCAAAAAATGTAATGAGTGCCCAATATTATTCCCCATTGTTTGTACCACCTTCTTGTAACAGGAAGCAATTTGGAAACATTTCATTTTATATGGAAATAATTACAATTCCCAACCCAACTTTTTTATTTTTAGGTTCTTCTATTTTTTCCCTGTTGGACTTCTAAAAGTACCATCAAAATAAAACTCCCATGTTCAGGGGTTATTCTGAATAGAGAAAATTTCTTTATCATGAAGTTATTTATTCAATTATGTTTCTTCCACATATGAGGGTTTAATAATGGATTCTGATAGGCCTTGGGATTTTACAACTTTTTGAGGTAGAAACTGAATATCAAAAGTTTTTAAAATGACTTCCCACCATACCTAACATCCTATCAACATAGGATGAATGATGAAACATTTGAGTGGGTTATAGTGAGAAACCAAGAGGACCTTTTGATTCTGTAGTTACTGCCTCAACATATGAACTGGGAATATTAATTCTAGGAAGACTTTATCAATATCTAAATATCGAGTCTCTGCATCAATCATTGTTCGATTGAGATAACAAAGGATGTTTTCATTCCCAGCATAATTATTTTACGCATAGATAAAACCATTAATTTCTACAAGGATATCACATTAGTAACAAATGGTTTTCCTTCAACATGTGGAATCAATTCTAGTGATATCAAGTGGTACATATTTATGGTATCAAATTCTTTTTTGTAGTCATTGTTCAATCAATATGTGACCTCCTTCTTCATCAATTTTATGAAGGGAAAACACTTTCCTGATAGATTGGCTATGAAGCACTAGAAGTCAGCCAATTTTCCTTGATGTTCTGTCAAATAATTCAATTTTCAATGAGGTGACATGCCAAGGATAACTTTAGTATTCTCTAGATTCACTTTTATGTCACAAAGGTGTATAAAAAACTGGGAAAATTTCTCGAAGATACCCCGAATTCCCATTTGAAGGTGTTCATCTTCATATTATTCTATAGAAGATTACTAAATATAGGCTCTATGTTAGTCAAGTGATGAGAAAATTGTATGGATTTAAGCACTATATTAGAAACATATCATTCAATAAATTTCCCCAACATGGGCTTGAAGATGTGGTGAATTTCACGTTGATATGTCACACCAGAATTCTTCAAGAAAAATGGAATTACCCAATATAAAAATTTTCCATAAGTAGATCTAAAGGATAAATATTTCTCATCTTATAGGGCCATTCCTATTTGGTTATAGCCATATTATTGATCGATTAAGGGGATATCTTCGTAGACCGATATTCATCAATCAAGAGTTTTGTGATTGGAATTGGGAATTCATCATTAAGACAATGTCCACTGAGATCTTTGAAATCAATGAAAACTCTATTTTCCCCATTCTTCATTTTCACCGAGACAATATTGGCTAACCACTTTGGATACTTCACCTCTCATGTGATGACGACTTGGATATGGTTTTTGAATTCATCCTTGATTTTGGAGGCGTGAGTCATGTATGTTTTTCTATCCTCCTACTTATATCCTTGATGCTCTTCTGGAAAACCTAAATGATGGGTGGCCACCTTGGATTCAAGACATATAATTTCTATATAATATCATGAAAATAGATCCCAGTTTTGATTCAAATAGGATGTATACAACTCTTTCTATTCTTGATTCATGAGCGCACAAATCAAAGTGCGGAATATGTCTTTCTATGTACTTAGATTTATTTCTCTTTGTTTATCTGTAGTGGTGGAGATTCCTTAATCAAATGGTGTAGGGGAATCCCTATGTTCATACTCCACTTATTATTATTATTTTGTTGCTTCTTTTTCCTCTTCTTTATGGGGAGGTGATGAAGCATGACTTCCATAGCTAAGGGAAGAGTCAGTATTTAGACATGTTGAAGAAAAGGCAACCATCTCCTGGTCAACTAATGATGAGGGGTCTTTTGATGTTATAAAGGGAATATGATACAACGAGAATCATCATCCCCATATTTTTCCATTTATTTGATAACTTCTTCTAGATTGGTTGATAATTTAGAGACTTTCTTATGGCCGGTGGATTAAATGAAGACATCCCCATTTAAGATTTCATCACTACTTGGAGAATCAATGATTTATCCTATACTGTAAGGCTCAATTTTCACAACTAAAATTATAAAGTCCCCTGGAAGAGTTCTTGGATTTTTAAAAACCATTTCAATTTGATTAATGGAAATCTTGTAATCTACACAGAGATTATTCAATATTTTATCATGGATATTCTGCAGACCATTCAGAGTATCTATTCTAGTAAAATCATTCTCCACAGACTATTTCCCCTTTGTGTGATATAACATTGTATCAATGTGTTGGGATTCACATGTTTTCAATAGGGACTTGTCACCATAAAGTGTACGAATTTGACCATTGAAACAATATTTTTGACATTGGTGGTACGATGATGGAATGGAAGCATGTTGAAGTAGCCATGGTCTCCCAAAGAGAATGTTAAAAGCTATGTTCTTCCAGAAAACCATGAACTCTGAATCAGATATGAGATTCCCAAACTGTTTTCTGAGCGTAATCTCTTTGAGAGGTTCTTTCTCATTCTTATCATAACCCTATAAAATCAACACGGAGGTAGAAAAGTGGGATTTAGTGAGGCCTAATATGAGAATTTTATGAGTGGAAATGAGGTTCAATCTTGAACCATTATCGATGAAGGCTTGTTGGATATTTGTATCATTGATCTTACCAAGTAGATTCAACGGTTTTATGTGTCCATGTACCACTAAATCCTCATTATTGTCCATGAAATATATGACCACATGATATTATACTAGGTAATTTTCTATATTATAAACCTTTGCAGAAACAACCTCAATTTCAAACTCTTGAGGGAATAAAAATGACTAAATATGTTCTTCTTGGTGATTTTTTGATAGACTCAGGACATTCAAGAATGAAAACATGACCGATACATGGGCCAGATGCTTTAACACATCTTACATATGACCCAACAGTCTAGGTTTTCAAGAATGAAGATTCTATTTTGTATGTGCCATGGATGTTGATGCTCCGGATGTGGATGGAAAATTTGTCGAGGAAGAATCCAGAAATACTACTTCACTTATTGAGTTAGGCTGGCTAGGTATGCCCACTCACTTATAAGGTGGTGGTATAACCTCTAATCAGTCTTTTAATATGATCATGTTAGGGAAGACCCTGTCATGTGTGGCAGAATTTTGTTATTATTGCTAAGAGTACTAAATGTATCTCCCACATGTATATGTTGCATAAACAGTTCGATTATGGATGTGGTTGATGTAGTGACTTATAAAATAACCATGTATTCTTCTATATCTTCAATATTGATGACCTCTTCCCATAGTTCATCCATCAAGTATGAGGATCTCATGTTCATAATTAGAACCATCATTTTCATAGGGATCTATTAAGTGAATAACGCTAATAGAACTGAAGATCAACTCCTCATCTGATGAAGATTCTGCCAGATAGGTCGATTGTTGTTGTGCTATTTTGTGGGGCGGTGCTTGTGCTTTTGAGATGGTTGGAATGAAATATTCTATGGTCAAGGAAAACATTTCCACTAACATGAAAAAATATTATTTGGTTTCCTTTTTATTATTTTATCCATGTTGCTTCTTTGAGGACTCGACTTAAGAGGACTAGGATTTTGATGTAGCCGACTTTTCTATAATGGGGGCAGCAAGAGACACAGTTGGTTGTTTAAATTCTATTTTTAGGATTACATGATTTCAGTTGATTGATTTCTAGACCATCCAATAATTGAATTTATAAGCATTCATACTTTTTAATTCGTGCCATTCACCTTTCCCATGTGGATCAGTAGTAGTAACACATGCTACAGAGGCTAGTGAGTTTTTCATCATCACATTCTTCGAGTCCATAATCTTTTTTAGAGGTCCTTAAAATCAAAACACTCTTGGATAGGGTTCCCCAAAATTTGATGGATGGGGAAATAGTGTGGAAGTTCCTAATATCCTTCTTTTTTAGGTTTTGTTTGGCCTTGAAAACTAAACTAAGCTTCTTTGTAAGGATGAGATGAAGTGGTTTGGGATTTGGTCATTTTGAAAAGAATATACCTTGTATTTCAACTCCTCAAACTGTTTCCACCATTGATATTTTTTATCATATTGATGCTAAATTCATTGCTACGGATGCTCAGTAATTTACTCCCATTTGTATGATGAGGTCTTGAAGTAGAAGCAGGTATATGGGCCTTCATAAGTGTGACTATATTGGCCTATTAATTTCCTTCTTTTCTTCTAAGAGATGATGTGATTACTTAAGATTTTTTTATAGTTAATTTTATGGAATTTTACAGTTGTTGAACAGTCAATGTATGATCCCAAAAATCTATTGAGTATTCTATCTGGATTAATGATTTTCACAACTCATCACGGAGATTTTCAATAGAAATATGAAGAAACTCCTCTTGAGGGAGTGCTATATTCATGGATTACATTAATACATTCCATGAATCAATAAAATTTGAAACTCTTTCATTATCCAATTACTTTAAGTTTGTGAGATCGAAGATTGTTGTCTTCTATATCATTGATCTGAATTAGAAAAGTAATTTATATAGGATATCTTCCCATCCCGTGATTGAAAAAGGATACCAACATGGGTACCATTCAATGGTTGGCCCCTAAAATGATTGTATGAATCATCTATGATTAATTACATCCTGTTGTTTAGGTGTATCCATCATGGTATTATAGCAAGAGGAAAATGCATCAATTGATTCTCCAGCTCTCTTGAGCCATTTATGATTGGAAATGTGGGATTCCCAAAATTTGGCATAAGAGGGATCGAATCCACCCATTCTGGATAAAACAAACTCTATGGTAGTATTGGTTCATGATGTATATCCATTGAATCGAATCTAGTTTTCAATGACTCAATGGTGTTCATAAGCATTCATGGAATGTCTGGAAGATTGAGGACCTATACAGGTACATCAGTTGGGGCCTGAAATGGTGTGACAACTAGAAAGAATGTTGGTGGTGGTGTTGCTTGTATTTTCCTTTGATAACCCATGATGACATTCTTATAAGGATATACCTCACCCTTTTTTGTTTGTAATAGAATTGGAGTAAATTCATTGTCCAAATGAGTAGTTGCAACAAACCATCTTTGTTGTTCTGCTACTACAAGATGTGAAAGATGACAATTTTATTATGGGGAACATCTAGTAGGAATAAAACCATAGAGTAACTATGAATTGAGTATTATTAACTCATTAATTTCTTTCTCTTAATATTAAAATATTTTTTCAAGAGGTAGGGATTCACCTTCTCTATAGGAAAGGTGGGATATGGTTTGACCTTTATCGTTTTCATTATAAGGTGCCTTTAGAAGAGGTGGAAGTTCATTATTCAAGAGAATACCTAAATTTTGGGTAAGACTCTGATTTTAGGCACACAAATCTCCTTCATTTTATTTGGTGTGGACTGTATTATGAACAAAAACATTATCCTATGACTCCTCTATACATGACTCATTTTATGGTGGATCTTCTGAGATGATGACAAATAATGAATTGCTTTCATTCTATCGATATAATGGTGAGATATATTTCTTCTTATTCCTCCATGAGAATTTGTTTTCTTTGTTTCTGGTTCCCTGGGAACTGGTTGGTGGAAAATAAAGTAAATGGAATCCTCAGATTGTTCATTTGGGAATTAATTTTCTGTATTCTTCCCAAATAGAGATAAAACTAACAACCACTGAGGAGGGGATTGTGAATGTGAAAAATCCACCAGCCCTAAAGGCTGGGGTTGTTCATGTTCTTCTTTATCTACCTCTAGGACTCTATTTTTGGACATCGAGGGTTGGTTTAAAAAATCCCCCAAACCTATGGGTTTTGGTGTCTCTCAAACTAATATAGCTAATATCAGTGCAACTACTCTTCTGATTTTATGAATTCTGGTCTGAATTATTATAGGGTGCAATATCTGGCACTCATTCAAATCACCTATTTTGGAAGACTGTTGTTCTATTTCAGAATTTTGTGTAATCTAATGGCTGACATAATATATGTCTCAGGCCTACTTGATGTTTTTATATGCATGATGATAAGGTATCCCAATTTCTTTCTCTATTTGGGCTTGACTTTTGTGGAAGATGGTTGAGGCCTGTTCTTACCGGGCATCTCTTCAGTCACGATTTTTTCACTTTTTATAGCCATCCTGGGGCAATAACCTTGCATGTGACTACTTTTTGAGGGCTTTTCTCTCTTTAGTGCACAGTGATATGTGATGTTCCATGTTCACCCCATCATCTAATATTGACACCATAAGGGGATTCTATAATCAATTGATTAAAACTCTTTAATGAATCAAGGCATGAACATTGATGTGATCCATAATGCTGCATGATTCTTTAATGTTGGGAAACCTAGAGAGATGATAATTCAATTTGGCATTTAACCCCTTCTACTACATGTACATGACTTTGATATTCATCATACAGTAATAATTTTTCTTTTAGAGGATGAAGAGTCTTCCATATATTGAGGTGAATATCATGGATACAATATTCTACCAATATCTCTAAAAATGTTTGATGAGAAGTGACCTAAGGATAGAACATGACTGGTATTTCACCCTTAGCCAGTTGATTACCCATGTTCAATATATCCTTTTCATATTTTTTCAGATGTTTCATTACTCGATCCGACAAAATATTTCATTTTACTACAACAATATAATCAGCAAGATCAATAGATATTTTATCTATTGCATTGGATGATAAATGGCCCAAGGGTTGTTTAGAGAGTGATCCCCACCTAGGGAAATCTTCTAATTGATAAATAATTTCACCCACCAATGACATGTAATCTAACAAGACTAGCCTTATATTTTCAATTGCCTCAAGAAAATATGGATTTCCCATCACAACATTGTAAGTTAGAGTGTTCTATTGACAATGCGAATCACTAATTCCAAGAGAACATTAATACAGATTTTCATCATGGGGAGGACCACCATGTTGTATTATAGAAATTGATAAATCATATCATTCTTTGCCCTTAAGTCCACAAAATGGGTTTCCAATAGATCTCATCTAGAGATAGGTTCTTGAGATTGATGGAATTTTCATGAATAAATCCTACTTGAGGAACGGTAAAAATTTGTTCTTCAGAGTCACTAATACTGCTTCCATTATTTGGTAGTGGGAAGGTTGGATATTGATCTGCAATAGAAAAATGTCCATGGGTTTTAAGAGCTCTAGAATTAAGGGGATCCATATCTCAAATCGACTAATTATTCTCCATATGTGCTTAGTGATACATCTTCTTTGACGCCATATTACAGGTATTTGGTTCCACTTGTTTGGAGAAGTGGTTATAATTGGTAGGGGTATGTTCCTTCATTGGTGTGACTAAAGAAAGGCCATTTATCTCCAATTGGAATAAGTATATGTGCATTATCTGGTTGTCCGTATGATATGGGGGAGTGTGCCCCATAAGCCTCTTGGACTAGAACATAGGTGTGTATCTTCTCTGAGAAGGATTTCTTATGAGTCATCCTAGGTGTGGGATATATTTATTTGTTCTTCCCTCTGGTACTGATGAATCTTTTGTTATGATATTCAAGAAATATTCCATGATATGGGCAGAAATTTATGTATTCCCATTCACTATTTACATAATGTGTTTGGTGACTTCAGCAGTTGGAATGTGAATAGACATCCATTAGAATCCTAGAGTAGGTGTATGTACCTACTCCTATAATACATTTCCAATCAATGGATACTGACAGTACTCATGTGTGGGGGAAGATAGTTTAGTATTCCCTAGGTTTTCCATCGGAGCTTTTGGACTGAGTTCTCTGTGTACTACCAAGAAAGACTGTTGGAAGGCATGATGTATGATGGAATGTTTATGTGAATGCTATTTGTTTTCTTCCTAGAATGGTCCACATAATTCATTATGTGTTACCAGATGAGACTGCAAGAAGTTTTGGTGAGTGTAGGCAGGTGTATGTTCCTTCTTAACAATTTCCAGCACATTTGGTCGGAAGGTTTACATTAATGTTTCCAAATGAATCAACTGGCTGGATGAAATATTTTAAGAATGTGTATGTTCCTTCTCAAAACACCCTTCTGTATTTGGATGCTAGGATAGGTTAGGTGCCTCTAGAGGAGTCTACTCTCTAGTGTAATTAAGGTGAACATATATATGTTCCCAATCACTGTTTTAAACCAAAAGTGGTTAGTGGACTTCTATAAAAGGGGGAAATATAAGAACTTTCTCCTTGTTAGTAGGTTATTTTCCTCAGTAGTTCCTCTTATATTTCTGGGTATAAGGAACCTAGGCCGGACAACTGAAGGCAAGACCCTCATTATGTAGATGGATTACTGGTGTGCGGTGTTGGCATTGACAATTGTTAGTATGATCCCTTGGGAATGACCCCTATGTCATCAGTATGAGGCCATAGGTGGTATATTAGTCAAACTCCATAGAATCAGGGATGGATTGGTGATTCTGTTTTGAGGATAAACTCCTGAAAAAGTTGAAGACAATTGTTGGTACCATATTCTTCTGCACCACCAGTTATCATTGATCGGATGACCGTGGGTTATTCTTGATTTGGAGGGCCTATCAAGTATACTCCAAGGTTGTAATGGTACTATGTTGATGGTACTCTCAAACCAATGAATTAGAGACCCAATGTTGAAGATGCTAAGTCGGTGATGGAATCCTTCCAGGAGATCATGATCAATCTTGAGCTACAACCATAGTGTTCATAGGAGTAAACATGAATGAATATATTTGGAATAAAGGTAGTTCTTGGAAGAAAATTCTTATATATATGACAAGTAAAGAAAATAAACTCTAGAAATGTAGAATATTTTTGTATGAATGTATGCATGCTTTATTTCCTTGTTTGGACCTTTTTTATCAATTGATTGGGGCCTTCAAAATAGGTAACACTATCATATTGGTTAAGGATTCCTATCGGGTTCACAATTTTTCCCACGAAACATGTGTTTGGGTTATGAATCACTATTTATGAATGGTTTCTAATAGATTAGTTTATTTAATTAGAAATACCCAATGGTTCATTATCCATAGGGACCTGTTTTCCCAATGTAGACACTCATTGGGTACTTTGACCCATGATTCTTAAGAACTCCCATTAGACGATTGGATGGGAGTTTTGTCTCATAGAAATATTTTGAGGGTAATTATTGCCTACATCAGGACTCTCTTATAGATTTAAGATCTGTTCATGAGTCCTTATTAATTTACCAAGACTAATGTAGGATGACATAGAAATTTTCAACCAATTATAAGAAATTCTTCAATTCATAATCATCCATATGTATTCAAGGATCTTCAACAATGGAAAAATCGGTATATATTTGAGGTTCTCTATAAATAGTATCCTTTTATATACAACATATAGATTCTTTAGTAATTCTTACGACGATGCTATTTTTTTATCCCCTCTGTGGGGTACATTATAATTTATCTTTGTCTAGCAAGAAAGAGGTTCTTTTTTGATTTTGGGATCGAACCCATAGATGGGTTACCTACATATAATTGTGAAAGGAATAAGAATTCACATTGTTTAGTTACACCTAATGAGACACATCATACCTTTTAGGTCGTCTAATAAGGACACAACTATACAGTTTAATGTCATGTGGTGAGGACATCAAAGAGAAAGGTTCCTAGTAACACCTTGGTTTGTGACTTATGTCAAAATATCCCAAGGAACATGGAAGGAATATGATCTCCCATGTTGAATTAGTCCCGACTGAGAATGTGCATGACAGAAAACATGGTTGATTTGGAGTGTTGGGTTTGAACATTAGGGAGGCTTATTACGTATCATGTTTGGATGGGAATCAAATCCCATGTATTTCTATAGGTATCCCAGGGTTGTATGGACCTTAGAGAGAAATAGGATGGGGATTACTCATAGAGATGATTCCCTTATAATAGGGTTCACAAGAGATGTCTCAAGTAATATAGATTTAATAGAGGATTAATTTTGAGATTTCTCATAACCACGATGATCAAATTAGGGGAATTAAGATTGGACTCCTAAGGAGGATGTCCAGTGAACTCAGGTCCTAGGTGGAGGCTTCTTATGTATCCTAGTAATGGTGGGAATGAAAGTACTTTTATTTAATTTAGTTTGGGGCTTACACCTAGTATGATCCCCCTTGAGAGGGGAATTACCTGTCATTTTATGGATGAGATGATATAGAGACTGCGCCTCGAGATGGCTTCATATATATACTCATTATGGTGGTAATTGGAGTTCTCATAGTTCATTTCTTTAGGTCAGCTGTGTGGTTGTTGTGATCATTATAAACCTTTAAACCAATGTTATTCATTCTCGGTGTGAGAAATAATAGGTTGTGAAAGATTCAACATACCATAGAAATTTTCCTCTTTCGCTGGTTGAGGAGACCGGGCCAATGCCGGAAGAGGCTATGGATACTACCCTTCCCTATGTTCTCTTTACATTGGATGAGGGTCCAATATAAGAATGGGATGATGGTGAAGGGTTTATAGTGGAGAAAGAATAAAAAATCCTCTGTGAATAGCCATGGGATTACACCAAGGTGGATACCCTAAAATGGGTCTCGTGGTTGGGAGGAAGACTTATCCATTTTCAAAAAATAAAAGGAAGTGTGATCCTTATGCTCCCTACTAGGGACCGGAGGCTTTGGGATATAGAGATGAGAAGGGGAAGAAAAATTTCTATCCTCAGTATCCAAGACTGGGAACTCCTCAACGTTTTCTATGGGGTAAGGGTCTATGTGACAATATATATCCAAATCCACAGACATCATGAAGATCCTTACCCTCTAGTATGAATTAAATTGAATATCTATAAACATATATATCCAAAGACAAATGGGAGATGTGATGATGGGCCTTTCCCAATAGTCTGAAAAACCAGGAGGTCTTGGTGGGGTTTTCAACACAATAACTTTTAGGCATGGGAGCCAATTATGGAGAGGCCCCACCATGAGTGTATTTGAAAGAGGAATCATGAAAGTCTAGAGAATGGTTAAGGGGTCAGGTGAACCAAAAACGGGCACTCATGTAAGTGGAGTGTAGGTATGTGTTTTTTATATAGGATTGGGAGAATTGGATTCACTTTAGGTGACTAAAAACCCAGATTTCTAGACATCGGTGAGACTTTTCTCAAGCCTTCAAGTGTCTTCACATGTATTCCCCAAAATGAGGATCACAAATTCCTGCTTGATGAAGGGAGGTCATAAAAATGTTATTAAATTAGGGGGGTTTGTTGAATGAGTCGCTAGTGTTGTTAATTTTTTACACTTGGAGAAACTAAGTATCATTATCCATTTTTAATTCCCTCAATTTAGGTGTTATCAAACTACCTTGGAGGTTTGGGAGGACTTGGGAGAAGCACTAGGGAGACCAAAGCAGCAATCAGGATTTTGGAAAACTCATTCATAAAAATGAAGACCCCAATGGTCTATTTAGGAAAAAATATTAGACCTTTAGAGATGGTGACTTGGAGTAAAAGTGATGATGTCGTGCGCAAGTGAGGGGCACACAAGTACTTTCTTGCCACCGATGATTCGGGCTACCTTGGGGGAGTTTAAATTTGAGTTTTTTCAAATCCTGAAATTATCTATATATTTTCTCCTCCTTTCTCCAAGTCATATTACTTTGTCATTTTTTCTCATTCATGTGATGGAACAGGGTGTCAACAGCATCTTTATGAGCAGTATTCTCAATAAGAGGAGGAAATCCGTCTATAGTAACTTCCAAAACATCATATCCAGGATACAAAAGATATGGAATCATTATATTTTTGTAGATATGATATATCATTCCTTTGAAAACTACAATCATATTATAGTTCATGGAATTGAAATTATCTATTTTCAAGATGGATCTTGGAGCTGAAACCTTGCCTCTGATACCAATTGTAGTTCCCAAGTAGTATCAAGACCACTAAGAGGGGTGGGGGTGAATCAGTGGTTCAATATTCTATTATAAGAATGTATATTAACTTGTTACCAGAAACATATGTAACCATTGAATCATGTTAGAGTAACAATTCATTAAATATAACCCACAACATCGCCTCTCGTATGTAAAAAATTTTAGGAGAAGGCATCACATGATATATACAAGGAGCAGTACAAAGACCTACCCCTTCCGTGTTGGATAGTCCCACCAACATGGATTAATTTATTATCTTTTTTCTAGAATACAAAGGAAAAAAGAAAAGAATAATTCTAAAATCCATGTAGAAATGTTCCTAATATAGTTATTTATACCCCAAACTATCCTTTCAAGTATCCACTTCCCAAAACAAGCCTTTTATATAACAAACTGTCCCTTTATTACACACTTAAACATGATTTATTACATAAACATGAATCTAAGATAACATTGAGGATCGAGAAGTCTAGTTTATTGGGAAAATAGTAACATTATATAACTAATTAAAACTTGAAATACACGTCTTTATTGAAATCATATTTTACATGACCATACAAACTCTTTTGTACTTAGCATTGCATGAGCTAACCTCAGAACATGCATAAGAAAAGGGTGATCTATAAAGCCCATTGAGGGAGTAAACAAGGAATAACACAAAGAATACAGTAAATATTAAAAAATAGGCATATCAATGGATCATAAGAGAAACATGAACATAATGTCATGTTATAGCATGATTATCATAACATGGAAATGTGGAAACAACATTTAACATGATATTAGCATGAATGAAGTCTCAGTGCACATGGAGCACAATTAAACCCTCATTGAACATGAATTAGAACGAGTAAACCCTCATTTCACTTGAATTAGCGTGAGTAAAATCCCATGGAACTTGACATATCATGATACTAATCTTTACCCAATGCATTGGAGCGCTATCAGGGTACACCGATCTTAATCATTTCATATCTTGAATAATTATCCCACATGGATCATATAACATGGATTCATTAAACATCATCATTTATTCAATGAAAAAGGAATGAGGAATTAATACATGAAACTATATAGTCAACATGTAAATGTGAATAAAGGTTAATATCATTGATAGAGAAATGGGCATGGTATTCACTACACAATGTCATTGGCTAAGAAAATCTTGGAGCAATTTCGGGAGCATAACAGTTGGACCTAAGAATTCATAAAAAATGTGATGAGAGAGAAATGGGTGTCTCATTATATGTACATGAGATGGAAAGTAATGGGGTCATATAGTTACATGTCCCAATATATTTAATGGAATTTATATTCATAATTCAAAATAATTGCTTGAATGTAAATGAGGAGAGAGAAATAACTTACAGAATTTTGTCATGGTAACTAGTGAACAAGGGAGGCATTAATGAGAGATAAAGGGGTCTATAATAATTAAAACATATGGAGGGAATTATATTAGAGTTTTGAAATCATACCCCAACATTTTTAATTGAAAAGACAAGGGTATAGCCACATAAAAATCATAGACAAAAAATGAGTGAGGAAGAAATCCCTTACTTGGAAGTGTGATCCCAAAGGATTGGGAGGGGATTCAGGGACTTATTTGGATATTTGGGCACCTTTTGTAGGATTTTAGATAGAGGAGAGTAGGTTCGGGATGTTCTCCAAGGGTTTTGTGTGAAGATAGGTGGGATCTTGTGTGGGTTTATATAGGAAAATATATAGAGTTTATTATTATTTAGGTTTTGGACAAAACACATTAAAATAATAAAAACCAAAAACCAACCCATGGGTTTTTACCATGATTTTATCCAAATTGGAGTTTAAAAAATTCTTTTAGAAGGAAAATTTCCAAACTTATTAAAATAATAGGCTTGCTTATGTGAAGGTGAGTCACACTCTCAAAGAAATCATTTTATAATGTTAAAATGTTTTAAATGTCATGGAGGGTCCACTAATGCTTTGTAAAATAAATCAAAAAAACCTAGAATCACATTATTTTAATGTTAAAAAATATATTGTCTGAACATCCCATTTTTATTATTCTATTACATCACTATTGGGTTATTATTATGTCAAAAAACAGATCATATTTTTAAACGGTATTTTTTTCCCAAAAATTTGATTGTCATAAAAAATTATGAAAAATTAACTTTTGGATAATTTTGAAGTATTGATTAGAAAAATAATATTCATTTTATATAAATAATTTTATAAATATTGATTTCTTTCTTTTAAAATATAAAGAGTTGTTTTTCGAAAATTCATGGGTTTTGAAAAAAATGTCTTTGAAACCTTAATAAAAATCACAATTGTATTAATAAAAATTATAAAATAATTTATATTTAATAAAAATTAATTTACTAATAATATTTTCTGGGAATATTATTTAATTAAAAAATCCATTAATTCATCAAAACATATTTCTTAATTGAATATTAACTAGAAAATACTATATGTTCTTTAAAAACTCTTTAAAAAGTAACAATAATTAAATGAATGTATATTCTTTATTCTATACAAAAAAAATGCATGTAATCATAGTTCTAGGGTCTTGTTACATAACCCATTATAAAACCTTCATAATACCTAAGGGTATGGTGTGAAATGGTGACAAACTATTGGGGTGGCTCGCATAACATCACTCGGGTGGTAATCCCTATCAACTTCCACTTCTCCCGTAAACGGTTCTGTTCAAGCTTAATGTGTTGAAGCTCGACATTGACTTGGACAAGAAAAAATCACAGTGATTCTACCCCCATTTATAACTCCATAAATGGGTTTCATATTGAGAAATTCTATTATATGGGGCCATCACTTCCTTTTTCTGAGTGAATTGGATTTCTTAACGCCCTATATTTATACTAATTATGTGGTCACTGTTCAACAGCTATATTAGCAATGATAATAATTATTAATGGAATTTTAAAATCAGAAAACATAAAACCAAGTAATTTCACATGTTATATAACCATTTTACATAACAAGACATTTAATTATATCAAGAGGAATTTTCATTAATAAATGTTTGGGTAATTAAATTTTTAGAAACTTGTAAGCATCCACAATAACAATTTTATATTTATTCACCTTTTCTGATTCAATTGAGAATGTCTTCGATTTCTCAACAAGCAAGATGAATCACACTCTACTTATATACCTTCAACAAGAACATCAACAATTAACATTAGGACTATGTTGGTCTTGATTTGTCTTACAGAACATTATTCTGATAAACATCCTCAGCATCGATCAGTTCGATCTTCCGAGTCTGGATCCTCAATCTGATGGTTAGTCTGGTCTGATTCTTCTTTTTTTACTTCCTTCTTTAATTGAGTAAAAACTCAATCTATTGATCGTAATTTTTTATTTGATGGAATTTGGTCTGATAAACCTCGATACGATTGATGTTGCTTCCATGGTAAGTCTAATCCAATTATCTTTCTGTAATTCATTCTTTAATGGAGTAGAAACTCAATTGGTAGATCACACATCCTATGTCCGATGGAACATGGTCCAATGAACACCCTTAGATGAAGCTTTTTTAGCTTCAATCTGAAACATAGAGTTAGTTTGGGTACTCAATACTTGTCCCATTTTTTTTGGAGCTCGATCCCTTGAATAGTTTAGAGTCACATTTACAAATGAACTCAGATCTCATTTTATAAGGACCTCAAAGAGAGTTTAGGTGGGTTTTTGAATGCCTTTACTACTTAGTGAAATTTCCCTAATCTTCAATACTACATAAGTCTCAGATCTATAAATGAATCATTAAATTCCTTTCTAAATATTTAAATATCGTTGATTTTCAAATATCCCTTTGACTCATTCATTTCCTTTTCGAATATTCAAATCTCATTGAATTTACACTATGGTTTTCCATTATGAATTTTCAATATGAAATCCTTGTATGATTTTCTTCATTAAGAAAAACCAGTAGTATTTTTTCATTAATAAATACAAAAAATCCCGGAATGATTTTTTCCTTATGAAATCCCAGTACGATTTCATCAGTAGTATTTTTATGTACGAATTATTGATTCTTAGTTTATATGTATGAAATCTTCAGAATGAATAATTTTGTATGAATTCCTTGGTATGAAAATATCTGTAAAAAACCAATGTATGAAAATATTAGTACGATTTCCTAGCATGAAAATATCAGTAAAAAATCCATGTATGAATTCATAGTATGATTTCCCTATTATGAAAATCTCAGTATGAACATCTCAAAAAAAATTCTGTGTATGATATTTTTATTCCTAAGTGTCATCAATATCATTTCCATACTCATATTTATTCAAATATTTTTCATTATTTACATTTTCCTTTATAAATATTGTTACATAAGTTTCATAACATACTTATGATTTATGAGAAATAAAAAACACCAAAGCATCACCTGATTAATATTGTAGTCATTCTAGCTCTGAATCAACTTCCTCATTATGTTCACCACTGTCCTTCCTGACTCAATAATATTTCAAACATTTCATCAATGTCCCATTAGGATTTTGTGATCTAATTTCTCATGAAAATGTCTAGATATGATGCTGATCATTCTGAATCCAATTCTCTGGGATCCGATTATCATCCATTTGGTTTCGGAACCGATTTGATAATTTTACACACAAACATCTTCAATCAAAATTTCCATAACCATTTTGACATAGATTATTACTTCAATATAATAATCATATTGATCTATTAACAAAAAATAAAACCAAAATTCCACTGGGTTCAAAAAATATTTTGACACACACATTTGTGGAATGATTAGTAGTAATCTTGTGCCTTAACTATGTTACCCAAGAGTGAAGTTCTATAGTTATTTTAAATATATTAGAGTGGTCACACAAACATTAAAAAAGATACAATAAATTAAAGTTAGTTTTATAAAAATTTTCATATGGTTTATCTAATCAAGATCCAAATCATGAAAGGGGGTTCAGGTGATGGAAATTTACCACACACGGGATGCACACGTTTTGTCAAACCATTCACCTCCTAGCCCTATGAGTGGGTGTTCCCATTAGACATTGGTGGTTCACAATTGACACATAGTTTTTCCAACCATGTATCCAATCCATGTTCCCTTTGAAGAGAGGTGAAATTAGGTTTCATACCTCAATTATATTAATGGTTCTTCTCCACATTTATATCTCAAACCACACAAAATCTCCCCAAATTCAAATATTTTCCTCCCCCTCTAGGATTTGAATAGTCTCCCTTGATCAAAATCTAATTCTTACACAGTCTATCACATCATATTGCCATTAAAAATACTTCAATCCTCATATTTCTCATATTAATTTATCTCATCATATGGAACTGAAAATATATGTCAGAAATTATGTCCTATTTGCATAAAATTCGTATATTTATATGATTTTTCTTATTCTAGCTCGAGTTAAATGCCAATAATAGATATTGAGTATATTACCAATATAGGGTAGGTTGTTTAATTATTTACATTAATGTTAATGTTGGATATATTATGTATAGTTTGGTTGTGCACCATAACATCAAAGAATCGACAATTTTATTATTAAATAAAATTATTCAATTGTTATCACCATATTTAGTTGGGACCCTGGAACCTAATTTCATCATTGGAGTTGGTACACCCTTATAAAAAACCCACTATATTGTGTGATACTTTCATGACTATGAATTTTATGTCTTATTATTAAATTATACCACCCATGGGGTGTATTAAATTGGATCATTAAATTTAATAGATTAGTTAAATTAAGTTAAATGACAAGACGCAATGCCTATAACTTGATCTTGGATATGAAATTTAACCATCATATACAGTATATTATTCCTTTACCTTGTAAATAAAATTTATAACGTTGATATATACAAGGTCAATGGTTTAACGATGTCACAAAGTCCTTGTTTTCTTATTATGTTTCACAATAACTGTAGTTTTTATCATTGTTAGTTTACTCTTTCTACACATGTAATTCTCCATTTTTGACTAGGATAAGGTTTGACATGTCGTTCTACTCACACGCTTCTCCTTGTTTTAAATATTATACATGATCATCCTTATATATGGAAATAAGGTTGGACTTGGAATTTCCCTTTATGTTCATTCCTCTAAGATAAGATATTTGACATTGAGATCTAAATCCTCGGATTAGTTGTGAACATGATGGTCTATGCACCACAAGACCTGATATAATATGGATCATTTTACCTCTGGTAGCAAAAGTTAAAAGAATATATTTCTAGGGATCGAGTAGAATTCATTGAGGTGATATGCCAAGGGTACTCCCCTTTAGACCTATACTTGTGTGTTAATGATATACATGTCGTGTAACCTCATTGTTTCCTTATATGATTGTGTAACATGGATGATTTGGATATACTCCATGGTTCATGTTCTTGAATATTTATAATCAAATACATATATATCATTATGGTGTCATTGTTTAGACACATTATATTTTAGATCTAATCTTGTACCATTGGACAGCTTTCCTATGTGGAACATAGAATGATGTGGTTTATTTATTAGCATCCTTATTTATTATTCCCACATAATGCTCTATATATACACTAATTGGATAATATTATACATCCTTGGTGGTTTCAAATGGAGGTTTCCTCACACCATATTTATGAAGCTGATTGATACTCCAATATATTTCCTGGCTGGAGGTATGGACAAATGGAAGAACACTTCTTTGGATGCTTGACTTCCACGTACTAGGATGGATTATGGGAGAAAAGACCAAGATTATGCTTGTGATTATATTGGAGATAGATTTTGATCATTTTTCATTTTTTATAGCATGATATATATTCTTAATACATTATTTCCCTTTAATATATGTTATTTTTGTATATAATATAGATATAGGATAATTTTTTGTATGAATCTAGTTATTACTTATTTCAATTTATATCTATTTGATTGATTACATCCAATATTTCTATTATTATTGATTCCACTGATTTATATACATTTTCCACCACAATGCTCCACTTAGAAAAAGTGATTATAGTCTTCCCACCAAAATATCTAAGATACATTCTTCTAATTGTAAGCCTTTATCATACCGTAAGGAATTCTTGAGGCCATTTTGCGAAATAGATCATCATTACATATTAGTTAATCGAGTCGGGGATGCAACTAAGTAGTATCCTTGAAAATTTTTCCATTTGTATTATTTAGTTACCATAATTCAGTGTGTGACATCCCAAACCCTTGTGCCACTCAAAGGTTCCCTAATCATGTTCGGTCACATAGCCTCAAGCGCATATCCCCAAATGCTAGTGGGTGCCGACTAGTATAAAGGGACTTGGGTGTTTCCATTGGGACATTATTACCTCATTACTAGTGTATAACTCCCTGTATAAATATAATAACTGGTAAATAGTATAATCATAACATGTAAAATTCTCTTATAAGAAGTAGAGAAAACAATAAATAAATTTGTTAATTGATAGTAATACTCAATAGATGATGATAATGTATGTTATGTGTCTAAAAAATTGAAAATAGGTATAATTGGAAGTAGGAAATACATGCTATATGAAATATGTAAAGACCATACAAATATTTCCAAGCATCCAAATCTCAAGCTCAAAATTCTGCTATTATGCTTCATCCTAATGTAAAAAACAATATTCGGTGTGAAATGTGGGATTCCTACCTTTACCAACACCTGGATACATTTAATCTTTTGGGTTACAAATGGTGGACCATATAGGGTGTGAGATAAATCTCGGTTGGCCACCACCAACAACATCTATAACATCATGTCCATGTAATATAAATTAATAGTGTACATGTACATATAAATGTAATGAAATAAAATAATGTAAATACCTAGATACCTACTTTATCCTCAAATGGTATCCTATATGAATATTTGACCATTTAATTAATTCATTTATAATCATATTATATAATAAGTCTTGTGATGTGTAACCAACACTAACATTAAAACCTAATTTTAGTTGTAAAGGATCCATGGTAAAGAACAGAATCCTGTAATTATAGTGATAATGAATAGGTTCCTAGATTTTATCCAATGCATCGTTGACCTTAGGGTTCTATCAAATTCAGTATTAATAAATAGCTTGGTTATAATATTTAAGAGTGTAATCCAAGGTGAATCACACAAGTAATTGCACAATAATATAATTATTACTGAGTCCAAGGATCTATTCTATGGTAAAATTGGATAATCAGTGATTGGACCCTATGGGTGTAACCCTGGAACCATATATCTGTAGATGTCATGCTAGATCCACAGTGTATATCCAAGGCATCATAAAAATGATAATGGAGAGATCCAATAGGGTCATAATAGGCATCCACTAGTTGAATAATATTGAGTTCCATGTTGGTTCTCATCCTTATCAACCAAATCCAAAAATCAAAATGGTGTCTAGGAGTGCATAAGTATTTCCAAGTGTAATTCAAGGATAGATCAAGTATGAACACTCATGTAAATATGTCAAGGTCCATATGAAATAATAACATTATAATTAATTAATTTAATAAATTCATCCCAGTAATACTACTTCCATTTTAAAATTCAAGATGTTGACTCCATACCATTTAGTTGTGTGACAAGGATAATGGACATGAAACCATTTATCATCTTAGATAGGTCATGATTAATTCATTTGTTTTCTCCCATATCTTTTATTATGCATGTCAGGAGGTGATATAGACTTGAAACCAATACATTTAATTACATTCATTTAGGCCATCTTATATACATAGTATACATTCCATTCATATTTAATATTCATTAATTATATTGAAACACATACTGTAGAAGATTCATGTCCCATATATAAGGGTAACCATTAAAATACATAATTCAATCCATTATTGAAGTCTTACCATTAATTAGGAAAGGCATTACACACCCGAACAGTGGCATGGATGAACATAACCACCGATTATAGGAAACTGTATTGAAAAAAAAACATGGAGTGGATTATATTGAGTTCATAACCTAGAATGATGGATAAAATATATAAAAAGTCCCTTATAATATGATTCTAAAAACTATAATCACATGTCATGAATTAAATTGGGAAAATCTGATGAAATCAGTATGCACACAACAACAAAAATTTATAAATTGGAGAAACATGCGGGATGAGTCATAGAACACCTATATTAATCTCACATGACTACCCTAATATAGAAAAATCCATTAGTTTATACCAAATCATAGTAAATGTTAAGAATGGATCAACATTATGAAAATAGGGAATATGAGCCTATATATAAATAACATCATCAAGGGAATAAAGAACTAAAAATGGATAAAAAAATAATCAAGTACTTACCGAAGTGCATCCAACATAATTAAAGAGGATCAAATTATAATTAAAATGGAAAAATGTGATCCAAGCCAATAAAAAGGGGATGTATATCTTTATTAATGGTGAAGAGATATATTCAACTACTGGAATGAAAAAAATAAAATAAAGGGTAATGATTAAATGATAATTAGGAGAATTTTGTAAATTTACTGATGAAAAATTGGACACATGGTTTTTGCCACATGGTTTCCCAAACCATGAACTTACTATGTTCCCCCACTAATAATGAGGGAACCCAAATACCAAGTCATCATGGTTAGATAAACTGGGCACTAATCGTGTGAATCACATCTATAAAAAATAACATAAATTTCACAAGGGCGTGAATCCCCTAGAATTTTCTTATAGAAAACGGTGTTCCCTAATTTATCCTCTATCCAATACTATATGGATAAAAGATACTGTGTGTTCTAGTTCACATGGTATCTACTGAATATTTTTTCCTAGTGCTATTCTCCCCCAGACAGGGTTTCAAGCTCCCAACAAGCCCCAAACACCCGCAAAACCTTTATAATCTCAATGTTCACCAATATTTGTTGCTTAATAAATAATTAATTTGAAATTAAATGGATCCAAATTCGGTTAATACTGGGTTCTCAAAGTATTCCCCCTTAAAGAAACTCATCCATATGCTCACCTTCCAAGGGTGGCCAATCACTATATGAGAACAACTCTTGCCACTAGGTACATACATTGGCATCTCAATCACAATTCTCATCTAGTATAAGATTATTCTTCCAAAAAAACATATTAAAGGAAAAGGCCATCCTCATAGATCTATCATGGTTCGATCAATGATGTGTATAGGATACTCTTCAAATGAAGAATCAAAATCTCACTCATGATCCTTGGGATCAAAAGTATGAGACTAGTTGTCTTGATAATGGTAAAGCTGAGAAATGTGGAAGATGTCAGGCATGGTAAGGTAACTATTAGGTAATATAAACTGATAGGATACTATCACAAATCTCTCCATAATTTCAAAAGACCCTATATAATGAGGAAACAACTTCTCTTGCTTCTGTATCCATCTATGTACAAGATTGGGTGATACCAATAGAAAAACAAAAATACAAGTCCTCGAACTGTAGAGGCTAGCTATGTTAATCAACATAAAAATTATATCTATACCAATCAGTATAAACTTTATTAATGATAATATCAACAATCTCAATAGTATCTTGAATGATATGAGGACCTAAGAGCACTTCCTCACATGCCTTTAACCAACACAAGGATGAATGAAACAACCTACCATATAAGTCCTTAAAAGGATCCACCTAAATCATATTTAGAAATCCATAGTTATATATGAACTCGTTGAGAGGGATATGAGTCTACAGATAACCATTCAAATGAAGGACCTAGGATCAGAGAAATTCCTCAAAAAACATATATCACATGTTCTGACTGGACATCAGTCTGAGGGTGAAAATATATAATCCAAAGCACATGTGTACCCATAACTTTTTATAACCCCTTATAGAACCTCAAAGTGAAACAAAAATACCTAAATAAAATTATATAAATGTAGACCTCATGTATCTTAATGATATCACAGAAATATTGTCTTCCCAGATCATTAACTGAGATATTATATTGGATAGGAAAAAAGTGGGATGATTTCTTCAGTTGATCAATTACTTTATTAACTGTATTACTACCATGATGTGACCTCGATAACCTGAATAAGAAGTCCCCAAAACATGTCCCTATTTCTGTTCCAATACTGAAAGATACTATAAAAATATTATATCTCTCTGGTGCTCCACCATAACAAACTAATAAGTGTGAAACCTATTGAAAAATCCGACACAATATCATTTCATCCATGTCCACCAATACTTACATTGCATATCTCATTAAATCATGGGGGTTCCTAGATGAATTTCTCACTTCGATTCATCCATCCCATGTTATGGTCCTCTCTCATATATTTAATAAACCTAAAACATCCATCAATACATAAGATGTCATCTATATCCAAGGATCAATCTAGAGGTTGGTCATCTCCTAAAATACAATCCAAGGGAATGAAGACATTTGCGTTGAAAAATTGCATACTCTTCACATTATTAATGAGGGAATAAGTAATAGTCAAGATTGAGATATTTTATATCACAATAATATCAAAAAACATCCATTCAATCTATGATAATAAATCCATAAACTTCCATTCATCACTGGTTTCTTACACGTCTTGTCTTATTGTTTTCCAACTAAGTATATAAACTAATGCATTTCCTTTTCCAGAAATACAGGTAAGATCAAAATCCAAATGATGAAGATATTCAACCCATACTCACTATCATATATTCAATTCACACTATAAAAAGATATATTTGAGGCTACTGTGGTCGATATACACCACAAATAACTCACACATTAAATAACGTCTATAGTGATGTAAGGCATCGACAACTGATGCTAGCTCGAGGTCAGGCCTAAGGTAATTTATCTCATGAGGCATAAAATGAAAATATTTGTTCATAATGACACTATTATATTATATTATAATAGATATTGCGATGATTCTTGATGAATCACACAACTCTTTATAGCCTCTTCAAGGATCTGGATGAATCAAAATAAGTTCCAAAACTACCCTCCCATTCATCTATAGAAAGAATTCTCACACTCATTGGACTATAAGAACATAACACCCTTAATTATAGTATTAGTAAGAGGTGAATAAAGGAGTGATAATTACTATATAAAATTACTATAATATCTATCCATACCCATGAAACTCCTTATATCAAGCACATTCTTAAGATACACCCAAGAAACCCCAACGCTCACCTTCTTTTGATTAATAGATACTGCAGATTTCAAGATTATATAACATAATAGGTGAAATTTTTCAATAAAAAAGTGGAACTTAGAAATATTAGAATAACGATGATGAAATGTATTGGTATTAAAAATGATATAATGTTTTTTAGGAGGATCATTAAGTGTATGATAATACACCCAGATGTTTTCTAAAAAATACCACAAAAAAAGAATCAAGATATGGGTGGAACAACATTTAAATTAAATACAATAAAATGGTGGTCACAATAATAATAATAAATATCATAATGAAATACTCCTAATGAAAATACCTTCTACAAAAAATTTTATGAGGTATGTATGATGTCCTGACTCAAATATAATGATTGCATAATCCTAGGTCGATCATAGAGATTACTCATTCTCCACATAGATGGTAAAAGTGATCCTCTATTAATGGAAATGGATACTAGTTCTTGATCATGATATGGTTCATTCATATATAATCCATGCATAAACTAAGTTTCACGTTGCATATTTTCCAAAAGAATTGGTGAACCCCATTAGGATGTCATAGAATGTAGAAAACATTTCTTCTCTATATCATAAAACTACTGCATGAGTTTCTAGGGAATAGTTGGTGACATCTTTTATATAGTAATGGTGACTAGAGATGATTCTAGAATGAAATAAATCATAAACTCTACCTCTCTCTTAGTAGGTATTTTAGATAAATTATTTTGAAAAACATCCATGAAATGATCTACTACTGGGGGAAAATATTCCAAGTGTACTCTGTGATCCTCCATGAAGAGACTAGAAATATGGGAGGTCCCTACACCTACAACATAATGATGTAGTCTTTCACTACTGGTTTGGACATCCCACTCAACCATATGTAGATAAGTGTTTCCTTCTGGAGACATAAGCGATCCACTATTAAGATAGATGCCTACAAATGAGTGATAAAAGGCCAATAAATAAATCCTGAGAATGACATTGAAGCCAGTCATATTAAGAATAAATAGTACCTACTAGAAATGGTAAATTCATACCTAAAGGGGATAGTCCATCAATTTTCATATTCCCTCTAACCATACATTCACAGATTATCCAAGGTCATTTCACCAAAGTAATACTAAATTTCCATCCAAAGAATTTAAAGGATAGATAAAGAGATGATGAAGGGTGAGAAACATATATCAAAAAAGAAGATACTATAGTTGAGGCTATTATATTAGTACCTTTCACTATCTACGGTCCTACACTATAATCCTCAGGTATCGACTCTAATGCATGAAACTAACCAGATCCATGGTCATGTGTTATAGTTAGACTAACCAATGTTTTTCCACTCATTTGGAAATACTAATAAACTGATGTCTCAAAACTATGGCCATGTCCTCATCCTCATCATGTAATGATAGTTCTACTCTAACTCCCCAACTAAGGTGGTGTAAAACACCTTACCCTGAAGATGGATCTGGTGTAGAACCTTATCTACTAGAAATAGATGGAACTGTCTAATAGAATCTCTGAAGATTCCCCATACAAGCGTAATCTTGACACTCCAGAGCATCTATGTCACACAGAGGCATCATATTACCTTGTCATCCAAACTTATGTCATATCATAGAGCTACCAATATGAGTAATCTGGTTTCCACCTCCTTGACATGAAACTTTGATGGAATGTTTTCTCATATTTGATTAACTATTGGCCCACCTCGGTACTAATCCCCTATTTCTAATATTATCTCCTTCCATCTGGTTGTGCTCAGTGATAAGATCCTTTTTGAAAATATCATAAAAGATAAGTAGGGGAAAGTAATTAACCTATGTACAAATGGCATATGAATCCCATCCACGAGGCTTCTAGAATGTGAATGGTCATCACCGACTAAAAGAGGGGAAAAGAACTATAACATAGTTAAATGAATTGAATAATCCATGATGTACATAGAAACCAAATCTATTCACATGACCTCCTAGTCTTGGTAATCCCTCATTGTATGTGTAAAGAAGTGATCATGTAAGGAAGTATAAAAATTACCCCATACCATGACCTGATGGAAGCCAACTTGGGTAATTTCATTCCAAAAGAACTTAGAAGAAACATACAACATTTAGGTGGAAAGAATTATCCTCCACTATAGAGGAATCTCTAGATTCCTGACGATAGATAGAGTGGCCTCTATCCATGACTTAGTATCCTGTGGAACCATATCCCCCAAGAAAGTGGGATCATCCTGCTGTTGGAACTCCCATGTCATATTCACTATTATAGATGTACATCATGAATCAACATCCATAAATAGAATCAGATACTATAAACTCTCACGAAGCTGAGGGTTATGGCCTAAATTAGGTATAGAATGTGATACCTCAAGTGGATCTCATTTTGTTAAGACATGCAACTCAGGGCCCACTATATCTGGAGCATGGTCATTGATATCCTCTTATTTCATAACATAAGGTTATAGTGGTAGAATTGATATAAAAACTCAAAGAACATGACTTAGAACAAGATTCATGTAGATAGATACATTATATGAATAGTAACATAAGGATAAGGGCACACTACCCATGGTATACTATCCAAACCATCCGATTAAAAGCCCTGGTATTGGTAAGAGTTTCATTTTAAATTACTGGGGTTCCCATTGATGAATGGACAATAACACCATGCATCTTCATTTACTGGAAACCATTCCATTTCATATGTCATGACCCACCTTTTAAATTTTCACTTTCTCATAACATTATATCTTAGTCTAAATAAAATTTAATATCATTACCAGTGAATATGTTTTGAGACACCTTCTCACCTAATGCAACATCCATTTAATCTCAACTTAACCCCACCTACATTTAGTGTTAGAATGTGACGTGTTATATATGATGGCTTGAATCAGTAAAATTCCCATTCCAAACCACTATTGTAACACCACCAAGTTTAAATGTTTTATTATCTTTTTAAATTTAATACCTTTAATATATTAAGATGAACACAACACCAAGGTCAAATGAACCATGATATACTATTAAAATTAGTAGTTAACATGAAACTATTTACTAGACATTAAAGTGTTCATTATGAATAGTATTATCTAACTTATGAAAATATTACCTTGAATTAATTAGTTACCAATTAATTAGAAGTAAATATAAAAATTAAATTAATATAAAGTAAATATTTATATGAAAACTAATTAAATGTGCGGAAGATTATTTTATATCTATAAAACTATAAAATCACACTTTTTGGATTATATTAATGATATATATATATAATGTTAAACATTATTATTATGTGTTTTCTAGACTGAATATATGAACAAATCCAAGATCATAAATAAAAGAAGTGTGTTTATCAAATGCAATATTTACCTTCTTTGGTTGAACACTTGTTATAAATCTATTTTTAAAACTTTTTTAAATTTTTTTGGAAAAAATAATATTCCTATACGAAAGTGGTTTATCGGAATTTAATTTTGTTTAATATTTTTTGTTATTTTGAGAACATTATTTTTTTATGAATAAAAGAATTACTCTATTTTAATTAAAAATTAGATAAAATATTTATCTTTTAGTCCAAAGTAATTTCATTTGAATAAATTTCAAAATGAAATTTGTATTATAAATTGAAGCACACCCAGTTTCAATTATATAACCCTCCTTTTATGATTTTAGGTACATAAAGTATTTGGGATAACTTTGGTAGGGTTTTGAGACATTTTTAAATGATTGGGGGATTTTATAATGGTGGACGGTTGGTGTTTGGTTTGGGAAAACCATTTAAATCCTATAGAAAACTACGCATAATGAGGAAATTGTTGGAGAGAAGGCACACAAGAAAGCATATGGTTTGTCCAAACCATGCGGCCGCTTATGATAAATTATACAACATGAGATAATGGGCATTTTCATGGTTGGTTAGTAGTTTGGAAACCATGAAATCCAACCTAGAAATGTTCCTTCTCGAGATTGAATTTGGAATATGGTTAGTGTACTATTTCCCTAACCATGCAAGTAACCATGCATTTTTATAAAACTATATCCATTAAACGGGGATACAGTTCATCATGAATATTCAACTTCTAAATTTTCCCCCAAAATATCCCTAACTAGAGGTTTTCTCATCAAAAGTCATTAAAGGATTTCCCCATCATTCTGGAGGTGATCTGAAATCTTCTCTTAGTGTGATGATGTCAGATTCTTGTCGTGAGTCGTTGTTATTAGTGATTTTATTTGTTTTCTATAGATCTACTTATCAATATCTATCGGTTTCATAGATGAACATACCGTGTGAATAGATATAAGGTATTTCATGACATATATATTAGTATTTGGGTTCATTGATGAGAGGGTAAGATATAGAAGGTGTTTGTTTTCATATTTTACCTATCTTCATTGATATTTGAGTGGCGTTCATCATTTTCACCATAAAACCCTATGTAGATGGATTCACTCTAGACTCCCTTATTTTAAACATTAAGGATTAATTTAAAATTTATTTTTTATTATAAATTTTTCGTTAAATTGATATAAAATCATTTACAAACCCCCTTTAGTTATGTTTTTAGTTTTTTGGGAAATTATGGAATTGTTGTGAAAAATTATATGCTGTCTGATTTTAAAATAATGATTTTAAAATAGATTACTTATTTTGATATTTTAAAATGGTTTTATGGATTTAATTTCAATAGGAATTATTTTTTTCAAATGGATTTGGAACACTTGGGTTTGGAATAGTTTTTTAATGGTTATGTGGCATGTGTTCATATGAAATGGGATGGATAGTGGTGTGAAGTAACCCCATCCAAATGTTGGGATAGATATGGGCATGATGTACCCCCAACAAATGGTCCACTAGGTAGTGTATTAGTGGATGGATGACTCACCAATTTCATTTATTGGTAGGTCTATGGTTTCAAGCTTGTTTGGATGTGTGGATATGTGGATTAGAAGGAATTATGCTAAAATGGAAGTCATAAAATGGTTTTATTGATTTGTTTTGTTAATTTATTGAAACTTTTTGTTAATTTGTAAAACAATCATGTTATGGTACTTTTTTGTATTTTCATATAATTTATTTAGATATTTTTTTTATAAAATATTTTATATAAATGATCTAACATGTTATATCCTAGTGGTTTGAGTAGGGTAGTCATTTGGGGAAGGCCTACTGAGTTTTATTACACAGCCCTTCCAAGGAACTTTCCTTCTTCTAAAGATATCATTTACTAGGAAATGGGAAAAGGTATATTATCACATTTATCTAGTGGTTCTTAGTGTTTCCTGGGATGTTTTGTGGTGTTTGAGAATGGATCTTGTGGGTGCTTGGAGTTTTGTATTAGAGTATTTGAGAATTCTTTATTATTGTAGGCCAGAGTGGACACTCATGAGGGGGTGACTTGAGTCCCAATAAAAATTTCTGTTAAAATTATTTCTATTAAAATCCCTAATTTATAAAACAAGTTAAACTGTAGTGAATTTGTAAAACTGTAAAAGTTAAATTTGGTTCTCAAAAGATTGATTATGTCTCAGTTAATTTAATCAGAAGATTAAATTAGATTTTGAAATTAATCTACTGATTTACAATAATTATAAACATGTTCTAGAATAACTATCAAAGTAACTTTAAAATAGTTCTGTATTTCAAAGTAATAGGTGCGGAATATAAAATATACGTATGGTACACTTTTAGACATAATATAAGAAGCACATAACATATAACCAAGAGGTTCAGTATCAAGATGAGACTTAGTGCTCTCAAACAATTTATATAAATATGATCCACACCCTGGATCGGGGTTAACAACATTTCAGAAATAGTCTGTTAGGACCAATAGGGGCCTATAAACCCTGAAAGGGGGGTGAATCAAGGTATGGATATTCTTTTTCAACGTTCTTCCTACCCCACTGGATCTTGACCACTTTATTACAAGGGTCACTTTGTTTGCTCTTGTGTGTAAACTATGATCACTTCTTTACTTCTTTATCTAATGATGATGCTTTGAATTCAATGCAGGGAAGAAAACAAATAGACATAGAGATTTTAACTTGGATCACCCTCACTGGGCTACGTCCAAGGAGAATACGCCGACAAGTTGTCGGTCGTACCAATTCCACTAAACTTCACTAGCTGTTGATTACAATGTTCGGGCTAGATCACTTCTATGCCCAGTCTCACTGCATTTACAATGTTTAGGGTCAGCTCACTGCTTTCCCAAGGGTCACTCCCTATTTCTCTCTCTCTGGCTCACTGCCGGTGGAGAGGATCACCTTCTTCCTCTTCCTAAGCTCACTGCTCTTGGAAGGAATCCACTCACAGTTTATAGACCTGTAGGTCTCTTCATTTGCATGAATGAATGCATATTTCTCTGTATGTAGATGCTCTGTTGAAGTACAACTTTTACCCGTAGATGAATATCTCTTTGCACCAAAGGTATCGGGAAACGTACTAGCTTCCACGCAGTCTGAAAATCACTGCTAGAACAAAACCTTACTTGGCGCGCAAGTCAAACTTGGTGCGCAAGTATCGGCGCACAAGTCACAACGGGCGTGCAAGTCCTCCTCAGACACTTGCACGACTCAAGCTTCCTCAACTCCAAACTTGCACGACTCTCTTCCTTTTTCTCTCAAACAATCATTGGCGCGCAACTGCCAACCGGCGCGCAACTTCTACCACCAGCGCACAACTTCAACCACGGGTGCGCAACTTCACCTGCGCGACCCACACTCACCACTTGCGCGACCACCACACATGTATGACGGGAGCTCTGATTTCTCAAACTTTTGAACTCCGTTAAGAATGAGGAGGGGTGGTCCAGTATTTATAGGCAATCTAACCACCCTGCCTGATGGCGCGCAAGTCACCTGCGTGACCCAGTTTTGGCGCACAAGTCCCCTGTCATTTTAGACACTTGCACGACCAACTCCCAAACTTGCGCGAACCTTTTTCCATAGCCATATATTGATTTTCTGATCTTTAAAAACATATGGCGCGCAAGTTTCCTATACTCCAAGTCCTCGGTGCGCAAGTACTTTTTCCAAAAACACTTTTCTTCATTTTTCTATTTTCAGGCCCTAAAATTTGGCAAACACTGGGAAACGGCGCCACCTTTATCTGTTATTTTGTACCGCCTCCAGATCATCCATTCCTTTTTCGACGTTCATGAATCAAACATGTATATTTGACCTAAGATATTGAACTCTACATTCCACCATGAAATCCTCTTTGTCAACAAATTTGTATGTCATTGTTTTTCATTGTCAACAATCACTACTCAAATGTCCACTTTTTCAACAAACACAATCACCTCAAAAATGCTTCAATGATACCTTGAGGGATTTTTTCCCAACACAGTCCAAGTACTAAGACATCTACAACTGTTCTTCGTTGGAAAACAAAAACAACAGCACACAAGACATGTTGGGAACTCTACCACTGTCCTCAATGGGACACAAGAAGGTGTAGAATGATTGGAATGAGGATTTAGTATCCTCCAGTTCGGCACAAGAGATAGTGTGTGTGTGTAACATAAACAGGATATAAAAACTTCTCAAAATTAAATAATAAATCACTTAAAGAGTGTATATAAATGTTTAAAAAGCTCTAGTGTTTAGCAGTGAAGATCTAGACTCGTTGGATTCAGCATAAATTCTTCTAGGTCCTTCTCTCATTTTTCTATTGAAAAAAAGAGTGTCGTGGTTCAGCTTTTGTTCTTTAGTGAGTGAAGATGTTCTCTTTACTTCAGGGTACTTCGTGTGTTCTTCAGTAGTGTCAGATTGTATTCATGAGAGTTATTTGAAGATGTTGCAATGTGTTCCACTTCTTTTCAGTATATTAAATGCATGTATTGTCTTCGCATATTGGTCACTTAGGCGTACTCTTGTGTGTGTCTCTTTCTACTGCGGCTCAATCTTCTTTATATTCAATAAGCTCCAGCATTATGAATTATTACCTTTTCAAAGGTATGAGGTACGATTTCTGGACATGCTAAAAACTATCATTAAATAACATTAATTTCATTAAAAACATCAAATATGACCACTAGAATTATTTAAATAATATTGAGAAAAAGGTTATGAAACGGTGTCACAGTAGTTGTGAAAACGGTGTCTCTTTGAACTGGTGTCTCCTTCATGGTATGTCCTTCACAGTGTCTGGGTCACGGTGTGTTGAGGTCATGGTGTATGACGGATGGTGTGTCCTTCACAGTGTCTGGGTCATGGTTTCTTCTTCATGGTGTGTCTGTCACGGTGTGTTGCTCACGGTGTGTCCTTCACGGTGTCTGAGTCACAGTGTGTTGAGGTCAAGGTGTCTCACTGGTCACGATGTCCCAGACTTAGACTTCATAGTGTGTGATTAACTGTGTCTATCTTAAACTTCACAGTGTCTATGTCTTGCTCACAGTCTGTCTTACTATGTCAACTTCATGGTGTCTTGATACGTAGAAAAATAACTGTATTCAAACTTAAACAGTAATATGCATAATATGAATTGATCTTAAACTTTATAAAGTATAAGATAACTTGAAACATAAATACATATGAGTAACATGGAATGTGAGATTTGTGACTAATGATAAGATGTGTAATTATTACTAAGATTGGTAAATCATAATGAGATTTGTGACCATGAATAAGATTTGTGATAATGAATAATATTTTTAATTAAGATTTTAGATCATTAACAAGATGTGCAATTATGATTGAGATTTGTGATCATTAAAACATGATTAATACATGAGGATTCCAACAATCTCCCCCTTTTTGATGATCAAAAATCATGTATAGGCAAATTATAAATGAAATTCCACGTTAGAGAAAATAACATATAGAATAACAACAAATAAAATACTAAGAGATTAGTCTTCTCACATTTTCTCTCCCTTTTGGGATTGTCATGAAGTAGAAAGAATGGAGTGAAACAATGAATTTGACATTAAAAATGTTTAGAATACATCATACAGTAGAAATAAAAACAATAAACAATCAATTAAATCCCCATCAAAAAGTAATTAGTCACTGGGCTTCTTCAGGGATTGGATTTTTCCTTGAATTTATCAACAACGGGAGCTGGAGATGTTGTAGAAGAAGGCATGGAGGTGGTATCCAAAGATGTTAAAGGTAGACCGTCAAATATGGAGGGAGCCAAAGTAGGAGATGTAGAAGATCTAGTCTGTGGATGGTCAAGAATGACTGGCCGGATCTGAGATAGGGCTTGGATGAGTGACATGGCAGTTGAGGCTAGGGAAAGTAGACTAGGTATAAGGGGTGCAACAGTTGGAGAAACTATAGCAGTACTCTGCACATGAATATATGGCATCAAAAGATTGATGAAATCAGTAATTATTTCTCCACCATATTGCATAGACTTTTCAAAATCATCCTTATTCTCCACGAATTTGTCCAACAATCTGGTGAACTTTGTAAGCTTCTGAACTTGATCATTAAAAGCTTGAGTCACTAGAGGTATTATCAAATTCTCCACAGGATACATAAAGTGATTTGTCATGTCACTTTTAGAGAAAATACAGGTGAGATATAATTATATATTCTTGTTCATTTCCTTTTGAGCATCATTGGAAATCTGAGAATTAATGCGAACCAAGTCAAGTGCTTTATCATTGTTCTTCAAAACTTCAGATAAAGAAGACAAGTCTAAACCACTAAAGGAATTATAAATTTCTTCCTTGATTATGGATCTGAGCATAGAATCATACAAAGAAGGAACAGAAGGTTGACCAGATAGAGGATAATCCTTTACAACTACAGTTAGAGCTTTGAGCTGTTTCAAAACCTTTTGAAGGCATCCAGTGTACTCATCTATGAGCTTATTCTTATTTTCTACATGCTCTCTCATGTGTTGCAGCAAATTTGTGTGTCTTTCTCTAATCTTCTCATCAAAATATAACAGATATGGATGAACTTGAGATACAATATCTCTAAAAATGTTGGAAACATTTGGTTCAGGAGAAGTAGCAATAGGTGCAGGAGCAGCAACAACAGGAGCAGGAACAGAAACAACAGGAGCATGCTCTGATCATGAAGATAATTCTTTTTGAAGGTTTTCCACCATATCTTTCAAATTTGCAACATCCGAACTAAGGAAATTATTTTCAACGTTGACTTCTTTTATTTCACGGATCATTCTGGGTTGAATATGCGGAATAATATTCTCCAAAAGAATCGATACCTCTTCCTGACTTAGTTGAGTCATATGACCAAGTTGAGAGGATATAATATTCTAAACTCCGACTAAGATAGTCTCTCCAAAGACTTTCAAATCTTATTTACTTAAAAAAGTTTTCTGATCAAGAAAAGTTGTAGAAAGTGGTCCATGGGTAGGTGTAGGGTCTGGTTGCGGTTCTGAGTCAGTTTCAGTTTCATATTCTGATTCAGTTTGAGGTTGAGGTTGTGGTTGAGGCTTTAGTTCTGGTTTAGGGTGAGTGGCTGACTTCAACTGAAATATAAAAGAGATATATATACCAGTTTCATTCAATTTCTATGTTTCACTCACATCATAAAATCTTGGAAATTAATACTGAGTGTACACAAAAAAATAGACAGTTTGTTGAGAGGCTTCAGTAGATCCAGCGTCACCGATTTCAGCTTCACCAGTCTCAAGAATTTGAGGTTCCTCCCCCTAAAACTGTACTTCCATTTCAAAAACTATAGTCTTATCAACATGATCAAGATCCATATAATCAACTCTATTCTCCTCATCCTTTTCATGCCTTGCCAAATGAAATGGAATTTACATCCTCTCTTCAGCAGAGGGTATGTACTCAGGAACTGACTGTTCCGTAGGCTATTCTTCTTGACTTTCTTCTTTTTCAATAGGAAGGTTTTCTGCACCACCATACTCTTCCATGGATTTCTGCTCTAAATTAGGGATAATAAAATCTCTTACATCCTCATGTTGGGTTTCTGGATCAACACCCTCTCTAGAATAATGAGCTTCTTCCACTCCAAGAACAGAAGGAGATTATTCTTCTCTAAAAACAACAGAAGGTTCATCTTCTCAAAGAACAATAGAAACTTCCTCTCTAAGAGATATTTCAATAGGAACATCAGCATGGATAGCAGTCCTTTCCTTCTCAATAGGAGCTACCTCATTTTGAGGTTCTTCAGCCTCTTCTCTAGGTGGTACTTCAGTTTCCACTTCCTCTTCTTCTACCTCTTCTGGATACTCATCCACTTTATCTGGTTCCGACCCAGTTTCAGTTATATTCTTTCCCCTTCATGGATAATCAACAAGATTACACTTCTTATAAATTTGATCAATATCCTCAACTCACTGCTTCTTCCAAGGGTTCCAATTGATTCTCATCTTTCTGATGGTAGGCTTGGATAAACAGTATTCAAAATCCACAATCTTTTCTTTATTCGGTCCAACAACTCCTTTGGTATCTAGAATAGCCGAAATCATCCTTGAGTAAAACAAATATGTGGATTTGGATGTGACCTTAATTAGTTCACACATATGGTGAATGACATATTTTCATAGGTTGATCTTATGGTCATTCTTCATCAGATGAATCTGGAACACATCCTGATACTTCAACATAGAAAAATCTCCTTTCCTTGGGCAAATAATATTCAGAAAAAATTCAAACAGGAGCCTTGAATCCACATCCAGCTCTGCATCTATGGCCCTTTACTTGGTTCCATTTCCAGTTAAGATTTCCAAGGCATTCTCCAGGTCAAATATGTCAGTTGTTGGAGGAGGTTCTCTCTGGTAGTCATCACAAATACATTCATGAGGAATCCTTAGTCATGCAGCCCATAGCCTTGAAGTGAAAGAACATCTCTAACCATTGATCCATCTTGTTACTATAAAACTTTCTCCAGCATCAAAGGAGAACATTACATACTGATAAAACTGAGATAACAACCTCGTTTATATAGGACTATCCGATTGATAGAACCATTCAAGCCATCCTTAACCTCTGAGAACTTTTTGAACCAAAGTCTTACTAGATAGCAGCCACTCAGTACGAATCTCTTTCTCAGGAGAAAAAGTACGGCTTACTAGGTTAGGAGTCAGTGGACCACTAGAAACTATCTACTATGCTCTCTTCTTTTTCTTAGACCGGTACTTCTCATATGAGGGTGAATATGGACGCTTCATCCTTGTTATCCACTTAAGATTCAGGTGAGAGAGAAGAAGAGAAGGTTTCTTAGGCTGAGAAGGTTCATGAAGGAGTTCGGGTGAGGAATCGAGTGAAACTCTTATTTTTTATCATTTGGGAATGTCAAAAATCATAAACAAAAAAACATGGGAAAGTAAATAGCGGTGAAATAAATGTTACCGCAATACGGGTTAAAATAAATGCATAAATACTCTTCACGGTGAGACCGTGAGTAGGCGTTATGGTGCGATGAAAAGAAGTTTTCACAGTGAGACAGTTGGTGGTCGTCACGGTGGGACAGTGACTATTTTGTGCAGTCATAGTGAGATAGTGAGTGCTCTGTGCAGTCACAGTGAGACAGTTAAGTGACAGACTGTGAACACAAGGTGTTAACTGTGAGACCGTAAGCATGAGATAGTAACTGGGAAACCGTGAACATGAAATAGTAAAGTAATTTATAGAAAAATATTAAATAGTAAGGCCGGTAAGATATATATTTATTATTGATCATACCAAGATCGTGTATGATGTAATCTAATCTCTCAAAATTTAATGGTTTAGTGAATATATCAGCAAGTTGATATTCAGTACCAATGAATTCCAAAGTTATATCACCTTTTTGAGAATGATCCATCAAAAAGTGATGTCTTACATCAATATGTTCTGTCCTAGAATGTGAAATAGGATTAATTGAAATTTTAATAGCACTTGTGTTGTCACAATTTATTGGTACATGTTTGAATTGATATCCATAGTCTGTTAAAGTGTGTTTCATCCACAAAATTTGTGAACAACAACTTCCAGAAGCTATGTATTCAGCTTCAATAGTAGATAATGCAACAGAATTTTGTTTCATACTACACCATGATACTAGTGACTTGCCTAAAAGGTGACATGTTCCAGAGGTGGTTTTTCCATCTAACGTACATCCAGAAAAATCAGCATCAAAATAACTAACTAGTTCAAATGATTCTTCTTTTGGATAGAACAATCCTAGATTTGGAGTATGATTGAGGTATTTGAAAAATCTCTTTACAGAATTTAAATGTGATTATTTAGGTTTTTCTTGAAAATGATCACACATACACACACTAAACATAATATCAGGATGACTAGCTGTTATGTATATTAGACTTCAAATCATTCCTCTATAAGTGGTTTGATCAGCAGATTTTCCATCTTTATCAAGATCCAACATACAGGTGGTACTCATGGGAGTGTCACTACTTTTAGTGCTATTCAATCAAAAACATTTTTAAATATCTCTAGTATATTTACATTGAGTTAAAATAATTCCCTTATTATTTTGAATGATTTGAAATCCATGAAATAATTTATGTTCACCCATTAAACTCATCTCAAATTCGTTTTGCATCATTTTAGAAAAATCAATACATAAAGAAGTTTTTGAAGATCCAAAAAAATATCATATACATATATTTGAACAATTAAAACATCATTAGAAATTCATTTTAAAAAAGGCTAGGATCAGCTATACCTTTTTTTAATCCTTTAGAAATAAGAAAAGTACTTAATATGACATACCAAGCTCTTGGAACATACTTTAAACCATATAAAGCTTTTGATAATTTGAAAATGTGATTTGGAAAATGAGGGTTGTTAAATCCAGGTGGTTTTTCAAAAAAACATCCTCTGTAATACATCCATTTCAGAATGTACTTTTGACATAAATTTGATATGGTTTGAAATCCAGATGTGCAGCATAAGCTAGTAAGATCCTAATGGCTTCTAGTCAGGCTATTGGAGAAAAAGTCTCATCATAGTCAATTCCTTTTTCTTGACTATATCCTTGTGAAACTAATCTAGACTTATTTCTAACTATATTTCCATATTCATCTACTTTATTTCTAAATACCCATTTTGTGCCAATGAAAAAAGTGTCATTAGGTCTTTATACGAGTTTCCAAACATTATTTCTATCAAACTGATTAAGTACTTATTACATAGCAATTACCCAAAATTCATCATTAATAGCATCATCAATGTTTTTAGGTTCAAGATTTGACAAGAAGGCTCGATGTTAAACCTGATTTCTAAGAGAAGCTTTAGTTTTTGTTCCTCTATCCAGATTTCCTACAACAGTATCTAAAGGATGATTCTTTAGAATCCTTGTTGATCTAGTAAAGGTAGGACTAGAAAATTCAAGTTCTTCTCTAGATTCAGGTTCAAAAGAATCAGATTTTGGTAAATTTCCAGAACTGGTTGTCTATACAGCAGGTTCATTGGTTTTATCATTAAGGTTCAGAACAGACAAATCTTCTTCATGATTTTCTAGAGAAGGCTTAGGTTCATGTGGATCAGTTTCATAAAATTTCATGTGAACAGATTCTTCCACACATTTTGTTCTTTTATTAAAAACTCTATAGGATTTGCTAGATATAGAATATCCTAAAAATATTCCATCATCACTCTTAGAAGTAAACTTGTCAAGACTATCCTTGCTATTAATAATAAACACTTTGCAACCAAAGACTCTAAAGTAGCTAACTTTAGGTTTCCTACTGTTCCACAACTCATAAGGGGTTTTTTGAAAACAGGTCCGACTAAAACTCTATTGATGATATAACAATCTATATTTACAGCTTTAGCCCAAAATTAAATAGGCAGGTCATACTCATTAAGAATAGTTCTTGAAATTTCTTAAAGGGTTGCATTTCTTCTTTCAATCACGCCATTTGGATGAGGTTTCCTAGGGGAATAGAAATTGTGTGTATAGCCATTCTGTGAGAAGAAGGACTCAAACTCGTGATTTTCAAACTCACGGCCATGATCACTTCCCATGGTTTTAATCATAATTCTACTAAGGTTTTCAACAGACTTGGAGTATTTAGCAAAATAAGAACAAGCTTCACTTTTGTGAGCTAATAAGTATACCCAAGTATATCTAGAAAAGTTATCTACTAGAACATAGACATAGTTCTTCCCATTTAAAATAGAAAATCTAGAAGGTCCAAACATGTCCATGCAAACCAACTCGAGAGGTTGAGAAGTGGACACTTCATTCTTTGGTTTGAAAAATATTTTGTGTTTCTTTCCCTTTTGACAGGGATTACAAACATTGTCATTTGGAAACTCAAGTTTCAGTAAGTCTCTAACTACGTTCTTCCTAGTCATCTTTATAAATGAGTGTATATTTCAGTTTTCTAATCTTCTATTCCAAAGTCAAGATTCATTATGAAAATAATTTAAACAAGTAATGTTTTGTTTAGATAAGGAATTTAAATCAACTGCATAAACATTTTAATTTCTCAAGGTAGAAAATACCAAAACATTTTTAGAATTAAAAACACTACAAGAATAATTTTAAAACATAACATTAAATCCATCATCACATAATTGACATGTAATTAACAAGTTTTATTTTAACCCATCAACATGTAAAAATTTAGAAATTAAAACTGAGTTAGTGTTACCAATTTGGCCTAGGCCGATGATCTATCCTTTAAAATTATCACCAAAGGTGACATAGCCTCCATCCACCTTTATTAAGCTCTTGAAGTATGAATAATCCTCAGACATATGCCTTGAACATCCATTATCCAAGTAGAAAATCTTCTTTTGGTAACTCTTCAAGTAGGTTTCCTATAAAACTATTTTAGATAGAATATGATTTTGGTACCCATATTCTCTTGGGTCCATACAGGTTAGCAAGTAAAGCTTTAGGTACCCAAATTTGTCTTATGGGTCACATATAATCAGTAGATTAAAAATATTTTTAAAGTTAAACACTATTGGATCTATAACTATGTGAGTAACTAGCTGAAGCATATGAATTTCAAGAACTGGAATAAGCAGATTTTTTTCCATATTTAGGAATAAATCTAGTTTTGGTATACTGTCTCTGTCTAGGTTGGTTTCCTAAACCAGTAGTATTCTTTGGTGCAACTTGTTTACCTAAAATTTGAGTAAGTGTATCTTTTCCCTTTGTGAATTTTTCTAAGTCCTTTCTAAGATTCACATTAGACATTTTTAATTCAGTATTTTCATTCAACAGTTGAGCATTCTTTTCCTTTTCTATATCAAGGAAGATTTAACAGTAGCAGTGAGAGCATGCTGTTTCTTTATGGATTTTTACTTGTCCTTAAGTTCATTAAAGCTCTCTTCTGGTATATTACAATATTCAAATAATTCATCTTTAGTCATGTCTTTAGAATCAGAATTAGATTCTGTATCATTTCCAGAATAAACAGAATTTAAAACAAGAGTATATAAGGTTACCTCTGATGTGTTAGTCATGAAACACATGTTAGATTTTTGAGATTTTTCATCCTGAGTAGAATCAGAATCAGTTTCACTGTCTTCTGAAGCACTCCAAGTAGCTTTCATAACTTTCTTTTACTTACTTTCCATGTAGTCATATTTCTTTTTGAACTTCAACTTTGGACAGTCAGCTTTAATTTGACATTTTCTTGTGAATTCAAAGCAGACTACTTCATCACTTTTATCTGTCTTTTTCCAATCCTTTTTCCATTGACCTTTGTTATCATATTTACTTATTTAGTTTAATTTTCGGAAAAATTTATTCATCCTATAGAATTTCTTAAACCTCCTGGCTATCTGTGCCATTTCAACATCACTATCAGAGTCTGAATCTTCACTTATTGAACTTTCAGTTTGTATTTGAACTTTGTCTTTTCCCTTTCTCTTCGAAGCTGATGTTTTAAAGGATACTAACTTCCTTTTAGGTTCATTATCTTCCTCATTATTCGCCTTGATTTCATCCTCATACATCATAAGCTTACCAATAAGATCTTTAATAGGTAGAGCACCAATGTCACATGATACTCTGATTTAAATAGAAGTGCCTCTCAATTGGTCTCGTAAACATCTCAGTATCCCCATAATTTGTTCATTTTCTAGAACAACTTTACCAAGAGAACTCATTGTATTGACTATCTCATTGAACCTGAGATACATATCAGATATAGGTTTATCAGTCTTCATTTTAAAATTATCAAATTTAATAGTATATGTATTCAATATCATTTCTTTAACATTAGTTGTCCCTTCATGAGAAACACCTAATGTATCCCATATTTCATAATCTGTTTTACAGGTATATATTCTATTGAAATCCTCATCTCTTAATGAACAATACAAAGCATTGATAGCTCTACAATTATTATTGTATGCCATTTTAGTAGGTTTATCCCAAGTAGTTCTTTCATTTTATGGAATTTTATATAGAGTCTCTATAGCAGTCAAAATATCAAATCCCATACTTTCCAAATGAATTTTCATTTTAAGTTTCCACTGGGAATAAATGGTACCATTGAAGAATGGTGGCCTGTTAGTAGCAGCACCTTTTAGTCTATTTCCCATAGATAGATTTTAGAAAATAGATTTAAAGAGATAAAATTTTCAACTAACAGAAATTTAAGATCTTTAAAGATGCAACTACAATCACAGTTGAAAAATAGAGTATTTTGAAAACATTCAATAACAAAAACAACCCTATGATACCAAATGTTAGTTGGAGTTGGCACTCAAGAGGGGGGTGAATTGAGTCCCAATAAATATTTCTGTTAAAATTATTTCTATTAAAATACCTATTTTATTAAACAATTTAAACTGTAGTGATTGTTTAAAACTGTAAAAGTTCAATTAGGTTCTCAAAAGATTGATTAGGTCTCAGTTAATTTATTCTGAAGATTAAATTATCTTTTGAAACTAATCTACAGATTTACAACAATTACAAACACTTACTAGATTAGCAATCAAAGTAACATTAAAATAGTTTTGTATTCCAAATTAATAGCAGCGGAATAAAAAATATATTTATGGTATACATTTAGACATAATATAAGAAGAACATCATATATAACCAAGTGTTTCTATCTCAAGAAGAGACTTAGTCCTCTCAAATAATTTATATAAATTTGATCCACATCCTGGATCGGTGTTAACAACAGTTCAGAAACTATCCAGGTCCTAAGACCTCTACCACTGTTCTTCATTGGAAGACAAAGACAACAACACACAGGCTGTCCAGGCCATGCAGGGACCTCTACCACTATCTTCAGTGGGACACAGGAAGGTGTAGAAAGAGTGGAATGAGGATTTTGTATCCTCCAGTTCTGCATAGGAGATAGTGTGTGTGTAAAATAATCCTGATACACACACTACTAGAAAGTGAATAATAAATTGCTTAGAGAGAGTATATGAAAGTTTAAAAAGATCTAGTGATTATCAGTGCAGCTATGGACTCGTTGGATTCAGCAGAAATGCATCTAGGTACTTCTCTAGTTTTTCTATTGAAAAACAGAGTGTCGTGGTTCAGCTTTTGTTCTTCAATGAGTGAAGATGTTCTCTTTACTTCAGGGTACTTCGTGTGTTCTTCAGTAGTGTCTTATTGTATGAATGAGAGTTCTTTGGAGATTTTTCAATGTGTTCTACTTTTGTTCAGTATATTGCTTGCATGTATTGTCTTATTGTATTTCTCACTTGGGCGTACTCTTTTGTGTGTCTCTTTCTACTGAATCTCAATCTTATTTATATTCCATAATCTCTGACAATAAGAATGATTACCTTTACATAGGTACGAGGTATGGTTTCCTAACATGAAACAACTATCATTAAATAACAATAATTGCATTAAGTAAATAAATTATGACCGTTAGCATTATTTAAATTATATTGAAAAAAATGTTAATAAATGGTGTCAATGTAGTTGTGAAAATGGTGTCTCCTTGAACCGGTGTCTCCTTCACGGTACGTCCTTCACAGTGTCTGGGTCACGGTGTGTTGAGGTCACAGTGTCTGACACACGGTGTGGCCTTCACGGTGTCTGGGTCACGGTTTCTTCTTCACAGTGTGTCCTTCACAGCGTGTTGCTCGTGGTGTGTCCTTCACGGTGTCTGGGTCACAGTGTTTTGAGGTCACGGTGTCTCACTGGTCACGGTGTCTCAGACTTAAACTTCACGGTGTCCGCTTCACTGTGTCTATCTTACACTTCATGGTGTCTGTGTCTTGCACACAGTCTGTCTTACTGTGTCAAACTTCACGGTGTCATCATACTTATACAAAAAACTATATTCAAACATAAACAGTAATATGCATAATATGAATTGAGCTTAACCATTGTAAAGTATAAGATAACTTGAAACATAAATACATATGAGTAACACGATATGTGAGATTTGTGACTAATGATAAGATGTGTAATTATTACTAATATTGGTAAATTATAATGATATTTGTGATCATGAATAAGATTTGTAATTAAGATTTGATATCCTTAACAAGATTTGTAATTATGATTGAGATTTGGGATCATTAAAACATTATTAATACACGAGGAGTCCAACAATTATGTATTCCAATGTGTACTTGGTTGTTTTTCAGTCTTCCATGGTGGTAATATTCTATTGTGGGTATTTATATAAATGGTATTTCATTTAGTATTATTTCATTCATATCATGCATAATGTTGTTTTATATTTGTATATGGGATATATGGATGGATTTTTTTTCAAAGGTAAAATCATCCCCCAATTATAAATGAAGACCTTGGAATTTATTTCTAGCCTTTGCCATCATGGGGATGACTCTAAAGTCTTGTAATGTTCCAAAACATCCTAATGGAAATGAAAAGAGGTGGACTATTACAAGTGGTATCAGTATGGGTTCTTCCAAATTTCCCTATGGAACATGTGGTGTAATTGTGTTCGGTCATTACCTAACAGGTGGACTTCATCTCTCTTAGTCTTGGAGTAAATTTCATTGTAGTTTATTCATATTTTCAGGTTGGAAGAAAGGCGTAAAATTTTTGGGAATTGAAATGTAGAGCATAAAAGAACAAATTTAACATTTTTATGTTGAAATTCATGTGACCATGGAGTTGGTTACATATTTGTTTTGGAGACACTTAAAGTAATTGTAATCTCATTGTCATGGGTTTATCCAATGAGATGGGCATGAAATGAATTGTAAAAATTCCTTCCAAGTAAGAGTGGATATTTCATTTTCATTAATGATATATTTTTTTCTTCAATGTTTATATTTTTAAGAAATGATTAAATTGATTTAAGATTATTTTTTTTAAATAGAATAGTTTTTGTACCTTGAAAATGATTTCATTTTCAAAATAATGTTGATATTTTTAAAAAACTGGTTGAATGTAGAAAATGTTTATTTTGGAACGAATTATGTGATATATGTGGTGTGGTAAATTTTAAATGTTAAGCCTTTTTTTATAGAGAGTGAGACTTATGTAATTTGTTTTGGTTATAAAAAATGGTACCCAGTAGATGTTATCGGAACCAACTGGAGGAAGCTATTGAGAATGTGGTTTCACGTGATCCACAAGTGAAACAAAAACTGCTTCGAATTATTGTCTATGAATTTAAGGCTGTTGAAAGAGGGAAATGATGTGATGAACCAAGGTAAGTGGATTATACACTCCACATCTAAAACTAAAATCCACCCATATTTCAGGGTGATTTGGAACCAGGTAAGGAAGAGGTGTGGCTGAAAAGGATGAATTGAATATTTAGTTTCATTGACCCACAAGAAAACCTAAAATCCAAGATAGTGAACTATATTTGTAGGATCTTTCATTCTAGTGGTGATATTTAGTTGTTCAGTCTAAATTGGACAGAGGAAATTTAGGGGAGTATTTTTAATTATTTTCCAACAAAAAATTGTACCATCATATGTTTAGAATTAAATCATCAAAAACATTATTCATCTTGAAGCCTGAAAATTATCTTATGCAGTAGTATACAGAAAAATTCATGAATATAATGTGATTTTCACCTGAGGATGCTGCTAGTGGATTCCTAAAGGCTCAAATTTTTGCATTAGGGATGATGTAAGAAATTATATTAAATATTATTGTGCTTTATATTAGGGATTATAGAGTGATGGCCAATAGAGATATGATAGTTTAAATATACTTCTCAAGAGATATGGGAGAATGAACTATGTTGACACCCATTAAAATTGTGGGAAATATAACACTAAGATAAAGCGGAAGAGGGGAACATATTCCCTAGGTGATACCATGAATCAAAAAAAGATGAATGGATTAATGAACCTTCCTCCACGACCCTAAGAAAAGAGGGATGTTTCTAATATGGAACTCTTGACCACATAGAGTGAGAGTGCATGGAATAAACTAGAGCATGCTAGATATGCAATCAGATGGAGAATCATTAGCGTTATTGTTGTATTCCTCCTTGGTCAGGTGTTTGGGACACTTTTTAGGAGTTGTAGGCATCGTATTCTTCGATGAGATGAGGAAAAAAGGGTTAATCACATCAGTAGAACATAGCTAGCCATAGTGATTCTAAGAATACCAGGACTCCTTAGGTAGTGCAATATCAACATGGAAATAAAGAAAAAAGTTCAATGCGGAAGAAATTATATTGTTCCAAGCTGGTGACTGTGGATAATCAGTCTTAAAAACATGTGGCGAGAGGTATAATTCTTCTTAATTATACCCTTATTCAATCGTTTCATGATACAGGTGCATCGAAATCCGTTATTTCTTCTCATTAGGGTGAATTTTTTGTTTGAGTGTTGAGATGAAACCTTCAGTGTTAAAAATTCACACTCCTCTTAGTTAAATATAATTTATATCTTTTGTGTGTAGAGACTATTATATAACTATTTATGGATATGATCTAGTATAAAATTTCTCTATACTTGATCATGATTCCTATAATATAATCCTAGGTAAGTATTGGTTGACAATGATAAACGTTCACATTGAATGTTATAAAATAATGGCCAGTTTGACATCTGAAGATGGAATTGAGCATCTCTTTGAAGGAGACCAGATTATATTTGTAGGTTCCAGGGGATTTTTGGAACTTGTAGTTGGAACAATATCATTATATTAGGAATAATTTAATTTTAAATCAACGGAATAGATCAATAATAATAGTTTTCCAACAGTGATTCATCAGCTTCCATATGTGTTTCTCGAAATTTATCAGGTTTCTAGTATTTAGAGAAGCTGATTTTAAGATTGATCTCCTTATAGGGACTAATCATATTTCCCTTATATCTTATCATATGGATGAAAAAGAATTAATGGAGCCGAAAATGCAGTTAGAAGATTTGGAAAACAAAGAGTTCATTCATCCTAACACCTCTCCAAAGGAAACACCAATCTTGTTTTTCAAAAAAGAGGATGGAACTCTTCAACCATGTGTGGATTATCATTATATTAACCAAATTATTATAACGAAAATTTATCCAATTCCATGAATTTATGATCTATTTGATCAATTTATGGGAGCTTAATGGTTCTCTAAAATTGACTTGTGAATAGTATATTCACAAATTTAGGTTTGGAAGGAATATATTATAAATGAAGCATCCATTAGTTGATATGACAATTTTAAATATTTGGTAGTTACTTTCAGTCTTACAAATTCACCAACGATCTTTATAGAATTGATGAATTATATATTTTAAATATATGTAGATTCTTTATGGTGTCATTTGTGGATGAAATATTGGTGTATTCAAGGAAAAGGGATGAACATGAGAAGCACTTGGTGTTAGTGATGGTAATATTGAGGGATCATAAATTGTATGAAAAATTGTCAATGTGTATTTTTTGGATATAATAGGTATGTTTCCCTAGTCTTATAATTTCTGAAAATATTGTTTATGTGGATCTAGAAAATATAAAAGCTATTATGTATCGAAATCCACTGAATAATTTCTTCTATATATGGTGTTCCTTGGTTTAGATGGTTATTACCGATGCTTTGTTCATGAAATCTCGGGACTGTCCTTTCCCATGAATGCTTTGAAAAAGAACATTCCATTCCACTTGAATGAGGAATGACAAAACTCTTTTCTTGAGATTAATGTTATCCCTACATCATACCTAATATTTATTTTTCCAGAATCAGGATAATGTAATGTGGTGTGTTGTGATGCTTCAATACTTGGGTTGGGGTTTATTCTCATGAAAGGAGACCATGTTTTTTCATATGGTTCAAGGAAATTAAGGTATCATGAGAGGAACTGACAAACACATGATTTAGAGTTATCTTCCATATTCTATTCTTTGGAGACTTTTCCTTATTACCTATTTCCTAATAAATTAACAATGTTTACATATCATAATAGAATGAAACATATTTTCTCCCTAATTTATTTTTACCTGAGAAATAGTAGATGGATGAAGTAATTACAAATTCTTGACATTTACATGATTTATACACAATGAAAATTCAATTTGGTGGAAGATTCATTAAGAAATAAGTCATATTCGTTTTTGAAAAAAAGAAGCCTCAGATGAGTGGAAGTTGATGTTAGACCCAGTTAGATTGAACGTGGAATGTGAAGACTGAGGTGAAGTTTTTGTTTTCTTTCCAATTTTTTTATTCCAAATTTGGTGGAGATGGTTAAATAGGAACAAACATTTAATTTAGAATGTGTGTCTATGAGGTTAAAACCCAATTGTAGTGAGGCTGTTAAGGGATGGAAGATGGATGGGAGTTCAGTGTTGTGGTTTAGAAATCGGATGGTTGTACCAATGGATTGTCTGAAACAACATATTAATGCTTAAAACCACTCAAGATGGGTTGTTTATCCTAGAATATAAAATATTTAAAAAGCAATTAATGCACAATTTTGGTGGGTTGATATGAAAATAAATGTTTCTGAGTTTTTTTCATGATACTTAACTTGTTAAAATGTTAAGGAAGGACATTAATGTCTAGTAGGTATGTTCAAGTAATTAAGTACCCCTTTCTGGAAATGGGAGCATATATTTTTGGATTTTATAATAGGCCTCCCAAAAAAGTTGTGGAAACATGATTCTATATGGGTGAAAGTGGATCGACTCACAAAGTTGTCTCAATTCATCTCAATTCATGAATCCCATATGGTGGAGGAATTTTCAAAAATATGTATCTGAGATGTGGTAAAGAGGTATGGAAGACTAGTTTCTATCGTGTTAGACAGATATCTAAGACTTAGGTCTAGTTTTTGAAAATCCTTACTGCTATCCCTTATAACTCATTTGACTATGAGAATGGTGTATCATTCATAGATGGATGACCAATTTGAATGGTTGAAAGAAATGTTGGAAGAGATTTTGTGGGCTTGTGAAATAGTTTTTTGTGGATCATTGGATTAGTAAGTTCCACTGGTAGAGTTATCATATAACAACTATTATTAGTCCTCGATAAAAATCGATCCTTTGAAGCATTATATAGGATTCCTTGTAGTTCTCCCTTTTATTGGGAAGAAATATGTAATACTTCACTATTTGGGATGAACCTTGTCAAAGAAAAAATAAAAAGATTAAATTGATCAAGAAATAAATGGAAATGGATCAAAGTCATACAAAATTATATGTGGATAATTGTCGATGGCCGCTTTTATTAAATTTGAGTGATCATGTGATCTTGAGGATATATTGATGGCTTGGACATTGTCATTTTGGGAAATAGGGTTGGTACTCTCCTAGATACATATGCCCTTATGAGATATTGTAATGGGTTGCTAAGGTGAAATATCATTTTTCATTGCCACCATGGTTCAATGATTTGAATATTGTGTTCAATGTATATTAGTTCAAAGAGTATCAACCTATTCCTAACCATGTGATTATATGGTATCATGTTGAACTGGATCCAAATTCTTTGTTGGCACATGTGCTAGTGTCGATTTTCGAAAAGAAAAGGATGGTCTTATATAGAAAAATGATCAACCTACTGTCAGTTTTATGGAATCATGGTCAGATTTAATAAGATACTTGGGAATGGTAGAAGGAAATAAAACGTAAATGGTTGGTTCTCATTTAGAGTAATGATGTTTTTCTACGTTTTGAGGATGGAAAGCCCATTTGTGGGGAGAATTTAGAACCCTCGTTTACATGTAATTAACCATTATTTTATATTTTTTATGTACGTAAAGTGTTTTTGTGTTGTATGGGAGAATTTTTATAACTTATGAAATGTTTTTTGAGACATTATAAGGGCTACCAATTAGTTCAAAATTTGGGAAAATCATGTAACTCCAAGAGGAAACTATGTACAATGATATATGGACTATAGGGGAGGTGCACATGAAGGCACACAGTCTGCCCAAACCATTTGACCACCTAAGAGAATCATTGAAAACTGAGACAATGGGTGTTTTCATAGTTGTAACATGCTTTGGAAACCGTGTATTCCAACCATGCGAGGTTCCTTCTTGAGACAGAATTTGTTATAGGGATAACACATGGAATAAATAATCATGCATAATTTAAATACTAGATCTGAAAAAGTGGATCTCTATTAGGACTAATATTTAAACCCCCATTGTTTCTAAAAAGTGACCCTAACTCGAGATTTACTCCTTCCAAATGTATTATCAGCTTTTGAAATCATCCTCAAGGTGATGCAAATGCTTGTCTTGGTGTGTTGAAGTCGTATTCTTACGGTAAGACATCATTATTTGTAGTTTTTATTGGTTTTCCTTAGATATATTACTACCTATATTTTATTTCCACAGATATAAATATGATATGGATATATCTTCGATATACTCAGTTTCATTGGTGTTTGAGTGCCGCTCTGCATTTTCTCTATAAAACTGGAGGTTGGGGGAGACACTATTGACCCCGATATTTATATCACGAAAGATTGATTTAAAATTTGTTATCATATTTGATTTTTTTGTCAAATTGGTGTGAAAATATTTGTAAAACCCATATTTTATAATGGTCTTTAGTTTCTGTGGAAATTTAGCAATTGTTTTGAAAAAAGATTATTGATTTGATTTTAAAGGATGATTTTAAAATAGCTTACTTGGTAGTATTTATGAAAAAGGTTTTACAGATTGGATTTACATTAATTTTTTAATTAAATGTATTTGGAATAGTTCGTTTTGGCATCATTTTGTGGCATGTGTTCATATGCATTTAGATGGATATAGCTATGAATTACCCCCATAAAAAGGTTTGGACGGGTATGGGTGTCATGTACCCCCATTAAAATGATCCATTGTGTGATGAATTAGTGGTAGGATGACTCACCGCTCATCAGTATAGGGAGTCCCATGGTTTCATTCATGGTTGAATATGTTGATATGTGTATTAGAAGGGATTATTCCAAAATGTAATTCAAGAAACGTTTTTAGAGCATTATATGGTAGATTTCCTATGAACTAGTTATTATTTTGTAAAAAAATACTTGTTATGGAACTTGTTTAATTTAAATATACTATTTAAAAATTGTGTCTCAAAAACTATTTTATATAAATCTTTAAACATGTTCTATCCTAGTGGTGTGAGTTGGGAAGTAATTTGTGGAAAGTATACTAATTTTTAGTACTCAACCCTAGTTTGGAACTTTGATGCTTTTGTATATATCATTTTCCAGGACTCAGGAAAAGGTAATATATCACTTTTCTCTGATATTTCATTATGATACATGGGCAGTTTTGTGGAGTGGGAGCATGGGTCTTGTTGGAGCTTGGAGTTTTGTCTTGGAGTCTTTGACTTTTTTTGGTTATGTCTTCCATTGTGTACTTAATTTGTTTATTTGTTCATTGTGGTACTCTTTTATAGTCAGTATTGATATAAATGGTATATCATTGAGTTGTCTTTCATTTATATCATTCATTGCGTAGTGGTTTATTTGGTTATGGAATGAATGGATGTGTTTTTACATTTCCAAGGGAAAATCATCCCTCAATTATAAATGATGATAATGGTATTTGTTGCCATAATTTTTCATATTGGGGATGTGTATTAAGTAAAATTAACATTCCACTTCCTTATAAATATAATTAGTAGGGGTGATATGTCACAAAAACGTTTTGATGTTTGAAACATTTCTTATCTTAAAAACCAGTTTTCTCTTTCGGTCAAAAGGAATAATTTTTAATTAATTTATACAATTTATGTTATTATAATTTTCAAAAATAGATTCCATTCTAGGAATCATATGTTCCAAATTTAGTTAAAAGGTCCATTTTTTGTTAGGAAAATATTAACTGTTACTCTAGTAATTTATTATTTCCACAGTTATCGGTAAATCAGGTAATTATAGGTAAAAATATTATTATAAATATTTGAAAAATACCCTAACACTTTTCCTAATTTTAGTGTAAGATTATTTTTATTCCATAATAATTAAAATAACTATTATGAAACCATTTATGGATTTTTTGATGATAATATAACCATTATAAAATTATATTAAAAGGTAAATATATTTTTTCATACTTCTGATTTGAACAATGGAAATATTTTTAATATTGGGTTATATAAGAGAAATGTATTACTATAAATATTATTTATAATGATAAAATGTTAATCCATATCATGGTAATTTATTTGTTATTTTTAGTGATAAAATTATTACCTTAATTGTGACATAATGATGATTTTAAAATTTTCTAATTAATGGTGTAATCATATAAAATATATTGGAAATATTATAATTAATATAATTTGATATAATTAATATAATAAATTAATTTCTTTATAAAATTTATACGTTCCTGATGTTTCAAAATAGTCGGTTTAAGGATATCATATTTTGGTGATTTTTTAAATTCCATGTTATGAATATTTTCAAAATTCACAATAATGTTATTTTAAAATAAATAATATTTTGTCAAATGATATGAAATTAATAAAATCTAAAATTCAGATAAATTATTGGGATAAGTGATAAAATATTTAAAATGGAACTTTTTTGGTAATATGTAATTACATAATATTTATATTAACCTACAATGTGTAAATTACATGATATCATGATAAGAATTAAAAAGGTAAATAAGGGTAAAAGCTAAATGGTAAGGATGAAAAAATATTCTAAACATATATAATTTTCATTGGATAAAGGGATTTTGACCCAAAATCTATCCTATATTTTAAATTATTATGTTTTGATCCATTTTGAGTACAAAATTAATTTATATTAATTTAATATTTTGATGATTTCTAAGAGTTCACGTACCCTCTCTTATAAAAGATCACCACTTCTTCTCTATTTATCACAATTAAAAACCTATTTTTTCAAATAAGTTGTACAAAAATACATTACTATAATCCCTTCTATAATTATAGATGGATTAGTTTAGAAATAAAACACTACATGAGTTTGTTAAGGTTATAATCAAAGGATATTTTTCGACGAAAAGTTATCATTTTTAGTTAAGTATTTATTTTTTATGTTTTCTTCCAGTTCATTAAAATCTTCTTATATTGTGATGAAAAAATAAATCCATTATCCTAAAAATACATAGTTTTTTTATTTTAAGATCATCATCTATATTCAAATCCACTTCCATCAAATGGGGAATGAATTACCGACCATGTTCATCGAGAACAGTTACCTCATGAACCGATATAATTTTTTTCCATTACCATATCTCAATAATATTTATAATGATGGAATTAATGTTTATATATTATATTAATTACATATTTATCATTATAAAAATATAATATATCTTTTATTTTATTACCTTCCCATGCACATAAAAATTATAATGTATTTTATGCGTACATGTGAACTATCACCTCCACGAATCGATGTGATTCATATTTCATCACCACATAAAATCAATGAAATCTGTATGTAAATTTAAAATATTAATATTATATTAATGATATTTTTATCAATATTGAATTATATGATAATACATAAGTTTTTTCTATAATTATCATGGAAAAATTTAATTGTTAGTCTTGACTATATGAGATATATCATCTCATTGATTATATGTAGAGACAAGAAGCATAACGTTCAAGGACATTACATTACTTTTGCGGAATACTTATTACATAACAAAAACACACACACAAGGACCGTAATAGTTTAGTGTCTTTGGAAACTCGGAACGTAATCTTCTAATCATGGTGAAAGATCTTCAACATCTCCCATAAAGATCTTCCCCTTTTTTCTTACCTAAAACCTTTCTTTATATTCTGGGGAAAAGAAAACAAAAAAGGGTGAGCTCAAATGATCAGTAAGGGTAAACAAAAGAAATATCAATCACATCATATTCATAAGAACATAAGTTTTTGGAAATCTTAACCTGCAAAAGAGAGCATAATTTCATAACATGGGATAAATCATAGTAGTGAAATGAAATCCCAATAATCAAAACATAAAACATGAAACTTTGTGGCATACACACATAATCATAGAGAATCATTTCTTATTAGTCAAGACTCATTGCCAAGACTATCTTACTGGAAAAGTCCATTTCTGAACCGAGTCACCCTCATTTCAGTCCTGTTTCACTGAACTGGTATAACCTATCGTTCAAGCCATGTCTATCTTATGAGATATAAAATATTTACCCAATTCATTGGATGGAGATATAGGTCCCACACATCTCATAATGATACCATTCTTATGTGTGCCACAAAATCATAAATCATACATCATTGCATAACCCATGTAATAAAAATGGGAATCGTAAACATTGTGACATCATAAAACAATTCATATAAGATAAAGGAATTCATAAATATAATTCCATCACAACATAATCAAATCATTGTAATAATAGGGATAGAAACAGAGCCCTTTATTATCTTAGATGGAAAATAATTTTGATAAAACACATGAACTCCATTCTTGAGGAAAATATCATTTCTACTTCAAAAACTTTTTTCCTTTCTTAACATGTCATACAATTTTAAACTAAAATAAGTTGATTAAAAATAAACTTGAAAACTTGTAAAGGAATATTTTTGGAAATAATGATTTAAAAATCCATTCATGTCGTATAAGTTAAAAAAACATTCTTCGTACTTTTGTCGGAAAAGTCAGAAAGTACCTCGTACGAAAAACGACAAAAGATTCCTTTCATATCCTTTACTAAAAACTCACCTAAGGGTAAAATTGGATTTAAAAAATTGTAGGTGGATGGAAATAATATTACATATTGAGGAAACATGGATGTGGATGATAAAATACACCCCAGTAAATGCCAAAGTATAAACAATCTCAGATAAAATTGAGATTGTGATATTTCACTAACCATAGATCCGATTTGCTTCGTAAGTGTCCGAACCTCCTGTATAATGACTTAAATAATTGTATTTAATTATTAAAGAATCATATTAATTGTTATGATATCATATATGGTTCACTTATGACTTTATATTACCCGTTCTTTTGTTAATTCCATGTTAAAGAGCATTTTGGGTAAAATTGTTTCATTTGTCGTCCGTGTTTTGACTTGTAATTATTCATATGATTACTTAGATCATGATTACTTAATTCCAGAATATAGAACATGGTTTATATATAATGTATATTCAGAATATACATATATATATAAAATCAGTAAATGGAATGAAATACACCATTCATGGAGACGGTAGGCCGTACGTACGCATGAACGTTGTTTTCTTTTCCTTATTGAGTTGAATGGAATTATGTAGATGACATACATATATATAAACATAAATCCAGAATCATTATTATGTCATATATTTCATTATTACTTATTATATATACTTTATAATCATTCATGAATGGTTAACGTGGAGAATTAATCTCATCGCGTCGTGGAGACGATAGTCCGTACGTACGCACGAGCGATTATATCATTCTCATGATCGTGGGACTGTATTGGAGTGTATGTATACTATTTCAGAATCAATATCACTTTAAATTAATCATATATAGTTATTATTTACACCATTATACCCATCCAAGTAAGGTGGTGGTGGAAAATAGATTACACCACGGCGTGGAGACGGTATTCCGTACGTACGCACGTGTGGTGATTTCATTTTTCCGTAGGATGGATAGAAGGTTAATGAGAGTTGTTTCATATTTATAATAACATATCAGTATATAAGAAATACTGGTGTTATTACTTTATCATGAAATAACTAAAGAAGAAGAAGTTGAAGAAGAATGAAATTGAAAAAGATCGGTAATGGATATTACCTCTTTTTGACGCGCCTTCACTTAACCTACACTTAAAGAACTAAGGATGGTCTTTAAAGAATACCAGGACCTATAGGATGATACTATGGAAGTGGAGAAGATATTTTGGCAGGGGTTGGCCGAGCTTGAATGCTCACATTGGTGTGAGGAGGAGAGGGAGGAGGTTCCCTTTTATAAGGGAGGAGAGGGGCGCCTTGGGAAAATCTCAAAATATTATTTTATATTAAGGTCAAATTCGATTTATAATGGTTCCAAAGGGTCTTATTTAGAAGCTAAAGTGGGGATGGGTCGAAATACGCTCATCCAATAGTATTTAGACAAGTTTAGGTTATTATTTTAACCTTATCAATTAGATTTAACTCTAAGTTAAATAATTTAACTTTTACCGTGTCTTTTTGTTTTCTTACACTATATGGTTAATAAACTTACCATAACAAGAAAAACGAACACCAAGTTGTTTATTATTAATATATCTATCCTTATCTAAGTCTTTTAGCCGAACATTATATTTTTAGGAATTAAATAACAATTTATAATATAATATTTGTTTTAAAAACTAATTTATGTCAATTTTGACACTATTTAGTAATTAATTTTTGTGAAAATCATAACAGAATGATTAGTTCGAAAAAAGTTTATTAAATCAATACTAACATGTCATATTAATCTAGAAAATTAGTGGGATTCATAAAAATACTCATAATACATTTATTTGGGTATTTATAAATCAATTATGTCAATATTTCATTAATAAGATAATTACTCCATCATCGTTGTGTCATAAATAAATTAAATTATTTAATGTCTAAAAATTACAAATAAAATAAAATTATGTAGGAAATCTTTCTATATTTCTAATTAATATTTATAGTCGAATTTATCTTATGTATAACCCCATTTTAAAAATGATTTACTTATTAAACATTGATTTTAACTATTTTAACCCTTCTTTAAATAAATTAAATATAAATGTCCTAATCTAATCCAAGTGGGCCTGAATGATAATATTTTATTCCTAAGGTTGTTTTTGGTCGAATTACACTTATCCAATATAATTATGACATGTGATAGGGTAATAATAATATCATTTTTACCCTTAATTACCCTATTTACTTTTAACTGTGGAAAAAAAGTAAAAAGTTACTATTCACCAAAAATTATTTTCATCTCATTGAACCACATTTTACTTACTGACATCAACCGTGTCTTTCGGATTTTTTAAATTCCACTCACAGAAGCGGTAAAATTAAGTTTTATGAAAAATTCATTTTTCTTAGCTCCCACTTAGTGGTTTCACTATTCATCAAAAATTGAAAGTTTTCATAAAAATACCAAAAATTAGGCCTAAGCTATATTTGATATTAAGAATTAAAAAATGATGTCTATTTTACCAAATTCAGAAAATATCAGTTGCATTAATTAATTTAAAAAATAGTTCCCGTCGTCAAAACAAATAGCGTGTTTTTAAGAGATAATAACTATCAAAAGATTGACACTTGTTTATAACTGGATTAAATGTGAAATTACATCCAATGACCAACATTGTATTAAATTTTAAAATATATATTATAAATATACTTTAAAACCACTCAAATTAATAATTTATCACTATTAATTATTTCTTTTAAAAAAAGTTCTTTTTAATTAAAATTTATTAATTTTCACTATTCATCAGAATATGAAAGTTATCAGAAAAGTACCGAAATTTCACCCTAAGCTAATTTCGATATTCCAAATCCAAAAATGAAGTCCATTTTGAAAAATAAAATTTAAAAATTTTCAAAAAGTGGTTATTACTATTCATAACGGCTAGTTTTAATAATATTTTAATAGCAAATCGTTGTTTAGTGAAACTCGGTATTGCGTACTACACACGCTATCGAGGAAGGTCGCGGTTGCATGTAATGCAAGGCAAGTCAATGATGCGTGTTGTGCAAGCTCCTTTTGGTGTAGCGTACAACACAAGACAATAATTAAAAGAATATTTTCCATAAAATCTCAGGGTGTTACATTATAACTAGTTCATTTTCCATATCCATATGTAATGGATGAATTTGAATGTATAATTTATGTATAAAAGTGATTATAATTTCCTGAAAATTATTACAATGGTGATGAAATAATTACCTCTTCTATTATAAAAATCAATCCAATGTCATTTTGCAATCAAGTACTGAATTTCATCAAAATCATCTAACATAAACATAAATAATTAATTAATTGTAATAATATGATAATAAGTTATTTAAAAGGATTACTAATCTTGAAAAACATCATCAAGAAATTAGAAAATTAACCCAAGTTTATTATTCATGAAGTTAAACATTGTATGGGATAAGTCAGACTCAAGTTATGGGTTTTTTCGTCTCACTTTTACATCTATGAGATATATGCCTTATTCATTATATATTCCTTTTGTGTGGTGTATGTACTACCATTTGATCTATAATATCATGAATATCATTAATATAATGATATTATATGTTCCATTTAATGTCATTTCTTAATAGGGATTATTATTTAAATATTTAAAAGTAGTATAAAAAAATTTGAATGATTAAATATTATTTTCCACAAGAACATTTAAATGGGATCATTTGAATGTGTCCTTATCTACATATCCTTTATTGAATAATGTAATTCATTGAGATTTAAATTTTTTTATATGAACTGCCATGTTTTGTTATAGGTTTTAGGATTATTTTGACTGTGGATGTGTTATTTTAATATCATTTATGGTTTACGATTAATGTATTGATATTTAATATGATATGTTTTCAATAAAAATGATTATGTTTCCCCTTTTTCATGTGAGGAATATTTTGGACATAGAATGTGATATTATGGGACCACAATATCCCCTCTATGTACCAGTAGGTCTCATGAATCAAACTAGATATGGAAATGGATGAGGTCTTTCCCATTTATTCTAAGATATGTATTTTCATGAGGCCTTAACCATTCATTTTCATATGTATTATCCAATTCCATGATGGTATACTTTTGATATCCATAATTATTTACTCCATCATTATAAGATGAGTTTTTAATATTCCATGTTATTTTTCAAATAGTATAATATCTATGGTCTTGTTTCCTAGATCCTGTGTTTATTTAAATGGAATGTGTAATGTACCATTTTCCCGTGTATTATTTTATAAATGTTATATAGATTAATTTTGAGAGTATGAGTTGAGAAGACGTGTGATTCTAAGACCTAGTGTGCCCAGAATTTTTTTTGGAATTTATCAAAATATTAAAGAGCACAAACATGCAATTTTACTGAAAAGTGGAATAACTTCTAAATGGGTGCCCATATATGAAATCCAAGGACACCATTTATTTCATAGTAGTGAATTTACCCTAGGTGAGGGAAAACATCATCCAGTGTGGTTTGTCTTTGAAAAGTAGTATTCAGACGTTTTAATGAATAAAAATATTTCAAATTTATTTTATTTCCTTCCATTTGGTTGATTCAGTGATGAAACAACATTTTATTTTAAATAAATGTAGATGCATTGTTCCATGGTTAAGAAAAAAACTCTATAATTCTATAGAGGCTATGAGGAGAAACCCTAGATAATTCTCTCGGTGGTGAGAACCAACGAAACCATGGATCTTAGATCGACTGACATCGTTCTTAACAGATATTTCCAATCGTGATGATGGGGAAAAAAAATTTCATCAAAGAGTGATCCAATTAAATTATTGGGAATGTATTTTTTATTTATAATTACATATTCTTCAATTCAATGATGACCACTAACTAACTGATGGACAGGTTTATCCACAGATCGATCGTTCATGTGGGATGAGCTTTTTCTATGGGTTTTTTATCAGGGTTTTTTTAATTGAGGATTGATTTTTTTTCTTTATCATTGTTACAGGAATGGACCATTTCTATAACAAAAAGCATGTGAGGATTGTTCCTTGGGTTGTTCATTATTCCGTTTCATCCCTGATATTTTTCTTGGTGTTCTTCTTTCTTCCTTCTTCATGGGTTATGAATGATTAATAGTTGCACCATAGGTTCTTAGTGAAACCATCCAAAATTGAAGATACGACATCAGGGAGACCTATAAGAGGTTTGATAGTTATGAATATGGATGAATCGAAGTGATTATGGAATACCTGAAATTCGAACAAATTTTCATCAGATTAACGAAAACTGATTTTAGAGACAATTAAAGAACCAAAACTCATCGATTCAATGTTACGATGGAGAAAACCCTTGGATATATATTTATTAGTTTATCATACCATTAGATCAAGATCAAAATAATTAACAAAGGCACAAGGAGGAAGAACAATGGATTCTAGAAAATCACAATGAACGTAGTGTGTAACCTGGGGTTACATAGCATGTGGCCCCCCTCGGAGCGATTGCTTGGGTTTCGGATCTAGATGAATTCAACACATCATGTGACCCTATTACTCAAATTGTATACCCTTACTAGAAACTCCACGGTTAACATGGGAGACACATCAACACAAGGTTGAGTATAGAAGTTCCCTTCGTGGACTTTATCCCACCCCACAGTGTAATCCAGAATGGATACATGGGTTACCCTATGTAGTGGTACACGGGAAGGAACATAGGGATTTCCACCATGTGCTCATATAATTCCCGATTACATAGGTGGACCCTAGATGGAAGGACACGATGTGTGACCCCTCGACACGGTTTGTACCCATCTTCTACACAACATGTTCTAATGACACGGGTTGTTGTATATGGGTTGTAGCCAGGGTCAAGGGACATGGCATGTTACATGATTACACGTAGTGTACCACTTTATACATGGTTTGAATCTCTATTCCATCATATCTTGGATAGTATTTTTTAGGGATCATCCCCTTTATCATTTCCCTAAAGATTGTTGCATATCATTTCCTACTTATAGGATGATGATCCTTTCGGTAGGATTTTCCGTATAGAGATGTTGGAACACCCCAGAGAGGCCCGAAAAATGATCCTTTATTCATTATATGTGACCTAGGTAGAGTCCTTGGTATTTACGTGACCAATATCATTGGGCATCAATCCTCTAATGAGAAGTTTAATACATATGGAGTTTTTGGTATCACCCCATGGACCTGGCAGTGATCCTCAAATGTGGTATAATATTATCTTCATATTTATGATTGTATCTCTCTCATGATGGTTCATGAATAACAATACTTATCAGAGTATGTCATCTGTTCCATAGGACTTTGGAGTTTGTTATCATGTATTTTTGCTTTGTGGAATCTTCAGACTGAATCTCTAATGTTGTATAAAATGGTTGCGACCTTCCTCTATACTACATGTATTGGATTGAGTATATATATATATTTGTAATATTTTATGTATAGATATAATTATGTATAAATTACTGTAACATTCATTCTTGTATTGTTTTGTGGATTCTCGGTTTCCTACTGAGTATTGTCATAATCACCCTGACATGGATTTTCCTGCACAGGTCGTGTCTTGTGTAGATGAGTGAACTTTTTAAAAAGTCCAAGGAAGTCCATGACTAGACAAAGAACTATTACTTAAAAAAGGCCGATTTGTGTTCCTACAACTATAGATAACAATCCTAGTACATTTTTATGGCTTAGACTTTTTGGATTACAGACATCTTTTTAGTGGGATTTTATTTTAGTCCAGTTTTCTTAACTAAACTTTACATTCCTATCGTACTCTTGTTGGGATATAGTGTTATGCATGAATTTGGTTCTTAGTGTTTTTAAATTTCATAATTTCATGGGCTTGGAGATGTGTGGGTTCCTACAGGTACATATACAATGCCACCCCTATTTGTGATACGCATACACGGTGCTAGTCACTAGCCCCTGGCCTATTGAAGTTGGGATTGGAAAGTCATGACATGGGCCCACTGGTACAGGTCATGAAAGAGTGGTATCAGAGGTGGTTGGTTGTACTTTAAGACTAGGTTTCTGTGATATTGGTTTGGTGAAATAATGATAAGTGTTTTCAGTTTGGATTTCTAGATAGGGACCCCCAGTGTTGGGGTGTCAGTAGACTTATCCATACACCTGGACTCTGATAAAATTCTTTTTGACATGGTATATGAGAACATTGGTTGCAAGGAAAATAATTGTACATGAATCATATAATAATGTGGTTTGGTTCATTTTCCATCTTGAGTAATCTCTCCAGATATATTCATTTACGATGGTACAACTTGTTTTCATATAGGATTCCCCTGAGACTCATACCATCTAGGATTTAGTATCTCAATGATAAATATGTCCCCCTCAGTTATAATGCATTGATACAGGGACCAGTTCCCCAGATGTTAACTCTAGGTGTTACACCATCCATACCACCACCTGTAGAGTAGCACATGGTCACCAAAATACCAACAAATGAGGAGCTCAGAATGAGAATGCTTCATGAGTTCTCGAGACAGAGATCCCTCATGTTCAGTGGTGAGCCTACCCCTCAAACAGCTGAGGACTGGCTTGAGGTGGTGACCCAATGTTTCTGTCTAGCCAGGACACCATCGGATTATATGGTAGTCTTGGAGGCCAGCCTTTTACATGGGTCAATATGGAAATGGTGTATTTGGGATATCTATATTCCTAATGAGGAGACACTTTCATGGATATTGTTCGAGCGTCTCTTCAGATATGAGTTCTCACGAGTTATGTTGAGAGATGTGTGTATACATGAGGTTCTTCATCGTTAGTAGGGTAGCATGACCGTGGCTGATTATTCATCAAGGTTTAGCAACCTTTCTATATACTCAATGGATATTGTTATAAATCATTACATTAGGGATAGAACCTTCGAGCTATTTCTACATAGAGACATCCATGCCAAAATTATCCCTCTATGTATTCTGATATATTTTGTGGTACTTGAGGGACCTTTGGTGGTCTAAAGATTCTAGACTGAGTAGATACAACCAGTTATTATCAGCAGTGGATGAGAAGGATAATATTCCTCAACAAAGGGAGTTAACACATGTCCTAGGGACCTGGATGTGGGGTACATTTTAGGATGATGTCACAAGATAGAGGATATGTACTTCAGGGATCGCAGTGTGGGTCTAGTCCTCTTAGGGAGAGGTGGTTCTATTAAAGGGATGACAAGGTAAATCTCACATGAGAATGTTTGACCCACTGTTATATTATTAGGGATATAGTGGATGTACCACCAGGGTAGAGACATCGACAAGAGAAGGAAAATCCATTTGGTGACAAATGTGTTTGAGGGTCTAAGAGGGTAGCATGAGGTGGTCAATGTTTCGATAGACTACCACCACCACCCCCAGGAGCTCCAGGCTAGGCATAGGGAGTTGGAGGAAAGGGGTGGGGATAGCTCCATGTAGTCGAGGAATATGAACTAGGGGCTTTAGGAATGATTCAAGGTATGATCTATTTCCTTTCTACTTTAGATGCATTACTTTTAGACATATTTTCAAGTCATTCCTTTCTCACCACATATCTTGTACGATACATATAGATTCTGGTTGACCCATTGGCATGACCCTTATACATGGTGATACATACTGGAGAAGATTCATTGATAACACATTTTTACTGATTAAGTGACCTCAAACATGGATGTGAGAGTTTCATTGGGATCCTCTTGGTGGAATCATTGAGGCCTTATAACATTAATATTAGTATATAATGGTTATCTACAGTTCATTCTTAGACTTACTATTTTAGGAGATGCGTGTGGAATGTCCGCAATGATGGAATGAGGTTTTCCCTTATTGGTGAAAATGGAATCCCATGAATCACATGATGGACTGATGCATATGAGGGTGTAGCCAATTACTCATCAGTTGGACAGCCAGACCCTTAGTACAATTGATGTTGTGAGTTACCAATTTTATGTACTGGTGACAGAGTACGAGGATGTCTTCCTAATGATGCTCTTGGATAACCTCCAACAGGTAGGTAGCATGTTTCATTTAATTACTCCCCAGGAAGACATTTATATTAGTACCAGCATACCTGATGGCTCTCGAAGAGCTTCGCAAGGTATGGGTGAAGTTAGAGGCCTTTCAGAAGATGGGATTCGTGATACCTATTGTTTAACACTGGTCAGTCATAGTTTTTTTGACAGACAGGTAGACGAGAACATGAGGTGGTGTGTGGACTACCAGTTCATAAACTAGGTGACCATAAAGAAAAAGTATCCAATACTGATAATCGATGACCACATTGATCACATTTGAGTGTCATGATAGTTCTCGCTGGTTAAATTTTTATCATGCTATCACCAGCTACGAGTAGAAGATAACGATATACCGAAGAAGAAATTCAGATGTCCTTATAGTGACATTGAATATATGGTAATGTACATTCTCATGGTAAATTCCCAATCAGTGTTGATGGGAATCATGATCTAGATCTTCTAACCTTATTTATACCATTTCGTGGTAGTATTCATTGACGATATTCATGTGTACTCCACATATGAAGAGGAGAATACGAGAAACTTAAGGATGGTTCTGGATATACTTTGAGAGAAAACTATTTATGTGAATCCCTGAAAGTTTCAGTTATGGATTCACGTGGTCCACCTTCTGGAAAATAATATCTCAGAGGATGTAGTGGTTATGGACACGGACAAGGTTGAAGAAATGTTATCATAGGATCCACCTAGGAGCATGAAAGGGTTTTCGAGCATCCTCAGGCTACCAACATATTACCATAGATTCATACATGATTTATCTAGGATATCTTTACCTATGATGGATTATACTCAAAAGTAGTATCCATTTGTATGGACAAAGAAGTGGAAAAAGGTTTTTCAGTAGTTGAGGAAGAGTTTGAAAAGAGTTCCGATCTCGATATTACTAGTGGAGGGTGTCAAGTATGTAGTGTTATATAATGAATCGGGACCAGGACTACTTGTGTCCTGATGTAGAGTCATGTAGTGGTTACCTATGGGTCATGACAGTTTAGACCACTTTAATAGAACTATACAACCCTCGATCTTGAGTTATAAGTGGTAGACTTTATATTGACTTTATGGAAACACCATCAGATTGGATAGTGGGTTATTGAATACTATGAACAAAATACTCTCAAATATATATTATCGTATAAGGACCTAAACATGAGATATAGTTGATGACAATAATTCCTCTAGGTCAATAAATTTGAGATTTTATATACTCTTGAAAAGGGGAACATGGTGGTTGATGCTCTCAACTTGAGATCTAGTTCATAGTTGTTGAACTAGGCATTAGAGAAGTTGGCCTCATTTTAAATATCCTTAGTGGATGGAGATGGAGCAGCTTACCTCTAGTTGATGGTTGTTACCCCTAAACACCTATAGAGAGTTTGGTAGGAATAGCTTGGGGATACAAACTGAGAGGCTCTATATGCTCATATATCCATAGGGAATATATTTGTAGGATAATCGAAATGTGGTGAGCACATCATCCTTTTTAGAGGATGTACGGTAGTACCCGGGGCATTATGGGAGGAGGTTCTGATGTATTTTCATACAACCCATTTTTTGGTACATCCATGTGTGGATAAGATATACCATGGTTACTGATGTCTATTTTTGCAGAAAGAAATATAAGCGATAGTTTCATAGTTTTTCTTTAAATTCCTTACTTGTAAGCATGTAATGTTTGAGCACCATATTCTATAGGGTTTACCTAAACACCATTAGGTGCGATAATGGAAGTGGGATGGGATATCAATGGACTTAGGGACAAGTTTACCACATATGTTAAGAGGGCACAATGCCATCTAGGTGATCATTGACTGACTCACCAAGTCATCTTAATTCCTATATATTCGAGAGTAGAGATTAGTAGAGTGTTTGGTACGCCTTTATATTTAAGAGATAGTTCTTCTCCATGAAGATCCATCAATGGTTGTTTCAGATCGTGATGCATATTTTACCTCCTAGTTATGAAAGGGATTACAGGAGGTGTTTGGGACCCAGTTACTCCTGAGCTTATCATTTCACCCACATATAGATGACCAGAGGGAGGGGTCCATTCTGGTTTTGGAGGAAATGATGCGATATTTCATGTTGGACATCATCCGTATTTGGGAGGATAGCCTACCTTTAGTGGAGTTCACACAAAACAACAAAAACCATTCCACCATTGGTTTGGCGCCATTTGAGTCATTGTACGAGTGACCCTATCTGTCACCACTGTGCTGGACCGACCCAGGAGATTCAAAACTCCTGGTCCCAGAATTGGTGTGAGCTACTATACATAAGGTTCATATAATCCAAGAGAAGATGAATACTTTGATGATATATTAGAAGTCTTACGCTAATAGGAAGCATATTCCTTTAGAGTCTGGGGAAGGAGACCATGTGTTCGTTCTGGTTTCAACTCGATTTGGATTATGGAGTTTTCACTGAAGTAGAAAGTTATATACAGGATTATTGGGCCTTTTTTAGATACTGCATAGAATTGGTGAGGTGGAATATGGTAGATCTCTACCCCCATTGTTAGACCGAGTAAATGATATCTTATATGTGTCACAATTGAGGAGGTAAGTTCATGACCCATCACACGTTATCAACTGGGGTGATCTGGAAATCAGTGTAACACCCCAAGCTTCTACGGTATGCTTCTCTTTGAATAATGCAATAGCATGTGTTGTATGCAACATTGATTTCTAACACACCACAACCAATTAAACTAGAAGTTATGTATAGTAATACCCATTTTTTAGATTTATAAATTTTATTTTTCAAAATGAACTTCATTTTTGGATTTGGAATATCGAAATTAGCGTAGGGTGAATTTTTGGTATTTTTCTGAAAAAATACATTTTTTGATGAATAGTGAAACCACTAAGTGGTAGTTAAAAAATGAATTTTTCATAAAACATAATTTTACCTCTTCTGGGAGTGGAATTTCAAAAATCCGAGAGAAACGGTTAATATCAAGAAGTAAAATTTGGTTCATTGAGATGAAAATAATTTTTGGTGAATAGTAATTTTTTACTTTTATTTACCACGGTTAAAAGTAAATAGGGTAATTAAGGGTGAAAATGATATTAATATTACCCTAACACATGTCCTAATTCTATTGGACAAGTTTATCTTGACCCAAAACAACCTTAGTAATAAAATATTATCATTTAGGTCCACATGGATTAGATTATGACATTTATTATTATCTAATTCAAAGAAGAGTTAAAAGAGTTAAAATCAATGTTTATTTTCTAAAACATTTTTAATATAGGGTTACACATAAGATAAATTAGATTATAAATGTTAATTATAAATCTCAAAATATTTCCTACATAATGATATTTTATTTATATTTTTAATTCATTAAATAATTTAATTTATTTATGAGAAAACGATGATGCAGTAATTACCATAATAGTGAAAAATTAAAATAATTGATATTATAAATACCCAAATAATTATAATTTGAGACTTTTTATGAATTACACTAATTTTATATGTTAATATGACATGTTAGTAATGTGTTAATTAACTTTGGTCGAAGTAATCATTCTGTTATGAGTTTTAAAAAATTCAATTTTCCAAATAGTGTCAAAATTGACATAAAAGAGTTTTTAAAACAAATATTATATTATTAATTGATATTTAATTCTTAAATATCTAATTTTCATCCAATAGACTTATATCATGATAGTTGTATCATTAATGGACCACTTGGGGGTCTCTTGGAGGTATATAGAATGTTTATTAACTATATAATATAAAAATACAAAGTGACATGGTAAGTGTCAAACTAATTAACTAAGAGTTAAAACTAAAAGATAAGGATAATATAATGCCCCAAACCTGTCTAAATTCTATGGGTTGAGTGGTTTTCGACCCATCCACACCATAACTTTTAAATAAATCGCTTTGGATCCATTAACAACCGTGTATGAATTTATTATAAAATAATATTTCTAGTTTCTCCAAAGGTTCCCCTCACCCCTCATATAAACGGGCACTCCCCCTTCTAATTAATTCACCCCTTCAGAGCCATTTGGATTGGCCAAGCTCTGCCCAAATACTATCTCAACTTCCCTCACTTCATTCTAGATGCCTTCCTTTATTCAAAGAGACAACCTATGGAGCCCTTTTGATCAAGTCAAAAGGAAGAACCCGAAGAAGAGATAATGTTTTCACCACCCTCTTTCATGTTCCTTTCTTCTTCAACTTCTTCTTTATTTCCCATTATAAAATAATAACTCTAGTATCTTATATATACTATTATTTTATTATAACTATGGTACAACCATATTCATTATTATATCCATCCTTTTAATAAAATGTCACCATACATACGTACGTACGGCTTACCGTCTCCACGTCGTGGTGTAATTGTTATTCAATGTATTATTATTTGGATGGGTATAATAATGATTTGTAATTCATGAAAATAATAAATATAACATGATAATTATTCTCTATATATGATATACCATCCAATTATATATTATTTTAATATCGAAAGAATGATATTGTCGCTCATGCGTACGTACGGACTACCGTCTCCACGAACGCGATGAGATTCATTCTCCATCATATCCATTCAAGTCTAATTCTCATTTGATTATTAATAATAGTATATAATTATTTGATAAAATTATGGATATGATTAAGATACAACTTATCCAGGACAAACACGTCTTACGTAACAAAACATAAAAAAGAAAACAAGTAAGTTAACACCCGAAACAACGATAATACTAAGATATTATTAAGAAATCAATTTTAAAAGATCATATATGATATAATATTAATGTATATTATTCTTGTATAACTTAATAACAATTATTTCACCATTATACAGGAGGTTAAACTACCCTCAACCAAGGAAAAGTTCAAGGTAAGGTTTTATTTCGAAATCTCTTCATTATCCGAGATTGTTTATACCTAATAATCTACTGGGACTTCTTTATCATCCACATACATGTTTCTTAAAAATGTATTTCAACACATTCTTACTATTTTACAGAATATGGGTTAAAGTCATTTATACCATTTTTTGACTTTTTAGAAGAGTTTTATAAAGGAATCTTTCCATCATTTTCCAAACGATGTGTTTTTTAACCTTATCGACAGAATTAAGGTAAGAATGTTTTTTTAACTTATATGGCGAGTGTGGTTATTTTACGTCGTTATAAAATCTTCTAATCTTACATTACAAGCTTATAATAAAATTTTCAAATTAAATGTTGTATTTTATAATTATGTTACTTTTAAATGATTTCAAAAAAGAGATATTTCTCTAAAAAGAGTTTTGATTTCATCTATGTCAACATCCTTTGATGGATTTTACGCTTATTTGAAGTTGATTTATTATGATACAAAACTTCTATGTTCTATTGAAGGTTTTTTGATATGTTTGACTGTGGATGTGTTATTTTCATACCATTCATGGTTTATGGATGAAGTATTTACCTTTCGTATGATAGTTTTAATAAAAATGTTTATGTTATGTTTAAACCTTTTCATATGGGAATGCATTGGACTTAATATGTGATGGGTGGAGCCCGCTATATCTCCTCGATGCATCGGTAGGTCTAATGAGACAAACTAGTTTCTTGGCACAAGGCCTTGGAAAAATCTTATTTGTAGTCTTGGCACGAGGCCTTGGCTATGTGGTTATGATAGTCTGGCATTATGCATTCCATCATTATGAAAGTGGTTATTGATATTGCATATGATTATTCGATTAGTAGAATATACATGTGAATAAGTAAATGGAATTATTTCATTTTATTTTTTCCATATTATGTTGAAGTTCAGTTTTAAAAGGATTTTTTTTAGTTATACATTAGCTTAAATGTTTATTCTTATTTATGAATGTTTCTTCTATATTTTTATCCTTACTGGGCATTTGAGCTCACCCCTTTTCGATGTTTTATTTTTCCCAGGTTGTGAAGAAGTAAATTATGAATGACCTACAGGGATAGTATGAGGGGATAAGAGTGTAGACTATAGAGACTATGTTGTTGTAGTTTTCATTTTTATGATGTAATGAAAAACATTATGAATATATCTAGTGTTTCCAAGGCTACTAAACTAATCGGTCTTTCAAGATTTTATTTTTATTATGATCATTCCAATGTTTTGTAATAATGCACCGACTCTAGGTAACTGGGGTCAGGGCGTTATAGTTGGTATCAGAGGAAGTTTAGTACAAACCTTGGAAGCTATATTTAGATAAACTATGATTAGAGAACATATATTTAAGATGCACTTTGAGGATTAGTATAGTAGAAATTCCTAGAATTTTGGTATTGTAGAGATTTTGTGAGTTTTCTGAGCAATACATACCTGTATAGATACGATCAGGTAGAGGCGGATCTAACACAAATGTACCTAGGGGTAAAACTCGAAAACACCACTTTGAGCTAGACATGAACGGGAACTGGTGCACGACAACAGGCCTTGCTGCACTCTTTGTTACAACACTCCAAGAGGATATGCTTAGGATAACTCTTATTTTCATTACAAATCATTATGAAGGGTTTATGAGTATATTCTTTCTCAAAAAAAACATTTTTATGATTATGGATTATATCCATAAATAGTTCAATGTATGTTAAGTGTTTTATAAGTATGGAATTATGTATTTTGATTCATAAACTGATATAGTTTATGCCATTGTTTAGAAATGGTGCCTAGTGGTGGAAACCGTATCAATGCACAAACTCCATGTAGGGATTTCCCTCCTGCTCAATATAATTATAGTGGAGCTGGTGATGAAACTGGTGTCGATCAGCTAATCACCATACTGGGACAACTCACTCAGGTTATGAATAATAACCTTACCCATATGGAGCACCCTGATCCGCTGCGTGGAGGATCAATGTTAGATCACTTTATGAGGAAACCACCACCAACATTCAATGGGAGTAAAAATCCCTTAGTATCTGAGCAATGGATTAATTCCCTAGATAAAATATTTCAGGATTTGGGGAGTAATGAAAGGTAAAAAGTTATCATAGGAGTTTACCGCCTCACTTGAGATGTTGATCAATTGTGGTCATTGATTCAAAACCCGAAGGAAGATGATGAAGTATCAAATATGAAATGGAGGGAGTTCAAAGATCTATTTTTAGAAAAATACTTTCCTCGTGACCATCGAGAAGACATGGAAAGACAATTTCTGAGTCCGAGACAAAAGGAGGATAAGAATGTCGCAAAGTATGAGTCTAACTTTACAAGGTTAGAAAGGTATGATGGAGATTATATACGTAACCCAAGAAGTAAGATTGATCGTTTCTTTCATGGGTTAAAACCATTTCTCCATCAGGAATTAGTCTCACAATCCTTCTCGTAGTATGAATACATTGTCTCATGTGCTATCAAGATAGAGAAAGAATTCTCAAAGTCTAATTACTTTAAAGAAAAGAAAGAGAAGAAGAGATCTAATGATCAATCTAGGAATGGAAATAAAGGGAATAAGGGAAAAGTTGAATATCCATCCTGCAGTAAATGTGGGAAGAAACACCCCGGTACATGCTTAAAAGGAACCGGAGTCTGTTACAAGTGTGGTTAAAAAGGCCACCAAGCTCGTGATTACAAGGGGAAAATGGAAGCTACCGATGTTCAGTGCTACAATTGCATGGAGATGGGGCATTATGCAAATGAATGTCCTATGTGTCAGGGGAACTTACAGCAGAAAAGGCCAAGGGATCAAGGCTAAGCTTATGTTATCACTACTACTGAGGTAGAAGCTCCGAAATACATGGTGGCAGGTAATTTAATGGTTTCCTCAAGTTTAGAAAATGAATTATTTGATTCTGGATCATCGCATTGTTTCATATCTTCCCAGTTTGCTAATAAAATTAGATATTTCCAATTTGATTTAACAATGGAGTTGTCAGTTACAACTCCTAAGGGAAGTATCATTGCAACAATGTTTTGTGAATCAGTCTCCATTAGAGCACATAATTTTTATTTATCTACTGATCTCATTGTCATACCTATGATTGAGTTTGATATAATCCTCGGTATGGACTATCTTTCAGACCATGATGCGAATATTTATTGTAAGAATAAGGAGGTTACAATTTTTGATGATGATGATGATAAGGAACACCTTATCTTGGAAGCAAAATTGTCACCACCTAATTCTTATCTAGATCCACCCCCAGTAGCTCAACTAAATTCAATTATTGGGGTGGAAGAGAATTAAATGACTGTGGGTGAAAAAAGGAATGTTCAAATATAGTATGTACCTATTGTGAAAGAATATGTAGATGAGTTTCCGGAAGATTTACCTGGACATCATCTAGAACAAGAAGTTGAATTTTCCATTGATTTAATTCCTCGATCAAGGCCTATATCGAAGACCCATTTTAGAATGGCCACTATAGAATTAGTTGAACTAAAGAAACAACTAGATGAATTGAGTAATAAGGGATTTATTCACCCTAGTGTTTCTCCATGGGGATCCCTTGTTCTTTTTGTTAAAAAAATAGATGTATCTATGAGGTTATGTATCGACTACAGGGAGATCAATGCTATAACAATAAAGAACATGTATCCCCTACCGCGCATTGATGATTTATTTGACCAACTGCATGGAGCTCAATACTTTTCAAAGAAATCTATTCGATCTGGATACCATCAGTTGTGTGTGAGGAAGGAAGACATTCCGAAGATAGTATTTCGAACCAGGTACGGGTATTCCGAGTTTACAGTAATGCCTTTTGGATTGACTAATTCACCCTATGTATTCATGGATCTGATGAATAGAGTTTTCAAGGAATATCTTGATGAATGTGTGGTGGTATTTATTGATGATATCTTGGTATACTCCAAAAGCTATGAAGATCTTGAAAATCACTTGCGCATTATCCTGAAGACTTTGAGAAGACGTGAATTATATGGGAAGTTTAGCAAGTGTGAATTCTTGCCTCAAGATATTTCTTTTCTTGTCTATATTGTCTCTAAGGATGGAATTCCCATTGATCCTTCTAAGACCAAGGCAATCCAAGAATGGCCTGCACCAAAGAGTATAACTGAGGTACGCAGTTTTATTGGTTTGGCAGGTTATTAACGACGTTCCATACAGAATTTTTCTCGACTGGATAACCCATTAACGAAGAACATGCGTAAAGGGGTTAAATTTGTTTGGAAAAAAGAGTGTGAAGAATGTTTCTAAGAACTTAAGAGAAGATTAGTCAATGCCTCTATATTGACTCTATCATTGGGGAATGACGGTTTCATTATTTATAGTGATGCATCGAAGAAAGGACTTGGTTGTGTTCTTATGCAGAATGATAGGGTTATTGTCTATGCATCACGACAGTTAAAAATTCATGAACAAAACTATCCTACTCATGATCTCGAGTTGGAATCGGTGATGTTTTCTTTGAATATGTGGAGGGACTACCTATATGGTGAAAAATGTGAGATTTTTACTGATCACAAGAGTTTGAAGTATATTTTCTCACAAAAAGAACTCAACATGAGCCAAAGGAGATGGCTTAAATTACTCAAGTATTATGATTGCATGATACACTACAACTCAAGGAAAGAAAACATGGTGGCAGATGCTTTGAGCAGAAAATATAATGGAGTTTTGAACAATATGAGAATTGAAAGGGATCCAATTTTCATGGAACTGGTGAAGATGGACATGGGAATAACCAGGGAAGGTGAAACATCAATTATTTTTCAAATGGTTGCCAAACAATCTTTACTAGAAAGGATTAAGAGTTCTAAGACCGATGATGAAGAATTTAAAATAAAGATTAATGCTGTGAATGAGGGGAGATTGAGAGAATTTGTGTATGAAGATGGAATTTTGAAATTCGGGAAGAGACTTTGTGTTCCCGATATACCTGATCTAAAAAGGAAATTGTTGGATGATGCTCATAGTTCCAATTTCTCTATACACGATGGGAGCACCAAAATGTATAGAGACTTGAAATAACAATTTTGGTGGGACAACATGAAGAGGGAGATTGCTGATTTTGTGTCAAGATGTATGGTTTGTCAACAAGTGAAAGCCGGAAGGCAACAACCTGGAGGAGTCATGCAACCTCTTCCCATACCAGAGTGGAAATGGGACAATATTACGATGGACTTTGTCATGGATCTACCAAAGACTCCTAGAAGGAACGATGAAATATGGTTCATTTTTTATCATCTTACCAAGTCAGCACATTTTCTTGCTATAAGGGAATATTTACCACTTGAACGACTAGAAAGACTATATATTAATGAAGTTGTGAAACTTCATGGAGTACCCCTATCGATTGTTTCTGATAGTGATCCTCATTTTACTTCAAGATTCTGGAAAAGTATTCAGAATGCCTTGGATACTGAACTTCATTTGAGCACTGACTACCACCCTCAAACAGATGGACAATCAGAATGAACTATTAAAACCTTAGAAGACATGTTGAGATCCTGCTCACTTGACTTTCGGGGTATGTGGGATCAATATTTACCTCTGGTAGAATTTTCCTATAACAACAGCTTCCATTTGAGTATTCATATGGAACCATATAAAAATTTATACGGAAAGAGATGTCGCACACCAACCTGTTGGGATGACATTGGTGAATGAAAACTTGTAGGCCCAAAACTGGTGGACAAAATGATGGAAAAGGAGAAGGTAATCCAAAACCATATCAAAGCAGCTCAAAGTAGGCAGAAGAGCTATGTTGATAATCGAAGGAAGGATTAGGAATTTCAAGTCAGTGATCTTGTTTTCTTGAAGGTATATCCATGGAAGGAAGTTATACATTTTGGTAAGAAAGGTAAATTGAGTCCCAGGTACATTAGACCTTTCGAAATTCTAGAACGATTTGGGGCTGTAGCTTATCGATTGGCAATGCCGCCAAGTCTCTCCAAAGTTCACGATGTGTTCCACGTATCTCTGTTGAGGAAATACATGTCTGACCCAACGCATGTACTCAACTATGAGGAATTAGAACTGGAACTCGATCTGTCTTATTGCGAAGAGCCCGTCAAGATTCTTCATACGAGAGAACAAGTACTGAGAAACCGGACAACTCGTCTGGTAAAATTCTTGTGGAGAAACCATAAGATGGAAGAGGCAACTTGGGAGCCCGAGGAACATATGATGAAGAACCACCCGAGTCTTTTAATTCGGTAGTATTCTATAAATTTTGAGGATGAAATTATTTGAAGTAGGGGATAATGTAACACCCCAAGCTTCTATGGTTCGCTTCTCTTTGAATAATGCAATAGTTTGTGTTGTACGCAACATCGAGTTCTAACACACCACAACCAATTAAACTAGCCGTTATGAATAGTAATATGCACTTTTTTAAATTTATAAATATTATTTTTCATAATGTACTTCATTTTTGGATTCGGAATATCGAAATTATCCTAGGGTGATTTTTTTGTATATTTCTGAAAATCTTCATTTTTTGATGTATAATGAAACCACTAAGTGGTTGTTAAAAACTGAATTTTTCATAAAACATAATTTTACCTCTTCTGTGAGTGGAATTTAGAAAATCCGAGAGACACATTTAATATCAAAGATTAAAATGTGTTCATTCAGATGAAAATAATTTTTGATGAATAGTAAATTTTTTCTTTTATTTACCACGGTTAAAAGTAAATAGGGTAATTAAGGGTAAAATGATATTAATATTACCCTAACACATGTCCTAATTCTATTGAACAAGTGTATCATGACCAGAAACAACCTTAATAATAAAATATTATCATTTAGGTCCACCTGGATTAGATTAGGACATTTGTTATTATTTAATTCAAAGAAGAGTTAAAAGAGTTAAAATCAATGTTTATTTACTAAAATATTTTTAATATAGAGTTACGCATAAGATAAATTAGATTATAAATATTAATTAGAAACATAAAAAGATTTCCTACATAATTATATTTTATTTATAATTTTTAGACATTAAATAATTTTATTTATTTATGACACAATGATGATGCAGTAATTACCATAATAGTGAAAAATTAAAATAATTGATATTATAAATACCCAAATTAATATAATTTGAGACTTTTTATGAATTAAACTATTTTTCTAGGATAATATGACATGTTAGGAATTATTTAATTAACTTTATTCAAAGTAATAATTCTGTTATGATTTTCACAAAATTCAATTTTCCAAATAGTGTCAAAATTGATATAAAAGAGTTTTTAAAACAAATATTATATTATTAATTGATATTCAATTCTTAAAAATCTAAGGATCGGCCAAGAGACTTATATAATTATTGGTGTATCATTAATGGACCACATGGAGGTCTCTTGGAGGTATATAGTATGTTTATTAACTATATAATATAAAAATACAAAGTGACATGGTAAGTGTCAAACTAATTAACTAAGAGTTAAAACTAAAATATAAGGTTAATATAATGACCCAAACCTATATAAATTCTATTGGTTGAGTGGTTTTTGACCCATCCCCACCATAAAATTTAAATAATACACTTTGGAGCCATTACAAACCAAATATGAATTTATTATAAAATAATATTTCTAGCTTTTCCAAAGGTGCCCCTCACCCCTCTTATAAAAGGGAACCCCCCCCCCCCCCACTTCTCATTAAATCTCACCATCAGAGACAATTGGCTCGGCCAAACTCTGCCCAAATACTCTCTCATCTTCCCTCACTTAATCCTAGAGGCCTTCCTGTAGTCATAAAGCCAACCTAAGGAGCCCTTTTGATAAAATCAAAAGGAAGAACCCGAAGAAGAGGTAATGTTTTCACCACCCTCTTTCAAGTTCCATTTTTCATCAACTTATTCTTTCTTTCCCATTCTAAAATAATAACTATAGTATCTTATATATAATTTGATGTTATTATAAATATGGTATAACCATATTCAGTATTCTATCCGTCCTTTGAATAACATGTCACTATATGTGCATACGTATGGCTTACCGTCTCCACGTCGTGGTGTAATTGTTATTCAATATATTATTATTTGGATGGGTATAATAATGATTTTTAATTAATATAAATAATAAATATAACATGATAAGTATTCTGTATATATGATATACCATCCAATTATATATTATTTTAATATCTAGAGAATGATGTTGTCGCTCGTGCGTATGTACGGACTACCGTCTCCACGAACGCGATGATATTCATTCTCCATCGTATCCATTCAAGTCTAATTCTCATTTGATGATTAATAATAGTATCTAGGGACTTGATATCATTCTGGATATGATTAAGATACAACCTATCCATGACAAACATGGCTTATGTAACAAAACATATAAAAGAAAACGACTAAGTTAACACCCGAAACAACGATAATACTTAAATATTATTAAGAAATCAATGTTAAAAGATCATATATGATATAATATTAAGGTATTTTATTCTTGTATAATTTAATAAAAATTATTTCACCACAATACAGAAGGTTAACCTACCCTCAACCAAGGAAAATTACAAGTTAAGGGTTTATTTCGCAATCTCTTCATTATCCGAGGTTGTTTTTACGTAATAATCAAATGGGACATCTTTATCATCCACATCCATGTTTCATAAAAATGTATTTCAAAACATTCTTACTATTTTACACAATATGGGTTGAAGTCATATATACCCTTGTTTGACTTTTTATAAGAGGTTTATAAGGGAATCTTTCCATCGTTTTCCAAATAAGGTGCTTTTTATCCTTTTCGACAAAATTAAGGTAAGAACGTTTTTTTAACTTATATGGAGGGTGCGGCTATATTATGCCGTTATTAAATATTCGAAGCATCCCGTAAAATATTATAAGAAAATTTTCAAATTAAATGATTTATTTTATAATTATGTGACTTTTAAATGATTTCAAAAAAGGGATATTTATCTAAAAAGGGTTTTGATTTCATCTATGTCAACATCCTTTGATGGATTTTAGGCTTATTTGAAGTTGATTTATTATGATTCAAAACTTATATATTGTAGTGAAGGTTTTTTGATATGTTTGACTGTGGATGTGTTATTTTTATACCATTCATGGTTTATGGATGAAGTATTTACATTTCGTATGCTAGTTTTAATACGAATGTTTATGTTATGTTTAAACCTTTTCATATGGGAATTCATTAGACTTAATATGTGATGAGTGGAGCCTGCTATATCTCCTCGATGAATTGGTAGGTCTCATGACACAAACTAGTGTCTTGGCACAAGGCCTTGGAAAAATCTTATTTGTAGTCTTGGCACGAGGCCTTGGCTATGTGGTTATGATAGTCTGACAGTATGCATTCCATCATTATGAAAGTGGTTATTGATATTGCATGTGATTATTTGATTAGTAGAATATCCATGTGAATAAGTAAATGGCATTATTTCATTTTATTTTTTCCATACTATGTTGAAGTTCAAGTTTAAAAGGAATTTTTTTTAGTTATACATTGCCTTAAATATTTATTCTTATTTATGAAAGTTCCCGCTATATTGTTATCCTTACTGGGAATTTGAGCTCACCCCTTTTCTATGTTTTATTTTTCCCAGGATGTGAAGATGTAAATTATGAATGACCTGCAGGGATAGTATAAGGGGATAAGATTGTAGACTATGGAGACTATGTTATTGTAGTTTTCATTTTTATGATGTAATGTAAAACTTTATGAATATATCTAGTGTTTCCAAGGATACTAAACTAATTAGTCTTTTGAGATTTGATCTTTCTTGTGATCATGACAATGTTATGTAATAATGCACCGACTCTAGGTAACTGGGGTCGGTGCATTGCAATCAGTGATGAAATGAATTTTTCTGAGTAACCAATGGAGAATGGGTATTGGAATGAGGGCAGACTTCGTGGGTAAGTGATTCCTTTGTATTTTTCCTGATGGCAGCATTGGAATCTCCTAGAGAAAACATGAAACTGAGAGGATTAGATTCATGTTCAGTACCCACATCATCTTTTGTAGGATTTGTTTTCAAATTTTGGGGATGTAAATACACATGGTGGGAAGAATTTAATGCCCTTGTTTTTAGAAAGGATTGTTTTTGAAATTTTATATGGATTAATTTCGAGGCCAAGAGCTGAGACGACGTGAGAATCCGAGAACCGATTTTACCAGATTTTTTTTGAAATATATTAAAATATTAAATTGCACACATGCATAGTTTTCCTAAAAATGTTTAATAAAATATAAATGGGTTCTCATATTTGAAATCCAAGGGAACTGTTACATTCAATGCAGTATATTTACCCTAGATGATGTCTAACATAGGCCGACATTGGTCGAATGTGAAATGATGTTTTTAGATGTTTTAATAAATAACATAAATTTTAGATTTATTTTATTTCATTCTTTTTCTTTGAAACAGTGAAGCAGTGACAATTTATATTAAATAAAACTAGGTGAAGGGATATAGGTTTAATCTCATTACCCTCAAATTCCATAGAGGCTCTAGAGAGAAACCCTAGAAAATTATCTCAGTGTTGAACAATGATAGAACCTAGGATCAGAGATCGACGTACACCATTCTTATCAGATATCACCAATGGCGACGATGTGCCAACTGACCTTATTCATCGAGAAATGAAAATCAATGGTAGGGCATTTTGTTTTGATTTTTCTTTTCTAGTTCATTAATTAAATGATGAACACATACAAAAAAATGAACATGTTGATCCGTGGATCGATCCTTATTGTAGGATGGGCCTTGTTTGTGGGGTTTTATCATGGTTTTTTAATTAAGGATTGAAATTTTTTCTTGATCATTCATATGGGAATATATTGAGGCTAGAAAATAAAATGGCTAAGGTTTATTTCTTGGGTTCTTCATTGTTCCTTTTCTCCCTTGATATTTTTCTTCATGTTCTTTGTTCTTTATTCTTCCGTGGTTCTGAATGATTGATTATTATGCCTTCATTTCAATTCCCATTGATATAAAATTTGTGATCAGACATTGGGGAGTCCTAGAAGAGGTTAAATGATGATTGTGATAGATTAATCAAAGATATTCTAGAATACCCGTTCTTTGAATGATTTATGATGGGTTAAAAAATAGGATTTCAGAGCTAATTGGAGGCCTAAAACACACTAATTAAGTGTTGTAATAGCAAAAAATAGTTTCATATATAGTTTTGAGGTGAAAATACTAGTAGATTAATATTAGTATCATAAACCAAGGTGTGAGGAGGAATAATATGAGATTCTGGAAAATTATGATGAACACAGTTTGTAACTCGGGGTTACATGGAATGTGTCCCCCCTCCGAGCGGTGTCTAGGGTTTCTGGAGTCAGTTGAATACCACACTCTATGTGACTCAGTCACAGGATGCATAGACCCTACCCAGACACTCAATGTGAATCTCTAGAGATTCATAGACATGGAGTGGAGTACACGGGTTTCCTACACGATTTGAACCCCACCACACAGCTTAGCACAGAATAGATACTTGGGTTACCCCATGTACTAGTACATGGGATGGAGGACACAGGTTGACACCATGTACAAGAACATGACAAGAGTATATTGGTGGAACTTGGATGGAAGGACACGTTGTGTGACCCTACTAAATTTCAGGTACCCTATTATACATGGCATGAATCAATTTTCCACTGCATCATTGGAATGTTTCATTAGGGATCAGTCCCTTGATCATTTACATGAAGGTTGATGTGTATTGTTTCTTACTCATAGGAGTATGATCCCATCATCATGACTTCTTGTATGGAGTTTTTCGAACCCCCCCCCCCCCCCCCCGAGAGACTCGGAGTATGATCTTCTATTTATTCTTCATTCCCGAGGTAGAGTCCTATGTATTGACATGTCTAACTTCACAAGGCATCTATCCTCTACATAGGAGGATAATAAAGATGGATTTGTTGGTATCACTCCATGGCCCTTGCTGTAATCCTCATCTGTGGTATCATAATATATTCTGATCTATCATATTATCTCTTTATTCACTGTTCTTGATGAATAATACTTCTTGGAATGATGTCTTCAATGCTATCACACATAGGAGTGTGTTGTCCCCTATGAGGTATTTTTGTAATATTTGGACTAAATCTCTAGTGTTGATATATAGTGGTTGTGACTAGCCTCTAGACTATGTGTCTTGGATGGAGTATATATGGATAATATTTTTATATGATTTGTAGAAATATACTTTTATAGATATGATAGTATTTTTCAATTGTTTATTTCATTGTGGGTTCATGGTTTCATACTGAGTAATTTTATAATCACCCATGCATAGGCATTGGCCGCACATGTCATGTCTTGTGCAGACGAGTGACATTTTGACAGAGTCCTAGGTGGACCAGGAACAGATAGAGATTTGTGAGTTCAGAGAGGCTGAGGTGCGTTCCTACGACTATAGACAATAGTACAAACACTTTTGTTTATAGGTTGGATTTATTGGTTCAAAAAACACTTTTTGGTGGTATTGTATTCTCTAACATTTTACTTTATTTCACTTTAATTTCTTTTCATACTCTAGTTGTGATATAGTTGTATTCTTTCATTTGGTTCTTAGTGATTTTGTAATATTTAAAAAGTTTGTGGGTTTGGAGATGTTTTCATTTGTATAGGTACATAGTCAATGCCTCCCATGATAGTGACAACTAGAGTATGACAACATTTGTTTTATTGGAGAGTCACGAGACATCCCCAGTAGAAACAGTGTTAATAAAACACCCTCTTAGATGCTTTCATTCTTTCATTTGTTTTGGTGGCCTTCACATTACCCATTCCATCTTATTAAGAGGGTGTTTTATTAACACTATTTCCAATGTGGGTTTTACAAAAATGAGTTTTCAAGAATCAAGCTATTATTTTTTATGTTCAATTTCAAATTGTGAGGATGAATATTGTTCAAGGATTTGATAATTTAATACCACATAATTTTATGGTTTATATCATTTTAAATTTAATCTCTTAGATAACTTACATTCAAAAAACAGCTAGATTAAATGAACAATGATATCATATTATTATTATTATAAAAAATAAAATTATCTCTTATTAGATAAATTAGTGTTTATGAATAGGATTAATTAAATTATGAAAATATTATATTTCATTCATTTTTTATTAATTATGTACACGTGAATATAAATATTAATTTAACATAAATGAATTTTTTTATAAAAACTATTTAAATGAACACAAGTGTTTTTTATACCAATAAATTAAAAAATAAATATTTTTGGACTATATATATAATATATTAAATATAATTTTTAACATTCCTCTTATGTGTTTTATAGACATAATATATGAAAAAAATGTAATTTTATTGATAAAAGATGTATTTTTCTTAAATAAATATTTACATCATTTTGATGACACACTTGTTTTGAATAATGTTATTGAATCTATTTTAAATTATATTTGAGAAAATGAAATTTTTACATTAAATAATAATATAAAATTGTACATTGGTTTAATTTTTGGTATATACGGAATAGATTCATTTATTATGAATAGGGAATAAATACAGCATTTAAATTCTAAACTTCTATTTATTCTGAAATATTTATAATGTTAGATTATATTTTTTACTAGTTATGAAGTATAATTAAATAAAATATTTTTCATTTAACCTAATTTAGGTAATTATAATCAATTTTAACATTGAAATTGGATATAAAAACTGTGGAAGTTTTTCAATGTTTTTACTTTAAAAGCATGTTTTTTCATTCCTTAAAAAAGATTATTTTTTAATTAATTTCTACCATTTTCATGTTTAGATTTTTAGATATGGATTCCATATTTAGAATAACAACTTCCATTTTTATTAAATAGTTTCTTCTGTTGGACAATATGAATATTAACTTCAATATTTTTTTTTTCTTCCATGGTTAAGGGTGTAACGCCCCGACCCTAGATACCCAGAGTCGGTGAATTATTACATAACATTGGAATGATCACAAGAAAGATCTAGTCCCTAAAGACCGATTAGTTTAGTAGCCTTGGAAACACTATATATATTCATAAAGTTTACATTAAATCAATAAGTGAAAAACTACAACAACATATTATCTTCAAATCCACTCATACTATCCCTGTAGGTCATTCATAAAATACTTCTTCACGTCATGGTAAAAATAAAACATTGAAATGGGTGAGCTCAGATGCTCAGTAAGGATAACATTATAGCAAAAACTTTCATAAATAAACATAAAACTTTAAGGCAATGTATAACTAAAACAAAATACTTTTAAACTTGAATTTCAACATAATATGGAAAGGATAAAATGAAATAATGCCATTTACTTATTCACATGGATATTCTACTGGTCGAATAGTCACATGAAAATATTATCAACCACTTTCATAATGACGGAATGCATAATGCGAGACTATCATAACCACGTATCCAAGGCCTCGTGCCAAGACTACAAATAATATTTTTTCAAGGCCTCATGCCAAGACACTAGTTTGTCTCATGAGACCTACCGATGCATTGAGAAGCTACAACGGGCTCCACCGATCACATATTAAGTCCAATGCATTCCCATATGAAAAGGTTTAAACATAACATAAACATTCGTATTAAAACTAGAATACAAAATGCAAATACTTCATCTATAAACCATGAATGGTATAAAAATAAAACATCCACAGTCAAACATATCACAAAACCTTCAATACAATATATAAGTTTTGTATTATAATAAATCAACTTCAAATAATCATAAAATCCATCAGAGGATGTTGACATAGATGAAATCAAAACTCTTTTTAGAGAAATATATCTTTTTATTTTGAAATCATTTAAGAGTAATATATTTTTAAAATAAAACATTTTCTTCAAAAATATTATTATAAGATTGTAAGGTAAGCTTCAATGATTTTATAACGTCAGAAAATAGTCGCGCCGGCCGTATAAGTTAAAAAAACATTCTTACCTTAATTCTGTCGAAAAGGTTAAAAAGCACCTTGTTTGGAAAATGATGGAAAGATTACTTTATAAACCTCTAATAAAAAGTCAAAAAATGGTATAAATGAATTTAACCCATATTCTTGTAAATAGTAAAAATGTTTTGAAATACATTTTTAAGAAACATGGATGAGGATGATAAAGAGATCCCAGTAGATTATTACGTATAAACAACCTCGGATAATGAAGAGATTGCGAAATAAACCCTTAATTTGTACTTTTTACTTGGTCGATGGTAGGTTAAACTCCTGTATAATGGTGAAATAATTTTTATTGAATTATAAAAGAATCATTTACATTAATATGATATCATATATGATCTTTTAAAATTGATTTGTTAATAATATCTTAGTATTATCTTCATTTCGGGTGTTAACTTACTCGTTTTACTTTATATTCTTTATTATGTATGTCATGTTTGTTATGGATAGGTTTTATCGTATTCATATCCAGAATTATATCAAGTACTTAAACATTATTTTTTATCATCAAATGAGAATTATACTTGAATGGATACGATAGAGAATGAATCTCATTGCGTTCGTGGAGACGGTAGTCCGTACGTACGTAGGAGCAACAATATCATTCTTTTGATGTTAAAATAATATATAATTGGCTGGTATATCATATATAAAGAATAATTATCATGTTATGTTTATAATTTACATGAATTACATATCATTATTATACCCATTCAAATAATAATTTATTGAGTGACAATTACACCACGACGTGGAGACGGTAAGCCGTATGTACGCACGTATGGTGACATGCCATCCAAAGGATGGATAGAAGAATTAATATGGTTGTACCATATTTATAATAACATCACAGTATATATAAGATACTAGAGTTATTATTTTATAATAGAAATAACAAAGAAAGAAGATGTTGAAGAAGAAAGGAACTTGAAAGAGGGTGGTGAAAACATTACCTCTTCTTCAGGTTCTTCCTATTGATTTGATCAAAAGGGCTAATTAGGTTGTCTTTCTGATCAAAATAAGGCCTCTAGGATGTAGTTAGGGAAGTTGAGAGAGTATTTGGCAGGGTTTGGCAGAGCCAAAAGGCTAAGAATGTTTGAATTAGTGAGAAGGGGGAGTGCCCTTTTATAAGAGGGGTGAGGGGCATATTTGGGAAAGCTAAAAATATTATTTTATAATAAATTCATATTCAGTTTCTAATTGATCAAAAGTGTATTATTTAAATTTTAAGGTGGGTATGGGTCGAAAACACTCAACCAATATAATTTAGACAGGTTTTGGTCATTATATTAATGTTATCTTTAAGTATTAACTCTTAGTTAATTAGTTTCACTTTTACAATGTCGCTTTGTATTTTTATATTATATGGTTAATAAACATACTATATACATCCAAGCGACACCCAAGTGGTCCATTAATGATAAACATATCATGATATAATTCTCCTATCTGAACCGTAGATTTTTAGGAATTGAATATAAATTAATAATATAATATTTGTTTTAAAAACTCTTTTATGTCAATTTTGACACTATTGGGTATTTTGTTTTTGATAAATTATTAACAACATTATTACATCAAACAAAATTTATATAATCAATCCCAATATTTCATATTAACCTAGAAAATTTTTCTATTTCATAAAAAGTCTCAAATTACATTTATTTTGATATTTATAATATCAATTATTTTAATATTTGATTAATTAAGTAATTACTGCATCACCATTGTGTCGTAAATAAATTAAATTATTTAATGTTTAAAAATAATAAATAAAATACCATTATGTAGTATTTTTTTATCTTTCTAATGAATATTTACAATCGAATTTATCTTATGTATAACTCTATATTAAAAATGTTTTAGTAAATAAAGATTGATTTTAACTCTTTTAACTCTTGTTTGAATTAAATAATAATAAATGTCCTAATCTAATACAAGTGGACCTAAATGATAATAGTTTACTCCTAAGGTTTTTTTTGGTCGAGATACACTTTTCCTATAGAATTAGTACATGTGTTAGGGTAATATTAATATCATTTTTACCCTTAATTACCCTATTTACTTTTAACTATGGTAAATAAAAGTAAAAAGACACTATTCACCAAAAATTATTTTCATCTCATTGAACCACATTTTACTACTTGATATTAACTATGTCTCTCAAAATTTTGAAATTCCACTCACAGAAGCGGTAAAATTAGGTTTTATGAAAAATTCAGTTTTTTTAACTATCACTTAGTGGTTTCACTATTCATCAAAAAATGAAACTTTCCAGAAAAACACCAAAAATTAGGCCTAAGATATATTTGATATTCTGAATTAAAAAATTATGTCTATTTTACCAAATTCAAAACATATCAGTTGCATTAGTTAATTTAAAAATTAATTCTCGTCGTCAAAACAAATAGCGTGTTTTTAAGAGATAATAACTATCAAAACATTGACACTTTTTTTTGTCTGGTTTAAATGTGAAATTACATCTAATGACCATCATTGTATTAAATAGTAAAAATATATTTTAAATATACTTTTAAAAGTCTCAAATTAATATTTTATAACTATTAATTATTTCGATTAAAAAAGTTGTTTTTAATTAAAATTAAGTAATTTTCACTATTCATCAAAATATGAAATTTATCCGAAACGTACCAAAATTTCACCCTAAGTTAATTTCAATATTATGAATCCAAAAATTAAGTCCATTTAAAAAGATAAAATTTATAAAATTTAAAAAAGTAGGTATTACTATTCATAACGGCTAGTTTGATTGGTTGTGGTGTGTTAGAATCTCAAAGATGCGTACAATGCACACCATTTCATTATTAAAAGGGAAACGTATCGTGGAAGCTTGGGTTGTTACATTCTCCCATCCTTAAATAAATTTCATCCTGGAAAATTTTTTTAAAATGGGTCTTGAGAATATAATGGAAAGTCCCACATCCGAAAAAAGAGTCAATAAAACTATCACTTTAAAAAAAAAGAGAGGTATAAAGGTCACCCAAGATAACCCATACTAGGATTCCATGTAGGAAAACATGGATATGGATGATAAACTAAGTGTTAAGTTCTGATGGAGAGGGATAGAATACATGATCAGGAGAAAGATATCAATAAGAAAATCACAAACTTCTGTTGGGACAAACAGTCATTAGTCTCCCAGTAGGAAAAGTAAACGGACAACATTTTTTGTTTTAAGTTACATTACATAAGGACGAGTAATTCATTTATGATATTGACTAAGAACATAAAGATATATACTTAATTTTTATGTAGATTTTCATTCTTTAATAAATTTTTACCACTAACACATTTTTTTGAACAATGAGTATTCAAGAAGACTTGGTCACAATGAAAGAGATAGAATAAACTTATATAGAAATACATGATCCACCTAGGATAAACTATATATCTACCTTGTCTTTAGAGATTAATCAAAACCAAAATGGTTAGTATAATATCTGATGATCCCCCAAATGGATATTCCATTAGAGAAAAAAACACTAGTCTTTATTTCTAAAATTAAACCATAAATACCCCAAAGTAAAATAAATACCATTCAATAATCAATTGTCCTTAAAATCCTTCAATATAATCCAAACTAATATTGAAACCCAAAACATATAATAATGTAGTCTTCCACGTTAAATTGTATCTCCAAATGACAATAATTACTCTTAAGGTCACATACATAAAATTAATTAACCTAATCATTTCCATAAATAACCCAAATCACTATAAATCCACAATAAAAACATAGATAAAAATTCACCATTACTCCTCAAATGAAATCCTGTACTATTCTATTTTCCTTGGGCATATGTTGTTCACAACAAAGTGAACAACTTCCAAAATAACATTTATCACTTAATCACCAAATCATTTTCCTATACTAAGGGTATTCATTTGATAAGACATAAGATCCCAAATGAAATTATTGTTGATCAATAAAATCATTTAACTAAAAATAGTAGTCACACTAACTAGGGACTTCACGTACTCTAGTGGTAGGCGATAAATCCCAATCGCACTTTGGTTGTGGGTTCGATTCCCACAGCTTTGTCCGACGCGACAGGTTGTCACATGGTCTGCATGTTGTCCATTTTCAAAAACTATATTTTATAACATTAACAAAATGAGGTAAATTCCTAAAAATAACCATAACATAATTTAACCACAAATACTATCTCATACCTTACATTTTCATCCCAAATTATAATAACTTATAATTTCCTCAAACCCAATGATCATATAAAACAAAATGGTTATTTATAACTATATCCCCAAGGGAAAAGATAATTCATCCTCAAATTTCATTCTCACATGAAAAACTGCAGGGCTAAAAATACAAGAGAAATTTATTCCAAAGTAAACCCATCAACAAGGAGCACTAATACTTTTTAAACATTTCTCCAACCATTTATTTCCACATAGCTTCTTCTTTGACTAAGAAAATATCCTATAGAATAGGGCATTCACTCGGGTAATGGCCAGGTCCCCTAAATTTATGGAAAATGACTGTAAATGGATTCTTGGGAACATTTTTATCTTCTTCCATAGTACTCTTCATTTTTATTCAGAAATTATTCAATTTATGTCCTTCCTTCTCACACGTAAAGCATTTCTTTGTCCCATTGAGACACTTTCATGGGTGTCTTCTTCCACATTTACTGCATGATGGAAATTAAGGATTCCTTTCCCCATGGTCTCTAGTGCTGGAGATCTTATCATTCATCACCTTTCTCTTCTTTATTGAGTCTGGGAATTGGTTTATATATATATTATTGATCATATTTTTGGAAATTTGATTTGGCATAAAGACGATATCTTTTAATCCTATCAACATTCCATTTTGTTGCTCATTTCCACCATCGTTCCCACCTTCTACATCATTCTCAAAGTCACTACAACTACCTTGGAATCCAGCCATTGACTAATACCAGAAATCATTGTCTGAGTAATAGTAGTCATAAAATCATTTAGAGATTAACATGTCACCATATTCTCAATTTGAAACATATTAGGAATAACCAAGTTAATTTACTCTCATATTATATATATAATACATCAAATCGGTTTGTAAAGAAAATGTAAAATATCCTAAGCATATCCCTCGAGAGTGTCGTAACCAAGAGTGCAGTAAGGCCCATTGTCATGCACCAATTACCATTAGAGTCCAGCTCAAAGAGGTGTTTTCAGGTTTTACCCCTAGGTACTTCTGTGCCAGAGCTACCTCTACCTGCTCGTATCTAGACAGGGATGTATTGCTCAGAATACTTAGAAAATCTCTACAATACCAAAATTATAGGAAGTTCTTCTATACTAATCTTCAAAGTTCATCTTAGGTCTACGTGCTCTAATAACAGTTTATCAAAATCTAGCTCCCAAGGTTTGTACTAAACTTCCTCTAATAAAAACTGTAACTCCCTGACCCTAGATACCCAGAGTCGGTGCATTATTACATAACATTGGCATGATCACAAGAAAGATCAAGTCTTGAAAGACCGATTAGTTTAGTAGCCTTGGAAACACTAGATATATTCATAAAGTTTACATTACATCAATAAGTGAAAAACATCAACAACATATTGTCTTCATATCCCCTCATACTATCCCTGCAAGTCATTCATAAAATACTTCTTCACAACTTGGGAAAAATAAAACATTGAAATGGGTGTGCTCAGATGCTCAATAAGGGTAACAATATAGCAGAAACTTTCATAAATAAACATAAAAATTTAAGGCAATGTATAACTAAAACAAAAGCCTTTTAAACTTGAACTTCAACATAATATGGAAAGGATAAAATGACAAAATGCCATTTACTTATTCACATGGATATTCTACCAGTCGAACAATCACATGAAAATATTAATAACCACTTTCATAACGACGGAATGCATAATGCCAGACTATCATAACCACGTAGCCAAGGCCTCATGCCAAGACTAAAAATAATATTTTGTCAAGGCCTCGTTCCAAGACACTAGTTTTTCTCATGAGATCTACTAATGCATCGAGGAGCAATAGCAGGCTCCACCCGTCACATATTAAGTCCAATGCATTCCCATATGAAAAAGTTTAGACCTAACATTAACATTTGTATTAAAACTAGCATACGAAATGTAAATACATCATCCATAAACCATGAATGGTATAAAAATGACACATCCACAGTCAAACAAATCACAAAACCTTCAATACAATATAGAATTTTTGTATTATAATAAATCAACTTCAAATAAGCGTAAAATCCATCAAATGATGTTGACATTGATGAAATCAAAACTCTTTTTAGAGAAATATCTCTTTTTATTTTGAAATCATTTAAGAGTCATATATTTATAAAATAAAACATTTTCTTCAAAAAAATATTCTTATAATATTGTAAGGGAAGCTTTGACAATTTTATAACGGTGGAAAATAGTCACACCCGCCGTATAAGTTAAAAAAACATTCTTACCTTAATTCTGTCGAAAAGGTTAAAAAGCACCTTGTTTGGAAAACGACGGAAAGATTCCTTTATAAACCACTTATAAAAAGTCAAAAAAGGTGATGAATGACTTTAACCCATATTCTTGTAAATAGTAAAAATGTTTTGAAATACATTTTTAAGAAACATGGATGAGGATGATAAAGAGATCCCAGTAGATTATTACGTATAAACAACCTTGGATAATGAAGAGATTCAAAATAAACCCTTACTTTGTAATTTTTCCTTGGTCGACGGTAAGTTAACCTCCTATATAATGGTGAAATAACTGTTATTGAATTATACAAGAATCATTTTCATTAATATGATATCATATATGATCTTTTAACATTGATTTGTTAATAATATCTTAGTATTAGCATCATTTCGGGTGTTAACTTACTCATTTTCCTTTATATTCATTATTATATAATTCGTGTTTGTTATGGATTGGTTGTATCTTATTCATATACAGAATTATATCACGTCCTGAAACATTATTTTTTTTCATCAAATGAGAATTATACTTGAATGGATACGATGGAGAATGAATCTCATCGCATTCATGGAGACGGTAGTCCGTACGTATGCATGAGCGACAATATCATTCTTTTGATATTAAAATAATATATAATTGGATGGTATATCATATATAAAGAATGATTATCATGTTATATTTATTATTTATGTGAATTAAACATCATTATTATACCCATCCAAATAATAATTTATTGAATGACAATTACACCACGACGTGGAGACAGTAAGTCGTACGTACGCACGTATGGTGACATGTCATTCAAAGGATGGATAGAATAATGAATATGGTTGTACCATATTTATAATAACATCAGAGTATATATAAGATACCAGATTTTTTATTTTATAATAGAAATAAAAAAGAAAGAAGAAGTTTAAGAAGAAAGTAACTTGATAGAGGGTGGTGAAAACATTACCTCTTCTTCGGGTTCTTCCCTTTGATTTGATAAAAAGGGCTCATTAGTTTGGCTTTCTGAACAAAATAAGGCCTCTAGGTTGTAGTGAGGGAAGTTGAGAGAGTATTGGGGCAGGGTTTGGGTAATCAAAAAGGCATTGAATGTGTGAATTAGTTAGAAGGGGGAGTGCCCTTTTATAAGAGGGGTGAGGGCACCTTTGGAAATGCTAAAAATATTATTTTATAATAATTTCATATTCAGTTTATAATGGCTCAAAAGTGGATTATTTAAGGTTTAAGGTGGGTATGGGTCTAAAACCACTCAACCAATATAATTTAGACAGGTTTGGGTCATTATATTAACCTTATCTTTAAGTATTAACTATTTGTTAATTAGTTTCACTTTTACAATGTCTCTTTGTATTTTTATATTATATGCATAATAAACTTACTACATACATCCATGCGACAGCCAAGAGGTCCATTAATGATAAAAATATCATTATGTCTCTTGGAAAAACCGTAGATTTTGAGGAATTGAATATAAATTAATAATATAATATTGTTCTAAAAACTCTTTTCTGTCAATTTTGACACTATTGGGTATTTTGTTTTTGATAAATTCCTAACAACATTATTACATCGAACCCAATTTATATAATCAATCCAAATATGTCATATTAACCTAGAAAATTATTGGAATTCATAAAAAGTCTCAAATTACATTTATTTTGATATTTATAATATCAATTTATTTAATATTTCATTAATTAGGTAATTACTGCATCACCATTGTATCATAAATAAATTAAATTATCTAATTTCTAAAAATTATATATAAAATACCATTATGTAGTAAATTTTTTTATCTTTCTAATGAATATTTACAATAGAATTTATATTATGTATAACACTATATTAAAAATGTTTTAGTAAATAGACTTTGATTTTAACTCTTTTAACTCTTCATTGAATTAAATAATAATAAATGTCCTAATCTAATACAATTGGACCTAAATGATACTATTTTACTCCTAAGGTTGTTTTTGGTCAAGATACACTTGTCCAATATAATTATTACATGTTTTAGGGTAATATTAATATCATTTTTACCCTTAATTACCCTATTTACTTTTAACCATGGTAAATCAAAGTAAAAAAGTTACTATTCACCAAAAATTATTTTCATCTCATTGAACCACATTTTACTCCTTGATATTAACCGTGTCTCTCAGATTTTCGTTATTCCACTCACAGAGGTGGAAAAATTAAGTTTTATGAAAAATTATGTTTTTTAAACTACCACTTAGTTGTTTCACTATTCATCAAAAAATGAAAGTTTTCATAATAATACCAAAAATTAGGCCTAAGCGATATTTGATATTATAAATTCAAAAATGATGTCTATTTTACCAAATTCAAAACATATCAGTTGCATTAATTAATTTAAAAATTAATTCCCGTCGTCAAAACAAATAGCGTGTTTTTAAGAGATAATAACCATCAAAAGATTAACACTTGTTTATGTCTGGTTTAAATGTGAAATTACATCCAATGACCAACATTGTATTAAATTGTAAAAATATATTCTAAATATACTTTTAAAACACTCAAATTAATAATTTATCACTATTAATTATTTCATTTATAAAATTTGTTTTTAATTAAAATTTAGTAATTTTCACTATTCATCAAAATATGAAAGTTATCCGAAAAGTATCAAAATTTCACCCTAAGCTAATTTTGATATTAAGAATCCAAAAATGAAGTCCATTTAGAAAGATAAAATTTATAAAATTTCAAAAAGTAGGTATTACTATTCATAACAGCTAGTTTGATTGGTTGTGGTGTGTTTGAATCTTGAAGTTGCGTACAATGCACGCCATTGCATTATTTAAAGGGAAACATACAGTGGAAGCTTTGGGTGTTAAAAAGGGTAAATCGAGTAATTATGTGTACAAATAATGTTATAAATATCCTAAAATTACACTATCTGTTATCCTAATTTTATTGGATGAGTTTTGATCATCCCTTATATTTATAGTATCGGTTACGTGACCATTTACGGCCTTTAGGAAGAGAATATAACCTTTATAATATTATATTCAAATGAATGTCAATTTTGTCTTACGTTTTGATTTTTACATGAGAAATATTTTTAATATTTAGTTATATATGGGATAACTCTAACTATAAATAATATTTAGAAAGATAAAATTTTAATCTACATTAATGTAATTTATTTATAAATTTTGGTGATAAAATAATTACCGTAAATGGTGACATAATGATGATGTATTAATTATTTAATTAATGGAAGATTCAAAAAAAAAGATATTAAAAATATTTAAATAAATATAATTCAATATAATTAATGGAATACATGATTGTTTTGATTAAATATACATTTTAGTGATTATTTAAATGATTTTTTTCTATGATATCATGTTTTTATGATATTTTTAAAAATTCATGTTATGAATAGTGTCAAAAATGAAAATAATGATATTTTAAAATAAATAATACTTTATTAAATGATATAAAATTCATAATATTATAAAATTCAAATCAATGATTTTAAGAAGACTTATTAGTTTATCAATGACTCATTTATTAGTATTTTGTCATTTTAAATGAATTATATTAACCCTTGAAGTGTAAATTACGTGAAATCATGGTAAGAATTAAAAATGTTAAAATGGTTTAAAGCTAAAATATAATGATTAAAAAATAGTAAAACATATATATTTTTTAATGAATGATATTATTTCGTCCCTAAATCATAAAATATTCTAAATTAAAATGGTTGGGTCCATTTGGAAAATAAAAGTAATTTATAAATTAATATATTTTTGGATTTTCAAGAGTGTCCCTCCCCTCTCTTAGGGAAGGGAACCTATTGTTCTCTATATATCACACTTCAAAACATATTTGATTTGGAAACTTTCTACTAGAGTCCCTTCCTAAAATCCAAAAACACATTATAGAGGAATTATTTTAGGAATAACACCATCCTTAAGGGTGTGAGGGTGTTAATCAAAGGAGATTGTCTAAAGAAAAGGTATCACTTTTAATTAAGTGTTTCTATTTTATTTTTTCACACACATCATTAAAATATTTTTAAAACATGATGAAACAATAACTATTGTATCCTAAATATAATTATATTTTATTATGTTAATATAATCACTTAAATACATATCCATTTCCATAAAAGTGGAAATAAGTTATCATTCGTGCGTATATTGAACTACCCCATCCCGAACCGATATAATTCATTTTCATCATGTTTCGTGTACAGGTTATAATTTTGTAATTAAATTTTATATATGATATTAATGAAACATTTATCATTATTAAAATATAATATTTAATTTACATTATTACCCTTGCATGTTCCAAACAAATACAACGTCGTTCGTGCGTACGTGTGAACTATCACCTCCACGATGTGAAGTAATTAATTTTTCATCACCAAATCACGTGGATGATATATGTAATTATATTTATAATAATAACATTTTATTAATTATATTATTATTATTATTATTATTATTTTAAGATAAAATAATACTTACCATATTTCCATGACGATCATTGTAAAATGGAAAAGTTACTCATGCGTACGTATGACTTACAATCAGCATGATAATAACTCGTTAATATTTCATATAAATATATAATTGATGAATTTAAAAGTATATATTATGTATAAAAGATATTATTATGTCATGAATATTATTATACGGATGATATAATAATTATCTCTTTGACAATAGACATTTTACCAAATTTATTTTCGACTCAAGTACATAATATCATCAAAACATTTGACGTGAACTAAAATAAATGAATAATAGTTTTAAAATGATTATAAGTTATATAATATTAAAAAATAAACCCAAAAATGGACATAAATAATGTAAATAACTAACCTATGTTTAATATTTTTGGAGGTAAAAATATTATTTGGGGATTCAGAATCAAGTTAAGGGTTTCTCATCTCACTTTTACTTCTATTAGATATATGTATTGTTCCCCACTTATTACATATATATGATGTGTTTACTTGATATAACATATCATGAATATAATTATTCTCATGATATTATATGTTTCATTTCATTATATTACTTCATATGTCATATTGTTTAAATGTTTTTCTATGGTATGTGACTCTTTGTAATGTTTAAAGATTATTTTCCTCAATAATTTTTAAATGGTATCATTTAAAAGTATCATCATCAATGACAAAATACATTTTTAAATCTTTTATATATTTGGGTATTATATTTTATAATACCATCTATAATGTGTTATTGAAGGTTTTATGATCAATTTGAGTGTGGGTGTGTTATTTTGACCCCATTCATGGTTTGTGGTTTTAGTATTCACATTTCATATGATAGTTTTTCTATACGAACGTGTATGTTTCAACATTTTCATATGAGGAATGTATTTGAAATAGAAATTAACATTAGTGCCCCACTATAGACCCTCGATGAATCAATACATCTAATGAGAAAAACTACATATGGACTTGGCCGAGGCCATTACCATTTATTTTCAGATGTCTTGGATGTGGCCTCGATATTATGATTCAAAAGTCCATCACTATGAATTCCGTCATTATGAGATTAGTTATTGATATTATTTGTGATTATTAAACTATTAGAATATACATTTTTATGTTTTCTAGATGATTTTATTATTTAAACATCATAGGATTTAATTATTTACCTTTCAGTATTCTTTAATCCATATTTACTCAGAGCTTCTATTGTACACTTACCCCTATCGAGAATTTAAACTCATCCTTATTTTATTCATTACTCAAGAATAAAAAATGATTAAAAATAAATATATTTAAGTATATTATAATTGGGAATAAATTTATTATAAAAAATAAATTATGTTTTAATTAGTATATTCATTTGTAATACACGACTAATGTATATAATCTAATTTTTCAAAACTGATAAATGGTTCCTTCCATGGGTATTTGATTCCTTTTAATAATGAAAATGTAATAAAATAACACACTAGATCTAGGATATTAGGTTTGGGGAATTACAATTGGGGGCCTACATTACTCATTAATTGTATTTGAAAATCACTCAATCACATCTATAGAGAAGAACATGCATATACATAAAAAAGTAGCACTAAACAATCATAATAAATACAAAACATTTAAAGTATAAAAATTAACTTTTATGGAATGGAATATTAGTGACATGAAAATTTTAGGTGCCTACAATGATTCATGTAACAATTCTCTTTTATATCATCTCATTAATCCACTTATAAAACACAAAACTAAAAACCAATAATAATAGTAAAAATCACACATCATGTGAATAGAGTAATAGTGAAATGATGTCAACTATAATAAGAAAAATAATGAACATTAATTTTCATTTTAGGAAAGTGGGTATTTACCCCGAACATGGGTTACCTAGGACCAAGATGGTCTTATTACCTTATATCAATGCATTCTAAATACCTTTTCTATTATCTCCAAATATTAAACAAAGAAAAGAATCTCCAAAACAAATTTTTGATGTCCAAAACATGGGATCACTTAACGGTTCCCCAAACTCAGTTAGGCACATGTCATATTGCCCATCTCTCTGTATTATAGAGGACACCAACTAGAATAATGAGCCTAGGGTATGTCCCAATGGAGTCTGTTCCCTCATTAACCATATATAAAAAATAGAGAAATATAATAATGGGTAAATAGTGGAATCATAATGTGAACTGATGGAACAAAAGAATCATAAAAAATAATAAATAAATATAGAAACAAATATTAATACCTAAAATATAATGATAAGGATTCTCGTGTATCTAAAAAACTTGAAATCTTGTAAACATTGAGGTAAGAAATACATTCTATATAAAAGTGGCGAAATGTACCCAAAAAATATCCAAATTTATGAATCTCCCACTCATTCATCTGCTATCAAGGTCCATCCTAATGCAAGAAACCAATATTTTGTGTCAAAAGATATATGGTTCTTTTTTCATCACTAGAGTACAAGATATCTGACCCGGTACTAACGGTATCCCAAATAGGGTGTGAGATAAATCTCTATAGTCCACCACCAATAATTTCTATAACATCCAGTCCATATAATATAAATGGGAAATGAGAAGGTATATATAAATTTAAATCATCATATCATTGTAAATAACCAGATACCTACCTTAGCCTCAGCTGGTAATGTCTCTGAACCAGAGACCATTTAATGAATTAATTTATGTTACATTTATATAATAAGTCATTTTAGGAGTAACTAGAACAGAAATTGAAACATGATAGTAATGGTAGTAATAATGAATATGATGAAAACGTAATAACAAAGGAATCCTAAACATTGGGATTCACCCAACTTAGTTACAATCCCTATCCTAAATATATGATTTAAGAGTGTAATCCAAGGGGAATCACCCATGTAATTCCACAATAATGTAATTCTAACAGAGTCCAAGGATCTCATTCAAGGTAAAATAGTATATGCACTGATTGGGTCTGATGGGTGTGACCATGGAACCACATGTCTATAGACGTCACAATGGATCTAAAAAGTGAATATAATGAATCATAAAATTATAATTGTTGGATCCTATAATGTCATATTATGAATCCACTTACAGACAAGGATAGGGTCAAAGTTGGGTCTCGGGATTGGTAACCAGTATCCCTAAACCAGAATGGTGCCCATGAGTGATCAAGGAATTACCCTGGGAATCTAAGGCTAGCCCATTTCTAAAAACTCTAATAAATATGGAATGTTATGTATGAAATAGGAACCTTATAATTAATTATTTTAATAAATTAAGCCTTGTAATAATCATGCCTTTTTATAATTCAAGAGGTACATCCCTTACCTTACATTAGTGTGAAAAGCATAAGGGACATACAACCATTTATCAGCTTACATATATCAATATTAAATCATTTAGTTTAATTTTATACCCTTTATTATGCATGGTAATTGGTGTTGCTGACATGAAAATAGTCCATTTAATTACATTCATTTAGTTCAATGATTATAATTAGTATACTTTCCATTCATATTTATGATTTAACAATTTTATTGAAACATTTTCCTTAAATGGTTCATGTGGAATTTTCATATACAAGGCTAACAATTACAATTCACAATTCATTTCCTTAAGGAAGGCTTACAGTTAATAGTTTTATGCCATTACACACCCGAATAGTGGAATATATATATTTAACCATCCACTAATGTCCTATTCATGGAAAAACCCTATGTGGGGATGTTGACGTTGAGGTCATAACCCCCAATGAGGGATAAAATATATAACAAGGGTCATAGAATACAATTCTAAGGATTATAAAAAAGTAACATTAATTAAATAGAAAATACCCAATGAAATTGGTGCACATACAAAAATGAAAATTTATAAAATTAAAAAATAGGAGTGATGAGTCCTATACCACCTAAATTAATATCTTATGACTTAATTAATGCTGTATCAGCCTTTAGTTTTTCCTGGATTGGTTGAAATCGAAAGAATGGATCAATTACCTAAAATAGGGCATATGATCATTTATCTATATAGTGTAATCATTGGGATGAATACAATTAAAGACTAAAAATGAATCATGTACTTACCAAGGCACTTCCAAAAAGAAAATTTTAGATACAATAAAACATTATATGGATGAATGGGAGCCAAACCTAAAAAATTGGGTTTGAAATCTTCAAAATGGGAGAAGAGAGAGGTTCATCCATTGGAATGAGAAAAATTGGAGGAATGGTATTGTTTAAAAGACCAATTAGGGAATTTTGTTAAATTTTCCCATGGAATAGGTGTCACATGGCTTGTTCATAGGGTATTCAAAACCACACACCATCCAAAAACCTCCCACTAATTAAGGAGGTACCCTCCACGGTAAGGACATTAGGTTAGGGAAACCATGTAACAATGTTTAAAATCATCTCTATTAAACTCTATAGATATTTTTCATAAGAGTAGGACCATTAGAACACTATTAGGGGAAAATTTTCTCCCTTATGGATCCACCATCCAACCCTACGTTGTTAGGAGATACTATGTGGGATGGGTCACACAGTTCCTACTAACCTTGAGGCCTTGTGCATCTCTTCATCATCCATTGATCCCAATGTTGAGGAATCCCTAGACACCCTCCAAAGCCATTATAACCACAAAGGGAATCCATATTAGGTTCATAATAATGAATTAGAAAAAATTTAGAAGGATACACATATGATAAAAGAATAGTTATTACATAGTGAATGCCACTTTCTATACTAAAAGATTATAGGATGTTTTGGTAAATATATAATATAAATAGTTACATTAGTAGAAAAATGACCTCAAAGAATATTTTTTCCATGTACACTATACAAATAAGATGATTTTTATAAAATTATAAAGAGTTCTTAGTAGACAAATATTGTAATTTACCTCTTGAAATATGATTTTGTAAAGTAAAGGTTTTTGAATTATTTTTTAATGAGTTGAGAAATAGGAATATGATTATGAAGTCTCATCATTATTCGAATTTTATTTTTACATTGATGTTACTTGGTGATGGAGTTTAGTGGAAGGGATTTATCACATGGTCTCATATTAATGTTGTAGGAATTTATTTTTGACATCATGAGTTTTAAAAAACTATAAAATTACAGTAAACAGAATGTTTCCATTACACTATAATTTATGATATAGTTAAAAAGGAACTTGTGTATTTTTTTCTTCAGAATTATTTAAGGAGTCTAAGAATATAACATGTATAATGTTTTCAAATAAATAATAAATAATATATAATTATTCTATGTTGTATATACATATTCATGATGTAAAAGTTTAATTCACCTCTGAATGTATGATTTTGAGTCATCCCTAACTAATGACATTCATGGAGTGTTATAGGTTGTAAAAAATGTTAAGGTTAGAATGAGCTGAATTATTTCATCAAGATATTGAATATAGTCAGGAGGCCCAAACTGGGTTTTGTAATCTAAATTACCCACTATGTATATTCCATATGGAGTCCCACAATAATTTTATATGGTTTTCATGTGGTTTATGTTTCAGAATGAATCCATGTACCTGATGTTGTCGAGGTAACTAGTAAGAGAACCTTTATATAATGATACATTTTTTCTCTAAGACGTGTGGCTTAGAAAATCAGTGGTGACTAGTTATGTTGTTATATATATTCTTAGTTGTATTATTTCAATATAGGTATTTTTACACTCATATGATGAGTTTAATATTTGTTCCATTGATTAATCTTGAATGAGGATGTTTATGGGAATATGTATATAGTATATATGATTAAATTGTCAATTTTGTTGAGGGGAATGTGTTTTGATCACCCAATAAGATGAATTAAATGTGATTTAATAATCAACTTGGTTAGTATATTCTTGGAGAATCAAGATCATATGTGTAGGAAATATGGGAATGATGTAAACTGTGTCCCATGGTTACTTGATGTCTTGTTAAAATTTGTTACATGATTATGAATAATTGATTATGATACAACTGGTGGAAACAATTATTTGTATATACTTTTTTGATGAAGATAAAAAAATATCAGGTTGTATCTTGAGAAAATTGATATTTTTCTAAATGATTTTAGATACAGAAATTTATGGAATCTGGAAGTCTTTATAGTTTTCAATGCAACCATGCCTTGTGGTGACACACATTGTGGTAGTGTGAATGATTATTATGTTTATAAAACTCTAAAAACTCCCAAAACATTTTTTGGAGGGTATTTGGAAGTTAGTTCCACTGAATAATCACAAGGTACTTTATATGATGTGGTAAAAGGTCAATTAATGAATTTGTTTCTTAAAATTACTTTTTTATATATTGAAAATTAGTTTTTGGATATTATTCAATGACTTCATTAAAAATGATGTTATATATGGTGAATGTGATATGTCTATGAGGATATAGTTCACATGGCTGATCTTTGAAATATTTATCTAATGGAATCACCATGACATGTTGGATTAGGCCATGTTATGTTCTATGTTCAGCGACACCTTGAAATTGTGAGTGTACCCACATTTCAGTGTACCTGCATAGGATTATCCTAATATGTGATATCAGGATGTAAAAAATATTCTATTAATCCAATGGTTTTTATGATATTTTATTAATCTTCCGATGTAATATTTGGGGAGTTTTAACATATCAAATAATAGTTTAAATATTAATTTTTTTAATGATATTGAGTTGTAATTTCAATTTTTTTTGGAGTGTTTATGAAATTCTCCATCAATATAGGATAAAAATTAGGGTTCAATTTTAACTATATAAATAATTCATTTTGTATATGATGTGTATAATTTTATTGTATTGACACTCCTATTAGAACAAAACAATCCCATAAAATTTTCAATCTCTCACTTCTCTATATTCTATAAAAAAAGGGTTTTAGAAGTTGATTAATAGAAAGAGATACTACTTGAGAATTAGTTGATTCCCATGGATAATGTAAAACTTTAATGTAATGATTGTTTTAATACTTTTTTGTTATCCTAATCAAAAGTTTATGTAATTATTTGACAGGATGAATATACAAATATAAGGTACTCTACTAATATTTTTTATATGTATACATTCCAAATATATAGATATATTGATTTTATAATGAATTAATGGTTTGTTCTTTAACTGTATTTTAGATTATTGAAATACCTATGAAACCTATCACCAATAATGTAGTACTACTCCAAAATGGGATCCATTTCAGGATATTTGTGGTCAGGACTGATTATAAATCTCATGTAATGTCCTTCTTAATGGTAATCTCAAGGCTTTCCATTATTCTATCACCAGGTTTTCTTATTCAGGGATACACATGCATAATCCCCATACCCAAATCATTTTAAGGAATATTTTACTTATTAGTTTTAGTTATGTGGCCATAATATCATAAAAAGAAAGGGAATGGTACAATTTTTCTTAACATATTACCTTCATCTATATGGTATAGCATCTTTCCTATATAATTTTTAACTACATGGTACACCCACATACATAGATTTATAATATAAGAATCATTATTTATGATAATATTTATGACCTATAAATATATATTTTAGAAAATTATTTTACATTGTTTCTATTTTTAAATTTTAATACTCTATTTATCCAGAAAGAGTTCAACTCCTATTTATTGGGATTTAAAATATGACCTCAAACAATGTGTGTTTTTATTCCATCAATAAGGAAATAAAAGATTATATCTTCGTTTTCAAACCAAAAATAAGTGTAAAACCCCTTTTCTTATTTTTAAAAGGACATCATTAAACATTATAGTGACCGATGAAATAACATTAAAAAATTACCTAAGCATTATTAACCTAAACTTGTGTATTGATCATATGATAACTTATTTTATTTATTTATTTCATGTAATGAATTAGTGTTGGTCAATATATTCATTGAATATAAAAAATATTGATATTTGGAAGAGTATCATGGATATTAGTAAATCTACAAGAGATTCTTGGGATGAAGAATAAGGTCATTCACATTTTGAGTCATTTTTTCATCTTCATGATTTAAAAAAATGCATACATATACAACTAAAAAGATAGGGTGGTCTGGGGAAAAATATGAAATGGATATGAAATATATTCTACTAAAATTACCTCTATAGTATGTATATATACATATAATAATACTATAATTGTAAAAATAATACGTGTTTATTCCAATCTGCATATAGGATTTGGTAATTGAAAAGCACATCTTTGAGTTTGGTTTATGGAACCCACTATGATAACAATATAACATGAAATATAGATGGATTCTATCATCACTCAACCACTAGATCCCATATAATATTCATAAATTAACTAAGTAATAAATTTATTTAGTAAACATACTATGTTATACTCTATAACTATATTACTGAATACTGATTTAAAACTTTGAGTAAAATCCCTTATGAAATGAAAATTTTAAATTTTATATTCTTTTCCATCGGTGTTACCAAAATTCATTAGAGAATATGAATAATTTTGAATAATCCCAATATATTATATTATGTTATTCACTACTAGGTATAATTATCTAAACTATAATAATGTTTTTATCCATCTTACTTAATTAGTTACATTATAAGTTATAATATACATGGACTCTCCTATAAAATAAGTGGCCAAAAAATGTTTCATGTTCCTTTAAATATTTATTTGAAAATTCATGATAATGAAATCTCCAAAATATTATTAAAAGTCATCATTTTTTATTAGAAATATTACATGAGTGTATCCTGTCATTCTTATCACCTTATTCCATCCATAAATTAAGAACATATCCCATGTACATCAAAGGTACATTAAGATAATATTAACAAAAACCAACATATCTATCCATGATTTTATTAATATCCAACCACTATGATCATGGAATTGTAAACATCTATCCATGTTGAAAACATGATATTCATGATAGACCACATCACCGAAGTGAATGTATTTCAACTTATTCAATTTACCTTTTATTCTTCTAGTGGGAATATTTTTCTTCATCTAAAGTAATCCCCTATAAATTTTTTCTATATTAATCCTTTTGATTTCATTATCAATATATGTTCTTTGACATAGATAACGTATACTCATAGATTAATCTCTATAGATCATTTTTTCCTAAATATATAGCACTTCGCTTACATATTTAATGGATAAGAAATAATTTTACTATGTATTAGCTAATAATATGAATTGAAATTAAATTAAAATTAATGATATATGATAAAATTATAATTATAGTGGGTTGATGGATTTTCTATTAAATATAGTAAAAATATATATATCTCTTATATTTTAAATGCAATCAAATCGCATCTCAAAATTATCAGGAAAAACATTCAATGATAATGAATCATATTTTAATCCATAAATGGATATTTAATGATTTCATTCCATATTAGATTTTATACTATATTAGATCTCCAAAATGCCACATTCTCTTTTGTTTATTTCATATAGAAATCTTTAAATAATTTCCCCTTAAAATATATAGTTTGACATCCATATTCAAATCTGTTAATCATATAAAAATATTCCATGGGAAGTAGAATTCAAATTATTTTAAATATTTGGCATAAAAAATGAATTTTTCATTCTCATTGCTTATATTTATAAAAACCTTATAATCTAATATAAACTTCTAGGAATATACATTAATATCCACCCAATGATTATTTCTTAAATATTCATTTATACACAATGGTTTTTACATCACCTGGTGGGTTCATCGATGTCTAAATGTTATTTTGGTACTTTGAATACATTAATAAATTCTTATAATCTTTTCACAAAGAAACGTATTTTCTATATAAAAATTATTTATATGATATAGGGTAATTATGCTTAAGAAATAATAGGAATCCTAAACCATATATAGTAAATAAATATTTCTAAATTTCCCCAATCACCCTAGTTGAAATATAGAGTACTCGTGTCTTTTGAAATTATTCAACCACTTCTTTTTTATTTTTTTCTTGAAGAAATTATTGTGTATTTGGAGTCTCAAATTCATGAATGTTAATATTTTCCCTCTATTTACATTTATAATATTCCCCCATTATATAAATATACTGCTTCATTATGTAATTAACTTTCCATCTAAAGGGTTCTGTAATGACCTGCCAATTCTCATTGGCTTGAGAGTACAATGAGTCATTACTAGGCCTTAATCGATATCCCGAAGACGCAAAAGGCTGGTAATAAATGTCGAAGGGTTTCAAATACAAGTTGGGGGATGATTTACCCTTTATGAAATAATCCATAAACCAACCAAGCATAACCAACATTGACTATATGATGCATGAACAAATGAAAGACCGAAAAACAACTTCATTTATTTCAAACCACATCAAAGTACACAACAGCAGGAGACCAAACTAAGCATCAAAGTACACAACAGATGAACAACTCAAGACTCTCAAAAGACACCAAAACTCAATGCTCCACATGCTCCAAGCGCCACAACATCTCCCAAGAATCACTAAAATCCACTAGCAATAAGATTCTTTACCTTTACCTATGTCCCGGAATACGACATCTGCAAAAGCATCAATGTACCAAAGCAAGGGTGAGTATAAAACTCAGTAGGTTTTCCACAATGACTTCCCTACTCAATCCACTAATATAGAAGAGTTAGCCACATTTATATGAAAAGATTTTATATAAAACATTTTCTCAAAAGTAGTTTATAACTAAATATAAACAAGTTCCCAAAACCCTTCAAAACCTAAGTAATTCCAAGAGTAATTGAAACCAATTTTCCAGCAAGTATTTTTTCAAGAAAAATAACCGAACAAGCTTAAAAACCTTTTTCCCATCATTCCTTTTTGACACACCCTAACCATTACACAAACCCAAGAAACCAACCATGAATTCTACCTGGAAGAGGGGAGAAGCCCTAACCCTTATCCATAACAACCATGATGGGGGAGACTTATTACCCTTATCCAACACAAATGCACATGAATGCTTGACCGGGGAGAGCCTTAACCCTAATCCATCCCAACACTAATGGGGGAGACCCCTAACCCTTATCTGTCTCGAATGCAATATGAATGTTTGATGTGGGAGATCCCTAACCCTTATCCATCCCTATGATGATGGGGGGGGGCTAAACATTATCCATCCCACTTTCTCATGAACACACACAACCATCATGTAAAAAACCAAGTGTGTTCAACCAAATTCAAACCATTTCAATGCTTAACCATTTCAAATCCAAACCATTTCAATAAAACTCTCTTTTATTGAAAACCAAAACTGTCAACGTCATTTCAATCTCAAACAATTTCAATAAAACACCCTTTTTATTGAAAACCCATTTTACATAAAACCATCTACAGTTTCAGAAAATCCATAATTTAAAATTAATATTTTAAATTCAACAAGCCAAATTACTTTGCACAAATATTCACCAAGATTTCACAATCTCCTCAAAACAATAAATCATCACAAGAGAATATTTATTCTTTGAATTTCACAATTAAATCCATTCAAATAAACCAATTTGGATCTGATACCAAATATTCTGACAAGAAGAGTGGAGAGTGAAGCCTCCTACCTCAACGGGTTTGACGAAAACCACAATGGTTGAGAAACACTCAAGAAAACCGGGCCGATTCACCAAGGATCCTCCTTAGATCTCTTCTCCACACACAACCAAGACCAAATCTCATCATATTTGTCATCCACACACTTATATCTACCCATAAAGTTTGTAAATCTATGAGACTGATAGAAGAGGAGAAATAGATCTAAGTAGATCTAAGAAACCAAACAGGAACGATCACATACCTCAAGAATCCCACTTTGATTCATCAATAGAAGCCTTTGGATTGCCTCTGGAATGATGGGGGAACCCTACTTGACCTTAGGAGAAGAAAAATCTTGAGTTATGGAAGCATAGGATAAAAAATGAGCCACTAAAAGTCCAAAACTCATGAGATCCACGTTTATAGGATATTGTTTAAGTGGCCGCATGGTTTGCTCGCACTGTTAGACAAACCATGCGCTAACTGTGCGCTATTTATTGCCTCAACCACCCTTCTCGCACGGTTTGGAAGCACGGTTAGACAATCCGTGCACCTCCTATGCAGATTCTACTATCTTTAAGACCAACTAATCAAAGTTTTTCCACACGGTTTAGACAAACCATGCACCACCCGTGCAACTTCCCCTTTTGCCACAAAACTTCATTCCAAGTTCTCCTAACTCTCCCATTCGTCACCCTTAAAATTGTAACAATTAAAAGAATCAATAAAGGGTTACATAACGTAAAATGAGGGTACTACATTATCCCAACCATTGGTATTTCCATCCCTAGAAAGTAGAAAACCTTCAGCCAACTGAAAGTGTTCTAACCACTGCTCTTTCATTTCCATTCCAAGTTTCTAAGACTCTTCCTGAAACTAACCATTCTTCCATAAAACCCGCACTATACTGATGATTTTTCATTGCAAGACTTTATCTTGGCTATCCAAAATCCATATGAGGATATGTATCAAAAAAGCATCTGGTTGTAGGTCAATCTGATCCCATCTGATCACATGGTCAGGATCAGGCTGATAATTTTTCAACTGAGATACATAGAACATATTATGCACGGAAAAAAACCATGGTGGTAATGCCAACTGATATGCTACCTCTCCAACTCATTGTATTGTCTCAAAAGGTCCAATGTATCTTGGAGATAACATGGCCAATTTCCCTAAATGACGATGTCCAAGACATGGAGAGATTCTTAGGAAGACATGATCACCAACAAAGAATGACAGTGGTCTTCGACGGTGATCTGCATAATATTTTTGACATCTTTGAGAAGTCTACATACTCTTTCTAATCAACTGATTCTTCTCAATATTCTCCTAAACAAGGATCTTTCCAACCATTGAGGACTCACCTGTTTCCACCCAACATAGTGGAGAACGACACAGCCGCCCATACAATGCTTCAAATTGAGCCATATGTATGGATTCTTGATAACTTTTATTGTAAGAAAACTCAACCAACATCAAGTGATCCTACCACGAGCCACCAAAATCCATGACACAATCCAACAACATATACTTCAAAGTTTTTATCGTCCTCTCAGATTGACCATCCATCTGATGGTGATACGCCGTGCTCATAGTCAACTGTGTCCCATGGTCTTGTTGTAAGGATTTCTAGAAACAAGATGTAAACCCTGAGTCTCTATCAAATATAATCAAAACTAGAACACCATGCCTCTTTACCACCTACCAGATATAGATTTTGGATAGATCCTCCACTGTATGAGACTCAAGAATAGGTATGAAATGGTCCGACTTCGTTCGTGGATCCACTATCATCCAAGTGGCATCGTTCTTTCTGACCATTCTTGGGAGACCTGTGACAAAATCCAATGCTATTTTCCCCCAATTCCACATAGGGATTGGTAAATTCTGCAACATTCCCTCTGGCCTCTGATGCTATGCCTTGGCCTACTAATAAGTCATGCATTTCAAAAAAAACTCAACCACACTACTTTTTATACTAGCCCACCAAAACGGTGCTATTAATGATTTATACATTTTCTGAATTCCATGATGAACAACCCAAATAGAATGATGATACGCCCTAAGAAGGTATTCCTGACAAGAAACTGGTACAAACATCTTATTCTGAAAACACAAAATTGAATCTCCATTCAGTTTACAGCCCTTAATGGTCTCCCCAACATTAAGTCTTGAACCCCTGGTCACACACTAGGAATTAGATATTTTCTCCTATTTAACAAGTTCAACCATGTCAGGAATCAAAAGAACCGGAAAGAAGACTTCTCTATCGCCTTGGTCTTCACATTCCAACCACATGTGGGCTATAATTGACATCAACTGCCATAGGTCTGATGCCTATTTCACCATCTGAGCATATGATTTTCTACATAATGCATCCACCACCAAATTTCCCTTACCTGGTGTGTACATTAATTCAAAATCATGCACCTAGAGATATTCTATCTATATCCTTTTCCTCAAGTTCAAATCCCTTTGTGACAAAATGTGCTTCAAGATCTTATGATATTTATATACGGTGAATTTCTCACTGAATAGATAATTGTGCCACACTTTCAAAAGCATGCACCACTCTTTCCAATTCCAAATCATGAGTTGGGTAGTTCTTCTCATGCACTCTCAACTGCTGTGATCTATATGCAACCACATGATTCCCTTGCATGAGAACGCACCCGATCCCTGATCCTAATTCCTCACAATACACCACATATTGTTTTCTTTGTTCTAGAAAATCCATGATTGTTGAGGATGTAAGGCCAACCTTTAGTTCCTAGAAATACTTCTGACATTCTTCTGTCTATTGGAATGGAGCATTCTTCTTTGTCAGAGATGTCATTGGTGATGCTAGTCACGAGAAATCACTCTCAATGAGTCGGTAGTAACCAGATAGACCAAGAAAACATTGTATCCCGTACACATTCTTTGGTGGTTCCCAAGATATAATAGCTTCTATCTTTTCAGGATCAATAGAAATGCCTTTCATAGAAATAACATGGCCATGGAAATGTAATTCTTGTATAAAAAAATCACAATTTAATAATTTGGCATACAGACGATGATCTCTCAAGATTTGTAACACTATTTCCAGGTGCACCTCATGATCATACCCAATCTTTTAATAGAAAAGATTTCATCCAAAAAGACCACAGAAAAAGAATCTAGATATCATTGAAATATATGATTCATCATATCAATGAAGACTGTGGGGGTATTAGTTAGTCCGAAAGGCATCACTACATATTCATAGTCGACATATCTACTTATGAAAGTTGTTTTAGGAATATCATCCTTCCTCACCCGCAATTGATGATATCCCGACCTCAGGTCGATCTTGGAGGACCACTGGGCTCCCCTCAACTAGTCAAACAAATCATCAACTTGTGGAATTTGATATCTGTTCTTTATCAAAACTTGGTTTAGTCTATGATCATAAACACAGAACCTTAAAGTTCTGTTCACCTTAAAATCCACCATCCAATCCATTCCCAGTATTACCTCATCCCCATCTATCTCAAGCACTCAGAAAATACCCATTAGCTCAACCTTTCCCACAACGATACAACATGCTCTACACAAGAAGGATCGACACTCTCTTGGACCTAGTGAAGTTTGATGTTCCAAAACAGGAGGCATCATCTCTACCTTTAAACCCAGAAACTCAACCACACGTGAAGCAATAATAGGTGTGATGTACTCGTAAAAAATAGCAGTTTCATCAACGTAGATTTTTAAAGAATATTGCTTCTCACCATCGATGGTCCCGACTGATCATCCACTAGAAACTGCTTGGCTCCGAACAATGCCTTGGTTGCCACACTCTTCTCTTTATTACATCGTCGTCAGAGTATATGTCATACTCTCACCCTAGGAATAAGTTTTCATTCTCCACTTGAACCCAGTATTAGATTTCTTACTATTCCCCATGGGTACCACTATGTTTCTTCCGCTCAGAGTTCCCAACAGATTCTGCCCAGCCACCGATGCTAGATTCACCATCTCTATGGAATCACCAATACACAACACTGCTATTTTGAATGAATATCTTACCATAAACCTGCTTCAAAAAAAATTTCCTTCTTACACGTGCTACCCGCCACCTCGAGTGCAAACCACAAAAAGATCATAAACATAGTTGCATACTCGGTCACAGTCATTTTCTCTTTCTTCAGACTGAAATGATTATTTGTGTGCTGCATTCTAAACAAATGTGAGTAGAATTGTTTATTAGACAATTCCTTAAAAACCTTCCCACATCATAACCTGGTCCGTTCCCACTTGGACTACTAACTCCCACCACTGTAGAGAAAGACACTCTAGTATACACGTTCCTATCTTTACATTTATCTCTACCGGTGTCTCCAAGAATTCCTAAATTCTGTTTATTCTGGACATCCGCATCTCTGCCCTTTCCGGGTCTAAGTCACCCCTATAGACGAGTGGATCCTACTTTTGGAACTGATCCGCATAACCAGCATGCTTTTTCTGTTATTCTCTATTCAAACATCCCACATCTTGGAAAGCTTTCACTATGCTCCGGACTAACAGCAAGATCACCTGGGGCTCGGTGCAACCACGTTTTCATCGGCTACTTTTGGTTGGTCTCTGTGACACCTGCCCGGTATCTATAATCAAAACAAGAAATCATGAGTCTCACTTCTATATACATCAAACATCTCTAATCGCATTAGACAACACTATCACAATGAGGCTTTCCACCTTTCCACATTTTCCATTTTCTAAACGGACAACGAACTCCGTCAATCTCACTCTCTAGCAACTACTGGCTTAGTAATTCAAATTCTATCACCTCATCTATCACAACATTGTTTTTCCAAAAACAACCATTTTCCATGTTCAACCATTTTTGAAAACATTCAACATACTTTTTGAAAATAATCCAATTTTCAAAACACACCAAATACCCTATTTTCAAAATCATTCACTAGAAAAAAAATTCTGCATTTTTAAAAAAATTCACCTTGCACAAAATCACAAATCATTCCTCACAATGAGATATGCAATTCTAGTGGCAAGTCATTCCTATACAATTCATGTCATGCTCATCTCATTGTCTATACCCAAGACAATGAGATTTCACAACATTCTAGAAGTGTATCCAAAACACTTATGTACCCAAAACCCTGGTAAACTAAATTTCATCATAAATGAGTTAGAAACGTAATTTTATGTTGTACAATTCATGTTCCGAAAATCCTACTCTTCTCTAAGATTTCAACACATGGAATATACAAGAATGAATTTCAACCCCAAGACCAAGAACATCGATGACCACTTGTACGCAAGGACTGAACAAGATGATACCATTTGTAATGACCCGCCAATTCTCATTGGCTTGAGAGTACAATGAGTCATTACTAGGCCTTAAGTGACATCCCCAAGATGAAAAAGTATGGCAATAAATACCTAAGGGTTTCAAATACATGTTGGGTGATGATTTACCCGATATGGAAAAACCCATAAACCATCAAAGCATAACCATCATTCACTATATGATGCATGAACAAATGAAAGACCAACAAACAACTTCATTTATATCGAACCACATTAAATTACACAACAACAGAAGACCAAACTAAGCATCAAGGTACACATCGGATGAACAACTCAAGACTATCAAAAGACACTACAAATCTATGCTCCACAATCTCCAATCTCCATAACATCTTCCAAGCATAACCAAAAGCCACTAGCAATAAGATGCTTTACCTTTACCTTTGTCCTATAATATGACAACTACAAAAGCCCCAATGAGCCAAAGAAGGGGTGAGTACAAAACTTACTAGGTTTTCCCCAATGACTTACCTACTCGTGCAACTAGGATAGAAGAGTTAGCCACAATTATATAAAAACATTTTATATAAAAAATTTCTCAAAAGAAATTTATAACTAAATATAAAAAAGTTCCCAAAACCATTCATAACCAAAGGAATTGTAAGATAAATTGAAACCAATTTTCCAGCAAGTAATTTTTCAAGAAAAATAACCAAACAAGCTTAAAAACCATTTCACAGACATTCCTTTTTGGCACACATAAACCATTACACAAACCCATGCAACCAACCATGCATTCTACCTTGATGAGGGGAGAATCCCTGACCCTTATCCTTACCAACAATGATGGTGGAGACTAATTACCCTTATCCAACCCAAATGCACATAAATTTTTGACCGGGGAGAGGCCTAACCCTTATCTGTCCCAACACTAATGGGGGAGACCCCTAACCCTTATCCATCCCAAATGCAATATGAATGTTTGATGGGGGATATCCCTAACACTTATCCATCCCACATTCTTGTGAACACACACAACCCCGATGTCAAAAACCATGTGTGTTCAACCAAATTCAAACCATTTCAATGCTTAACCATTTCCTATCCAATCCATTTCAATAAAACTCTATTTTTATTGAAAACCAAAACTATCAACGTCATTTCAATCTCAAACCATTTCAATAAAAAACCCATTTTATTGAAAACCCATTTTCATCAAACCATCTACAGTTTTAGAAAATACATAATTTATATTCAACAAGCCAAATTACTTTTCACAACAATTCACCAAGATTTCACAATCTCATCAAAACCATAAATCATCACAAGAGAATATTTATTCCATGATTTTCACAATCAAATCCATTCAAATAAACTAATTTGGATATAATACAAAATATTCTAACAAGAGGAGTTGATTGTTAGACCTCCTACCTCAATGGTTTTAAAGAAACCACAATGGTCGAAAAACGCTCAAGAAACCCGGGTCAGTTCACCAAGGATCCTCTTTAGATCTCTTCTCCTAACACAACCAAGACCATATCTCGTCATATTTGGCATCGACACACTTAGATCTACCCATAACAGGAATTCATCTATGAAACCAAGATAGGAGGATAAGTAGATCTATGTAGATCTAAGAAACCAAACAAGAACGATCACATACCTCAAGAATCCGGCTTTGATGCGTCACGGAAAGACTTTGCATCACCTCCGGAACGATGGGAGAACCCTTCATGACCATAGGAGAAGAAAAATCCCGAGTTATGGCCGCTAAGGAGGAAAAACAAGCCACATAGAGGCAAAAATTCCTAATATCTACCTTTATAGGATCTCATTTAAGTGGATGCACAATTTTCTCGCACAGTTAGACAAACAGTGCACTAATTGTTCTCTAGCTACTGCCTCGGCCACCCTTCTTGCATGGTTTGGCTGCGCGGTTAGAAACAATTTGTGCCGCCCTTGCCGAAGCTACTCTCTCCAAGAGCAACTAAACATGGTTTGGCCACATGGTTTAGAAAAACCGTGCGCCGCCCATGTGACTTCCCCTTTTGCCTCAAAACTTCATTCCACGTTCTCCCGACTCTCTTATTCATCACCCTTAACTTTATAATCATTAAAAGCATCAAGAAAGGGTTACATAATAGAAATTGGTGGTACTATAGGTTATGTATGAAATATCCTTTAATATCTTTATGATATCCAATAAAGAATCACATTTTCCTTGTGGTTCATGTTTTTCATTTCAAATGATTTTAATTTTTCTTCATATCCATACATGTATAACAGAAAACTCATGTTCCATTCAACACATTAACTATTATGGAATCCCAAGTTCCATTTTACTGTGAAATATATTGTGTGTATACTAAAATTTTTTAAAATCTTATCCTCGAATTGATAATGTAAAATCACCATTACCCATCATCAATATCTCAATTTCGTGTATGGTGTGAATACCCATTTTACTAACATTTTTACATTTTACTATGGAAGGATTGTGTTGGGATACTATCCTAAACTCCTTAAAATTTTCATTGAAATCTATGTTTATATATTATCCTCCTTGGCCTATGAAGAATTCATAAAATTCTTCCAATATGATTCTATACTTCATTTTTTGTATTCATTAATCTTAGTTAAATACTTTTATTTATACATCATTGACAAAACCTAAAAATAAATACTAAATTATCTAGTAAAAGTAATAAAGCATGGGTTACCTCCTCTTTTTCCTACAAAAAATAGACCATATAAAACATTAAGAATTAGTTCAATAAGTTTTATAGATTTGTTTTATTTTACCATTGAAAGACACATAAATCATTTTACATTGTAAACATGCATGAAATTTATCCATGGTTTTGACATAAAAGATTGTAAATATAATAGTTTATTTAACATAGTTAATTTATTTATTTATATAACTAATCCTAAAGTGATATTTATAGATGGGGTATGATTCTTTCTCACAACATATTTAATTGGACATTAATTTATGGTTTTCATATTTATATATGTATGAAACATTTTTTTATGTCTCATAAAATAACATATTAATTCTTATAAAATAATTAAATAATATTTCAAAAGATGATGTAATTTTCTATTGTGTCTAAAATTGAAAATAAGAATATTTTTCTATAAATAAATTGTATATAATAACAATACATGAGAGTTATTTTATATGTCATGTACTTCTTATGCAACATAATTCATGATTCATGGATTGATATCATGGGTTTTAATTTTATCCTCGGTCCAAGTGAAATAATTGCTCCAAATCATTCCATAATATCATAATGTGAATTTAAAGCCTACATTTAAGATAATAATTTATTTAATATCTACCATGTTGGTGTTATTTATTCTTGGTATATAATGAGTTACAATAGAGTTTTAGTTGGTCATCTTTAAAAATCCTTTTCTAATGATCTTTCCCTAGAAAAATGGGATACTATCTACAACATTACCCTTCCAAAACTAAATTCAAATCAACAAACGATTTTGATTAGTCTCATTATTATAGGATCCAGATGCATCATTACTTTTATATTTAATAACTCATGGGCTATAGTTACTGAATGTAAAAATACTTATAAAGAAACATGGAATTATATGAATTGTTGTAATGAATCTATTTCATGTGTCAGGAAACTAATCTTCCTAAAACAAATAATGAAAGGATGGTTTAAGGTCAAATACGACAAAATTCACAATGATATTGCTTCTTTGGAATCCAATCTTAATCTAAATAATGTATCCCTGACTATATCTGATTTCACTATTGATCTACATCATGAAATTTACCATTATACCAAACACAACTCTCTTCTCTCTATTGAAGATAAGCATCAAAATAGTTTTTTAAAACAAAATGGATACAATATGGAGATATAAATACAAAGTTATAAAACTCTCCACAAATATTCATGAATTATTATAGGCCTCTAACATTTTGGATGGATGGAGATATTTTTATTGATATAGAGGAAGGCCTTTCTAATCATATTGTCTCATGCTTTTTTATTATTTTCAATGGTCTGGATCTCAGTAAAGATTTAATCCTGGATTTCATTTGTGTAATTGTATACAATGATGAAAGCTAATTCCACACTAACATCCACCTCTATTATAAGATCAAAGTTGTAGTTATTATCCTGAAGTAAGATTGTTCTCCTAGGCCTGATGTTTCTAGGAAAATATTTTTTCAACATTATTGGGGGTATCATTCAACCTAAAGTTCATAAAACGGTTAAATTATTATTCTCAAATGGAACTCCTCCCCATGGTCTTTATAATGAATTTCTCTTTTTGATTACTAATTTGTAAAATGCATATGAGATCTACCTCTTAACACCCATGGGTCTTATTAAAACATCTTTTAAAATAATTAATTATCTCCAAGATTATATACTTGCTTCAACTTGTAATAAAATGGTCTCTAAGAAACAATTTGGTTTTTTCTATGTTAGAAGTATTCACAAGGGAATCTTATTAGCCTTTTAATACACTAATATATTAAATAAATCTAATAATGGTGGCCGAAATTCTATTAAATTTGACATTTAAAATCCCATTTATAATTTTTTTGGAGTTTTATTTATAAGGTCCTTCAATGTTTTGGTTTTAATAAACTATTTATTGAAAAAATTAAATCCCTTTTTTCTTTTATCACAATTATATCATTGTTAATGGTTATACTAAGGGTTATTTTAATTTCATGAAAGGTGTTTGACAAGAATAACCCATTTCATCTACTATATTATCTATTTAAAAGGATTATATATGTGGAGTTTTCACTATTTTAGTTAATCAAGGAAAACTCAATCACAACCTTTCCTTCATAAATATAGTCATTGTTTCTCAACTTCTATATGTAGATGTCGTAATAATTTTATTAAGAGGGGAAATATATATATATAGAATATTAAGGTATCTCTATCACATTATTAAGATATTTCATCACAATCTATAAACTAAATAAAATCATTTATCTTCTCTTGAAAAAGGATCCCAGATACTAGAAAAATTCATATGATAAATGATTTTGATAAGAAAGATGGGACCTTCCCCTTCACCAATCTTCATGTCCCCATATATTGTGGTAGTACTAATATTAAACAATTTTATAAAATAGTTGATCAAATTAAAAATTCAAATTTCCTCTTAGAAAGGGAAATCTCTATCTCTGGATGGTGTAATATTCCTTGTAAAATTAAAAAACATTAAAATGGTTTACTCTTTGATGGACTATGAATGGACTATAGATATTATTAAAATAAATAAATTTCTACATACAATGTTTTTTAGTTGGAGAAATATTGAAGGAATGTTATTTACCACCCCTTGGACAAACCTCTCAGACATCTAGCTAATTGTGGAATTAGAATAAAAAATCTCAAATTATTTAATGGTTCCTTACAAGATATTGTCACATGGAAGATTCTGAATAAAAACATAATGACTCTTTAATTCCATAGAGATAAATGTTTTGATAAATTTAAGAAATAATAATTAAAATTTATATATCCATCAATTTTTCATTCAATTAAATACTCTTTACCTAATACTATGTCGAACTCTAGATGGATAGTTGATAAAGAGCCTTCTACGATTTTTTTAGATAACTAAACTGGATCTCCATTTATCCCTATGGTAAATACCCATCACTAACATGTTGATACTAATTATTTAATAAATGTATTTTAGACCTCTATAGGGTTGGAAACAGTAGGTGATATTATTGTTATAACAAAAAATTACCCCTTTTATAATTATGATTATTTTTTTAATTTTGGAAACTAGTCATAATGTCATGTTAGACTCTATACTTATATAATGTAAAAATTTTATTATCTGAAAAATGATTTTTCTTGGATTAAAAACATGTATAAACCTTTTATTAAGACTTATATATTTAGACTTGTTTGGAGAATTTCTGACAATAGAATTCCGACAATTTATTTTCTTCAATTATTTGGGGTTCAACTTTGTTCTAAATGTCATCTAAGAAATAAACACAGATAAAAAACTAAACATATTTTTTTATCGAGTTCTACTGCAACTACATTATGAAATTATATATATGAACTCTTTGACATTAGGTAGTTGGTTATAGACTCCATCTGACCACATCACCAATGTTGTATTATTGCTGATATTGTCTCCAAATATCAAACACCTCTTCATAGATACAGTTACTAAGATGCTACAGCAGATCTGGTATGATAGAAATACATTTATTAATTATAATAATTCATTAAAATTTCATCCATTTTGTTTGAATATAATCTATTCCATCAAGGATGTTGGATCAATCCAACATGGGAATTTACACAACTCCAAAATCCATTTCTGCACGCTTCCCCACTTGGGAATTGATGGAATTTACATCCATCTTCAATGAACCATTCAAGTATTCTTGGAATCCTCTCTCCCAGGTTGTATTTGTGTAAATATAGATGGTTCTTCAAATGGAACCCTGGACCATTGGGTTTTGGATTAGCTTATAGTGACCACAAATGGGCATATGCTTAGATGTGTTTATGGCACCTGTGGGTTTTCCACTTCCATAAAAGTAGAAATGTTCTGTAATAGCATTGGAGTTAACTTTATATGGGAAAGGGTGGACCAACATATTCTTAAAAATTTATTCAACCACCATAATCAAGTGCTCTGAAATGTTGTAATATGTCTCTTTAGGACCCATAAAACATGCTGGATGGACTATTTGCACTCTCTTTTGAAGATCAATCATATTATCACACATACTTTCAATAGGGGAACTTAGTTTTAGAAGGAATTTCTAACAAAGAAATCAACTAAGATATCACTTGTTTAGATTAAAATCCTACACAATTACATCCCTCTTATAAAAATTATTGCAAAAAAATACACTTTCATAATTTTTCAACGTTACTCATCTTAAATAGACGTTCTTTATTTTTTGATCGAGTCACCACCTTTAGAATAAATTAATTATATGAACTAGTAACTTTGTAAATTAAGATGAAATTCTACAATAGTAATTGTTTTAGGTCATATCCAATTATCTTTTTGGTGGTCCACATCACTCATTTATATCCTTTTGAATACATTTTTCCATTACCTTAATACATATTTTTTTATCCACAAGGTATATCTTTTACTCAATCATTAGAGACGAAAATATTTCATTCATTGAAAAATATATTTGAATTTGAGTTCTCCCTTTACTTATTCATCTTAGTGAGGAAATTATTTGTCTACTATAAATTTTTACAAAATTTTATGCCAAAAACATCATTCCCACTAATCGTACTCAATATATTTGGATTATTATAATGGTTTTACATATATTTCATTATTTTTGATTAAAACATTGACATTTAGACGTATATTTACATTTATTGTTCACTATAAAAACAAAATATTAGAAAAATTAATTTCATTATGTCTCAAGGAAACCATTGATTTACGATCTGGTTGATACTAAATAATTTTTTTTATATTATAATTTTCAATGAAACTTCAAAAAGGTGGGTAGTTACGATGATAATTTTAGATTATGTGAGAAATCATTACCTACCTTGAAAACTATATTTTTAGTCACTAAATTTAACTAATCATCCTGAGTACATGGGTCAAATATGTGATCAATCTCATAACCTTAAAATAAAATGTTTTTCTAGAGCTAATATATCTATATCATTGAGTAACATTTTTAATACTTATATATGATAAAATATACTGTAAGAATCGTTATCCTCATACATTTTTTTCAATTAACAAATCATTGATGATAACATAATTTCCAAGACATACAATACGTTAATGTTTCATTTTCATCTGGTGTCATAATCTAATTTACTCCCTCCTTGAAGAGGGTCATTTGTATGTGAGGACTCCAATACTTATAATTTATCTATTTGTTGAATGTTTATAATAATGAATTTATACCATTCATGGAACTTATTTCTGGAAAAGACACCCACATTATTTATTATAGATTATAGTGATAGCTTATTTCTAATATTTATTTATATTTGAGTTTTGATAAATAAATTCTACAAATTAGTAATTTATTTTGATTTATTATAATATAGATGTCATAAATTTATCTTTCACTAATTTATCCCATTGTTTTCGTCTCCCACTAGTATCCCTTAACTATTATATTTGTATTTTTTAAATTATTGAATACATGATATGGCTATTATTTATAAAACTCTAATTATAAATGAAGGTATGGATATAATGCCACATTGGGAGTTTATGTGTGGATTTTGGTTGATTAACTACATTAACTCTCCACATATTAAATATTGGTTGGATTTTTGGATACAAAAAATTCTAATCATTGTTTTACTCATAAATTTCTAGTAAAATTACAAAATGTTGAATATGGATACATAATTGATGAAAATATTTTTCATGTTAATGTTATTATATTTTTATAAATCCCTAATATGCATATAAACCCAAAACAATTTTTGAAAAAACATTAAAAATTATTTTATCCAAAATTGATGGATAGAAATGTTAATGAATTAATATAACATTAAAAAATTTATATGATTATTTAAATTATGAATGACATGTGATTCTATTTGAAATTCATGAAAATTTATGTTTTGTGATATCATAACAAATTACCCACTCATAAATAGAATAAACTCCAAACTAAATAATCTATTTTTACATTCATGCTTCTTAACTATCCCATGAGATCAACTTCTTTCCCTATATTCACAAAAGTAAATAATTAAAAATGGATGAAAAAAATTAATGCTAATATGATAATGATATTTAAATTAATGTTTGGTTTTTTGAGTAGATCAAACACCAACCAATACCGCAGGAAAACACCTTGATCCATCAATAATCTTGAGTTATAACATCATCATTCTCTTGTATACTTTTACTTGTTTGGATATATGCCATCAATTACCTTAGTCTTCCTTTTTGATAGGACCTCCTTATTTATAATTGTGTTATACGACATTGGTGGTGGATGCTTTAGTACTATGAAATAAATTTTATAATAAGATTTTGAATGCACCAACCATTTTGAAATTTAAAGGATAAATGATTCATAGATTTTCAAAAAAAATAATTAATTCATGAAAACCCATTAAAATTATGTAATAAAATTATTTAAAAAATAAAATTTACAATGCAAATTAAGTATCATCTCACAATTAGTCAATATTGATCCACATTGCATAAAAATACTCAACCTGATAAATTTGTCTCTAGAAATATTTAATGAATTAAAATATTAATACATTAATTTTAATTATAAAACAATACATATGTTGTTACTTATGAAAAAATTATATTTTTTAATAATTTGATTAATTTTTAAGATTCCTCATTGTCCTATAAAATATGTATTATATAAAAAATGAAAATTAGTGTGGCTTTGGGTTTATTGGGTTGATATTCTGGGATAAACAATTCGAGAAGGGCCTAACCTCATTAAGGTCATGTAGAAAGAAGTGGTTGGTTTCTTCACGGTGAATAATAAGATTATATAATGTATCCAACACATAATGATTACGAGTGAGTCACAGAGAGGGTAGTATATAAAGAAATCATGTGCATGGGTGTTTCAGTATAGTTAATCACAAAGGTGTTATGTGGGTGAATATCTCATGTAGTTGATAGTGGGAAACCACATATATTTAATGTGGTGGTAAATTTTCTTATATTTTTATGTCCCATACCCCATCTATTTAATAAATTTACTATGCATTACGACCATTTAGGTATGTGATGGTTAATTTAATAATGTCCAAATATACAAAAAGCCTCAAATTTTGATTCAAAACAACCTGATTCATGTGGGGGTCACATAGAACCAAAAAAATAAAATTTTCACAATGGATTCCCATGAAAATGAAAAGGTAAATATTTCATATTGATATATGAAAATTTTATCCAAGAAATTATTTCATATGAATACTTTTTCAATATAATAATTTAATAAATTTTTTTTTCTTACATTATAAATGTATATGTTCACTATATTTAGGTTGTAGTTATAATATACCTAAATCTATTTACCTATATAGAAATAGATAATTTGGAATCCCTTATATGGATATAGGGTATTCTATGAAAACCATATTAATAATAGTGTTCAATTAGATTTTTAAAATAAATTTTCCCAAATTTCTGAAAGAAGTGGTATTAGATATTTATATAACGTTTAAGGGTAGAAACATATATGTGAAAAAAAAATGTAATGGATCAAGGTAATTATATTATTTAGAGATACCCAAGACTATAACAAAAATTATTAAATTAATTTGAACATAAATATCCAAGAAAACAAAACTATAGTATGGAAATACTTACTGTCTTTGGGATATAGGGTTTATAAAACATCAAAATGAAACTAAAATAAAATATTTTTATCCTAATCTCTAAAATTCATTCCCAAATCCCATTTTACTTCAAAACGTTCGTATGATAACATGTCTAATACATAAACAAAAGAAGATATTTATAAATCCTTGAAAGGGAAGGAGGAATTTAAAAACTCTTAACATATGTGAAAAGTGATATAACATGATTTCATAAGAAAAAAGTGTCATATATAATCATATTGAATCATGAAATAAAGAATCTAGAATCATAATATCATTAAAAATAGTAATTTGGAAACAGTGTGAAATATAAAATAAGTAAAATTTAGGTATTACTACCAAGAAAACATAAAAAATTGGACATAGTCCCACATTTATAATGAATCCTGATTTTCATATAACGATATTACCTCTTTTTAGGGGACTATTGATTTCATTACACAAAAACATTCCTGAGGACCATAATTTTTTAATTCCATAAGAAACATGTAACAAATTCTTATAATTTGGGAAATATATTCAAAATCTCCAATAAATATATTCTCTTTCAGTATTCCTGTATAAAAACATAAATTATAACATGGGGAATCAGGGCATAATAATGAGTGAGCTCAGATACCTATTAAAGGTAAACATGGAAGATATATAAGAATATCATGAAATAAAGTTATTAAAACATGAGTATAAAAACAAAAATAAAACCCTTCATATGAAAGATAATAATCTTTTATAATTGAATTTAGTGTTTTGATGTTCATATTACATTAATTACAAGTTAATAAATAGCATAAGACATGAAATCATAACATATGAGTAAGATAGGAAATTGTGGAAGAAACATAAGAATATAAAATGATTCTTATACTAGTCAATGAATCACTGTAATGTCCATCTTAGTATTATGGGTTAACTCCCCATACCATCATGGTTGTTATGGTTTACTCTCGTGACCATATTAGTAATCAAGGTTCACTCCCAAGTCTATCTTAACAGACGAAGTACTTTACTGAGCTGAGTTCACTCACTATTCCATCCATGTCTATCTTGTGAGATATAAATCCTTACCCAATGAATTGTAGGGATATATAAGGACCACACCTAACATAATTAATACCATACATATATGTTCTAGAATAACATATGTCATTTATAATATCAAAATCCATGAAATGAAATGTGTTTCATTAACATCATTCAATCATAATATAACCCATGGAAAAGAAGTGGGACTCATAAATATCACTCAATAATAAACCTAAAACTACCATTGACACAATAGGAAGAATGTATTTTAAAAATATCCCCATCAAAACTTACGTAGCATAAATTTATGTTACCATATATGGAAAATAATTTTGATAGTTCACTTGAAAATAATAATTGAATAAATTATCATTTCTACTTGGAAAACATTTTATTTGGTCAAATTATGTAAAATTTAAAAAATATATATATATTTTTAAATAAAATGTAATATTTTAATAGATGATTCAATGAATTAATGTGTCATGTTGGATGATGATTTCATTCATTACATATAAGTTAAAAAAACATTCACCCCGAATATTTTTGTCGGTAAAGTCACAAAGACCCAAGTTTAGAAAAGGAATATTATTTTGAAACTATTTCATAAAATGAAAAACATGATAAAACATAACATTAAATATTCATATAATAGTATTAATAATTTTTTGAATTCATTTTTAGAAAACATGTATGTGGAAGATAAATATTCCACAATGGTGACTTAAAATTAAACAATCCCAACTATTGATGAGATTGTTACGTAATCACTTATCACTTTATAATAAGTAAATCCATATAGACCATGAAAAAAGAAAATTATTTGGATCTGAAAATACCGTAATATTATGAATAATAATAATAAAATACACTCATGGGTGGTATATACACCACACAAATGGAACAAATAGTGTATAAGGCATGTGTCCCAAAAAAATAAAAGTGAGGCAAAAATCCCTTACCTTATATATTGAATCATTTCTTACATATAAAAACATCATGTATAATAAATATAAGTTTAATATAAATATATTTATGTAACATATTCCTAAATAGAATTTTATATATAGTTTTATTATGACTTAATTTTACCCTTTTATTAACTATTCAATGTTAATGTATCGCTTTGTGTAATATCCTCCTTGTTTTCGACAGTGTTTTGATTTGTTATGTTAGTGATACTCTTACTTACATCAGGATTTAATTATCTCAACAATTAAAACCATTATATTAAATCAATATATATTCAATATATATTTTTTTATAATTTTCTATAAAATATGGATTTAGAAAATGGAATAAACCCTTAATGGTGATGGTAGATCGTATGTACACATAAACATTATTTCTATTTTCATGTCATATTTAAGGAAATAAAGTAAATGAAACATATATATATAAATATTAATTTTAGTAGAATTATTTTGACATATATATCAGATAAGTTCAGTAAAACCATCATTAATACATTCCATGTAATGCGTTAATGAATCACATCGCTATGAGGAGGTAGTAGTCCACACATCCACAAAAGAAGTTATCAGATTTATAGAAAATGTAATATGTGAAGGTTTGAGTTATAAAATAACTCCAGAATAATAAATAAATCATAAATATCATATATTTCACATAAATATATAAATTCCGTCATTATTTTCAACAATAAAAGGTGTAAATGGAAGAACTGATGACATCAGTTTGTGAGGCAGTAGTCCACCAAACACAGCAACGATGAATGTGTATAACATTTGATGAAAATATTCTTCAGTATATTTTTAAATCTTAACATAATATAAATTAATATATTTATTATTATTAGGATATTATATAAAAAAGAAATAAAAAATCAATGGGTTTATGGAAGAAATAAAATAACAACTTCTGTTGAAGAACATTACCTCTTCTTTGGGTATCTATTTTTAATTTATAGAGAAGGAATTTGGTTGGATGTATTTCCAAAGTAATAATTCTAGGATTAATTGGGTCATGTTTTGGGTCGATTATTAGATTTTTTTCCAAAAAAAATATGTTCTGAAGTGTAAATAAAATAATAGAATAGGTTCCCTTTTATAAGATAGGGAAGTGAAACTTTTGGAATTTCTAAAAAACATTAATTTATAATAAATTAAATCTCAGCAGTAATGCCTCTAAAGGGAAATTAATTCTAATATAATATGAGATATGGAGATAATAAAATCATAAAAATGTATTTTAGATTTTGTTTTGTGTAATTTTAAACCTGATCATTTTTAATAACCCTAAGATAACCTATTTTAATTTTAAATATGGTAACAACGTTTCCAATATTAGTAAGATGATATTTTTACTTTTAAGGTTTATATTGAACATTAAATGTTATATTTATGATATTTCACACAAAAATTTATCCTATGTTTTCTTATTATTGATTATTATGATTTATAAAAAAATTAATAATATATTATCTTCATAAAATATCGTTACTGTAAAATTTGAAATAATTCATAACATTGACTTTATGTAAATCAATACAATAAGATAACATAGAAAAAATTACATTTATACACCCATAACATGACATATTCACCTATAAAAATCATGGATCCCCTAGATTAAGTAAAACCAGATTACTTTTAATATTTATAATATCATATAATTGATTATTTCATCAATTGAAAAATTTAGGAATCATCATTGTGTAATTTTTTATGAAAATTATTTCATAAATAAAATATAAAAATGAAATACCATGACATATATATATTTTTTCATTTATTATGTTATATTCCTATTATTTAAAAAATTGATTTTCCCCTTCATTACCCGATTTACCCTTAACCATGGTAATAAAAATTATTAATATTATAATAACTATTTTATAAAATAAAAGGGACATAATTACAAAAAATTTACATTATAATTAAAAATATTAAATCCTTTTTATATTTCAATTATAATAATTTTCAGAAGTTAATAAAAAGTATTCTTGATGGTGGAGCGAAACAAAAAAAATTTAACGCAAAAACATTGAAAAGATTGAAATATTTTTATCTCTAATTTCAATTTGAAATTGGTTATAGTTCCTTAAATTGGATTAATTAATGTAATTTTTTTCAAATTATAATTTAAAACAAATTATAAACATAATTTAACAATAAAAATTTGTTAGATGAAAAGATAATTTAAATAAAAATGAAGCATTTTTCACTTTTCATTAAAATAATATTCTTCTCATTATAAAACAAAAGTTCACAAAAAGTATTTTTTTCATATTAATATTTCAAAATAAAAAAAAATATTTTTTATAATAAAATTTATATAATTGAAAAAAACTAGATTTATAACATGTTTACCATTAAAATGTAGAAAAAATGTCACTTTATATAAATACATATATTATAAATAAAATAGGAATTTTTATTGTATAATTTATTGAAAACACATAAGGTGAATTTGAGATATTATATTTAATATATATTTCATTAATATAATATAACAAGAGTTATTTTTTATTTATTAGTATAAAACACACGTGTTCACATTTAATTAGTTTTTTATAAAAGAATTCCATTTCTTTTAAAAAGGATTTTATTTTTATTTATAATTACTTAGACACAACTGATTTATTTATATATACATTTATAAACCATATTTTCATAATTAAGATAATCATATTCATTATTTATTTTGTAATATCTAAGTTATAATTATCTTGTTTGAATAATTATAATAATAAAATGTTGTTTCGTAGAAAATTATTGTAGCATGTAATGTAAGCTAAGATGGTGTATAATGTAGTATAAGCATAACCTGATGTAGCATATAACAAAATACATCAAATAATGTTAATTTATTAAAAAAGGATTCATAAAAACTCGAGGAGTTACATTCTACCCCCCTTAAAATAAAGTTCACTATAGAAATTCTTCATTCTAATAAAAAAATGAGGATGCTTCTACCTCATCGTATTCTCATGTTACCATGAGGGTTCTTCAAACTAGCGGTTTTATCCATAAAAATTTTACATGGTGAGTAGTATTTTTTTGAACATTATCTCTATGATAAAAACTATCAACCAGTTTCTCTTCATAGGATGTATCTTTCTCCTATGGTATGACCTTTGAGTTTAGTACATGTGAATGAATTAGTATGTATATCCTTAGAAGGTATACCTAGAAAAAATAATGACCAAGTGATATATTGGATATAATATCGTATCAATAAAATACCATTATGATACATTCAAGAATTTAAGAATGAAATCACATCCTTGTAGTTTAAAATATCTCTTCAAAAATGAACGGTGGATCATTGAAATTTATTTTATGAGAAACCCACATATTAAAACGGGTTAGTAAAACACCATTAAAAAGAGAAGAGTAATTAGTTAATATCACCACATTATTAGGATTTATTTTAGGAGAGAATTAGTGGAATGTGAAAACATAGAGATGGAATAGAATTCCAACTATTTTGTTCTGATAGAGAGTAACCGAGATCATGTTCATTATAAAGTTAACCATCATAGAATGATAAATCTATAATGATCTAATAGGATATTTGATTCATAAAAAATGAAGGTACTATATTAAATTTTATGTTTCAAGATAAGTTATCTAAAGTTGATGAATTTTCACAAGAAGATATACTACTTGATTTTATTCCATTTTTGAACCACAATTTCATCCATAAATTTCACCTTGATAAATTTTAACTTCATATTTTACACCAAGAAATGATTTTTAAATTTTAATTTTTCAATAAATAGTGGATCCTAAGATACAAAATTTTATTATAAGTCATTCCTTGTATCTCTAGTTATCACTAAAACAAAATTATTAGTACATGTCATCCAATATGAATAAGTCATCATGTGGTGATGTAATACGATAATCTCTAAAAACTAATCTGAGGGTCAACATAAAAAATTTCATAAATGGTTACCCTTATGAGCTATCCAAATGATTAAAATTCCAAAACCATAAAAAAGGTTACTAAATTTAAAAAATAAACTTATCAGTAAGCTCCCAAATAATTTTATGTAGCTCTTAATTGTTACACACCAAACAAATGTAGACCATTATCATGTATTCTCTAAAAACATGGTAATAACATGAATTTCCCTAAAAACATAGTTAAAATTAATTAGTTAAAAAAATAACTATTACCTTATACCATAAGTACAAAAATTATATATACGCAATCCATGAGATCATAAATAACATTTTCATCTTATCAACCCCAAGGTCATCAATACTATCACATTTTTTATGAAAAATTAAAATATCCGTATTTGATTAACCCAAAATCATTCACATGTTAAGGTTTATCCTTAACTTAATCATATGTTTCCAAAAATATCACCTTAACACCTCAATCAATTGTTATGGTTACCAGTACCATTTGACATATGCTATTAAATACTAATGAAAAAACCATAGTGGACTATGATATTTAATTCTCTAGTGAATAAACAGATTTTTACGTCAGTTTTTATTATTTTTCACATTTTTTATTAAGTTTTGTTATGATAGGTGATGTTGTAAATGAATTTTTCATGTCGGTTAATGAAAATTTGATACTAAAAATTAATAATTGTTATTCGGGTTTTCACGTCGGCTATTGGATAACCGACCTGAAAAATGATTAAGGCGCTCTTTTCAGATTGGTTATCAAATAACCGATGTGAAAATGATTTTCTAATAAAATTGTATATTTATTCATCCAATACAATAGTAGAATCCAAATAATAGAAGAAAAGTAAACATAAAAGGAAGTAGAAAAAGATTCTGAAAAACCAGAAAAAGAAACATACAATTGAACTTTCAAATAAAATAAAAATATATCAAACATGTAAAATTATTTAAGAATTCAATTTGTAAATGTATAAACTCCTATTAACTATATGATTGTGTATCATCAACGGTCTAGAAAAATAATCAGAAATAATCTGAAATGAATTTTAAATAACACATATTAGAAATTATGTAAATATTTATAAATAAATATAAACATATAAAAAATTGTGATTGTCCCACATCAAATTAATACATACATGAATCTTAAAACAATATATCCACATTCTATTCCACCTTGTTGTTTATGAAACTATTTCAAAGTGAAATTATTTTTTGTAGAAAGTAGCACCTCGATCGAAGAACAGGGAACCAATTATTGAATATATAAAAATGGGATGTTACCAGAGTCTAAAATATGGGACCTTATAACAATCCTTATCATAAAGATGTAATAAATCAGAGGGAAAGGCATCAAACCAAGTCATATTCTGGTTGAAACCTTTATTATAAAGAGCATCAGCAACCATGTTCACTCCATATAAGCATGTGTGACGATGTGATTGATCTTTATAAGAAAATCGTGACAGTTCATCCAAAGGGTTGTGAGGGGTCATTCAAGATTAATCATACTTTTCAAGATTTCTTGGACAATAATGATTGACTTACATTAAATCCAAATATTTCTCCAACCTTTTTGATGGGAAAATATGAAAGCATGAATCAACCCCATCATTTCTGATTCCAATAACGAGGGCGTTCCATATCTCCTAAAGAAGCAACCATGGTATTGAACAACAAAGTCTCTGAAGATCTCACAACAACTAGTAGGACCTGGATTTTCTTTAGAGGCTCCATAAACATTCACTTTGATCCAACCAGAAAGAAAGACTTTCCAGAACACTTTAAAAGTGTAATTGGGTTGCCTATAGACACCCTCAATCCGAAGCTTACGAATAATCTCTATGTTTCCAATAGAATTGTTGTTGTGGGCCTTCTGAATCTAGGAAGCGACGTGAACCAAATTGAATGATCGAGATTTTACCTTCATTAAGATTTAATGAGAATTTATTATGACGATCATCATTTCAATCATACCAGATCACATGGAGATGCTTAGAAACTACAGTGATGAATACATTTTTTATTTGTTGGGAGGCTTCATGTTCAACACATCTCTTTAAGAGAGAGTTGATTGAACTAGGGATAGACCATATGTAGTTAAAAATTTCAATAATATAGATACAAAGAGAATAGGATGTATCACAAGATAGAAAAAATATGGTTATTATCTTTCCTATGCTGATTTAATAGGTTACATTGAGAGTAGAGTTGGACACAAAAATATTGAAGACAAACCACAGTGGGAACCATGTTATGAGAAATTATTTAAATAATAGTGAATCTAGAGTACCTAATACATGGTTTGTTAAAAAATTCAACCATCCAAAATTAGTGTCGGGGTTTGAAAATTGGTTATTGTAACAAATTTTAGAATCAATAATTCCATTAGGAGCAGGTTCCCAGATAAGGAAATCATCAGAATTGGAGAAATGGTAATTATCAATGACATGAGAAATGTTATCAGGGATATCATTGCGATGTAACTGAATCAAATCCTTAAGAGTGTAATAGGTATTCATAGGAGGAGAGTTTGGATATAAAATGGATATTAAAATAGTATCAGTCCAATTATCCTACCAAAAATTCATAGAAGAATTAGAATTAACCATCCGTCTAGAGTTTTCCATAATGATATAGAAGTCATGCCTAATGGATGGACAGATCGAATCAGTGATATAATTTGAGTTCCCTTTATTAATCTTATCAAGAAATATTGGTATCATAAAATCAATGGCGTTAGAGTTTCTATGGATTAACCACCAATTATGTTTTTCGTGGATAGAATCATTAAACAATTTATGGTTTTTAATGCAAATATAACCTTTATCTAAAGGATTACAATAGGTATCCCACAGAATAGTGACATGTTTCCTTTCAAGAAAACTTCCAGTCCAAATGAAATAATTAATGTAGACATTAATGTTTTTAACAGTTCCAATTGGATATTTCTATATCATCAATGAGTAGACCATTCTAGATAAAATAGACGATTTAACAAGGAAGATTCTTCCTACCATGGAGAGATAATTCCTTATCCAAGTGTAAGTTTTATTAATGATTTGGTCCACAATGCTGTTAAAATAACTAGATTTAGTTCTCCCCTAGAATATGGGCACCCCAAGGTAGGTAAAGGGGAAGGAACCCTCTTTGATTCCACGATAGCTAGTGACAAGAACTTTTCTGTATGGAGAGAATTTTTTTCCAAAAAAAACTGAGGATTTCATAAAGAAAATATCCCGACTAGAAACATCTTCAAAATGGGTCATAACATTTTTATGATCTTGAATATTTTTCTTTCCACCTTGTAAAAACTAAATTATGTCATCGGTATATAAAAGATGGGTAGGATAATTGAGGTTTCTATAAGCTTGAATGTATTTTATTTTGTTTTGGTTAACATGTTGAGTTAGATATATACTAAGATAGTCCCCAACAATTGGAAAAATTAATGGGAGAAAGAGTATTTCCCTACAGGACACCTTTTTGCATTTGAAATAACAATTGGGGGCACCATTGATTAAAATATAAATAGAAGTAGATTTAAATGAGATTTTAATTAAGTTAATGAAAATATCATGAAAACCAATGTTTTTAAGAACATTATAGAGAAAACTCTAGTTCATGGTATCAAAATCATTTCTTATGTCAATCTTAATAGCGATACTCTATCCTCTGGTTTTTTTATTTAAAATTTTAGTGCACTCTGAGGCAATACAAATGCAATATTGAATAGATATACATTTAATAAAACCAAACTGATTCCAGAAAACAATTATATTACATATAATGGTAAGATGATTTGAAATAATTTTAGAAATTATTTTATAAATAGTTTTGATATTGTAAATAGGGCAGAAAAGGTGAATCTTAGAGGCATTATCCACGTTGGGGATTAAAGAAATAAATTTATAATTTAGCCCATGAGGGATCACACCATTGGATTAAAAAGATTCAAAAAGTTTGCAAACATCCTAACAAATAACCTCCCAATGATGATTAAAAAAATCATTATTGAATCCATCTCGACCTGTGGAACAATAAGGATTTAGACTAAACACATTGTCTATTATTTCGTGGTCAAGAGGGACACTTAACCAATAAGCATTGTCAGCCTCATCCACTGTATATGAAATTATGTCATACCTCAGATCATTACTAACATTTGTTCCATTAAAAATATCATAGATATAAGAAAGAACATGATTTCAAATGGCTTCTTTAGAGTCAATAAAGGTGTCACCACATAAAATAAGGGTGATAGAATGACTGACTTTCTTGATTCCTTGAAGATAATTATAGAATTTAGTATTTCTATCACCATTAGAGATCCATTTTGTTTTAAAGATTTATTTACACATATTTTCTTTGAGGGTGAGTAAATAGCTGAGATTTTAAGAAGTGTAAATTTCAAGTTGGGTATCCAAGGAAATATTAGACCTAATATTGTTTTTTTGAATTTGTGTTATCTCATTTTCCAAAGAGGAGATGTCTGTGTCGATTTTCTTAATTCTTGTTCTACACCAACTATTTAATGTCATTCCATGATAGAAAATAATATGAATATAATAATTTAATTAATTATACTATAATGAATTATTGAAATAAGAAAACCTATGTGATCTATATATTCTAAAAATTTTCCCTCACTTCATTATGGATAGATCATATCCAATACAATGTCTTATCTCTTGGATAAAAAACAACCAACATCAAATGAAAATTAACCTAAAAGAAAATATTATATGATTTTTCAACTTGTTAATTGATATATAACAAATTTTGAGAAAAAATATTTCATACTTACTCTTCGAGATATGGATACATCCAACACTAAATGATGATTCTTATGAAATCTATCAACTATATAAAATAATCTTCCAGCATCAGTCATTATCAATTCAATAATAGAAATAAACATTTGGTCCATAAATCCATACACTATTATCGTGTATTACTCTATTCCAATTATATATATATACCTAATACAGAGAAGACATAATTCAAAAAATTTCAATAAATTAATGGAATGAATGAATTTTGTTAATATACTTACATGGAAAAGACTACATCATGTTGATGCCCAATTCATTTCCATCTACAAGCTCCAAAATATCACATTTCAAAAGTTAGACAGTCACTGAATGCCCACAAACAAAAACTTCAATTTGAATATCATATATTTAAAATAACAAATTTGAGTAACTTGACAATAAATTGGGACTAGTAGAATCTGTATCTACAGTCACGAAACATTGAATTTTTTGTTGTGTGTATAGTATTTCTTTAATAGTAAAGTATTCATATAAAAAATTAGAGAAATATATAAAAATTAAAATGAGAAATAAAAAATAAAAAAATGAAATAAAATATAACATATATACATTCATATATGGTAATAAGTAAATTTTTTTAGGGATTGTCAAACAAAAAATATAACTGATGATTTTTCCAACTATACTCACCAAATCTGTATGACATAGTATTTTTTTCTTATATGTCTATAATATCTTATTGAGTAACACATCGATGCTATATATTAATCTATAAATGATGAATGGTATCGCTTATATAATATACTATCCCATATGTAAAAATATGTTGATGATCATAAACATATAACTCATATTAACTTAGAATCTATGCAGGAGGGGGTGTTGGGATAGGATAACAAAGAGTGGATCAAGAAAAATAGATGTGTGGGTGTGATATTAAGGTTGTGTGGGATCTGTTGGTCGAAATAGAGGAGTCATATTAGTAGGAAAAATCTATTCGTACATGTCTACAATCATCGAATGTATGTAAGCTCTCATCTGATCCTCCATCATCACTTTAATATCTTGAACATTGTCTTCCAAAGATTCTTTTTAAACATGCTCCTTCGATGAATATTCTGAACGTAGAAACCCATTTCTTGCAAATACACCATCTAGGTATCCTCATACATGACCTGGGTGTTTGGTCATTCCTAATGATGCAGCTCAAATATCTTGTCTACCATTAGAAATAAAGACCCCCCCCCAATGTTCTTTGCTGCTTAGGAAAATCCAATATAGAATACTTGAAAAAATATATAATTAATCAAAATATATAAATAGTTCCTTTAACTTTAGTAAATAAATATTCTTATTACAATAATATCACTTATAACTCTTGACTCTATCGTAAGTTATCGTCCTTTTGTTCTCATCTAAGTCATCTTCCATATTTTAGGTCTAGCAGGGGAGAATGCGGGGAAACCACTACAGAATCTAATAACCCTACTTCTATCTTTTGAAGTTTTTCTTCTAGAATGTGTTCTTCTAATTATGTATACCCTACCATAGGAATCCTATGAGGGTATAAATTTTTATCTTTTATCTTCTGATGATATCTCCTTTATTGATTTAAATTATGAAATGAGAATAAAGAGATCATTCACATGGTCATTAATATAAATATATCTAAAAATTTCACATTGCACTTAATAAAAAACACTTCTCATTGTCTACATTCAACAAATTGTTTCCATGTATCTGCATATATAAATGGATATATATAACATGGATTTCCATGCCCTCTATTCCAAAAAATGAACTCTAATGTGAGGGATGATTTAAAATCCCTCTATAACCTAGAAGAAAATGATAATCATTTCCTCTTCACTCCTCATATGTCATCTATATCATATTTCATATGATAATAAGGGGACGAAATATATTACTATATAAATTTCATGATAAGTATTTATAATAATAAAAAATATTACCAAAATGGTCTTCCAAAATTGGGATAATGTTTCTTTGTCAACACATCACCAATAATCAAACAAAATACTAATTTTCTTTTATCCACTACTGATATAAAATTCATGAATTATTTTGAATTTTGACCTCATGGAATATTATTATCATAAATTTATATTAGTATGGTATGTTCTTGGCTATAGGAAATTGATAATTTTGGTAAATGTGTGTTTCCACGTTTACTAACCCTATAACTCTTTTTTTCGCTCGTGGAAGTACATTTCTGATGTAAATTAAGATAAAAGGCTCATCAATAGAAGAATGTGTAAGTTTATCACTAGATAATGGGTATGATCATAACTAGAAATATGTGGTGGATTAAAGAATTGATCTTTCATTATCCTAAAAATATAAGAAACATCAACCAGTACAAAAAAAATAAAAATCCAACAATTACATAAAAATGTTAATAAAAATTTACTTATTATCTAAAAAAAGAAAAGTATTCTAAATGATTCACATTTTTAATAATATTTTATATAGTTAACAAAATTTCTAACAATATTAATGGTATGTGAAATTAAATTAATGAATGAAATCAATAAAATTTAACATATTAGTTGTAATACATGTTTGAATAAAAATGAATAAAATTAAAAAAGAAACATTATTGAATTTTAAAAATTAAACCATAATTAAACATATATTACCTATAATATTATGAATTTATTAAAGATTGTTTTCCAAAATAACTTTTTGATGATCGTTCTGTAAGGAACAACCCATGTCTTTGATGTGTTCATCAATATTATTTGTCAATCGTTCCATGGATGTATGGATATCACATAAATCAACATCTTCATCAATTTTATCATCACCAACATAAATATTTTTTCCTTATAAACCAATAAACCACTATATATCAGTTTAATAAAGAATATTGAATACTTATTTGAATGTTTTTCCATGATAAAAGTATCATTTTTTATTCCAGTTTATTCAGATTAATTAGTGTCATTCAAATGTCATCGTGTCGGAAACAGTTGTTACTGATTAAAAATTTATACTAAAAAATGGAAGATGAAATTTAATGCAATAAACCTCTCATATTTCTTCATTTACTCTGTAATATATGGTTGATGTAGATATTTGTCTTTTTTCCTTTGGTAGTCGAAAAATGTATTGATTCTACGAAAAAAACCCACTACTATTCATAACCGCACTTATGTTGTCCTGATTTTTCATATGAAAATAATATCCATTAATGTTATATGCTAACCATGTTATCAAATTTAAACTTGTTCCACCCTCTAACCATCTCAATTTTTATAATTCATCTATTTTACCATTGAAAATGTTGTTAATTCATGGAAAAAAATTTTTATACTCATTCAAAATCCACATATCTTTCTTTTTTGAATAAATTTGTTTCAAATCATTAATATGGAATTTTGTATATGGTTGAGTTTAATCAATGTTAGTCAAGATGAACAACTATACATTCCATATCTATTAAGATTTAAATGATTTGAATTTAAATCCATGAATCCCCTTTACCCCATAATTATGTCATTCATGGATATATTTAGAAAAACTAATGTGCTACAACATCATTCAAATATCTTGTATAGAACTGTAAAAACTCCTTAAAAATATACTTCATAGAAATGGATTCTTTAGGTAGATATAGATTCTTAATATAACCCTTCAATAACTTTATATACATTTCAAAAGGATACATCCTATGTAGATATATAGGACAAGAAAGATTTATTTCTCACGTCAAATGAACCATTAAATTCACCATGATATTAAAATAATATAAAGGAAAATAAATTTCCAATTTAAAAAGTATAGAAACCACTTTGTTCTCCAAAATGTTCAAGTAATTTTAATCAATAAATATATTAAAAATTGATTTAAAAATAAATACACCTTTATGATAGTCATTCTAACATCGTTGGATAGTATTACATGCAATGAAACTGGTAGGAGAAGTTCCACCATGATGTGATGGTCATGATATTTCATACATATCAAATTTAAGTACTTTAGAGGCACAAATGTTTTTAAATTTTAAGAATAAACATGTTTCTCTATGATATCTAGAAGATATTGAAAAATGATATTTTTCTCCCTCTTGGATAAAGTATGAGAAGCAAAGAGTGGAAATTTTCACCTTCCATTGAGATTGGGAGCCAACTAAAAATGTATTCGCATTGAGATTCATTCCATTCTTGTATTCAACCAAAAATAATTATTTCCTTTAATATCTATCAATTTCCAATCAAACATCCATGAATATCATATCTGTAAAATAATTTTATGTTTCACCTCATGATATCACAAATTTTGTAGCTCAAAAAATATTGACCATTTCTTCCATATATTTATATCATTACAAGTTTGTATAACTTTTAAAATTTCACATCATTTGTTTCACCCTCTAAAAATATAGATCAGTGGATAATGGATTTGGAGGAATATCAAATTTCTATGATCCATTTGAGGAATTTTTTAATTTTCTATAAGAGTGATCTATTGGAAAAAAATTTCTTTAACCCATGTATACTGTTTTTCTCCCATGATGTAGTTGATAATATAAAGTATGTTGTTCAAAAATTGGAGAATATTTATTACCCTTAACACTGTATCCATTCAAATTTTCATATTCTCAGATGTCATATATAGTGAACATAATTATTCCAGGAAATTGAAAATATTCCATTTTATAAGAATCATACCATTGTTATACATTCCTCCCACAATAGTTTATAATCATTAAATAATGGTGACCAGAAAATATCAACATCATTTTAAGGATATTTTTGTCCACATATAATTAATCTCAACAGGAAATATTATCTCTTCAAATAAAATTCAGGAGATAAGTTCTAATTTACCAATAAAATAGGACAAGAACAATGTGTGCTTCTAAGGCTTCAATGTGGATTCATTTCATCTTGGAATAGTCCACGTATGGTATTTCTAACCTCATTTATGAATAAAGGAAAATCTTGATCAAATTTTATCCATGGTGGCCAATCAGCATGGTGGTGTATTTTTCCATCACATATCTTCTCATCGGTATGACAATTTAACCTTTTTAAATCATGAGAATAAGTAAATAAATGTTTCAAATGAGTAATTATTAGAAGATACCAAGATTCATTGGTAGGGGTATCTAAAACATAATAATATACATGTTATTTTTCTTTCATCTTATACTTTGATTTCCCACATTTAGGGCACTTTTAATCCAATATGTATTCTTTCTTATATAGCACGTAGTCATTCAAGAATACATGTATTTTCTTGTACCCCAATCCCATTGGGAATAATATATTCTTGTCCTTATAATGAGAATTTAATGATCATTTTCTTTAGGAAGAATTTATTTCAACAATTGTAGTATCTCTGTAAAAATAATTTCACCCCATCCATGTTTCTTATTCCAGTTTATCAATCTTAAAACTATTTATAAAACCTTATATTCCATACCATCCGGATACAATTGTTTTTGGCATCACCATATAAATGCTCAATATTAGGTTGTTTCTCAATTTCCACTACATCAATATCATGAATCATTCCCTCATGATTATTAGGTATACGATCTTACAAGGAACCATCATCAATAGAATTGAAATTTTACTCAGTTCCACCATACCAAATTCAAGGGCTATGAATTGAATTAAAACCATGAAAAATTATAGAATATTTGATATCTTCATTTTTAACTTTTTCAAATTTAAACATTTTACTCATGGACTAAGAAACATGTCGATTTTTGGAACATTTCATTTATGAAATTCTAAAAAAGCATCGACACATTCATCTAATTCAACACCTATTCAATGTGAATTAATCCAACATTGATTCATTATTGATAACAAATATCAAAAATAAATATAATAAACAAATTATTAAATAAATCACTTGCCCCACATATTAATAAAATAATTTATTTGATCAATATAGAACATTATAAAAAAATGATAAATATATTCTATAAAATCAAAAATAATACAATTTTAAACAAAAATAACTTGTGTATGAATTCAAAAACCATATTTTTTGTTTTCCTAAATGTATCATAGTTTTGAATGATGAAGTGAAATAATAAAAACATTAGTGAAAAAATGGAAAATTTAAAATGGTTTATATAAAAAATTGAGTAAAAACTATGTGAATGAAACATTATAGAAATAAGAGGTATTTATTCTATGTATAAGGGTTATATGATTAATAGAATAATAACTTGACCATTCGATTAATATTCTAACTATTAGTTTAGTAACACGACCATTATAATTATAAAATGACTCATAAGTTATATTTTTCCAGAATAAAATAAGTAAATAATAAAAATATGATTCCCTAAAATAATTGTTAAAAACAGTTACCTAAAAAAGTACATATGTAAATTTATTAACAATTTATGATGAAATTATGTCATTATGTTATGATAATGAATAATATGTCTTATTATATTCTCTATGATACGTAATCTGTTTTTCATAATTTCAAACTCTCAAATAGTTTTTAGAAAAAACTATTATTTTATTCTATAATTAACACATACAATCTCTTGAAAAAAACATATATTAGATAAACCATTACAAATCTTATCTCATAATGTCTAATTACCTAATAATTCAACTCTCCAATGTGACATTTTTTCAGAATTGAAATTAACCAACTGTGATATCAACACCTAATCAATTTATATCCCAAAACATTAACCAGAATGAAAATGTAGAAACACACAAAATCCACATATCTAATCTCCTAAATAATACTACATAGAATTAATATTCTATAAAATAATTTAAAATTAATCATAATAAGGTAAAAATATTGAATGAAAAAAACCAATTCACACTAGAAAAAAAATCAGAACAACTAATTAACACATTATAAAATATATTCAAACCATCAACTAAGCTAGTTCCAGACGACTGGATCAATAATCAAGCGTGAAACAATGAAGATGATAAAACCTGAATGTATGAATATGGTAATGCAATAATGAATACCACCTTATTAAACAATCATTGGTTATATATTTCGAGCCAAAGAATGTCCAAAAAAGAGAAAGAAAAATGTTCGAGGCTTACTTTAGATCTATCTTCAATGTGATACATGTGGTCTATGGAATATATGGAATAATTAAGATGGTAACATGATATTGGACCACTTGATCAAATAAAACATGAATTTAGGGCTTGAGAGAGAGAAACGTGACCTATGGTGTGATAATAGAAGATCGTGTAATGAATGCTCGACCAATTCATAAAATTTTTAATGATTTTTTACGTCAGTTATATTATAACGAACATGAAAATTTGATATTCAATTATCTTTCATGTCTATTATATTATAACCAATGTAAAAAATCAATTATTCACGTTAGTTAAATTATAGAAACACTGTGAAAGAGTCGATAATAACCATCATTTCATGTTGTTTTTCATAAAATAAATGTGAAAGATTCATTTTTTATATAGGTTTTATGAATACCGACATAAAAATTAACATTTAAATAATTTCATGTATGTTATAAATAACTAAAGTGAAAAATGCAATGTAAATTTTTTTCCAACTAGTTATTATTTTATAATACCATGAAATTACTTCTACAATAATATATTTGAAATCTTTACATACACACTCTATCATTCCACCACTTCGTTTTCATACTCTACATCACCAATAGTGATCTCATGTGATTTTCCTATGTTTTTTTCAATAAAAGGTTACGTATATCGATCATAATATATAACCCTTGGTTTGGGGAATTTGTTTTCATAATTACCATTTTTCTTTAACTTGAAACATTTAATTGTGGGTGGTGATTTATGTGTTTCCCTTTTGTTATTTTTGTAATTAGCAATATTTTTTCCATCACTTTAGAATTCAATTTCCTATTGAAATTCATTTATAGATATAAAAACATTTATGATTCCCCTTAAGAAACCTTCATCTACGATTCCTTATAAACATTCAGCATAAAGTGAATCTCATCATATTTTATCCTTGGTTTTTATTTTTTCATTAAATATTTATCTTTTGTTTCTTATCAAAACGATGAGATATATATGTGACTCAAACCTCTATTTCCACATTGATTTCTCAATTCACAATCAATCCATTTCTAATAATGTATCATATGGATAACCCCCCCCCCCAATACTGGGTTTTGAGACACTGAAAAATCTATCAATGGTACATTTAGGATGGATGATAATACCTAAATAATACTAATCCTTCCATGTAAAATTATGCTCATATGTACCAACACGTTCATCATTGATTTTCATCAACTGAAGTATCTATTTCATTATCTTCATTTCAAGAAAAATTGAAAATTACTTATTTTATAATAATTTCTTAAACTCATCCCAATCCTTGTATTCAATTTCTTCTTGCAACCTCATATTCATTAATAGAGTCCCCCAATAGTTTGCTTTAGCTTATAAACAATAAAAACCCTAAAGGAAATTTCATGTTCTAATGAAAATAATATGTAAAATATATTTTAAGTGGCACCATTAAATTTTTTAGTATCAAGTTGATCAGTGGGATCACTAAAAGAAGGTGAATATTTCCATAGAAAAGACTTAACTAAATTCATTTCCCTTTTATACACATTTTGATGTCTAGAATGATTCATTTCATGTGTAAGTAAAATGATATTATTTTTCATTATACATCCCTTAACAATTGGCTGTTTAGATGTAAAATCGATGGATTTCCCATTTCATTCATCATTAACATGGTTCTTTTGGGTTCCATCCATCGAATAAAACAATAAACCATAGTGTGAGAAACCTGAATCGTAGAAGTATAACCACATAATCAAGGGAAATTACTTATAATATTTAAATATATAAAACCTTCAGTTTAATAATAGGTTATTTATGACTATTAAAAAAATCAAGGATTGTAACCTATGCATTGACTTATCCATAAAGACATCCCTTGTGACATCATTATAAATATATCTAGTGATCTATCTAATGTTTTCTCATCCTAGTTTCCAAAAGTTATCTAAACCTTTTCCCTGATACCAATAACAACAACCTAGGATTTTTTGTACATGGATATTATATATTTTTAGATAAATATTCATTATTTTACACAAACACTTGTCTGAGGGTCATAATAGTTAGTTCCTTTGGTAACATAGAACAATGTCTTCTAATTTGGTTAAAAATATTAAACATCTTCAATAAATATATTCTCTTTTACTACTCCTATATAAAACCTGCCATTATAACATGGGGAAAGGAACCATAAGAAAGGGTGAGATCAGATGCAAAGTATGGGTAAACATGGAATATATTTAAGTATTCCATGATAATAAGGGTATAAAAATAGAATCATAACATTGAAAAGAAAAAAATTCATATCAAAGATCATAATATTGAATCATTGAATTAAAAATTAGTATTTCATAAGACCTGAATCATTGAGGAATCAAGAGCATAGTCCATGAAATCATAACATAGGAGTAAGACATAAAATTCTTGAAGACACATAAGTATATATAAGGATTTACATAGTTATCTAGAAATCATGGGAAATCCCATCTAAATAGTATGATTCCACTCCCAACACAATATTGGTTGTAATAGTTGAATCCAATGACCATATTAGTAGTCATGGTTCACTACCAAGACTAATTTAGTGGAAAAAGTCCTTTACAGAACCGAGATAACTCTCATGTCCATCCATGTCTCTCTGAGGAGGTATAAATATTTATCGAATGAATTATAGAGAAATTAACTTCCCACCCATCAAATAATGGAAATCATACATATGTGTGCAATAAGACCTAAATTATTCATTATATTAGAACCCATTTAATTAAATGGGTTTCATATACATCATTAAATATGTCATAACCTAGGGAAATGAACTGTGTGTCATAAATATCATTCCATAATAGACATAAATAATCCATAGAAATAATATATATAGAATCCTAAAATAATATCCACATAAAAACATAAGTAATATAAAATAATGTTTTCGTAGATGGAAATTAATGTTGAGATATAACTTGATAAAAATTCATAAGGAAAATATCCATTCTTCTTTGAAAATGTTTTCTTTTCTTAAAATGGAATACTATTTTAAAAGAAAAAATATTATTTGAAAATAAAATTTTAATATTGTAACTTATGCTTTAAATAATTAAGGCTTTATAATGGATGGAATATTTCATTCATTTAGTATAATTAAAAAAACATCCATTTCTTATATTTTTTCATTAAAGTCACAAAGTTCCTTGTTTGTAAAATGCCAAATTTATTATTTTCAATACATTTCATAAAAATGTAAAAAATGGGTAAAAATAATTGTGAATGTTAATATAATAATATTAAAAAAAATTGAAAAGGTTTTTAGGAATCATGGATAATGAAAATAAATATTCCACAATGGTGATTTAAAACAAAATAATTCATATTATTGATGATATTGTGAAATAATCAGTTATGGAATTATAATTAGTAAAATCATACGCCCCATGAAAAATTGAAACTTTTATGGATGTGAAAGTACCACAATACTCATAATAATACTCATAAAAAAATTCTTTCATGGTATATAAACCACAAAAAATAAACAACCAGTGTATAAGGCACGTGTCCCAAAAAAATAAATGTGAGACAAAAACTATTAACACATGTATTGACTCCAATTGTACTCATCAAAACGTCCATTATAATGAATATATGATTTTATAAGTATATTATTGAACAATATTTTTATATATAACAAAATATGTGATCTGATTATGATTTTTTCCCCATTTATTAACAATTCCATGTAAATGTCACGCTTCAGATAATATCCGCATTTTTTAGCATTTGTTCTGATTTGTTATATTTTTGGTCCTCTTAATTATATCATGATTTAGCTATCAAGAGAAATTTAACATGATATAAATATCATATATATTCTATATATATGTATTTATAATAATCTATAAGTGTTAGAATTAGAAAATGAAATACACCATTCATGGAGACAACAGGTCATACATACGCATGAATGATGTTTCCATTGTCTTGTCATATTGAAAGAAATAAGGTAAATTAAATATATATAAAATCATTATAGTAGAATTTTTATGACATATATATAATATATGTTCTGTAAAAACATATTCAATACATACCATGTAATCTGTGAATGAATAACCTTGCTTTGAGGAGGTTGTAGTCCATGTGTCCACAAAGGAAGTTATCATATACACATGAAACCCAAAGTGAGAAGTTATAAGTTATATAATAAATATATAAGAATAAATATATCACAAATATCATATATATCATATAAAAAATATAAATTTCAATATTATTCCCAACCATGATATGTTTAAATGGAAGAATAAATGACATCAGTTCGCAATGCGGTCGTCTATCGTACACACAAACAATGATTTTATATCCTATATGATGGAAATGTGTGTGAGTGTAGGTATGAATTTTAATAAAATTGAGTTTAATTTAATATACTATTATGTTGTATTATATAAACATGAAATAAAAATAACTTAATGGGTTTATGGAATAAATAAAACAAAAAAAATCAGTGATGAACATTACCTCGACTTTGACTATCCACTTATGATTTTCACAAAAGGACTACATTCGTTGGTTTTGTGCCCAAATTAGTTCTTCTATAATTAATGGTTTAAACATGGGAGAATATTTGTATAGAGTTGTACCAAACAAAATTTTATTTTAAGATTGAAGAAAAGAGAAGAATATGTTCCATTTTATAAGTTTGGTAAGGGGCACTTTGAAGATTTCAAAAAATATTAATATATAATTAATTAGATCTCAACCAAAATACCTCAAAATTGGAAGATATTAGAATATAATTTTAGATATGGTGATAATATTATAAAAACTAGATTTTAGATAGGGTTTGGTGTAACTTTAATCACATCCTTTTTATTAACACTTAGTTAACATATTTTAATTTATATTATGGTACAATTTTTTTTTGAAATTAAAATGTTGAGTGTTTTAGATTAAAGGGGAAATTTAAACATTAATGGTCAATTTTTGTTATTTTAGAACAGAATTTATACCCTATTTCTATATTTAGGATTTATATGGTTTTAAAACAATTGAATTAAATATTATTTTAATAAAATACCATTGGAATAAATTTTGAAACTATTCATAACATTGACTTTAAGAAAACAAGTACAGCAACATAACTTCAATTGAAGTAATTTAATACACCCCTAACATGACATATTAAACTGAAAAATTCTTACAGAATCTTAATTATGTAAAATTATATTTATTTTAATATTTGTAATATTATTTAATTTATTGTTTAATTAATTTAATATTTACTCTATAATCATTACGTAACAATTTATGAAATTTATTTTATCACTAAAGATTAAAAATAAAATAGAATTATGTATATAATTATTTTATCATTCAAAATAATATATATTTGATCATATATTCTATTTTAAATCATATTAAAAATATTATACTTATTAGAAATTACAGTGTCGCATTTTTTCACTCACATTGATTTTAATAATATCTAAGTCATTTTCATAGAAAAGTGTACATTGAAATATTATATTTATAAAATTAGGTGTTATGGGTAGAATTAAAATCACCTAATAATGTTTGGGTATATTATAGGGTAGGTTATTAATATTTATGATAATGTTTTTACCCTTAATTACTTGGATTACCCATAACCATGGTATAAAATTTACTAAAGTTACTATTCATATTGTACAATGTTAAAGGGGAAATAATTTATATATTTTTAAATTATTATTTAAAATATGGAATCCATTTTTTATAATTTAATTTAAAATAATTTTTATAAAATAATTACAAAATTATCATGCAAACCATACAATACAACGAGTTTATAAAGCAAAAACATTCTGAAGATTACAATGTTTTTAATCCACTTTAAATATAAAATTTATTCCAATGAAATAAAATGGATTAATTGATGTGAAATTGTACTATTTATAATATAAAACAAAATCTAAACATAATTTAACCATATAAATAATTTAGATGGAAAAGGAAGTTTTTAATTAAAATTCGGTATTATTCACTATTCAGACAAACATGAAACTTCTCATGAAAATACCAAATGTTCACCCAATGTAAATTTTGATATTAAAAATAAAAAAAGATGTTTATTTTATTAATATATAATTTATAAAATTATAACAAACATGATATAAATCAAGCGCGTCATTAAAAGGCTGCAAAACTTTCTTTATAGAAAACACATCAATTATGGTTAAAACTGGATTTGTTATTATATCATGACTGGAAATTGAATAAGATGAATTTTAATTAATATATTGAATATATATTTCATTAATATAATCCAATATGAGTGGTTTTTATATTTATTGGTATAAAAAACATTTTTTCACATTTCAATTGTTTTCACAAGAAAAACATTTCTTTTTACTTTAAAAAAAGGTTTTATTTCTATTCATAATTACTTATTCACAAAGGAAATAATTATATATAAATATATAAACTGTTTTTTCATAATTTAATTAATATAGTTCATACCTACATTTTTAATGCCTGGATTATAATTGTCTTTTTTATATAATTATAATAATAAAACGATGTTTTCAATAAAGTTACTGTTGCATGTAAAATAATCCAAGATGTTATTTCATGTTTCCCAAGACTAAAATGGTGTAGAGTATAAAAATAGACATAAATGAAATATAATTTATTCAAAATAGGGTTTATATAAACTATGGGTGTTACTATCATGGAATAGTTTTAGTCCCTAACCCCATACACATCACCTCAAGGGATCTAATGATTACGAAATAAATTTGAGTGATTTCTCATGTCATGAATCACAACATATACATGCCATGTGTTCCACATAAGATAATCAAATTATTGTAATATGAATGATAAATACGCATCAAATACAATGGGATATATAATCTTGATTCAAAGTATATTCAAAAGATATTTCATGATTATTACATATAGGGGAAGGAATTAATTTTTTTGGACATTGCTATTTGAATAAAAAACATAGGACACAAATATAGAGTTAATTTTAAGAAACTTTCTTGAGGACTGGAGGAGATGTAATTTTTAAATTGAATATATTTTGCAATATTCAAAGAAAATTGAATTGAATATTTAAAAGTTTTAAGAACGTCACATTTTTCATAATACTAGATGTGAACCAAGTGGGATATACATAAAATGACTATAATTACCTAAAAAATTATAATTAGTAATATTTAGGGTGGTGTTTAATATCGTAATATTATAAATAGGCAGCTCCCTGAATTCCGCATTACAAAAATGAATTATTTTGGGAAAGAAGTTAAAAATATTGTATATCCTAAGATAAGAAAACATGGATAACATATGTAAATATCACTTGGTATATATATTGATAATATATATGTTTTTAGTCACAAATATAGAGAGATAAATATATGTATAGATAGATATGGAATAATCTAATAAAAAGAGGGTTGTCCAGTGAGTTCCGTTACATAAGTTATAAATTTACTCGATACATTAAATTAACATTTTGAATAACAAAATTTGATTTATTAAATAAAATATTTAGAAGTTTATAAAAATATATTTAATTTATTATCAAGATTATTATGCTGGTATATGTTAGTTTAATTCATATATTGTTTCTATTTCTGCATACCTAAGGTTGTTCATGTCATGGTTGCAATGTTGAATCACTTATAGGTAATTATGGATGTTCATTTTTTAATGGTTCCATAACTATAGTGTTGTAGTGACATGATTGTATTATTTTAATGGTGTTCAAAGTGGATATAAATTAAAAATATTATTGACCATACACACTACTAATAGTGTATAATTATTGTCACCATACGGCTAATTCACTTAGTCATTCTTTTTGACCATAGTGAAATTATATGCTTTCCACTATAATTATGGGTTTATAACCCTTATAGAATGTGAAGTAAAATGTAGTATATTGTTTATGATAAATTTATACAATAATAAGTGATTTTTCAACCATCTGTGATTTTGGTGGTTGAAAATGAATTTTTTGTTCATGGGGGCGTCGAGGAGACCACATTATGAACAATATTTTTTGTTTTATAATTAGTAGAGGGGATGATATATAATAGATATTATTGAATAATAAAATATCACTATATTGTGGATATTTATGTCAATATTCCAAGATATATAGAAAAAAATTCATGTCGAATTAGAAGAATAAAATTGAACATTGTTCAATAAATAATTTACATGTTCCTTTGGATGTCCACCCTTAGTCAACCCCATAAGGATCCCTAGAATGGTCATTATTGACCCCAGCATGACTTTTATTTGTGGGACTAGATTTTGATAATAATCAGAGGGGAAATTAAATATCAAGATCTTAGAGGGTTTTGGGCAAAGGGATTGAATTTATGCAAGGAGGATAGGGGTTTTTTATAAGTTAATATTAATTAGTGTATTATTTGAGATTACGAATATAAATGTTGATGATACTAGTGACTAAATAAATAAATTATTTCATGTAAATTAGATTAATTAATTTTTTAAATTATCAATGACTAACTAATTCATGTATTTGACATATAATGTTAAATACCATATTTTAATATAATTTGATAGTCACCAAAAAATAAATATATTTTAAAAATAAAAAAAATTCAATCTAACCATTTTTTAAGTTATAGATTCAAAAAATTAAACCCATTTTTTGGAAAAAAAATAATTATTGAGGAAATTTATTTTTAAATAAAATACATTTTCATTTTGAAATTAACATTATAAATATTATAAACAATTATCCATACCTTTGAAAAATTACATACTGTCTCCTAAAATTATATTTTATTCTGAATGAGAATAATCGTATTTTATAAACCTATTTTAATATAATATACTTTTTTTAAATTATTTTATTTAACAAAAAAAATTTAAAAATCATATGTGTTCTACACAAAAATAAAATAACTTATTTTATCATTTTTTAACATTTTTTTGAGATATAAATTAGATATATTTTTATTTTATAAGATAATTAAATTTTATTATAAGATTGCATAGGTTATGTTACTATTTTAATGGACAAGTTACTATTTTAATGGACAAGTTACTATTTTTACTATCAGATTATTATTTAAATGGTTATATTACTATTACATTGATCTGATTTATAACCATCATATGGGTTCCCTAGCTTCTATCAATTCTTCATTCTACAATAACTTATATTATAACTTATGTTTACATATATTTTAATTTTCTAGATGAATGTTTCTTTATATGTATTCTATTTAATATGTACAATGTTTTTTATGAGTGTGATCATTCTATGAGATAGAGAAAATTAAAATTTTTAAATTATACTTATCTTACATTTTCCCCATTATTACATGTTCAATTCATTTAGAAATATTTATTATTAAAATTAAATTTTAATTTAATATAAAAATGCATTGTTGATTTTCATAATGTTGTTCAGGTGTTTTATACTATAAAATATTGAAAACATTAACACATGCATAAATTCAAAATATATATATCATTCAAAAAAAATTGAGATGTTACATTTATCCCCCTTAAGAAATTTCATAATAAAATTTTTATTTCACCGACTATGATGAAAATAGATTCAGAAACATCAATTTCTTTTCTTGCACTAATTCTCATTTTCCCTCCCTGTACATAAGATTCTACCATATTACTTTTAATCATTGAGTAGTATTTTATTTTTCTATGGTCCAAGATCATCATTGGATGCTCCTCTTAACATAGATTAGTTTCCATTTAAACAACCAATAGATTTTAGTACATGTGATGTGTCTAGTTTGTACTTCTTAAAGTGGGATATATAAAAACCATAATTTTGATGAGACAAGGTTTATTGTGGGTGATATTTAATGGGACATAGCTTTGATGTTATCAATAATCTCGAAGAGGATAATATATCTTAGACATAAATTTTCCTTCCTTCTAAATATCAAGACACTATTCCACGAAGATATGTGGAGTAACAATTTTTCATGAACCTCAAACTCTGGGTCTCTTTGAAGGATATTATCATATCTTATTTTTCGATATTGTGTTGTCCTGATGTAAATAAAAACATGATGAACCATTTCTACCATATCTTTAATAATTTCAAGTCCCAATATATTTGGTTCCCAAACTTCATCAAAGCACTCAAGTTTTGTATATATTCTATATTAATGGGGTTTAAAGGGATAAATTTTAATTGTTATGGAATGGACTAGAACATAGTATCCTTTCCAATAAATTTTTTATGGTGTTGGAGGTTCCATGAAAAATCATGAGGAGGAAGCAGGGGTGTTGATTTGTGAATATTAGCTATAAAATAATCCACAATGTGAGAGGTTATGATTCACCATAGTGATAAATTCTATGATATAAAGAGCATGCCTATGGAATAGGGTCTTAGGAGGAGGATTTTTTGAGCTACTGAAATTTTTTCCGTAGCTTCTTCGTGGAGGGTGTGGTTTGGGCCCATACATGGTGGTTGAGTATCTATAACATGGAGGTCCTAGAAGTAGCATTTTATTTTTTAAGAACCCGGATCTCCGTTTCAGGTATGTTTTTCCATTTTCTTGAGTTTTTGAGAAAAGAGGAGTTTTGGAAAATTTTGAAGTACACACCATGTACCTTATAAGTACATGTTATGTACTCCCTTGTCAAGCCAGGCCTTGTGTTGGTCGTGTCCAAGCCACACACACGGTGGGTAGGGGTGAGGTGGAGGCTGCTTAAAGCAGAGTATGGAAAAATGGAGTACATGTCATGTACTCAAGAAGTACACACCATGTATTTTATTTTTTTTCATTAAACACACTGGGGTCGTTCCTGACAGACAGAACACTATCCTTCTCAAGGATTTTCATCCAAGAGCGACCCGTACGACCGCAATTCTTCTCCGGATTCCCGAGCCTCCATCTGATCTCCATTTAAGTAGTTGTCAATTGCGTTGGAACCACAGCGGTGAGTACTTCGTTCTCCTAGAGCTTTATTTTCCAATTTCTCATCTTTCTCAAGATATCATGGGTTGAGATTTTTGGACGTTTTCTTAGATCCTCAACGTTCTAAGGAGAATCAATCATCATGGTTCATGTATATCATTCTCATATCATTAAGGTAGGCGGTTTATGCCTTTCTGTAGGAAGTCTGTGAATATTTTGTTCAAATTCCACCAATACCCTTGAACGGGGTATTGCGTGTTTCCTGGTTTGCCCTATTTTTTGAGTGCTTTACTGATATGCCTTTATAGAGGTCATTGCTTGTGAATAGGGTAAATTATATTGTGCTCTTGATGTTTTTCCATGCTTGTTTACTTGTTTGGAATTTTCCAGTTTCCATGTCTATTTGTAGGATAGTGTAACTATTGTACTGTTATGTTGTTGTGCCTTAGAATGATAGCCAGATAGTTCTTGAGGTTTACTTGGGCCGATACGTGTGCTATTAATGTTTTTTTACACACGTCTGTGAGAACCTTGTGTAGTGGACCATAGGGAGAATGGACGCAAGGGATTCTCCAAAGTGTCTTTAATTTACGATGCGAGACCACAGGGGGAATTGACATTGAGTTATTCCTCAGAGAGTCTGTAGTTCCTCGACATGGGCCACATGGGGAATTGACGTTGAGTGCTTCCTCAGAGAGCCTTTAGTACGATATGAGACTATAGGGGGAATTGATGGTGAGTTCTTCCTCAGTGAGTCTATTTATTAGCTGAACAAGAGGGGTGAGACTATGTGTACCTCCCATAGGGTTGCTAGTACTTATAGGTTGAACCATAGGGGTTAGACTATGAGAACTACCCAGAGGTTACCTTTTTTTTCTACTTGCTTGAGTCATTATTTCTTGTTTGTATATTATATGCTAGAATCTATGGTTTGTTACTGCTGTGTATTATCCTGTTTACTGCTTACTTTTTGCTGCTTACTGTACTTTACCTTCCATATATTCACTGACTATTAGGAACAGATCATTGAGTGGTTGCCTATTGGGACTTTGTCTCACAGCCTATTTGGTTCTTGCTTTTGGGCCCAAACAGATTATAATGTTTCAGGTATAAATAAGGCTAAGCTCCCTTCTACATCAGGTTCCTGATTGCACTGGAGCTTGAGAGCATGGGACCAAGACTAGGATTGCGATGCTGAGGAGTTGCTCATCTTTTTTTCATTTTTACTTTGGCATAGTATTGTATTCAACATTGTGATTTGTTGGGCTGTTTTCCTAGACATATATGTATCTTGCATCATTTACATATTTCTTATCGAGTTGGTATGTGTTAGTCTTCCGCTGTTTATCGTTTACTATTGTATGTATTTCTACTACTTATGCTATTGTTTCTCTTTTTTTTCTCTTCCAATGTGTACTCTTCCAATGAGGGCATAGTTTCCCCACTATCACACCCAAGGCCCTCACTACTAGTCGGCAGCCTTTGGCATTTGGGGAAATGCATTTCAGGCCATGTGAAAAACTGGGTATGGGGCACCTATGGGTGACTTCCAGAACCGGTACGTTACATAGTGGTATCAGTGGAGTTTTTTTTTCTCTTGATTTACTGTTTGGAGCCTTTATCTAGGGATAGGATGGATTTGGTACTTGGTATTAAGCTGTTCTCGAGAGTAGCTAACCCATGTATAGAGAAAAGCCATAATACCTCGATTATTTTAGCTTTTTGGTTTTGAGATTTTACGATTGTTATGACTTCACCTAGAGTGATTCGCATGACTTGTGTTGTTACTGTTGTTACTATTTTGGTTCTATTTCTGTTGCAACCCTATGAGATGAGGGTATGCCATGTCATGCATCATATAGGCACTTGTTATAAATCACATTCCATGCATTCTTTCCATGTAACGCCCCGACCCCAGTTACCCAGAGTCGGTGCATTATTACATAACATTGGCATGATCACAAGAAAGATCAAATCTCGAAAGACCGATTGGTTTAGTAGCCTTGGAAACACTAGATATATTCATAAGTTTTACATTACATCATAAAATGAAAAACTACTACAACAACATAATGTTTCCACAATCCACACTATTAACCCCTCATAAAATCCCTGCAGGTCATTCATAACTTACTTCTTCACATCCTGGGAAAAATAAAACATAGAAAAGGGGTGAGCTTAAATGCCCAGTAAGGATAACAATATAGCGGAAACTTTCATAAATAAGAATAAACATTTAAGGCAATGTATAACTAAAACAAAAGCCTTTTAAATATGAACTTTCAACATGGTATGGCATAAATAAAATGAAATAATGCCATTTACTTATTCACATGGATATTCTACTAATCGAATAATCACATGCAAAAATCAATAACCACTTTCATAATGTTGGAATGCATAATGCCAGACTATCATAACCACATAGCCAAGGCCTCGTGCCAAGACTACAAATAAGATTTTGTCAAGGCCTTGTGCCAAGACACTAGTTTGTCTCATGAGACCTACCGATGCATCGAGGAGCTATAGCGGACTCCACCCGTCACTTATTAAGTCCAATGCATTCCCATATGAAAAGGTTTAAACATAACATAAACATTCGTATTAAAACTAGCATACGAAATGTCAATAATTTCACCATAAACTATGAATGGTATAAAAATAGCACATCCATTGTCAAACATATCACAAAACCTTCAATACAATATAGAAGTTTTGTATCATAATAAATCAACTTCAAATAATCTTAAAATCCATCAAAGGATGTTGACGTAGATGAAATCAAAATTCTTTTTAAAGAAATATCTCCTTTTATTTTGAAATCATTTAAGATCCATATAAAATAAAACATTTTCTTTGAAAATATTCTTATAAGCTTGTATGGAAAGCTTTGAAGATTTTATAACGGCGTATAATAACCGCACCCACCGTATAAGTTAAAAAAAACATTCTTACCTCAATTCTGTCGAAAAGGTTAAAAAGGACCTTGTTTTGAAAAAGACGGAAAGATTCCTTTATAAACCTCTTATAAAAAGTCAAACAAGGGTATAAATGACTTTAACCCATATTCTTGTAAATAGTAAAAATGTTTTGAAATACATTTTTAAGAAACATGGATGTGGATGATAAAGATATCCCAGTAGATTATTACGTATAAACAACCTCGGATAATGAAGAGATTGTGAAATAACCCTTACCTTGTACTTTTCCTTGGTTGGGGTAGGTTAACCTTTTGTATAATGGTGAAATAGTTGTTATTAAATTATACAAGAATCATATATAATAATATGATATCATATATGATCTTTTAACATTGATTTGTTAATAATATCTTAGAATTATCGTCGTTTCGGGTGTTAACTTACTCATTTTATTTATATGTTTTGTTACATAAGCCATGGTTGTTGTATCTTATTCATATCCAGAATGATATCTAGTCCTTAAAAATCATTTTTAAATCATAAAATGATAATTATACATGAATGGTTACGATGGAGAATGAATCTCATCGCGTTCGTGGAGACGGTAGTCCGTACGTACGCACGAGCGACAATATCATTCTTTTGATATTAAAATAATATATAAATGAATGGTATATCATATATACAGAATCATTAACATGTTATATTTTTTATTTACATGAGTTACACATCATTATTATACCCATCCAAATAATATTATATTGAATAACAATTACACCACAACGTGGAGACGGTAAGCCGTACGTACGCACGTATGGTGACATGTTATTCAAAGGGTGGATAGAATACTGAATATGGTTGTACCATACTTATAATAACATCACAGTATATGTGAGATACTGGAGTTATTATTTTAGAATGGTAAGAACAAAGGAAGAAGAAGTGGAAGAAGAAATGAACTTGGAGAAGGGTGGTGAAATCATTACCTCTTCTTCGGGTTCTTCCTTTTAATTTGATCAAAAGGGCTCCTTAGGTTGGCTTTCTGATCAAACTAAGGCCTCTAGGTTGTAGTGAGGGATGTTGGGAGAGTATTTGGGCAGAGTTTGGATGAACCAAAAGGCTTTGAAGGTGTGAAGAAATGAGAAGGAGGAGTGCCCTTTTATAAGAGGGGTGAGGGGCACCTTTGGAAAAGCTAGAAATATTAATTTATAATAAATTCATATTCGGTTTATAATTGCTCCAAAGCTTATTATTCAAAGTTTAAGGTGGGGATAGGTCGAAAACCACTCAACCAATAGAATTTAGACAGGTTTGGGTACTTATATTAACCTTATCTTTAAGTATTAACTCTAAGTTAATTAGTTTCACTTTTACAATGTCTCTTTGTATTTTTATATAATATGGTTAATAAACTTACTATATACATCCAAGAGACCCCCAAGTGGTACATTAATGATGAACCTATCATGATATAAGTCTCTTGGCCGAACCCTAGATTTTTAGGAATTTAATATCAATTAATAATATAATATTTGTTTTAAGAACTCTTTTTTGTCAATTTTGACACTATTCAATAGTTGATTTTTGTGAAACTCATAACAGATTGATTACTTCGAACAAAGTCAATTAAAGCAATCCTAATATATAATATTATCCTATAAAATTAGTTTAATTCATTAAAAGTTTCATATTATATTTATTTGGGTATTTATAATATCAATTATTTTAATTGTTCACTATTATAGTAATTACTGCATCATCATTGTGTCATAAATAAAATAACTTATTTAATGTCTAAAATTTATAAATAAAATATCATTATGTAGGAAATATTTTTATCTTTATAATGAATATTTATAATCTAAAATCCAACATATATAACCCTATGTAACAATTGTTTTTCTAAAAGATATATGCTTGTGTAATTTTTGTATTCATTTTAACTTAATTAAAATAAAGTGTCATTATCACATACAAGTGGATCCATGGGGTCCCAAAATCGACCCAAAGATGCCCATGGTCGACCATGTATCAACCAATAGGGTTAAGACACGTTTTAGGTTAATTTAGTATTATTATAATATTATTTTTTAACCCTTATTTACCGGATTTACCCTTAACCATGGTAAATAAAATATTTACCGCAGTAATTATTCAAAATGTCTAAAAATAAAAGTTATCTATTTACACAATTTGAACATCCTGATTCCAAATATGGAATCCATTTTCCTAAATTCAAAACACAGAAGTGGCAGAAATTAATTTAAAATTAATTCCCGCTGTCAAAACAAAAAGCGTGTTTTTAAGAGATAATAACTATCAAAAGATTGACACTCGTTTATGTTCGGTTTAATTGTAAAATTATGTCCAATGACCAAAATTATATTAAATGGTAAAAATATATTCTAAATATACTTTAAAACCACTCAAATTCATAATTTATCACTATTAATTATTTTGATTAAAAAAGTTGTTTTTAATTAAAACTTAGTAATTTTCACTATTCATCAAAATATGAAAGTTATCCGAAATGCACCAAAATTTCACCTTAGGCTAAATTCGATATTCCGAATCCAAAAATGAAGTCCATTTTCAAATATAAAATATATATAATTTCAAAAAGTAGGTGTTACTATTCATAACGGCTAGTTTGATTAGTTATGGTGTGTTAGAACTCGGTGTTGCGTACAACACACGCTATCACATTATTCAAAGAAAGTGTACCGTGGAAGCTTGGGATGTTTCATTTTAAATTTTTGATGTCCCCATTTAGTCAAAAAGTTTAAAATATTGTATTTAAAAAGGTTTCACTATCAAAAGTTGATAAAAGTGCAATACTGAAAATGAATCTGTTCTTGCATTATGACTAAGAAACTCATAATATGGATTCTAAAATTATAAGGATTATATAAAGTTAAAAATGTATTTAATGCTATTCATGACCTCTTTTAATGGATTTTTTTTTGGTAAGTCATGGTGCAATTGAACTCGGTGTTGCGTGTAGTGCAAGTTATTGAATTATTTTGAAGAAATAACACACTATGAAATCTTGGGGTGTTACATTCTCCCCTCCTTCAATAAATTGCGTCCTCGCAATTTGAAATTGTTCTTCGAAAATAAAAGGATGAAAATAGATAATATATTTGTGGGAAAACCCACATCGGAAATTGGGTTACTAAAATTTATTCTTAATATGAGGAAAAGAGAAATGAAAGGGTCACCACCAAATTATGATCTTGATTAGGAGAACATTGGTGGCAATTAGAGACATATAATCGGAGGAAAAACGTAAATATTTATAGGTAGTGATTGAGGTCATTAATCACAAACAAGTGTATAATTTAGGTCCTTAAACTCATCAATCTATGATTATTTGAAGTACCATCGGTTCAACAAAATATAGGGTATCGGGATAACACATTTTTGACGTTTCAAAATATCTTAGTTGAAATCCCACATCGAAAAATGAATTAACGAGGCCTCTATTTAAAATAAAGAGTCGAAAGTATGAAGATTACCGAAAATAACACATACTAGGGTTCCATGTAAGAAAATATGGATATGGAAGAAAAATCTAACCATCAATTATCTGATGGAGAGTGGTAGAGAACATGGCTATGAAAAGGCCAACAATCCAAAAGCCATAAATTAGTGATGATTTAAGGTACCATCTAGGAAAACATTTTTGTTCTAAGTTTCTTTTCTTAATATTGAGGAATTTATTTATGAGATTGGCTAAGATCATAAGGAGATATACATACTTTATAATTAGAGTTTTATCCATTAATAAATTTCTACCGCAAACTCATCATTCACTCTAAAAGATAATAGAATGTAAAAAAAATTTCTATTTACACTATTCGTATAGGGTTCCAAAATAAACGAATTTATAATTCATCTACAAGATCTTTTAATAAAAACTACATTATTTAATCTAGGACATCTCGTGAGCCAGTGGTAGGTGATACACCCTTGTCGCCCTTCGGTTGCGGGTTCAAGTCTCACAGCCTTGCCGGACGCGACGGGTTGCCGCCCGACCTCCGGGTTGTCCTTTTATGGAAATCCAAAATAATCCAAACTAGAACTATCCAAAATACTTCTATCCATACTCACAGTCCAACATTTATAAGTAAGGTAAACATAATGTAGAACCTTTTTACCCCGTAATATCATATGAATACCTTCATCATGTATTCTTTTAATACACTGAAACATCCTGAATTACCATATTCCTTATTGATTACATTCATGATCCCTTATTCCATATAGAAAGTTGGATATACTTCATTAATCCAAAAATGTTTTAAACCCCAAAAATGATGGAATATACAAATCATTAATCAGTTCGAAGGTAGTCAAGAATATCCAATATAATTTATCCAAAACAATCACATATTATTCCAAAATCACTACCTCAGTATCAGAGCTATATTATGATTTATCATTCTCTCAACCATATATTTTCCAAAAATTTATCCTGCTATTGAGTCACTTTTCTTTGTTCCACATAATCTCAAGTCCTTAATGAAATAGTACTGCAGTACAATCCTTATATACTCCATAATTATTATAACAAGTACATTGTTGATACAACACTCAATTGACATAATCAACATAAGAACTCTAATCACTCCTCTTCATCTGTGGTAGTATCATAACTTGATTATTATCCAATAACATCATTTGCGGCATAGTCTGATGACTGGGACATAGGTTCGCGTAGTGTCCAAACTCCTTGCAAATGAAGCATTGTACATTTGAAACCATTTTCTTACCCTTGCAGTCACGTACTTTGTGCCCTTTTCCTCCACACTTATAACAAACACCCATTCCTTTCAGGAAAGTTCCAGGATGTTTCTTTCCATAGTTACCACATATGGGAAAATTCTTCTTTTCCCTCTTCCCTTTATCCATCTTTCTCTCTTCCATCCTTTTCTTCTCTTGCTTCCCTTCAAAGCCATAGGACTCAGTAAACTCTTTACTTATCTTATCAACACATGATATTATTTCTTCATATGATGATAATACATGGGAGACTATTTCTCTTATAAATTCTAGCTTAAGACCATGAAAGATATGATCCTTCCTTCTCTTTGAATCATGTGCATTTCTGGAGTTCTCATTCCTTCTACTGGGCGCCATTTCCAAACAATGGCATACACTAGATCAGTTTATGAATCAAAATACATAATCTCATACTTATAAAACACTTAACATAAATTGAACTATTTATGGATATAATCCATAATCATAAAAATGTATCCTTTGAGGATGTATATACTCATAAACCCTTCATAATGGTTTGTAAAGAAAATGAGAATTATCCTAAGCAAATCCCCCGGGAGTGTCGTAACCAAGAGTTCAGCAAGGCCCGTTGTCGTGCACCAGTTCCCGTTCGAGTCTAGCTCAAAGCGGTGTTTTCGGGTTTTACCCCTAGGTACATCTGTGCCAGAGCCGCCTCTACCTGCTCGTATCCAGACAGGGATGTATTTCTCGGAAAACTCACAAAATCTCTACAATACCAAAATTCTAGGAAGTTCTTCTACACTAATCCTCAAAGTTCATCTTAGGTCTACGTGCTCTAATCAGAGTTTATCTAAATCTAGCTTCCAAGGTTTGTACTAAACTTCCTCTGATACCAACTGTAACGCCCCGACCCCAGTTACCCAGAGTCGGTGCATTATTACATAACATTGGCATGATCACAAGAAAGATCAAATCTCGAAAGACCGATTGGTTTAGTAGCCTTGGAAACACTAGATATATTCATAAGTTTTACATTACATCATAAAATGAAAAACTACTACAACAACATAATGTTTCCACAATCCACACTATTAACCCCTCATAAAATCCCTGCAGGTCATTCATAACTTACTTCTTCACATCCTGGGAAAAATAAAACATAGAAAAGGGGTGAGCTCAAATGCCCAGTAAGGATAACAATATAGCGGAAACTTTCATAAATAAGAATAAACATTTAAGGCAATGTATAAATAAAACAAAAGCCTTTTAAATATGAACTTTCAACATGGTATGGCATAAATAAAATGAAATAATGTCATTTACTTATTCACATGGATATTCTACTAATCGAATAATCACATGCAAAAATCAATAACCACTTTCATAATGTTGGAATGCATAATGCCAGACTATCATAACCACATAGCCAAGGCCTCGTGCCAAGACTACAAATAAGATTTTGTCAAGGCCTTGTGCCAAGACACTAGTTTGTCTCATGAGACCTACCGATGCATCGAGGAGCTATAGCGGGCTCCACCCGTCACTTATTAAGTCCAATGCATTCCCATATGAAAAGGTTTAAACATAACATAAACATTCGTATTAAAACTAGCATACGAAATGTCAATAATTTCACCATAAACTATGAATGGTATAAAAATAGCACATCCATAGTCAAACATATCACAAAACCTTCAATACAATATAGAAGTTTTGTATCATAATAAATCAACTTCAAATAATCTTAAAATCCATCAAAGGATGTTGACGTAGATGAAATCAAAATTCTTTTTAAAGAAATATCTCCTTTTATTTTGAAATCATTTAAGATCCATATAAAATAAAACATTTTCTTTGAAAATATTCTTATAAGCTTGTAAGGAAAGCTTTGAAGATTTTATAACGGCGTAAAATAACCGCACCCGCCGTATAAGTAAAAAAAACATTCTTACCTCAATTCTGTCGAAAAGGTTAAAAAGGACCTTGTTTTGAAAACGACGGAAAGATTCCTTTATAAACCTCTTATAAAAAGTCAAACAAGGGTATAAATGACTTTAACCCATATTCTTGTAAATAGTAAAAATGTTTTGAAATACATTTTTAAGAAACATGGATGTGGATGATAAAGATATCCCAGTAGATTATTACGTATAAACAACCTCGGATAATGAAGAGATTGTGAAATAACCCTTACCTTGTAATTTTCCTTGGTTGGGGTAGGTTAACCTCCTGTATAATGGTGAAATAGTTTTTATTAAATTATACAAGAATCATATATAATAATATGATATCATATATGATCTTTTAACATTGATTTGTTAATAATATCTTAGAATTATCGTCGTTTCGGGTGTTAACTTACTCATTTTATTTATATGTTTTGTTACATAAGCCATGGTTGTTGTATCTTATTCATATCCAGAATGATATCTAGTCCTTAAAAATCATTTTTAAATCATCAAATGATAATTATACTTGAATGGTTACGATGGAGAATGAATCTCATCGCGTTCGTGGAGACGGTAGTCCGTACGTACGCACGAGCGACAATATCATTCTTTTGATATTAAAATAATATATAAATGAATGGTATATCATATATACAGAATCATTAACATGTTATATTTGTTATTTACATGAGTTACACATCATTATTATACCCATCCAAATAATATTATATTGAATAACAATTACACCACGACGTGGAGACGGTAAGCCGTACGTACGCACGTATGGTGACATGTTATTCAAAGGGTGGATAGAATACTGAATATGGTTGTACCATACTTATAATAACATCACAGTATATGTGAGATACTGGAGTTATTATTTTAGAATGGTAAGAACAAAGGAAGAAGAAGTGGAAGAAGAAATGAACATGGAGAAGGGTGGTGAAATCATTACCTCTTCTTCGGGTTCTTCCTTTTGATTTGATCAAAAGGGCTCCATAGGTTGGCTTTCTGATAAAACTAAGGCCTCTAGGTTGTAGTGATGGATGTTGGGAGAGTATTTGGGCAGAGTTTGTCCGAACCAAAAGGCTTTTAAGGTGTGAAGAAATGAAAAGGAGGAGTGCCCTTTTATAACAGGGGTGAGGGGAACCTTTGGAAAAGCTAGAAATATTAATTTATAATAAATTCATATTCGGTTTATAATTGCTCCAAAGGTTATTATTCAAAGTTTAAGGTGGGGATAGGTCGAAAACCACTCAACCAATAGAATTTAGACAGGTTTGGGTACATATATTAACCTTATCTTTAAGTATTAACTCTAAGTTAATTAGTTTCACTTTTACAATGTCTCTTTGTATTTTTATATAATATGGTTAATAAACTTACTATATACATCCACGCGACCCCCAAGTGGTACATTAATGATGAACCTATCATGATATAAGTCTCTTGGCCGAACCTTAGATTTTTAGGAATTTAATATCAATTAATAATATAATATTTGTTTTAAGAACTCTTTTATGTCAATTTTGACACTATTCAATAGTTGATTTTTGTGAAACTCATAACAGATTGATTACTTCGAAAAAAGTCAATTAAATCAATCCTAATATATCATATTATCCTAGAAAATTAGTTTAATTCATTAAAAGTTTCATATTATATTTATTTGGGTATTTATAATATCAATTATTTTAATTTTTCACTATTATAGTAATTACTGCATCATCATTGTGTCATAAATAAAATAAATTATTTAATTTATAAAATTTATAAATAAAATATCATTATGTAGGAAATATTTTTATCTTTCTAATGAATATTTATAATCTAAAATCCAACATATATAACCCTATGTAACAATTGTTTTTCTAAAAGATATATGCTTGTGTCATTTTTGTATTCATTTTAACTTAATTAAAATAAAGTGTCATTATCACTTACAAGTGGATCCATGGGGTCCCCAAATCGACCCAAAGATGCCCATGGTCGACCATGTATCAACCAATAGGGTTAAGACACGTTTTAGGTTAATTTAGTATTATTATAATATTATTTTTTAACCCTTATTTACCGGATTTACCCTTAACCATGGTAAATAAAATATTTACCGCAGTAATTATTCAAAATGTCTAAAAATAAAAGTTACCTATTTACACAATTTGAACATCCTGATTCCAAATATGGAATCCATTTTCCTAAATTCAAAACACAGAAGTGGCAGAAATTAATTTAAAATTAATTCCCGCTGTCAAAACAAAAAGCGTGTTTTTAAGAGATAATAACTATCAAAAGATTGACACTCGTTTATGTTCGGTTTAATTGTAAAATTATGTCCAATGACCAACAATATATTAAATGGTAAAAATATATTCTAAATATACTTTAAAACCACTCAAATTCATAATTTATCACTATTAATTATTTTGATTAAAAAAGTTGTTGTTAATTAAAACTTAGTAATTTTCACTATTCATCAAAATATGAAAGTTATCCGAAATGCACCAAAATTTCACCTTAGGCTAAATTCGATATTCCGAATCCAAAAATGAAGTCCATTTTCAAATATAAAATATATATAATTTCAAAAAGTAGGTGTTACTATTCATAACGGCTAGTTTGATTAGTTATGGTGTGTTAGAACTCGGTGTTGCGTACAACACACGCTATCACATTATTCAAAGAAAGTGTACCGTGGAAGCTTGGTATGTTTCATTTTAAATTTTTGATGTCCCCATTTAGTCAAAAAGTTTAAAATATTGTATTTAAAAAGGTTTCACTATCAAAAGTTGATAAAAGTGCAATACTGAAAATGAATCTGTTCTTGCATTATGACTAAGAAACTCATAATATGGATTCTAAAATTATAAGGATTATATAAAGTTAAAAATGTAGTTAATGCTATTCATGACCTCTTTTAATGGCTTTTTTTTGTAAGTCATGGTGCAATTGAACTCGGTGTTGCGTGTAGTGCAAGTTATTGAATTATTTTGAAGAAATAACACACTGTGAAATCTTGGGGTGTTACATTCCATGCCATCTTGGGTGTATTATCAATTACATGTTGTTGTGATAGACCTTGTGTAGATTATGAATGCAGTTTTGATAGATGCTTGATAGAATCTCTGCAGTTGATAGAAAGGTTTTCTATTTTCTAGCTTGCTTAAATGAACACCAATTTTTGGTTCTTGAGGTGTTATGGTCCCTCTTGAATCGGAAATTGGTGAATCATTGACATGTTTTTCCTTATATATGACTATATTGGATGACATGCTTGGATTCGTGGGGAGTATGGGCCCTCATGAATCATAATTTGGCACCTTAATGCTCGTTTTTCAGTGTTTTCTGGGCTTCGGTGCAGTTTCAGAGCTAATGCCCAGAAAAACCTAGATTACATGGCATGTACTTTATATATACACGCCATGTAGTTTTAGACTGTTTCACTAACTATGTGAGCAGAAACACGGGTTGTGAAAAATCGCCAGGAACACACCGTGTAGGGTAGGTACACACCGTGTAGTGGTAAGCTGTGTACCCGGCCGTGTATCTAACAACACAGGTTGGGGAAACTCGTGTCATACATGCCATGTTTTGTATGAACATGTCCTGTATCATTGTTTTCAGTACCCGGCCATGTCGCGAACAAAACGAGATGATGTTATGTCCTCTTATACATGTCGTGTTTGTTCAGAACAGGCCGTGTAAGGGTCAGCCATGTATTTGGTTGTGTCGCCAACAACACGGGTTGGGAAGATCATCATGTAAACGCCGTGTTTTTTTAGAACACGTTGTGTAGTCTCAGCCGTGTAGACGGCCGTGAAACTAAAAACACAGGTCATTGAAACCTTATCTACTACACGTTGTGTCCTCCAAAAACACTCCATGTACTTCAGTTTAAGAAGACCATGTGGGATAGTCGTTCAAGGAGACATGTGCAGGGGAATAGAGTTAAGTACGCATCGTGTAGAGTTTACACATGCCGTGTTGTCATGTTTTGTAATCTTGAGTGTTTCCTTATTCTATTTCCTTTTTGTACTCTTTTGTTCTCTGTCCTTGTTTTCCTGATCTAAGGTATTCTTTTGATCATTCAGATCTATGCCTCTGAGACATCTTCCAGTTGTACGTCAGTTGTCAGGTAGTGATCAGATGCCGGATATGGCAGATCAGGGACTTCCTATCGATCCTCCAGTCGGGCTAGCCTTGGCACCGACTATCATACCAGTTGCAGGAACAGATGCGCAGTTCAGGGAAGGCTTTATGTGGATGATGCAGTCTTTTCAGGGAGCACCGCCTCCTACCACGACTATGGCAGACTTGACACAGGTTTTCCAGCAGCAGCATCTTCCTACTTTAACGGGGGAAGGAGGAACACTGGCAGCAGAATCATGGCAATAATCCATGCTAACTATCTTTGAGCATCTTGAGATGCCTCAAAAGTGGCGGGTCAAGCTCACTACCTACATACTTCGAGACTCTGCCAAAAGGTGGTGGGACATGATCTCACAGGTGGGTCCTCAACATGATATGGCTTGGGAGGAGTTCCATCACGTGTTCTATGACTACTTCTACCTGGAGACCCTGAGGGCCAATCAAACCTGGGAGTTCATGAGTCTAGAGCAGGGTACCCTTTCTGTCATGGAGTATTCCTCTCGTTTCACAGAGCTATAGCGTTTCACACCCCTCCTGGATGGAAATGGGGTGTTCTTAGCAAGGACGTTTGAGGATGGTCTCAGGCGGGAGATCCGCTCATAGTTTAATATATTCCAGTTGAATTCTATCACATCCATCGTCAAACAAGCACTGATTTCGGAGGACAATCTGAGAGACTCTGGAGCTGCGAGCTAGGGCGGTTCTACTTTCAGAGCTAGTGCTCCTCTAGTTGGCAGCAGGAAGCGCCCTAGAGAGTCTACGCGCAGTGATCCGAGGAGACAAGATACATCTTCAAATAGCCAGGTAGTATACTACTAGTGTGGAAGGGTAGGGCACATGAGGATGAAGTGCCAGAGAGACCTAGTGGAGTGCCGATCTTCCAATAAGATGGGTCACATTCAGCGTTTCTGCCAGGTTTTCTCACCAGTAGCTGGTGATGATGGTTTTTCCATGACTCCTCATTCAAGACCAGCACCACCAGTTTCTCACCATTCAGGGAACTAGAGTTCTTCCGGACTCTCGGGCTGAGGTGGAGGTCGAGGCCATGGCAGTTAGTCACCAGTCCTTAAGCACCAGCAGGGAGGATCATCTCAGAGTGGTTAGGCAGGTTCACAGGGCCGCGGGGTAGGCCAAACTTTTGTAGTGGAGCATACCTACCAGGAGCCGGATCCCAAACTTTCTACCATTCGAGGTATGATTTTAGTAGCCTCAGATTTATAATCATCTCTTTTAGATACCAGTGCTATTCATAGTATTATCTTTGTTGTTGTTGTGGAGAGCCTTGGGATCTGTATCCTTTCTTCTTCTGACTTGCTGACACTAGACACACCTTTGGGGACGAGTAAATCTATTGTACATCAATGTAGAGAGTGACCTCTTGAGGTTGCAGGGTTTCGTTTCATATGGGATATCTACTTCCTAGAGATGACAGGCTATGATGTCATTCTCAGAATGGATTGGTTGGTTCCCTACCAGGAAGTCATCGACTGTTATCACCGCATGGTGAGTTTTAATTTCACCAGAGGGTGAATCTTTTCATCATAGAGGTGAATGGGATGTTCAGGCGAGTCGAGCAGGACACGATCATCATGGGCTAGCAAGGGTGATGGCCCAGATTGCTAGTCTTTATCTAGATAACCTAGGGACTTCACAGTTGGACTTTCCTCCAGTGGTGGATTGTTTTTAGGATGTCTTTCTAGAGGAATTTTTATGTTTGCCTCCGGAGTGTGAGGTGGACTTGTCTATTGAGCTTGTGCCAGGACCAGCACCGATGTCCATTCCTCCCTATAGGATGGCTACACCTGAGTTTCAGGAGCACAAGAGGCAGTTGGAGGAGTTGCAGGAAAAGGGTTTCATCAGACCCAGTACTTCTCCTTGGGGATCGCATGTCCTGTTTGTGAAAAAGGAAGATGGTACCCTTAGGATTTTTGTGGATTATCGGAAGATAAACCAGTTGACGGTCAAGAACCATATCCCTTGCCTAGGATTAATGACAATTTCAATCAGATTCGAGGATCCCGCGTATTCTCGAATATCAGTTTGAGTTATGGTTATCATCAATTGCATGTTAGACCATCAGATATACCTCTGACAGTCTTCAGGAGAAGATACGGTCTCTATGAGTATACGGTTAGGCCATTCAGTCTCACGAATGTGCCAGTGGTTTTCCGGGCACTGATGAACTGAGTGTTCCATCCTTACTTGGATTCTTTCATCGTGGTTTTCGTGGATGATATCTTGGTGTACTCTCACACTCAACACGACCATGCCACCCACCTTGAGAATGTTCTGAGTACAATGATAGATCATAGTATTTATGTTAAACTCTTAAAGTGGCACTGTGGTATGGATCAGATTCACTTCTTGTGTCATGTCATCTCAGAGGTAGGAGTATATGTGGACCCAGAGAAAGTGGGAGTTGTAGTTTCCTAGGAGCAGTCGAAGAACTTTTTTTTTGGTGTGGAGCTTCCTAGGGCTAGCTGGATAATACAGACCCTTCATTCGGGAATTTTCACGCATAGTAGCACCTTTAACAGGTTTGAACAAGAAGGGGGCAAAGTTCTTATGGTCAGATTCTTGCGATTCAGCCTTTCAGGAGCTGAAGGGAAGGTTGGCATTAGCACCGATACTAGTCTTGAAAGAACCAGGAATGATCTGTACTATTTATTATGATGCTTCAAGTATTGGACTAAGTGATGTGCTGATACAGGGATATGGAGTCTCCACATACGGGTCTCAGCAGTTGAGGCCACCTGAGAGGAACTACTCGATGCACAATCTGGAGTTAGCAGATGTTGTTCATTCCTTATGCTATTGGAGAAATTAACTTATGGGAGAGCACTTTGTGGTTTTCACCAACCACAAGAGTCTCAAGTACATCTTCACTCAGCGTGATTTGAATCTGAGACAGCATAGGTGGGTCGAGTATCTTCAGTATTTTCATTTCGATCATTCCTATACACTAGGAAAGGGCAACGCAGTGGCATATGCGTTGAGCAGGAGAACTCAGATTTAGGTAGTTCAAGAGGCCATCAGTGAGTGGTAGTTTATGGATCTATTATCTGAGATGCATCTAAAGGTGCACGACAGACAGGGATAGACTTACATATCTTCTGTATCTATTTCCTCTACACTACTTCATCGAGTACAGATGAGGAAGCTATCATATTCAGAAGGATTATTCCAACGGGAGAGTGTGTCAGGAGAGGACCCTCTTCCTGGATGGACAGTGGGCGAGGATGAGATCTTGCATTTCCAGGGATGCGTATGGGTTCCAGTATACATACGTGAGGAGCTGATGTTGGATTTTCATTCCTCAGTTTGGGAATTTCATACCGGTTTCACCAAGATGTATTGGGATCTTCGTCGCCAGTACCGGTGGCCAGGTAAGAAGAGGGATTTTGCTAGTTTCCTCTTGAGGTGTTCTACTTCTCATCATGTGAAGGCGGAGCATCGAAGACTGACAGGCCTTTTATAAGAGTTACCCATTTCGGAGTGGAAATGGAATGATGTCACGATGGAATTCGCGACAAGATTACCGAGTTCGCCTCGAGGGAATGATGTTGTTTGGGTTGTCCTTGAAAGACTTACGAAAGATGATCACTTCTTTCCAATCACGGGAACCTTCAGTGTTGATGATCTGTGATGAATATACATCTGAGAGATTTTACGTCTGCATGGTGTTCCATACTCCATTGTTTTAGATAGAGATGTGCACTTTACTTCTTGGTTCTGGCATCGGTTTCAGAGGGCTTTGGGTACGTAGGTACTCTTGAGTACATCATACCATCCCCATACAGATGGCCAGTCTTAGCGTACGATCCAGGTGGTTGAGTATATGCTCTGAGCATTCATTTTAGGCTTTTTCGGTTCTTGGTAGAAGCATATCCCTCTAGTGGAGTTCTCCTACAACAACAGCTTTCAGGAGACTATTCAGATGTCACCTTATGAGGCTTTGTACGATAGGCGATGCCAATCACACTTATGCTGGATGGAGGCAGGAGAGGCAGCTTGGCTGGGAATTCATCTTGTTCAGGAGACCTCATAGAAGATATAGTTGATTCTGAAGAGGATGGCTACAACTCAGTCTCGACAAAAGTCTTATGCTGATCAACGGAGATGACCTATGGAGTTCAAGGTCAGGGATCAAGTTTTACTACGTGTTGCACCGAGGTTGGGACACAAGAGGATTCAGAGATAGGGTAAGCTTTCACCACGATACGTCAGTCCATTAGAGTTATTGGAGGGAGATGGGCCGGTTTCCTATCAGTTTCAGTTACGTCAGAGGTATCAGGCCATGCACGACATCTTCCACGTATCTTAGCTCTGACATTACTTTTCAGACCCATCTCATGTCTTTCAACCAGAGGAGGTTGAGCTCAAAGCGGATGCGTTGTTTGAGGAGCATCCAATCCTGATTGTCGATTTTAGTATGAATGTTCTCCATGGGTTTTCTATTCCTCTGTTGTGGGTGCTATGGCAGCATGGGCGAGTACAGGATGAGACCTAGGAAAGGGAGGTCGATGTACGATCGTAGTGGCCGGAGTTGTTCGGGGTTTCTTCTTCTCCGCCTCGTTATGAAAATTCGAGGACAAATTTCTTTAAGGGGTTTGTGAATTTTGTAAGAACCCAAATCTTTATTTCAGGTATGTTTTTCATTTCTCTGGAGTTTTTTAGAAAAAAGGAGTTCTGGAAAATTTTGACGTACACGCCGTGTACTCCCTTGTCGCGCCAGGCCGTGTGTTGGCCGTGTTCGGGCCACACACATGGTGTGTAGGTGTGAGGTGGAGGCTGCTTAAAGATGAGTATGGAAAAATGGAGTACACACCATGTACTCAAGAATTACATGCCATGTATTTTCTTTTTTTTTTCATTAAACACACCGGGGTCGCGCCTGACGGACAGAACACACTCCTTCTCCAGGTTCTTCATCTGAGAGCAACCCGTACGGCCGTGATTCTTCTCCGAATTCATGAGCCTCCTTCTGATCTCTGTTTCATCTACCGTCAATTTTGTTGGAACCACAACAGTGGATTCTTCCTTCTCCTAGATATTTGTTTTCCAATTTCTCATCTTTCTCAAGATATCGTAGGTTGAGCGTTTTGGATGTTTATTGAGATCTTCGACATTATAAGAAGAATCAATCATCGTGGTTCACGTATATCATTCTCCTAGCATCAAGGTATGTGGTTTGTGCCTTTCTGTAGGAATTCTGTGAATATTTTGTGCAAATTCCACCAATACCATTGAATTGTGTATTGTGTGTTTCCTATTTTTCCCTTGTTGTTTTCTTTCTTTGCTGGTATGCCCTTGTAGAGGTCATTGCTTGTGAGTAGGGTAAATTGTATTGTGCTATGGATGTTTTTCCATACTTGTTTTCTTGTTCGAAGTTGTCCAGTTTTCATTCCTAGATTTAGGACAGTGGAACAGTTGTACTGTTATGCTGTTGTGCCTTAAAATGATAGCCAAGTAGTTCTTGAGGTTTACTTGGGCCGATACGCATGCTATGCATGTTTGATTTACATAGGGCTGTGAGAACCTATTGTAGTGGACCATAGGGAGAATGGATGCAAGGGCTTCTCCAGAGTGTCTTTAATTTACGATGTGAGACCACATGGGGAATTGACGTTGAGTGCTTCCTCAGAGAGTCTGTAGTTCCTCGATGTGGGACACAGGGGGGATTGACGTTGAGTGCTTCTTCATACATCCTTTAGTATGATACGAGACTATAAGGGGAATTTACAGAGTGCGCTTCCTCATAGATCCTATTCATTAGCTGAACCAGATGGGAGAGACTGTGTGTACCTCCCAGAGGGTTACTAGTACTTGAAGGTTGAACCTTAGGGGTTAGACTGTGAGTACTACCCCGAGGATAACTTTTTTTTCTACTTTCTTGAGTGGATGTTTCTTGTTTGTAGATTATATGCTAGACACTATGGATTTTTACTTCTGTGTATTATCTTGTTTACTGCTTACTGTTTCCTTCTTATTATACTTTACCTACCATATATTCACTGACTGTTAGGCATAGATCTTTGGGAGGTTGCCTATTGGGACTCTTTCTCACACCCTGTTTGGGTCATGCTTTTGGGCGCAAAAAGATTATATTATTGCAGGTATAGATAAGGGAAAGTTCCCTTCTACTTCAGGTTCTTGATTGCACTGGAGCTCGAGAGAATGGGACCAAGCCGATACTTGTTATTATGGGGAGTTTCTCATTTTTTTTTTGTACTTTGTCTTAGTACTGTATTCATCATTGTGACTTGTTTGGATGTTTTCCTAGACATATATGTATCATAAATCATTTACATATTTCTTCTCCAGATGTTATTTGTTATTCTTACACTATTTATCATTTACTCTTGTATGTATGTCTACTTCTTCTGCTGTTGTTGCTTTATTTTTTATCTGTGGTGTTTTTAGGGGATTTATTCTCCTTTTCTAATGGTTTATTTTCTATTTAATTGAATTTTATCCAATTATATCTTTCCATGCTATGGGTACATATCACCATCATTCTAGTAGAGTTCCTTTTGATGTTTTTGATGTGGATTTCTTGTATGGATATAAATTCTCTTGCATGAGAGGTGATCAAAGATCCCTGTTATTGTTCCACATTCGTGTGAATAAAAATGACCACTAGAGGTAAAGGATGCATTTTTTCCCACTTTTTATTATGTAAAATCATAATGTTATCATGAAATATATTTTTGTAGGTTGTATAAATTACCCAAATAAAATACAAAATAGTTTAATAAATTTATGGATTATGTTTTATGGTTAGAGATCACATGTTTTCTTCAATAGTGAAAAAAATTTCCCTCTTGATTTAATAGATAGTGTCTTATCTATGTAATGGTTTGTGTAACATGTGTGTTGTTATTGGTTTATCATGCGTAATTTGATGAAATTTATTAAAATACATAAATCTTATTTTTTTGGTTGGATGATGAACATAATGAAGAATTTTAAAGGAATAATTAGATTCATGTAATTTTAGGGAAATAAAATTGATTCAAGAAACAATTGTAGTGGATTTTTTTATTCCATGAGTCAATGAATTTGTTAAAGAACACGAAATTTTTAATGTTTTAGGTGGATAATAATATAAGGGAATGTTAAATGAGATTTTCTTTATCACAATTTATGGAAAATGGAATTGATGACAGAGAGAATCTTTAAATAATTTAGTAAAATGTTATAGTAGATGAGGTAGGTTTCCTCTGGTCATATCCTATGATAAATGAATTTGTTAATACAAGATGTAATAAAGGATGTTTTTTGTCAAGGATTGTTTTTTTGGGGTCGAATAAGACTATTTTCTTATAAATAATGAATGCACTATTTTAGGTCATAGTTCATCAGATGAACTTGCTTACTATTATTTACTTTTTATTTCACATTATTGTCTCTTTCAATGTGATGTAATGAGATCCTGAATTGATTGTTAGTTTGATTATATATGTGAGGGTAGTCCATTATGTTTTTGAATTAGTGGAACCTATGACAAAAATATTAATATGATATGAATGATGGTATTCTAGATGACACTAGGGTTGATGGAAGGGGTTTAAGATAGTCTTACCCAATGTTGAATAAAAATACAGGATACCTCATCAATAAATCTTCTTAAAAAGGATAGAAGAAAAAGTTGGTTGTTTATCTACATTTCTTTTTCCCACTACTTTATGTAGATAGTGTTTTGTGGTTATCCATGTTTTTTGGGTAGATAATGATGTTTCCTAGGGTACATATAATTATGGAATGCTAATATAATAACAAATTTTTTTAACCCATGAGGTTTTTCATGATGAAATGGAAAGTTTTTAATAATGATAAATTGTGGAATCAGTTTGGTTTTACATGGAGAGATTGAACTTTAATTTGATGGTTAATGAATGTATTTTTCAATAATGTTTATTAGTTTCTAATGAATTAATTAACGTAAGGTTATTTTATAAAAATTGTATAGTAAATTAATGAAACTACTTTTTCCATATTTAAATATATGATATCTAGTTGTTAACAGTGGATGAAGGGTGTTCGAGTGACAATTTCTTCATTTGAGATTAAGACTAAGCTAATTCCAATAGTGTGGATGTGAGATATATTAAATCCTATATGTTTTAAGATTTTATACACTACTCCACCATCATTTATAGGTAGAATGACACCCAATGGACTTTAGTAGGTTCTTTTTCCCATCCTCTAGGTTGGAGTTTCAACGTCTCGACCCAAATGCCACTAGAACAATGCTTCGAGTTAAATTTCCACAAGTCCACAAACACACCTTCTAACAATCTCGAGGATACCGACTAGAAATAGAGTTATATTATGGAAATTTGAGGAGACAATATCCCCATATTAGAGTTCACAGCCAGAAGTAAATAACAAACAACCATATACATCATAGAGATAGTATAAATAAATAATCGAATACTAACACTTTTTTGCAATAAAATGAAAAACAATAAAGTATCAAGCCACCATGTCATACATACATAAAACAAACACACATAGGGAAGATAACACATCTAAAATAAATAAAATAAATTTAAATACTATAGGTCATAATTCCAACCCCATATCAAACCACATAAAAATAAATATAGTGAAATATATAAATTTTATTGCTCGACTAGTCGAATCCACATGAAATTATGACTCAACCATGAAATTTGGGTCCTCATCACATTCCATAATGAATCTCTTCTCAACCAAACATCAGACAGAAGGATTGTACCTATAAAGATGAGCATTTATAGAGGTGAGAAATAACTCTCAGTAGGCCAAGCCAATGGTGAACCTATAAATATCTATTAGAAGTGTATTCTAATGCAATATTCTTAGCCTACCAAATAAAAAAGTGAATAAAAAATAAAACAACCATAGATTCATCTATTTGAGACTGTGATTGACCATACATGCTTTACCATATTTTTCAATGTCTTTGAGAAAGTCTCAAGGACCGTGAATCACAAACAACATGTAGTCCCTATACTGATAGCAACTATAACCAAAACCTCAAAAATCCATTGACCCATCAATTAAATGTCTGATCATTGGGGTACCAATCTATGTCATCTCATTACATGTCCTTGTAACCCACAAATTATATCATACATAGCACCTGGAAAATTTTTTCCAAAGATTCCACAAAAAGGTGATACCAAACCTATATCATCTATTTGATATCTCCCTCATGTATAAATATAATAATTCCTACAGAATCATTCAAACACCATTACCATATATCAAATTATTCTTTCGTAGATAATCAATATGAAATCTAATCCATGGCTGTGGAGCATCAATCCTCCATCCATCACAACTGTTATACCATCAAATCCCAGAACACAAGTTTCGAACATACACAAAATAATACTATATGTGGCTAGATCTTTATTTAGAAACATAATCCATGGTATACTTTCCATGTTTGGAACATCAGTCAATCAACAATATATATACTTATATACATCATTAGTGGGGACTAGTGTGTCATTCTTGCCCGAACCCAAGGAGAAGGATCCTCAGTCAAAAATACTTTTTAACATAGAATGACATAACTACCCGTAACCTCATTTTGGTGAAATATCCATCATGTATACTATCATAATTTAGAGCCTCAGTCTGACCACATCTCATTATTATACTTAATATGCGTGGAACCTCATTACGACACCATACAATATAGATGTGATGTCACATTCACTATACTCAACAATATAACAGATCATGTTAGGTACCTCAGTCCAATACTAATATCATAAATAAAATAATTGGGACCAATATAGTGCATCATGTCCAACAATATCAACTATAGATATCCCAGACCATAGTTATGTAATTTCTATCCAACATTCATGTCCATGTTAGCACTTACTAATAAATCATGTTTTAGATCATGGAAACCAAACTAGAATCACAAAATCCTCATAGGCATAAAATTAAACTCAATATCTTCAACCAAGTGACAAAATAAAAACGGATAGAAATATGTCCATCTTTTCCAACAAAATATAATCCCACTAGATAAAATATCAACTATGTCCCAAGAGAACACCAACGACTATTATACTCAAACATACACACCCGCTCAAGGTTATCATATCAATAGAACCAACACTTTTCCATCTAGAACCAAAAATAAATAGAAACATACCACCTTGGATCCTCATAACTAGTACTATAATTGGGAAATACCCTAAAAACTCAAGTAAAAACCAAACTCATGGTAAAAACACTATCATGAGAAAACTTCTCAAATGGACATCAGTTTCCTTCAACTGATCCTAGATCAAAAACATACCAATAAAGAAATAAAAAATAAACCCATGCCATGTGGGTAATATCAAAAAAAACCATGACATTCAATGGTAAATGGATTAGAAACCAAACCATTATGTAATAATAAATATTCCTTAAGAATGAACTCAAAACCACAATGACAATCATCCATAACAGCCATCCAATGTCAACGAATCCCAAAGTTTCCGACCACCCTGATCCAAAAAACAAATGGTTTAAAACTCAACTACCCTAACCCTGACCAATAGGTCCTGATACAAAGGGACAAAACAAGAACTGAAAATTGATAATTCTCAACCCCACATTCATTGATCAATATGAGTAGCTTCAAACAACTCACCTTGGAACACTCAGGCTAGTCCAACCACTGAGCTCACGACCCTCACTTGGGCCTCCTAGCTCATAACCCATCACACTGGAGGATTATGAATCCAAACCTCAATGAACCCCTCATAATAAATCATCACGGTCCCAAAAACCATATATATGACCCCTATATTGCAAAATTACCCCACCATTTCTATCTATGTGAAAGAACACTCAAAAAGAACCACTGGTAGACCAAATCTGACTTTTAGGTCACAAAATACCATAAAACTAAAATATGGAAAATGTAAATGGTGTATACATTCAAGTACACCATGTATACCTAAAACTATCCACTAGTACATGTAATTTAACAAGTCTATAAAACATGGGTTCCTCCAGTGTACAACTATATTATGTCCACCTAATGTACACGGTGTGTACATTCCAAACATCATCTGCCCGTGTACTTTTGACATGGTCAGGTACTTATCCATGTTCTACTACAAGGTATTTACATAAAGTAAAAGACATGTAATTATGAAAATTCCATCTTCCCAAAATGGGAAGAACACGTAGAGTGTGTTCATTGAACCACTTGCGGAGTAGTTGGGGTTTCAAAATAGGAAACCCCCACAAAACTTAATAAACCCTCATTTTTACACAAATACGCACAGATCAACCCCCATGGGGACCTTAATATCCATTTTATAGATATAAAACATATAAATAACTATAATATGTTGACCAAGAAATAACTCTAAAATAACGGCCTACCTAGTGGTGTAAATCCAGCACTTTAGGTCTAAATCCAATATTGTAGGCTACTGGATGACGATTTGGTCTTGATCTACATGGAGGATGATGTTTGGAGATATCTCCCTCTCATACCCCTCTTTTCTGTTTTTTGAATTCTAGGGCGGCTCACCACCCTTTTTACCATGCATAAGAACCCCAAATGGGGGGACTCTTAAATAATTAATTAATTAACTAAGTTCCCATTTTAATACCCACCCGAGCCACAGAACCCAAGGTGGGTTTATAATTCTCCTAAAAAATCCACTATTTTAGACATAACAGTAGAGTCAAAATATCAATATGACATTCCGTTCAAGGGATACAACATTCCCAAACTACATGAATAATTCAATATTTTATTAATTAAATATTATAATTTATTAAAAAACTCGAACTACTCAAAATTCCACAAAAATACGATTCTAGGGTAAAAGAACTATTTCAAGACCGAAATAGTGGTCAAAACAATTACCCGACATCATATTATTTAAGAAAATGATATTTTTACTCGTCATTAGAACCTGAGAAAAAAAATTTAAACTCCAGTTCAAATTTCCAAATCTAAAAAACTCAGGTCTCTACAACCTCCCCTACATAATCCTTCTTATCCTAGAGAAGCCTTAGTGGTATTCCAACCACAGTTCCTAGAGAACCATGGTCATCAAATCAATATCAACTCGTTGCATTATAATGATAAACACTAATTGAGTTTCATTACATAACTCCGAAAGGAGGATGTACAACCCCTAAAAGTACAAGTGACCACTTTGAACCATTAAAAATACTAGGAAAGTTCTTAACCAAACCCATCCATCCCAACAAGTCACAAAATCATTTCAAACATTTCAATAAACTCATTATTCACCGACTATATAAATATCCTTTTCGTCACCTCAAAATACAAAATCATTCCAACAGACTATGAAAATAAAAAAACTAAACCATGGAATTTGACATGGCTATGTCCATCCCACAAAAGCATCAGAAAGATACATTAACTTTCACCCATTACCAGTATCTGAGAACAAAACACATGGTATACATCTATATTTGATTCAAAAAAGGGGAATCAATCAAAGAAAACTAATTGTGTTCTCCCCATCATACGACATGAAACACACCACTAAATGTTAAAAACCTCCTAGGAATACCCTTATCTACCAATGGAAAAATATATATCATGTCATAACACCGGTTCTCTATTAAAATACATAGGGTGGTGTCAATAAATTGGTCATGATCATCTCAAAACGACGATTATAATAATATTTCATCATTGAATACCACTGCAAACTCATCCATCCAATACATCATAGTTCTATCCAAATGGAATCAGGACACCATTCACACAAACCAGTCATCAACCCTATAACGATTCCAAGCCCTCTCATGACTTCCTTCACAACTTAATCACCTCATACATACACTCCTATAACATATGATCCATGATCCAACGGATACATTTAATCACCAATGCTTGTGTATCTAATATTTCTCTATCACAGACCAATTACACTCCCTTGTTTGGCCCAATCAGATAACCTTCTTCAACTCCAGAGAGTCACATATCATTGAATCTCAAATAAAAATCCATAATCAAACAAACTCAATCACATAATGTTCTCCTAATCCAACGAATTTCCATCAATCTAAACACGTATACACAAAAATATTGGTTGTTCCACTAGGTAAAATACCCTAGGGGGGGTAATCAGGATATGAATGATAAAAACTATTGTGCCTTCAGATCTTATTTCTTAGTTAAAAATATCGTTCTCTCTTTCTCCCATAACCATTTATGAATATAAATTTAATCACTCACCCGAAACAATGATTTTTACTTGGTTCACCCTCACTGGGATACATCAATGGAGCATACAACAATTATGTGCTGATTATAAAAAAGTCACTAAGTCCCTACTACCAATAATGATGTTTAGGTGATATCACTTTTATACTCAATCTTTCTACCTTTAAAGGGTTTATGGTCTTTTTACATAACCTACAAGGGTCACTCCCATTTCCTCTTTCTCTCCCTCACTACTGGTGGAAAGGATCACCTTATTCTTCTTCCTTCACACACTACTCTTAGAATAGATTCACCCATAGTATACTTGTAGGTCCATTAATTATCTTTAACAAAAAGATCCTTGATTGTAAATGGATTCTCTATTGAAGTTCCAAATTCAACCAATAGATTAATACAACTTTAGCACAGATACACTGGGAAATACCTTCCAAACCACCTTCATGATGCTCAAAACCATCATGGTGATCCTCTTTCATAAAGATCAAATGGCCTTAGTGAAGCTCCTTCCATTTTTCAAATCTCACTTTGCCTTCATGAGGCACCCCTCTTTCTAGAATATCAACAAGCCTTCATGAACCTCACATGTTTTAGTAATATTTTAATATCCTGTGCGAATTTCATGATTTCATGAGGCTTAGAGCATTCCATTGGCTCTTAGAAATCATGAACTTTTTTTCATAAAACCCCTTCACAAACCCCCTTCATGAACCATCTTAGTGAACCCAGAGGCGTAGATTTCTCATTGAGAATCCATCGATCTTATAATGGATGCACATTCATATTTATAGGTGTTACACTTATTCCAGAACCTTCTAGGAAATGCCATCACCATTTCACGGAGATCCTTTATTTCCTTCCCGATTCTCCCCTTTTTTTTGAATCTTTATATAAATTTCTCAGCAATGATTCTTGTAATAATCATGGATCATTCTGTAAAAATTACTTGTTGCATCAAAAACATTTGTGGTCCTGTGATTCCCTATTCACAATGCTCCTCTCCTCCACCGTTCATGATGATCGCCAATGTTCACGGAGGTCACCATTACAATTATTTAATCCTTCACAAAACACTCTTCATGATTTCCATATTTGAAAAATTAATTACATAACCATATCTTAATATGGACTTCATGAAAATACACATTTCATGAAAGCAATCCAAACTCCATATTGTTGACCCCAAAAATTTGGAAAACACTAGAAAACAGAGCCACCTTGTATATGATATTTCATACCGTCTATAGAGTTTCCATTGTATTGTATTGGGTATTTTGAAACATAGATATTCAACAATATATCTTGATCTCCTTAACATACCTTGGAAACCTGCATTTTCAACAAACACAATCAACCCAAAAATATTGTAATGTTACCATGAGGGTTTTTCTTTCCAACAATCTCCCCCATTAGGTTTGTTCAAAAATATTATCATTTTGATACTCCAATGTAGCTCATCCCATCTTATGCACCATTCACTTCTTCTGATTCATATATTTATCAATGACTTAATCAACAAGTTCTCTAACCCCATATGAGAAATGCTCAGCATGAGAACTGCATAGCATGATAAATAAGAGTATAATGAAAATTTTATCAATGAAACACTCCATTCCAAAACCTCTTTTATTTTTTCATCACTAACCTAATATATCATGATATATTATATTTTTTAGATCAATTCTAGAATATTCATATTTAAAAATACCCCTATTTCACTGTTCCCCCTATATTGCAGGTCCACCTACTAGCCTCTCCCCGTGCCACGACAAAGACGTTTTCTCCCTTTTATAGCCACAATTTCATCCACTTTGGCAATAAACTAGAAGGCCAATACTTTGAGGTCTGGAAATGGGTAAATAATACATATCATTACATTATAAAAAAACTCACCATACCTCACGGAGAGGGGAGGGTACCACAGCCACACATTTGAAAGTGCGGGGAGTTGAATGAAATTCAAGAGCTAGTTGATCCACCTCAATCATTTCTTTGGGTATGACCTTCATCAAAACGTCAGCAATCGATAGTTTTGTAGGAACATACTTCAACTTCAAAAGACCTTTATCCACCTTCTTATAGATAAAATTCTATTTATATTAAATTTTCATAGTTCTTAAGTGATGAAATTTATTTTTTCTATGATTTGTATCACTTGAATTTTCACAAATGGATTCTGATCGGAGAATTCACTTGAACTCCCATATCATCAAGCTACTGCTTCATCCACAATAACTGCCTGTATGCTTGAGTGTCTGTAATATACTCAGCTTCTAAAGTGCTCAATGAAATGAAATGTTTTTTATTTCTCATCCAAGAAATACACAATCCACCATGATATGAATCACCTCCTAAAGTTTTTTTCCTATAAACTACTGATTTGTCCCAATCTATATCTGTATATCCAAATAACTCCTACTGAGGTTTTTCATTATAAATCAAATTGAAATCCACCATTCCCTTGATATATCGAACTATAATTTTCACTTAAATCATGAGGCTTTCATTAGTATTTCTTTGATACTACGGTTCTTGACATGTGGAAAAAACAATATCAAGTCATTCTTCCATTAAGTACAGTACAAAACAATTATTTTCTTATATTCGGTAACATTAACTGAATTACCTTCATCATCACTTAAATGATTCAGACGAGTACCCACTAGAGTTTTTATGTAAATTGAATTTTCCCTTAAATATTTTCTCTAAACCTCTTTAGAATATTTAGATTGAGAAATGAATGTGACATTAACTCCGTATGTTACCTATAAACAATGAAAAAAAATTAGTTCTCCAATCATTGATATTTCAAACTCACTTTTCATGAATTTAGACAAATTTATGGACTGTGCTTCATCTGATCCTCCAAATATAATGTCATCAATATATACCAGCAACATCATTGTTAGATTCCTTTTATGGTTGGAATATAAATTATAATCAACTCTACCATAAAGAAAACTGAGTTTTTTAGAAACTGATCTAGCCTTGAATACCATGGTCTTGGTACTTTCTTCAAACCAGATAAATCCTTTTTTAGTAGACAAACTCCATTCTCATCTTCCTGAATGTGAAAAACATCTAGATGTTCAATATAAACTTATTCTTCTAGATCCCCATTTAGAAATACTAACGTAACGTCCATCTATAAAACCATGAACATTAATTGCACTATTTTGTCCCAGAATAATCTGATTGTCTCTAGACGTGCAATAGGTGAAACAATTTCATCAACATAAATACCATCTATCTGGGATTAACCATTTCACACCAATCATTCTTTGTTTTGAATCACTACACCATCTTTATTCATATTTTCAAAAAATAAAAAATTATTTTAGATGATATTATTATCTACTGGCATCGAAACAATCTCCCATCACTGATTCTTCTCAATTTGGTCGAGATCTTTTTTCATATCTCGAAACCAATTCTCATTTATAGCTTATTCACTAAATCATTTAAGCTCTACCTATGATAGGAATTTTTTCTATTGTAGAATCTTCATCATCCTTGTTTGTATTAGTTCTTTTTTATCAGCAATTATGTTCTGGATATCAATTTTTTCTCTTCACTCACTTCTCTATGAAGATACTAATTTATTCTTGTCCTTCTCATCATTTAAGTCTTATTCTATGTCATCCTCTAGAAATAAAATATTCACTGATCTTCTTATCTCTTCATCATTATCTTCTTCGGACTGATCATTTATTTGCTGAAGATTCTCTATATTGTCCACTAAAATTACATCACGGAATTCAATTACCTTTCCTCGCTTCTTATTGAAGAATTTATATTCTTTTCTTCTCTTTGAGTAGCTAATAAATATCCCTTCTTCACCACGATATTCAAACATCCAGTATTACTCATTATAGGAGATAAAACACTTAATTTTGTAGAGTATACATACTTCAATTTCATTTTCTTCCAGTTCCATATCTCCTATGGAGTCTTCTCTTTTTTAGACATAGTAATTATCTATTTGATTTTTAGACTGTTTTCATCACAACATTGTTCCAAAATTTGATAGGAAGGTCTTTTATAATGAGCATTATTCTGGCCATAACGTTGACAATCCAATTTCTTATCTCAAATACTCCATGATATTGTGTATTTCTTACCCCTAAAACTTGATTCTTTAAACCATGTTCCCAAAAATAATCCTCTACTTGGCTGTTTGTGAACCTTTTCCTATTATGAGTTCAGATCAAATAGATTTTCTGACCTAGAATATTCTCAACTTCCCATAGATATCTTATAATGAAACAGAACACCTCATACTTGTGAGTGATGACTGATACCCATGACATTATTCTAAAATCATCAATTAAGTGATTATAGTATCTCCTTTAATCAATAGCCCTTGGTGAAATTGGTCTTCACACACAAATATGTATCAACTCAATAATTTTTGTTGACCTTCTCTCTCTTTTCCTTTTATGTATTTCAAATGATATTCCCCTATTGAAAATAATTACTTGTATAAGTAAAATCACATGATAATCAATGGAGGTCTCGAGTAGAATCATATTTCACTAGATCTTCCATGGATGTTTGGATCAGATGGCCAAGACGTTTGTGCCATTACCTTTTCTCTTCTTTCATGGACAAAAAAAACATATCTTCTTATCCACTCACAAGGTAGATATCCCATTTCATACACTTCCCTTACATCACAACTAAAACATCCTTTTCATTGATGACACATAATTTCTTTGAAAAGTTTATTGAATGTCTTGATTCAAACAGTTGACTGAAACCTAGAAAGGTGTTATTGTGACCTTCAATAATTAAGTCATCTTCATGTCTCTTAGAATCTCCCCCAAGCATGGCTTCAATGTGCCAAAAATTATTTAGGCCTTCATTATCACCAAATATTACAATTCCTTCCTTGTCATACTTTATTTTTCCACCAGATATTAATCATCTATCATATTATAGGTACATCCACTGTCAACAATCCATATACCAATGCAATCCGATTCTTTGAAAATAATTTCTATAATAACTTTTTGTTAAATAATATTTCTGTTTCTCAATTATTTTTTACTTAATACTTGGTAGATGTTGATAATATTGACCTTCGGGTATGATAGACCAACATCATCTTTCAATGATACCAACCGACTTGGAAATTTCAGCTCACTTGATGGATCACTGAATTGATGCTTGAAAAAAACTTGGGTTTTCTTTGGCACATTCCTCTATATGATTGATGTAAAATATCCATCCATGTATCCAAATACTTCACACCAAAAACAACGACCCTAGAAATATGTTCTTGATTATTAAACTTTGTTTGGATATCATTATTGTTCTCCTTCCCTTTGATATATCCTCGATATGGAACACACATTTTGAGAGTTTCCAATCTTTCTGAAGAAATAACACTTGTCGCGAGGTGCATTATTTTATGTAACTTCTTCACTACTAGTTTTCCATTGAGTTCTCTAAATATTCGAACTCTTCTTCATACTCAAAACAATGTTCCCTTTCAAAGCAGGTGCTTTTGGTCTGACATTAATCATTACTCCTTTTTTTATCATCCCTCATACCATCCTTAAATTTTAGATTTGACTGTTTCTTTTGTTGTTTTGGTCCCTTATGATCCACCAAAATATTCTTGGTTTACTAAATGATCTTTTTACCTAATTTTATACCGATAGTTCACAACTTTTCTTGATCCTTACCATTTCATAACACACCAATGACCTCTGCTTCAAGTTCTTCGATATGATTGTTTTGATGTTTTCCACTTTTTATTGAACTATCCATTTCCATTTTCTATTCATCAATTTTGAGATAATAATCAACATCCTTATCAAATATCTATGGCATTGAAGAATTATTCTTCCAATTTCTTCATTCATCTCTGACTTCACTTCTTCCTACTTCTGTATATATAGTTTGGCAACACAAAACACTTTGTTGGATTTCTATATTTGGAATCTCCAAACATCTATTTCCTTAAGAGCGCCTTCTATTTTGACTTGAATTCAAACTCATCCTTCTCATTAAACATCCTACCTACCACTCTAATACATTGATTGGAGATTTCCCACAACTACCACCGTAGCTTTTTCATTATGATCTTTACAATTATTTAACTCTCCTACTTCAGACGATTCTGAACTCTCATTTTTCTTTTGAAAGAGGATTCTTCTTTCTGAATAAAATTATCTTGTACATTTTCTTCCTTTTCATGTAGACTGAATAATTCTTAATGGGAATTTGAACATAATCATATACATCTAATTGAAACTTCCTAGGGAACCTTGCTATAAGTTATCCATATTTTCCACATCTAAGGCATGCAAATGGATGTTTCCTTTTGAATATTGTTTTTCCTCTTTGAATATTTGAGGAAGGAAATTTTATCAACTCATCAGTTTCATTATATTCTTTTACATCATTAATGAAGATCAAATTTATGGCCTTGAATTATGCCTATTTTTATTTCCTGGTTTCCACAACATCAATGTATCATTTATCATTTCATATGCTATAAGGGTACTATGAAAGTCCTCCAATTTGAGATCCTTTTCATCATTATAATACAATACTAAAACACATAGATTAAACCAAGGTAGAAGTTTCCTTAAGATATGATCAAAAATATTTATATCTTCAATGACTTATCCAAGACCATATAGGTCTTCCTTTACAACATTCACCTTGACAAAATCAATCTATAGATTATTTGGAGTTCATTATTTGATATTCATACGTGTTCCAAAAAACCTATAGCTTTTCCACTTAGACCATTGGATCTCCTTCATAGATATTAAATATATTTTACCATGAAGAATGTTATGTTTTATTGGACATCACCTTTGTATAAATTTCATTTGATATGGATCCCCTTAATTTTTTTATTTCTTTTGCAACAACATCCAATTCTATTCTCTCTACTTCTTTTAAATCACCACTATTGATATCAGCTGATATTCCATGCATTGCTGCTAAGAATACATCCATTCATAATGATAGAAAGTACTTCTGCGTCTGATTCATCCATAGTTCAATCTTTTTTCCGTCAAATACTGGAATTACATTGTGAGTGACCACCACTATTTCTTCTACTGAGAGAGAACCACTAACTTTTAAACCATTCCTCTAATACAAATTGTGAGTTCTACTAAGTAAAATACCTTGATAGGGGGTGAATCAGGAAAGGACATATTGAAACTATTTCCCCTTCAGATATTGTATCCTTGTTAAACCAAACACACTTTTCACATTCTCCCAGATTAATGTATGAATAAAAGTCAAATCATGATCATGAAAAACCCATTTTTACTTGGTTCATCTCACAATGCTACATCTAAGGATCATTTGATGATGGTGTTCCAATTGTACCAAATTCGCTAAGGCCCACTTCCAATAATGATGTTCAGGTTAGATCACTTATATGCCTAGGATCAATGATTTTACAAGGTTTATGGACTTCTCACTATATTCAAATGGGTCACTCCTATGTATGTTTCTCTAGATCACTGCTAGTGGAAAGTATCACCTTCTTACTCTTCCTTCACTCATTTCTCTGAGAAGGGATTCACCCACAGTTTATAGAATTATAGGTACTTTAATTATCTCTAATGAATACATCTTTAGTTGTATATGGATTTACTTTTGATGTTCCACATTCATCCAATAGATATATTCTACTTTACCACAGATGCACTGAGCAAATGCCTTTTGTGCCACTTTCGTGATGCATACATCCTTCATGAATCTCCTCTTTCATGAAGTTCAAATGGCCTTCACGAGGATCCACCCTTTTCGAAATTCTCACTTAGCATCCTTGAATAACACCTATATCAAGATTCTCATCTATCCTTGGTTAAGATAACGTGTTTCAGTGGGACTTTTATATCCTTCACGAATTCCTTACTTTCACGATGCTTAGATCATTCGATTGGATTTTAGCCATCACAAACTTATTCGCATAAAACCAATTTACGAAGACCCTTCATGAACCGAATTTTCAATTACAGAGAATTATAATTCTTGTTGAGTCCGATTGATCTACTAAAGGGGGTAGATACCTATATATAAGCATTCCACCGATTCCAGAACCATATGGTCAACGTCATCCCCATTTCCCGAAGCTCCTTCATTTCCTTCAAGGTACTCCCATTTTTCATGTAGCTCAATAGAAAATTCAAATTCGAGATGATTATCATGATCATATATCATTCTATAAAAAGACCTCCATGCTCTCAAAAACATTTGTGGCACTATGATGCTCAATTCCCAATGCTCCTCTCATTTTCCACTCATGAAGCTCATCGTTGTTCGCGAATATCACTGTCAGAGTTCTTTGAAACTTCACAAAATAGTCTCCATGAATCCCATATTCATAAAATTCAAGCCATTACCATAATTAAATAGGACCATCAATAAAATAGTGTTTTTTCGATGAAATGAAAACTCCAATTTTTAGACACCAAAAATTTTGCAAACAGTGAAAAATAGCACCACATTGTATATGATATTTGTTAATATCTTGAGAGTGTATATTAATTTTTAATGGGTATTTTTAAACATATATTTTCAAAAATATCTATGAATCTCCACAAAATTCCTTTGAAACCCTCTTTTTAATCAAATACAATCAACCAAAAAATCATACAATGTTGACTTGAGGAATAGTTTCACAACACACCTCCTAGGATAGGAATGTGATCTTTGCTACCCCTCTCAAAACCAACCAAAAGGAGGAAACACTAGCACCCAAGTTTACCTTATCCAAAATAGAAGGCATACAACAAGCCTAAACCTCAAATCTAGTTTCACCCTTCATGAACCACTTTAAAAGTACAAAGTATCCATTTTTACCTCAAGTACCCAAAAATCACATGTAACTCAGTTGAACCATCTCTAAGATCATCCTAAAAAGTCAAATATATCTACATACTTAATCAAGAGTCACAAAATATGGTCACTAAGCTCTCCAAGCTATCCCTACCAAGCATGTCTCACATCTAATCACCAATTATAACCACCAAGGTCAAAATGAACTCATATAAGGACACAAATTACAGGTCATCACACATATATGTCCCATCATCACAAACCATCAGAGTCAAAAATCACACATCTTCGGGATATATATCAATAAAGAATTATATACCAACCCACTACCAACAACTATGGTGACCTTACTCTTTGAGAATATTCAAAAGAGACTGCTTCATGGAGGACCCTAACATATAACTAACCTCAAACAAAACCTCCCAGAAGGGGTCCAACCATCCTATACATTTACCAAACTCACCAACTATGTCCAGTACAACAACCATACATGAGATCCACACTTGTGTCCTCATCAAATATCACCTAACAATCGATCCACCCAACATGAAAAATATATATATATATAACCACACACTAGTATGAATATAACATATGGATACTATGTGTCTATCATGATACATGAGATGACTCTTTCCTCTATAGACTATGATCTACAACCAACTCAAATGACTCCTTCCAATGGGCCAAGATACTAAATTCCTTAAAAAACATAAAATCCAAACAACATGTGTTTCACTCAAGGAGAAAATCATAAAAAACAACAACATAAAAATACCAAAAACATCAATCTCATTCCGTGGTAACCTGTACAATATCCTAGAACAGATGTTTATGATGAACTGGCCTATTATTCATAAAATGTTCCATCACATTCCAATAAATCATGTCTACCAATCCCCAAATAGTGAAATAGGTGGAATGAAACTCTTTTGATATCACTTTTTATCATCTTTCTGCATATCAAACTAAATTGGTTCCCTGATATAGTTCACTATAAGTTGTCAAGCGCACATGTTCATACACCAGAGGATGGAACTTCCACCAGGGATCAAATGTTGAACTATGACTAGAATATACCCTAATAATAGAGTTCACAACCAGAAGTAAATAACCAAACATCATACACATCATATAATGTTGAAGAATAAATAAACTAAAACTAAAACATACTGTCATAAAATGAAATAATGTAAAGGCCCGAAAAACTATGTCATACATACAACAATGATCTCCCACTGGGCCAATCACACATACAAAATAAATTGATGAAAATTAAATACAACAAGACATACTTCCATCCCTGGACTATGACACATAACCAGTCTCAATGACCCTCTCAACATACTCCATATTGACCAGTTGACTCCACACAAGCATCCCTGTCAACCATGGAATTTAGGTCCTCTGCCCAATCTATCTTGCATCTGTGATCCACCTAATTGCTGACCAAATGTCTCTGAACACATCAAGGTGCACATACATGGGGCGAGAAATTTACCTCAGTTGGACACCCCCAACGATGAACCCTTAAACTTCTTCTATAAGTATATTCTAATGAAATAAGATCTGTATAGAATATATAACTATGAAGAAAAATACAAATAAAAAACCATTAATGCATAGGTATGAGACCATAATCGACCATACCTACATAAGACAATGATAGAATTCCTCTGATCATGTCTCATGATCTATGCTTCTCAAAAAACCTTCGGTCTCTATACCCCTGACAACCAAAACCACACCCACACAAAATTGGTGACCCATCCTACGAAAGTTCTATAATATGAGTAATATATTTAGTTATCCCATACCATGTACTTGTGAACCAAACATTATATAATCATTTGAACCTAAAAAAATATATCCCATGACATGAAAAATTGGCACTAACAAACCTATATTATTTTTCTAAAATCTCCCTCATGTATTAACAAAATAATGCTTAGTGCCTCAGTAAAAAACCTATAAAATATATCAAATTAATCATGATTGGATCATTAACCTGATGTTTAGACCATGGATGTTGAGGTTCAGTCCACCATCAATCCAAGATAGTATAACATCAAATCCTAGAACATCATTCAGGGACATAAACAAAAATGTATACTATATGTGATTAGGGCCTCAGCATGAAAACTAATCTATAGTATACATTCTATACCCAAAACCTCAATTTATAAAAAATCAATACATATAAAATCAGTGGGGCCTAGAGCATTTTTCTAGACAAACCCCTAGTAGAATGAGCCTCAAACTAATATAATTTTTTACATGGAATGACATTATTACATGGATCCTCAATATGGGACACTATCCATGAAGTATACTATCAGTTCATAGAGCCTTAGTCTAACATCGTATCAAGAGTATACATCTCATTCCCAAAACCTCAATCCAACACCATACCATAAAATCGTGACATCACATTCAATATAATCAACAAAATAACATACCATTCCCGGAACCTTATTCCTACACTCAAACTATAATCAAACTATCAGTACCGATATGGAGCATAAAGTCAAATAGGCTCAACCATGGATATCTAGAACTATACCTAAGGGTCTTCTATCAGAATCTCTTAGCCATGATAGCCTTTACTAATTATGTGGGTTCTAGAATATGGTATCCCCAGAAGAATCATAATGGACTCATTGGAATAATCTAAAACACAACATCCTATTCTAAGTGAAAACATAACAGGGGTTGGATATATGTCCATGTTGGATAGAAACTTCTCATTCCACTGGTTCATATATTCACCAGGTCCGAAGGGATCAACCATAACAAATATACTAAAACACATTCACATGCTCAAGGTCATCATAACAATCAGGCCCAAACTTGGCTCTATGGAACCATAAATAAACAGAGGCATCCCTCCATGGATCCTTACAACTAGCACCCATGCAGATAAATACCCTACCAAAATCTAGTAACAACCAACTTCTAGAACCTTACCCTATCATGGGAAACATCCCAAAACATCCCTTGGTGGCCCTTAGTAAATACGTTCTCAAAAACATAACAACAAGGAAATCCAAAAGAAACACATACCATGTGGGTAATCTAAACTTCTAATGATCACATGATTATAAACAAGCCCAATTGGATATGTTCTTGACTCCCTCATACTGAAATAAAAAGCACAATAAATTTTATCCATGACCATCATCCTAAGATATCCACCAAGACCAAAGGATTTAATCACTCTGATCGTCAAACATGGGTTCTAACCATCAGTTTCTATAACCTTGAGAAATGGGTTCTGATATGCAGGGAAAAATCAATATCTAACAAGAGATACTACTTGATCCCACTATCCCAGATCTATCCAAGGATCCTAAAACAACACACCATGGAACACTCAGTCTAGGCTAACCACTAAGCTCATGACCCTCACTGAAGCCTCCTAGCTAAGTCTACATACCATTTGAGTGTTTTTAATGGAATCCATAAGGTAACACTCTTAATAAACCATCATCCACCAAAACACCATCTATACAACCTCTATATGCTTAAAGGATCTCACCATTTAAATATACAATAAACAACAATCCAAATGGACTACTATAAATCATAAAACTGTCCTTAAGGGACCAAAACAACCAAAAAATCTTGGATAGAAAATGTACATGCCATGTAAATTCATGTACATGGAATGTAATGTCAATTCTCCTCCAAGCTATGTAATTTAAGGTGGATAGAGAAACATAAGTTCTACCTAAGTACAACTACACATCATGTACCCAACGTACAAGGCATGCACATTCCATGCATAATCTGCTCTTATACCCTTTCACATGGATAGACACAAAGACATGTATACAATAACACAATGTTTACTTATAGTAAATAGTGTGTACTTCTAAAAAAACGATCTTCCCCAAATGGTAAAATAACACAAAGAGGGTTCTTTGAACCACACACTATACAGTCAGGGTTTTTGAATGAGAATCAATTGAAAACCTCTTGAACCCCCATTTCTCCTCCAAATAAGCATAGATTGACCCCCATGGGCTCTATAGAAACCATTATAAGGACATAAATCATGAAAAAATAATTGATGGATATTATGGGATAAAAAGAGAAAACATGATTACCTAATGGTGTAAACACCAAATCATTAGTTCTAAATATTGTTTTGAAGGATACTACACCTCGATATAGTCATGATCTATACTGAGGATGATGTTTTGTAGAATCTACCTCTACTCCCACTCTTGGTCTGACCAACACGTATGAGGGAGGCTACCTCCCCACTTCAAACATGCATAGGAACCCCAAATGGGGGGGCGTGTAATTTTAATTAATTAATTAATTTCCCATTTTATACCATCTGAATTCCCAAATCCTCATGTTGTTTTATACTTAACATATAAAAAACCCCATTTTCCAGAATCAATCATGTAGTCATGATCTAAATCCTATACTCCATTTAAAATATGCAGCCACCTAAAACTACATGAATCATTTAATATTAAACTAATTAAATATTAAATATTTTTAAAAAACATTAACTACTCTAAATTCCACCAAAAATACTATCCTAATATAAAAAACAAATTATAGGACCCAAAATTTGTCCAAAACAATATCTGAGATCATCTGCAAGGATAAAACGATGATTTTACCCTTCATGATCACCTAATAACTAAAATTTAAATTAGAAAACATGGGTCTCTATAGGTGTGGTACAGATTACAGAATACCTCTTTCCCCGCTCTCTTCTAATTGTATTATTATGTTATAGTATTCATGGTGGTTATCATTACCCGTATATGAGTGTAGGGGGATGTAATAGGTTGACATTATTTCAAACACATATATCCCCAAATATAGTATCCTATTGTTTCTATTGTTATGTCATGTGAGGGTTGTATTGGCTCAAGGATCATTACTCAGTTTTTGGGTTATGACAGCATGAGGTTTTATAACCAATGTATAATAAATGAAATACATGTTATGGTGTCTCCCATAAACTTATTGGTTAATATATAGAGATACAGCATGAGGTGATGTGATTATATACTTTACAAGATTCATGTTGTGATTCTTTAGCCTAGGTGTTTTCAGGTTGAGTACCTTTGGAGAGAGATATCCCCGGAAGTATGATATTGTGGTAGAGTGAAAAACTAGTGGGAAAGAGTTAACAAGATATATACATATGATATAATATTATATGATTTTGAGTATGATATTCATGGGGAGAGATACCCATTGTGAGGCTGGGAAAATAGTATACCTATTTATGTGATGAGTAAGGTTCACTTTTCAATCAATTTATTTTTTTTATATTCTTAATTGTTCATTTGAAATAGAGGGACTAAGGAAGATCCTAATATGTGTACCTATTATACTCACCCTAAATGTATATAAACTTTTTTTCAGGTTAGTAGTATCATATTGGAGATCGAGATGGATATTACTACCTCATAGTTATTTAAGAACTATAGGGTATTCACGATCACTTCTTTCTTAATATTTTATTATTTTTAGTTCATTTCCATGTGTTTTACTTTTTTAGGACATTAAACATATTTATGTGGGATCTAAATTTTCGTTATCTAAAGAGTTGATTAGTGTACTTTTATTTTCTTCCATTCCTCACATTTCTCTTAAAGGGTTATTCCTCTATTTCTTATGCTTGTTACTCCCTCAGTTCATTCACCGTCATATTCCCCATTAGAGGTGGGATTCAAGTAGTCATCATCTTGCTTCTCACATTCATAACTTAGAAGGGGTACCTTTGGGGTTGGAGTTATGAAAACATTAGTAAAAACTGTAATTTTAGGATAACTCGACCATAGGATGATGTTTATCTCATACATATTTTATGTTTATTTAGTATGATCTCAATATATACATGTGTTTTTTGATTGTACTCTTCAATTTTCCATCTGTGTTGGGTGGAAATGATGTACAAAATTTCAAATCAACTTTTAGGACATTTTGATGAATTTTCTAAAACATATTGGTATTCCTTGGATCTCCATCAGATAAAATTGATATAGGTGTTTCATTTAGCCAAATGACTTTCTTTAGGTATATCCATTAAATTTTTATTGATTAATTATCCCATTCTTATTATAAGAAAGTGATAATTCATTATAAGTAATTCCTATATATACCATATTACCGTACATCCTTTGAATGCCTTTAAGAGACCTATTACAATGTCTATAGTGATTTTCCACCCTTCTTTGTAGGTATCAGTAAAGGTCACATGAATACCTTGGAATTTTTCAAATTTTTCATCACATATTTATAGTCAATGATATTTAATATATATTCATGATATCATTATTTCTATTTTCCAACAAATATATATCTCATAGGTATTAATACATTGGTTATCTCTATATGTGGATTGAAAAGATTGATATGTGGGAATTATTCAATAGATCCTTATTTATCTTATAATTCTATGGTGAGTGTAGTCCTGAACCAAATCTCAAATCTCATTCTTCACCAATTTTTATATGTATGAATTTCCATTTTTGTATAGTTGATTTATTATTATATATATTCAATTAATCTATTTATGTATCCTTTATCTTCTCTAAAATGAATGGACGATAAATAATTAAAGGTATGTTGAATTTTTCTCACTCTATTATGAATATCGTGTCTATAATTTAAAAGTATATGAAAAATGCATGTTTATCGATTTTTATGATTGATAAGTTTTTATGATCCATTCAACTTAGAGAATCTACCCCATTATATGCCTTCTTAGGATGGAAATGGATTGATAAATCATAGTACTCCATCATCTCTAACAATATTCATTGGTAAATACTAAGATCATTCTATGTGAATATATAATTAAATATTTTTTATATTTTACTGTTATTCCTATAGAGATAATACCTGCAAATAACCAATGTGAATATCACTACATCTAAATATATATATAATTAATTATATGGTTCTAGTCATGTAATGTTTTCTTAATTGAGTTATAGTATGTCACTTTATCAGTTTTCCTTATTATACATCCCAAATCCTTCTATAGAAGAATTATCATATACCATGAAATGTCCCCCACTTGAGGGTTTTGTGCGTGCTGGTGCAGTTATAAGCCAATAAATAAATTAATTGATGATCTCATCACATTTATTAGTCTAAATAATCTCCAATCCCTTATTTTTATATTGGTTTAAAGGATCGAAAATCATGAGATATTTCTAACAAATCATTGATAGTACACATCTAGTATAACAAAAATACAGATCTTAATCACAAATTTTGATCTATGAAACTCCTCATCCACTTTATATATATATATATATATCCATTTTTCAATGATAACATGAAATGAAAATGATACTTAGTAAATTAAAAATCATATTAAATTCATTTTTCATACAAAATTATATTCATAATTTCTTTAGGGTATAATTCATATAATCCTCGGGTTCCTCCTTACAGTTGTAGGATATCAGAATATTTTATAATATGAATAACAAAATCATTTCTATGTAACGTATATATACTCTATTAATTATTTATTTATTTTTATATAGTGGATTGGTGATTATTAAAGGAATCACTATAAACTTATTGTGTACACAAATTGTTAGGAGGGTGATATGTAGAATATATTTATTATTCACTATCAATTATTGATATCCCAACTGGAAGTCCAACTTAGAGAAGTTCTAATTATCACATAGTGAATTTAGAAATTCATAAATAAATGGTATATGATACTTGTTATCCAGAATATTGTTTTTAATTTTATGGAAATCAATGCACATTGAACTATCCTTCCTCTTAATGAAGTAGATTGGACAACCACCTTGTGAAGAAATCTGGAATATAAAACCATTTTATATATTACATTAAAACTACTTATTCTGTTAATCCTAGTAAATGGTTTCCATTCTATTAGGATTCATGGATATGAGTAAAGTCCATGTATATGTTCAATTGGGAACTCAAGCTATTTGTTATAAAGAAGACTAGGAAATTCTCTAGGGAATACATATGCATAGTTCCATGCAATACTCATGCCTTCAAGCATGATTCTCTTATTTAGAATAGATATTTGAGATAAATATTTATTCTCATAAATAAATAATATTAATTCCTGATATTATGTATCAAAATGGTATCTATTAAACTCCTAACACATTTATAAAATATGATGATGATTCAATATATGGAGATTTATTTCCCTCTCTTAAAAGTTTATGTAGGCTTTATATAATGATATGCAATCTAACCCAATTATTGCATCAAATTACACTAAAGGAGGCTTGATAATATTATTTTGAAGGATAAGTAAAGTCACATTAACATAGGAGGAGTTGTATATTTAGGATTAAAAAACTTCACTGTATGGAATTTTCTTGTACAACTCAACCTCCATGCTTTAAAGAAGTGATTGAATAATTATATTAATCATTCATAATATGAAGGAATGTGTTGAACTAGAATAAAAAAACAATATACCTTTTTGAAATAAAAACTTGTGTACCTATCACCACTTCATTATTAAGATCCACCTCTACAGTAGTGATAGCATATGAAATTATTTAATATGTTGGCCTTTTATGGCTATTGTTATTGATCTTCTCCAACGACCTTTTTACTAGGGTATTATATTTCATTATGTATTAGTTATTTGGATTTGAAGTATTAAACTATAGTCTGACTGTTGATAAGAACCTTATTTTATTCCATCATACAGGTTATTTTCTTCATCTCCATTCTATAAGGATTAGGAATACTTACCTCTATTCCAAACATAAATTATCTCCATATTACCTTATAATAGATTATGGGATGCTTCTTCCCATTATTTTGACATGTTGGAACTTGTTTTTTTTTCTATATGTTATTTTTTTGTTGATCTTCAGAAATCAATCTCTATTTTCCAATTTTTATCTCTATCACCTTGAGACCACTAAGAATCACTATTATCCATATTGACTTTAAAAGATCAACAAACAATCTATTCAAATCTATTAATATCCTGAAATAGTAATTATTTTAATAACATCATCTTTAATACACTAAATAAGTGGTCCTAAAAACATTTTATGTTCATAAAAATTATAAATGTATACATTTAAAGTATTACGGATTTTTTTTGTATATACCATGATAGAATCATATTATTTTTTCTAAAGATGATGGAAATCCAACATAATTTTATGATAGAGAGTTTGAGAAAACTATTTATTATAAAATACCATATTTAATTGTTCTTATTCCATGAATTTTATTTCATTCTAGAGATTTAGGATCTTGATTAGTGTCAACCACTTATTGACTTCTCCCACTGTGAAATAAAAATAAAGCATGTATTTATCTTATTTGAATCATTATATGGGAGAGTTTATATTCTCAAGATTTTTAATATATTATATCGTGATGGGGGGACTATAAGACCCCCTAATTGTTGATAGAATTCACAGCATAATGGACTCAACATAAACATGATATTTTTTAAGAGAAGGATAATGTTTCATATGATTCAATTTATTATTCATATATTGAGATGGTTTAGCTATTACATACATGAATTTCTTTGCTACTGATCCTATCAAGTAATGAATATCATTTGGACAACCATCACCTTTCCAATTAATTTGTTTCTGGCATGATTCCATATATTTATTGTTATTTACTAAAATAAAATAAAATAATTTATATGAATAATCAATGTTATATGAATATTAAAAAAACTATAAACTCATAATTAATAAATTATAAATTATGCTTATATATTAAATTATTTTCCTCCATATTTTAATTTGGATTTCCATGGTAATTTTATATTAGTTTTTATAGAATAAAAATCTATTTAACTCATTTATAATGCTTCAAAACAGGTTTGTAAATATAAAGAATTATATCCCATACGAGAATCAAACCATGTGTGTAATAAGGACTCTTTATCATGCACTATCTAGAGGATAAAATGATCTATTTTAGGGTTCTTAAAACTATGTACATCAGCTCTAGTGCCAAATCTACCTATTTTTTCAAATATTTGATTCTATTTCTTGGAAACCACTTTTTCAAAAAATTTCTAAAATTGCAAGATGTTTTATTGTAATTATAATTATCCGTAGTATTTTTTACTATTTTATAATCACCAAAATTACTAGTACTTCTTATTATAGTAAATATAGTGACCCAAGCCTCATATAAATATTAATTAATTATGTTTAACATTAATTTCTATTAATCACAACCCTAGGTTCCATTTTCCTAGTGTTATTAAATGAATAGATATATAAAACATTAACATGAAATGAAAATTAATAATATTTATTTAAATCTATATAATGACTTCATTGATACATGTGAGCTTGTTAATATATAGAACATAACTTCAGTAATGAATAAACAGAATTGGTGAGGTATGAGGCCCAATAAGGTAATGAGACTAATAGTGAATCATATAATATGATTCAAATAGATTAAAATGATATCATAAGAAGAAAGGATGTTGAATAATCATTTAGACAAATGAAATAATGAATATGGTATCTTAATATCATGACATAATGAGAGATTTGATATAACAAAAATTATTACATACGTATTAGTGTAACAACCCAAAATTATATTAATGAATATTTATATTGATCTAATTAAATGTATAATTTTGTAAATGGTTATATAAAATATGCACTTTTTTGGTTTTATGATTTTGGATTTCAAAATACCATTAGAATTGTTACTATTACTAGTATAGTTGTTAAATAGTGATCAATTGATTATTATAAATATTGAGTTTTAACAAATCCAATTTACTCAAAAGGTGGTGGCGTCACGAGGATTATCTCTTGACCAAGACTAAGATGAACTCTAACACATTATGATCAAATAGAACTGCCTATGGGAGAAGTGGAAGTTGATAGAGATTACCACCCAAGAGATCTTATCTGAGAAACCCCAACCATCTATCACCATCGCACATATTATCCTTAGGTATTATGCATGTGTTATAATGGGTTATGTAACAAGACCATAGCACTATGACTATGTACATTATTTTTTTTATGAAATAAATAATATAATTTCATTTTATTATTATTTCTTTGTAACTAGTTTTAAATGCACAAATAGTATTTTTAGTTAATATCCAATTAAGATTTTTTTGATAAATTAATACATTTCTTAATAAAATAACATTTTCCAAAAAAATTATTAATAAATTAGTTATTAAATATAAATGATAGTATAATTTTTAGGAATACAATTATAATTTTTATTAAAGTTTGAAAGTCGTTTTTTTCAAAACCCATTAATTTTCAACAAATGTCAATTTTTAGTTTAAAAGAAAAAATTTACCTATTTTGAAAATATTTTAGAAAAATGAATACTATTTTTGTAATCAGGATATCAAAATTATCCAATGGTTATTTGTTTCATAATTTTCTGAGATAATCGAATTTTTGGGTAACAATTGAATACTGTTTAATAATATAATGTGTTTTATGACATCATAATGACCTAATAGTGATGTAATAAAATATTATAAATGGGATTTTAGTCCAATATATGTTTTACAATTTAAAATAATGTCATTTTAGGTTTTTTGGATTTGTTTTTTAAAGCTTTATTTGACCTTTCAAGGATTATAAAATATTTTAACATTTTAAAATGTTTTCCTAGAGAGTGTGACTCACCTCAACATAAGTAAGCCGAATATTTTAAGAAGTTAGTCCATTGGACATATAAAATTGTGTTTTACACTCCCCATTGGAAAAAAACATGGTCGAAAACCATGGTTTGGTTTGTGTTTTTTGTTTGTTTAATGTGTGGTGTCCAAAACCTAAATAATAAAGAATTCCTTCTCTTTTTTATATATAAATCCACCCATGATCTCCCATAAAATTAACTAAAATATTTTAGAGTATTACAAACCCATCACTCCTATCTTTATAATCCTCCCTAGGCACCCCAATCTCCCAGAAAGCCTCTCTCAAGCCTCTCCCACACCTTTTGGATCACATTTCCAAGTAATGGATTTATTCCTTTCTCATTTTTTTCCAAGTTTCTTTAGGTTGGTATACCTTTGTATTTTCAACTAAAAGTGTTAAGGAATGATTTATCAGAACCCCCATACTGTTTTCCTTATGTTTTAATGATGATATACCTCTTCATCTCTCACTAATGCCTCTCATGCACACACATTACTATGCCGAAATTCCGTAACAGATTTCTCTCTCCTCATTTGCATTTAATAAATTATTTTGATTTATGAATATAAATTCAATTATATAAGTTGGGACATATATCTATATCACACCCCTTACTATAAATTTCATTTACATATGATTATACACCTCTTTCTCTCATATCAACCATTTTTATGAGTTATTATGTCATGTCGTTATGCTTCTGAAATTGCACCACAACTTTCCAATCCAAAGTCATTGTGTACTGAATACCATGACCATTTCTCAGTAATGGGTATTCACCTTTATGCTCATTTACTTATTGATTATATAATTTCATGTATAAATTTCACATTCATTTATCATGGAATAAATGATCATGTTTAATGAATCCAGGTTATATAATCCATGTGGAACACTTATGCATGAAATGAAATGATTAAGAAGGGTGCACACTGATAGCGCTCCAATGAATTGTGTAAAGATTAGTATCACAATATGTCAACTGAAAAAAGGGTTTACACATACACCATGTTCAATGAGCCTTGTCTCATTGTATAATCAGGTAAAATGTTGTTTTCACATTTCCATGTTATGATAATCATGGTATATCATGCATTTATGTTCATGTTTCTCTTATTATCCATTGAAATTCTTATCGACTAACATGTATTGTATTCGTCATTTTATTCCTTGTTTACTCCCTTACTGGTCTTTATAGCTCACTCTTTTCTTATTCATGTCCTTGGGTTATTGCATTCAATGCTAGGTACGAAGGAATGTTGTGGTCATGTAAAATAAGTTTTCAATACAGATGTTGTGTTGTATGTTCTAAGTTGTTATGTATTGTTCCTAATCCCCAAATAAACTAGACCTATTGATATTAAATGTTGTCTCAAGTGAAGAGTTTTATATAATAAAATAGGTTTAAGTGTTTAATAAAGAGAAGGGTTTCAATAGTTGGTATAAGTGGACATGTTTAGTTATTTTTGTAATTAGGATTAGAAAACACTGGAGAAAGCCTCAAGGATAATACTAATTATAAAAAAACCATCAATTTTGTCTAGTATAGAGTAAGTGGTTTATCAAGAAAATACATCCATGTCTGGATACGAGCATGTAGAGGTGTATCTGGCACAGATGTATCTAGTGGTTGAACCGGAAAACACTACTTTGATCTAGACTCGAATGAGAATAGGTACATGACAATGTGCCATGCTACACACTTTTTTACGGTACTCCCAGGTGATATGATTTGTTAAATTCATAATCTTAGTACAAACCATTATTAAGAGACTAAAAAACGACCTTATGAATATATGTTGGAAAGTGGATCATGGATAACATAAATTGATTCCTTTAAATTCACATCATAAGGAAATAAAAGTAATTTATAATTCATTTGTTTCTGTCATTGGATTACCCTTTATGTGTTACCCATAACATTCCTATTATTCCAGCAAATGGCTGGTAATAGGAGGACTCGGGCTAATAACCGATGTAAAGACCAATGTGATGATTGTTCTAATGAGATACTTAATCTGATGGGAGAGAGAATAATGAACATTGTCATGATACTATCTTAGATAACTCATGTTTTGAAATGAATCATAGGTCATGAGGAATATTCAACCCCCCCCCCCCACCCCCAATAAAGAACAAGTTGAAATCAAGACATTCCTGAGATAAAGGCCTCATACTTTTAATGGATCATTTGATCCCTCAATCACCGAACAATAGATCAATTCCATTGAGAAAATATTTTCCATCATTCAATGTTCTAAACAAGTGAATGTACTTTTGGTTGCTAATCGTATAGAGGGTGAAGTTGATCAATGGTGAACATTGATAAAAAAATACGAGCCCTAAGGAGGATATTGAGGTGTTTGAATGGAAATATTTCCAAAAATTGTTTTTCGAAAAATATTTTCCCTACACCCTCCAACATAATATGGAAAGAGACTTCCATGCCCTCATGAAAAAAGACGACAAATCAATTGTATCGTATGAGGAAATTTTTACAAGGCTCGCATGATATGCCTCAGGAATTGTCGTTACCCCTGAATGATAGTTTGAACACTTCTTTATTGGGATAAAACCTAGCCTATCAAAATCCCTTGAAATCCGTGAATTCGAGAGCTATGATGTAATTTTCTGATGTGCCCTCAAAGTTAAAATGGAGATCGGAAAATATAAGGGTATCCTGAGGATAAGAAGCATATGGTGGAATTCAATTCTGGCAGTCTGATGTATAAATCCAACAGTGCTAATAAAATCTAGCACCCCACTTTCCAAAGGTGGGGAAATAAGCACCCCAAAAATAGCCAAAAGGGGATGAAGAAATTCTTTAGGTACGGAAGAGAAGGAAACCTGACCATTAACTACTGACAAGAAAACCTTACGGATGTGACAGAAGAGAGGAACACTCCATTTGACCCTCAACATATTGTTCATTACTTCAACTGCAAAGACCCATGGAACATTGCAAACCAGTTCCTTAAGCTAAGGGTTTTCATAGGCAACCAACAACCTCCAAGGAAGCAAGGGAGACCTTTTTTACATCACTACAACTGAAGTGAACCCCGAAAACAAAGTGGTGATAGGTACTCAAGTTATCCTTTCAAGTAGAGAGAAAATACTTTTTTATTATGGTACTAAACATTCTTATATATCCCATAAATTTAGTAGAATGATCCCAACACCACCATAATTTTTGGTAGTAAAGATGTCAGTGATAATGGAAAATGGGGAAATTATTTCATCCCATGAATATAACTCCTTCCTTGTCATAATTTTTGGACTTAACTTCCTCAAAAACCTCATAATACTGCCTTTTGTAGAATTTGAGGCAATTCTTAGCATAAATTGGATTTCCTTATATAGAGCCAACATAAATTGCCGTGAAATGGAAATCACTCTCCATATAGAGAATCAACCCTTGATTCTGTACATGTGCAAGGAGGAGGATGAATCTTCTTTAGCACCATCATCTCAAACGTGGATATTACTGACCTATGAGAATTTGTATCTGGATCAGATGATTGAGACCAAGTAAGCAACCATCATTGAATACAAGCCTATTATGAGTGAAATCACTGAAGTTTTTCTTAATGAATTTTCTGGTCTACCTCCTAGAAGAGATTTTCAATTCTCAATTGATGTTATACTTGTGGTGTTGCCAATGTAACATCCTAGAAAAATAAAGAAAATTTCATTTTCATATTTATTAATATTCGAGAATTAAATATTAATTTTACATTAAAGGGGAATCTATGTTCAAAGGTGTACCTAACATGCAAAAATTGGTTTCTCTGAAATCTCATGTTGGACACAATAATAAGTCATACTAAAAAATAATAATATTATATTATATTAAATTGTAGTAAACACATAGTCATTGTATTGTTGCGATGGAATAGAACTAACTAATATATTATTATACATTCTTGTTAATTTTTTGTACATTTATCCAATAAATTTTAGATGCTTAAAATAATAATGAATTTGTTTTTAAGTATGATATACTTTAATATTTTTTAAATGGTAGATATAGAGCCTTTTGAAGGAAAACCATTTTTTAATCTATTTTTCATCACATTAATATGTTTCATTTTAAAAAATAATCTTCTTATTTAGAGGTGGGATTTCAAAATTTACATTGAGTAAAATTTTGGTATTTTTCTGATAAAGTTCATTTTTTTATGAATAGTGAAAAAATACTGCATTTTAATTCAAAACAACCTTTTAATACAATTTATTTATTTAGTTATATTTTTCTTTTTATTGGATTTAAAGTCTAATTGTATTATAATTTTACAATTTAATCATATTTTGGAAATTGGAAGTAATTTCACTTTGAAGTTGCACATAAACAAGTGTCAATCTTTTGATAGTTATTAATTCTTAAAAACTTAATTTTTAGTTTTGACAATGGGAATTAATTTTAAATTAATTTCTGGAACTTCTATATTTTGAATTTGGAAAAATGGATTCCTTATTTTGAATAATGAGGTCCAAATTTTTTAAATAGATAACTTTTATTTTTAGATATTATGAATAGTAATTTCAGAAAATATTTTATTTACCATGGTTAAAGGGTAAATATTGTAAATAAGGGTAAAAAATAATATAATAATAATATTAAATTACTCTAACATGTGTCTGAATCCTTTTGGATGATACTTGTCCGACCGTGGACATACTTTTGTTGACTTTAGGACTCCATGGAGCAACTTTTAAATAAAAATGACATTTTATAAAAATTAATTTTAAGTTAAGGAAAATGTAACGTAACCTATATCATTTTGTAAAAAAGTTTTTATATGGTGTTATATAAGTGATATTTTTGATATAATTTTTCATTATAAATCTAAAACTATTCCATACATAATTATATTTTATTTCTAATTTTTACACATCAAATAAAAATAATTATTTATGACTCAATGGTGATGTAGTGATTACCTTATTGATGAAATATTCTAATAAATGATATTATAAATATTAAAATAAATTTATTTTGAAACTATGTATTCCATCCGCTAATTTTAGTGATAAATATAACGTTTTATGTTTTAAATTAATGAATTTTTTTTCGAAATAATAATGTTGTTTTGGATTTTAAAAAAATTCAAGATATGAAGAGTATATATATTGACATAAATGAGTTTTTAAAAGAAATATTATTTTATTAATTGATATAATAATCCTAAAAATCTAATATTTGTTAAATATACTTATATAAGGATTATAAGGTCATTAATGAACCACTTGTATTTAGGTTGACATTTTTTGGTAACTATATTAACAATATAGTATGAATATAATAGAAGACAAGTTATAAGTTAAATTAGTTAACTAAATGTTAAAGCTAAATAATAAGGTTAATTTTATGACATAAAATATTTAAAACTGATTGGATGAAATGATTTCGAACAATACTCAACTTTTCTTTGAATTAAATTATCTGGGGACCTTTTGAAATCGAAATTCAGTTTATAATAAAATAATATTTTCAAACATTCCTAAAGAGCCCCTCCTCCCACTTATAAAAGACCATCACCTCTAACCCACTACTCACACCTATAAACCCCACTACATCGTCCTAAATATACTCTAATAAGATCCAAACATCCCTCTCTTCCATCTATAATCCTTACTTTGGTATGATTCCAATTCAATAAATCCTTTTGGTTCAATCCAAATTAAGTTACCCGATTTAAAGGTAACGTCTTCACTCAAATTATTTTTTTTCCTTCTAAAACCCCCTAAAATATCATTATTCAATTATTTTATAACAAAAACAGTATATTCAATATAGTAGGCTGTTTTTATGAGAATTATTATAACTACACATCCACCCACCTCTATTTAATGGATACGAACATACTGTTTCTGTCAACGGCGAACTACTGCCTCACGAAATGATGATTGTTCAATTATCTCCTACCGCCTCTCATGGTGGACATTATGATGGAACTGTATTTATATGTGATATATATTTTATTTAAGTTTTCTCTATGCTTGTGTATTTTCTATTTATATAATACATTTAAGGTTTCCATAATGGGTGAATATGAGAATTTCATTTGAGAAAGTCTGAATGACTGCCCCCTCAAACTAATATGATTTGTTCGTGCCAAAAATGGAATGTATAAAGGATGAAGTTAATGAAATTATTTGTGATATTATACTGGAATTATTATATAACTATTTATCATTATTTTTTCATTCGACTAAATAAGAAATATAATTGAATGTTGCGTTAATGCGTAAGTATGACTTACTGTCTCCATGAACTGTGCATTTCATTTCTTATATCCAAATGTTATATAATGTTATTAATACATATATAAAATGTATATATATGATATATATGAAATTTAAATCATTAATATCATTTTGGAGATATTGTTATTTTGACTATATGGACATCTTGTAATTATAAGAAGTTCATTTTTGAATCAAGTACCAAATATCAACAAAACAATCATTTTTAACTGAAATGATTGTATAATGTTTATAACATAGTAATAAGTGATATAAAAGGAATAATAAACTTGAAAAATTTTCTAAATAAATTATAACTTAACAATAGTTTATTATTCAAGAGATTAAACAATGAATGAGTCATGTTGGACATGAGGTAAGGGATCTTCTTAACCAAATATCTATTAATTTGGTTGATCTTCTACTTCTTGATTATGTCATTCTATGATTATGTGAGAAATTAATTTTGATGTCTTATATTGTATTTATACTTGATTTATGTGTATTTATTGTAAATACACATAATATAACTATTTTATTTACAAAATTATTTTCTTAAGGGAACATTTCAGCCTCCTCTTTTAGTCCAATACTTCTTCTTTGTTATGTCCTTTAATTTTCATTTTATTATGTTGGGATATGTTCTTATATATCCTTATTGTTTTAAATTTTATGTCCAAGTGTTGAGAGATCCTTTTCTATCCCATAAAATCATTTTGTAAATTTTAATATGAATTCATTAGGCTGTAGATATTTCATAACGGAATACGTCTCAATCTCCTTTCATTGAGGCATATCTTGATACTGTAAAACTTTATTATCCTATAGGGTGTATATATTGACCATTGACAGATGATATCATGATTTTACTTATTATCATGATATTTATTTTTTGTTTAATTTTATTCTATAACAATTTTTAATCAATTATTTTATAAATTGGTAAAGGAAACTTTTTCTTAAAACATTGTTTTAAATGTTTAAAATATTTATCATTATCATTAATGTGCATGTTTTTAAAATGTTTTTTAAGGATTTATTTATGTGTACATTAATGATTTAAAATATTAACTCTTATAAAATACTCAAAGTGTTATGGGATAGTATTCTTCAAAAATATATTTATTAAATGTTTTAAATGGTTTTCAAAAAGAATCTTTGTCTACAAAGAGTTTTACTAAACGATGAAAGGAATGTTTCTTATTAACGTATACGGTGACAACGACCTTTCGTCTACAGTGTGAATTATTTGTTATTTGGATTCCTTAAAAATATTTAGTGTTTTTAAAAAAAAATATATACCATATACTATTTTTAATTATTTTCGTATTTAAAATGGTTTTGAGAATGGATTAATTATGTCAATACATTGAAATGATGTATTGTGATTACATTGTGGCAATGTTATCTTTCTATTATGCTTGTATTATTTGTTATGATTATGTTATGGATCTTGGTAATTTTTTAATTATATGGATGGTTCCGTGATAAACCTAGGTCTGGTGAGCCCGAGATAGCTCTCCAATGCATTGGGTAATGTGATGGAGGTAAACATTATTATTTCATCTAAAAGATTTAGGGAATATACTCTGATGGGTTTTCCACTATAACTCCCAATGTAGCTGTGAAATCTATAATTTAAGTATGTTATGGATGCCACAAGTTATCTTTATGATTTATGATTTTGATGGGTTATTTATAAATCTTATGATTTTTTTGGTATATTAAATATTGAAAAGTATGATTTCATTGATTTGTATGCATTGATGGACTGATGTTTTCTTTCCTTGTTTTATAACCCTTATTGACCTTTTTATGCTCTTCCTAAGTGTTTGAATTTTTTTTCACAGGGTATAAGGATGGGTATGACAAAGGAATAATTCAAGTAGATTTATATCAAGAAAAGAACACTTGTTTTATTCAAGAAGGTTTATCATTTTGAAAAATTTGGATATAGTAGAAGTGTCCTCTTTGTGATTTTCGAGATGTAATGTAATAGTAATGACCTAATTCTCTAAAACTATATAATTTAAAACGTCCTCAAAGTGAATAATTATCTAATTTCAAGATTATGTAATGTTTAAGGATGAGGCCTTACAGTTGGTATCAATGGCTAGTTTAGACAACATTAGAGATTTTGAGTTTTTGTTAGACTCATGGTTAGTTTTTATGACTACCCCTTATGTTAAATCCTTATTTTATAACTTTTTTAGATCAACGAAATTTTGTTAAAAAATGAAGGAGGAGGATCTCAAATGAAATTCCTATCTCTTCCTAATGAATTTATTTCAATATTTTTTGAAAATTGATGTCCAAATTATTATGAAATATTTTATAACATACAACTCACTTGCAATAAATTGTTTGAGATATCAAACACCTCCGTTATTCCTTAATAACATCGTGGATCATGGGTTGTATTTATTCAAATTATATTTTTTCAATATTCTCATATTTTCAAGAAACATAAATATTATAAAGGAATTTTTAAATATTTTACCTTATCAAAATATTTTGAAGAATATTTTGATTTTGAAGAGGGTGCTGAAGAAGGAGACCCTTGTGCATCCTATTTAAATTTACATTTAAATTATAGTTTTTCAGCACATAATTATGGTGTTTTAAAAGGTCCATTGATTTAATTTTTTAACTCAAACATGGTCTGACTATTTTATAAAAATAATTATTTATCAGATGCTTTGACATTATATGGCATACATGATTATTTTCTGAAACTATTTTTCTGTGAGAACCCATATCACCCAAGTTGTACAAGGTGTATTTGGAAAAAGGAAGAAGATGATTTTGAAGGATATATAAATCATTGTTGCAATGAATCGAGCATCCATCTACATGAAAAAGATGATTATGAAACCAGGTCTGAACAATGATCAAGGTAAAATGTTCTTTCTTTGGGAATAATGTTATTTTATGGAGGTAAAAAATATCAATATATATAAGTGTTCTTGAATTAAGATATTGAGGTCATTATGTGTTGGGATAAAAATGAAAGGTATAAGAAATACATTTATTTTAAATAATGTTAGGGTTATTTTTTGATATCTATAAATGGAACAACACAAAATATGGGTGATGACTCGTCGCGTCCAGCAAGGGCAAATGAATCGAACCCAAAACCAAAGGGTAACAAGGTTACATCGCCTACCTATGGCCAACGAGAAGTCGTTGGTTAGTATGACATATTATTTTTCATTAAATGATTTTATGGAACAAGAATAACTTTATTTTGGGAACTTATGTTTTATTAAATTTATATCCTTAGTATACGAAAATGATTTTGTGACTAAGTGATAGCAGTTATTTTGGAAGATGTTTTCTCTTTTGGGAACACTATATGCCTAAGTAAAATAGAATACTATGAGATTTAATTTGTGGAATAATGGTTGTAATTTTATTTTGGATGAATCTATGTTTTTATTATCGTCTTATATCGATTGGGGGTTATTTATGGAAATGATTAACCTATCATAGAGAATAATTTTTTTGTTAATTACACATCAGTATGAGACTTTAAGAGTCGTCGCTATTATTTGGAAATAAATTTTAATATTTAATATAGAAGACTATGTAACTAAATTCTTATGAGTTTTGGGTTTCAATCTTAGTTTGGAGTATATTTATGATTTTTAAGGAAAATTGTTTATTGAATAGTCTTTGTTAAACCTTGTGTATTGTTCATTCAATTTTGGAAATTAAGAGTAGTAATTATTTTTATAAAATATTATCCATTTGGGGATTATCAGATCTTTTAATAACCATTTTTGTTTTGGTTAATAACTAAATAAATGGGAAATATTTAGTTCATATTTTGTGGATTATGTCATTTTCAAGATGTTTATTCTAGCACTTATGTTGTTACCAAGTCATATTGAATACTCATCGTTTGGAGAGAATAAGTGTTTTTGGTAGAAAATTATTAAACGTGAAACTCTACTTGAAAAGTATGTATATTTCCCTATTTTCTTATTCAATCTCATAAATAAATTCTCTAACTTTATGAAATTGAACTTAAAACAAAAAAAGTTTTCCGTTTACATTTACTACTAGGAAACAAACAACCGTTTAACCCATCAAAATTTTGTGGTTTCATGTTGTTAACTTTCTCCTGATCATGTGTTCTATCACTCCCTATAAAAACATAACACTTAGTTTATATTCCATATATATGTTTTCCTACATGGAATCCAAGTATGGGTTTTCTCGAGTGACCTTATTACTTATCTTTATTACTTTTAATGTGATAGTTTTATTGAATTTTAATCTTATGTGGGACTTTCAATGAAGTTTCCAAGACTAGTTTTAAAATTTAAAGGACGTAATTTCAAAAAGGAGGGAAGGATTTATCATCCAAGGTAAATAAATAATATGTAATTTTAATATTTATTTATATTTGTGAATTAAATATTATTTTTACTTTAATGGGGATGCTATGTTCGATGAAGTATATGACACTCAATAATGCATTTCCTTGAAATCTCATGTTTCACACAAGGCTGAGTTATACTGAAAAATAATAATATAATATATTTTTAAATGGTGGTTAATTCCTATCTGTTGTATTGGCGGGAATGAACATAACAAACTAAAATATGATTATACATTTTTGTTACATGTTTTTACATTTATCCAATAAATTTTAGAATCTTAAAATTAGAATGAATCTGTTTATAAGCATGAAATACTTTAATATTTTCTTAAAGGTCAATTTACCAACATTCGGTGGAGAACCTTTTCTAAATCTAGTTTCCTTCAATTTTATATTGTCCATTTGAGAAAAAAAAATTCTTCTTTAGAAGAGTTATATAAAAATATACTTTCAGTAAATTTATGGTATTTTTTTAATAAAGATCATTTTTAATTAATAGTGGAAAATACTACACTTTAGTTGAAAAATGCCTTTTAATCTAATTTATTTATTTCTGTATAATGTGATTTTTATTGTTTTCCAAGTAAAATTGGATTATATTTTTACCATTTAATCCAATTTTGGTCATTAGATGTAATTTCACTTTGAAATTGCACATAAATAAGTGTCAATCTTCGGATAGTTATTATTTCTTAAAAAACACCTTTTGGTTTTGACAACAATAATTAATTTTATATTAATTTCTTCAAATTTTATGTTTTCAATTTGAAAAAATGTATTCTATATTTGGAATCAGGAGTTCCAAAGTTTTTTAAATAGGTAACTTTTATTTTTAGACATTATGAAAATTAACTTCAGTAAATATTTTATTTCCCTTGGTTAAAGGATAAATCTGCTAAATAAGGGTAAAAAATAATATAATAATAATATTAAATTACCCTAACATATGTCCAAATCATATTTTCTGATACATGTACGACCATGGGCATACATATTTCTATTTGGGGACCCCATGGAGCCTATTATTAGTGAAAATGACATTTTAAAAAAATTAATTCAATGTTAAGGAAAATATAAGATAAACATATATCATTTAGTAAAACAATTTTTGTATGGGTTTATATAGGTGATATTTTCAACTGTAAATAGTCATTATAAAGATCAAATAAGATTTAATACATCATGATATTTTATTTATAATTTTTATAAATCAAATAAATAAATTTATTTATGACACAATAGTTATGTAGTGATTACCATATTAATGAAAGATTTCAATAAATGAGATTATAAATATTAAAATAAATTTATTTTGAAACTTTTCATTCCATCCACGTATTTTAGAGATACTTATTAGTTCTTATCTGTAACTTAATGAGGATTTTTTTGGAAATAATCATGTTTTTTTGGATTATTTAAAAATTCATGATATGAACAGTATGTAAATTGACATGTATGAGTTTTTAAAAAACATATTACTTTATTAATTGATATAATAATCATAAAAATATTATATTCATAAAAATGACTTTCACAAGGTTGATAATTTCATTAATGAACCACTTTCGGTTAGTTTCACATTTTAGCGTAACTATATTAACTATATAGTATGAATATAAAAGAGGACATGGTAAAAGTTAAATTATTTAACTAAAGGTTAAATATAAAATATAAGGTTAATTTTATGCCCTAAATTTGTCTAAAAAACATTTGATGAGAATATCAATAAATGTAGTCACCTATATTAGAATTAAATGTGTTGGTGACCTTTTTAAATCGAATTTAACCTTATAATAAAAAAATATTTTTAAACATTCCTAATGAGCCCCTCCTCCCCGTATAAAAGGCCATCACCACTAACCAATTACTCACACATCTCAGAACCCATGGCTCATCGAAAAAATTATCCAATAAGCTCCCAAAATCCCTATCTTCCATCTAGAATTCAGTCTTTGGGAAAAAGGAATTTAATAAATCTTTTTGGTTCAAACCAAAGGGAGTTACTAGATTTAAAGGTAACACCTTCTCTCATGTTATTTCCTTTTATTTTCCTTCTCCAACCTCCTAAACACTATTTATTCTATTATTGTATAACAAAACATATATATTAAATAAAATATGAAATTTTTATGAGAATTATTATAACTAAACATTCACACCCCTCATCTAATGGATACAAACATACTATTTCTTTGGACGACGAACTATTGCCTCACGAAATGATAGTTGTTCAATTATCTCCTACCGTCTCTCGTGGTGGAAATTATTGTGGAACTGTATTTGTATGTGATATATATTATATTTATATTTTCTCTATTCTTATTTATTTTTCATTTATATCATACCTTTATGGTTTCCATAATGGGTAAATACGATAATTTCATTTGAAGAAGTGTAGACTACCGCTCCCTCAAAGTGAAATGACTCATTCATGCCATATGTGGAATATATAAATGGTTGATTTAATGAAATTATATATGATATTATAATGGAATTATAATATACCTATATATCATTAAGTTTTAATTCCATTAATTATGAAATAGAAATGAAAGTAGTGTTCATGTATACGTACAGCTTACTATCTCCATGAACAAGGAATTTCATTTGTTATCCCAAAATGTAATGTAATCTTATAAATACATATATATACTTGATATATATGATATATATGACATATAAATCAGGAATATAATTCTCAAGATAATTTAATTTGGACCACATTGATAACTTGTAATTATAAGAAGTGAATTTTTGACTCAGGTACCAAATATCGACAAAACGACCATTATTAACTTTGAAGTGCACTGTGTTGCATTTGTTGTCAATGAGGTATGTTGTTGTCAAGGAATGAATGGATGGATGTCAAGGAGTTTCAATATGTGAATGACAAAGGATGTGATGGTGATGGTGATGAAGGAGAATGGCCATGGTACTAAGATGCATGTCACTTAGGAGATTCACTATGTGACATAGGATGTTGTGGTTGAAACATTATCTATGAATATCAGACGATTGTAGAACTTATCTTAATGTTTCAATACTTGTATCAAGGTGATACTAAGTGACAAAACTTGAAGAATGATGATGGAGCATCATTAAATCAGACGATTGTTGAGCTGTTCTTAAAGTTCAAAGAACTTGTATCAAGTGGATACAATGTTACAACAATGTTAGAAGACCATGCTTTGTATTGACAATGCATGAGGAGATGAAAGCTGATCCATCCACAACTACTAAGTGGATGATGTGGATTAATGAAGTTCATGTACTAACTCTTAGTGCATGTGAATCAGAAGAAGATCCAATTGATCTCTGATTAGATCAATGAAGAATGTTGAAGAACATGTGTGATTTATGAGATTCAGTTGAAGAAGTCCCTCCTAAGTATTGAACACATATGGAAGAGGAGATGAAGAAGATTAAGAAGAAACCTTGGGAATTCCATATCCTAAGTAGAGATCATATGAGAGGAGAAATGATGGAATTCTTAAGAAGAAGAAGGAAGATGGCTTAGAGAAGTGGCACTTGGCAATTGGCATGTTTTATATGGAGGAGAACTTTTTTTTTAACAAAGTCTTAATATTTGCCTTAGCCAAAAAATTTGGCCAGCCAAGGACACCTTGAGGGTTCAACCCCAAGGCATGGGCACTAGGGCACCACACCCATGGGGGAACCCGTGGGGCGAGCCCAGGGCGGCAGGACGCACCCAAGACAGCGCATAGGCGTCTGGGGCACGCCTGGAGTTGCGCGGTATGGGCGCATGAGCGCACCCGCGGGTGTCAGGCAGTGCATGGTGGGCGCTAGGAGCGCGCCCGCAGGGAGAAGAGTGGGCGCAAGAGCGCGCCCGCAGAGAGAACCCGGTGCGGGGCGGCACCGGGAGGGGATAAGTTCAACTGAGCGCTTCTCGGCAGCGCTTGGTTGATAAGCTGCGAGAAAACCGGCCGCGGCTTCGATGTGGGATGCGGAATTTTTCCGCGGAGCGAATCCCAGCCGCACGATTGATCGCGCGGATGATCTAAGCCGCACATCTGATCCGCGGCGAGATGATCTCATCCAGGCCGTCCGCCATCATTTCAATCCTCGATCCGACGGCTCCCCATTCATCCTCTACCTCGAGCTCGAGCCGAGGACACCCCGAAGCCACCCGCAGCCTCCTTCCAACCAAAGGCTTCCCCGACGACGGATTTCGAGTTCCCAGCCACTATTGCCGAAGCCGAAGGCTCCATTGAGCTCGTCTCTCCACACCGAACACGACCATGCATAAAAAGTGGTGTGCATGCAATATGCAGAAGATTTCGGTTGAGGCCGAGGCAAGAGAAGCTGCCGAGGCCAGGTAGGGTTGATGATTTGCATGGGTTGATCTTTAACAAAGTCTGTGCATGCGTTTGTAGTCGCATGCATGTGAAGAAGAGAAAATAAAAGAAGCCGCGTGAAAAAGTGAAGGAAAATAAAGATTTGGAAGATTTTAAAGAACCGAAAACTTCGGGATTTTGAAGTTAAATCACGCGGAGGATTTGAAGCCCTCCTCTCCTATAAAAAGAAGACCCGAGGCACTGGAGACGTTTGCTGAGGTGCTGAATTTTTGAAGACCCGTGAGTGCACTCTCTACCTTGCGAAGATCTTCCCTGCGCGCACCACTTGTGCGGCAGCAGCCCGAAGCCATTTTTGGCTTCGCTAAGTTCCTTGCGCGCAACTCTTTTGCGCGACAAGAAGGCTGAGTCCCCTGCGTGCCTTCCCTTTGCGCGGCAGGAAGACCCGAGGCAGCCACATCACTTGCGCGCACTCGTGGGTTGTTGTGGCTTGCGTGGCTGTGTTGAAGAAGAGAAGCCGCACCCTTGCGCGCCTCCTTTGATTTCGGGAGGAGTATAACTACACCTACGGGTTAAGTGTTTGAAGGCAGTGAAGGCCACCACATCTTGTGTGTGTGTGCAATTGAAGAACCCGAACCCAAGTGTGTGCTAAACAAAGTGGAGGTCTTAGCCTTTGGGATGTGCAAGAAGAAGTAAAGGCCAAGTTTTAAGTGTGTGCAAAATGAAACAAGTGTGTGCAAAGAGACAAGTTGGCCGAACCTAGTGTGTGCACTAAGAAGTGTGTATACACTTAAAAGAAGAAAAGGGAGGACTCACACTAGAGTATAACACACTTCTAAGTGTGTAACCAAATTGAATAAAGTGTGTGAAGTTCAAGGAGAAGGTGTGTGATTAAAGTATTACACCCTTTGTGGGACTACTGCACCAAGAAGAGGAAAGGGGAAGTGAATGCATGCATGCATGCACATGAACACGTGAACAAAGACAAATCTGGTAGTGTGCATTTGAGTTGTCCAAGACCAGGAGTTCTTGAAGTGATTTGAGAAGGCCATGCAGTCAGTGCATGAGGAAGCAGAGATTCCATGCACTCAGTGCATGAAGTTGATTTGATGTGAGACTGAAGCCAAGCTGAAGTGAAAGAAATTATTTGGCTGAGTTTTCAGTAATTGAGAAGAGCCTGATCAACAGAAGTGATCAGAAGTTGCTGAGCAAGACCAACAGACCTTTTCATAGGTTGTTGAAGTTTCTTGAAGAGAGAGGCCAGGTCATCCTTAGGAGAAGGAGATAAATCCTGAGCAAGATGAGAAGACCTGATCAACTCAAGTGATCAGAGGTACAGAGCAAGGCCAGCAGTCTTTATCCCAGACTGCTGAAGATACTTGAAGAAGCTTAAAGTGAAGAAGAGCTACTCGTGCGACTCGAGGAGCCAAGAGAAGACCCTGTGGGACTCAGGGAGAAGAAGTCTTCAGTGGGATTCTGGAGCAGGCCAGTGGGACTCTGGTAACACTGTGGGACGCAGTATAAAGACCCTCCTGTGGGACTCAGGAGAGATACAGTGGGATGCTGTATCGACCATTGTAATACTAACAGATTATAATGGGAGAATCCATGCTGGGAGAGCATGGCAAGGATGTAGGCCTTTGGTGCCGAACCTTGTAAATCCTTGTGTCTTGTTCCTTTTCATTACTTCATTATCCGGGAAAGGTTGAGAGACATAAGAAGAGTGGATCGAGGCCTTAACAAGCCATAGAGGTTTAATTGATTAAGAATCAATTAGTAAAAAGTTTTAAAGGATCACTGATTCACCCCCTCCCCCTCTCAGTGATTCACACTGATCTGGGCACTAAAATTGGTATCAGAGGGAGGTTACCTCTAAAAGATCCAAGGGAGTCTTTATGAAGTGCATATTTAAGGAAATGAGCAACCAGCCTCAAATGGAGATATCTGCCAAGACTCAGAAAAACAGGATGAAGAAACAGGCCAAGAAGATGAAGAAGAAGATTGTTGCTGATAGAGAAACACCTGACAATTCCTTTTATCACTCTTCTGGTGAAGCATGTCCTAGCTGTGATGAAGATGGAAGAAACAATGATCTTCTAAATGCAATCGAATATCTTCGGAAGACAGTCCCCAGGGAAGTAGCAATGTGTATAGCTACAGGCATCCTTGATCTTCAAGAAGAAAAATAACAGTTAGAAGAAGAAGCCAATGAAATGGAAGATCAATTGGCTAAAAGGGTTGGCATAACCAACACTCTCAGAAAGCTGGTGAAGGCTAAAGATGAAACCGTTTCTCTTTGCAATGAAAGATATGAAGACACTGCAGAAGAATTGCAAAGAAGCCTTTCTGAGAAAGAAATCTTTATGATAATGATAAAAGATGTTTTCCATGCTCTGGAAAAGAGGCACAAAGTTTCAATGAATGTTAGAGATGCTCAACTTGAAGACAAAGTAAATAGGGTGAAGGAGCTTGACAACTCATTGCAAGAATTGAAAAAGGTTCATGATGACCAGATGAAAGAGCTGAAAGAAAATTGGGAAGGAAGGCTAAGATTGGTTGAGGATGAGAAGAACTCCCTCAATATGAAATGCTTAGAAATGGAGGTGATATTGAAAAATCAGCAATCACCCAAAGCCAAAGCCTCCCAGTCAGCTAAAAGGAGAAATGTTGCTACTCAAGTATGCTTTGAGAAGGATGATTCTAAAAGAAAGACATCCTCTAATGAAAGGGCAACATCTTCTAAAAAGAAGGTACCATCCATCCCATCTTGTACTCATGTTTCTAAATGTGTTTCCACAAAAAGTGAAGGATGGAAAAATAATTCCAAAACAAGTATGGATGAAGACAGTGAAGAAAGAATGCTCTCCTGAAACAACACAGCAATTCAAGACAAGTACCCTACAATCAGAAGGAATCAAAAGGTCAAGATTTGTGGGTCAATGTTGGTGTTGTAACAAGTATGGGCATTGTGCAAAGGATTGTTGGTACAATCCACTGAATGCCAAAGCACAGAGGAAGCCCATGCCTAGGGGGAGCAAGCCAGAGGAAAAGAAGCAACATCCACAGGTCCAGAGACATCTGTTTACTGCTAACAGGTTTGGATTGCTTGACAACATCTGGGATGTGTGCAAAAGTGGTCAAATAGATACATGTCAATCTCCAACTGTATCCAGAGCTCAAAAGAAGAAAAGATCACAGAACCTGGCTAAGAAAGAATCCTTGGGAAGCAAACAGAAGAAAGGTGACAATGCTCCCAAGAAGATGTTGAAAAAGGAAGAGAAGTCCTTGGAGTATAAATCCAAGAAGGGTGATGCATCCAGAAGGACCACCAAGAAAACATGCTTCTACTGTGGAAAGAATGGACATATCATGGATCTTTGTAAAGAAGCCATGAAATTCAATAGAGGCAGACTGGACTCAAACAGACAATCAATCCAAAAGAATCAGAAGGGATTTATTGAAAACAAGTTGCCTAAGAGAGGTAGCTTGACAGCATCAAAGGAACCATGTGGAACTTCCAGAACTGAGGCCACACTTCCAAATGACTCGTTAGTCATATGGCCAAATCAGTTGCAACTTGCCAGAGAACTGCAAAGAGCTGAAGATGAAGTTCTGGTAATTTCTAAGGCAAAAGGGAAGAAGAAGATTTCACATGAAGATGTATTGAGATCCACACCAGCACAAACATCATTGAAGATCAAATGTGCAAGTGTGAAGAATGGTGAAAATGGGACATCTCGGTTGAGAGAATCTTCTCAACCTTGTTGTTCACATTGATGAACCAAGGAGGTTCCATCTTATTCCCTAATCACTTGTATTTACATGTGCTAATATTTCAAGGAATTGAAGATGATGATCATTCTCATCTGGAGGATGGTTTGGACAGAACGGAGTGCACCCCTTGAGGGGGAGAAAATCTGAAGAAGATGATGTTCTGAGATTAATATCATCTTAAGAAAATGGATGAATGGGGGAGCTTTATCTTTGCACTGAACTTTCTAATGAGTTTTGTGGAGTACGTGCAGGATTTAGCAATTCATTGAATATCTGAACCCCTTAGCATGATCTCACATGTTTACAGTGAATGTGGACAACATTGAGTTCCTTGGTTACATCACTCTTGTTTTCTACACCGGGTTAGACCAAGTAGACTTAGAGTTGATTTACTAAAGGTTCTTTGCTAAAGAGAACATGTGACATCATCCCTCTCTTAGTGATTTTCAAGAAAATGCTATTCGAAGGGAGGAAGTGATTTTTGAAAGAGAACCACACCACACCTTTGCATTTGATTGCCAATAATGGGGAGAAAATATTGGCACACATATTGACCCATTCATATGTGCTCAAGTGTATTGCCAACAAATACAAAGGGGGAGATTAAAGTGCACTGTGTTGCATTTGTTGTCAATGAGGTATGTTGTTGTCAAGGAATGAATGGATGGATGTCAAGGAGTTTCAATATGTGAATGACAAAGGATGTGATGGTGATGGTGATGAAGGAGAATGGCCATGGTACTAAGATGCATGTCACTTAGGAGATTCACTATGTGACATAGGATGTTGTGGTTGAAACATTCTCTATGAATATCAGACGATTGTAGAACTGATCTTAATGTTTCAATACTTGTATCAAGGTGATACTAAGTGACAACACTTGAAGAATGATGATGGACCATCATTAAATCAGACGATTGTTGAGCTGTTCTTAAAGTTCAAAGAACTTGTATCAAGTGGATACAATGTTACAACAATGTTAGAAGACCATGCTTTGTATTGACAATGCATGAGGAGATGAAAGCTGATCCATCCACAACTACTAAGTGGATGATGTGGATTAATGAAGTCCATGTACTAACTCTTAGTGCATGTGAATCAGAAGAAGATCCAATTGATCTCTGATTAGATCAATGAAGAATGTTGAAGAACATGTGTGATTTATGAGATTCAGTTGAAGAAGTCCCTCCTAAGTATTGAACACATATGGAAGAGGTGATGAAGAAGATTAAGAAGAAACCTTGGGAATTCCATATCCTAAGTAGAGATCATATGAGAGGAGAAATGATGGAATTCATAAGAATAAGAAGGAAGATGGCTTAGAGAAGTGGCACTTGGCAATTGGCATGTTTTATATGGAGGAGAACTTTGTTTTTAACAAAGTCTTAATATTTGCCTTAGCCAAAAAATTTGTCCAGCCAAGGACACCTTGAGGGTTCAACCCCAAGGCATGGGCACTAGGGCACCACGCCCATGGGGGAACCCGTGGGGCGAGCCCAGGGCGGCAAAACGCACCCAAGACAGCGCATAGGCGTCTGGGGCACGCCCAGAGGAGCGCGGTAGGGGCGCATGAGCGCACCCGCGGGTGGCAGGCAGTGCATGGTGGGTGCTAGAAGCGCGCCCGCAGGGAGCAGAGTGGGCGCAAGAGCGCGCCCGCAGAGAGAACCCGGTGCGGGGTGGCACCGGGAGGGGAGAAGTTCAACTGAGCGCTTCTCGGCAGCGCTTGGTTGATAAGCCGCGAGAAAACCGGCCGCGGCTTCGATGTGGGATGCGGAATTTTTCCGCGGAGCGAATCCCAGCCGCACGATTGATCGCGTGGACGATCTAAGCTGCACATCTGATCCGCGGAGAGATGATCTCATCCAGGCCGTCCGCCATCATTTCAATCCTCGATCTGACGGCTCCCCGTTCATCCTCTACCTCGAGCTCGAGCCTAGGACACCCCGAAGCCACCCGCAGCCTCCTTCCAACCAGAGGCTTCCCCGACGACGGATTTCGAGTTCCCGGCCACCATTGCCGAAGCCGAAGGCTCCATTGAGCTCGTCTCTCCACACCGAACACGACCATGCATAAAAAGTGGTGTGCATGCAATATGCAGAAGATTTCGGTTGAGGCCGAGGCAAGAGAAGCTGCCGAGGCCACGTAGGGTTGATGATTTGCATGGGTTGATCTTTAACAAAGGCCGTGCATGCGTTTGTAGTCGCATGCACGTGAAGAAGAGAAAATAAAAGAAGCCGCGTGAAACAGCGAAGGAAAATAAAGATTTGGAAGATTTTAAAGAACCGAAAACTTCGGGATTTTGAAGTTAAATCACGCGGAGGATTTTAAGCCCTCCTCGCCTATAAAAAGAAGACCCGAGGCGCTGGAGACGTTTGCTGAGGTGCTAAATTTTTGAAGACCCGTGAGTGCACTCTCTGCCTCGCGAAGATCTGCCCTGCGCGCACCACTTGCGCGGCAGCAGCCCGAAGCCATTTTTGGCTTCGCTAAGTTCCTTGCGTGCAACTCTTTTGCGCGACAAGAAGGTTGAGTCCCCTGCGCGCCTTCCCTTTGCGCGGCAGGAAGACCCGAGGTAGCCGCATCACTTGCGCGCACTCGTGGGTTGTTGTGGCTTGCGCGGCTGTGTTGAAGAAGAGAAGCCGCACCCTTGCGCGCCTCCTTTGAGTTCGGGAGGAGTATAACTACACCTACGGGTTAAGTGTTTGAAGGCATTGAAGGCCACCACATCTTGTGTGTGTGTGCAATTGAAGAACCCGAACCCAAGTTTGTGCTAAACAAAGTGGAGGTCGTAGCCTTTGGGATGTGCAAGAAGATGTGAAGGCCAAGTTTTAAGTGTGTGCAAAATGAAACAAGTGTGTGCAAAGAGACAAGTTGGCCGAACCTAGTGTGTGCACTAAGAAGTGTGTATACACTTAAAAGAAGAAAAGGGAGGACTCACACTAGAGGATAACACACTTCTAAGTGTGTAACCAAATTGAATAAAGTGTGTGAAGTTCAAGGAGAAGGTGTGTGATTAAAGTATTACACCCTTTGTGGGACTACTGCACCAAGAAGAGGAAAGGGGAAGTGAATGCATGCATGCATGCACATGCACACGTGAACAAAGCCAAATCTGGTTGTGTGCATTTGAGTTGTCCAAGACCAGGAGTTCTTGAAGAGATTTGAGAAGGCCATGCAGTCAGTGCATGAGGAAGCAGAGATGCCATGCACTCAGTGCATGAAGTTGATTTGATGTGAGATTGAAGCCAAGCTGAAGTGAAAGAAATTATTTGGCTGAGTTTTCAGTAATTGAGAAGAGCCTGATCAACAGAAGTGATCAGAAGTTGCTGAGCAAGACCAACAGACCTTTTCATAGGTTGTTGAAGTTTCTTGAAGAGAGAGGCCAGGTCATCCTTAGAAGAAGGAGATAAATCCTGAGCAAGACGAGAAGACCTGATCAACTCAAGTGATCAGAGGTACAGAGCAAGGCCAACAGTCTTTATCCCAGACTGCTGAAGATACTTGAAGAAGCTTAAAGTGAAGAAGAGCTACTCGTGCGACTCGAGGATCCAAGAGAAGACCCTGTGGGACTCAGGGAGAAGAAGTCTTCAGTGGGATTCTGGAGCAGGCCAGTGGGACTCTGGTAACACTATGGGATGCAGTATAAAGACCCTCCTGTGGGACTCAGGAGAGATACAGTGGGATGATGTATCGACCATTGTAATACTAACAGATTATAATGGGAGAATCCATGCTGGGAGAGCATGGCAAGGATGTAGGCCTTTGGTGCCGAACCTTGTAAATCCTTGTGTCCTGTGCCTTTTCATTACTGCATTATCCGGGAAAGGTTGATAGACATAAGAAGAGTGGATCGAGGCCTTAACAATCCATAGAGGTTTAATTGATTAAGAATCAATTAGTAAAAAGTTTTAAAGGATCACTGATTCACCCCCTCCCCCTCTCAGTGATTCACACTGATCTGGGCACTACAAACTGAAATGATTATCTAATTTTTATAAAGTGGTAATTGTTGAGTCAATAAGGTTTTCCTTTTGACCTTTGCATCCCTTCATACTTGGAGTATATTGTTAAGTAAATAAGGTTTCATTATGAATTTTCCATTCCTTCGGGTTTTTAAAATCACAAACACCTTATCTCAAGGAAAATCTCTTTTTACCCTGGGTTTTACTTCTATAAGGAAAATTTTCCTTTCCCGAGAAAATTTATCCCTATCATGTTTTTATTGTTCATATAATAATTTTTCGAAGTGTAAAATTCAGTTCGAAACCAAAACCTTGGAATCCTATAATTACCTAGATATGAAGCTTTCAGTTTTAGGATCCAAATTTGCAGAATTCTTGTTACGAACTCTTCTAAGTTCTGACTCTGAATTATGATTACGAATTATGGATACGAACTCTTCTATATTCTAACTCCGAATTCTAATTATGAATTTTGGATACGAACTCTTCTCATTTATGACTCCGAATTTTGATTACGAATTCTGGATACGAACTCTTCTGAGTTGTGACTCCGAATTCTTATTACGAATTCTGGTTACGAACTTTTCTGAGTTCTGACTCCGAGTTCCTTGAATTTAGACTCTGAATGCTTATGAGTTCTGACTCCGAATTCTCATGAAATCTGACTCTAAACTTTTTGAGTTTTGGTACCGAATTCTTGTGAATCTAGATTCTTAATTTCCTTGAAATTCATACTCCAGAAATTCTATAGAGATCAGGCTCTGAATTCCAAGAAAACAGAATCTGAATATCCTGGAATTATATACTCCATATTCATTTTTGGTCAGACTCTGAATTTTTATATTTCCTTAAATTACTAATATTTTATTTTAGTTATGTAACCATATTTTGGCATACTCTTGTTTTGTTATAAAACGATGTGGTGAATTAAGTTACTAACTAACCGTTTTTTGAGTGAAATGTGTATAGGTCCCGTCGAAATTCAAGGAAAAATATGACCGTTGGTGGAGGGAGTCAACCATTGAAGTCAAGCCTACAAATAGGATCTCATTTAAAATAACTCATCATTATTTTATGACTCTAGAGATTACATACTGATGAAGTGAGTTCTAGAGGGAGACCTTCATTGCATCGTGCGTACTGAACTTCATGTCCAGATATGCTTTGTGCAGCGCTGATTGTTGTTGTGTACAATCGAGGGCTTCCAGGGATAGGAAGACAGAGGTGTCAACTGCCTTGAAGTTGAGGGATTCCTTACTGAGTAAGATAGTGGTGTTGACTACCTTGATGTTGAGGGCTTTCGGGGATTGCAAGACAGACTCTGATCTTTATATCAAGGGCTTACCCTGGTTTGTGTAAGAAACAATGTCTTGAAAGTATAAATCATTGGACCATTATCCAAAGTTGTTGGATGCCCTTCTCTTTGGGTTAAAATATTTACTAGTTGTTACTTGTTTTCTTACAAGTTTTACGCTGCATTTTTATTGTTAAGGAATGTTTAATTATCTTATAATTCCTTATACTTCTACTCTGATTTAGTTAGATTCTATATGTTTTAAGGTAGAATTTTCATCATTGTAAACATTTATTATGTTTCATTTTCTAGAACCATCTTTCTGGATTCACATTCTCGGAATTATATTTCTGGAATCAGGATATTGTTTAGAACTAGAGGTTTTGTGAATTATCTTGTTTAATCTTGTTAAACATAACCATCTTTAAAAGTTACAAATGAATTTTTAAAAGTGTACAATTCACCCTCCCCCTCTAGTATTTTGAGCATCATTAGATACTCCATACAATATCTATGTTATTTTGATCCTACATTTGGTATTATCGAGTAAATCATACTCACATACCATCTCAACAATTGGTATCATAGTATTTGTTCAATCTGAATTAATCTCATGATTAGATTTAGAATAGAATTAATCTAATTCTTTTCTGGAATCAATTTTCCAAATTAATAAAGTTCAGATTCAGTTTTTCTTATAGATAACTCTTGTTCTATATTTTCCTTGCTCTGGAATATTTTCATTTTTTACAAACTTTTTCTATTAAGAAGTTTTGTGTGAAAAGAAATTTTTCATTAAGATGGCAGGAATCAATGTTGGTTCCATAGAAAATATCAATCCAACTAAACCATCTAAATTTTATAGGAATGACTACGAATATTAGAGAGATCGAATGAAGACTTTCATTATCAATACTAGAGTTGATAATATTGTTATACTTAATGTAGGTTATAAAATCCCCAATAAAGAAGTTAGTACCTTCACAAATCAAGATAAGAACAAATATCAACTGAATTATAATGTACGCAACACATTGAATTGCTCTATGACTAGAAATATATATAGCCAAATTTTATCTTATGAGGTAGAAAATTTTTTTTGGTAGAAACTTGAAGTTACTCACTTTGGAACTTCCAATGTTATTGAAACAAGAAGATCCATGCTTAGAGATGAATATCATGGTTTATTCTTTTTTTATAGAGAACCCATATGTAAGGTGAAACAAAGATTCATGACCATTGTAAATATTTTACAATCCCTGGGTGATAAAGGATTATATGATGAAGCTCTTTTTTATAAGATCCTAGACATCATGCCGATTGAATGGAAATCCAAGAGGACAGCTATAGATGAGAACAGAAAATTTACTCACATTTCCTTAGATGAGATGTTTGGAATTCTACTTCAACATGAGACTAGAATAAAGAGAGATGGTTACAACATAAAGAAGAAGAATTGGAATTATAGTATTTCGTTTACTACAACTTCAAATCATATGAAAGCTAAGATTCCTAAGATAGTTACCATATCCAAATATAAGAAGGTTGTTATCCAATCCAAATCCAGTGTATGTGTATCCTCCGAAAAGGAATTAGAAAATCTTGGTCGAATGATGAACAAGATAGCTAGACAGAGGAACATTCAATCTAGATATAAGAAAATGGATGTGAAAGATATGAAAGAATCATAAGTTACATGTTATGAATGCAAGAGATCTGTACATATTAGACCTGATTGTCCAATGATATAGAGAAATGAATGAAAGGAAAGGCATTCTGAGAAAAACAGAAAGAAGTACTATAAGGCTAAATCCAGGAAAGTCTTGAAATCTAATGACACCTGGAGTGCCATTGGTGGTGACTCTTCAAATAAATCTTCAGATTAAGAATCTTCTAGATATAAGAATCGTGGACTAATAGCTAGAGTACCTATTAACAATCATTGGTTGATGGCTAAGGAACTAAATGCTGACTCTGTGACCAATGTTTCATTAAATGCAAATTATAGTAATGATAAATATTATAACTCTTCTGATGAAGATAATACATTACCTTCTTATGAAGAAGTTTCTGGGTTTTCGAAACTCCTTGATATTGAGAATTTAAAACTCATGAAAAAGCTTTATAAGGAAATGTTTAGGAATACTATTAATACTAAGGAAAAATCTGATCTTTCTAAAGATCATGATAAGAAAAATATTGATTTTGAAAGTATTTCAAAAAATATTGAGGAAGTAAATTCTAAGATGAATAAACATTATAATGATCTAGAAAACATAATTTCTACGAAAAATGTTTTAGTGCCTAGATCTAGTTCTAAAGCTAATTTTTTGGAAGACAAGAACTTAGTAATCAAACTGAAATCCGAAATATTTTTTTTGAGAAGTTTTTTTCAAACTTTACCCTTGGTAAGGAAAATTTTGATAAAATGTTTTCTCAAATCTGACCACTAAGGAATAGTTCTAGTTTTGGTTATACTGGTTCTAAACTAATTTTTAGTAACAATTATTTTGTTCCTCAAAGTGATCCATTATGTACTAAGTGTATGTGTGGTGGGTATTCGGCAAAAAATTGTTCCCTAAACTAAAAGCAGTCTTTAGAATTTGATAAAGCCTATTTTTTTGAAAACATGTGGGTGCCTAAAATTTTTCTTTCTTACATTTCTGGATCCAAGAAAGCATGGATTCCAAAAACCTATCTTTTTCTTATTTTCACAAAAATAGAGAAAGTACCAACATCGATACATGGTACAAGGATAGTGGATGTTCCCAACATATGACTGGTAATAAAAACTATTTTGAAAAGATTATCAAGACGAAAGGAGGGAAAGTAACTTTCAGAGATAATGCTCAGGGAGAAATTATTTGTATAGGTAACATCATTCTTCTTGGAAAAACTTTGATTTCAAATGTTTTATTAGTCAAGGTTCTTAATAACAACATAATTAGCATAAGTCAATTCTGTGATGAAGGATTCCTTGAGAATTTTAGGAATGAAAAGTTCTTAGTACACAATTCCAAGGAAGAAATTATTCTTTCTGCCCATAGGCAAGATAAGTTTTACACACTAAATGTAGAAGATCTTAGGAACCAAGATCTACCTTGTCTTAGTGCAATGGAAGATCAATTATGGTTATGGAATTTAAGGTTAGGACATTGTAACCTTATAAACATATGAAAACATTCTAAGAAAACATTATTTAAGCATCTACCGGAGCTTAGATTTGATTCTTCAAAAGTTTGTGACCCTTCTCAATATGGAAAGAAACATAAATCAAGTTATAAATAAGTCGGTGATGTTACAACTACTGATGCATTACAGTTAGTGCTTATGGATCATTTTCGTTCTACAAAAACTTGAATCATGGGAGGAAACTATTATGTATTTGTTTTAGTTGATGATTACACAAAATTTACATAGGTCTATTTTCTAGAAAAGAAGTCTAAAGATTTTTCTTATTTCAAAAGTTTTAGATCCCAAGTTAAAAATGTTAAAAACCTCCCTTTGAAAACTATTCATAGTGATCGTGGTGGATAATTTCAAAATTATGATTTTGAAATTGTTTGTAGTAGAAAAGGAATTACTTGTAACTTCTCAGCACCCAGAACACCTCAACAAAATGGTCTTGTTGAAAGAATAAATGGAATTATTCAAGAGATAATTACAACCATGTTGAGTGAGTATTCTATAGCCATACATTTTTGTGCTGAAGTTGTAAGTACAACTTATTATACTATAAATCGATTTTTGATTAGACCTTTTCTTAATAAAACTCATTATGAGTTATGGAATGGTAGAAAACCTAGACTTTCCTTCTTCAAGGTTTTTGGTTACAGAGTATTCATCTTGAATACTAAAGATAATCTACACAAATTGCACCAATATCTGATGAAAGAATTTTCTTAGGCTACACCATAACTTCTAAGGCGTATAGAGTTTTCAATAAAAACAAGTGTACTACTGAAGAAACAATACATGTCAAATTTGATGAAACTAATCCCTCTGTTTTTAAACAACCCTAACCTACATCTTCAGATTTGTTTTCAAAAACTGATTATCAACCTTTGATAGAAGATCCTTCAGATAAGGAAAATTCCTAAGAAGATACTTCGGAAAAATTTACCCCAGATGATTTCCTACCCTATGCTGATGAATAGGATTTACAATACCCAAATCAATTGTTTATAAAGAATCATCCTAGGCATATCCTCATTGGTGATGTGAATCAACCTGTAAGGACTAGAAGATCCTTAAGAAATGAAGTAGAACATCTAGTAATCCTTTCCCAATTAGAAAAAAAATCACTAATGACGCTTTAGGTGATGATGATTGGATAAAATCTATACAAGATGAACTAAATGAATTTTAAAGGAATAAAGTCTGGACCTTGGTTGAAAGACCTATGGAAACATCTGTTATTGGAGAAAAATGGGTCTTCTAAAATAAGTGTCATGAAAATGGAATCATTGTTAGAAATAAAGTTAGATTAGTTGCTAAAGGCTATAATCAACAAGAAGGAACAGACTATGAAGAATCCTATGCTCTAGTAGATTGAATTAATGGATTCATATTTTACTTGACTTTGTAGCATTCTTTAATTTCAAACTTTTTTAAATGGATGTGAAATTTTCTTTCTTTAATAGATATGTTCAAGAGGAATTTTTTGTTGAACAACCTCCAAGTTTTGAAGATACAAAACATCCTGATCATGTTTTTTGACCTACCAAAGCTTTGTATGGCCTTAAAAAATACCCCTGATCATTGTATGATATACTTACATGCTTTTTTATTCAAAATAATTATGTTAAGGGAAATTCAGATCCAACCATTTTTATATATAATGATTAGAAAAATGTATTTATTGTTAAAATTTATGTTGATGACATTATATTTAGTTCAACTCAGCAATATTTAACTGATTCGTTTGCAGATCTAATGAAATCTTAGTTTGAAATGAGTATAATGGCTGAGTTAACATTTTTCATCGGTTTTCAATTTTCTCCAAAACCAGAAATAATCTATATATCCCAACATAAGTATATTAAATATCTTCTTTAAAAGTATGGATATGAAAACACTAAGAGTATAAGTACTCTCATTGGTACTTCAAATACACTTGATCTCGATGAAGTAGGGAAACTAGTAGATCAAACATCTTTTAGAGGTATGATAGTAAGTTTTCATTACTTGACTGCTAATCATCCAGACTTAATTTTTTTAGTATGATTATGTGCATGATATCAATCAAATCCTAAGGAATCTCATTTAATGTTAGTGAAATGAATGTCTCGCTATGTAAAGGGAACCATGGATTTAGGACTCTTTAATATTTCGGGAAATTATTTTTTTAAAATGTTTTTTAGATGCTTACTTTGGTGGCTATTGAATGGATAAAAAGAGTACATCCAGAACTTTTCATTTCATTGGAGATTATTTCGTTTCTTGTTCATGCAAGAAGAAACACTCAGTAGCACTTTCCACAACGGAAGCTGAATATGTAGCATCTGGAAGTTGTTGTGCTCAAGTGTTGTGGATGCAACACACACTCACAGACTATGGTATGAGTTTTACCTAAAAAAAATTTTGTGTGATAATACAAGTTCCATTTCCCTTATTAAAAACCCTGCACATCGCTCTCATGCAATTCACATAGAAATTAGGCATCACTTTCTTAGAGATACCAGACAAAAAGAATATATCATTCTTCAATTTATCATAATGCAAGATCAACTTGCGGGTATTTTCACAAAATCTTTACCCTATGATATATTTGAATACATTAAACATAAGTTAGGAATGATAATTGGTAGGTAATCCTCCTCAATATGTTTCTGGTGAACCAATCTCCTTACAGTAATGAACTTCTTTTCATACGGGGAGTACATTTTCATTAAGTTTTTCATATTTTTCGTAATGATTCTTTTCATATTTTTCATAATGAATTTTTTCATATTTTTCACAATTATATTTTCGTACTTGAAATTTTCAGAATGATGTTTTTCATACTTGAAATTTTCATAATAAAGTTTTTCATACTTGAAATTTTCATAATGAAATTCTTCGTACTCGAAATTTTATTAATGAAGTTTTCTTACTTGAAATTTTGGTTTTTTTTTGTACTTGAGATTTTCATAATGAAAATTTTCGTTATGAAAATTTTCATAATGAATATCAGTGTACTCAATTATTTTTCATACTCATGTTTTTTTTTGGAATCTAAAGACCTTCAAGAAGAAGTTTCCTCAATACGAATAATTGTCCTGACAATCCTAAAGGTATGATTCTTCCTTGAGTTTTGGTAATAACATTTTACTTGCTGTTAGTTTCTTTTGTTTTTTTAAAATTCTCAGATTATACTTTTCTTAAATATGAATTTTTTTCTTTAAAAACCTCAAAATATCAGATCTGAAAAAGTTTTCCTTGTGGGTATCTTTTCAACCGTAAGATCTGATCAGAAGAATTCTCAGCCATTGGATTGAAATGGGAAGATGAATCATCGCTTCAACACCTATAAAAGGGGACCCCCGATGGTGGTACCACATTGGTTCTCAAGCCTTTATGTGTTGATACTTTTCCCCTCTACAAAATCCAGTTAAGAACTTTTTAGAAGTGCTCAATTCCGAATGTCTGGTGAAGTTCCTTCTCAAGAGATGTCTACTGTCATGCCAATTGCGGAGTGGTAGATGTACAGTGAGAGGATGGTACATCCAAACTTCATAAAAAACATGACTCTATTATCTACAAGAATATCAAGCTTAATGGATGGGAGAGTTTATCCATTTCAAACCCAGGTGATCAAGATCTTGTTTATCCGGATCTCCTCATTGAGTTTTATGAATCATCCTGTTTTTTATGGAAGACAATAGAGAAAAATTTTCCTTCAAGAGTTATGAAAAAACATATAAACTATCTTACACCAAGGTTGATATCTTGGTAGGGTTATCTTACAAAGGAGAGGCAGAATTTTGTTCCCACATGCTGCTAGATGATCCAGGGAGTTTTGTAAAAGTGAAGTCTATGCAATGTCTTGGACTTACAGATTCCAAGACAGCAAGTATTTCTCACTTTTCAACAAACAATCACATCAAATAGTTATGGTTTCAGGGGTTTATCGTACCGAGAAAGGGTGACAAGGACACTATTAAGAAAAGTGATATGTATATCCTGAATTTTTTTTCCAAATCTAAGGGAAATCAATCTGATGAAGCATATCCACATTATGATAGAGTGTATCAAGAATTGGAATTTGATAGCACAGATAATCATGTATCATGCCCTACTCTCCATATTTATTGTTCGACGCCTTGAATAATTCAATATTCCTTGTAGTTCTAAGCTGAGGAATTGAAACGTAATGCGAATTAGTGATTATAATCTTAAGAGGATGAAAGTTAGTTTTTATAAGAAGTCAGGTTAGTTTTATGATCTACTAGAGGATGATGCAGAAGTCGTTCTGAAAAACACAGAAGAGGTTGAACCGTCAAAGAAGGCTGGATTGAAAAGAAAATTGAAGGAAGTAGAAGCTGAAGGTGAAACCCCTATAGCTAAGGAAGCTCAAACAGCACCTCCAAAGCCCAAGAATCAGAAAGCTTATCCAGATGAAGTTGTTGAAAAATGGATGGAGGATAAAAAGAACCGAAAAGAAGGGGAGCCACAAATTGTCCTAGACCCTGCAGAAGCCAAATCATTGAAAGAGAAAGCTGCTAAAGATCTTGAGAAAAAAACCAAAGATATGATTCTTAGGAAGAAAATGTCTGAGGCTGAAATTGTGCAATCTCTTTCGAAGGCTACAGATGTAGAATCCTTGAACATTCTTGTTTTGAAAACATTAATAGTTGAACCATTACCTGAGACACCAGGGAAGAAGTACTTTACTCTAGAAAAATCCCAAGATAAGGATGTTGAAAAGGAAGATATGGAATAATTTCAAGAAGAACAAAGCACTTAAGATACAACTGGTCTGATAAAGCAAGTAGAAGACTTTCATGATAAGGAAAGTGATTCTGAAAAATTTTCAATCCATACTTCTCAATTCAGATCTTCGAAACATGCTACTCCAGAAATGGATGAGAAGGATGAAAAGTAAGTGAACAAATTATCTGAGGAAGAAAGCTATAACCATCACTTTATTCATCTCAAGGATGTTGAGGCATGAGACGAGAAAGAAAAAATTGATGATGATAGGGTTTTTCAGTTGTCTGAGAGTGAGCAGGAGTCTCCAGATGGATAAGCTATTTCGAAATCTGATAAAGGAAAACAAGTGGGTGTTGACACACCAACCAAAATTTCTTTATGGAAGAACCATGTTGGTGAATCCTCTAAGATGAAGCTTGTCGAGCAAGAGGAAGAACCACAACCTAGCATAGTGTCAAACCCAGATTCATCAGCTCTAAGGCATGATTTTTTCAGTCAGTCCCTGAAGAAGCTAGTGGACACCATTCCGATATTTCCAACAATTCACTCAAGATGCCAGATGTTCCATCATATCATGAATTACAAATCAGACTCTGTATCCATGGTGATGGATAGCTGCATAATGATTGAGGCTGAACACAATAATTTCTTTATCAACTATGAAGACCATATAAATTTTTTTAAGAAAATGGTAAGCTGGTCAAAGAATATTTTTGAAGATTTGAGAGAGTTTCATGACTTTCAAAATGATGTTAAGGAATATTTTGATACTCAAGAGAGAAAAATCAAGGATCTAACAAATAGCATTGAGGAAAATCTAAATTTGAATAGAATACTCGGATTCAGGATGTCAAAATATGAATGGGAAGTATAATTATGTTTTTCAAAGATGGAAAACAGAAAGGGATATTTGGATCGAGATTGAATAAATGCTAATGAAGCAAGATGACCTATTGAATGTTCAGTCAGAGGCTCTAAAGGCTCAATATGATAGGATCAAACCCTTAGAGAAGCAAGCAGAGGAGGATCACAAAGTGCTAAAAAAGCTAAAAAACCATTATGAAGAAGCTGATACCCAAGGAAAAATAAAAAAAATACCCATATTCGATCTTCTGCTGTATATATTTTTTTCTCTATAGATTCTTCCAATCCGAATGAAATTGTGGTTTCTTGTTTTTTTGGATGTTTGTAATAATATTTCAGGTAGAATATTTTTTTCCCATATCCTCAAATACATTTTGAAAATCACAAAGGGGGAGAACAAAAAAGAATTCTAAGTAAAATAATAAATATCCATAAGTAAGGTGGAGTTTTTCAAAGGGGGTGTTCTCATTACGAAGACTTCCATACTCAAGATAATGAAAATTCTCATTCCAGAAATCTAGAATACAATCTATAGTGTTCCAAAGCCTAAGGGGGAGTTAGTCGTATTCACCATTGCCCATGAATAGATGGAGATAAGTTTTATTGGAAAAGTCTGGAATTTTTTTTCTAATTCCTTATATTCTTTTTCATATGTATGTTTGTGTTTTCCAAAAAGGGGAAGATTGTTGAGTCAACAAGGTTTTCCTTATGACTTTTCCATTCCATCATACGTGGGGGGGGGGGATTGTGAAGTCAATAATGTTTCCTTATGACTTTACCATTCCTTCTTATTTTTAAAATCACAAACACCGTATCTCAAGGAAAATCTCTATTTACCCTGTGTTTTACATATATAAGGATAAATTTTCTTTTCCAAAGGAAATTTATCCTTATCATGTTTTCATTGTTCATATCATAATTTTTCTATGTGTAAAATTCAGTTTGAAACCAAAACCTCAGAATAATATAATTACCTAGATATGAAGCATTCTGTTTTAGGATACGAATTATCAGAATTCTTGTTATGAACTCTTCTGAGTTCTGACTCCAAATTCTGATTATGAATTCTAGATATGAACTCTTCAGAGTTATGACTCTGAATACTGATTACGAATTCTGGATACGAACTCTTTTAAGTTCTGACTCTGAATTCTGATTACGAATTCTGGATATGAACACTTCTGAGTTCTGACTCCCAATTCTGATTAGGAATTCTGGTTACAAACTTCTTTGAGTTCTGACTCCGAGTTCTATGAATTTAGTCTCCTAACTCTTATGAGTTCTGACTCCGAATTCACATGAACTCTGACTCCGAACTTTTTGAGTTCTAGTTACAAATTCTTGTGAATCCAGATTCCCAATTTCTATGAAATTCAGAATCCAGAATTCTATAGAGATCAGGTTCCAAATTCTTAGAAAATAGAATCCGAATATCCTTGTATTATAGACTCCGAATTCATTTTTGGTTAGAATCTGAATTTTCATATTTTCTTACATTCTGAATATTGGATTTTTGTTATCTAACCATATTTTTTCTTACAATTTTTTTGTTATAAAATGATTTTTTTCATTCAGTTAAAAACTAACCATTTATTGAGTGACACGTGTACAGTTCCCTCCAAAATTCAAGGAAACATATGACCATTAGAGGTGGAAGCCGACCGTTGAAGCTGTGTCTATAAATAGGAGCTCATTTGAAAGATTTCAACATTGTTCAATGAATCTAGAGATTACATGATGATGAAGTGATTTCTAGAGAGATTCTTTCATTGATTTGTGCGTACTAAACTTATTTTTCATATTTTATTATTGTGAATCCTATTTTTTCTGCGTACAAACAAGGGCTTTAGGGGATATGAATACAGAGGTGACGAAAACCTAGAAGTTGAGGGCTTCCTTGCAGAGGAAGATAGAGGATCCCACTACCATGTAGTTGAGTGCTTGCGGGGATAGCTAGACAGACTTTGATCTTCATATCGATGGATTACCCTAGTGTGGGTAAGACAGACTTTCTAGAAGTTATAAATCAAGGGACCTTTATCAATGTTTATTAGATCCCCTTCTCTTTGGGTTAAATTATTTACTACTTGTTACTTGTTTTGTTATGAGTTTTTCGCTTCATTTTTATTGTTGAGGAAAGTATAACTATATTATACATCCTAATACTTGTACTCTGATTTAGTTAGATTCTATATTCTTTAAGGTAGAATCTTCATCTTTCTAATCTTTGATTAAGTTTCATTTTCCAGAACCATCTTTCTGGATTCACATTCTCGAAATCATATTTCTGGAATCACGCATTTGTGTAGAACTAGAGGTTTTGTGAATTATCTTGTTAAATCTTATTAAACATAACCATCTTTAAAAGATCAAAATGAATTTTTAAAAGTATACAATTCACCCCCTCTTGTATTTTGACAATCATTAGATACTCCATGCAGTATCTCTGTTATTTCGATACTACATTTGGTATTGTAGAGTATATCATACTCCAATACCATCTCAGTAGTAATAAGAGATATAAAATGAATAATAAACTTTAAAAAGGTTCATGTGAAGGAATAAATTAACTTTAGTTTATTATTCAAGATATTAAAGAGTTAACATGTCAAGTCATACATCTGGTAAGGGAACTTCTTAACACAATTTCCATTCTTTGGGATGATCATCTACTTGTTGATTATGTCATTCTATGATTATGTGAGAAATGATTTTTTTGTCCTATCTTTTATTTATACTTTATTTGTGTTTATTTATTGTTAATACACATAATCAATCTATTTTATTTACAAAATGATCTTTGTAAGGGAACATTTCACCATCCTCTTTTAGTTAAAGACTTATTCTTTGTCATGTCTTTTAATTTTTATTTTCTTATTTAGGGATATCTTCGTCTATGAGCTTATTTCTATAAATTTTATTTCCATGTGATTAGAGACCCTTTTATCTCCCATAAAATCATTTTCTGAATTTTAATATGATGTCGTTTGGCTTCTGAATTTTTTTAAGGGAATATGTCTCAATCTCCTTTCATTGAGGCATATCTGGATATTGTGCACCATTACTATCCTATAAGGTGTATATACTGGCCTACGACATATGATATCAAGAATATCCTTATTCTAATGATATTAATGTTTTGTTTAATTTTATTCTTTAATTATTTTTATTCAATTATTTTCTCAAGTGGTAAAAGAATTTTCCACAAAAACATCATTTTAAATGATTAAAATATATATCTTTCTTATTAATGTCCATGTTTTTAATGATTTATTTATATGGTCATTAATGATTTAAAATGTTAATTATTATAAAAGTTTCAAAGTGTTAAGTGAAACATTGATTCAAAAATATGTTTATCAAATGATTTAAACAGTTTTCAAAAAGAATATTTTTCTATGAATCATTTTACTATATGAAAAATTAATGTCTCTTTCTAACATATACAGTGACAACATCCTTTTCGCCTCCGATAGCATTTTTTTATATTTATCTTCCTTAACAAGCTGTATTATTTTTAAAATGGAGAATAACTACCATATACTTTTTTTATGTATTTTGGTATTGATAATCGTTTTGATAATGGATTGATTATGTCAATATATTGAAATGATATATTGTGATTGCAATATGGAAATGTTATCTTTACTTTATACTTGTGTTATGTGTTATGATTATGTTATGGTTATTGGGAATTGTTTAAGTATGCTTGTGGATACTTGATAAACCTAGGTCGGGTGAGACTGATATAGATCTCCAATGAATTGGGTAATGTGATAGAGGTAAATGTTAATGTTTCTCCAAAGAGATTTACGGATTAGACAATGATGGTTATTCTATTGTTACCCCCAATGTAGCTATGTAATCTACAATGTATGTTTTTTTTGGATTCCACAAGTTATGTTTATTATTTATGATTTTCATGTGTTATTCATAAATATTATTATTTTTTATGGTATGTTAAATATTGAGAAGTATGATTTCATTGATTGGTATATACTGATGAACTAATGTTTTAATTCCTTGTTTTACAATCTTTACTGAGAATTTTATTCTTATCCCATGTTTTTGAAATGTTTTTCATAGGGTATAAATAAGGGTAAGAGAAAGGAAGAATTCAAGAATATTTTTATCAAGAAAATAACTCTTGTTTTATTTAATGATTTTCATTATTGTGAAAAAATTGGATAGAGTAGAAGTGTCTACTTTGTTATTTTTGAGATTTAATGTAACAGTTATGAAATAATACTCTAAAACTCTAAACATGAAAATATCCTCAATGTGAATTATTAATTTAATTCAATATTAGGTAATATTTATGGCTAGGGACATACATCCAATATCCAATACTCTGTGTATAATGGCTATTGTGGATCTTAAGAAAGAATAATAGGAGAATATGGATAAATTGTTTACACGCCCAAGTGCTTCTCCATGGGGTGCACCAGTCCTCTTCATCACGAATAAGGATGGGTCAGTGTGCATTTTCATTGATTATTGTGAGCTAAAAAATCACAATAATGAACAATTATCCTCTAACCGAATTGATGACTAGGTTGATCATCTATGTGGAGCACAATAGTTCTCCAATGTGGTTTTGCGGTCGGGATATTACCATGTAAGGGTGAAGAAGGAGGATATCACAAATACTACTTTTCCTACAACATACATGCATTATGAATTAATAGTAAAGTCTTTAGGACTCACTAATTCTCCAACAATATTCAGGGACTTGATGAAAAGTGTCTTTAGAGATTACCTCGATAAGTTTGTGGTAGTATTTACAGACGATATTCTAATATACTCCAAAACCAAGGAGAAGAATGAGGATCATCTAATCACTATTCTAGAGACCTTGAGAAAGAAGAATCTCTATAAAATGTATAGTAAGGGTGTGTTTTGGTAGAAGGATGTCTCATTCTTGGGTAATTTCATAACAAGAAATGGGATATCTGTGGATCCCTCCTAGACACCTGCAATTGAGGGATGGTTGTGGCAAACATCGGTGATGGATATCCGTAGCTTTCTAGGATATTCTAGATATTATCATTGATTTGTGATAAATTTATCACGATAGAAAAATCCTCTCACCAAGCTAACCTGGAAGGGAGTGATGGTTCCTTGGAGTGATGAGTGATAATATTGCTTCAAGGTGTCAAAAAAGAGTGTTGTCACTGCGCCCATGCTCACACTACCCAAAAGTGGAGAACATTTGGTGGTATTTTTCAATTATTTGAAGAAGGTCATGGGCTGTGTGTTGATGAAAAATGACAAAGTCATTGCCTATGCATCAATGCAATTGAAAAATCAGAGAAAAAATATCCAACACATGATCTGGAGATGGATGTAGTATTCTTCACTTTGAAAATTTGGTGACATTACCTCTTTGGGGAGAAGTGTTAGATGTATATGGATCACAAAACCCTCAAGTATATATTCACACAAGAAGAGTTGAACATGCGCCAATGAAGATGGTTAGAGATGATCAAATTCTATGACAGCTTAATCCATTACCACCTTGGAAAACTGAACAAGTTGGAAGATGCTCTAAGTTGAAAGGACCCATCTATTCTATCATTTATGAGAATTGAAAAGTATAAATTCTTATTAGATTTGATGAAAATGGGCATGGGAATCAAAACTAAGGGAAAATCAGCAATCATTTCACAAATAATTACTCAACCGTATCATTTTGAAAGGTTAAAGGATTATCCAAAAGATGATTTGGGAATTTAGAAGAATGTGGAAACTATTATAAAATGGAAATCATTGTATTTCAATGTTAATGAAGAAGAAATGGTGAGATCTTGGAAATTACTATGTATTACATGGAATCTGAAGTTAAAGAATGATCTTTTAGATGATGCACATAGTTCAATTTTCTACATTCACCCAGGAAACAAAAAGATGTATCAAGATATAATAGATCATTATTGGAGGGATAACATGAATAAGGAGATCACTAACTATACATCAATGTTCCTAGTATGTCAGCAAGTGAAGGTTGAGAGGCAAAAGTCTAATGGGATGATGCAACCATTACCCATACCAGCATGGAAATGGGAGAACATCACTATGGACTTTTTCAACGGACTTCTGAATACATCTAATGGAACCAATTCTCTCTGGGTTTTTGTGGAATGTCTTAAAAAGACTACACTTTTAATTGAAATTTGAGAGGATTTCTCATTGGATCAAATGGAATTGATATATATTGGAGAAGTGGTAAGAGGTTAAAAAATAGGCATGTTGGGATGAAGTTGGGGAGAAAAATCCTAGGTCCAGAAATGGTTGAAGAAATGGTGGATAAGGTTAATACTATCCATCATCACATTAAAGCTACCTTGAGTCGACAAAATATCTATTCTGATAATCGTCAACGAGACCTAGAGTTTGATGTGGGAGACAAGGTATTCCTTTGTATATCATTGTGGAAGAGAGTTATGATAATTTGTAATAAAGTAATGCTCAATCCAAGGTACATCATCACTTTTGAGATCCTTGATCGCATTGGAGCAATGGACTATCAACTAGTACTGCCACAAAACCTATCTCAAGTATATGATGTAATCCATGTATCACTCTTGGGGAAGTATATACCTGTCCCATTGTAGGTACTCAATCCAGAGGTGGTACCATTGGAGAATGTCCTCTCCTATGAAGAGAATCCAGTGAAAATCGTATATCAGAGGGAAACAGATCTACTATGTAATACAATTCCCCTTATCAAGGTGTTGAGGTGAAACCACTAGTTTGAAGGAGAAACATAGTAATTAGAGGAAGTGATGAAGCAGAGTTACCCTGATTGGTTTTAGTGTGGGAAAATGAACTTTCAAGGGAGAAATTTCTTAAGGGGGAAGATTGGAACGACCCAAACTTTTATTAATGAAAATTACTCTTGATCTAATAAATGTCTTATTATGTAATTGGTTACAAAAAATATGCACTTCATTGGTTTTATGATTTTGGAATTCAAAATAAAATTAAGAATTGTTACTATTTATATTATAGCTGTTGAACATTGATCAACTGATTAGTATGAATATATGGATTTAACAAATCCAATTTACTCAGAAAAAGGAAGTGATAGCCTCATACAACACAATTTCTCGGTACGATGCCCATTTTTTCAGTGCATGAAAGGATGTGACATCACTGTGATTCTCTCTTGACCATTTCCAATCTGAAATTCAACACAATATTCACGAATGGAACTCCCTACGGCGGAAGTGGAAGTTGATAGAGATTACAACCCGAGTGATGTTATCTGAGCCTCCCCAAGAGTCTGTCCCCATCGCACACCTTACCCTTAGGTCTTATGCTGGTGTGATAAGGGGTGATGTAACCATACCTTGGCACTATGATTATGTGAATTATTTTTTTATATAATAATGAATATACATTCATTGATTTATCATTACATTGTAAATAGTTTTTAAAGAATAAATATTATTTTTAGTTAATATTCAATTAAGAAATATATTAAGATGAATTATTGGATTTTTTAATTAAATAATATTTTAATAAATTATTATTAATAAATTAATTCTTTAATATAAATGATCATATAATTTTTTTTAATACAATTTTAAATTTTATTATGGTTTGAAAGCTGTTTTTGTCATAACCCTTTAATTTTTTATAAATGTCAGTTTTTATTTTACAAGTCAAAATTAATTTATTTAGAAAATTATTTAAATAAAAGGAAAATAAGTTTTGGAATCAGGATGTCGAAATTATCGAATGGTGATTTTTTTCATAATTATTTCAGACAGTCGAATATTTGGGTAAAAATTAAATACCGTTTAATTATAAAATGTGGTTTATGACAACATAATGACCTAATAGTGATGTAATAAAATAATATTAATGGGTTATTCAGGCAATATATGTTTTACCATTTAAAAAAATGTGGTTTGAGGTATGTTTTATTTATTTTACATAGCTTTAGTGGACCCTCCATGGCTTATAAAATATTTTATGCTTTTAAAATGTTTTCCTTGAGAGTGTGACTCACCTTCACATAAAAAACCTAATATTTTAAGATGTTCATCAATTTTCCTTATAGAATAATTTTTCCACACCCTATTTGAAAAAACCATGGGAAAACCCGTGTGTTGGTTTGTGGTTTTTTATTAGTTTAATGTGTGGTGTCTAGAACCTAAAAAATAAATAATTCCCTCTTTTTTCCTATATAAACCCACCCAAGATCCCACTTCTTCTTCAATAAAATCCTTCAGAGCTCAACCAACACCCACCCTACTCTCTATATAATCCTCCAATGTCATCCAAATCTCATAATAATCCTCTCTCAAGCCAATCTTAGGCCATTGAGATCACACTTCCAAGTAAGGGATTTCTCCCTTTCCAATTTTTGTCCATGTTTCTTTATATTTCTATACATTTGTCTTTAAAATTAAATATGTTTGGGGTATGATTTCAAACCTCCACCATACCTTCATACTTATTTTTGAATGATTATATACCTTTTTCTGTCTAATTAATTCCTCTCATGCACACCCATTAATATGTCGAGATTCTGTTAGGGTATTCTATCTCATCATTTACATTTAAGCAATTCTTTTGTTTTATGAATCAAAATTCTATTACATATGTCTGTAAATGTATCTATATGACCCCACATACTATATATTTCATTTAAATATGATGATAAACCACTTTATCTCTCATAAAACATTTTTATAAATTCTTATTTCATGTCGTTATGCTGTTGAAATTGCACCTTGATTTTCTAAGCCATAGTCATTGTGTAGTGAATACCATTCCCATTTCTCTATCAAGGGTATTAACTTTTATGAACATTTTCATATTGATTTTATTTTTTCATGTTTAAATTCCACATTCCTTTATTGGGGATTAAATGATTATTTTTAATGAATTCATATTATATGATCCATGTGGCACACTTATGCATGAAATGAAGTGATTAAGAAGGGTGTTCCCTAATAGCTCTCAAACGCACTAGATAACGATTAGTATCATGATATGTCAAGTGAAATGAGGGTTTAAGATTTATAATTCAATTTAAATGATGGTTCAATCATGATCCATGTTCAATGATCCTTGACTCGGGCTAATATCTTGTTAAATGTTGTTGCCACATTTCCATGTTATGATAATCTTACTATATCATGCCTTTATGTTCATGTTTTTGTTATGCTCCATTGATATGCCTATTGCCTAACATGTACTAGATTCTTCATGTTATGAATTTTTTTATCCCTTACTGAGCATTATAGATCACCCTTTTCTAGTTAATGTCCTTAGGTTATCCCATGGAATGCTATGTATGAAGGAATGTTTTGGTCGTGTAAAAGAAGTTTTCAATAAATATATAGTGTTTTTTGTTCTCAGTTGTTATATAATGTTCCTAATCCCAAAATACACTATAACTCTCAATATTATATCTTTTATCAAGTGAATATTTTTAGGTCATAAATTATGTTTATGTGTGTAATAAATATAAGTGTTGTTATAATAAATGAAGGCTCCCAATCAGGACAACAAAAATTGGGGGAAAGAGTCTAATCAAGGATTATTTTAACTCCAGAATACCATATATTTCATCCCATTATATATATAACATCCCCTAATTCATTGCAGTTCTATCTATTGACATATTTCAAAAGATTTACTTTTATATTTTTAAAACATTAGAGAATCTAACATAAGGAATATGAAAAAGAAATTCACATTGAAAGTAATGGGTTAGAAAATCATTTCTCATATTTATTCAAAGGATATTTAAAAATTAATAAAAATAGAGTAAGTAATTAAACATTTTGGATATTCATTTTTTAATAATTATCCAATGGACCTTGATATATATTTCATTTGATAAACATTTCATCTTGAAGGTTAGAGATTTTGTTTTTAAATTGAACACCTTTAGTGTCGTATTAAGAAAATAGTATGGAATATTTAAATATAATAATGACATAGTATTTAAAATAATTAACTAGGAGAGAAATTCATAAAATTATTATTATTTAAATAAATTCATTGATTTTTAAAAAAAAATCTTGTGATTTTTTATAACAAGAAATAAGAAATAGTAATATTCCTTAAATGAGGTTTACATAAATGAATGCTCGAGGAAGGGAAACTAGAAATCATGTATATACATAAAAATAAATAAATAGAAAATTTGGTATATAATAAAAGTACATAAATATATTGTATTTATGTTTATCATAAAAAATATAGATACATAATGTTATTCAAAGAGAGGAAAGGCATAATCTAAAGAAATTACGGTTCTTTAGAGAGTTCGATTACACCATTTCATGATTTCCAATACTCATTCAATTAATTTCATGAATAATAAAATGAACTCTTCTAAATAAATGATCAATAAAATTATTCTAATATATTATAGTTATTGTATATATTTTATGTTAGTTTAGTGTAATTTAATTTAGATAGTTTTTCTTTTTCTAATATCAAATATTTGATTGTGTCTTGGTCTCAATGTTTCATCAATTGTAAGTAATTATGGCTGATCTTTTTGAAATGGTTTCATAAATTCAAAAGTTTAATGAGATTGTTTTAATGTTATTATATGAGTAAAAAAAATTAATTTGTAATATAGTGTAAAAAACATATTTCATCGAGTTTAATTGTTATTATTATACATATAATTAACTATGGTGGTTTTTTCGACAATGGTGAACTTATATGGTTTAATTTAATATTATGGATATATATCAATTCCATAATATGAAGGAATATATTATATATTTATTTATATAATTATAACCCCTAATAATTTAATTTACAAAAATAATGGTGACATTTATTGAAGATTAAATTTGTTGTTCATGGGGGTGGTGATGTGACCATATTATTAATAATAGTTTTCATTTAAAAATCAATTAAGGGGTGGGTAGAAAATTTATATTACACTATAATAACATATCTATATGTTTAGGATACTATTTTTATTATTTATCTTTGGATGTAAATGATATTATGTCTTTAAGAAAAGAATAAAATTAAATATTGTTTGACAGATAATATATATATTCTTTTATGTGGCTCGTCTTAGACTACACCTTAATGCTCCATGGAATGATTTAGGCAATAAAAAAAGTACTCGGATATGGGGAGAATATTTTGATGTAAATTGCGTAGAAATATTGTGTTATCTAATTATTAGATGGTAGGCGGAGAATAGGTGGTGACGGTGACATTTATAAGATAAGGAGAAGGATTTTTGTTAATATAATAGTTAACTTTACTATTTGTTTCCAAAGAAATAAAGGTGATGATTATTGTCACTAAATATATAAATTAGTGAATAAGAGTTCAATATAGTGTTTTATTGCATCATCCATGACCAACTGAATCATGTATTTAAATTATAATGTTAAATGCAATTTTTTTTCATTACACTATTCTTAAAAAATTCAACAAATTTTCAGAAAAAATAAAAAACAACACAAATATTTATTCATGTTTTTATGACAAAATTTAAATAGATTTTCTTAGAAATAGTTCTACAGATAAGAGAAAATTAAATTTAGAATAAAAATAAAATTTGTTAAAGAATACAAATTTTATTAGTATGATATATTTTATAACCCTTTTAACAATTAAATATGGTCTCATAAAACAAAGTTATCCTATTTTCAAAACATAATATTATTTTATAAACCCATTTTAAGAAAAAACTTAATTTTAAATTTTAATATTTATCCTAAAAATTAAAATAAAACAAATGTATATTACCAAAATTCAAAATCATATTTTACAGTTATAAAACATTTATTAAATTTTATCATGATATAATATATATATATATATATGATTTATAAATATTATATTTCTATTTCATATGTGAGGTTACAATTTTAACAGTTAGTTTACAATTTCTAATTATCAAATTACAATTCCAATTATTGGATTACTATTCCAACATTCATATTTGTAATGTTCATCTGAGTTTCCTTTGTTATATAAAAACCTCATAATTCATTAGTAATTCATTCACTTCTATTTTCTCTCAAGTATATAGATATATTTTTGTTTTCGAATTTAATATTGTGTGACTAAAGTTTTACATCATTTGTACAATGTTTTTTGTGAGTAAGATAATTATAGTGGGTTGAGAAGATCCACTTTTCATATTATAATTATTTTATATTATCATGTTTTCCCATAGTAAAATGTTAAATTATTATGGTTTAATTTTTTCACTAAATTTCAGGTTGGAATTAATATTACAAAATTATGTTGATTTTCACTATGTTGTGTATGTGTTTTATATTTTTCTATTTTACCAAGTGTAACACAGGAAAAAATTAAGAAGTAAATTTTCAATAAAAAATTTCTAGGTTACTACATGCTTGATCTCTTTAAATGGAAAACACGTTTTCTTATCGAAGTGGATGATGTAATATTATCTGTTTCAGAAGCATATGGAACTACCCATGATGGAGTAAAACCAATAAAAATATTTGATTTTTATTAGGAATTAATGGATATATATATATATATATATATATATTTGGTACTATATTCCCAACATTATAAATAAATTTTGGCATTCAATATTTTTGTTTCAGAAGTTGTTTTTGTGATATTCTTTTCACCATTAAGGAGAAGTTTGATTTATGAAAATATTTGAGACTTAAATAGAGGTTATTTTAGTTTGATGTAGAAATAGAATACTATAGTTGGATGATTTTTTTAGATAAGATTATGTAGAGAAGAAACAATGTTGATATAATTATTAATTTGTTTTTTTTTCAATAAATAATTTTTATTCAAAATCACATTAAAATAATTATTTTGTGAGATGATGTTTGTTTGTAAATTATTATGTTGAAGATAGGTATCTAATGGTTATTAAAGTTAATGAGACATCACCGTGTCATGGATATACATGAAATAGGTTAGATGATGGTATAAGAATAAAAATGGAATTTTTATTTATGACCTTGTTATTTTTCATGTCATGGTTCATAGAAATTGTTTTGACTATTCTATGGTGCAATGAAGACCATTCAGTTGCATGGTAAGGGAATTATTTTTTTCGAAACAAGTGTCTTAGTAAGCATTTTAGTTCAGATGTTTATATATACTAGATTATTATATTAATATATGGTGATTCATAAGATTCTTATCTATGATTCACAGAGTTCCTAAATTTTTCAAAAATAATAGTAAATTTATAAGAATTGAAATGGATAAGTCTAGGATGATGTTCATTTGTTGGGGTTTTTTTCAAAAGTAATAAAAATATCAATGTTTTTTTTAAATAAAATAAATCTTATTTTTTACTATTCAATGTTTAACATGGAAACCCCATGTATTGTAACAATAAATTTCATGTGAACATAAATCATGTATAGATTGATAATTGGAAAAAAATGTTATGGTGTTAGGTATATTGAGATGTGTTACATATCAGTTTCTATATGTTGGAAAAATGACATCCAATATGCTATGGCGATGAAAGATAGATACATGGTTAGATTTGTTTCTATATTTTTAGTGGATATGATTCTTTGACTAAGTTTTTTTACTTGTGGTCTACTCATACTAAATCACTAACATCTAGAATAATACTATGTGTGACTAGGAATAATTTAATGACATAATGGTTCAAAAGGAATTGAGATATGTAGATATTTAGTTAATATATGTTATTAATTTTAATTTTAAATTTAAATTTAAATTTTTACTTCAAGATATATTTATACTATGTTGAAAATATTTTAATACTCTAAAAAAGATATTATGGGGTGAAAAATTGTTTTAATGGAAGAATAAAAAAACATATTGATACAAAAGTGGAACGAAAATAGGAATTAGTAAAAATAGATGATTTAGAAACAACTAAATAATTTAATGTAACTCTAATTCATAATAAAACATATTATTATTCAAACAATAGTTTTAGTCTTTCCATTGCGTGGGACCACTATAAATAATTAGGATACATTATAGTATTATGAAATAATTAATATAACCTTCTCATTTGTATTCCATTTGTTGAAACTAGGGTAATTAATGATCTCAAAATAATTTGAATCATACTAAGTACTAGATACCTAATCATAAAAGGAAATCAAGTAAGTATATTGCGTCCCATATAAGTTTTCAATATAGTATGTAATAGTGTTCTAATATTTACATTATTATATAAAAATAGTCGTTTCAAGTAATATATAAATTAAATTCACTGATTGACCCCCTCTTAGTGAATTCCCAATAATGTTGAGGTTCCTTTTCAAGTGGTATCAGTGCATTCATGTTTATTTTAAGGATAATTTTCTATTGAAAAAGGGTTCCTCCATATATTATGTTTTGGTCATTGATTTTTTTCTACAAATACGTATCATAATAATATAGTGAAAAATAAGGGTATTCCCTCATTTTATAGGAAAATAAATTATATATAGAAATATTATGTCATTTCATATTTATTATAAATCAATTTGGTTTTATTTGAGGATACAACATATGGTTTCAATCCATATGATTTAGGTGCTGCTATGACAACTTTTGATATGATGAGCCTGCATTATGAAAGATATGCTAGAAATTACATCCTTTAATATCCTCATAATAATGAGTTTCTCATGATAAAAGGGATCAAGGTCGTAGGTAGAATATTTAATAAGTTAAAAAAATCTTTGATTACAATTTCTAATTGAATCATTCTAAACTACAGGTTTGAATGTTGAATTATGTCGACCTTTAAATAATGGAAAATGAAAGTATTGATTAATCATTCCCATTATTTAATGAAATGATGTTCTTTATTATAGGTTTTACTGAATTTTTTTTGATAATTTTATTTTGAATAACGTACTATGAATTCAACAATATGTTTTTTGGAAAATATTTTAGACATAAGGATTCTGACCCTGACACATTTCATTGAGATTATTTAAATTTCTTAATATTTTATATGATCTATGGTAGGTAAGTTTCATAAATATTAAGGGTAATAATTTATTGAAAATTTATTTTAAATCCTATAGATAATATACAAGTTTGAAATAAATTTTTTTTGAAGAATAAAATTATGATAAAGAAGAATATGATAATAAGAAGTATAAAAACCTCATGTTAATTTTCTCTAGAAGGGTGGGGAGAGAAAAATTAAAGTATTAGGATATTTTTATACAGTTGGGTTTAATGATTGGAGCCATTGGAAATTTTTAAGTAAATAATAAAATTTTGAAAAACGAAAATGTTTGTAAATTTGATGGTGAGTTGCCAATGAGATCCAATAATAAGAAGTCAATAAAATTGCATAAATTAATATTTTATTTAAAAGTTTGGTTTGGGATTTATCTAAATACAAAAATATAAATTTCTGATTAATGTTTTAATATGGTGATAGTAATGAATAATATGTATATGTTTATACACCATATGATAATGATTCAAAACTATTGAATTCTAATTTTAATGTTTAATAGTTCACAAATGGTTAAATTAGTGTTTCCTGAAGTGAGGAAGAAACACAAAAGGACTTTTTATTCAAGTGATAAATCAAGGGATTTATTTTAAATATTTCAATAGTTGAGAAGGTGGTAAAAATATAATGAAATATAATCAATTATGAAGAAATAAATATTATACTGAAATTGATGAAGAGTGAAGGTAAATAAAGGATATTTATGATGTATATGATTATTTTTGAAGATAAATCACTAAACACAAAATGGAAAAATTGGTTTAAATGAATAATATTGTTCCTAAAAATATCAAGTTTAGTTTAGGTAATTCTATAATTTAATTAGATCTATACAAAACCAACACTTATATTTCCATGCAAGAAGTCTGTGAGAGCTCAAAGAAAATTGTTGTGATATATGATAATAGATCTGAAAATTTTAATTCTAAAATATACTGACAATTAGGGAACTATAATTGAAAAAAATAATTTTGATGTATTTTTAGAGTGTTAGAGTTTAATTAATAGGTATAGGAATATTATTTTGTGGTAAAATAAGTTGTTTTTGAGAAATATAGAAATTATGGGAAAATTTTTAAGAAAGAAAAAGAAAAAAATAAATGTTATTTCAAAAAACATATAAGTAATCCAAGGACAAAGAAAAATGTATTAGAAGCATAACAAAATAGTAATTTTAAAAAAGGGTGAAAAATTGATTACCTATGGATAGAATTAAATATGACGTCAACATATATATAACATTATGTTTTCATAGGAAAATGTTAATTTTTTTGTAATTATTGGAACTATGGAGCATTTCTTTACCTAGAATGAATTTTTTGGTTTAATTAACACTATTATACTTATACTATAATGTTTCCTATGAAATTTTTAAGGGGGAGTCATCCGACTCAAATGAGAAAATTTAAAATTATGTACTCAATGTTGAGAATAAATTTCAAAAATTATATTTTTGTAGAATATTTCATAAGTTGGGTTGATTTTCAAAATATTTTCCTTTCATACATCCATTTTAATTTATTTTAAATTTAAATACTAAAAAGTCTCAGGTAAAGAAGGAAAAAGGGAATGAAAATTATTTTTTTGTGGAAATTAAATCATGTAAAAGGGAATGTCTGTGGATTTGGTATAATGAATATTCATAAAAAATGGAATATTATTTGTTGATTTTTATTTATTTTAAAAAGTGAAAGGAAGGATTGATTGTAATTGTAAATTAATTTTCACTTAAAATTAATGGATGTGATTTAGTAGTTATTAGAATTTGGATGTTTAACTACAAGAAAATTTTTTATGTTGACAGGATGAAACATAATCTATTAATTATGTTTCAGAAAAGTGATAAATTCAATGAAGTGTTTTTATTGAAATATTTTTTTTAGGGTAGTGATTTTGAAATACAAATTTGTATTGAAAAAAAACAAATAAGGGAAAATTAGTTTTAGGTTAGGGATTCTAGAAACTCATGATATTTAAGATAGAAAGAAAAAAATTATTTGTACCATTTAAGGCAAGGTAATTTCTTCTAAAAAACAAAATAGAGCTTACATGATGATATAATGTTTATGATGTGATTATAATAAAGAGAGAGTTGGACTAGATATGTACTATAAGGAAGTAAAAAAATTAGACAATTATTTTATTCTCTTTATGAATTAATTCACTAATTATACATGAGTTATGATTATGAATAAGAAGATCAAGGCTATGAAAAGGGATATGTTTTTTTAGAATAACTGTTGATAAAGTGTGTGGTTTATCCATGAAAAAACCTTGATAACCCATAATACAAAATATACTAGTGGAATATTTTTAGTATATCTTGAGAAGCATGGTATTCACTATGATCTCCAGGAACTATACTCACCACAAAAAATGATGTTATTGAATTAAATAATAGATATTTATCATTGAGTGATTGTATAATGTCAATTTAGAGTGATATATGACATCTTGAAATCTGTAAAATGGATAAAATTAAAATCCCTTTTATGCATAATTCAAATTTTGATATGTCACTACATCATATATATTTATTTTAATTCCAAAAGTCTTAAATACACGAGGTTGTTCAGTATCCCTTGTATCATAAATGTGAAAGATTAAAAACATGGGTATTTTAAGAATAAAGGACATGAGGGAACCCTCTTATGTTATAATTTATAAGGAATAGGTTACCACTATTTGAACAAGGAGTTTTGGAATGTTATATATATTTATTATTTAATTAATTTTGATCATACAATTCATGCAATTACACATAATAAAACACATTCCTAATGTGATGATGATAAACAATGTTTTGGTGAAATAATATGGTGTTTTGGAAAATAAAAATGATTCCCATGTTATGTGGGTTTGAAACAAACGACTAAAACACCTCAAGTAATGATGAAAAAACTCATTAAAAACATTAAAGGAGGGTAAATTAGGAAGATGAAAAAAAATAATGTTAGAGTTAGGATTATTGGTTTAGAGTAGAATAACATTGAGGATAATAACATATACCTCCTTGTTTTATCATTTTTAATTGTGGGATGTGAATGAAAAATTGGAGAATAAAGGGTGATTTGATACTATGAATAATTAATTATATAAAATTAATATGAATTTAACACGGTTTATGTTTACATTGAATAACCTACCAGTTTAATTCATAGTAAAGATGAAAGTTATTTTTTATTGTTAAATAAGGATCTATATGGGTAAAACAAATCCTTCATAGCATATTATTGAATGTTATATTCATTCGTGACATAGTTGAGGTGAAAAAAATAAATATTGTGAAGACAACCTCTATATTAATGATTATACATTTGTTTTAATTTTTGTCACAAACTATGTAGACTATATCATTTTTTATGAAATATAAGGATAATTTGATGAGTTTTCTAGGGATATAAAGAAATTATTTTTAATTTCCATTATTGGTGAACTACGATCCTCTTTGAAAAAAAATATTCAATTAAAAATCACATCATTAATTATATAAGGTAATATTCTTGATAACATCTGATGAAATTGTGCATTTTGGATTCGATGCTAGTTTCTACTCCAATTTTAACGGGGCCTAATTATATAAGGATGAAAATGGGAAATAATATTATGAGGGGAAATTTTGGAAGAATATTGGAATTATAGTAAACATGAATGCATCAATGATGGATATTTTTTATAATTTTATATTATTCTCTAGGTACCAAACTGAACCAAAAGAGTCTTATTTAAATTTTTATGGAGGTTTCTCATGTATTTTAATGGAATTATAGACTATGTTCTGAAATATAAAATCATAGAAATTATGGATTTTCATGTATATAAAAACAATGATTATGCTGGAAATGTTGATGATTTTTTCTTAACAACTTAAGTAATATTATGTTTCAATGAATATAGTATATTTCTACATAAAATAAACTAAATAGTTGTAACTTGATAAGTGTTGAGTAGAATACGTGTCTTCCACTCAATAAACCACACACTTGATTTGGATGGGGTTTCAATTGGAATATGTTAATGTGAATGTGAAGATCTGACTACCATTAGGTTATCATTATTAGTGTGATATCAATCAATATATAAATCTACTTTTACATTATTGATCAAAACCCATCAATATAAAATATCACTTCATCAATGATCTTTTGTAGAAAAATTTGTTTTTGATTGAATTTGTTTTAACAAAGGATAAAATAATTGATGTCTTCACAATAACATTTCTAAAGGACATGTTTTAAAGATATAGGTTGATGATGGGTGTTCAAAATTTTTACCTTCAAGGGTAAGTACTATAGAATATATCACATATCTCACTTTTTATATGGATTATAGTATAAAAGGTGAAAAATAAAATATAAATTCCCATTTATTTTTGTTCCCTTATGTATTTTGAAATTTTTTTACAAAGGGAGAAACTACATTAAAAATAAATAAATTATATTTATTTATGAAAATGGAAATGGGGGTCTACATTTAATAAAATCATGTATTTAAATATAATTTTTAAAAGGGGAATGTTCTTAGGTCAACTTATGGGTGTGTGAGTATTATGGTTTTGGAACTATTAAAACCTATTTGGTGTCTATGTCTTCAAGAATCTTTATTTAATTGTTCTAAGGATAGATTTGTTACATCAAATAACTATTCAGTCATAATTAATATCAAAGGGAATAAAAATCTAATAAAGGGTGTCTATATGTCATTTTATATTGAAAACGTGATTTTATTATTCAAAATTCATTTTTTCTACATCAAGATTTATTAATTTTATTGGATGTATTTAGTGACGGTTCATTGATATTTTTGATTAGTTTTAAAATTATTTATATTCATTGGCTGAAAAAAATAAATAGATAGAGTTTATTTAAAACAATATATGTTTTTTAGATATTATTGAGCCCATAGGTAAAGAGAAAATTGTAAAATTTTTGAGACTGAATTGTTGTGGTATAATGTTGAATAAGTGTACAATAGCATATTGTATTTTTCTATAAAATAGATTCCAAGAAGTAATGAAGTAAATATATTTATTAAGTTAGATTTTGTCTCTAAGAAAAAAATAATATTAAAAATCAAATAAAATATATTAATTTGAATTAGGTGATGTTTTTTTTACATATTTATAGGTCTAAGAGTAGTGTTAGATGTTTTTTAATGCTTAGGTTATTTGAATATTTAAAAATAAATAAATTAAATTGGAATGTGGATGGAATGTGATGAAACAATTGATTGTTTATCTTATAATTGATAATTTAGACCTGACATGGTTAGAGGAAAGTGTTTTGACCCTGAAATAGTGTTACATGGAACATGACATTAAAATTAAATATGAAGATGATGTAAAAAATGGGTGTTTTAGTGGGAATTTCTATTGATATGTTTTCATATATTAAATTTAAAGGATAGTTAAAGTCATCGATATAATGACCAAGGACTCTCATACATGTATATTACATATTTTTATGGGATTATTAATTTCATTACACCAACACGATACTAAGTACTATAATAGTTTTGTGCATTTGGAATCATGTAACACAATCTTTTAATCTGTTAAATGATCTTCAATATCTCCCATATATATATTACTCTTTAAAACTATTCATAGACATAAAATTTTTACAACCATTATTCATTACCCTTGGAATGTAATCATAAAATGGGTGAGAAAAAATGATCATTAATGGTAACCAATGAAGTTATGTAAGCCAAACATGAGAATAAATGGATGGGAAAATGAGCATAACATTTGAAAATCATACCGCATATATCAATGATAATAAACATGAATCATGGAATAAATATTTTCAATTAATAACATGTGAGTGATAAATAATAAAATAACATTATTCATGAGAGCATAATACTAGAATAAGATATAGTTTTTTTTCATAAAAACATTAATAGAAAATATTATTTCAATGATACCCACAAAGACATTCATAACATTTTTAGCATGGTATAACCCCTTGTGTACCTCCATCGGGCTTTAGTTGACCTCCTATAGCACCCAAAGTTTGAGGTATGTAGCCTTTGTTTATGAATATTTATGTGTTTAATGTGCATGGGATGAGTTGGGAAGAGGTTGGGAGAGTTTGTAATGGTTTTGGATGAGTTTGGAGGCTTTTAAAGCAGTTCACGGTTTGAGCACGGTTAGTAGAAACTGTGTGGGTTCTCCAAGAAACCATGTAGGGGAGACAGTAGGCTTCGTACGGCCTGTGAAGGGTTTTCCAACCCATGTGAAGAAACAATGCGGACCCTTTATCCCAAGGTTGTAGAGTGCACATGGTTATCGCACGGTTTTCCAAACCGTGCAGGCTAACCATGCAGCCACGTAAAAATAGTGTTATAAGTTATGAGCTCCCTCGGGCTTAACCTATTTCACTCCAATCTTCCTCCCACTCGATCCTTGCTCATTATTTTGGGTTCTCAGGGGTTAAGTGTTCTCTCTCACTTGATTTGGAATCATTTCAAAGGGGTTTGAAGGTTGTTTGAAGGAGGTTTCTCCCGGGTAAGTCTCTCTTCTAGTTTCTCTTGTGTTTTCCTCTATATCTACATCCCTCTCGTTCTTGGTTTTCTAGATCTAAACTTTTTGTGTGTAGATATAGTGTTTTGGTTTCCTTGGATGATAATATTAAGGCTTTTAGATGTCAGGGAAAGGGGATCTAGAGAGGTTTTAGTGGTTCGTTCGTCGGATTTGAGGTTTGGTGGCTTGTGGGTCGATTTCTCGGGAACCCTAAAGGTAGGTGGCATCCCTCTCGACTCCACTTGGTTAGAGATAATGTAATTGGTTAAAATTAATTTTTTTTTCTTGAAATTAATTGTGTTTGATGTGCGAAATTGGTTAGAAATCCCTTGGATGATGTTTGGTGGATTTTTGGGAAAAAGAGGATTTTGTGGTAAAATACTAATGTTGGGGATTTTGAAATAGAGATTTTAAAATGGGATTTTATGGTTGATTTGTGAAAATGATTCATGGAAAATGGTTTTCATTAAATTGTTGATTTATTGAAGTGGATTTATATGCAATGGAATTGATTTATTTCATGTTGTAATGACCTTGGTGGGTTTATGCTTGGTATGGTTTTATTGAAATGTTGGATGGAAGTGGGTGGGAAGTCTCACTATAAAAAAGGGATGGATAGTGGTCAGAAGAACCACCATATGACTAATGGTTGGGAACTACCACTAGTTGTGAATGGGTGAACGGGTTGGGTAGAAGTCCCACCGTTTTGATTATTTTGGAGTGAATGGGGGAATGGGTTGGGAGGAAGTCCCACCTTTTTGGTTTGTGGTGCATTCATTTGCAAGATGGAAGTTTTTGTGATAATTTCTAAATGATGAGATGGATTGAGGCATGTTTGGTTGACTTTACCTTGATTTCTTGTTTTGGGTGTGATGTCTTTGTAAGGGCATGTTTGGTCTTATAAAAATGGTTTCACTTGTGATTTAATTTATATAAACTGTTTTATATAAATGTGCTAACGTTTTTATCCTAGTGGGATGTGTAGGGAAGTTATTTGGGGAAATCTTACTGAGTTTTAGTACTCACCCCCTGTTTTGGCACGTTGCTGTCTTTGCTGATGTTGTGTACCATGATGTGGGAAAAGTTAAGGCATCAACCTCTTTTAGTGGTGCACTGTGATTTCTTAATAGAGCTTGGATCTTGGAGTTGGGTGTGGATTTGTGGAGGTGTCATGTCTCGTGGTTCTTTGGTTGTTTAGATTCCACTTGTACTCTGATGTTGGTGGAAATGTCTAGTTGTATTGGTTTGGGGTTGTATTGTGGAATAACTTGGTTGTTTTTTGGAATACATATTTGGGTGTTTTCTTGACATGCATCATATATTGGCTGTTATTGGATGGTTTGGTTGGTTTTTTTATAAGGGAAAATTGTTCCCCAACTTGATCTTGGAACTGTCAGTATTTATTTCTAGCCTTTGACATCTTGGGAACGTCCCTTATGTCCAAGTAGCCCTCACCGTCTCCTCAAGCCAATGAGGCAGGGGAAGGGTGTTACAAGTGGTATCAGTTTGTTCGGTCCTTTGGAGTTGATTCTCAGATTTGGTGTTGACATTCGTTCTGTTACATTCCTTGAGTTAGGACGGTAGTAAGGCATTGGATTGTCAGAACATGGAATGTATAGTAAAAAAGGGTGTATCTAAACCTTTTTTGATGAAATTCAAGTAACCAGGGAGTTGGGTACATAAGTGTTTTGGAAACACTTATAGGAATTGGATATCTCATTATTGTGGGAGTAGCCAATGAGATGAGATTGACATGCTTGGTAGAAATGACTTCCCTCTTGGATGCATATTTCATTATAGTATAATTATTTATGGGCTGAATTGAGAAATTGTTTTGTGTGAAATTGTAATGTGAATAAATTGGTATTTGGAAAATGGTTTGGTTTTCAAAATGGTGAAACATGGAACATGTGGAAAATGTGAACTGGTGGAAAGCCTTGTTGTGATACTGGTGTGTAATGTTATTTGAAATTGGATTTCATGATGTCTACAGAAGTGAGACTCATGGTTTTTTGTTTTATGTTTATAGAAATGGCACTGGGTAGGCGTCATAGAGACCAACCGGAGGAGGCTGCGGAGAATGTGGTAGCACATGTGCCTCAGGTGAACCAGCTACTAGTGCAAAGCACAGTGAAAGCTTTCCAAACTGAGGAATGTGGAGAAAAAGTGGATGAACCAAGGCATGTGGATCATGAGGTTCAGTTTCAAAAGCAGAATCTACCCATCTTTAGGGGTGATTCAGAGCCAGAGAGGGTAGAAGAATGGTTGAATAGAATGAACAATATCTTCGAGTTCCTGGGAACACAGGTAGAGTTAATGGTAAAGTTGGCCACGTATATGTTGGAAGATATTTCCCTTTAGTGGTGGGAGTTGGTAGTCCAAGTGGGGATGGACTAGGGTATGATGTGGGAAGGCTTTGAGGAATTGTTTAATAAACAATTCTACCCACATACGGTCAAAATTCATCATACGACTGATTTCTTCAGTTTGAAGCAAGAGCTTATGTCTGTGACGGAGTATGAAACTATGTTTATGAACTTAGTGTGATTGGAACCCGAGGTGGTGGGTAGCACGTCGTTGAAGTAAAGGATCTTTGAAGCGGGGTTAAGGTAAGAAATCCATTAAAGGATAATGGTGTTGTGTATAGATGATTACACGGAGATGGTGAATAGAGACTCGGTGGATGAGTAGGATCTATTGGGTGCTCCGAGTGGAGGAATCATGGTGGTACCCAAGGGGAATAGTGGGAACTCTAATGCCGTGTTCAAGAGTAGGAGGGACACTTATTCCTAGAGTAAGAATATTGCATATAATCTAACGGTAGGATCGGTAAATGTTCCACCTAATCCCCAGAGAAAGAAGGGATGTTTTCAGTGTGGTTCTACGAGCCACATCAAGCGGGATTGTATGAAACAACCTCGAGCATGTCATAATTATAAGCATATGGGGCATCTACAGCGTTATTGTCGGAATTCTCCAAGTTTAGGTGCGCGTGACACTCCTCAAGGATCATAGACGTTGTATGCGTCGACGGGATGGGGACATCATCACATCCCTAGTTAGCAGAGTAAAGTGGGTCATGGTGATTCTCAGAATACCATGATGCCTCAGCAGAGAAATAAAGAGCATAGTGGGGCAAGAAAACATGTGTTCGGTGATGAGAAATTTATGGTGGATGATCAGTCGGGATCATCCACGGTGGGAGGTACTATTATTTTAAAGTCTACCTTTATGAAAGTGTTGTTTGATATGGGTGCTTCACACTCTTTTATTGTTTCATGTGTGTTTGATTTTCTAGGTTTAAGGGTAGAAATGATACCCTTGATTTTGAAACTTCAAACTCTTCTGGGGCAAAGAGGGTGACGAGCCTTTTTGTGTAGATATTGTTGTATTGTTGTGGGAGAGGTTGAGATAGTGTGGAACTTCTCAATGCTTGAAATGGATGGGTTTGATGTAATCTTGGGAAAGGATTGGCTGGTGTATTTTAATGCCCACATCGATTGTCATGCGCAAATAGTGGCTTTTACGACACACAATGGCATTAGACATCTCTTTAGAGGAGAGAATCATGAAAAGGCATTGTGCAATGGGTTTATTGGAACCAGTGGTTGGTACGTTATCGTATCAGTTGGCGGCATTGTTGTTGGAATCGGTAGAGGGTGTTGAGCATACTGTTCTTCTGGCAGTGGTAGATCAGTTCATGGATGTTTTTCCTGAAGAATTATCTGGGTTACCTCCCGTAAGAGAGGTGGAGTTTGCGATTGATCTCCTTCTGGGGACAAGTCCTATCTCACTTTAGTCTTATCATATTGAACTAGCTGAATTGCGGGAATTGAAAATATAGTTTGAAGAGTTAGAAAACAAAGGCTTTATCTGGCCTAGCACGTCTCCATGGGAAGCATCGGTGTTGTTTCTCCAAAAGGAGGATGGAACCCTGAGGCTTTGTGTTGATTATCGTAAACTGAACCAAGTAACGATAAAGAATAGATATACACTTCCATGAATTGATGATTTTTTCGACCAGTTCAGGGGATCCCAGTGGTTCTTCAAGACCTAACTGAGGTCGGAATATCATCAATTATGTGTAAGGAAGGAGGATATTCCTAAAACAGATTTCAGAAGTAGATGTGGCCATTATGAATATGTGGTTATGCCCATTGGTCTAACGAATTCGCTAGCAGTGTTTATGGAATTAATGAATCTAATATTTCAGAGATATCTGTATTCATTTGTGGTGGTGTTTTTCAATGAAATTCTAGTGTATTCAAGGACAAGGGTGGAGCATGAGAATCACTTGGCGACAGTGCTGGGGATCTTGAGGGATCATCGGTTGTATGCCAAATTGTCGAAGTGTGACTTTTGGATACAGGAAGTTTATTTTCTTGGCAATGTGGTTCTTGAAAGAGGTGTTTCAGTTGATCCAGAAAAGATATAGGTTGTTATCTCAAGGGAAACTCCAAATAATTTGTTAGAAATACGGAGTTTTGTTGGTATATCTAGGTATTATTGGCATTTTGTTCATGATTTTTCATGTTTGGCTTCGCCTATTACAGCTTTGACAAGAAAGAATGTTGAATTACATTGGAATGAATGGTGTCAACTATGTTTCGAAGAGAAAAAGGGTCATCTTACATTAGCACCAATCATTGTTTTTTCGGAAACAGGAAAAGGGTACGTAGTGTATTGTGATGCCCTGGGATTAGGGTTGGGGTGCATTCTCATGCAAGGGAATAATGTGGTTGCATATGGCTCACGACAGTTGAAAGTGCATGAGAAGAACAACCCAACATATGATTTGATGTTGGTGACGGTGGTCCATGCTTTGAAAGTATGGTGACATTATCTCTTCGGTGAGAAATTTACGGTATATATAGATCACAAGAGCTTGAAACATATTTTCTCACAAAGGGATTTGATCTTGTGGAATAGGATATAGATGGAATATCTATATATGTTTGATTTTGACTTGATGTACACAACAGGTAATGTAAACTCAGTGCCGGATGCATTATGTATAAAATCATATGCTCATGTGGTAAAACTGGCATTAGACCAGTGGAAGTTGATGTCAGTTATAGCCGATATGCGGTTGGAATGTGAGGACTAGGGCAATAGAGCGGTCCACTTTCCGGTTTTTTTGATTCCTGACTTGGTTGGTCTAGTTAGAGAGGCATAAATATCTGATTTCGAGTGTGTGAACATGGGGTCGAGACTCAATGGTGGGGAGACCATTGAGGGTTGGAAATTGATTGGAGATTCAGTTTTGGGTTTTCAGAATCAGATGGTTGTACCAGTTTCTTTTCAGGAGTATCTTCTTAGGGCGTATCATCATTCCAGGTGGGTTGTTCATCCTAGAATTCCGAAAACATATAAAGTGTTGAAAGCACAGTTCTGGTGGGCTGGTATGAAAAGAAGTGTGGCTGAGTTTGTTTCGAGATGCTTGACTTGTCATCATGTCAATATAGAGCATCAGAGGCCAGATGAAATGTTACAGTCTTTACCAATCCCTGTTTGGAAGTGGGAGTAGATAGTGATGGATTTTGTCATAGCTCTCCCAAGAAAGGTCAGAGAGCACGATGTCATCTAGGTGATAGTGGATCGGCTAAAGAAGTTGGCCCATTTCATTCCAATTCATTAATCTCATACGCCGGTGGATCTGTCCAAAATCAATATCCCGGATGTGGTAAAGAGGCATGGTGTTCTAGTTTTGATTGTATAAGATATAGATCAGAGGTTTAAATCTCGTTTCTGGAAATCCATGCATGAAACCCTTTGGACACAATTGATGATTAGTATGGAGTATCACCCTCAGAAGGATGGTCAATCCGAGAGGACGATACAAACTCTGGAGGATATGTTGCGGGATTGTGTAATAGAATTTGGTGGCTCATGGGTGGAGAACTTTTCATTGGTTGAGTTCTCGTACAATAACAGTTATCATGCATCCATACAGATGGCTCTATTTAAAGCATTGTATGGGAAGCCATGTCGTTCTCCACTATGTTGGGTGTAAACGAGTGAGTCCTCGATGGTTGGACCGAGCCCTGTCTAAGAGACAATAGAGAAAATCAAGTTGATCAGGAAGAGAATGGAGATGGCTCAGAGTCTTCAGAAATCGTATGCAGATCATCATTGATGGCCATTGTCATTCAAGGTGAGTGATCATGTATTCTTGGGGATCTCTCCTAGGTTTGGAAATCGTCGGTTTGGGAAGCAGGGAAGGTTATGTCCGAGGAATATTAGTCCTTTTGAGATTCTTGAGCGGGTTGGTGAGGTGGATTTTTGTTTGACTTTTCCACCTAGGTTCAGTGTGGTGCACAATGTGTTTAATGTGTTGTAGTTGAAAAAGTATTAGCCGGATTGTGACCATGTGATTTGATGGGATCATGTTGAGCTAGAACCAGTTTCTCCATAGGTGCACGTTCCAGTGCGGGTTGTGGGTAGGCAAGAGAAAGTCTTGTGTGGTAAAAGCATCGGTTTAGTTTGTGTTTTGTGGCAGCATGGTCAGATCCAAGAGGAGACTTGGGATCCAGAGTAAGAGATGGTCGAGCAGTGGCCCGAGCTCTTTCGATAAAGGGCGGGTTCAATACATTCCTTAGATGGAAAGTCCAATGGTGGGGAGAATGTAGAACCCCCGTTTTGAGGTATGTCACCTTTTTATGAATTTTTATGTGTTTAAAGTGCATGGGATGAGGTGGGATGAGGTTGGGAGAGTTTGGAATGGGTTTGGATGAATTTGGAGGCTTTTAAAGTGGTGCACGGTTTGAGCACGGTTAGTTGAAACCGTGAGGGTTCTCCCGGAAACTGTGCAGGGGAGACAGTAGGATTTGCACGGCCTGCGCACAGTTTTCCAAACCATGTGAAGCAACCATGTCAACCCTTGCTCCTGAGGCAGTAGCATACACACGGTTTGCGCACAGTTTTCCAAACCATGCGGGCTAACCATGCAGCCACATAAAAATAGGGTTATAAGTTCCGGGCTCCCTCGGGCATAAACTATTTCACTCCAATCTTCCTCACACACGAGCCTCACTTGGGATTTTGGGTTCTGAGGGGTTAAGGGTGCTATCCCACTCGATTTGGAAGTGTTTCAAAGGGGTTTCAAGTTGGTTTGAAGGTGGTTTCTCCTGGGTAAGTCTTTCCTCTTGTTTCTCTTGTGTTTTCCTCTAGATCTACATCCCTCTATTTCTTGGTTTTCTAGATCTACGCTTTTTGTGTTTATATCTATGGTTGTGGTTGCCTTATATGTTAATATTAAGGCATGTGGATGTTAGGGAAAGGGGATCTAGAGAGGTTTTGGTGGTGAGTTCGTCGGATTTGAGGTGTGGTGGCTTCTGGGTCGATTCCCCAGGAACCCTAAAGGTAGGTGGATTCTCTCTCAACTCCACTTTGTTAGAACTAATGGTTTTGGTTACAATTAATTTGTTGTGCTCGAAATTAATTGTGTTTGATGTGAAAAATTGGTTAGAAATGACTTGGTTGATGTTTTGGGGATTTTTGGGAAAAAGATTGTTGTGTGGTGAGATGTTATTGTTGTGGATTTTAAAATAGAGATTTTAAAAGGGGATGCTATAGTTGATTTGTAAAAATGATTCATGTAAAATAGTTTTCAATAAATTTGTGATTTATTGAAGTGGATTGATATGCATTGGAATTTATTGATTGCATGTTGTTGTGACCTTAGTGGTTTTATGCTTGGTTTGGTTTGATTAAAATGTCGGATAGATGTGGGTGGGAATTCTCACTATAGGGGATGGATATTGGTCGGAAGAACCACCATATGAGTAGTGGTCGGGAAGTACCGCTATTTGTGAATGGGTGAATGGTTTGGGAGGAAGTCCCACTGTTTTGATTGTTTTGGTGTGAATGGATGAACGGGTTGGGCAGAAGTCCCACTGTTTTGGTTTATGGTTCATTGCATTGCAAGATGGAAGTTGTTTTTCTAATGTGTAAATGATGAGATGGTTTGTGGCATGATTGGTTGTCTTTCCTCTGGTTTCTTGGTTTGGGTGTGATGGCTTGGTAAGGGCATGATTGGGATTATAAAAATGGTTTCACTTGTGATTTAATTTATATAAACTGTTTTATATAAACGTGCTGATATTTTTATCCTAGTGGCATGTTTAGGAATGTAATTTAGGGAAATCCTACTGAGTTTTAGTACTCACCCCTGCTTTGGCACGTTGGTGAATTTGCAGATATCGTGTACCGTGATGTGGGAAAAGGTAAGTCATCAACCTCCTTTAGTGGTTCATTGTGATGTCTTGGTAGAGCTTTGAGCTTGGAGCTAGGTGTGGAGTTGTGGAGGTGTCATGGCTCATGGTGCTTTGGTTTTTTAGTTTCCTATTGTACTCTGATTTTGGTGGACAAGTCTAGTTGTATTGGTTTGGGGTTGTACTATGGAACAACATGGTTGTTTTTTGGAATACATGTTTGGGTGTTATCATGACATGCATCATATAGTGGCTGTTAATGGATGGTTTGGTTGGTTTTGTCTTAAGGGAAAATCATTCCCCAACTTGATCTTGGATCCCTCAGCATTTAATACCAGCCTTTGTAATCTTGGGAACGTCGCTTAAGGCCAAGTAGCCCTCACCGCCTCCTCAAGCTAATGAGGTAGGGGAGGGGTGTTACACCTCCAATGTTCCCTCGTTTTTGGGATTGGTATGTCCACCCATGTACCCTATTATCTTATAGATCATCTATCTTTACCCAATGGGTTTGATGGAAATATAGGTCTGACCTATCTCATATTGAAAACCATATTTATGTATGCCACAATTTCATAAACATCCATTATAGCATAACCCATGAAGTTTGTATGATAAAAATCCTAGAATAACCTGTGGAGAGGAGATACATTTATGATTCATTTCATCTTAAAATAACCCATAAAAGGATGGTGATTCATAAGAATTATATCATGTTATCACATATGGAAGATAAATATGATTAATAAAAAACATTTCATCATAAAATATAATATTCGGATAAATAATAAGAATGGTATCCTTCTATCACACCCAAAAAATGAATAAATTATACCAACAGATTTCATATTATATGCGGGATGATTTGGGAAGGTCACATGGAAATTTTCTTAAGGAAATCATCAATTATTTGGAAACCATTTTATAAACAAAATATAATTTTCAAAATCATTATATTTGAAAATAGAATTGGATACACACAATGAATGCTGTTAAAATTGATTTGATTATTTTTTTGGGGAAAATATTCTTCACATTTCTAAAATAATATTTTGAATAGAAAAAAATATATTTGAAAACATTTTTATCGAAAATAAATATGAAAAAATATAAATGAATCATAAGAGAAAATATTTGTCATGATATAAGGAAATTTCGATCATGCATTACACCTAAAAATGATTATTCATCTCATATTTTTGTAAAAATTAAAAGATATTTTGTCTTTCAAATGTACATTAAGATTATTTTCAAAGTATATATATAAGCTATAAAAACTGGGTAATAATTGATTTTAAAAATCATAATAGGTTAATAACACATTTTTTACAACTCTTTTATATAACATGGGTTTGATAGAATATACGTGTACGACCAAAGAGGGAAATAAATTCCGATTTTCATAATAGAAATGTTTTCAAAATTATTATTAATTACCAAAGAGTGGGAAAATGGAACCATTGAAGTAATGTATCATGAATAGTCATAGTAAAATAGAATTCATTATAATTTTTTAGATTTATATTATGCGAATTTATTATTGGATGCATAGCAATATGTAATCCCGATAAATGATGAGATTGTAATACAAAAGAATTACTACTTTGGTAACCTTGAAATGTAAGAACTATGAAATAATAACTTAAAATAGAACACAAAATATTATAAGAATCTATATATTAATTATATTACATATAAATATTTCAATATATACACATCAAGAAGGAATATAGGTTCATATAATAACATATATCTCAAAGAATGTAAATTGGGAAAACAAATCCTATACCAATTTTGTAACTTCTGATCCATAAAACCCATAAAATAGAGATCATAAAAAGTATTTGAAAATAAAAATAAAATTTATGAGAATAATATTTGAATAAATCCATGTGAATTATGTTCTCCATATTCAATAAATAGATATTAAATATATAATGTGTCTCAAGAAAGATTAAAGTGAGACATAAAACCCTTACTCTGTGATTATCTCTTGAGTCCTAATATCATTTGAAATAATAACATAAATGGAAACATTAATTATCATGAAATGATTTATATTAATGATATATCTTATCATAGGGTAGTATATACACCACACAAAATAATTGATTGGTGAATAAAGAATATGTCTCTTCGAAATAAAAGTGAGACAGAATATCCCCTTACCTTAAGTATTAACTTCCATCCTACCTATTAAAACTTCATGTATATATATATATATTATAAATATATCACAGAATCATATTCATATATATATTACCATATAAAACTTTTTTATGCCATTATATTACCTTTCTATTAACAATTCTGTATTAATGTTACGTTTCAGGTAATAACTATTTGGTTTTTCCACACATTTTTTTGATCGTTCCTCCTAGTACTCTAAATTAGATCATAATTTAATCTTATATATTATAAGTCCCCAGCCTTATAAATTACCTAATCTTGAGTTATTACAAGATTACACATTGAGGATCTTTTCGGGTTTAGAGTTTTAGAGAATTAGATCATAAAACTTGCATTACATTCCACATATAAACAAAGTGGTTACATAAACATAGTATTATTCTTTCCCATCAATGGAAACATATTTAAAATAAAACATGGGTTCTTTCTTGACACTTCCTTGACACTATCATCATATCATGTACCTTTCCCTTGACCAGTGAAAAACATTTCAAAAAAACTGGGGATGAGCATAAAAAGCTCAGTAAGGGATATAAAAATATGGAAAGGAAACATGGGTACATATATACATAAGAATAAAATCATACTTTACCCATAAAACATAAGCACTTTAACATACGTCATCAAATCATGTATAAATCATAGAAATCATAAGACATAAAGGTAACTTGAGGCATTCATAACATTCTTACGTAGGGAGTAACCCTCTTGGTTATGGTTGGAATACCCATCACAGTATATTCCCTAAATCTCTTTGGAGAAACCTTAATGTTACACTCCTTCGTGTTACCCAATGCATTGGAGAGCTATATCAGGCTCACCCGCCTTTAGTTTATCACGGAACCACCAGTCTTCATAATAATTCCCATGAACCTCAAAATAATCATATCACATAAAACATGCATAAAGGAAACATAACATTTCCACCTTTCAATCAAAAGATATCAACACAACACATTGATATAAAAACATTATGAAAACCATTTTCAATACCAAAATAAAAGAAAATTAAAACATGGTATTTATTTTTCTTTTAAAACGAAGGTATGGCTTGTAGAGGAAGCCGAAACTCAAATAACGGTCACAGCGGCGGAGAAGTCGTTGTCGCCGCATACGTACGACAAAAATATTCCCTTTTGTCGTTTAGTAAAATGATTCATATAAAAAAGATTCACTTCAGATAAACTTAAAAGTCAAAGGGGTTTATACACCATATAAAAGAAAGTTGTGTATAAAACAAAATATGCCTCAATAAAAGGCGAGTGAGACGAAGTCCAATACCTCGGGTCCGACTTGACTCGATCATTCTTTAATCTCCTGAATAATAAACATGAGTTAATTTCTACTTGTTTGATATCCTTTTTCAAGTTAATTATTCCTTTTATATCACTTATTTCCATGTCATGAACACTATGTAATTATTTAAGTTAATAACGGTCGTTTTAACGATCATTGGTACTTGAGTCAAAAATAAACCCTTTATAATTACATGTTGTTCATGTATCCATTATATACAGAATTATAATCATTATGTATATATCATATATATCCAGTATATACATTAATTTATAATATTACATAATCATTTAGAGGTAAGAAATGAAATGCACCGTTCATGGAGACGGTAAGCCGTACGTACGCATGAACGCTACTTTCATTTCTATTTCGTATTTTATAGAATGGAATCATAATGATATTAAGGTATATTATAATTATAGTATAATATCATATATAATATCATAGTTCCATCCTTTATAAATCCCACATATGGTATTTAACAAATCAAATCACTTTGAGGGTGCGATAGTCCGCACTTCCTTAAATGAAGATATCGTGTTTACCCTTAATTGAAACCATAAAGGTATGCCCAAAATGAAAAATACAGAAGCTTAAGGAAAAAATAAACATATTATATATCATATATAAATATAGTTACATCTTAATGGCCACCTTTAAAGGTGTTAAAATAATGTTGAACAATCATCATTTCGAGAGGCATAAATTCACCATCCACAGAAACTGCATGTCCTTTAACCATTAGATGTAGGTGTGTGTAATTGTAACTCTAAAACTTATTATAACAACATCCTAGTATATTTATTATACTTTATTTGTTACAAAATAAAATAATAAAAAGATTTTAGGGGGTTGGAGAAGGAAAATCAATCAAAAGGACTCAAAAGAAGACATTGCCTTAAAATCGGGTAACTCTCTTAGATTTGAGCTCAAAGAATTCCTTGGGAAGACTTCTGCCCAAAGTTAGGCTTCAAGGAGTAATAGAGGGATGTGGAGAGACAAAATGGGCAGGGGTTGGCCGAGACAAAGGCTTTGGGAGTGTGGGTAAGGAGGTAGAGGTGGGGGCTTTTATAAGAGGAGAGGAGGGGCACTCTTGGAAGGTAAAGAAAAGTCACTTTACTTTAAAATGGTATTCGGATTTAAGGGGTCCCACATTGATGTGTTTCGAGGATAAGGTGATAAGGGTTCGAAATCCACCCATCTAATAGGTTTTGTCCATGTGTAGGTCTTAGATTTTATATTATCATTGCATTTTATTTAAATCGTTAAATAATGAGGTCATCGCTGCATCATCATGATGTCATAAAAACATTAATTTATTTAAAGTCTAAAAATTATAAAAAAATACTATGATGTAGGAAATAGTTTTATCTTTCCAATTAATATTTATAATCAAATATAGGATCTTTATAACTCCGTGTAAAAATTGTTTTAGTAAAACATCTCATGTTTGTGTCATTTTTACTTTAACATTTAATAAAAAGTTATTTATGTCATTTCCCAACCAAAGTGGCTCCATGGGGTCCCCAATATGACCCATGGATTGTCTTGGTTGGCCATGACACATCCAATGAGGGTAGGACATGTGTCAAGCTCATCTCATATAATTAAAACATTATTTTTACCTTAAACTACACTAATTACATCTAATCGCGATTAAGAACTTAAAAATTACTATTCACCAAAAAAATTATTTTAATCTCATTGAACCACATTTTACTTCTTAATGACAACCATGTATGTCGGATTTTTTAAATTCAAAACACAGAAGTTGTAAAATTTCATTTAAACGAAAAATATGTTTTTATAAGTACACCACTTTGTGGTTTCACTATTCATCAAAAATTGAAGTTTTTCAGAAAAATACCAAAAATTCACCCTAATCTATATTTGATATTATGAATTAAAAAATGAAGTCTATTTTACAAAATTCAAAACATATAAGTCACATTAATTAATTTAATATTTAATTCCTGGTGTCATGACAAATAGCGTGTTTTTATGAAACAATAAGTATCAAAAGATTGACACTAGTTTAAGTCCGATTTCAAAGTGAAATTAATTCCAACGACCACTATTGGATTTAATGGTAAAAATATTTTCTAATTTAACATTAAAACCAATTCAAAAGATAATCTAATAATATAAATAAATTAGATTAAAAAGTGGTTTTGAATTAAAATAAAACATTTTACACTGTTCATTAAAAAATGAACTTTATCGGAAAAATACCAAAAATTTACACAATGTAAATTTTGATGTCCCAATCATAAATAATAAGTTTATTTTGACTAAAATAGCTTATAAAATTGTCAAAAGATAGATTTAAAAATGGTTTTCCATCAAAAGGCAGTAAAACAGTCTTTTAAAACTATTAGTGTATTACATGCTTAAGATTGGATTTATTATCATTTTAAGCCTCTAAAACACTATCTAATTCACTAATAGACATAGATAAAAACATATATTATTCATTACTTACTTGGGATGTTACATCCTTCCCCCCTTTTGAAAATTGCATCCCCCAATTTATTTACTTATTTAATAAATGGGGGTACTTATCCCTCATTGCATTTTCAGATTCCCATGTTGCCTCTTCCATCATGTGGTTTTTCCAAAAAACCTTTACATGATTAATCACCTTATTCCATAACACTTTCTCCCTGTGGTCAAGAATCTTGACAGGTTGTTCCTCATAAGATAGGTTCTCTTCCAGTTGAACTACCTCTGGACTCAAAACATGAGATGGATCTGGCATATACTTTCTCAACATCAAAACGTGAAAAACATTGTGTACCTGAGATAAACTCGGAGGTAAAGCCACCCGGTATGAAACTGATCCATCTCTCTCCAGAATTTCATATGGTCCAATAAAACTTGGACTCAACTTTCCATTCTTACCAAATCTCATCACACTTGTCCAAGGAGAAAACATGAGATAAACATGATCACCAACCTCGAAAGATAGATCCTTCTTCTGGTTATCTGCATAACTCTTCTGCCTGCTCTGAGCTATTCTCATGTGCTTTTGAATCAGATGAACTTTTTCTGCCATCTCTTCTACCAATTCTAGTCCCATCGACTTCCTTTCACCCACTTCATCCCAGAAAGCTGGAGTTCGACACCGCTTCCCATATAATTCCTAAAATGGTCCCATCTGTATACTGGAATGAAAACTGTTATTATATGAAAATTCAACCAAATAAAGATGTTGGTCCCAACATCCCTGATAATCCATAGAGAAAGAACGTAGCATATCCTATAATGTCTGAATTTTTCGTTCTGACTACCCATCTGATTGAGGATGAAAAGCTGTACTAAAATTTAATTCAGTACCCAACGACTTCTGAAGGCCTTTCCAAAAGTTAGAAGTGAACCTGGGATCATGATCAGATACAATGGAGAGGGGAACTCCATGTAACCTGACTATCTCTTTAAGATACAAACGGGAAAGTTGATCTAGGTAAAAAGTATCTCGTATAGCAAGTAAATGAGTAGATTTGGTCAACCAATCAACAATAACCAAGATTGCATTATTACCTCTAGATGTCTTTGGTAATCCCACAAAAAATCCCATGGATATGTTCTCCCATTTCCACTCTGGCACTGGTAAAGGCTAAAGCATCCCTTTCGGTAACTGCCGCTCTGCTTTAACCTGTTGACAAGTCAAACACTTCACAGTAAAATCAGCAATATCTCTTTTCATTCCATCCCACCAGTAATACTCTCGCAGATCTCTGTACATCTTAGTACTGCCAGGATGAACTAAAAATGGAGAACTATGAGCTTCACATAACAACTCTCTCTTCAACTGTGAATCACAAGGCACACACAATCTCTTCCCAAATCTCAAAACACAATCACTATCAATGTTGAATTCATGCAACTTACCTTTCTGAACCAGCTCTACCTTTTTCTGAAACTCACTGTCTTTCTTATGTGCTTGCTTGATTCTGTCTGATAGAGAAGATTTCACTAATACCTAAAACAAAACAGAATAACATCATGCACCAACAACTTCTATGCCAAAGTTCATCAAATCCTTAACCAAAGGATCACATTCCAAATGCAACATTGCTAATGAAGCATTACTTTTTCGACTCAAAGCATCATCCACTTTATTTGATTTTCTTGGATGGTAATGAATTGTACAATCATAATCCTTGATTAATTCTAGCCATCTCATTTGTCTCATATTCAACTCTTTCTGAGTGAATATATACTTGAAGCTTTTGTGATCGGTATATATTTCACACTTAACTCCATACAAATGATGCCTCCAAATTTTTAAAGCAAAAACAACAGAAGCTAATTCCAAATCATGTGTAGGGTAATTTACCTCATGAGTTTTCAACTGATGTGAAGCATAAGCAATTACCTGATCATTTTGCATTAGGACACAACCAATCCTTTCAATGAAGCATCACTGTATATAACAAACTCACCATTCCTGGAATGTAGTGCCAAAACTAGAGCATTCACCAATCTTCTTTTCAATTCCTGAAAACAATCATCACATTCTTTTGTCCAGATAAACTTAACACCCTTCCAAGTTAGCCTAGTCATTGGACTAGATAACCGTGAAAAAATTCTAACAAACCTTCGGTAATAGCCTTCCAAACCAATGAAACTACGAATCTCTGTTACATTTGTGGGTCTTGGCCATTCTTCAACAACCTTTGTTTTTGCAGGATCAACAGTTATCCCATCTTTAGAAACAATATGACCAAGGAAAGAAATTTGTTGCAACCAAAACTCACACTTTCTGAATTTCCCATAAAATTTCTTTTCTTTCAAGGTTTGCAAAATGACCTGTAAATGTCTTTCATGTTCTTCTTTACTTTTAGAAAACACCAAAATGTCATCAATGAAAACCACCACAAACTTATCCAAGAACTAATAGAAAATTCTATTCATTAAGTCCATGAATACAGCAGGTGCATTGGTTATCCTAAAAGGCATTACTACAAATTCATAATGGCCATATCTTGTACGGAACGCGGTCTTCGGAATATCTGCTTCCTTTACCTTCAGCTGATGGTACCCCGATCTCAAGTCAATCTTTGAAAAATACTGAGCTCCCTGTAGTTGATCAAACAAATCATCGATATGAGGCAAAGGATATTTATTCTTAACAGTGATGTTATTAAAGGCTCTATAATCAATGCAATGTCTCATATAACCATCTTTCTTTTTAACAAATAAAACAGGAGCACCCCATGGTGACATGCTAGGTTGAATGAAACCTTTCTCTAATAAATCTTTCAATTGCTCCTTTTACTCTAAAACTTCAATTTGAGCCATTCGATAAGGGGGTTTTGAAATTGTCTTAGTATCAGGAACTAAGTCAACAGTAAACTCTACTTCTCGGTCTGGTATTATTCCAGGAAACTCATCAGGAAAAACATCAGGATACTCATTTACCACTGGAACATCATTAATCTGAACAGTTCCTTTATTTTCAACGATGTGTGCAAGGTAACATTCATTTCCATCTTCTACAAGTTTCTCGACCACTTGATATGTTATCAACAGTAAGGTTTCATTCTTGTACACAAACTGAAAGTCTTTCTGAAAAGAAACTTCTTTAGCTCTACAGTCAATCTTAGCATGGTAAATAGAGAGCAAATATATACCTAGGATAACATCAAAATCTACTATAGGTATAAAAATAAGGTTTGCAAGTAGGTTCTTTCCACAGATAAGGATAGGAAGATTCTTATAAATTATTTTTTCCTCAACATTTCCCCCAGGTGTTTTTACCAAAAGTTCAGGAGTCATTTCTTGAGATGGTATTCCCATTTTACTAGAAAAGGTTTCAGAGATGAAAGAATGTGTAGACCCCGAATCAAACAACACACTGGCATAATCCGAAAAAACAAACAAAGTACCTGATATAACTTCATTTCATGGCCCGACATCTGCTGAAGTAGTTGCAAAGGATTTCAGCACCCCTTTTTGCTTGTAGTCTAACTGCTTCCCACCACCCAAGATCTTTGTCGGACACTCATTCGCATAGTGACGCATCTCATTGCACTTATAACATTTTACTAACTGTAAATCAAATATGGTCTTACCATCACCCTGATCTTTTCCAGTGCAATCACGAGCCTTATGTCCCATCTTACCACATCGGTAGCACTTTCTAGAATTCAGAAGACATTCCCCAGCATGCCTTTTTCCACATTTATCACAAACTGGAAACTTAGTTTTCTTACCGTCAGACTTTTTTGAAGAATTATTACCTTTCTCCTGCCACATCGGTCTCATCTTCTGTTGGTTGTTATAGAAAACTTGATCATCGGAAAACTCCATTTCCACCTTCTCAGCACATCGAACAAGCTTTTCATAACTTTTAAACTCACAAGAAGCTAATGACCTTCGATATTTTGGCTTTAATCCTGAGTAAAAATGATTTATTTTACTATCAAGGTCTTGGATAAAATTTGGAGTATACCTTGCCAATCGAGTGAACCTTTCTTCATAGGCTGCCACTGAGTCTTCATCTTGCCTCAATTCCAAGAATTGATTTTCCATCCTATGTTGAAAATCCTTAGGAAAATACTTTTCAAGAAACATACCTTTGAATTCATCCCAGTCGAGAGCATCAATCTCATCAGCGTCCCTGATATATTTAACCATAGACTACCACTGATCTGCTTCACCCTCCAAACGATAAATAGCAAGACTAACCATTTGATTGTCTAAACACCCCATGACATCAAAAATCTTCTCCAGTGCTTTAATCCACCCTTAAGCTAGCACATGGTCAGATGATCCTCTGAATGATGGGGGATGTTGCCTTATGAAATGTTCCACCACTGACATGTTCCTCTTTGGTTGACTGGCTGATTTCGTGTATGGATACCACCGCCATTTATCGCTTGAGTCAACTGCACCATTACTGCAACAAATTGTTCAGTTCCAATTCCAACCATCTCGAGATGCTGATTCGGAAGGTTATTTCCTTCTGCATGCCTTCCTAGCACTTCTTCCCTGTTTCCTCAGCGGAAAACCATTCTGAACAAAAATGTCTTAGTTGAAGCAACATGGTAATCTTCAAATACTATATCATTTCAAGTTGACCATAAAAAAATTATTTTTGGATAATAATTTAATAGAATTCTAACTCCTAAAGTTATCTAAACCGACCATTGATACCAACTATAAGGCCCCAACCTTAAACTTTACTTAATCTTGAGTTATTACAAGATTACACATTGAGGATCTTTTCAGGTTTAGAGTTGTAGAGAATTAGATCATAAAACTTGCATTAAATTCCACATATAAAAAAAGTGGTTACATAAATATAGTATTATTCTTTCCCATCAATGGAAACATATTTAAAATAAAACATGGGTTCTTTCTTCACACTTCCTTGACACTATCATCATATCATGTACCTTTCTCTTGACATGTGAAAAACATTTCAAAAAAACTTGGGATAAGCATAAAAAGCTCAGTAAGGGATATAAAAATATGGAAAGGAAACATGGGTACATATATATAAGAATGAAATCATAATTTACCAATAAAACATAAGAACTTTAACATACCTCATCAAATAATGAATAAATCATATAAATCATAAGACATAAAGGTAACTTGAGGCATTCATAACATTCTTACGTAGGGAGTAACCCTCTTGGTTACGTTTGGAATACCCATCACAGTATATTCCATAAATATATTTGGAGAAACCTTAACGTTACACTCCTTCACGTTACCCAATGCATTGGAGAGCTATATCGGGCTCACCCGCCCTTAGTTTATCACGGAACCAACCGTCTTCATAATAATGCCCAAGAACCTCAACATAATCATATCACATAAAACATGCATAAATGAAACATAACATTTCTGCCTTTCAATCACAAGATATCAATACAACACATTGATATAAAAACATTATGAAAACCATTTTCAATACCAAAATAAAAGAAAATTAATACATGGAATTTATTTTTCTTTTAAAAAGAAGGAGAGGAATCCGAAACTCAAATAACGGTCACAGCGGCGGAGAAGTCATTATCGCCGCATACGTACGAAAAAAACATTCCCTTTTGTCGTTTAGTAAAACGCTTCATATAAAAAAGATTCCTTTTGGATAAATGTAAAAGTCAAAGGGGTTTATACACCATATAAAAGAAGGTTGTGTATAAAACAAAATATGCCTCAATGAAAGGAGATTGAGACGAAGTCCCATACCTCGGGTCCGACTTGAGTTGGTCATTCTTTAATCTCCTGAATAATAAACTTGAGTTAATTTCTAATTGTTTAAGAACCTTTTTCAAGTTCATTATTCCTTTTATATCACTTATTACCATGTCATGACCACTATGTAATTATTTAAGTTAATAACGATCATTTTAACGATCATTGGTACTTGAGTCAAAAATAAACTCTTTATAATTACATGTTGTTCATATATCCATTATATCCAGAATTATAATCATTATGTATATATAATATATATCCAGTATATACATGCATTTATAATATTACATAATCATTTATAGGTAAGAAATGAAATGCACCATTCATGGAGACGGTAAGTCGTACGTACGCATGAATGCTACTTTCATTTCTCTTTCGTATTTTATAGAATGGAATCATAATTATATAAAGGTATATTATAATTATAGTATAATAACATATATAATATCATAGTTCCAACCTTTATACATCCCACATATGGTATTTCACAAATCAAATCACTTTGAGGGGGCGGTAGTCCGCACTTCCTTAAATGATGATATCGCATTTACCCATAATGGAAACCATAAAGGTATGCCCAAAATGAAAAATACAGAATCTTAAGGAAAACATAAACATATTATATATCATATATAAATATAGTGACATCTTAATGGCAACCTTTTAAGGTGTTAAAATAATTATGAACAATCATCGTTTCGGGAGGCATAAATTCACCATCCACAGAAACAGTATGTTCTTTAACCATTAGATGTAGGTGTGTGTAAGTGTAGATCGAATCATTCTTATAAAAACATCCTAGTATATTAAGGATACTGGAGTTGTTACAAAAGAAAAGAATAAAAAGAGTTAAGGGGTTGGAGAAGCAAAATCAAACAAAAGGACTCAAAAGAAGACATTACCTTAAAATCGGGTAACTCTCTTAGATTTGAGCTCAAAGGCTTCCTTGGGAAGACTTCTGCCCAAAGTGAGGCTTAAAGGAGTAAGAGAGGGATGTGGAGAGACAAAATGAGCAGGTTTTGGCAGATCCAAATGCTTTGGGAGTGTGGTTAAGGAGGTAGAGGTGGGGGCCTTTTATAATAGGAGAGGAGGGGCACTCTTGGAAGGTAAAGAAAAGTCACATTATTTTAAAATGGTATTCGGATTTAAGAGGTCCCACATTGATGTGTTTCGAGGATAAGGTGATAAGGGTTCGAAATCCACCCATCAAATAGGTTTTTTCCGTGTGTGGGTATTAGATTTTACATTATCATTCCATTTTATTTAAATCGTTAAATAATGAGGTCATCGCTGTATCATCATGATGTCATAAATAATTTAATTTATTTAAAGTATAAATATTATAAAAAAAATACTATGATGTAGGAAATCTTTTTATCTTTCCAATTACTATTTACAATAAAAAATATTATCTTTATAACCCCATGTAAAAATTGTTTTAGTAAAACATCTCATGTTTGTTTCATGTTTACTTTAACATTTAATAAAAAGTTATTTATGTCATTTCCCAACCAAAGTGGCTCCATGGGGTCCCCAAGTTGACCAATGGATTTTATTGGTCGTCCATGACACATAAAATGAGGGTAGGGCATGTTTCAATATCATCTCATATTATTAAAACATTATTTTTACCTTAAACTACACTAATTACCTCTAATCGCGATTAAGAACTTAAAAGTTACTATTCACCAAAAAAATTATTTTAATATCATTGAACCACATTTTACATCATAATGACAACCATGTATGTTGGATTTTTGAAATTCAAAACCCAGAAGTGGTAAAATTTCATTTAAATGAAAAATCTGTTTTTATAAGTACACCACTTAGTGGTTTCACTATTCATCAAAAATTGAAGTTTTTCAGAAAAATACCAAAAATTCACCCTAATCTATATTTGATATTACGAATTCAAAAATGAAGTCTATTTTACAAAATTCAAAAAATATAAGTCACATTAATTAATTTAATAATTAATTCTCGCTGTCATGACAAATAGCGTGTTTTTATGAAATAATAAGTATCAAAATATTGACACTAGTTTAAGTCCGATTTCAAAGTGAAATTAATTCCAACGACCACTATTGGATTTAATGGTAAAAATATTTTTTAATTCCACTTTAAAACCAATTCAAAATATAATCTAATAATATAAATAAATAATATTAAAAAGTGGTTTTGAATTAAAATACACATTTTACACTATTCATTAAAAAATGAACTTTATCGGAAAAATACCAAAAATTTACACAATGTAAATTTTGATGTCCCAATCATAAATAATAAGTTTATTTTGACAAACATAGATTATAAAATTGTCAAAATATATATTTAAAAATGGTTATCATTCAAAAGATAGTAAAACAATCTTTTAAAAATATTAGTGTATTTCATGCTTACGATTGGATTTATTATCATTTTAAGCCTCTAAAACACTATCTAATTCACTAATTGACTTAGATAAAGAAATCTATTATTCATTAATTACTTGGGATGTTACATATATAGTTTGAAATATGGTATAAACTTAATATGAATATATATATATATATGTATATTCATTATATATTTTTTATATTAATCCATAAATGTTAGTGATAGGAAACGAAATGCAACATTTATGGAGATGACATGTTGTGTGTATGCAAGAACAATATTTTTTTATTTTATGGTATTTTTGAAAGAAGTAAAAGTAAATAATAATTATTATTATACCAGAATAAATTTTATCACATATATATCACATATTATTAAAAAACCATCCTTAATACATTCCGTGTAAAGAGTGATTTAATCAAATTTCTTTTCAAGGATGTAGTTTACCGCACACACGAATGATGTAATCAAATTATCAAAAAATAGATAGAATGATGTTACGTATGATATGAAATTTTTAGAAAAATAATATCATTTAAAATATCTTAAATATCATATATAAATAGTGTTTTTATCATTATAACCATCCTTAAGACGTGTTTATGGAAAAACAAACAACATCCGTTTGTGAGGTGGTAGTGCACCATACAAATGAATGATTATTCCATAACCTATTTAATGGATGTGTGTGCAGTTTTTAGTTGTAACCATAAAAATAAAAAATATCATTATATGTAATATACATATTTTTTTGTATAACCATGATATAAAAATAATTTAACATGTTTGAGGAAGAAATAAAACAAAAACATTCATTTATAAACCATACCTCTTCATTGGGTATCTTACATAGGAATGATCTAAAGCCTTTCTTGGTTGAATTTGTTCCCAAAATAAGGATTTAAGGAAGTGATTATGGGTTTTGGAAGTTATTTGGGTAGATCAGGGTTGAGAAAAATCGATTGATATGTGTGAGTATGTGGAGAGAGTGAGATCCCTTTTACAGTTGAGGAGGATTGATATTATTATAAATAACCAAATGTATTCACTATTAAGAGGTATATATTATATCATTTATGTCCAAAAATTGATTATTAATGGTATTTATGGATTATACAATCGATCCAAACCCCTAACGCATAATTAAATTCATTTTTTAACATTCCATTCCTTAACTAAAATGTCTTCTTATTCTTACCATTTTGGTTTTTCATTATGCTATCTAGTTTTCTTAGCTAAGTAGTTTATCATTCCAAACTAAAATAAAAGTGACTTTTTATATAATTTATAACTAATTTTTATAAATAACAAATTAAATTGGTAAAATAAAAAATACTATGTTTTTGAAAATTTATTTTAACATGATCACATGTAATTGCAAAACAACACTTTAATCATAATTGTGCTAACGGTGTTTTTCTTATTTAACAAACAATATTTTAATTATAGTAGAACTATTTTTTCATGAATATATCATAGTTTATATTTATAATAATTAATACAAAACATAGTATAATACAATATTTCTAGTAATTTTGAAATAATCAACAAAATAGAATTTATTATAAAATGACATTAATGTAAATTTGGACATTATTTATATAATTTTATTTTTAAAAAATTTAAAAAAAATAATAGAATTAGAATATATCATGTTAAAACCTGTTTTAGATGATATAATTGTCTAAAAAATTAATGGAACAAAATAATTCATTCAATTTAATTGAAAAATTATAATTTATGTATTAGTTATTTTATAATTTATTAACTAAATTATTACTGAGATGATGACACTAATGCATTTTAATTAATCATTTCTTCTATAAAAATTAATGGAAAAATATTATGATAATAAAAAATAATATTTATTTCAAAAGGATATATATAACATAATATATTTTTTTATGTCCCTATCCCAAGGCTTTATAGATGTTAAAAGTAGGAGAAATATCTTTTTTTATTTTCCATTACATAGCTTATTATATTGGTTATATTCAAAGGCAATTGGAAATAAATTTCCATATTTCACATAGATTTGTCTAAATTTTTTAAAATAACTCTGCATGTAAAATTGAAATAATATTTTATGTCATTTTATCTCATTTCATTGTAGTTTAAACCTAGTCAAACCAATTTTTACTTTAACTTCAGTAATTAATGTTTACCCCATTAACTATTCAACTTGGTCAAAATTTAAGTTAAGATTATTAAAAATTATAAATTATTCTAATAATGAATATGAATTTTTTTCAAATTCTATTCATATAATTTTCAATATTTAATTTAATATTAATCCCATAGACAAGATGAGAAAGCATGTTTTTAATGTGAAAATGATCAAAAGATTACAATGTTTTTATATTCATTTTGAATGTGAAACTGACTAAAATTTTCTAATTTTGTTTAATTTATGTATGATTTAACTATTTTAACTTTATAATCAATTTAATATATAATTTTAATTTTTAGATAACTTAATAAAAAAATAGATTAAAATTCTATATTCTTCAATATTTTTTAAAAAAGGAATGATTTCAAAAAATCCCAAAAATTCACCCTAAGGTAATTTTGAAATTATGATTTAAGAAATGTTTTTTATTTTATCATATTATGTTTCTATAAATTGAAAATTTTATTTTTCAAATATGTTCATAATAATAATCAACAAAGAATTGTTTTAAAAGAATACAATTATTAGAGTAGAATTGGAATAATTCTCATCTCTTGTATAGAAATGGTTAATTTTGAAATTATGATTTAGTAATTTTTTATATACAAGGCGTGTTTGGGAAGAAATTTTTTTTTTTTGGAATATGATTCCCTTTTGTTTTCAATACACTTTTTTATTTATAATTAAATATACAAAAAAACAAATTATATAAACAGGTGTAAACATATTTTCATAATTTATTTAATTCTATTAAGTAACTCTATTCCAACTGATAATTGGAGACTATTATAAGAAAAAATAATATTTAAATAGTATGTCATGTTTATTAAAAATTGGTGTTGCATATAACGTAAGATAAATACAATATTTTTTATAAAATAAGTCAAACAAAGTATTACACGTAATGAATGTGAAACATATTTTTTACTGTAATATAATATATCAAAAATATTAAATATATTTGAAAAATTATTTTTAAATATCAAGGGGTGTTTCATTTTACCTCCCTTGATATTAATTTCACGCTCAAAATTCATCAAGGTCATAAAATGATTAACATTTGAAAATTACCTTATAGAAACCCACTTGGTACAAATGAATATTAACATTATCTTAACAAGGTAAATTTAGAAACATAATGTTTACACAATGTAACTTTTAACTAGCTTTCCACATAGAATAACATAGGTGGGATTCGATGATTTAGACATGGAAGAAAATCATAGATAATTATATAGAGTGATAATTATCAAAAATTACAATAATGTAAGTAATCTCTAGATATTTAGATACCATAAAACCATAACCCAAATAGGTATAAATATTTTATTGATGTTATAAAAATGATGATAACAAAAAATAATTTTTTCAAGATCCTTTTACTAAATTTGAAAAAAACTTCACAGGAAGATATAATGACATTATTTCATTTAATTTCACATGAACTATAACAACCTTTTTATATTCCTCGATCAATATCTCCATCATATTTTACTCCAAATATGAATGTGATTTTCTTATTCTTGAAGCACTAATAGATCATTATATTCATAAAAAGGATGATGAGTAATGTCTTCTATCTTTAGTTATTATCACCGAAAAATTGTTTTCATAAGTTATCCAATATGATTAGATATTTATATTGTTAAGTAATACATTAATTTAAAAACTCAAACAAATATTAACCAAAAAAATTTCATAAGTGGTTTACATCAAACAATCCAAATGATGAAAATCCAAAACATTATAAATAAGGTCAAAAAATTTATAAAAAACTGTTTCACATTGATCCCACAAATATCATAATGTAACTCTTGATTATAGAATACTAAACATGTTAATACCTTCATCGTGAATTCGATTGAAACATGGTAATAACCATAAATCCTTATTTTATTCATACATTATTCTTCATTCCTTAAATATAATATATATTTTTGGATATATTCCATAATCCCAAAAATGATATAAACTCCATTCAAGGTTGCAAAAATCACATTGTTAACAAATAATTAATATGATTCAAGGTAATAAGAGCTATCAAATATAATTTATTCTTATACATCATCTATTTCTCTAAACTAAACAACATTTTTTTAATCCTTAAGAACATATTAAGGGTTACGTTCCCTTATTAATTTTTTCCATAAAATATATACTTGAAATTAAATCACCTTTCTATGTAATCCGTACCATTCAGTATATTTATTTAAATCCTCAATGGAAGACATATACTGAAAAAAACTTATATAGTTCAAAATTCAGATAGTAAAATAATTCAATTACAATACATAAATAATTAACTAATCCCACATCATTGAAAAACAATTAACTAAGTTTTGTTGTATTATTCTTTAACACTTATTTCCTATCACATGTCTTCTATAGTCTCTTTATCATCATAAATATAACCATTACTCATACGTCATTGTTGTTTCCCTTCACAGTCCTTCCCATTAGGAAATTAATTTTCAAAATTCACGTAAATTTCACATTTAATGTATTCAATAATCGATGAGATCATAGGGAGACTAATATCCCCATCAGTTGTCTTAAGTGAACTCTTCATTTTACCATTGATGTTACTTGTTGTGGGTCCTTCTTTTCCATATTTATAGTATCTTCATGTTACTCTAATACATTAACATGGGTTTTTCTTCCCACATAATCGACAAATAGTAAAATAAATCCTCCTTCATCCATTGTATACACTACTCAAACTCTATAATAAATATTCTATTATCTTATTTAGTTCATCATAGATTTAAGGTATAATTGTTTATCTTGTTCTGTGAAAATTGATTAGGCATAATAAAACTGTCTTTCATTCTAGTTGTCATCCCATTTGAGTGCTCACTAGAAACTTTTTCGCCACATTCAATGTTAACTCAATTCATTATATTTAACACCATTAAATAAAACCCTAAATCATAGTCTGAGGAACACGTATCATAGTATAAAACCACATAATAATGGAAAATCACTTATAGGATGTCTAAATCATGACACATTATTTTAAATATATAACACTATTGGCTTAATAGAGGTCATCCATGATAATCATCTATTTAAATTCATCATGATGGTTCATAAGGTGATTTAATATATTCAAATCATACCCTCTAAGAGTCTCAAATTAAGTGTGAAACATGGCATGTTGTCATTCACATGTTCCCAATCAAGTATAGCTCAATATAGAGCTTTAGAGACTGTTACCCCTGTATATTACTATACCGTATGATCATCCACTTATAATATATAGACATTTATTTACTAATTAGAATCCACTATCTCTATCATTTAGAAAAAGAACATAACATTTTCTTATTGTTTGAATCTTCATTAGAGTCATCCTTAGAGAGATCTCTAAATATATCCTTAGAAATACCCCAAGGTATCTCACTAATTTTTTCACATTCTAGTTTCCATAGGTTAACTAAACAATTAATTTTATACCAACTATAGTGAATATGGAATCTTATATATAGATATTACATCTTTTTAGATGAATATTCATTAAACTTCACCAAAACATCCCACGGACGGGAATAGTTTAGTGAATCAATAAATTTGGAACATAATATTATAATATATTGAAATATATTCTACATCTTCCATAATGGTATTCACCATTATTACTCTTCACAAACATACCCTACATAAAAAAATTATTCATATCATAGGGAATGGAATCCCAAGAAATATTGATCTCAAATTCTTATTAAGGGTAAATAAGGACGATAAGTAAGCATGACATGATAATAAGTGTGTGATAACTTGAGATTAATTATGGAAAACCAAACCCCACATATGAAAGATCATAAACTTGAATAATGGCATAAATATTGGATATTCATATGGTAATAATCATAAAGAAATAAATGAGGAAAAATCATGAGAGCATAACATTGGAATAATACATAGACCTGTGGCATAAAAAAGGTATAGAAAATATTATTTCAAGGATACCCACCAAGAAATTCATATCATGTTAGAATAAGGAAAACCATCCATGTACCTGATTTTGGCTTAAAATAACCATTATTGTACCCTCTTTTGAGATTGGACTGACTACTACTGTACCCTATGATATCCTAGAGAATTTATCTCTACAGAATATAGTGGTTAGAGATATAGGTCACACCCCAATTATATTTAGAACTATATTTATGAGTTCCAAAAAATAATAAACACTCATAATATAATAACCCTAGAAATTAATATCATAAAAATCATACCATAACTAATAGAGAATATAAAAGTTTCATTATCATTTACTTATATAATTACCCATAAAAATAAGTGGGTTTCATTGTAATTATATCAGGTTATAACCTATTGAATTGAAAAATGTTTCATAAAAAACATTCCATCTAACATAATCCAAATAATGAATAATAATGGTATACTTGGTTCATATCCATAGTAAAGCATATATGATATCAAAGGATATAATCATAGATAGAGAATAACATTGAATGATTGAATGGAAAGCATCATAAAAAAAATTAATATTATTTAAAAATTAATTTCAAAAAACGTAATACACTTTAAAAATTCATTTATAGGAAAATAACATTGGAAACTTATAAGTAATGAATTGAAAAATAATCTGAAGAAATTATTGTGGAAACTAAACTTTACGGTTTTATAATGAATTTTTAAAATATAAAAACTCTTCGAAAACCTTTTTATTTGAAAATAACATTTAAAAAATATAAAGTATGATTCAATAAAAAATTTATTTATTAAATGTGAAATTTATATTCAATATGTACATGTAAAAAACTAAGATTCAAATCACAATTATGAAGAAAACTATACATAAATTATTTTGTAAATTTACATTTATAATAAATTCAAAAAAATTATGTTAAAATATAATTATGAGTATATATTAATTTTAAATGAAGTTGTATAGTAATAAATTATTTTTGAAAAATATTTATATTACATTATTTCAAAAGAAAACAGGTTTCCGGTAAAAATGGGAAATAAAGTCCGATTTTCATATTTTTTATTAATGATCATAAGTACCAAATAGCAGGAAAATGGTACCATTACATATGTAATGAATCACCAAAGAATAATAGATTAATGATATTTTTTGGAAGATATATAATAATAAGTTATCATTGGATTCATTATAAAAATAATCATATTGAGGGATGATATTGTAAAGTAAAATCAGCACCACTTTGGTAACTTTGAAACCTAAGACCCATGAAGGAATAACATAAAAAAACATAAACTATCATGAGGGTTGATTTAGTAATGATATTGATTATAAATGGAAATATATATACAATTTATAAAATAATATAGGTGCATATCATAATATATGTCTCAAAGAAGGAAATTTGAGACAGAAATCCTTTATCGATTTGGTAACATTTGAACCATAAACCCCATGGAAGAGATAGCCTATAATGGATATTTAATTAAAAATAAATTTTATTTGTAGAATTGGAAAATAAATTAATATAATATATATTCACCACAAATAAGAAAGATTATGTTAATATATCATGTATCTCACAAAAGTGAAAAGTGGGACGGAAGTCCCTTATTTCTTAAGAAAATTTTAATTCATAATCTCATTTGAAAAAAATAATAGAAAAATAAAATTTTCTTTTCCATAAATGAGTTATATTCAATATAAATCTTTTATAGTGTCTCATATACTCCATAGTAATAAAAAAGGTGGTGAATATGAAACAAGTCTGTTAGAAAGAAAAGCTTGAGTAGAAATCCACTAACCTATAGTATTGACTTCCATCATACTAATTAAAAAATCCTATATAAATATAATTTTATTATAAATATATCAAAAAAATTCATTTATACATAAACATTTATGGTTTATTAAAAATTTATATATACCATTTATTAACAATTCCATGTTAATGTTATGTTTCGGGTAATAACTGTTCTGTTTCTTTTACATGTTTTGGCTTGTTTCTCCTAGTCCTCTTATAGATATCATTATTTCATCATTAATACAATGTTTAATTTGTTAATAATATATTATATATTTATTATATATTTATTTATAGTAACTTATAAACTTTAGTGATAGGAAATGAAATGCATCATTCATGGAGGCGGTGGGCCTTATGTTCACATTAACCCCATTTTTATTCATTTTATTGTTAATTTGAAAAGATGGAAATGTAAAATATATATATATATATTATTAAATAATAATTTTTATTTCATATATATATATATTATATTTATTTAACCTATCCATAATATATTCCTTGTAAACCGTGAATGAATCACGTCGCTTGACAAGTTGGTAGCCCACCCAAAATAAAAAAGATGTTATCATATTATCATAAAATTGAAATAATGACTGTACGTCTGATAAAAAATTATAAAATAATTATAAAATCATAAATATAATAAATAACATATAAAATAATTATTCAAATCATTATTACCAACATTTAGATGCGGTAAAGGAAAAGAGAATGACATTTGTGTGTCAGGTAGTAGTCTGTCAAACACAAGAATTGGGATTGAATAACCCACTTGTTGGAATTGTGTTTGGTTTTTGGTAGTAACATTTAAAAAAATATAAGTATATTTATGATATAAATGTTATTATATAATCATTATATAAAAATAATTTTCAGGTTTTTAGGAAGGAATAAAATAAAAATGTTCATCGATGAACATTTCCTCTTTTTTGGTAATGCTCCTCAGGATTTCACTAAATCCCTGATTACTTAGACTTTTTTACCAAAATAGGACTTCTAGGATGAGAATATTCATGTTTTAATTTTATTTTGGAAGAAATTTGTTGATAAAAATAGCTTTATAGGTGTGAAGAATTGTGGAGAAGTAGTGGACTTTTATTGTTGAAGAGGAGGTAAATTATAGTAAATATATAAAAGAATTCAATATTGGGAGTTATTACTACCTCAAGTTCTAAATAGTTTATTAATAATGGGTTTTATGGATTTTTTTTCTAATCCACATTCCCAAATAACTACTAAACACATTTTTTAAATGTTTCATTCCTTAACTTATATGTTTCATTATTTTTATCATTTTGGGTTTTTATTATGCTAACTATTTTTCTAACCTAAGAAGTTTATCATTTAAGAATAAAAGATTGTATTATTGTATAGCTTATAAAAATTTATTCTAAATTTTAATTACAATTTATAAAATAATATATCTTATGTATTATGAAAATTAATTTCAACAAAAGAAAATTCAACGTGAAAAAAAATCGCTTTAATCTTAACTGTGTTAATTGAGGTTTTCATGTATAACAAAAATGTATTTATTATAATACAATAAATGGTCCATTAATTGACCAGATTTTATATTTATTGTCATTTAAAAATAACTGTATATAATTTAGGATTTTTATTCTTTCTAAAAAAATTAATAAAATATAATTTATTATAAAATGACATTAATGTAAATTTTGACATTATTTATTTAATTAAAATTGTAAAAAATATCAAGATAATGGTCGAATTAGAATATGTTATTTTCACATCTGTATAGGATTATTTATTCATCTAATAAACTAATTTTACAAAATAATTATTTAAATTTACTTATCTTTTTTTTTGTTAACATTTGTTATTAATATTTTTAGTAACAAAATAATTCATTATTTGGTGTTTGTTAAGAATTTTAAGTAATTAATTAATATCTAAAAATTAATGATAAATTATTATGATAATAGTAACTAATTTATATTTCGATATAATATATATAACAAAACATATTATGTTTTTTACGTATCATATGGATTTATATAGATTAAAAGTAAGAAAAGTACCTTTTTCTATTTTCATTACTTAAATTATAATATGGTTCATATTAAAAAGAAAAGTAGAAATAAATCAAAAAAATTAAGATAAAATGATGGAAATGGTCAAATGAAACTCATGAATTAATATTGATATAATATTTTAGGTCATTTACACTCTTATAATTAAATTTGATCCTCGGTAAACCATTTTTTATTTAAAAGCAGTAATTAATTTTTACTTCATTCACTATTAATTTTGGTCCACAATTAAGTTAGAATTATTAGAGATTATAAATTTTTATAATTCAAAACAATAAATATATTTTTCCAAATTCTGTTAATATAATTTTAAAAAATTAATTTAATTGTAATCTCGTAGTATTAACGATATAGAATGTTTTGAAAGTGAAAATGATAAAATTTTATAGTTTTTATATCTAATTTCAATGTGAAATTTAAAAAAATTACATATATTGTATTAATTTATATAAAATTGAACTAATGTAACCTGAAGATCAATTTAAAATACCATTTGACTTAATAATAATGTATAAGAATATGTAACTTTCAATTATAATTTACCATTTTTCACTATAAATCAAAAATTGAAACCATTCAGAAAAATACAAATATTTCACCATAATATAAATTCTAAATAATTATAAAACTTTTTTATTTTATCAAATTAATTTTTTTAAAGTTAAAATATTTAGTATTAAAATATGTTTCATAAAAAAGTGACAAAATTGCTGTTTAAAAAAATTTAGCTTTTAATATAAAATTGGATTTATTATTATCTCATTTCTAGAAAATATATTAGATAAATATTAAATATTTTATTTATTATATAATATTTATTTTTCAGTAATATAATTAAAAAAGTGTTTTGGTTAATTTGTCGAAATAATACTTACATTTTTCACAGAAAAAACTATCTTTCAAAAAATGATTTCTTTTTTATTTTGTAAAGGGTTTATTTTAATTTATAATTATTTATACACCAAAAAATTATATAAACATGTGTCAACCATATTTTATTAATTTAGTTAATAATTTTTATACACACCATTCTAATAGATATTTGATAACTATCATATTAAATTATAATATTTAAATAGTTTGTCGTGATTGGTTTAAACTTGGTATTGTGTTTAATGAAATCTAAACTCAAAATTTTCTGTAACAGATGTAAAAACTTGTATTTAACGTAAAAAAAGATATACCCAGTGTTTCATTTATTGTAAATTATCAAAAAGATTAAATTTATTTGAAAAAATAATTCAAATATTCCCACTGTAGTATAGTAAAAGTATCTATATTAACTCAATGTGATTTTGGAATTTTGACAATGTACTCAATCAAGGGAGACCCATTAGAGTATTAATTATTATGTGAACATTTTATTAAATTATCAATAATAACAGTTATATTTTGAAAATCAAAAACGTGATAACCACATCATGAATCATTTTTTGGGGGTTCTTTTGAATTATCTTCAAATTGATGTAGTGGGTATTTCTCATGAAGTAGAATGACATAATTATTATTTGAGGTTCAATACAAGTAGTATCAAACTCTTGAAAAATACATATTGTGAAAAAAAAAATCATTTACAAAATTTTGTGGGGATAATATATTGTTATTAAAGGTGTTTAGATATATGTTTAATAGTGGATAATAATCATTTGGTAGAAATGAAATCCAATAAACTATGGTGATAGAATCTAAATCCATGTTGAAAAGAGTATCAAGAATTTTTGTTTATCTGATGATGTGTATAAGTTAATGAATCAGGGTATAATCATATTTTATCTCTCATATATCAATTCATACTGATTATTAATAATAATTATTAACCTATTCAAATATTTTTAAATAGGTGGTAGAAGATAATATTTTGTTAATAGAAGTTGTTAGGTTGAATATGAATATCAAATTAAAAATTTAAAATAATTTCTTATTGTAGTACAAATATTTGAATGTTTTTAAAAGGGGATAGTGAAGGGAAACGGTAACGTATAAGAATAATGGAATACTTTATGATGTAAAAGTATATTTCAAAACGGATGACATTTAAGGATATTAAACATAATTCAAGTCTAACTCAAAAGTAGTCTCTCTTGTTGGATCAAAAATAGATTTAATATTTTGACTCTTAATGAGGACTATACACAATCTGGATAATTTTTCTTTCATGGGTAAAGTAAAAAATCATTTTCATATTTATTTCACATATTGAAATTTTATTATTTTATCTTCTTAGGTGAATATAGATAAACTCATGGACTAGAAAATTATTCTATATAGCGAAAAATTAAAATATATCTTTCCTACTATTTGTATTCATTCGAGTCTGTAACAGTGATCTAATATTCACATTAATTAATGATGATGGTTGTTTACAAAATTAACATAAAAATAATTGAATTCAAATTTTCATCCCCACTCAATAAATTTAAAATTATCTTAATAGTGGTTTTAAAATATAGTCGATGAGAAAAATAATTTGTGTTTGATAAACCATTTTCAAACATGTATAAAAAACGTTATACATCAATGAAGATGTTACTGATGCAAATACAATTTGACTAAAATATGGAAAAAAGTAAATTATTTGTATACTTTATTTAATAATTTAATACAATTTAAATATAGTTCAGTTTTTTAATTATTGATTCCATGAATGGAATTTTTGAGTTATATCTCCTATCATCACAACTAAGAATATACGGTGCATCAAATACATCATTTAGCAATTTCCACATAACTTATAAATTGTAATTAGATAATTTCTTTGAAAAAATACTTGGTGAATATATTCACCATATAGAATCATTAAAATTTATAGAAGTGATATGAAATTTGAATGTAACTGTAGATCATAGAATTTAGGAAACTCAAGTGGTAGGTCAAATTCTTGATGATGAATCCTAGTTAAATTAAAATAAGAAATCCCCACATTTTTTAGTTAAGGGAATATGGGGAAGGTAAATAATGATTTTAAGATAAGGTAAAATTATTTTTTTATTGAGATGGTGAATACTAAATCTGAAAGCTTCAAAGATGCACTGGTTCATAGTGAAAAAAGACTCATAGAGTCTTGAACATTAGACTTCAGTGATTTTTTTTATTCAACTATAGAGAATAATTTTATATAGATTTTAATTCCATGATATTTTAAGAAGTTATAATTCACTGATGTTGGAACTGTTAATAATTTTAAGAAGGTTCTTTGAAAATTAAATTGAAAAACTTGAAATTTCAATATTTGTAATAATGATAGATATATTACTAGAAAATTAAGAAATTTAATTTCTATTATAAAAAATAAAAAAAAATATATGTTGTGCCACATTTGTGAGGGGATTGTAAAAAATAACAAATTATTCTATGAATATTCCATAAGGACTGAGAAATATGAAACATTACATAACTATTGATTTTAATCATATAGTCACTAATTGAAATTTAAAAATAGATTCCAAAACCTATTAATGCATATTGTTTAATATAATCATGAATGGTAATAAATATTTTTAATCATGAAATAAATTTTACCTTATATGAAATTAGTGGAACGCATATCATTTCAATTTTGAATTATAAAAAAATCGAGGAATTATTCCTTTACAAAAATGAATAAGGGCATAAATGTTTAGAAAAACGTACCTCATAAATTATAATGTATGTGGATTCATGTAAGTACATTCTCTAGTTGGGTAAATTTATTTTGTGGAATTAATTGATTACTAATCCTTAATGGTTTGTGTCTATTCAATGAAAATGAAGTTTATTTATTTTCTTGTTATTTATAAATTGAAGATTATTCTAGAGAATTAAATAGGTATAAAGGTGACGTGTTTGAAATTTAAAAATGATAGTGATTATAATAGTTTTTATTTCAAATATTTGTGAAAAAAATAATTCATATATTGAAGTTTAATCCTAAAAAACCTAAAAAATGTTTTAGGTGAATTCATAATAAAATATTTGATGGAATGCTCAAGGATTACTGGATATCAGGATTGATTAAAAAAACATTTCTAGTCTAAATATATTAAAAGGGATGTATTCCAGATAAACTGATGCTAATTCGTTCCATTAATAGAGGAATTACCTCTCCATGTATGGAGGATATGAAAGGTAAATAATTCAAATTTTAAAATACATGGTTGTTTATATAAGGATTACGTAACTTTTAAAACTAGAGATAAGTTGGATATTAATATTCATAAATGTTCTTTCATCAAACATGAAAATGATTTGTTTGGTTTCATTATTAATGAATGATGAAAATATAAATATCAATAAAAATAGTCACCATACATTTCCTGAAAAGGTTCTTTATAAGGATATATAAGATATTAAATGTGATCATGGGAGAAATGAATCCTTGTATCATATGTTGGTTGATCTATAATATATCATGAATAAAGATATGATTTAGATTGATATTTTGTTGGTGGACCATGGTTTGAAGATACCTCTAACAAGGTTAATAGCTAAAATGATTCATGGTTTAATTTTAAAAGGTGTTATTATTTTTTAAATTTATTTTTTATTCGATGTTTTATCAAAACTGTTTTATTACAATTGAATTATGTCCATTTTAGTAGAATAAATTTTAAAACTTTTGTATATCACATGGAATTCAATAGGATTTTCACCATTATTCAATATAAGAGAGTTAAAATTAGAAAAATATAGCCACCTCTATCATAAAACCTCCTGATAAAACCATCCACTACGAGGCATTGCAACAACTCAATCGTAGATGCACAAGAACAAGTAGGTGTTGGGAAGTTAGAAAGATCTATATCTTGGTTTGGTGTTATTTCAAAAAAACATCAAAAACGCTTATGTGGGTTAGAACCCATACAAATTCACACTCAATAATTGAATAAGATTGTGTGTACATTGAATACTATCAACTAACTGAGACTAAAAGAAATTTAAATTTAGGGTAGGGAATACAAATTTCATGGAATAGAGCTATTTCTACATGGAAATAAAATTGTAGTTATGACCACTTGAATTAGAGGAAGATAGGATGCACAATTTTCATAAGGAAATGGATATTCAATTCTTCAAATAAGTACAATAGAAAAATATACTTTATGTTATGATAATGGTGATTTAAGGGGAGCATTGATGTACTATAATTTATTATCGTAGCACTTATAACAATTATTTTATAACATATTTAAAAAGGGAAACCAAATTTTAATAGATGGCTAAAGATTAAAAAGTGTCATTTTGTAATCTATGAAATATTTATGATTGAACTAGAGAGATACATGGATCAAAACACAAGCAGACCCATTCTACCATGATGAAAATAACATTTTTACTAAAATTAAGTTGCAATTGACACTGAATGGATATTGTATAGTTACGGTACTTTTTATAGACACACATTATAGCATGATATATGTAATAACTAAGGTTTCGGAATATAATATATTTTTATTAAATAATATATTTTTTGTCATATATATTATAAAATTGAATAAGTATGTAGTTACAACTGAATAAAAAATGTATGATTATATACATAAAACATTAGATATCATGGAATAAAACAATATATATGATTCATTCGTGCACATTGTGACAATATAAACAAGTTTTAAAAGGGTTAAAATGTTGAAATAAGTATCATCATGATATCCTCTGAAGATGACTCCGCTGAAAATGATAGTAGATAGAATTAAAATATTGTGAGATATATAGGATGTTTATTTATTTAAATAAGAAATATGGTGAATGAGTAGTCATTATATATCTAATAAACTTTTTTTTGACGATATTCATTATGAGATCCATAAAAAAGGAGATAATATATTGTTTTAGATTTTTAAAATTAATTTTTTTTATTTATATTTGGAAAAAAAATCATTTCAAATTTATATAAGTTTATTTCCGAACCAAATAATCTTATATGGTCCATGGTATATCAATTATACATTTAAAATTTATATGTTTACTTTATGATAAAATGCATTATTTTCAAAGTCAACATGAATTATATGTTTGATATATTCAAAGAATTATTTAACTATATGATATTTTATAAATTAATATTTCATTCAAATATATATATTTATAAGTATATTTTTAGGAATAGTTTTTTTAATATAGTTAAGTGATTTTATTTTAGAAATAATTATTTATAGTTTAAATGGATTTTATTAAATTTTTTATTTAAATATACATGATTTTTGAACAGTTCTGTATGTTGTAACTATTATGTCTTATGATTTTTGTAAATTTGTAAAAGTGTTGAACCACTTTGTATAAAGTGAAATATATTGAAAAATCCTTTTATATTTGATGTTTTAATATATTGAATATCTGTGGGGATAGAACACTTTGTAAATTTTTATACATTAGAGTACCTTTATGTACTCATTTAAGTATATGAAAAACCTTAAATATTGAACAAATTACATTAACATATCATAATATAACATGTGACTCTTCCATTTTCCATCCATCGTGGTCTACAAAACCTTTATGAATTTTCAATCTCAATTCCCTAAGATATAAAAAAACTCATATGTATCATCCTAATAATTTTATATGTCATAGTGTGCCCCATTCTTTTTCCAAATCATAGATTCCTATTTGTTTGGTGTTTATATCTAGATAGTTCAATATGATAAAATTGTCTTTAAAACATTATCAAACATAATCTTTTTTGTTTTGATAATTCCTTCAAGTTCAATCCTTAAAAATAATTTCAAATTTTAATACCTAGAATCCCCAAAATTATTATTCCAACAACTTTATAAAACGATTGGGGGTTTTATACGTATAAAGTTTTTGTGAAATATATTATTTATAGTGAGAGTAAAATACCACCATTCTTGTGAACAATATGGATACAAGATTGAATATATTATAAAAATATGACCTTAATTCATGATTCTCATCACAAAACTCCTCTTCAATCATTACCTTCATTATCCTCTTCTAAAATCATAACTATTTAAAAATCATGTTCCGTCTTTCAAGTTTTACGAAAATTTCTCATATTTGAATCAGTAGAATCCATAAATTTTCTCAAAATTGTAATATAGGAATTTCATTTATTATGATATAAAGATAACATATACTATGATTATAATTCTCCAAACTATTAACCATTATATAAGAAATATTCAACCTTATACAACATAGTGAGTCCATGAATTTGAGATTTTTAACACTCTTGTACCATTAGGTTTCTAATGAGTAACCCCTACAATATTGGGATATTGTATTCTATAATTTCTAGTAATATCATAATTTATTAACTAGATACTCATATTTCATATTTTTTAACCATTACATATCATATATGTTTCTCTTCTTTCGCATATTTCTATCTTAGATTCAAAAAATACATTCTATATGAATATTTTATTCATTTAAATATAATATTATTTATTTTTTCATATTCCATAATTCAATTCAACAGAAAATCATTCACGTATCATTTAATATAATTTTACATAATTGAATAATTTTAAAAACATAGAAATCCAAAACCCTTCTCTAGGATTATCAATTAAATTCTTGATAACCTCATCCACTTAAACTCATAAAATACATGTTTTATGTAGATGAATATGTATAGGAAAATATCTGATGATCATAAAAATATATATAGATATAGGGAAGGTTGAAATTTTAGGTTTGAATAGTCATATTAGAAGAATTTTAATGTATTTTGATATTAACAATCATCTACAGGGACGTTCTATTAATATATTTCTATAAAAGGTAACTACCTATTAAATTTTACAATCATATATAGGTTTGTTCTCTATTTTTTAGTTTCTTATACCCTTAAAAAAATTATTTAGATTTAGGTCACAATAAAGTGTCACAATGGTTATTTTCACTAAAGTGAGCCTTATAGTGAAATTCAATTCTACTACATGAGTAACCGAACAACTCTAGATAGAATCTAATATTATAAACATTTATTAAAAAAATGATATAAGGGAAATGAGTGGGGTGAAAAAAAGGAACTTTCCCACACCTGTCATGCAATGAGTTACAGATCATAATAGGACATGTCATTTCCATATTCAAAATCATCAGTTGTTTTCTACTTAGATTTGTACATTCCGAGGTCAAGGATCTTTATAATATCCATATTGGCCTTACTAAAAATATTATAAGAGGATATAGTAGACATAATATGAGGTGTGTTTGGATATTCCTTCATTGAATTTATCTTCAAAGAACAAGAGTGAAGCCCTAAATATCAATTGCCTTCCCTTTAAATATAAGAGTAGATACTTAAAAAATTCATGCCTACCACAACAGAATGCCTTCATAAGGGGGTCATCCCATTTTGCAATCTCATGATTATAATCAACATGTTGGTGAGTCCCCATGTGATTGAGTTCATCACCTACTATGGCATACTGATGGGTTCGAACATGCTGTATGGAATTACCACCAAAATCAATAAAAGGTGTATCCACCTATAAATTCATATCAAAGATAGGAGTCAATACAATAGTCCCACCATGCTTCTAGCCTCTAGAGGACTAGAATTAACGATAGGATATAGCTGGTTAGTGAAAAATAGAGACCCACGATAGGCTTCATCATCAAGGAAGAGGCATGCCCCTTCAAATCACCAGCCACATCCCAAAACATAGGATTCTTCTAAGTTGTACATCTATCACCATATATGTAATTATACACTTTCTACCTATTCAATTTCTTTATACAGCATTTATTTATATTCCCATTCAGAGAAAAAAAATTAGAACACCACATTTTTACGAAATGTTTCCTTAACATGACTAAATTTCATATAGTTAGAACTAAAATAAGGAAGTCTCTCATAATCAACAATTAAGGGGATGTCAACATCTAAATATTATAGGATTATATCATAAATTAAACACATTCTTAAATAAAACTCTATTGGTATCCTTGAAACGTCCCAAAATTTGGATGCCTCTATGGTACAATCTATTTTAATTCGAATAAGAATAGTAGATTCTATGCCAAAAAAAAATTGGATGATAAAGTATCCTGTTGAGGGAAATAATTTTAATCCAAACCTAAGACCTATAATTATTTTATGAAAATGGTTTGAAATAGAAGTCACATTCATGGAAGAGAATTATACAAGGATTTTGAGAAATTGAGCTAATACACCAATCCCTACTCTTCATTTCCTCTAATGAAAACATGATGTATAAGAAGACTCTACACATGGGTATGCATCTCAAGTCAGAATAGTTCTAGAAAACATTTAATTTCTCAAAGAAATCATCATGTTTCCAAAGCATTCTATTATGGGGAAGAACCATCCAGGATATAATAGAAAATTTTACAATCATAAATCCTTTATAGATATCTTCTTTATTGGTGATCACATGAGTAGTTTTCCCCTTCATGAAAATACGCTCTATGGTAGCATTTTTCTAGTGCAAAATATGCCTTCTTCTTGAGTCCCTCTTTATAGATGTGTACCAATCAGTACTCAAATCAATAGATTTATCACTATTAATCTGAACTGACCATGTCTATATAGTTGTAGAGTTAGATCTATGGTTCTCACAAAAATCATCAACTATAGGTAGCCATGCATCATGAGTTGACACAACCTCCTCATGAATAGATCCCTTCATACTGTTCATATTAGCATCATGAATTAGATCCCCCAACCATACTGAGGCACGTACTCGCCGGATTCAAACACAGAATGTTTTAGAACATTAATCCTGACAAGAGATCAACCTAAATTGGTATTTATGGACCTCAATAATGGAGGATAACACACACAACTCTCATCCACCCTTACAATGCTACATCAGGAACAGCTTAAACTAACCACCAAGGGAAACGAGACCCAATGATCTTAGATAAAAGCATCTTTGTAAAAGATATAAGTGATCTTATATCACCCGAGTGAGTACCTCAATCACCAACCACATCTCCATTTAGTATGACAGAACAAATAATGTGTGGCAACATCATCATGGCCGGATCAACACTACATGGGAGTTGGCGACGCCATTGAACCACTCTGGAACACTTTCCCCTACCCATGAAGCCATCATATTATATTACATGAATAAATATAAGGTATTTTTCTTCAAAAAAATTAACATTTATGATTTATGTTATTTCTATTGATACTCTCAAATAGTATTTTTCAAAATACTACTTCTTTATTGAGGTTTTATGATTCACATTTATTTTTTAATCAATAGGGAATTGGTCGAACAATTTTTTTAAATTAAATTTTGATGAGATAACTGAAAAGTGATTATGGATATATTATGAAATATACATTTTATTTGGTTTATTTAAATCCCCAACGAGTTTTCTTCATATAACAGTTTAAAGAAATTATAAATGATGATCGGTGAGCCAAAGATTATGTGGTGCCCCAATATTAAGTTAATTCATAACATCTCATGCTATTTTAATTGATAGATATAATTTTTATTAAATCACCCAAAATGAAATGTGGAAACATGAAATGAACCCTGATAAGAATATGTGCAATGGGATTTTCATACGTTTTGAAATTCATGATCTGGATTCTATCTTTGTCCACATTTAATGGATAGATTTTTTCAATAAGGTTTTGTGATGTCGGAAATAGTCTCCATGGATTCATTAGGCATTATTTTATGGTTTTTATGAAACTTACGAAAAAAAATTGATTTCCTTGGTAAAAAAAATTACTATAACAATTTTTTAGCTTGATGGTTATTATTTTAAACAAAAAAATTTCCTGCAGTTTCATTAATTTATTGGACTAAGGGGTTTCTTCTGTTATACCCCATGTTGGGTTTCCTACCCTCATCCATATTTTCAATGATTTTGTTATAAACATTAAGTTTGAATATGAAATTTTTTGAATCCACAGTTTTTTTAGGATTTATTGTCCATAAATGAAGATAATTCTTAATTTAATGAGTTTTATTAGTGGGAAAATAAAAATTTTGTGGACAATAACGGTTTTATACAGTTTCCAAAATATAAAATTTTCTAAAACTTTGTAATGAAATTGTTTTAGTACTTTTTGAGAAACTTGTAATTGTGGGATTATTGGAGTTAAGATGTTGTATTTGACATCATTGTAGGGTTTATATAACATTATTTGTTAGTATATTATGTTTTTAAGACAAATTAAGAGTTATAGGTTAATCATGAGTTAATAATATTAAGGGTGATCATCAAATCAATGTAATTGATACCATTTTAATTGATTATGTGTTCAAATTTAAATGTGATTAATTATATTTTTAGAGAGCATTATTAGGTTTTAGGAATAATTCTAGACTAAGGTAAAGATAACCATTATGGTTGGTATATGCTATGTTGTTGAGTTAATTATGATTACCAAGGATAAATATTTATTTGAGGTTATTTGAAATGTTGAGAAGTATAGATTACCTTGGTGTTGAATTCAAATTATTTTTGAACAAGTTTTTTATATTTATGGGATTAGGTTTGTATTAGTTTATGATTGATTTAATATTATTATTTTTATTTAATTTCATTGATTATGATTGAGTTAATATTTAGGAGAATATGTAACTAAGGTAATCAAGGGTTTTGGGTTTAAAAATTTTCTAATAAATATTTTTAAGATTAATGTGGTTCAATAGTTTTTATAAAAATGATATGTTGATTTTCTTGAATAGGTGTCTGAGTTTTCATATATCTATTGGAAAGTTTTTTTTGTTCTTATATTATGAGAGATGTAACCTGTGTTAAACATAGGGTTTTATTACATCACTTGTTAACAGGTTGGCTTAATATAATCCTCTTGTTTAATTATCTTTACCAAATATTTTATATTAATTAATGGTTTTAAAAATGTAGTATAAAGTAATAATAATTAGGAAATTTTAATATTTTCCATTATAAAGAGATAGAGTAACTGATCATGTTATTATTTGGTAGTTGATAATTCATATCATGTTGTGTTATATCATAAGATTAATGATTGGCTATTGGGAAGGAAGTAAATATCACACAAAATTATTATCTATTTTAGATGATTTAATTAAAATTAAAATTTAAAATTCATGTTAATGTGATTTAAAAAAAATTCAATATTCATGTCCCCTGAAAATAGTTATACATCATTTTAAACGACGCCACTATACCTTGAAATTTCAATGTAACATGGATTCTTTACAATATAATTTTTAAATCATAAATCTATCAAATTTCATTAAATGCAAGTATCATCATAGAATTGAAATTTTTTTCAAAATACCTTTAAAATATTACATAAATTATAAATATAGAGTTTCATTTGTTGAGGGTAAACTTTGGGTAGCCAAAATGTATTTTATTTTAAGTTATTATCTTTTTAGGAATACAGTGATTTTTTTCGAAAACCATAGATTGATAATTTCAAATCCAATTATCTTAGATTATCTATAAAAAAATATAGATCATTTGCATGGTTTAAAATTTTATGACTAAAATAATAGCTTTTTATAATCATATCATTAATATAATTATTTTATTAATAATTGAGTGAACTATTTTTTGAATAAATGGGAATAATGTTGAGAATAAATTAAAATATTATTTCAAAGCATGGAACCTTTATCATTGAGAGAGACACAAAAGTGAAAATTTGGGATTCTGGTGAAGTAATGAATTGATTCATAGTTGTATCTTATATAACAAAATATACTAGATCAAGATTAATTACATATTATTATTAATTTTTGGAAAACAATATTATTAAATAAGACATAAATAATTGGATTTCTCAAGGAGTTTTATATTTTAAGAAATGTAGTTAAGGATCATTATAATGATTTTTCATCGAGATAAAATTATGAGGATTTAATTTATTTATGGGGAGGTAATTTAATATCCAAGGTTTAATCATTTTTTATATTTTAATTAAATTACATTTTTTTAATATAAATTATTTGAAATAAAATTATATTGATTTTATAAAAATAGTAATAATAATATTGAATCAATATAACCCTATCTACCAAGGAAGAATACAATTTATAGGATCAATAAAATTACAATAGGGAAATAGTAACAATCATACAAAAGGATTATATTGTAGAAATATGCATCATCCTGATTTCCCAAAATGATGACACCACAAAACATTAATAAATTAAAAGTTATAATATGTGGATATATAGATGTAATTATACGGATTTAATGTTAGGATATTATGTGTTGTTATTTAAATCAAAAAATATAACTATTGCATGTACTTGTTACATATTTGATAAAGCATTTGTGTAAAACCTGGAGATTTTAAATTTGAAACATCATGTTCGATAGTGTATATGACACCCAAAATTATTTTCATAAGAGAATATAAATCCACAATACTTTAAGATATATTTAATTTAAAAAAATCATTCTCTTCAATATCATGTTTTTCATGTAAAACTGAGTTTTAATAAATAATGAAACTCTATTAAAATATTATTATTTAAAAATGTCTACGGTAATCTAAATGTTATGTTGGAAGGTATGAATATTAACAATTAAATTGGGATTATTATATATTTTACACTTTTATAAAATAATTTAATTTATTTCTATTTATAATAAATTAAATAATAAACTTATGAAAGTGAAAGAAATGCTTTCTGAAAAAATGTATTTTTTCTGAAAGGAAGATTAGTTGTTGTTTGAACATATAATTTAATATTAATTTCCTAAAAATATCAAAAACATTATTTCAAATATTATAATTTTTTTTGAAATATACAGCTCAAAATTATCATCGAGAAGGATTTTCATAATTTTCTAAATATGTTATGTTTTTTTGAATTTTGAAATTAGAGATTCGTATTGAAAACATCCTTCTCATTTAAATAATTTTAAAAGTTAGAACATATTTTAAATTAGTTTTAAAGCAAAATTATTGAAAATATATAAAAATAATAATAATTTATTTCATTCCAATCATATTCATATTGATATTTTATATTAAAACATTATATACGTAGGTGAGTTATCTCTCAGAAAGAACCACTCTTTTATTGCTTTTGTAGTTCAATTTTAATTTTAATTATTACACTTATTTGAATTGAATTTGGAAAAATAGATTCAATATTTTTAATAATAATAATTTATTTTTTTAAATAATTTTAACATAATTTTTTACAATTAGGAATAGTTAACAAAGGAAATATTAATTTATACAGTTAAGGTGAAATTATTTTTACTTGGGGATAAACAAAGAGGATTAAGGTTAAAAATTACATAAAACATTCCAAAAAGATTGTTTTGTCCGTGTTTTGAAATTATAACTTATAGGTTTTCGTAATGACACATTTTGATGTTTTTTAATGAGAAAAACATTATTGGCACTATATCGTTTCAAAAATTCCACATGTGTCCTCTCCCCACATATAGAAGGCCATCCCCATTCCACCACTATTCAAACTTCCAAAACATTTTTGTTCAAACAGTATCATAAAAAATAACTTCCATAATTCTCAATCCAATTCCTTTATGATTTTTTTATTATGAATCTATTCTATGAAGGATTTAGTAATAAACTAAAAGAGGCTCTTCAATGTAGCGGTAAAATAATTAAACATGTGTATTTGTTTTATTTCTTCTTCTAAATAATTCAGAACTTATTCGAAAATTATAATATGATTACAATAGTATCTCATATAGAAAAATATTTTATTACATTATGGTAATAACCCATATCCACCTCCACTTATATAAAATAGTAAAATAAACTATTGGTCGTGTGTATGGAGGACTAGTACCACATGAACTGATGTATTTATTTTTCAATCACCACATTTCAAGGCTAGATATAATGATGGATTTAATATATATATATATATATATATACATGATATTAATGAAAATATTTTACTTATGAAATTATTAGATCGCATATACCTTCTAAATATTCATTCTTTGGGGGAATAGAATAACTTTGCTCTTATGTATAGAAGACTACCGACTCACGGAGCAATGTGATTCCATTTTCTATTATGATTCACAACAATTTAAGTAAGGATAATGATAAGAAATAAATTTTCTTTCTATAACCTAAACATATATATATATATATTCACATCAAAATTATTACTTTCCAATTGGTTGGATAACCATAATGTCGATCATGCGTATGTGCGGACTACCACCTCCACACATTGATGTCAATTATATTTAATTTTAATTCTACAAGGATTATAATAAGGAATAATTTTATTAATTTTATTAATATATATTATATAATAATTCCTCTAGAATTATTCTTTTATTTTTATTTTCATTTTTTTATCTGTTAATGAAAATTGAAACAACATTTGTGTGTAACTAAGGCCTACAGTCTCCATGAGCAGTGTAATCCATTTTTAATATCTACCATTAATATATTACATTATATACATATATAATGAATATAAATGAAATTATATTAATTATTAACATTTTTTGGTATGATTCAACCATGATAAAATTAAAAACACCAAAATTACCATTGAAAAACATACAAGAAAATGGATGAAATTATTACCAGGAATAGTGATTTTAACAAAAAATTTATAATATAAGGGTGATATATTACTATAATTTAATACTATATGGTATGATACTTATGCTTATTTTTATTTAAAAGATGTATCATAAACCAATATTTATTATTTAAGAGATTCTGACACATATAAATGAATTCGAACCTAGTTTAAGAGTTTCTCTTCTCACTTTTACTTCCATGAGACACACAACATATTCACCACTTATTCCATTTTAGGATGTATCTAATGAACCTTTTGATATTTTATACTGGTATTATAATTATATTATTGTTATTTAATTTTTTATTTGAAATTACTTCTTTCATGGGGCTTATGATTCAAAAGTATCTAAAGTGGTAAGGGTTTATTTCATAATCTCATCCTTAATCATTATTGTTTTTGTATAAGTGACACATAGGGAAATGATTTCATAATTATATCTTAATCACAATATATTTTCTTCTACTGTGGTTATACATGAATTTTTTTCTAGTAATAGAACCATTTTTACACTCTTTTGTTCTTAAAATTATTGTGAAAAGTTTTTTATGAAAATTCGAATTTATTTATTTCTTCTATCAAAAATACATATCCATAAAAATCCATGATTTCATAAATATTTATTCAAAAATGTTTCTAAATATTCTGTTTTTTTATAAAATACTATTTTAAACATTTTTGCCTTTTTTTTAAATGTTTTAAATGGAATCCTTGAGTCCTTTTCAAAACCAGGGACATTTGGAATTCATCGAAAATGTGAACGAAATCTTGGTTTTTAGGTTTATGGAATGAATATAAATTTTCCACCATCATGAACAAAAACACTTTAAAATATTATTTTACAAGTTTTAAAACATAATTTAATATTAAAGGTATTTCAATTTTTCTAATCAAATTTTTTTGAAAATAATTTAAATGTTAAAATGTTATTTTCTAAAAAATGATTTTAATTACATTTATATGGTATTTATATTCATAAATGAAATTAAACTTTTTTTTAGTTATGATATACTATCAATATATAACATTTATATCATCCATATTATTTACTTGAATTGTTTATTATGAGTTTGAATATATATTTACAATTACATTACTATTAACCATATTAATCTGAATGGTTTAGGATTATCTTTATTTGATTGGGGTAGGTAGTAAATTTTTTTACAATACTATTTAAATATGACTGTTTATATAGATTATGTTTCACCCAATTTTAATGAGGAATTAATTAGCCATTGTAAACAATTGGGGATGCCTGATTATATATGGACCACCAATACATAGACAGATATCATGTGAAAAATCAGTTGGCCAAATTAGAGGCTTTTATACCAAATGATTTACACTAACTTGTAAATGGACTTTACAATATTTATTAGAAAACCAAAATTATGGATTAACTCAAATTTTATATCCATATGAATATTTTATAAGCATTAATATCCATGTATGAGTTTTTTATCCAAGTGATTATTTATTTTGTTTTATTTGATCATCAAATATTCATGTCATATTATACAGAAGTTTTTATTTAAATGACAAGTGTTTCAATAATTTACATTTCTATAGTGATTATTATTATTTACTAATTATATATTCCTCTTTACTCTTACCCTAATTTTCCTCAAGATAGATAAAAGTGTATTGTTATTGATATATACGGATACACTATAAATAATAATGACATTATAAAATAAGAAACATTATGTATCATATTTATTAATATATAATATGGATTTCAAGTATGTATCTATTATAATAACAATTATAAATTATTCGGCCCTTCTAGATGTGATACATTTTTACTTGTGCCAATATGATGATGTAACCACAGACTCCAGGCTATTTGTCTTGGGGTCATTATAGTTGGCATTAAAAAAATTATTACAAAACATGGTAAATGGATTTTGGGAAAAATAAATTATTGAATGTTACCATATGATAGATATTAAGGAAAACTATATAACAACATCATAATGTTCTTGTAAGGTAGAGATTATGTGGGTTTTTTTATAAATACATCCAATTCATGATAATAAATGTGTGCATTTTTCTAGGGTAGATTTACATAAGGGTAATATTTATGAAAACGTTGTGTTGGGATTGACTCAGGCATTACCTTGTATACTATAGTGATCCTTACTACACACATTTTGTGATACCCTCTAGGGATATGTTTGGATAAATTAAATTTTTTATGATCTAATATAAATTATTAGAAAATATTTTTATGATTTAAAAACATTCCAAAAGAAACCATTTTAATGATTATGATATTAAAAATTAATAAATATTTCAATTTATGTTACGTATTTTACACTTATTCAGATTATACATTATGTTTCATAATTTTGTGTTCCAATCTTGTGTATTAATTTTTTTGCAAATTGGAATTACTTGGAGGAATGTGAATCATATCAATGCATGTACCCCATGTAGGGATTTCCCTTAGGGGAAAGATAATAAAGCTATAAATGTTATGGATGCTAGGCTAGATCAAATTATAATAAAATTCTGACATCTAACTCTGGTTATGAGAAATAAACTAGCCAATGTATGATTCATCATGTTGTGCAATAATTTTATACACCTTTATGCATTATAAACCTCCATCATTTACTAGGACTATAAATACACTTATAATTTAACAATGGATATGTTACATCAATAATATATTTATTACTTTGGGAATAAATGAAAGGGATAAAGATTCCATAGATGTTTTTCATAATTTTAGTGATGTTGTTCAATGGTGGTCATTTATTCAAAACAACATAGAGAGAGAAGAAATGGAAAACATGGAATAAAATAATTTTTAGGTAAATTCTTGGAAAATTATTTTCCTCATGAGAAATTTATTGATATAGGGAAGAAAATTCTTAATATAAGATAAAATGAATGTGGATAGTTTTCTTATTATGAAGCCAAAATTACATGGTAAGATTGGAATTCTACATACTATTTAAAAAATAAAAAAAGAATTATTAGTAGTTTCTCTGATGGGATTAAACTAATTATTTTAAGGGAACTAGACTCCCAAACCAAATCATTATATGAGAACATAGTATCATGTGGTATAAAGACAATTAAATCATTCTCCAAGTGTGATGGATTCAAAGGGATGAAAGGGAAGAATAGGATAATGGAGAAAAAAGATGGATAATAAGAAAAAGTGAAAGAAGTATTATTCACCCCACGAAAGTTAAGGAAATAAACACTCTTACACTTCCTTGAGCATGACGTGAGTTTTCTACAGGTATGGAGATAAAGGAAATCACGGTCATAATTTAATGGGAAATAAATATTTTTACAATTTTGAATGGTTAAACTATAATTATATGGGGCACTATGAAAACAAATTTCCAAATCACAAAGAAAATATAACTCAGAAGAAACTAAGTGATCGATGGAAATATTATGTTATTACAAAATATGAAGTGGAATAATTAATATTATTATGCTTGAATTCAATATATATTTTATAGGATTATTTTATCAATGATATTCCAGTTATAAAAATTATAAAATTCATAAGGATTATAGTATAATACTTTTTATTTATGGATTTTTTCGAATAAGTAAAATGGTACTAATGACCAAGAAAAGTTATTTAATGTAATGTTGAACATCTTGGAAAGCACGTGATTGAGGAAAGATAAACAATAAATATGTATTCTATACTGATATAATAAGGATAAATTTGTGTTTATGGTGTAATGTTGGTGATATTGAAATTTGTTATTGATTTGACAGTTTATGTTATCTTTGTTGGATATTAATTCATTTATGGATTTATGGAAAATAATTGACAATATAAGATTTTCTTTTCAAAAGAAATCATGTTTTCATTATTTATTTTCTTAAGGTATTAAAAAAATTTAATGATAAATTTGGATCCACGTTACATTTTTTTGGAATACAATTATGATTTAGTAACCTTCCTTATAAATCTTCATACATTGAAATTGGTCAGACATATTTTGACTGAGTATTAAAGTTAAAAAATTATGAAATTAATTAAGTTAAATTTTGGGAGTTCTTATTAAGGTATTTCAAATTCATGTATCATAATGTATAACTTCCGATAATATTTTTTTTTAAATATATGAGGAATGGCTTGTTAATCTTTTATGGATCTTAAAATCAATTAAAATTTAATTTTAGTGATTTAGGTATAAAAAGTTAATTTTAAGATATTCATTTCATAAAGTAATAGATGTTGTAGAAAATGATTGAATCAAAACCCACATATGAAATTATTATTATTAAATATAAATATATAATGTACATTTATTCCCTTATAATATAAGATAGTACATGAATACCTCAACTCTTGGAATAATATATTGAAACAAAAAACATTAACCTAATACATTCATTTCTGATGAAATAATGGTATTTTATCTATTTAATATTTTAAGTATTTGTGGTGATTAACCTTATATTTATTACCCCCTTTATTATGATCATTTATCTCTATCTACCCTTTTAATTCTTTTGGATTTTCATCCATGTCATAATCTTCACTTCTAACCTACATTCTCCTATATAGAAACCTAGTTATTGGATTATTCATGATAACTTGCATACATACCTTTTCTCATATCAAGAATATATTTTATTAAAACTCATCATGATGTGAGGCTTCATAAAATTTATTTTTAAATATTAAATACTTAATTTCTGATATGAATATGAAATCGTAAGGACATAACTTATTTAAGGTGGTAGAATATACCACCAATCATTTTAGAAGAGGAACATTTTGGTCAATAGTGTATATAACATGAAAAATAAATATTATAATATAATTTAACACCTTGATACTTTAAAATATAATTATTTTTATAAAAATTAAATATCATTGATATATTGTGATATATGAAACACCGGGTTTTAACGAAACACAATACATAATTAAAATATAGATATTTAAATATGATCATTATATCCTAACAGTTCAGATGGTGGGTTGAATAGAAATAAATAAATTATGAAACTTATATGGTTTACACATTTATGAATTAAATTATATGAATATTTATTTATTAGATACAAAATAAGAACCATATGAAAAATAAAGTTATATTTTCTGAAGAAATAAATCTTTTTCTGAAAGGCAGATTAGTTGTGATTTGCGAATATAATTTAAATTTTTTTCTATCACTTTGGTATATTCATTTTAAAAAATAAAAATATTTTTTGGAATATATATGTAAAAATTTATTTGGGTGGAATTTTAATATATTTTTGAAAATATTAGTTTTATAATAAACAGTGAAAACCCATCATTTTTATTAAAAACATCATTTTATTTAATATTTAAAAAATCTAAAATATATTTTAAATTAGTTATAATGTAATATTAGTTCAATTATATTTTAACATAATTAATTTAGTTCATTTGAAAAAATATATAATGATGATTAATAGTATAACATTCTATATTTATGATAATTTTATCTTTTGAAAACCACTCTCTTATGATGTCTATGGTTTAATTTTAAATTGAATTGAGATAATTATTTGAATTAAATTTAAAAAAAAAATCCATAATTGGAATTAGAAAATATTATGTCTTAAAATAATATGAACATAATTTTTGACCAAAATTAATAGTGAAAACAACAAAATTTATTTACCACAGTTATGGTAAAAATTCGTTTATGGGGGGGATAAACATAGATTATAAGGGTTAAAAATTGATTTATCTTTTCCAAAATCATCTTTATAAACAAATATTTACCACATCCCCATTATTGTATGATAATGACGATTTTCAGGCTTTTATAATCAGAAAAACATGGGTAGCACTTGATCTTTTTAAAAATTCCATGTGTCTACTCATTCCCACCTAAAGAGGCCACCGCTCTCCTCTAATATTCACCCATAAAAAAAGATTTATTTTATCTAATAACAACCAAATACATTTATTAATAACCTCACAACATCATATAAGACTTAGTTTTTTTAGGAATCCATGCTAAAAATGATTTAGGATAAAACCTGAAGAGTCTATCTGAAGAAGAGGTAAAATTATTAAATATTTTTATTTGTTTAATTTATTATTATGACTCATTAAAACCATCCAAAAATATGATAATAAAACAAATATATTATTTAATATATAATGTGATTTTATTATTTAAATCAATTATCCCTAATCCATCTCCTCTTCCATCAAATCAGATACAAAATTATCAATCTTGTTTACGACAGACTACCAACTCTTTAACTAATGTTATTCGTTTTCCATCACTATATTTAAAGGATATATATAATGATTTATCTAATAAATTTATATTATATTAATGAAATTATTAAACTTCAGAAATTATTATATCCCTAATACATTCTAACATTCCTTTCCATGGTGATATGAAATCCTCACTTATGTGAACTGCGGACTACCGCATCAAAGAGTGATGTGATTCATTTCTCACATAGGATTTACATGAAAGGGTGTAAAGAAAAGTTAATTAATATATGTTATATTAATCATATAACCATAATTTTAGAAAAAAATATCACATATAACTTATTACATCATAAACAGTTGGAAACAACAATGTCACATATGCATACATGTGGACCACCATCACCATGTAATTATGTCTAATAGATTTCATTTTTTTATTCAGATTATAACTAGGATGTATTTGATTATAATAAACTACATATATTAAATAAATATTATCTTTTAAATTTCAATTAAGATAATTTTTTCATATCATTATATCCATCATGAAAAATGGAAACAACGTTCATGTGTACATACAACCAGTTTCCTTCATTAATAGTGTAATCCATTTTCTGTAAATAACCATAATATAATTAAATAAATACATATAAAATAATTATATATGATATTTATATCATTTTTAAATTTATCATATGACTAAACCATTGTTTTTTAATAGGACCATAATTACCAAAGAAAAACACACATGAATCATTAACATATTATCATTGAAAATAGTGATTTTATAAATGAATTGACAAAAAAATAGTGATAAAATACTATAATTAAATCATATATTGTATATTATATATTATTATATTTATTTAATATATTTATAATTATACTATATTTATTATACAAGATTTTTAGACACATATGAAGTATTTCAAACCTAAGGTAAGGGTTTCTCATCTCTCATTTAAATCCATGAGACAAACACCATAATCTCCACTTATAACTTTTTTGGTGTATATAGTACCCCTTTAGATATTTTATATCATGAATATATTTATCTTCATGTTATTTAATGTTTTATTTAATGCTATTTATTTCATGGGGCTTATGATTCAAAATTTTCCAATGTTATAAGTGTTTATTTCACTATCTCATCATTCTTATGCATTATTTTTTTCAAGTCTTCCATATTTGAATTATTTGATAATTTATTATCTAACTAAATATATTTTCTTATACAATGGTTATTCATGTAAAATACATGAATATTCCTTTCAAACATTCCTTATTAAATAATGTGAGATTGAATTTAGTAATAAAACATAAACCTGATATACTCAGTAACATAAATTCATATAATAAAATATCTAAATGGTCCACTATATATACATGAAATTAATATTTCATGTTTAAACATAAAAAATAGTTAGTTTTCTCAAAATAAGGAATGTTTTTAAAAGACAAGAAAATATATTATTAATAAAACATAAAACTGATTTACTGAAAATACCTATTCAAACTGAACTAGATATATACATGAAACTCAAATTTCATTTTCAATCAAAAAATAAAAAGTTGTTTTAAAAAAATGTATGTTTGAAAAAAAATATTATTAAAAAAATATAAATTTTATTTATTGAAAATACCTAATCATATCCAATCACTAATTTTTTAAGTATACTAAAATAACCACACTCAAAAAAATGTAAAGACCCTAACTCCAACATCCCTAAGCTAGTGGGAACATTATTACAATGGAAATATATATAGATAACCATATATTAAAGGATAGAATAGTTTTGTAGTCATAGTAAAATAGATATACACATTAAATTCCCTTTTCATTTTTTAAATATAAAAAATAGAAACTATTTTCAAAATAAGGATTGTTGGAACGTTAAAATGATTGATATTAATAATGTTTTTGATTAAATGTACATGATTTTTGAAATATTTGGGCGATTTTTATATTTATATTTATATGATGAATTATTTTTATTTTAAGATGAATTAATTTAAATAATTTAAAATATATTACAAAGCACACTCGTGTATTTGTATTTAGGAATTTTGTCTCTTCCTTGAAAACTTCTGAATACCATAAATCTTATATATGATGACTATTAGAAATTTATAAAAGTGTTGATCATTTACATATATATTGAAAAATATTTTAGTCCCATTATATATTTTATGTTTTTATATAATGTATCTTAGTGGGGATCATGCATTCTGGGAATTTTGTCGATTCTAGTTTCTATACATAATATGTTAAAACATTGATAATCATTATTAAATGATAAATTTCCTTTTGTATCACAATATAAATCATGAATTTTTCAATTTATGGACAACATGATATGGGAAACATTTAAACATTTTCTATTCCAATCAACTATAAAATAAAAGTGGATCTAATTTATAATCAAAAGACATGTACATATAATAGAATGCCTTAATAATTTTCTAAATTTCATCTTTCACTTGTTAAATATTATGATATTTTATTTATTCATTAACATACAAAATTTTTGATTTCAATATCAATATTTTTCATTTTTTTTCTTAATAATTCATTTATCCTCAATATTTAAAGATAATTTCAAATTTTTAAACCTTAAATCATTGAAATTACCATGCGACCATCTTTATAACTCAATGGGGGATTTCAATCAAATGAATTTTTGGAGTATTTTACTCTTCATAGTGTGAGTATATTATTACATATCTAGTGAAAAAAATGGTATAAATTTTGAATCTCTTGTCATGTAATGACATCAATCCATGATTCTGATCAAATCACTCTTCTTCAATTCTCACCTTCTATATTCTCGACTACAATACTATTTATTTAAAGAATGAAATTTTATATTTCATGATCCTAAAGAAATAATCATAATTAAATTAATATAAAGATATCATTTTTACAAATTAGAATTAAGGGAGTATCCTATATTACAATATGAGGATATATTATATTATGTTTTAAAATTTTCAAACTATTTACCTTTAAATGTGAATTTTTTTCTCATATTTTTCATATCAGGAACATTACTTTAAATAAATTTCCACTATGAGTACCCATACATCCCTAATTAGAAACCCTTAATATATGGGGAAATTACATCATGTGATTTACAGTAGTCAAATACTTTATTAATAGGTGACTCATAATTAAAAATTTGTTAAATATTCTATATAATATATGGTTTTTTCATTAATTTATTTCAAAATTTGATTCTCAAAATATAATTTTATGAAAATTTCATACGTACCAACAAAATTATAATCAACTTTTTATATATTATTAGTCTTGTGAATTGTAAAATTATTACAAATCGATAATAAATTTTATGTATTATAGCATATTTTAAAAAAAATATAGAATTCCATAAATATTCTTTATTTTTATTATTGAAAATTTAGATTTACTTAGTCACTCAAACTGATAAAATAAATTTCGTGGATGGAAATATATATATATATATATATAGAAAAAATTTAGTTATCTTGAAAAATATATATAGGTAAATAAGAATTAAAATGTTATTAAAAAAATTCAAACCAAAATGATATTTAAATATGACTACATTAGCACTAAAAAATCATATAGATTAGAAAGATTGTTAAACAATTTTTGTTACAAATAATATGAAATATTGTTGTATGTTATGGGAAAATTTTAGTCACATGACATAATTAATTTAGCGGAATAAAAAACATTATGAATAGTTATTTATGATCATGTTGAATGTTTTTGAAATTATACTGAATAGTTTAAATGAGAACATTATTTTTAAATTCAATGAGAATCTATTTTTTGATCAATATGAAATTGTGTGATGAGAAAAGGTAAGGATACACAAAACACTATTTCATGAAATATATATATTTAATGAATTCATTAACTATTAAATTATGGATGTTACACATAACTATAAATAAAAATAGGAACTACCTGTTAACTTTTTCAAATATCATTGTTTACTTTTAATCATAATTATTCTCCAAGAAAATTAAACTTGATACTTAGTTATTAGTCACAATATAGTGTCCTATGTGTTTATTCATTTATATAATCTTTAAGAAAATATTTAACTTTTAAATGGGATTATATATATAATGTAAGTTTCTTTAAAAAAATTCATTTTATGTATTAAGTAATTTATGTTCACACTCCCTTTAATTATTCCTAAGAATGTTACTTCTCTATCATTGTATTATGTCTAAATTATATTTTCCTCTCAATAGGGATTCAGTTAACCCATTATTTCAATTTATTTTTTATGGGATAATTAAAATATTAATATATATATATATGGTTGAAAATGAATGTTATATAAGAAATATTTAAATAAAATATTCATTTTATTATTGTTGATGTTGTTGGAAATTTTAAATGATGATAGATGGGATGAATTATACATCCTGTCAATGCATTATTTAATTATTATTATCTAAATATATCACAATGTATGGGATAACTAATGATTTAATCAACTATATTTTAATTTATGAACATTATAGTAACTTTATTCATAATTGTTGAAATTTTTTTGTACCCAATTTAAATATGTTATCATGATGTTATGTTTTTTCACATTCAATGCATAGGATTTTTAAATAATGTTATGGGATTTCCCAATAATAATTTATTAATCCTTTTTGAGTTATTTTTTTATTTTTTAATGAAATTATGATAAAATAAATTGAATTAATTTTTAATGTCACGTTTATGATTTTTTAAAATCTTATGGTTTATTATTTAATTACTTATTGGTTTTAAATAATTAAATTTCCAAAATATTTTCCTTATTTTATAACAATTACTAATATTTATATTATCATGTGATGTTTTCCAATGATTCACTACGTCTTAAGAATTCATTGGAATAGTTATGATGTAAATGGTTCTTTTATATGGTCTCACCCTAGACTGATTAATATTGATCATTTAAATAGTGTTTTATTGGAAGAAGTTTCCATTTAGTGGGGAAGTTTGGATATCGTATTTTTATTTTATTAAAATTTAAACATTGTAAATAGTCATGATTTAGATTTTATTAGTACCATTAGAGAATATTTTATAAAACTACATATTTTAAGTTGGCATTGTATGATTATAATTTAAGATTTTTAGGTACCATCATTGGTTACTATGTTTATTGGTGATCACCAATTCACAAAAATGGTTTACCTTTTGAGTACCTATGTGTTATAAATTGAACATATTTATTTATATTTCGGGATATATTTTTTAGGATTTATATATAATTCATGATTGAGTTATATATAATTTTTAATGTTTATTTATAATTTGAAGATTAGGTCATTGTTGTTATTGAAAATGTCTTATTTGAGTTTGAAAAAAGATTGCAAAGTATTGATAAACTTGGGTGTGAAGGGTGATTCAATAAACAATAGACTTTGATTATTTTTTTATAATTTTTCTATGTTATTAATATTATTTTTTTTATTTTGTTTTTTGTAATTTTATATTAAATTGATCAATATTATTTGATGGATTATGATAGAGTTAATTTTTTTAAGATCATGTGATCAAGGTAATGATGAACATTGGGATTAGAGATTTAGAAATGAGGATTTTGATGATTAATGATATTAAATAACCTTTGGAAAAAATATAACCTAATTATTTTTTTTCAAGTTATACAATTAGATATTTTTTAGATTTATATTTAGGGAAAATAATTTAGGTCAAACATTTGGTTTCATTATGTCACTTTCTCACATGGTTTTTTAGTATAGTATTCTTATGTAAATTTATTTACCATCACTTTTTATTTCATTTTGTGGTTAAAAAATGAATGAACATGTAATAACAATTAAAAAACATTTATTATTATATTAAGATATGGTCTGGAGGTAATTGATTTTGTTATAATTCTATATTCGATAATTAAAATAAATCTATGTTGTGTAAATATATTATGGATCAGTTATTAGGATAGATATAAGAAAATATTAGCATTCATGTCCATTATAGATTATATAATTTCAATTATGATTAAAAATTCATGCTCATTGTATTTTTAATGTTTTTCAAAAATTTAAGAAATGTAGATACATTTGTATGATATAGAAAACATCCCTTCTATACCTCCAAATTTCAATGGATCATGGATTTTTTATGATAAAAATTTAAAATCTTGTTTTTCTCAAATGTAGAGGCTTAATCATGGTATTTAAAAAATCTGGACACTATCAAGAAAATATGATTCAAATAATGATTTCAAAGTAGAAGTGGATGATTGATATTTAATTATTTTGAAAATTTTTAAATTTTTGCAATACCTCTGATGCTATGGAAAACAAAATTTTTGAAAATTACAAATAAAGTATTGTGAAATTATTCTATTAAAATCAACCTCATTTTGATTTTTTAAAATTATATGTTTGAAATAAACATTTTAAAAATTATATCCTTATTTTCATAAAAATGAACCAAATTTTCTTAAATTTAATCATGCATATTATTTGAATGATTTTGAAAATTCATAAAAATATTATTGCTACTCATGAACCCCCATTCAATAAGAAAGACAGTACATTGGAGACTTGATATATGTGGACCTTTGAGATCATGAATTTCAATTCATCCTTTTTTGATGATAACAAGAAGGTTATGACCCACGAATATATTTGATGTATCCCTTATAACGCCAAATCACTTGTCTTATTTTTTTTCTTACTAATTTTTTTGTCCAACTTCATTTAGGTTGAAAAATATTTTGATAATAAAATTATAATAATATAAATCTTTGTACTATGACTACTAATCATTTTGTTTCATTTTAAAAAGCCAACTTAAGGGTGTCTGGTTCCCAACATACAAAGCCAAAGCAAACAAAAAACAGAAATGAAAACCACAAATAGAGATTTATATATCATAATAACCGTAGTCATCACCACAACCCAAACTGGATTTCTCTTCCCCTGTTGTGGATTACCACTTCGGGCTCCTCCAAAAACCCACACATTGAACACGATTTCTATGTTTTTCCATGGGGTCAATGTCTGGTGGAGACTTCTTGGTCCCACTGCCTTTCTTAACAGCAAGAACCACCTGGTTATTCTTTTTTGAGGTAGACTTGGTCTGCAATGGTCGCGTAAGATAGGAATAATCCTTCCTGGATCTCCTTGTTGAAGTTGCAGCCAATTTCCCCTCACCTTCATTTTCTTTCTGAATACCATTTTGAACAATATCACTAAAAGAACAGCCAACCGGGCCTCTCAGGATCTCTTTGACCTTCCTAGAGTTTTCCTTCCCTACCCCAGGTTGTTTAACATTGCTGCCCCCCCTTTGGTCTGGCGTTATATTCTCTCTCAAAGGAGGACGTTCCTCCTCCATAGGAAAATTCTCCACCACTGTGAGATGTGCCTCCATCCTTGAACCTCCAGCCCGGGGAATTCCAGACCTCTGTTTTGCACCTTCCACCAGAGAACCACTCCTGTCCAAGATAGCATTGTTCCCCATGCTTAGGGAAGCATACTTATTCCCCAGATCATCCACTGGTTGAATCTCCACAAGCTCCCTACCCTTCCTAGCATGCTCATCTCCCAAGGCCTCTACCCGCTCCTTCTCCAAGACCACCATTTCATCCCCCTTCCCCGCATTATCTTCCACCTCCATTTCTTCATCCAACAAATCCTCAGACAATCCATTGAACCTATTGCTCAAGGAAATAAAAGGAGTAGCCAAAGGGTCCAAACTTGTAGAAATCCTATCACCTGTCATGACAACCACTTCTTTCGTATTTGATACCCTTTCAACCCCAGCCTTCTCTGAACTCAAATCTACCATTAAACCAAAAGAAGCACCAATATTTTGAAAATCATCCTTCCTAGTCCATGATGTTTTACTCTCCACAACTGCACCAGGAACAGCGAAGGCCTCCCTTCTTTCACAAGGACCTTCTAGGGTCGAGCCCCTGCCCATCTCCATAGCATCCCCCACAGATTTGTTTCTAACATCGACATCTTGTCTCATAAGAGCACCATTCCTACAGTGCTCCTCCCTCAACCATGCTGAAAAACCACTACGGAAAACCTCAACTGAGTGTCCCATCCACTTGCAAGAGCTACAGAAATTGTTCTATCTCTAATATATAACCTTCTGCTTGCAACGGTATTCATCACCAATTAGATACAAAAAAAATAAAAAGGGGTGCGAGAGGAATCAACCTCAACACAGACCTGAGGATTCACCAGATGGAAAACAGCCTCAGTACGGCTATCATAGCAAAGATAACGACCCACCATATTTCCCAACATACAGATTATCGAAGGATTTTGAAATGGTAGTGGAAGCTTAGGAAAACTTAATCAAACCGCCGTGGAAGGAGAGTCGATATTCATATGAACATCTAAGGACCACCGAAGAAACATGAAACGAGATCCGTTGAAGATGCGAGGAGCTCTCGACCACGCTTGAATCAGATCTGCCTCCGTCTCAAACCAAATCATGATTTTCTTGCTATCCAGCAAGCCTACCATCGCTTGTTCCTAGAGATCCCAAGAATTAAAGACAAATCGATTGAAGGCATCAACTAATGCCCCCTTTTGAATGAAATGAGCCACTAGTGTGAGGTTTAACAAGACTGAAGCTTCATAAAATTCAGATTTAGAAAGCTGAAGATTTAGAACTCCATCAACTAGATCCACAGCCTTATGGTTAAGAACTATTTTCGGAAAGGGAGGGAGGAAATCCGGATTAGAGAAGGGCTGGAAGAACCTTGTGCTCTTATGCAACGATGATTCCCCCTCCCCTACCAAGGGGGGAGGAGCCGGAGTGGAGGACACCGTCGTCACAGAAGGGGAATACGCATTGAGGGTTCCACTATAGAAAATTACAATCTATAAATAAAGTGGATGTAAAATGGGAAAATAGTAAAAAAAAATATTTAATAGGACTACATGGTGTAGTTTCTAGGCACTTAAGAAGAATATTTTAAAGCTATAAACCACTAGTATTTAAGTATTAAATCATATGTAATCATTGATTTATAGGATTATAATATCATGTAAAATGAAGGAAATATAATAATATAATACAAAATATACCAACACCATAGGGAGATGATATCCACATGAAATTTATAATTACATTATAAGACGATATATAATTACCTCAACATGTAATTCTCTCTTCACAGATGATACACCAGAATAGGATTTGTCACACCATCATAGTAGTATTGGGGATTTCCCCCGAGATACCTTTCTTCGAGCACTTCGACCATGACCTAGGCGGCGATGACCACCACCTCCACCCATCCCCTGTTAGTAGGGAGAGGCTTCCCTTTCCCAACAGATAATCTTTCCTCTTTTATCTCATTTTTAATACCGATTACATTCCATTATTCCCTGAAATTTATATTTTTCAGAAATTTCAAGACCTCTGGGATGGCTTCCCTCAACTCATGCTTCCGACCATAGAATTTTCTGATTATTTGGTTCTCATAAATAAATCCTTCCCTTATCTATACATTTCACAAAATAAATTGGTTAAAACCCTTTATTGATGTGTTTTTTGATATTGGGGGCTTCAGTAAAGGGTATTTATGGTACTCCTCGACAAGCAACATATCATTATTTTCTTATCATCTACAGAAGATTTGATCACTGCATGGTCTGTGGCTCCTCGATCATTCAATGGCTTTTACTTCCAAATTTTATGATTTCTTTTATCTTCATATAAAGAAATACACACCAACAATGGCTCTATGTGTATGTTTTCCAAGATCCCTCTTCTTTTTCAAAAACCCTTTGTAATCAAAATTCTTGGGAAATTCTTCAGATGTTATGTTATGTCAGATTTGAGAATGAGTTATTTATGTCAAATTATTTCCCAGATTATTTGTGTTGAACATGAAGATTCACGATATCTAGTTGAATAGGCTTGGATTATGGTAGTATATAAATTTCAGTGGAAGAAACTCATTGGAATTGATTCATAGATTAATTTCTAATCGTTGGGTTTACACATTGGGAATTTATACCATTTATGTCGGCGAGGAATCAGGGAACTATGAGGGGGGAAGGAATCTATTACTGGTGCCACTCACTTGCCCCTGGATTCATCTAGGTGTTCCCATGATAGTGGATGTCTCATATATATGTATTTCCCTGAAACATATGAAGGTTGAAGGCTATTAGGGGTTGATTAGTTCATCTATTCTAGTTCTGAGCACCCATGTGAAGCAGTCAAGGGTTATCGGAAGCAATCAAAAGTTACTTATCCCATTTGAAAAATCAATGGTATTTTGATAGGTTGTGGTTGTTGTGGCTAGTGCCAATGAAAATGAGGTTCTATTTCAGGATGAAGATATTGGGAATGAGTAGTGAGAAGTCCACTTTGGTGAATATATTACCATGTAGCCGATTTCAACTAATACAATCAGTGAAGCTGCGGTGGATGAAGAAACTTGTAAAGATCATTCCACTAGTGAGGATCCTCAATGTTTGGTCTTGGAGAACACTAATATGAAAATCCAATTTATGGGATGTGTCTTTGAGGACTCGCATTATATACCTTTTTATATAGAGATGGTTATGTTTGGATAAATGATTAAAAATTCTCAAAATTATTTTGCAGTGCATGGAGAAGAATAATGTCATTATTCTGATGAAGGAAATGAAGTGGAGGCTTCCTATGGTAAGGACTAACAATAAGATTGGATGATTCATAAGAGGATATGTATTATTCTTTAGACTCCCCTACAAAGTCCATAGAATTTGACATTGCAAAGAACTATCTTAGATCCCCCTTAAGTAAGGGAAGAAATACCATCATAGATTCAGATAGATTTATTAAGAGCACCTGGAGGACGTGATGAAGAATAGAGAATTCTAATTTACTAAGTCATCCAGTTAATATATCCTCATGTAAAGGTAATATACCACTGAATGTTCCTAATATTTTTAGAAAGCACTCCATGAGAAAATGTGAAGGCTACAAAAACTATGTGGAGGAAGACAAAACTATGGAGTTTGAAACTCATGTAGGGGAATCACATGTCAATGATCTTCTGACTGTATAAATTATAGCTATTGAATATGATATCCCCCTGAGTGGAAAGAAAGTGATTTAGTGTGATGAGTGGGAAACCATAATTAGATTACAAGAAAAATTCTTAGAGAATGATCTAAAGGTCAATACTACACAAGAGTAGTGTGAGAGGCTGGTTGAGAGGATGATCTAGGTAAAAATTAATAAGGAATACATTTTATGGATCCTAAAACAACTTGGATTTTGGAACATGGATTCAACGGAAATAAGATTACTATATAATGGATCATCTAAACTCAGTACAATATGTCACTCAATATAAAAGACCTTCTCAAAGATATTCTATATCGGAAGGCTATCTTCCTATAATGAAATCTCCTTAGAGTCAAGGATTATAAACAACTTATACTACAATTCAATGATTCATATATTTTAGACAATGTTAGTTGATTATCTAATTATCTCATGGCTAGTTTCAGACTTTTTCCATAAAATCTATTTTTCTTAATAAAAAAATCTTTCCAATACTTGATTCATGTGTATATCCACTCTAGAAGTGATCCACATTTTATATACAATCTCCCATTAATGATATTAAATCTACAGGTTATTTATTGGACGACTGTGATCACTTTAATTGTTCTTGTTTGATTGTAATAATTTTCTTCTAGAATAGGGATAACTCTTGGGGAAATATCTAAGAAACAAGAGACGGGGAAGTGTGATATAATTGAATAACTCTAGATATATCTCTTTATATCTCTATCTTCATATATATACATACATATATATATATATCTAAATATATAATTAGATATGTTTCTAAATTTATCTCTGTAGATACCTATATAGATATGTCTCTTATATGTTTTTCACACATGAAAAATAACATTTGTAAAGTGATATATTTATATATAATTAGATATAATTAGATATTTATAATGGAACATTTTGGAGAAGAACATTTCCCAAAATCACTCAACCATTTCTAATATTCTTATTTGACCGCTTTTCCATTAATAATATTGTTATTATTATTAATTAGTTGACACGTGGAACACATTAAGAATATAAATAAATATATATTATTTTAAATTGTAAAATTAAAATCATTCCTCTTTTACCTATAAAATTTTATCAATCCTTGAATAATGATGATTTAATTAAACAATTTAAATTTATTATTTCGATGATAAATGTAAAAAATATTATATATGGGAATCATGAAAACTAATATTTATTATTTATTATTTAAGTCAATTTTTTATTTTGAATTACTTTTGATTAAATTATGATGATAAAAAAACAAATATAATATTAGTTATTATTATTTATTAAGTTCATTAATTGAATTTAACTTCGACTATAGATACACATCATGTTTGACCCTCTTGGCCTCTTTCATAGTGGTGTTCGGTTTAACCACCAAAAATCATGTCCCCTCGCGGTCGGCTTGGGGTAAGGGTTGGATGCGGTTTGGGGAATGAGTGTGAGATCAAGTCCCCGAGAGAGTAGATTTAATTTTAGTTTCTTCATAGCTTGCATGAGCTACCATCGACAATTGTACCTAAACATACTATAAAAACATAAAGTCCAATGTTAGAGCCAAGAAACACTCTTGTTATCCATAGATAAAGATATTAATATTTTAATGTCAATTAACCCCCTACGAATGTTTAACATGTAATATAACCAATTTATCATGATATCTAAAGTCAATAAGATACATATTAGTTCCATCAACTTATATACCTGATTTTTATTTCGTTAACTTTTTGGAAATGAACTCACCAGCCAAAAATTATTGCCATGTATTTATGTAGGCAGATTTATACCATCAAAGGGATTGAGATATCAACATCCATTATAAGACTAAGGTGATAGATTCTTTTGTCACATTATTCATCAATTATATATCACTCATGTTACACCCAACATATTCTTCTTTCTATGAACATATTTCATCACAATTTTCATCCATACATCAAATTAGGCGAGTCATTATATCCATTAATGATAATAATAATTTATAAGGATCTATGCATACATACAAATATATAAACATCCAATGACACATAGAAAGATCGGTTTTAAATTCATGGGACAATTCCAATAAACTCATATAATAAAGATCACTGAAGGCCAATAAGAAGTTGTCTTAGTGGCTTATGATCCTCCTACCACTAATATCCTATATCACATGTGTCTCATCAAAGAATATCATTCATCCATAAAAAATATTCAATAATAATGTTGTGGAAGCTCTAGGTTCTAAATATTGTCGGGACCTTCTATGACCTATATGATTGAAATATATTATAACAAAATTATCAGGTATAAATATTGTAAGTAATAATAATAATTTCTTGATAATAAAAATTATTTAATTAATAAAAAATTAATAATATACTAACAAAGATGGTTTTAGGGAAGAAACTCTAATAGTCTCCCACTAGAACTAGATCCAAGGGACAATAGTTTTCTCTACATTAGATATCACATAATACTAATTCGTATTCAAATATAATTCCCTCATTAAGGGTTATACAAAATTTTCCATTGTGGATACACATATCACTACAACATCACCTCATTGAGAATAATTCATCAAGAGATGAAACTTTTGAAGTATGGGATTTTCCCTCTGGTGTGACCATAGATACTTAAAGAGAGACACGTATATATTTTTATCATAGTATATTGTGAAATTATCTTTAAATCAAATAGAAATATCATCCTATTGGAAAAGTATTGAATCTGTAATTCTCCCATCACGTCATCGGAAGTCTCAATATACAGGAAATCCACAATAGATTCATTGATACCTGCTTCTTTGAAATCATTCAACTCACAACACCTCCATCAAGATAGATGATATATCCCAAATGTGACTTTTGATCATTATGATCAATATAAAATCTAATATTAGTATAATTACTGAATATTATCTCTTATTCTCCTCCATACACCGTGAACATATCCTTAGATCATCGATGATAGTTAATAATAGACATGATATGAGTCCAATTCTATTTCCCATGTTCTTATTTATTTCTACCTACCATGCTATTATTTTAATAAACATCAATCCTCTTAAAATACATTTAATACATGATAGATCCAATCATAGAATCATATGTGATCTTACTCATTTTCACCATTTCTTCTTGAATTTGAGGAAACAACTTCTTGGAAATAAGTATAACATTTTAAATTAGAACCGATCCTAAATGTGACTGTTTCATAATATAATTCTTCTATATCTAAAAATTGTATGTACATAGACATAATTCTAGTCTCTTCATTGATCCACCGCACATAATATTGTTCACTAAAATGTTGGTAGGATCACCCATGTCATTTATGGAGAAGCATTTACTCAACCATGGATTCACATTAGTTAATGTAATTAAATTGTTTCCAATTAATAAACATTAATCAAAATATTCTATTATGAGAGTAAATATACATGTACTAAACATCCTATAAAAACATGGCTCATATTATATTGTAATGAAAACAAATTCCATTACAGAATCATCGAATTTAATGTTCCTTGAACTAGATGCTTTATTTATTTCATAGATGGATATCTACCACTTTTGTTCCATCATGGAATTTCATGGAGTCACAAAACAATCATAAAAATTGTCATATATACATACCCTTGATGGTTTTCAACATAGAATATAGTTTTGACATCAATTTTCAAAATATGATAGTCATGGTTATATACTATTTTAAAAAAACCTTCAAAGGGATTTAAATATAGAAATTCCAGAAAGGGTTTCATGATTTACAATCCGATGAATTTGTATAAACTCTTTATCCATTGTTCATTATTTATAGGTATTCAGATTCAATTTACCTTCCATTCCCATCTTTTTCGTGAATACCCATTTATAGTAAACATGTTTTACATCAACATTCATATCGATCAAAACCAGAACATAGTTTTGATACGTGAAATTCATCATAGAATTCACAGTACCTTTTAATCATGAATATTCTAAGATCTATACTACCTTTTTATATGATATAGGATAATTGAAATCAACTAGTAATGATTCAGAATCATCTATGACTATAAAACCATATCTCTCTAGTTATCTTACATCTATAGTTCTACTACGCTGTACAAGTATTTCAGGAACACCTTCTTCTAGAGGGACCTATAGAATAATATCCTATTCTATCCCCTGTGTATCTTGAGAATGGAACTCAATGAAGTTATTATTTCTCCCATTATCCTCCCTAATGATGATCCCCTTCTTAGGAAATATGGAATGTCTTACAATAGTCACTTCATTATCTGAATGGTTCTATAGGTAGTATCCCTAGGTTTCCTTGAGACTCCTGATGAGGATGAAATTTATGACTTCATGTGATAGTTTGATAAATATTCTGTCCTTAACAAAAACATCACAACCCCTTGTAGGAACATGTGACAAAATGGGTTTATTTCCAAAACATAAATCAAAGTGAATACTATTTTCCTCTTTTGGCAGTACTCAGTTTATAACGTATAATTATATCTATGATGGCGATCCCTAAATGGATAATGGAATACTAGTGTGAGTCATCATCAACCAATCCTTATAAAACCAAGAATGACTCCTCCTTTCACTGGAACCTTTCCATATTGGTTTATAAGGTGGAGTGAGGTGTGATAAAATCCCATACACAAGTAGGAAGTCAATAATGTCTTGGTTATGATATTATCCACCTTTATCTTATAAAATTTTCTATATATTCATCCCAAGGCGATTCTCAACTTCATTCATAAACTATTTTAACTTCTCAATGGATTTATACATGTACCTGATTATAAAGATATAAATATACCCATTCAAACAATTTGGAAAAGTAATAATGTATGAGAATCCACCTCATGATTCTACTTGAAAAGGTCAACAAACATCAATTTTTAGAAATTTGATATGATAAATTTCCCTTTCATATCTACCATTGAATAGTGGTTTGGTAATATTTTTTGTAAAACAAGTATGAATCCTTTAATTGGGATTTTCTCAAAAGCGTCTCATTAAACATCTTGAGAGTGAATTTTCAAACTCTTATCATTTACGTGACCAATATGATGATGTGAAAACTAGGTGTCGTATGAGTAACACATATTAGTTTCATTATGAATTTAAAATATTTGGTATTTATCATTTAATACATAAATATGGTTAATCAATCATTCAAACACACAACATATGATATATTTATAAATGTATAAACCATTAATTACATAGATAAAAATAAATCCATCCATATATAATAAAAATATTTATAATTTTTCTAGTAATAGTATATTGATAATATAGTTTCCCTAAAAACAAAATAAATCCTATTGGAAATTTTATATGATAATAAATGATGGAATGAGTTACCATCCATGTTAGAATTCCATCTCATAGATCCACATTTCCTTTATAAACCTTACAAAATCTACCATGTTCCTATAATTGGATACAAATTTTATAACCCCATTCTATATATAATAACCATATTGTATATATTGAAAGATTATACTTGATAATTAATTCACAAGAATATTTTCCTTGCCACATTGGTTGGGTGAGACTCCTCTACCTGTGGATCTTCTTTTCACATGAAAATACATCACATTATGTTCCTTTCATTTTCTATGGATCTTATTCTTCTTAGAGGAATGCTTATATGATAACTAATACATGGGATTAGTATTTGTCCCTATTTTAGTCTTCATAATTTTCTTATTCTCCATAAGGAATATAGTTTTGTCACACCCCTTATCATTATCAACATGGTGGATAAGAGTATGATGATCTGATTGTGTCTTCTTGATATTTCTCATTTTATAATTCATAATAAAACTATGAAATAGTATGGATAACAGGGAAAAAATGAGATCTTTCAACTCCTCATCAAGGAACTTAAAACAAATTTTTTCTAAATATTTAATGTATTTTATCATCTTGAAAACATGTTCCCCAGCCGACACTGACTCTCCATGATAGGACAAAAAAATTTCATTGGGGATCACATATCTCTATGATCATTCCATCACATAATATTGATCCCAAAGGTTAGATACAATGTTAAAGGAATCCATATACTTGTATTAATTTTAAAAAAAAATGGAAATAGAGGGTAATATAAAACATTGGACTTGAATTTCATCATCCACATGATTTATATAGAGAGATACCTTTTCCCCACTAGCTCTATTAGAAGGTGACTAAGGTAGTGGGGTTTCTAGTACATACAATTTTCACTCAGGGAATAGCATAACAAATTATTTCCTATACAATTCATGGAAGTTGACACTAGTGAGAAGGTTATCCTTCTCCAGTATTTATCATTGTGATAGTTTTGATGCGATTTTATTTGACATTTTCTTAAAATGAAGAACAAATAATTAGTAAATTTTTGATAAAAACGTATTAATTTTTTAAAATTTGGTTAAATTATTAATTAATATCCAACTATATTACAAAACTTATTAGCCTTCCCCGTAATTTTCATAAAATATTATCACTTAGTTATTATACTAGAAAGGATCCATATTCCCTTCTCATAACCTAAAATTATGTTGAACAATATTTTTTGAGGTTTTTAGATAAGAGTATCTTGAAAACTACATTAACCCATAGTTCATTGATCTATTGAGTCAACTCCCTATTCCAGAAATCATTTTTATGGATTTAGTAGCCTTTTCCTCTTAGATAAACGATGATGTACTTTGGAATCAACCGTTGATATAAACTATTTTATGTTAACCCAAAAATTAAATCTAATATTTTCATGATAATTTAATGCACCCAAAATTTGATTGGTTAAGAAATTTAAAATATAAGGTCAATTCTAACATATGTTGTTGGAGGAGAGGCCATCATAGTAAATCATATGAGATTTTTCCTTATATTTAAATCTCATTTTTATCCTTTAAAATTCCTTATTAATATTACGTGGATTTTACATAAGGGATTAACCATGTATGATAATCATTTTTCTATAATCCTATTATATTGTATTATGTGTGACATGCTTTTTAATTCATTTATTAGGTGATAAAATTTGATTCATAATAATAAATAATTTACCATGTCACTAAGTGGAATAACATATAAGTGAAATGATCATGAGAATTTTCTAGTGGTAATTTTATATAGTGAATTATAAAATAAACCTGAACTCTAGATGAAAAAACCTTGAACAGAGATTGAATTTTGTTGTAGAATTCTTAACTTTCTCCATTATATCACTTTGATTAGGTCCACCTATGCTCCTTGACCAAGGATACCTCCACTCACACAGTAACACTATCCTTACATTATCTTTTACACACACACAGGTGACGGTATACAATGTATTGGATAAAATAACATTTAACATAAAATAAACTGCATCCTCACAAAACCATACATAATAAGAAAAAGGGGATAAAACGAAGTTCATCTACAATAATTTTTACCTAACAAATAAAATGAAACCAATCATACACTAGGGATGGTCTAGTTTCATGATAATCTACAAATCATAAAATAAGTATACATCTACAATCTTTTTATTAATTACAATGATTAATTATTTAATAAATGTTATGCACTATGATTTAATAAAATTAACTAATTATCTTAATTCCACCCAATAATCCTTAATGTACCATAAAATATAATTTTAAAAAATATTCTCCCATTTAAATGTAATGAATTATGGAACTGTACTTGGAGGAAACCTCATGTGTTCATTATAATTTTAGCATGGAAATTAATTTAATATATAATTGTTGATCTTATGACATGGTGTGTAATTTTTAATGAAAGACACATGAAACACAAAATAATTAAGTTTCATTGAAAATTTAATTCTAGAATCCATTAATCATTGGGATCACTGCCATCAAGAGACTACACTGGGTATAGTAATATAAATGGTGTGTACTGGTCTTCATCGTGTGTCAACAACATATCAGTATGCATGTCATATATCTGATACACGATACTCTTGGTAAAGACTATGTACTATCCATATGTATCCTCAACTTTAATCATTAACTGATTAAAAATTATATTATAAATAAGGGAAAAAATGGGTGACAATATCAGATTATTAAAATTCATCATTTTAACTAAATTAATACAAAAAAACATCCATTCACTTAATGATTGATAAATAACTACAAATTAAATCTATAAAGTTAAAGTGTCCACTTGTTGGTTCCACACATAGAGAAATTAACCTATAAATTTATTACCAACATGAAATTTAGTCTTAAATCATGTGTAATCCGTGATTTACATGATCATAAGATCATGTCCAAAGAAAATAGTATAATTATAGGCTAAATTAAAAAATGAAACCATATTGAGAGGATATTCACATGAAATTGAAAATTAATTTATAAGCTAATATAGAAGTAAATAAACATGTAATTCTCTCCTTGATGATGATCTAATGGAATAGATTTCACCATACTATAGTTTTAATGTAGGATTCATGTTCAGAAAACCCCTAACAGCGATCCACATATTCACCACAATATTCAATCGATGAAGTCGAATTACTATTTTCTAGAATGGGGGATCCTGATCACTAGCGTTGTTCATGGTTGACCACATAGATTTTCTTCTTGAAGAGGGGGAACTCCTTGTGCTATCTCAAATATGTGATAGAGGATGAAGTGATAACTATTTACATAATTGAAGATATATCTCAAGACATATCACTAGATATATATATATATCGTTCAAGCTATATCACTCTATATATACATATAGATATACGTATTATCCTTTGTTCACATGTCACGACCCATCCTCGGGGCCCATGCCATGACTACCCCAAGCCCTCCTTCCATAGGCCAGGGGATGACGACTAGCACCAAAGGCATAAATCCTGAAAAAGGGAAGGCATTGCCTTTTATATAGTAAAGAATAACACAATAGAGTATTCAAGTGAAGTATGCACTAAGTAAAACTGGGTACAAGGTAAGTGCTAAAAAGTAAATGGTCCAGTATACAAACCCAACTGAAAGTACAGTACAACTGAAAGGAAGGTACAATAGCAATAAGTAAAACAGCAACACCGAGTCGTCCTCCAGAAATCCCAACTGATGGGTGGGTACATGTAGTCTCTCCAGCTCCTTAGGTCCGGCCATCTGCCCCGTGTACGTCCTGCAAAGGGGTCCACCTCCGGGTACCATCAAGCTCCACAGGCCTCCACCTCGATCTGTGCTGCCCGTCGTCTGCATCCAACACAATGTAATGCGGTCATAGCCCATGCAGGGGTGAGTATACGATACTCAGTAGGGACCTCGATACCCCTGAAGGTCTCTCATAATCCACGAAGGATAAACCACTATGGAAAGATACAATCACGAAGTATCAACTGAATCTACTTAGGTATATTCCCATACTAATACCTAAGTCATCAATTACAATTCGCCTCCAACTCTTGAACCCAAGCACAACCAGTCCACAGAGGAAAACACAACCTAGTCCACATAGGAAAATAGAACCCATTCCACATAGGAAAGCACAACCCGGTCCACACAAGAAAGAAATTCAAACACATCGTTGATAAATATTGAATTCAAGACTCAGATAACATAGGTATACATCTTTCTTATAATGATAGAGATGATCAGATGTAGTCACTGAGTCATCTAAGTTGTTGGAACCACATAGGATACAAGATTAACTAAGCTGTTGGACCCACATAGGATACAAGACTAGCAACTCTGCCGGACCGACATAGGATACAAGTACATAAGTCATACTGCTAGACCCACGTAGGAAACAAGAACAATATTCATCGCTGTCGGACCCTACGGAGGATCCCAGTACAATTTTTATCACTGTCGAACCAACGAAGGATCCATGTACAGTCATCCACACTGCCAAACCCACGGATGATCCAAGTACAATCGTGCTCACGGCCGAACCAACAGAGGATCCAAGTAGATTCATCCTCGCTGCCGAACCCACGGAGGTTCCAGGTATAGTTTTCCTTGCTGCAGAACCCATGGAGGATCCAAGTACAGTCATCCTCGCTACCGAACCCATGGAGGATCCAGGTACAATCGTCATCGCCGCAGTTGCAGCCAGCTCTAGGATTCCCGCACACAGCACGCTCGATTCTGGTAGGGTCCGCTCCTCGAGCCAAGGGGTTCGATACATCAACTGTCACAAAGTCCAGAGTTGACTTATCCTGAAGTTCTGTCTTGTCAAAAGAAACCCAACGCGATAGACGGTGCGTTAATCGGACGCCCGGTCTGAGAGTTATTGGCTTTTACGTTCCAGGGACCCGGTTGGTTTTTAAGCTAAAACCAACCCAATCGTACTTCAGCTATGTCCAAATATCAATAAAAGTAAACCAAAAGGACCGTCTCATCAAGAGGATTTCAACGCCGTTGAAGGCACATCAAACGGACGTTCGGTCCTTAAGTTATAACAGTTTTCGTACCAAGAGCTTGGTTGGTTTCGGGTTCGAACCAACCCGACCATACCCAAACCTTGCCAAAACCTCGAGTGTAATATACTGAAACTACCATCTCGACCCAAGAATTACTACAAAACTGATGGTGATTTGATCAGAGATCCGTAGCTCAAGTTATGAGAAAAACACCGAAAACGGTACAAATGGGGGTCTGGGCCCGGTCTGACCCGGCCCAACCCCCCTTGGGTCAGCCCGGCCAGGCGAGACCTGGCACAGCAGGGCACGGACCGGTCCGCATGACCCGCCCCGGCCCGGCCGGGGGGTACACTATCTTGGCCAGCGAGCCGAGTGGGGGGCGCGGCACCAGTTTTCCGCGGACGCGGCGCCAGGGTGGCGCCGCGGTTTCCCCTGGAACCCGTGTGGTCGTAGGATCACGCCCTCACCACCGCGACTTCAGCCGTGGCGGGCTTCTTCCAGCGGCGCACCCGGCGCCGATGCCTCCAGCCGCCGGGGGCTTCCTCGGGCCACTGAAGTCATTCCGGTGGTCCGATTTTACTCCCGTCTGCGCCTACGGTCATCTCAGGACCCGTACATCACTGCGAAGGCCTCCAATCACCATTGTGGTCCCTCTTTGTCATCGCAAAATATTCTATGGATCAAAGAACAAAAATAGCGGTGGGTTCAGACTTGTTTGTGAGTTCGTACCCACCGCGTTAGTGGTTCAAACATTACCCAACAATTTAAATTCCATGCCGAAGGTATAAATCTCATAAAGTGATATGCAAACTCCCCTACCTGAATTCGGTGGAATCCAATGCAGACGAAGGAAGGAATTTTGCATTTGATGTCATTTGACGTTTGTTGCCGCTCGTCGACCTCCAGACCATTTCCCCCAACGGTTGTCGCGTTCTCCATTATTTTCTGAAGGATGAAGTTGTCGGCGCTTTTCCAGATATTTCCCCGCGATCCCCCATTATTTCTCTAACAGATTGATTAAATAAAAAGGAAACAATCTCCACATTTATCTCATTAATATGGATTATTAATGAACAATAATAAAAGCATCATTAATTAGGTGAGTGTTGTGGTTTCATAACAAAAGAAACAGATCATTAAATGCCATATTTAATGACCATCGTTACACTGCGGTTCTGCCAACTGTCGCTCAATGGTCGAAGGAAGAATAAAATAACTCAATAGTTATTTTATTATTTTTCCGAAAAGTCCAAAATTTAACTTTTTCGTCAGACTCCTACCAATCGATGTTAAGATTTGCCTAAGCGAATCTCAGCGCTATGAGTTCATCGGTGCCCTCATATTTCAATTTCGATCACTGGTTCAAAAGACAGAAAAACCCACTCATTTGTTCACTGAACGTAATCGAGCTAAACTTAGGAAATTGATTCTGGGCACACCGGGCCTCGGAATCAAGTACCGTCTAGAGCCACAGACAAATAAAATTACAAAGAAATTAAAAAAATTCCTTGAAATTTCCAAGTCTTTACATTACTCCCACCACAGGGATTTACGTCCCCATAAAGATATAACACAAACTAAGGAAACTCATGGAGTTACCAAGCATGCATCTGGGCCTCCCACTCCCAAGTGCTCTCTTGGAGGTTCATGTGATGCCAACAAAAGTGCATAAGAGGAATTGATCATCCTCATACGACCCGCTCCCGTTGATCCTCAAACTCTACTGGAACCCCGTGATGGTCTCCCCGTCATCGATGTCCTGCTCCCCGTGGTCGATGATAACGGATAGTTCGTGCACAAATATCCTTAGCTGTGATACGTGGATGACGTTGTGCACCCAGTGCATCTGAGGTGGAAATTCTAGATGAAACGTGGAGATAACTTGTCACCCCGACCAAAACTCCATAGACCCCATCGAAGTGAGACCCATTAGAAGACGTGGTCGTCACTCTCGAACTCCAGTGGTCTCGTCCCCTAGTAGCATAGGACTTTTTACTACTCTGGGTAGTCTTCATCAACTCCTAGATGATCTGCAACTTCTCCATCATAGCCCAAACCATCTATAGTTCTACACGTGCTGATTCCATCATTATACACATTGGATATCTACAACACGTCCAGCTGCTGTCTTGATACTCCTAACAGTTGAATGCCCAATCTTCTACTATGAGCATCTTCTACAAAGATCTCACCCTAAGGAGTATAAACTATCTCGAAGTCATAGTCTCGGAGCGATTCAAGCCATCACTGTTGTCTCAGTTTCATGTCCTTCTGAGAGAAGATACACCTGAGACTATTTAGTTGGAGAGAACTGTAAACCATTCGCTCAACGAACAATGGGTGAGACTAGCCAATTGTAAGAACTCATCTGCACCCTTCATTGTCTACGTTCTACCAAAGAGCTGATGAGATTTATCCTCTTCCGAAAAGAGAAATCTGGTCTAACCCTATGGATGAACCACATTCTTTGCCTAATATAGTCAATCCTGACATCAACGGTACAATTTCATGTCATAGAAGACGTCGTAAGGCCTCGATGCTACTACTAAGAGATCCAACTATTACTCTCGCCTCTAGGGGTTGAGTCACACCGTCGGCATCATTGCGTGGTTAATAGGTGTTCTCCAGTTGGAATCTCACAAGTGAGGGTCAAGTCAATGGTTTTAAACTGGAACATCTTAGCATAAACCATACAAACAGGACAGGATGGAAAATGTCACAAGGACAAGTGTCTTTTATTACTACAGCTCAAAGTACAAAGACATAAAGCAACCACAAACAACGACATTTACAAAGCTAGAAGCATCATGAACAAAGGACACTATGCATGGAACTAGTTATACTCCTGCCCACCTGCTTCCAGAGCTCCATAGTCATATGATTCAGCTTCCTGAAGTTTTTCTCTACCACGTACACCTGTTCACTATGGTCGGGGTGGTCGTCCTGGTGGTGGCGGTGGCAACACATTGAAGCGTCGTCCACCACCAGCTGCATGGCCAGCTCCTCTGCCACGGTCAGCTGCTCCTTGCAGTCCACCTTGGTCAAACCTCTGCCTGGGAGGTCCCTCTACTGCCTGCTGCTCATCTACAGGGTGGTTCAGGCAGTCTCGAGCCATGTGACCCTGCCCGCCACAAGCATAGCACTGTCTGCTCATCGTATGGTTGGCTCTATGTCGTGTGCCCTGCACAGCCGAACCTGTATCATGATGTCGCTCATCTGATAACCTGGTCCTCTTGGACCTCTGCGTCAATTGTCTATTGCCGACTGCAGAAGACTCTGCTACGTGTCGTCCTGTGGAGGGTCTCGCCGTTGGAGACTGCTCAGCGAGAAAACTCTCCACTAAAAGGTCTCTCTACAGCACCCCTGCTTACGTCGTGATGTTGAGGGAGATCATAAAAGCTCTGATCTCATGCCTCAATCGAAGCTCAAAGGTCCGAGCCTAGAATAATGGGTCCCGTACTATGTCTGTGGAGTAGGACGAGAGGTCGGTAAATCTTGTCGAGTACTGGGCTACTGTCATGCTTCCATGTCACAGCTGCAGTAACTCCTGGATGTGCAGCACATGGAGGGTGGCTGGAACAAACTCCGAGCGGAAGAGGCTCTGAAAGTCCGACCAAAGTAGAGATGCCTCATCATGCACCTGGAGCATCAAGCTCCACCATCTTCTTGCTTCTGCGTGCAGGAGACTCGCAGAAAGGGTCACTATAAGGTCTGCTGGTGTCCCTACCAATCTGAAAACTTTGATGATATCCTCCAGCCAATCCTCGGCTGCCTGAGGATCCATCTCTCCACGGACCCTAGGCAGCCTATGCCACTGAAACTCCTAAAACACACTCAGGCGGCGTGCACTCTCCGCTACTGGGGCTAGTGGTATCGGTGGCCTAGCCGGTAGTGGTACCGATGGTGCCTCCACAGTAGTGGGGCCCTACACCGAAGCCTCATCGTTCGGTGGGCTTCCATTACACGCGTAACTAGGAACCCTGGCTGGCTGCCTTCGTAGGGCCATCCTGAAAATAAACAGGTGCGCCACGGTCAAACAATATACCTGGTGAGCTGACAGAAATTAATCACAAAGAAAACTTTTGAAAGGAAACACACATAAAATACGTGTTTTCATACACTGAGTCGGAAATCAGATATCATGGTCTTGGTGCATGGATACGTTGGTCGCCATACCAAAACTTGACTCCCTGGACTGAAAACCACACTCAATACTCTTTACACTATTGCTTCACAGAAAGGAAAGATCAGAGTCCTGAGTTCTGCGGTAGAACCGACCACCTCTGATACCAATTTTTCCCGACCCGTCCTCGGGGCCCGTGCTGTGACTACCCCAAGCCTGCCTTCCCTATGCCAGGGGCTGGCGACTAGAACCAAAGGCGTAAATCCCGAAAAAGGGAAGGCATTACCTTTTATATAGTAAACAAAAACACAACAGAGTACGCTAGTGAAATAAGCACTATGTAAAATTGGGTACAGGTTAAGTGCTGAAAAGTAAATGGTCCAGTATACAAACCCCACTGAAAGTACAGTACAACTAAAAGGAAGGTACAACAGCAATAATTAAAATAGAAACACTGAGTCATCCTTCAGAAATCCCACCTGAAGTGTGGGTAGAGATAGTCTCCTCACCTCCTCGGGTCCGGCCGTCCGCCCAGTGTACGTCCTGCCAAGGGGTCCACCTCTGGGTACCGTCCATCTCCACAAGAATCCACCTCGATCGATGTTGTCTATCGTCTGCATCCAACACAACGTAGTGTGGGCATAGCCCATGCAGGGGTGAGTATATGATACTCAGTAGGGACCCCGAGACCCCTGAAGGACTCTCATAATCGATGAAGGATAGACCACAAAGGAATGATACAATCAAGAAGTATCAACCGACTCTACTTAGGTATATTCCCATACATATACCTAAGTAAACAATTACAGTTTGCCTCCAAATCTCGATCCCAAGCACAACCAGTCCACATAAGAAAATACAACCCTATCCACACAGGAAAACACAACCCAGTCCACACAAGAAAGCACAACCCAGTCCACACAGGAAAGCACAACCCAGTCCACGTAGGAAAGCAAGTGAAACACATTGTTGCTAATGATTGAAGTCAAGACTCAGCCCACACAGGTATACATCTTCCATATAGAGATAGAGATGATCAGCTGTATTCATTGATTCATCTATGTTTTCGGAACCACATAAGATACAAGACTAGAAAAGTTGTTGGACCCTCATAGGATACAAGACCAGGTACTCTGCCAGACCCACTCCGGATACAAGTACAGAGGTCATACTGCCGGACCCACGTAGGATACAAGAACAGTAGTCATCACTGTCGGACCCTACGGAGGATCCTTGTACAGTCGTCACCACTGCCGAACCCACGGAGGATCCAAGTATAGTTGCCCTCGCTGCCGAACCCACGGAGGATCCAGGTACAATCGTCCCCACTACCGAACCCATGCAGGATCCAGGAATAGTCTTCCTCGCTTCCGAACCCACGGAGGATCCAGGTACAGTCGTCATTGTCGCAGTCGTAGCCAGCTCTATGGTTCACGCACACAGCACACTCGATTCTGGGAGGGTCCACTCCTCGAGGCAAGGGGGTCAATACATCAACTGTCATGAAGTCCGGATTTTATGTATCCTGAAGTTCCATCTCTTCAAAAGAAACCCAACGCAACAGACGATGCGTCAATCGGACGTCTGGTCTGAGAGTTATTGGATTTTCCGTTTCAGGGTCCCAGTTGATTTTTAAGACAAAACCAACCCGACCACACTCCAACTGCATCCAAACCTCAAGTGGAGTAAGCCAAAAGGACTGTATCATCAATAGGATTTCAAATCCATTGACGGCACTTCAAACGGACGTTCGGTCCTTAAGTTATAAGCGTTTCCGTACTATGGGTTCGGTTGGTTTCAGGTTCGAACCAACCCAGCCATACCCAATCCTTGCCAAAACCTCAAATTTAATATTCCAAAACGACCGTATTGATCCAAGAATTCCTATGAAACTAATGGTGCATCGATCGGAGGTCCGTAGCTCATGTTATAGGCAAAATACCAAAACAGTTTAAAGTGGGGGACTGGGCCCGTTCCGACCCAGCCCAACACCACCCCCCACCCCCCAGGTCGGCCAGCCCCGGCTGGGTGCGGCCTGACCCGGCCCGTGTGACCCGCCCCGCCCCGGCCAGGGGTACGTAGGCTCGGCTAGCGAGCTGAGCGGGTGGTGTCGTGGTTTCTGTTGGATCTCGTTCGGCAACGGGATCCCGCCCTCGCCGCGGTGGGCTTCTGCCGGCGGCGCACCGTGCGCCGCTACCGTGCCAGCGACCCGCACTGCCGGGGGCTTCCGCGGTCCACCAGAGTCATTCTGGTGGTCCAATTTTACTCTCGTCTGCGCCTGCAGTCGTCTCGGGACCCGTACATCACTGCAAAGGCCTCCAATCACCATTGCGGTCCCGCTTCGTCGTCACCAAACATTAAACACATCTAGAACAAAAATAGTTGTGTGTTCAGACTTTTTCGTGAGTCCCTACCCACTGCGTCAGTGGTTCAAACATTACCCAACAATTTAAATGGCATGTCGGAGGTATAAATCACAAAAAGAAATATACAAACTCCCATACCTGGATTTAGTGGAATCCAATGCAGACGAAGGATGGAATTCTGCGTTTGATGTCGTTCGACGTTTGTCGCCGCTTGTCGACCTCCAGGTCGTTTCCCCCAACAGTTTTCACGTTCTCTGTTCTTCGCTGAATGATGACGTTGTCGGATCTTTTCCAGAGATTTCCCCGCGATCTGCCAGTCTTTCACTAACGGATTGATTAAATAAAAAGGAAACAATCTCCACATTTATCTCATTAATATGGGTTATTAATGAACCATAATAATAGCACCATTAATTAGGCAAGTGTTGTGGTTTCACAACAAAAGAAACAGATCATTAAATGCCTTATTTAATGACCGTTGTTACATTGCGGTTCTGCCAACTATCTCCCAACAGTCGAATGAAGAATAAAATAACTCATATAATTATTTTATTATTTTTCCAAAAATTCCAAAATTTAACTTTTTTGTCAGACTCCTGCCAACCGAAGTTAAGCTTCTCCTAAGTGAATCTCAGCACTGCGAGTTTATCGGTGCCCTCAGATTTTAATTCTGAGCACTTTTTCAATAGATAGAAAAACCGACTCGTTCATTCACTAAACATACTCGAGCTAAACTTCGTAAATTGATTCCGGGCACACCGGGCCTCGGAATCAAGTGTCGTCAGAAGCCACAAACTCGTAAAATTCAAATGAAATTAAAAACAATTACTAAATAATTATGGGTCTTTACATCACAACCAAAAAATAACTTTTTTATTGTGATATATTTAGATATAATTATATATTTATTATGATAGGTTTGGGGTTTGAAAATTTCACACTAGTCCTTAAACATTTACAATATTCCTAATTAGCCTCATGTCTATTAATAATATTATTATTATTTACAATAACATGACATGGAAATGAAATATTAATATTTATATATATCAATTATTTGTTGTTGGACCATAAAATTTGGCACACTTTCCTACAACACCCAAAGTTTTTATGGACATTTTTTTCTCGAATAAATTAAATTTTAATTTTTTAATTCAAATGCACTAAGTGAAAAATTATTTTCACATTAAACTGACATGGAATGCATTATATAATAAAATTAATTGTCATGTGTTTTAAAAAACACTAACTTTGTGTAGGTTACATGAACATTGATTTTCTATGAAGCATCACTTTGTTGTTATAATTATTTAAATGAGATAATTAAAAACTAGACATTAAAAATAGTAATACGAATAGAATTAACTACATTTAACATATTTTTTATAATTTTTTTTTATAAATAAAACATATATATAATGAAAAGAAATTGGATAGTCTTTCAATGTTTATAAAAACTATTTTTACAACTAAACTTCTTTTCATGTTCATTAATAAAAAAATAAAATTTATTTGAGATAAATTTTTAAATTTAATTTTATAAAATAAAATTCTTTTTTTAATTTAGAATTTTGATATTAGATTAGGGTGATGTTTTTGAATTTCTCTAAGAAAGTTCATTTTTCGATGAATAGTGAAAAATACTAAATTTTTATTTAAAACATCATTTTAATATAATTTATTTATATGGATAAATTATATTTTAAATTAGTTTAAAAGGATAAATAGTTAATAACTTTATAAATTAATATAATTTATTTCATTGAGATCAATTTCTCATTGAACTTATGTATAAAAACATAGTAAACCTTCAAATATTTATACTTTAAAAACCCACATTGTCGACCCGACTACGGGATTAATTTTAAATTAATTTCTGCATGTTATGTGTTTTGAATTTGAAAAAACACATTCCTTTTTTTAATTAGAATAATTTATAATGTCTAATATGGTAAACTTAGATTTTGACAAAATTTATTATGGACTATAATTAAAAATAATTACATCGATTAATGTAAAAGTAAACCTAACAAAGGACTAATCCTTAATTTTAAGACCCAAGATGACCTTAAAAACTTTTCCAATATTAATTTTACTACCATATTTTGATTTTATAATTCCATTTTATACAATTGGTTCCATTAAGGGATACCTTTTCCATGGTAAATAGTAATGTGGAATTCATTTTCTGATGATTTAAAATAGTACCACAGCTCCTCCACTATAAAAGGAATGTTCTCCTTCAATTCATCACACCTCAAAAATAACTTATGTTCCAACAAAATCTAAATAAATATCCTAAAAAAATTACTTTCTTTGGGGAGCCTCTATTTTTGGAGAAATTCTCTCAATTATTCCTTGCTGGCACAATCCAAATAGAGTTACCCGATTAAGAGGTAGGGCCTTTTCTCAAGATCCTTTCTTTAATTTCTTTATCCACCCATCCACTCTAATTATTCCACTATTTTCTAAAAAAGGATCATAAATGTACTAGGATGATTTTATAATATGTTTTCAACCTAAACTTCCATACACATTCATCCAATTGGTAACAAACATATTGTTTACGTGTATGACAAACTACCACCTCACAAAATGATGATTGTCCATTTTTTTATTTACCCCTATCATAGAGGAGATTATGATGTAAAATATGTTTATATGTGTTATATATTATATTTATTATTTATTTAATATTATTTAATATATTTCAAACATTTATATTTATTCTCTTCACTTGGTGCGAATATGATTATTTCATTTGAGTAAATGTGGACTACTTTCCATCAAAGCGATGTGATTCATTCACACACAAAATGGAATGTGTTAAGGTCATGTTTAGTGATATTATGTTATATATATTGAATAATAATTATAATTTAATTTTAATAAATATCTATACACACTCACATATATTATTATATTTATTTTTTTTAAATGATAATAAAAATAGAGACAATGTTCATGCGTATGTATAGCTTATCGTCTCCATGAACAGTGTCTTACGTTTCATATTTATATGTTTTATAGATTATTAAATAAAAATATAATTAATATAAGTTATATCTATATCATGTTTTATATTTTTTAAATCATGATATATGTATAAGGACCAAATATATAACAAATCAAGACACTTGTGAAAAAAATTGAATATTACCAAAAGTAAAACCTTGACAAAGAATTGTTAAAAATTGGATAATATAAAGTGACAATAATGAAATATATGGTATTATATATAAGAATAATTTTCTCTAAAAATTTTATAATAATATTAAATTTTTATACATAAATCTTGTACGAGTAGGAAGAGAGTGAAGACACAAGGTAAGGGAACTTTATCTCACTTTTTATTTCAAAAAGATACATGCTTTATTTACCACCAATTAATTCTATGTGGTGTGTATAATTCACATTTATAAATTATATTATTATTATACTTATGTTAATGGGTATTTCAAAACCCATTTTATGATCTTTATTTTCTAGGATTTAAGTTTATATGTTACCAAATTGGTAAAATATTTTTCTCTCAATTTTCATTCTTTGAGAATCATGTTCTATTATGCAACTATATTCTTTTTCAAGGTGTATATACTCCAATTTTACATGAAAAAAAATAATATATTTATTTTAATGATACATTAATATTAATTTCATTTTATTACATTGAAATTATGATCCCATGTTACCTTGTGATAAGATTTTATGGAACCAATCTCATCACTTTTCAAGACTGTTTATGCTTATGCTTCCTTTGATGAAATGTTATGATCCATCTCTCAATAAAAATCACGAGATTACTTATACTATTTTAATTCAAGATATATCCATGTATTAGTATCAATTTATCACTCTTGTGTACTGAATATAATTAATAAATTGTTTTTATGAAATATTAGATTGTATCTCTCTCTTCGTCTAGAAACCTGTTTTATTTCAAAATCCATGATTTAAAAAATGTTTTAAAAAATGTTTTGAAATGATCTATAAAGATAGTATTGAAGTGAAAAATATTTTAACCAATCTTTATTAAATAAAATGATTCTATTATAATTTTTCAAATAAATTTTCACAGAAATTTTCTAAGAAAGAAGTTTTGAACTATTTTAATGTTTTAAAAACCATTTTTCAAAGGTGAAAGGATATTTTCCTCGAGAAATGTTTTTAAACGATATTTTAAAATTATTTTCCATATATGATAAAATCCATTGGTGTTACACAAGAATATATATGAAAAATATTCATTGTTTCTATTCATATGTTTTCTCTAAATGGATTATGTTTTGATTTTCTGATGTTTATGAAACTCATTTCACTTTCCTGGGTTATAGGATATTGAAGCCCACTTCAATACCTGGGATATATTTATGATGGAATGATTACGAAACATGTACTTATTCATAGGTTATGATATGATTAAATTTTTATTGTTCCTATTTCATATCATGATTTATGATATGATTATTTGTGATCTTATAGCACATGTATGCATGAGTTCATTATGAGATGGGTGGGACCTATATCTCCCACAAATGAATTGGGTAAAGAATTATATCTCATGAGATAAACATGTATGGAAGAAGAAATGAACTAGGTTCTATATAATACAGATAGATTTAGAAATGGAATTAGATCAGTATTACAGGGCTGGAATAAAGAGTTATCTTGGTATAATAATATTGGGCAAGAATGGGGTTTGAACCTAGTTTAGTAAAGGAATTTATCCATTATGATGGCCTCTATAGTAATTCCTTAAATACAATGGAAATTGTTATAATTGTTTATGTGTCTTCCAAAATTCCACATTTTATTCCTATGTTATTATTTCTTAGATTATGCTCTTTATTTACATATAATTCATGTCTTATGAACACTTAATCATTACACTCTGATTCATGTTCTTGATTATTGATATGTAGGGTATGATCTACTACTTTCATGATCATGTTATCATACCCTTATGCTTATGATTATTCAATTATACCTCCCTTATTTACCCTTACTGGGCTTCAAAACTCGCCCCTTATTATGTTTCCTTCCCCCAAGTTATGAACATATGTATTATGTTTTATGTGTCTAAGAAGGGTTCTCATCAAGACAATCCTAGTGGGAGATGTTGAGCTCATTTATGTTCCAATGATTATGTTTCCATGTATCCAATGGAACTAGACTAGTATGGTATTTTAGTGTTTATTTGTGTAATTTTTTAAGTATTCTGAAAAATTTATGTAATGTTAATGTATCAAATGTGAGGGTTTCTATATTTATCTCATCACCATTTATCAATACTCAAATAATGACTATATAATTAAATATTTCTTTATTATTTATTTATACTATAAATAAAATAAATATTATATTCCCCATACTTATAAACTAATATTTATTATTTAATATTAAATTATATTTTTTATTTTTAATAACTTGTTATTAAATTATGGATATCATCCAAACTTGAATAAATAATATTTAATCTGAATTATTAAATTTTTTTATGAATTTAGATAATATTGTTGATACACTTAATTCATGGTCGTATAGGCTTCTTTATATGAAGAATTATGAATACCCTCCTAAAGTACAAGGATAGTGTCTATTAATAAAGAAAGACATCCCAAGATAAAGAAGTTATCATTACAATAATTTCAAAACTGCTACAAAGATAATTTTGTAATATAATCCTTTAATAATGATATATGTAATCATGAAGGTTTCATACTGATTCCATCAACCAATATACATGATTTTTCATTAATTAGATTTAATGAAATGAACTCACCCACTATGAACCATGGCCATGGACTCTGTTCCATCAATGTGACATAGATATCAACTTCTAGTATAAAAAATAAGGAATAAATCATTTCCCTGCATTATGAATTAATTCTATATCACTTTTTATGCACCCAATGTATCCTACATCATTAAAAACATATATCGTCATATTTTTCATCAATATATCAAAATGATGGAGTTGTGATATCAATTAATGATGGTCTTAGAGTATATTGATTAGTACTCATTTCCAATGATATGAACATCAACTGACACATGGAAAATTGGATTTCTTATTGATGGGAATGCTCTTAGAACTTCCTATCATGCATATTTCCAAGGGTGAACACCGTGAGAAGGTATCCCAATATTTTACAAGCCTCCCACCCCTAATATATGTTATCATCCATGAACCATATGGAAGTATCATCTAGCTATAGAACGAGGTTCATGAATATTCTCATGGAACCTCTAGGTTATCTACATTGTGAGGAACTTATATGAAAATTTAGTGCAACATATATTCTAAGGACGTTATCACATATTAATATCACACAAAAAGGAAATCAACATGTTGTGAGAAATTATCATAAATTAATAATAAAAAATAATCAAATACTAAACAAGTAGGTTATAGGGCCCCAACTGCTAAAAAAGTTATAAATATGAGTCATTGTGAAACCCCATAAAGATGGGACTAGAAAATATTTTTTTAGAAATAAATAATATAAGTGGAAATATGAATGTAATTTTGAGTATGGATTAAGAGGATTGTATATGTGGTCATTTAAGGAGAATGATGTTACCACTATAGGTAGTCGTTATATATCTAATAAAGTGTCAATTAAGGTAAGTCATTATAAAATATCAAATAATAATTGATAAGATATGATTTTGGGTTTTGAATAAATAAATGTTTTGTTTTACTAATATCCATATTAGAAATTTATTTATAAGAAATGTATATTTTAAAATATATATAAATTTATTTCATAAATAAAAATATATAATATGTTCTATTACATATCAATTATAATTTTAAATGATCTATGTTTATTTAATATCAAATTGATATTTTCATAAGTTCAACTTAATTAACATTTTTTAATATATTTAAAAAACAATTTAATTATAATATATATTATAATTATATATTTATATTATATATATATTGTTATTTTTTGTAAACAAATTTACATGGTAGTTATTATTTTTTATTTTAAAATTTATTATTCAAAATATAGATTTATTTTAATTAAATATTATCAAAATTCATGTGAATTTTAATATATTAAAGTGATTTTATTTTTAAATTCATATTCTGAGTTCTTTATATTTTATGTTGAAGAAATATTAGTATAATAATTTTTTATTAGAGACCCTTACATATTATATATTTTGTATTTTTTCTAAGTCCTGAACCATTACACATGTTGTAACAGTTATGTATGATGATTTTTGGAAATTTGTGATTGTATTGAACCATTACTTTTGCAGTGAAAAATCATGAAGGACTATTATATATTAAAATATTTACTCTTACATATCCCAGTTGAGATCTTGTAAATTGTTAAAAAAAATTATTTGACAACCCTTATGTATTATATAGAAACTATGATAACCATTATATAATGAAAAGTTAACACTTACATGTCACCGTATAACTCGGGACATTATAAATTTACAACCTTTAATTTCCAAATATCCATTAACAATTTACAATAACGATTCCCCAAAGTATAAAAGTGAATTTTACATATTATCATAATAATTTTAAATGTCATAATGTTCCCAAAACCTTTTCCAAATATCACATTCCATATCTTTATGGATTTTACATCTAGGTTGTTCAATATGATACAATATTCTGAAGATGGTATCAATATAAATATATTAATATTATTAATGATTCATTTTGATTAAATAATCAGTAATTATATCCAATGTTCACACCTAAAATCATCTAAATTTTCATTCCATCATCATCGCAAGTAAATGAAGTTTTTCATTGATAGGACATTATAGTGAACTATATTTTTCGCATTGTGAGTAAACACTCAACTTTATAAATAAAATATTTCAATTTGGAATCTCTTAGAATTATATTACTTCAATCCCTAAATATCTTCATAAAACTCCTCTATAATTCTCAGGTTTTTTATTATCAGATATAATCACAGTTATTTAATGCATCATATTTGGTCTTTAATTTTCTATGAAATATTGTTATATTGGAATCATATCACACATTGAGTTTTCTAAATATTTTAACACAAGAATATTTATTGGTATGATATAAAAATATCACATCCTAGGATTTTTATTGTCCAAACTCTTATCCTTTAGGTAATAAATTATTACACTTTCATGTCATAGTGAGTCCATTACATTGGTAAATTTATCTTCGATGAGTACCTATATGTTTCTATTGATAAAACCTTAAGATATTGATATATCAAATCCTATAATTTCTAGAAATGTCATATTTTTATAACTGGTTAGTACTTCATAATTTTTATTAATTTTATATATCTAGAATGGTTATTTCCTTTTCTATATTGATATGGTATTTTCATAAAATTTTCCAGTGGCTCCCTATCACATCAATTTATTTTATTGTGATAATTAAAAAATAAATATCATATTCCCTTTAACAAGAGTAAAATTCATATGTACAGTGTATGAAAGTAATATGTGATCTCAAAAAGTTAAAAATATTCTATTTTTTAATGTCACATGAATAATTTTCAATGTTAGTTACACAATGTTTTTCAATTTCATACACACAATTTTTTTCAAAATTATATGGATGGTTTTGAAAAGACAAATGATATAATCTAAAGTTGTATTAAATATAATTACTATTCATTAAAAAACTCCATTGATATTTAATTTCATAAGGTAATATCAATATCTTATTTGATATAATGACTTATGAAAATATAAATTTATTAAAATCGTAAAGTGTTCTGAAAATAAACCCTATGAAATTAAGTTACTCACATGATTCAAAATGTCAAAAAAAATATGAAATAATAGTTTAGTTTCTAAAAAGTAAAATTACACCATTTTTAGTAATTTTTTCTATTTCAAATCAATCTATGTTTATGATGATTTTTATACATGATTTTTTTATTTGAAACATTTTTATTTATTTTATCAATTATAAGGAAACTAAATTGTACTGGTTTTATTAATAATTATAATAAAATATATGATGGGAGAAGTGTTCATTATATTTATGTTTCATATTTGGTTTTTATATTTTTGAATTATAATATTGATAAAATACTAAAGGAAATTTATTTTATAAGATTTGTGGGAATTATGGGATTCCTTATATTTATCCATCCCCAAATTATATAATCTATATACAATATATCATTACATACAATCCCATGAACATTTAGATTTAGATCCTTAGAGAAGTATAATATCATAATAACTAATAAAACTCATACCATTATAATAATTTTTCACTAAATTTAAAACTAATTAATCCATAAAAAGTCATCAATATGTATCAAAAATTCTCCAAAATGGCATTCTTATAGAAAAACATTATGTAATAAGTTTATTCATTGAATAGGGAAATAGAGACATAAGAATGGTTATATCGAATAACATTTAAAGGAATCTGTTTGTCAAAATATATAATATAATAAAGAATACATAGATAACATGATAGTTAGTAAATTTTAATCAAATAATTCCATAAAATAGATCACATGAATACAGATTAAATTATTGAATTAACTTATGATATATATAATCACATGGATAATTTTAACTTGTTTCATATTAATAGAATGAAAAATACTAAGTATTTAAATGACTTGTGATAAGACATTATATATTATCATGTCCTTATTCCAAGGCTACTAAATTTTTTCAAGACCATACTCAATAAATCCTAAAAATGGGTAAGCATACACCAAAAACACAGGTAGTGTGTCTAATGAGTCCCACCAAAACAACGAGGGGAAATTACTAAACCATAAAATCACTAAATAAGTTCAATTAATTCATCATGTAAAGATTTTAATAAACTATAAAATATATAACCAAAAATTTCATAGTAATCAATAAATATACACACTGAAATAAAAATTATATATATTGTCAAAATATCCCCATTCATTTAATTGAATAGCTTACAACATAAGAATCCCCTAATCTGACATCATATAGGGTAGTGTGTGTATCTTTAAGTCAATAATATCCCCAATAAATAAATATATGTAATCATAGAGAAAAACATCAAATAAATGAAAGTAAATATAGTGTGATCATAGTGGAATTACATAGAAATAATTATTCTGATTATAAAAATTCAATTATTAGGAAAGAAAAAGGTATTGATGGATAAGTTATTTGAAAAAAGAACATTTCATAATACCTAAATATATAACCATATGAAAATAATTTGATGCCGTGTTTTTTAAATATTTAGTATTCTAACACTCCAAATGGATTGTATTTAAAAAACAATCCCAATTTATAATTGATAATGATGATGAAAATCCTTACTAAAATGGTAATGTTATAATCAAGAGAAGAATAAATGGTTGTCATGATACAAACATTCCAATATCATGAAATGAATGATAGTAGTTATACCTGAATAAAAAATGGTGGGGAACAGAATAAATAATATAAACTGTTGATAATAATATCAATACTTTTCTTATGATTGAAAATAGAGGAAAATAACACTTACAACAATTTTATCATATTAATTGAGATCCATTTGATCAAAGAGAACTCTATGGACCTTCAAACGAAAATAATTATATTAATATTATAAATGAAATTAATTTGGTATCAATCAAACCATATTAAAGATATCATGGTGAATTAAAATAATTATGTCTCATAAAATAAAATTTGATATAAATAACCCCTTAGAATAATACATTACTTCCACTAAATTTCTTCAATATTATGTACCAAACAGTAACTATTTTAATCACCTATTTCAATGACATGTATATATATATATAATATAAGAACCTAAACAAAAAGATTCATATATATGTTAATTTATACTATAATTAATTAAACTAAAAATTTTCAAGATATGTTTGGTTTATAGTTTCAGAGAGTTAGGTAAAACCCCTCTAAAAATTATACATTAAACGTTGTGAAATTATATTTCATATCCATTCATCCCATAAAACATAACATATGAAAAGAGGCAAGTTTTATTTTCATGACACATCTTCAAAATATACATCATAACCCCATCCTTGTCCTTAATTATTATTAAAACTCTATAAAAAAATATTTAAAAACGCCATATGAGTATAAAAAGCACATTAATTAACATATAAAGAAAAAAATAACAAGTTAGTTAATGAAAAAATTATTTGGAATTTATTTTTTAAAAAATAATCATTATGGGTTAAAATAAACATTTTCATACCCGAATATTCAGTTTGTATGCCCAATTATTTCCTTACTTTTATAAAGATTTCTTAAATGAAACCATTAGTCTTATAAGGTTTCATTGAAATTATGTAAACTCATAATAACTTATTCTTATAAGTTATAATTTTCACCCAAACAAAGTAGAATATACTTCTCATTAAAAACTATATTGTTATCATACTGTGATATATAATATGATTCCCAAAAAAACCATCACATGAATAGATAAATATTGGTTACATGGGAAATCATTTCTATACCCCTCTTTAAATCACACTTACATAAGGAATAACTATATGTTTGGCTTCCATAATCATTAAATTGGAGGGATATCATGGACCCACACATACTTGGTTTAATATAGAACAACCTATAATTTTTTAGTAATTTTACTACAAATACATGGTTTATAATGGAAACCCCAAACATTACAATAATAACCAAGAACCATAACATCATCCCATCACATATATATTTTAATTTTAAAAATTGCAATGATAAAATTATTATTTTCCAATTGATGAAAACATTTAAAGATATATAAATATTCAATAAATTTTAAAATCCCTTATTAAAAACATCCTGATTAAATGACATAAGGGATTTGTTTCAAAAGGCATGAAAAAAATAAAGGAATAAAAAAATAGAATGATGTATGATGTATTATGTAGTGACCCAACTACAAATATCCTGAATCATGAGACTGCAATCAATTACGTTGGACTTATTACAAGGAATGAGGCCCTGAAAGACCGATCATTTTTAATAGTCTTGTAAAATAAGACAAATGAACAAGAATTGTATTAAAAATGGACACACAAATTACAGCATATTTTTTTCTTCTAATAAAATAAACATCACTGAGGATAACACTAATCCATCAAGTATATTCCATCCTTTATTTCATAGTACGCTTGCTGGATTCCATGGGAAATAAACATATTAAGGGTGAGGTCAAATGATCAGTAAGGAAAAAATATAGAATAAGCAATAAATAATTAACAAGAATAGTCAATATGACAAGGTACATAGATAGAAATGAATTCCATTCAAATAACTAGATAAGGAAAAATAAATATGGCATGGTATGAAACAAAAATATATTCCATTAATAAATGAACTAAAATGAAATATATCCATAGATATGTCGACACAAAATCTCATAGATTAATAATAACAAAAAATTATATGAGGGAAATTATTTTATAATAGACGTCATGCCTAAGGAAAATGATAACCTTTTACTATCATGACCTTTAAAAAGAAGATTTATAAATAAGGGTAGAAACCCATTAGGGAAATTATTCATCTTATTAGAATGTGTCGATGCATTGAGGAGACATATAATGTTTGGGCTCCACCCATCATTGCCAATCCAAAGCATTCGTCATATTTAATAATAGAAATAACTAATCTTCCATATCAAGTAACCGTCATTAATGGGAAATAATGAATTATCTATTTTCCCAAATAATCAATTAAATTTCAAATTAGATACCTTATATAAAATGATATATGGTTTAGGAAATTAACATATCCATGATAATTTATTTGCATAGCTAATGGAAATTCATTGTTCAACGATCATATAAAATTGAATATTTCAAGAAGACTAAAAGTAATCAAGGATGTTAATGTGAATACAATAATTGGTTAACTCAAACATAAACTATCTATGGGAATATTAAGGATTGTATCAATAAAATAAATTCTAATTTGAGTAAAATTGAGGATTTTTTTTGTTGTTGATGAAATAAAATAATAATTTTATAAATAATCTTGAGGAAAAAATGCTTCTCCTTTGAAATCCCTTTTGAAAATATTTTTTATTAAAAATAAACCATTCAAAATTAAAAGTATGCTTAAAATAAATGAAGGTTGATGAATCCATACATCTTTTATGAGTTAAAAAAAATTATTTTTTGCATAGTAAAAATGTAAGAAAATCCATTGTATAGAAAATGACAAGTAGTTTCCTTTGAAAACATTGGTAAAAGACAAAAATTATAAAATCTATTTCCAAATCATATTAAAAATGTTATTCAAAATATTTTAATAAAACATGGTTTTTATAAGAAATCAAGTTATCTTTCTAAATAGTGAAGTGATGTTTGGATTAAATTAAATCATTTTTAAAAAACTTTGTGTACCAGAGATTGAAAATTTATACTAATAATTGAAAATGGTAATGAATAAAAAGGGCTGGTTGAATAGAGTCTAGGTACATTTGTTGTATGGGGTATAAAGAGAAATGCTGGAATCATATTTTCTTCGAGGGGGACTAGACGAAGCAGGTGTGGAAGTTTGTTGGTGAGTTCACAGCGTTCTCCTTTTATGGTATGGTTGAACTACCGTTCTTTGTCTGCTGGTTCCATAGCGTGGGGAAGGAGGGACCCGAACGAAGTTTGTTTACGTTATACTTTTAGGTAGGTTATTGGTGATTGTGGAATGCGCCGAACAAGTTGTGTGATGGAGGGGTGGTGTTGTTTGGTCACTCGATCATAAATAGGACAAAAACTCTTCTAATAGATATGGTTAGGACTCTCAATTTTTTGTGGGGGCCCCTACTCTGTAGCGTCTTATTCTGGTTATCCAAGGTTCTTCTCCCGGAATGACCATTTATGCGGGTAACTAGGTCCATTTGTACCCTCCCGCTCGGGGCCTTAAATTGAACACTAATGGTTTGTGTCCCAGTGGTGTCTTGCAGGGGTGGGGGTGGGGTTGGAATCATGTGTGATAGTCAAGGCTTTGTATTCATGGATTTCTCTATCTAGCTGGGCCATGGCATGTCGTTGTTGGCGGAGGCGAAGTCTTTGCTATCATGTCTTATTGTTTGTAGATAGAGGAGGTTAAATCTCATAGAAGTGGAAATAGACTCAAATATTGTTTGAAACACAGTCCAAGGGATTATTTTAATTTCATGGTCTATTAAATAAAATATTCTTAAATTATTTGTCTTCATGGGAAACAACACAAAAGTGTCTCATATGTGGAGGGAGGGGAATGGTGAAGTGGATTACCTTGCCTCTCAGGACAATCCAGGCTCGCAGAGCATAGTTTTCCATAACCTACAAACTTTAAAGTCGACAGGTATTAATATCATTAGAAGGGATTCTCTTGGTATCCACAATTTTAGAGACTCATACTTGTGATTTTTTCTTGGGCCCTATGTATACTTTTTATCTCTCTTGAATAAAAAATTTTATGATGATGATGGAGACGGTAGCCCGTATGTACTCATGAGTAACATACCCATTTTTAAATGATAATTATGGAAATAATCTAAGTAACTAAAATATTTCCATAATGAAAATTATATAATAAATATAATAGTATTTATTAATATGTACTCATATATATAATTATGTGGTTTAAAATGAATAACATCATGTCGAGGAGGCGGTAGTCCACACATCCACTAATGACGTAATCTCTTTTAAAGTGTGTGAAGGGGTAATAAATAAAATAAAATATACATATATTTATATATCCAGAAAGATAATTATTTCATGAATATATTATTCATGTTATTTATTTCACTTATGGTCAATTATAACCATCTTTTATATTTTCCACGTTTAGTGTGAATGAATCACAACAACTTGAGGGGCGGTATTCCACACATCCTCCAATGATGTTATCGTATTAATGTAAAATGGTATGTATTAAATGAATGCTTAAGAAAGGGATTAAATAAATATAAATAAACAATAAATATCACATATAACATATATAAATAGGTTTTTTATCATAATGTACACAATGATAGGCAGTAATGTAAGAATGAACAATCATTATTTCGTGAGGCAGTAGTTCTCAATCTAGAGAAACATTATATTCATTACACATTTAATGTTGGTGTGTGTTAGTTTTGGTATAATATTAGAATAAAAAAAACCTAGTATATTTATGATAAATATTTGGTTATACATGAACAGAATAAGGATAATTTTGGTTTTGGTGTATTGGAATGTAACTAGAGAGGTTGAGAAAATACATTACCTTTTAATTTGGTTACTACTCTTAGTTTAAACCAAAAGGCATCCATAGAAGGTATTCTGCCAAAACAGAGGCTTCTAGGTTGAGGGGTGGGATGTTAGGAGGCCAATTGGGATATCTTCACCGATCTTAAGAGGCTTGATAGGTGTAAGGAATTGGTATAGGTGGTGGCCTTTTAAAGGGAATGAAAAGGACCGACTATGTATTCTTGAAAAGAAGTTAGGTGTACACATGTTATCATATAAAAAATTAATACCAAACCACCCAAAATAATGCATTTATGGATAATGGAAAAAATATGTCCATTAAATGCGTTTTTTATATGTGGATAGGTCATTTGGGTCCATAAACATAGGGTTGTAGTCTATTTTTAACCTTAATTTCACCTTAATTATGTAACAAATTTTTATCACTACCACTAGTCATTTTAGTCAAAAATTGTGATGATATTATTAGACCAAAAATATTATCTTGAATAAAATGTTTTATTTTATATTTTCAAAATTCAAATAAAAAAAGAGTAAAAATTGGGATTAATTCAAATATCGCAAACAAACAGATTAACTGGTTTTAGTAGAAAAATGTTAATAAGATTATTATGTTTTTCTGTTAAATTTAATAAGGTAAATTAATTATAATGAACTAAATCGTATTAATATATGTATCACTAATCCTATGCGACTTTAAAAAAAATTTAAAACATTAATTAAAAATAATCTTTATTTAAACGAAGAGGAAGTTTTTAACTAAAACACAATATTTTTCACTATTTACTTAAAAATAAAGATTCTCAGGAAAAAAAACAGAAAAATTATCCTAAGATAATATTGTAACATTTAATTCAAAAATTGTTTTTATATTATCTTCTTTAATTAATAAAAGGGTAAAAATTAATATTTAAAATAGGTTCTCAATTAAAATGCGGAAAAAATGCCTTCATAAAAATGTAGATTTCTATGTGAAATATTGGGTTTGAGCTTATCTTATTCTTACCAAATCTATTGGATGAATAAAAAAATAATTTATTTGATATGAAAGTTTTTTATTAAATTAATATCACTTAGTAATTTTAAATAATTTAACATATTAGGGTAAAAAACTCTGAATATAAAAATAGATTTCTATAAAAAAAATTATATTAAATTGGTTTTAATATTCTTTTATTTTTAATTTTTAACCTATTAATTAATCATATATTATTATAAATCATATATTTTCATAGGTTAGTTAATATCATTAATAACCTCTAATATAACAATTACTTTATACATTATTGTATTGAATAATAATGCATTAATTATAGATTTATTCCCTGTAGGAATCGATATTGTGTATAGAGAAATCCATTGAAGAAGGTATCTTTTTTGTGTAACTCAAGATATAGAGGAATTTCATTGTGGTGTATGATGTTCACTAACTCTGTGTCTAGTTCATTTCAATATATATTAGTGTTTTATGCATTGAAATATATACAGTATATTTTAAATAGTAAATATATTATAATGTATACTTATATTATATTACCTTACGTGTTTTTTATCTTGTTTCATAAAATTCTATTAAACACAAGGTTATTACTGTAGTTTTAGGGGAGAAACATTCTCCCCACCTTATTTAAATTGCGTCCTCTCAATTTAAAATCAATAATGTTTAAATATTGTTTGATACTTCCTAGGTTTTAGATCCCAATTTGTGATAAGGGTTCATAAGCAACAATCTATAAAAGATAGAATTGAATGTATAAATTTCATAGTGAATACCATGTAACCATGTCTCAATGAAGGAGAACATCAGTTGAAAGTTAAGAAACATACATGGAGGAAAAGCGTAATTATTTACAGGGTGTGTATGAGGTCATCAATCACAAACAAGTGAATGATCAATGGAAAGTTGAGGGCCTAAAAAATATATATTAGATGATTTAGAAAGCCATCCGTTAAAAAATAGGTATTGGGAAGACATTTTATTTCTAATTCATTTTACTAATGTTGAGTAATCATTTTACTAACCATGAATAGAATTAAATATTCCTATATTATAGGTTTCAATCACATTTGAATAATCCTATATTTTGGTTGTGGTCCAATCAAATTAAAATTCCCCCTTTAATTTAAAATTTTAATTAAAATTTTTTAATTTTTATGCATAATGAAAATAAAGATATTGTTGAAGGATCGTAAATCATATAGAAGAGTGACAAGTATAACTATTTGTCATTAACTATCATTAAAAACTAACTTGGTTAATAGATTTATTTATAATTATCAAAACAATTACTACTGGTTCATCATTAATATTTATTCATTCAGTTTTTTACTAAAAACAATGTAAAATTAGCCAAGAAATTGTGTAGGTTAGTTATTTCCATCAAACCCTTATCATCCTTTGGTCATGAGTTCAAGTCCTACGGCCTCACAGGATTTGATTGGATGTCATAGGAATACTGGGTTCACATTTCTATAACCATATTAATATAACATCCAAATATAAATATAATGGAAAAACATGAAATTTGGTTAATCTCTAAATAGAATTGTAACTCAAGTTTTCCAAAAAATCTCAATAAAAAAATACATCATCCATTTTATTATCACATAGGTCCTTCCTTGGTCTACGGTTTATCTATAATATCATTAGTTGGATTTCTAAATTTGGACATCTTATCGATAATATAAAACTACTTAGGTTTAAACTAGGTTACTTATTATGTATCCAATCATTCATAATGTTGTGTAAAGGAAAATTGGAGATTACTTTGCATATCCCCAAGAATTGTCAAACCAGGTGCACAATAAGGCTCATTATTATGTATCTGGTTACCCTGAGTCATACCAGAAACACCTTTCCCAATTTGTTAATCCAAGGTACTTTTGTTCCAGAACCAGATCCACTTATAGTATCCAGATATGGATGTATTTCCTGGAAGACCCATGAAATCTATAAATTTCTAATATTCTTGGAATTTAATATATAATTATACTCAAATTTTACTTTAGGGTTATGTTTTTAAACCTAATTTTCTGAGATCTGCTTTCAAATATTGATACTAAACATTCTTTGATACCAATTGCAGCAACACGGACCCTGATTTCCTGAAGCCAGTTTTTGCTATCCATTACATTGTCATGATTATTAGGAGTCAAGACACGATGTTTCAATCCATTTATTAGTCTTGGTAAATGAGATACATTAATGTGAATTTTTTTAAATATTTATACACTAATTAAAGTGTATGAAGGGGTAATAAAAAAATATATACATAAATATATATATATATATTTCCATAAAGGTAATTATTTCATGAATATATTATTCATGTTTTTTTATTTCAGTTATGTTTAATTAAAACTATATTTTATATTTTCCATGTTTATTGTTAATGAATCACAACACCTTGATGGGTCGGTAGTCCACATATCCTCCAATGAAGTTATTATTTTGATGTAAAATGGAATTTTTTAAAGGTAGATTTACTAAAATATTAAATAAGTATAAATAAACAATAAATATCATATATAACATATATATAGTCTTTCTATCATAATAGACACTATGAGAGGCAGTAATGTAATAATTAACAATCATCATTTCGTGAGGCAGTAGTTCTCAATCTAGAGAAACATTATGCTCGTTACCCGTTAAATGGTGATGTGTGTAAGTTTAGGTATAATCTCAGAATAAAATCATCATACAATATTTAAGAAACTGGTATGGTTATACATGAATATAATATGGATATTTTTGGTTTTGGAGAATGGAAATGAAACTAGAGATATTGAGAAATGGCATTACCTGTTAATTGGGTTACCTTTTTGGGTTTAAACTAAAAGGAATCCATAGAAGATATTCTAAAAAAATTGAGTCCTCTAGGATGAGGGAGGGATGTTGGTAGGCTATGTGGTCAGATCTTTGTCGAAATTAAGAGGCTTGATAGGTGTGAGGAATTGGTAGAGGTGGTGGCCTTCTATAAAGAAGGAAAAGGACTCACTAGGTATTCTTGAAAATTAGTTTGGTGTACACAAGTTATTACGTTAAAAAAGTAATACTAAACAACCCAAAATAAGGAATTTATGGTTAGTGGAAAAAATATTTCCATACTATGGGTTTTGGACATGTTTCTAGGTTATTTGGGCCTATAAACATAGGGTTGTAGTCTATTTTTAACATTAATTACACCTTAATTATTGTAATCAATTTGATTCACATTCACTAATCATTTTGGTCAAAAATTAAGTTGATATTATTAGACAAAAAATATTATCTTGATTAAAATGTTTTATTTTGGATTTTAAAAATCCAAATCACAGAGGAGGAAAAATTAGGATTAATGCAAATCTCACAGATAGACAGATTAACTATTTGTAGTCGAAAAATGTTAATAAAATTATTATGTTTTTATATTAAATATAAAAGGGAATATTCATTATAATAAAATAAATTGTATTAATAGATGTATCATTTATCATATTTGACATTAAAAAAATTTAAAATATAATTTAACATTGATATTTATTTAAATGAAAACACAGTTGTTAACTAAAACCCAATATTTTTCACTATTCACTAAAAAATTAAGTTTCTTAGAAAAAATCCCCAAAATTTATCCTAACATAATATTGAAAATTTTATTTCAAAAATAATGATTATATTATCTAGTAAAATTCATAAAAGAGTCAAAATCAAGATTTAAAATAGGTTCTCCATTAAAATGCGATAAAAAAACCTTAATAAAAATATACATTCCTATGTAAAATATTGGGTTTGTGTTTATCTTATTCTTACCAAATGTATTGGATGAATAAAAAAATAATTGATTGAATATGTAACTTTCTTATTAAATTAATTTTACTCACTAATTGTAATTAATTTAGTCTATTAAGGTAAAATATCTTTGTGAACATAAAAATAGTTTTCTATAAAAATACTCATTTTATATTAAATTGGTTCTAATATTACTTTATAATTAATTATTTACCTATGAATTAGTCATATAATATTATAAATAATATATTTTCTTAAGTTATTTAATATCATTAATAACCATTAATCTAATGACTAGCTTATACATTATTGTACTGAATAATAATGATTTAATTATAGAATATTTCTAAATTGGAATCGATATTTTGTATAGAAAAAGCCATTGAATTGGGTTCATTTTGTGTGTAACTAAAGATATAGAGTAAGGTCATTGTTCAGTATTATGTTCTCTAACGTTGTGTCAAGTTCATTTCATGTTATCTCGTTGTTGCATGCATTGAAATATATATAATATATTTTAAAAAGTAAATATATTATAATGTATTCAGATATTATATTACCTTACATTTTTTTGTCAAGTTTCATAATCACTATTGAACATATGGTTATTACTTTGGTTTTTAGAGGAGACACATTCTCCCCACAGTATTAAAATTTAATCCTATTAAATTAAAATCGATCATGGTGAATGATTGTTTGATAGCTCCTAAGATTGAAATCCCACATCGTGAGAAGGTTTCATAAGTAATACTCTATAAAAGAGAGAATGTAAATAATAAAGGTCATAGAGAATACCATGAAACTATGTCTCAATGTAGGAGAACATTAGGGGAAAGTAAAGACACATACTTGGAGGAAAAGCGTAATTATTTATAGGGAGTGAATGTGGTCATCAATCACAAACAAGTGGCTGATCAATTGAAAGTTGAGGTCTTAAAAGACAGAAATATTTTATTATTTAGAAGGTATTCAATTAAAAAATAGGTATTAGGAATAAAATTTATTTCTAAGTCATTTTACTAATGTTGGGTAATCCTTTTACTAACCAAGAATAGAATAAAATATTCTTATATAATTGGTTTCAATATTATATGAACAATTCTATATATTTTTTTTGGTTTGATGAAATTATAATTACCCCCTTTACTTACAAAATATAATTAAAAAAATTTATTTGTTATGCATGATGAAATTTAAGATATTTTTAAAGGACCGTAAGGCTTATAAAAGAGTGACAAGTATAACTATTTTTCCTTAACTATCATTAAAAACTAATATGGTTAATAGATTAATTTCTAATTATCAAAAGTTTTACTACTGGTTCATCATTAATATTTATATATTCATTTGTTTAATTAAAAATAATGAAAAATTAACTAGGACATTGCGTAGGACAGTGGATTCCATAAAACCCTTATCATTCTTTTGTCATGAATTCAAGTCCTATGGCCTTACCTAATTTTATTAGTTTTCAGGGGGCATACTGGGTTCCATTTTCTATAAACATAGTAATATAACATCCAAATATAAATATAATATACATCCTTGAAATTAGGTTAATCTATAAATATAATTTTAACTATGGTTTTTAATAAAATCTCAATATATAAATACATCATCCATTTTATTTTCACCTAGGACCTTCCATGGTCAACAGTTTTACTATAATATCATTACATGGATTTATAAATTATGACACCTTATCTTCAATATACAACCCCATAGGTATAACCTATGTAACTTTTTATGTATCCAAATCCTTCATAATTATTTTTAAAGGAAAAGTGGATTATCATATGCATATCACCAGGGAGTGTCAAACTAGGTGCGCAGTAAGACCTGTTGTTGTGTATTAGGTTACACTGAGTCAAGATCAGAACACCTTTCCCAATTCTTTACTCCTAGGTACTTCTGTTCCATACCCACATCCACTTGTAGTATCCTGACAAGGATGTATTTATAAGAAGACCCACAAAATCTATACATTTCAAATATTCTAGGGATTTAATCAACACTTATCCTCTCAAATTATACATTAGAGTTATGTCTTAAAACCTAATTTTCCAAGATCTACTTTCAAATGTTGATAATAAACTTTCATTTATACCAACTGTAGTTCCCCAACCACAGATAGCCTGAATACAATGCCTTCTATCAATTATATTTTCATGATTATAACGTTTCAATCCTCAAAGTACCAATAATTTATGTTGTTTTGGTAAACTAGATACATAAATGAGAATTTTATTAAAAATCTAGAAACTAATAAAAAAATATTATTTTTTCTTCTAAACAAATAATCATCTTTGAGGATAAGTCTAATCCATATAGTTTATTTCATTGTTTCTTTCATAGTAAGACTCCCAGAATCTTTGGGAAAGAAACATAATAACATTTAGATCAAATTCTCAGTAAGGGGAAAATAAAGTAGAAGAAATCATGAATCAATGAGAATACTCAATAAAGAAAGGTAAATAATTGTAAATACATGGCATTCAAATAAATAGATAGGAAAAAATAAATATGTAATGGTATGAAAATAAAATTCAAGTCATTATTCAATGAACTGAAATGATATGTATCCATGGATATGTTGATTCAAAATCTAATGGATGAATAATAATTGAAATTACTATGTGGGGAATTATTTCTTAATTGGCATCATTTATAAGGCATATGAAGACCTATTACCTTCATGACCATTCACAAGATGGTTTAAAACTAAGGGTAGAGTCCCATTTGTTCAATTATTCATCTCATGAAAAATTTTCGATTCATCGAGGAGCTATATAAAGTCCATCCTCCACCCATCATTGTTTGTCCAAATAATTTCTAATATTTAATAATCAAAATAACTAATATGATGTATAAAAAAGAGAACATTAAATTTGAAATATGGATTTATAAATATTTCCCCAAATATTCAAATAAAGGTCAATGTATACATTGCATGTAAAATGATATATGGTTTTGGAAATGAATATATCTAGGATAATTGATTTGGATAAATATGGGAAATTCAATGTTCAATGATCATAGAAAATTAAATATTTCAAGAGGACTAAAAGAAATCAAGGAATTTAATGTGAAGACTATCATTGGATAAATTAAACATGAACAATCTAGAGGATTATTAATGATGGTATCAATACAACATATCCCTAGTGAAGTAAATTAGAGGGTTGTTGTCATTGATGAAATAAAATAATTTCTTTCAAGAAAATTATTGTGGAAAATAAACTTTTCTCTTGAAAAGTATTTTGAAAATGTTTTTCTTTAAAAATAAACATTTTAAAATCAAAAATGTGGTTTTAATGAAGTGAAGGTGGATGATTTCGTACATGTCCTATGATGTAAAAATAACATTATTTTTTCTTGGTAAAAAGGTAGGAAAATGCCCTGTTCGGAAAGCGACAAGAAGATTCCATTGAAAACATTCCTAAAAGACAAAATTGGGTAAAAAATTATTTGAAAAACATTTTAAAATTTTTTTTCCAAAACATTTTAATAAAACGTAGTTTTTAGAAGAAAAAGTGTTCTCCGACTAAAGAGAGAAGTGAAGTTGGTTTTTCATTAAATCATTTTTAAAACACATTGAGTACTAAAGAGTCGAAAATGGTACTAATACCAGAAAATGGTTAAGAATAACTAGAGAATAATGGAATGGATTATTGAACAATGATTATATAATGTCCCAAAATTTGAATTCCATTGAATATCCATAGGATTATTCTTGACTAAAACAATCATTAAACATTACAAAGTGTCTGATACCAATTTGAAGCATTTTATATTCACAAACCTTAGTAAATAATAATATTAAATGAAAATATAAAATACAATTAATGAAAATAATTCATGATATAATATATAAAAATGATCAGTAGATACATCACATAAAATATTTAAGTAGTGAACATGGCATTTATCTTATGAATATTAATAGTGAGATGGAAGTCCCTTACCAATGTGGTAACAAATCAATTGGAAAAAGAAAATGTATTAATCATTAAATAAAACATTAAAATACCATAAATATAATAGGGTTCATGATATTATATATCAATGTTACAATAAGTACCCTATATATATGAAATTAGGTGTACAAAAATTAAGTATGCCTCATATAATGAAAATGAGGGAAGAATAAATTACCTTGTGTTTCCTTTCGGGTGAATGACCTTTAAATTCATTTATAATAAAATTATGTTAATTTTATTCTTTATTGAGAACCTTTTTCATGTTTATAATTACGTTTATTTCAATTATTACACTGTTGTGTACAACTACTCAAATAATTATGTTTACATCGACTATTTTTGACCAAATTCATTTTTTTGTGTCCAAACAACTATTACTGGTAAACAATGGTCATGGGGTTCACTATATAACATATCCAGAATAATTAATATGAAATAATTATCATAATTTTTCATCAATTTTATTTTTAAAATATATAGTAAAATATGGTTCTGATAATGATAATATGTTACAATCATGGAGACTGTAGGTCGTACGTACGCATGAGTAACATTCACATTTTTAAATGATCGTTGTGGAAAGAAGTTAAGTAACTAAAATATTTCCATAATTATCATTACAAAAAAAATCATATTATTTAGATATATATATACATATATATATATATATATATCATGTAAAAGGAATCACATCATGTCGAGTAGTCGGTAGTATACATGTCTACAGACGATGTGATCTCTTTTAAAGTGTGTGAAGGTGTAATAATTAAAATGTTGTGTATATATATATATTTACAAAAAAGGTAATTATTCAATGAATATATTATTTATTCTTTTTATGTCACTAATTTTTACTTAAAACTTTCCTTTATACATTTCATTTTTAGTGTGAATGAATCACAACGCCTTAATGTGGTAGAAGTCCACACATCCTCAAACAATGTTATCGTATTTTTGTAAAATAGAAAGTATTAAATTTATGTGTAATAATAGGATTACAGAAGTATAACTACACAATAAATATCATATATAACATAACTATACATAATGTACATAAAACATTCCATAATGAGAGGTGATAATGGAAAAATGAACAATCATCACTTCGTGAGGCAGTAGTTGGCCATTGATAGAAACATTATTTTCTTTAATAACTAGATAGTGGTGGGTATAATTGTAGGTATAATATCATAATTAAAACATCCTAGTATACTGAGGATAATGGATTGGTCATACCTAAAGATAATAAGGTTATTATAGGGGTTGGAGAATGGAAATCAAAATAGAGAGATTGAGAAAATACATTACCGTTTAATCAGGTAACTTCTTTTGGTTAAAAGAAACAGTCATACAAGGAAGGTATTCTAAACATATGGAGTGTTATAGGTATAGGGAAGGGACATCGGGATTCTATTTATTACAATATTTTTCAAACATAAGGGGGTTGAGATGTATGAGTAATGGGTAGAAGTGGTGGCCTTTTATTGGGAAGGAAAAGGACTCACTAGGTATTCTTGAAATGATGTTAGGTGTACACATGTTATTACAGAACAAAGTCTTAAAAACCCACCCAAACTCATGAATGGATGGTTAATGGAAGAAATATGTCCATAAAATTTCTTTTGGGGAGTTTTATAGGTCATTTGTGCACTTTAACATAGGATTATTTTCCATTCCAGCCTAATTACACCTTAATTATTGTAATTAATTTTAATCACATTCACTAATAACTAATGTCAAAAATTATGTTGAACTTATTAGATCAAAAATATTATCTTGAATAAAATGGTGTATTTTTTATTTTCAAAACTCATACCACAGAATCAGATAAATTAGTATTAATGCTATCCACCCAGATAGACATATTAACTTGTTTTAGTAGAAAAATGTTCAAAAGATTGTTATGTTTTAATATTAAATTAAAAAGTTAAATTTATTATAATGAACATAATTTTATGAATATATGTATAATTGAACTAGTGTGACTTTAAAACAAATTTATAATATAATTTAAAATTAATAATTATTAAAATGAAAAGGTAATTTTTAACTAAAACACTTTATTTTTCACTATTCACTAAATAATGATGTTTCTCGGAAAAAACCCAAAAATTCATCCTAAACTAATATAGAAAATATTAATTAGAAAATAATTTTTATTTTATCAAATTAAATTCATAAAAATGTCAAAATTAATATTTAAAATATGTTCATCATGAAAAGGCGGTAAAAATTCCTTAATAAAAATATATGTTTTTATGTGAAATATTGGGTTTATTCTTATCTTATGATTACAAAATCTTTTGGATAAATATAAACAATAATTGATTCAATATGTAACATGTTTATAACATTAAAACACTCACTAGTTTTAATTAATTTATTCTATTGAGGTAAAACAGCGTTGTGAACCGAAAAATGGTTTTCTATAAAAATAGTCTTTTTATATTCAATTGGTTCTTATATTTATTTCTAATTGATTTTTAACATATGAATTAATCATATATTATTATAAAACATATAATTTCCTATGTTATTTCATATAATTTTTAATCACTAATATAACGTCTAGGTTATTAATTATTTTATAAAATAATAATATTTTAATTACATATTATTTCTCAATAAGACTCGATATTGTGCATAGAGAAATCAATAGAAGAAGGTAACATTTTCATGTAACACGTGATATAGAAAAAGGCAGTTCTTGAATATGATATATGCTAACTCTATATCACGTGCATTTCAAGATAACTCGGTGTTTCATGCATTGAAATATATAGATTATATTTTAAATATTCAAATATATTATAAAATATACAGATATTATATTTTCATATATGCTTTCTATAGTGTATCAAACACTCTATCAAACACAAGGTTCTTAATTTAATATTTTGGGTTGTCACATTCTCCCCCACCTTATTCAAATTACATCCTCACAATTGAAAATCGATCATGGTGATAGATTATTTATTGCATCTTATGTTTTAAATCCCACATCGTAAGAATGGTTTGTATGTAATCCTCTATAAAAGAGAAAATGGAATTTACAATGGTCACATGTAATACTATGTAACTAGGTCTCTAAGTAGTTGAATATCAGTGGAATGTAGAGATACAAACTTGGAGGAAAAGAGTAAATATTTATAGGGAGTGAATGAGGCCATCAATCACAAACAAGTGAATGATCAAATGAATGTTGAGGGCCTAAAATCCATAAATTTTTTATTATTTAGAAAACCATCAGTTCCAAAAAAAATAGCTATTAGGAAAATGATTTATTTCTATGTCATTATATGAATGCATGGTAATCCTTTTCATGACCAAGAATATAACGAAATATTCCTACATTGTAGGTTTCAATCAAATATGAACATTCTTAACTTTTGGTTGTGTTTCAATAAAATTATAATTCATCCCTTGAATCCCACAAATTAATTAGTAATAATGGATTTTTTTATACCTGAATCACTAAAAAATACTTTTAAAGGATTGTAGGGCCTATAAAAGAGTGAAAACTCTAACTATTTTTTCTAAACTACAATTCAAAACTAATATGGTTAATATATTAATTTCTAATCCTAAAAATTGTTACTAATGGGTCATCATTAACATTTATTTATTAAATTTTTTAACTAACAACAATGAAAAATTAACCAGGACGTCACATAGGTCAGTGGTTGACATCAAACCTTTATCATCCTTCACTCATGGGTTCAAGTCCCACAACCTTGCCGGATTTTATTGGTTTTCACCCGAATTACATTTTTCCTTTTCTAAAACCATATTAATATAACTTCTAAATATAAATATGATAGACATAATTGAAATTAGGATAATCTCTGAAAATCATTTTATCTAAGGTTTTAAACAGAACCTCAATACATAAATACATCATCCATTTTATTTCCACATATGTTCTTCCTTTGTCTAGGGTGTATCTATAATATAATTAGTTGAATTTCTAAATCATTACACCTTATCTTCAATATAAATCTCCTTAGTTTTAACCTGGGTTACATATTATGTATCCAAATCTTGTATAATGGTTTGTAGAGAAAAATTGGATTATCCTATGCATATCACCTAGGAGTGTCAAAATAGGTGCAAAGTAAGGCTCGTTATCATGTACCAGGTTACCCCGAGTCAAGCCAGGCAGACCTTGTTAGAGTTTGTACTCCAAAGTACATCATTTCCAGAACCACACCCACTTCCACTATCCATACATGGATGTATTGTTAGGAATACCCACATAATCTATACATTTTCAAAAATCTAGGGTTTTCAAATATACTTGTCCTTAAATTATACATTAGGATTATGTTCTCTTACCTACTTTTTCTTAGATCTAGTTTCAGTGGTTTATATTCAACTTATTTTAATACCAACTCTAGGGACCCAACCATGGATATAATTATTCCAGTTTCTTATATCAAGTACATTGGAATGATTACAAGGAATTTATCCCTGAAAGATCGATCAGTTTTGTAGTCTTGGTAAACCAGATACATAAATGAGAATAGTATGATAAATGGATACACTAATTACAACACATTGTTCTCTTCTAAATAAACAAATCTCTTCTAGTATAACTCTAATCCATTTAGTGTATTCCTTCACTTCTTTCATAGTATGCTTCCTGGATTCCAAGGTAAAGAAACATAATAACGGTGATCTCAAATTCTCAGTAACTGAAAAATATAGCAGATGAAATAATGAATAAATGAGAATAATCAATATGGAAATGTAAATATCTATAAAGAAATTCCATTCATATAACTTGAAAATGAAAAATAAATATAGTAAAGTATGAAACTAAAAAACTCTCAATTAATTAATGAAATGAAATGAAATATATCCATAGATATGTCAACGTAAAATCTCATAGATGAATAAAAATTGAATCTTCTATAAGGGAAATTATTTCTTAATGGATTGAATGTCTAAAGCACATTATGACCTATTACCATCAATTCCATTCACAATAAGGTTTAAAACTTGGGGTAAAACCCCATTTGCACAATTATTTGTCTCCTGAGAACCTATTGATCATCGAGGAGATAATGTTCCGAATCTACACATCATTTGAGTCCAAAGTATTCCTCATATTGAATAATAAAATAAATAATATTCCTTAAAAAATAAAAAAATTGAATGAGAAATAGGGATTAATCAATATTTCACCAAATAACACTATAAATGTCAAATTAGAAACTATATGAAAAATTATATAATGTTTAGAAAATTAACATATCTGTGATCATTGATTTGGATAGCTAGTTGAAATTCAATGTTCTATGATCAAAGAAAATTGAATATTTAAAGATTACTAAAAGGGATAATGGAAGTTAATGTTATTAATATCATTGGATAAATCAAACATAACCCTTCCATAGTAAGATTAAGGATGGTACGAATACAACAAATCTCATGATGAATAAAATATAGGGTTTTTGTCACTCATAAAATAAAATAATAACATTTAAAAATATTTTGGAGGAAAATTTCCTTTTTTTTTTTGAAAAACCATTTGAAAATAATTTTCTCTTAAAATATACCATTTATACTTGAAAATGAGGATTTAAATAAATTATAGTGGATGAATTTGTATTTTTCTTACTCGGTAAAAATAGAATTATTTTTTCACAGTACAAATGAAAGAACATTCCATGTTCGAAAATAGATAAGAATTTTCCTATGAAAAATTTAGTAATTGAAAAATAATGGAAAATTTTATTTACAAAAAAAATTTAAATAAAACTTTTTTGAATCCATTTTAATAAAACATTTATTTTATAATAAAATAGGTTCTCTGACTGAAGAGAGAAGTGAAGTTGGGTTTTATTGAAAACAATTTTAAAACAATTTGACTATAAATGAGTGGAAAAATGGCACTAACACATGAAAATTGTCATTAATAACCAGAGAATAATGAAAAGGGTTATTGAAAAATAGTTATATAATTTCCTCGAATGTAAATTCCATTTAAATATCATTAGTATTAGTCTTGAGGAAAATAATCTTTAAACATTCCAAAGTGTCCCATACAACTTTGAAGCATATTTAGAGCATAAGCCTCATGAATGAATAATATTAAATGACAGTATTAAATACCGTGAAAGAAAATGAATTTATTATATAATATATAGAATTGGGAATTAGATACACCACATAAAATATCAATGTATTGGACATAAAATTTTTCTCATGAATATAAAAAGTGATATTGAAGTCCCTTTCCAATGTGGTAACAAATGAATTGGATAAGAAAAAGGTATTAATAATTAAATAAAATTATTAAAAATATAAATATAATAGTGTTCATGGTATTTTATTTCAATGTGGTATTAAATACACCCTATATAACAATTTAGGTGTACAATAAATATGTATGCCTCATGTAATGAAAATGAGACAAGAATCACATACCTTCAATTTCCTTTCAGGTGAACGTCTATTAAATTAATGTATAATAAATTTATGTTGATTTTACTTTATTTAGTAAAATTTTAATGTTTATATTTAATTTTATTTTACTTATTATCATGTTGTGTACGACTACTCAATCAATTAAGTTTACATAAATTTTTTTTAACAAATTCGTTATATGTCTCAAAACAACTATTGTTGGTCATTTATGGTTATAGGGTTCATTATATAACATATCATGAATAATAACCATTGAATAATTATAATATTTTTACATCATTTATATTTTTAAAATCAATCATTAAATGTGGTTATAAAACTAAGAATATGTTACAATCATAGAGACAGTAGGTTGTATGTATGCATCAGTAACATTCCTATTTATAAATGACTGTTGTGGAAAGAAGGTAAATATCTCAAATATTTCCAGAATGATCATTATATAATAAATATAATATTATTTAATGATATATAACTATACATAGAATTATGTTTTTTAAACTGAATCACACTATTTTTTAGGAGGCGGTAGTCCACACATCCACGAACGATGTGATCTCTTTTAAAGTGTGTGAATGGGTAATAAAGAAAAAGATATATATATATATATATAAAGAAAGGTAATTATGTCATCAGTATATTTTTAATGGTTTTTAATGTCACATATTTTTATTTAAACACATCCTTTATACATTTCTTATATAGTATGAACGTATCACAATGCCTTTAGGGAGTGGTAGTCCACACTTCCTCAAACAATGTTATCATATTTACGCAAGACGAAAAGTATTAAAGGTCGGTGTAATAAATTAATTATAAAAGTATAAAGGCACAATAAATATGTATTATAAAATATATAAATAGATTTTCCATAATAATGTCCACTAAGAGATGTGGTAATGGAAGAATGAACACTAATCATTTTGCGATGTAGTAGTTCACTGTCAACAGAACCATTTTGTTTGTTACACAGTAGATGGTGGTGGGTATAAGTGTAGGTATAATATTAGCATAAAAATATCCTAGTTTATTTAGGATAATGTTTTTGTTATAAATTAATAGAATAAGGAAATCTTAGGGGTTGTATAATTGAAATGAAACTAGAGTTATTGACAAAAGACATTACCTTTTAATCGGGAAACTTATTTTGGTTGAAACCAAAAGGCATCCATGGAAGGTATTCTGAAAAGAGGGAGGATTATAGGTCAAGGGGAGGAATTTTTTGAGGCCATTTTGTAAGATCTTGGTGGATATTAATAGGTTTGAGATGTGTGAGTAATGGGTAGAGGTGGTGGCTTATTATAGGGATGGAAAAGAACTCACATGTTTTTCTTCAAAAGAAGTTATGTTTACACAAGTTCTCAGCTAAAACATGTCAAAAAACTCACAAAAACAATTTATATGAATCTTAGTGGCCTATATATGTCCATAAAATGGGTTTTTGAAATGTTTTTTGGTTCTTTGGTCCATTAAAAATAGTGTTTTAGTACATTTTAAACCTAATTATGCTTAAATTATTGTAATTAATTTTAATCACATTTACTAATAATTTTTTGTAAAAAATTAAGTTCATGTTATTAGACCAAAAATAATATCCTAACTATAATGGTGTATATCGTATTTTAAAAATTAAAATCACTAAAGTGGAAAAATTAGGATTAATACTAATTTCAAAAACAAACGGATTAATTGGTTTTTATAGAAAAATGGTCAAAATATTGTTAAGTTTCTATATTAAATTTAAATAGTTAAATTGATTATAATGAACTATATTCTACAAATAGATGTATAATTTTTATAATATGACTTTGAATAAAATTTATAAAATAATTTAACGTTAATAATTATTTAAACAAAATGGATGTTTTTTTGGTAAAACGCAATATTTTTCACTATTCACTAAAAAAATGATGTTTCTCGGAAAAATAAAAAGAATTCATATTAAGATAATATTGAAATTTTTAATTCTAAAATAAATTTTATTTTATGAAATTAAATTCATTAATGTTTCAAAATTAGGATTTAAAATAGGTTTTACATTATCATGCATTATCAATGCCTTAATAAATATATAGGTTTTTATGTGAAATATTGGGTTTTCTCTTATCAAATACTTACCAGATAAATTAAATAAATAAAAAATAATTATTGAGTATGTAACTTGTTTATTACTTTAATAATACTCACTAATTGTAAATAATTTAATCCATTAATGTAAAAGAGCTTTGTGAACATAAAAATAGTTTTCAATAAAAATATTCCTTTCATATTCAATTGGATATTTCATTATTTTATAATTAATTTTAAACATATAAATTAATCATTTATTATCATAAAAAATATATTTTCATAAGATAGTTAATATTATTCATTACCACTATTATATTGTGTAGGTTAAATTTGGTTGTATTAAATAATAACACTTTAATTATACATTGTTTCTCAGTAAGACGTGATATTGTGTATAGATAAAGTCATTGAAGAAGGTTAATTTTTCATGTAAATAAAGATATAGATGATGGTCATTGTTTACTATGATGTACAATAACTCTATGTCACTAAAATGGAAAGCTAACTCGGTGTTTCATGTGTTGAAATATATAGATTATATTTTAAATACTAAATATATTTTACGATATATGAATATTATATTGCATTATGTGCTAAAGGGTGTGTGTCATACATGTTATCGAACACAAGGATCATACTTTATTTTTTCGGGTAATCACATATTAGTAAATTTAATTGTCACATTATTTGTTAAAATATAACATTAATTTTATATTTTAATAAATAACATCATAAGATTCTGTAAAATGATTTTTTTTCAAAAACATTGAAATATAGTCAAAGTAGAGATAAATTTCATTTATTAATCATTTATATACATTTAAAAACATCCATTGAATAAATTTTAAAAAATATGGACATGGTAGAAAATTAATGTGAAAGTAAACTTTAAATGGTGTGTTTTAAATTGAACCCCCTAAGTAAAATATTAAAAAGAATTTGTCTTTTGAAAATACTGTAAACCAATAAAATATTGTAAAAAATTGATGTTCAGAAAGACTTTAAGTATTAATAATAAATTTTCAAATATAAATTATAAAGACATAGATATTGAGGGGAAATATTTATAAAATAAAACATTCAAAATTATGATTGTAATGTAATGTGTCCCTTACATCTAGTCTGACTCATCATATGGGTTCTTTTTCATCATGTATAATAAACATATTTTAGTTATTAACTTTATTTATATAATCTTGATGTTTTATTATTAATTTTATCTGACCTGTTACCGTGTTACTTCAATTTCTTAATCATTTAAGTATACATCAGATTTTATGACTATATTCATTCCAGAAGACCAAAATGCATTTGGTAGTTTTACCATGTCAAAAGAGGTCATTATTTGATTGTCTCTTTAATAATAATCTTGAAATAATAATAATTTTTATTTATAAATTATGATTTTAAATCTTACCATTAAATATGGTTATGGGAAATGAAATATTGTATAATCATGGAGATAGTAGGTCATACATACGCATGAGTCACATATCCATTTTTAAGCAACCATTATAGAAAAGGGTAGTTATTATTTTATATATATAGAATAATAATAATATAAAAAATATTATATTAACTCATTAAATATACTTTTATATATTTCTTCCATGTAATGTGGTGATGAAAACCGAATCACATTGCTACGTGGAAGAGGTAGTCGACACGTACGTACAAGCGAAGTTATCATTTTTTAGTCAATGAAATTTTAATACAACAAATGATATATTATATTTCCAGAATGAAAAATATTTTATGAATATAATATATAACTATTAATTCATTCATTATAAACCATCCATGAGATATGGTGATTGAAAACGAATTATGTCAGTTAGTGAGGTGGTAGTCCACTATACACACAAACGATTGTTTTATTTCCCATTTAATATAAGAGTAGAGGAATATCAGCTATTCTATTAACATAAATAAAAAAATTGTATATATAGGATACTTGTAGTATTATTTTTTCATGCATGAAGAATATTTTAATGTGTTGGAAAAAAAATAATATTAAAAACCTCATTTTAGAAGAATCTTGTTCTTTGGAAAACCTACTTTGCTTAACACCATAAGACAACGAACATTGGTATTGGAACCTAAATAATTCCTAAATAGTTTGGGTCGGGATTTATTTAAAATACTAAGGAAAATTTTTCTCTATAAAATGGGTGTTTTATTTTTATGTAAAGGGAAGAAGTGATTCCCTTTTATGTGTGCGGGGTGGGGCTCTTTTGGAATTTATCAAAATATTAAATAAGTATAAAAAATATTTCAATTATAAATGTATTCAAACTGATTTAATTACAATAAAAGATGAATATGAGTATAAGTACACTCATAAAATAAAATTTTGAATGGTATTTACTATGTTTCTATACATATTGTTTGGTTTTATGTCCACTTTATCTCCATTCACACTTACCATAGAAAAATGGATTTTTACTTTTTGAGGGTCAAAATTGTTACTATAAATGGAAAATTAACATAAAATTGAACATGGTTGATATTAACAACCATATCATAATATATTTTCAAAATATATTTTTTCAGAATTTTGAATAACTGAATAAAATATTATTTTTCATAAATTGTCAGTACTATCAATTTTTAGAACTATTAATTTCATTAACATTGATAAAATAAATAAATAAAATAAAATTAAAAATATGTATTAGTACAAACCTAAAATATTATATTAATCTATAAAATTGATGTATTAGATTAGGCATGTAAAATAGTAACTTAATTAAAAAATTTAACATCATTTATTCATTTTTTCCATTAATTGAATAAATACTTCATCACCATTGTGTTAGCATTTTGGTTAATTATTTATTCAATAAAAACCTAAAATAATTTACAAGAAGAATAAAAATCATTATGTTTTAGAATTATGATTTATAACCGAAAATATATTCTGTTTGTCCCCTGGTAAAAAATTTTATATTTTTTATTAAAAATAATGTGGCATATTTTACATTTCATTACATAAAATATTATAAAGGTCCTAATTACACTGAAATATAAAACAAATTCCAAATAACATAATATTTTACGAGTACAGATGAGATAGAAACATCTAATAAACTTAATTCAAGTGTTTGGGTCATGTTATATCCCTTTTATTATTATTTTTAACCCTTAATTATTCAACATACCCATTACTAAGGTAACAAAATTAAATATTGTTTCTATTCATATTAACTAAAAATAAAATGTACCTACTTAAAAAATTTATAAAAACTACATATAAATATGGAATATGTTTTTCAAGATTCAAAACAGAAAGGTGAAAGAATTTAATTTAAAATTAAAATGTAAAATCTCAATGAAAACGTTATTATATTAAAATTAATATTTTAAATATAAAAGGTTTTAATGCTATATTAAAATATAAATTTCATTAAAAAAATAATTGGATTGTTTTAAATATAAATTAACTAGTTAAATTCAATAAATTATCAAAAATATATGTTTAATTTGTAAGGAAGTGAAAGGAAAATAGAATTCTCAATAAATATCATTATGTTCACTATTTATTGAAAAATAAACATTTTAAAAAAATTATAAATATTTAATAATAAAATATTTTTTATAGGATGATTGAAAAATTATTTTAATTTTATCAAATATATTTTTAAATTTTTTAAAAAATTATGTTTATTTTTGTATCCTAAAATGAAATAATAAACATTTTTTAGTGAAACATATTTTTGGAATTATAACATCAATTTAATAATATTTGATAACTTATTTTCTATAATTAATAAATAAATTTGTATTGATCAAAAATATTATATATATTCCAGAAATTAGTTAATACTATTCATCCCTTCGAATTTAATAGCTAGGTTATGATGGACACATTTAAATAATAATATTTAATGGTTAGTTTATTCTCAGTGATGCATATTTTGAATGATATCAAACATTGTTTAAAAAAATCACATGAAATTAAATTATATACCATTAAGAAATTGTATCACCATAATTTGAACAGAATATTCATAATCATAGGTTGAAATTTTAAATTATCATTTCTTTTGAAATATCACATCATAAATAGGGTTTATAAAACTTCATATTGAAAATAAAGAATGGGATGTACAAAGGTCATATATAACAATACAAAATAGGTTTCTAAATAGGACAGCTTTAGTGGGAAGTGAAAATATATACATGAAAAAATAAAATCCAAATTATAAAGGAGAGTGATAGAGAACATTGAGCACCACGTTGTGATTTTTCATGAGAGATTTAACGACCACAAACCAACCACTTGATGAGGTTCGAAAATGTCCATGCATTCATTGTAAAAAGTTAGTATTGGGATTCTTATTTTTGGATCAAGATTCCTTTCCTACAGATTAGGAATTTATTTTATATCTAGAAGTGGAACATATGGTAATATACTTATACAAAAAAAATTCCCTTAATATAATTCCACCACACACACATCTTTTGATTGAAAAGATGAGTATTCAAGATGAATTTTTTGGGCCTAAAGAAAAAAATAATCCCCTAAATATTCACATAATCAATGTGATGAAAATAATATATTCCAAACATCTTTATATTTTAACAAAAAGAAACATGGTTTAAAAAATATAATATAATTACCAAAATGAGAAAACTCCAAACAATGAAAAAAAACATTAAAAAATAATTTCAACAGTAATACCCAATGTTCAACAAAGATCATTAGATAAATAAAAATCTGAGAGAGATAATAATTTCACTATTTTTAGATGATTTTTATTGATTTAATCACTAACAATTTACCAATAGGAGTGCATTTTCATGATTTTTGGATTCGTGCTGTGTTTTCAAATAAAATGTAAAAATTAGTTTATTCGATATTATTAACTAATTTTAATCACAATGATATTATTGGAATAAATTTTAATATAATATTAAAATTTTATTGATTAGTTTTAATATTCCTTTTTTAGAGCATAACTTTGTATTCTTGAGTAAGATCTTATTTAAACAACTAGAGTCCCGAAAATAATAAATGAAGTTTAACCGTTTATAGGGATGAAAGAGAGGACCCCACCTCCCTAAATGTGAAATCACTCAAGATACCCACTTCTTAATTAGATGATTATAGATTTAATTGAAAGGGTACTCAAAATATAATTTCACCAATAAATTAAATTGAGTTATACAACACTTAATATATCTATTCGATGCTAATCATTGAAAAATAATTTCTAGAATTCCCATGTATAAAAAGTTACCATCATTAAAAATTCCATAATTTCCTCAATACAAATCCAATTAAAGTGATTTTCGAAGGGAGGAAATTAAATTAAATTTGGAACAACCTCTAAGAAGGGACCATGTTGTTATTTTAAGAGATTGTGGAAAAAATAAGTCTCAACCTCTGGAGGAAGGATTCTTTAGGGGAAACTACTGAAACCATTTCTTTCTTCTTTTATTATTATATTTATTATTTTTAACTTTTTTATTATTTTAAATGTAATTTTAATTTAATTTCGTTTAAATATAATATAGTTTTTTTATTTTTTAAATTTTGTGTCCATATTCTTCATCCTTAATTTTCTTCCTTTCTTTTTATTATTCTTTTCTTTTCTTCTTCTCAACATATCACATTGAACTCTTATGCTCATGATTATGAGTAACTAATATGAGGAATATCCTGAGGGAGTTATCTGGTGATTTAGCCAAAGGAAATGTTTTTTATACACTTTTGGTTAATTATTGGGATAATTTATTGCAGGAGTAATACTCACAATGGATTTATAATGTGTAACTTCATAATATGAACTATTTCACATCAATTGAAAATGTTGAGGGTGGATGTTCTTGGTGATCTCTAAGTACACATTTCATTAATAATCAGGTTATATTTACGTTTGTACATAATGATGGTGTTTTTTATTATGTAGATTTGAATATGTCTAATGATGGTTCTCCATAAAAAAAATTCTATAGAACTTCCCTTCTTCTTTAATTCAATTCTATTTAGCATTTCATGGTAAATTTTATTTGAATGTTGTTTCATCTTATTTTTTCATTTCATTTTATTCCATAAATTACATTTCATTTCTAAAATATAAACCAAATAATGAATTATTTCTTAGGTGAATTAGATTATTTTGTTAAACAAAATATGATTTATCCTCAAGTGAGATGACCCAGTTCAACTATTGATCATAAATAAGAAATATTTGAAAATTTATTTTTACACACCCTATGATGGGAATGAGTAAAAACTAGTTCTATTTCTAGGAAACCAATTAGTATTTTTCTTATATTTTCTTATTTTTTCATTGTAGATATAAATTTACTTTTTTCTTATATAAATAATAGAAATTCATTTTCCATGATGATTTCAAGAGATTATTTTTTCAATACATGGAACAATTACTCATTGGTGCATGGAGAAGAAATATATAATACTTATGACGACCTCCAATGAACGGAATATAATCTTATGATAAGAGTAGTTTAGAGTCATATAGGCAAATCAACATGGTTATCACATGAAGTATAAGGCCCCAGCCTTAAACATTACTTAATATTGAGTTAAGTCAATAATTTGACATTCATTCACATCAAGGAAGTTTTTTTTTTAATTAATGAATTATACCAAAATCAAACCTAAAAAGTAAAATATTACAAAGTAGATACTTATAGTCCCTATCCATTTTTTCGTAAAACAAAAATCATTTAAAAAGAAACTTAGTTTAATTTCAGGTTTAAACATCATAACATTTCTTTTATCCCATCCATGACTCTATTATTCATTAAATCCTATGAAAAACATTTCAATATGTGGGATGAGAATAAAAATCTATGTAGGGGATAAAAAATAAATAAAACAATTAGTCTTGTGAAAACATGTAAACCATGAATACATTACCATAAAGTAATACACTTCACCTTTAAGAAGTAGTAAATACACTTTACTAAATATAAGCTCATTCATTACCCTTTTTGTAATCAAAATATTACCTTAAAACCCATATAAAGAAACATAAAACAAATAAAGTTTAATTAGTACTTAATAATTCTTAAATGGAATAACTATATGGTTGACTTCCACATATATCACTCTTACAAATGGAATAATCATATGGACGACTTCCATACCCAATTAATTGGAGGTTATAACATAACCAACCATCCTTGTTTTATCATAGAACCAATTGAATTTCATTTATCATGTTACCACTCATATTTTTTTATCATGTATGAACCCGTCCAATATCCAAGTAACATAACACAAAAAATATTACAATTTTCAACATTTCACTCAAAAAATTCTTTTTGTAATCACAAGAAATCATTTCAGGATATTGAAATTTTCAATCCATTTTCAAAACCATTTTCAATACCAAAATACCAAAAAGGGAATGAGGTATCTCATTTCCATTTATGAACATTATGTGTTTTTTAGGAATCCAAATATCAAATAATGGTTATGACGGCGTAAAAGTCATTATCATCATATATGTTCAAAAAAAAGTTATGGTCATTTTGTAAGGAAAGTTAAATAATTCATATAAAATTATTACTTTTTAAATCTATTGAATGAAATAAAATATTTACATAAAATATCATGTATAATACTTTTATTTCATGATAAATAAATATGAAAATTAATATTATGATTCAAAGATTTGATAATTAAATCTTTAAACATTCAAGGTGAATCATACCACTTTGAACATTTAAATCATAGAGTCTTTGAATTAATAAATTTAAAAAATATTAAATAACATTAGTATTGATAATATATGGGTATTAAGTTTCATAATAGTTGTATATACAGAAAATAAATGAATAATGGTACATAAAATAAAGAAATATCTCAATGAAAGGTGATTGAGACGAAATCCCTAACCTCAAGCCTAAATCATCTCGTTCTTTATTTATCATCCTGAATAATAAACATAGGTTAATTTATACATTCATTAGAACAATTTTCATGTTCATTATTTCTTTTAAATCACTTTTTACCATGTTATAACAATTATATAATGATTTAAGTTTATGTCAGATGTTTTGTCGATATTCAGTACTTGAGTTGAAAATAAACTTGGTACGATGTCAATAGTCAATGTGATCATAAGTCCTTCATCTCAAAAAAATAATATTCATTACATTATTTTCATTTTTATGCATAACATATACCATTAAATCAAACCATGAATTGTGGTTATGAAAAATAAACAATGTTTTAATCATGGAGATAGTAAGTCATACATACGAATGAGTAAAGTTTTCCATTTTTCATTGATCATTATGGAAAAATATAAGTATTATTTTATCTTTAAAGAGTCATAATAACATAATTAATATCATATTTATCATTTAAATATATATTTATATATCATACAAGTGATATAATGAATAAAAACAAGTCACATTGCTTCGTGGAGGTGATAGTTCACACGTACGCATGAATGACGTTATCATTTTCTACACATGGAATGTAAGAACATAATTGAAATATTATTATATTATAATGATAAATATTTCATTAATGTCACATATGAGTATTAATTACATTATTATAACTAAACAAAAGATATAGTTTTGAAAAACAAATTAAATCGGTTCGTGGAGGTGATAGTTCACACGTACACACAAATGATTATTTCCTTTCCCATGTAATGGAAGTGGATTTGGATTTAGGTGATGATATTATCTTGAAAGAATTACAGTATATTTTTGATATTGTAGTTTCTTTTTCATCTATCAATAATAATATTTGAAAGATGTTGAAGAAGAAATAAAATTGAAATACTTAAATAAAACGGAACCTCTTCTTCGGTTGGTCACCTTTGAAGAACACCTTAACACCTATAATGAGAGTGTTCTGCCTAAAATAAGGCCTCATGAATATGGAGATGGATTATAGTAAGGGTTTATGGTAGATATTTAATGATCCAAAAGCTTTTGTAACTACAAGTAATATAGTGTAATCTATGCCTTTTTATGGGAGAGGGGAGAGGCACCCTTGAAATTATTAAAAGTATTAAATTTATATAAATTCCATCTTGATTCTAAAGGGTAAAAAACTTTATTTAGAATATATAAACATAATGGGTAAAAATATAATCAACCAATGAAATTTTTACTAGTTGAGTATTTTTTTTATTCCTTATATTTTTTATTTAACCCCTTTTAACTCTTACCTATTTATCATGTAATTTATACTTAGAGGGTTAAAATAATTACAAAATCATTCCAAAGATCCAATGAATGTGTAATTAATAAAATTATGAGAGATATCTCATTTTTTTAGTTGAATATTATATTTTTAGAAATTTTATATTATTTAATTAAATAATTTATATTTTGAAATATGAATTATGTCGATTTTGGCACTATTCATTAAATGAATTTTTTAAAAAAATATTAAAAAAAGTTGATTCTTTAGAAAAAACTACATTAAATAAATCCAAATATAAAATATTAATCTATAAAATTATTTTATGGCAACAAATATTTCAAAATATATTTATTTTAGAATAATTAATATCATATTTTTAATTAATTATTTAACAAATCTATTACTACTTCATCTTTATGCCATAATTAAATATAATTATATAATTACTTATTTTTTTTAATAAATTACCATGTTTTAGGTAATATTTGTATCTATCAAAACACTATTCATAGTCAATGATATCAGTTACATAACCCCATATTAAAATTATTTTAGTAAGAAGATGCATATTTAGGACATATTTTCCATTAAATTAAATTAAATATTATTAATGTCACACTAACACCAAAGTGGCTTCTATAGGTCACCATTTTAGAATGGATGTTCATGGTATTTAATAACACATCAAATAAGATTAATATATTTTTTTGGGTAAATTTATAAGATTATAGTTTTAATTTTACCTTTAGTTACACTATTTACTTTTAAAAATGGTAAATAAAATATTAAAGTAACCTTCCACAAAAATAAATTATATCATTTTAGACCAAATTTATTACAATGAGTACAACCATGTATGTCTGTTTTCGAAATAACAATTCAAATATGTTTTTAAATTAGGTTTAGCACTTATCCAGTTCCTGGATCGAGAAAATGAGTTTTTTAACTAAAACGTTCAAATGTTGATGTATTTTTTCTATTAAATTTTAATTTTTAAAATGAATATAGGGAACTAAATTGGGTAAAATTATAAAAAAATTAATCTAATTATACCTTAGTATCTTGGGAAATGATAATATAAAAATATAAATAAATTATATGAAAAAATACTTTTTAATTAAAAGGCAATAATTTTCCATATTAATAAAAATTACAAAGTTATCAGAAAAATTCAAAAAATTTATCCAGAATAGATTTTGATGTCCCTCTTCCAAATAAAATGTTTATTCTGTCAAATAAAATTATAAAACTGTAAAAATCTATATCTGAAATGGGTTTTCCGTCAAAAGGTTGGAGAACAACATTTTTTTTTGAAAAATACATCTTTTATCCAAAATATTGAATTTTTTCTCATATCATATCCATGACAACTATAATATGAATTTTAAACATTAAAATAAAAATATGACACATATATTTAGTTTATAAAATCCATAAATAGTGATTTTATTATTTTATAAACTCGTTTATCTTCATTTAAATAGTTTTTTAGAAAAAAACATACTTTATATACAATTGGTTTTTATTTAATTTCTAAATTAATTTAGTAACAAATAAATCTTTATATAAACAGGTGTAAAACATATTTTCATAATTATTTTATTCTTCTTAATTATCACCATTCTAATGGATATTTGAAATTTAATATTACAATATATTATTCTTTTGTATAACTCAGTCTTCTATGTAATGTAAGATTTTGGAGAAACCCATTGTTGGGTATCAGGTACACTATCGAACATATATCCCCTTTATGGTGGAATTACTATATGACTAATAATATTAATAAATATGAAAAATCATTATTCTAAAATTACCTGGGATGCTACATCCTTCCCCATTCAATAAATTACGTCCTCGTAGTTTTAAATTTGTTCTTGGTAACATCATTGAAATTCCATATCGAAAAAATTTCAATAAAACCTACTGATTAAAAGAAATAAAGTTAAGTAAACAGGTCACTATAGATAAAAATTGGATTCCTTGTAGGAAAACATGGATATGGAAGAAAAACTAACCATCATGTTCTGATGGAGAGTGGTAGAAAACATGATCAGGAAAAAGTTAAGAATCACAAAACCATGAATTTGTGATTGGCTAAATGATCTTTGATTTAATATTAGGAAAAGTAAATAGATATTTTTATAAGATACTTTTTATGGAGTTTTGGTATTCTATTACTGTATGGAATAATAACCTAAGGAAACATTCTTACTTCAAATTTATAGTTTCATACTTTAATCACATTCCACCAAAAACAAATCTTTTTCTCCAAATGATGTGTATTTAAGAGGTATTTTTTCACACCTAAAACACTAGAATCATATTAAATATAAACATATAATCTATATATTATTAACTACATATCATTCTTTTCATGAAACATTAACAAAAACCAAACTGGTTAGGATAAGATAAAACAATTTTCCAAAAATAGTAACCCATTGGATGATAAAAAGATACTATAAATATCTAAAACTCAACTATAGTACCAAAAGTTCAACATAGACCATTTAACAAATAAATGCCTTTAAAATTACTCAAATAATCCAAACTAATATTGAAACACAAAATTCAGAATGATTGGGTCACATTATTTTCCAGGAAAAGTTTTAACATTTATCTCCAAAAAACACAAATCACACCTAATGTCTAATACCCTAAATTAATTTCCTAAGAAAAAATTCTCCAATATAGGATAATCATTTCTATAAATAACCTAATTCACCATTATTCTACAATTAAAGACATATATTCTTTCAAAATATAATTCAACCATTACTCCTAAAATAAAATCCCATAGTATTGTATTTTCCTTAGGAATATAGGGTTCCCAAAATAGTGAAGATCTTCCAAAAATAATGTTTATCACATAATCCCCAAATAATTTGTCTATACCAATGTTATCCATTTGTTAAAACATAAGTTCCCAAAATCAAAATTTTCTTATCACATCAACTCATTGAACTAGAAATAAAATGAAATTTTAACAAGGGATTTCATGTAGGATAGTGGTAGGTGATAATGCATTATCGCACTTTAGTTGTGGGTTCGATTTCCATAGCATTGTTTGACATGATGGGTTCTCACCATTTCTGTGGATATTTCTTTTCAAAAATATAATATTATTATTATAACATTCACAAACTGAGATAAAATCCACAAAATAACCATAACATATTTTAACCTCAAAGGTTACCTCATACGTTTCATTTTTGTCACGAACCATCGCCCGGGGCCCGTGTCATGATGACCCCAAGCCCTCCATCTATAGTATAAGGGTTGGATACTAGCACGGATTCTAAAATGGGAAGGCATTTCCTCCAAACCTATACACACACAGATAGGGCACATTGCACACAAGTAAAACATAACCAAAGAAGGAAGGTAAAACCACCACTAAAATCAACCACTGTGTGTAAAAGTATGTAGTAAAATTAAATGTGCCGGAATGTAATGGCTAGGATCTCTCTTGTCCATTTTTTTTAAAATATAGTGTTTGAGTTGTTCTGGTGGTCAAGGTGACTTATCCCCTACACTTTTTCAAAATTTCCAATTCTGAGAACAATTCCAAGGGTAGACTGCTATGAATAGTGTAACGGTAGCCTTATATGAATAGTGCCAACAGTAGCCTTCTATGAATAGTGAAACAGTGGCCTTATATGAACAATATCATTGGTAGACATCTGTGAATAGTGCAATTGTAGGCTTATGTGAATAATGTCATCGGTAGCCGTATGTGAACAGTTACAGTGGTATCCTTATGTAAACAGTGAAACGAGAACCTTATGTGAACAGTTCCACCAGTAGCCTTCTGTGAATAGTGAAATGGTAGCTTTAAGTGAACAATGTCATCTATAGGCTTATGTGAATAGTGAAACAATGAGGTTCTAACAGAAGCCTCTTTCCTTTTCCAAATTTCTGGTTTATGAACAGTGTTTCTTGAATGGTGGGGTTCCAACAGTACCCTCTTTCCTTTTCCAAATATTGATTTCATGAAAAGTGTTTCCAGAACGGTGAGGTTCCAATAGTATCATCTTTCCTTTTCCAAATTTCGAGTTCATGAACAGTGTTTCTAGCTTCTTACCGATTCTCCCCTTTGACGTTTCCTTTGACATAAAATGAATTTAAAGACTTTTTTTATGGACTCTAAAGAATATTCAAAGGTCGTAACTCCTATATTAATTTTCCTAAGGTTCGGGATGTTTTAACTTGTTCAAACCTTGTGGTTTAATGCGATCCACTTTTAATGGAAAATCCATCATATCTTAAAATGTTTCTCCATTAAATATTCTAAAGGGATGAGATATCTTCCTCCCTAATTCTGCATCCTTGTTCTCAGCTGTGAGACTCTCAAACCTTTCATTCCATCTCTTAATGGTTGTATAAACATACATTCCTCCTTGGATTGGTCCCCCTCTGTTTTTGATGCAACTAAGCAGTATAATTCAATATTTGATATAAGGTATGATATTTCATCATTCTTTTAGGTTCATATCCTTCTGTTTCCCCCTAACCTTTTTATAGAATGCTATCTCCATGTTTCTAATGGGGTTTTCATTAGTTTTGACTGGTGTGGTGGTGTCTCTGCATCCTCATAGGGATACAGTTGTCGTGAGGGGAGGAGATCGTAACCCATTTTGGGGCTCATTCTCATATAAAGAACTACAAGAACCATTTGAGGTATGAGATGCAATGCTTCTCTTTTATTTTATGTGAAAATGTATATTTAGCATGTTTTATCCCAAAGGATCACAATATAATTTACATAATAAATATTTAAACCAGATAAATAAATTTATATCAATGTTATATTATTTCCTCTTGTTTTTCTAGATATTGTGATGTCTATGCTTTCTTTGTTTAGCTTTTCGTTCGTGATGAAAATTAGTAAAGAACATAAACCTAGAATTAATTGATAATTTTTTTTTCTAAAGTTAAAGAGGCATGTGAATGAATCTGATTGTTGTTGTTGTAAATTGATGCTAATAAAATTGATTCAGTAAAGATGTTTAATCAATTTTTGATAGATTACTTTTAGGCTTCCCATAGTTGGAACTCGTGATTAATAAATCAGATAATTCAAGATGTATTAAAGAACTAGTTTTTTAATAAAATATAATCCATTGTAGGGTTATGAGTTACCCTCTTAACTATTTAATGTCTAAGAGACCAATTGATATGATGTTTATTTTCCTATTTCTTGTGTTGGGATGTGAGCCTGGATGACTGTTGTGATATGTGGGGGCATAGAGGCCTATTGGTTGTGGCAGTAGTTGATGCCTAGAGTAGCGAGAAGCATCAGTTTAGGCATGTGGGTGTCGAGAAGGACACTAGGGATGACGAAACGGGTTGGATGTGAATGATTATATGCTTGATGATTCTTTTTGGTTTTTTACCTACTTTACATTCCCCATTTCTCAAGGAAGCTGGTTTTTCTTACCCTCCTCCAAAAGGGGAGAAGACGCACATAGTATGCCACATTCTTTCCATGTTTAGTTTTTTGAGGGAGGATGGTTCAATCCTCTATCTATAGGTGGAAAATTATCAATGGGTAGTTCCTCTACTCACATTGTTGATCCCCCTTGTGTTGATTAATATAGAATTCTTTTCTAGAATTCTTAGGAATATAGGAAAGTAATATATTAAATAATTAATTAAATAAATTATGTTAACCAATGGGATTGGAGATTGCTGGAGCGCAATGCTAATGTTTCAATTTAAAGGAACAATGAGAATTAGGTGTGATGATAAGAAAATATAATGTGAAAATTGTTAATGGTTAATTAATATTTATTGAATTAATTAATGTAATGTCCAATTGATAAAAATGGACTGAAGTAATGTAATTAATCTCTTTAAATGGTTGTGTGGTTATATAATACGTAGTCTTAGAAGTGGCAGCCGGGAGTTCGAGGGACGTTAGCTGCAGTTGTGTCTAAGATTAGGTTATGCCCACAGTGTGGTTTTGAGATATAGTATATTTTTTACTTTTAGTGTTTCTATACGCTACTCCACCCCATCAGTTATTGAAACTGACACCCCGGGGTTTATGAGCCCTGGGTGGTGTTTTCCCCAACATTTCGGTGAGAGGATGTATGGATGACTACCCCCCTTTGGACCCACTCTCTTCTCTTGGTGGTTACTTTTTTAAGTAGGTACAGCGATTATTTTTCCCCATATACATGTGTAGAGGGATGTAATGGCTTGTGGTTATTCACACACATATATTCTGGATGTATTTTCCTATAGACTAATATAGGTGTAACGTGTATAGGATATGATGGATTGAGGATCCTTAATTGGTCTATGGGTTATAATTTCTTAACTTTTAATACTCGACATATGATACATGTTATGCAAGATGTGGTGGATCCCAAAAACTATAGGGTTACATTGCTTATGTGGACATGGTGGTTTTATTTAATGAGGTGCATATTGCGGTGCTTCTACTAGGTGTCTATGGGAAAGCCTTTTGGGGGAGATATGCTTATGACGTGCGTCGTTGGGGAAAAGAAAAAAACCAGTGGGGAAATAGTTTTGGGGTACCCTTGATATTCTTTATTTTATTATATACTCTTATATGTTTTACTTTTTGAGAGCATCTATGGTTAGGCCCGAAACTTAATATACCAGTTTAGGTGACGATTTAGTTTCACTTGTTATTCATTGTTCTTTAGCAATCTTTCTTTAATTTTATTGGAGAGTATATGGGGAGGATCCTACTATGTAACTTTTATACTCAACCTATGTATGTATAAACTATTTTTCAGGTCACATGGAGATGGTTGTAGATCAGGTTGGTTTCTACTATCTTGGGGTTGCAGGAGTTTTTTGGGTTTTGTGGTTGTTGTTCTTTTTTCTCACATTTTCGGCCTAGGATGGGTACACGTTTTGGGTAGGGGGTCATGACCAAGTGGTATCAGAGGTATGGTTTATGGATTGGATGGAGTTTGGAGTTAGACACATGTGAGGTTGCATGGATTGGTATGGAAACGGTGTCAAACATGTTTTGAATGTGATGTAAACAGTGGAGACTAGCTGAGACATTAGAGTTTAGGTCCCCCTATGTTATGAAGTGTGAAACTTTATGTTTAAAATGGCTACTAAACAAGGTGATACAAGTTGCAGGGTGGAAACCTAGGAAAGGATCATGCATCATTCATCTTTATTTCTGTGTTTGAATGGTTAGACCTTGGGATAGGTTAAACTAAAATGAATAAAAAAACAATTAATTAATTAATTCTGAGTCTTCCATATTCTAGGTTTAGGAGCTCTAACTATTTGTAGTTTTTCAGGTACTTCTCCAAGTCGACGTATTTATCAGGATCGCATAGAAGATGTCCAGCAGGTTGTGCTAACAGATTCTTGTCGAGTAGAGATTGATGACGACAACACATGGAGGAGTAAAATCTGAGAGTTTCAGCACCACAGTTTGCTGGAGTATGAGGGATCCGTTTCAGATGCAGTCATGTAAGACTCATTAGTGGAGGTCAAGATAGGATATAGTTCGATCTGTTCTCGGATGTATCACTGGGTATCCTTGGTTGTGACAATGCTACGTGGAGCAGCAAGGCAGTGGAGGATCATGTTCCTCGTGGATTGCGAGGGGTCACCGATATTGTGGTAGGAATTCTGATAAAAGTTTAGAGTTGATTTTCTTTTTTTGATTGTGAAGGTGTCTAGTCGCTAGGAACTTCTTGCCCTTCTATAGGGGAGATCTAGTGTGCAAGTGTTTGGAATCTGTTTCAGGAACCTTTTACGATATACTACAGACCTATTCCCAGATGAGGAGGCTAGGGAGAGGCATTTTGAGTAGGCTTTGCATCCAGAGATCATGTGACAGGTCACCCCATTTATGCTGAAGACATATATTGACATGCGAGAGAGGGAAGAGGTCATTTAGAGGACATTGGACAAAAATGGATCATCAAAATATGGGATTTGTCATGATTCTTCAAGAAGCAGAGTTTTGTTCTGTGGTTCCTGGTTTTCAGGGAAGAAGAGTTTCTGTTCGTCCAGATGTTGGTCTCATCCCTCAGCATATTGTTTCTCTAGGGGAAGTATCTTTCACACCAATTACAATGGATCAGGTGATTTTTTTATTGTGGTCGAGGTCATCAGCAGTGAGAGTGACCGCCTTTCAGAGCAGTCATCATGCACCAGGTGTTCCGCTTCAGTTTCCTCCGTTGAGGAAGATCCAACTGAGATAGTAGCAGCAGGTTGCACCAGTTGTGAAATAGAAAAGGGTAGATAGGGTAGTCAAAGGACATCCCCATGATTCTCCCCATCCTCAGAGAGTAGAGCATGGCCGTGGTGGTGGTCATCATTAGGGTCTGAGAGGCCATTGAGGAGGTCATGGTCATATTCATGCTTTAGAATTACCAGCACTAGGTGAGCCACATGTCATTCGAGGAAACGTTTCCTTGTTTTCTACCTTGGTGTATGCCTTTTTTGATTCAGGAGAGTCACTCTTCTTCCTATCAACTACCATTTTCCATTCATTGGGACTTTAGGTAGAGATTCTTTCCTTGCCCTTGGAATTGACTACGCAAGTTAGAGGCCTAGCTGACGTGTTTGAAGTATGTAGAGACTGTGAGCTAGTGTTGGGGTAGCACCACTGTTGGGGATATTTCCTATGTTTACGAATACAACTATATTACGTCATCCTCTGCATGGTTTGGTTTTATTCAGTGCTGGATATCGTGGTTTTCTTTAGGAGGTAGGTTGTGTTCTTTGATGCAGATGGAGAGCCAGTAGTGTTCGTTGGCGAGTGAGACCCTCTGATGGGTCTAAGGCGTGTTCTGTCCTTATTATCCATAATGGTTGAGCTGATGTGGAGTTCTTCAGAGGATCAACATTTGGCATTTAATAAGGTCATATAAGAGTACCTGGATGTATTTCTAAATGAAGTTGTAGGATTACCCCCTCTATGGTTGATCGAGTTTAGGATCAAGCTACAACCAAGAGTGTCTCATATCTCTATGTCTCCGTATAGGATGGACCCTTCTGAGTTACAAGAGTTACTTATACAACTTGACAGTCTGTTACAGTGCAGTTTTGTTTGATCGAGGGTGTCACTGTGGGGTGAACAATTTTTGTTCATAAAGAAGGATAACGACATTTTGAGGTTGTGTGTCGATTATCGTCTCTTAAAAAATGTGTCAGTGAAGAATCGTTATCCTCTTCCACGTATTGATGAATTATTCAATCAACTGAAGGGTGACAATTGGTTCTCAAAGATCGACCAGTGGTCAGGATATCATCAGATGCGTGTGAGAGATAAGGATATCCTGATGACTTCTTTTAGTTGTATTCATGTGAATTATGAGTTCGTTGTATTATTTTTTGGAATGAAAAATGATCTAGATTTGTTCATGGGATTGATGAACATTGTGTTCTGTGAGTTCCTAGACATGTTCTTCATGGTTTTCGTAGATGACATCCTTGTGTACTCCACATCTGATGAGGATCATGTAGAGAACCTACACACTGTTTTGTGTGTTCTTCATCAACTTCAGCTATTTGTGAAGTTTTTGAAGTGTGGCTTTTGGGTTCGAGAAGTCCATTTCTTGTGGAATGTTATGTCCCGGTAGGGATTAGCTTTGGATCCATCGACGATAGAATCTGTTTTGTCTTGAGAATATCCCAAGCCAATGTCATAGGTGCGAAGTATCCTTGGTATCATCGGATACTACAGGAGGTTGTCACCGATTTCTCTTGAGTTTTGACTCCTCTGAAAGATTTGACCAGGAAGGATCAGGTATTCATGTGAATTAATCAGTATTAGGAAGCTATCGAGTATCTAATGGAAAAGTTAGTAAGTTCTCCAGTTCTTTGTATTCAAGCTGAGGGAGTTCTATTTGATGTTTTTTGTGTTTCTTCGCATCTGGTGTTTGGTTGTGTTATGATATAGCAGATATCAGTTGTTTCTTATGGGTGTCATTAGTTGTGTCCCCATGAACATAATTATTCCACCCAATCTCTTGAGTTGGCAGCTATGTTTTTTTCTCTAAAGTTGTGGTGACATTACCTCATTGGAGAGCGCTTTGTGGTTTTCACTCCTCATAAGAGTTTAAGGTATATTTTCTCCCAGTGTGACTTGAACATACAATAGTGTTGGTTTATGGGGTTATTATATAATTATGACTTCAAAATATCATATAAACATGGAAAGGGTAATGTTGTAGCTGATGCGCTGAGTTAGAAGTCACGTAGTGATGCAGTGCGTGAATTTGTTGACTCTTAGAGAGTAATGAAAGAACTTTCAGCATTACATCTTAATAAGGTTGAAGTTGGGGGGAATTGGTTGTCTTTTTTAGAGGATGGTGCAATCATATCTGGTGCATCAGGTTGAATAGTCCTAGTTGGGGGATCTAGAGGTGGAGGTCTAGAGAGATCGAGTTATTCGTGGTGACACCCCTGATGGTTGGTATGAGGATGAACAACATCGATTGTTGTATTATGGAAGGATATTTGTTCCTTTGATGATGCATGAGATGGATCTCAGAGAGTTCCACAGTTCTCCTTTTGTGGTGCATCCTGGCACGAAAAATATATACCAAGCCTTGAGGATCCAGTTTTGGTTTCCTGGGCTGAAGCATGTAGTTGCGATGTTTGTGTCTCGATGTTTGGTCTACTACAAGGTGAAGGTCGAACACTGTGTTCCTGGTGGTCTGCTCTAGCTATTAGATGTTCCTCAGTGGAAGTGGGAGGACATCTCAATGGACTTTGTTACTGGTTTACCATGATCTCAGGGGGGACATGACTCTAGTTGGTTTGTAGTGAATCATTTAACAAAATAATCCCACTTTATATCAATCAAGGAGTCAATATCAATGGATCTTTTGTCCAGGAATTATCTGATGGTGGTGGTGAGACTTCATGGAGTCCCAATGATGATCATTTCCAATCAAGATCATCATTTTACCTCTAGGGTGTGGAGTGTTCTCCATCATGATTTTGGTTCTCAGCTATGCCTTAACACTTCTTTTCATCCTCAGACAAATAGTCAAATAGATCAGAAAATCCAAACTCTTGATGACATGTAACGCTCTTGTGTCCTATATTTTGGAGCTTCATGGATGAGGAACTTTCCCTTGGTGGATTTTTCTTACAAAAATAGCTTTCACTCAACCATCGTTATGGTGCCATTTTGAATCCTTGTATGGCTGGTCTTTCCATTCTCTATTGAGCTGGACTGGGGTTAGATAGTCAGAAATTCTCGGACCGGAACTAGTGCAGAATACAACAAAGATGATTCAGGCGATTCGTGAGAGGATGAAGACAACGCATGATCGTCAGAAATCATATGTTGTCCAAAGGAGGATACCCTTATAGTTTTATGTTGGACTTCAAATGTTTCTTAAGGTTACTCCCCTTCATGGTTAGTAAAGGTTAGGTCATGGGAGTAAGCTTTCTCCCCACTTTGTTGGTCCTTTCAAGGTGTTATCTCGGGTTGGAACTGTGGCATATCGAGTAGCAATTCTCCCGCAGATGAGATGTATATTGTCACACCCTGACCGCGGACGTCCGAATTTTTTTTTTCTCTCTTTCCTTTCTTGGTCCCGGTTTAAATTTTTCGAAGATTAATTGCGATTGGTGGTTTCGCGCCGGTGCACGGTCACCGCATCGCTAGCAGTTACCGTGCATTCGGCCCGGGTGACTATGTGCTCACCCGGTGTTTTAAATACTAAAGTTTTTGTGTTGAAATTTTATTACTCTCACTATTTAAATTATGTTATTATTATTGTAGTTATTTTTATTGTATATATGTTTATACATGTGTATATGTATGTATATATATACATGTGTCTATATAAGTATATATATATATGGTTATCATGTCTATGTCTATGTGTTTGTATATAGGTATATATATATATATATCTCTATAGATCTATATAGATATATATATGTATATATGTATATACTTGTGTGTGTTATCTTTTTTTAAAGTGGTTTTATTATTTAAAATATTTTGGTTATAATAATTATTATTATAATTATCTAATTATTATTATTATTATTATTATAATGTTTTACTATTTTTATAAAGTCTTATTATTATTATTAAGATTTGATTTTATTTATTTAATTAATTTATCATATTATTAGTATTATTATTATTTCCTTTTTCATTATTTATTATTATTATTATTATTATTATTAGCATATATATATATATTATAAACCTAACCCTAATCCTACCCCCCTACCCAGCCGCCACCCGTCCCCCGTTTCTCTCCCCCTTCCCCGCACCTTCCAACGACCCGGCCTCCTTCGCCAGTCCGACCGCCGCCCTCCCTGCTCCCTGTCGCCGCTGCCTGCACCCGGCTCCCCCGGTTCCCCCGGCCTGCCAGCGCTCATCCAGGCGACCCCCGGCCCGGCACGCTCCCTCTCCGGCATCCCCGCACCCGGCTCCGCATCGCCCCTGTCTTCCTCCCCTTCCGGATGTTACAGCTTCTTCCGGCACCTCCCCCGCTCCCCTCGACTGGCCTCCCGACCTCCGGCGTACCACCTCCCTCCGACCCCATCACCGGCACACCACTGCTCTCAGCCGCCTCTCCGTACCACCTCCCTCGGTCGCGCCGCACCGACCACCGCGCTGCCTTCCCTGCTCCCGGCCGTCTCGCCGCACCACCGCCCCGGCCTCCCTTCGCCGTCCAGGCTCACCCCCCCCCCCCCCGACCGGCGACCTCCCTTCCGGCTCCTCCTGTCCGGCTCGCCTCCACCGGCGACCCACCTTCTTCTCCACAACCCTTTCGCTGTGAGTCTTTTTTTTCATTTTATTTTTATTACGTTTTGTTTTTTTATCATATTAATAATATTATTATTATTAATATTATAATGTTAATATTTTTCTATTACTAATATTATTATCATTATTACATTATGTTATTATGATTATTATTATATTATTATTATTATTATTATTATTATTGTCATTGTTACTATTATTATTATAATTATTATCATATTATTATTATTATCATTATTATAACCATATTATCATTTTTATTATTATTATTTTTTTTATTATTATTACTAACATATTAATAATAATATTATTATTATTATTATAATGATTATTATTATTATCATTATTTTTATGATTATTATTATTATTATTATTATTACTATCATATTATTATTGATTATATTATTATATTATTATTATTATTATCATTATTGTTATGCGAATATTATTATTATTATTGTTATTGTTATGATGTTGCTATTATTATTACTACATTATTATTTTTATTATTTTTATTATCATGTTAATATTATTAAGTTATTATTTGTATTACTATTGTTATGTTATCGTCATTATTATTATGATTATGCTATAATATTATTATTGTTATTATTGTATTATTATTTTATAATTATGCCATATTATGATTGTTATTATTATTATATCATTATTATTACTCAGGCTTTCAATTTTTCTTTGTTGAGGGTTTTTCATCAACTTATATTTGTTTTTGGTAGGTTTAGGATTTTAGGACCCGCGCAGGGCGTTTCCGAGAGAGCGCCATCACTGCACCTTGTTTCCGAGGTTCCGCCATCTCCGCGCCTCTGTTTCGAGGTGAGCGTTTCTCCCCGACGCTTGGTTTCGCATGCTCTAGTGAGTTTTTGCATGTGTCTGAGTCCTTCATATCTATTATGCAGAGTGTTGGACTTTATCACGTGGCTTCAGACACACGTCGTGTCATCGCGCCTTGGTTCCAAGGTCGTTTTACCATCGCGCTTGGATCTTGAGGTAGGTCTCCCATTGCACTCGCCTTTAAATTAAGAATTTATTTATTCCTTGTCTTTTATTGAATTTCAGTAAATTTAAAAGTAATATTAAGTAGTTTTTATAGTGTGGTGATCTGCTAATGATAAAAGCTGTTTTTAATTCTAGCGTTTCATTGAAAATGTTCTTCTTGGATTTAGTTGTGTGATTCCATGGTAGTATTGCTAAATGGTTCTTCCTAAATAATGAAAGTCATGTTAAATTGTGCTTTGAAATGCTTTTGGTGTGTGTAAATTTGTAGATGTATTGTTAATGAAAAAGGTGTTTCTTAGAACCTGGATTAGAGAAAATGACTGTTTGACCTTTAAACTTGATTTTGGAAATTTAAAGTGTGGTTCTTGGTTGACGTGAAATGTTTTCCTTTGTCGCGTGAACAAAAGTTTGGATTTCATTTGAGAAATGGTGTCCCTTCAAAAAAATGATTTAAGGACCGTTTGGCTCTTAATAAAAGTGGGGTGCGTTTGGATATTGGAAAATGATTCTACTTGTGGAACCAGTGTGTTTCGGGTTTAATATGCTGATTTGAGTTTCTTAAATAATGTTCTAAGTGTGTTTCTGGTTTTCAAGGGTATGGCGTGTGTCATATCCCTTTGGAAATGTTTTAGTGTTAAATGTTCAAAATGTAAATGATATGACGGCCCGGTTGGCACTTTATTAAATGTGAAGTGATTATACATGTATATATATATATATATACATACTTATGAGGGCATCTCTATAGGGGGACTTCCCTTTGAGGGTTGTCGTTTAGCGATGTCTGTGTAAGGGGTTGGAAAGTGCGGTGAGATGAGTCACGCGTGCGAGGGTCTCCCACTTACACAGTGTTACTAAAACCACCATGGGTTCCTAGGTGTCTTGTAGATTATCGAGTGACGGTTGCTTGCTAAGCCTGATTAGACGGGTTAGTACCCCCTAGAGTTGTGGACAGGCCCGGAGGGATGTGCCACTAGTTGGCTATTAGGGCGGCCAGTTGGTTATTGACTATGGAGTACCACGCCGGCAGGTAGTCTGAACCCGAGTACATCCAGGGGTTTTCTAGGGATGTTTAGTATCGCCCATGGTTATTGCTGATAACTTCTAGTTTATTTTTACTTGCACTTGGTTTTCCTTGCTTGTTTTCCTTTACTTGCACTTGTTTTCTCTGCTTGTTTACTTTCAGTCATCCTTCACAGCCTATACTGTTAGACTTTGGGAAAATGGTTTTCAAGTGAAGATAGTTCATTCTCTTTATATAAGATTTGAAAATGTACACTTCTTCCCCTTTTAAAAGAGTTTAAAACGAATGAAAGTGAACCAACTTTTGAAAAAGAGTAAGGGAAATGTCTCGTGTTTTGATTTTTCAAGTAAAGCACTATGAAAGCTTACTTTTATACATTATAGTTCAAACCTGGAACATGTAGATTCTTTATTTACTGGCAGTGCTTTGGGGTTTGTTGTGGGGCTCACCTACTGAGTACTTTTGTGCTCACGCCTATCTTCTACCATTTCAGTTGCAGGTTCCTTGCGTTTAGGTTTTCCTGGCTTGAGTCGCTCAGTGTGGGAGCGACGTTGGTTATAGTTGGGTGGTGACCTGCGAGGTCACGTGGAGGTATGTCGTGGAGTAGTTTTGTTTATGTCTTTAGTGTTTGTCTGTTTGTTTAGTTTACTTTTGTTCTTTTGATCCTGTTTTTAGTTTGGGCGGAAATCGTTCCCAACGTTTGAAATTTTTAATACCCGGCACTTGTTGCCATCCCGGGGGGATCGGGAATTCCCCTCGGGACTTGCCGCGGGCCGGCTCGGGTGACCGGTTCAGGGTCGACCCGGGCTGGTTCGTGACAAAATGGTATCAGAGGGAGGTTCTTGTAATTTGGGTTGTTTGGTTGGTGAAGATTAGGACTGTCGGGACTCGAGAGGTAGGTACGGGAAGGACGTCATGAACCCTCGCCCGTCCCGCACCTCGAGTCTCCAGGGGTAGTTCGAGAATTGTGTCTTTATCCCTTTCTGGTTTGTTTTGGATTGAGAGATGACAACGGAGGAAAACCGACGTTACGTCATGATTTCACATGGAGTAGTGACCCATGTGGAGTCTGAGTACACGGTTTGAATTCCTCCTAGTAGTCGACGCTGACTTGGTACATGGCCCACTACCATGTCTCTAGGTTGAGCGTGACTACTAGTCCCTCACTCTAGTGGTTAATGCAATTTTGGATTCTGCTTTCGTTTTGGTCGGTGTAATTGCGTCGTTGGAAGTGAAAAAGGGTTTTTGAAAAATGGGACTGATTTCTTTTAAATGAGATTAAATTTATGAAATGAGTTTTAAAACTGAAAGCCTTTGGTTTAGAAAAACTGGTTTTTGCTTGGAAATTGGTCGAGAATGGCTTGGGGTGAAACTGCAGGTACTCCTTGTGAACGTTTGCACATGTGAGAGAATGCATAGAAATTGAGTGTTGATGCGTGTATGAATGGAATGTGGATAATGACATGTGCAATGGGTCCTGAGATTACCTGGGTGTGTATTTGAAATTAAAGGCTTGACCTTGTTTTCTAAATTGGTTTTAAAGGGGAAATGGTTTTGGAAAGTTTTGGTTTGAAAGTGTACTGGTTTTGGAAAGTAGTCTTGAAAAAAAGTGTGGTTTTGAAATCTAAAATGAAAAGGGAATTTTAAAGGGGAGATTTTATTTTGGGTTGTGTTGTATTTGTTTGACCCTTGTGCTAACTGTTTTGATGAAGGCGCTTTTATTGATGTCGCTTCGGTTTGATGTTGGTTTAGGAAATTGTGTTTTATATATCTCTCAGGAAATGCCGCCCCGAAAGGTCTCTAAGGATTCGGACAAGTCATGCCCAGTTTTTGGTCCTCCTCGGACATTGCCCATTTTCCATGGTGATCGGGGTCCGCTAGAGGTAGTGGAATGGCTCGAGGAAGTGGAGCATGTCTTTAGAACATTCGGAACTCCCGATAGTGTTAGGGTTCGTGCAATTATGGATTTGTTTGGGGGTCCAGCTCTGGACCAGTGGAAGATGGTTACCCCACCGTCAACGCAAGGTGAAATGACGTGGGATGTCTTTAAAACTGTCTTCATCTAATGGTTTGTACCTGAGGAAGTGAAGCTAGAGAAAAAGAGAGAGCTTGTGCATATTCAACAAGGCCAATGGTCGGTGAAGGCGTATGTTGACCTTTTCAAGGAACTGATATCCTTTTCTCCAGAGGTAGCGTCTCATGAACTCATGAAGGTCTCTCTTTTCACCGGGGGTCTTTGTCCAGAGATCAAGGAGTGAGTCCTCCCTCTTAAAGATCAACGTTTTTAGAAGCTGGTAGAGAAAGCATTCTTGGCTGAGTTGGTTTCCGGTGTGCGGGTGGTTAGTACTTCAGCATCCCCAGTTGTTCGTAAGAGTTCCCCCTCTGGTGTGGAAAATACGCCAGAGATACCTGTTCCTCCGGAGTTATCCCCCTTGGTCCCCGCTTCCAGTTCATCAGACTGTTCATTGGTGTGCTATCAGTGTGGTCGTTTCGGGCATGTAAAGCCGTCTTGTCGCAACCCTCCGAAGACGTGCCATCGACGCGGCCGTCTGGGTCATCTAGAGAAGTTTTGCAGGAAGCGTCACTTGAAGAGGATGCTGTGATGGGAGAATGTTAGTACCTAACTGTGAGGCAGGAGATGCTTCAGCCATTAGAGCCCCAGCCACAGGTCTTGGGGTGAAGCTCGTGCGTAGTCAGGAGTTCTCAGGGTTGTGAAGCCGTGGTCCTGGTTCTATTTTCCTTATTGATGGTGGAACAATTAGAAACCTCTTTCATACTTGTTTTCCGGCTACTAAAGCTTCAACAGCGTTGTAAATGCGTTGTTTTTCTATAAAGTGACCATGGACTTGTTCTATAAGAGGACTTTTCGTGTGAATGTAATATTCTAAATCGTGTGTCCTTCCTAAAAGTGTGTTTGGCTCTCGTGTGGGTTGACCTCGTTTTAGTTATGTTGTCGATATGGTTATGTTTTGTGGACTTCGGTGGGTCATGTCTCCAATATGATGTTGGTTAAATGTTTTTCTATGGGTTTTTCCTGGTGTTGAAGGTTTTTGACTCTATTAGTGGGTTCAATGTTTCGACGGAGGTGTAAATCTGATCGTGTTATAGGAGTCGGTTTGGATCGATTAGGAGTTCCCGCACTGGACCCGCCTCTGTGTGGTAGTATGTTTTGAGTGTTAAATTTTTGAACTAGTTAAGTTCTTGTGGTGGGAAGAACCCCTTCGTGTTCTCCCCTTAACCTCGAACCTCAGTTTTCTCTTGAATCGGTCGGGTGTGACCTGTGTGGGGTAAGGATATTTTGAGAATCTTAGTTCCCTTCAGTTCCTTTAGTTCTGTTTGGGCATAGACTTGGTTTTTGGCTGACTTGTGGCCTGGTGACTTTCTAGGGGCAGAAAGTGTCTGTAGTGGGGAGAATTGTCACACCCTAACCGCGGACGTCCGTAATTTTTTTTCTCTCTTTCCTTTCTTGGTCCCGGTTTAAATTTTTCGAAGATTAATTGCGATTGGTGGTTTCGCGCCGGTGCGCGGTCACCGCATCGCTAGCAGTTACCGTGCATTCGACCCGGGTGACTATGTGCTCACCCGGCGTTTTAAATACTAAAGTTTTTGCGTTGACATTTTATTACTCTCACTATTTAAATTATGTTATTATTATTGTAGTTATTTTTATTGTATATATTTTTATACATGTGTATATGTATATATATATATATACATGTGTCTATATAAGTATATATATATATGGCTATCGTGTCTATGTCTATGTGTTTGTATATAGGTATATATATATATATATCTATAGATCTATATAGATATATATATATGTATATATGTATATACTTGTGTGTGTTATCTTTTTATAAAGTGGTTTTATTATTTAAAGTATTTTGGTTATAATAATTATTATTATAATTATCTAATTATTATTATTATTATTATTATAAAGTTTTACTATTTTTATAAAGTCTTATTATTATTATTAAGATTTGATTTTATTTATTTAATTAATTTATCATATTATTAGTATTATTATTATTTCCTTTTTCATTATTTATTATTATTATTAATATTATTAGCATATATATATATATATATATATATATATTATAAACCTAACCCTAATCCTACACCCCTACCCAGCCGCCACCCGTCCCCCGTTTCTCTCCCCCTTCCCCGCACCTTCCAACGTCCCGGCCTCCTTTGCCAGTCCGACCGCCGCCCTCCCTGCTCCCTGTCGCCTCTGCCCGCACTCGGCTCCCCCAGTTCCCCCGGCCTGCCAGCGCTCATCCGGGCGACCCCCGGCCCGGCGCCCTCCCTCTCCGGCATCCTCGCACCCGGCTCCCCAGCGCCCCGGCCTTCCTCCCCTTCCGGCTGCTGCGGCTTCTTCCGGCACCTCCCCCGCTCCCCTCGACTGGCCTCCCGACCTCCGGCGTACCACCTCCCTCCGACCCCATCGCCGGCACACCCCTGCTCCCGGCCGCCTCACCGCACCACCTCCCTCGGCCGCGCCGCACCGACCACCGCGCCGCCCTCCCTGCTCCCGGTCGTCTCGCCGCACCACCGCCTCGGCCTCCCTCCGCCGTTCGGGCTCCCCCCCCCCCCCCCCGACCGGCGACCTCCCTTCCGGCTCTTCCTGTCCGGCTCGCATCCACCGGCGACCCACCTTCTTCTCCGCAACCCCTCCGCTGTGAGTCTTTTTTTTCATTTTATTTTTATTACGTTTTGTTTTTTTAACATATTAATAATATTATTATTATTAATATTATAATGTTAATATTTTTATATTACTATTATTATTATCATTATCACATTATGTTATTATGATTATTATTATTATATTATTATTATTATAATTATTATTGTCATTATTACTATTATTATTATAATTATTATCATATTATTATTATTATCATTATTATAACCATATTATCCTTATTATTATTATTATTATTATTATTATTATTATTACTAACATATTAATAATAATAATAATAATATTATTATTATTATTATTATTATCATTATTGTTATGATGATTATTATTATTATTATTATTATTATTACTATCATATTATTATTGATTATATTATAATATTATTATTATTATAATTATTATCATTATTGTTAGGAAAATATTATTATTATTATTGTTATTATTATGATGTTGCTATTATTATTACTACATTATTATTTTTATTTTTTTTATTATGATGTTAATATTATTAAGTTATTATTTGTATTACTATTGTTATGTTATCGTCATTATTATTATGATTATGCTATAATATTATTATTGTTATTATTGTATTATTATATTATAATTATGCCATATTATGATTGTTGTTATTATTATATCATTATTATTACTCAGGCTTTCACTTTTTCTTTGTTGAGGGTTTTTCATCAACTTATATTTGTTTTTGGTAGGTTTAGGATTTTAGGACCCGTGCAGGGCATTTCCGAGAGAGCGCCATCGCTGCACCTTGTTTCCGAGGTTCTGCCGTCTCCGCGCCTCTGTTTTGAGATGAGCGTTTCTCCCCGGCGCTTGGTTTCGCATGCTCTAGTGAGTTTTTGCATGTGTCTGAGTCCTTCATATCTATTATGCATAGTGTTGGACTTTATCACGTGGCTTCGGACACACGTCGTGTCATCGCGCCTTGGTTCCAAGGTCGTTTTACCGTCGCGCTTGGATCTTGAGGTAGGTCTCCCATTGCACTCACCTTTAAATTAAGAATTTATTTATTCCTTGTCTTTTATTGAATTTCAGTAAATTTAAAAGTAATATTAAGTAGTTTTTATAGTGTGGTGATCTGCTGATGATAAAAGCTGTTTTTAATTCTAGCGTTTCATTGAAAGTGTTCTTCTTGGATTTAGTTGTGTGATTCCATGGTAGTATTTCTAAATGGTTCTTCCTGAATAATGATAGTCATGTTAAATTGTGCTTTGAAATGATTTTGGCGTGTGTAAATTTGTAGATGTATTGTTAATGAAAAAGGTGTTTCTTAGAACCTGGATTAGAGAAAATGACCGTTTGACCTTTAAACTTGATTTTGTAAATTTAAAGTGTGGTACTTGGTTGACGAGAAATATTTTCCTTTTTCGCGTGAACAAAAGTTTGGATTTCATTTGAGAAATGGTTTCCCTTCAAAAAAATGATTTAAGGCCCGTTTGGCTCTTAATAAAAGTGGGGTGCGTTTGGATATTGGAAAATGATTCTACTTGTAGAACCAGTGTGTTTCGGGTTTAATATGTTGATTTGAGTTTCTTAAATAATGGTCTAAGTGTGTTTCTGGTTTTCAAGGGTATGGCGTGTGTCATATCCCTTTGGAAATGTTTTAGTGTTAAATGTTCAAAATGTAAATGATATGACGGCCCGGTTGGCACTTTATTAAATGTGAAGTGATTATACATGTATATCTATATATATACATACTTATGAGGGCATCTCTACAGGGGGACTTCCCTTTGAGGGTTGTCGTGTAGCGATGTCCGTGTAAGGGGTTGGCAAGTGCGGTGAGATGAGTCACGCGTGCGAGGGTCTCCCACTTACACAGTGTTACTAAAACCACCATGGGTTCCTGGGTGTCTTGTACATTATCGAGTGACGGTTGCTTGCTAACCCTGATTAGACGGGTTAGTACCCCCTGGAGTTGTGGACAGGCCAGGAGGGATGTGCCACTGGTTGGCTATTAGGGCGGCCAGTTGGTTATTGACTATGGAGTACCACGCCGGCAGGTAGTCTGAACCCGAGTACGTCCAGGGGTTTTCTATGGATATTTAGGATCGCACATGGTTATTGCTGATAACGTATGGTTTATTTTTACTTGCACTTGGTTTTCCTTGCTTGTTTGCCTTTACTTGCACTTGTTTTCTCTTCTTGTTTACTTTCAGTCATCCTTCACAGCCTATACTGTTAGACTTTGGGAAAATGGTTTTCAAGTGAAGATACTTCATTCTCTTTATATAAGATTTGAAAATGTACACTTCTTCACCTTTTAAAAGAGTTTAAAACTAATGAAAGTGAACCAACTTTTGAAAAATAGTAAGGGAAATGTCTCGTGTTTTGATTTTTCAAGTAGAGCACTATGAAAGATTACTTTTATACATTATATTTCAAACCTGGAACATGTAGATTCTTTATTTACTGGAAGTGCTTTGGGGTTTGTTGTGGGGCTCACCTACTGAGTACTTTTGTGCTCACGCCTATACTTTACCATTTCAGTTTCTGGTTCCTTGCATTTAGGTTTTCCTAGCTTGAGTCGCTCAGTGTGGGAGCGACGTTGGTTGTAGTTGGGTGGTGACCTGCGAAGTCACGTGGAGGTATGTCGTACAGTAGTTTTGTTTATGTCTTTAGTGTTTGTCTGTTTGTTTAGTTTACTTTTGTTCTTTTGATCCTGTTTTTATTTTGGGCGGAAATCGTTCCCAACGTTTGAAATTTTTAATGCCCGGCACTTGTTTCCATCCCGGGGGGATCGGGAACGCCCCTCGGAACTTGCCGCGGACCGGGTCAGGTGACCGGTTCAGGGTCGAGCCGGGCTGGTTCGTGACATATACATGATTTTTTTCATTTTTTACATCTCCATTGTTATCTTTAAGATGACTCTCACATCATCTATTTGGGAGATATCGATGTTGATGACGATACGACCTTCGAGGAGCGGTCGGAAGAGATCCAAGACCGGAAGGAGAAGGTGTTGTATGGGTGTTTTACTCCTTTGGTTTGTGTCTTGTGGAAACACGGTGGTGTTGAGAAGAGTACATGAGAACATGAGTCATGGATACGTGCTCAGTTCCCAAAGTTGTTTTATGTTTAAATATTTTTATGTAAAAATGTCCCCATTGTGGTTATAGACCTTTCGTGTTTACAAGATGACTTTCTTTTGTTTCTTGTTGCGGCTTTCTCTCTTTTGAGAGGTATCTCAATGGTTGGTTTTTTGGAATTACTTTATGTTTTCTTTGAGGTTGGTTTTGAATTGTTGAGGAAGAGAATGTTTGGAGAGGTATCTGATGTAATGGCATGGACCTCTCTGGTCCATTCCTTTGTGAAAAATATAGTGTTTGAGGTGTTCGGGTGTTCAAGGTGACTTATTCCCAACACTATTTCAAAACATCCAAATCTTTGAACAGTTCCTATGGTAGACCACCGTGAACAGTGCAACGGTAGCCTTATGTGAACAGTGTCATCAGTAGCCTTCTATGAACAGTGAAATGGTGGCCTTATGTGAACAATTCCAATGGTAACCTTCTGTGAACAGTGCAACGGTAACCTTATGTGAATAGTGCCATCGGTAGCCTTCTGCGAACAGTGCAACAGTATCCTTATGTGAACTGTGCCATCAGTAGGCTTATGTGAATAGTTAAATGGTGAGGTTCCAAAGGTAGCCTCTTTCCTTTGCCAAATTACAGGTTTTTGAATATAGCATCTCGCCTTTTTAACACATAAACTTTCATTACATTTTACAAAACCGAGGATCTTTAAGGTTTAGTGTCTTGGAAACCAGGAAATTAAAATATGAAAACATAAAACATTCTTCTTAAACACTTGAAAGGCTTCTCCTCATTTTCACCCAAGGTTCATTACTGCATCTCAAACATAGAGACATACATCCAAAGAAAGGGTGAGCAGAAGGCCCAGTAAGGGAAACAAGAGAAACATTTTACATGCGAACTTGAGATACTTCAATAAGGTCATGAAAAGAACTTTAAGGCATGATAAAGAAATCATGAGGCATATCATAATAAAAATAAAATTTTTCATAACTTGAAGATGTGGCTGCAACATTTAATATAGAAAATCATGAACATATCACCAAGGTCCATCCCCAAGGTGTCATTTCAAAATTACCAAGGTTATTCACCAAGATATCGTGAAAATTGTAATCTCTAGTGGTTACATCATTACCCAATGCATTGGAGCGCTATCGGGGAGCACCCTTAAATTTGCCTTTATTATCATGTGAGCCACATATATCATCATAAAATATTTCATAAATAACCCATATAGCATAAAATAAATGGGTTTCATTTCATAATCATAACGTTTTAAAAACTGCTTTAAATACATGATCTTTATTGTCACTTTAAAACCCACGGAAGGGGAGAGCGGGTCTCATGTATGTAAATCCCAGAATTTAAAATAGAACATTTTGATATATATGTGAATACCCCTATAAAAATAAGATCTTTGAGTATTCACTTTATAGCATAAAATAATTTTGAGAAAAGAGATAGGCATTTTGAGACGAAAAGTTTGTAGCGTAACAGCTATGTTTCGGCGTTTTAGAGAACATTGAAAAGAGAGGGGACATGGGTCACCCACTCATAAATGATCCATAAAATAGTAGAGGGACAGAATATAAAGTATTTAAGATCATGGTAATGAAATTTTAATGATATACCATATGAAACGAAGAACTTGAAAGGAAGACAAAAAATAAGATTTCTCTTATAAAAATTCGGCAGCCTAACGGCGCCACTTAAACTTCAACAAAAATGAATTGATGAGATCAAAAAGGGTCTCTCATCATAAGAACATAAAAGTTCAGTATGATAGATATAGATATCATACCCCAACATAATAAAAAGGAACTTTCAAGACTTGAAATGGAATTAGAACTTTGAAAAATGAGAAGGGTGAAAGAACCACTTAAAAATTCGGCAGCCTAACGGCGCCACTTAAAACTTCAAAATACTGAATTGAAGAGATAAAATGGGGTCCCTCATCATATGATCCTAAAAGATCAGTATGAAAAATTTAGAGATCTTACCCCAACATAATAAAAATGAACTTGAAATTATTTACATGAAAATAGATCTTGAAAAATAAGAAGGGAGAAAGAATCCGTTAAAAAAAATTCGGCAGCCTAACGGCGCCACTTAAAACTTCATAAAAAAAATAATGAGAGTAAGAGGGGATATCTAATTATGTGAACATGAAAAGGGCAGTAATTGGAGTATAAAATAACACCCTTTAACATAAGAACATGGAGCATAAAATAAATTACGTAAAAGAGATTTCTTGAAAAGAAAGAGAGAGATCGGATCCCTTACCTTAAAACGTAACTCTTAAAACTCAAAGGTTTGGAACTTGAGGGATTGGGGGAACCTTGGGAGGACTCCTTGGGAGGTAAGGATACCAGAACATCATTGAGGATGGTTTTTGGGTCGAAAGTATGAGAGGAGGGCATGGTATTTATAGGGAAAGTGAGGGGACAAGGCATTAATGGGCAAGGGACACCTCACAAGTGCTTTACTCAAAACCATGTGCTCTCTCATGATATTACCCATGAAGTTAGGCCACATGGGCCCCCCAAAACAATAATTCATTACCTAAGGTCTGACAACCCTTAAAATATCTCATGAAATCATCATGACACAGTTATGATGTCATTAAACATACTGAAACCCTAAAACTGTATTTTTACTATTCACTGAAAATTCAACTTTCTCAGAAAGATCCCAAAATTTCACATTAATCAAATATCAATGCTCTGATTTCAAAAATGAACACCATTTTATAAAAATAATTTTCTAAATATTTTTAATTTAATTTTTAAATAAATACACTATTCACCGAAAATTCATTTTTTTCAGAAAAAACCCCAAAAATTACCATAACATAATATCGGTGCTCTAAGTTCAAAAATGAAATCCATTTTATAAAAATAATTTTTTAAATATTTTTAATTTAATATTTAATTAAAAACACTATTCACATGAAAAAACTAATACTTGAATAATAATTTATGAAACCGTTATTTAACCATTTTATTGAATCACAATACTTAATCAAGGTACCTAGATTATATTAATAATTCTTTAAGTGAGATTACTAATCCATTTGGACACATTACTAATCCTAATCATAAAATCACTATTCATAATTTACTATTCATCAAAAATTTAGTTGATCTTATTAGACTCTAAATTTCGTACTGAACATAATTGTAGAAGACCATTTTTTAAAAATCATTACACATTTTTAATTATTACAAGATTACCTAAACATTTTTAAAATATTATTTTTCCAAAATTCATCAAAAATATGCATACTATATTTATCCGGTCATTTGAAAATTCATAAACTTCATTATAAGAAGAAATCCCAACTTTTATTTAAAACAACGGATTACACAAGGCAGTTACGCTCTCCTTACATATCCCCTTATCACACCTTTATATGACCTAAGTGTAAGGTGCGCTAAGGTGAGAAAATCTGAAGGAGGCTCGGCCAACATCGCACGAGTAGTAATTTCTATCAGTTTGAACGTCTCACAAAGGCGATTCCGTTCTAGCTTCACACAATGAAGTTCGGCTTGGGTTTGGTCAAGAGCAAAGCTCAATTGTTCTAACTCCTTCCCAAGTTCTGTTAGATGGGATTCGATCGGTCTAAGACTACTGGGTGAGGCCATCGAATCTTCTTTCTATAATAATTAACCAAGATTACTTGTATTTAGAGACAATAATTTAAACATTTAGTTTACATCGGTCATATTGACCAATGGTCATATAACAGTCAAAACCCAATGGTCTCATTTTAATTATACTCATGTTATCAAATGAAACATTTTTTTGAGTATAAAAATAAAATAAAATAACACATAAAATTATGAAACAAGATTTATTCAAAATTTCGGGTCGTTACAATCTTCCCCCCTTAAGAAATTGCGTCCTCGCAATTTTTTAAAATTGGGTTTTGAAATTTCATTGAATGTCCCACATCGGAAAAGGAGTTAGTAAAACTATTACTTTAAATGAAAGAAAGGGAAGTAAAAAAGGTCACCCGAGTTAACCCACACTAGGATTCCCTGTAGGAAAACATGGACATGGAAGAAAAGAAAAGTGTCATGTTTAGAGGGAGAGTGCTAGAGAACATGATTAGGAGAAAGTTAACCATAAGAAAATCCAAAAATTATGATGTGTGTAAACGGCCTTTGATTACCTAGTAGGAAACTTAAACCAACAACGTTTTCGTTTTACATTCCTTTTCATAATTTTGAGGAATTTATTTACTACATAGAACAAAAACATAAGAAAATATACATACCTTCATGTAGAGTTTCATCCTTTAATAAGTTTCTACCAAAACTAATCTTTTCTCTAAATGATGAGCATTCAAAACTACTTGGTCTCATCAAAACACAAGAATCATCTTCTAGAGAATCACATAATCCACAAAATATTGACTGTCTATTTCTTCTATCATTAAACATTATCCCAAAAACAGAAAGGGTAAGGTAAAAAAACTCTTCAAAAAGAAAGATTCCCATAGGAATGGAAACTAATTTTAAATCTTCAATGTTCTATGGTACTACCCAAAGTTCATCATAGACCATTCCATAAATAACGGTCCTTAAAATTCCTCAAAATAAACCAAAATAAGATTGAAACCCAAATACAAGAATGATTTGATAACATAGTCTTCCAAAATAAACTTCATTGTTCATCTCCAAACATCATCAACCAAACCTAACATCTTATAATTAAAGTAGCTAACCTAAACAATTTTTTCCCAATATAGGTTAATAATTTCCATAAGTAACCTATATTACCATAAGGTCACCTCAAATTCATCGATTCTTCAAAATATAAGTCAACCTTACTCCTCAATGAAAATACTGTAGTAATCTATTTACCTCGATCATATAGGGTCCCCAAAATAGTGAATGTCTTCCAAAATAATAATCATCTTTTAATACCCTAATCATCTCTGTCATATTAATACGGAAATCATCGCATTTCCTATCACATTGGTTGTTGGGACATGTTCTTCCATTTCCCACCATTAACTAAGGATAGAAAGTATAGTTAGGGGCTTAAATACTTAGCTAATAATCATCAAAAGGAAACTTAAGCATATAAGGATAACTTGTAGAAGAAAAGTATACCATAACTTGTGATCCCCTAGGTTCCCATCTAGGTTATCCATGATCATATATTATTATATGAATCTTTATTTTATTTTATCTTTGTTCCTTTAACAATGGTCCATACTAATCTTATGAATTTACCAAAGCATATCCCCCGGGAGTGTCGTAACCAAGAGTGCAGCAAGGCCCGTTGTCGTGTACGAGTTCATGTTCGAGTCTAGCTCAAAGCAGTGTTTTCTGGTTTTACCTCTATGTAGATCTGTGCCAGATCCACCTCTACCTGCTCGTATCCAGACAAGGTTGTATTTGCTTGGCAATCCCTTACTCAATACTCACCAAAATACCAGGAAGATTTCCTATATTTTAACTTTTCTATAGGATTCCTCCTAAAGTTTTCATATCCTATTTTCCACAAATAACTAAACCATACTTTGATACCAACTATAGCATCCCGCCTTTTTAACACATAAATTTTCATTACATTTTACAAAACCGAGGATCTTTAAGGTTTAGTGTCTTGGAAACCAGGAACTTAAAACATGAAAACATAAAACATTATTCTTAAACACTTGAAAGACTTCTCCTCATGTTAACCCTAGGTTCATTACTGCATCTCAAACCTGGAGATATACATCAAAAGAAAGGGTGAGTAGAAGGCCCAGTAAGGGAAACAAGAGAATCATTTTACATGTGAACTTGAGATACTTCAATAAGGTCATGAAAAGAACTTCAAGTCATGAGAAAGAAATCATGAGGCATATCATAATAAAAATAAAATTTTTCATAACTTGAAGATTTGGATGCAAAATTTAATATAGAAAATCCTGAACATATCACCAAGGTCTATTCCCAAGGTGTCACTTGAAAATTACCAAGTTTATTCACCAAGATATCGTGAAAATTGTAATCTCTAGTGGTTACATCTTTACCCAATGCATTGGAGCGCTATCAGGGTGCACCCTTAAATTTGCCTTTATTATAATGTGAGACACACATATCGTCATCAATAATTTCATAAACAACCCATATAGAATAAAAGAAATGGGTTTCATTTCATAATCATAACGTTTTAAAAACTGCTTTAAAGACATGATCTTTATTGTCACTTTAAAACCCACGGAAGGGGAGAGCGGGTCTCATGTATGTAAATCCCAGAATTTAAAATAGAACATTTTGATATATATGTGAATACACCTATAGAAATAAGAGCTTTGAGTATTCACTTTATATCATAAAATAATTTTGAGAAAAGAGAGAGGCATTTTGAGATGAAAATTCTGTAGCATAACATCTATGTTTCGGGGTTTTAGAGAACATTTAAAAGAGAGGGGACATGGGTCACACACTCATAAATGATCCATAAAACAGTATAGGGACAAAATATAAAGTATTTAAGAGCATGGTAATTAAATTTTAACGTTATACTATATGAAACGAAGAACTTGAAAGGAAGACAAAAAATTAGATTTCTCTAATAAAAATTCGACAGCCTAACGACGCCACTTAAACTTCAACAAAAATGAATTGAAGAGATCAAAAAGGGTCTCTCATCATAAGAACATAAAATTTAAGTATGATAGATATAGAGATCATACCCCAACATAATAAAAAGGAACTTTCAAGACTTGACATGGAATTAGAACTTTGAAAAATGAGAAGGGTGAAAGAACCACTTAAAAATTCGGCAGCCTAACGGCGCCACTTAAAACATCAAAATACTGAATTGAAGATATAAAATGGGGTCTCCCTTAATATTATCATAAAAGATCAGTATGATAAATTTAGAGATCATACCCCAACATAATAAAAAGGAACTTGAAATTCTTTACATGAAAATAGATCTTGAAAAATGAGAAGGGAGAAAGAATCCGTTACAAAAATTCGGCAGCCTAACGGTGCCACTTAAAACTTCATAAAACAAAATAATGAGAGTAAGAGGGGATCTCTCATTATGTGAACATGAAAAGGGAAGTAAGATGAGTATAAAATAAAACCCTTTAACCTAAGAACATGGAGCATAAAAGAAATTACATATAAGAGATTTCTTGAAAAGAAAGAGAGAGAGCGGATCCCTTACCTTAAAACGTAACTCTTAAAACTCAAAGGTTTGGACCTTGAGGGCTTGGTGGCACCTTGGGAGGACTCCTTGAGAGGTAAGGAGACCATAACTTTGTTGAGGATGGTTTTGGAGTCGAAATGATGAGAGGATTGTTTGGTATTTATAAGGAAAGTGAGGGGGCAAGGCATTAATGGCCAAGGGACACCTCACAAGTGCTTTACTCAAAACCATGTGCTCTCTCGTGATATTTCCCATGAAGTTAGGCCACATGGGGACCCCAAAACAATAATTCATCACCTAAGGTCGGCCAACCCTTAAAATATCTCATGACATCATCATGACATAGTTATGATGTCATTAAACATACCGAAACCCTAAAACTGTATTTTTACTATTCACTGAAAATTCAACTTTCTCAGAAAGATCCCAAAATTTCACCTTAATAAAATATCAATGCTCTGATTTCAGAAATGAACTCCATTTTATAAAAATAATTTTCTAAATATTTTTAATTTAATTTTTAAATAAATACAGTATTCACCAAAAATTCATTTTTTTAAAAAAAACCCAAAAAATTACCATTACATAATATCGGTGCTCTGAGTTCAAAATGAAATCCATTTTATAAAAATAATTTTTTAATTATTTTTAATTTAATATTTAATTAAAAACACTATTCACTCGAAAAAACTAATACTTGAATAATAATTTATGAAACTGTTATTTAACCATTTTATTAAATCACATTACTTAATCAAGGTGCCTAGATTATATTAATACTTTCTTTAAATGATATTACTAATCCATTTGGACACATTACTAATCCTAATCGTAAAATCACTATTCATAATATACTATTCATCAAAAATTATGTTGATCTTATTAGACTCTAAATTTCGTACTGAACATAATTGTAGAAGACCATTTTATGAAAATCATTCCACATTTTTAATTATTAGAGGTTTACCTAAACATTTTTAAAATATCATTTTTCTAAAATTCATCAAAAATATGCATACTATATTTATTCGGTCATTTAGAAATTCATAAACTTCATCATAAGAAGAAATCCCAATTATTATTTAAAACAAAGGATTACACAAGGCAGTTACGGTCTCCTTACATAACCCCTTATCACACCTTTATAGGACCTAAGTGTAAGGTGCGCTAAGGTGAGAGAATCTGAGGGAGGCTCGTCCAACATCACACGTGTAGTAATTTCTATCAGTTTGAACGTCTCACAAAGGATATTCCGTTCTAGCTTTACACGATGAAGTTCGGCTTGGGTTTGGTCAAGAGCAAAGCCCAGTGGTGCTAACTCCTTCCCAAGTTCTGTTAGATGGGCTTCGATCGGTCCAAGACTACTGGGTGAGGCCATAGAATCTTCTTTCTATAATAATTAACCAAGATTACTTTTATTTAGAGACAATAATTGAAATGTTTAGTTTACATCGGTCATATTGACCAATGGTCATATAACATTCAAAACCCAACGGTCTCATTTTAATTATACTCATGTCATCAAATGAAACATTTTTGTTGAGTATAAAAATAAAATAAAATAACACGTAAAATTAGGAAACAAGATTTATTCAAAATTTCGGGTCGTTAAAATCTTCCCCCCTTAAGAAATTACATCCTCGCAATTTTTTAAAATTGGGTTTTGAAATTTCATAGAATGTCCCACATCGGAAAAGGAGTTAGTAAAACTATTACTTTAAAAGAAAGAATGGGAAGTAAAAAAGGTCACCCGATTTAACCCACACTAGGATTCCCTGTAAGAAAACATGGACATGGAAGAAAAGAAAAGTGTCATGTTCTGAGGGAGAGTGATAGAGAACATGATTAGGAGAAAGTTAACCATAAGAAAATCCCAAAATTATGATGTGTGTAAACGGTCTTTGATTGCCTAGTATGAAACTTAAACCAACAACATTTTCGTTTTACGGTCCTTTTTATAATTTTGAGGAATTCATTTACTACATAGAACAAAAACATAAGAAAATATACCTACTTTCATGTATAGTTTCATCCTTTAGAAAGTTTCTACCAAAACTAATCTTTTCTCCAAACGATGAGCATTCAAAACTACTTAGTCTCATCAAAACACAAGAATCTTCATCTAGAGAATCACATAATCCACAAAAGATTGACTATCTATTTCTTCTATCATTAAACATTATCCCAAAAACATAAAGTGTAAGGTAAAAAAACTCTTCAAAAAGAACGAATCCCATAGGAATGGAAACTACTTTTAAATCTTCAATGTTCTATGGTACTACCCAAAGTTCATCATAGACCATTCCATAAATAACGGTACTTAAAATTCCTCAAAATAAACCAAACTAAGATTGAAACCCAAATACAAGAATGATTTGATAACATAGTCTTCCAAAATAAACTTCATTGTTCATCTCCAAACAATATCAACCAAACCTAACATCTTATAAAAAAAAGTAGCTAACTTAAACAATTTTTCCCCAAGTTAGGTTAATCATTTCCATAAGTAACCTATATTACCATAAGGTCACCTTAAATTCATCGATTCTTCAATATATAAGTCAACCTTACTCCTCAATGAAAATACCGTAGTAATCAATTTACCTTGATCATATAGGGTCCCCAAAATAGTGAACGTATTCCAAAATAATAATCATCTTTTAATCCCCTAATCATCTCTGTCATATTAATACGGAAATCGTCGCATTTCCTATCACATTGGTTGTTGGGACATGTTCTTCCATTTCCCACCATTAACTAAGAATAGAAAGTATAGTTAGGGGCTTAAATACTTAGCTAATAATCATGAAAAGGAAACTTAAAGCATATAAGGATAACTTATAGAAGAAAAGTATACCATAACTTGTGATCCCCTAGGTTCCCATCTAGGTTATCCATGATCATATATTCTTATGTGAATCTTTATTTTATTTTATCTTTGTTCCTTTAACAATGGTTCATACTAAGCTTATGAATTTACCAAAGCATATCCCTCGGGAGTGTCGTAACCAAGAGTGCAGCAAGGCCCGTTGTCGTGTACCAGTTCCCGTTCGAGTCTAGCTCAAAGCGGTGTTTTCTGGTTTTACCCCTATGTACATATGTGCTAGAGCCACCTCTACCTGCTCGTATCCAGACAGGGATGTATTTGCTTGGCGATCTCTTACTCAATACTCACCAAAATACCAGGAAGATTTCCTATATTTTAACTTTTCTATAGGCTTCCTCCTAATGTTTTCATATCATAATTTCTACAAATAACTAAACCATCCTTTGATACCAACTATAGCATCCTGCATTTTTAACACATAAACTTTCATTACATTTTACAAAACTGAGGATCTTTAAGGTTTAGTGTCTTGGAAACCAAGAACTTAAAACATGAAAACATAAAACATTCTTCTTAAACACTTGAAAGGCTTCTCCTCATGTTCACCCTAGGTTCATTACTGCATCTCAAACCTGGAGACATACATCAAAATAAAGGGTGAGCAGAAGGCCCAGTAATGGAAACAATAGAAACATTTTACATGTGAACTTGGGATACTTCAATAAGGTCATGAGAAGAACTTTAAGGCAAGAGAAAGAAATCACGAGGCATATCATAATAAAAATAACATTTTTCCTTAATTGAAGATGTGGCTGCAAAATTTAATATAGACAATCATGAACATATCACCAAGTTCCATCCCCATGGTGTCATTTGAAAATTACCAAGGTTATTCACCAAGATATCGTGAAAATTGTAATCTCTAGTGGTTACATCATTACCCAATGCATTGGAGCGCTATCAGGGCGCACCCTTAAATTTTCCTTTATTATCATGTGAGCCACATATATCATCATAAAATATTTCATAAATAACCCATATATCATAAAATAAATGGGTTTCATTTCATAATCATAACGTTTTAAAAACTGCTTTAAATACATGATCTTTATTGTCACTTTAAAAGCCACGGAAGGGGAGAGCGGGTCTCATGTATGTAAATTCCAGAATTTAAAATAGAACATTTTGATATATATGTGAATACCCCTGTAGAAATAAGAGTTTTTAGTATTCACTTTATAGCGTAAAATAATTTTGAGAAAAGAGAGAGGCATTTTGAGACGAAAATTTTGTAGCATAACAGCTATGTTTCGGGGTTTTAGAGAACATTGAAAAGAGAGGGGACATGGGTCACACACCCATAAATGATCCATAAAACAGTAGAGGGACAGAATATAAAGTATTTAAGAGCATGGTAATTAAATTTGAATGATATACCATGTGAAACGAAGAACTTGAAAGGAAGACAAAAAATTAGATTTCTCTTATAAAAATTCGACAGCCTAACGACGCCACTTAAACTTCAACAAAAATGAATTGATGAGATCAAAAAGGGTCTCTCATAATAATAACATGAAATTTCAGTATGATAGATATAGATATCATACCCCAACATAATAAAAAGGAACTTTCATGACTTGACATGGAATTAGGACATTAAAAATGAGAAGGGTGAAAGAACCACTTAAAAATTCGGCAGCCTAACGACGCCACTTAAAACTTCAAAATACTGAATTGAACAGATCAAATGGGGTCTCCCATCATATGATCATAAAATATCAGTTTGATAAATTTAGAAATCATACCCCAAAATAATAAAAAGGAACTTGAAATTCTTTACATGAAAATAGATCTTGAAAAATGAGAAGGGAGAAAGAATCTGTTACAAAAATTTCGGCAGCCTAACGGCGCCACTTAAAACTTCATAAAACAAAATAATGAGAGTAAGAGGGGATCTCTCATTATGTGAACATGAAAATGGAAGTAAGAGGAGTATAAAAGAACACCCTTTAACATAATAACATGGATCATAAAAGAAATTACATAAAAGAAATTTCTTGAAAAGAAAGGGAGAGATCGGATCCCTTACCTTAAAACGTAACTCTTAAAACTCAAAGGTTTGGACCTTGAGGGTTTGGGGGAACCTTAGGAGGACTCCTTGGGAGGTAAGGATACCAGAACTTCGTTGAGGAGGGTTTTTCAGTCGAAAGTATGAGAGGATGGTTTGGTATTTATAAGGAAAGTGAGGGGACATGGCATTAATGGCCAAGGGACACCTCACAAGTGCTTTACTCAAAACCATGTGCTCTCTCCTGATATTTCCCATGAAGTTAGGACACATGGGGCCCCCAAAACAATAATTCATCACCTAAGGTCAGCCAACTCTTAAAATATCTCATGACATCATCATGACACAGTTATGATGTCATTAAACATACCGAAACCCTAAAACTGTACTTTTACTATTTACTGAAAATTCAACTTTCTCATAAAGATCCCAAAATTTCACCTTAACCAAATATCAATGCTCTGATTTCAAAAATGAACTCCATTTTATAAAAATAATTTTCTAAATATTTTTAATTTAATTTTTAAATAAATACACTATTCACCAAAAATTCATTTTTTCAGAAAAAACCCCAAAAATTACCATAACATAATATCGGTGCTCTGAGTTCAAAATGAAATCCATTTTATAAAAAAAATATTTTCAATTTAATATTTAATTAAAAAACACTATTCACTCGAAAAAACTAATACTTGCATAATAATTTATGAAACTGTTATTTAACCATTTTATTGAATCACATTACTTAATCAAGGTGCCTATATTATATTAATACTTTCTTTAAGTGAGATTACTAATCCATTAGGACACATTACTAATCCTAATCATAAAATCACTATTCATAATTTACTATTCATCAAAAATTAAGTTGATCTTATTAGACTCTAAATTTCGTACTGAACATAATTGTAGAAGACCATTTTTTGAAAATCATTACACATTTTTAATTATTAGAGGTTTACCTAAACATTTTTAAAATATAATTTTTCTAAAATTTATCAAAAATATGCATACTATATTTATCCAGTCATTTGAAAATTCATAAACTTCATCATAAGAAGAAACCCCAATTTTTATTTAAAACAAAGGATTACACAAGGCAGTTACGGTCTCCTTACATATCCCCTTATCACACCTTTATAGGACCTAAGTGTAAGGTGCGCTAAGGTGAGAGAATCTGAGGGAGGCTCAGCCAACATCGCATGAGTAGTAATTTCTATCAGTTTGAACCTCTTGCAAAGGCGATTCCGTTCTAGCTTCACACGATGAAGTTCGGCTTGGGTTTGGTCAAGAGAAAAGCCCAGTTGTGCTACCTCCTTCCCAAGTTCTGTTAGATGGGATTAGATCGGTCCAAGACTACTGGGTGAGGCCATCAAATCTTCTTTCTATAATAATTAACCAAGATTACTTGTATTTAGAGACAATAATTGAAACGTTTAGTTTACATCGGTCATATTGACCAATGGTCATATAATAGTCAAAACCCAACGGTCTCATTTTAATTACACTCATGTTATCAAATGAAAAATTTTTGTTGAGTATAAAAATAAAATAAAATAACACATAAAATTAGGAAACAAGATTTATTCAAAATTTCGGGTCGTTACAATGAACAGTGTTTCCAAAACGGTGAGGTTCCAACGTTAGCCTCTTCCCATTTCCAAAAATTGCATTCATGAACAATGTCTTCCACAAAGTTGAGCATCCAATGGTAGCCTCTTTCCTTTTCCAAACATCATGTTCATGAATATTTTTTCTAGAATAGTGACTTTCCAATGATACCCAATTTACTTTTCCAAATTTCGAGTTGGGGAACAGTGTTTCCAGCTTTTTATAGTTTTTCCCCTTTGACGTTTCCATTGACATAAAATGAATTTAAAGCATTGTTTTAAGGGATCTAAGGCTGATTTAATGGTCGTAACTCATATATTAAATTTCTTAAGGGTCGGGATGTTTTTAATTGGTCAAACCACATGGTTTAATGCAATCCACTTTTAATGGAAAATCCAGTATATATTAAACCGCTACTCTATTAAATATTATAAAAGGGCGAGATATCTTCCTCCCTAATTATTCCTCCTTGTTCTCAGTTGTGAGATGATCAAACCTTTCATTACTTCTTGTAGGTGTTGTGAAATCAAATTTTCCTCCTTGGATTAGTTCCCGTGTGTTTTTGATGCAACCAAGCATTATCGATCAATCACCAATATAAGTTATGATCTATCATCAATATTTTAAGTTTATCTCCTTCTGTTTATCCTTTCCCTTTTTATGGAATGCTATCTCCTTGTTCCTAATTGGATTTTCTTGGGTGTTGACCAGTGTGGTGGTGTCTCTGCATCCTCAGATGGATACAGTTGTCACGGGTGGAGGAGATCATAACCAGTTTTGTCGCTCATTATCATATAAAGAATGTCAAGAACCATTTATGGTTGGGGATTCATTGATTTTCTTTTCTTTTACATGCAACTGTATAGTTATCATGTTTTATTCCACTGGATCACAATGAAATTGACATTATAAATAGTTGAATTGGATAAATAAATTGATATTTATCATATGTTACTACCTCTCTTTTTTTCTTGATATTGTGGTGTCTATGCTTTCTTTTTTTAGCTTTTCATTATTGACGGAAATTAGTAAAGAAATTAAATCCGTAATTAATTGATAATTGTTTAGATGAAGTTAAAGAGGATGTGAATGAATCTGATCATTGTTGTTGTAATTTTATGTTAATAAAATTGAAAAAGTAAGCATGTTTAATGAATTTTTGATAGCTTACAGTGTAGGCTTCCCATAGTTGGGAACTACGAATAATAAATCCTTTAATTCAAGATTGATTAAAGAACCAGTTCTTTGGTAAAATATAATACCTTGAATGGTTTTAAGTTAACCTCTTTCTTGTTTAATGGATAAGAGCCCAATTGATAGGATGTTTGTTTTCCTACTAATTTTGTTATGATGTGAGCCTTGATGGCTATTGTGATATGTGGGGCCATGGAGTCCTATTGTCTATGGCTGTAGTTGACACCTAGAGTGGCGAGATGCATAGGTTTATGCATGTGGGTGTCAGGAAGGACATTGGGGATGATGAAATGGGTTGGATCTGAATTTTTGGATGCTTGACGATTCTTATTGGTTGTTTATCTGATTTACATTCCCCAGTGCTCGAGGATGTTGGATGTGCTTACCCTCTTTCCAAAAGAGGCTAAGACGTGTGGGGTATGCCATGTGCTTTCTGTTTTTAGTTTCCTGAGGGAGGATGGTTCTATGATCTTTCTATAGGTTTCAAAGACTTAACGGGTTGTTAATCAACTCACCGTGTTGAGACCCCTTATGTTTAGTAGTATAGAATGTTTTTCTAGAATGCCTGGGAATATAGGAATGTAATGATTTAAATAAATGATTGAGTAAATGATATTAACCCAGGAGGTTGGAGCTCACTGAAGCGCAATGCTGAGGTTACAATTTGAAGGAATAGGGAACATTGGGTGTGATTCTAATAAAATATATTGTGGAAATTTTTAATGGTTAATTAATGTTTAAATAATTTATTAACATAAAGTGAAACTGATAAAAAGGGAGTGAGGTAATGTAATTAGGCTCTTTAAATGGTTGTGTACTTATAGGATACCTAGTCTTAGAAGTGGCGGCTAGAAGTCTGAGAGACTTTAGCTATTGTTGTAACTAATACTAGGTTATTCCCATAGTGTGGTTGTGACCTATAGTATATTCTGTACTTTTTGTGTTTTTATACGCTATTCCACCCCGTATGTTAGGGAAACTGACACACCAGGGTTTCTGAGCCCTAGGGTGGTGTTTCCCCAACATTTCGGTGGGAAGATGGATGGATGGATACCCCCTTTGGCCCCACTCTCTCCTATTGGTGGTTACTTGTGCAGGTAGGCACAACAGTTAGTTTTCCCCCTATATGTGTGTAGGGTATGTAATGGATTGTGGTTATTCACACACATATATTCTGGATATAGATTCCTATAGACTACTATAGGTGTATGCTGTATATTCTTTGATGGATTGAGTATCCTTACTCATTTTAGGGGATATAATGGCTTGAGGTTTAATATATGGCATATGATACATGTTATGCGAGCTGTGGTGGCTCCTAGAAACTACCAAGTTACTCTGCTTACGTGGATGTGGTGGTTTTTTTGCACGAGGTTCAGGTTGTGGTGCTTCGCCTAGGTGTCTGCAGGAAAGCCTTTATGGAGAGAGATGCTTAGGGCATGCGAAGATGGGGAAAAGTTTCAAACTAATGGGGAAGTAGTATCAGTGTACCCTTGACATTATTTATTATATTATATACTATTTTATGTGATACATGGGGAGAGTGGCCAGGTTGAGTCTGGGAACTTAGTATACCTGTTTAGGTGATGAGTTAGTTTCAAATGTTGTTCACTGTGTTTAAGCAGGCTTTCTTTACTTTTGCATGAGAGGATCTAGGGAGGATCCTACTGAGTATACTAATATACTCACCCTATTTATATAAAAACTTTTTTTCAGGTCACTTGGAGAAGATTGGAGATCAGGCTGGTTTCTACTATCTTGGGGTTTCATGAGCTATTTGGGCTTCTTGGTTACTATTTTTTTACTTTATATTGTGTTCTTGCAGTTTTACCCTTTCTGTTGTAGTAGTTTTTCTTGAAATTACATATGTGTACTTGGGATTTTGTTTATATAGTTTTCTGTGTTGGAATTTGTTGGTGTATGTCTTATCTCTCTCTTTTGAATGTGTTCTCTTATAGGGTAATGCCTCCCATATATGTGTTTACTATACCCTCGGTGCTAGTCACTAACCTGGGGCCAAATAGAGGTGGGACTCGGGCGTCTTTATCTAGCTTCTCACATTTCCAGCCTAGGAGGGGTACACTTTGTAGGGAGGGGGTCATGACCCAGAATAGAAACCCAATTGAAATAGAGATAGCAAAAAGGAAAAATAGATCTTGAGGTCGTCTCCCAACGATCCTACCAGAAGGGTATGTACATCTCATCACTATATATCTCCACATCAATCGATCGCCTCCATGCACCGTCTGGTCTAGGATCCCTAACCTCAGTCAAAGATTTCTATCATCTGAATAATAGAAAACAAGGTGCAGGCGAAGCCCATACAGGGGTGAGTTTAACAATAGCTAGTAGGGACCCTGAGACCCCCAAAGGTGTCCCAGAATTCCAAAAACGTAAAAACCACAAAGCATGATCCCAATCAAAAATCACAAGTAATGGATCATCTCAAACTGGGTATATAACTTAACAAACATGAATAAAGATACATAGTCACAAAGCTAGATCATCTTATATTATCAAGAGCCAGTTGTTGTTAGACCACACAAGGTCGCTTGAGGTGCTAACCCATAGAGGATCTCTACATGCTGACCCACACAGGATCACTAGGTGATGACCGACATTGGATCGCTACGTGCTATCCCATGGATGATCGCTAGGTGCTGACCAAAGTAGGATCGCTAGGTCCTGAACCACGAAGTATTTCTATGTGCTGACCCACACATGTTCTCTATATGCTAACCCACACAAGAACGCGTGGTGATAACCCGCATAGGATCACTGGGTGCTTACCGACACAGGATCTCTAGGTTATGACCCACACAGGATTTCTAGATGATGATGCGTGAACAATCACAATAATTTCTTAACGTCACATCCAGTCACTGGATTCCCACACATAGTACGCTTGATTCTAGAGGATCCACTACAAAAGTCGTCGGCCATATTTCAACCACAATGAAGACCCATAATGAAGTTACCCAATGAACCTCCTTGTCATAAGTGTTACAACGCAACAGACAACGCATCAATCGGACACCCATCCTGTAGGTTACATACATTTTAGTGTCAGGGTCCCGGTTGGATTCGAGTCCGTCCCAACCCATTCATACTCCAACATTCTCCAAAAACCATGTGGAGTATCTCAAAAGGGACAGCTCATCCTAAGGGTACCATCGCCATAGAGGTTTCTTCAAACGGATGTCTCGTTTAGAAGTTACGACTATTTAAGTGAAACTGGGCCCAAAAATGGTCTCAGACCAGTCTGACCAACCTGACACGGCCCATTTTTTCAGGCCTAAAGGAGATGGGATTGACCCGTTTTGGATGGGCCTGGTACAGTCTGATGGGCTATAGGTTCGGTCTGGCCCACCCGGCTAGGCGCGGCCTACCGGGCTGTGGAACCTCTTGGCCCGCTGGCTGGGCGCGGCTTGCCAGCTAGGCATGGGCCCTCTCCCCTCTCAAATGGTAACGCCATTTGAGTTTCATCAATCAGCGGTGTTGGTTGGCGCCACTCCACGTGGTCGGTTTTCTAGACCGGTCACCTACAGAACCTGGGGACCGTAGGTCCACCCTCTGTCGCGACACAAAGTTGTGACCCTCATCTACGGCAAGCCACCGATATGTGTCGCCTAGCTTTTAATCAGTCGTTGTCTACTGGCTTCTTCCTTCGTCCATCGTAGTGAAATTGGGTACCACCACCATCTCGCGGCTGGCAGTTGCAAGCCGCCGCCTCCTCCGGTTTCTGGTGCCGTCGCGCCGGCGATACTTCTGCAGGCCACCGGTGAACCTCCAGTGATTTGGTTGCTTTCCCATCTACACCTACGGGCCTCCTAGTACGGTGCCTACATTGTGTGGCCCTCGGGTTCACCATGCCGCCATATTTTCTGATCACCCGTGAAGAACGCAACCAATACCGACATCGGTAGAGGGTTCGGGCTTTGTTCATTCATCTCGCACCCTCCTCATTATCATTATAACATGGAAGCAATTCAATCATCAACAAGAATAGAACAATTAAAAAACTCTACAATAAAACCCCTACATCAAACTCATTGGTAGATGATGCAGATGAGGAAGACGTGTCCACATTCGTAGCGTGTTCTTTGGAATTCGTCGAACTCCAGATTGAATCTTCTATGGTGTCAGAGCTCTATTATACATTGAGCAAAGTCATCCCCAACACTCTGTCAGAGGTTTCCCTCATGAGTCTAGAAGACCCATGCCCAATATTTTTTTAAATAGATGAACAGAGGAGTTTAACTCACCACACAATTACTGATGTTCATTAATGAATTCAATTAATAAACCCATTAAAATCCCAAAAATTCGATTACACAAGAAAGTTTATGAGGTCATTAAATAGTCTCACAACCCAGTGGTCCCACCCCCGGTACTCATTTGTTAAAAAGAAATAAATAAAATCATTTTTTGAGTTATTTTATTATTATTTTTTAAAAGTAAAAAATTTATGTTTTTGTTTGGCCCTTGCTGATCAAAGTTAACCTTCTCCTAAGCGAGTTATGGCCCTGAGAATTCAACGATTGCCTCAGATTTTTAATTCGATCACTAGTTCAAAATATATAAATTTCCACTTGCAAGTTTACTAAACGTGCTTTAAAAAATGTTCAAAAATTATTAACAGTCACCCTCAACCTGCACTAGTCGAGGTTAGTATTTTCCTAAGGGTAAAACGCCCTCACGAGCTCAACTGTACTCTCGGATTTCCAATCCGAGTTACCATTTAGGATTTTAATAATTTAACACTAAAATAATTGTTACTTGATTATTTTATTTACGACCAAAAACTAACATCCATTGTTGGATCACACCAACCAATGTTAGGATCTTTCTAGGGAAATAATTCCCTCATGAGATCAGCGGTGGTCTCATATTTTTAATCTGAGTCAGCATTTTTGAGTTATAAGCATTTGAAAAATAAAATAATTATATTTTATTATTTTATTTCTGATTATTCCCTTTTGGTGTTTTCTCACTGGAGGTATGCACTGACTAAACATAAGTCATGCCCGTAGTAAACCCTCTATCCTGAATGCAACAGTTACCTCATATCTATGATATGGGAATCCATTTAAGAGATATTCCAATTTTTTTGGAAAACTACCCACGCACGCTATTTAATGTTTATAATTTTTTTGACTGATCATTTCGGACACTCTGAGCCTCGGAATCATGTGCCGTCAATTTTCACAGACTTGTAATTACCGCATATAATTAAAATATATATATATAGAAATTTCGAGTCCTTACATCCTCCCAATATTAGGGATTTACATATCTAAATGAAACAACAAAGATAAGGAAACAAATGGGGGTATTGAGCATTTATCTGAGCATCCACCTCTCATGTGCTCTCTTGGAGGTTCCCATGTTGTCACTAAAATCGCACTAGTGGAGTCGACCGCCCATGATGTAACCACTCATATCGATCCTCTATCTGTAATGGGACCTCTGTGAACGTCACCCCATCGTCAATGTCCAGCTCACCACATTCAACAATGTGCGATGAATCATGAACGTACCTTCTCAGATGAGACACATGGAAGACATTATGCACCTGGTGCATTTGTGGGGGAAGATCTAGATGGCACGCCACCTCGCCCACTCTACAAAGAATTTGGAAATATCCGACGAACATCATAGATTGCTTGTCGCCCTGACCAAATATCTGTAATCCTCATCTAGGTGAGACATGTAAGAAGACATGGTCTCTCTCCTCGAACATTAAGGGTCTCCATCTCCAATCGGCATAAGACTTCTGCTAGATTTGTGGAGTCTTCATTGTCTTCTGGTTGATCTTCACACTCCCAGTGGTAGCCCATACCAACTATGGACCCATAAGTACTGACTCCCCTGGGTCTGTCTAGCATATATTCGATCTTCATAGTCACCCATGCAATGCCTCAAACAGGGCCATGCCGATGGTGGAGTGATAACTATTGTTGTATGATAACTCCACCAATGGTAGGTGGTCCTCCTAACTATGACCAAAATCAAGGATGCAAGAATTAATCATGTCCTCGAGTTTCTATGTTGTCTGCTCCATCTGACCATATGTCTTAGGAAGGAATGCAGTGCTCAAGAAAATCTGAGTCTCTAATGCCTCATGTAATACCTTCCCCAAAGGGATGTAAAAAGACTATCACAATCTGAGATGATCATCGATGGAACCATGGTAAGCCACACAATATCTGGTATATAGAGGCATCCCAATCTGTCTAATGATATCTTCTCTCATATGGGTAGTAATTGGGCCGACTTGGTGAGTCGTTCAATGATCTCCTAGATGGAATTTTTTCCCATCAACGTACGTGGTAGTCCTGTCATGAAGTCCATGAAGATACCATTCAACATCCATTTTGGTACCTAATGTGGTTGTTCTAAGCATTCTGAAACCCGATGCTCATCCTTTACTTGTAGACAAGTGAGGCATCGTGAAATGAACTATACCACTACTTTCTTCATTCCTAGACCCCAGTACTAATGCTGGAGGTCCCGGTACATCTTCACCACTCTAGGACGTACTTCCAAAGGATATGTGGGGAACTCCCTCAATACCTCATATTGCAGTGTCACTAGTACCATGGTACACCCTCTAAAAAGGATAACAGGACCCCCGCCTTCAGAAAATCCATTAGGATCCCATCCTGGGGATATCTGAGCATGTCGGGCCTCGCAGTCAACGTCCCCAAGATATGCCTCCCGTACTCACTGAAGGAGTGGGGGATTGAAAGTCATGGACTGAAGGTATTCTGATCCGTTTCAATCCATGAAGAATTACTATAATTTGGCTAGCTGCTCTGTCATCTCACTTAGCAACTGTAGACGAGACCTCCTTCTGAGTGTGTCTAATACTACGTTCCCTTTTCCTAGAGTGTAGACTATCTCAAAATCAAAGTCCTGTAGGAACTCTAGTGATCATCATTGTCTCAGGTTTCTGTCCTTCTGTGAGAAGATACACCAGATACTTTGTGATCATAGTAGAAAGTAATACATTCTGCCAACTATACTCTCAGTTCCCAGAACTCTGCAGGAGCCAACCGATATGAAGTTGTAGATATTGCTGCCATCCTTGGGTACAAGACATTGTATAAGTCCCTATTTCTACGAGGAGGTAATCCTAGAAAAATATTTTGAAATCATGTTCTCGAACTCTTCCACTACTATTGGGAATAAAAAAACTCAAAACACCTATTTCCACGAGGGTAAGAATGGCTGAATCAAGAGTGATTTTCTGCACCCTCTTATGCATGAGTTTATCCCCTGCTACCTCGGTTTCCTTTTTTCCATCCAAGTAAAAACCCATTCCAACACTGTAGATATACCACAATAATATTTCCTTAAATAGTCAATCTGAGCATGATCTGTGGATTACTATTCCATACCCAAACTAACAACACAAGGCCTCAACACTAAAACCAAGAGGTTCCAACCAAAAATCTCACCTCAAGGGTTAGATCATACCATCAACGTAAGTGTGATTATCGAGTCTCCTCCCATAGGTATCTCCAGACGTAATGGTCAAGTCAATGGTTTAACTGAAAAATCTATGTTGTGAATAGGATTTGTGATAAGGATTTATTTTCACCTATTTCTATTAATAAGGATTCTATTAGTAGACATAGACTGTACCACGAATCACTCTTACGTCACATGGATCACACTCCTTAACTGCATACAGATACTCCCTTCCCCCGTCCTTCAGCTCCCAAAGCATGGTGGGGAACACATTTGGGTGGTGTTTATAACATGTCGAAATGTAAACCACCTCCTACTACTATCCTATCTCCCCTTCCACATCTGAGGCCCAGAAAATTCATCTATCCCTATCATTTCCTCTTCCCAAAAAAAGTTTACACATCTACGTCTCTGAGATTGACGTTAGTTTCCTGCATTCCCACTGCTGACATTCACTGGAAGCATCTACTTAGCTAAAGAATTTTCAACCACAATGTTTCTCTCTATCACCCTAACATAAGTAGGAATGCACATACGAATATTGCTGACTATGATTTCCCTTGACACGTCTCACTCAGAGGTCTAAGCCTTGAAGCACTGGTCATATCGTATTCATTGAGTACCTAGAATGGTTGGTACACCTCGACAAATACTCAACTAACAACATGTAGTCCTGTCGAAACTATAGAAGTTCTTAGGAACAAAAACCCCTAAGATTTTCATGGAAAGAGACCCCCTTCTATGAGGAAGGCTCTCAAGATATATCAAATGGAAATGTCTCTTAATCAAAAGATATGGGTAAACTAAACCCTGTCACCCCTAAAATAATCCACATAGAATGCTCACTGCTAGGACCGCCATCTGATCTAATGGTGCCCTGGCTAGATGGAAACCCAGTTGTTACCTAAGTCTAGTTATTAGATTCCTATGATTGGGGATCGCTTCATAACATTAGGTTTATCTATAACTGAAACTCGTGTAAGGAACTGAGACTATATGCATCCTCTACTGATGGAGCCGATAGTAACTACTGACCAACAGGAAGTGGTTTTTTTGGGACACTGACCAAAGGTACCATCTCATGAAATAGTCCCTGTTCTAAAGCCTTATCACACTAAGGACCATCCTCATGGTCACACATTGGAATTTTGGTTGGCTGTCTGTATGGATTAATCTTTAATGATAATCCATATGAACCACCGTTAATATGTTATACCTATTGAGATGACTCAAAAGATATCAAGAGTAAATATTTTCAAAACACGTGCAACTAGTTTTTCTATGTACCGAGTTAGAAAACAACTTCAGGGTAGTTTTGTATGGATATGTTAGCCGCCACACCAACACTGGACACCCTGGACTAAAATCCGAACTCAAGACACTTAACAATATTGTCCCCCGGGTCCCATGTCGTGACTACCCCAAGCCCACCTTCCATAGGCCATGGGTTGGAGACTAGTACTAGAAAGGATTTTCTCTAAAATTGTAAGGCATTGCATCTATACCTATACACACATAGACATGGCACACTACACATAAGTAAAATGCAATGAAAGATGGAATGTACAACCACAACTAAAAACCACCACGGAGTGTAAAAGTAAGTACTGGAAGTAAATGGGCCATAATACAAGCACAACTGAAAGATATACAAAAAAATGGAAAAACATCTCTTGAGGTCATCTACCAAGGATCCTTCCTAAAGTGTAGGTACATTTCATCACTATGGTTCTCCACGTCAAATGGTCACCTCCGTGCGCCATCTAGTCATAACTCCCAAACCTCGGTCAAAGTTGTATGTCGTCTGCACAAGACATAACAAAGTGCTGGCGAAGCCCATGCATGGGTGAGTATAGCAATACACAGTATGGACCTCATGACCCCTGAAGGTCTCCTAGAATTCTACAAAGGATAAACCTCAAAGAGTTATCTTAATCAGAAAGAACAAGTAAAGGCTCAACTCAAACCGGGTATATAACTTAAAGAACATGAATAAAAATGATTAGTCATAAAGCTAGATCATCATATTATATCAAGAGGATTTTTCGCTAGACTTCACAAGGTCTGTAAAGGTGTTGAACCACAGAGGGACACTATGTGTTGACTCACATAGGATCGCTAGGTGATGACCCACATAGAATCGCTAAGTGATGAACCACGGAGTATCACTTGGTTCTGGACTATAGAGGATCTCTAGGTGCTGACCCACACAAGATCGCTAGGTGCTGAACCATGGAGGATCTCTATGTGCTGACCCAAACAAGATCACTAGGTGCTGACCAACATAGGATTGCTTTGTGCTTACCCAAACATGATCTTTAGGTGCTGGACAACATAGGATCACTAGGTGCTGATCCATGAAGGATCATTATTCTTTTATCACGTAATAACCAGCAACTTGATTCCCACACTTAGTATGCTTGATTTTGAATGATCTTCTACACAATACACTAGCCATATTTCAAAAAAAATTATTTCCTATGAGAAATTAACTCAATGAACTTCCATGTCATAATGGTTCCAACGCAAAAGATGGTGTGTCAATCAAATTCTAGATCTGTAAGTTATAGGAATTTTAGTGTCGGGGACCAACTGGATTCGATACTGATATAACCTGTACATACTCTATAATTCTAAAAAACCTATGTGAAGTATCTCAAAAGGACCTCCTATTATTAAGGGTTCCAAATCCACAGACTGTTCGTCAAAAAGACATCTGGTTTAGGAGTTACCCCCATTTAAGTGAAAATGGGCCAAAAATGGTCTGGGTATTGTCTGACCCGGTCAGACAGACACGCTGGGCCCGGGCCAATTCTGTTGGGAGCATTGTAGCTTGTTGGGCCGCAAGTTCGGCCCAGCCCACCTGGCTGGGCATGGCCCGTCAGGCCATCGAACCACCTGGCCTGCTTGCTGAGCGCTACCTTCCAGTTGGTCATCGGTTCACTCCCCTCTCGAATGGCCATGTCATTCGGGTTTCATCAATCAACGGTGTCGGTTGGCACCACTCCACATGGCTGGTTTTCTAGACTGGTCACCTATGGATCCCATAGACTACAGGTCCGCCCTCCTCTATGGACCTCCCCCGTGGTGCACCTCCCAGCTCTAATGCAGCCAGTGATGGCCAGTCGCTGCCTTCGTCCATTGCGGCACTTTCAGGCCCCACCACCTTCTCGCAGCTGGCGATTTCCAGCCGACTCCTCCTATAGTTTTCTGTGCGGCAACGTGGGCGATACTTCCACAGGACACCAGTGCAGCTCCATGGATCTGATTTCTTTCTTGCCTTCATCTACATGCCTCTCAGGATGACGCCTACACTGCACGGCAATCACTTTCACCTTTCCACCATATTTTCCAATCTCCCACAAAGAACGCAACCAATACCAATATCGGTGGAGGGTCTGAGATTTGTTCATTAGGCTCGCACCCTCTACATTAGCATTATAACATTGAAGAAACCCAATCATCAATAAGTGTATAAGAATTATAAATCTGTTGAATAAAACCCCTACCTCAAAAGCGTTGGTAGATGATGAGGATGAGGAATACAGGTTCGCTTTCATAACTTGTTCGTTGGCATTCGTCAAACTCCGGATTGAATCCTATAAGATGTCTATGCTCCATTCTACATTAGAGGAAGTTGTCACTGACACTTTTTTAGAGGTACCCCTCATGAGTGCACAAGACCCATGCCCAATATTTGTTTAAATCGATGAAGAGAAGATTTTAACTCACCGCACAATTAATGAGGGTCATTAATGAATTCAATTAATGAACCAGTTAATCTCCCGATGGTGCAGTTACACAAGCAATTATAACATGAAATTAAATTGTCTGACAAACCAGTGGTCCCAACACCGTCGTTCCTCAGTTACAAGAAACACAATAAAATCTCCTGTTGAGTTATTTAATTATCATTTTTTAAAAGTCCAAAAATTATCTTTTTCATACGACTATTTTCAGTCAACGTTAAGCTTTAGCTAAGCAAATCTCAGTGCTACGAATTCAATGGTACCCTCAGATTTTTAATCTCAGCACCGTTTTAAAAGATATAAATCTCCGATCGAACTTTTACTATTAGTACTTTAAAAAAATAGAAACTTATTAACAGTCACCCCTGACCCATGCCGGTTCAGGTTAGGATCTTCCTAAGGGTAAAATTCCATCACGACCTCAACAGTACTCTTGGATTTCCAATACAAGTTACCATTTAAGATTTAATGAATTTGACAACAAACTAATTGTTATTTAATTATTTTATTACATCCAAAAACTAACTTCCACTATTGGACCTTGCCGACCAATGTTAGGATCTACCTTAGGAAAGCATACCCTCACTCGCTAAGTGGTGATCTTATATTTTTAATCTAAGGCCCCATTCATTAGATATAAGGATTTTAAAAATAAATTAATTTTATTTATTTATTTTATTTATGGTTATGCCTTTTTTGGGTTTTCTCACAAGATTCGTGCACCAACAAAACACAAGTCTCCCCTAGGGTAAACCCGCCATCCGGAATGAAACGGTGCCTTCAGATTTCTAATTCAGGAACTTGTATAAGATTTATTCCACTTTTTCATGAAAACTTATCACCCACACTATTTAAATCCTAACATTTCTTCGACGGATCATTTCGGGCACTCCGGGACTTGGAATCAAATGCCATCAATTTTCACAGTCTCTTAATTACCTCATATATTCAAAACAATATACAAAAGTATGGTTATTTACAAATTTTCATCCCAAAATTTAATAACCCATTATTACTTCAAAATAAAAGATCATTTAAACCCTAACTTTTATCTATAACATTGTAATTATGTCCACACATGAAAAGATAATTCTTCGTCAAATAAAAATTTTACATAACAAACTTTAGGGTTACACATACTAGAAAAAATTCTTCCAAAGTAATCCCATCATCAAAAGAGGTTATAACATAACAACCTATCATTGGTCGACTTCCATTCCCAATGCATTAGAGGTTATAACATAACAACCTATCCTTGGTTTATAACGAAACAAAATATATTTGGTTCATCACATAAACCCATCTTTGTATTATCACTTAACTACCCTTCAAATTTCAATGTACCATAATACATAAAAGATTGCAAATTTTCATCATTTTACTCATAAAATTCCATTTACAATCACGATAAATAATTTTAGGATATTTAAATTGTCAATACATTATTAAAACCACTTTCAATACCAAAATACCCAAAATATAATAAGTGATGATTTTCCCTTTAAAAACATTAAGTATCATAGAGGAATCCAAATACGGAATAATGGTTAGGGGTTATAGAAGTCGTTGTCGCTGCATACGTTAAAAAAATCCTTTTTCGTTTTATAAATAATGTTAATTACTTCATATAAAAATATTCCCATTTAAAAACATTTAATGAAATTAAAATATATACATAAAATATCATGTATAATCCTTTTATATCTATATAAATAAATTTGTAAATTAATATCATTATGAAAATTTGTAATAATTATATCTTTAAATGTTCAAGGTGTCTCATACAATGCTTAACATTTAACTCTTAATATCTATGAATAATTAAATTAAAAAAAATTATTAAATAAAAATATTTTAGATAATAAATGGATATAAAATATAATATTGGTTTTATATATACTAAAAAAATTAATAAAGGATCATAGAATCAAGAAATTCTTTAATGAAAGTATATTGAGAGAAAGTCGCTTACCTCGAGTCTGAATCATCTCGTCCATTATTTAACATCCTCAATAATAAACATAGGATAATTTGTACTATATTGAGAACCTTTTTCATGTCCATTATTACTTTTATATCACTTATTACCATGGTATAACAATTACATAATGATTTAAGTTCGTGTCTGATGTTTTATTAATGTTCGGTACATGAGTCAAAAATGAACTTACTACGATGTAAATAGTGGATGTGGTAAAAATTACATCATATCTAGAAAATTATTCATGATATTATTATCATTTATATCATAATTTATACCTTTAAATCAAACCCAGAGGTGTGTTAATGAATAACGAACAATGTAATGATCATGGGGATGGTAAGCCAGACGTACGAAAGTGTAACATTTTCCATATTTCGTTGATCGTTATGAAAATAACATAAGTATTATTGTACCTTTAAATAATTATAATAATAAAACTAATTTAATATTAATAATTTAAATTTACTTATATATATCACAAAAGTGGTATAATTAATAAAAATGGGTCACATCATTTCGTGGAGGTGATAGTCCACACGTACTCACGAACAACATTATCATTTTTAAGAACATGGAAAGGATGATTGTAATTGATATATTATTATAATATAATGATTAATATGTCATTAATATCACATATGAACATTAATTACATCATTATAAAAAGTCATGTGACATAGTAATGAAAAAAATTAGATCGGTTTTTGGATATGGTAGTTCACACGTAGGCACAAACGATTAATTTATTTTCTAGTTAATTAAAGGGTAGAAAGATTTAGTTAATGATATTTTCATGACAATATAAAATTATATTTACTGTATTGGAGTTATTATTTCATCTAGGAAGAAGAATATTTGAAGGAAGTGGAATATGCAATAAAATATAAATACTTAAATAAAATAGTACCAATTCTTTGGTTTATCACTTTTGAAGAACACCTTAACACTTATAAAGAGGCTGTTATTCCTAAAATAATTCCTCAAGAATATGTGGAGGGATTTTAGGAAGGATTTTGGGTAGATCATGGATGATTAAAATGTTTTTGTAAGTGTGAATAATATAGAGGAATGAGTGCCTTTTTATAGGAGAGGGGAGGGGGAACCTAGGAATTATAAAATTTATTAAATTAATATGAATTCCTTTTGAAATATAAATGGGTCCAAACACATATAATTATAATATGTGATGATTATTATTTTAAATATAATAAAACAATTAAAATTAGGCGAGTTTTAGTATTTTAAAATATTTATCGTTTTGTTTAAACCCATTATAAATATTACATATTTATCATGTAATTTAAATTTATAGGATTAAAATAATTACCAAATCATTAAAAATGTCCAATGAATGAGTAATTGATCGAATTTGTAGATTTATATCATCTTGTTGGACTAATATTAAATTTTTATAAATTTTATATCATTTAATTAAATATTTTATATTTTAAAATATAATTTCTTACAATTTTGATACTAGTCATTAAATGGATATTTTATGATATAATAACAACATTATTACTTGAAACAAAAAAATACATCAAATCAATCCTAACATGTAAATTAATCCAAAAAATATTTTTATGACATAAAATATTTCAAATTTTATTTATCTTAATATTATTAATATCATTTATTTTATTTGTTCTTTAACTAATATAATACTACAACATCTTTATTCCATAATTAAATTTTATTATATAATTCCCCAAAAATTAAAAATAAATTACTTTTTTGTCGGTAATATTTTTATATTTATATGTACTATTAATAGTTGGAGATAACTCTTACATAACTCCATTTTAAAATTTATTTTTTAATAAAGGACATATTTAGAACATATTTTCCTTTACTTTAAATTAAATGTTATAAATGTCATAATCACACTCAAGTGGCTTAAAAAGATCACAATTGCATCCAATGGATGGTCATGGCTGATAATAAATCATCCAAAATGATTTTTAAATTTTTTAGGAAAATTATATAATATTATAATATTAATTTTATCTTTAATAAACATATTTACTTTTAAACATGTAAAATAAAATATTAAAGTTATTATTCACCTAAAATATTTTGATAATATTGGAAAACATTTTTCATGCTGAGTAAAATCATGTATGTCAATTTTTTGAAATGTAAATTCACATAAGTGGTTAAATTATGTTTAACACTAATCCCATTGACGAATCGAGAAAACAAGTTTTTTTAGTACAATGTTCAAACATTGACATAGTTTTTTAATTTAATTTTAACTTGAAAAAAATCCATTGAATTATGTTGGATTAAATAATAAAAAATTCATCTAATTATATATTAAAACCATGAAAAATGATAATATAACAATATAAATAAATTAGATGAAAAATAGTTTCGAATTATAATGTAGTATTTTTCATGATCCATTAAAATAAGAATGTTATAATAAAAATACCAAAAAAATTTCCAAAATAAATATTTATGTTATTTTTCCAATGAATAAGTTTGTTTTGTTAAATATAACACATAACAGTGTAAACAACTAGATTTAAAATGAGTTTCCCATCAAAATGTCACAAAACCTCTTTTTTTCTGAAAAAATACATATTTAATCCAAAAAATTAAATTTGTTCTAATATAATGTCTAGAAAACATTTAAGATGAATTTTAAACATTAAATTGGATATATTAAATATATATATTTAATTAATAAAATCCATCCATTGGGATTTTAAAATTTTACAAACTCGTATATTTGAATTTAAATAGTTTTTTAAAAAAACACTTCATTTATATTCAATTTTTTTTTATTAAATTTCATAATTCATTTGGTATCCAATGAATCATTATATTAAAATGTGTGAAAAATATTTTAATAAATTATTTAATCCATTACATTCCCACCATTCTAATTACTACGTGATGAATAAAAATACAATATATTGTTTGGTTGGTATAACTTAGTCCTGTGTGAAACATATGATTTTGGAGAAACCCATTGTTGTGTGTCAAGAACACTATCGAACATAGATCCCCTATAAGTTAAAAATTACTTTATAATTCATAATATTAATAAATATTAAAAGGTATTCTTATCAAATTACATGTGATGTTACCTGAATATTTGATGGTTATGGTCCATAAGCATCAAACTGACATACAAAGATTTGAGGCTTTGAAGTAAGTTCCAATGAGTTTCCTCAATTTCACTAAAGATATCCACAAAGTGTAGGCATAACTAGTGGAAAATCAATAATCCAACCATTTTATGAATTATATTCAAGGTGACCATGTTTAGATAGATTGGATTCATGATGAAGAAGACTTACTTGTTTAGTAAATTGTGGGGGAGATTGCAGGTCACTATAGCCATGGAAGTGGAGTAATCCATTGAATTTTCAGAAAAGATGGAGGATCCCTATACCTTCTTCCATCCACTCAGATCCCACTTCAAGTATTAATTACTACAAATAAACTTATTGAACCAAATCCAACTAAGGGAGATGATTAATTTTAATATTTATTTCAATATATTATGAGTATCACCCCATATTGTTTTGGATTTTCAGATTTTTCCAATAGTTTATTTTACTTAGAGGATGATGAAGAGCATGCACCTACTAAGGAACACATGGAACTCCTCGATTTTGATAAATATATATTTGAGGTGGACCATGAAGAAGTGAAAGTTTTTTATCCTGAGGAAATAGAGATATAGGGTACTCATTTTGAAATGGATGAATTAAATATTAATTCAAAATTAAATTATATTAAAGTAAATTTTACTTCTTAATATCCATTTGAACATTCAATTCATGCATCCCATATTGAGCTAGAACTAGAGAGAGTTGAGGATGTTCCATAGGTAGAAACAAAATAGGAAGATGATCCGTAAATTATCATACACCTGTTATGAAAGATATAATTAATTGTGAAGGGTATTGAACTAGTATACTCTTTCCATGGATCATTTATCTCTAAGAATAATGAAACATATGTTAAAGAAAGAGCATGTGTTGGTTTAAATTCAAGAAGAACTACCCAAAATTAGACATTGGATAAAAGCTGGTACTGAACTCTAGAGGATGTAAAAATTTGGTTCCCATTTAGGGGATCATAGGAGGATTTATCGTTAAATTCGTTTTAGGAATTTAGACATCAATTTCAATTTTAGGAAGCAGTCCGACATTCATCCCAATCCCTCCAATATTATTTAGCTTAAATGAAATGATCATTATTCATAATTGGGTAATTTTCATTTTAGGTTCATGATGGAAGAAGGAAGATCGAAGTATCTAATGAATAAAGAGGAATATTTATTATTTCAAAAGGAAGTTCACATTTATTTTTTATCATTTAAACTATGGATATATTTTTTTCAATGACATGTTTTGATCCTTAAATTGAAATTTCAAGACCACACTTGCATTAATGAATTACTTTAATTCTATATGAGACATTAGATTTATTAGGAATCATGTCATTCCATGATTTAGATTTCAATTTTAATGATATTGAATGAGTAAAACGTATAATAGGATCTATAAATTGAAGAATGTATATTGAAATGAGGACTTTTTATTTGAGGGAATTAGTTCAATAATGTAAATGAAATTTCTTAATATTTTTTCAAGCTTTGAATTTCTAAAATTCATGTTAATTGAGTAGTTATTATTAATAATTCCTTGTGTGATTTTACTAATTCATATTTCAAATTCCCGAGATAATTTCTAGACCATGTACTTCCTATTTATTCTTTAGCATTTTCTTGAGTGATCTTTGGACAAGCCACATTCCAGAACATGCATTTGAACTTTTCAATGATATGACTATGAAAAATAAAATTAAAATGTGGGAGGTATCTTTGAAAAAATCAGTTTACTTAAAAAAACACCCATACATAAATCCATATTTAAGCCATAGAGACCATGGATAATAACAATAGTAATGGTACACGTTTCAATCCATTATTATCCATTTCTAACTTCCTCTTAGTATTTTCATGATATTTGAAAATTCATGTGTGGTGGTCAAGGTAGTCATGATGGAAGGGATGGAATACACTATAAGAAAATGTGTGGGGTGTGCTATTATGGTATTAATTCATGGTTCTTTTATTAATTTAATGTAATTAAATGTTTTCCCTTCATGAAGAAAAATGAAAAAAAGTAATGGATCGTGACGTAGATGAATCCAAAATCACTGTCAACGAAAAAATGATTTTTATCATATATGGTTAAGTGGTGGATTCAATGTTTATTCTAAACATATATTTAAAATAGGCATCAAAATAAAAAAGTACTTAAAATGAAAAAAAAATAAAAAATTAGTTAAAATTTAAAGAAGGTTCAAAAATCATTCATTATTAATTATTTCTTCATAACATTGAATTTGAGATTTTGGGAAATGATAGTTTCTAATTTGAATGGGTAAATTTAATTACACATATATTTTTGATATCATTCAATATAATTGAGTGATAAACCTCCTCCACGAGCCATAATTGTTAAAGTATCAGATCTTACCAACCATAACCCTCAGTGTCATTTGAACCTTTATTGAAAGTCCTCATGATGTTATGTTCCTTTTGACATTTCAAAGTGTAGAATGTAGATACTTTACAAGACTATTGATAATAATTTTTTTATAAGGATATTAAAATAATAATACATGAATTATCTCATGATAAATGATAGAAAATAATTTAAAGCGAGGTAAATCAGGACATGAAATGTTTGATAATAACAAATTGAGGAACTTGAATGAATGAAAAGAGAAGTTCCATTATTTTTTAAAAGTGTAATACTAAACTGCATGAATTGATTATTTATTTCAAAAATGATAAATATAATTGATATTTTATGTGAAACTTGATAATCTTATTTTACATTAAAAATTTTGTCATTTTATAATAATGAATTTTGAATTTTTGCAACATTGGGTCCCTTTGAAATTTATTATTGTTATATTATGGCAGAGTACAAGATTTGTTTATTTTTGGTGAAACCGATAAAGAAAATGTTTTAATCAATTTTTATATGTTTTTAAATGATTTAAAATCCACCATTTATTAATTTTAGTGTATTTATAAGAAATTTCATATTTTTTTAGTGTTCTGGGAAAAAATGAAAATTTTTCTTAAATATGTAATTTTAATAGATTTTAATCACAGTGGAATTTTTAGATTAACTTATAAAATATTATTCTAAGTTGAGTGATTCATTTTCTATGATTTATTAATTTTTGAGAAACAACTTTTTATTCTTGACTAATATTTGATTCTAATATCAAGTGGCTCGAAAAAAATCAGTCGGTTTAATTTTTTCGGCCAAATAGAGTGGACCACACATCTTGAAATGAGGCATAACTCGGGCTACACACCTAAAATTGAGACAATTCCATATTTAATTGAAATATTACTAAAAATAGTGTTTAAAAATAAATAACATGTATTTATACACTATTTAAGTAGGCCATTAGATGATAAACAGTCATGGAATATTTATAGAATTCTCATCGATTAAAATTCACACTCATTAATAATTCTATAACATCCTCAATATGAGTCTTATTAAATTGAATTTTGGAGATTCGACAGTAATGTTAATTTGGAAAAACATATAAGATGGTCCCACCGGGTTATTTTAAGACATGGTGGGAAAATCATAATCCATATTAATAAAAATATATTCTGGAGGGGAAGCTGAAGCAACCATTTTTTCATTCTTTTATTTTTACTATTATTCTCTTTTACTTTATTTTTTTTGTTAAATAAATTTTAATTTATTTTTATTTGAATTCATTATAATTAATTTTTTTATTCATTTCCTTTTCATCTTTTTCACCCTTATTTTTCTTTAATTAATATTCTTATTTACTATTATTCTTCTTATATTACCACTATGAACTCTTATACTCATGATTATGAGTAACTTACCTGGGGAATATCATGGGGGAGTAATCTAGTGCATGAACCTGAGGACATGTTTTTAATTTACTTTTCGTCAATTATATGGATAATTTATAATGGTTTTAATCCTCACTATGGGTACCTAATGTTTATCTTTTAAACCTGCACCCACTTTTCCTCATCTGAGGAGGTCCATGGAAGGTGTTCTTGGTGATCATAAGGTAAAATTTGGATTCATGACTAGGGTTTGTTGAGTTGTGCACACTATGATGGATTATGTTCACTATGTTGATATTAAGATGGTCAATTAAGGTACTCCCAGAAAATTATAAATAGAGAACATCATTTCTTCTCAAATTTCATTCTATTTAGAATTTCATGTTAATTTATAAATGAATGTTAGTTTTGTCTTATATTTAAATTTCATATATTTTTAAAATCTTATTTTATTTGATAAAACATATAAAAATAATTATTTCTTAGGTGAATTAGATTAAGTAAGCGAACAAACTAAGACAGCCCATCTAATAAGATGACCCTAGTAAACCATTTTACTACACTAGGGAAATATATAAAATTTATTTTTCCAAAACCTATGATAGATGTGAATCACTATATCTAAAATTATAGAAATTAATATTGACTGAGATTTAAACCTAACAAATGAATATATATTTATCCATTATTAATTTATTGTTAATATATAAATTATATAGATCACTCTTATAATATTATACCAAATATTTATATTTTATAATCATATAATCTTGAAAATATGGTAATCATTTCTCTAAATAACCTAAATCAACATAATTACATAATAAAATGATATATTCTTTTATAAGATTATTCAACCATTATTTCTCAAACAGTATAAAATAAATTTATATTTCCTTAATCATATTATGTTCCCAAATTTATAGTTATCTTATTTCAAAACAACATCAATAACATAATCACATAATCAACTTCTAATCCCCTGGTTATCAATATGATAGAATATATTTTTATGAAATATAATAATGAATAATTATCTCAAAATAAGATATCATATAAACCTTAAAGGCTTCCAATTCCATTAATCATGTTCCCACCAATAGTAAAGTTATTCTTCTTTGAATAACTGTTTTCATATGTTAATGTTAATGGATTCATAAAACTAAAACATCAATCAAAACACAATAATTGTATCCTAAAAAGTATTGCAATTTCTTTATTCCATCATACAATAGTAACAATTTTATTTGACATATGTTTCCATATTTTGAAAAAAAACATACAATAGAATAACCCTTAGGAGTTTCAATATTATCAAAATATTGATAAAATATCACAATATAATAATTAGGAAAAACCATCACATAAATATATTCTTAAATCATTTTCCATGCACATTTTTTTATTCTATAACAATTTATTCCTATAAACCAATGATATGAAAATTTTACTTATGATTTTTCTATATAAAGTCAGTTTAGTTTGATACATAGAACACATGAAAATAAATCATACCTTTAATCTGAACATCAGGGTCTTATTTTATAATATTGAAATCCCCTTTCCCTCCATATATCTAAAAATGAAATATTTATCCGCTCAATAGTATTTCTCTTACCAGAGGAGCAGGATTAAATTAAATTTTGAAAATAAATAAATGGGAAAACTTGAACAAAAGTAAATTTGGCAGTGATGAAATATTATTTTATAGGGACCCATGATTTTCATATATAAATATCATATATTTTAGAATCATATTATTTACATTTCATAAAAAATGAACTTTAGGATAGTAATATTATTGTTTCTTTATAGAAAAGAAAAATAATATTCTTATAAAATGAAATATATTCAATATCCCTCATAAGTATCATCTCATATAGTACTTCTGTTAGGCATACCCTACCCAAAACATTCTTCATTACATGGGGAAGGAAACATAATAAATGGTGATATCAAATTCTCAGTATGGATAAACCTAGAAAATATATATCTATGATCATATGAAGGTATAAGATAAGTACAAGGGTATGTGATTAAAATAAAAACTTATGTATTTCATATTCAAAATATCATAGATAATAAACATTATTCATGAAATAAAACCTTATCAATTCCAAATACATGGCCTATAAGAGTGAGAAAGAAAAATAAATAATTGATCAACCACAAATTCATGTCATAAATATTTCAAACCATCATAAATATAGAAACCCATTTCATATGGAAATGTAAACATACAATACCATCAATATAGTTGATAATGAATTATCACATGTTTCCCATTATGGATCAGGACCCACATGATTCCCATAATGGAGCAGGAGTCGCCCATTTCCCATTGTGGATCAAGACTATAGACATGTTTCCTATTTTTATCTCTTAATATATAAATCTATACCCAGTATGTTGGGGGAGATATTGGTCCCACCCATCTCAAAATGGAAACCATGCTTATTTGTGTCACATAATATCCTAAAACAATCATCATATCATCAAATCATTAAGTCTGTAATGAAAATGTTTTTCATAAAAAATTAATTATTTCACCACTTCATAATAGATGATAAATAAGAGGGCTTTATAAAAAATTATCATCATAAAAATTAACAATCAATAGAATGAATATGGATAGATAATTTAATCACATCCCCAATAATTCATATGTAATATCAAAGGATGTAATATTAGGTCAAAAATTACATTGAAAGATCACTTGGAACATTTATTTAGTTAAATAACCATTACATATTGAAAAATATTTATTTTTATTTTTCGAAATACTTTTCATTTAATTTAATATTTGAAAAATAATAAGGAATATTTAAAAACAATTTAAATATATTTATGATAAAAATGACCTTTTAATTTTGAAAATCACTTAAAATTGTAATTTTTTTTGATTAATTGTTTTTGAAAATAAAATTTGAAACATATAAGGTAATACATAAAACACTAAGTGGTCATTATGGTGGTAAATTATACTCATTATATCTACATTAATACAAGGATTCCTTTCACATTTTAATAAAAATTAAAATTTTCATCGTTTGGAAAACAACATTATGGTTCCTCTTTAAAAACATTGTAAAAATTAAAACTTGGGTAATATGTTAATTAAAATGTCCCTTTTAAAATATTAATAAATTTTTAACATAATTTTTAGAAAACATGAATATGGAAGATAAAATTATTTTTGAACAAAGAGATAAATAAATATGGTTTTAATTAAAAAAAATTTAATCTTGAGTACATTAATAGTTGAAAATGATGGGAAAACACATGTTATCTTGATATAAAAAGTGGATAAAAATATTCATTTTTTTCTAGAGATATTGATCATATGGTTCCATAATCTAAATCCTAAATATAAACAATCCTAATACATGATGAAATTATAAAAATAACTACCTTGTCAATTTGGTAACATTAAATTATATGAATTAATAGAGAATAAAATTAAATGAAACATAAAATATATTCAGAATAAATAATTTACTGATATTACATATAAAATTTTATTAATATTAACCACACCAATGATGATAAGTTCATTACAAAACATATTTCGTAAAGAAGGAAAATTGAGACTGAATACCTAATAGCTTTGGTATCATTTGAAATGTAACCCACATGAAAGGAATATACTCAAATATATATTTAAATACAAAAGTTTTTTAAGAAAATAATCATACAATAAATTCATGGGATGTATATAACCACATAATAGAAATATTTTGTGAATAAGGAATCTATCTTACAGAAGTAAGAACATGAGCCTCAGCCCAGTTTGTGAGGTCTCTCTAAATGTATCTGCGAGACCCAGGTTCAAAACCAAGTGGAGGCCTAATTGCGAGTAGTGTAGTAGTTACTATAGAAGGTACTGTTCAATACTGTGGTAGAAATAAATATTCACCTTAGGCCACTAGATTTGGCTTGTAGTCCATAAGGTCTCAGGGACACCCAGAACGTTGGGTAATTAAGGATTTCTGGACACCTTTAATGCCATCAGGCCACCTCAAGGACTTTGGGCCATAAGATCAATGCATTTTCTCCATAAAGACTCTACAAAGAAGGAGCATCCCCAAAGAAGGATTCAAAGCAAGCACACTCATTAGAGCAGAACCAATGGATTTGGAAGAATGAGAGGGTATGGAAATGCCATCAGGACCAGAATATTATTGCACGAGAAGCTTAGTTGAACGACCATAAAAAGGTGGAGGGAAACCATCATGATGTAGACACTGGGGAGGGGCAATTCCTTGTACTTTTAGTCTTCTCGAATTCCTTAAGACCTTCGGGTCATGTAATGTATCCAAATACTATGATCCATGTAATATTTTACGCATGCATCCCTTGTAAGGGTTCCCCATCATCCCATGAAAGGGTGATACTGAAAAATCAATAAAAAAGAAGGCCTTCAGTCCATTCAGGTCAGGTTAGGTCTCATAGAAGTAAAAAACCAGGAAAAAAATCTCTTACCAGACATTTCAACTTCATTTTTACATGTTCAAAACATATATATAATAAATATAATATTACAATAAATATATTTCATAACCATAAATATATATATATGAATCCATTTTTTATTTATGTAAGACCATTTATTACTCATTTGATAACAATTCCTTATTAAAGACATGTTTCCGGTAATAACTTCATTACTTCTCGTGTAAGTATTGATTTTAAATTTTCATTACTATAAATTTGAACATGGTTATATAATCTAAATAATATTTTAAATAATATAAATTTTATATATATTTATTATATATATATTTATAATAATCCATAAAAGTAATCAGATAGAAAACAAAAAGCACACCTTTTATAGAGATTGTATGCCATACGTAAGCCTAGATGTTGTTTCTATTTACTCGAGATATGAAATTAATGGAATTTAATTATTGTCTTAACATTGAATAATAATTTTTATATCATATATATATATATATAATATTCATTAAATTTAATCTAATTTACATACATGAAAAATAATTTGTGGTAAATTAATCACATCGCTTTGTGAGACAGTAATCCACCATACAAATGAACGAAGTTATCGTAACCACGCAGAATGGAAAGTAAGAAGGAAAATATTATATAATTGTTATATAATTTTAATTAAGTTAAAATATCATATATATATATATATATATATTAAATTTTTTTACCAACTTTGTGAAACATAAATTAAAAACACATCACATCGATTCACGAGGCGACAGTCTGTCGTATATATGCATGACTTTATTGTTTTGGAAAAGATTATGAGGTAATAAAATATATGTGGTATTATAAATATATATTCATAATAATAACATACATATCCTATATAAACATTAAATTCATATTTATATCTTTTCATTAGAGGTGGTGATGGAAAACGAATATCATCAGTTCACGAGGTGATTGTCTGCCAGATGCAGGAATGATGCTTTTGTGTCCCATTTGATGAAAGTAGAGATGGATAAAGGTTTTTAAATTTATATAATATCATATATTTATATTTTCTATACCTTTTATGATATTATTATAGTTATAAAATATTTTAAGGAGTTATAATAATATGTAAAATAAAAATGCATAGTTAAAAACATTACCTCTTCTTCAGAAGACCTCTTTAGGTTTGACAGTAAAACTACCTAGATTGGATTTATGATATCAAAATGGAACATATTATTTGGGTAATTAATTAAGTATGGTGTTTTGGTTGTTATTTGAGGACAAAAATTTTTATCAAGTTTTATGTAGAGAGGAGTGTGGGTGGCCTTTTATAAGCAAGGTGAGTGGTGCACTTTAATTTAATAAACCAAAGTTGTGTACCTACAATTTTAAAATGCAAAAAGGATCAAATATGGTCCGTCATAAAACCTAATAGTTTATAATTCAAGAATATGTCCATAAAATTGGGTTTTTACATGTTTATAGGACATTTGTATCTTATATTTTTTTTATTTAATCCACTATAAACCTGTTTTAACCTTAACCGTGATGAATTTTTTTCTTTCTATTATTACTATTCCTTTTGACCAAAAAATTAAGTTGTCCTAATTATACCATACAGATTATTATTATTCAGAATAAAAAAATCAATTTTTTAAAATACATTTTACATAATCGGAAAAATTAAAACTAAAATTAGTCCAGTAGAGGAGATGAGAAATCAGTTTTTAAAAGAGAAAATTTTCAAAATATGAAAAATTTCATATTTCAAAATTTGACATGAAATTGATTAAATTTAAATAAATTATATATATATATATATAATTTCAATAATTTTACTTCTTAAAATAATTAAAATAAAATTTACCTTTTAAATTCATTGAATGATAAAGCAGTTTTTTAATAAAAACCAATATTTTCACTATTCACTAGAAAATTATATTTCCAGAAAATTTTAAAAAAATATGTCCAAGAAAATTTTCAAATTATGAAATAAAAAATTAGGATAATTTTTCATGTAAAATTTTTAATGGAGGAAAAAAATTATTTTAAAATATATCTGTAAAATGCAACAAAACTACTTTTTAGGCAAAAATGTGTTTTATGCATAAAATTGGATTCAATAATATATCATGAATATAAAAAAAAGTACATTAATTTTAAATATTTTATAAAATATATTATATATAAAATTAATTTAAATCATGCACAAAAATTAACTTGTTTAATTTATTGAGTTATAACATGTTTCTTTGAATAAAAATGGGTTTTCATAAAAAAAATTCCTTTATATTGAAGTTTTTTTTATTTTCATTTCAATGCAGCTGGTCATAATATAATTTTTTTATATAAATGTTTTTTAATAAATATTTTCATAATATATGTTATCCTATTTATACTATTCAATCAAACATCTAAGATAGAACTATCATTTTAAATTATATTATTTCAATAGTATGTCATGTTTTGTTAAAACACAATATTATGTGTCGCAGAAGCTATCAAAGAAATTAAAATTATTTGATAAAAATATTTTATAAAATATTTTGTTGTTACATTTTACCCTCCTTAAATAAATTTAAACCTCCCATATTTGTACTTGTTCTTGATGAACATGAATTTAGTATTTGAAAACCCCATTGCAAGAAACATGTATCATAAAAAGGTTAATAAAACACTCTTTTGAAAAGAGAGAATGGAATGTATAAAGGTCACCTAGAATAAAACATAAAATTGGTTTATATATATGATAACATTTATTTGAAGTGCAAAAATAGACATACCTTAGATAAATAACATAGATATATGGAATGTCATTGATAGAGAACATGGTAATGAGAAATTTAACGACCATAATTCCATAACTTTTTGATATGTGAAAAGTCCATTCACTCATTAGAAATGATGGTAAATGTACAAAATTTTATTTGAAGATCCTTTGCTTAATGTTGAATATTTATCATGACAATATATACTTACTTTATTTCATTCTATTTCATTAGCAATATCTCATCCTTTGGTTGTCCCATGAATAATTTCCAATTTATCTATTAATCTAATAGATTAATTTTCATGCCTAAAACACTAATGGATAATAATATTCATAAAATAATGGTAATTAATTACACTTATATGGAGGTATTATCAAAATATAAAATTATTATGAATGGTTATAAAATATTTATAAATATTTATAGGGTGAAATAATACATTTATCTCTAAAACCTCATGATAAGTTCGAATTAAACTGTTCCATAAATGGTTAACTTTGAAAAAAACATAAATTAATTTTTTTAATGAATATCACTAAATTTAAATAATATAATTATCATTAATTTCAAAAATATCATATAAATATATATTATTTTTTACATACCAAATATGGGAATACCATGTACATATATTTCCCTAAAACATTATAATTACTAAAATGACCGAAAAAAATAATGGAAAAATACATGATTACTCATTACATTAATATAACTATATATTATTGAATATATTCCATAAATACAATAATCCTATAAAATCCATCCATGATAGCATAATCTGCATTGTCCTGAAATCATTAATCAGTTCGAAGTTCATAAATAATATCCAATTTACTTTATTCATATCCCTTATCACTTTATTCTAACATCAATATACAAACGTCATACACATATTAGGTGTTTTATTCCCTTAATCGTGTGTCTTAAATAAAATATCACATTTCTAATAAATCATTTTCCTAGGGCAGCAATACTATTCAACAAAGTCATCAGAATCCTTAATACAAACCTATACCTAATAATACTTATATACATCAACATTCATATAACATAGTTCTTAAACTAAAATACATAAATGGTTAATTCATACAAATTCATCATTAAAAAAAATAACTTGGTGTCATCATCTTGTTCCTTGATACCACTTTACCCTATATGAAATATTAATCAAGTCTTAAAATTCCCCAACTTCTATTTAATAATTCCTCATACATTTACCTTTAAAAATACTTCTAGAACATACAATACATTTTATTAGTGGTCCATAATAAATTCATCATGAATAATATAATTATTTATCATACAACATTTATGATTTTCATCTTAATATTTACCTATAGTACATCTATTTGAATAATTCTAAAGCATTGCACATTTTAAATTTTCATCCATTAATGATCCACTTAGGAGACAAATATGACAAACCATTATATTAACTAAAATATACATTATACATTGGTAATTTAATACTTTGTTACCTTATTATCCAAAAATAAAATATCTTTTTATTCAATTGATAAATTCCCTTATGTTTTTCTTCTCACGTTCTTGACATATAAGAAACTGAATCTTATTTACTCATTACTATACAACATTTTAACTATCAAAGAACTCCATAATATCTTATTTGGTGATTATGAGAGTTGATTAGGGTGAATGTTTTAATTTTATATCATGTTAACAAATTTTCAATATTCATATAATCCCAACTTGTAGTCATAGTCCAATTTGGTTTCTAATCAAAAATTTATCCATCACATTCACATTTGACCTAGTACCTTCTTGTTCCTTTATATTACTAAAACAAAGAATAATAGTGAGAGAAACAATATTAATAATGTAAAAATATATAATTGATAAAAATTATTTATTGTATGAATAAGTTATGAAATCAAGATTTCAATTTATGACTCCTTAGGATTAACCTTGGATATTCATTACCATCCTTTATTTAAAATGATTATGATGGTGCATAATGAGTTAGTAAATTTCCAAATCATATACTCTAAGAGTGTAAATCCAAGGGTTTATAAAGACCCATTTTCATACACTAGGTGATGATTCAGCCTAGCTTAATCTGTCCTTTTTTAGTTATTTACCTATGGTACAACTTTTCATGGTCCAAATAAACTTATATTTTCCATATTGGGATGTATTTAATTAGAAATCACTTGATCCATCCTTCAACAAAATTATATGATATATTTGTTTACGTAGAATTATTCATAGACTTATCTTCAGATATATCCCTATAAATATACCTTGGAAAATCATAAGGAATATCACTATGGATATCACATTTTCTTATAACAATATTCTCCAAATATTGAATAAATATTTCCTCTGATACTAACTCTAAGGGCCCCTATTTTCATACAAAAATATCACATTTTAGATGATCATTGAATACATATCATAAAATAGATTTGAGGATCATAATAGTTTAGTCTCATTGCAGACTAGAACCATAATATTCATATTACCTAAAAAATCGTGAAAATATCCAATAAAAATCTTCTCACATTTAACTCCTATAAGTAATACCATACCTAAACCTAACTTCATAACTCGAGTAAGGAAACATATGAAATGGTGAGATCACATGCGCAGTAATGGTAAACATATGATATATAAATCTATGATCATAATAAATATTAATTTAATGTGATTATGAAAATAGATTTTAAAGTTCATACCCAACCTTTCATAGATCATAAATGTGAGAAATTTTATAAAACATTGTTATTTAAGAAAACATAGACCATAAGTGAAAACAATAATCATAAATAAATCATGAACCATAATATTATTTAATAAATTTGTGGTACCCATATAAATCTAGAAAAAAAATTACTTTTCAAGGTTATCTACCAAGACCACCAAAATATGGTATAATGAATTTTTACAAGTTCCCTATATGGATAAGGACACACGTTTTTCCTATAGTGGATCAGGAATAACATGTTAACCATACTAGATCAAGCTAATCGACATGATTTATACTGTTATATCATGATATATAATTCATTACCAAATGTTTTTGAGGGAGATATTGGTCCCAAAATTCTCCTAACGGAATCCATATTTAAGTGTGGGCCATAATATTAGAAAACATTCATAATATCATCACATCAAAACCCTTGAAAAGAAAATGGGATTTATAATAACTTCATCACTCCAATATAAAATATCCCATGAAAAATAAATTAGTTTCATAAACATTTCAATATAATAATCATTAACCATTTGATGAAATAATAAGGATTGTGTCATTAAATGTTATAACCAGTAAAAAATAAGTAATATCTAAGTATTTCATTGTTATAATGAAAATAAAAACGAAATATCACTTAGAATATTTTATGAGGAAAATAGCCTTTCCAATTTTAAAACACTCTGAATAACATTAAATTTTTTTAAAATATGTTTCTTTTAATATAACCATTGAAACAAATAAATAAAGCATTAAAATTAATTTAAAACATTTCTTGATGAAAAAATATTTTCCATTTTGAAAATTAGAAATAATTCATAAATTATTTTTAAAATAAACATCATTGAAAATAAAAATTGATACATATGATGAATTATTTGAAATATATAGTGCCATTAATAGTGGTAAATTCTGTTCATATCATAAACATTAAAACAAATCTTCCTTTAACTTTTTGGTAAAATCTAAATGAGACTTTTTGGGGAAGGAAATAATTATTATTTTAAAAAAAAATTAAAATGTTACAAATGGGTAACATTTTCCTTAATATTTCACGTGAATAATTTCAAAAAATAATTGATTTTTTAAAAAACTCATATGGAATAAAAAAAGGTTTTTCATTCTAACTGATAAATAAAAATTATTTTTCATAAAAAAAATATGTTATACCCTTGAGTACATAAAGAGTGAAAAATTATGTTAAACTATGTATTCTAATTAAATAACCATATTATAATAAAATGTTTATGTTTCTTGTGAGATGGATCATAATATTTTATCATTGAAATCATAAAAATGAGTAATCATGATTAAAAATGAGGTTCTATCATAAAACCCTTTTCACTTTGGTAAAAATACCATTAAAGAATTAAACTAAATGAAACTAAAAATGTATAAGAATAAATAATTTCATTATATGACTTGTAACAAGGTATTTATTTACAACTCAAAAAAATATAGGTTTATAACACAACATATGTGTCAAAGAAGGAAAATCGGGGAACAAATACCTTACAATATTATTATCTTTCAAACCATATAACCCATGAAAGAGAGATCCTAAATTGGATATATAAACAAAACTAACATTCAAGAGAATAATCATAAAATAATTTCATGGGATTTAAATACAAAAACTAAAAACAATAGCTTGGGAACATGGCATGTGTCCCATAGAAGTAAAAAGGTGTGACAAAAATTCCTTACCTTAATTATAAAATTTCATCAAACATATTCAAAAATCCTGTATAAAAAAATAATATTATTATAAATATAATAATAAACCATATTTATATATATCATGATATATATTACTTTCTTATGAAATTATATTTACTATTTATTAATTATTACTTATTAAATTCATTTTTTGGATAATAGCTACATTGTTTCTTGTATGTTTTGATTTGGTATTTTTGGACCTTTTATGTTTATCATTATTAAATAGTCTCCATAATTTTTACCATAATATTAAAATAAAATATATTCATTATTTTTTATTTAGATTAATCTATAAAAGTTAGGTATTGAGAATAAAATACACCATTTTGGTAGACAATATACGGTACAAACTCATGAATACTATTTCTATTTTATAGAATGATTAAATGAAATAAAGGTAAAATTATATTAAATAAAATAATAATTTTAATGTCATATATGTCATATTTTTACATTAAATATATCCTAATTACGTTTCAATCGACGCTTTTGTGAAAAACAGATGGCATCACTTTGCGAGGAGGTAGTCTATCGTACAAAACAAAAGATGTTATCATTCTACAATAGGATGGGAGGTAATAAATTTAATGTGGTGTTAAAATTATAGTGTATTAATAAAATTATAAACATAATATATACATATATATATATATATTAAATTGATTATTATTTCCATCTGAGAGAGGGGGTGATGTAACATGAATAACATTAGTTTGTGAGGCTATAGTATGTCGTACAAACGAATGATGATTTCATATTCCTTTTAAATAAGTTAAAAATTATATTAGTTGTAACATTGAAATAAAAAAATATAAGTATATATAATACTTTTTTTATTATATTTTCATTATTGTAAAATATTTTAAGGATTTATGAGAAAAAGTAAAACAAAAATGCATAGTTGAAGACTTTACATCTTCTTCTGAGAACCTCTGTAAGATTAATATAAAGACTTCATATATTGGATTTATGATCCTAAAAAAGACGCTATGATTTTTTATAGAAGTTAGTAAGGAATTTATAATTTATTTTTAAAAATCAAATGGTATTTGTAGTGTATATAGGAGAGGAGTGGGGGTTTACTTTAATAGGTGATCTTAGTGTCTCACTTTTAATTTTTGAAAATAAAAAGGAGAACCCAATATTTTTGCATGACACATGGCTCATAAATAGTAATTTATAGAAACTAATAGGATATATTTTCTCAATTTTTCTATACAATTAGTTTTTGACAACTTTGTAAGTCATTTTACACCTTAAATCTTTAGTTTAACCCCCTGGTAAACCTGTTTTAACCTTTACCATGATAATTATTTTTTACTATTTCTATAATTAATTTTAATAAAAAATTATTTTGAACATGTTATATAATATATATTATTATTATTATAAATTTAGAAATCATTTATATAAATTAAATTAACTGAAGTGGAAAAAGTAATAGTAACATTAATTTTGCAGAAGCAACAAAAAATCTATTTTCTAATGATTTTTTCCAAATCATAGAAAGTAATTATATAAAATTTCAAAATAACATTTTATCAAATGACCTAAAAATGATTAATATTAATATAATTTAAATTAATTAACATTTAAAATAATATTAAAATTAAATTCATATTATAAATGTTTTGAATGAAAAGTCAAATTAAAAATAAAAACCAGTATTTTCCACTATTCCAAAAAAAATATTTTCATAGTAAATTATAGAAAAATAAATCTAAGATAATTTTGAAATTATGATTTAACTAATTAAGTTAATTTTTAAAATTATGTTCTCTATAATGGTAAAATATTAAATTTAAAATAAGTTAACATTTTTTTCCAAAACATGTTTTTAGAGCTATACAATTTTGAAGAATAAATTTGGATTTTTTTATATCATTCTTATAAAACCCATAAAATTTATTTTAAATAATTTATTGAAAATATAATATATAAATTTCATTAAAATAATAAAAAAATATTTTAATAATTTATTGAGGTAAAACACGATTCTTGGAGTAAATATAATTTTTCATAAAAAGAATTCATATATTTAAAATAGTTTTTAAATTTTTTTAATTAATCAGAAATTAAAGAATTAATTATATATCAATGTGCACCCATATATTTTAATAGTTTAGTTCATCCTATTTATACTCCCCATTCCAACTATTGTGTAAAAATAATCATATTAAATAACCATATTTTAATAGTATTCCATGTTTTATAAAAACTCGATGTCTTGTATAGCATAATATATCAAATAAATTAAACTCCTTTGGAAAAAAAATATTTCATAAAACCTTAGGTTGTTAAATATTTAATATATTAAAAAAAATTAAAATGTTATTTGAATACTGAAGAGACATTTAAAATTAGTTTGACAAGATTGTTCTATTATAGTGGTAATCAAATCATTTGGATGGGATTAGAAGGTTGTGAAAATCACTTTACTTTCATCTTGATAAATGATCCCCAATCTCTATAATAGAACACAAATATAACATTAAATGAATTATTTTATCTTAATATTAGAAGGCTCCTTTTAATGATAATACCCTTGTAAATTCCATAATACATTAACCTTTAAATACATTATACCTAGGTAGATTATCATTCTTAATCCAATCCCCCGATATATCATTAATCACCTTAGGATCCATCACCTTAAACTAGTAAAATGGATTCCTATGAATCTGATCATACAATCAACATCAAAAAATAAAATTCATGATGGTATCCATATATTTTAAGAAAACCTTTAATGAATACATCCTAATGTCAAAAGATACGTAAACCCTGTTCTCCTTCCAACTATAAGGACCTGACCTTAAACATTCCATATTCTAGTTTCTTTAAACCAAAATTGACATTATAACATTCCAAAGTATCTATTATTTATATTTTATTAGATTTTTTTTATAAATACTACATAACATAACCATAAATTCAAAAGTTGACACCCATATTAAATATCAAAATTTCCTATTTTTTTAAAAGAACCATTTTTTCTTTTTATGGAAAATATTAAAAAATTTCATTTTTAACACATAATTATAACTAGTCATCTATAAAACCATATAAAAACATTTTATAATGTTTTATAATCCTAAAATATTAGTACAGGGTATAAAAAATAAAAGTAACCATTAGTAAATTAAAAGGCAAATATAAATTTCCCTTTTCGAAATAAAATTTAGGCTAAACACTTTTCTTATTCAAAACTGACATTATCTACCAAATATATTTCAATAAAACATTCCCAATGAAATATTAAATGAAAAATAAAATGCATAAGGTTTATTTTAAATCATGAAAAACTCATAATAACTTGTTCCACAATGTCATACTTTTGACCCTTAATAAAGTTTCATATTCATTCTTTTAAATATAAGATCATTATATTAATTTGATAAGTTATAGTATTCCCTTAAATTAAAATAAAAATAATAGATAAAAATTGTAGTTTACATTTGAAGTCATTTACATTTATATATTCTAATCACTTCTATAAGTGGAATAGCCATATGGTAGACTTCAATCCCCAATGAGTTGGTGGGATATCACAGACCTCTCCATCCTTGGTTTCTAATGGAATGACCCATCATTGTTTATTAAAATTAAAACCATTCATTAGTTTGTAACAGAACCAACCATCATCATACAAAATTACCATGAATAAGTATATAAGCATGGCACACAAAATCTTCCTATTTTTATCATTACACGTATAAAAATAATCCTTGAATCCAAAAGAAAAAATATCCAAATATTGAAATATCCAATCCATTTTAAAAATACATTTGGAGAATGACCATAATATATGGAAATTTGGACTTCCTGGAACAAAAAATTTAATATTTTAATGGAATATAAATATAAAATAATATAAACATTTTTTGGAAAATTTATTTTCACTATATAAATTAAAATATAACATTAATTTTTCCCATTGGTAAATAACATAAAATAATTCTGTAAAAATATTCCCATTGAAATTATTTGAATTTATGTAAAATGAGGTGTAGAAATTTTTTACTAATAATTTATTTCTATATAAAAACATCCATAAAATAACTTTTTAAAAATTTTTACATGTAATGAGAAGAGTTTGATTGGAAACATTAAATATTTATTTTTAAAATAAAGTATCTTATATAAAATTATAAAATTATAAATTCTTTTGAAATAATTTTAATGAATTAAAATGTAGTAAAAAATTAACTATGTAATTAATTTAATTATTAATATTTTTTTTCATAAAACATTAACAAGGACATTGACATATTAGAGTGTTTTTGTAAATAAAAAAAATTTTAAAATTAGTTTTTAAAAGTAAGGATTGTTTTATTCCATACATAAGGACTATTCTACAAGGGGAGGGATTTGGGATGATATTATCGGATACAAATGTTTCTTAAAGTCTGATGTATATAAAATAAGCATTTCCTTTTTATAAGATAGGGGATGCGAACTCATGGAATTTATCAAAATATTAAATAAATATAAATCAACTTTCAATTAAATATGGATAAAAGTAAATTATTACAAAGATATGATAATTATGGATAAAAAAAATTCCTTCTAAAACAATTATACACTTTATGACCATTTTTTTACCATTATATTTGGGTTTGAAGCCCTCATATAACCCTTTGACACATATCATGGTAATAAATATTTTTAATCATTATAGGTCAAGATAGTTACTATAAATCAAAAACAATCCCTACATGAACCATGTTTCATATTATCAACAATATTATAATATAATATCTTATCTGAATATAAGTTTTTTTAGAAATTTTATATTATTCATAAAATATTATTTACTATAAAATGTCATTAATGTAAATTTTTTGAACTAATTATCACATTGAAATTAATAACATAATAAAAACAAATGAAATTTGACCAAAATATTCCACAGCATACCTAACATATTATATAAATCTATAAAATTCAATTATAACATTGATTATATCAATTTATATTTCATTTAGTATTTTTAATATAATTTATTTGATTTTTCCGTTCAATGAAAAATTATTGCGTTAATATTTTGTATTCATTTAGTGTAATTATATCATCATGAAAACTAAAAATAAATTATAATGATAAAGATAAATAAATCACCACATGGGCTAGTTGGGGGCCTTTGGGACATGTAATGGGATTCATTCTCACTAGGCCTTTAGGTCATTGGCTGAATAAATAAGGCTTGTTGGGTGGGCTATCCCTAGGTGGGGCTATGTCCTGCCTTTTCAGCCTATGTGTTATGTGTGTGTGTGTGTTAAATGTAACAGTATCCCCAAAGCACCTAATATATAAAATAAAGGACACAATCATATACAAATTTTAAAAGACCATAGAACCAAATATTGGATGTGTATGGATGAGACGCGACAAACTGATACAATTAATTTATGTTTTAGTACTATCTTACAGTCCTTATCATATTATTTGTGACCCATAATTATCTAATTGACCCTTTATTGTGGAAATATATTTTTTTTGTCGTTACTGTTCATATTGAATGAAAAATAGCGAATATTTTCCAAATTTGGACACAGTAATTCAATATATGAAACAAATTTTTCAAAAATAAAAATTATAGAAATGGAAGTATATAATTTAATATTTAACTAAAAAAATGCAACCAGAACCAGTTTTTAAAAAAAATATTATTTTAATTATAAAATGTTTCTATATTAAACTAAATAATAAATTTAATTTTAAAAACCAAATGGGATTAAATCATATAAAAAACTAATTAAAATTTTAAACTAATCGAAAATTTATTTTGTTGTTGTAATTAATTTTGTAAAATTAATTTTTCAATAAAACTATTTGTTTCTCACAATTCATTGAAAAATATATCATTTCAGTAAATTATGAAATTATAAACTTATATATTTTTAATTTTATGATTTAAAAACTGTTGTTAATTTTTTCAAAAAAAAATTATAATTGTTTCAAAAATTATGTAATATAATTATTCATATGAAATTAGTAAAAATACATTTTTATGAAAAAGTGTTTTTGAAGAATAATATGGAATTACTAAAAAAATTTCTCATATTTTATAAGATTTAATAAATAAATTTTTATTTAATATAACCTCTATATATAAATTAGAAATTAGTTAATCATATTCATGCCCACTAGTTTAACAATTTGGTTCTAACCATCACTTCAAATAATAGTACGTCGTGGTTGGTTTATGCTTGGTGTTCGTTTTTATGCCATCAAATGTAGTATTCATTTAAAAAAATTATGACTATATTACTTATAAAATTTTATTAAATTTAGTTATATTCTTTCTCTTTAGGTATATTAGTTAGTTACTATCTACATTGAATATTGGTTATGAGTAATCAATATCATTTTATGAAAGTTTCATAAAATAGGTGTTGTTATTCATTCATCCCCTAAATTTCAACATTGTTAGGTCATAAACGTTATTTTAAATAGTAATTAATTATTATTTATAAATTTTTAATTTAATTTTATGAGAGTGTTGGTTACGATACTCATTTTTGAAATTTATGATCATATTCTTTCACTATGTTTTATAAAACATATATTGGTATATTAATTAATGAGTTTAATAAGAATTTAACCATAAAAACCCATCACATATCAGTATTTATATTTTCATATAATATATTATTATTAATTCTGTTCTTATACTCATCTATGAATCTATTTTATAGAATTTTTTAAGTAGATGGTATTATTAAACCTAATATGAACATACCATAATAAATGGATGTCTGTGGTTATGAAATCAGATAATTTTTGAAATATATAATTATTTCATTAGAATAATGATATTATATATATATATTTTTTGTTGTTATAAATCTTGTTTTATTAGAATTTAATAAATAGATATAGAACATAATAGAAAATGAAACTTTTTATTTTGTGGTGGTGGTGGTTTATACAAAAACATAATTGATTATTTCCATTTTCATAGTGGAAAATGGGAATAGATTTTAATGAATTTTAAAACAATATAAAAAAATAATATAAATTAAAAATAATTAATACATCATAAACATTGGGAAAATATAATTTAAATGTAAATATTTAAAATGGAAAATTTCATCGAAATTATAGTTCATACATTGAGGACTTTTTAATTCCCTTAATGGATTCATTGGAAGGGGAGCACATGGGATAAAATATTATTTCTAAAATCTTATTGAAGTGAAAAAACATTCTAAGGCAAGGAAATATGATAGAGTTTCATGGGGAAATATATATTTTGTGTTGGTCTTGAATGGAAGGAGACAGCTTCCATTTATAAGTGTTGAGAAGGGATTTTTGTATATATTTTTTCATAATATAAGAACAGAAGATTTTTTACATCCCAAAAATACTATAAAAAAGAAATAGATAGATTGAGGATAAGAGTTTTTTATGACACACCTCAACTAATCAATTAGAAACATATTATTAACATGTGTGTTCTTTTACCATTTTGGTTAACCAATTTTACCCTTTTGAAATTTTTTATAGTAAATAGTTTTTAACTAATTAATTGATTTTATATGCCAAAAAATAAAAGGTTCTCTTACAAAATATGTAACATATAATTAAAAAAATTTAAAAATATTTTATTTTGTATTAAATTCAACGTAGTGATAAATTTTGTTCAAATAATAAATGTATTGAAATGAGTTTTATAGAATAGTATAAGTTAAATTATAAAATAATACCAATATGTTTGTATTCTAGAAAATATATTTCTCAATTCATAATTTTTATTATAAAAAACACATTTATCCAAAAAAATGTTTGTATAAAATTTTAGTTCATACCAACACAGTAACAAATTCATAAAAATCACTGAATTTGAAAAATACTATATCTTTGACTATTTACCTAAAAATCATTATATTTAAAAAATAAAAAAAAATATACTCTGATAATATTTTTATTCGAAATCCAAATAATTTGTTCATTTAATAATATAAATATTCTAAAATATTGGAATATAATGTTTAAATAATAACCAAAATATATATTGAAAATTATTTCATAGGAATATAAAAGTTTTATGATTTTAACTATTATTTTTTGTATTTGTATTTAATTACTAATCAAATTAGTGTTAATATTTGATTCATATAAAGTATTTATTTTTTCTATAAGATAATAATTTAATTAAAATAGACGTACAAAAATACAATTTTAGAAAAATAATATTTTTTTGTATTAAATGATCCTAAAAGTTTTTTAGTTTTTCAAATTGATTTTTATTAATTCCTTAGTACTAAAAATTAAATTTATTTTCATTTTTAACATAATTCATAATTTACTTCCATATATTTTTACTCTTAAATTTCAAAAATATATTTTAACTCTTATATATTGTTCTAATGTACATTTTGGGACAATGGTACATGTGAAGAGTGCTATAAAACATATTAGGTTTTAGTGGAAAATATCATTTAAAATTTTAGGTGGTTAGACTCCCTAATAATTAGATAAATGGTCTCCTTGAACTTTTAGTTATCACATATTAATAAAATTTGATAATTCTAGATAAAAGGTTGAAATTTCTTATGATATATATTATAAGAGATATATTACATTCAATTATAGGGAGGACTAGGTACCAATATGATTCAAGGTCCAACTAATGCTAATTCAAAAAAAAATATTATTAAAAATTAATGTACTTATGAAATAACTTGGGGATATACAAAGGTGGGTATCTGTTTCACCCCACATGTCTTTATCTAACATTGGAACACAATAATTATGAATCCTAAAGGAAAAAATTGTACTTATTTCCATTATTTCCCTTTTTGAAAAGACATCCACAACTTGATTCATCTCCCTATAAACAAGTGAATCAATAAGAATAAGATGTTCATCATTTGGTGGGATTGTTATGAAGGGAGGTAGAATTATCCATGGGAAAATACTAGTTCCTTTATTACGGGATTTAACTACAATATCATAATCAGAATCAATCTATAGGATGTTAAATTTTTGTTGTATCACATATTTAATAGCCTAAACCATTCTCAAAGTTCATATTTGTATTTGATTCCAAAACCAATGAAATGATTAAATAAACATTTTATAAATACATAGTGATTGTGGAATACACCTCCAAAACCATAGGATCTTATCTTACTAGAGGTTTTACTGCCCACATTATCCTTAATAAAAAATGGGATCTGTGAGATTCAATCAGTGGATTTGAACACCAAATATTTTTAGGCCTTACATGAACATGTAACTGCCATATAATGTCGAAATCATCAATGTTGTTTTCCATAGATAATGTTTGAACCTTTTAAGTGGCATACACCACCATGTAAATTGTCAATATACCCTCATGTGAGGATGTATGTTGGATATAAAACAATACAACTTTCCGGGAAATCCATAAAAATTATATAATAGAACTTACAACCACCCAATGAGGTTATGTAGCTAGTACCTCATTCAAATCAGGATGATAAAGTGAAAAATATCCTCCAACTGACCATATATGCATAATTTGAGGAAAAAAATATTTCTATCATTTCTATATAGCTTCATTTAAAACCTATAGTTTATAAAAAGGCAATGTGTAGTTTCCATATCTCTCATAATCAAGTGGAATTCCGACACTGTGATTCCCGAGACATGTTTCTAATTTGATAACAATGTTATATGAGGTTTTACTTCATTTAATTTTATATGTGGTAAAAAAACAATATGTATAAATAAACACAAGACCTTCTTTATTTAATGAAAATGATTCAAAATTATTACATTGCTTCAAGGCTAAGAGAATCCAACTAACCAAAAATACCTACTAAAAGACCTATTACAATCATAGGGAGACCATTGAATGCAAGAAAAATCCCAGGATAATATTGATGGTCCTTCAAATTTTTCATAATAAACATCTATATAAGCAGAACCACTATAACTGTACTGAGCATTAGTGGAATGATAACCACCATCTTCGTAAAGTCGTCTTGAAAATGGAACACCCTAATTCATTTATTAATAAGGCCTTGGAGACAACCCGACGATTTCCTCCTTTAGGTGACGGATGCGTCTCCAACGGCAATAAGTCCTTATAATCATTGGGTATTTTGGTGGTTTAATTCTAAATATCTAGATATAATGATTTTCCTATGTGTGCATTATTGTTACGACTATAAAAATGTTTTAATAAACATTTTTTGTATACATACTAGAAGGATAATGACTTAATGTAAAATGGGTTTGAATCATAACCATTTTGTTTTAAAAAAATTAAACTGAATTATGTAATTGATACTACTTTGTTTTGGTATGAGGAAAAATATATTTGAATATGAGATTGTACCTTGGGAATAAGAAACAAATAATTGTTGTGTTAGCTATACAAAGTTAATTAAGTATTTAAATATTTCAAATGTTTTGAAAAGCTTTTATAAATGTTTTCATCCTTCGATGTATGAAAACAAGTATTTAGACAAGGATTGTTTTTGATTTTTATAGTACTAGTATAAGGTTTTCATTATGATGAATTTTAATTTATAACATTGTGTTTTAAAACATTAGTGTTTACAAAACTAAGGAAAATATTGGTTTTAGAACATTTTTTAGTTATAATAGATAATTCATATTTGTTTGAAGACATCTATATATGTACATGAAAACCTATTTTTTATATTTAACAAAAAAATAAATTTTTTACTTTGCTAAAATATAGGTGAGTACCCCCACCTAGTTAAGGGAATCCTTTTACGCAGCCACTCAATGCCTTGATGGGCATCTCACCCACAACCCCTGGCAATGGCCCAGGGTGGGGGTGCGCAGACATGGTGGATGCTATGTCTCTCACACAGGGGGCATAACAAGACCTAAGAACGCACTGGCATGCACGTGTGTAAGAGAACCAGAGCGCGCCCCCGTGAGGGGAGTGCGCCCCCAGAACCTAGTACGGGGAGGTACTGAGGGGGGGGAGTAATCTAGATTAATCCAAAGATCCCCATGTTTATAAAGGATCTGCGGAACTTTCTCTGTTTCGATGTGCGACGATGAATTTTAGGCAAAACGCTATTTGGACCATCAAATCACACCGTGCATGATTTGAGCCATCCGTTTTGGTTTGGTCCCTAGTCCCTAGCATCCACAGATTATCCTATGTGTTTTTACCCTCCGTCTTATCGACTATAATCTAATCGTGACCATTTATTGATTTTTAAAACGTGACATCGTGTCATAGTCATCCGATCAAGTCAAGATTTAATCGTGACTAATCCTTCCATTTAAAACCCTCGATCGCACCTCAACAATTGGAACAGGCCGAGATCTAATCATGACTGTCCATTTCTTTTCAGGTTTTCTCCTTGCGTCGTCTTCTTCCTCCCATGTGAACTAAACTAGTAGTCTCGCTACTCTCCTCCTTTATATTTTTTCCACACACGTAATCCCAGTGCCATCCCCCCCCCCCCTTCGCTCATTTTCCACAAGACTGACACCCTAATTTTTATTTTAAACTGACGAGTCTATGTTTTCTATGCCAGTTTCATTAAAAATATTTTAATTATATTTTATAAATATTTCTCAATTGTAACCTAAACCCTATGGGTTCTATATTCCCTAGTGCCTCCTTCGAGATTCCCTGGACCTCTCATCCTCTTTTGAACCAGGTAAGGGTCTTAATTATTCATGACTTGTTTGTTTTGGATTTATATATATACATATATATTTATATACATGTATATATATATATGGGTGAGTATAAGACCTACTGATTCCTTCTAAGATGGAGAGTCCTTAATCCCACATAAAGTTCTTAATTCTTTATCATGCAAGGGATGTGTGATGTTTTGGGATTCTCTATAAATTGAAATAAACATAAGAATATATTTGTATATATATTTCATAAACATTTAATGTCACATTTTTTAATTAACGAAACATTATTTTAATTGATTTCTTTAACATGTTTAAAACATGTATGTGTCATTTAATAATTGTGTAAGGACCTTATATATACACCATATATAATCATTTATACACATAAATTATATATATATATATATCGATGTTTACATAAACATATATGTGATTTTGTTTAATAATTAACTGTTTAAATTATATATCACAATTTAAAATTTATGGACACTTGTTAATTAATGTGCCTAATATATTTAAGTCATTATAGGTGTCATTGGTTTTTTCATGTAAACCCTTAAATACATTATTTTTACTTAGTTAATTGAGTATATGTGTACACATATAAACATTGATCCTCAATATTAATTAGAATTTTCCAAACCCTATTTAGAATTTTACAAGGATTTCTGAGAATGAATAACACATGTTGATTTTTAAATATGAAAGGTTTTTATTTAAAAATGAAATTCTTTATATACACCTTTCTATATAAATGGATTTACACAACACTAAAACCTAGATAATTTTGTATTTTCCAAATATTATACATTTGATGGGTTTAGTAATTATGGATAATTTATAAGTATAACGTTTGGGGTTATCTACTCTTATATAAATATGTATGAATCACTTATTTTCATAAATAATAAATGGTATTGGTTATGGATGATTTTCATGCCTTTCAATTCTTAATATTTTGTGTAAATAATTGACAATACCCTTGTGATATATTATACATAAGCACACAAGTAATGAATGTTTAGACAAATATGTGTTTAATACCCCGCACAAAATATCTTTTTTACCTATTAATTAATTATTTTTCAAATCCAAGACGAATTTCCATTATGTATTTTGTTTATTATGTAAATAAGATTTTAGAATTTAGGGTTATCATTCATATGACAAACCTAAAATTTATGCATTTTAGTTGTTGTCACATGTGCTATAATGTCACCATCTTACTTGACATTTATTTATACAGCCATGAAGTTGTTAGTATTGTTATTAACACTTATATGAATGACTGACTTTTTATATATAAATTCTAAAGAATGTAATCAAACACAAATGACCTTTTATGGAAAAAAGAACTAAATTATTCAGTGTGGTATGGGACACTTTGAATAATATGAAATGAAAAATTAAATTTTCAAAGTGGTATTAGACACTTTTAACATACAACCTTACATGGAATGTGAGGAATGTATTATACATATAAATTGTTGTGTGGGGGCCACTATAGCCCCTCGGGGCATCGGTATGTCTCATGAGACAAACTACGGTCTTGGAACAAAGCATTGACAACATGATTATTTATGGTATTGGAACAAGACCTTGACAGTATGGATATGTTATCCTGCATTATTCATTCCATCATTATGTTTATGATAATAAATTAACCATGTGGATATTCGACTAGTAGAATATTTGTGGTTTAGATCATGTACTTATGTGTAACATAAGAAGTAAATTCTTAAGGAATAATGTCTATTTAGCACCCAAGGATTTATCAGTGAGTTTATGATTCACAATTAGTAAAGAAATAAATTGATGTTATATTTTTTTATGCACAGCTATGATCATGAATTACTCCCAATGGTAAATTTGGTACTTACACTTTTGTATGTCATATTTATTAAAGTTAGAAGGACTCTTACATTATATGCTACACACCCTATAATTCGTATGAGTATGCTTATGTATGGAACATGTTCCATTGTAACAATGTGAGTATTCCTTGAAATGTTCACTTGTATTTTGTGATAAAATTTTATGTTATGCTAACCTTATGAAAATGTCTTGTAAATAATTTTAATGGAATGTTTTCAAATAGTTTCAATTTCTGAATTATTTTATTTTTAAAACCCCCTTACTGGGAATTTGTATGCTTACCCTACTTTTTTAACATAAATTTTACAAGTGTAGTATATTTGAGATACTTTTTTCAGTGGGAGCTTTGTGGAGTTTCATTCTCTTATAGTTTTGAAAAAAAATTAAAAATTATATCAGATTCTCCATGACCCTAACCAAAAATATCCTCTCTAGTAGAATATGTGTGTGTTTTCAACATTTCCTTTTTTAAACACAATTACACACCATGTTTTATTAAAACTGCACACCAACTCCGGGGCAGTCTGTGGGACGGGGTATGACAGTTGGTATCAGAGGATTGGTTTAGAAAACCATGGAAAATTATAAAAATAATAAAAACTTTTTTATGTATTACTAAGTAAAAGTTTTATTAAAACTTTCAGATTCAAAACTAATCAAGTCTTCTGTACCTTCCGATAGAAATATTAGAAACTATAGTGTCCATGGGCATGTTTAGAAGGATATGATGATTTTTAAAACCTACAGTTGTCTTTTAAACACCTTTATACAGTATCCATTTCTCCTCACGTACTCCAACTTCAATGAGGATCTAGCGTTGACTACATTCTGTTGATGCATTCCCAATATCCATTTTATGCATGTGAGGGAAGTTATTATGAAGGTCTATTCTGAAACTTTCCCTTGGTTTCCTATTTATTTTCACTAATGAACTTATATGAGTCTGCACAAGAGGAAGACCTCTGGTAAGCATACCTTTTCCAATGTGTGACCTACGGTCTTCAAGGACAAGTCATGGAGTTCATAAATATCATGGATGAGACCACCCGTTTGAATTATAGACAGAATGTCCAAGATGATGTTTCCCAACTCTATACACTTCACTCTTTCCTTTATGATAACTTTAGATGTCCTCATTGGATTGGTCTGAGATTCCCATGATACATCTAGACCAAGGAGATTGAGGACTTTGGGACCACCTTAGGGATCCGTTTAATCGGTAATTGGGGAAATATCCAACAGTGGTGAATCCGGTGAAGATTCATCTTGGAGGACATTATAAAATCCACACTAGTTTTTTGTGATAGAGAAAGAGTAGTTATGTAACACCTATGTTTTATGAACATTGTATAATTTTATAATGTTATATCTTGTGTTTTAGTACATTAACATGCCTTTACAAATAACTCCTTTTTTAATATGATTATGTATTATTGTGTAAACATGTTTCTTGACAATTTTCATATAGAATAGATGAGTTCACCGACCAACCTCTTATATCTACCCACCAAATTATTAGAATTCCTAATTGTTGAGACTTGTTCAAATGATTTTGATCCATTATGCAACCTACGCCATTTTTTCAAACATCTTTATAAAGTGTCCCTCAGCTCAAATATCCTCCATTCTTACAAAGGAGAGAGATACATTTATCACTGTATTGAAGAGGTGAAATTTTCAAAGTATAGGCAAAAAGGGATGTACCATGAAGGTCTTTTACTATGCTTCAACTTATTATAAATCTATCAAGCGTTGGGAAAGTTTCATGAAGCTTCTTTGGAGGGTGACCTTTGAGCAGTCTATTTGTTTCATGTTCTGAGTTTTATTGTGTACGAAGTGCACTATGAATTTTATGTTTTCAAGCACGACATATTTCGAGAGATTTATAGAGATCTAGTCCACTCTCACATCGCTGATCTCCATACAGCAAAATCCTTCCTCTAGAAGCCCGAAATCTTTATGCATAGGTATTATCCTAGTTGCTGTCAATGCTCTCGGTGTATTTGATTCAGTGAAGTTGAGGGACTAGAGACCAATCTAGGGATCCACTTGGGGGTATTCAGAAGATTGACCATATTGTACGACTTTGTGGGGGGATGTTGGAGGTAATGCCTGTCTAGTTTTGTCGGTGTTTGTGAATGAGACTTAGAATTATGAGGCTGAAATGCTTTGTATGGGGAATAATGTGATTCCCAAAACTTGTTTCTTATTTAATAACAATATTGTACGGATTTTTACTTCATTTAATTTACATGAGTTCAAAAACAATAAATATAAATAAACACAAGACCTTCATTATTTAATGAAAATGCTGAAAATGATTACATTTATTAAAGTTGAATATAATCCAACAAACCAAAAATACCTACTAAAAGACCTATTACAATCATTGGGAGACCACCGAATGCAACAAAAAATTCCCAAGATAATTGTGAGAGTCCTTCAGATCCGTCACAATGAACTTCAATATATGTAGAACAATCGTAACTGTACTGACCATTAGTAGAATTATAAGCACCATCCTCATCAATTAATTTTAAAATTGGAACACCCCAATTAATTTATTTATAAGTCCGAGGAGACAACCTGATCGTTGCCTCATTTAGGTGACTGTTGAGTCTCCAATGACTATAATACCGTATAGTCATTGGGTATTTTGGTGGGTTAATTTAAACTAACTAGATAATATGATTTTTATAAGTGTGCATTAATGATACAACTATAAACATGTTTTAATAAACTCCTTTTGTAGACATACTATAAGGATAATGAATTAAATTAAAATGGGTTTGAACCATAACACTTTCGTTTTAAAAGAAATACAAGTGAATTATGTACTTGATACTACATGGTTTTGGTACGACGAAACATAATTTTTAATTTTATATTATACGTTGGGAAAAAGAAATTAATAACTGTCATGTTACCTATAATTAGTGAATTAAGTATTTAAATATTTCAAATGTTTTTAAAAGCCTTTATAAATGTTTCCATCCATGGATGTATGAAAACATGGTTTTAGCTAAAGACATGTTTTGGATTTTTATTATACTACTAAAATGTTGTCATTATGATTTATTTTAATTTATAAATTTGTGTTTTAAAACATTAGTGATTATAAAACTAAGGAAAATATTGGTTTTAGATCTATTTTTAGTTATAATAAAGAATTAAAATTTGTTTGAAGACACCTATATATGTACATGAAAACCTATTTTTATATTTAAAAGAAATAAATTTTTTACTTTTCTAAAATATAGGTGACCACCCCACCTAGCAGGGGGACACCTTTTCGGAATCCCCTCAAGGCCTTGATGGGAATCTCACCCAAAACCCTTAGACATTTACCAGGGTGGCGGGTGCATGCACAGTGCGTGCTATATCGTGCGCACATGGAGCATAGAAAGCCCAAGGGTGCACGAGCGTGTGCATGTGAAAGGGAACCAGAGTATGTCGCTGTGCGTGGCAGCATGACGGCAAGGGTGGGGGCAGAGCATGCCTGCAGAACCCGATACGGGGCGGTACCGGGAGGTGGGATGGAGTAATCTGTATGAATTTGAGGAGCCTCGGGCTTATAAAGGAGCCCCGAAACATTATTTATTTCGATGTGGGATGCAAATTTTTAGGCGAAATGTGATCTGGACCATCAGATCACACTGTGCGCAATCTGAGCAATCCATTTCAGTTTGGTCTTTGATCCCCAGTAGCCACAGATTATCCTTTGTGTTTTTACCTGACATTTGATCTATCACGATCTAATTGTGACCATTCAAAGCTTTTTAAAATGCAGCATCTTGTCGTATTCGTCTGATAGATTCAAGATTTAATCTCGACTGATCATTCCTTTTAAAACCTGGGTTCTATCTTCAAATGTTGGATCAGGGTGAGATCTAATCGTGACTGTCCATTTCCTTTTCGGGTCATCCCATCTATGTCATTTTCTTCCTCCCATGTTCATTGAACAGGTAGCCTCACTACTCTCCTCCTTTTTATTTTTTCCACACCTGTGATCCCGGTGCACCCCCCCCCCCCCCCCCCGCCCCATTTGGTTGTTTTCCACAAGACTGACACCCTCGGTCTTATTTTAAACTGAGGAGTCTCAGTTTTCCATGCCAGTTGCATTAAAAATATATTACTTATATTTTATAAATATATCTCAATTGTCACCCAAACCTTATGGGTTATCCATTCTCCAGCGCCTCTTTCATGCTTCCTCAGAACTCTCATCTTCCTTCGAACTAGGTAAGGGTATTTATTTGTATTGTCGTGTTCAGTTTGGATTTATATATATATATATAAATAGATGTATATACATATATATATATATATACGAGTGAGTATAAGACCTATTAATTCCTTCTAAGATGGTGGTCCTTAATCCTACATGAAGTTCTTAATTCTTTATCATGAAAAGGATGTGTGATGTTTTGTGATTCCTTATAAATGGAAATATACATAATCATATATATGTATATATATTTCATAAACATTTATGGAACATTTTGAAATTAAGGAAACCTTATTTTAATTAATGTCCATAATATGTTTAAAATAATTATGTGTCATTTAATCTTGGTGTAAGACCCTTAAATATATACTATGTATAATTGGTTATACACATAAATTATATATGTATATCGATGTTTACATAAATATATCTATGATTTTTTTAATAAATAATCCTTTTAAATTTTATATCACAATTTAAAATTTAGGGTCCCTTGCTAATTAATGTGCCTAGTATATTAAGTCTTTATAGGTGTCATTGGATTTTTGGTGTAAACCCTTTTAAAGATTATGTATAATCAGCTAAGTTAGTATATGTATATACATATAATCATTTATCCTCAATATTATTTTGAATTTTCCAAACATTATTCAGAATTTTCCAAGGATTTCTAAAAATGAATAACACATATTGATTTTTTAATATTAAAGGTTTTTATATAAAAAATTATTCTTTATATACACCCTTGAGTATAAATGGATTTATGCGACACTAAATGCTAGATAGTTTTGTATTTTCCAAATATTTTACTTTTCATGCATTTAATAATTATGGTCAATTTATGAGTATAATTTTTGGGGTTTTCTAAACTTATATACATATGTTTGAATAATTTATTTTCATAAATATTAAATGGTATTGGTTATGGTTGATTTAAATGCCTTAAAATTGTTATAATTTTGTGTAAATAATTGAGAATACCCTTGTGATATATTATCAATAAGCATACAAGTAATGAATATTTAGAAAACAGTATGATTAATACCCCACATGAAATATCTTGTTTATCTTTTAATTAATTATGTATCCAATCCATGAAGAATTTCGATTATGTATTTTTTTTATTTTAGTGATAAGCTTTTAGAATTTGGGGCTATCATTTTATGTGACAAACTTGTAATTTTTTTGTTTTAGTTTTTCTCACATGTTCTATAATATGCCTATCATTCTTGTCATTTATTGACATAGCCATGCAGTTGTTAGTATTTTTTATTAACACTTATAAGAATTACTCACTTTGTATATATAAAAGATAAAATTTAATGCAAGACAACTGAAATTTTATGGAATTAAGAACTAAATTATTTAGAAGTGGTATGGGACACTATAAATAATATGAAATGAGAAATTAAATGTTCAATGTGGTATGGGACAATATGAAAATACGATCTTACCTAGCATATGAGGAATGTATTGGACATAGAAATTTTCGTGTGGGGGCCCACTATATCCCATCGGTGCATCGGTGGGTCTCATGAGACAAACTACGCTCTTGGCACAAGGCCTTGAAAAAATGATTATATATGGTCGTGGCACGAGGCCTTGACGGTATGGAAATGTTTTCCCACATTATCCATTCCTTCATTATGGTTATGATAATTATTTAACCAAGTGGATATTCTACTAGTATAATATTCAAGGTTAAGAGCATGTAATTATGAGTAACAGAAGATGTAAATGCTTAAGGCATAATGTTTATTCAGCACTATGAGATTTTTTAGCCAGTTTATGATAAACATTTAGTAAAGAAAGAAATTGAAGTTATTATTTTTATGTGCAACTCTGATTATGTATTACTCCCAGTTGTAAATTTGGTACTTACACTTTTTCATGTAAAATTTATTAAAGTTATAATGAATCTTACTTTATATGATGCAAACCCTATAATTCATAAGAGAATGCTTATGTTTGGAACATGTTTCATTGAATCTCTGTTAGTATTCCATAAAAGGGTTACATTTATTTTGTGATCAAATTTTATGTTATGATCACCTTGTGAAAATATTTTGTAAATAATTTTAATGGAATGTTTTCAAAATGTCTCAATATCAACATTATTTTAATTTAAAACCCCCTAACTGGGCCTTTGTATTCTAACCCAAAGTTGTTAACATAACTATTATAGGTGTAGTATATTTGAGTTACTTTGTTCGGTGGAAGCTTTGTGGAGTTTCTTTATCTTCCAGTTTCGAATTAAATGTAATAATTTTAATGGATTCTCCAATACCTAAACCAAAAATACCCCCTCTAGTGGAACATGTGAGTTTTTTTAACATTTCCTTTTATATAAAAAAAATTAAACAACATGTTTTATTTAAACATCGCACTGACTCCAGGGCAGTCCGGGGGCCAGGGTGTGACAGACAAAATCTACTAACCAACTTTCCATAGATTATCATGGGCTAAAAAACAATTTTTATTGATTCTATAGATGATTACATGGCTTGAAGATTGGATAAAATGTGTCTAGATATTCACCAGCCAAGGTGGGACCTAGATAAAGCTATCACATTTCATCTTGTAGTATTTTTTATTTTTGAATTGTGAATTTTTATTTGGATTTTAGACAAGAGTGTAAATATACATAAAATAATACCTATATATGTCTATTCATGTTTGAGTGAAGAAAATATCTTTAGGTTTATTATAGGAGGCCCTAAATTTGGAAAAGGGTATCATTTGTCTTCTAGTAGGGACCTCGATGGTTTCATGATGTGGTATGACCAACCAAGTAAAATTACAGCAATTAAGATTGGAATTCCAACTTACCAACCATTTAGAGTTTCTCATGATGTTATTAAAAGAAAACCTTATTCCCAGCCTTCCAGACGATGGTTGATTGTAAGACTTGGTATTATATCTTTTCTATTTTAATATGAATATATTTATATTCTTAATAATTAATTTCAAATATTCCTCAATAGATAAGTCTTATAAGATTCTAGAGATATATATTTCATGTATTTATTTTCAAGATCATGTTTCCAAAAAAAATATTGAAAAATAATTGAAATATAATATCGAATAGAATGAGAGTAAATGATCATATGAATTTGGAAGCTCAATTTTATTATTATTTTCGAATAACGCACATATATCAGCTTATGATACTATTTAAAACAGAGGTGAATTTTTTGGGGGGAAACAAGATGGTCTGAAAAGAATCATCACTCAGCTATTATTATAGAGAGTTTCATGTCTCCATTTCTGTTTCTACCCAAGGTGGTACGTCATTATCATATTGGGGGAATTGGATTGTCCATGTGGGGACTAGGATGTTTATCTAATTTACATTATGATAGAGGTTCCATTGTCAAATGGTCCCAATGGGCCATTGCAAGGGGTTATATATTTGTGTAATCAGTCCTCCTAGGATATGATTTCCTCATATGGTCTCCAACGGGTTCATTTGTGGAGCCATAAAAACCCAATGGCCTTGGAATCCATGATTCATGGACATTCTTTCAAAAGGAAGTAGCTTTTTGGAAGATGATTTAGCCAATGACACTAAAATATTATATTGGTCAAGAGGGTGGTAAGTCGGGCTCATCACACTGTTTTTGGAAACTATTTCTTATTCCATGACACTATTATAGATTTAAGTCGTGTTTATATATTTCTGAATACTCAGTTCATTCATGAAGAGTGTATTCATAGGATACCCCTAGGTTTCTAGATCATCCGGAATATACAAGTATTTGATTCTATGGGGGAAATACCGACTTAATCTACGTAAAAAGGTACTCTAGAGGTTATTATAATCCATCGAGAGATAGAAGGTGATTTGATGTTGGGGTAAAACCAATATGATGGGCTTCCTAGGTATCCTCGAGAGATGAATCAGAGCCTAAGTAGTTCGGTTATCTTGGGGCTTACACATGGGTGGAGGCCCATTTATTGGGGGCATAATTGGGTGATCCTCTTGTAAGGGAACCCCTTTTACCTTGGGCCTTCAAGCAGGCATCCTACGTATCCTGGTTGGAAAATTAATCAGGGTTATAGTTGTTTATTTTTTGTGGGTCCTATGCATGAAGGTTTCCCACTTGAAGGGGTATGATATCTCATTTCATGGGAGAGATGATATGGATCCTGGGCCTAGATAAAGGCTTCCTACATATCTGTGATTTGAAGGGAATCATAGGTCATGTATTTCATTTAGCTTGTTGATTACACCATGGAGGAGGCCCCTTTTTGGATCCATTAGGAGGATCTCGACTCATGATGATATGAAGGTTTGGTTGAGGAATACACCTATGAGGATATTTATTTTTTGGAACCAAGAGGAGGATCTCAACTCATGATGATTTGAAGCTTTGGTTGCGTTATACACCTAGGATGATACCCATTTTTTGGACTATGTGGATTTCATGGTCACCACCAAACTCTAAGCCCACGTGAGTCATGCTCGGTGTGAGAAACAATAGGATGCAGTGGATTTGAGGATCACATGTCCTACACCATATACCGGTAGATGGTACTAGAGTCGAGAGAGAGTGAGGGGCTTTGAAAAGGTAGCCATCACCCATATTGATACATAGGGGAGTCAAATTGTGTTGATCTACCTAGACACATCTTGAACTGAGGCGAAGAGGTTGAAGAGTGACACCTCTCGAAAAATGATAGGGGATTACCTCATGATGAGTTACCATATACGAGTTCTAGGAATGGGGAGTAGAATCATCCATGGTAAAAGGGAAATTAATGAGTGACCTTCTTTATTGTCACGGGAACACATTGAAGGGCAGGGATAGTGCTTACCCCTAAACCCGAGAATAGGGAGGTTCACATTGGAATTCTGATGTCAGTCCATGGGTTACCTATGGAATGTAATCTTAGATACATTTTGGGGATCCAAACCACTATGGGGATAGACTTTTCACTCCACTTACCTTAGGTAGGTAGATTCAAAATGTTGTGATGGTGCACCTGATGATCTAATCACATTGTTTTAGTGGGTTTAGATGAAGGATTTGGCATGATACCGATTGACTGGTCTGTGAAGGAGTTATGAGGGATGGATGGTGATGGAGGGGAAGGATTGGAGCTTGATGGAAGGACACCCGATGACACCCCATTTCATGTACCATTTTTTCATGTGGAATGGGGGCATCCCTGCATAGAATAATTTTATGCGGGTAGATGTGTCGTCCTTGTAGTAATGTGACACGTGGATGTGGGTATATACTGTCTTGTACCAAAGAGGTATGTGGTCCTAAATCTGGTTCACTACACCTCTTCATATTCAATCCACATACTAATTCGGTACGCAGTCCTGGATGTGTTTCACCATGCCACTTCGGGTTCCATCCGCATACTAATGTAGTATGTGGCGCATGGTTTGATCTTCTTAGTGATACACTATATGGAGCACTAAATTGAACAAGGGTCCTGGAGCCTTTGATTTGTGGGGGATTCATACATGAGGGATGTATGGTTCTCTATGGAACCGATTTTATTCATAGTTCACCAATTATTATCAACTTTCTTTTTTATGGTTTGCACATTGTGATACCGATAGAAAAGTGATTCGCGGTTCTCATTTCATTGATGACTTGAAACCGAAGTGGAAATCATTTTTGTATCTGATTTATCTCTTCCAGCCTCTAGGGTCTCCTTATTTCTCTCTTCCACCCATCATCTTCATTCCATCGTCCTCATTTCAATTCCTCATGTGCTCTTTTTATTGATCACTTGGGAAATCATATATGCGGGCATGCTGCAAACTTTTTGGAAGACCATGATGATATATCTCAACCTATAGAAGGCTCATTCAACCATGGTTTAAAGAGGCTGAAGTTTGTGAGACATGGTTCGTGGAACCCTACCATATTTCTTCATTCTCAAATAGCAGTGTTCACGAGATAGTATGTAGATGGTATTTCTATGCTAGAGTTCGCCGACGACATCGTTCGCAGTGTTATGGGTTTGTTTGTTATCCCTCTATGGGTCAACTCCATGTAATACATTCTGCGTACCAATGGTGTGGGGTTCATGATCCCCACATAGAATTCCCAGGTATAGTACGTGGTACACTAATAACTCTAGAAAAAATTGATTTCTTTAATTTCTTCTCAACTTTACAATCCAATTTGAATCTATTTTCCTTTCTGGACAAGAAGGAATGTTTTATTCCTTTTTTAAATTTCTTGTGGGATTATTTTATTCCCATTTCAATGTTTTTGGGACCCTTAAAATTCCCCCCATCAGAAGGGGGACCCATTGGAATGAAGAGGAGGCTATTTCAATGTACAAGTGGTCATGAACTGAAGTGGTTTGCGATATAATAGGTAAGTCCAATAGGAGGGGACCAAACCTGTTTATATGGGGCTATGTTATTTGTCTTTTACCATTTCTCATGGAGAAAATTACTCCCAAACTCTCCTCATATCCTTTTTAATCCACATACTTCCTCCTTTACGAAATCCATATTTGTGAACAACTATGTGGGTTCCGCAAACCGAACTATTCATAAAATTTCTTCTTCCCGTGAACCAACTTTTGGGGTCCAAATTTCACCATGTAATTTAAAACTTATGTCTGGACTTACATATAGGAAAATGCTATGCTATTTTCATGTTCGCACACCGAACATTAAACTGGCGAGCTGAATTTTAAACTTTGTTAAAAAGAATTCAAAATTTCAATCAGCCAGCTTTGAATATATGCATTTGCAAGGCCTCAGTTCATGGTCTCTTCATTCTAGTAACCACTTAGTTTGCTGGACAATGATCTATTTGTCATCACGTCATGGGGCTTCCACATACTATGGCCATACACATGGTATTGTTTTTGCGTACTGATATAGTATGCTGGAAATGGATTCTTCATACCATTTCCAAGAGTATTATGTGGATTCCCATGAAGACTCTCTTTTTTAAGTCCCTTGGCCATATTTGTGGCCCTTATCCAATAATTTTCTCATCGGACTGACTTTTTTGTGGTCAATTCGACCTTTTTGTGCAGACTACAATGGCTCTTCCACAAACTCATGTCAAATCCATTGTTTCTACTGAGGATACCGCTACTACCACACATTCCTCTATTGATTAAATTTTGAATAACTAGGAAGACTTAGTGGATAATAGAGTTCTAATTTCTCTCCTACATCAATCTCTAGAAAATCATATTACGATGATTCAAAGGGAGTATTCAGCTTTAGACATTCTTCCAACTTATGGGTTTGATCTACTATCTGAAAGGTCCATTCTAGCACCAAATAAAGCTGATAACTATGCTTCTTGGATAACTAACATCGCTATCACAAAGGCCCTGATTTCATCCAAAGGATGATACCTCCAGATAGACTTCTTCATTGTGTCCCTATTGAGCTATGCACCTTGATCCCTAGGGGACGTGCAATAGAATCCAGACAAGACAACCCATGGTTTTTAGAGGATTGTGTGGAATGCCACAGTGAATGAACAACATGACTGGTCATCCAAGTGGGACCTTCACTATGGAGGCTCATTTTTCTTAGAATGGTTGTGGCCTTTATGGGTTTTCCAGAGATGCAATGAATTTTGGACCGACTATTAGGTTGTGGGACTATATGAGGCTGCTTGGGTTTCATAGACATACACTCATCAGCCCAACACCCTTATTTCACAGCTCATAAGCCGGTGGAGTCCAGATACCAATACATTTCATTTGACCAATAGGGAGGTCTTCAGTTGCCTTTGGGAAATCTAACTAATTTCAAGATTCCCTATTTTCAGGGATATGTATGATGAATTCTTACACCCTTCCTCCTCTTGGGATAATGAGGAGAGGACCCCTTCTTTTTCTAGGAGACTTATTGGTCAGGCGACATCACATTTGAAGGAATTCAATCCCTGTTTGAAGTAGGGTATTCCTTATGTAGAGTGGGTTGGTTCCTTTGTTTAAAAAAATGGACATGATACCCATCGGTGAAGACCCATTCATGTATTACTAAGATAGTTCAGAGACATGCAGGTAACTATTGGCCCATATTGGAAGAGGGGAAATTTAAGGAATGGGTATGGGGGATTGTTTCTGATGTTGACTGATTATTTTGACTAGGGGTCTTCTTGTCCATGTTTTTTAGAAGATGTATCTTACCAGTATGGGAATATTTTTGTGCAAGAGACTCAACTTTCATCTTGGCTACTAAGCTGGCCATTAATAGATGCATCATCCAAGCTATTCTAGTACTGTACAAGATTTATCACTTTCTAGGCCAGGTCAGCAAAGGGAGGAAACTTAAATAATTATTAGTCCCTTACAAATCCTTTGGGGATTTATAGGAGATTATATATGTGGTTATATCTTTATCAATTCCTTACCAATTCCACATTCCATCCGACGACCGTATCTTTAAAGTACCAGTGGGGTCATTCTAATGGCTTGGGCCTCACAGGATAAGGAAGTGGAGCACACTGAAAAGAATGAGCAAGACTTAATTGATCATCTCAACATCCATGAACGTTTTTTATCATCATAACAATTTCCCAAACAATACTATTATGAATAATGAATCTGAAGACATTGCCAATTGAGGCTAATTTATTTCTTTGAGAGATGGCAACTTGGTTGCCCGCATCAGAGGGGAGATTATATTTGAGTGGTTTTCACCTTGAATATTCGTTAGTCAATTTAATTTTGTCAAGAATTTGTTTTCTCTCACTCCCAATAGTTCACATGAAGAGAAACATCTGATGATGGTGTATTAGATATGGCTAATTTTTCCCCAGAGGACACCCAGTGCCAGGTAATACATCTATATTTTGGGGATTTTGTACCCTTCCTTCCCATAAGCTATGATGTGTCCTAGGTTAAATCATATCAATATGCCCAATTAGTTGATATGCTTCCTATTGTAACAACATGCAAGACATCCAGGGCTAAGGTGATGGAGAAACAGAAGGTCTATTTCAGGACCTCTCAATCAGGAAAAGTCCTTCGAAACCCTCCCAACTATCCCCCAATGAAGGTTGTGAGAGATGGGGTGGTCACTTCACAGATGAAAAAAATGAACTTTCAAATATTTTAGTGGGAGACAACCTTCCATCCCTCCTAAGTCTGATTTTACAGTGTCCTGAAGGCAGTGGGACCTTTTAAAAGGCCTCCAATCCTCTCACGACCTGCCCCCTCGTGCTTTATATAATCTCTTATAGACTAGAGAAGTTTCCCTTACCGACATTGGATATGTTTCAGCACCTGCTGACATCTATTTTGATTGGGATACTGATATGGTGGGTCATTACCTAGAAGATATCGAGACCCTGATCAATTCTAGGAATGGTCACCACAAATACTTTTATCAGGTACTTTCCATGCTGTAACAAAAATCTGAGGACATATATGACGATGTCGCTAGCTTTCCTATTAAATAAATAGCTAGAGAATCCTATTACCTACTCCAAAATTCCGGTAATTGTTCTTCTCATAATGGTCCCAAAACAACAGAATCACCTAGGAAGCATTTAAGGCTGACGAGACCCGCCCAGATCCCCCATGCCTATCTTCTATAATCAGCCATCCCAGTCACATCTTCATTTCTAGTTACTATAATGGTTGGGGATTAAGTTATGGAAAATGATTCTGATGAGGATATTTAGAGACTCTATCAAGGAGGAAACTTTGAACTTCCATGTTTTGGAGGATCCATTACCTCCACCTATTTTGTTTTTGCTAAATAAGAGCCTGGTGAGATGGTTTCTTATTTGACTAAAATGGAAAAGTGTCTTTATTTCTCTATGGAAAAACATTAGTGGTCTATCCAAGTAGCATTGAAGGTAGTATTAATGCAGACAATGACCATTGTGGGGGATTTTTTTCTATTTATACACCCCAGCTTTAATTTCCATTGTTTCAGAGATTCTAACCCACTTTACTTTGTAGGAACCTTCAGGGTATCAGAAAATGGTTCTTTCCCCAGTTTATTCCCCCGAGGGCACTATACATGGGGAGTGTACCCTTCCGATTGTGGGGGTGATGTGGAAGGATATCCTGGAGCCCAAGAACATATGAAAGTAGTCATCACAAGAAATTGTAGGGCATTTCCACCACTAGATCCCTTAGGTGGTATTATTCAGGAACCATCTCTATGAAAAATGAAGAAACGAAAGAAGGCATCCCAACTATCAAGATGCATTAGGAGGGTAATAACAAGTAAATTTAAGTTCACCATGTGGTCGAGTCGAGTATCATTATCTTTTTGAGTCACTATTATGTGCATATTTTCACGCAGATCCTATCAGTAACCAGATGGTAGTTACTCAAAAATCTATGGCTCATGTTCCCATTATGACAGAGCAAGAGCCTCTAGAAATTTTGATTCACTAAAGTATATAAACAGGACTAACCAAGGATTCCATGGGTATTGTAGACCCTTTAGGTGTTTCTTCTCCTACTAAAAAAAATCTAACTCAATAATAGAAGAACATCCAAATTTAAGGCATCATTTTAACATGTTGAGAATGTTCCCATGGAGAGAGACAAGAAACCATTATGGTAGGGGCTGAATACAATGAAGATCCCCAATTCCCACTAGATTTGGGAGGGTCTTTATATTTAGAGTAACCAATCATTCTTGATCACATTGACTTTTCCCCAATAGAGGGACTCCCTTAGGATATTTTTACTATGCTTTCACATGTCGACTCTACCTCTTTAGAAGTCAAAATTATAGGGGAGGCTATTTTCCCATATCTTGAAGACCTGGAGTAGGTTATTGTTCCATTTTCTCTATAATTGAGAGACGTTGTGATCTCAGACCACAGAATTCCAAGACTAGTACCGATTTCCATATTGATGATCCATGTAAGCTTAATATCCATGAGAAACCTTATAGGGGTTATCTTGGAGGTTTTTATTATGTTTGGGTGTGGTCCCGGGCCATTGGTGACCTTGAACGACTGTGGGGTGCGAATACTGATTGAAGATGTGGTGCCACCATTACTGGGAAGCGATATTACTTGGGAGGTGGGAGGTATTGAATCATTGGTAGATGGATATTAGTTATATAGTATTTCACTCATAAATTTTTTTTCAAGGTTTGAGGATATTTACCCACCATTCCTCTACTTTAATAACTGAAACAACTAGCATTAGAAATTGTGTAGGACGCTCCCACTCTGTCCTCCATTGTAATAATCAGAGCTGAGGCTGCTGAGGTCTTAAGTCATGTTGTTGCTAATGAATCGGGTCCCTTTCTCATGGATTTCATCCTTGGATATATTAATTAATTAGGGAGTGACTCAGAAACTGACTAATATTAACTACTCAACCATTATCTCATCCATCAAAAGGCATGGAGGAATATTGGTAGATTGATCTCTCATACTCCATTGGCTGAGATACCTGTGATGTTTCCAAAAATACACTGCCAAATTTGGTTCCTATGATTTGATGGATTTGACTAAGATGTCATCTATGATATAGTGAGACAAGTGGTAGATTCTAGGGAAGTGATTGTCACACTCAAATCTCAACTTTCTGTTGTAGATATGATGTCTCATCTTGTAGCTATGAGGAAAATACTCATTGATGAAGCCACCGATCAAGAAGGTGCTATTTCGAGCCTACAATAAGTGATCACAAAGAGAGAGTCGTTATTTGAACAACATGACATGTAAGTGCAGCAGTGGAGTAAGAATCTAGATGGACTTAAGTCAGAGCATGATTGTGTCATAGTCACAATTGAGGGTGGCTAACGATGGATGGAAGAATGAAAAGGATTGGCATCAAAGCTATGAGTGACACGAAAGCGCTACAGGTAGTCATAGAGGCCAAGACCCCAAACTTTTTAAAACATCATCAAGCTATTGTGGAGTCGCATAATTTATTGGGGAAAATTTCTGAACCCATTGAACATCTCTTGTAATAATCAAGTCACACTCACTAAGAGGGCCCTTATTCTATGGATTCCCTCTATGTATTTATAGAATATAATGGAACTATTTTTCCCTCCAATGTTTCTCCTTTTTGTTTTTTAGTAATCTCAATCAATCAAAATTGACCATATAAACATTATCTCCATCAAAACCGTTAAATTGAATTAATCGAATGAGACTCTTATTTTTTACCTAATCCAAAAGAAATATCAAGTGCAGTTAAAATATTAATGGGGTTTCATGGAATAACTCAAAAAAATTGTGTTTTTTTCTCATTATTTCCATAATTTTTTCCTAATACAGTTTGGTATGGGCTTAGCGGGTATAACATGACTTTTTCTTAAGCTGTCCATTTTCAGGTTTTGGACCAAACAAACTTTATGTATTTTTTGAATATTTTATTGCTCACATTTTTTGCCTAAACCATAAGTAGTATATTTTTAGTGATATGGTAATATAATTTTATTCAGGGGTTTCCTTTTGGGGTTTTTACTATGGCTATTATTGTATCTTTTTAGTTGTCGGTTTATAGTCTTGCCAATCATACTTATTAATAATGTTTTCCAAGGAACTAAACTGACCAAAATTAATGAGTAAGGGGCCCCAATTTGGGATTCATCATCCTAAGAATGTCTTAATAACTCACAGGCATGAATGAGGGATTTTTATAGACCCTAACTTTGTGAGTTTTGAAAGTATATATGGCTTGGGATCCATTTTATGTTTACAGAGGTATGAAATGAATCTTCTAAGGATGAGTCTGAATTTGGTTGATATCCATTTTTTATGTGACATATGTAGAGCCACTAGGGAATTATGTGTGTGTTAAAATATAGGTTTCTACAAAATATTGTCCATATATCATCTATGGTCAAGGATATTGATGTGAATTTTGGATTTTTTTTATAGTTGGGGACCATACTGGGTGTCCTATCTGAAGGATGATGTCTGAAATTATTAGGGAAATTTTTTATTGTCTTTCAATACGAAACTACTCCCATGCAAATTTCACTTGTGTAAGGGAGATCCGGTGAATGATATATTTCAATGACATAAAACCAGGACTCTTAAAACTTCTTAGGTGATATAATTTTACTCTAACTAAGAGAGAGTAAATGATTCATATGTTCAACTAGAAAAACATTAAATATTTGGGAATTTAAAAGGGGAAAAATATATAAACTATAATCTATAGGGTTTCCAAATATGGGGAGTGAGATGGGTCATAAATGTCATTTAGGCATATGGAAATAATAATGGAATCTCCTGGGGACGACTTTGGCCATTTTTTATGTTCATATCGTTGGTGACATATGTGGTGCCACTAGGGCATGATGTGCATAGTGAAAAAAGGAGTCTACAAGACACTGGCCTTCAATCTCCGATTTATTGAAGGATTGTGGGGATTGTGTCATTTATATAAACGATTTATGTCTTATGAAAGAGGGTGCACCTAAACATGAAAGGGTGTATTTAGTTGGCAGAAATTTACATTGAAAACCAGAAATAGGAAAACCATATCCTTGTATTGGGTGGAATGAAATTGGGCTTGGAAGCCATTGGGTGTTCAAAAATAGTAGAATCCTCTCATAAGGATGAATTTGTCGTTTTTTGGTGGATTTTTTCTAGGTAACCTATATAGAGCCACCAGGGCATGATGTGAATTGCTAAAAAATGGTGTATGTAGGACACTAGCCTTCCATATCTGATGGCCGTGAAGGGTTATGGGGACCCAATATTTCCTTGAGTAAGATATTTTAAAAATGGTAATGATGTGTCTGGGAACATAATAAATATCCTAACAGTGATTAGACATGAACTACAAAATCTTCAACATTGATCTGACTCATATATAGGGGAAAATGATCTTTTGATTGCTTCTAGGTGTTGGAATTCTGATTGGAATTTCCATCATATATTTTTTACTTTATTGTGGAGGAAGTTTCAGGCATGTTCGGGATATCGTAACACCGAGAATGGGGTCACACATGATTCTTGAGTATCTTGTTTTTCAATGACATGCAGTTAGGACCTTTCATGGATCCCCCTCTATGATTCTGACCTAGGCATAGAGGAATGGTCATTTCCCCCCATTTTTTTGAAGTGGAAGCTATACCGGGATGGGGGGTACATACATCACTATATAACCTACAAGGACATGAATCAAGGCACCCAAAGTTCTGGAAAGGAATTCCTTACATATATCTGAGCCATATGTAGGGAGAAGAGGAATTTTTATTTCTTGGTGGAAATACCATGATTTGGGGTCAAAGTTTCACTGTGTATCCTGTAAGGTTAGGAATCAATCCATACATAGTTCTGTAAATATCCTCCTTGTAAATGTTGGGTCTATTCATAGGGAGGGGGAAGGAATTTTAAATAATGGATGAACATGGATATGAGATTCGGGAGTCACTACATATCCAACTGAGATGGGAATCATGTCCTACATAGTTCTAGTAGATTCCATCCAGTTTAACTTCATACGGTAAGGACTATGCTAAAATGATGTGAATTATAACCATATTTTGGATGTGCCTGAAACATGATATTTGGGCTTGACTACGCATCCCTAATAAGATAGGGATCGATCCATATGTAGTTCTGAAAATTTCCTCCAAGTATAGTTCAAGCCAATACACACAAAGGGGGGAAATTTTTATATGGTGATAATGGCTAGGTCAAGATATATGATCACAACATCACTACGTATCCTACAAGGGTATGAATCATGCCATGCATAGTTATAAAAGTTCCCTACAGAGGTCTTGTCCATATGTAGGGAAACAAGTGGGCATTTTTTCTATTGATTGGTGGCTGGTCCAAGATGTTAAATATGGGTGTCAGTACATATCATGAAAGGAAAGTAATCAAGCCATACATCATTCTGTAAACTCCCTCCCTGTATATGTCTATTCCATGCATAGGGTAGGTGAAATTTTGGTTTCATCCTATATAGGTGTCAGGTCTATCAAATTCCTCTATGATTTTTTTACGCATGGGAATCCTTACCACCAAACCTAAGATCAAGTGAGTTATTCTTGATCTAGGAAACAAGGGGTGATAGAGATTTCTCTCATAGTATGGGGTGATAGAGGATATAACAAGGAATACTATTTCATTTGATGGTTGGTCCACCATCAAGGGTCGAGGTGTCTCTACATATCCCACTGATGAGTGGGAATCAATACACACATAGTTCTAGATTTTATCTACTATGTTGGTCTTAGATGTGCAACAAAGGGGGGTATCTTTATATTTTCTTCACATAAATTTGACTTATACGTGACATAAAGTTTCCTGTAATGCAATAACTACCATGTAGTTTAACAAATAGTGGTTAGGATGAATTTTCTATGCAGTTTAGCATCATACATCCATGACGTTTGTGTTTCTATGAATTTTAACGTCTTACAGCTAAGAAATATGTGTTTCTATATAGTTTAGTGTAATGTAGTAAGGATGGTTTTGACCATGTTGTTTAACATAATGTGGTAATAATTATTCTATCATTCATTTAATAATCGTGTCATTAGGAAGAATATTTTATACAGTTTAACGTCTTGTAGCTAGGACATTTTTATCGTGGATTATATGAACTATTTCTCTAGAAACATAGCATTTTTTGGGATATTTGATGAGTTTTCCATCCACTGATATCAAGGAATATGCGCCACTGGAATATACCATAGGTATGGAATATAGTCCCTTCCATTTTCGATCAAGCTTTGGGGGCTTCTTCTCGAGAATCATTGGGGTTATGAGGACCAACACCATCTCTCCTTCGTTGAAAGATCAAAGGAGAATCTTTTTGTTGAAGGCTCATGCAATCCAACATTGGTAGACTTCCAAATGGTTCAATGTGTGAAACCGTTTTTCATCCAGTTGTAACAACTCATCAAAAAAAATTGGTATTTCTCATCCACAGACATTTGATCACAAATGGAAACACAGAGTGATGAGTTTTCTATCATACGGTTGGCTTTGATTGTATATTCCTGGTATATCTTGTCCAACTCATCATAGCATAATTTGGTTCCATTGTTCTTCTGTATTTTATGAGGGACTCAAAATATGATAATGATTTTGTATTTCAAAAATCTAACAATGTTTTTTCACCCGAACTCTTAAAGGGGAAAGGATTTAGCCAATTTGTAGAAGAATTCAGTTGCTATTAGAATGAACTTAAATTTTCTGGCTGTGGCGGGAGGATATGTTTCCACAACATCCATCCCTTATAAGAAAAATGGCCAGAAGTACATATCTATATGAAATAGTTCTGGTTATTGGTGAATAAAATTAGCATGAACTTGGTAGGGGTGGCACTTCTTCTTGAATAGGGAAAAATCATGTATCATAGTGGTCTAATAGTATCCAATCCTTGAAATTTGATGGGAGATCTTGGGTACTGATTATTGTGCTCTACAATTTCTACCGTGAAATTATTTCATGATGACAGAAGTCTCTTATTCATCAATACACCTGTGAAGGACTCCACCACGGCCTCATTTATAGAGAACCTTTTCTTGGTTTTCACCATTATAAAATTTAAAAATTGACTACTCGCCTATGTATCTATTCATTTCCAGCACTATGTGTACGGGTTCTCCCATCTGAAGGTAATTTTCAATGGGATTCATCTTTCTGGTGGTGTGACCATAAGACTTGGGAACAAGGCTAATCTCGTTGACTTCTTTCATACTGTTCTTAAGGAATAGTAAGACTATCTGATGGTGTGAAATGATGATGATTGTTTCATCCCAGTATGGATTAGCCAGTGTAGTGTCTACGTTTTCTAATACATTATCCTGATAATTTTATGATTGGGGGACATAAGTTAGTGTTGGTTATGATGGGAATTCTTCCATCAACTCTCAGACATGGTTAATCAGAGGAACCAATACTTATTTAATAATTGCATAGTTTCCATTTACATGCTTGATAAACATCTCTAAATCACCTTTTATGTTAAGGCGCTGAGATTGTGCATGAAGTGAAATATGGAGGCCTTGAAAGAGGGACTATTATTCTAATAAATTATCTGTGAACCCTTCTGAAAGTAGGATGTAGTATGGCAAGATGGAATTTTCTAGAGATATGAGTACTACTCAAAACCCTACTTTTTTGAACTTGGTATCCTCTATCATTTTCCCTATCGGGACTTTGGAGGAACCATCAAAATACATTTCCCATCCCTGGGGGCCTTCTTGGGCAGAGAACACATCTTCATCAGGATGTTCAGTATCCAATTGGGTCATTAATTCTAAGGGGTGATCTACAAGGAAATCTTCTAATTCTTGGTCATTTATGGATTTCAAGGGGACATATCATATGTCAAACTCCTTTAGTATGATATCCCACCATGATAGGCATCTATATTGAATAGGAAGGGTGAGTATATAATTGAGCGGGTTGTAGCAGAAGACCAAATGGAAATCATGGTGCTGCATGTAATGCCAGAGTTTTGTAACTGGAAAGATTAGGGAAAGGTTGTTCTATTCAATTTATGTATATCGAGACTTAGAATTAATCATTGTTCAACTTAGATAATAGAGGACATTCTCACTATTTGCATCACTCTTCTATGAGTGGAAAGCAACTAACATCTGTTCCATGGATGTTATGTACAACATGAGTGGTCTTCCCTCAACTGGATGCATCAGCACCAGTGGAATTAGGATATATCTTTTGAGATTGTCAAATGATTATTTACAATAATTATCCCACTAGTATGTGACCCCTGTATTCATCATCATAGTGAAAGGAAAACACATGCATGCATGGTTTTCTATGAAGCACAGAATGTAGGCCAGGTTCCCCTAGGGACCCCTATACACAATGATTTTGTGAGGTAGTGACATGACATGGATGGATTTTGTATTCTCAAGGTAAACTTTTATGTTGAGATGGAGTACGACAAAGATGAGGAATTTCCTATAGGTAACACCGAAGTCACCCTTCAGAGGGTTCATATTTATACTATGTTTTCGCAGTTTATTAAAGATTATTTCAAGATCTGTAAGGTGGTTTGAGTGCTATCATGATTTAACCACCAGGTCGTTGATGTAGCACTCGACAAATTTTCCCAGGAAGGGTATGAAAATGAGATGCATGGGACACTGATATGTAGCGCCAACATTTTCTTGGCCAAATGGAATCACCTTATAGAAGAATAATCCATGGGAGACCTAAAGTTTGTGGATTATTTATCCTCTCCAGTCATTCATATGTGGAAAAAATTTGAATATCCATCCATGAAAGAGAGGGTATCATATCTGTCGGTCACATAGATCAACAATTCTGTGTTTGGGACCGAGAAATCTTCTTTTAGGTAGTTTCGATTGAGTTATCTCAGGTTAATGAAAACCCAAATATGTTCATTATTCTTTTATACAACGTCTTTGTTTTCTATACAGATCAAACATTGGACTTTGAGAATGAACTTTTATTTGATTTTTTTCAACTACAACATCTATTTTGGCAGCATATTTTGGTTGTGTCCTCCTGGCAGCATTCTTGTAACCACGATGGTCTTCTGGAAGACCTTGGGGATGAGTGGAGACATCAGTAATGATGCCTAGAATTTCTGTGCAGTTCCAGGAAAAAACAACTCTATTATTTTTTAGTAATGAGGTACATGACTCTTTCTCCTCGAAAGGCATAACCACACTAATCAAAGTGGGATGTGTGTCGTCTTCGGTGCCTAGGTTTATCTCCCAAAGTTCATCGATCATGGTGGAGATGCCTTATTCGAATGTGGGAGGGGTGTATTTTAGATCATCATCGTCTTCATCATCCACTTCTTCATATCCTTCCTCTTCTAATGGGGAGAGGATTCTCGAGATGAACTCTCCAGTATTGGGAGAGAAATCGCAACATTGATTTATGGAAACTTAAACATCTCCTTTTTTCCCAGTCGATTGCGTCGAATCTTCTGAAGCGGATGGAATAGAAGGTGAAGGAGTTTACTCACTTTATTATAGTGACATGCCAACATCTTCTTCCTAAATGAGTAAGTCATGAACTTTCTAGGGCCCCAAGGATGGGCTGGGATAATTTTTTATCCATCACTGTCATCTTGGGGTTTAGCACACTTTTATGCCTCTTTAGACTTAGCGACCATAACATAAATCATAAATATGGATGAGTCTATATCGAAGCATGATATTATGCACTAAAACTGGTTGATTGGTAATAAATAATTTTCCCCAAGACATTTGAGTGCGTCGGCGGGAGCCATTTCCTGTCTGTTTGGGGTGGTTATCCAACCAACATCATCTTCCAAAGACTGCTTCTCCTTCGGTTCTGAGAACCCTGCATCGATGTAATGTGACAAACATGATTTGAATAGAGATTTATCAGCATTAAATGTCCCTTTTTCTCATTAGCACAATATTTAATGCATTGATAGTATGATGAGGGGATTAGAGCTTGCTGATGCAGCAAGGGATTCCCCAAAAAGAAGTTGAAGGTTGTACATTACCACACTACCGAAAACTCGGAATCATACCCAAGGTCTATCAGCCCTGTTTTTATCATGACTCGTCTAAATGCCTTATGATAACCTTTTTCAAATCCTAGAAGAGTGTTGGTACATCATGTAAGACTATCCACATCATATACTAACTAAAAACTGTTCACAACAGGAGGAGGTTAACTCCAGATCCATTGTCGATGAAAATTATCTGGAAATCAATTCCATTTTTCATTCCAAACACATATACGGGTTTTCCATGTCCCTAAATGATGGTTTATTTATCTTGATCAGTGAAAAAGATGATATCATGAAATTATTTCGGATTGGTCTCCATTTGATAGACTTTGACGACTGTTACATCAGCCTCAAATTACAAGGGACTTATTAAGGCTTCGATGACTGCATCTGTATGGGTTTCTCATTGATTCAAGGAATCCAACATTGATATATTTCCCGGTATAGGGGATAGTGGCTTTATAATATCATATTTATTTACTAAAGTCTAGAACTTCCCATCTTGGGGATGCAGTTTCATGGTTGCTTTAGGAGATCGAGCTTTGTAATTAGATGGTCCGACCACTACGACAGGAGATGATGGTGTTGTTGTTATTTTCGAGTTCGGCCAAATTGGTCTTTCTATATGCATTAGGTGATTATACATCTTCTATTCCTCCGATGGAAATTTCAAGATGATTGGACTCATATTTCCACTAGCAGGGGTAGAGAAACACTTTGATTCCTATTATGTCAACTCGAGGGTCCTTCAACAAGTTTTAACAGCATTAATTGTATGAGTGATGGTGTGGATGAGAATTTGACTCATTCCACAATCACGCATTCCTAGATAAACTCAGCCTTTGAGGCCACTTACTTTAGATCTTAGGTAATACATGGGTAATTCATGTTTGTGGAAATAATCTACATCAGAGACAGGGTCCATTAAATGAATTACACTAATGGAGCTGAAGATTAGTTCTTGATCCAATACTAATTGGGTTTTCCTATATTCTTCTGATGGTGTTGTTTAGTGGGGTAGTGCCCATTTTCCTATTTTGCAGGGTAGGGCCCATGCTTCCATGTCTACTGGCATGATGTCCAAAAGTGTCAAGAACAGGTTTGGATTTGGCGCAGGCTCAACTTCTTACTCCTGCTTTAATATTTTTTCATCCCCTAGATGATTGTGGGTCTGAGGATGAAATTTTTGTTGCATCAAGAGATATTTGGGGAATTGATGGTTTCATCAACTGTTCATAAATGATTTCATGTGCTTAGTTGACTGTTTTCAGAGACATCAAACTGTAAAAAAATCACCTTTTTCTGGTGATTGTTTTCCACTTCTCTTCCTCTCTTGGGTATAAGGTGGATACATACAACATTTGTGCTGGTTGCAGACCCAACATGATATGTCCAAAATCCATCATATTTTATAGTAGATCCTTGAGGATGATTAAATCCTAGATGGTGTGTCCCAGTATCCATTTATGGGGACAATAGTTTGTACGGTCATTGAAACCCACTTCATTGGCTCTCTATAGTCGTGGTAGTTGGAGAAAGTTACAATTCAAAGCGGCTATGAAGTAGCCACAGACATGATCATCTCAGAATGAGTAGAAATTATTTCTTTGTTCATAGAACTACTTTATTTTGGCATCCCTTCACTCATCTTGCTAAGGTGGAGTGGTTGTAGACATCTAGTGGGTGCTGTATGATTTGATGGAGGCCTTTTAACTAGATTCGGTGTTTGGGTGGCTTCAGCATGACAGAAGCTACTTAAACTTTTCTCGTTATTTTTCATTTGACCAATGGGGCCACTAAAGACTTAGGATTGGTCTTCTTCAGTGAGTCTTCTATCTATTGGTAAATGGAAGAGAAATATCGGAACCCACTTGTGTACTTCACTGGGATGAGTGGTGTCTACAATTCATCATAGAGATTATCAATACACATTGCGAGCATTTCATCCTGGGGGAGTGTCCAGTTAAGGGATTTAGTCAGGAATTTATATCTGGAAATGAATTATGAATATCTTTCAATATCTCACTGCTTTCAGTTAATGAGTTCACTAACTGTAGTCTTAGTCAATGTCCTACTGAACAAGAATATAAATATTTGTTGAAGGTCCTCCTAGACTGTGATTGAGTTACCTGGAAGCTAGTATAACAGACGAAGTCTGAACCCTATAGAGTTCTCCTTGATTACAATAGTTTAACAGCTTCTTGTTGCTTCGAGGTTCCCATCTTGGGGTCACAGTAAGATGCATATTGAATTAGATTCTATTATGGGTCTCCTGAACCATTGAATAGTGGGAATACAAGGTTCTCAATGTTTGGAGGTGACGAAACATTTACCACCTAATCAGGGTAAGGTTTTTATTCTGGTTGTATCATAGCACGCCACCCTTCCATGTCTTCCAACCAGGCTATCAATTTCTTGATGATATTTAAAATAACATGGTTCATATCTTGTAATACTTGAGCTCGGGTGGGTATAGTAAGTGGAAAAACTGGACGTGTCAGCACTACTAGAATTTAGGGAAAATACAAATCCATGGGTATCCTTTTTGTGTTCTCTTAAATGTATTATGGATTCTTCCCCAGTGGAGGGAAGTCTTAATGTCCTTCCAGGTCTAGATTCATATAGGTTTATGGTCTTGGTGATGGATTGGATTGGAATATGAGCTTAGTTTTATTTACCGGGATGAGTGCATGTGGCAGAGGCCCCTCTTCTGAGAACACCTATTGACATTCCATGTGAGGAACGCATCAATCAAGATATATTAATTGACACATCTCAACATTGATTCTCCTCAACTCACTAATTTCTTCATCATTCTTGGTGAGTCATTCCCGGAGTGAGAGGGACACATTGTCAGGGGAGGAGGTGGTGGGTGATAGAAAACCTCATATTTATTATTCTACTTGTTGGGGATTTGTGTGGGAAGAAGTAATGGGTTTTCCAAGGTTGCACCCAAATTTCAGACAGCTCTCTAATTCTTGGTATGCACACTAGTAGGCTCGGTGAGGGTCGCCTGCCAGATGGAACCATATTCTCTTGAATACTCTCCATTTATATCATTTACCATGAGATCCATGGGACTGACATTCACCATGTTCACTAATACAAACTGCATTTGGGGTGGTGTACCGGGTGTCGAATGGTAGGAGAGATTTTTTCATCCTATGTGGGTCTTTCTACTTCAATTTTGTGGTATTCTATGGGTTTCATGGAAACAATCTACTCAATTGGAGCCCTGGTCTGATCTCACAATATGAATTAATCATGAGGGGTATGAACCATGAGATGAGACTAGATGGGTGACCACTCTGCTCGTCATTCTCCATATACGGGAGAAGATAAACGTCTGTTAAGTGGGAATTTGATGTAAACATTACCCCATTAATTTAGGTTGGGGTTGCTCTTGTTTTTCTGTTAATGCACTATGGCCTGCATCTGTTGGTCTTACGGGGGAATTTTTAGTTAAAAATGCCCCCATCCCTACGGGTTGGGGCTGTTCTCAAATTTCTATTGTAGCTGCTTCTACTACCACCAACTTGATTTCACGCACTACCATGTGGGTGACAGCCAGGTATGACACTATGTTTTCATAGGATGTATTTTCATTCGAGTACATGAGCACTTCTTGTTAGTTGGATTCCCTTATGTGTGAATCCTAATAGATGTTCTCGGTTTCCTGGATCAGAAGCTTCTTGATGTCTTGATAACGTTAGGCATGATGCTTTTGAGACATAATCAATTCCAGTTCTAATTGATCATTCTATATTTCTTAAGTAGGGATTTTGTTTGACTGCAACATTTTGGTAATGAAATTGCAATATGTTATTCCAGATAAGGACTTCTGGATAGGACATGGGGTGAAGTATTGAGATACATTTCTCTCTATCCTCAGATATTAACTCTTGATGGGATGTCACTAATGAGGAAACAGAACTTGTGTAGCATGTGGAGTCATGCTAGTTCATTGTTTTCCTTTCACCTTTATGATTGTGGCTGTTGTGTAGATGGGAGGGATTCTAGTTCGATTAGATAGAATATATCTCCTAATATGTTGACATGGTATTTATATGAATTATTAGGAAATAACTTTTCTTTCACATGATAGATATTGTCTAGCTATTTAGGTGAATGTCACACATTCATTCCCCATAAAACACCATTGGTAACTGGATTTGAGAAGTGGTTGTGGGACAATATATCACTGGTATATCATCCTTATCTTGTTGTCTTACCAAGAGAAACATGCCTTGTTTTAGTTATTATGGGGACTCCTCTACTTGATATTCTCAGCTTGAGTAATGATTTCATTCCATATAGTACGGATGGTAGGAGACTCATTGAAATTTGATAAGTGTGGGGGTGTCTCGGAAAATGAGTGTGGCCTCAGACATTCCTCTGGTTGAGAAAAGGATATCACTTATCATAGTAAGATTTTCTGACATGTCTGACTCCATTTTTCAAGTGCCACTGCATACGAGGGCTTTCTCACATTTTTTTGGAAAGGGGGAGCCATTATTTTCAGTTTGAATTTTATTATGGGGAGAACCATTACAATCAGTTATAGAATGGAAAGGTCTACCATTTTAACTTAATTCTTGACTGCTAAGAATATCCCAACGGTGTATGACCTAGGGAAAACCATCATGGAAGGCTTCAGTAGGAGGAGGAACTTCTTGCTGCTTAATGTCATTGAGGGTAGGACCTTTTCGATGAATGCTATGATGATGCGGACTACTATCACAACATGATATCAAGATGTATGGAGAATTTATGCAGTGTATATCCTGGGGGGCTTCAGGAGGTATTGCATAGAGGTGAGTACCTTCTCATTGCTTGATGTTACTATGGTGGAGGGCCTTCAATGTAACTGCCATTGTAGGGAGGGCCTTCATAATAGTTTCCATCATGGTGAGAACTACCATCATGACTTGACATCTGAATTCTAGGAGAAGCATATCTGCAGCGTATAGAATGGGGGGACCATTAGGGAGGACAAAAGAAAGGGGAAGGATTTCTTACTATCTGATATTTTGGTAAAAGGGGGCTACCCTGACTGACATCTGGAGATAGGATATCATGATCGATCATTCCTAGCCCATTATGTAAGCCCACATGGGTGCTCTGGGGAGGACCTTCAGAGTTGCTAATAGAATCATTTATGGGAGGGATTTCGCAACTACTATTGTCACTCCCGTAATTTGGTAATGGAAAAACATCATCTCGTGAAATTATTGTTATATTCTCTAGGGAGTAAATAACTCTAGATTCTAGTAGAGTGGGATCATGTATATTCCCTTCATTTTTTTATTTCCTCTAACACATTTAATTTTTGGGAAAACTCTTGTAGGTAAACAGGGCAGTTTTCTGTTGGTAACGACCTTCATATATGGGTCCCCATTTTTTGGTTCATGTGATGTCATTGAGATACGCTGGGGGACATCTTGAGTTTTAGTAGGGATATATGTCTGCCATTGAGCAGCCACCAAGTTGGACCAGCATCCCCTAGTTGGAATATTTATTTGTTCGTGGTCTGGTTTTTCGTGTATCGTGGTATATTACAATCGAACCTCCTAGATTGGATCAGGGATGCATAAATATTCAGGAGTGAAGAAACCATTTTGAGGATAAGTAATTTAATTCCAATAAACCAGGTCATGGGATGGGTTCCTCGCCTTTGTCACCAATGTAATGATATCTTGACACGTCTGGAGGATATGGTTTGGTATCGATGACTAGTCTTTCATTGTTTCTAGGATGTTATGAGATACATATTTGGATTGAATGGGTATGAAGTCTCATTCTGATGATGTTGTAGACGCCGGAAAAGTCCATTGCTCCTCAAACGAAGCTCCGGATGAGGAAAGCGAGGTCATATTTGGAGTCAGAAGCATGTTTCGGAAGGCCCGAAGACCTTGCGCGAAATATCGGAGGCCCGCGAACAATATTGGTGAGGCGCATGCAATCCTTCCAGGATTCGCGGAATGGGCCGAGTCGGCGCGGAATGTTCCGCGCCCGACGCCCATGCGTGGCCCTATTGCGCGCAGGGCCCCTATTTCGCGCCCGCGCCGCGTTGCGCGCTCGCGAGCCGAATTGCGCGCCCGCACGTAGAATTGCGCGCCCGCGAGCCGAATTGCGCGCCCGGGTTTGCCTATAAATACAAGGCGACCCCCGACGTTTTAAAGGTTTCCAGAATTCGAAGGGTCGCTCGTGCGCGCAATCACGCCCCCTCCGCGCGCAATGCCGATCTTCAGGTAACCTCCTTTATTTCGCGCAAGCAAGCCCCGGGGTTCGCCTTCGCGCGCAACCCCTTTGGCTTCTTTCCTTTGACCAACTCCTCACCCAAAGGCCTTCACGTGCAAAAGAAGCCTCTTGCGCGCAATTTCCCCCCAGGTGCGCGCAATCTAGCCCGATTGCGCGCACCCCCCTTACTAAGTGGTCATTCGTTAAAGAATGGGTCGTTGCCCCCGCGCGCTATCAGAGGCCCGGTGCGCGCAATCTCCATCTTCCACGCGCAAAGCGCTGGCCCAATTGCGCGCCAGCCCGCCCAATTGCGCGCCGACCCGCGGTATTACGCGCCAAGCTCCTCTTTTGCGCGCAAACCGCCAAGGGTCGCCCCCTTTGACCCCATGAGGGTACCCGCCTGCGTGGCGCCCGATGATTTTCATCCCGGGTGCCCGCATCGTACGTTGTCTTCCCGTGCGGCCCTCCAGGCTTGCGCGAAGTGACACGGACCCATTGGCGGCACCACCTCCTCCGCGCTGCAGGACGTTAAACTGCCAAGCATCCATCGTCCTGCAGGACGCTAAACTACACCTCGTCCAAGCTGCACAACGTTAAACTGCCTAGCATATGGGCCTCCTCAAGGTGTAATCCCCAAACCCCATCGTCCAGCAAGATGTTAAACTGTACTTCGTCAAGCAAGATGTTAAACCGTCCGCTTCGTCCGCGCTGCAGGACGTTAAACTGCCAAGCATCCATCGTCCTGCAGGACGCTAAACTGCACCTCGTCCGCGCTGCATGACGTTAAACTGCCAAGCATCCATCGTCCTACAGGACGCTAAACTGCACCTCGTCCAAGCTTCATGGCGTTAAACTGCCTAGCATATGGGCCTCCTCAAGGTGTAAGCCCCAAACCCCATCGTCCAACATGACGTTAAACTGTACTTCGTCCAGCAAGACGTTAAACCGTCCGCTTCATCCTCAACACACGACATTAAACTGTACTTCGTCCGGCAAGACGTTAAACTGTCCGCATCACCCGATCCCATGCCTCGCACGCAGGGTCCCCCCACGGTTTGGATGTGGCCCCCACCCGCTCATCTCTGCAGGGATGTCGGGATTTCCCCTCTTTAGGGATGATTTATTGGAGTGGCCTTCTCCCACGGGGGTAGGGTATTACAAACCCCTAGTTTCTTGTGGGGGACCGCACATGTGTATCTCCGTTGTGCTTCCCCACTGCCGAAGCCAGTAGGGGGCGTGACAGGGATCGAGGTGTCTCTCACCTTCGACCCAAGACCCTCTTCAACTGAGCTTTGCCGCACTCAGGTTGCCTCAGTGCGTAAGTCCTAACAGAATGAACTACGTGGACTTTGACCCCTGTCTCCTAAATAGGGTACGTAGGAAGCCTCCCTGAGGTTCAAGCCCACCACCTGGTCGTCCCGGTCGTATTCACGTCGGTTCTTCCATCAGTGGACCCCTCCTGGGTTCACATTCGCGTCGATTCACCTATGAATCCGCCCTTGTGGGGGACTGGATGTGTGTATCTCCATTGTGCTTCCCCACTGTCGAAGCCAGTAGAGGGCATGACAGGGATCGAGGTGTCTATTATCTTCAGCCCAAGTCCCTCTCTAACTGAGCTTTGCCGCATATGGGCCTCCTTAGAGAGTAAGCCCCGAACACCATCGTCCAGCAAGACGTTAAACTGTGATCCACCCACTTCGTGCGTGCCAGCAGCCTAAACCTCCTCGTGAGTCGGCTTGCCAATGTCCAGCATGACGTGAAACTGTGATCCACCCGGCTGTTCCATCCCCCTCCGTGCGAAGTGGTTCGGTTCAATCCTCCGCCCGACAGCCTCGACCTCCTTGTGAGTCGGCTTGCCATCGTCTAGCATGACGTTAAACTGTATATCCGAACTACACTGACTTTGATCCGCGCTAACGCGCGGTACGTAGGAAGCCTCTACGGGGTCCAAGCTCTTCACTCCATCATCCATCCTGATCCTTACCCGGGCCGCCACATCCCGGTGGGGTCATTCCATTTCATTCCACTCCACTTCACTCGGGAAGCCGCCCATGTGCTGGCCCAAGCATTGGAGGTTCCCCGCAAGGGGTTCTGTCATCTGATCCACTCATCGTGTTGATCAGTCCGATGCCGTCCCCGCTGGACGTTAAACTCGCGGCATACCCCATGTTAAACATGGGAAGCTGAGGAAAACCCCAGGTAACGCAGTTCCCCGCACCCAGCGCGGGATGCCTCAGGCCATCACGCCTTCGAGAAGCCCTATTAGGGACGGAAGGTAGACATGTAGAGTCGCAGTGTTAAGACACGCCCCCAACACCCAGAGTTACCCGGTCTCCTCACCGCGGGTTGCTGCCCCGACCAGACTCCTTAGAGCGTCTGGGCGGAAGCATTGTAATTAACCGGTGTCCATGAAGATATGGCACCGGGAACGAGATTCACAAACATTCTTAAATCTATGAGGGAGACCCGGATTAGGCGACGAGTTCCGAGGAGACGTCCACGGAAGGAGGAGCCGACATCCCATCATCCCGGTTTCGATCAAGGAGCAGACGTTTCTGAATAAGGGACGGATGCCACCCGCCTTTGGAAAGCAGGACTGCGGGGCCACAATCTGTGCTCCCATCCCCTCAGGTCGACGGGCGCATGCGCGAACGCGTCCTGGCGGAAAAGCGTTGGAACAGAAACCCGACGCACATCCGCACTGAAACAGAAAATGGTGAACCCGACGTGAATCTCTTATCCTCAATACGAAGACTGATAGCTTTCAGAGGTGTTGGAAGACTAGCATGTTGCCCGGCCAAGAATTCAGCACTGGGGCACGGAACCCACCAGGGGCTGGGGAAGGGAAATCGGGCACTCCGTCTCACGACGTCGATGGCATGGGTTCCCCCCACGGAAGGCGTCGTGGCACTAATGATTGGTTGTCGATTCCTTTTCCTGTCAGTATTAATGGGTTCTTCTCCCTGCTTTCAGGAATCACGTCGCCTAATCCAGTGCCCGATCGCCGCCCGCCCACTGGCGCAGGGGTAGGGGAAACACCGATGCGGCTACTCCGCGCGGTCCCGCCCGTTCCACAGCCGTCCCAGCAGCCGCAACTGCGGGGCAACCACGCCCTCTCTCCCCCTCGGAGGTTATCCAGAGAAGGGTGATCCACAACTTGGTGCAGAGATATGAGGAAGAGGGAGTCATCCCCACCAGGGACATGGCTCGCCTAGACCTCGAGGAAGCTGCACCTCGCCACCAACGCCGCCCCTGAGGGCCGCGCAGGGAGGCACCACTGCCTACCTCGACGTCCAACCGCTTCGGGAGTTTATCCCCGGAACGCTCCGACAGCTCCCTCCCCTATGCGGATGAGGTGGAGGATGTCCGGGACCACCCTATCCAAGATTCGCTCCAGGGATCCGTGATAAGGGCTCCTGCCAGGCCACGTCGACACCGCCACCAGGATTCTCAAGTCAAAGAACGGGCTCTCCACCTGCATGCGCCGCCAATCCCGACTCGTCTGCCCCGACGCCAACGTCGGGCACGAGCGGAAGAGGATGCCCACCTTGGGGCCCTTGAAAGAGCGACCGCATTGGCCCAAGCCACTGCTGGCTCCAGTCACCAGGCCCCTGCGCATCCTGAGCAGGGGCACTTCTATGCCCGACCTGGATCGAGGCCCCGACCGCCCCGAAGGCAGGTTGGGTTAACTCTCCCGATTGCTGGTACAGGCAATAGCCACCGCGGACCACCTCGCGGTAGCGCTATTCACCAGCAGGGTCTACTCCGTGTGGCCGATCCAAGAGGCATGGGTTATCCCACCTTCCGATCCCGGCCCGGAGGCCTGTCCGGAATCATCTCTCCCCGTGTCCCCTTTGATATCTGTCCCGGTGCTCCTCGCACCTTGGTATCCAGTCCTCTTGGCCTCAGCACCGGTGCGGCCAGAGGACGCCAGGACAGAGATCAGCCATGCCCCGAAGAACCACCCAGGGGCAGGAAGGCGAGGCGTCGACGTCGAGGGAGGAATGTTAGGGAATTCTGGATAGAGATCTGCCCGGTTCGTTTCTCTGATACAGAGGCGGAGTATGATTCGGCGACGGAGCCCTCCCCCCGATCCCGCCAGTCAGGGGTAGGGGTAGGAATGCGGCACGTCAGCCTTGTGCTCCCCGAGAGTGAGATCGATGTGATCCCCGCTTCTCTCCGAAGGTATATCCGGAGTAGCGAGGGCCTGGTAGACCCCCAAGTATCAAGCTTGTGGTTGGTACCGGCCCCTCCAGAAGCGCCTTCTTCCTCGATCGGAGAAGTCGGAGACCTTTTCTGGGGACCGACGATCGAGCCACGATCTAGTGCACCATCGGCGAGCACCGACGCTATGGCAGGATGTTCTCTCGCCGGCCCGTCCTATCGTGATGTGGTAGCTAGGGCACCGCAACCCTCAGAGGACGGCCCGGGATATGGAGGCCAATCGGCCTGCTCACCGTATTCACCGCTGGCCAGCCCGCCGGCCCAGCGGCCCGCCTCGGCACCACTTCCGGTTCCCCGTCCATTCCCAGTCGCTGAAGGGGACCAAGAAGACCTGGGTCCTGAGTTTGAGTCGTGGTGCTTCTGGACCGTCCTTGCATAGGGACACTTCCCTGAGAAGTTTTGGCCAGTCGCAGGACCGGACTTTGATGCACCAGAATCGCTCACCCCGGATGAGTTCGAATGCTTCTGACGAACTCTCCGGGAGACTCACTCCCGTCTTCACCACCTACAAATTCCATATCCCGAGAGTCAAGCACACCTGGAGGATATTGGTGAGCAGTGCTGTCAGATTGACCTGGCCACGCTCCCCGCGGTTCGGCACCCCGGGTCATTTGGGCACCACGAGGCCCTCCAACAATGATGTGTTGAGTGTTTTCAAGTACTCCGCAAGGTTACCGAGGAAGCCACCCCCTACGTGTATATTCGTGGATGGGGGCAGTACGCTGCCCTACGCTTCAGTGCGATTCGCCGACAGCCCGACTCGCTGGGTGGCCCTGAGGGTACATCCCCAGGGACGGAAACGGTCAATATGGCTGACCTGTCGGGAGAGGGGAACGACTTGGAACTTCTCGACGGGGGCTCTCCCCCCGAAGACAAGCCATCATTGGATCCATCGGTGATAGTTACTCGTCACCAGAGGAACCTCTTGGGTCTCCCCACACCCACTGAAGAACTAACGTTGAGCCGAAACGTCAGCAAAGGTAAAGAGCACGGCGGGGCTATAAAGCCCGCCGACCCATCTGCCTCCATACAGAGGGCAGATGAGGATCCCGAGAAGGCCACGCTATGTCAACAGCTCGCCGAGCAGAGGAAGCTAGTTGACTAGCTCCTCGCCGAGTGCGCTGCAGAGCGGCGGCCTGACTACGGTGATCCTAGGTCAGGACAGCAAGGACAGGAACAACCACTCCTCGACGAGACTCTCCCGGGTAACCGTGATTATGCCGCGTTTGCCGATAGGGGAGAGGCCATTGCCTATGGCAAGAGGGCACGGTATGTTTCACCACACCCCCCCCCCCAAACGGCGTGACTACCTGAGAGACCCCGCTCGGATTCCTCCCGCTTCCCCAAGGGCCGCTCCACCCGCCATCCCACGAGCTGTTGAGTTCGACGACCCGGTCGACGACCCGATTGAAGAGCCATGCAATGCGCTCGTGGTTAGAGATCCTCGCTAGGACTGGAACCCATGTCTGGACGATCCGATGGCGGCACTCATCGCCCGCTTGGAAGCCTTGGAGACTCGGCAAGTGGCGATCCCACCGGACGGCAAGCCATACCCAGCATGGGTGGATGACATGCCAGCACCTCCGGGATTCGGGAACCCCGCTTTCACCCCCTTCAACGGGACTGGAGATCCGCCACAGCATTTGGCCCATTTCAACTCGAGGTGCGGGCCTATGTTGGGAACTCCGGCGCAGTAGGAGGCCGCTAAGCTTCGCTGCTTTGTCCAGACACTAGAAGGGCCAGCATTTTTCTGGTACAGCCAGCTCCCCGTTGGGTCGATAACTAGCTAGGAGGACCTTCATAGACAGTTCCTATACCAGTTCAGTTCCACGACCCGGAAGATGAGTATCGCAGACCTCTTCAAGTGCAAGCAAAGGCCTGATTAGCGAGTCGCGGATTTCGTCGCCCGATGGAAGGGCCTCACGTATTCCCTTAACATGCCATTGACTCAGGAGCAGTTGCTGACAATGTGCATCGGGAACGTCAAGACCGAGCTGGTCCCTTCCTTGATCACTCAGAATTACCCCGGAGGGTTCAGGGGCTTCTCAGAAAAAGCTCAACGTCTTGAGGAAGCCCTGCAATAGGCCAGTCAGGCACGCCCGCTGCCTCCTATGATCCCTGCAAGGAGAGTCAGCAGGGCTGAGCCCACTGCTGTTGCCCAGATAGAGGCCCCCAGGCAGTTGGAGCTGCTTCCGGTGAGGCCAGCTCCACAGCCTCACAGGAATCCGCCTCCACGGGCTCAGTTCCCGGCCCAGCAGCGGCAGCCCTAGAACCGGCCGGCCCCTCCGCGTAATGTACCTCCACAACCCAGGCGAGATAGTCGGGGTCCACCTCCATGGCGGGCCCCTCCAGCCCCTCGTCAAGACCACGCTCCCAGGGCCCCGCGATACCTGACTTACTCATTTCACGAGGATCAGGTCCCCGGTTATTTCCGGAGCGCCCTGGAGCAGAGGATTGTGCGACTGCCTAAGTGTTGGAGGCCAGAAGAGGCACATATCACGGATAACCCCCGCTACTGCCCTTACCATCGGGCCCTGGGGAACACCATCCGGCGGTGCTACGTGTTTAAGGACTGGCTCCAAGACCAGATTAACAACAATGTAATCAGGTTGGGCCCAGCTCCAGCACAAGTGGCGGGTGTGTTCGTGAGATCAGATGATGATAGTGGAGACGAGGACGAATGGCAGCTGGTCTCCGACCACGGATCCCAGAAGTATAATGACTGGATGGCCCGCAAGACGATCATTCGTGCCAATGGAATCATCCGTGCGCGCTTGAATCAGCCTGAGCCCCCAGAATCTGCGGGTGCTACTTCGGCATCGTCGTCCCAGCCTGCCTCTTCCAAGAAGAGAAAACGGCGGCGGCGCAGGAAGGAAGAGCATGCCCCGCCAGTTCCGCCACTATCCCGCACTCTATCCCGCACTCTCGGCGATTTCATGCCCCCGGAGATGGGGGTCCCTCCCCGGATCCACCCGGTGATGAATGATTCATTTGATGATAGTGTTGGGTACGCTTCGGTTAATATCGTCGAGCTGGTAAATCCCTTTTCAATTCACGACGTTGAAGAACACCAGGTGGGCCTCCCTAGTGTCCCCGGTCGTCGCCACCGTCGGAGGAACCGCAACAATAGGAGTCGCTGGGGCACGGCAGTTGGTACCTCCAGCCAGGCCATGCACGCCACTGAGACTAGGCAATGGGCTCAAAACCGAGCTCAGGGCGCGCAGCCCCCCATCCGGGGATGACAGATTCGCCTCTGCCACCGTTTGTGGTGTGGGACCAGGCAGAACCGCCTCAGCCGTGCCGCGACCAGCTCCGTCCTGCCACGAGTCCATCCCGACCTCCTGGCCCCAGTATGGTGACCACTTCCCGGGCTTTAACCAGTGAACAACGAGATGCGCCAAGCACCAGTCGGCCACCGGTCCAACCGGCAAGGCCCGTCATGCCTCCAACCGCAGAGCAACCTCCTACAACCAGGGGCTCGCGCTTGGCAAGAAAGTATGATGTCCTGAAGAACTTGGCCGACATCCCAGCAAGGCTCTCTCTCCTTGAGGCTTTGCGCCTGTCACCTGAGATGCGCGAGGCGCTCGCTGAAGCCCTGAAGAGCCCCCTCTAGTTTGAGACGGAGGTTGCGGCTACAGAGGCCTTTCACGCCGAAGCGATTGAGAACCCAAATGTCAGGCAGTTATCTCGTTCTCTAGTAAGGATGAAGATCCTCCTATACAGGGGCACATTCGTCCGCTGTATGTTACTGTCTAGTTCAATGGCCTTGAAGTCCGGCGTTTTCTTGTCGACACGGGGTCCGGGATTAACCTGATTCCAACTCGGATGCTCCGGAGATTGGGGTTGTCTGAGGATGACTTGATTCCCTCCGACCTCAGGATCCAGGGGTACGACCGCACCGAGCAAACTCCGGTCGGCAAGATACGTTTGAAGACCCAGTTCGTTGACCTGGTTTCCAACACTGAATTCATGGTAGTCTCTCAGGACACTGCGTATAACGCATTGATGGGCAGGCCATGGATCCACCTTCATGCGGCGGTTCCCTCATCATAACACCAATGCCTTAAATACTCCCTTAATGGTCGAGTAGGCGTGCTTCAGGGAGATGCCTCTCCTTTTTCATCATGTGAAGCCCGCTATCTGGATGCGGACTATTACAAGAGCAAGGATAAGCAGATCCTGACAGGTGAGGTTGAGCTTGTCGCAGTTGCAAGTGATCCCTGGGCAAGTTTGGATGACGCCTACGTCCTCCTGATCCATCGGTTGGACGTAGCCATGGTCTCGACGGCCTGTGAGTCTCCTGATGAGATGACCGCGACCGCCCATGCCAGCACCAGCGGCCCAGCAGGATCTGGTAGGCCCAATGCAGTTTCCAACGCAGTCTCTCCCGTGGACGATCCCTCCCCGAGTGGAGAGGACGTGGAAGATGCACCCCCAGCCTTTGAGGAGGGCGTCTCTTCCACGGTCGATGAGTTAGTACAGGTGAACCTTGGAACCGAGGCAGATCCAAGACCCACATTGGTCAGTGCCTCCATGCCCTCTGAGGAGCGGCAGCAGTACGTGGACTTCCTCAGATAGCACCGTGATGTGTTCGCTTGGGGCTATGACGAGATGCCGGGGCTAGATCCTCAGGTAGCCGTCCACCGCCTTGGTCTACCGGCGAACCAGCGCGGGTTCAAGAAGCCTCCCAGGAAGATGCACCCATTCCATGGTGCCATGGTTGAGGCCGAAGTTTACAATATTATCGAAGCCAACTTGATGAGGGAAGTTCAGTACCCCAGATCGTTGGCCAACATTGTGCCGGTCAGGAAGAAGAACGGGCAGATCAGAGTCTGTATCGACTTCCGCGATCTCAACCTCCATTGTCCGAAGGATGATTTTCCCCTTCCGGTGACAGAGTTGTTGATTGACGCCACATCAGGGTTCCAAGCCCTCTCCTTCATGGATGGATACTCCTGATACAACCAAATCCGGATGGCCCCTGAGGATGAGGAGTTCGCTGCCTTCAGAGCCCCCCAAGGTAGCTTTTGTTACCAGGTCATGCCCTTCGGCCTGAAGAATGCAGGTGCCACCTATCAACGGGCGATGCACCGCATATTCAAGCCAATCCTCGGCACACTGGTGTAATGCTACGTCGACGACTTGGTGGTCAAATCGCGCCAACGTTAGGACCATCTCAAAGATCTTGAGAAAGTGTTCGGCTTCCTCCGGTCTCGCCGCCTGAAGATGAACCCGTTGAAGTGTGCCTTCGGGGTCACCTCCGGGAAGTTTCTTGGCTTTGTGGTAAGATACCGGGGTATTCAGATCGACCCAGAGAAGATCAGGGCGATTAGCCATATGCCTCCCCCAGGTAACATTCGGGAACTGCAAGGGTTCCAAGGCCACTTAGCCTATATATGCCGATTCATCGCGAATCTGGCCGGCAAGTGTAAGCCCTTTTCTCGGCTCATGAAGAAAGGTTCCACCTATGTATGGGATAAGGAGTGTCAGACCGCTTTTGAGGAAATCAAGAAGTACCTGCTTCAACCTCCGGTTCTGATGCCGCCTGTATCCGGGAAGCTGCTGGTCCTTTATGTGACTGCCCTGGAACGGTCCCTTGGTGCCCTTCTCGCCCAGAAGAACAATGAGGGAACAGAGAATAGCCTCTATTACCTCAGTCGCATGATCCATGATGCGGAATTTAGGTATTCCCCCATCGAGAAGAGATGCCTGGCGCTCGTATTTTCCATACAGAAATTACGGCACTACTTGCAGCACCACGAGGTACAGTTGGTTTCTCGGGTAGACCCGTTGAAATATATCCTGAGCCGGCCTATGTTGACTGGTTATCTAGCGTGGTGGGATGTGATTCTCCAGCAGTTCGACATCAGGTATGTGTCTCAGAAGGCCATCAAAGGGAAAGCATTGGCGGACTTTCTGGCTGCTCACTCGACCTCCGCGGATCGGCCGCTGGATCTAGGCTTTCTTGATGAGGCCGTTCTCTTGGTCGATCGTGTCGATCCATGTTGGAAGATGCACTTTGACGGTGCCTCCCGGAGCCCCACTGGTAGAAGACTCGATAATCCTAATCTCAACAGAGTGGGCTTGGGTATCGTCTTCATTACCCCGGAGCAGGCCGTGCTGCCATACTATTTCTTGTTGTCAGAGGGCTGTACCAACAATGAGGCGGAATACCATGCCCTCATCACTGGCCTTGAGTTAGCTCTCGAGATCGACATTCCCCATCTCTGTGTGAAAGGGGACTCCAAGCTGGTCGTTAAGAAGATCAATGGCAACTATGTTGTCAGGAAGCCGGAACTTGTGCCATTGCTGGAGTGCACCCTCCTCCTGATGACCCAGTTCCCTTCTCGGCCAGAAATTGTCCATATTCCCCGGTCGCAGAACGGTCGAGCAGATGCTTTGGCCAGCCTTGCTGCGTCACTCACAGAGCCTGAACAGGACAACCTGATCATCCGCGTGACGCACCGTAGGCTCATCACTCCCGTTATCCCGGAGGGAGATCGTGGCCCATCGGTAAGTAATCTCACCACGGTTGCCCCTGTGCCTAGAGCCCCGAGTACCACAGATATGGCAGTCGAACCAGCCCCTGATTGGAGGACGCCTTTGGTTGAGTACCTCCAACATGGCATTCTCCCGTCGGATCGGGCCGAGCGCGAGCGAGTTCGACGCCGCGCATCGCAGTTTGTCCTCCAGAGCAGTCTCGGCCTGGAGCAGATCCTCTATAGACGCGGAATTGATGGTGTTCTCCTCTGTTGCCTTCAGGGAGTTGAGATCCCACGAGTCATGCAAGAGGTTCATGCTGGTTCATGTGGTGCCCACCAGACTGGGCCAAAGCTGTCCCACCAGATTCGGAGGTTGGGATACTTCTGGCCCTCCATGATCCATGACTGCATCGAGTATGCCAGGAAGTGCCATGCGTACCAGGTTCATGTGAACTTTGTGCATCGGCCGCCGGAGCCTCTCCATACCACCAGGTATTCTTGACCCTTTTCAGTCTGGGGTCTGGACGATGTGGGACCTTACCTGCCAGCGATGGCTCGCCAGTGCCGGTTCATTCTGACCACCACGGACTTCTTCTCCAAATGGGAAGAGTCGATTCCGCTCAGAGAGGTCAAATCCTGTTCTATCACTGACTTCGTGACCTCCAACATCATTTTTCGATTTGGAGTGCCTCACGCTATCCTCACGGATAACGGAGCCAATTTCCGAGCAGCCGAGTTGAAGAAGTTGTACGCCAAGTACAACATTCGCTCGAACCATGCATCTCGCTATCATGCGCAGGCGAATGGACAGATTGAGGCGTTTAACAAAACCCTCTCTAACATTCTGCAAAAGTTGGTTGGTCAGAACAAGAAGAGTTGGCCGGACAAGCTCCCCAACGCCCTCTGGGATTATCGGACGACGACTCGCAATTCCACCCAGATGACCCCTTATTCCCTGGTGTATGGAGTTGAGGCCGTCCTTCCCGTCGAGATCCAGTTACCGTCCTTCCGCACTGCGGTCTATGACCAGCAAGCGCCGGACAGAGCTGCTGAAGCCCATCTAGTTGAGTTGGAAGCACTGGATGAGAATAGGCTTCGCGCTTTGCACAACTTGGAGAGGCATCAAAGAAGAATGGCTCGAGCTTTCAATAAGAAGGTTCGCCTCCGCTCCTTCCTGCAGGGTGACCTAGTACTGGACCTAAGAGCACCAATGATCCCCGGTAGGAAGCCGCCCAAGTTGGAGCCCAAGTGGGAGGGACCTTTTGTCATCCACAAGGTCTATCCCAATGGCGCGTACTCCCTAGCGACTATGGATGGTGAGCGCGCCACTCCTCCCACCAACGCTAGGTTCCTCAAGCAGTACTTTTCCTGAGTGCACTTCGTCCCACATGACGTTAAACTGCACTTCGTCCCGCACGACGTTAAACTTCATTCGTCCACGCTGCAGGACGTTAAACTGCATGCTCCATCGTCCCGCATGACGTTAAACTACACTTCGTCCCGCACGACGTTAAACTACATTCGTCCACGCTGCAGGATGTTAAACTGTATGCTCCATCGTCCTGCATGACATTAAACTGCACTTCGTCCTACATGACGCTAAACTGCACCACGTCCGAGCTACAAGACGTTAAACTGTTCAGCATTCATCCCGCATGACATTAAACTGCCTCTCAAGAACTACGTACGGCTTGATTCCCATCCTTATGGGATACGTAGGACCGCCTGGACGTTTGTGTTCCAGGTCCAGCCCCGTCTCTTGGTTGACCACGGGGATATGTCGTCCTTTGGTTGCTCTCAAGGTGAGTCCTCCTACCCTTTCCGGTGATCTGTTAGCATGTTTTGGGGTACTCCGGTCTACGACCTGTAGTGTCGGATTCAATCCCGACAAGTCCGGTGTTACTTGTCAGGCCTCGCGCTTCCTCTTGTTCAGGCCTTCACTCAAAGGGATCCTCATTAGCGGTTCGGATGCGATGCCTTAGTGCTCTCCTACCACTCCCGGTCGATTTACCGGCGGGTCCTGGGCAGCAAATCGATATGAATCATGCGCTTGAGCGGTTGATGCTTGTTTGTTTGCCTCATCCTAGGATGACGCGATCGGATGTTGTGTTGATAATATGGTCAGCAACATCCTTGATCGCCATGTCAACTCTTTCAGGCTCTGCACATTGGTTGCGCAGTCCTTATCACACTCTGACTCAGTGCGTTGTTGTGGAAACTTGACACTCTCTCTTCATAATGACCCTCAGTACACCTCTACACGTTAGGCAGGCCAACCAGGGTAATGGTGCCTTTCGAGGCTCCCACGATATGAGCACCAATGATATATGCTAATGTCCTCTCTAAGGGCCATTTGCAGCTTGACCCTCATCCCCACGAGGAGGAAGGAGTCACCCGAACAATCGCGTTCTGGGCCCAGCATAGCTGGAGGCTAGCATCTCTGCCCCTCGGTTGATAGACATATTCAAGCCCCTATCCCAGGATCCTTCTCCTGGAATTGTGCGTGACCGCAGGGCTGGGATGTGTCCCCACCTCCTCTGGGTCCACCGTATCGCAATAAGAGGATTCCTCCATGGTCCGAGCCACACGACCTTAAAATGTGTTGCCTGGTCTTACCACACGACCGTAAACTGTGATCGTCTTGGCCGCCCGACGAGAAACGGCACTGCATCGTGATGTTCTTCTCAGGGGACACTCACGTTGGGCACTGCTTAATAACCAAGCCATTTATCAATGCCTTTCATGGCATGATTATTGTGGCGACGCCAGGTATTTCTTAATCACAGGCAGGTCGCTGCACAAAGAAAAACCATCCACCTTTAAGGACAAACAAGAAATATCAAATACCGCTTCTTCTGGGTGCGAGGGCCAGACCCGCACCCCTCCCCGTGCTGGTGCCCGATTGTGTTGCACCGCGCTTCAAGAACTACGTGTGGCTTGATTCCCATCCTTATGGGATACGTAGGAACGCCCGGATGTTTGAAACTTCGGGTCCAGGCCCCCACCTGTTAAAGATTCCCCCTTCTCTTGGGATTCCGCCGCCTTGGGGTCACCCTCAAGGCATGTCCCTCAACCCCTTGCAGTTGTCCATCGGTGTCAAGAGTACTCTGGTCTATTGCCAGGAGGGTCAGGTTCAGCTTGGTCAGGTTCCTTCCACTTTTCAGGCTTCATGCTCCCCTTCATTCGGACCCACCACCTATACCCTGGGTGGAACCCCCTGTGAGCGGTCTGGATACAATGCCTCAGTGCTCTCCCACCGATCCGGGCTGGTGCCCCCAAGGGACTTGGGAAGCAAATAGATATGAATCCTGCGCTTGAGCGGTTGATGCTCGTTTGCTGCCTCATTCCATCAACGGTCAGTGCGATATTGATGCTGCTTTTCCGCCACAGTCGGCAGTACTCCCATATCGTTACGCCAATGCCCCCAGTCCTTGAGTGAATGGCCGCATGATTCACATTACGTTTTCCACCTCCCATTCTGAGCAGGCAAAATCTCGGCACTCTTGACACTATCCCTCAGTGCATCTTCGCATATCCATGGGATAGGACCACGATGTGGTGTACTTTGAGGTTCTTATGGTCCGAGCTCTAAGACCTTAAACTAGGATCTGCCACTATGGTCCGAGCTCTATGACCTTAAACTAAGATCTCCCTAATCGGGGTTCTATGTCCCGCATGACGTTAAAATTGCACTCTCGGAACTATGTGTGGCTTGATCTCCAGCCTGATGGAGTACGTAGGAACGCCCGGGCATCTCGACTCAGGTCCAGCCTCAGGGATCGCTAAGTTCCGCCCCTCCTCGTCGCCGGCCGTCTGGCCTGGCTTCTGGTAGAGTGGTGCGGTTGTGATATTCTCCCTGATTCAGCTCGGGATGCCCCATTTCAATGATGGGAAGCGACAGTTTCCTCGTCAAAGAGGTTCTGTCTGAGAATTGGGGTGATTCACGGCCAGATTGGTGCATCCGCCTAATACGCTTTCCCCACGGTGGCGCAATCTTGGGAGTGTTATATTATGTCCGAACAAATCATCACTTCGCCCCACGCTTCGCATTCTCTTTTGATCCGGATTTCCACCCTTGTGTCTGAAGGAACCCCCAAAGCGGTATTGATGATGACATGTGATCCGCCTCCTGCAATATGAATGATGACCTTCGGTCCGTCTATTACAGTAGTATGGTCTATTGATCCATTATCCGCTTGCCGTCTTGGGCATTTCTTGGAAGACTGGCCGTCGTGGATTTCTGAATTCGGGACACGCGATTCACCCTTTTTCATCTCCCTATGTTCGGATAAAATCTCAACGCCCCTAGCGTTGTCCCGCTCGTGTGTCGGAACAAGTTGGGTGGATGGTACATTGATTAGGTATGAGGCCTCCTTTCCTAGGAATGACCTCCCTCTTTTCCTTAGAGATCCAGGCCCAATTGTGGATGCTTGAAGCTTGGTTAACGCTCCCGCAAGACAATGAACTGTGGTTGAGCACGTTAAGCCAAAAGATGCAGATAAATATTTTGATTCATACAAATGGATCGAAGTATTGAGTAGCGGAAGCAAAAGGTTCTCGGAATGGAAAAAACAAAGCCCCTAGGGATTAGCGTGCTGAATGGATCTTTCCAACGCCGCTACCCTTTGGCTGGCAGCCTCTAGAGATTCTTCTCTCTCTCTGCATGCCCTCTCTTTGTCGGCGGTCGCAGCGCGCAGCTCGCTGATCCTGGCCTGTGCACGCTCCTGCTTGACTTGAAGTGTGACCATCTGGTGGCCCGCCTCCGTCAGCTGTGCCTGGGCGTCATCCAGCTGGGCCGTCAATTGCTCCACAAGCTCAGTGCACGCTGCGACGAAGGCCTCCTTCTCTGCCGTCTGCCCTTCGAGGCACCGGACCTCCTGCTCCGCCACGAGGAGCGCCCGCGTGTTCTCCGACATGTCCCGACATTGTGAGACGTCGGCACGCCGGTGGCTCTCGCGCATCTTTTCGGCCATGAAATCACGGATCGTCAGATGGAGGCGTCGAGCATCAGCTCCCTTGGCACACAGGAAGCGCAGCCAGGTTTGAAGCGATCCCATGCACCCCAGCCACTCCGATGGGTGTTGCTTGAGGAAGCGCTGGATGCACTTCCACCCCCTGTGGCGCGTTATCCGGCTCTCCTCGACCGCCTCCGAGTCCGAGTCGTCCATCTCCTCGGGGTCGGCAGGCCGGTAGGCAGGGAAGGCAGCCAGCAGGTCTGCTGCAGGGTCCGCCCCTGGGATGTCCTCATAGGGGATAGGTTCCCCAACATCTGGGCGACCTTATTCTCTCGCCCCAGTGGCGTTGACACCCTCGTCAGCCCCCGAACTCTCTCCGATGGCAGCACCGCCGGCGTCCGTTGCCCCCTGATCAGCAGTTGGTGGGGCCGACTCGGTGTGAGAAGTCTGTTCCGGAGAAGGCGGTATGTCTTCCACTGGTCCACTCGTGGATGGCCCGGGTTCGACAGCCCGACGAGCCTCCAGTATTGAGATCACTGTGCAAGGCATGCCGCGGTTAGTCACGGATCGTCAACGGCAAGCACCAGCAGTACAGTAAGGAGACTTACGGGAGTCCAGAGCGTCATCTTCCGCTGTCCCGGCCGCCGCAGGAGCAATTGCAGCAGGGGACCCCTCAGTGCTTGTCAATTCAATGATAGGTGTCTGGCCCCCACCCTATCCTGCTGGCGCCTCTCCTACTCCTGCTGAGGATGCCTGACCAACATCCGTGCACTCCTGAGGAAGATGAAAAAATGGGTTAGAAGCTGCATAAGAGAATGGACGAAGCAGGTTGAGTAGGGATAGAAGAGGACCTCGAGGAGCTCAGTGATATCGATATTGTCAGAGCCGGCCACCTCACCGCTCTCCCGCGGGCTCCCCGGATGGGACCTTCCCTCAGAGCCTTCATCATCCCCCGTCTCCTCCTCTTCCTCGGAGTCATCGTTACTATCACCTTCCTCCGGCGGCATCTGTTCTGGAGCAGGCTCTAGACCGAGCATCACCTTCACCAGAAGGGACGGCTCCTCACGCTGACCACGTTGGTGCGCGTACTCGTCCATGGCCGTCCGATATGCATACCGCCGGTGGAAGTTCACCTTATCGGCGACCTGAAGGTGCCCGACCTCTGGCAGATGGATTCCTTCTCTGATTATCTTCTGCCAGATGGTTTCGGTCCCCAGCGACTGCCGCAGGGTCATCCAGGCCGACCATAGCGCTGGGAAGACTGCATCGTGGGAGGGTTCGAGCAGACGCCTTATCTGCTTCCCGGGCCGCTCCCCGACCGCCGCATGTGCCCCCTATCTGGGCGCTGAGGCCGTGGCGGCAGTCTGCGATGTGCCCGCCGCTGAAGTCCCTGCCCGCGCCGGCTCCGCTGCTTGGCGCGCCTCCGTTCTCCCCCGCGTAACGGCGCCTCGCCTCCTTCCTTGACGCCCGGTCTCCGCATGGGTGACCTCGAGCCGCCGAACTGGTTTCCGTAGAAGCCCCTCGGGGTACGCGATGGCCCAGTGATCGGCGTACTCGGTTGCTAAGCCTTCGTCGACCCCGGTAGGAGGGAGAGTGATGACATCGCCAGAGCCGAAAGCGGCGAACATTATCCACATCTGGCGAAGGACGCAAGGGTTCGTCTCCTCCTGGACAGCAGCGAATACCCTCTTCGGCATCCGTTGAAGGCACCCGAACTGCCTGGCGAACCGGGTTGGCACGTAGGGCTCGCAGATCACCGTCCCGTCGATCCGAGCCACGAGCACCCCGCCCTGCATGCTCAGGAAGTATTCATGCTGGTCCAGCAGACCCTGCCCATTGTCAATCATCTGGCCAATGGGAGTGGGGAACGGGCTGAAGTTGAAATTGGTGTGATTGCCAATCCGAATCCTCATGCCCTCCTCATTTAGGGTCATCGGAGCGACCCCCGCGATGTTCAGCAGGGAGGGTCGCAGGCCGTTTTTCGGAGGAATGACGGCGTTTGAGAACGTGTACCCACCGAGATGAGCAGCCACCCAGCCGTGGAAGAATTGAAAGGGCCCACATACCCTTCGTGGCGACCCCCCTCGCGAGATGCGTCCCAGGATGGCGTACAGCTTAGCCAGCACTGGGACCCCGAGGTTGAATCTTTTGTTGGCGGCCATGGCGCCCTCCATCACCAGTGTCGTCGGGCGGACACCCATCCTCGCGTCCCGCACTAGCAGGAGCCACCCACTCAGAAAGGTGGCCAGGAACGCCGTGTACCAGACATTTGGGTCCCGGGCCTCGATGACGCGGTACCCCCATGAGCAGTAGTCTCCCGTCTCCAGAACCCGCCAGTACGACCCGTTTCGTCTCCTCTGAGCCGCGGTCGGGCACCGCTTCCCCCTTCCTGGCATCTTGACTGCTGGGTCATGCTCCAAGAACTGGCCGAACCACTCCTTGTAGGCTATGTCCTTGCGGAAGTCCTTGACCCCGAGCCGCTCCGTAGCCAGGTCCAGTAGATGCCATGTCAAGATGGGAGTCCGTGACCTGTCGCCCCAGGTGTTCCTCGGAGGCAGGAACTCATCGTATTGGTAACCCTCCAGCGGGATACCTCCAATGCAGTGGATGTCCCAGAGATCGATGCTGACCTCCCCATGATGAAGATGGAAGGTGTTGGTATCCGGGGACCAGCGGGTGAACAGCTCCGGCCCGAGCTCGGGCTGCTGGTAGAAGTGGAACTGCGACGTCCACACCACCTCAAACAGGCCGATGTACCGCAGTTCCTCCGCGAAGTGATCGCAGGTGTGGCGTACCCAGAACGCCCAGGCCCACTCACTAGTGAAATTTCCCCCAGACCGCAAGTCCCAGTCCTTCAGCCAGCCCCTGGTGTCGTCGGTGACACTCTGGCGATACGTGCTCAAGTAGAGGCCTGGAGAGTTCTCCGCAGTAGGCTGACTCCCGGTAATGGTTCGCGTCCTCGGGTTCAGGACATAGACATTTAAGTGCCTGGTCTCCCTGGCTGGATTCCCGTTGTTGGTGATGTTGTAGCGGGGAAGCTCGTCCTCCCGAGTCACCCAGGTCCGTGGCGCATCAACCTCGAACCCCGGCACCGGAACCTCATCCAGGATGCCGTAGTTCCAGAGTGGCAGGTTGTCCGACAGCGGATACGTCTTCTGGGCCGGCGTCAGCAAATCGAACAAGGATTGATTGTTGGAAACAATCTCCTTGGCTCCTTAGACCTCCTCGTTCGCAGCCATCTCAGCTCTGCGAATGGCGGCATCCCCCTCATTCACTTGATTCGCGGCCATCTCAGAAGCTCCAGGAGTCGTGTGGGTTAAGGGATGAGGTGTGTGGAATCGGAGGAGGCTGGTAGAGAAATTTGGGAGTTGGAGAGCAATCCTAGTGGACGGCGCGCAATTCGGAAGTCCGTCGCGTAAAACCCCGGGTGTTCGCGCAAGACAAGCCGAAATCCGGATGGGTTTGCGCGTCGAACGGGCGAATTTCGCGCCGTCAATGGCAATTTCGCGCATGAGATATTGGAATCTTATCGCGCGGAAAGCCTGTGTACGGAACGCGGGACCCAGGGCCCCTATTTATAGGCGAGGCTGGGTGTCCGCGCCGCGCGGAAAGCGCTTTGCGCGACCAAGGAAGCGAATTTCGCGCCCGACGCCCTTTTTGTGCGGCAAAGTCCCGCGCCGCCCAGGACTTCGGCATTCCGGCGTCTCCCTCGGAACCTGATCGTTGCGACCTCTCACCGATCAGATTCCGAGGGGGGGCTTTTGTAGACGCCAGAAAAGTCCGTTGCTCCTCAAAAGAAGTTCCGGATGAGGAAAGCGAGGTCATATTTGGAGTCAGAAGCACGTTTCGGAAGGCCTGAAGACCTTGCGCAAAATATCGGAGGCCCACGCGCAATATTGGCGAGGCGCGTGCAATCCTTCCGGGATTCACACAATGGGCCGAGTCGGCGCGGAATGTTCTGCGCCCGACGCCCGTGTGCGGCCCTATTGCGGGTCGGGCCCCTATTTCGCGCCAGCACCGCGTTGCGCGCTCGTGCGCCGAATTGCGCGCCCGCGCGCCGAATTACGCGCCCGCGAGCCAAATTGCGCGCTCGGGGTTGCCTATAAATACAAGGCGACCCCCGACGTTTTAAAGGTTTCCAGAATTCGAAGGGTCGCTCGTGCGCACAATCCCGCCCCCTCCGCGCGCAATGCCGATCTTCAGTTAACCTCCTTTATTTCGCGCAAGCAAGCCCCGGGGTTCGCCTTCGCGGGCAACCCCTTTGGCTTCTTTCCTTTGACCAACTCCTCACCCAAAGGCCTTCGCGTGCAAAAGAAGCCTCTTGCGCGCAATTTCCTCTCGGGTGCGCGCAATCCAGCCCGATTGCGCGCACCCCCCTTACTAAGTGGCCCTTCGTTAAAGAATGGGCCGTTGCCCCCGCGCGCTATCAGAGGCCCGGTGCGCGCAATCTCCATCTTACGCGCGCAAAGCGCTGGCCCAATTGCGCGCCAGCCCGCCCAATTGTGTGTCGACCCGTGGTATTGCGCGCCAAGCTCCTCTTTTGTGCGCAAACCGCCAAGGGTCGCCCCCTTTGACCCCCTGAGGGTACCCGCCTGCGTGGCGCCCGATGACCTTCGTCCCGGGTGTCCGCACCGTACGTTGTCTTCCCGTGCAGCCCTCCAGGCTCGCGCGAAGTGACACAGACCCATTGGTGGCACCACCTCGTCCGCACTGCAGGACGTTAAACTGCCAAGCATCCTTCGTCCTGCAGGACGCTAAACTGCACCTCGTCCAAGCTGAACGACGTTAAACTGCCTAGCATATGAGCCTCCTCAAGGTGTAAGCCTCAAACCCCATCGTCCAGCAAGACGTTAAATTGTACTTCGTCTGGAAAGACGTTAAACCGTCCGCTTCGTCCGTGCTGCAGGACGTTAAACTTCCAAGCATTCGTCGTCCTGCAGGACGCTAAACTACACCTCGTCCGTGCTGCAGGACGTTAAACTGCCAAGCATCCATCGTCCTGTAGGACGCTAAACTGCACCTCGTCCAAGCTGCACGATATTAAACTGCCTAGCATATGGGCCTCCTCAAGGTGTAATCCCCAAACCCCATCGTCTAAAATGGCGTTAAACTTTACTTCGTCCGGCAAGACGTTAAACCGTCCGCTTCCTCCTCAACACACGACGTTAAACTGTACTTCGTCCGGCAAGACGTTAAATCGTCCGCATCACCCGATCTCGTGCCTCGCACGCAGGGTCCCCCCCCCGGTTTGGATGTGGCCCCCACCCGCTCGTCTCTGCAGGGATGTCGGGATTGCCCCTCTTTAGGGACGATTTATTGGAGTGGCCTTCGCCCACGGGGGTAGGGTATTACAAACCCCTAGTTTCTTGTGGGGGACCGCACATGTGTATCTCCGTTGTGCTTCCCCACTGCCGAAGCCAGTAGGGGGCGTGACAGGGATCGAGGTGTCTCTCACCTTCGGCCCAAGTCCCTCTTCAACTGAGCTTTTCCGCACTCAGGTTGCCTCAGTGCGTAAGTCCTGACAGAATGAACTACGAGGACTTTGATCCCTGTCTCCTAAACAGGGTACGTAGGAAGCCTCCCTGAGGTTCAAGCCCACCACCTGGTCGTCCCGGTCGCATTCACGTCGGTTCGTCCATCAGTGGACCCCTCCCGGGTTCACATTCGTGTCGATTCACCTATGAATCCGCCCTTGTGGGGGACTGCACGTGTGTATCTCCATTGTGCTTCCCCACTGCCGAAGCCAGTAGAGGGCGTGACAGGGATCGAGGTGTCTATCATCTTCAACCCAAGTCCCTCTCCAACTGAGCTTTGCCGCATATGGGCCTCCTTAGAGTGTAAGCCCCGAACACCATCGTCCAGCAAGACGTTAAACTGTGATCCACCCACTTCGTGCGTGCCAGCAGCCTAGACCTCCTCGTGAGTCGGCTTTCCAATGTCCAGCATGACGTGAAACTGCGATCCACCCGACCGTTCCATCCCCCTCCGTGCGAGGTGGTTCGGTTCAATCCTCCGCCCGGCAGCCTCGACCTCCTTGTGAGTCGGCTTGCCATCGTCCAGCATGACGTTAAACTGTATATCCGAACTACGCTGACTTTGATCCGCGCTAACGCGCATTACGTAGGAAGCCTCTACGGGGTCCAAGCTCTTCACTCCATCATCCATCCTGATCCTTACCCGGGCCGCCACATCCCGGGGGGGTCATGCCATTTCATTCCACTCCACTTCACTCGAGAAGTCGCCCATGTGCTAGCCCCAGCGTCGGAGGTTCCCCGCAAGGGGTTCTGTCATCTGATCCACTCCTCGTGTTGATCAGTCTGATGCCGTCCCCGCTGGACGTTAAACTCACGGCATACCCCATGTTAAACATGGGAAGCTGAGGAAAACCTCAGGTAACGCAGTTCCCCGCACCCAGTGCGGGATGCCTCAGGACATCACACCTTCGAGAAGCCCTATTAGGAATGGAAGGCAGACATGCAGAGCCGTAGTGTTAAGACACGCCCCCAACACCCAGAGCTAACCGATCTCCTAACTGCGGGTTGCTGCCCCGACCAGACTCCTTGGAGCGTCTGGGCGGAAGCAACATAATTAACCGGTGTCCATGAAGATATGGCACCGGGAACGAGATTCACGAACATTCTTAAATCTATGAGGGAGACCCAGATTAGGCGACGAGTTCCGAGGAGACGTCCACGGAAGGAGGAGCCGACATCCCATCATCCCGGTTTCGATCAAGGAGCAGACGTTCCTGAATAAGGGACGGATGCCGCCCGCATTTGGAAAGTGGGACTGCGGGGCCACAAGCCGTGCTCCTATCCCCTCGGGTCGACGGGCGCACGCGCGAACACGTCCTGACGGAACAGCGTCGGAACAGAAACCCGACGCACATCCGCACCGAAACAGATGTATCTAGATTTTGATCTTGCTATAGTTCTCTATAGGTTTCTAGTGGATATTGGCAGTTCTCCTATGTCAGGATAGTGGAACGAGTCTTCTATCGGTTGACTTCACTAGTTTCCACTGTATTTGACTGGTGGGCTTCATATTTGCGTTCAGGAATTTTCATCAACACTCTTTCCACTTTATTAGTGTAATGGAATTTTTATGAATCATCAGGGATTTGACTCTGCTCATATTTGTTTTCTGTCCTATTAGTATGGTGGGCTTGGTATGCATCTGTAGGTATTTTTTCCTACCTGTAACTGGTTTCTGTCATATTTAGATGATGGTGTTATTTTTCATCGATTGTTATTTGCATATAACTAATTCACCACTCTATTTTTAAGGTGATACCATCGAGAACATGAAGGAATGTGCATGTGCTCATATTGTGGAACCCTATTTCGGTGGTGGAATTGAGTGGAGGGGAATGAGTTGTATGTGTGTATGTTAAAAGCCACCACGTTTTTACGATGGAGTTACTCCTTAGGAATAGTGGTGAAGGTATGTTTCTGATAGTATGTTTCCTCCCTTGGAGAGAGGCCCAAGGATCCCCTATCCTATATACTTTATCATGTTCCCTCAGCATAAGATCCTACTCAGGGTGAGGATACATGGTCACCTGATGTTGGCGGCAACACCCTATGATCAGGGCCCGTGGGTAAGACCCCTCTACAGCTTGGATGAATTAATCAGCATCGGCTTCAGCTACTTCCATGAGATAAGGGAGTCACTTTTTATCACACGCTAAGGATAGGCTCTCGAAACAGTTCGAGACAATCATTGAGGCCACCTTGTGTCGCGGCACCGACTGTAGTTGAGGAGGCAGCTGGCGAGCTTTTGCAGATTGGAGATCTTGTCGTGTAGCCTCCACTGTGGGGAGAGTACCTTTTTGGTGGTACTCTCTGATCAGTGTGTTGGATTCCTATTGTTGTAGATGCTAGGTTATAGAGGGGGTACTGATCTTCATCGAGGACCCTAACCGCCAGCAAGATTGCTGAGGTGTGTGTCTGCATTGGTTGTCAAGATGTCATTTGGATCAAAGGTTGCTCTGTGGAAACCTACAAAATATATGTGACATAAACATAAAAAAATACATTCAACGTAGTATCTCCTGATCATATCCATATTTGATTATTTAGCTCATCCTTCATCCATTTTTGTGAGGTGAAGGGGCTTGAGTGGGGTAAAACTGACACCATGGATGAGGATTCAGGTTGGGTTCACCATTTTTGTTTCAACCTAAGGTGATGCATTTATTGTGTACATGGGTGAACAAAATGGTCTGACATGCAATATCTTCTTTTCTATTATCATTGGGGTAAAACACCACCTTGGTTGAGGTTTCACGTCAGGACCAACACTTTTGTTTCGAGATGAGGTGAAGCTTTTGGTGGGTGCGAGAGAGAACAAAATGGTCTGATGTTATATATATTCTTGACTATTATCATTGGGGTAAAACTGCTACCTTGGTTGAGGATTCACATCGGGTTCCACATTTTTTGTCTCAACATGAGGTGATGCGTTAGGGGGGAAACAAGATGGTCTGACAAGAATCATCACTCATATATTATTATAGAGAGTTTGAGGTCACCATTTTAGTTTTGACCAGATGTGTAATGTCATTATCTTTTAGGGGGAATTGGATTGTCCCCATAGGTACTGGAAAATTTATCCCACTTACATTATGAATGAGGATCCACAGTCAAATGGACCCAACGGGCTATTTTAAGGGGTTAATTATTTGTGCAATCAGACCACCTAGTATTTGATTTCCTTAGATGGTCTCCAACATGTTAATCTATAGATCCATAAACACCCAACGACTATAGTATCCATGATTCATGGATCTTCTTTTGAAACGTAGGTGTTTGTTTGATGAAAATTTGGCCAACGACACAAAAATACTCTATTGGTTGAGAGGATTGGAGGTCGGGCTCATCAAAACCCTTTGGGGGGAACTATTTCCTATTTCGGGACTCTCTTATAAATTTAATCCATGTTCATATATTCATGAATCCTCTGTTAATTATCGAAGAGTGTATCTGTGGGCTACCCCTGGGTTGCTGGATCATCATGAATATACATGGATTTGATGCTATGGAGGAAATACTATCTTGATCCATGAAACGAGGCACTATAGAGTTTATCATCAACTAGGAGGGGAAAAATGATATGATTTTGGGGTAGGGCCCATAAGATTGGATTCCAACATATCCTTAGGAGAGGAATTAGATCCCACATAGTTCAGGTATCTTGGGGATTACACATGGGAGGAGGCCCAATTTGTTGAGGCAATAATTGGGTAATCCCTTTGGAAGGGCACCCCTTTGAGCTCGGTCCATCAAGAAGGCATTCTACGTATCCTGGTCAGAACACGAATCAGATTTCTCATAGTTCATTTACTGTGGGGATCATTCATGAAGGCTTCCCACTTGAAGGGGTAATGATCAATCATTTCATGGATGAGGGGATATTAAGCTCAGCCCTAGATAAAGGCATCTTATGTATCCTAGTTGTGTTAAGAATTAGAGTTCTCATACTTTATTTATCTTGGGGATTACACCATGGAGGTAAAAAAAATTTGAAACCATGAGGAGGATATAGACTCATGAATAATTGGAGACTTTGTTAGGGCTTACACCTAGGAGGATGCCCATTTGTTGGGACTATAAAGATGTTATGATCACCACCAACCTCTAATCCCACATGAGTCAATATTGGTGTGAGACACAAGTGGAGGTAGCATATTCGAAGATTTCATTTCCTACATCAACTGCTTGTAGATGGTACTAGGTCAGGAGAGATAGAGAGAGAGAGAGAGAGAGAGAGAGAGAGATGGTATTTGAACATGCAGGCCTCACACATATTGATACCTAGGATAGTCAAATCATGGTGATCTACCCAGACACATCCTGAGATGAGGAAAAGAGGGTGAAGAGTGACACCTCTCACAAATGGCTAAGGCATTACTTCAGGATGAGTTCCCTTATACGTATTTTGGGAAAGGGTGGGAGCATCTTTCCTGGTCAAAGGGGATGTATATAATGACCATGTTTTTTGTCACTGGCTCTCATTGGTGGAAAAGGGCATTGGTTACCCCTAATCTTGAGAACACGGAGGTTCATGATGGACTCCCAATGTTGGTACTGAGATTACCTTGTGAATGTAATCTTAGAGTCATTACTGGGGTCCAAACTATTGTGGAGGAATCCTTGTCACTACGCTTACGTCTGGTACGTAGATTCTGAAAGGCATGCTGGTGTGCCAGATGATATCATCAAACGATTCTATAGGATTTGGATTCTGCGTTGGCATGATACTCTGGTATGGGTTCATGGAGGATATATCAAGGGTTGGACGGTGATGGAGGTGAATGATTAGAGATAGAGGGATGCAAACCCAAAGAAACCCCATTCTATGTACTATTTTCTCATGCTAGATAGGGGCATCCCCATATACCATAATTCTAGGATGGTATAAGGGTTATTCATGCACCAAAGTGATATGTGGACATGTTTATGGCCCACATAATACCAAAGTGGAGCACGGTTTTGAATTTGGTTTTCTACGCTACTTCGGGTTCCATCCGTGTACTGATGCAGTATGTGGTGCAGGGTTCGATCTACATAGAGATTTGATATGCGGAGCTCCAAATTGAAGAAGGGCTTGGGAGCCTATGGTTCATTGGGAATTCTTTCGTGAAAGATTTATGGTTCGCAATGGTAATAATTAGGATCATGGTTCACCAATTATTATTATGTTCCTTCATTTTATGGTTTGTGGCTGGATATTAATGTGGAAAATTTACTCATGTTTCTCACTTATCTCATGATTCAAAACCGAAGTCAGAATATTCTCTGTATCCAAAATCCCTCTTCCATACTATAGGGTATCCTTCATGATCCCTTACACCCATACTCTTCTTGTAGTAGTCCTATTTTCGATTCCTCTTTTGATTATTTTATAGACAACTAGGGAAATAATATTTGCAGACATGAATCACCATTATTAGAATCCCATGAAGATATATATCAACCCATAGAAGAATAGGTCAACCAGGTTTTTTAGTGGTTGTAGTTCGCAAGACGTGGATCGCAGAACCCTTCCATATTGGGTAATTTTTGAACAACATGATTCACAGGATAGTATGGGGATGATATTTTTGCGATTGAGTTCACTGATCACATGGTTCCTGACGTCCTGGGTTTAATGGCCATCACCCCATGGGCTACCACCTTTCTGGCCTTTCCGCATAACTATGGTTCACAGTTCATGCACCTCGCGAACCATTCCCATTGATGGTACGTGGTACTATAAAAACTCTTGAAAATTTTGATTTCATTGAGTTTATTCTCAAATTTTTAATCCAATTTTCATCCATTTTCCTTTATAGACCTTTAGAATTTTTTTTTCCTTATGAAAAAGTCTTAGGGGAGTATTTATATACCTTTTTGACATTTTTAAGAACCTATATATATATTTAGTTCAACTATGTCACACTTGTTTCATCCTATAAGTCTATTAGTTCAATTTGGGATACTTAAGATTTGTTCTATCGTATTTATTATCATAATATATTAATTTATTTAGGAAACAAATACTTCATTATGGTTTTTAATAATAATTTGATTAACAATGTGTATCCCCATGGACTGTGAGACTAGGTGTGATGTTTTAAACCAACTCATCGAATAGAGTAGTGAAGGAGAAGTTAATAAACAACTAAATGTTTTCAAGGTGATTAATATTAGTTGCAACTATTCAACAATGATATCAACTTTCCAGTGTCCAGATATGGATGTAATGTGTATGATATATAAAAACCATAAATTAGAAAAATTTGAGATGTTTCCTTATAATTCAACACATCCATATGATTTTCTCTCATGTTCACCCATTTTATTCTATAAAATTTATAAAGTATTAAATACTAAAACTATCAACATAAATTTAAATCTAAACCTATGAAATTATAGTTAACCTTAAACATAATAAACCATGTTGGTATCTATAAAACATAAATTATCATCAACTAAAATCCTAACCTTTAATGTTATTTAAAACATTACTTAAAACAAACTATTATGTCGCAATTATAATCTCTAACAATAATATGATTTGTAGAAAATATATCATTACATATAATCATATCACCTTTTATGTTTGTGGAATTTGGGAAAATCATTAACTAACAAATCCCATGACTTTATCAACTGATGGAAATTATTTCCCAATAAATAAGTATATAATTAATCCACTATTGTTTGTTAAAATCTCCCTAAAATTATCAAGGTGCACCATTCTTCTAGAAATATCTTGTATAATAATTTTTTTAAAAAGGAGAAATGCAAATGTAATAAGGGAGAGACAAAATACTCAATAAAATAAAGCATATATCAAAACCTTTCATTGAATAAACCAGGAAATAATAGTATGGAAGGATGTAAATTATAATCAAATAATTCCTTACAATATATCATATAAACATGAAATATATCCATGAATGGAATATCAATTTAAATAAATACATGGAATAAATAATTGGTTTCATTGTGATATAATGAATATTGTTGAACTTTTATTAGACATGTTACAAGGCATTACACATTCTCAAGTTCTTGTGCCAATTCATATAATTACTATTATGACCACATTCAAAACATATAAAGAAATATGTATGAGTACACAAAATTACAAGGTTAGTTTTTTTCCGGAGAAATATTGGTGTATCAAGTGGCCATTGGAAGCCCCACCTGTCATTAAATATGTAAAATTAATTCATCATTGGAATGAATAAATAAAATATATAATACATATCCATCATCCATTAGTAATGAAGTAAAATATGTTTTGAAATAAAAAGTATAAATTTTTTCAACATTTCCCCAATTAGTAAATTGAATTTCATCAAATTTCAGAATCCCTTAAACTAACACAATATATATTATTGGGTGTAGAATTATGATAAATATATCCCTAATAAATTGACCTATAGTAACTAGGTAAAGCCCCTTCAATAAATGGAAATAAATATATTTTTTTCATAGACGAATGATATTGGAAAATAAATTATGTTTATAAACATTCAATAATTTGGAATAACAAAGAAAATGATTGATTATTTTTCAAAATTAAAATAATATTTCATAACTCCCAAAAAAACTATAAGAGAAGGATACCATGATGGTTTTAGAAAAAATTTAACTGAAATTCCCCATAAATATTATCTTTCAAAAATATATCTCGATTTGAAATGGATATTGAAAAAAAACCTTATGGTTGTCATACAATAATAATAAAAAGAAAATTGGAGAATTGTCATGAAATTGACTTTACAATATCCTAAAACAAAATATATTAATTGTAATTGTATGAAATATTGTTATGACTACACAATATAATATAAATTATTTTGTTAAATATCATACATTTCTCATGGAATTCAAAATAGTTAAAATAACCCTTATTCATATGGTATCTTTTAAATCAAAATAAAGTTTAATAAAGAACACTATATAGATATTAAAACCCAATGAATTATATCATTGTGGTAAAATACATTAGATAGTTATTAATCATACCATATAAAATATTTTATTGTCTGTAATAATAATTTTATAATAATGTGCTAAATTTGAGACAAATAACCATTTTCTATAATTCTAGAATTCCATTAAAGGGCTTGAATATCATATACAAAAAAATTAATCAATTATTTTAGAACATTCTGGATATATATAACGTTTTAAATATTTTATTCATACATATTATTACCATTTATATTTTTTAGTTACTATATATTTTCAATATCAAGTGTGAGTGATTTTGATCGTTTTAAACTAGTTTCTTAATAGTGGTGTTATTCTTAATTATTAACCCAAATATCATCTTTAATAGACCATTCAAGGTTCTGAAATTTATGTTTTATAATTATTTATAATATTAAAATTTCAATTTCTAGAATTTTCTATATTGATCCATAAAGATAAAATTGAATATGAGAGTGTTTCAGTTAATTTTTATAAATAGTTAAATGTATCTTTATCAATGAGTTTAATATTAATGCCCCATTAAAGAAACAAATCCAATAATTATACACTTATGCATGCCATCGATTATTTTTATGTATTAGTAATAGATGATATTATTTTATATTATTTTTTATATTTGTTGTTAGATCGGCCGAAACATGAATATACCATAATTAATCAATATTTATGGTTATGAATGAGGTTTCTTTTTTTAATAATGTCATGATTAAAAGTGAACAATGATATTATTTAGATATTTTAAATGATTAGAACCATATTCGATGAGATTTTGATAATAAATAAATACATTGGATTACAAATGGTATTGGTAAAATACATTTCAATTTGAATTGATCGAATAGAATCAATATTAGGCAAAATTTATTACGTATATGGAGAACTATGAGCTTCCCTTAAATGAATATTTATAATGGGATTCAATAAGAAATAATATTTTACTTAGAATCATATGGAAGTGAATATAGATTCTAGGGTATGGAAATAAAAAAATTATCATGAGGAAACGGAGATTTTGGAGTGGTCCTAAAGGGGTGGTGATGGGTCCATTTTATATCTTCTCAGAATGAGAATTTTGAAAATATTTTATCTTAATATAAAGAGAGTAGATGTTTCACAAGATAAGAATATTATAAAATAAAAATTAAATTATTGTAGACAAATTTTGGTCAGAATAAACACCAATAACTAGATAATAATCACTTATTTAACATGTTAGGCATTTTACCCATTTGGTTAGCCAATTTTACCCATTTGGATTTTACGATGGAAACCAGTGTTTATATAAGAAATTAATTTATATTCTTAAAAATAAAATTATTATTATTTTAAAATAATAACCATATAATTCCAAAATTTAAATCAATTCCTTTGTAGTAACCTATTAAGAATAAAATAATTAATTTTAAAATAATAAGTTTTTTCAAAAAAAATAAAAAATATAGTAACTTATGTTCAAAAATATTTAACATCATTTTTCAATATAAAAATAATTTTATTAAATTCCAAATTATTCATATAAAATATATATTATTTCTAGAAAAAGGTTTCATAAATTTTCATATAATACCTATATAATAACAATTTCATAAATTTCATGGTATATGTAAAAAAAGTTATTTTTCAAAATTCAACTAAAAATCAATATTCTTAGAAATATTAAGAAAAATTTATCCCATTAATATTTTTTTATTTTATAAACCAAATGATATTCATTTTGATAAATAAAATTTCATAAATTTGAGAAATTAATGTTTAAATAAAAAATTAAAAATATATTGAAAGTTTTTCCTTTAGGAAATTAGATTTTTATATATATTAAATTTTCTTATGATTATTTCCTTCAAATTAATATTAAAAAAAATCAATTTATTATTCAAATCAATAACATTCATTATTCATTATATTCTTATATTCTTAATAGAGGCATACAAATCCAATTTTAGAAGAAAAAAATTCATTTTTAGTGTAAAATGATCATATTAATTATTTGGATATACTAACTGTATTTTATCAATGAATTTTTATGAATAATTTAATTTAATTAATTTATATGTTTATTTCAAAATTATATTACCTATAGGTTTACCCACAAATTATATGGATACATTTTAATAGTTATATATTGTTATGTAGTTTGTTCTTGTTTTTTGTTCCATGTTAAGAAAGAGATAAAATATATTAGGTTTTTTAAAGGAAAATGTAATTTAAAATATCATGGTGTTAAAAAATAACCATGATATCTACGGGTTTTTAGTGGGGTATTAATTAAAAATATTTTTAAACCACTTTTTTCTGAAAAATTCTTATAAATAATGTGGTTTTTATTTTATAGAGTATGAAGTAATTTAAGAAGAAAATACATATAAAGAATTTATGGTTTGTTTTTTCATAATGATTGTATAATCCAAGGATGTAAATTTTTATTTTTATTTTATCTATTTTAATGTTCAATGTTAATAAATGAAATAATTATAATATACCAGGATTTTAATCAATTTTGTCAATGTATTATACATTTCAGCATGGTGCCTTAGAGGATTATCATTCGATTGTTCGGAGAGGAATATATAATATTTATAAATGTCATCATTTATATAATTTTATGGGAAAATAAGATCATTTTCACACATGGAAATTTTCATGAAACATGTAGTAGGTTTGTGGTTTTTATATTTTTTACTGGTAGTTTTATACACCCTCATAAGATATACCACCCTAAAAATGAACCAAATTGTTCTAGCTAATAGACCCAAAGGAAGTATCATGGGTTTTACTTGATCCAATTAAAAATAAAAATGTTTGGGTAACCCTATTTATAAAATTATGGGTTCTTTTTACTCATGAAAAACCGAAATGAGTTTATGTTTAGTTAATCTACAATAATATATTTTTTAGGTTTTATTATATCCTTATAAGAGATTTGGTTTAGGTTATTCCCATTGAAAAATCCACCATCATATTCTAGTCGGCTACAGACTCCATAGTTGGAGGGTGGAGAGTATGTGTAGGATCATTTATATCATAACTACTATAGAACTATCTACATTCACCTCTTATATTTACTTCTTATACTCTAAAAATCACTTTAATTAATCAATTGGGATTTATTTTTTATATACTCTATTCTACTAAATTTAGTAATAATATTTATGTATCTTTGAATTTTATGATTAATAATTAAGCATCCCTATTATCTTTTCCATCAATAAGGTTTGGACCTTACAATTGGTTTGAAAGTAAGTATATTTATTATGATAATTTGAGATTAATTTCATCATCTGACTATACATATTTATGAATAATATGTATCCAAGTCCATTACATCAATATAAAAAATATTTATTTTTAGTCAAGTAAATTAAGGATGTTGAAATTTTTAATCCATTAAAAATATTATTCTACTTTTATATTTATAGAAACAAGAGGTATCGAGTATTAGAAAATTATGAATAGACCATAAAATTTTCTAGAAGTTCATTTTGGCACTTTGGTTTGTAAAGATACCAATAAAAAATTATTGAATTATAATATTCTAATACTCATTATTTTTCATTTTGGAAAAATGTTTATAGACATATTTCCTATTGAAAGACTATATAATATATTTTAAGGAAATTAAAATTCACTAATCAAGGAACAAAAAAGTTAATGATAAGTAAGATATGTGGTTTTTGACAAACAATTCATGGGGAAAAAATTTATTGAACATGAATGTGAAAGTGAAATGTGTGAATTCTCTTGGTGAATTTATCAAGATTTTTGTTTTGATTAAAATAAGCATTCATACTCCCATAAATATTTGGAATTATAATAGGTTATTATATCATGTAAATCAAGGATCTAACAAAATATATAATGGATGATATGATTGAATAAATACTTCAATGTGGCATTGAGATAGAGAATACTGATAATTAATCCAATGATAAGAAGTTGGAAATTAATTCTATATAAATACTTGTTTCTTTTACACATTATTGTAATTGATAAGGTCATTCTATATATAAAATGAGTGATAAAAACATCCAATTATAATATTGTGTAAATTGGCTCATAACAAAATATTAGTTGACAAACATTAACTAAATAAAAAGTAAATTTGTATATTTAAAAAGAAAGAAAATCCAAATTCTAAAAATATAATTTTTGAATGTAAAAATATGGGACACACGAGATATTCATCTAAGGATAAAAGATGAAAAATTTGAGAAAAAATATGAGAATAAAAAGTTGAAGGAGACTTTAGATATGAGTTAGAGTTTCAATGGATATTTAGAATAAAGAGGATAATTTTAATGTGAAAATGAAACAAGTAATTTTTCTCTTTTTAGTAAACATATTTACCCCATTAACAATATTATTTATCAATTTACATAGGGTATATTCTCCTATATATGTAAATACAAGTTTAATAATAAAAGAAGATAAAAATATAGTTCAAGTTTTAATTTTTATTTTCCTTTTAGTTTCGAAAATCCCAAACATATCGTTGAAAAACATAATAAAATCTAGCATAAATATCATCATGAAATTGAGAAAAATTATAACACATATAAAAATTTTCTAAACTTTATAATACTGATAAATTATAAAAGAAGAATATTTCCTTAGATGTTAAAAATAATATTTTTTTTTATTTTGAAATTTTAAATAAAATATAGGAGAATGAAAATTGGAGGGAAATTATTTCTAAAAATATGAGCCAAAAGAAAGGTAATTTAATGTTTTGTTGGATGTTTTTTCAACACATAATGAAGAAAAAAAAGGGTGTAAAATTTTTCTTCATCTTCAAAGGGTCAAATCCATGCTGATTTTTAATTTAATATAATTTTAATCTTGAACGTAAAAACTTAGATGAATTTATGAGATTGTACAAAATGTTAAAATCAAATCAAAATATATATTTTTATGATTTTTATTGTAGATATCCATAAAAGGTACAGAAACTGATTTATGAAAACAAAATCAAAAGTTATTTTTGTGTATCTTTTTCTAGATGCGGGTTGTTTTAAGATTATATCATTCACTAATCCTTATTTTTTTCAATCTCTTTCTCACATAAATTAATTCGTTTGTTACTATTATTTTTATTTAAGATAACCAGTCCTTGTATAATATGGGTTCTAAAAAATAATTCTATAAATTTTATTAGACCTGTGCTAGTTCAGATGGCCTATTTTGTGTACAGGGGATTTTTTATTTATTTTAATGGGTAAAAGGTTTGAATATTTTGTTAAATGGGTCTCTTGAGCACCACATGGTGTGGCGCTCAAGAGAGTTGAAACCGGAGCGCCACTTGAAGTGGCGCTGAAAGAAGATATAGAAACCGTGCAGTGCCACTTGAAGTGGCGCTGCTGGCTTCTTCCAAATCAATTCGGAACCACTTCAAGTGGCGCCGAAACACCCCCCCAATCCTATAAATAGGACCCTCTCCCCACCCCATTCCTCACTTCCTACCTCGCCCCACCCCCATTCTTCACTTCCTACCCCGCCCCACCCCCATTCTTCACTTCCTACCCCTTCCTCTCTCTCTCTCTCTCAAACTTCTCTCTAAAAATATTTTTTGGTGCTCTTCGTTCTTCGGCTGCTCTATCTGCGTAGCCTTGCCTCTTCGGTTTCTCTGCCTGTGTACCTACGTCATCACAAATTTGAGGTAAATCTTTCTTTAAATTTATTTAATATTTTGATTTAATAATTTAGTTGTTTAATTTGTAGAATTAGTATATAATATTTGTATTTTATAAATAGTAAGGTTTTTTTAAATGTAATTAGATAATGAAATGATTAGTTAGTTAGTTAATTAATCATAATTAGTTGATTAATCAATAATAATTAAGTTATTAATTAATCATAATTTGGTAATTAATTAATTGTAATTAGGTTATTAATTAATCATTATTAGCTAATTAATTAATCATAATTAGCTAATTAATTAATCATAATTACTTAATTAATGAATCATAATTAGTTAATTAATTAATTATAATTAGGTTATTAATTAATGGTAATTAGGTAATAAATAATCATAATTAGTTAATTAAATAATCATAATTAGTTAATTAAATAATCATAATTAGTTAATTAATGAATCATATTTAGTTAATTAATGAATCATAATTAGTTAATTAATTAATCATAATTAGTTAATTAATTAATCATAATTAGTTAATTAATTAATCATAATTAGGTAATTAATTAATCATAATTAGTTAATTAATTAATCATAATTAGGTTATTAATCCTAATTAGGTAATTAATTAATCATAATTAGGTTATTAATTAATCATAATTAGGTAATTAATTAATCATAATTAGGTAATTAATTAATCATAATTAGATACTTAATTAATCATAATTATGTAATTAATTAATCATAATTAGTTAATTACTTAATCATAATTAGGTAATTTGTTAATCATAATTAGGTAATTAGTTAATCATAATTAGGTAATTAGTTAATCATAATTAGGTTATTAATTAATCAATATTAGCTACTTAATTAATCATAATTAGCTACTTATTTAATCATAATTAGCAACTTATTTTATCATAATTAGCTACTTATTTAATCATAATTAGCTACTTATTTAATCATAATTAGGTACTTAATTAATCATAATTAGGTACTTAATTAATCATAAATATGTAATTAATTAATCATAATTATTTAATTAATTAATCATAATTAGGTAATTAGTTAATCATAATTAGGTAATTAGTTAATCATAATTAGGTAATTAGTTAATCATAATTAGGTAATTAGTTAATCATAATTAGGTTATTAATTAATCAATATTAGCTACTTAATTAATCATAATTAGCTACTTATTTAATCATAATTAGCTACTTATTTAATCATAATTAGCAACTTATTTAATCATAATTAGGTACTTAATTGATCATAATTAGGTACTTAATTAATCATAATTATGTAATTAATTAATTATAATTAGTTAATTAATTAATCATAATTAGGTAATTAGTTAATCATAATTTGGTAATTAGTTAATCATAATTAGGTAATTAGTTAATCATAATTAGGTTATTAATTAATCAATATTAGCTACTTAATTAATCATAATTAGCTACTTATTTAATCATAATTAGCTACTTATTTAATCATAATTAGGTAATTAGTTAAACATAATTAGGTAATTAGTTAATCTAATTAGTTAATCATAATTAGGTAATTAGTTAATCATAATTAGGTAATTAGTTAATCATAATTAGGTAATTAGTTAACCATAATTAGGTAATTAGTTAATCATAATTAGGTAATTAGTTAATCATAATTAGGTAATTAGTTAATTATAATTAGGTAATTAGTTAATCATTGGGTAATTAGTTAATGATAATTAGTTAATTAATTAATGATAATTAGTCAATTATTTAATCATAATTAGGTAATTAGTTAACCATAATTAGGTAATTAGTTAACCATAATTAGGTAATTAGTTAATCATAATTGTGTATTTACTTAATTATAATTAGTTAATTAATTAATCATAATTAGGTTATTAGTGAAGTAGTTATATTATGCAGCGAAGTAGTTATATTAATTAGCGAAGTAGTTATATTAATTAGCCAAGTAGTTGTAAATTTCTTATGGAATATACCTTTGCATTACATTCTAGGTATGATAATGAAGTTAGTTTCCAATCTACCTTGACCTCAGTTTTTAATTGAAGTTATGAACTTGAATTTAGTAGTTCAATATATTTTTCTCATATTAAGTGTTAGAGTTATCATGAAATGATTTCTCTCTTGAGTAAAGTATCCCCGGGTAGAGGGGCTTTGGGTTGGACCACCTACTTTCCTGGAGGCTTGCCTCGTCTAGGAAAGTGAATGGGGTTGACTATCTGTCGCTCCGAGCTTACTCATGTGGAGACTTTCAATTTCATATAACTCTATGATTTTTACATGATGTGTTCGTGTACCTCATGCATATAATGCATGTGGATATGTATAAATATATTTGACTTCTATTTTTGGGTAAGTAACACAAACTTGTGGGTTGTGTAAATAGTTACACATCAGTATGGTTTGAACATATTGATTTGGTGGAGGGATTAGGATTCCAACCTAAATTACTAGAAGCATGCATACATAAATTGATTCTTTAATCAGATTTAATTAATAACAGTGGTTTCTTTTAGATAAAAAAGATGGTCGCTGCTTATTTTTATTACAACGGTCAAATAATTGAGACAGAACAAGGATGTAGTTATAGTATACATCCAGAAGCTGTTGTGATGCTTGGAGGATGTACTACTTTGGAAGTTGTGAAAAGAAAAATTCATCGAAGGTTAAAACTGGAGAGGAATCAAGTGATAGAGTCCATCACATTCAGACATCTCTAATTTATAGATAGGTTTTAGCATGTGCCCTATCCGGTAAATGATGATGATGATTGTGAATATATACTTTCATTGGTTAAGTATATACCTGAGAATCAAATGATGGAGTTGTATGTCACTATAGCTACAATGGAGGTTCCATCAGCATTGGAAGTTGACCCATCTCAAAGTCATGAGACTATGTCATATGCTCCTTCATATCAGGACGTTCCATTAGCATCGGTAGTTGTTCCATCATTTCCATTAGCCACAGTTTCAATGGATAGTCCTCCACATACTTTAGATGCATTGGTTGATGAATTTGAGGATGATAACAATTTTGAACAAGATGAAGAGGAAGTTGAAGAAGAAGAAGAAGAGCATGTGGAAGATCAGTCTGTACCAACTCATGTGAGGTTCAACCGACCATTGAACCATCCTCCACTATTGGCTTCATGGTCGACTGAAGGCATGAATCGCTTGCTGAAATTTGATTATTCAGTTATTACTCCCAGTTCAGAATTTCCAGGAATCATTGGTGGCACAAATCGAGTGACAGATAACGGTGTTCTGTATATTGGCAGAGAGTTTGAGAGCAAAGAAGCAATGAAAAATGTGATAAAACAATATCACATTGAAAGACATTACTCATATTTTGTAGAAGAGTCAAAGAGATCTTATAATTTGATCTGTTGTGACAAATATGAATCGAACTGTCAAATGCGTTTGCGATCTATTATTGATAACACTTTTCACAGCTGGCGCATCACTAGATTTACTCCACACACTTGTGTGAACCCAAGCTTGGCACAAGAACACTCTTCATTAGATGTTGAGTTTGTTTCAACTATTATTGTTGAAATGATTAGAGCATGTCAAGACGTCCCTGTGGTTCTGGTCATTGAGCGAATCAAACAGCTTTTTGGGTATCAAATCTCTTATTGGAAGGCATGGGCAGCACGACAAAAGGCTATTGTGAAAGTGTATGGTGATTGGGATGACTCATATCGAGTTTTACCACAACTGTTGGAGCTTCTACACCACAATAATCAAATAGTCTATTGGTTACATACTGTTGAATATGTTAACCAACAGAACCAACTTGACCGCTCAATGGTTGTGTTTGATAGATTATTTTGGACATTTTTACCATGTGTGGCGGCTTTTAGACATTGCAAGCAGTTCATACAAATTAATGGTACATTTCTGTATGGAAAGTATACAGGAACTTTATTGATTACCGCCACACAATATGGAAATCGAGCCCCTCTGCCTATAGCATTTTCAATTGTGGAGAAAGAGAACTTCTCATCATGGAGCTGGTTTCTGGCATGTCTCCGAGAGTTTGTTATGGATTCAGAAGGGATTTGTCTTATTTCTGATCGCCACCGTGCAATCAAGGAGGCGATACTGTCTGAGGGTCTTTTGTGGAGACCACTCTATGCCCATCATCGATACTGTATTCGACACATTGCCAGCAATTTGCGAAAGAAGTTCAAGAATGAATCGATGAAAAAGGCAATCTTAAAAATTGGTATGAATATCCTTTTCTGTTAAAATGTTTTTGTCATAGTTATTTTCATAACTGTTTAGATGACTGCTTGTATGATAGCATATGATCCTCAACAACAAATGATGGAGGAGCGTCTTCAAGATATCCACAGAGTGAATCCAGAAGTGTATGATTACATGATGCAAATTCCAAATCAGAAATGGACGTTGTCATATGATGATGGGAGGAGATATGGTGATATGACGACCAACATCGTAGAATGTATAAATGGATTTTTCATGGGAGTTAGAAAACTTCCTATCACAGGTAAATACGAATATTTGTATATATGTTACTCAGAAGAGCTACTATTATAATATAATATTTGTATGATGTCGTAAATCTAAATTTCAGGGTTGGTATAAGAGACATTCTATCGTAGTGTAAAGTACTTTCTGGAATGAGGAAAGCAAGCTGAAGAGGGCTTGAACAGAGAAATGCGCTATGGACACCATTTCCAACGTGAGCTAGATACAGTTCTTCAGGAGGCCGAAACTTACCGTGTAACTGCATTTAATCATCCAGAGCAACGATTTGAGGTCGCTGAGCCCGGTGATGCTGTGGCATGAAGCAATGGTCGTGTGCGAGTTGTTTTATTGGAGAAGCGTTACTGTGATTGTGGCAAATTTCAGGCACGGAGATATCCATGTGGCCATGTGATTGTTGCATGTGCTTACGTACACGTATCTTGGGAGCAGTTCGTTGATCCGGCTTATCGACTCGAGAGAATCAACTCCTGCTACAATACTCCGTGAATGCCAATCGGGGAATATCAGAATTTTCGGCTGCATGATGACACACCGAAGCTTCTACTGAACAACAATAGACTTCGGCCTAAAGGGGGGCCAAAGTTGACTCATATTCGGAATGAGATGGATTGTCCTAGTGAACATCCAGCTGGACGACGGTGCAGCATATGCCTCCAGGAAGGTCATACGAAGACACGTTGCCCTAGACACATAGGGCAATCATCTAATGTTTAAAATGAATCATGTACTCTATCAGTTACTGTAAAACTTTTTACATGTAATTATTTTTATCATTTCACCATTTTTAATCATATTTGTTTTACCTGTAAATAGGATAATTTTTGGAAAATGTACCACGATTTCACGTGACATTTTTTGTCGAATGATCAACATTACATGAGTAGCTTTAATCAAACAACACCAACTCAAAAAAAGGAATGTACCTGTATAAGAAAACAAAAACATTTGAACTATTAAATGAAAATTTCATCAGTTTTTTATAATGATAGATGAACTTACAGTGAGTACAAAACAAAAACGAGGAAAATCTGAACGTCTTCACCCCAACACCCCAACACGGGAGACAACAACTAACCCAATGTGTTTATGCTTCTTTCAAAATTATATGATAAATTTCATATCTTACATGATAAAAGTCATAACTTACATGAAATTAATGTTTTATTGTTTGCACATTCAGATGGAGAAGCCACTTTTATCTGGCCAGGAGACGCACGTGTCGCGCGATGTGTTGGCGCGACGGCCTGTTAGACATCTTCATGTTCGGAGAGCGCACTGTTTCCATCATGAGGCACCGCCGGCAGCTATTTTTCCATACCTTAGACGTGCAGGCTTTTATGGAGTCGCTATGTGTGACTTCAATACCATCGACCATCATTTGATAGCTACGTTGGTTGAGAGATGGCGGCCAGAGACACACACATTTCATCTCCCAGAGGGGGAGATAACTATTATATTAGAGGACGTCGCCTACATGATGGGGTTACCTATCCATGGAGATGTAGTTACGGGTGCCAGTACTGGCGATTGGGTTGCAGTCATACAGAGGCTGCTAGGCATTAACGTCATCGACGCACGGGGTGTCCTCTAGGGTTCGTGCCTGCGAATGAGGTGGCTTGATCAGCATTTCGACGTCATTCCTGATGATGCGGACAAGGAGACGCTTCTTCAGCACACACGTGCATACATTTTGCGGTTTCTCAGAGGCATGTTGTGCGTCGACTACTCCACCATTTTGGTACACATGATGTACCTCCCATTACTTGAGGATCTGGATCAGACTGCTACATACAGTTGGGGATCCGCTGTATTAGCACATCTGTACAGATCTCTCTGCACCAGTTTTCAGGCCGATTCACATCAGATTGCAGGTTTCATGGTGTTAGTACAGATGTCGGCCTAGGAGCGTTTTCCACGCATCACTCCTCGAGTTGTCACACCGCTTGCACCGGAGCTACTTCAGGATTGTACTCGGGGACGATGGTATGTCTACTTCATTACTTTCAGTTATTTAGTACTTTTGTTATTGTTTTTTATAAACATACCGTAGGTTACTCTTTTTTCACCAGGTGGAGTCAGTCTCAGAAGTTTGCACATACTCCGAGACATAGTATGCTTAGCTTCCGATAGATATTCGACGCTATAGTGCCAGCTGATGTAAGTTAAACAGTACTTTTTTGTAGGAAAATTTGTTTTGTTATCACTATTTTAAGTTATTTCAATATAATCTCAGTAACATTTTCATGCTACTATATGACTTATTTTTTGAGTTTACATTTCAGGTTTCATGGACTCCTTATACAGGTTATGTCTACGCATCACTTCCACTATACTGCACAGCTTTGGCTGGAGATCGTGCTGCAGTGGTGCCACTCATTCAATTTCACATCATTGAGTGGAACCAGCCAGACCGGGTCATGCGCCAGTTCAGTTTTATACATCATATCCCCTTGGCACCACGACAGACTACCGAGTTACATTCGATTGTGCTTATAGGTAGACAGACGACAGACTGGCGACGACATCATGAATCTTATATCCATCTTTGGGACAGGTGTGCCCGATTCAGTATCTTTCCACAGGGATATATCACATCACACTCTGATTTATCTGATCAGGGCGATTATGCACACTGGTATCGATGGCACACCATCATGCACCTTACACATCAGGGGATTGGAATTCAGCGATTGGTATGTTTACTAAGATTTATTAAATTTGTTTAACTCATTTTTTATATTAATTTGATTGTTATTTCATTTGCAGGCAGACGCCATTGGTCAGCTTTCACATTCCACACAGCCTCAGGAGCATGCATATATTCTACGGGAGGTAGTTCATCGGGATGTGGTGGCTCTATTGGATCATCTCCGGTTGATACGTGATAGTTTTTTTGATGAGGAGCCACATATATATCTTGATCCATATCTTCAGGCAGAAGCACCTGAGGATGACGATGTCCTTGCTATGCCTGCTGAGGAGGATGCACCACCACCACCGCCGCCAGCTGGATGACAGAGACGAGCACATCTGGAGGGGCAGAGGCGACAACATCGACATCCGAGAGCGGCTCCTACAGATGTCGTCGCACCACAGAGAGACGATCCTGCCCAGCCGACTGATGATTTTGCACAGGTGGGTGATGCTTATATACCGCATATGGCGTCTCCGCAGACTACTATGGACTTCGATCTGGGTGCAGTCACACAGCTTATGGCGGCCCCCTCTCCTCCCGACGAGACCTTCTTCAGTACACCATTTCTACCATTTATAGGAGCTTCCGAGCCATATGTCACCCCATATGATTTTGGGGCATCCTCACATGATTTTGGGACATCCTCACATGATTTTGGTCATTCCTCTACACAGCATCATGGGGAGGCACCAGAAGCACCGGAAGAGGAGGAACCTGCAGAGAGGACACCGGAGCGACACGGACGTCGTACGCGGAGAGGACGTGACATTCAGACACCGCGTTGTGGTACCGGGGGGCATCGTCGTTGATGTTTTTGGATGTAATGTTGTATATATTAAAAAACTTATTCACTATGATATGTAATTGTTGTTTAAGTCAAATAACAAGAAAATCAAAAATATATTAAATACAAACTTATTTCAATTAACTATTAAATTATAAAGTACAGGTACAATATAAACAAAATTTGTCACAGTGACTTAACCATTAATAATTAATAATTATAATGACAAATAATAATTAATAATTATATGACTAACTAATTAATTATTGTATATCAAATAATAATGTTTTATAGACGTTCAAAGTCACATAGTTGAAACATTTTTAAGTTACAACTAGGTGGTTTTGAAAGACTATAAAATATTTTCTGTCGACATTTTTTACGTAATTTTATTATTTTCATCATTTTTGTATATGTTTAATCCATGTTTTAAGTTTCATTCATACTGGTCATATGAATTATGTTTTATAGACGTTCAAAGTCACATAGTTGAAAGATTTTTAAGTTACAACTAGGTGGTTTTGAAAGCCTATAAAATATTTTCTGTCGACATTTTTTATGTAATTTTTTTATTTTCATCTATATAGTATATATTTAATCCATGTTTTAAGTTTCATTCATACTGGTCATATGGATTATGTTTTATAGACGTTCAAAGTCACATAGTTGAAACATTTTTAAGTTACAACTAGGTGGTTTTGAAAGCCTATAAAATATTTTCTGTCAAATATTTTTACGTAATTTTTTTATTTTCATCTATTTAGTATATGTTTAATCAATTTTTTAAGTTTCATTCATACTGGTCATATGGATTATGTTTTATAGACTTTCAAAGTGACATAGTTGAAACATTTTTAAGTTACAACTAGGTGGTGTTGAAAGCCTATAAAATATTTTATGTCGACATTTTTTACGTAATTTTTTTATTTTCATCTATTTAGTATATGTTTAATCCATGTTTTAAGTTTCATTCATACTGTTCATATGGATTATGTTTTATAGACGTTCAAAGTCACATAGTTGAAACATTTTTAAGTTAAAACTAGGTGGTTTTGAAAGCCTATAAAATATTTTCTGTCGACATTTTTTACGTAATTTTTTTATTTTCATCTATTTAGTATATTTTTAATCCATGTTTTAAGTTTCATTCATACTGGTCATATGGATTATGTTTTATAGACATTCAAAGTCATATAGTTGAAACATTTTTAAGTTACAACTAGGTGGTTTTGAAAGCCTATAAAATATTTTTTGTCGACATTTTTTACGTAATTTTTTTATTTTCATCTATTTAGTATATGTTTAATCTATGTTTTAAGTTTCATTCATATTGGTCATATGGATTATGTTTTATAGACGTTCAAAGTCACATAGTTGAAACATTTTTAAGTTACAACTAGGTGGTTTTGAAATCCTATAAAATATTTTTTGTCGACATTTTTTACGTAATTTTTTTATTTTCATCTATTTAGTATATGTTTAATCCATGTTTTATGTTTTATTCATACTAGTCATATAGATTATGTTTTATAGAAGTTCAAAGTCACATAGTTGCAACATTTTATAGTTTCAACTAGGTGGTTTTGAAAGCCTATAAAATATTTTCTGTCAACATTTTTTACGTATTTTTTTAATTTTCATCTATTTAGTATATGTTTAATCCATGTTTTAAGTTTCATTCATACTGGTCATATGCATTATGTTTTATAGATGTTCAAATTCACATAGTTGAAACATTTTTAAGTTTTAACTAGGTGGTTTTGAAAGCCTATAAAATATTTTCTGTCGACATTTTTTATGTTTTTTCCCCATCTATTTATATATTTTTAATCAATGTTTTAAGTTTCATTCATATTGGTCATATAGATTATCTTTTATAGCGTTCAAAGTCACATAGTGGAAACATTTTTAAGTTACAACTTGGTGGTTTTGAAAGCATATCAAATATTTTCTATCGACATTTTTTACGTAATTTTTTTATTTTCATCTATTTAGTATATTTTTAATACATGTTTTAAGTTTCATTCATATTGGTAATTTAGATTATATTTTATAGGCTTTCAAAGTCACATACTTGAAACATTTTTAAGTTTCAAGTAGGTGGTATTGAAAGACTATATGTTTAACAATATTTCAATTTTTTTTATAAATAATTACTTATAACTACGTAAATATATATATATGTACAAATATATAATTATAAATATACAAGTATAACTATAATTACAATATAATTCTAAATATAATTATAAATATAATTCTCCACACACACACATACATATATATATATATATATATATGAATATTAAATATATTTATAAATAAATTTTAAATATATATGTAACAATATTTTCATAATTATATATTTTAAATATATTCATATTCATATAATTATAAATATTTATATATAAAGATTAGTTTATAATTATATAATTACACATATATTTTTTATTTAAAAAATATATATAAATAGATTTATATTTATAAATATTTATTTTTAATTATATATATACATAATTATATTTATACACACACATATAATTATATATATACATAAATATAATTTCATTATTATATAATTATAAATATAATAATAATTAATTTATCATTTTTAAATACATATTTATAAGATTATTTTTAAAATTTTATTTATTTATTTGGAAATTATTTATTAAAAAGAGATGAGGTGGAAAAAATTTAAAACAACAAAAAAAGAAAAAAAAACCAAAAAAAGGGGTGGCAAAGCGCCACTTGAAGTGGCGCTCAACAAACCCATATTCCTAAATATACTAAACATATACCCATTTAAATAAAAAAACCCATCTCCCTAATTCAGCCTAGTTCAGATGCCCATGTACGCTTATTTTACCGTGTTCATCAAGTATATAATTATTTCCAAATCTCTTTTTTTGAAATTTTCTAAATCCACTTTATGGGTTAGTGGGAACCAAACACTTTCAGACCTCAAATACAACAGCAACATTAAAAAATTTAAAAATTAGAATTTAAAAACCAAAACCAACAGAACCACATTCAAATTTGAAAACTGGAACACCGCATGGTCTATAAGATCGCGTGTATTGAGAAGATAAGTCAGGATTACCGCCATCGTCATCATACTTCACTGTCATCACCACCCCGTCAACGTCATCCACCACTATAACCGACTTCACCATTGATAACACCGGTCATCGATCTCAGGCTGGAAAGCATCCTAACGAAGCTTCAAACCATGATCACCTCCTTCAGAAACAGTACCATGTGAACAAACATCGTTCTCAAAAACTCGTAACGTCTTCAGCGTAGTCAAGACAAGCAGCATCGGTAACTACACAACACTTTCCATCATCCAGGTCATCCAAATGCACACCAGAATTCCAAATTCAGTCGGATCATCACCCATCAAACTAGAAAAAACACCCAAACACCAGTACCAATTCTAGTTCTACTGACCCAAAAAACCAAACATGAATGAAACCACTCAATAAACAATAAACAGTTTCAACACCAAAAAAACATCATGATGTAGATGCAAAAAACATTCACAAATAAATAAAACCAAAAATACTGAGACATACAATCGATGATGCTGAAACCTGAAGATCAAGGGAGAAGAAAACCAGAGCAGATCACACTAGGGGCACCGTCGACCATCAAAACTCACCTCCCAAAACTTCTAAGAATCCACCTCACTAGATCCAACCATGATAGGAGCTGAGGAACATGAAGTCAGGGAAGTGGTTTGAATGGCTGAGGGCTCTGAACGATGAAATCTCGGTGATTCTAAAACCAGAGAAAAACAAGAGAATTATCCGAATCCATAGGGCGCCTGAAAACTGTCGACCGTTGATCCAAAAATCTCAAAACCAAGATGAATCATTGCTCTAGATCTGACCTAGAGAGGTGATGTGGAAGACGAGATCAGAGCAGGATGAAGCGGCCTGAGGATCCTGTAGTGAACCACCTTTGATAGCAACTTCATGAAAAATGAAATAACCAAAACGAGACCTTGGATGTAAGGAGATGGAGAAATATAGAAAGGTCAAAGGAACGAAGAAGAAAGGAATGGTCCGGAAGTGTTACGTTGTCACGAGGAACCCCTAGGCGAAAGCAGGGCACGCTCGAGGGCACACTACCCAGTCCAAGTATATAATTCATTTTTTTATCAGTTGTCATATTGGAAACAACCATAATATTCTCGTTTTTAACATTTATAGTGAGTATGGAAAATATTATTTTAAAATAACTTACTGGAATATGCATAATATTATGTAACGTATAATACCTCTAATATCAACATATAATTTAATTACAAAATTAATATGTTTCATGACTCTATGATGATTTAATGTATTTTTGCAAGAGGGTTTTTGTTGTTTTCTATGGTATATGATTCAATTTTTTTTACATAAAATACCTTAAATTGGAAAATTTATTCTAGAAGAAGAAAACAATTTATAGGGGTGGCGGCCTTTTTTAATAGATTAAAATTTAGATAATATATATAATAATAATTCATAAATTTATTTGGACATGTTTTTTTTAATCTATTTATATTTTGAATGATATTAAGTATCATAAAATATATATTAATATATTTTGAAACAAAGGGGGTGTTAAAAATGTTTATATTATTTAATTCTTCTAATTGAATAGTAAACAAGTTTTTTTTTCTGAGTTAAAGTTTCCAAAAAGGGGATGATTTTTTTTAATTATTGATCTATTTTATAATTTTAAAAAGAAAATAAATATTTAAAATTATAGTTTTTTATATGGGGATGTTGTGAGGTGGCTCATATCCAATTCACATTAAGAATGGTTAACCAAAATTAAAGTCTTTTTAAATATGTAAGGATTAAACATTAATTATCCTAAAGATCATTTTGAATGATGAAAAATTTTATGTTAGAAATGACATTAAATAAGATTGTATGTTGTGTGTTAATTTTTAACTCATGACATAATCAAGTTAAGATTACTAAAATACATCCCTACGTGTTATTTATGATCAATTTGAAATATTTTAAGTCATAAGTATTAGTTTAAAATATATAAAATAATTTAATAATAAATAATATCATATTATGTTATCAATAATAAATCATGTGAAATTTGTGGACAAGGCTCTATGAACTTTTCCAACATGAAAATTATTACTATAAAATTTCAAACACTATTTATAAGGAACCGGTCCTTAAACCTTACATAATATTGAATTAAATGAATAATTCGCGTTGAGGATCATTTCAAGTTTAGAGTTTTAGAGATTTTGGCCATAACTATTACATTTCAAAATATTACAAAGTAGACACTTCTACTCAGTTTCCATTTTTTTTTACAAAACATGAACTCTCGAAAAAAAGAGTCATGCCTAGTTCCATGTTTTAGACGAGATGACTTTTCCTTGATCCCATCCTTCACCCTATTCCACTTTATGTCCTGTGAAAAACATTTCAAAACATGAGATGAGCATAAAAATATCAATAAGGGATACACCAAGAAATAAAACAGTTAGTTTTTCAAAACAACAAGTAAACCGTGAATACTTTAAGATAAGTAATACTTTTCACCTTTATGAAGTAGTAAATACTCTTCACTGAATAAAAGATCATTACTTACCATTTTGTAACCAAAATATTACCATAAAACCCATATAAAGAACACATAACATATAAAGGTAACTTGGGACATAAACATACTTAAATATAATAACCATACAGTCGACTTCCACACATATCAAAAAATGGAATAGCTATACGGCTGACTTCCATACCCAGTGAATTGAAGGTTATAACGTAACCAGCCGTCCTAGAATTCATGGCACCACCCGTCATTTTTTTATCACGTAACCACCCGTGAAATGTCCAAGTACCATTATAAAATCATAAAACATAAAACAAATATAAAGGAAAGAAAAAATTTCCACATTTCAGTCACAATATATCACTTAAATATATTGACATAACAAATCCATTATCAAAGCCATTTTCAATACCAAAATACACAAAAGAGTATATGATATATTTTTTTCTTTTAAAAAAACATTATGGCTTGTTGCGGAAGCCAAAGATCAAATAATACTCACGGCGGTAGAAAAGGTTGTTGTCACCACTTACGTTAAAAAGAAACATACTTTTTTGTCATTTAGTAAAACGCTTCATAGAAAAGGATTCCCTTTGAAAATTGAAGGGTGTTTATACAGCGTATAAAATAAAGTCGTGTATTAAAACAAAATATGCCTCAATTAATGGAGATTGAGGTGAAGTCCCTTACCTCGTGTCCATCTTGACTCGATCATTCTTTAATCTCCTGAATAATAAAATAATGTTAATTTCTACTTGCTTACTAACCTTTTTCAAGTTTATTATTCCTTTTATATCACTTATTACCATGTTATAATCATTATGTAATCATTATGTTAATAACGTTCATTTTGTCGATATTTGGTACTTGAGTCAAAAATGGACTTCTTATAATTATATGTTGTAAATGTAGTCAAATATCCATTATCTCCAAAATGATAATCATTATTTTGACATCATATATATCATATATATCCAGTATATACATGTATTTATAACAGTACATAACATTTGGAGGTAAGGAATGAAATGCACCGTTCATGGAGACGGTAAGCCTTACGTACGCATGAACACTACTTTCAATTCTATTTCTTATTTTAATGGAATTAAAAGATAATTATACATATATATATATTATAATTCCATTATAATATCATATATAATATCATTAACTCTATCCTTTATACATCCCACATAAGGCATTAACGAATCACATCACTTTGAGGGGGCGGTAGTCCGCGCTTCCTCTAATGAGATTATCGTATTTACCCACTATGGAAACCATAAAGGATTGATATAATTGGGAAGTACAGAGGCATAAGGAAATCATAAACATAATTTATATCATATATAAATACAGTTCTATCATAATGACCACCATGATAGGAGGTAATATGTAATTGAACAATCATCGTTTCGTGAGGCGTTAGTTTTCCATCCACAAAAACATTATGTTCTTCATCCATTAGATAGAGTTTTGTGTAAGTGTAGTTCGAATAGTTCTCATAAAAATATCCTAGTATATTGAGGATATTGGTTTTGTTAAAAAATAAAGGAAATAAAAAGATTTTAGGGGTTGAATAAGTAAAATAAAATAAAACAATTTCAGAGAAACCGTTGCCTTTAATTTGGGTAACTCCCATTGGTTTGAACCAAAGGACTTCTTGAAGTGCCTTCTGAATAAGGTAAGGCTTCAAAGAGGAGGATAGGGATGTTGAGAACTTAATTGGGCAGAGGTTTGATGTGCCAAATGGCTTGAGAGGTGTGAGTAATTGGATAGAAGTGGTCTCCTTTTATAAGGGGGAGGAGGGGCTCTTTACGAAAGTGTGAAACTGTTGTGTTATAATATAATGATATTCGGTTTCTAATGGTCCAAAAATCATTAATGTCAAAGATAAGATGACTCATATTCGAAATAAAATCATCCAATCATAATTTGACATGTTTTGGATAACATTTTAATCATTATAATCTTATTTATTTAAATGATTTATTAATGAGGTAAATACTGCATCATTATTATGTCATAAATAATTTAATTTATTTGTTGTCTAAAAATTATAAAAAAATACCATGATATAGGAAATATGTTTTTCTTTCCAAATAATATTTATAGTCTAAAATATGACTTATATAACATCATATAATAAAATTAATTACTAAACGATTTTTTTTAATGTCAATTTTGTCTTCACATTAAATTAATTAATCTAAATTGTCATTTTCACTCCCAAGTGGCTCAATGGGTTCAAAAAATCGACACATAGATTCCAATGGTCATTAATAACTCAAAAAATAATGTTTTTATAAGTGTTAAGGTATTTTTGAATTATTATAATATTCTTTTTACCTTGAATTACCCTATTTACCTTTAACCGCGGTAAATACAAGTCAAACGTTACAATTCATCAAAAATTATTTTCATCTTAATAAACCATATTTTACTTCTTGATAATAACCATGTAGACTGGAATTTTTAAATTCAATTCACAGAAGTGGTAAAATTTCATTTAAATGAAAAATTTAGTTTTTTTAACTACCACTAAGTGGTGTCACTATTCATAAAAAATTGAAGTTTTTCAGAAAAATACCAAAAATTCAGCCTAAGAATTATTTGATATTCCGAATTAAAAAATGATTTCTATTTTTTAAAATTCAAAACATATAAGTGGCATTAATTATTTAAAAATTAATTCCCGTTGTTAAAACAAATAGCGTGTTTTTAAGAAACAATAACTATCAAAAGATTGATACTTGTTTATGTCTAATTTCAAAGTGAAATTAATTTCAATGACAAACATTGGATTAAATGGTAAAAATAAATTTTAATTTCACTTTAAAACCAACTAAAAATATAATCTCACCATATAAATAAATTATATTAAAAGTCACTTTTGAATTAAAATGAAATATTTTTCACTATTCATTAAAAAAATGAACTTTATCAGAAAAATACCAAAAATTTACCAAAAGTAAAATTTGATGTCCCCAGTATAAAGAAGGATTTTATTTGGTCAATTAGAATGTATTAAAGTGACCAAAAATATATTTAAAAAGGGTTCGCCATTAAATGACGGTAAATCGGCCTTTTAATGTAAATTATGATTAAAATTAGATTCATTCACATTTTAAGCCTCTAACTTTTATTGGATAAAAGTAAATAGATCTAAAAAACATGTATAATCATATTGTAGTTAGTTTCATTCATTCCACCACTACAATGGCTAGGAGTTAACTACCATTTAAAATAATAATATTATATTACAAGTGTGCAACGTAAGATTCCAATGAAACCCGTTGTTGCATATCAGGTACGCTATCGAACATAGAAACCCTTTTAAAGTAAAATTAATATTTAATTCACAAATATTAATAAATATGAAATACGTCTTATTCTTCATTTACTTGGGATGTTACATCATTCCCCCCTTTTGGAAATTGCGTCCTCACAATTTTTATTCACTTATCAAAATAAGTGGGGGTATTTATCCCTCATAGCATTTTCAGATTCCCACGTTGCCTATTCAACCATATGGTTTTTCCACAAATCCTTTACCTAATGAATTACCTTATTCCGCAAAACGTGCTCTCTACGGTCAAGAATCTGAACTGGTTGTTCTTCATAAGAGAAATTCTCTTCCAACTGAACTACCTCTGGGCTCAAAACATGAGATGGATCTGGAATATACTTTCTCAACATCGAAACATGAAAAAAATTGTGTACCTGGGATAAACATGGAGGTAAAGCCACTCTGTACGCAATTGATCCCACTTTCTCCAGAATTTCATAAGGTTCAATGAACCTCGGACTCAACTTTCCCTTCTTACCAAAACGCATCACACTTTTCCATGGAGAAACTTTGAGAAAGACATGATCAACTACCTCAAAAGAAGGATCCTTCCTCCGGTTATCGACATAACTTTTCCGTCTACTCTAAGCGGTTCTCATGTGCTTCTGAATCAATTGAACTTTCTCTACCATCTCTTCTACCAATTCTGGTCCCATCAGCTTCCTTTCACCTACTTCATCCCTAACAGCTAGATTTTGACAACGATTTCCATATAATGGCTCAAATGGAGCATTATGTATACTGGAATGAAAAATGTTATTATAAGAAAATTAAACCAAAGAAAGATGTTGGTCCCAACTTCCCTGATAATCCATCGAGCAAGCACGTAGCATATCCTCCAATTATTGAATTGTTCATTCTAATTTCCCATCTGATTGAGGATGAAAAGCTATACTAAAATTTAATTGAGTACCCAATGACTTCTGAAGGCCTTTCCAAAAGATAAAAGTGAACCTGGGATCATGATCAGATACAATGGAGAGGGGAACTCCATGCAACCTAACAATATCTTTAATATACAACCGAGCAAGTTGATCTAGAGAAAAAGTATATTGAATAGGATGGAAATGAGAATATTTAGTCAATCGATCAACTATAACCCAGATTACATTATTACCTCGAGATGTCTTTGGTAATCCCAAAACGAAGTCCATGGATATATTTTCCAATTTCCATTCTAGCACCGGTAAAGGATGAAGCATTCCTTTCGGTAACTGTCACTCTGCTTTAACATGCTGACAAGTCAAACACTTCACAGTAAAATTAGCAATATCTATTTTCATTCCATCCCACCAGTAATACTCCCAAGGATCTTTGTACATCTTAGTACTGCCAAGATGAACTGAAAATGGAGAACTATGAGATTCACATAAAAACTCATTCTTCAATTGTGAATCCAAAGGTTCACATAATCTCTTCCCAAATCTCAAAACACAATCATTATCAATGTTAAATTCAGGAAACTTACCCTTATGTACCAACTCTACCTTTTTCTTCAACTCACAGTCTTCCTTCTCCTCTTTCTTTATTCTGTCTGATAGAGATGATATCACTGACACCTGAAACAAAACTGAAGAATTTCCTACAACAATAAATTCTATGCCAGAGTTCATCAAATCAAAAACCAATGGATCTTGTTACAAACATAACATGTCTAATGAGACATTACTTTTTATACTCAAAGCATCGACCACATTATTTTCTTTTCTCAGATGGTAATGGATCGTGCAATAATAATCCTTGATTAATTCAACCATCTCCGTTGTCTCATGTTCAATTATTTCTGAGTGAATATATACTTAAAACTTTTGTGATCAGTATATATTTGACACTTCACTCCATACAAATGATGCCTCCAAATTTTTAAAGCAAAAAAACAACAGCAGCTAATTCCAAACATGTGTAGGGTAATTTGACTCATGTGGTTTCAACTGATGTGAAGCATAATCAATTACCTGATCATTCTGCATTAGGACACAACCCGGTCCTTTCAATGAAGCATCACTGTAGATAACAAACTCACCATTTCTGGAAGGCAGTGCACAAACTAGAGCATTCACCAATATTCTTTTCAATTCCTGAAAACAATCATCACATTCTTTTGTCCATATGAACTTAAAACCTTTTCGATTTAACTTAGTCATTGGACAATATAACCATGAAACATTTTCTACAGACCTCCGGTAATAACTTGGAAAACCAAGAAAACTATGAATCTCGGTTATATTTGTTGGTCTTGGCCATTCTTCAACAACTTTTGTTTTAGCAGGATCATCATTTATTTCATTTTTTTGAAACAATGTGACCAAGGAATGAAATTTGTTGTTACCAAAACTCACACTTGTTGAATTTCCCATAAAGTTTCTTTTCTTTTAATGTTATCAAAACAACCCTTAAATGACTCTAATCTTCCTCTTTACTTTTGGAATAAACCAAAATATCATCAATAAACAAAACCACCATTTATCACCTAATTCAACTGAGCCATCAATGCAGTAAACTACTCAATTCTGATTCCAACCATCTCTAGTTGTTGATTCAGAAGGTAATTCTCCTCTGTATCCCTTCCCAAAAAATCTTCTTTGTTTCCTTTATGAAAAACCATTCTTAACACAGACATATCTTAGATGAAGAAACATGGTAATTTTTAAATTCTATATGATTTCAATATTAACATAAATTACTTTATGGATATTAATTTAACAATACCCTAACTCCTAAAGTTATCTAAACCGACCTATGATACCAACTATAAGGACCCGACCTTAAACCTCACATAATATCGAATTAAATGAATAATTCAAATTTAGGATCTTTTCAGGTTTCGATTTTTAGAGATTTAGGCCATAACTATTACATTTCAAAATATTACAAAGTAGACACTTCTACTCATTTTCCATTTTTTTTACAAAACATGAACTCTTGAAAAAAAGAGTCATGTCTAGTTCCATGTTTTAGACATCATTACTTTTCCTTGATCCCATCCTTGACCCTATTCCACTTTATGTCCTGTGAAAAACATTTCAAAACTTGGGATGAGCATAAAAATCTCAGTAAGGGATACACCAAGAAATAAAACTGTCAGTTTTTCAAAACAACAAGTAAACCATGAATACTTTAACAAAACTAATACTTTTCACCTTTATGAAGTAGTAAATACACTTCAATAAATAAAATATCATTACTTACACTTTTGTAACCAAAATATTACCATAAAACACTTATAAAGAACACATAACATATAAAGGTAACTTGGCACATAAACATACTTAAATGGAATAACCATACGGTCGACTTCCACACATATCACTAAATGGAATAGCCATACGACCGACTTCTATACCCAATGAATTCGAGGTTATAACGTAACCACCTGTCCTGGTATTCACGGCACCACCCATCATTTGGTTTATCACGTAACCACCAGTCAAATGTCCAAGTACCATTATAAAATCATAAAATATAAAAAAATATAAAGGAAAGAAAAAATTTCCAAATTTCAATCACAATATATCACTTAAATATATTGACAAAACTAATCCATTATCAAATCCATTTTCAATAACAGAATACATAAAAGTGTATCTAGTATTTATTTTCATTTAAAAAACATTACGGCTTGTTGAGGAAGCCAAAGATCAAATAATACTCATGGTGGTGAAAAAGGTCATTGTCACCACTTACGTTAAAAAGAAACATACTTTTTTATCATTTAGTAAAAAGATTCATAGAAAAATATTCCCTTTAAAAATTCAAGGGTGTTTATACAGTGTATAAAATAAATTCTTGTATTAAAAAAATATGCCTCAATTAATGGATATTGAGACGAAGTCCCTTAACTCGCGTCCGACTTGACTTGATCGTTCTTTAATCTCCTGAATAATAAACTAAAGTTAATTTATAATTTCTTAAGAACATTTTTCAAGTTTATTATTCCTTTTATATCATTTATTACCATGTTATAATCATTATGTAATCATTTTAGTTAATAACGTTTATTTTGTTGATATTTGGTACTTGAGTCAAAAATGGACTTCTTATAATTACATGTTGTTAATGTAGTCAAATATCCATTATCTCCAGAATGATACTCATGATGTAGATATCATATATATCATATATATACAGTATATACATGTATTTATAATAGTACATAACATTTTGAGGTAAGAAATGAAATGTACCGTTCATGGAGACGGTAAGCCGTACGTACACATGAATGCTACTTTCATTTCGATTTATTATTTTAATGGAATTAAAACATAATGATAAATAGGTATATTATAATTCCAGTATAATATCATATATAATATCATTAACTCTATCCTTTATACATCCCACATAAGGCATTAACGAATCACATCACTTTTAGGGGGCGGTAGTTCGCACTTCCTCTAATGAGATTATCGTATTTACCCACTATGGAAACCATAAAGGCTTGATATAATTGGGAACTAGAGAATAATAAGGAAATCATAAACATAATATATATCATATATAAATACAGTGCCATCATTATGGCCACCATGATAGGCGGTAAGATGTAAATGAACAATCATCGTTTCGTGAGGCGTTAGTTTTCCATCCACAGAAACATTATGTTCTTCATCAATTATATGGAGTTGTGTGTAATTTTAGTTCTAATATTTCTCATAAAAACATACTATTATATTGAGGATACTGGTGTTGTTACAAAAGAAAGTAAATAAAAAGATTTTAGGGGTTGGAGAAGTAAAATAAAAGAAAACAATTTAAGAGAAATCGTTACCTTTAATTTGTGTAACTCCCTTTGGTTTGAACCAAAGGACTTCTTGAAGTGCCTTCTACCTATGGTAAGGCTTTGAATAGGAGTAGAGGGATGTTGAGAGCTTAATTCTGCAGAGTTTGGACGATCCAAATGGCTTGAGAGGTGTGAGGAATTGGTTAGAAGTGGTATCCTTTTATAAGGGAGAGAAGGGGCTCTTTAGAAAAGTGTGAAACTATTATTTTATAATATAATGATATTCGGTTTCTAATGGTCCGAAAATCATTAAGGTAGAATATAATGACTCATATTCCAAATAAAATCATCGAATCAGAATTGGACATGTTTTGGATAATATTTTAATCATTATAATCTTATTTATTTAAATGATTTATTAATGAAGAAAATAATGCATCATTATTATGTCATAAATAATTTAATTTATTTGTTGTCTAAAAATTTAAAAAAAATACCATGATATAGGAAATATTTTTAGATTTAAAAATAATATCTATAGTCTAAAATAGGACTTATATAACACCATAAAAAAATTAATTACTAAATGATTTTTGTTAATGTCAATTTTGTCTTCACATTAAATTAATTAATCTAAATTGTCATTTTCACTCCCAAGTGGCTCAATGGGGTCCCAAAATCGACCCAAATATTACCATGGTCGTTAATGACTCAACAAATAATGTTTGTAAAAGTGTTAAGGTAATTTTGAATTATTATAATATTCTTTTTTCCTTGAATTACCCTATTTAACTTTAACCGCAGTAAATAAAAGTCAAAAGTTACTATTCACCAAAAAAAATGCATCTTAATGAACCACATTTTCCTTATCGATAACAACCATGTATATAAGATTTTTTAAATTCAATTCACAGATGTGGTAAAATTTCATTTAAATAAAAAAGTCAGTTTTTTTAACTACCACTAAGTGGTGTCACTTATTCATAAAAATTTGATGTTTTTCAGAAAAATACCAAAAATTCAGCCTAAGCATTATTTCATATTCTGAATTAAAAATTGATGTTTGTTTTTCCAAATTAAAAACATAGAATTGGAATTAATTAATTTAAAAATTAATTCCTATTGTAAAAACAAATTGCGTGTTTTTAAGAAACAATAACTATCAAAAGATTGATACTTGTTTATGTCTAATTTCAAAATGAAATTAATTCCAATGAAAAAAATAAAATTAAATGGTAAAAATATATTTTAATTTCACTTTGATACCAACTAGAAAGATAATATAACCATATAAATAAGTTAGTTTAAAAGTCACTTCTGAATTAAAATGCAATATTTTCACTATTCATTAAAAAAATGAACTTTATCAGAAAAATATCAAAAAATTACCCAACGTAAAATTTGATGTCCCCAATATAAAGAAGGATTTTATTTGGTCAATTAGAATGTATTAAAATTACCAAAACTATATTTAAAAATGGTTCTCCATTAAAAGGCGGTAAATCGGTCTTTTAATGTAAATTATGCTTAAAATTAGATTCATTCACATTTTAAGCCTCTAACTTTTATTGGATAAAAGTAAATACATCTAACAAACATGTATAATCATATTATAGTTTGTTTCATTAATTCCCACCACTACAATGTCTAGGAGTTAACTACCATTTAAAATAATAATATTATTTTACTAGTGCGCAATGTAACATTCCAAAGAAACCCGTTGTTGCGTATCGGGTACACTATCGAACATAGCAACCCTTTTAAAGTAAAATTAATATTTAATTCACAAATATTAATAAATATTAAATATGTCTTATTCTTCATTTACTTGGGATGTTACACTATTTATCTATAGAAGATCCATTGGATTATATTTATGAAATGGTTAAAACAATCCCCCTTTAAAAACATATAAGTTATGGTTTCTATCATATTTATTCTCCCCAACCCTTAAAATCCACATTTACCATTTGGGTAGAAGAACAATTCATTCAGTTTTCATCACCTTTCCGATCCATAAGTTAATATTTATTTATATTATGGGTCTTGAGGTAGCGGGTTTTCACAAAAATATTTCACTTCTTTGTTTTGTGGTATTTCTATTTAACATCTCTCAATTTTTGATTCCCTAGACCCACACTCCCATGACTGGTGTGATAAACACATACTTTGCATACTTGATTTCATAACAACTATAACTTCCTAGACATGGATACACCATAAATACATTTTTAAAAAATTAATATCGCAGTACATATATTCTCAAGACCTTTTAGGTTTATTAATTTTGAGAATTTGAAAAAAAAAACATAAAAAAATTATGCCTCCACCTTTCCCAAATAATAAACATTTGTTCCCAATAAAGAATAAACCCCTTAATCCATAATAAGTATTCAACATATCCAGCAAAATTAGCAACTTAAGTTATCCTATTATGTATATCATCTATTATAGTAATTATTATAAATGGGTAAAATGTAATCATAAGAAGGGGTGGGCTCAAAATCATATTAAGGAAAATATAAAACTTTGTAAATTAGGGAATAAATGTGTCATACCCATTTTTTAATAATAAGTAATAAAAATGATGTCTATAGCGACACAATATTCTTATACATGGATAATACATGTTTTTGTATGAATATCCTTTAAATTATATAAAAAAAACACAAGGACCATAATAGTTTAGTTTCTTTGGAGATATGGAAACATAAAGACTTATCCATAAGTGATCTACATCATATCCCACTACGATCTTCACAACTATAACCATTCTTAGACATATCATACTTAATAAATTTTTTCATAACCATGGTGAAGGAAACATCATATTGGGTGATCTCAGAATCTCATTAAGGGTAATAAATTGTGATACATAAACATAAAATGAATATAAGTGTATGGGGGAATGAGCATAATATTTGAAAACCATACCTTTTATAACAAAGATCATAAACATGTGTTATCAAATAAGGAATGGTAGTTAATAAAATTAGAATCAAGTGATAATAAAAGAACTTGAACCATTAGAGCATAACATGGGAATAAAATAGGGAGTTTTTAGTATACACATTAGAATATACTATAATTTCAATATTTCTAAAGGCTCACTGCCAAGACCATCATTACGGACGAAGTCTGTTAATGAAATTATTTCATTACACATTCCATCTGTATACTACAAAATAGGGTTCACCTCCTGATCCGTCCATCTTATTGTACCGGATTCACCACCCATTCCAAACACGTCTTACTATATAGGGATAATTTTCCATTCCATTTATATATATCTCATAAGATATATAAATCTTTACCCAACTCATTGGAGGGAGATATAGGCCCCACCTGTCACATAATGAATTCCATATTTACGTGTTCCATAAGATCATCAAAATTAATCATATCATAACCCATGAAATAATTGGGTATCATAAACATTTTATCAAATAATAACTTATGGTAAAGAGACATGTTTCATAATTATTTCATCAATTAATAACCCATGAAAAGTATAATGTTTCTAAAAAAATCATCACGGTAAAACCCATGGTTGAGGAATGAGTTTCATAAACATTATGAAATAATAACATAAAACATTTATAGAATTATTATGAATGTTATACTTAAATCCTTTAGCAAGTAATTCTTAGGTAACACCAACATATTTAGTTATATATGGAAAATAATTTCCAAATATCAATTAAAACAATTCTTGAGGAAATATGCTTTCCAGATTAGAAAAATTATTTTTAAAATGAAAAAGTTTTGGACAACCTTTTTTTGACATTTATTTTATAATATCATTTAAAAAATTTCTTGAATTTGTTTTTGAAATCATAAATTTGAAATAAAATATATATCTGATGCAATAATTAAATAAAGTCATATTATCATGAAAATATTTTATTATTCATATTAATTAAAAAATGGGAAAAATGGTACCATAACATGATGATATAATGAATAAATATATTAGATGAAAATTCATGAAAATATTGAGAAAAGGATCACAATATTTTATCATTAAAAACATAATCATTAAAAATACCAATAAATGAGGAGATTGTATCATAAAATCAATACCAATTTGGTAACCTTAAACCATAATTACTGTGAGGGTATAACCTAAAATCAAAATTAAAATATAATTAGGGTAAATAAATTCATGATATCACATGTTTATTTTTATGTATATACACCTCATGAAGGAATCTTAGTGATTAACATCACATATGTCTTAAAAAATTAAAATTCAATAAAAAATAACTTACTGATTTGTTAACACATTTATCATAAACCCCTTGAAAGAGAGGTACAAAAATAGATTTGTACATAAAAATTAAATTTAAGGATAAGTGTAATAAAATACATAAATGGTCAAAATTTATACCACAGAAGATAATTAGGTTGCAGATATGGCATGCAACTCACAAAAATAAAAATTGAGATAGAAATTCCTTACTACATGAGTAACTTTGGAATTATGTTATCAGTGAATGAAATTAATATCAATTTAAAATTTTAATATCACTAAATAAAAAAATTAATGTTATAAATTTTAATATATAATTATATTCAAAATAAATTATGGGTGAATATGGAATAATCCTACCATAAATAAAAGTGATAATAGAAATCCTCTTACCATACATATTGAATTCATTTGTACATGTTCAAAAATCCTTTATAAAATATATGTTTATTAGAAATCAATTGTAGAACAATATTCATATATATCGAAACATATATTATTTTCTTATGACATTTTATTACTCATTTATTAACAATTTCATATTAATGTCACGGTTTGGGTAATAGTTGTTTTGTTTTTCACATATGTTTGGACTTATTATTTTGGGTCCTCTTACTTTGATCCTGATTTCATTATTTACAAAATGTATAATATTATATAAATTTCATATCTTTCTATTATATTTGTATTTTGAGTAATATGTAAAATTTATAGATAAGAAATGATGTACACCTTTCATAGGGATGGTAGGTCGTACGTACGCATGAGCATTGTTTCCATTTTCTTATCATATTTAAATAAAGAAAGGAAATGATATATATATATATTATAGAATCCTAATTGTTTCATATATATGACATATTACTATTATCCACATCTTTAATACATTCCATTTAAATCATGAATGAATCACATTATTTCACAAGGTGGTAGTCTGGAAAATACATGAATGATGTTATCATATTCCAAGTAAATGAAAATCATGATGGTATGTGTGATATAAAACTCACAAATAATAATATAAAAATAAATATCCTGAATACCATGTATTAAATATAAATCCATCATTATGAAATATTGTGAGTAGTTGTAATGGAAAAACGAAGGACATGGGTTCATGATGCGGTTGTCTTCCATACACACGAACATTAATTTAGTAACCCAATTGATGGAAGTGTGTGTGGTTATAGGTATTTAATTAATCAAAAAATAATCTCATTATAAATAAGGTACTAATTTTTCTATATAACTATGTTATCAAAATAATTTTAGGAGGTTTAGAAATAAATAAAATGAAAAAACTTGTCAGAGAACAGTACCTCTTCTTCAGGTATACTCAGGTTTTCACCAAATAATTCATTCGATAGATTTTTATTAATAATAAGGCTTACAAGATTAGGGGATAAAAGTTGGGATTTTATTTTTTTTAGGGTTTTCTGGATCCAAATGGATTTAGCGATGTGAAGAAGGGGGTGGGGTGGTATTGTGGGTAGGGTGTTCTCATTTATAATTGAGTAGGAGTGGATTTTTTTGTAAATGCCCAGAATTATTCACTATTAAGTGGTATCCCTTACCTCATGTGGATCCAAAATTGATTAATTATTGGAGGTTAGAGATGAATGTTTTGCGACACACCCCAAACAAATAACAGAAGCATGTTTTTTTTAATTTATTACATAGTCTTTAAGTTTAATCAATTTTATCCTTATAGGTTTTATCTAGGTAACATGTATCTTTTTATTTACCTAGGTAATTTATCTATTATGACAAATATTAAAATATAGTTACTATATAATTTATTCATATGAATTTTAAATATTAAATCAATTTCATTAATTAAAAATCCTATCATTTAGTAAAAATAATATTACACTCAAAAAATATAATTTTTGGTATCCATACTAATTCTAAATATTGAGGTAAGATATATTTATGTGTATAAAAATACATTTTAATAGATTTATTTCCTTCATTTTAACATGTTTTTTTTTCATTTCTAATTTATTCATGAAAAAAAATCATTTTATTTATATACATTTATAGACATATTTTTTCATGGTTTAGTAAGTCATAAACTTAACTACAATTTCAATGCTAGGTGATAACAATCGTCTAAAATAACAATCAGATAACCTAGCATGTTTTGTTCAAACTCGGTATTATGTGAAACTAAAGTTAAACATGGTATTTTTTGTAACATAAGACATAATTTGTGTTGTTTTTAACCTATTATATAATAAATGTTTCATGTAACACAAGAAAAAATAGGTTTTCTGTGTAGCCTAAGATTAACATAGTGTTATGTAAAACCTATTCCATCAGAGAAATTTAATTTAATTAAAAAATTTATAAAAAGTATGGTGTGATATTATATCCCCCTTAAAATTAATTTATCCCTAAAAATTAAAATCTTTCATTAGAGGTTTATCATTTGAAATTTATTTATTAGAAACCGACATAAGAAAAAAATAATAATATAACTTCCTTTAAAACAGGAAAGTTGGAAACATAATGGTTACCCAATTTAACTCATAACTATGTTTCCACCTAGTTGAACATAAGTGGGAAGTGAAGAAATGGAAAAGAGAGAAAATATTGAATAAATATAGAGAGTGATAGAGATCATTAATCACAAAAAAATCTGTGTGATCTAAATAATTTAACATCCAAAGAACCATAAATATATGATTATTTAAGGCAACATTAAATTAATCACAAATGAAGGTATTAAGATAACATTTTGGTTTAATGATCATTTTCCTAAGGTTGAATAATTGTTATGAGATGATATACTTACTTGATTTCATTCCATTTCATTAGCACAATCTCACCCTTTGGTCATTCCTTTGTAAATTTAGCTTCATATCTTACTCTATGAAATAACTGTGGATTTTTTATTCGAGAAGAACTAACAAATAATTGGATCCATATATAGAATGATTACTCATTCCACATATCTTTAGTTATCATAATTAATTGTTAGAATATATTAACCAATATGTATAAATATTTAAATTAATAAATAATATATTAATCTCTAAACCCTCATTCAAAGTTCAACATAAACCCTTTCATAAATGGTTACCCTTATGAACCTCCAAAAATATTAAAAATTTAAAAATATATAATAAAGGTCACTAAATTTCTAAAAATCAGCATATAATTGACCCCCATCTAACACTATGCAGCTCTTTATTGTCACATACCTAACATGTGAATACAATCTCATTTATTTTCTAGATACATAGTAATTACCATAAAATCATATTTAATAATACATGTATTTTTATTCTTTTCATAGAATAAATATTATTAGATTTATTAATTCAATAAAAAAGTGTTTTAGACTCCATGACTGATTGTACGTAACACATTATTATTAAATCATTAATCTATTCCAATGTATTCATTAATATCAATTTTATATTATCTATATAAATCATATATTTATCCAAACTAAACAAAATTTTTTCAACATCAATAAAATATCAAGGGTTACCTTCCTAAAATAAAAATACCACATATACATTGAAGGGATATTCCCATCAATTAGCATCATTCAACATATTTTTTCAAATCCTTAATGAAAAAATTATGTTAAACAATAATTATATATGTGATTATTATTGAAATAAAATAGATAAATCAATCATCGTAGTTCCTTTTATGATCAATAACTAGGCTTTATCACCTTATAACTTAGTACACCATTCCTTTTATAATTCACTTGTTTTATTTTAATCGTCGATAGAAAAACCATTACTCATACAACCTTTATGTTTCACATCATAAGTATTACCATTTGGACATTAGTATTCATAATTCCCATTACTTCCGCATTTAAAATATTTCATAATTGATGATATAATGGGGATACCATTAGACTCATCCATTGAATTAACCCAAATTTTTATTTTCCCTATTTAGTTACTTGATTTTATTCTTTCTTTTACACTATCAAAAAATATTACCATTACTTTGAGACATTCACTATGGTTCTTTTCAGACATTCTTAGTATATAGAAAACTGAATATTCTTTCTTCCATGGTTACCATGACCAGATATCTCATAAAACTATTACCTTATTCAATTTTGTGATTCATAGAGTTGGTAAAGGTACATTTTGTTAATAAGTTTATATGAAAACTAATTATGCATAATCACATTACATGTTACTCCATTAATCATCCAATTTAGTTGCTCATAGTCACGAATCATCCATCAAATTCTATGTTTATGTGATTTCTTCTAGTTCCTTTAACTAACTAAAACCATAATGCATAGTTTGAGAAACTATTATCATAGTGGAAAACCACATAATATTAAATAACCCTTTATAGGATATATAAATATTGTCACATTATTCTATGAAATCTTAGTTTTAACCTATGTCATTTATAGTCATAATCTATTTAAATCCTTCATTATGGTTTTTAATGAGTTTCTGAATTTCTAATGAATATCCCTGTGGAGAGTCAAATAGGTGTTCATCAAGTTCCATTGTTGTGCACCAATTCTCGAGTGATTCTATTTGAATAAGATGTTTTTTGGGTTGTTACCTATTTGTACATCTATCACATAGATAGATACAATTTTATAATCCATACGGGGATGTAATATCATGGAAACCAATCATTTTATCCTTTATAAAAATTATAGTACGTTTTCCTATACATTGACCCATTTTAGACATATCATTGGATACATCCCAAGAAATATCCTTAAATATATCGCTAGGAATATCACTAAAGTTTTCACATCATTTTTTCCAATATATGAAAAAACCTTTCCATTCATACAATATATAGTGACCTTTCATTATCATACAACGATATTACGTCTTGTTAGATGATTAATAATTACATTACAAAAATACACATCTAATGACCATAATAGTTTAGTGTATTTGGAAACATGTAAATATAAAAAATAGTCCATAATTGAGCTTTATCATCTCCCACTATGTTCCTCACAACTAGCACCTTTATTAGACATGTCAAGCATAATTGTTTCTTCAAAACCTAGAGAATGAAAATATAAGAAAGGGTGTTATTAGATGCTTTGTAAGGGTAATATATGGAGGTAAGTTAGTATAAAATGGGAAAAAGGGTATGGGATCATGAAAATGACCTTATCAAATTATTCCTTACATTACAAAGATGATAAAAATGAGTTATAGAATAAGGATTTATTGATCATAAGAGATGAATACAAAGATAAACCAAGAGAATAATCCATGAGAGAATAACATAGAATAAAAAATGTAATTTATAGAATATAGATGATAATATAAAATAATTTCCATATTGGTAATAGATAACTTACATGTATATCATAATAGACAAAGTCATATACTGAATCAATTTCACTCATCATTCTGGCCACGTCTTACTAAACTGAGTTCACTCCCCAATCTAGCCATGTCTTACTGTTCCAGAATCATAACTCATTCCAAACCTGTCTAACTATAATTGGGAGACTCCTTGTTCCACCCATTTCTATCTCATGTGATATATAAATAATTACCCAATGCATTGTAGGGATATATAGTTCCCATGCCTCAAATAATGGAAACCATATTTATGTTTGACATAATATCATAAATATAAGGACCCAACCTTAATCATTTCCTAATCATGATTTAAATCAATAATTTTAACTTATTTCACATTAATGATATTTTAATATTTAGATATTTATATAATTATTCCATAAATCAAACATAACAACTTAAATATTACAAATTAGACATGGCTACTCACTATCCTTTTTTTAATAAGACAAAAACTTTTAAAAATAATCATAGTCTCATTTCATGTTTAAACATCATAAGTTTTCCTTCATCCCATACATGAATATATTATTATTTAAATCCTATTAAAAAAATTTCAAAACATGGGTTGATCATAAAAAATCAGTAAGGGATATACAAAGAAGGAAAACTAGTAGTCATGAAAAAACATGTAATCCGTGAATACTTTATCATTATGTAATACTTTTCACCTTTATGAAGTAGTAAATACTCTTCACTTAATATAAGATCATTTTTATCATTTTTTAATCAAAATATTACCATTATACTTATATAAATAAAATATAAAATAAAAAGGTAACTTGAAAAATAATCATACTTAAATGGAATAACTATATGGTCCATTTCCATACATATCACTCTTACAAATAGAATTACCATATGACCGACTTCCATAACCAATACATTGGAGGTTATAACATAACCACACATCCTTGTTTTATCATGGAACCACCCATATTTGGTTTATCATGTAACCACTCTTCTTTGGATTATCACGTAACCACCCATCAATTGTCCAAGTACCATTATAAAACAAAAATACATAAAAGATTTCAATTATAAACATCTCACTCATTTAATTTCATTTGAAAACACAATAAATAATTTCAAGTCCTTGATATAAACCATCCACATTGGAAACCATTTTCAATAAAAAATAACCAAAAATGGTTATAAGTGATTTATTTTACTTTTAAAAACATTTTTGCTTGTAGAGGAAGCCAAATACAAATAATGGTTATAGTGGCAGAAATGTCATTGTCGCCACATAAGTTAAAAAAATTCCTTGTTTCATTTAGTAAAATGATTCATAGAAAAATATTTCTTTTTAAAATAGTTGAATAAAATTAAAAGTCATAGGCGTTAATTATACACATTATAAAAGAAGGTGGTATAGAACATAAAAATATGCCTCAATGAAAGGAGATTGAGACGAAGTCCCATAACTTATGTTTGATTCATCACATATGATCCTTGTTATTATTTAATAATAAACATGGGTTAATATATACTTTATTTAGAAACTTTTTCATCTTTATTATTTCTTTTATATCTCTTATTATGACATTGTAAAAATCACTTAATTTTTTATGTTCACATCAGGTGTTTTAATGATATCCGGATCTCGAATCAAAAATAAACTTGGTATGATGTCAATAGTGTATGTGTTAATAATTAATTCATATTTAGAATAATATTCAAGACATTGATATCATATTTATTCATAAATTACTCCATTAAATCGAATAATTATGTTTTGTTATGAAAAATGAACAGTGTTATAATCATAGAGACGGTAAGTCGTACGTACACATGAGTAAAGATTCCATTTTTCATTGATAATTATAGAAATTAGGTAATAATTATTTTATCTTAATAGAATAATAATAATATTTTTAACATCTTAATAATAATTAAAATTTACTTATATATATCATACAAGTGACGTGGTTAATAAAAAAAATTCACATCACTTCGTGGAGGTGATAGTTCACACGTACACAAAAATCACGTTATCATTTTTATGTTCATGGAAAGTAAGAATATAATTGATATATTATTCTATTATGATGATAAATATATCATGAAAATAATATAAAAAAATTAACTACATTATTATAACCACTCATGATAGAAGGATATCGAAAACGAATTAGATCAGTTTGTGGAGGTGACAGTTCACACGTACACAAAAACGATTAATTCTTTTCCCATTTAATGGAAGTGGAGGTGTATGTAAGTGATTATATTATCATAATAGAATATCATTATATCGAGTATACTAGATTTTTTATTTCATCTTGTAAGAATAATTTTTTTAGGAATTGGAATAAGAAATAAAATAGAAACACATAAAAAATGGATATCTCTTATTCGGTTGATCGCCTATGAAGAACAACCTGAATAATATAAGGAGAGTGTCATACCAAAACTATGGATTTAAGAATTTGTGGAGGTATTTCAAGAAGTTTTTTGGGTAGATCTTTCCTGGTCCATAATTTATTGTATTCGGTATTATTATAGAAGACTGGATACCTTTTATAGAAGAGGGGAGGGCCACTATTGGAAAATCGTAAATCATTAAATTAATATAAATTAAATTTCAATTCTAAATGGTCCCAAAATCATTTTTTTGAAAATATATGATGACTTTCGGTCAAATAACCATCATCCAATAAAAATTAGAGAATTTTTATTATATTTTTAATCCTTATCTTTTTTTCTTTAACCCCTTTTAACTCTTACAATTTTATCAATTAATTTACACATAGACGATTGAAATAATTACAAATTAATGTAAAACATTCAGTGAACAATTCATTATTTTAATTTTTAAATATATAATACCATTTAGTAGAATATTATATTTTTATGAATTTTATATCATTTAATTAAATATTTTATATTTTAAATTATGAATTATTGTCAATTTCGAAACTATTCATTAGATCACATTTTTAAAATATCATAAAAACTTCATTCCTTCGAAATAAATATATTAAATGAGTATTAAAATTCTATGTTCATCCAAAAAAATCATGTATGTCATTAAATATTTCGAATTTTATTTATTTTAATATTATTAATATCATTTATTTGATTCTTCCATTAATAAATCTATTAATGCATCATCATTATGTCATAATTAAATTTAATTATTTAATGTATAAAAATTATAAATAAAATACCGTGATTTATGTAATATTTTTAAATTTATAATGACATTTATAGTCAAATAGATCACTTACATAACCCCATATTAATATTATTTTAGTAATAAAATCCATCTTTAGGATATTTTTTCCTTTACTTAAAAATAAATGTCATAAATGTCATTATCACACCCAAATGGCCCTCAAAGGCCATGATTTAGGCTCAAGGGTTAACGTGGTCAGAAATAAATCTTACAATAAGATTAGGACATGTTTGAGGCTATTTCAGTATTGTTATAATATTCTTTTAACCCTTATTTACCTTATTTACCTTTTAACCATGGTAAATAAAATACAAAAGTAACTATTCACAAAAAATTATTATGATCCAACTAAACAACATTTTTAATACTAATTATAACCATGTATGTTATCTGTTTAAATTTTAATTCACAAAAGAGATAGAATTAAATTTTAAAATAATTATGTTGTCGGAATGAGAAAACTTGTTTTTAAAAAGTAAAAACCATCACAATATTGACATGTGTCTATATCAAATTTCAATGTGTTATTACGTCCAATAACCAAAATTGGATTAAAGGATAAAAAATTAATCTAAATATACATTAAAACCAATTATATTGATAATTAAACAATATAAATAAATTAGACGAAAAGGTAGTTTTGAATTAAAATGCAGTGTTTCTCACTATTCATTAAAAGTGAAATTTACTAGATTTAAAAAGGGTTTTCCATCAAAAGGTGGTAAAACTACATTTAAAAATATTAGAGTATTTTATGCTTAAAATTTGATTTATTCGCATTTTAAGTCACTAAAACATATTTTATGAAAGTGAAAAAATTTAAAAAACATGTGTAAACATAATATAGTTATTTGTAATCATTCCTTCCATTACAATACCTAGGTATTAACTACCATTTAAAATAATAATACTAATATTTTATTTTTTTCAATTTCAGTCTTGTGTGTAACGTAAAATTTCAGAGAAACATGTTGTTGCATGTTGAGTTCGTTATCAGACAAACAATCCACGTTAAGGTAAAACCATAATCTAATTCATAAATATTAATAAAAATGAATATATATTATTCTATAATTACATAAGTTGTTACATCCTTCCCCCCTTTTGAAAATTGTGTCCTTGCAATTTTAAAATTGGGCTTCATAACTTCATTGAAATACCACATCGGAAAAAGTGTTAATAAAACATTAACATTAACATAAAGAAATGAATTTATGAAGGTCACCTGAGATAACACATACTAGGATTTCATGTAGTAAAATATGGAAATGGAAGAAAAATTAACTATCATGTTCTAATATAGAGTGATAGAAAACGTGATCCGGAGAAAGTTAACAATCACAAAACCATAAATTTTTTACTGTTTAATGGGTCATTGATTTCATAGTAGGAATAGAAAATGGAAAACTTTTTTATTTCAAGATCATTTTCATATAACTGGGGAATTACCTTACTAAATATAGTAAAAATATAAGGAAATATACATACTTAACAAGTAGAGTTGCATCCATTAATTGAATTCCACTACAATATAATAATTTCTCCAATATATTAGTATTTAATATGACATGGTCACACTTAAAACACTAGAATAAAATTCTTGAGAATCACATAAACCATAATAGATGATCTATATATTTTACCTATCTTTAGAAGTTAACCAAAACCAAAATGATTAGTACAAGATTAGTTAATTTCCATAATAAGAATAATCCATTATAAGGATTAGGACTACTTTTAATCTAAAATGTTCAATAGTAATACCCATGATCCACATACACCATTCAACAAAAAAATTCCTTAAAATTCCTCAAAATAATTCAAACTGAAATTGAATAACAAAATTCATAAGTATTTGAAAACACAGTCTTCTAAGATAACTTTTCACATTTATCTCCATATATCTCTCTTAATATCTCATACCAAAAAGTAATTTCCTAACCACATATTCTCACTGATAGGTTAATCAATTCCATAAATAACCAAAATCTCTATAATCCAATAATAGAATCATAGGTTCTTCCAAAATATAATTCAATGATTAATCCTCTTTCAAACTCCCATAGTATTGTATTCTACTTGATCATATTGGGTACCCAAAATGGTGAACATCTTCTGAAATAACATTATTCACTTAATCACCAAATCATTTTACAATATCATGGTTATCTATTCCATAAAATATATGTCTCCCAAATCAACTTACACCTAATCTATAAAATCATTTAACTAAAAATAATAAGTCATACTTACCATGGACTTCACGTAGGCCGGTGGTAGGCGATGTGCCCTTGTCTCCCTTCAGCTGTGGGTTCGATTCTCACAGCCTTACAGACATGATGGGTTGTCACCCATCCTGTGGGTTTTCAATTTTCAAAAATTATATCATTCTTAAGAAATTCTAAAAAATAATATAATTTACTAAATAATAACCATAAGTTTTTTTAACCTTAAATTTTAACTCATACCTTTAATTTTTCTTCCCAAAACGTAATAACCTTTAATCAAAAAAAAAAGAAAAATTCATATGAACCCTAAAGGTTATCCATTAATTTTATTATTTTTATCCCCCCAATAAAAGATAATTCAACCTTTATTACAATTTTCACATTATAAACATTAGGTTTACACATACTATGAAAAGACATCCAAAGTAATCCCATCATTCAAAGAACATTAATAATTCCAAACATTTCATCATCTTACAATCTATCATAACTATTGAATCCATTAGATGTAGACATCATAATCATTCTTCATTCTTCATGATTCCATAACCATTCATTTACATCCTTTTCCTTAACAATTATTTCCTAAAATACATGAATAATTTTCTTAAGATTCAATAATGTCAAGAAATTGGACATGAAATAATACATAACTTTCATAGGTCATTTTTAAGTACCTCATATTCAATTGAAATGAAATTATGTACCGGTAAACATGTATTTGTACTGTCCTATAGATCATATCCACGAAACATCTTTGTAGGACACTTATTCTCATAATGAACATACTCCCCACATTTAAAAAATTTAATTGATAACTCATAAATAACATATTTCCCTTTCCTAGATAGAATTGAATGTTTCCTTTTTCCTTGAAAGGCTAGTACTTTATGGCCTTCATTACGACATCTATAACATCATCCCATCCCATTAAAAAAAATTTATATGTATCTCATTCCACATCCTTAATAAATATGTTGTTTAATATAATTACAATTATGATTATTACATGAACTTCCATAGGGATTCATTTCTCTCATATATGATGCATTAGAAAAATCACCAAGGTTCTGGTGGTTAATCATGACTCATGATAGTTAAGTTAGAATAACCATGAGAGACCTCATTTTAGCTCCCATTTAATTAGGTTTCTTATTCATAGAACCACCAAAGTTTCCTTAATATCCATTGTTACTTTGGGGCCAGCTGGATCCATCCATTTAATAAAACCAAAATGGTTTGTGTGAGCATATTAACAAAATTATCATATACTATCTTAAGAGTAAGATAAACACTAAGATATTCTTATTTATGTTATCTCAAACACATTCAATTTTCCTTAAATGACTATAAATTTTCTAATATGATAACCATTTTTGTTATATACCAATTCTCACTTATGCTTGAAGAACACCCAAACCTCTAATGTTAACTAAACCATCTTCGATACCAACTATAAGGTCCCGACCTTAAAATTTACATAATCTAGAGTTAAGTAAATAATTTGACCTTATTTAACATTGAGGATCATTTCATGTTTAGATATTTTATATAATTATGTCATAAATCATACATAACAACTTAAATATTTAAAATTAGAAACTTTTACTCACTGCCCATTTTTTTTATAAAACCAAAACCTTCGAAATGAAACATGGTCTTGTTTCATGTTTATACATAATAACATTTACATGATCCCATACAAAACTATTTATTTATTAAATCCTATGAAAAACATTACAAAACATACACTGATCATAAAAACCACAATAAGTGATAAAAAATAAAAGAAAATTATCAGTCTTTCGAAAACATGTAAACCCTTAATACATTATCATAAAGTAATATATTTCACCTTACTGAAGTAGTAAATAATCTACAATGAATATAAGATCATTTCATACCCTTTTTTAATCCAAATATTACCATAAAACGCATATAAAGAACATATGACATATAAAGGTAACTTGGGACATAATCATACTTAAATGGAATAACCACACAGTTTACTTCCACACATATCACTCTTACAATTCGAATAACCATACAACTGACTTCCATACCCAATATATTGGAGGTCAGAATGTAAAAAAATTTCCTAGGTTTATCACAGAACCACCCCTCTTTGGATTATCATCTGACCACCAATCTTTGGTTTATCACCTAACCACCCATAAAATGTCCACTTACCATTATATAATAATAACACATAAAATAATACAATTACAAAAATTTCACTCAAAAATTTTCATTTTCAATAATAATAAATCATTTAAATATGTTTAAATAGTTGATCCACTTTAAAAACCAATTTCAATAAAAAAATACCCAAAAAAGGGTAAAGGGATTTATTTTTATTTTATAAACATTTTGTCTTGTAGAGGAATCAAAATACCAAATAATGGTCACAACTGTAGAAATGTTGTTATCGCCAAATACATTAAAAAGAATTCCTTTTGTACTTTAGTAAAATTCTTCCTAGAAAATGATTACTTTTGAAATTTTTTTAATGATATTAAAATTCAAATGGGTTAATTAATCATTTTATAAAAAAGGTGGTTTATATCATCATAATATGCCTCAATGAAAAATGATTGAGATGAATTCCCTTACCTTAAGGTCGATTCATCACGTATGCTACTTGTTATTACTGAATATTAATTAGCTTTTAATTTAAACTTTCATGAAATACATTTTAATATTTACTATTTCTTTTATATCACTTATTACTATTTTATAAAAATTACTTAATTATTTACGTTTACATTGGGTGTTTTGTCGACATTCTGTACTCGAGCCTAAAATAATCTTGGTATGATGCCAATAGTCCATGTGGTCATAATTCATTCCTCTCAATAATAATATTCATAACATTGCTATAATTTTATGCAAAAATTATAACTTTAAATCAAACCATGATGCGTGGTTATGAAAAATGAACAATGTTATAATCATGGAGATGGTAAGCCGTACATACACATGAGTAATATTTTGATTTTTCATTAATCATTAGAGAAAATGGTAATAATTATTTTATCTTTCCAGAACAATCATAATATTATTAACATCTTAATAATCATTAAAATATAATTATATATCATACATGTGACATGGTGAATAAAAACGATTCACATCACTTCGTGGAGGTGATAGTTCAAAGGTACACACGAACGATGGTATCATTTTTATGTGCATGTAAAGTAAGTACATAATTCATATATTATTCTCTTATAATTATAAAAATGTAATGAAAATTATATACAAACACTAATTCCATTATTATAACCAGTCATGAGAGATAGCTATGAGAAACGAATTAGACTTGTTCGTGGTGGTGATATTTCAAACATAAACATGAATAAAAAATTCCTTTCCCATTTAATGGATCTGGATATGGATTTACTTGATGATTATAATATAATAACATAAAAATATATTGATTATAAATTTTTTATTATTTGATCATTAATGTATAGTATTTGAAGGAAGTGGAAGAAGAAATAAAATAGAAACACTTAAAAAACAACACCTATTTTTCAATTGATCGCCTTTTAAGAACACCTTAACACCTATAAGAAGGGTTTTATGCCTAAAATAAGACCTCAAGAATGTGGGGAAGGATTTTAGGAAGGGTTTTGGGAAGATAATTTCAAAAAAGTAATTGGAAGTGTTATTATTAGAGAATAGTGTGTACCTCTCTTTAAGAGATGGGAGGGGAACCCTTGTAAACTCTTAAAATATTAAATTAATATACATAAATTTTCAGTTTAAAACTATCCCAAGTTAATTTATTTCAAATACAGGACAATGTTTTATTGAATCCCAATCATCCATTAAAATTTAGACATGTGTAAATATTTTTTAAATCCTTATATTCTTGTTCTAACACCTTTTAATTCTTACCATTTTATCCAGTGATTTACACTTAGAGGGTTAATATAATTTTTAAATCATACCAAAAGACCAATGAAAAATTCATTAATTACATTTGTAGAAAAATAATAATATTTTATCGAATATTAGATTTTTAATAATTTCAAATCATATAAATAAATATTATATATGTTAAAATACAAATTATATCTATTTTGACAATATTCATTACATATATTTTTGTAGACATCATAAGAAATTGATTCCTTCGAAAATAATATAATAACTCAATCCTAACATGTCAAAGTAATCCATAAAATTCTTTTATAGAATCAAAAATTTCTTATTGTATTTATTTTAATAATTTTAATATCATTTATTTGAATCTTCCTTTAATAAATATATTATTACATAATTACTGTGTCATTTTTAAATTTAATTATTAAATGTATAAAAATTATAAATAAAATACCACGATGTATGAAATATTTTATCTTTATAATGACTATTTATAATCGAATATATCACTTATATAACCCCATATTAACATTGTTTTAGTAATAAAAGTCATCTTTATGTTATTTTTTCCTTTACTTAAGAAATAAATGTTAAAAATGTCATTATCACACCCACATGGCTCCCAAAGGACAAGACTTCGTCTCAAGGTTTGTCTTGGTTGGCCATAAGTCATAAAATATGATTAGGACAATTGTTAGGGTAGTTTAATATTATTATAATATTATTTTTACCCTTATTTTCCTCATTTATAGTTTAAACGTGGTAAATTGTTAGTGCCAAAATTTGGGATGAGGGGGAGGAGACGCGAAGCCCCTGGGGCTTCCTCGGGAAAATTGTCTATAGAGCCCCGCCACACTGTAATCCATGGGAAGATTCACCTATGTGAATCCATCACGGAGCAAGGAGGTCTGAGGCTCTGCGATATGATTTGAAGTTTTCAAAGCCATGCGGAGCTAGGAGGCGGTATTCTCCACGATACAATTTGACATTGTGAAGCCACCACGGATCAAGAAGTTGGGAGGATCCATGGTGCAATTTGATGTTTGTGAAGCTGTCGCGGAGCAAGAAGGTGGTAGGCTCTATAGTTATGACAAAGAGAGATGTGGCACGGCGCCGAGTGAGATTTACTTTATGGTGCATCATGCCTATAAATACCAGGCTCCCATTGATCCCAAAGGATGGATCCTCCGACCATTCCCCTTCTTAGCTCTAAAATTGAAAATAAATTTCTTCTCTGTGAACCATGTGATTTTCAAGGTACTTTAGCATCGTGAAGTGCATTTCCCTTTACTTAAATTCAACCCCTCTTCCAAGGGGGATTCCCTTCATAGAGCCCATGGGCCTTCGCGAAGGAAGGGGATCCCCAAGGTGACTCAGATCTTCGTAAATCACTTTTGCTTCGAAAAGTACCCTTCATGCACAAATATCCCACATGCTAAGGTAGGGTCGTTGTGGTTCTCCAAGCACATTTCTTCGCAATAATACGCTTAACAGGACACCCTTTCTTCGCGAATCACTACTCCGTGAAAGACTTTCCACTTCGTGAAGCACCTTCCATATGAACCAATGCTCTGTGCCTTGGCTAGGCCACTTTACATCATGGAAAACACCCCTTCGTGACGCTCTTACACTAAATGGAGCACCAAATCTTATCAGCCCGCTCTTCATGTGAACCCCTTTTCTCCATAACTCATTTTCATGTGAGACCCTCAAGGTTTGCATGAAGTGATTTCAAAGACCCTTGTGCAGTGCTTTATGTTGCATTGGTTTTCCTCGTGCTTCTTTGCATTGCACGCTAACAACTATTTCTTCTTCTCATATCCACGATAACATGGCCCCCTCAATGGATCTCTCTGAAAAACCCCCTCACCATAGCATTGATGATTTATTCCCTTCCCCGCGGGGTGGGAGGTATCGGTTATGTATGTCTTAATGGGTGAGAAGTGAACCCACCTCGTCCAAGCTGTAGGACATTAAACTACTAAGCACTAACGTCCTCAACACAAGATGTTAAAATGTGACCTCACCCCGTGCACTTTATGTGGGGTGCCCCGCCTCGGAAAATCTCTACACCCACTGGTCTCCACAGAACTGAAATCATCCTCATATAGAATGAGATCCTCTTTATTGGAGTGGTTCTTGTCTGCATAGAAGGGAAACCATCTTGGTGTATGCCCATATCCTTTCATGTAGAAGTTGGTACCCTTACTCCTCCTTTCTTCATCTGTTCCAGAGACTAGAGGTGAGAGGGGCATAAGGACCTTCATTATCCCATCCTTCTCCCATTGGGCTTTGCCGCCACTCAGGCCTCCATCCTGGAGTAAGTCCCAATTTGAATCTCCATGGGCTAATAACCACATAGAAGCCACTATTTCCTCTTTGGGCCGCTAACCACGTGTAAGCCTCATTCCACTTCCCATGGGCGTGCCTTTCATGATGCGATCATCAAGTATTTACTATCTCCTATTTATCACACTAAGTATGAATCACATGGTCTTAGAGTAAGCATCGAGCATGACATCCTCTCTGGATATCCTAGAGTGTAAGCCCCACACACCTTTAGAACTACGTTGACTTTGATCCTTTCTAAGGCAATTTTCGTAGGAAGCATCCCTTAGTGTCAATCTCAACAACCATTGGTCCAAACCCCCTTCACGTCGATCCACCGACACACCTTCGAACTATGTGGTCTTTGATCATTTCCATGTAAAGGTACATAGGACACCTCCCTAAGGATCAAGGACAACACCTAATTGGTCTCGACCTTCTTCACGTCGGTTCACCAAGACCACACTCCTAAACACTGAGTTCTTTGATCCATTCCAAGGAAAGGAATGTGGGATCCCTCCCTAAGGATCAATCCCAACACACATTGTTCCTTAACCCCTTCATGTTGGTCCACCTACACACCTCTGAACTATGTGTTCTTCATTCCTTACTAATGCAGGGTATGTAGGACACCTCCCTGAGGTTCAAGCCCAACACCTACTTGTTCCTGACCACCTTCATGTTGATTCACCAGGCCCACACTCCTGAACTACCTGGACATTGATCCTTTCCATGTTAAGGTATGTAGGAATCCTCCCTGAGGTTCAACCCATACAACCATTGGTCCCAACCTCTTCACGTTGGTTCACCAACACCACACCATCCAAACTATGTGGTCTTTGATCCCAGCCAAGGCATGGTACATAGGACGGCTCCCTAATTTTAAATCCCAACACCCTGTTGTCCCGAACTCTACACATCGGTTCACAAGCACCACACCCTCCGAACTACGTGGTCTTTGATCCTTTCAAAGGAAAGGTATATAAGAATCATCCTTGATGTTCAATCCCAACACCCATTTGTTCCAACCCCATTCACATCGGTTCACCCACAACCACTTAAGAACTACATGGGATTTCATTCATTCCAAGGAAAGGTACATAGGATGGCTCCCTAAGGTTCAATCCCAACACCTAGTTGTTCCGACCCCCTTATGTCTGTTCACCTTCGTCCCGCATGAAATTAAACTGCATGCCCCCTTTCCATCCCACACAACGTTAAATGGTACCTGCTTGAACTATGTGGGATTTGATCCCTATATCCTAGATAGGGTACGTAGGAAGCCTCCATGAGGTTCAATCCCATCCATTAGAATGTCTTTGTGACCCCATTCTATGGTAAGTCATTGAGACCCCATCTAGAAGTAATCCATTGTGCCCCCACCCATCAGTAATACGTTGTGACCCCATCCAGTGGTAAGCCGTTGTGACCCCATCCAGTGGTAATCCATTATGACCCCATCCAGTGGTAAGTTGTTGTAGTCCGTAATCGACAGTAAAACATTGAAGTCCCCTTTGTTGGGAACCACATCTCTAGTCCACCCCTCGAGAATAAGACCAACTCTCAGGCCTACTAATCACACGTAAACCACAACATGTCATTGGGTCGATTTCCTCTACACGCGCCTTAATATCATTCCCCAACCCGAAGGTTCTGCTTCTTCTGGGTCCATTCATATGGGTCACCTATGTAGGTGTCCAGCCACCTCACAAAACTTCTTGGACATTGATTACCTGCCACGGTGATATGTAGGAAGCCTCTTCGAGGATCAAGTCCAATATCATTATCGTCCTCAGGTCGATTCCATTTATTTCTTCATCAACTCTCAACCCTCCATCATCCATCCTTATTCTTATCCGGACCAGCACATCCTGGTGGGATCTTGCTACCTTCTTTTCCTCACTGCTCCTAGCAGCACTCTTGTAAATAATGACATGTTCTACCCAGCATCAGCGATCCCTCCAGGGGTTTCACCCCACTAGTCCACTCTCTCCAGTGTTCTAATCAGTATGATCCATCTCTGCCAGATGTTAAAATCGCGGCATACCCTGTGTTAAACATGGAAAGCTTAGGAAAACCTCATAAACATGACTATGAAATATAATTCCCCACATTCAATGTGGAATTAATCATTCTTCTGAAACCTCTAGAATCCCTATCAAAAGGGGAAGAAACCCAAACACGCTAGGGTTCCAGGGTCCAGACACGTAAGTGATGTCCAACGAGACTACTCCCCCGACCAAAGGTTGTTTCCCCGATCTGACCCCTTGGAGTGTCCTGACAGAAGCAGTGTAATTAACCAGCATCCATGAAGACATAGAACTAGGAAGATTTTAATGAACATCATCTTAATCTATAAGGCGACTTGGACTAATTGATGAGTTATTAGGAGGAATCCACTAAAGGATGAACTGAGATCCCATCATCCTATTTTGATCAAGGAGAAAACATCATTGAATAAGCGACGGATGTCGCCTGCCATTGGAAATTGGGAAATCGGGAAACAATTAGCACATCCTCGTCCTCGACAGATGGATGTGTGTGCCCCAATGAAATCGTCAGAAACAGAAATAGTAAAACCGAAGGGAATTTCTTCTCCTCAATGTGGAGATTAGTAGTGTTTTAGACATCAGTGGACTAGCATGTCACTGGATCCAGTTATCCAGAACTAGGTCACACCAATCAAATAATGGGACTCACGTGAAACTCACCAGAAGTTGGGGCAGTTGAACGTTGGACATCCCAGTCTTTGATGTTGTCATCATGGATCATTATAACCATTCATTGAAGAATGAATGGTGATGGGGAATTGGATGTTGATTTCCTTGTTTCAGCACTAATAGTTTAATCTCCCTGCCTTCGAGGACCTAAGATACCATAACAGGAAACCGATTTCCACCCACCCACCAACGTAGGGGCAGTGGTAGAGCCAACGTGGAAATCCTGTGTGGATCCACCACATCTGTGATGGTCTACACATCCACAAATGTTGCAATCCCACACTCCATCTCCCCATTTGAGTTCATTATGGGATGGGTAATAAATGTCATCATCTGAAAATAAAAGGAGGCAAGGATTATCCCATCTTAATATATGGCCCAATAGGATTTAGAGGCATCTGTACCTCATCACAACCACTGCCCCAAGGGCCGCGCAGGAAGACACTACTCCCCACTGTAACCCAGAATCGTTTCAAGAGGCTCTCCCTGAAATGCTTTGATGACCCCTCCCCTACGTCGATGAGGTGGGGGATGTCCAGGACAGGCTTTCCAAGATCCCATCCCATGGGCTCCAAAGGAGGTCCCCACTAGGCCATGCCCAGGAAGCCACCCGATCTCACAGGTCGAGGAGCAGATAAGCTATGTGCCTGCTTTGCCGGCCCAAGCCCGGCTGACCCAACCCTAGCGTCGAGCGCAGGCTGAGGAGGACGCCTATCAAGGGACATCAACGTCAGTGACTACTGTATATTGTGCCACCACAAACATATACCATCATACTCCTATCTATGATGAACAAGGGAACTCATATACCTGGCCCAGAATGAAGCCCCAACTTCCCCATGGGAAGGCTAGGTAGACTCTCTTAGTTGTCGGCACAGGTAGTGGCTGCCGCGAACTGACCCGCAGCCACAACACCCATTACATAGGTCCTCCTTGTACCTCCACCAATGAAGAATGTGTTTCCTACCCACTCCCAAGCTTGGAACGGAGGTTCTCCCCTTTCCACCATCAATCCAGATGAGGTTCCTCCCCTTGGTAGTAACACTCAGTATAGGAGGCTCTTCTACACTCATGACATCAGGTATGGAGTCATACCTACTTCCACAGGTCGCTGGTGTGGATATATTTCACACTAGGTCAATCCTTATCATGGTGGCCTTCCCCATGTCCTTACAACAGCTAGTGAAGGTTTTCCTTGCCTCATCAATCAGAGGAGTGATGTTCAGCTTCGTTTAATCGGAACCCAGCATGGATGTCCTATCTGTGTTCATCTTGACCAGTATGAGGTCCCTCCTCGCACTAAAATAGCTAGGATAAAAATGCATGGATGCCCTACCCATGCTTCTACTAGATTCAGTGGATTTCCTACGTGCTCCATCACTTTTCACTGAGATTCCCTCTTCACATCATCCATTGGACACAGAGGTACTCCTCGTGTTCCCTTCGACATATTCCCATGTGATCCTCGCACCCTGGATCACTCAAAAGGATGACCCCTCTGTCCCAACACTAGTTCATCTGAAGGTCCTCCTCACGCTAGATATATACCCAATCCTGAAGATCCATCTTGGGGCATGTGGGAGGTTATTTTCCTCCACAAAAAGAATGAAAGGAAGATTCAGACTGAGATTAAACTAGTCTGCATCTCATATTTTGAGGTGAAATATGACTAAACTATATAACCCTCGCGTCAATCCGCCGTTTCAAGGGCCGGGGTAGGAGCGAGGTGCATTAGCCTCATACTTATGGAATGAGAGGTCCACCATATTCCCATCTCCCTTTATAGGTACATCCAGGAGGAGGAATATTTGGAATCTCCCCAGAGTTCGGTCGTGCAATCGCCACAATCATCACCAGAAGCACCCGTTTACTAGACAAGAGATCACAAAGAGTTTTTCTAGGGACCAATGATAGATGAGAAACATAAGAGCCCATTGCCAGTAGCCATAGTCCCTGCACCAGAAACTATGGTTTCTAGTCTATCTTATCACGATGTAGTGGCCAAATCACTACACTCTTCGAAGGACATCCCGAGATGTAGTGGTTTGTTATCCCACTTGTCATACTCTCCACCGGCCCCCCTACCATCTCAACGGTCTGCTTTAGTACCGTTGTAGTTTCCCCATCCACCTCTAGTTGATGAGTTGGGTAATGATGTTCCAGACCCCGAGTCTAGATCAAGGATCTTATTGGTCATTCTTATGGAAGACCATTTCTTAGAGATGTTTTGGTCGGTTGCAGCGTCAAATTTCAGTGCGCTGGAATCACTCACCCAGGAGGAGGTTCGATGCTTTCGCCAGACCCTCTGAGCGACTCATTTCGATCTTTGACATCGACGAGTGGCATACCCTAAGTGTCATCTACACTTTGAAGACATAAGCCAAAAATTCTATTTGTTTTATTTGGTCGCACTCCACATGGACCAATGCCCTGATTCAATAGGTCGCCATAGGACCCTCCAACAACGATGCATCCAGAGCATTAAAGTGCTCTACAAGATAATCTAGGAAGTTTCTCACCACGAGAAATCATTGGTTGGGGGAAGTATACGGAACTCCATTTCAAATCTATCGAGAACCAGTCCAATTTATCAAGCAACATAGAGGATATGCCTTCGGGTAGGGTCACGGTTAATATGTACGACCTACTAGTGGTGAGAAGAATCTTGAGCTTCTTAGAGAGGACCTACCCTCTGAGGGAGTATCACACTTATTAGATCCATTGAGAATTATTACTGTTCAATAGTGGAATATATTGGGTCTTCTTGTGCCCACTGAGTCATTGGTACTCAGCTGAAATCCCAACAAGTGTAAGGAGCACCTAAGAGCCGTCAAACCTTCCAACCCTTCTGGCTCAGTGCAGAAGGTGGAGGAAGAACCCGAAAAAGTCATGTTGCATCAGAAACATAAAGAAAACAAGAAGATGGTCGTTGACCTCCTTGTTGAAAGCATTGTAGATTGATGAACGAACTATGGTGATCCTCGACCAGGGGAAGCAAGGTAAGACACAACTTCCCCTGGTGAATTGTCTCCAGGTGACTCTGACCATCCTAACCAAAAGAGAGGTTAGAGGTCGGAACATATGTCCTGAAGGAATGATATGTGTTGCCCAATCCACTCGAGTTGTGTAACAATCCTCGAGACCTGGTTTAGGTTCTCCCATCCGCTCTACAGGTCCTCCCACCAGCCATTCCGTGAGCTGCCAGGACATCTTATCATGTTGAATAACCTACCAACATGATGGTGGTTAGGGATCCCCATCATGACAGGATCCCCTTCCCGGATGATCCAAGGGAGGCACTTATCACCCACCTCAAAGATTTAGAAACTCAACAGGTGGAAATCCCACCAGATGGAATGCCATATCCCGCATGGGTGGATGATATAACAGAACCACGGGTTTCAAAAACCCCACATTCTCCCCTATTAATAGGATAGGTGACCCACTACAACAGCTAACCCAGTTCATTTCAAGGTGTGTACCAATGTTCGGAACCCCGACGTAGCAGAAAGCTGCCAAACTCTAATGCTTCGTACAATCATTGTAAGGACTTGCATTCGTTTGGTACAACCAGCTACCCATCGGATTAGTAGCCGAATGGGAATATTTTCGTAGGAAATTTATTTACTAGTTCAATTCCACCATTTAGAAGAACAGTATTGTAGACCTATTCAATTACAAACAGAGGCCTGGTGAGTGCATCACAGACTTTGTCTCTTTGTGTATAGGGCTCACATACTCCCATGACATGACACTAACTCAGGAGAAAATGTTGATGATGTGCGTAGGGAATGTAAAGATAGAACTGGTCCCCTCTTGGATCACCCAGGACTACCCTGGGGGATTTTAAGCCTTCTATGATAAATCCCAGCACCAATAAGAATCCTTGCAGTAGGCCAAGCATGCACATCCATTGCCTCCTTCAATCCCTACAAGAAGGGCCGCCAGGGCCAAGCCCGCCGCAGTGGCTCAAATAGAGGCCACCAGAAAATAGGAAGTATTACTAGGGGATCCACCTACATAGCATTGAGGAGGCCCTCCATCGCAGGCGCGACCTCCGGCCCAGTTCTTCCCACCTTAGAATTGGCAGGTGCCACCGTGTAATGTCTGCCACCACCTAGGCGAGATAACGAGGTCCCCACTCTATGATATGCTCCTCCATACCATCATCAAGGCCAGGCTCCCAAGGTCCCCTTCCCAAATAGGAGGAACTTGACTTACTCATTCAATGAGGCTCAGGTCCCCGGTTATTTCCATAGTGCCTTGGAGCAGGGGATTGTACGTTTTCTTGAATGCAAGAGGAAAGAAGAGGCAAATCTCATTGATCACCCCAACTAATTCCCCTATCACAAGATCCTGTGGAACACTCTTAAACAGTTCTATGTGTTTAAATAATTATTCATTAATAGTTTGACAATAACGTAGTCAGGTTGGGCCCAGCTCCAGCACATGTGACATGTGTTTTTGTGAAGCCATATAACAATAGTAGCAACGAAGGCGAGTGGTATCAGGTTTCTAACTATATGTAAAAAATGTTCAATAGATTTATGGCTCGTAAGATAGTCTCTCATGCCTATGGTATTATCCATGAATGCCTCAATAGATCTGAACCTTAAGAGGATGCCATGTCACCCGCAACCATTACATATGCATCAACCGATTATCCATCCTCTTCGCAGAAGAGCATGCATCAATATCACAAGGGAAAACAAAGTCCCCCGCTAATACCATCGTCATACAGTACTCAAAAATGAATTCATTCCTCTAGAGATGGAGATTCCTCCCAGAATCTATCCAGTAGTGGATGACTCTTCATGTGACAGTCAATGGTATGCCTCGGTTAACACCGTAGAGGTGGTAAACACCTACATGATTCCTGATGATGAGGAGAGCCAGGCGGATACTCCCAACATCCCCAACCATCGCCAAAATCTTTAGATCCATGGATATATGGGTCATTAGAGTTCCTTAGTCAGTACTTCTAGCCAGGTTGTGCATGCCACTGAAACCAAACTGTCGGCCCAGTGTAGAACTCAGCATGCTCAGCCTTAGAATTTGGTGTCATCAGTTCTGCCTTCGCCGCGATTCTTGCTATTGGATCAGTCAGAGTCTTCCCAACTACACTATGATCCTCCGTCCGGCCCTCATCTAGTAGTCACCCTATGGGCATCGACTAGGGAGAAGCAGGATATTCCCAGCACCAATCAGCCATCGTTCCAGCCGGCAGGGCCAACTATACCTCTCGTCACAGAGCGACCTTTTGTAAGAAGAGGTTCATGCCTGGAACGAAAATATGATGTCCTCAAGAATTTTTCCAGTATTCTGTCAAGGATTTATATCCTTTAGGATATTCTCTTATCACTGGATATGTGTGAAGTCCTCGTTGAGGATTTAATAAGTCCCATCTAGTTCAAGACGGAGGTAGCCACCAAAAATCTTTCCATGATGAGGTGGTCGAGCATGCTAAATGTCAGACCATCATCTCGTTCTTGAGAGAAGATGAAGGCTATCCCATACAGGGGAATATATACCCTTTGTACATCACCAACCATTTTAACGGCATCGAGGTCCGTCACTGTCTTGTTGACATGGGATCTAGGTTCACCCTCATCCCGACTCGGACAATGCGAAAATTGGGGTTGTCTGAGGAGGACCAGAGCCCCTATAACCTAAAAATCCAAGTTTATGAAATGACAGAATAGAAATTGGTCAGAAAGATCTAACTGAAGGATAAATTCAGTGGCCTGGTATCTAGCACTGAATTCATGGTTGTGTCCTAGGACACCGCCTACAATGCATTGATGGGTAGGTTGTGGCTCCACCTGCATGCGGAGATTCCTTCATTGTATCACCAGTACCTGAAGCACTCCCTTAACGGTCGAGTGGGAATAATTCAAGGTGACGCATCTCCCTTTGACTATTGTGAATCCTGCTATCCAGATGATGAATATTACAAGAGAAAAGACCAGAAGATCCTGGCTAACAAGGTTGAGCAAGCTATGGTTGCGACCGACCCGTGGACAGATCCGGATGATGCCTACATCTTTCTAATCCACCAATTGGAGGAAAAGACTCCAGACATGGGACAATAATTTTTTTTTGTTTCTAGAACGTGGGGGGAGAATATTACCAAGTCTAAGTGATTCTAGAATATCACCTCATACTCCTACACGAATCAGGCTCAGGTGATCCTAGAGCCCCCTATGCCCATAAGATATCGGGATGTCTTCCCCATGGAAACAAAAATGCGCCATATTTTCTTGTTCTGCCAAGCTGGGATAAACTGGATCAATCCGACACACCACTATTTCTTCGATATCATAATTTTTTGCCCCTTGGGAAGAAGACTATATTGGATTGGATCAACAACCTTCATCCTTTTGGTTTCGACAACATAGGAATCCCCCGATGCAGTGTCCACTGCCGCTCGGGTTGGTACCAATCTCCCATTGGGATCTGTTGACTCAAAGGAAACTCCTCCCACCTAGGATCCCTCCTCCATATTTGAAGAAGAGGACTTATAGGATTCTCTTACCACCTTTAAAGAGGGAGTCTCCACCATGGTCGATGAATTGGTACAGGTGATCCTCAGTAACGAGGCGGACCTGAAACTGACACTAATCAGTGCCGCTATTCCCCTTGAGGAAAAATAGTAGTACGTGGACTTCCTAAAAAAACATCGTGATTTATTTTCATGGATATATGATGATATTCTAGGAATAGACTCTCAGGTAGCCTCCCACCGCTTCGATCTCCCAGTAAATCACTGCAGGTTTAAGCAGCCTTCCAGAAAGATGTACCCTTCTCACGGTGCCATGGTCGAGGTAGATGTTGATAAGATCATCAGAGGAAATTTATTTAAGGAGTTATAGTACCCAAAATGGATATACAAAATTTTTCTAGTCATGAAGAATAATGGAAAGATCATAGTCTACATCGACTACCGAGATCTCAACCGTCAGTGTTCGAATGATGATTTTCCCCTTACTGTGATGAAATTTTTGATCGATGCTACAACTGGGTTCCAAGACCTAACATTCATGGATGGGTAAATTGGGTATAACCAGATCTGAATGGCTCTCTAGGATGATTATTCCATGGATTTCAGGGCACGACTAGGTACTTTCTGTTACCAAGTCATGCCCTTTGGTTTAAATGAATGCAGGAGTCACCTATCAGTGGGCTATAAATCACAAATTTATACTGATCCTCGAGACAATAGTGGAACACTATGTGGATGATTTGGTGGTCAACTCCTTCCAACTCTAGGACCATCCCAAAGACCTTGAGAAATTCTTTGGTTTCCTCCATTCTTTCCAGCTAAAGATAAACCCACTGAAGTGGGCCTTTAGGGTCACCTCTGGATAGTTTATCATCATCATTGTCAGATACATGGGAATAAAAATTTACTCAGATAATATCAAGGCCATTATCCACATATCTCTTCTGAGAAAAATTCACAAGCTTCAAGGTTTTCAAGGGAACATAGCCTACAGATTCCGATTTATCATGAATTTGGCTGGAAAGTGTAGTCCCTTTTCTAGGCTCATGAAGAAAGTCATTTTCTATGAGTGGGATGAAGAATGTCAGACTGCCTTCAAGGAAATTAAACAGTATCTGCAACATCCTCCAATCATAATGCCACCCATGTCCGGAAAGACGTTTTATCTTTATGTGGACACCCTGGAGTGATCTCTTGGAACCCTTCTCACCCAGAAGTACAATGAGGGAATATAGAACATTCTCTACTACCTCATCTGCATGCTCAATGATACGGATACCAGATACTCCCCTATTGAGAAGAGCTGTCTTGCACTGGTATTCAAATTACATAAATTGCAACATTACATGCAACACCATGCGGTATAGTTAGTGTCCCGGGTGGATCTGCTGAAGTACATCCTGGACCGCCCAATGTTGACTGGTCGTCTAGCTCGGTGGGCAATAATACTTCAGCAGTTTGACATTAGATTATTTCCTCAGAAGGATATTAAGGGGAAAACATTTGTAGATTTCAATACTTCCCATCAAGAACCTACAGACCAGTCCCTGGACCATGATTTTCCAGACAAGGAATTCACTTTGTAGACCATGCCACTCCATGCTAGAAAATGCACTTCGATGGTGCTTCCTGGAGCCCCACTGGCAGAAGGTTCAATGACCCTTGGACCAACAGAGAATGCCTATGTGTCTTCTTCATAACTCTATCAAAATACTTTCTACCATATTCATTTCTACTGTCATGAGGCTGCACCAACAATGAGGAGGAATATCAGGATCTCATCACTGGCCTCGAGCTGGCCTTCGATATTGATATTCCCCACAAGAATGTTAAAGGGGACTCCGAACTAGTGGTCAAGCAGATCAATGGTGATTATGTCATCAGAAAGCTAGAGCTCGTACCACTGTTGGAATTCACCCTCCTACTGATGGCCCATTTCCAATCTCAGCCAGAAGTCACTCATGTCCCTCAATCCTAAAATGGTTTACCTAACACCTTGGATAGCCTTGTTGCATCAGTTGTAGATCCCATACATGATGATTTTATTATCCATGTTGCACACCAGAGAGACATCTCTTCCGTCACTCCAGATGACGATGACGGCCCACAAGTGAGCCACCTTACTGCTTACACCTCCATTTTAGGACTTCTAGGTCCCCCGGATGTAGCGATTGAGTTAACTCCCAATTAGAGAACCTCGTTTGTTGAATTCCTACAGCACTGTAATCTTCTAGAGGATTGGGCCGAGCACGAATGACTCTGATTCCATGCTTTATATTTTTCCTTACAAGATGGTCCTGGTCATGAGAAGATCCTCTAAAAGAATGGGTTTTATTGGTTTCTCCACCATTGCATTCAATGAGCTGATATTTCTCAAGTCACGTAGGAGGTTCATGCTGGTTCCTACGGGGCTCATCAGACCGGGCCAAAACTATCCCACCAGATCTGGAGACTTGGGTATTTTTGGCCCTCCATGATCCATGATAGCATCGAGTCCTCCAAATGGTTCCACGCATGCCAAATTCATGGAAACTTCATGCATCGGCCTCAAGAGCCTCTCCACACTACCATGTACTCTTGGCCATTTGCGGTCTAGGGAATCGATGTTGTTGGACCATATCCACCAGCGAAATCTCGCCAATGTAGGTTCATCCTAACTGCTATGGATTTATTATCCAAGTGGTCAATGGTAGTCCCGATCAAGGAGGTCATGGCTTGTTCCATCGTTGACTTTGTGAGATCCAACATCATCTACCGATTTAGAGTCCCCCATGTTGTCCTCACCAATAATGGCCCAAACATTCGGCCAGCTGAGCTGAAGAAATTATACGCTAAGTACAAAATCCATTCTAACCATACCTACAATTATCATGCATTAGCATATGGACAGATCAAGGCGACCAAAAAAACCCTCTATAAAATTCTGCATAAAATAGTCGGTAATATCGAGAAGGGTTGGTCAGACAAGCTCCCCAACACCCTATGGGATTATCGGACGATGAATCATAATTCAAATCAGGTGACCCCATATTCCCTGGTGTATAGAACAAAGGTCATTCTACCCATCGAGATTTTTTTCCCTCATTGTACACAACTATCTATATCCATCAAGCACCATATAAATTAGCTGAAATCTGATTAAATTAATTTGAATCATTTGTAGATAATAGGCTTCATTCCCTAAACAATTTCAAAATACATTAGAACGAGATATCTAGAGCATTCAATAAGAAATTTCACTTCCACTCTTTCTATCAAGGAGACATGTAGTTGGACCTAAGAACACCGATGATACTTGGAAGGAAACCTCCCAAGTCGGAGCCCAAATGGGAAGGAAATTATATCATTTACAAGGTTTACTATAATGGAACATACTCTCTAGTTATCATGGATAGTGATCGTATAACTCCACCCACCAATGCCAAGTTCCTCATGAGACAATTTTCCAGAGTTCTATGGTCCTACATGACCTTAAAATATATGGTCTTTCATGACCCTAAACTGCATTATGGTCATACATGACCATAAGCTGTATGGTCTTGCATGACCCTAAACTCCATTACGGTCCTACTTGACCTTAAACTGTTAGGTCCTACATGACCGTAAACTATCTAGTCCTATATGACCTTAAACTGTCTGGTCCTACATGACCTTAAACTGTCCGGTCCTACATGACCTTAAACTATCCCTTCCTACATGACCTTAAATTGTTATTTCCATACCAAAAGACGTTAAAATGTATTGTTCATCCAAATTGAAGGTCATAAAACCATTCTTCACTTGTCCTACATGATGTTAAACTGTGAGTGACAGATACATTTTCATGTCCTACATGACATTAAACTGTATATCCTCTCATAGGACGTTAAACTGTATATGGTCCGAGATGACCTTAAACTATTATGTCCTGCATGACATTAAAATGTGTGTTGTCCTTCAATACATTAAATTGCAAGAACTATTAATGTCTTGATTCCCATCCTCATAGGATACATAGGAACGCTCGAACGCTTTGTCTTGAGTCCAGCCCCTAGTTTCCTCTTTCACTATCCCTCCTGGGTATAGTTCTCTTGGAGGACCCCTCATGATGTTTTGTAGGCTTCTTTGGACCCAATCATGTCAGGATCATGACAATTGCATCATGTGCCCCTCATCATTCTTCTATCCTCCCACGTCCTTACCACATTATGTTAAACTGCATGGCCCTTTCAGAACTATGTATAGACTAATTCTTATCCCCATGGGATACATAAGACCACTCAGACATTTTTTCTATAGGCCCGGCCCCAAACTCCAAGGTCTCCCCTTGAGTCTCATCCTACATGACGTCAAACTACACATGTATATTCATTCATGTCTCATTCCCTCCTTTTTTGGTATCCATCACCCTTTATATCTGAAAGGACCTCTGAATGACATGGATTTTCAGCTCATGGTTTCTCCTACCATTTCAGGCCAACACCCTCAATGAATTTGGACAAAAAATTGATTCATGTCCTATGTTGAGAATATGGTGAACGGTCGATGCTCATTTTTCATTCCCATTTCAGGTCACATGATATGGATGTTGTGTTTCGAATATATTCAACATCCATCCTCCATTGTTGTCACCACCCCTATAAGTCCCAAATTTTGGGTGCAATGATTTCATTTTTTCCAAATACCTCTACAAACATCCATCCACCTTGGACATGAGTTTTTATTTGGTCAGGACGTACCTTGCCTTATCTTCTTTTCTAATTTCCATACTCTTATATGTTAGGGAGAGCCTGATCATGTTCCTTGTTTCCCACATCTAGCATTGCTTACGTGGGCTTAGGATATTTGGTATGGCATTACTCGCATAAAGGTTCATTTGTCTATAGTGGGTCAGGACACCCTTGTCCTAGGTCCCTCAACCTTTTTCGGACCCCCTAGCTAATGTTCTAATATAGGAATGTGTGGTGTGGTATGGATTTATGTCCACATGCATGTAGGGATATTTTTACCATGCCACAGAAATCCTCTTGAGACACATCCCTCCTTCAACTCTCATCCTTGCTGCAAGAATTTAAAATGAACAGGTCCCACCACGCTTTATGTTCCCCATTATCTAGGGTATCTAGAATCTTTCACATCCAAAAGAACCCCCAAATGTTAAGGATTCTAGGACCAAGGGCTCCCCAGCCATTTTGGGCCAATGTTCCTAAGGATTCTGGATGACAATGGATTCAATTCCCATGTTGCAAATATGGTCAACGGTCGATGCTTAATTATTTTCAGCCATCCATGTCATAAAATATGGATATTGTGTTGTGAGTATGGTTAGCAGTTATCCACGATCATTGTTTCCATGTTGTGGCTTCCCACATTTCATGCACAATGGTTCCCCCCTTTTCTCTTTTCCTGTCCCATGCACATGACATTAAACTGGGCATCTATAGTCTGAGGTATATGACTAAAAACTATGATCTTCATAATCCTTAACGCACGATGTTAAACTCTATGTAATCTTTCAGAACTCTGTATGTCTTGATTCCCATTCCCACGGGATATATAGGACTTCTTGAACATCTAGTCTTCGAGTCCATCCCCTTCTATTAAAAACCACTGTCATTCCGGCCTCTTGGCCCGAGTCCTTTTGGGGGAGGGGTATGTAGGGTGGTATGGACTCACATCTCCATTCATGATGGGTTTGTAAAAACCACACCACACACCTCTCTCTCCAGAGTTCCCTTCACTCCCTTTCCCTACACTCATCTTTTCACGTCGGATGCTCTCAATTTGCATCCCTCGAACCTCTTCAGTGATTCACCAATGTGTCTAGGAGTAATCTAGTTCAGAGCCTAGAGTGTCAGATTCTACCCGGACATGCTTTCACCCATATTTCAGGCTTTTTGGTCCCCTTCATTTTGTCTTCCATCATATTTCACATCTGAAGGGAACCCCAAATAGCATGGATGCTATACCCAAGGGATCTCCTACCATTACGGGCCAACATCATTGAGGGTTTCAAACAACAAATTGATACAAGTCCCTTGTTGCAAATATGGTTAGTGGTTGACATTAATTCATTTTTCCCATTCCAGGTCACACAATATGGATACTGTGTTTCAAACATGGTCACTAGTTATCCTCCATCGTTACGCCAACCCCATGAAGCATAAAATTTCAGTTACATGATTCACATCATTTTCCACCCCATCATGTCCAAGTGGAGTTTCGACACTCTTGGTTCTATCCATCAGTGATCATTTTCATGATTCGAGGATAAAGCCGCGTTAAGGCATCATTCGGGGCTTTGCACAGATTTTCCCTTCATGCGTATCCTATGTGTTGCAAATACCTCTTATGCCCATGTTTCCCAAGCCGAGTTTTACTCACTTGATCTTAGGGATCGGATCAAGATCTTTGATCACTTGGAAGAGTTTCGCTCGTTCAGGGTCCAAGATCTAAGACCTTAAACTAAGATCAACTTAGAATTCCTACCTTTTGAACTACGTATGGCTTGACTCCAATGCTCATGGGATTCATAGGAACGTCCAGACATCTTGTCTTTGGGCCCAACTCAGGTTCAACTAATTATCTATTTTGTTTAGCCTTTTAGGCCCTGAATATTATAATATTGTGTGGTGTGGCATGTGTGGGCTTATATCATCGTTAATTTCAGGTTTGGAATGGATATATGATGTTCTCCCCTTCTTGGATCTAGTCCTTCCTCCCTATTGTCCCGCATGACATTAAACATTATGTCGTCGTGCATGACATTAAACAGTATATGGTCCTACATGACTTTAAACAGTTACGTCCCGCATAACAATAAAATACACTCTTAGAACTATTTATGGCTTGATTCCCATCCTCATGGGATACATAGGAACACCTAGAAGGTTCGTCTATAGGTCTAGCCCCATATTTTATAACCTCTGTTGGCCCATCGGCCTGAGGTCTCTTCTTCAGAATTACACATGGTGTGATGTGGACCTCATCCTCATTCACATCAGGAACACTTTAGAATATCATGTGCATTCCCCTTATGGTATCACACTACTTTAAACTTTTTTTATTTATTACATGATGTTAAAATACATGGTTGGTCCTACCACATTACCTTAAATATTGACATTATCGTCATGGTCGTACAACGAAAAATAGAACTGTATCATGGTGTCCTCATTTGAGGGGAAATCATATTGGATATTGTTTATCCACCATACCATTTTTTTAATTCCTATATATGGCATGATTTCTGTAGTGATACGAGGATTCTCTATCCTAGGTTTATCACTTCACAAAAAACACACATCTATCCTAAAGGACAAACAAGATCTATCAAATACCGCTTCTTTTGGTGAGAGGGACAGACTCTCATGACCTATCCCTGACACTGGTACCTTACGATCCTATCTTCCAAACTACATATGGCTTGATTCCCATTCTCATGGGGTACATAGGAACACTCGGGAACTTTTCCTCGGACCCTGCCTAACTTGCACTTTTGGTCCCCCAACCTAGAAGTTTCTCGATGATCACATTGTGGTGATATATACTCTTACTATCCTCATTCACATAGGGTTTAGTAATTACTTCACCACGTGTATCCCTCCTTTATTTCCATCTATGCTCTGAGCTCTATGACTATATACTAAGACCACTCCACGTCCTTGCCACAAGACATTAAACTGAACGTCATCATCCAGAACCACGTATGGATTGATTCACATCATCATGGGATACGTAGGAACACCCATGAATCTTGTCTTATGGTCCAACCCCAGGTGTTGAAATTCATGCCCCCTCCCTTTAGCCCCTGGCCCGAACTCTTTTGGGAACATTTGGTGTGGTGATTACCTTTTGGGTTCTCAATCACGCCGGGTTTTGCAACAACCACACCATGTGCCTCCCTTTTCATTTCCCAATAAGGTCTGAGTTCTATGACCCAAAACTAAGATCTCCCTGTGGGAACTATGCGTTGTGTTTGGCTACTTCGTCCCCATGTGCACAATCAATTAAATCAATCACTCCCTTAATGGCCCATCATATGACCTTAAGATGGAAGTGTGAAACCCTAGGAACCTTGTCCTTGTAAATGGAATCGACTCCCACTATCTGATACGTCATATTGTCATAATCAGATGTGTTGTGACAAAGAGCCTAAAGTGTGGAAGTTTCTCATGGACATTCCCCTATTTCCATGTCCATGTTTTATGAGGCCATTATTTGGATCCTCATCTTCATCCACATCTAAAGGGAACCCCTTTACGGCCTGGTATCATGCCACAATGGCTTACCTACCATCTTGGGCCAATGTCCCTGAGGACCTCGGACGACATTTTCGACAGGTCCCGTTTTTCGAACATGGTTAGTGATCGATTCCCTTTTATCTGTCCTCATTCCAGGCTAACACGATATGGATGTTATGATTCAAATATGGTCAATAGTTATCCACTAACATCACGCCACCATCATTGAGGTCCATATGTTGAGCTTTATTATCCAAAATATTTCACTTTTTTATGGTTAACTGGAATCCGAACATACATGGCTTTACCCCTTCGTGCATCTTGGTGAATTAAGCAGGCTTTTCAACATTATGGGGACATCATTCACCTAGAATCCCACTGCCCCTAATGTGTGCCTCCCGGTACTGATAATGTCCCATCACTACTCCTTGTTTCCCACATCGAGAACGACTCACATGGGTTTAGTAGTTTTGGTAGGACGTGTACTGGTGCAACCATTCCACACATACCTTTTATCATTCCACATTACCTTAAACCAAACTCTCAGAACTATGTGTGGTTTGATTCCTATCCTGATGGGATAAGTAAGAACACCTGAACACGTTACTTCTGGCCCAACCTAACTTTCTCTTTTAGTCCCTTGACCTAAAGAACATCCTACAGTGATACATTGTGTGTTGCAGACTCTTTACGTCATCATTCATGTTTGGTATATAGTTACCACATCACATAATCTCCCCTTTCACTCTGCATCCTATCATATGATGTTATACTACGCGAGTCCATATGTCCTTGGATTATGACACTAAACTATGGTTATACCCTGAATATGTTAAGGATGCCCTGTAATAATTATGGGATGCGTCAATTTCATCACCAGAGATGATTCCACCCTATCAGCATTGGTCTCTAACCACGCTGTTCTCAAGAACTATGTTTGGATTGATTCTCATCCTTGTGACATACATAGTGATGCCCATGCATTTTTTCATGGTCCAAGCCTCAGGGTCATTAACCTTTTTGGCCGGCCAGCCCCTATTATGGTATAGGAAGTGTGACCTTAAACCCGTGTGCATCGTATACACTGTGCGATGTTAAAATACATGTTCATCATCATACTTGGTACGATGTTAAACTGCATGGCATTCCTGGTCCTCACCAGAGAGTTCATGTTCAGAAGAATGTCTGATCCCTGATCAGACCAATTCACCCACTTAACATGTCTTCACCATGGTGGTGTAATTTCATGAGTGGTGGACTCCATTTGAACAACCCATCACTCCACATTCCACATTTTTCATCTCCTTTATTCAGAACTTCATCCTCTTTCATGTATAAAGGTATCCCCTAACTGTATTGATGCTCGTCCTATGGATCACCTACTATCCTGGGCTAACATTCTGGGAGACTAATGGATGACATTTTGAGTCATAAACCTTGTTTCGAACATGTTCAGTGGTCGAACCTCATTTTTTATCCCCATTTCAGTATAACATAATAACAATGATATGTTTAGAACACATTCAATAGTTATCCTTCATTGCGATACCATCCCCATAGTGTTCTGAATCTTGGGTGTTGTAATTAACTCCCCCATCCCCCTTTGTTCAGATAGATTCTAACGCCCCTGGTGTTACCACGCTCGTGCACTAGAGAACGTTTGGAAAATCGAAATTCGACTGATCTGTGACCTTCGTTCTCCAGTCAGGCCTCCCTCTTTCTTTCAAGAAATTTGGAATGGTTGTTCAAAACCTGGATGCCTGAAGCATGGTTAGAAATCACATATTTGGGTGGAATAATAAGGTGTCATCCCTTGTTTCTCACATCGGGCCTGACACACATGAGCTTAGTGATTGGCCTTTGGATGTTTTATGAATGTAACGGGAATGAAATAGACCAAAAACGAATAACAGAAATCACTCATGCATCCAGCATAATTAAACAATTCATGAAAGTACATTCAAAAGTTACATGAATCATAGTACCCAAGGATTGACCCCTTCCATGGACAGGTTGACCTCGTCAAAAGATAATTGAAGATCCGCTGACCTCTGGCTCGTGGCATCCAGGATCCGCTGTCACTTGTTCAAGTTCTCGGTCCTCCACTAAATCAATGGGGCACAATTCGTCAGCCGTAATCGGGGACCTCTACTCATAACTACAAATGATATCCATCTCCACAGAGGGTTTCTTCATCTGCTCTTCGGCATCTGTCAGCTGGGCCTTTAGGTGCGATATGAGCTCTGATTGTGGAATAAGGAAAGCAAAATACTCATCTGCCCAGACCTACAGTCGTTGAATCTCATTTTCATCCTCCTAGAGCCTCTTGTTGTTCACCTATTTCCTCTGATTCCACCCCACACCAAGGTTGTGATCATATTCTCGAATCTCCTCCACCATGAGATCTCGGACAAGCATGTGAGGTTGCTGGGCATCCACTACCCTAGCACACAGTTCATGTAGCCAGGACCTAAGCCTCCCCATCTGGTCTATCCATTATTCTTGATAGGTGTCATCAATGAATCGCTTGATCAGGTTCCATGGCCGATGATTGGGTATTTTTCTATCCTCTTCATTAGAGGTCATCTCATCCCAATCCATGGGGTTGGTGGGATCATAAGCTAGGAACAACACCAAAAAATCATCATCATGTTTTGCGTTTGGTGTCTGATCGGGTATGTCAGGGCCCATGTTGTCCAATTGATCTTCATAATCAGACCCCACCTCAATGATCTGAGGCTCTTTCATGTTAATGGTCCCACCAGGGATCGGGAGTACCGTAGTCTGGTTAGTTTTGGCATTCACTTCCACATCCACTGACATTCCCTAGGGAAAGGCGCTACAAGGAACTTCATCCAACCTCGTAAAGGAAACCCATGCCATCTGAATAACTGTGCATACCAAAAAGTGCATGGATGTCAGTTAACTTGATCAATGGGTGGCAGTCATGAATTTCGTAAAGGATACTTACAGAGATCAAATTGGTGGACTCTATCATGGATTGTTTCCATTAGGACCCTAATATGTATCCTCTTATATCGTTGGGAAGTTAAAAAACTCTGGAAGCAACGCCCCCGGTGTCCTAGCCCCGTTAAGCGTGGAAACGTCTGTAACCATGGGCGCGGATCCCAAAGGACCTATAGTTGTATCTTCTATAGAACCGGAACATGTTTTTTATATGAGGGGCTTCTCCATAGTTCAAATATTAGTGAGGGGTCCAAAGTAACCTATAATCGGATCCTGGGGAAGAGACTTTGTGTATTACCTCGAGAGCCTCTACAAACTCTTCAAGTTCTGGGTCCAAATCACCAACATCACCCTCCTCCAGAGGGCTCCCTCTACCAGCCTCTTCCCCCCAGGAAGACACATCTAATTCTTATAGTAGAGGGAAGCATTCCCTCAATTAAGTACCTGATAATATGGAGGGGAAATTTTATCTAGCATTACTTTTACCAAATATGTCATCGGATGTAGAGCACCCCAGGAGTGTATAATATTCTCCATATCAGCTAGGTATTGCTCCCCCCCAACTTGGGACACCGCAAAGTCGGCCCTAACAAGGCTGATCCCAAGTAAATCCATATCGAGATGGTGTAGGTGTTCCCACATCTAGAAATGGATGAGAAATTGATGTTTGACATCCAAGATATCCCAAGATTCTGGGAAGATAGCGTTCTCTGGCATCTTTATATGGCATAGAAACTTCCCTGAAGCCAGGGTGGATATCATTCGGAATCCCCTTAGTGTCACCCCTTCCATATAGCTCTACTCTTATGGGATTACTGGGTCCTTTTCCACAATTGGATATGCTTCTACTTACTCTCTTTCAACCGGAGCGGGCTTCGCCACCATGGAAGCCCGATCGCCATGAGATTTCCTTGTCACCTTCTGACCCTGACTTCATGATTGGGGAGACACCCCATCACTAACCCGAATAGTTGGCTGATTTAGCATCTCACCAGGGTATGTTGCCTCCCGTATCTTGGCATATTCCTTTACCAGCCTGAAGATAGTTGTGGGAAGAGGTAGCTCTTTCCGTATATTCTCATTTTCTCGTGTGAACATGATCCACATCTACCTCATTACACACGGGTGATCCTCATGGCGCACCCCCCAAATAGACCCGTGGGGTAAACCACTGCATACACCGAAATTGCCTTGCAAATCAGTGTGGTGTGTACAGATCACAGAGGGACATGCGGTCCACCCGTGCCTCCAGGACTCGACCTCAAAAATCCAGGATGTAGGACCGATGATCTTCCATTCCCTGGAAATCCTCAGTTAACACACCCATTGGAAATAGGAACGGGTGAAAATTTAATTATTCTGCATTCCAGACCCAGTTCAGTAACACCTCCATGGTCATCTTGGCAGGAAATCTCCCAATAACATTCACAATGGACAGCAGAAGTTTGATCCTAGAGGGGAGATGGGGTACATATATTCATATATTTCCCTGAAATGCACCGCTATCCACCAATACAAGAGGTGTAATTGCCTACATATTCTATGTGTCTTCTTCCCCTCGCTATTATGCCAAAACATCTTGTACAGATTGGCGAGCATCAGGATCCCGAGGTTTAATTGTCCTCCTATTGCTAGTATATACACCATGATAAATGTGCTCGATTGCACAGCCATGTTCGTGTCTCTCAAAAACATGATCCAACCAAAGACAAGCGCCGAAATGAATGAAGGCAATTTGATTATCAGTTTCTGCTCAGTACTGACACTGAATCCCCACATCTTCCACTATCTATCCCCAAAGAGCCACTAGTATCAGTGCTCCTTTCCTTGTTGATCCCCCTTTGGGCATGTCTGAAGCCTCACAAGGAACTACCTATTTTCTCGGATTTTCAAGAATTTCTTGAACCACTGTTTGAAATTGACATCCCTAATTGACTACTTGTCCTATCCCGACACTAGGTTCATAAATTCCACCCCTAGTGGTGGCATCTTTTCCGAATCCTCCCACACACCCATAACGGGGAGGAACTCATCATACATCTCCCCCAGTATTGGGACCCCTAATATTGTATGCAGGTCCCGTAGACTAACTCTGACCTCTCTATGATAAAAATGAACGGTTATGGTCCTCAAAGACCATCTTCTTAGAAACTTCGGTATCAGCTTCTTTGGCTAATAGATATGGAATTGGGAGGCCCAATCCGCCTCATATAGACCCACTCTCTTCCGATCTGCCCTGAATTATTCACACGAGGCACCTACCAGTAGGCCAAATCCCATTCATCCTTGAAGTTTCCGCCCTGTCGTAGATCCCACTCATTGAACCATCCCTTCTCCGGGTTCTCCAAGAATTCCTTCAAAATGGTATGGTACAACAGGGGAGATATCTATGGTTGTAGCTCCTTCCCGTTAATGTTGTTCACATGATATTACAGGCAGTTAGCATTGAAAGGCAGGAAGTCTTCTTAGGCATGGTCGTCAGCCACCCTGAACCGTTGGCGCTAGCACGACGTGCTCCGGAACCAATAAGCTAGCTCATCCCAGCACAGATCAGGGATGAAGACGTCATCCCTCAGGAAAAATCCATATAGAGGAAGCCTCTTTAACAGTTTATAGTTCTTCTGGATTTCTGAATGTAGCACCACCAGTGAATTATGGTCAAAATATCTCTATAAAAACTCCTCTATACTCGATCTATCCACCATCTCCTCCCTCCTGGTAGTATCCTCCATGACCCCCCTGACAACTTCCTGGCGAGCCATTTTGTTTTTGAGACTTGGAAATTTTTTGTTCTGGTTCGCAAAACTATTTCATGGATCTCATTCGCAAAGAAAATTTAAGGAGCTCAGTCCCAGTAGGATACCATTGAGCCCTGCTCTGTCCTTCAGGTGCAAGCCGCAGAGTGCACAACCGCAGAGTCGAAGACTCTATGTGCGCTGTGAAGCAAAATGCCCGAATCGTAGAGAGAAATCTTGAAGTACGTGCAGCTTTGTGAATCGGGATAGATCATTGCTAAAATGTGGAGTTTAGAAAGGAAAATAGATAGGTCATTCTCCCCTATTTATAGGCGATGACCCCTAGCGCTTCGCGGTGGGTCTGACTGCGTTGAGTTTCGCGGTGCTCTCATCCTGCATGTCGCCTCTCCACCTCGCGAGCCTTCTCTGTGGGCCCTCTTCGCGATCTACCAAAGAGTTTTGGGAACTAAACCTCATAATTTTACCCTCATTTTTTCCTCTTCATCATGTCATATGGTGGAATTTTTTTGTGAAAAAATTTGGTAAGAGGAGGAGGAGACGCGAAGCCCCTGGGTCTGCCACGTGAAGCTCGTCCATGGAGCCCCACTGCACTGTAGTGGGCGCGAAGATACACCTCTGTGAAGCCGTCACAGAGCAAGGAGGTGGGAGGGTCTACGATATTATTTGACGTTTTTGAAGCTGCTATGGAGCAAGGAGGCCGTAAACTCCGCGATACGATTTGACATTTGCAAAGTAGCTACGGAGCAAGGAGGCAGGAGGCTCCGTGATGCGATTTGATGTTTGTGAAGCTGACGTAGAGCAAGGAGTCGGTAGGCTCCATGGTTACAACAAAGAGCCACATGGCATGGTGCCAAGAAAGATCTTCTTCGTGGTACCTTGTGCCTATAAATATTAGGATCCCCTCAAGCCCAAAGGACAGATCCACCGACCTTTCACCATCATATCTCTAAAATCACGAAGCAATTTCTACTATGTGAACAATGAGATTTTCAAGGTACTTTATCATCATGAAGTGCCTTTCACTTTGCTTAAATTAAACCCCTCTTCAAAGGGGGATTCCCTTCATGGAGCCCATTAGCCTTCGTGAAGGAAGGGGATCCCTAGGGGGGACTCGAGTTTTCATGGATCACTTTTTCTTCTGGAAGTACCCTCCATAAACATGTAACCCACATGCTACGGCAGTGTCACTGTGCTTCGCAAATCACATTGGTTCTCAATGCTACACTTCACAGGGCACCCTTTATTGGCGAAGCACTTCTCCACAAAATCCTTTCCACTTTTCCAAGAACCTTCCATATCCACCAATGTCTTATTCCTAGGCTAGGCCACTTCACATTGCGAAGCACACCCCTTCACGAAGCTCTTACACTACATGGAGCACCAGATCTTGTCAGCTTGTTCTTCCTGTGAATCCATTTTCTCCAAAAATCCTTTTCTTGTGGGATCCTTTAGGATTTCACGAAGTGATTTCAAAGTCCCTTGGGCGGTTATTTATGTTGTGTTTCTTCGCATCATGCATCTTCGCATAGCCACACTAACAGCTATTGCTTCTTCACATAACCACGCTAACGTGGCCCCCTCAATGGATGGCTCCACAACACCCCCTCACCATGGAATTTTTGATGCATTCTCTTTCCCATGGTGTGGGACGTATCAGTTATGTTTGTCCTAAGGGGTTCGGAGTGAACCCACCTCGTCTGATCTGCAGGACGTTAAACAGCTCATCACCAAAGTCCTCAGCACATGATGTTAAACGTCGACCTCACCCCATGTAATTTACGTAGGGTGCCCCATCTTGGACATTCTCTATGCCCACTGGTCTCCATAGGAGTGAAATAGTCCACGCAAGGAATGATATCCTCTTTGCTGGAGTGGTGCCTGTCCGCAGGGAATGGAAACAATCCTGGTGTAAGCCCCTAGCCTTTCTCATAGGAGGTAGTACCCTTACTCCTCCTTTCTTATTCCGTGCTAGAGACTAGATGTGAGAGGGGTATAGGCACCTTTGTTATCCCATCCCTCTCCCATTGGACTTTTCAACCACTCAGTCCTCCATCCTGGAGTAAGTCCCAATCTCTATCTCTTTGGGATGCTAACCATGTGTAAGCCCCTGTTTCCTCTTTGGTCCACTAACCACATGTAAGCCCCATTCAACTTCCCACGGACGCACCTTTCGCGATGAGATTTCCAGGTATTTTCTGCCTCTTGTTTCTTATACCAAGCATGAATCATTTGGGATTAGATTAATCATCGACCATGACATCCTCTCTGGGAATCCTAGAGTGTAAGACCCACACAGCTTCCGAACTATGTGGATTTTGATCCTCGCTAAGACAAGGTACGTAGGAAGCCTCCCTAAGGTTCAAGCCCAAAAAACATTTGTCCCGAACCCCTTCAGGTTGGTCCACCTAAACACCTACGAAATACATGGTCTTTGATCCTTTCCATGACAAGGTACGTAGAAAACCTCCCAGAGGTTCAATCCCAACAGCTACTTGGTCCCGACCACCTTCACATCAGTTCACCAAGCCCACACTCTTGATCTACATGGTCTTTGATCCTTTCCAAGGCAAGGTACGTAGGAAGCCTCCCTAATGTTAGATCCCAACAAACATTGTTCCTATCCCCCTTCATGTTGGTACACCTATAAACCACTGAACTACGTGGTCTTTGATCATTGCTAAGCAAGGTACGTAGGACACCTCCCTGAGGTTTAAGCCCAACACCTACTTGGTCCCGAACACCTTCACATCGGTTCACCAATCCCACACTCATAAACTACATGGACTTTAATACATGACTAGGAAATGAACGTAGGAAACCTCCCTGAGTTTCAAGCCCAATAACCTTTGGTCCTGACCTCTTCACATCGGTTCACCAATGCCACACCTTCCGAACTGTGTGGTCTTTGATCATTGCCAAGGCAACATATGTATGACTCTTCCCTGAGATTCAAGCTCAACACCCAATTGTCCCAACCTCTTCACATCGGTTCACCAACACCACACCCTCTGAACTAAATGGTCTTTAACCCTTGCCAATGCAAGGTACCTTGGATGCCTCCCTGAGGATCAAGCCCAACACTCATTTTTTCTAACCCCCTTCACATCGGTTCACCCACACCCACTTGAGAACTATGTGGTGTTTGATCCTTGCCAATAAAGGTACATAGGATTCCTCCAGTAGGTTCAATCCCAATAACCAATTGTTCTAAACCCCTTCATGTTGGGTCACCTTCATACTACAAGACGTTAAATGACATACCCCCTTTTCGTCCCACAAAACATTAAACGGTACCTGTTCGAACTACATGGGCTTCGATCCCTATCTCCTAGACATGGTACATAGGAATCCTCTATGTGGTTCAACCCCATCTAGCGGTAAGCTGTTGTGACCCCATTCAGTGGTAAGTCGTTGTAACCCTATCCCACGGTAAGCCCTTGGGCCCCCATCTTGCAGTAAGCCATTGTGACCCCATCCAACGGTAAGCTGTTGTGACCCTGTCGTGACCCCACCAAGTGGTAAGATGTTGTGCCCCAATCCACCAGTAAACCATTGTAGTCTGTAATCGACGGTAAACTGTTGATGTCCCCTTCATTGGGACCCACATCTCTGGTCCACCCCACGAGCGTCAGACTAACTCTCGGGATGCTAATCACGCGTAATCCCAAGCATGTCATCAGGTCGTTGTCCCTCGCACAAACCCCAATTTCATTCCCCAACCCGAAGGTTCTACTTCCTCTAGGTCCCGTTCATATGGGTCACCTCCTTAGGTATACCACCAACTCTATGAACTACACAGACTATGATTCTCTACCACGGGGATACATAGAAAGTTTCTTCGAGGCTCAAAACCAACTTCACCATTGCCCTCAAGTTAGTTCCATTTCATTCTTCATCAAATCTCAACCCTTCATCATCCATACTGATTCTTATCTGGGATGCCACATCCCTGTCGGATCATGCCACCTCTTTTACTCAATAATCCTAGAAGAACTTGGGAAACTAAATATGTGTTATCCCCAGCATCAGTGATCCCTCTAGGGGTTTCACCCCTCTAATCTACTCTAACTAGTGTTCTGATCAGTCCGTGCCATCTCTCCACACATTAAACTCACGACATACCCTGTGTTAAACTTGAGAAGATGAGGAAAACCTCAGATACATGCCCATGGAATATAATTCCATGTATTCTATGTGGGATTCCTTGATCTTCGACGCCCTTGAAAATCCCTATCATAAGGGGAAGAAACACAGACATTCCTGTGTTCTTGTGTCCAGGAACGCCAGTGATGTCCAACGTGACTACTCCACCGACCGAAGGTTACTACTTTGAAAGGACCCCTTGGTGTGTCTAGATATAATTAGTGTAATTAACCGGAATCCATGAAGATATGGAACTGGGAAGAGTTTCATGAACGACATATTAATCTATAAGGGAGACTCGGACTAGTTGACGAGTTCTGAGGAAGAATCCATGGAAGGAGGAACTGACATCCCATCATCCAATTTCGATCCAGGAGAAAACATCCCTGAATAAGCGACGAATGTCACCCACCTTTGGAAAGATGGAATGCGGGGAAACAATCAGTGCCTCCTCGTCCTCGACATAAGGATGTGTGCACCCTGGTGAAAGCATGAGGAACATTAATAAAATAATAAAGTTACTATTCACCTATATTTATTTTTTTCCTATTAAACCACATTATGCATACTGATTAAAACCATGTATGTTAGTTTTTTAAAAATCAATTAATATAACTATAAAAAATTAAATTAAATTTAATCCCGTTATCAGAATGTGGAAACAGTTTTTTAAAAAGTAAAAACCATCAAAAGACCGACATGTGTTTATTTCAAATTTCAATGTGATATTACTTCCAACGTACAAAATTTGATTAAATGATAAGAAAATAAACTAAATATACATTAAAAATAATTCAAATTATAATATAATAATAATAATAAATTATTCTAAAAGACAGTTTTGAATTAAAATGCAGTAGTTTTCAATATTCATGAAAATATGAATTTTATCAGAAAATACAAAAATTTCTACCGAAGAAAATTTTGATTCCTAGCATCCAAATAAAAATATTATTTTATAAAATAAAAAATATAAAAGTGAAAAAACTAGATTTTAAAAAGGTTTCATCATCAAAAGGCAGTAAAAGTACCTTATTAAAAATATTAGAGTATTTAATGCACAAAATTGAATTTATTATTATTTTAAGACACTAAAATTTATTTAATGGATGGGAAAAATTTAACAAACTTGTATCAACATAATATAGTTATTTCTATTCATTCTCTCTAATACAATGACTAAGCATTAACTATAATTTAAAATAATAATGCAAATACTCTATTATTTTTTGTTTTAACTCAGTGTTGTGTGCAATGTATGATTTCGTAGAAACCTATTGTTGCATATCGATTACACTATCAGAAAGAGAATCATCATTAAGCTAAAACCACTATATAATTAATAAATATGAATAAATATGAAAGAGTATTATTCTATAATTACCTAGGATGTTACAATAAACATTCTTCATATCATAACCGATTAAATGAAATGGGTATCATAAGCCTTTCATCATACCATAACATGTAGAATAGAGACTAGTGTCATAATTATTTCATTATAAAATAACCCTTGAAATGAAGAAAGTTTCATAATAATCTCTTCATATTATAACCAATGGAAGATAAAATGATTTGATAGAAAACATACAATCAAAAATTAAATCATTCAGTGAAATAATATGAATGGTATCCTTGAATTGTCCCTTGAATAAAGAATAGGTAACATCAATAGATATAACTTAGATGATTTTTTTTTTGTAAAATCATTTTGATCATTTATATAGGAAAATTTCATTTCATCTTTGAAAAATTATTTTTAATGAATAATAATTTTATCAATACATTTGCACTAAAAATCATATTAAAAGTTAGCTAAAAAATGAAATCATTTTTAGAAACAATGGTTTCAAATGAAAATAGATTTTTGATCAAGGAGATAAATAAAGTCAAATTTTCAATATTTTTTTAATATTTATATTAGTACCAATGATTGTGAAAATAGTAACATAACATGAATATATCATTAATTACCATAGTATAAGAGAATTCATTATAAATATTGACATATAGATCATAATATATTATAATTATAAGCATTATTTTATACAATTATGATGAAATGATGATATTATGACATAAAATCATTACAATTTTGGAAACTATGAATCCTTAATCACATTAAGGTATAAAATAAAATAGAACATAAAATAACATCATGATAGATAAATTCATGATATAAAAATTTTATGTGGTTTTATAGACACATCTTGGAGGAATTTAGGTGCATATCATAACATATTTCAAAAAGAATAAAAATTGATTCAAAAACCCATTACTAATTTATAAACATTAAAATGTAAACCCCATTAACTGGAGATCCTAAAATTGATACGTAAATCCCAAATAAATTTAAGGAAAATAAATAGAAAATAAATCTATATTCTATTTTTTATACCACATAAATGAAATAGATGGTGGATATGGAATGTGTATCGCAAAAGTAAAAACCGAGATGAAAATCCCATACAACTTGAGTAGATTTTGAATTGTGGGGTTTAGGAAAGAGTAAGTTCAATTGAAAACCTTAATATTATGTAATAAATGAAAATCATGATATAAAATTTGATAATAAAGTGTATACAAAAGAAACAAGTGGCGAATCTTTAATAAGTCTCATAGAAAAAAATGTGAGACTAGAAATACCATTAAATTAAGTCTTGAATTCGTTCATACACTTTAAAAACTCCTATATAATATTTATTTATTTATTATAAATCTATTAAAAAACCATATTCATATTAATCAAAACATATATTATTTTCTTATGACCTTTAATTACATGTTTTTTAATATCTTGTTAAAGTTATGTTTTAGGTAATAACCGCTTTTTTCGCATATGTTTTGACTTGTTATTTTTTGGTCCTCTTAATTTCAAAAAGATTTTATAATTTATATAATGAATAAATTATATAAATATCTTATATATTCATTATATATTTATTTGTATTAGTCAATATAATTTTTTGATAAGAAATTAAGTACACCATTCATGTATATGGTAGGTCGTATATACTCATTGACATAGTTTCCAATTTCCTTTCATATGAATAGAAATAAAGGTATTTTTAATACATATATTATTCTTGTATAAGTTTTATGTCATATATATCCCATATTTTAATTAATACCCTCATTAATTCATTCCATGTAATGTGTAAATGAATCACAATACTCTGCGAGGCTGTAGTCTGTCATACACATGAAAGGCATTATCATATTTCCAAAAAAAAAGAAATCATGAATTTATGTGTCATGTAATAATTCGAGAATCATACTAAAGTCATAAATATAATAAATATTATATATATACTATAAATCTATAATTATCTCCAAATATGAGATATAGTAATGTAAAAACGAATGACATAGGTTCGCGAGGCTATAGTCCGCCATAGACATGAATGTTTATTCTATAAACCATTCGATGGAAGTGTCAGCAGTTGTAGGTTTTCCCCTTAACATAACATCATCTTAGTATATGGATGAAACAAAGTTTATTATATGAGAATGTTATATATATAATTTAATAAGGTTGAGAAATAAATATAATGAAAATTATTATTGAAGAACATTATATCCTCTACAAGTTTCCTCCGTAGGTTTTCACAAATGGAATTATGGGATGAATTTTTGTCCAAAATAATGCTTTTAAGATGAGGGTACGAAGGCTATGAAGTTATTTTAGAATAGTTTTATCTTTAATAATGGCTTGATAGGTGTAAATATTTGGGGGGGGGGTTAGTTGGTTCCCTTTCATTAAATAAAAATCCTATGTGTTTGTAAAATTTATTTTTACAAAAGATAATGCAGAATGAAAAACCTAATTTAACTCCACTATGTTAATTAATTTCATCTATTTTTTACTAAATAGTATGTAAAAATATTATATAAACTTATTATATTATATAAATTATTATGATTCAAATTATGGAATCCATGCTTCCAAATCCAACTCATAGAAGAGGAGGAATTTAATTTAAAATTATTCACATAGACGCGATGAGATAAAATGTTTTCTATTAAGTGAATATTTTGAAAATTTTATAAATTTTTTATATCTATTTCATTGTGAAATTGATTATAATAATATATTTTGGATTAATATCTGTATAATACAAATAATTATACATTAAAACAATTTTTATATATAGTTTATATTTATAAATAATTTAGGAAAAATATAGTTTTCAATTAAGATTTAGTATTTTCACTATTCATAAAAAAATGAAACATTTCAAAACAAAATTGCACCTTATGCTAATTTTGATATATATATTTCAAAAATTATTTATGTTATATTAAATTAGATTTATTTTAAGACATTGGTGACATTAAAAAAGGCGAAAAAAGTTCCTTTTAGAAAATACAGTTCTTAAGAAGAAAATTAGATTCATTCTTATCACTTGAATATAAAATACATAAGATGAATTTTAAATATTTTATTAAATATATACTATATAAATTACATTAAAATAATTCGAAAAATGTGTTTTTTTAATTTGTTAAGGTAAAATGTGTTTATGTACATAAAAATACTTTTTCATAAAATGATTTCCTTCCTTTTAAAATGCATTTTTATATTCATTTGAACTTTATTGGTCACCAAATGTTTCATTATGTATATACATGTGTAAACCATATTTTTTTATAGATAGTCATATTAATAACAGACATTCTAATGCCTAGGTAATAACTGTTTTATTAAATAATATTTTAACAGTATGACATGTTTTGTTTAAACTCAGTTTTACTTGTAACACATTCTAACCCCTGGATTGTGTGTAACACAAGAAAAACATAGTGTTGCAGGTAACACAAGATAAAATCAATGTTGTGTGTAATACAAGATAAAATGCATGTTCTGTGTAGAAAAATATTAAATTATTTTTTCATATAAAATAATCCATTAAATTAATTTAATTAATTCAAAACAAATTCATAAAAACTCAGGGTCTTACAAATACATCATCCAAAAAAAATTCCAATGTAATATACATTAAAACATATGATAATATAGGCATAAATGATAATATATTATTGATGATAGAATGAATAATCTCATAAATAAAAATTATGTTTTCAATGACTTTTTACAATACAATAACCTATCATGGGAGAGGTATAGAAAAAATACAAACACATTATGTCTCATGAGGCCTTTCAAAGCATTGAGGGGATTTATATTATTGGGCCTTACCCGACACCTGATTATATCAAATTTATTCCCCAAAAGATTTAGTATGTCCTTTCATAAAATTACCTATGGAACCATTATATTAATAAAACATGGATATCCATATAAGGATGAATATAAAATTTCAATAATTAGTAAAACTGAATTAGAGGTAAATAAAAATCAAGAATTTCAAAACATTTCTTAATGTCAAAAAAGGGGTAACATGATCATAACCCCATTATAGAAATATGTTGGATGGTCTATAAAAAATAGTCATATTTCATATCCTCCTTTATATTGGAATAAATATATTCAAAATAAAAATACTTCTTCCTATGTCAATAAAATAAAATACATTCTTGGTGAGCGACATGCAATCTGAATTATGTTTAATTTTATATTCACACCATATAAATAAATGATAATATAGTTAATTAAATAATTTAATAATATGATATTATCCTAAAGATATAGATATGTCTTATGATATCAAAAAAAATATTCCTAGTGAAAGAATTTAATCTTAAAATGGTGTTGACATAAATAAATAACACCATAAAAACAATTATTCTTTAAATGGCATCACAAAGGATGAGATAAGGAAACAAATTATTTGATAGAATGTGTTCAATCCAATAAAAGGATAAAATATAAATATTATAGTACAAATCATAAATAATAAACCCTATAAGGGAAAATAAATTTGAAAATGATAATTAAAATAGGTGAAAAAAATAAAAATTAATTTTAGAAAAAAATTACATTGATGTAAAATAAAAATTTACATTTCACATTAAATTTTAACTTTTTAGAAGGTGGAATGAATGATTTTGCAATTTATTTAAATTGTAAAAAATATCCAATAATGGTTCCTCCATAATACAAAATGTTAATGCTAGAGAAATGAGGAGAGGATTACAAAACATATTAATGTGAAATGAAAAAGAGTTTTTATTATTTTCAAAATACCTTTTGTAAAAAATCACACTACAAGAAGATTAAAATAAAATTAATTAGTATAAATACATCATTTTTCTAAAGAGGATTATAAAATACCATTTAATAAAATATTAGAGTAAGAGAACCCCTAAATGAAAGAATTATGTTCATGAAGAAATAATATAACTAAAAGAATATATAATTTAGTTATCTATATCACTTATGAGAAAATTAATATAATGACCTGTACATGACATTACAAAATCATGGGTGTGAAGTCAAGAATTCATTCAGTTGAATTTTAGGATATATTCTAGTTTTGTGTTTTGGATAATTAGGACATAACTCATGAAAAACTAATCTATATAATACAAAGTGTATAATTTTGATTTGTGTCCATTTTCCATCCATATAAAATATTTAAAACAAAACAATATTTCATTTCATAAACAAATATTCATGGATTTTCACATGGAATATTTCGTTCCCTTAACCATCCTTAAATATTGTGCTTTTCAAAACAAATCATGGAATTAGCACAAAAATATTAGTAAAAGATATAAAAAATAGAAAAATGTTAATATAGTGAAAACATGAAAAGTCATGTAACATTTTCCATTATATTAAATTTCACTTGAGCATATGAAATAAAAAATTACATGAAAACCCCAAAAACGTTTTTCTCAAAAGAATAATTTAAAAACTCATATAATGTTATTTAAATTTTTTTTTGATAACCTATAGAATCAAATTTATAATTAGTTTTTAACCAAAGTCAAATGTAACTGGAGGAAATTTTAATCCTTAAGATAAAAAATTTGGTAATGAAATCCTTATTACATATTAATATAAGTAACATTACCCAACCCATTGGAACTCTATATGGGTGTACCCATAGTTTATGAAATAAAGGGATCACCCTACACTATCTAGGAACACCCATCATAAAAGATTTAATTGAATCCTAGGGTGCTATCTGGGCACACTCATTTCTATTTTATAATTATAATGTACCATATAATGCATAAAACATATTTATTCTTTCATATTTTAATCATAAAAAATTTTAAAAACACCTTTATATTCATTTGAAAACCACCTTTGGATATCAATATACGGTATTATTTTAAAAAAAAAATTAAATATAAAAAAACCCATATGGTAAAAGGGTTTTTCTATAAATAATGAATGAATTATTTAAATGAAAATTGGAAATAAAATAAATTACATGGAGGAGTAAAATTAATTGTCTCTATAAACATTAAAATATATGATTCCTTTTTTAGTGGTCAAAACATTCCATATAAAACATTTAAAAATATTCCTTTTAAAAAAAATTGAAATAAAGTAAATATAAAATAAAATTTACTATATAAATCTTTAATTAACATATAGAATCATTAATATAATAAATTAAAAACCATGGGAATGTAAGAGAAGGATTTGTATCGGAAAACCTTAACAGGTGATTTTTTAAAAACAAAAGTACCTTATCAATTTGGAAACACATGATTTGTATTCCCCATGAAATAATAACATTAATAAAACCTTAAATATCATGATAATAGACACATTAATGATATAACATATAAATGGGGATTTATATACACCTTTTAAAATAGTAATAGTGTATAACAGAAAAATATGCTTCAACGAAAGGAAATTGAGATGAAGTTCCTTACCTTGAGTCTGACTTGTCACATGTGCCTTTATATTTTCTAATAATAAACTGATGACAATTACATAGATTCTTGAGAAAAAATTTCAAATAAATAATTACATTAATTTCACTTATTAAAAATTTAAATAAAATTACTTTATTAATTATGTTTACATTTGATGTTTTGTCCATATTCTGCTTATGTGTCAAAAATGACTTTTGTAGGTTGAGTATGGCCAAATAGATAATTATTTAAACATATCTAGAATAAAAATGATGAAAAATTTATCATACATAGGCATGAGTAACATTTCCATTTTTTAATGATCATTCTGGAAAAGAGTGTATTAATTTTTAATCATTATAGAATGATAATAATATGTTATATGATATGTTAATTAATTAAATATACTTAAAAAAATTTTATGTTGTGTGGTGGTGAAAATATATCCACATTTCTTTTCGAAGGCATTAGTCCACACATTCACAAATGACATTATCATTTTTCTGTGAGTGAAACGGTAAAAAATAAAATGAAATATTATCTTTTTACAATTAAAAATATGTTATGAATATCATAAATATTATATTTTCATCACATATATTAATTATCTTTAACATTATTACCTTTCCTTTAATATGTTATTGAATAATGAATAACATCGCTTTGTGAGGGGGTGTCTGTCATACACATGAGTGACGTCACTGTATCCCCTACAGAAAGGAAAGTAAAATGGTATATATATATTTATATAATATAATGAGTCCATAAGAATAATTATGTTTCAAATATGATGTATATATTTTATATGCATCATCATTCCCAATAATGAGATGTGCTGATGGATAAATGAATGACACCGGTTTATATGACATAAGTCCACCGTACACACGAATGGCGATTTAGTAAAAAAAATTATGGAATTGGAGAAGGATTTATGTTATTAAATTAAAATTCTAATATATCAGGACATGAAATATATTTTGACTGTTATATATTTAATTTTTATTATGAATTGAAGTAGGTGGATGAATAAATAAATTAAAAATTGTCTACGAATAATGTTACCTCTTTCTCGGCTACCTACGTTTTCTCTACACCAAAGGAATTTCTTTGTTTTAATTTCTTCCCCAAATAAGATTTATGGGATGATCAGAGGGAAATATAAAAGTGACTTGTTTCTTTATTTTCTAGACCAATGTGTTTTGAATATTTTAATATAGGGGTAGAGGGGGTGACCTTTCATAAGTTAGGTGGCTGGAAGACATGTAATTTTTAAAAATAATGAATTCCACCCATGTTTTTTCATTTCACAAGGATAAATTAATGGAAAATACTCTATAATAGAAGGGGTGATATTGAAATTTTATCATCAAATATATTTTATTTATGTTTTAAGGACATTTTAACCTATATTATTTAGTTTAATTCTCCGATATATTAATTTTTACATTAACCGAGGTAATTAATTTTTACAGTTTTCACAATTCAATTGGGTAAAAAATAATGCTGAAATTATTATAAAATTTAAATTTCTATGATAAAAAATATTCAATAAATTTTACAAAATTAAATTTATAAAATTAAAAAAATCTAATTTGATACAAAATCCACAAATGCAACTACAACATGGTTTTCAGGGAGAGTATTTGTTTTTGAGAAAATGATGATTCTATATTAAATATATAACTAATAATAATAATTTTTTTAAAATAAATTGAAATCTTCATATATAAAATATTTAATTTTTTTTAAATTATCCCCAATATGTATTATTTTAAATAAATAAAAATCATGAACTATATTCATTTTTCATTTTTTTTAAAACCCTGTTTTTATGTAAAAAAACTTATACTAAAAAATATAGAGCTGATTAGAATGTAATTAATTAGATTAAATATTGATAAATAATTCTCATTTTTATTTAATTCATAGATAAAATATTATTTTTATTTTAAATTACTTAATTTATTGAAAAGAAAATACCTTATTTAAAAAGTCGGTATTATTCGCTATTCATTAAGAAATAAAGATTTTTTAAAAAAATACAAAATATTCAAAATAAATAATTGTTTATATTTCGATTTATAAAAGAATATAAATATTTTAAAATTTAAATTCTAAAATATTTATGTTAGAAATTTAAATAAAACCCATATAATAATGGATTTTAGTTATATTTATTTCCTTTTTAATCTAAAAATAACATAATATTTTTACATTGAATATAACTATCCAATAAATAAATATAAATATAATAATGATTTATAATATAATTAAATAAGTGTTTAAATACTTCCCCCATCTTAGAAATTTTATCCTTAATATTTAATTCAGTTATCCAATATGTGTGGATATCTTTCCCTCATAGCATTTTCAGTTTCCCTTATTACCTCTTCAACCAAATGTTTTTTCCAAAAAACCATAACCTCTGGAATCACCTTATTATGAAATAATTTCTATCTTTGGACATGAATATGAATAGGTTGTTCCCGATAAGAAATTTTATCTTCCAAACAAACACCCTATATTCTGCAAACATGTGATGAATTCGACACATATTTCGTTGATATCAAAATAAGAAATATATTATTTACATTAGATAAACTCATAGGTAAGTACACTCATTAGGAAGCTAATCCATATTTTTCAAGTTTTTCATATTATCCAATCATATAATCACTTATCTTCCCCTTCTTACTATAATCAATAATGCTTTTCCATGGAGAAACATTGAGAAATAAACTATCTCCTACCTCGATAGAAATATTTCCACAGGTTGTCTTCATAAATTCTAATCATACAATGAGATGAATTCATATATTACTAAATCAACTAAAACATCATTGAAATTTACTCTATTAATCTATGTCTAATAAACATCATTTCTCTTACAATATTTTATTACATTAGTGTCCTATAATTCTTTCCATATAATTAGTAAAATGGTTTTATTTGTATACATGAGTAGAAAATATAGTTATTTGAAAACTAACCCAAGGAAATATGTCAATACCAAAATACCTAGTAATACATTTAACATGAATGAAACACATATTCCACTATATAATTAATATTCTTATACTATCCATCAGATTGAGGATGAAAATATATAGTGAAAATTAATTTTGTACCCAACGACTTCATAAATCCTTTCAAAAAATTATATTTCAACCTGGGATCATGGTCTGATAAATAAATAGAGGCTCTCCACATATCTGGACTATCATATTTAGATATATTCTAGAAAATATATCTAAATTCACTGTATCTCAAAATTGAAAAAAAATATGAAGATTTAGTTAATCGATAAAAAATTTCCCTAATAAAATTATTACCTAGATTAGTCATTTTCAATCCTAAAATAAAATAGACTGATATATTTTCTTATTTCCACTCTTAATTTGGAAATGGTTAATGAATTTAATTTGGTATCTGTCATTCAACTATAACATACTGACATGTAAAACACTCCATGGTTTAGTAAAAAAATATCTATTTTTCTTCCATCCCACTAGTAAAACTCCTAGAGGTTGGTGTACATATTAGTTATTCTTAGATATCCTAAAAATGGTGAAATATGTGATTTAATGAAAAAAAGTTTCCTTAAATATAAATCAAAATAAACATGTAATATTTTTCCAAATCATATATACCATTATTTATCAATATTAATATCAAAAAACTAACCCTTCATAATGGATTCTACCATTCCTTAAAATGATTAATACTTCTTCTGAGATTGATTAATTATTTCTGACAAAGAAGACAATAGTAAAACCTGAAAAAAAATAGAGGATTACAATACATCCACAAAATCAAGGACACAATTTATCAAATATGTAACCAAAGGGACACATTCGAAATGTAACATGGTTAATGTAGCATTAATATTTCGACTCAATGTATCAAAAAATTTGTTTTATTTTTTATTTATGGTAATGAATCATGAAATTATAATTATTGTTCAGTAACATCCATCTTCCATTTCACATGTTAAATTATTTTTGAGTGAATATATACTTCCAAATTTTAGGATAAATATATATTTCACTCTTTTCTCTATAAAAATTATTCATAATTTTTTTTAAGAAAAAACAATTGACGTTAATTCCAAATCATGTGTAGGGTAAGTAAGCCAATGAGGTTTCAACTTACCTGAGGAATAATAATGACATGATCATTATTTATTATGAAACAACCAATTCCATTAATTAAACCATCCATGTAGATGAAAAATTCACCCTTTCTTGAAGGAATGAAAAGAACTGTCACATTCTTTTTTTTCAGGTTAATTTAACTCCATTTTGAGTTAACATAGTCAATAGGATAGAAAATCCTGAAATATTGAATAAATCCACATGTAGTAACCAACTAAACCATGAAAACTAAAAATCCATAAGATATTTTTGGTTTTGGGAAATTATTTATTTAGTTTTGTTTTAGTAAGGACAATAGTTATTATATCTTTGGAAAACATATTTCACTGAAAGGAAGTTGTTTAAAAAAATCACACTTATTAAATTTTCTATATAGTTTATTTTTTCTTTTTGAGGTTAAAAACAATAATTATGTTTCTTTCTTGTTCCTATTGACTTTTAGAATATAAAAAAATATCATTAATAAATCCAAACAAAATAATTGTCCATGAACCCATGAAAAAACTCTATTAACATCATCAATGAATAGGGAAGAAGTATTATGAAACCTAAATGGAATAAATACCAACTAATAGTGCATATATCCTGTATAAAAACACAACCCTCTGAATTTTTGATTCCTTCACATTCATCTAATGGTAACCCGAACTCAGGTCAACCTTAAAAAATACTAATATCCATAGATCTGATTAAAAATCCTCATTATGAGATATAAGGATACATTTTCTTTATGGTGATGTTATAAAAGGATATATAATCATTGAAATGACTAATTGGACCATCATTTTTTTTAAAAAAATAGGAGTACCTAATAGTAAAATTCATGTTATGATGAAAAGATTATCTAATAACTCATGTAATTTATTTTTGAATTCAAAAATATCATGTCGATTAATTCGATAATATGTTTCAGAAATAGGGTTACCATCATTTACAAATTTTAATAATTTATTTGTTTCCAAAAATATAATCTAGTTAACTATCAATGCCACCCTAATCAATTTTCCACCTTCTTAGAAGGTTATTGAAGGCATGAAATAATTGAACACAGCATTATTTGCTTTAAAAACTATCATAGCATGAAAAAATGAAGGAAAATACTTTTCATGAATGATATAAAACTCTAATATGTCTAGTTAAAGAATAATTTTAGGAAATACCATCATATTGATTATAATTGGATGATTAATATAAATCATAGTTTCTTTAATATTTCCACTAGAGCCTCAAAAAAGTAATATCTTATTTTCATGTTCTAATAATCCAATTTTACATGAAAATTTATTAAAAATGAATGAATGTGATGATTCAAATTCAAATAGGTTGTTTTAATAATTAAAATACACAAGTAAAATACCTTTCACCAATTCATTTTCTGTCTTAACATCGACTATAGTTGTAGAAAATGACTTTGATACACCTCCCTATTTTTAATCATGAGGATTTCTATCCTATGAAACTATCTTCATACACATGTTAGAATAATGACCCAACTCATTACATCTCAAACACATCACCACTGGATGAATATCAGTTACCCAATTCCTTGGTTCTTCAGAACACTTTTCTTTTTAGTAATGATCCATGTGTCCAAAATAACCGCAATAAAACTATTTCAAAATTCTCTAAAATAGTCATTAAAATGGGGATTTCCACACTTAAAATATTTTGGGGGCTTACCTACAGACTACATAGCTGGTTTCTTCTCTGTTTTTTCCACATTGACCTTTTATTACTGTTTTAATCAGGAGAAATATATGGGTCATCAAACTCCATCTCATATTTCTAATCACAATGATCCACTTTAAAAAAAATTAAATTCTTATGTTGTTGATGCTTTTCATAAACATGGTTTTAACCCTGATTAAAATATATGATTTTTTATATTAGTTTTTTTGAATGTAATCTAACACATACCAATAAAATATTGTGAATTTTCTCGTATACATCTATACAATATTTATTTTTTTACTCAGTTCTATGAAATATATTTCTATATAGAGTCGAACAACCTTGTAGAAATATTTATCAAGCATTAATCCTTAAATGTTTCCTATTATATAGAATCAAGATCATCATTCTATCTGGTATTCTCAAACAAATAACTCCATTGATCAGCATTACATTTAGAATGATGAATGAAAAGAGGTACCTTTTAATGATTTAAACATCCCAGGACACCAAATATCTTTTCCCAGCCATTAATCCATTATTTCTCTATCACAGGGTCAGATGTTCCATAGAATTATGGGGGATATTGTCTGATAAAATGATACATTATTAACATGTTCCTTAATGGTAGATTGGGTTTCTCTCTAGGATGGATACCACTACAATTAATATCTTGTTTCATCAAAAAAATTGTTGAAATAAACAATTCTATTACAATTCCAACAATCTCAGGATTCTGATGTAGGAAAATATTTCCCTCTTAGTTCCTTCCCTCTATAACTTCCCTATTTACTCCTCAGAAAACAATCTTGAAAAATAGTTTATATGAATGATCAGGTTAATATTTAAATGATATATAATTTCAACTTATGAATAATTTAAAATCCTTCAATGTTATGAAATTATAATCAACATCCACTAAAAAGTTATCTAAACTGACATTTGAGACCATCTACAAGGATCCAGCATTAAATGTTAATTAATCATGATATTAAAGTCAATAATTTATTTTCATATATTTTATGATCCTTTCAGGTTTAATGTTTTTGAGAATTAAAATATATCTAATATATAAAAAACTATATAATATAATGCTGACCCTTCTAATCAGTATCCACTTTTTCGAAGATATAAAATGTTTAAAATAATACATGATTTAATTTTAAAAAAATATTCTTGAATTTCACCATGACCACTTCCTTAACCATCCATATCCTTATATACAATGAAATTGTTTTCAAAATGCGGGATGAGAACAAAAAACTCACTAAGAATTATAAAAAGTGAGAAAATCATAGTGATGAAAAAAACTTAAAACATATAAACCATTTACCTTTATCTTTAATGTTATTAATATATATGAAATAAAAAATAACATGAAAAATAAAAACCCTTTTTTACTCAAAAGGTGAATTTAAATACTCATAAAAGGTAATTAAAAAAATTCAGTAACTTATATAAAACCATTCATAACATGTTTTAATCCTATGTTTGAAGAAACTATAGACCATTTAAATACATTTTAGAAAACATTTGCTAATTCCCAACTTATATCCTAATATTATAAGGTACATTGCCTAATGTATTAGAGTGATATATACGTGCACCAATCATTTAAGATATTACCGTCTCACCTAATGCTATATGGGTGAATCGATGGTATATGCTATAACGGGATCACTCAGTGCTATTTGGGAATAACCATTTACCTAGTATAATATTCATGTTTAACACAATTAATGAGTCATTTGTATTCATTCACTTTTCCCACATAATTTTTTGAAGAACTCTTTTAAACTCATAAGAAAATATCTTTTTATATAAAAACATCTCTTTCTTTTTGAAAACCATTTCAATATAAAAATATAACAAATGGTAAATGGATTTTCATTAAATAATATCTGAATTATTTCATATTATGATATAAATAAAAGATTATTCATGGTTTTAGAAAATTGATTGTCTCCATAAACAGTAAAATTGAACATTAATGTTGTCATTTGTCAAAATCCTCTATATAAAAGATTTATTTATTTGATTTGAAAAACTTTTCAATAAATTAAAAGTTGCATAATATTTACTTTAAAAATAATTTTTACATATAAAAACATTTATAAAATCTTTTAAAAAATCATTTACATGGAAGAGAAATAGTTGGACGGAAAAACATTAGAATATTAATTTTTAAAAAGATAGGTCCCTTATCTTTTGTGAAACACTTGAATCTTATGCCCCATGAAACAATAAAATTAAATAAAAAATTATTTATCATTAGAATAGATAAATTAATGAAATAAAATATCATACAGGATGTATATACACATTATAAAATATTTATGGTTCATAACATCAAAATATACCTTAAGGATGTGAAACGGAGATAATGTCCCTTACCTTTAGTCTGACTTGTCATGTGTGTATTTATCTTCCCTAATAATAAAATTATGATAAAGATTTACTTAATTTAAAACCTTTTACAATTTTATCATTACATTAATATCTATTTTTTACCTTATTATTTACAATTACATAATAAATTATGTTTATGTCAGATGTTTTAACCATATTCAGCTTCTGTGTCAAAAATGACTTTGGTAGGTTGACTATAGTCAAAGTGGTAATTATTTAAGTGTATAAAAAACAATAATGAAATATTTATCATATTTATATATGATTTATTATTTTAATTTTTATCATGAAATATTATTTCGATAAATTTAGTCAATTAAAATCATAGAGACAATAGGCCGTACGTATTCTTGTGCAACATTTTTATTTATCAATGATCATTATGGAAAAGTGGTAAGCAATGTTTTATATTTATAAAATTATTCTAACATAATATACACCATATTATTTCTTTTAATTTACCTATATACATTATCCATTTGTTTTGGGAATGAAAAGGGATTCAAACTCCTTTGTGAAGGATGTAGTCCACATGTTCACGAAGGACATTATTGTCTTTTGATGAGTGAAAAGGTAAGAAAAAATGTTATATTAAATTTTAAAAATGTAAAAAAGACCATGAATATAATAAATATTCTATATATATTGCATATATTCATTATATTTACCCTTATTACCTTCCATGTTAAATTTTAGTGAAGAACAAATCAATGTGATTCGCGAGGTGGTAGTCCACTGTACAGACATGCGACGTTATCATATCCCCTACAAAATGCAAAGTAAAAAATGAATATATATTATATAATTACTATTGAGGTGTATTTATTTGATAAATATCATATAAAAACTCTATATCCATCATCACAACCAACTATGAGATGTGGTAATGGAAAAACGAATGACATCGATTAACGTGACTTTATTCTACCGTACAAACGAATGATGATTTCGTAACCCGTTTGTTTGTAGAGGAGAAGGATTTAGGTTATAATATTAATATAATAATATATTAATATATTTAATATTATATTTTTATTATATAATCAAGGATTATGAATAATTTAATATTTTGGAGGAATAAATTAGAAAAATTTCTCAATGAAGAACATTATCTCTTCTTGGGGAAACTTCTTTTAGTTTCCACAAAAGGCTTTTATTGGTTTAATTAATTACAAAAAAGGAATTATTGTATGATATGTGGGTTATATATAAATTATTTGTAAAGTATAATACAAAACTAATGGTATTTTAAGGTGTGAAGATATGAAGAGAGGGGTGGCCTTTTATAAGTGTGGTGAGTGAAACACTTGTAAATTAGTAATAGAATGAGTTACACCAATTTCTTTTGATGTAAAAAAAGTCAACAATAATGTATAAATATATACCATATAAGTGATAATGTCTATATATGTCTATAAAATAGGTTTTTTACATGATATTATATCATTTTTATACTTATATTTTTGACTAACCCCATGGTAAATTCAATTTTACCTTAACCGCTATAAATAATTTTTATTGTGTTCAATATTAATTTTTCAAAAAAACTAATATGAAATTATTATAAAATATAAGTAATTTTGACTAAAAATATTTAATAAATGTTACCAAATTCAATTCACATAAGTAGATAAATTCATTATAAATAAAACAGCAGTCACGATGAAAAAGTGGGGTTTTTCAAGAAGAGTATTTTTTGAGAAAAAGATGGTTCTATATTAACTCGATGAATAATAATAATCATTGTATGAATGTAAATTAATATTTACATATATATATTACATAAATTACATTTAAAACATAACCAATGAGGATTTATTTTAATTATTTTAAAAGGTAAAACATTATCTATTTTAAAATAGTTTTTAGAAAAACCGATTTCTTTACAGAAAATATACTTATTAAAAAACAACAATGTTTAATAAAAAGTATTTAAGTTTATTAAATATAAATAAATATAAATTTTGTAACTATAAATAATATTTAAAAAATAATAAATCTTTTCATTTGTATTATTTATTTTAATAAAAATTCTATTTTGGAAAAATTTCTATTTTTCACTATTCAATGAAAAATCTTTATTTTCTGAAAAAACCCAAAACTTCTCCTTAAGTAAGCTTTTGATATCTGATTTTTATAATTATATAAATATTTTAATATGATAATTAAAAAATTTATAAATAAATCATATGAATAAAAATATATAATAATTGAGTTCCATTAAAACTATTTCCTTTAGAATAAAAAATAAGATAATATTTTCATAATGAATATAACTCTCTAATTAATATAAACAAATATGAATATGATTTATTCTTTTATTATCTGGGTTGTTACACATAATCCAGGAAGTATAGAACATTTGAAAAGGGGTTTATATGGTAAAAATGTGAAACTTGAGAGAATACTACATAATGAATTCAATAGGTAGAATATACCCAGGTTATATTAAATAAGTTTAATTGAATTATCATAATTCATTTAATGGAAAATGAGTTTCCAAAAAACTATTATGGCTTTGGTAACAGTTGTGTCTAATGAAATGTGAAAAAAATAACTTCATTTGTATTATTTTATACCATTATCTCCTTTAAAATATTTTATATAACATGAATGGGATATGAAACCAACATAAAACCATATAAATGAATATTGTTGAATAACATGTAGGATGAAAAAAATAGATTTCAGAGGAAAAAACCCTTTAGACTTGAGTAAAACATAAATAAAAACATCTTTAAATAATGGAACTACAATTTAATATAAATTTCCATTATTAAATATAATTCATGAAATGATATCTCTAATATGAAGTATATATTCGATACAGACGAAATTATGAGAATATTATTAAACATTGTTCAAAGAATGGAATTTGTGATAAAACCCTTACCTAAGTTCTAAATGATTATACACCTGCACAAAACATAAAAAATAATTTAATTAATTTTATTAGATAAATACCCATGAACTATTTTCACAAATATAAAATTTATACTCTTCATTCAATATAATTATATATATATATATATTATTTAGTTTTTATCTATTTTCAACACTAGTTGTATGTAATCTTCATCACATTGAAATACATTGAAAAAGTGGTGTTTGTATATATAATTTTATAAAATTTTAAAAAAAATTAACAAAAAATTTATTTAAATATATGTTAAATTATAATCTATAAATCAATAATTTCTTTTCAAGTTGGTTTTGGTTACAAGCCATGAAGATGAAATCAGTGATGAACATGGTTTAATGATTCTTAACAAAATATTTATTATAAATTTATGATATAGATTTTTATATAATATAAATATAAAAACAATAATTATATATATATATTCATATATTTATATATTATCATAAAATTAAATAATTTATCAAAGTCATCTCTGATAGAAATTCATCGTATTGTTCAAGTAGGTCATTAAAATGGCCCCACATGAAATACCCGTTATTAATAAAATATTATGAGATGATTTTGTTGTAATATAATTTTAAAATAAGAATAAAGATCTTATTTAGTGTTTATTATTGTGATATATAATAATTTTAAATATTTATAAAGATCTAAATATTTATATAAAGTCATTACTTTTAAAAAAGGATCATTTTCTTATTAGTTCAATTATTTTAAATGGTTGAATTAATAATAATCATTTTTTGATAACATCATTAATGTTATTAATTATTTTAAAAATAATAACCTTTATTTAAATAATATATATACTTTAATCATAAGATCATGACCATCCATGAATGGTTGAGCTGAAAAAATTGAAATTCAATCATTTCATAGAGGGATTATCCACATTTATGTCTGGCTGATTATTTCATTTTCCATAGAATGAGAAAAAGGAATAATATGGTTAATTATTTAATAATTATTAAAATGATATTAAGGATATAATTATTTAAAAAATTTCCCATTTAAATCATCATATTATTTTGGTGAAGGAAAACAAAAACATGTTTCATCATAGAGGAGGTAGACATGACAACACAGGATTCAGTTATTCATTTTTCATAAAATAAATTGTAAAAGGAGATAAATGATTATTAAAATATTATATAAACCCAAATTATATAAAAACCATTTATATTATAAAAATGGTATATAAGAAGTATAATTTTAAAAGAAAAACAAAAAATAATGAAGTTATATAATAATTATTACTCACGTTGAATAATTTGAGGTTTCATTTAAAGATCCATTACAAAAAGATGGAACATGCTAATTTATTGGAACCAAAAGGTTAATAGAGTGTAATATTATTTAAGGGTAATTAAATGGGTAGGTTTTTAATAATAACCCATTTTTAGTGGTTCTATGAAGGGTTGGTGAAAGACAACTTTTATAAGTGGTGAGAATGTTATTTTTGTAAATATTTCAACATAATGTAAGGGGAGTAGATGTTAACCTTATAATGTTGTGAAATAGTAGAGAAAAAAATTAGTGGGGGAATATATATGGTCTACCCAGGACTCATACAATTACTTATATACATTTATATCATGTTTCCATCCCTTTATTTGTTGAATTATTATTTTTACCATATTAGATTTTATGACTTAACTAGTTTTTACATTAGTTAATTTTTCCATTATTACCAAAAAGTGGACATTGTTATATACTTTGGACCCAAAAATTATTAATATTAAATAAATTACGTTTTGTTAAATATAAACATGTTATAAAATTTAAATTTTACTTAAATATGTATAATATAATGAAAAGAATTTTTGATATTATGATACAAATTATATATAATATAAAATATAGATTTATAAATTAATGAAACCATTTTAAAATGATAAAGTCACATATAATGTAAATATTTGGTCTTATATAATTTATTCATCAATTTCCAATTCGTACTTACATAATAGTAATGGCATAAAACTCTTATTTGCAAAAAGTTTAATTTTTACAATTCACTGAAACAAATTCTTTTTAGCAAATTACCAAAAATTAAAATTATAATTATATTATTATTATTAATACTAAAAAACATGTTTCCATATTTTCATATGAATTTTTTTAATTTTTTTTATTTCAATATTTAATTAAAATCCCAAATTATAGTGTTAAATTGTTCATATTAAAAAATAAAATTTTAAAATGAGAGATATTCATTAATAAAATTTATAATAAATTACAAATTTATTTACATGTAATATTTTTTAATATTTATAAATATATATTATTTTTTTATAATCATAAGATACTTAATTCCCAAAAATAAAACACCAATTTTAGAAAAAAAATATCATAGGCATAAACTGATTTTCTTAGTAATATTTGTTATACGAACTGTTTTCATTCTTATTAAAAGTATCCATTATATTATTTATATAAATTCATCATAATTTAGATTCTATTATTGATTCCCACTAATTAAATGGTCAGTTTTTAACAGTCATACATAATATTTATATTTTTAGAAAAATAAATCACGATTTCATTGAAGTTCGGTATTGTATGTAGAACAAGCTATCAAACCCACTAGAATATTTAAAGGTAATAAGACATAAAAAAATTTACATTCCATCCACTAAATTATATTTTTTCCTACCTATTTGACTAAAAATATCATATTAATTTCTATATGGAACTCATAAGTAACTACGCAATCATATATGATCATGAGTTTATTTGATATATAATATTAGATTAATCATTATTATAAAGTATTAAAACAATTTTATAAATAAAGGTTACAAATTCTTAATTTAATATTTAATTATACTGATCAATGATTTTATTTGTTGATAATATACAAGAAATAGGAAACTAGAAAATCTAGAGTGAAAAAATTAATTTTCTTCTTTAATAGTTATTACAAATGTTTTTTATTATTCATATGCTTATTAGTGACTATTTTTATCATTGGCACTGGGATTGGCACAATTTGTCACATTATTCCCAACTATTTTACAAATGACGATACTAATTATTTACCTTCACTCTTTCCCTTAAACCTGTTTGTTTCAAGACATTTATATCCACACTTATTGTATTTACCAATTCCATTATTGTAATTTTTCTTATGCTTCATCCATCATTTCTAATATATAGGAAATTAAATCTTCTTTCCTTTATCATATTCATCTTAAAAGTGTCAATTATATTCTATATTTATACTCTTTAGTGTATTTAAGGCTTTGAATATTCTCATATTTTATAATATTACTTCATGAAAGATTTTGTTTTCATAATCATAAGCTTTATAACTCAAGATCCCAATCATATAAGTTTTACATTGAGGTAACCTCTATATTATTCCTCACACCCATGGAACTTTCTATTTCAAACCATACCTATAACCAAATAATTATATTAGTGACAATCATTATAATGTAAGTATATAAAACCCATAGTAAAAGTTAACCCCAAGATCAATCATATTATAACACTATCATGTTTTCATATATTTCATAATATTCAACTTATATGAGAACTAATTAAACCTATATCAATATCAGTTTAACATATATTATTTTTTTTTTAATATAAGATACATTATTTTGGGTTATCTCATAATTTATATCATAAAATTCAAAAAAAAGATCCCAAACATACCTTGAATATTAATAAAATATTTTATACCGAAAAACCATTGAAAGTTTTTCTCTAAAATTTTATCTTGTCATTTATTTAGAATAGAACATATCATTTAACATGTACTATAATATATGAATCTATGTGTCTCAATATATTTTATCAATTTTTAACTAATCAATTATATTTTCTAAAATAAACATATTCAATCCAATAGAATGATACATAAAAAGAATGTGAATTAACCAATTAATATCTCTAGAGAGTGTGAAACCATGTGTCTAGTTGGTCATCTTTTTTTTTTCACGACGTTATTTTAATTTCCCTAATGATAATATAAATATATTATAGGATATGTAATGAAAACAAAAATCATTCGAGAAAACCATATGAAAAGGATAAGTTAAATGTAAGAGAAAACATAATAGAGATTTTATAAAGCATTTTTTAATAAGGACATAAAATTAAAATTTACAATAATCCTTAAATAGAATAATTTTTAAAGGTTACATGAATTTATTTTAGAACATTTGATTTCAAAAATTCTATTTAATAATGGATCCTTGAAAATAAACATTGATTATGATGGATAAATGGGAAGGCTAAGAAAAAAATTATTAAAATGAAAGGGAAACCCCTTATTTAATTTCAAAATAACATTGTTAAAAAATCACAGTGTAGGAAGAGAAAAATATTTTTTTTATTAACAAATAATTTTCCAATAGAGGACTGTAAAACAATATATTATAATTATTATGGTTGGAGAACCCAATAATGGGAGAAGTATGTTCCTGAAGAAATAATATAATTCAAGGAAAAGATGCTTGAGTTTTCAATATACCATAAGGGTAACATAACCCATGAAGCATGAAATATTTGAGACGAATTTAATGGGGAAAAATGTAAAAAATGAGAGAATAACATATAAATAAATAAATAGGTATAACATACCAAAATTATCTGCAATAATTTCATGTGAATTATCATTTCCTGAATAATGAAAATTAATTTACCAAAAACGCATACAAATTTGGAAACACTTGGTTCAAAAGTAATTTGATGAATTAAAAATGATTTGGATAATTTTATCCCACTAATTAAAAATAAATAATGTATATCAAATTCATGTGATATTAAATTAGTTTAATTTAAATCAAATGAAATATTATGAATAATATCTTACATGTTTTAATAATTCTGAATTAAGAACATGAAAATCCTTATTACTTGAGTAACACTTCAATAAAGAAAACATGAAATAGTGGTTATGTAATTGAATATAATATTCCTTGATTAGAAGATAATTTTACATATAATATCTCAAACATTCAGAATATAATGTTCATAAATTAAATTAGGTAAATAACACCATACATTTCTCAAAGAGAGGAATTTGAGATAAAAACCCTTACCTCAGTCCAGATTTATTATTATCTGACACAAAACATCCTAAATAACTATATAATATTCATCAAATACATAAATAATAATGTTATTAAAAAATATAACCGTTTATTATATAAATTTATAATCATATTATTCATATAAATCTTTGTAATTTTTTACCTATTTTCTACACTAGGTGTAATTAATCAATATCACCATGAACAAGATTCAAAAAACTGGTGTTGGAATCTATTATTTTCGAAAATTTAATCATTTTTAGGTCATCAAATTTAGTGAATATTTATTTTCTATGATAATGTATATTGAAATTATTTTCTTCCATGCTATTTTTGGTAAGAATACATTAATATGGAATAATTGATTATCATGTTTCAGTGATTCATATGGAATGATAGGTTTTTTCACAATTAATGAGTTAAAGGTTGAAATAAAATTACTAGGATAACAAAACACTATAAAAAAATATTTATATCATATCATATATGTATTTAATTTCCAATAATCATCCAATATATAAATACATATCTGTGTTCAATTTGGTGGTTAAACTGACCCAAACATGAACTAACCGTAAATAATTGACTATTATAAGATGGTTAGGTTGTTATATAATTACTAGATAATAATATTGATCACATTTATTATTTATTAATATTATATCTCATAATAAAAAATAAAAAACTTTAGAGGATAATTTTTATAAATCCATTAAACAGAAAATAGGAATCATTTTCATCTTAGTTCACTCAGTATAAATGATTGAAATAATGATAATCACATATTTATCATATCCTTAATAGTTTTAAAAAATTTCCATATAATAACATTAATGAAATAATAAAGGGTGTATTTATCCTTTATTCTCATCCTCATGTCTATTAATCTAATAATGTGATGAAAAGGGAAAAAATCCATCATTCCATGGAAGCAGTAGCCCACACATATGTTAGGATAACTAATTATTTTTTCACAGAATGTAAAAAAGGAGTAATATAGTTTATTGTTTAAAAATCATAAAAATTTTATTAATGTCTTCATTATTTTCTAAATTCATACTGTAAATCATCAATGTAATTTTGTGATAAAAATAAAATATGGTGCATCATGGTAGCGGTTGTCCGCACAACGTACAATTAACGTTTTCATTTTTTATAATAGAAAAGGGGAGGGATGATTAATAATTATTACCAAATAAAGATAAAATTATGTGTATCAAAATTATATATTTTATTACATAGGTATTTAAAATTATAATTTTTAAAAAAAATTAATATGTTAAATAAATGATTAGCCATATTGAGAACATTAAGATTTCAATAGATGATCCCTTGGAAATGGATGACATAGGATAATCTCTTCTTACGGGAACCTCAAGTGAGGGAAATAGTATTATATGGTAAATAATAATGATAGGTTTGTAGGGAGAAACCTAATTTTTATGAGTGTGTTTATGTGGTGGTGAAATACCATTTTATAATTGTTATGAATTACATATGGGTAAGTATTTCTACGTAATATAGAGATAAAACATGCTAAACAAGTCAAGTGGATTCTAAGTTGAAAAATAATTGAGTGGGGTAGAGAGTTAGTCAATCAAAAACATTTAAAATTAATTATAAACATGTTTTAATCATGTTTCATGCCTATTATCCCTTGAATATTTACCTTTTCCATTTTATATTTTATCACGGTAACTTTTAATTTATTCCAAAAAATGAATTCATACTAATTAGATAATTTGTACATAATGATTATAAATTTAAAACTCTTTTTATTATATTTGATTGATAAAAGTGATATAAATTAAATTTAAAATAAATATATAATCTATAATATATAATTTGTGAGAAAATAATGCTTATGTTATAAAATATAAAATATGGGTTTAAAAATAAAAATTTAAAAATTATATATTCAAATAAATAATATTTTTATTCTTATAAAAATGAATCATGGATTTCATATTCATACTCATATAACCATAATGTAATTAATTTATTATTATTTATAAACATAATATTTTTAACTATTCAACTGAAAATTTTTATTAAAAAAATATGAAAAATTAATCTTAAGATTATTTTGTTTTTAGTAGTCCCAAAATTCTGTTCATTTTTACAATGAAATTTCAAAAAATTTATAATTCAAAATTTAAATAAAATCCAAAAATATTAGGTAAAACTTTCAACTTGGAAAACCAAAATTTAAAATGCTATCTAATAATTTTTATTATTTCCTTTCAATTAATAAAAAATTATTTGGTAATAATTTATTCATATTATGAATATATATTTTTTCATATAAAGATAATATAATTAATTTTTTGAAATAAAACACTAGTTCAAGAAAAATACATTTTTATACATAAAATAATATTCAATGAATTTTTAGCTATGCTAACTGAATTACATGAATACAAAAGGTATCCAATACTTTAATTATATAAATATTTCATGAAGTGGTTAGTATTATTTATTAAAAATATTAAAATTTCTATTTTTTAGCATAAATAGTTTAAATTTTTATTTTTATTAAAATACATATTAGTTAGGTTAAGTTCAGTGTTTTTTTAGAGAAAGCAATCGTACACATTAAATTATTTAATGGTAACCATTTGTTAAAATTTCATGGTTACACACTATTAGTGTTCTATATTTCCATTTTATGTTTCTCTCATTAGGGAATCAAATAAATCAATATTCCAAAATCATTTTTATTTCTAAAATAGAAAATAATTATTTATATTATTTCAAATGTATGTTTGATATGGTCTATTATAAGCCCCTAATTTATTTATTCAGGTCTCAATATTGGTAGATTTAAAATAATTACTGGTGTTCCTATAATTATATATCCCTCTAAGGACTTGGTTATTTCTTAATACCTCATGAGATCGTAAATCATATGCCTTATGTTGATAACATCATCCATAATGTAATAATAGAATGTGATTCTAGATTTATTCACATTAAATTAATATTTTTGTCTATAAAGTGTTTTCATATAACAATAAAATTTCATGTATACTTTTTGAATTATTTTTATGGATATTTTGAGCAAAGAATTTTATATCATTATTAAAGTTATGTTTATGATCTTTTATGAGATTTTTATTTACTTTTTAAAAGGTAATAGTTTCATAGATTTTCATGAATTTAAATTAAAAAAATAACTTTATTGGGACCCTTTATAAACACATATTTATTTTATATAATTTATATATGATAGATATTACATATGAAAAAATAATCTCACATATGAAAAACATAATTTCCAGTGCCAAGGATAACTATTTACATAAGAATCTTATTTTATTAAATTTTTATGAATTTCTCAATAATTTAAACATAGTATACTCCCTTATAGAAATATCATAACATATAATCAACTTCATAACTTGTGTAAGGGAAACATAAAAAAAGGGTAAGCTCATATTCCATGTAAAAAAAATCTTATCAATATTTTATTGAGGTGTTAATCAATAGTGTATGATAAATCATGAGTAGAGGATAGATATTTTATTAAAAAAACATATAATAATAAGAGATATTATTAATTCATGATGGAAGGTATTATAATATAAAAATAAGAGCATATACAATGGAAAAGAGAGTGTAAACGAGATATTATAAACAAGTTCGATAGATAATTACAAGATCATATAACAGAGAATTGTGAAATCAGAATAAAAATAGGTATTCATAGTAATACTAACAGAGATAACTGCAACATGTCAATTATTATTCCTATGAATGTTATTAATCCTTAACATCTTCACACTATATCATGAGAATGTACCCTTCCAGAATCATGTTATTTCAAAACCATGTGAATATAAATAATTTTCATAGTTTTCATGCTTAATATTATAAATATATATAATCTATTTAATATCGATACATAATAGTTTAAATGTACATAATCCACATCATGCCCACACTATATATATTAAACTAATTCATTATAAAAACATTTCCAATGCGTTGGAGGGAGATATAGTATCCGACCCTTCAGCTTCCATATATAAATCTTCCATAATATTCCAATTATTAAACATATCATTGAAATTAATGATATAGAAAAAAAAATTTACTCATAACATTATAATGAACTCATGAAAAATAAAAATGGGTTTCAAGACACATTAAGATGTTATGCCCAAAATTTATCTAGAGCAAGTAAATAATTGATACTCAAAATAAAATATCCCCAACATTTTGTTTCATAAATACTATTATAAGTTGACTCATCCTTAGTAATTACTAAATAAATAAATCTACTATAGAGAAATAATAAAATGGTTCTTAAAAATTAATAAAGCATTCTGAAAACCCCTATATTTTTTGCATCAAATATATAGTTATGGTCACATTGAAATGTTTTTTTAAAAGGTGAAGTGAAAACTCTTGAAAATGATTTTCATATTAAAAATGATCATCCAATAGTGGGTCCCTAAAAATGAAATATAAAATTTATAAATGTGATGTGAAAATTCACTGAATTAATTTTCATTTAAAATTAATATTCAATTATTGAAAATAAAAAAAAATAATTTTTATCCAAAATGAATTTGGAGTGTAAGATAAAACTTATTGATTTTTAAATGATAAAATAATAATTATAACATAGAGAAATAAACTTTTTGAAACCACACATAATAAAAATATTTAATAAAAAATCATTTTAAAATGAGTCAAATATAAATATGTAGATCTAATGTTATAATACATAATATGGTTTCCAATCATACTAGAAAACATCAGAGGGATGGAAAATTATGAACAATGAGGAGAAATCATCGTTAAAGTGGATGTGAATTATTCTCAAAAAAAATATATTCTTTTTGAGAAAAAAAATTAAACAAGATAATTATTTGAATCTAAAATATCACATTCCCTAGAGAGAAGTATTATAATAGAATTATAGAATAAAATATATTCATCTTATAAAAATATAGTAACTAAGGAATCATGAGGAACCATAGAATAAATTGAGTCATGAAAACCCCTTAAAGATATTTAAATTTCGAGTCAAAAGTGCATGGGATAAATCAAATTTAATATAATATTTAATATAAAGTAATATAAAATATTCAAGATTCAAAAATATTAAAGGGAAGTAGATACACCATTCCTAATAAAGCATGTTGTATAATAAGAATTATTCCTTAGTGGATGCAGATTGTGTAAGTAAACTCTTACATTGATTTCATGCGTAGTTGATCACACTCAAACTACTAGTATAAAAATAATATTTACATTTATCTATTCTATAATAGAATTTTTAATATCCATAATATTTTAGAAACATCATTTTCAATTATTCTCTACATGTATATTAGTTAGTTGTGAAATATTTTCTATATTAGGTGTGGGTGTTGTTGCTTGTTTTGAATTAGTTTCATAATAGAAATGTAATTTATTACTCTTTTCCAAATTAGAATCATTAAAATATTATACAAGGTAATATAATTGATATTTTATGATATCATTTAATTTTATATTCATTTAATATTATAGTTACAGTTCTTGTAGAAAAATTAGCTAAGAGAATTCTTCATTAACTATTAAAAAATGAACTATGATATGTTAATTATTGAGTTAGATTTTTTTATTAAAAAAAATATAAAGAAAAATAATTAATTATTAATTAATATTAAATATTATTTTTTAATAAAATTGATGAAATTAGTTTATATAATTTTTTATTTTGTTGGTTAACATTGGCCAAAATGAATATGCTACAATCTATGTGTTAGTATGTCTATATAAGAGATAATTTTTTTGTAATACCATTTTCACAAAAGAATAATTTCCAAATTTATATATTATTAAGATTATTAAAATGTTTTGTGAAGAGTTATAAAAAAGTTAAATATAAAAATAATATTTGACTTATAAATAACCAATATTTTCTCTTTGTATATTCGTTTTGGGTAGTTAGTATTACAATGATAGATTACTGCAAATATTACTTATATAAATCTTAATTTATATTTCCAAAATATAAATCATTAAATAATTAACATATCTATAAAATAAAAAAAATGCATAACCATCCATGAAGGCTAGAGATGAAACAAACTTGTCATTTATGGAGGCAGTATTCCACACACCCACACATGAGCAATGTTTTCATTTTTCTAATGGATTTAAATAGAAATAAATTGTAGTTATTCCACAAATATAGTTGTATTATAGCTTAATTTTTATACATAAGACTATATATACATGTGGTTATAATTTTTTGAGGAGTGAGGATAAGAAGAATAAATACTCAAATTAAAAGGGTTTGTATTACTTATGTTGTAAATTTAGAAATTTTCCGGAATTATTCTTTAAAAACAAAGGACCTAATGAACTTTATTGAGGCAAGGGGTTAGTAAATTTTTATAGGGGATATAAAAGAATTAAATTGGGTATATAATTAAGAGTTTTTCTAAATAGCGATGTAGAATTAAAATTGTGTAGGTTATCTCCTTTTAATGATGAAAAAGTTGGAAAAATAATTTGAAAAGAATGATATGAAATGGGTAAGAAAGGAATATCATGAGGGTTAGGTGAGTTAGGTGGGATTTTTATAAAAAGTGTTTTTAAGAATTTCAGAACAAAATAACATATTGTTTAAGGTCTAAGTGTCAAATTGATTCAATAAATTCAATCCATATTATATTACACACTTTAAAACATTCTACATATTTATTAATAATTTACCACGATAATTATTTTATCAAAAAATATATATATATAAGGGTCCATCATGCCAATTTTGTTAAAATATTAATTTTAATTTTTAATCCATTAAATCTAATTCAGTTTCAATATATATGAAAATTCACTTTTATATTAAAACATATAATGTGTTGAGAAACCGTTTTTGTAGATATATGTTTTAATCATTTATTGTTCTTAATCATATTTAACATTTATTACAAATTATATTAGTTTTAGTTTGTTTTTATATATTTATAAACATCTAATTTGATAATTTATTTTAAATTATAATAATATAATTTAAAATCAGAATATTTAGAAAAGTACTATTCTATGAAAAATAACTTTTTTACTAGGGAAAATACTATTTATCATGGTATATTTAGTTTTTGATTAATATTTAAATTAAAATTATTAAATAATAATAAAATAATTATCTAAAATAGGAAATTAGTTTTATCATTTAAAACTTTTAACGGATGGAAATATTAATTTTAAAATCAATGTATAAATGGGTTTTTTATAAAAATCATGTCATGATGTTTGTAATTTATGTATAGTATAACCTTATTGACATAGATTATTTTCATGATATATATTTGTTTATTATAGATAAAATAAGAGCTAAATTTCATTAAATCCATTAAAAAAAAGTATATTATCAAAAAAAAATTATAATTAAAATAAAATACTTGAATAGTCCTTAAAAAATAATAAAATGTTATTAATGTTCTAAAATGTTGAAAATTTGTTTGCTAATATTAAAATAGTTTTTTAAAATATATATTTTTAATCCATAAAGTAATATTTAATCAATTTAAATTGTTAATAAACTTCTTAGGTCTACTCATATATTGATAAATTCATAAAAACTTCAATTTTAGTAAAAACTATAATTTTCACTGTTCAATTAAAAATAAAATATTTTCCAAAAATATAAAAAATTCAACTTACAGTTTTTTTTATTATTAATTAAAAAATAAAATTCATTTTAAAAATATACAGTAATATAATTTATAAATTTACATGGTAGATAAAAATACAAGAAAATGGATTTCATTGAGAAATATCCTTTTAAAACATATAGTGTTCTAAAACTTATATATTTTAGGAATTTTTAATTGATATAATGATTTGTATTTACTATAAGATTTATTATTCTTAAATTCTCATAAAAAAGAATCTAATATGTCATTAATCATTTTACTTTGGTGTTTTTTGTGAAGAATGATATCTGACACAATATTTATTTAAAGTAAATACATTGTGAAATCTTGATCCATTACACTTTATTTTAATTTTTCCCCATAGATAATCTATATAAATAGATCCCATGTTTGAAAACTATTTATAAAAAATTTAATGAAGAGTATGAATTGTTATGAGGCAAATATTTTAGTTCAAATTTATTTTCATTGAATGAATCAAGTAAATCATATAGAGGTTGGTTTATTGGGAGAAATTTCTATTTAGGGGAATCTTTTATAATTTTTTCAAATTCTCAAAAAATATTTAAATAAAATATCTTGGGGTTGAATGTTTTGTAAAGTTTTTATCGAAATATTGAAATTAATGTATGATTATGTTTATCTCGTTATAGTTTATATCCTTTAAGGGATATATCACCATATAGGTTAGTATATTATTGGGAGAAGATAAATTGATAGTTATTGGAATAATAAAATGTTAAAAAGTTTAAGGGAGATCATAATTTTAGAGGCATACATATCCGTTTGAGGTCTTATTTTCTTTAATATTAGGGAGAATAAGTATATTTTGTGTAATGATTACTAGTTTCTAGGCTGGCTGTATTATTGAAGAATAAATAATCATTAGGTTTGGTATATTATTTGATGTTTATGTAATTATTATTATTATTTGGAGTATGGTGTTATTTAATTTTGGATTATAATTGGAGCAGTACATATAATAGTGATGTAGAAAAGTTATTTTATGATAAGGTAATTCATATTATTTGGAAATATTTATTTTATATTTTTGGAAATCTAGCATATATTGGATCATGGGGGATTTTATGTTAATGTTGTTAGTATTTTTTGGGATTAATGATGAGTTATTTTTTAGGATTATATATAATTAAGGTAATCACAAATAATAAATTAATAAATTTTTAAATAATTATTTAAAATACTAATAAGGTAAAATAGATTTTATGATAAAGGATGAGTTTATTTTATTCAATATATCATCATAGTTTTCTGGTTTTATAGTCTAGTAATTTTGGGGGGTTTAAATATGGGAAAAGTAAAATAGAATAAAATTTTGGTGTTCTTATTTTACTTTTTAACAAGGTCATTTCATAGTATATTCCAAGAAAAATAACCTTACAAATATTTTTTTAGTTTAATTTAATGGTGGAAAATGTAGATCTTGCTAATAATAATTATAAAAAATTATTATTTATTCAATGTTAAATTTATTAGTAAATTTATGACATTATAATTTGGTATCTAATAATTAAAATATTTCTATGTATCATAAATAGGTTAAATTTAAGATATTATAACAGAAGGAAGAAGATATTTCACCACATTAATTTCCCACCTATACGATATAATTGAAATTATAATTGTAATGTCATGCTCATGGGATTCTGAAAACGTTTCATACATTAATTAAAATAAAAATAGTGATATTTTATATCATACAGATCCTCCACAAATTGAAAAATTAATTGATCATATATTATTAATGATCAATTTTTTATAAATCACATTTCTCATATTTTTTGATATTTAATGTATCATCAAGTCATTTTAATTTTTTCACTCAATAATAAAAATATAAATTACATAATTATTTAGTATAGTTAAAGATGAGGTATATATTTAGGAAGCCTATATGAATTTAGATATAATTATTTTTATTTTTGTGAATACAATTTATTTTAATTGGAAAACCATTTTTTAATAATTTCATATATGATTCTATTAGAATATCATATAAAAATCAATCTCGTTTAGTTAAATTTATATGTTTAAAATAATATTTTACAAAATTATATTGTAATTCTCATCAATTGAGTCTTAATTGTATAAAATATACATGAAAAAATGTATGTAAGTATTTTAAAATTCCCCAAAATATTTTTGAAATACAAAGACCCTGACTCTGTCATAATTGTACAATAATGAAAATTAGAGATTCTATTAGAGTTATGAATTGTTTTGTTGGAGATTCTTATATGAAAACTTTTACTAGAAAAATATTGATATAATAAAAATAATAATTTTAGTAATTAATTTTTAGGGAATAAGACATCCAGTTTTAGTAATATTTTAAGTACTAATATACTTGAATAGTAAGAAGTAATTATCTTTGTAAATGTTTTTTTAATGGGTTAAAATTGTGATGATGTAATTTATTTAACGGGGTAGAATGTAATAACCATGTATAGGAATATATTATAAATTTATTATATTTTTTTTGTTAAAAATTATATATATTGAATTTAGAACTCTAAGATAAACATAAAAATTAATATTTAACCAATAAAAAAACATAAAAAGGAAGAAGAAACTCTATATGATTAGTACAAGTATAATGGGATAAAAAAATAATAAGTGGGAATAAAAATTTGAAATATGAATCATCATGATATCCCTTTAAGGTAAATCCTATAAAGAGACTTATAGAGAGAAAATAATTAAGTTGAAATGTTGATTAAATTTTCAAGATGGAGTTGGAGGATAGTTGTGTGATTCTTTAAAGGAAACAATATAACCATTCCTGGTAATTTTTATATATGAAATAAATTATTCATTAAAGGTATCCATTATAAAATTCATAAATACTAGAGATAACATATGATTAGAAATTTTTAATAAATAAATTTTATGCCTTTTAAATTACTATTGTAAATTTATATTTTATAAATAATTTTTAAAAAAATTATATTGGTTTATTTTATGAACAATAATACTTATTTTAGACTATTACATATAGATTATACTATTAAATTTATTATATATAATTTTTTAAATTTTTTAATTATTTTATGATAAAAACGATTATACTTTTGACCTATTTAATCAATTATTTAAATATATTATATTAATGAATTGTTTGAGGCTCAGAAGCCCTTTTTATTATAATGAAAACATAATAAAAAAATTTCTTTTCAGATCAAATACAAATTAAAGAGGCCATTTAATATTTTACTTCTATAACCAATATTCTTCGGTTTACATCTGCTACAAATATAACACAATCTTCTTTATATATGAGAAATATGATGATTTTTTAGGTCCAAATTAGTTGATGTGTTCTATGTTTCCACAAAAATGTGTCTGCCACCTCGCTTTCGTGATGGATCTTGAATTTATATCTTCATATTGAAATATATTTTTATCTATTTATTGATGAAATAAATTATAGGATGACTTGATTTTATTTTTATAAACTTAATATATAATCATTTTTTCTTAAATTAACTCAACCTATGAGTGAAACCAATCAACAAACCCCTCACAAGGTTTATGGGTAGTCTCTTTATCTCAAAATCCTTTTTTATTTGAAACTATTCTTTTTTTCCTTGTGTCATCACATTTTTTTATATTTTTATTTAGAAAATATTTATAGGATGTCTTTCAAGGTGTCAAAAAAGTGATTGTGGAAGGAAACCCTCTCACTATGTAGATATGTATATTTAGTCTTCATATCCTTATTACTTTATATTGAGATAACCTCAGGGATAGTCACCGAAGAAGCATTATTAGTATTTGAAAATTAAAGATAGTTAGAGGTACACAGCATTGTAGAGCCAAGATATTTTTACCAAATCTTTCCTTGTGGATGTTATAACCTCTATGAGGGTTAGAAGATAAAAAGGAATTAATTATTCCTTTAAATCCAGTGAGATAGTTAAGAGTTACTCTGACCTTATCTTCTTGTCAGCATCAACTTAGGAAGAAAGTCCATTTTCTGATTCCACAGGGCTAGAACCATAATAGGATTTCCCACTATAGGCATGGTTGTTATCCTTTCCTTTAGAGACAATACCTATAAGAATAGATGAGGCATGCTCAAAACATGCGGTATTTACACCTGAATCTTTCACAAATTCCCACAAGAATGACCCCTTCTAATGTTTTATACATTTATTGCAGCCTCTAAAATTGGGTTTTCCTAGTCATTATGAGGTATTTTAACATATAAATTTGATTATAGAAAATATATATCCCCTACTTAAAAAAGAGTAATAATTCTATGATTTCAGTCTATTTTCATTGACCATTACTATATTCTCACTCATTGTATTAGACAATGAAGTTCCTTTCTTCCTTCTCAAACTATTGATTGCTTATTGAAAGAAATAGCATCCTCTCTCTCCTCTAATTGGAGATGAAATGACATTAGAAGTATAGTTTAAAGAGTTTCCTATAATTGGAATCTTTAGGTCTAACCTATTTTAAAATAACTAAAAACGGTAGGTAAAAATTCATATTCAAACTCAATGTGAATTCTTTCACCATTTACAATTATTTATTTACATGACATTTTATAAATGGATATTTATATTATTTTTGTATATTTATATGGATATCTTTTGTTATAATTTATCATGGTTTTTATGATATTTTATTTTAAAATTTCATAATTAAATTTTGAAATGATTTTAATTAATGTATTTTTAAAATTTAAAATAATTTTAGTCTATTTCATGGATTTGTATTTTGATATTTAGATTCTATATACCTAATATTTAATGTAAAATAATTGTTACTGTATAGAACAAATTCTTACTATAAAAAGTTTCTTATTAGATGTTTTTAATTTTTATTTGTTTTGAACACGCGGAATTTTTTATATCTTATATATGATTAATATTATAAATTCAAAAAACTATTGAACATTTACAACATTAGTAAAAATTAGATGACCCTTATAGATTTGTTTTTTTATTATGACATATCTATAAGGGGATTGAGTACTTTGTTAATTTTCAACCATTTTATTACCATTACATATTAATTTTAAATTATAATAATAATTAAATATAGAATAGTTTACACTTACATATCATTTTTTAATTAGAGACATTTCCAATTTTCCTATTCATGATCTGAAAAACCTTTATGAATTTTTTATATCAATTAACCATAATATTTAAGTTACTCTAATATATCATCACAATAGCTTTCTATATCATTGTGTAATAGAATCCTGGTCCAGATCTTAACATAATTTTCCTTATGGTATTGATGTGAGATATTTTTATGATGTAATAATAGTATTTTACTAGATATCAATATTAATATATTATACTTTAGGATAATTCCTTGAGAATTAGTCTTTAAAAATGATTTAAAATATTCGAACATGAAATCTAAAAGAATTTAATTCTATCATTCTCATAAATCATTGGGGGTTTTTATACATAATACATTGTAGTGAAATATACTCTTTATTGTATGAGTAAATTCTTACCTTTATTTTGAACTGAATGGTGGCTATATGGAGACTTTTATCATCGAAAGAAGTCAATATGAAATTAAACTAAAACACCATTATTTAATTATCACCTTCATTATTCGTCGTTAAAATCATTTCAAATAAAATCATTATGCTTGATTATGATATTTAATAAAAAAATATGAATATTTTAATCACCTGAAACATTTCATTTTCTCAATTTGGTAATACATGAAAATAATTCATTACAATTTGAAGCGATTATATCATAACATTTAAATTTCCTAAATAACTATCCTTTACCTAATAAATTATAATTCTAACAAATCATTGGCAGTCCATACCTTCTCAAAATATTACAGATTTAGTAACCTTGAATTTCAAGTAAGAAATCTTTATATAATAAAGATATTTTGTAATTTAATTTCTATTAATCTCATATTTTCTTGACTGCTGAATCTTACGTAATATATGGAAACTCTTACATATCAGAAGTAATTTTTACAATTATGATATTATTGAATTATATTTAGAAAATATATTTTATGTAAAAAATATTATGTATGAATAGAATTATATTTATTTGTACATATTTTAGTAGTCACTTCAATGGGTAAACTTTTCTTATTAATTAAAAAAGGTTACACGATCCATCAATTTGAAAAAAAAACCATGAAGACTCTTACTATTATACATTTTTATCATCTAATCTATAGATAACCTCAACCACTAAAACTCACAAATTTTTTTTACATATTCATAAATATATATAGATAATATCAAAACATAATAAAAAAATATAATATATTAAGATTGTTTTAAGTATTATTATGGCATAATATAACTTTCCCCAATATGATAATATTAGTACAACATGTTATTTATAGTCGAACTGGAAATTTTGTAATATTCTGGAGTAGTTTAAAAGAAAAATATGAAGAGAATATTAAATAAGAGTCTATTTTATGATGAATAGTAAATAAAATTTCGTAAAGTGACCAATGTAAACATCCATAAATAATAAATTGATTAAATGATTTTATTACTTCATCTAATACAGAGTCTTAATATTCAAGGACCTAAGGGTTTAATTTCATTGAGATTACCCAATATTTTATTTTACAATACTTTTATTAATTTCTTCATAATAATGATCCTATAATCCTTTTAGAGACATTTTACAAGGTATAATCATCTTCATAACACACGGAGTTGTTATATATTAATGGGGTGATATAAGATTCTTAGTAAGAGTTAAAAATATCAAAACCCAGAGCATAATAAAAAAAGACAAAAATATCAAAATAATTAATCAAAATAACTCAGGTGACAATAATTAAACATGTTATATTAATATAGAATCATACATATATTATTAATATATCATAAATGATATTAACTATCAGAAAATACATCTTTGTACATGTATAACATATGAGCATCACATAAAAGTGTAGAATATTTTAAAAATATGGTGTAATTAGGAAATCATGGAATCTCATGGAAATTAACTGCATCTTAAAAATTGGACATAATGTGATAGATGACAAGGAAATGTGGGAAAACCTTATTCCTAGGGAAAACTTTTTTAGAAAACTCATTATGTCCTTTACTATGTGAAAAAACTCATTATGGCCATTATTGAATAATAGAGAAACTCAATGATTCCCATGATTTTGTGAAAAAACTAATTATTCTAATATTTGACCATCTAAAAACATATAAAGATAAAAAATATATTGGTTGGAGATATATGACCCCACCCATCATCATTCATAAAAATAAATTCCATATATAGTCAATAATGATCATACTTTAATGAACCAATGAAAAAGAATCTTTCTTCTAATTATACAAATAGAAAAATTTCACTTGTAAAAAATGAACCATGGATAAAATAGGCTTTCATAGAACATCCAAATGGATATTTATTTTTATTTTAAAATAATACTTGAAAATAAAATGGTTTTAATAAAATATCCAAGCAATATAAATTAATATCATAAATTAAATAATTTGATACAGAAAACATGATCAAAATAATTATCACATAATAAAATAAAATACATGGGAAAAAAATAAAGAAGTGTATATTGTAAAAAATAATACAAATAAAATGAAAAAAATACTAGTGAGAGGCATTTTTGAAACATATTGAATTCATTTTTAAATGACATAGTCATATATCTCATTTCAAATTGAATTCATTATTTTGTGAATGTGAATAAAATTATCATTGAAATGGATTAGAATGAAACACATTTTCCACACAAAAATAAATGTTTAGAAATATTCAAAATATATTAATGTTGAATCTAATGTTCAGAAATAAATTTTATAACCAAAAGAAATGATTTTGAGTTACCATGCCCCTTTCCATTAACATTTATTTATATTAAATTTCTTTAACCTAATATATAATGATAATAACTATCATAATAACTTATCATAAAATTTAAATATAAATATAGTTATCATATTATAATTATTTAAAAAAAAATTATTTAAAGTATATTAAATGATAATAGTTTATTTTCCATATTGGATGTCAGAACATTTAGATGTTGATTTATAAAAACATCACTATGATGGGATTGATTTATATTAGTTGTTTTTAAGGTCATCATTCCTTAATCAATCATGATTGAATAATATTATTTCATAATGGTTTATTATGTACCATTTTTGTTAATTGATTGACATGAATATAACCTATGAAAATGGAAATCATGATGAACTAGTTTTCAAAATGTGTATTGATCAATGGATGATATGTTGATATATATTATCAATTTTAAAGAAACATAAATAAAATCCTTAAAAAAATAATATTATTATTAAATAATATTATATTCGATAATTATTTATGGCATAATTTTCAGAACATCATTCCATAGGTTCTAAAACTGGACTAAACAATAGTGTTATAATGTTTTCATGAGTTTTTGAACATACAGATATAATGATAAAATATAGTATTAATAATCAAAATAATTTCATTATTATTATATAAACTCATTAAATACCTCGTTATAACCACCGATTATTGGTGGTGATGAAAAAATAAATTCATTGCTCGAGGTGGTGGTTATCCTCCGTATGCATAAATAACGACCCCATTTTTTAATGATTGGAAAGAATTATTCTATTTGAAAATTGATAATTGATAATTTTAATTTCATACATTTAAAACATATTTATTCATCAAATATATAAAATATACCTTTTTGGATATATAAGGATGAAAAATGAACAAAATTACTACATGGAGGTAGCAATCCTCTTATACGCATGATTGACAATATTTTTTTATCAGTGGAAGAAAATTATTGAATAATTTTTAAAAAATTAATATAATTTAACTTATGTATAATAATTATAATTATTTCATTATAATAATAAGGTATGAGATGTTTTGGATAAAAATATTTTATATGGAAACCCTTATATGAGTTGGATACTTACACCGGGGACTTGATTTTTCTATATGAATTCCATATCAAAATGAAGGCCATAAAATAAATAATATTGACCATAAGAATTTTTATGAGTGATATGTTTATTAGAAGATAAATTTTAAGAATTTTATTTTATAAATTATTAGTTAATTTGATCCCAGAAGTTGTGGATGTGTAGTATTTTTATATGTGAAGAGATGGGTGGATTTGGATGTAACCATAACATATTCAAAATTTTAATGTTATAATTCATGGGTAAATTTTCAAAAAATGGAATAATGTGTAATGTACGATTATATTGGGTCGAAAATAACTATAAAAACGCATTTTTATGATGACAGGAGGGTTTTAGGGCATTTCATTTAGTTTTTTTAACTTTTATCATAATTTACATTTTCTGTGGATATTATTTTTTTACCATAGTAACTAGTTTCAATGAAAAAACATTAGAACGCATAACTATTTTTATGCTTATGATTTAAAATTATAAAACAATTTCATCAAATGAAATTTCAAAACATATGAATATCAAATTTTAATATAAATAAACTTAATCGTATAAAATGGTTAATATAAAAATAATGTTTTCTAGTTTCAAAATTATATATAAGATAAAATAATAATTATTACATATTTTAATTACAAAAATATATTTACCATTAATAAAATAAGTGGTATGATCCTTTCAAGGTCTAAAACCTAACCTCTCAGTGAAAATTATTTATTAAAAATAATGAATGGAATCATTTTTTATTAAACTATCATTTAAATTTTGTCCAAAAAATGGGAAATGGATTAATAATTTCCACGAATATTTTAGTATAATATTATTATTCCATAAATATATGTTATATTATATAATATGTTTTTAAAAACTTCTAGGATACAACTCATATAATTATAAATTCATAAAAATTATAATTTTCTCAAAAACCATATTTTTCAACTAAAATCGGACTTTTCATAAAAAAAAAGAAAAATTCACACAAGTAAAATTTGATATTATTAAGAAAATAATTAAATTAATAATATAAATTAACATTATAAAAATCATATAAATTCATTAAATATAATGGCATGAGGTGAAAAATAATTATTTATAGGGGGAAATGTTTTTAAGTGTATTGTGAATTTATTATTATTTATTGCAATGAAAAATTTATTGGATGATTAATAGATTATTTATATATATATATATATATTATAAATATCTAAATGTGATAGTGGTTAATTTTAATATAATAATGATTAACATAGATAAAAACTGCACTAATCTAAAAATAGATTTTATATTGATCTGGTAATATTATTTCATCAATAATAATGATATTATGATATCAAAATAAATTATACATAGAAAAATGATTATCAAATTTTCATTATACCTAATGGTAGGATAATTAATACTGGTAGTTGTGTGTGGTGATTCAACTTGAATATATTTCATAGTAGGTTCTACAAGATTATTATTTTACGGTAAATGATTATTCTAAAGATGTAATTGAGGAAATTCATCTTGAACTTGTACTAGGGAAAGCACGAATAAAGCTGCCTTCATTCCTAGTTTAGAAAAATTTACCTAATATGAAACAAAACCTATTATATATTCCATTTATTTATAATTTATTTACTGATATTACATTATGGATCCATTAATTTAAAATAAATAATTAATTTGATAAGTTTTAACTATTGTATTTATGATTCAAATTATACCAAGTTTTATTTATTTTAATTTTCCATAGTATTTGTAACATGTTAGTTATTATATTATTTATTTTATGATAATATAAATTGTAACCTCGTGTAGTCACAATCTTCCCCATTAAATATTTTAAGATAAAAAACATTAATTATTAATTACTAATAGGTTCAGTTATGGGTCTCTATTAGATGACTCGAGGTTTATTTTTCTTATGTTGTATCAATCATATCTATTAAAATATAATGAAAATATTACTAATACTAGGGTTATTAAAAAAATAGTAGAAAATAACTCTCATGGAATAGCCTTAATTCCTAGATTATTTTTCATTAAGTTCATAGTTCATACATATAGTGATAGATTATCAGAAATTGTTTTAAGGTGTAAAACAAGATTCTATATTTATATAATAGAAACACAACACAAACCTATCTAATTTAGTTTTTTATATAAATATGGGGTGCTAGTGGAAATTTTATATCTACTGTTTATGTCGGTGATGAATCTTCCATGTACTCATAAGGCTCATTCAGATAGACATTTAGACTCAAATTAACCGTTTTTGTAGAAGTATCCTCCACTGCACCGATTTACACCCTATAAATATTATCCCTCTTCTACCTCTTCATCCTTAATATATAACCACCAATGTTGTCACCCTCAGGTTGAACCATGTTTTCCACTCTGTGAAACCCTCTTGGATAATGGTGTGTATGGGATGGATTCATGAAATCATTTGATTGGGGAGGCACCTCATGTACATACCATAAGACGTCCTATGCCTAAATTTTTTTCCACACATATTGCATTGTGATATTTTTTATATGTCTTAAAACCTAATTCTTGAACTACTCACAGCCTTGGGGTCACTATTAGGCATCCCTTTTTTATCCTCCCCACATTTTCTTTCCTTATTAGCTACATTAGTGGGAGGAAACATTAATCATCCACCATAAGGATGGTTCCATCAAATTCTTTTGTAAAAACAGGGCCTACACACTATGGGGGTGCATTGATAAATGATGGAGAAAATGACTCATTGTTTTCATTTTTTATTGTAGTTATTATAATCCTTATCCTGGTCTATATGAGATATTTCTTCCTTCCCCATAATTTTTTTACAATACGTTGGTCATTTTAGGTAATATAACCTTGATAAGTGAATATGTAGTCAATGTTCATGTAGTTAATACATTAAAATAATTGAAAAAAAATCTATATAAAGGTCCCATACTAATATTTATATTCACATAAAATGAAATTCTTAAAAGAAACCATCATATAACTAGATATTTTATTAGCTAAACAAAACATCTGGGTGGTATACATAGAAAATGATCTAAGAAACATAGTGTTACAAGAATAATGATCCCATATTCACAAAAATTATTTATATGATTTAGTTATCAAAATACATCTAATCGGTAGTCAATGAAATGAATCCTCCTTGCTCCCATCATTTTAGTGGTTATTCACCCTTATTATATATAAAATCCTTAGTATTATAGAACTTTCTTGGGTAATATATGAGATTTACACACTAAAAGAATCAAACCATTAGTGGTGCTCTCATATGAATTTGTTTCACTGCCATTATGGTAATAAACCACTTCAATCTCTAATAGTAGTTTTATTCACAATGAAACCCTCATTTGAAACTAATTCAATTCTTAGTCCCCTTGATTCAATTCTATTGGTGTTTTTTCACATTTGTTTTAAATAAACCATTTAATATTATTTAATTCACCATCGTCATCACCTGATCATTTATAAAACTTCATCCATATCTAATTGTGTGTGTTTGGAACATAAACTATATTCATGTTATTAATCATATTCCATAAATTTTGGTTTCTCATAATGACAATGTTCCTAAATCCAGATCCCATTTGGATGTGTTGTTTGTTAAGTTAATATCTACACTCTCACTTTCACCCATTATTACTTCTAGTTCTAGTCATTAATAAAAAAAGTATCAGATGTGGGATAAGAAGTTAATAATATGGTGGAACTATCATTATCAGAATTGGAATTCAACCTCGTATCATATTATTCCATTACATTGTCACACTAGACTCAATTCATTTTGTTCAACCTATATCAATCATATTTTGACCTAGGATACTTTTTTTGGGTTTTTTTACCCGTATAAACCAAATCTCTCAATGTTACATGGAAATAAATTCTTTATAGTGGTTCATAAAGAGAATTTCCTCAACTAAATCATACCCTGAAGGTTCCAGATTCACTTGATTGGTACCCTAATATTAAGATGTCGACTGAGTAGTTCTCATAATCCTAGAATCTGTTGAAAAATAACTTTGTTTCTAGGATTAAACAGAGATTTCCCTCTATTGACTCATTATATATGCACGTATTTGGCACTAGGGAGTTGCAATATAGGGCGACAGTGCGTCTTATGGATAAAAGGAACATGATGGTTCATTTTTATTTAGAGGTAGATATCATCAAGTCCTAGTTGCATGCTCCTCACAGCTTCAACGACATTAGTTTTTACCTATTCCTGTGGTCTTTTCATTTGCATAGGAAGCATGATATTCCTACAATGGTGACTTAGGTAAGCTTTACCAATCACCGACTACCGTTCCAGAATCCTTCTGTTATGCGTATGCTAGGGAATCTATTTGTAAGATATATGTACTTAGATAGTTGCACTGAGGTTATCTGTCATCCGGTCAATCCATGTGTTTTGTGGAAATTGATGTGTCTAAAACATCATTTGAGTTAGTGTGGATCACTAGGGGTGAGGAGTACTGTTGCAAACAACATGTGGTTTATGAACCTGGATAGTTTTTTTTCTAGATGCATGTGCCTAGGACACTCATTGGACGTCTGCCATAGGGGTTCTCAGTTGTCTGCATGGAGGAGGGGTAGTAGTCATGACAAGGAATTGGAGGTGTTTTTTGAAGAGATGTTGGAGCAGCAGCCTACTGTTCTAGATTTTAATGGAGGAAAGGGTGTAGAGGGGACAGGCTCCACTAGTGACCTAGGTATTTACAATGCGCCAATTGAGGTAGAGATTAGTTCCACCTTCCAAAATCTGATGAAGGATTTGGTGCATCAGATCAACCTGTTAGTTTCTCATGTTTTTAGCAGGCTGAGGCAGGACCTGGACGGGCCTTCCTCCTGCAGTGAGTTGCTCCAAAATGATTGTGTGACATAGGATAGATTGGATTATCATGATGTTACTAGAGTGATAAATCAGGTTTATGTGACTAAATATGTGGGGTGCATATCTAAGATCACTTGATTGAAGGACTTGGAGAGGTTCATTTGGGGTCAAGGGGTATCAGTGCAACAGTGATTTTGAGGATCCATTATTATGATAAATATGCTCAGGAAGGTAAGTTACCTAATGGAGTAGAAAACAGGGGCACATCATTTAGATTCCGGAAGCACCAGGTGAATCTCAGATGTGGCTAAATGGTGTGGGAAGAGAAAATCAGAGTTTGACCATATCTTAAATAAATATCAGTAAATGTTTTGATGAACTGGGATCTGAAACTCTAGATCTAGCATCTACTGGGGACAACTGTCCCTCAGGGATGGATTCTGAGGGTGGGGAGAGTGATAGCCTACCTTTGGAGTAAAATTCACAAGAAGGATAAAGGAGAGCGCTTCACAGCCCAAGGAAGAACAAGGGACAGAAATAATATAGGGACCCGAGTAGCTGCATTGTGTGTAAGAGGAGGAAATCCAAACGCTACAAGCACTACTCGTAACTCCCAAGGCATATGGATACTAGATTAGATAAAAAGGGTTGGAACATGGTAATGGATAGTGATCTATCTAAAACAGAATAGGAGAAGAAGGTTGGATTGAACCTGGTGTGTGGAACTGAAATGGTCGAAGATCTAAAGCCTAAGGAGCATATTCTGGAGAAGAAGGTTGATACATGTGGAGAACTGCCTCAATAACATGATGACTTGGTGGGTTTTTCAGCCCCTCTAATTTCACTTTAAGGGCTTCCAAGTAAGGAGGATGATGTGGGTGAATCAGTGTTTAGCACGGATGGTCTACCATGGGATGCTGATATAGAGGCCATGGAGAAGCCATGTGACATTTTTATGCACTCTTTGGAAGTGATTCTAGAGAAGTTCCTATTCTTTAATACTTTTAAAGAGGATGTAGAAAGAATGAATGGTGAACCAATTCAAGTGGAAACTAATAATGATTAGTAAGACTAGATTATCAAGCAATATCTAATCTTGATGAGAGGCTTCAACGTCAATAAGATAACGGTGCAAGAGTTCATGTAGGCATGGGACAAATTGGTATATCAATTTGAAGATAGAATCAGAGATGGTCCTGATAAAAATGTAACTGAACTTTCTTGGAAATTATATAGGGAGGATGAATCTAATATGTTGAAGTTAGAGTTTAAGGATTCTATCATCTGCAATATGGTGTAATTACCTTGTTTGTACTTGATGATTTCACACTTTTTTACAAAAAAGTGTATTTTTTAAAAACAAAATGTTACTTTGTAGATGGACTAATGTGAACCATGTTAGACATATTTAAACAATATATTGGTAACATGATTTAATAAATAAATCACCCAAATAGTTGAATAACCATGGGACCAAATGGTTTAATTTAATGGAGATTATCTATTTATAAAACTTTTTTATAACACTTGAAAATACATTTTCATAATATTTATCCTATAAGTCCTTTTATATACATCTCACATGATATAATCATCTTCACGATCTTAGTTATTGAAATATAAGAAATGGGTGATCACAAATGCTTGATAAGTGAAAACATATAATAATATGAAGGTGGTCATATGGGTGAAAGAGATATCATAATAAAAATTCCAAAGACCATAAATTGTAACCATTCTCTATGTTAGAGTAACACAAGTTCCTAAAGATATCAATAAGGTAGAATAAAAGGTATGAACCCTCTCAACAAACATATCAATAAAAATATAAAATTTAATCATGAAATGAAAGAGTGGAATATTTTAAAAATAAGTCTTAATAAAAAAATTCAATTCCAATGATCTGAATTACATACTAAGAATTTATAAAAAAATAATAAAAAATTATAAATTTTGAATAACCATAATAAAGGGAAAATATTTTACTGAAAATCCATTATACCCATGCCTATTCGAGGAATCTAATTATGTCAATTTGTTAAAAATGTTACGAAACCCATTATGCCTATTCTTGTGTGAACGCATTCAATAAGGATGTGTCTGACTATCTCATGAGTGATAAGCATAAACAAATTCATTGGATGGTTATATAAGAACCCCCCAATCATCATCCATATATATGTGTGCAACCAAAAATCAATATTTACTATATCCTAAAGTACATAATGAAAAATAATGGATCACTTTAACATCCAAATGAACATAATTAAAATTTAATAAATAACCCTTGAAAATAAAATGGTATTACAATAACATCAAAATGGGAATAATTAAATTTCCACAAATAACCTATGGAAATATAATGGGGTTTATAAAACATAAATTTTTTTCAAAATAACATCATGAATTAAATTATTTGATTCTAAAAACATGATAAAAAAAATAACATTATAAAATAAAATATATGGTTAAACATGAAACACAACTCCATTTGTGATTCATAATTTTAATATAATGATAACTAAATCCTGTAAAGTGATTTTTTTAAAACATGTTGTACTCATTATTAAAAATTAATAGTTAGAGATTTAATTTTATAAAAAAATATATATTTTAAAATGTAAAAATAAAATCTTTCTTGCAAATATATTTTCATCATTTTACCCAAAAATAAAGTTATAAAATCATTAAAAATGATACTTCTCGAATAAAATGTTCAATTAGAAATGTAATATCTTAAATAAAAGAGTTTAATTTTCCAAATATCGTTCTGTTAAATCTGATTTCCACAGATGTATGTTGACCATTAGTATAATGAACATTAGAATCTTAATAAAATAGCTCAAAAACTTAATGGAAATATTTATCCATTATTATTATTATTAGCCAAATATTGTCCATATATTATATTTTATATTTTATCATTTTTAGTTGTTAATACTTTCTGTGGTTTATTTTTTACAAACTACCTGAATATGGGGTCTCTTCCAACTAATTGGTTTCAATTAAATAATTACATGAAAATTCATGTTAAAAATATTTTTTTGAATGATTTATTATGTCCCATTATTAATAGCTGAAAGATGTGAATATGACATCTGAAAATAGAAATTATGATAAACTATTTTTCGATCTATTTAATGATCAAAAGGTAATATATTAATAAATATTTTAATTTTTAAAATAACTTATAGGTTAAAATTAAATCCTATTAAAAAATTTATTAGTACATTATGATACCATTATATTACATCCCATAATTATTTATGACTTAATTGTTATAACATCATTTAAATAGGTGGAAAACCCATACCCAATGGTATGGTGTTAAAAAAGTTTCATAAGTAAGGGATTTTCCTTAGATAATAATGATTTGAAATATTTAGAACTATAAATATTAAATTATTATCATATATATTTATAAAATCCATTCATATACCCATCCATTAATGGTTCTAATGAAAAACTATAATCGTTTTTTGTGGATGTGTTTTTCTGTCGTACGCTGGACTAAGAATCCCTATTATCAATGAATGAATGAAATTATGATATATGCAAAATGATAATTTAAAAATTTTATTTATGACAAAAAAAAATTATATTTGAAAAATCTATCATTGATGTCGACCTTAATAGGAAGTTGTGATAAATGAACAACGTCCCTTCAACAAGGTAGTTATCTACACATCCATATAGTAGTTGTTATTTTTTCTCATTATGGATGTAAATGATTGAATAATTATTATACAATCAATATTTTTAAATTTATGAATATTAATTATTTTTATTAAATTATCAAAATAATTCAATAGTTTTTAAGATAGTTGATATTAAGAAGGAAAAAATGTGATGAAAAGGACACATACATCAAGTATGTGAATTTTTTATAGTAATTATCATTTAAAATGAACAAATAATGCTATCTAATAGTGACTATAGGATTTTGAAGTGGAATTATGTTCTAGGAGAACAAATTAGGTAGTGTTTAAAGAAAAACATCTATGTTAATGTGAGTCTTAAAGTTCAAGAAATGTTATCTTTTTATAAGTGATGGGAATTGTAGTTTTGGATATAAGCCATACATTTTCAATAATGTAACTATATTATTCAAGGATAAATTAAAAAAAATAAACAAACATGTATGGATATTTTTTATGGGTAAAAATGGGCCTCAAACACTCATCTTGGATAAAACCATGAGTTCTTTATTATTTTTTACTTAACTTTTCAACCGCTACCATAATTTACTTTTACCATGGTAAATAATTTTCAACTGTTGTAATTAGTTTTCTTGAAATTAATTGATATTGACACTTTTAACAAATATTAACGAGGTGATTTAAAATTTGAAAATAATTTTATCAAATAAAATTATTTAATTTTCTAGATGTCAATTATAAAATAATCATACATAATAGTGTAAAGATAGTTTTTAGAATATTTAATTTTAACAACATTAAAATTACATATACAATAAAATTATCATTATCGTAATTTTAATTAAATAAATAGATTCATAATAAATAAGTTAAAATATTTGAGGAATCAATGTTAATCCAAAACCAAATATCACCTTAAATTTATTTTCTTTAATGAAATTATTGAAAACCATTTTTATTTAAATAAAATTTTAGTTTAGGAAAAAAAATAGATAGACATATGATTTATATGTTAAAAGAAAATTTTATGTTTCATATTTTTATTAATGAAATACATATTTTATTACAGAAAGGTTTTTTTAAAAAATTTTACATCCTTACATAATGATAAAATCATAAAAAATATAATTATTGAAAACCCCATATTTTTTACTGATAAATAATTTTGGAAAAAAATTAAAAAATTAAATACTAAGTAAATTTTTATATTCTGAAGTAAAAAATGATAACTATTCAATGAATATGAAATTATAAAATTCATTGATCTTTTAAAATATACTGGTATCAAGAACATTATAACAATTTATAGAAAAAAATTTTGAAGTTTACTTTGAATATATTATTATTTATTTTGAAGAAATATCTATTGGATTGATAATAAATTAATTTTATGTATATTGATATATGAAAATGATATGATTTTATTATAATATTGTAATTCATATCTCAAAAAATCTATTAATCTAAAATTGACATATTTATTGATATGCCCATTCAATTTTATAGATAGTAATTATATATTCATATAAAAATATATAGTACTTAAAAAACCACTCTTATGATCTGTAAAATATATAAGGGTATGAAAACAAAAATTAAAAGGTATGCATTTTTATTCATTTAGAATATATTTAAAAATGAGTTTTACAAGTTTATGATTTTTTTTGTAAATGATTTCACTCATGCCATAATTGCTCATGTTTGGATTGGGATTGGTCTAAGTCCATCCCTAATAGAGCTTTATAACTTATGATGTAAGAATAATGGGGTTAGTATCAAAGACTTTCAATTCTAGATTTGATTTATTTATCCATTCATTAATTATTTTGTGATATGATAACCTGAAATTATTCTAGTTAATTTAACAGTTACGTTTTAATGGTCATATTAAATTTTCAAAAAATTGAAATTATTTTGACATCATAACTTTTTATAGTCTATAAAAACCGATATTAAATATACTACTTATTTTATGGGAATATAGAGTGAAATATATTTTTATCACATCATGAGAGAGAATAAATTTTTTTGAGACAACCATATATGTAAAATGGTAATTTTATAATTTTATTTAATATTTTATTTCAAATGTTCCATAGAAGTATGTCTATAAAAAATTCCTTCCCCATCACTTCTCAAAATTTTTAAGGCATTTTTCTCTCTCAAATTTCTTCTCTTACATGCTTATACTTTTTATTCACACTTTGTTTGCAATGAGTCCTTAGGGTTTCTTAACCATGGTGAGCCTTATAGGATGATTCAATTGTTTTATAGGACTCAAGGTATGGGTTTTTTCAAGAAAAAATTGAAATTTATGTTTTAATCAATTTCTAATAACTATATCTTAAATAATTTCTATGAATGTTTATTGTTTATCAAATTTCAACATTTCACATTAATTTTACTCCTAGTATGGAATTGGTTAACCCATTTTTTAAAATTCTTTTTTTATTATATAACTATAAGATTATTATGTATATGTATTTAAATATATGTTTCTATGGTTTATTCTAATAAACTATGTGTTTTTGTTTTCAAAAATTAATATGATAGGTCATATATAAGAATGGATATATTTCACCAAAATACATGAATTAAATTTTCACCATCTTAAGTATTAATAATAAAAAACATGATTTTCCTTTACACCCACAAAACATTACCCACAATATATCTGATTAAAATAAGTATGCATGATGAGAAATATATCTGAAATAATTATCTAAATTTTTAGAAAATTATAATGTTTAGTTGAAATAATAACAATTTATTAATTTATTAATTGAACTACAAATTAACAGATCATAGAGTAGTGATTCATAAATCATGTACCCAATAAATGAAATTATAAGATGTATTGATTCCCAAATAATAATGTTAATTCTATTCTTTATTCAATTAGTCCTCAACTTTATCATGTTTAATTTACTATCTTCTAATCCCCTTAAAGAACCTAACTTAACATGTCATCATTTATTTACTTCTTATTGAAATCAGAAGCTCGACTCTATCATCTAAACATGGAATCCCTTGACCACCTCAACGAACATCAAATATGATCCGGTCCAAAAGTGTCTCCAAATTTTTATGTGGATTCCTTCAATTAAAGTAACCAATTCACAGTGATTAAAAACTGATTATATGTGTTTTAATGTGAAAATATATCTATAAAATTATTAATAGAGAATCCCATTAGGGAAATACATTAAAAACTCTAATGATAATGTGGTTGTATACTTCAAGTGACTACAAGGTCAAAGGAGTTTCATATTATTCTATTGGTCCTATAATTTATTCTATATATTAGGGAAACTATCTAATAGTTAGATTCCAAATTAATTGGGATTAGTTGTAACTACATCATAATCAATGTCATCATCATTAGATAAACTCAAAAAGTATTTCACATCATTTGATGAAGATAATTCAACCCCAATACCCTGATTATAAATCTCATGAGAATAATCTAGATAGAAAAATCAGACCTATAATTTTGATACTAAAGTCCTCCAGAATAAAGGATACCATATTATAATTTTATACAATTAAAACACTGTAAACCATAAAATTTTGGTTTCAGTAAATTAAAAACATGGGTGTTATGTTATTTTCAAAAATAATAATAACATGATTCTATAACCTAAAAATATCCACCTTATTTAAAAAACATAATCATGATTTAATTTTTTTTTTAAAAAATCAGTGTAAATAAATTTATCCTCCTTTTTTTGATTATTATACAGTTTTTTAATTTGACCCTTTAATATCGATTTATATATTTTTTTAAAATCCCCCAGTTGTAGACTTTAAAAATGAAACATAAAAATAAAATAAAATTTTATAAGGGAATTAAGTATAAAAATTAATGGTAAATATCCCTTTAAAATATATATTCCATTATCATTCATTATAAAATTACTTTTTCAAATGATATGGACTTTGAGAATATTTTCCTTTCCTGAAATTCATTATAAAAATACAAAAATGGAAATCCAAACAATTATTTCATATTAAATATTTTATTGATAAATAATTCATAATATTCAAGAAATATATATTGAATGTATTAATATGACGGAAACTAAAATGTCGGTAAATCATAATATGTTTTAATTTTTTTTACAACTATCATATATTGAGAAATAAACTTTTACTCATTTTAGGATATTTTTACAATCATCTACCTTACCTTTATAATTTTCTTATGTTGTTCATCTAAGTTATCATCTTAGGTTCTAGCTTCACATCCAAGGAAATCATTCGATACTATTTCCCTACTATTATATCTTCATAAACATCATGTTCATCAATTATCCATTAATATTAAATTATGAGATAAAAATTCATAATTCAACTCAAAATATGATTTAGAAATGTCATCAAACTTCATATAAATATTATTTATAAAATCATTAGTCCCTTCTATTTTTTCAAAGAACATAAAAATTCTCAAACAATAAAGCACCCTGATTTTCCATGGATTTTATGCATTATTTTAAACACATATAAAATCATTTCATTTTCCTATAATGAAATTAAATTTCTTTATGAATAATTAATATAAGTCCCATAATTTCTATAATATTATTAACCATATGTTTAGGACACATAGAAAAATGAGTGTTTTTAACCTGTCATTAGATCATATCAAATCATTCATTATGTTTTTTTAATAATAATAATACAAACTTTATTCATTTTTTTATATAATGAATATATCTTTCATTTCATTATTTTCAAATAGGAACATGAGGTATATTTTGATGAACTATTATATGTTTTTTGATATTAAATATTTACTAGCTGAACGTTATAATATTAAACATTGAAGGAATATTATTTTTCAACATCAATTCCATTGTGATCAATTTCTTCATCTAATGAACATTTAACATTACTATCAATTCTATGTGATGATATAGGATTGGATTTGGAACACTTTTCCTCTACTAATGAATTTATCTTATAAGGAAAATATGCAGTACATGAATTAAAAATATAAGTTGAATGGTCTTCTTATGAAGGTTCATTAAAAAATTCCTTCCATTTCTCAAGTGGAACTTCTTAAAATTCATCTACCACAAAATATTCCCATTGAGGGGAATCTTCAAAATAGTGAATTTCCACTTTTAAAATTTCTATTAGATTTTAATCCTTTGTAATTTCTTCTAGTACATAAAATTTCATGTCCTCTCATCAATTTCTCCAAAATCAAATCACGGATAAGATACTGATTACTATTTTCACTAAACATCCATCATTGGTTCCCTCCCATTTCCTTTAAAAATAAGATTCCATGAGATATAGATCTCTTGAATAAAATTCTAGAGAATAATATTGGAGGTTAAGATAGAACTTTCTACTTAATAAACTGTAACATTATATAGTATCTATTATTTCCCATTTATTAGTTCATTCATCATTCCCTTCTAGGATTCAATATGAGTTTCTACTATTCTAAAAAACCCTTAGTTGAACATTCTTCTTAATATATTTTCGATCATACTATGGCTAAATTCCAATGAATTCGAAATAAAATTCATTGATGTTATAAATCAACCACATTTAATAAATAGTTTCATCATTGAATGGATTCTCTATTAATCTTTCAGGATGATATTTATTATCAATTATATTATCTCTTAGAAACATCACTAAAAATATATTAAAATTATGTGTAAAAAACAATTTTCTCTTAACTATTCCCACGAACATAGTTTTGATTTAATTCAAAAAATATAATATAAGATTTACATTGTACTTGATAATTAAAACATCTAATTACTGCATATATTGAACATCTATGGTATCCTTATAACCCATTCATGGAAAAACATTATTGGAAAAACTAAAAAACAATCCATAATCCTACTTCCAAATGAACCAATTTCAAAACTTCTTCGACGAATAATGTCTACATCCATATTGCGGTAGTGTAAAAATCATGGTAGCAATACTGTATTAGAATTTATATTCAACTGATATCAGTTTTTAGGCCACCAAACCTAGATTTTTTCCTATATGGACTTTGGTCCGTCAATGACATATGAGAGATAAGTCCTCTGGGCCACCATAGTGCCTCTAGTTCATTTATTGGTGAAAAAGTGACCCAAAGTGAGTACTAAATTAGTGTAATATATTAATAATTTATTGTATAATGGTTCCATACAACATTTCTGGATGGGTGACATGAAAGAGAGATAGGTTTGTTGAAACATATAAACTACCCCAATAAATGATTGAGATAGTGGAACACTCTTCCATAGAGTTTAGAAGGGATATACCACATAATTTTCTTAGAATATGGGAAGACCCATAATGTGAATGGTAAAGACTATACAGGTGTGGAAATGTGTCTTTGTAGTCAGTGTGACATGGATACATGTAGCTATTGTTGGGTAGGCATCTCAAAAGAGTGATGGGTGTACTAACCACTATAATCTAGAAATCTACCAAGACATGGGTTTAAGTGTGGTACTATTTATTGAATTAATGTTAAAGAAGTTTGATGTAATGGTTGATGGTGGTGGGGAATCACCTTGAGACTTCTAGGATCAAGATGTGATGTTTGGAAGCTCTGTTTTGGCCATCAGGTCGACTCCTTCCGCATTCTATCCATAGTAAATTTAGGGGAAACATTTTCAATAAACCGTCATTCCATATAATTATTTGTAATATGAGACTCTAGGATTTCATTTCACGTACGAATTTCCTCTAAACTCTGTTGAAAAAACATTCAATCTCCAACTTAATGGTTATTTAACTCCAACCTTCTATGATGAAAAAACTATCCAAAAAATTATTGTTCATCAAGGAACTATAATCCTATGGATGGCTGTGGGAAAAAATAACTACCCACTTCCATTTTTATTCTTATATTACTATGGAAGGTAAAAAATAATCCTGGGTTATGTGGTAGAAAAATATGTAACATAAATATTCTCACTACTATTGGCATAGAAAAGTGCATCCATGGATTAGATAAGTGAACCCATCATAATCCAACGGGGTAAAATAGACCCACATGGTTATTATAAAGATAATGGGAGTATAGTTTACAAATTTACTGTAGCTTATGGATGTCCCACAATCTCATTAAACTACATTTTTAATGAGTAAGATGATATAAAATGAATAACTTATGTACCTCCTCAAGCTATCCACCCAGAGAGAAGCCATGTTATTCATAAAAATCCTCAATTTTACTACTCATTCCACATTTCATTTGTTAAAAATAGTTATTTTAAATAGTTCTTTATTCCAGATAAATTTTTTAAAAATAAAGTATTACCTCCCATTTTTTGGTAAGATCCTTTTGGAGAAGAAGAGTCACTCGAAATAATGAAACCATCAAACTATCCTAAATGTGTACAAATAGAGTCATTAATGAAATACTTCATGTGATATACCTTTGAAAATACATCACATAGGTTCTAAATAACATTATAATTTATTTGAGTGAACTTAGTGAAACATTTATTAAGGAGGAGTAGATATCAAATAAGAAGTAAATACATCAAGTACATGAAAGATTCATAAATATTCCAATTTGGATTAAAACTATGCCTCTTCGATACTTGGATCATTTTTATTATATTGAACAACACTCATTAAACACTATGTTCCCATTTAAATCCATTGATGAGATAACTAGGCTCTTAGAAAAACATTCAATGCCTCCTTTTTTCATACATAATTACATGCAAGTCAAGTTCCTGTAGGACACACATCCATTTCATCTGGGGTTAATAATACAAAACCCATATGTAGAATAAGTGTCGAGGAACTTCATTCATGATCCCATAACACCAAGAATGTGTGGTATAATCTATTTTCCTTCGGCTCCTTATAATATTCACTCTCTCATAGGTCCTCCTACATGATTCCTAAAATGCGATATTTGTATGAATTTTATTTACAATGAAACCTATGAAGTGATGTTATTAGCCTTTAAACTACATCATCAAATGTTACCACATATCATACATCTTAGAAAGTATGATTATAGACCCTATAACGTTTTATCTTTTAATTTTAATTATTATTGGTATGAAATATGTGTAAACCCCACATATAATGTCTGTGCTAGAAGAAATTAAACTTCATCACATTATATATGATCTACAATACATTAAAACATAGAATAACACATATGATGTTAAAATATAGACAATATAAAATAAAAAATAATTTTTTGGATTGTTTACTTCAGTATTATAATGTTCAAGTTACAAGACATTAAACCATATTGATTAATATATGATGGAAATGAATTTATACCATATAACATAACTTCTGAGTAAAATTATTTTAAAATATGTATCATAATATCTGAGGTGAAACACATTAAACATCATATACTAACATCCAAGTTCCATGATGTTAAACATAATGATATTTTCCTCATCAAAATATATTACACTACTTTCTATTGTGTGTGATTTCAATTGGATACAATGAGTGAAGAACCTAGAATTCCTCATGTGAGGACAACAAGTTTCTTCACATGAAAATCATGGGAAGTCTCCCAATATACAAGGAATAACACTCACCTAAGCAACCACAAAAATCCATCTCTATTCACAAGTAGTATCTTGGTTACATAGTTTTGTAAATCCAACCCAAATCTATTAAATTTTTACCACAACCATCTTCCCTGACAAAATTCAATTTCTCAAGTAGATCCTCCATAAGTCACAATAACTCCTCACTACTAACCAACACCACTGTGATTATCATCTGAATAAATCCTATAGATGAACAAGAATTAAAGGTTTTTGAGAAGTACATGATGAGGAGGACCAACCCCATAAAGAACCAAAATATCAAGATGGTCAACTAGTAGGTACTCATACTTGAAAACAATGTTAGGAACTAGAATCAAAATCCCTACTATGTGGCTCCATTCCATCCACTACCACATTAGTATAGTAAAATGAATCTTTAATTTCTTTGTAATTCCTTAATCCAAGAAACGAATAGAATAATTTGACAAGATTACTCCATTAAATCAGGATACCTAAAGAAGAAATAGTCTTAGTGTTGAACATTTCAGAAAGGTATTAATTAATAGGGAATAAATTCAAAAATATCCTATAAAATATTCAAAAGATCCTTGATAACCAATTTTTCTTTGTAAATATAATTTATGAAAGTAGGTGGTTCCATTTATAATACTATGGTCGAATCTAGTGGCTCTTATAATCTAAGACAGAACCTAATCTTTCTATGTATTTATTCTCTAGTGTATCCATTTGAATTTCCACCACATGGTCATGATTGTTCTTCCTAATTAGAAAAAAACTAGTTAAATGAAAAATTCTTACTAACACCCTTGATGATTTTGTAATGAAAACTCTCACCACTTTTCTCAAATCAACAAAAACTCATTGATCCTCAGTTTATCCTGAGAGGAACCCAAACATTGATTGGGAGGACCATACTTCTCCACCCCCCAAATTTCAGAAAACTATGATTCACCTCCCCCATAATTATGGGTGATCTAGATCCCCAAATTTCCTACATTTATTAATGGTGTAGTTTTATATTAGGAATTTCATTATAACAAAAAGATACCAAGCCTATGTTATTTTTCCAAATTTTAAACGGACCTTTATTTTCCTATTATAGACATTAAGCACCAGGATCTCTTAAATATTAGGAGGATCATCATTTCTCATTCCCCCAATGTGTTTAGCTCCACCTTTTACAAGTCATATTTCACTAAACTCTCCCAGTGTTTTAATTGGGACAATGATCATGCCACTAATTTCATCACATGGTGAATGGAGTTTAATCACTCTCTGGATGTGTAACATCCATAGGATATGCTATTGGGAATGTTCATAGAGACTATTTGGGAGGGTATGTTTTGATCCCTCATCTACCTAAAATATCCTAGAATATTATGGGAATTATCTGATGGGGTTTAGTGCATTGAGTAAGGCATGAAACAAACCAAACAAAATTTTCTACTACTACCTCTCACTCCAACTCCATTGACAAGTTCCATTGTACTCAAAGAAATTATTTACTTATTTTTACCTCCTTCAACTAGTAATGTGGATATATGGTCAAACCCCAGGTAAATATGAGAGAGAGAGAATGTAAAAAAGGTTAAAATATACATAATTTAAGAAAATTGAAAACAAAAAATAATTACATAATATTGAGAAAAAATGATAAGTCTAAAGTGATGATTAAAATATAGGATAATGATATTATATAGAATAAAATAAGTCTTTATTTAACATGTTTGTCCAAGGGAGATATGGAGGGAGTAAATTTATAAAAAAAAATCTATTACTGAATTATTTTTTATCATTTATGTGCATATCATTTCAAGGAATGGATGAAAAAAAAATACTTAAATATAAATAAACATATCACTTTCCAGATGCTTTTATTTAAACAATTAATGATCCATAAAAACTCAGGAAAATGTATATTCTATCAGGGATAATGTAGAACCTCATACTATTCCAATTGGGAATGTTGGTTGATTATCAAGAAGAAAAAAATTATCATTAATATTCGCACTCAACTATAGGTAGTATTGAAGAAATGTTACTCAAAATGATTCAAAAATGGAATATTTGAATGAAGATTACACACAGTGAACATCCATTAAAATTCAACTTATTTTTACACATAGATAATATTCCAATTTAACTAAATTAGTAGAGTATAAAATATAAACATAGTGAACAAGGGGAATAAGATGACCAATAACTAGGATTTTTAATGAGATATGCACATGTAAAATAGAATCAAATCATATTAGTCCAGATTTTCCCTATAAAAATAAGATATAAATATTAAAAATAATAATATTACATAAAATAAATTCATAAAAAGAAGATAAATAAAAAATAGACATATTGAAAATGAGGTTTCTCCTATAAGGAAACCTCTTTACTCTAGCTCCAACTCATAAACCTCTACTGACATGGCTCCCCCTATGATTTTTATATCATATCCTATTTTTTGTACCCCTAATGATAGTTTAGTCATAAATTATACCTTTACCTTGTATTAATTTCTTTATTTTATTCATGTTCCAACTCCAAAATCACTACTCACTGTAAACATCACTATACTGTTCTCTTTAGTCTTCACATAGAACAATTGACTATTCATCCTCCATATCACATGGCCCAAGAAAAACCGTCATAAAAAACATGATAGAACTATGTGAATCTTTCTGCTAATTAATTCATCAAATTGTGATGTGTTTCTAGATTAAAACATATTTTTTGTAGTCACTACAATATTCTTTAATCATTTCATGCTTCCTGACCATTCTCTTCTATAACTTCTCCAAATTATTTTTCAGTCTCACTTTCAATCTTTATAATTAAATATAAAAATTAAATCTTCATGTTTTTTACTTATGAGCCTAACATAATATTATTCATATACAAATTTAATTTTTGAGGCCAAGTGTATTGTATCACATGTGACGTTTCTAGAACCCCTAAAATGTGGGAATGGCATTTCCGTCAGATTCTATCTTTGTTCAATATTTTTAAGTTGAATCAGTTCTCATCAGTTGGGAATCCATTTCTGTAAAAACATTACAAAATCATTGACCAATTCCCATTCCAAATCACATAAAAGAATTCACTAAATAAAATTATTCAACCAATAACATGTGTGGCCTCACTATCCAACCTAACCAAGCATAAATTAATTCACTAGTTCATTTAGGTATGATCTTGAGAACCTGGAACACATACTTTTGTGAATCCCTAACTATAATAATGGGGAATTTAGACACCTCCCCTTCTCTATTCATACAAGATAACAACATACAAAATATTACTTCTTCTATTGAATATCTAGATATAAAATATCATCATTTGAATAAGAAATGGCCTCAGTCTGACACATATTCAACCATAACTTCTCCCATTCATCCATTTATATATAAATTGTCCCTTTAATTAATTAATATTGTCAAACAATAATAAAATCAATACCTATCTTACTTAACCATTATACTCAACCTTAAATAATTTAATCCCATTTATGAATGATTCATCTTTTGTAGAATAACTTGATTTGGGAAAACCTAGTGATGTCAACAAACTTGATCTAAACTCATGTCAATACCCAGGTGAACCATAATTGAATTTCGAATTTATATAAAAATAAAATATTTTTTTTTACTTTTCTCAATATTCAGATTGATAAATTTGATTTTCATTTTGATGGATATTGGTTTTGTGAATCTCTTTAACCTAAAAAGTCATCTTCAATTTAATTGGACAATTTCATGGAGATATCCATCATCAATTAAACTTACAACATATTTCAAAAATAAGATTTCATGAATCAAGAAATGGATGCATGGAAATCATGAATTGATGGATTTGATGGATTCCAATCTTTAATTTTTTATTTAAATTAGGACTTAGTTAACTTCATTGAGTTAGTTATGAGCTCTAATTTTAGTTTGAATGTGTTTGATTTACCATTAAAAATTGGGTCACAAGATTCTTCTTACGAACAGTCTAATCACTACAATATATCCTCATATAGATCCTTATGGTATCATGAGTTTCTCTTTTTCATTTGGTTGAGGTACTGTTGTAGAGTCACTATACTGACCAAGGGAAGTCTCGCTATCCATTTAAATGTACGTATTGAGGTAGAAAAAAGTACATACACAGTAATTTTAGGACTTAACTGAATTTTCAATAGGGCATGAAATCTTGACATACAATGCCTATATGGTAGTTTCTCCCATGTTAGGTTTAAAAATGAAAAAAAATATTGTAAATTAATTTTAAAATAAAATAAAACATAAAATAAAAATATTAAAATTAAATTTTAATAATAAGAAATAAATTATTACCAAAACAATCAAATGTAAGAATAAATTTACAAAATAATTAATCAAATAACACTATAAAGGTTATTTAAAAAATCCAAAATAAAAAAAGGTAAATTAATTACATTGAAAATATTTAATATTTACAAATTAATCAAATCAATTTCAACACAAAAGTAAATAACATTTTATTTAATAAGAAATTATTTTCAACACTAAAATTATCCACATAAATAAATAATTTTTCTTTTAATACATTTTTGATACCCCAAAAATGATGTGGAATAATTCATGATACAAAATACACATAAAATTCCTCCACACATAGCATATTTCATATCCTCAAACAATCATTTAGTCAAAATTTAAGGATGAAAATAAATTTGAAATTTAATAAAATGAATTTTCAAAAATAATAGATTTTTAAATTTATTTTTCCTCATTGATTCTATCAAGTTGAAAGTGTGAATACCCACTCAAATTAATTTTTTTAGGATAATTGTATTACTCTTTTATAGAAATCATAATCTTTGACAATATGAAAAATAATTTTTCACACATCAATTTGATTCCAAATGAATATCCAAATATCAGTTAACCTCCATGAGAACATGCATGAATAATTTAGGATCCATAGTTATTATACACACCAATAGATGTAAAAAATATCAACGTTAATTATTAACATTGGTTAATTATACACACCAATAGATGTTAAAATATCAATGTAAAAATATCAATCTTTTTTGTAAAACATTGTGTAATTTTTCTTTTAATAATTTTTTTGGATGTATATTTTTTGAGTTAAATTCTAATTAAAAAGATCAATGTTAATTATTAATGTATAAAAATTACCCAATGTTTTACAAAAAGTAATTTTTTAAAAGGGAACAAAAATATATTTAAAAAATTAAATCCATATGGTGATAAAGACACATATGCTCACAATGTCACAAAATCCTTAAATGTGGAGAATAACTTTCTAATAATCAAAAATACTAAGGGATACTAGAAAACTCATAATTTTGAAAAATCATAATGTTTTTATGGGATCGAATTTAAAATCATCTTAATATAGAAATTACCCCTACCAAACACTTAAACCCCAGAATTAACCCTATTCTAGAATCTCAATGTTAGATAAACAGTTAAAAAATTATTTCCAAAAAGTTTTAGAAATTTATTATAGTCTCTAATCATGTTTTCAGGGGTAATAATAAAATTATAAAACAAAATTTCTAAAAAAACCAGGTAGGAAAAATTTCCAAAACATGAATAATTTCCACAGAAGCCACTACCTATCAATTTATGAATAGAAAATTATTTTACAATATTTTTTATTCAATATTTGAGTACATGAATAATTTTTGAAAGATATGAAAACTAAAAATGTATTTTAATTACTACAAAAAAGAAAACAATAATATTTTTGGGAACATCATGAATTTACCATATATTTTAAATTTTAGGAAATTAAATACAATAATAATAAAATGGTAGAATAAAAACATAACTTTCCTTAATCTGAATTCCATATTCATTAGCGTGTAAAAAATACCCCACCATTTTGTAATGTTTACAACACTATAGTAGAACCTTTCAATGAAATTCATATGGAAAAAATATTCAACATTAGAAAACATCATGAAAATACATAGAAAATAAGATATCACTGTTTGAGTTTATAATATGTAATCACTACGCTCTTTATTGCAAATTTACACAGATATGAAATTTAAAATAATTCTGACATTTAATTTTCTCCATTATAGTTGACAAAAACCCCTTATTATCATTGATTGACCTACCATATTTTCAGTTATTCATAAAAACAATCTAATAATATTTCAACGTTTAGTTCCATGATTTCTTCTCCTCGCCAGGCAACAACTTTAACTATAATAAGACCACTTCTCACACTAACTCTACCAACAAGAAAACAACCTCTCTCATAGTTAGTCTGCCTATTTACATTAGAAAAAAATAAAACAATAATGAGTAAGGGTGTTATATTGAAACTATTAAATACTTTGGTTCACCAAAACAAGGATACCCACAAATAAGTGTGAATAATTTATTTAAAGAAAATTTAAAATTTAAAAAACTGGAAAAACATGGGTTTCCCCCCAGGAAGTGATTATCTTTATTTTTTTTATCCAAAAACACTCACATAAATTCTATTTATGATCAATCAATGAGAATGTGTTATTTTTTATTTTTCACCTATATTTCATAGTTATAAAAATTAAAAAGGTCACTAAACTAATCTAATATGAATACATGTTAAAAAAATGTCATCTAAATGATTATATGTTCTAATATTATGATATCATTCATTAAGACTATAAATTTCGTATATAGAATCAATTATGAAAGATGATAGCCCATATTTATCACTTGAATGACACTAATTAGTCATCAAATTCTACCCCACACTTGGTAAAATCAATGTCTCATAGAAATATGAATCCATTTCATTGGTCTATAGCCTATCATGAACACTTATTGATGTATATCCCTTATAGAAAGTAGGTGAACCTACTCTTATTTACCTAATAATTCAATTATCTCACTAACAGAATATTGATTATCAATAAATCTCATAGAAGTAGGGGCTGATATGAGTTCCACCTCTGATAAACTATCTAGAAACTATTTTATAATATTCTATTCAGAATGGGAAAATAGTTAATAATTTTATATAGAAAAATATTAACAAAATAATATTCCCACACCATTTATAATTTATTATGGGACAAAAAATAAACTAATATATTCTTGTAATCCTATTGTTATATAGAATAAGAAGATGAATCCCAAGATTTCACCTAGGAGTTCTATGAACAATGTGCAGTAGAATGAGAAACACTATCAGAAAGAACTCAAGGTTTATGTAGGACCACATCATGGAAATCAATATTTAATTTCTTAATCTGGATCTAAATACTCCCCAAAATTTCATGTTATTATTTAGAATTGGATACAAGATAAAAATTATATTATTTATCATCAATAGATTCTTTGATCAATTCCTCAAAAGTATGATGGTTTTCATCCTCGATTCAAATCTAAACAACTCTTTAAAAATATCTATCGTTTAAAAATAAAAAATCATAATATTATTCGAAAATATGAAATTCTTATAGATATCCCCCAATATGAATTTTATGTTTAAAAATATTTACATCCATGATAGCCCCAATAGTGGATAATAATGGCATACCAATAATGATTGGAATGTTATTATCGCATTCCATACCAAGAATGAGGAAATCTATGGGGAAATAAAATTCCCCAATATAAAATAATAGGTCACCTAGACTTCCATAATGATTTAAAATAGGCCTATCAACCAATTATAGTGACATAGATGTTGGATTAAGTTATCTAAGACTCAATTTTTTAAATAGAGAGTAGGAAAGCATGTTTTTTCTAGCACCAAAGTTAAACAGGAACATAATTTCTTCACTACATCCAATTCCACAAGATATGAAAATGTTACCATGGTAATTTTGTTCAAATATTTAAAAAAAATGTTGAAACAAAATCATTAAAATGTACAATGAAAATTTCAAATAATGATGTTCAACAATCATTTCAATATTTCTTGTAAAATAGATGGGCGGAATACATCTTCAAAATATGTTTATTGTTCTCTTTATCTTTTGAATAATTTCTTATTTCCTTCATTAATGAGTTTCCATTTCATTTTAGTTTTTTTTATAATCTTTTTCACATGATGAATCACCAATTTTATCACATTTTAAATTTCTAAATAGATTTTAATTTTTATGATTTTTATGGTTTTCATTTATAGTTTCTTCTATATATCCACTTTCATCACATATGAAAAAATTATAATGTGAATTACGTTCACCTATGACCTATTCTTATAGAGAATCCCATCCTGAAAATTTCTCACCGTGGTGATCTATTCATCTAAAAAATGTAAAAGTGGCGAAAGTCCGTGAAACATCCATAGTTTTACATCTCATAAATTATGTCTATTGTTAGGTGCATAAAATAATGATAATTATCTCCCATAAACATTACTAGAAAGATATTTCTCAGGAAAGTTTCCTCGATGACCTTCTAGGATAAATAATCTTTCTTCCCACCTCTATCTAGAATGTAAAACTACTACTTGGAAGGTCCATGAAGTATGTTCGTAGAATGTTTTACCCTCATATTTTTGGGTGTATTGAGCTTTTTTTAAGATCATCTATATGAAGAAAAATATTAAAAAGATCTACTTAGTGGCCTCCCTCTCTAGTTAATGTTGTAGAATTATGTAGATAAAATATCTCATCACCTATGACATCGAAGGAATGGGGAAAAAAACCTTTCATTCAATGGATCCGTAGAAACTCAAGAATATTCCAAGAAGATAAACATCCATTCGATCATAAAAAGTTATAGAAAGCTTCAATTCAGTATCCTTAGGAGCATGAGGATTTACACACTCATGACACTCAATTCAAAGTTAATGGGGAGGCATTCCTATAAAATACGAACACAATCTATAGAACACTATCTAAGGGTAAGGTGAACCAAAATATGTGACATCAATAGAGAACCACTAGATCATGGACTATCTAAACATGGATTAAAAGTGTTTTATTATGACAAAAAAGTTCATTAATTTTATTTGTCAAATATTAAGGGTATCATATATGATAGTTCATATAGGTAAATATACCACTTGAAATAAAAATTTCTATATCATGATCAATTCATGACGTGTTAAATAACTATATTCCTATCAAGATGTATGCATACTCATCTAACACCATACCGGGCCACTAGTATTAATATCATTAAACAACAACATCACACAACATGGGAATCAAAAAAGATAAAATAGCATTGAACTATAAAAAAATAACATAATAAATAATAATCTCATCCTTAAGTACTCATATTTTCCCATGTACATGGGTTAGGTACTCTCATATACATTCTTAATACCAAGTCCCAAAAAATTATTTTTTTCTTTGTAGGTTAATCAAATTTTAAAGCAGAAGAAGAGAACAATTAGTGGCCTCTTATTCAACTTTTAAGTTCTCTAAATGTATAACTCTCTCAAGTGGCCAAATAATTTTGCGTAATGGACCTCAAGTTTGGCTCCCAATATGCATGTGGGTATTAACTAGAATTTTGGGTGGGACAGTTATAGTGGGGAGACTGTATGACCATGTATAAAGTTAAAATACAGTGTAGATAAACAAATATTAGAGTAACAAAAATAAAAGAAACAACAGAACATACAACTAATAAGTAGAATGATGAACTGAATAAAAAATATTAATAAAAAATATAATTTTAGGATAAAATATTATTGAATGAAATATTGAAATTAAAAAAGAATAACAGAAAATGATTATAAAAATAACATAATGACCCCATCCCCAAGCCCCATGTTAGTTCCAGAAAAATTATCCAACCCACCCAGCAAGAAACTATCAATCACAAGGTCGCATGTCCTTGTACAAGTCATCATCTTTGAAATCTATTCGGGTACCATACGACATCCCAAATAGGGTGTGAGTAATGAATAGTAGGTCAAAACCACTATGTCTAAATAAATCTAGCTTGATAATATATTAATGCAATAAAGTGATAAAAAAATTATAAATTAAACAATTAATATAATACAATAGTCTACCTGATTCAGCACCATGCTCGAATATCTCTTAGCATATAATAAATCCATGCCAAACATAAACACAAATCCATGCTATAATCACATAATAAAGAAAATCCATATATATATAAATTTCATTAAATGGCTATATTGAAATGATTATATATAGAGATTGTCTTGATTCTTATGAAATTCTCATGCTAAACAAACTTTAATTTATTATCCAAATAATTTTCATTCTTGTGTTGGCTCACCCAACGACTAGCCACAAGATAGGTCTCAGTGCCATTTAATAAAATGGGATCCATGTATAATATAACTAATGATTTATCATTAACCAATATCCAATTATTTAGATCACATTTATGGAAAGTTTAATCTAAATATGGAACATAATTAAACAGTTAAAAAACCATAGGATTTGGTTTTAGACCACCGATATAAACCAATTATTAAGGAAATGATTCCAACTGGTGATGCCAACATGAAAAAAGGCATCAAATATCACAACAGGTTTCAGATCACACAAGAGAAATATCAATATCATTTTCCATAGTTGTCAAAATATTACACCGTGATAATAAGAAAAAAGTTGAAGAGGGGATAAAATCAAAGTGAAATAACTAACTGTAGATTAATCACTTGACTATGACACCTATAATGGAATAAGGAACTCCAAAATTTCCTTCAAATAACCTATGGATCAAAAGAGGAGGTATTCAAAACGATTAATAGAAATTACATGTTCATAATTGAATTGATACTTATTATAGAAGGAAATAAAAAACATGTAATATTTACATGGCGTGGAATTATCAATTTACAAGTAATGCTGATAATTGTGTCACCTTAGGTTAAAATAACCCTACATGATCATTACACGACATGATCTATGTTTTTGGAATGTATTAATTTCATGTCATAAACCTATTTCATCAAATATTCACAGTGGTAGTTACACACCATGTAAAATCTTAATGGTGTGTAAATTCTGTATACACAACATTAAACCTTTCTTCATCAGAAGCACCAAAACCACTTTTTAAGCCTTTGAAACTCTTGGGGAACCCTCATAGGAACCTTTTTCAATATTATATATAGACTCTAATAATTCAAAAAAACTTATATACCTGAATATTAGTTAATTTTCCCTATTAAAATTCACTTTATCCCTGAATGAGACTCAACCACCAAGGTTTATAGAAGTAATAAGACCAAAAAAATATATTCAATGAAAAAATTGAAGAGGGAAAGATCCATTGTACATTTATAGAATCAAGAGTTTCTCCATTTTATCTAAAAAATAAAACATTTCCCTTAACCATATTTTTTCTCAATTTACATGACCCTTCAAAAAGGTTTTTTGATTCACGCTCAAATTTACCCAAGAGATGAAGGTTGAATGGTCCTTGTAGTTTATCTTGGGTTGTCGAATCCTCAAATAACTAAGAAGAAACCTACCGACACGTACATTCTATGGACTGTTTTTTCTATGATGTGGCCAACTTGGGTTGATTTTATATGGGTTTAAGTGAACTCTATGACACTGAAGTTAAATCAATTTTATAGTATGAGTTGATCCTAGGTTATCACTTAGGGTGGGTTGGATGCATTCTCTTTTCAACTATTTCAATTTCTTATATTTGAGATGAGTTCATTTAAGAAAATAAAAAAAATAATCACTCACTATTTTAATGCCTACACACCCTAATACTAATCACCTATAAACTTTAATGATCAATGTTTTGAGCACTTCATGGTAAAGTTTCATATTAGCACTTGAAATGTGTGACCTTAAATTCAAAAAGGATGAAGAGGTTTTAAAATCATCAAATAAAAATCTCTTTTAAAAGAAGTGATTATCCATTTATGGAGTGAGAAATAACATCTAATCCATCCCCTTGTAACTCTCGTGGATCAAACCATAAAATACTTAGCCCTCCATTGATTACATGTCTTCAACGGAAGCGGGAAGTAGACTTATAAGGGTGGAATTGAAGAAGTAAAAACAACAACAAAAACTGATCACTCCATTGTTGTGTGATAAATATCACAAAGTATAGTGTGAATAAATTAACACCTTGAACCAACAATATCAATGTGATATCTAGAATAACAGAATAAGAGTAAAGGAAGAACTTTTATTCAGAAACTAAGGTGAATTAAACAACTTACATGATAAAGAAATGTGATTACAAACACAAAGCGGAAACATAACACTATAATGAAACCAAGCATTAAGATGAAAAACTCCTCCACCACCAATGCCTTAAATAAGAATTTTTGAAGCCTGGGGTCGAGCCTCAAATAGTACAAGTCTTCTCAATTAATTTTGGTAGGCCATAGGTGGATGGAAAGTTGATGGAGAGTTTATTTTTCCACCCTTGACCCGAGGAGGCATCCATCTTGCTTCAACCGAACAGATGCACCTAGACGACCTTCTAGATGGCCGAATTAGAGTGGGAAATATATGATAAACATGAATCTTTAGATCTCCCCTAACTGTATGTAAAGTTTTAGCCCAAAATAGTCTATTGTTAACGAGATATGTGTAAAATGGTGGGCTGTTTTTCAGGGCCGCAGAATTTAACCCAAACTTTTATATTTAATTTGGACCGCCTGAATAACCACAATGGCAGCCGAATTAGCACCAGTTCATGAAGAATTATTTTTTCCTATAGATTTAATCTATAATCCCATGAATGTTGGGATTAATTGGGACCTTATGATGGTCCCCACATTCTCATCTGTGGGCTGGTGTCCTATCTGACTTCTCCATAATTGTTTGCATGAAATCTCATTTTGGTGGTCTTCCAATGTGGATCATCCAACACTCCAAAAATATGAATTGTTCCCAATATAATTAGAAACCTGAAAATTAAATATGAAAATGAAATCATGATCATTGGGTAATTTAAATTATGTTAAAAAATGTACCATGTAATAGTGAATTTTAAGAAGGAATTAAAATCATAATGTGAAATGATGTTCAAAGTGTAAAATGCACTAAATTGGTGATTATGAATAATAAATCACATGAATATAATATATATAAAAAATGAATATTAGCCTCATTTAGTGTCTAATCACATCCCCCAACTTGAGTTTTTCTAGTCCCGAGCAAAATATATCTCCACAATATGAAATTCTAATTCCTTTTTCCAAAAAACATTTTAATACACAATGATCACCAAAACCCTTATACTGAACAATCATGAAACCCATCAAAATATTTTAATACAGGATATTTTCATAATAATATCTCAATCCAAATCCTATTCCTTTGTTCAAATTCATTGTCACATTTCATCCAATATCAATTAAGTACGAGGATGTGTTGTGCATCACAATAGACATGGGGGTTAATCTTTATTCAATGGGGAAATTATGGAAGTGATAGGTGGAATCAGATTTCAATATTAATAAGAGTATTAAATTTTTATTTATTGTATTATTTTTTGTTTTATTTTTTTCAATTTTACCCTGATAATTGAAATTTCACTCAAAAGTGCCAACCCCTGTAGCGAGACGTTGTCGATGACTCCCAGGCTCAAAGACCATAGGGCACCAAGTGAATCCCACACACTCGAGAGTCATCTTGAGTTAACTCAATCAAAAAAAAATAAAATTACCCAAAAAAGAGATAAAATTACTAACATTGGGCCAGACAACTATGGAGTCATGATCGCCAAGTGTCGAATGCCACGTATTAGGTCATTTCATATCTCTACGAGAAATTTTATTATTATTTTTTAATTTTTTTATTGAATACTCATATTAAAACTAAAATTATTACCAACCCTATGATATTTATTTGATGTACCCCATGAACTCAAATTAATACCCCATTATCCAAAGGACGTGCATTGTGATCTTTTTTTGGATGAAAATATAAACGATGAAATATCACATTGGATAGCCACACATTCCAAAATCTATACTCATAAAATTATACAGGGATTAAAATTAGAATTGGTGCATTCTAAATTATTTGATATTCAGTTTCAAAGTGTGAAATGTGTATTACCATGTTCAAATTTAAAGTAATTTTTCCTTCCATTTACACACATTTTTTTCAAATCATTTTCTTTTCAAAAGAATTTTTTTTATTTAATCTCCCCCCCCAAATTAAAATAACATTGTCCCCAGTGTTAGAAGAAAAGAAAATTGAGAATGGGGTAGATGTATATAAGGGGAGTTCAAAAGGGAAATTGAAAATAAGGATAATGGAATGAAGTAACCTGGTTGTTAAATTCAAAGTTCTCGCTGCTCCAATTTACTGCATTGATCTCCATGTCACTCAGAGAGTTCCCTAGTGGAAAAGGGAAAACAAACAACAAACAAAACAAAACATTATATATATATATATATATATTCATATAAAAAAATTAAAATATAAGTATATGTATAAAAATTATATAATAAGGAAGCACAAAAAGTCGTAGGTCAGTTGTAAGCACGTGCCCTTGTCTCCCTTCAGTCCCGGGTTCGAATCCCCGTGGCTATGCCGATTGGGACGAGGTTTTCCCCATGACCTACGATGTGGAATTTTTATAATTATTATTATATTTTTATTTATTTCTTTGTATTTTTATTTTAACCTATAAACACATAAAAATAAAATAAAATAAACTGATGATACACTGTCTTCTTTTTAAATTTCTGGGTAAAGTATTACTCAAGGATCACACCACGTGACACAGATGAATATGGTGCTCCCCTTCCGTACCCATCCTTTCTCATAATAAAATAATAGGTCAATAATCTATTTTTTTTAAATATCAAAATGATTCATTAATCCTATTTAAAATATAATGTTGATTAAAACAACAAAATGATTGGAAACTTGAAAACCATGGGTTTCCTCCCATGCAGCGCTTTGTTTAACGTTGCTAGCTTGACATTAACCCCCTAACTTAACCAATACTAATTTTAATCATTTTAATGACCCAATATTTCTCCATGTACACAAGATTGAGATTGATTCTTTTTTTATAATTTTTTTCATGTGCAAACCTATGTTCTATAATGAGTGGTAAAATCCAAGGAATATCAGAAATGGTTGACCCAGTTTCTTTTTTAGCCTTTCCATAGACATTAAGAATCACTACCTATTTATTGGTTTCAAGATAATAAATTGTGAAAATTGGATGTTTTTGGCTATACCCAATGAATGGAAACTTAAGGTTGGACGGAAATTCCTTTCATTCAAGTTCGGGTAGGCTAACACTTTCAGACATAGGTTGGGACTTTGAATCAAACTCAATTTCATTTTCAAAATTTCTCAACAGAATTGGTTCATTTTGAATAGAAGACTCAACCACAAAATTGGAAAGATCAATTTTAGTAATGGGTATGGACTCAATGTTTTTTATTTCTCTCAATGGTTCAATGGTTAGTGTTTTTAAACATTCATCAATGGAGTTATACTTAGGAGACTCAATCCATGATGTCAAATTCTCCTCTTTTGAATCAAAAATTCAATTTCTTTCTTATTTAAAGACCCTTCAACAATTCCATTATCCTCTTCATCTATCCCAAATCCAAAGGTCAGTTCTTCAATAAATTTATGTGAGTTTTTTTGGGAGAAAAGAGACTTATATCAATGATGAGTAAGGGATAGCATGAGTTGGAATGGGTTCTATAACCATCTCAGAGTTTTTTAATTCTAATCTCAAAGATGAAACCTAAAAACTCATTTTCTACATATTTTGACACAATATTTCAATTAATGGTTGTGGTTCATGATGTTCAAAGGGTTGATAAAGATGGTTTATTCTAGAAGGATAATTATGTTGTTGGAATTACACAGGAGGGTGTTCAGATTGGATTTGTGGGGATTAAAACTCATTATATGTTGGGATATTTTGTGGATCATAGGATTAACAAAATTTTGGTTCATTAGTTTGTCGATGATCCTGCATGTATAAATTAGGATGGTCATTGTACATCACACATGGGGTTGGGTGATCAAAGTAGGGATAGGTTTCCCATGTTTTACATGTTCAAAATTGAATTCCATAGGAGTGAGGGGTGAGAAAAGAAAAGAGGGAAGAAAAAAAGGATAAAAATTTCTATGTTACCTTACTTAGGACCCTAGAAATAGTGCCAAAATTTGATTCACGCTCAAATTTACCCAAGAGATGAAGTTAGAAAGGTCCTTGTAGTTTAGCTTTGGTTGTCGAATCCTCAGAGAACTAAGAAGAAACCTATAGAAATGTACATTCTATGGACTATTTTTGGCTATGAAGTGGCCAACTTGGGTTTATTTTATATGGGTTTGAGTGAACTCTAAGACACTGATGTTAATTCAATCTTAAATTATGAGTTGATCCTAGGTTATCACCTTGGGTGGATTGGATGCATTCTCTTTTCAAAAAAAATCATCACTCATTATATTAATGTCTACACACCCTAATATTAATCACCTATACACTTCAAGGATCAATGTTTTGAGCACTCCAATGTAAAGGATCGTATTAGCACTTGAAATGTGTTACCTTAAATTCAATAAGGACGAAGAGGTTTTAAAATCATCAAATAAAAATCTCATTTAAAATAAGTCATTATACATTAATAGAGAGAGAAATAACATCCAATCCAGCCCCTTTATACTCCCTTGGATCAACCCATAAAAGTGTTAGCCCTCCATTGATGACATATCTTTAATGGAAGCGGGAAATAGACTTAGGAGGGTGGAATTGAAGAAGTAAAAACAACAACAAAAATCGATCACTCCACCATTGTGTGATAAATATCACAAAGTATAGTGTGAATAAATTAAAACCTTGAACCAATGGTATCAATGTGATATGTATAAGAACATAATATGGGTAAAGGAAGAACTTTTATTAAGAAACTAAGGTGAATTAAACAACATAAATGAGAAAGAAATGTGATTACAAACACAAAGCGACAGCATAACACTACAACGAAACCAAGAACTAAAGATGATAAACTCCTCTACCACCACTGCCTTAAATAGGAATTTTTAAAGCCTTGGGTAGGTCCTCCAATAGTCCAAGTCTTCTCAATTAATTGTGGTAGGCCATAGGTGGGTGTAATGTTGATGGAGAGTTGATTTTTACACCTTTGACCCGAGGTGGAAGCCAGCTTTCTTCCACCGAAGAGATGCGCCTGGAAGACCTTCTAGATGGCCGAATTGGAGTGGGTAATAGAAGAAAAACATGAGGCTCCGGATTTCCCCTAACCGTATGTAACGTTTCAGCCCAAAATAGTTTATGGTTAACGAGATATGTGTAAAATGGTGGGCTGTTTTTCTAGGCTGCAGAATCTAACTGAGAATTTTATCTTCAATTTGGCACACCTGAATAACCACAATGGAGGCCAAATTAGCACTGTCTCCTGAAGAATGATTTGTTCCTGTAGATTTCATCTATCATCCCATAAAATTTGGGCTTAATTGTGCCCGTATGTTGGGCCCCAAGTTCTCATCAGTGGGTCGGTGCCCAATCTGACTTATCTATAACTGTTTTCATTAAATCCCATTTGGTGGACTTCCAATGTGGATCTTCCAACACTCCACAAATATGAATTTTTTCCAATATAATTAAAAACATGAAAATTAATTATGAAAATAAAATCAAGATCATTGAGTACTTTAAATGATGTTCAAAAATGTACTACATAATAGTGGATCTTAAGAAGGAATTACAATCATAATGTGAAATGATGTTCAAATTGTAATATGAACTAAATTGGTGTTTATGAATAATAAAGAACATGGATATTATATATATTAAAAATAAATATTAGCCTCATTTAGTGGATAATCAGTTTTTTGCCAATTGAAAACAATATGATGCCCCTGTTTTGGTAGTAGGCATGACTCCCTCTTTAATATGCCTCTTGAATGTGGTCAAATACAAGATACTGTAATATTCATAGGGATTAACTATATTTTAATGGACACTTAATTGGAATCCATAATTTGATTCCACCTCGATTTAAGTCATAATAAATCACCACATTAAAATGAAATCCCATATAGTGATAGATCATGGAAAAATAAGATGACTATCTATTTAGGGAATATTACCCAAAGAATAATTTTTAACAAATGATAGTTCCCATTTACTAAAAAGTCTCAATGGTAAACCGAATTTTTTCCCCATTATGGAAAATGACATGGTTTAACCTATGTTACTGAAAATTTTCACCAGTCATAAATCATCCATTTTTTCACCGTTCATTATTCACATCTCAAAAGTCTTAAGTTACTTCATTATGACCCTCCTTTATTCTATAGTATCTTTAAATCCCTCATTTTTTCCCCTCATGGATTCACACATGTTTATAAATAAATTTTGTCTCATAGGAACATACCAAAGTCTACATCCATTTTACCTCATAAGGATTCCTTATGGGACAAGGAAAACCTCCCACTAATCTTTGGTTCCCATAAAAATTAGGCTGAAGTAGGATTATGAGTGTTGGTATATTATTTACAATATGGTTGAGGAATGATATGTTAACAAGAAAGACATCCTAATAGGAGAATCCATGTAAAACTAAATCTAAATATCCTATACTTGTCCAAGCATCATGACTGTAAATTATGTGAACTCTATTATAAGAACATTTTTTGTGGTACTAGGCCAATTTATCCCTCACTTAGTATCGAGTTCATATTGTCCCTTAGGCCACATGAACTCTCAAAAGAAACCTATGGTCCACAAATCACAACCATAAATTATGTGTATACCATCTTGAGGACATACGTGTGTCATGAAGCCTCTTTCTAACTCCATTAATGTTGGTTTCATATTCCCTTTCTTGTACAGAAAATTACATCACTTTGGTTTTGGTCATGGCGACATACATTAAAAATAAAACCCCAAGAGTCAAGGCATCATGATCATAAACTATGTTCATGTGGTCCATGAATTTTAATCATAAACTATATGCCTCCAAATCCTAACATTAGGATGTTAAACTACATTATCCACATCCCAATTTCGTAACATCAAAGTAAACCAATGCATTGGTCCATGAATCATCGCATTAAATAGTATAGAAAATGTCTTAATTTAGTTTGCATAAAATATAAAATGAAACATCATCATATCATGAGTGGACAACCACCATGGTTCTATTCATTTACTAAATCACTATAATAAAATATTTCTGGATTTATTCCCCTACAAATGTATACCTAGAAACACATAAATCTATGATCATTGGACCATCAATGACCACAATTACCATTAATGTCACATTATTATTTTTTTTATTGATGTACACCACCATTTAATTGGTTTCCTTCATCTCACATATTACTTATATGATTCTCCTCTCAAGAGAGAGGTTTTACCCTTCCCTATACTGATATAACTAATCCATGTTCTCAATCACATTAGGGGATATCTCTAAATATATATTTATCTATTAGAACATCCCTTATGTTCATCATCATAGCTAAGGTATTTCTTGATTGGGATCCCCATAATCCTTTACAACTAACAATGTTCTCCTATGGTGATGGTGAACAGCTAAAATAGGCTTTCCTCCCATCTAACGAACATGCCTAAGAGTATATTTTGAATAATAGACTATTCCCATTTAATTAGTATGGTAAACAGTCAATGTAAAATTTTTATTTTCCATTCTTGATAGTTTTATAGTGAAACTTATGTTTGAACAAGGACAACAATGATCCTCACCCATATTATCATACCCAATTTAGGAGTTTCAAATCCTATATTTCACGATTTACATTCTCCACTACACCTTTTTTGGGTGGAATTTAATTCTCTTAGTGTTACCAAATTCATGAATCAAAAAAACACTACTAAAGTAATTTAGTATATTATAGTATTTCTCTAACTAACATCCCATTATAATAGAATTATTCTAAATTTTTTTATGTCACACCCCAAACCATGATATTATTTTGTTTTAATTATTTTTATACTTTTGAATATTTTCTCTGGGGTCTGGGGTGAATCCCTAATGAAGTTTCTAAGTTTTAGATTAAAAGTGAGCATTTTGGGTTCGACGTCGTTGGATGCATGGGTAGAGCATGATGCTGTGCGGCTTCACCCATGCAATTGTCTGGCCTTTTCGTTAATTTTATTATTATTCAAATGGTATGAATTCCTTTATTTTTTTATTTTATCATTAAGGTAATTATTATTTTTATTAATATTATTAATATTATTGTTTTTATTATTATTATTATTAATTTTATTAATATTAGTATTATTATTATTATTATCATAATTATTAATTTTAATAAAAATAAAAATAAAATTATTATTATTATTTAATTTATTTTTATTTTTAATTCTTATAATTATTTTTCCCTTTTTCTTTTCCTTATTCCTCATCTGTGTTCCCCCCTGTTTTAATTCCACACATCACACCCCTCCACAGCAGAGCAGCTAGGCAACCCTCCTACTCCCCCGCTACCCATCACCCTCCTACTCATTACAGCAAGCCAACATCGACCTCCCTTTTTCTTGGAAGTCCCACCCTACTCCTCCGGTCTCGACACAACTGACTCCCCCCTGTACCGCCTCATAGCCTGGTTCCCTCATCCTCCTGCAGTCCACTACCCAGGCCTGCCCTCCGGCTCGCCTGCTCCCAACCACTCCCCAATGCGTCAGTCCGGCATCGAGCACCCCCGCCTCCCCGTCGCAGGCCCTCCCAGCGCTACTTCTTTATCCAACCACCCTGGATCTTGTTTGGATTTCCCACGTAGCAGTGTAGCCCTTTGGATCACCAGCGACGAACCCTCCTCAGATCTCCCTTACAGCGCGCCCAGTGCCTTCGCTTAAGGCCAGCCATCACCGGCCCTCACCCTCATGCTCGCCTGCTGCCCGCCGACCACCCCACATGCTGCACGCCGCTCCCCAGCTCACCACCATGTTGTTGGCCTCTCCCCAGCTCACCCGCACCTTGCCCACCAGCCACCTCACACCGCCGCTATCTGGCAGACCTCGCCCGCAGCCCTCGGTCAGACTGCATCCAGTTGCGCGGATGCTCTCCACTGGTCTGACACCTTTTCCCCGACCATCCAGCCTTCTCCATTTCTAGAGTGCACCTACTAATGTTGCATACCCTGTCGGTGCACCCTCTACTCGTGCGTGCATCAACCCACCTTTCCGGACATTTCCCCGTTTTGATAACCACACCATGCCGGTGTTTCCTCGGCCAACCCTCCTTGTCGACATCACCCCGACCAACCCTCTGGTGGTCTGGTTCTAGTCGCAACCCCCCCCCCATTGGTATACCCGTTTGTTTTTTTCTTATTTTGATATTTCTATTATATATATATATATATATATATATATATATTACCTTGGTTTGATTATGATTTTTGTTAATTAAATGTCATTTTGGGTCAGTTAGATATTTTAGGACCCTCGTGGGCTGTTTCCAAGGATGCACCGAGGATGCATTTTCACCACACTTTGATGTTGAAGTAGGTTCCCATTGCACTTTCTTTTAAAATTTATGTTTCTTTATTTCCTGTTGTTTTTGATCTATATATATTTGTGATAAATATAATTTTTCAACTTGTGATTAATTCATTTATTATAAAAATTTAGAATTCAATTCTTTTAGTGTGAAAAATGTTGTTGTTTTGTTATGTTTACGGACGCTAATTGTTCAATTAAATGTTTTATTAATTTCACACCTGGGTTATCAATTTAAATATGTTTGTGCCATGGAATTGAGTTTTTCACCTAGTTGAGACTTTAATGGAAATTATTTTATTAAATGTTTCATGTGTTGATGATAAATTTCCCAGTAGGCTCATACGGTTTTGGTTTGGTTTTATAAAAATATTGGAAACTTGTGAATTAATATTTTTGGGCACTTTAAGTGGTTTCAAACTGGTTTTGGTCTTATAAGGAAGTTGGATTTTTTTTTAAAGTTGTGGAAGAGCAAGTGGTAGGTTTTCCCATTTTCGGAAAAATAATTTTTTTCTTTTAAAAGTGGTGATTTTAAAATTTGTTTAATGCCCGTTTGGAACTTTATGGAAAATGATGAAATTTTTTTGATGAAAACCCTCTTAGGATAACTCTTTTTCCTTGGTTGCGACTGATTGTGTGGGAGGTTCACGCTTAGAGGCTCCCAATGGCTCAAATGGTTTAAAGGAAAGAGGATGTCCCATGGAGTGGTTCAGGGTGATGCATATTGTGCATTATTATATATATATATATATATATATTTGTGTGTGTGTTTGTGATTAGATGCTGGGCTGGCATCGGTCGGCTCACCCCCTTTCCAAATACTTGAGATATGGGAATCTGGCATATTGAGAGAATATTCTAAGAATGATTTCTTCACTGGTAGGTTATGGTTCTGACTAGTGGCCCATAGTAGGTTTATATATTGGGTTTATTACTATTGGATTTTCCCTCGGCCAACCAGAGATAGTATGGTTGAGTGTTTTAGGAACTTTGACTTCATCGTGTGTGACATTTCAATGGGGATGAGGTCTCATGTATTGGTGTCTTCTGGTTTATTCTCGATCTCCAAGGTTCACACATGTCTATTCAGCTTTTTTTATTACAGTAGTGATTATGATGTTTATGTGTATACCTAAATTTCCCATTTTGTGTGATTTATTTTGTGCATTTTTGTGTATTGTTTTATTTGGAAAGTGGTAAACTTGTTTTGATTAGCCTTCTAAAAATAGTTTCCAAAAGAAAGTGTTTAATCCTCTGTGTACAATTTTGAAAATACAAATATCACTTTCCTTTTCAAAAATTTCATTGACACAAATGAAATAAAACTAGATTTGAAAATGGTTAAGGTCAATGTTTCAAACTTTCTTTTAAGTAAAATATTTAGCAAAACATACTTTTATAAATTTCAGTTCAAACATGAAATGGTGTTTCTTTTATTTTAAAGGAAGTGCATTGGTAATAGATATTGGGCTAGCCTAATAATTATTAATACACATGCCTATAGTTATTTTATATTTTTAGTGTTTGTGTAGGCTACATCTTGAGTGCGTTCTCCCTAGGAGACGCATGATCGTTGAGTTGGAGAGTGACCCTCGAGGTCACACAGAGTTAGTTCGGATGTCGAGTTTGGTTAATTTTATTTTCTTTTGTTCTTGTTTAGTCAATTTATTTCATTTTTTTATGCACTACTATGTTTTATTTATGCTTCTTTATTTATCTACAATGGTCAAAATCTTTTCCACAGTCTCTGTTGATGCCCTAGCTCTTGTCGCCAGCCCAAGAGGATTGGGAACGCCTCTCGGGACATGTCGTGGACTGGATCGGGTGATCGTTTCAGGGTCGAACCGTGTTCATTTATAAAAAAAATGGTTTCAATGGAGGTCTGATCTTAGCGGACATCGCTTTTCAGAGAACTATTTGTTAATTGGGATCTCAAGGTAGATGGAGTAGGATTGTCAGGACTTGAGGGAGAGGTGCAGAAAAAGTGTCGCGAACTCTTGCTCGTTCTGATCCACAGTTTTCCATGGGATGTTCAGTTTAATTAGTTTCTTTGGGTTTTTATGGAACTTTTTTTTATTGGGACACAACAAAGGGAGTTTGGCTAATATTTCTCTTAATCCGCATAACTTGGTATGCCATGTGAAGCTAGGGTCATGGTTCTAAAATGATCTCTGTGTCGGTGATGTGTTTGGAATATGGCCACCAACCATATGGTCAAGTCACTCACTGACACTAGTTCCCTTTTGAGTTTTTTTGGGTTTTTTAAGAATTTCAAAAGTTGTTTGAATCATAAAAGTTGGGTTTGAAAAAAATGGTTTTTTTAAATGACATGTTTTATTTGTGGATTGTTTTAAATGAAATGGGGTGATTGAATTGTTTTTGGAAAATGAAGTTGTTTCGTTTTGGCCTTGGTATTCCTAGGGGTACTCACATGCATAGTGGTATGTTGGAATATGAACCGATGTCTGGTATGGTGGATGGATGCGAAGGGTGTTGTACAAACATTCATGACATTGAGATGCTAAATAATATAAATGGAGAGGGTTTAACCCACCAATCTTGTTTTAAATTAAATTTTTTTTCTAAATGAATGTTTTGATGTTATGATGGGTTTATTTCTTGTGTTTAGAGATTTTCACCTATGCAGTGTTTTATTTTGCGGATTTTATTTTTTGAGATGGCCTTGATTGAGTTCTTGACTTTTCTTGTCCACTAGTTTTCCCCTTTGAAGCATAGATTGGTGATTGTAGTGTGGTTGATCAAGATAAGGATTGCATGCTTGAGTTTTGGAAGTTAGATCCACCTCTCTTACGGTCAAAAAGACCATTACATTGTAGAGGAGTGGATGTAGAATATTGAAAGGGACTTTATCCTCTTTGAGATTCCCAAGTCGCTAAAGGTCATGTTTTCAACCTTAATGCTGGAAGGTTCACCGTGGATGTGGTGGAAGTCAGTGTCTCAGAACAATCCTCATCAAGAGCTTACTTTGGTGTTCTTTAAGACTTTGTTCATTCTTCAGTACTTCTCTGAAGAATAAAGGTTGATAGAGAGTATGGACATGTGTTATTTGTAGCAGGGCAACAAATCCATGTTGGAATATTTCCATCTCTGTGTGGAGTTAGTCCCTTATGATTCAGGGTCTTCCACAGATGAATCCATGAAGTTTAACCACTTCGAGGTGGGTCTCAACCCTGATCTACAGCCGAAGGTGTCAGCGTCCAACCTAAATTCATTTTTTGATATAGCGAGACATGCTTTTCATGTATAATCCATGATTGTGGGAGTGCTCTAAGTGGTCCTCCCTCCTTCAATTCTTATGAGTAGTGGAGAGACATCCAACAAGAAGATGAGTAAGCGATCTAAAGTTGATGGAGAAGGTCGTGGAATCAAAATGCCTCGAGATCTTTCAATAACCTCTTCGGATAAACATATAGTCATGTGTTATCAGTGTGGAATGTCGGGTCACAAAAATTCATCATGTACAAGTGCTATGAAGCCCTTCCAGGCATCTGGACTCCTGGGTCACCTGTGGCTATTTTTTTAGGGAATTTCTAGAAAGCACCATGGAGTAAGTTCTCAGAAGTGATGTGTTGTTGGGTTTTTGTTTAAAGTTTATTAAGTATGTTTCCTTCTAGTGTAAGGGATCTCTTATCGTTGTGGTGTACTTATGGTTTTTTTGGTTTTTGACATGTATGGGAATGTCGTGGGTCTTTTGAAGAACTCCAGTTTTCAATGCCAGTGTGGTTTTCATTTCAAAGTAATGTCATTACCATTGTAAAATCAAATGATGTATGTTTCTTGTCGGGATTATCATAACCTTACTGAGAGACAGAAGATTCTTCATCCATTAGAGCTCTATCCAAAATGCCTCAGAGTGAAGACGACATGTAGTCAGGAACCCTTGGGAATTTTAAGAAGCTTGGATAAGTTTGATCCTCTATCATTGCAGTGAGTCATTTTTAGCATGTCTATTATGGTTTCTTGGTTGTCGTAATTCTATACTTATTACAAGAGCACAATGGACTTATCCCTTGCACAATTTAAATAATTATGAATTTTGTAATTCAAGTTGTCGATCAGTGTCCTTGAATAGACCACCCATGTGAATCAGTTGCGGCCTTGGTTTGTTTCCACCCCGAAGTGGTGAGTCATGAGTAGTTTTTTTCCTAGTTTCATTGATATAATCTTTGGTCCCTCCCTCCCCGACCATGGGGTGATGGTTTTTTGTTCATACGGAGTTTTTGGTTCAGCTTTTATCCCTTTCAGATGAGAGTGAATCGTTTAAATCTTTTTCTTGTGTTATTTCTAGCTTGAGTAAGGCCTAGTTCCGATAATAGTTGAATTCTTATGGTCGGGAGTCCATTCAGGCCTCCCCGCTACTAGTAATATGTTTCATGAAATAGGGTTATTCCCCATTGGTGGTTGATATAATGTCCATGTGTTAAGAGATTGGATCGTGTTGTGTGGAATCCTTAGGTGTTGATCGATTGTTTGGTTGGTGTTGTGGCTTTCTGGGGACGGAAAGAGTTATGGTGGGGAGAATTCCCACACCTCGACCCATGATATTATTTTATTTTAATTATTTTTCTTCTTTTGAATATTTTTACTGGGGTCCAGGGTGAATCTCGGACGAGGTTTCTGAGTTTTTGATTAAAAGTGAACGTTTTGGGTTCGACATCGTTGGACACACGGGCAGAGCACGACGCCGCGCGGGTTCGCTCATGCAATTGCGTGACCTTTTCATTGATTTTTTTATTATTAAAATGATATGAATTCATTTATTATTTTTATTTTATCATTAATATTATTATTATTTTTACTAATATTATTAATATTGTTGTTATTAATTTTATAATTAAAATTAATGTTATTAATATTAATATTATTAATATTAATATTAATATTAATATCATGATTATTAATATTAATATTATTAATATTATTATTATTATTATTATTAATATTATTATTATTATTATTATTAATATTTTTTTATTTACTTTTACTTTTATTTTATTTTTATTTCTTATTCTTCTTTTTTCCTTTTTCTTTTCCTTCTTCCACGAGCATGTTCCCCCTCTATTTCTCTTCCATGCGGCACACCCCTCCACAAAGCTGCTGCCCAGCTCCGCTCCTACTCCTGCTGCCCATCGCCCTCCTGCTCTTTGTAGCAAGTCGATGCTGACCTCCCTTCCTCTATGTTGTCCCACCCCACTCCTCTGGTCTCGACCCAGCCGGCTCCCCCCTGCACTGTCTCATTTCCTGGTTCCATCCACATCCTGTAGTCTGCAACCCCTATCTTCCCTCTACTTTCCCCCTCCTAGCCTCTCCCCAGTGTGGCAGCTCGGTGTCGAGCGCCCCCACCGCCCCATCGCATGCCCTCCCGATGATGATTCTTCCTCTGGCTGCCATAGCTCATGTTCAGCTTCCCCACATAGCAGCGCAGCCCTTCAGCTCACCAGTGTCGAACCCTCCTCAGCTCTCCCTTACAGCGCACCCGGTGCCTTTGCCTAAGGCCAGTCGTTATCAGCCCTCACCCTCCTGCTCTCTTGCTACTCACCGACCGCCCTGCAAGCTTTCCACTGCTCCCCGGCTCACCCGCATGCTGCCTTCCACTCCCCGGTTCACCCACACCCTGCCCACCGGCTAGCTTGCACCCCTGCTGTCCAGATACCCTTGCCCGCAACCCCCGGTCAGACTGCATCCATATGCATAGACACCCTCCATTGGTCCGACACCATTTCTCCAAAGGCCCAGCCTTCCCCCTTGCCAGATCGCACCCCCTGGTGGCATGTACTATAAGGCCCCAGCCTTAAACCTTACTTAATCTTGAGTTAATACAAGATTACACATTGAGGATCTTTTCAGGTTTAGAGTTTTAGAGAATTAGATCATGAAACTTGCATTACATTCCACATTTAAACAAAGTGGTTACATAAAAGACAGTATTCATTCTTCCCATAAAAGGAAACATACTTAAAATAAAACATGGATTCTTTCTTGACACATCCTTAACACTATCATCACATCGTGTATCTTTCCCTTGACCTGTGAAAAACATTTCAAAAACTTGGGATGACCATAAAAAGATCAGTAAGGGTTATAAAAATATGGAAAGGAAACATGAGTTCATATACACATAAGAATGAAATCATACATTACCCATAAAACATAGGCGCTTTAACATACCTCATAAAATCATGAAAAAATCATAGAAATCATAAGACATGAAAGGTAACTTGAGGCATTCATAACATTCTTATGTAGGGAGTAACCCTCTTGGTTACGTTTGGAATACCCACCACAGTATATTCCCTAAATCTCTTCGGAGAAACCTTAACGTTTCACTCCTTCGGGTTACCCAATGCATTGGAGAGCTATATCGGGCTCACCCGCCCTTAGTTTATCACGGAACCACCCGTCTTCATAATAATTCCCAAGAACCTCAATATAATCGTATCACATAAAACATGCATAAAGGAAACATAACATTCCCACCTTTCAATCACAAGATATCAATACAACACATTGATATAAAAACATTATGAAAACCATTTTCAATACCAAAATAAAAGAAAAGTAAAACAGGGTATTTATTTTTCTTTTAAAAAGAAGGTATGGCTTGTAGAGGAAGCCGAAACTCAAATAATGGTCACGGCGGCGGAGAAGTTGTTGTCGCCACATACGTATGACAAAAACATTCCCTTTTGTCCTTTTGTAAAACGCTTCGTATAAAAATATTCCTTTTGGATAAACGTAAAATTCAAAGGGGTTTATACACCGTATAAAAGAAGGTTGTGTATAAAATAAAATATGCCTAAATGAAAGGAGACTGAGGCGAAGTCCCATACAAAGACGGTATCCTTGGTTTAAGGATAAATCATTTACATAATTATGTGTGACAAACGAATACACCAAATATATGTGGATATTAAGTGTAAAATAATCAAAGGTCATTCACACATATTCAAAGGATGACATATTCAATAACTACATGTTGAACCCAAAGAAATAGAAATTGGGTTAAGAAGTTCCCTTGACAACCTAACGGCATCACATCAAAATGAGTTGATGAGAGATAAAAAGTGTATCTCATCACTTGGACATAGAATATACATCAATAAGGATATATGAGAACATATACCAACATAAAAATATGTAAATTAAAAGACCCAACAAAAGAAGTCTTTTAAAAAGAGGAGGGCAAAAGGTTCCCTTACCGACTTGGGTATCTTTCAAAACATACACCCCATGAAAGAAGGACAATACATCATTGATGTAAATACTCATAAACGAAAGTATATTACACAAAGAGTAGAATAATGGGTATTACATACACCACTCAAAGGAAATTGTGGCAAATGTAGCATAAATCTCATAGGAATAAAAGTGAGATGAAAAATCCCTTACGAAAACTCGGAAGCCTAACAGCGCCACATAAAACTTACAAAAATGGATTGATGAGAGAGAATAGGGTCTCTCATCACATGAACATAAAAATTACAGTAATATTAATATAAAATAACATCCCAATAACAAGAAATATGATCTTTAAAAGGAATTACATAAAAGAGTGTACTTAAAAAGAAAGAGAGGAGTAGGATCCCTTACCTCGGGTCCGACTTGACTCGATCGTTCTTTAACGTCCTGAATAATAAACTTGAGTTAATTTCCACTTTATTAAGAAACTTTTTCTAGTTCATTATTACTTTTATATCACTTATTTCCATGTTATAAACATTATTTAATCATTTAGGTTAATAATGTTTGTTTGGTTGATATTTGGTTCTTAAGTCAAAAGTGGACTTCTTACAATTACATGTTGTTTGTGTGGTCAAATGTTCATTATATACATAATTATATTCATGATTTGGATATCATATATATCATATATATCCAGAATATACATGTATTTATAATATTACATAATCATTTAGAGGTAAGAAATGAAATGCACCGTTCATGGAGACGGTAAGCCGTACGAACGCATGAACGCTACTTTCATTTCTATGTCATATTAATGGAATTAAAACCAAATTAGAGGTATGTATATTTTAATTCCAGAATTATATTCATCATTTATATGTAACATACATCATATATAATAACTTTAAATCAATCCTTTATACATCCCACATATGGCATTAACGAATCAAATCACTTTGAGGGGGCGGTAGTCCGCACTTCCTAAAATGAAATTATCATGTTTACCCACAATGGAAACCATAAAGGTATGCCACAAAAGAAAAATACAGAAACATAAATATGTTATATATCATATATAAATATAGTGACATCTTAATGGCCACCTTTTAAGGTGTTATATGAGTGTTGAACAATCATCGTTTCGTGAGGCAGAAATTCGCCATCCACAGAAACAGTATGTTCTTTAACCAATTGATGTAGGTGTGTGTAATTGTAGCTCTAATGATTCTTATAACAACATCCTAGTATATTGAAGATACTGGAGTTGTTACAAAATAAATGAATAAAAAGATTTTAGGGGGTTGGAGAAGCAAAATAAAACAAAAGAACACAAGTGAAGACATTACCTTAAAATCAGGTAACTCCCTTTGGTTTGAGCTCAAAGGCTTCCTTGGGAAGACTTCTGCCCAAAGTTAGGCTTCAAGGAGTTAGAGAGGGATTTCTAGAGACAAAATGGGCAGGGGTTTTCTAAGACAAAGGCTTTGTAAGTGTTGGTAAGGAGGTAGAGGTGGGGGCCTTTTATAAGAGGAGAGGAGGGGCACTCTTAGAAAGGTATAAAATGTAACTTTATTTTCAAATGAGTTTCGGATTTTAATGGTCCCACATTGATGTGTTTCAAGGATAAGGTGATAAGTGTTATAAATACACCCATCCAATAGGTTTTGTACATGTGTAGGTCTTAGATTTTACATTATCTTTACATTTTATTTAAATCGTTAAATAATGAGGTCATCGCTGCATCATCATGATGTCATAAATAATTTAATTTATTTAATGTCTAAAAATTATAAAAAAATACTATGATATAGTAAATATTTTTAGATTTACAATTAATATTTATAGTCCAAAATATCATTTATATAGACAAAATTAAAAATATGTTACTTAGGTGATACATTCTTTGTCACATTTAACATTCTTTAAAAATAAAAAGATAAAAAGTCACTTTCTCACAAAAGTGATTCCATGGGGCCCCCAAGTTTGGCACAAGGCATCCCATGGTCGGCCATGAGACAACCAGTAGTCTTAGGACACATTTTGTGGTCTTTTTGTATTATTATTATATCATTTTATTATCTTTAACTACCTGATTACTCATTAATCAAGATAATTAAAGATAATTACCATTGTTACTATTCATAATGTCCAAAAACAAAATAGTCTTAATTAGATAATTTGGACCTTCTGATTCCAAATATGTAATTAATTTTACCAAATTAAAAACACATAAATTGAAATAATTAATTTAAAAAAACTTCCCGTTGTCAACACAAATAGCAGGTTTTTTTGAAACAATATTTATAAAAAGTTTGGTACTTGTTTATGCCTAATTCCAAAGTGAAATTAATCCCAATGACCATCATTGAATTAAATGGTAAAAATATATTATAATTACACTTTAAAACAAATTAAAAATATAATATAAACTTATAATTAAATTATATGAAAAAGCAGTTTTGATGTAAAATGCAGTATTTTTCACTATTCATTGAAAAATGAACATTGTCAGAAAAATACCAAAAATTAACCCAAGGTAAATTTCAATGTCCCAATAATAAATAATATGTTTATTTTGAAAAATAGATCTTATAAAATTGTCAAAAATTGTATTTAAAATGGGTTCGTCATCAAAAGGCAGTTAATCGACCTTTTAAAGAATATTAGAATGTTTACGCTTAAAAACTGGATTCATTTGAATTTTTAATCCTCTAACATTTATTGTAAAGAGTAAAAATATTTGACAAACATATATAATCATTTTGTAGTTAGTTCTGTTCATTCCCGCCATTATAACGGCTAGGCGTTAACTACCATTTAAAATAATATTATTTTATTATTAGAGTGCAACGTAAGATTCCCAAGAAACTCGTTGTTGCGTATTGGGTACGCCATCGAGCATAGCATCCCCTTTAAAGTAATATTAATATTTTATTCACAAATATGGATAAATATGAAGATGTCATATTCTTTATTTACCTGGGGTGTTACGTCCTTTCCCCCTTTTGGGAATTGCATCCTCGCAATTTTAAAATTGGGCTTGGAAACATCCTTTAAAGTCCCACATCAAAACAAGAGTCGGTAAAACAATCACTTTAAAATAAAGAAAGATAAGTACAAAGGTTACCTGAGTTAACCCATACTAGGATTCCATGTAGAAAAATATGGACATGGAGGAGAAAACATAGGTTCATGTTCTAATGGAGAGTGATAGAAAACGTGTTTAGGAGAAAGTTAACCATAAGAAAATCACAAACTTGTGATTGGTTAAACAGTATTTGATTCCCCAGTAGGAAAAGTTAATAGACAACATTTTTTTTTTAAGTTACTTTTTATTGAGGAATTTATTAATAAGGAATCATAATTACTTATCATGTTGACTTTCAACTTTTATTATATTTATTACACAAACTCATACTTTCCCCAAAAAATGAGTATTTAGGAAGACTTGTTCACATTAAGAGTACTATAATAAACTTCTAGAGAGTCACCTAATCCAAAAAAGAAAACTATATACTTACCATGTCTTTAGACTTTAACCAAAACCAAAACCAAAAAGGTTAGTACAAGATCAGATAATCCAGAAAAGGATAACCCTTTATAAAAAGAAAATCTATTCTTAATCCCCAAAATTTTTCCAACAAAACCCAAAGTTCAACGAGGACCATTCTATAATCAATTTGTCCATAAAATTCTTCAAATTAAACCAAACTAATATTGAAACCCAAATATTTGAAGGATTTAGTCACATAGTCTTCCAAGTTAAATCGTAACATTTATCTCCAATCAACATCAGTTGCTCCTAAAGTCTCGTACTGAAAAGTAATTAACCTAATCACATATCCTCCATGATAGGTTAATAAATATCCATAGATAACCCAAAATCAACTTACTATTAATTCATAAAATCATCTAACTAAAAAGAATTAGTCAAACTAACCAGGGACTTCACGTCGTCCAGTGGTAGGCGATAAATACCAGTTGCAATTTGGTTGTGGGTTTGATTCCCGCAGCTTTGTCCGACGCGATGGGTTGTCACACGGTCTGCGTGTTGTCCTTTTTCCAAAACTATATAATTCTCAAAACATTTCCCAAAACGAGATAAAATCTTCAAAAATAAACATAACATATTTTAACCTCAAGTTTATCTCATGCCTTTCATTTTCCATAATAACATATAATAACCCATAATTACCTCAAAAGTAAGGATCATATAAACCCTAATGGTTACCTTTATAGTTTTTAACTGAACTTCCACATCGATTGGTCATCTCATACATGATGCATTATAGAACATACCAAGGTTAAAGTGGTTGAACATGACTCCTTGATAGTTGGTTTAGAACAACCACGAGTTTCCTCATTGAATACCCCATTTTATCCAGTCTCTTAATCAGAGAACCAGCACAGTTTCCTTCAAACCAATTGTCACTTTGGTGCCTGCTAGATCCAGCCATTTACTAAAACCAAAAAGGTCAGTGTGAGTATATCAACATAACCATCATGTACTAATGAGTAAGATAATCAGTAAGATATACTTATTCATTCACTTTATCTAAAAACTATGACACTTTCTAAAATCCTAGCCAATATGGTAATTTCACTTATGCTTAAAGAATACCCTAACCTCTAAAGTTATCTAAACCGACCTTTGATACAAACTATAAGGCCCCATCCTTAAACCTTAATTAATATTGAGTTAATAAAATATTACACATTGAGGATCTTTTTAGGTTTAGAGTTTTAGAGAATTATATCATGAAACATGCATTACATTCCACATTTAAATAAAGTGGTTACATAAAAGATAGTATTCATTCTTCCCATCAACGGAAACATACTTAAAATAAAACATGGATTCTTTCTTGACACATCCTTGACACTATCATAACATCATGTACCTTTCCCTTGACCTATGAAAAACATTTCAAAAACTCGGGATGAGCATAAAAAGCTCAGTAAGGGTTATAAAAATATGGAAAGGAAACATGAGTTCATATACACATAAGAATGAAATAATACTTTACCCATAAAACATATTCACTTTAACATACCTCATCAAATCATGAATAAATCATAGAAATCATAAGACATGAAAGGTAACTTGATGCATTCATAACATTCTTACATAGGGAGTAACCCTCTTGGTTACGTTTGGAATACCCACCACAGTATATTCCCTAAATATCTTCGGAGAAACCTTAACGTTTCACTCATTCATGTTACCCAATGCATTGGAGAGCTATATCGGGCTCACCCGCCCTTAGTTTATCACGGAACCACCCGTCTTCATAATAATGCCCAAGAACCTCAACATACTCGTATCACATAAAACATGCATAAAGGAAACATAACATTCCCACCTTTCAATCACAAGATATCAATACAACACATTGATATAAAAACATTATGAAAACCATTTTCAATAACAAAATAAAAGAAAATTAAAACAGGGTATTTATTTTTCTTTTAAAAAGAAGGTATGGCTTGTAGAGGAAGCCGAAACTCAAATAATGGTCATGGTGGAGGAGAAGTCGTTGTCGCCGCATACGTATGACAAAAACATTATCTTTGTTCATTTTGTAAAACGCTTCATATAAAAATATTCCTTTTGGATAAACGTAAAAGTCAAAGGGGTTTATACACCATATAAAAGAAGGTTGTGTATAAAATAAAATATGCCTCAATGAAAGGAGATTGAGACGAAGTCCCATACAAAGACGGTATCCTTGGTTTAAGGATAAATCATTTACATAATTATGTGTGACAAACGAATACACCAAATATATGTGGATATTAAGTGTAAAATAATCAAAGTTCATTCACACATATTCAAAGGATGACATATTCAATAACTACATGTTGAACCCAAAGAAATCGAAATTGGGTTAAGAAGTTCCCTTGACAGCCTAACGGCGTCACATCAAAATGTGTTGATGAGAGATAAAAAGTGTATCTCATAACTTGGACATAAAATTTACATCCATAAGGATATATGAGAACATATCCCAACATAAAAATATGTAAATTAAAAGACCCAACAAAAGAAGTCTTTTAAAAAGAGGAGGGAAAAAGGTTCCCTTACCAACTTGGGTATCTTTCAAAACATACACCCCATGAAAGAAGGACAATACATCATTGATGTAAATACTCATAAATGAAAGTATATTACACAAAGAGTAGAATAATGGGAAGTACGTACACCACTCAAAGGAAATTTTGGCAAATGTAGCATAAATCTCACGGGAATAAAAGTGAGATGAAAAATCCCTTACGAAAACTCGGCAGCCTAACGGCGCCACATAAAACTTACAAAAATGGATTGATGAGAGAGAATAGGGTCTCTCATAACATGAACATAAAAATTAAAGTAATATTAATATAAAATAACATCCCAATAACACGAAATATGAGCTTTAAAATGAATGACATAAAAGAGTGTACTTAAAAAGAGAGGAGTAGGATCCCTTACCTCGGGTCTAAGTTGACTCGATCATTCTTTAACGTCCTGAATAATAAACTTGAGTTAATTTCCACTTTATTAAGAACCTTTTTCTAGTTCATTATTCCTTTTATATCACTTATTTCCATGTTATAAACATTATGTAATCATTTAAGTTAATAATGTTTGTTTTGTCGATATTTGGTTCTTAAGTTGAAAGTGGACTTCTTACAATTACATGTTGTTCGTGTGGTCAAATGTTCATTATATACAAAATTATATTCATAATTTGGATATCATATATATCATATATATCCAGAATATACATGTATTTATAATATTACATAATCATTTAGAGGTAAGAAATGAAATGCACCGTTCATGGAGATGGTAAGTCGTACGTACGCATGAACGCTACTTTCATTTCTATGTCATATTAATGGAATTAAAACAAAATGAGAGGTATGTATATTTTAATTCCATAATTATATTCATCATTTATATGTAACATAAATCATATATAATAACTTTAAATCCATCCTTTATACATCCCACATATGGCATTAACGAATCAAATCACTTTGAGGGGGCGGTAGTCCGCACTTCCTAAAATGAAATTATCTTGTTTACCCACAATGGAAACCATAAAGGTATGCCACAAAAGAAAAATACAGAAACATAATCATGTTATATATCATATATAAATATAGTTACATCTTAATGGCCACCTTTTAAGGTTTTATATGAGTGTTGAAGAATCATCGTTTCGTGAGGCAGAAATTCGCCATCCACAGAAACAGTATGTTCTTTAACCATTTGATGTAGGTGTGTGTAAGTGTAGCTCGAATTATTCTTATAACAACATACTAGTATATTTAAGATATTAGAGTTGTTACAAAATAAATGAATAAAAAGAGTTTATGGGGTTGGAGAAGTAAAATAAAACAAAAGAACACAAGTGAAGACATTACCTTAAAATTGGGTAACTCCCTTTGGTTTGAGCTCAAAGGCTTCCTTGGGAAGACTTCTGCCCAAAGTTAGGCTTCAAGGAGTTATATAGGGATTTGGAGAGACAAAATGGGCATGGTTTGGCCGAGCCAAAGGCTTTGGAATTGTGGGTAAGGAGGTAGAGGTGGATGCCTTTTATAAGAGGAGAGGAGGGGCACTCTTGGAAAGGTATAAAATGTAACTTTATTTTCAAATGAGTTTCAGATTTTAATCGTCTCACATTGATTTGTTTCGAGGATAAGGTGATAAGGGTTATAAATCCACCCATCCAATAGGTTTTGGACATGTTTAGGTCTTATATTTTACATTATCTTTCAATTTTATTTAAATCGTTAAATACTGAGGTCATCGCTGCATCATCATGATGTCATAAATAATTTAATTTATTTAATGTCTAAAAATTATAAAAAAATACTATGATATAGGAAATATTTTTAGATTTCCAATGAATATTTATAGTCCAAAATATCATTTATTTCGACAAAATTAAAAATATGTTACTTAGGTGATACATTCTTTGTCACATTTAACATTCTTTAAAAATAAAAAGATAAAAAGTCACTTTCTCACAAAAGTGATTCCATGGGGACCCCAAGTTTGGCACAAGGCATCCCATGGTCGGCCATGAGACAACCCGTAGCCTTAGGACACATTTTGTGGTCATTTTCTATTATTATGATATCATTTTATTATCTTTAACTACCTGATTACTCATTAATCAAGATAATTAAAGATAATTACCATCGTTACTATTCATAATGTCCAAAAACAAAAGAGTCTTAATTACATAATTTGGACATTCTGATTACAAATATTTAATTAATTTTACCAAATTCCAAACACATAAATTACAATAATTAATTTAAAAAAACTTCCCGTTGTCAAAACAAATAGCGGGTTTTTTTGAAACAATATTTATGAAAAGTTTAGTACTTGTTTATACCTAATTCCAAAGTGAAATTAATCCCAATGACCATCATTGAATTACATGGTAAAAATATATTCTAATTACACTTTAAAAAAAATTAAAAACATAATATAACCATATAATTAAATTATATGAAAAAGCAGTTTTGATGTAAAATGAAGTATTTTTCACTATTCATTGAAAAATGAACATTGTCAGAAAAATACCAAAAATTAACCCAAGGTAAATTTAAATGTCCCAATCATAAATAATATGTTTATTGTGAAAATTAGATCTTATAAAATTGTCAAAAAGTGGATTTAAAAGGGGTTCGCCATCAAAAGGCGATTAATCGACCTTTTAAAGAATATTAGAATGTTTACGCTTAAAAACTGGATTCATTTGCATTTTTAATCCTCTAACATTTATTGTAATGAGTAAAAATATTTGACAAACATATATAATCATTTTTTAGTTAGTTCTGTTCATTCTCGCCATTACAACGGCTAGGCGTTAACTACCATTTAAAATAATATTATTTTATTATTAGAGTGCAACGTAAGATTCCCAAGAAACTCATTGTTGCGTATTGGGTATGCCATCGAGCATAGCATCCCCTTTAAAGTAATATACATATTTTATTCACAAATATGGATAAATATGAAGATTTCATATTCTTTATTTACCTGGGGTGTTACATGTACCCTACCAGAACACCCTCTTCAAATTAGCGCAACAACACGACTTGTCGGCATTTCCCCGTTTTGATGCCCGCACCCTGTTGGCGTTGCCCCAACCAACACGCCTTGTCGGCGTTTCCCCGACCAGCCCTCCGGCAGTCTGGTTCCAGTCGCAACCCCCTCCATTGGTATACCCATTTGTTTTATGCTCATTTGGATATTTATATTTGATATATATATATATAACCTAGATTTTATTATTATTTCTATTAATTAAATTTTTTTTTGGAAAGGTTTGATATTTTAGGACCCGCGCAAGGTGTTTATGAGGATGCATTGTCGTCGCGTTTTGATCTCATGGTAGTTTCCCATTTCACTACCTTTTAAATTTTATGTTTCATTATTTCCTACTACTTTCTCCCTATATATATGTGTGCTAAATTTTATTTTGAAACTTCTGATTAATTCATTTATTTTGAAAATTTATAATTCAATTTTTGTGGTGGGAAAAATGATATCGTTTTCTTAGGTGTACGCATGCTAATTTCTCAATTAAATATCTTATTAATTTCACACATGGGTTAGAAATTTAAATATGTTCTCTCCATGGAATTGGTGTTTTTACCTGGTTGATTCTTAAATGGAAACTATTTTATTAAATATTTCATGTGTCGTTGATAAATTTCCTGATTGGCACTTATGGTTTATTTGGAAAAATAAAATGGTTTGGTTTGGTTTTATAAAAATATTGGAAACTTGTGAAGTAATAATATTGGTATCCTTAAATGGTTTCAAACTGGTTTTGGTCTTATAAGGATGTTGGATTTTTTTAATGGTTATAGAAGATAAAGTGGTGGTTTTCCCCCTTCTTGGAAAAAGAATTTGGTTCTTTTTTATGTGGTGATTGTGAAATGTGTTTAATGCCCATTTTTCACTTTATGGAAAATTATGAAATTGTTTTGATGAAAACTCTCCTAGGGTAACATTCTTACCTTGGTTGTGACTGATTGTTTGGGAGGTCCACGCTTAGAGGATCCTGGGTGCTCGAATGGTTTAAAGGAAAGAGGTTGTCCCATAGAGTGGCTCAGGGTGATGCTTGTTTTGCATTATTATATATATATATATAGATATATGTGTGTGTGAGTGAGTGAGTGTGTTTGTGTGATTGGATGCTCGGCTGACATCGGTTGGCTCACCCCCTTTCCAAATACTTGAGACACGGGAATCTTGCATATTGAGAGAATATTCAAAGAATGATTGATGCACTGGTAGGTTATGGTACTCACTAGTGGCCCATTGTAGGTGGATATATTGGGTTTATTACTATAGGATTTTCCCTCAGCCTTCCTGAGAAAGGATGTTCGATCATTTTGGGCTTTTTTATTTCATCATGCCCGACATGTCAATGGCGATGAGTTCTCATGTATTACTGTCTTCTGGTTTATTCTTTATCACCTAGGTTCACCCATGTCTATTCTGTTTTTTTATTATAGTAGTAATTACTATGCATATATGTATACCTACATTTCCCTTACTTTGTAATTTTTTTGTGCATTTTTATGTATTTGTTTCTTTGGAATGCGGTAAACTGGTTTTGATTAGGTTTCTAAAAATGATCTTCAAATGAAAGTGTTTAATCATATGTGTAAAATTTTGAAAATATAAACATCACTTTCCTTTTCTAAAATACCATTGACACTAATGAAATGAAACTAGATTTTAAAATGTTTAAGGGAAATGGTTCATACTTTTATTTTAATTAAAATATTTAGAAAAAACATAATTTTATAAATTGTAGTTCAAACTTAAAATGGTGTTTCTTTTATTTTAAAGGTAGTGAATTGGGAATAGATATCGCACTAGCCTACTGAGTTTTAATACTCACTCCTATATTACTTTTCTTCTTTTAGTGTCTGTGCAAGCTATAACTTGAGTGTGTTCACCCTGGGTGATGATTCATCGTTGATTTAGAGAGTGACCCGTGAGGTCACACAGAGTTAGTTCGGACGTTGAGGTTGGTTAGTTTTAGTTTCTTTTGTTCTTGTTTAGTCGTTTTATTTGGTTTTTTTTGTGCTGGTCTGTATTATTTTTTCTACTTTATTTATCTGTAATGGGAGAAATCATTCACATGGTCTTTATTGATGCCCCGGTGCTTGTCGCCAGCCTGGGAGGGTCGGTAATGCCTCTTGATCCATGTCGTGGACCGGCTCATGTGATCATTTCAGGGTTGACCCAGGTTGGTTCGTGACCCTATGTGTCATTCCAACCCTATATCACACACCCATATTTTGATTAATTTTGATGCATGGTGTATCTTATTTAACTGTTTGTTTCCAAAACATTGTACAAATCACATGGGATAATGTTTTTTAGTAGACGGTTTCACCACATGATTGATCCATACCGTATTTATTGTAATGGATCTATCTCTATTCTAATAGAATGACTTCAAACCTTGAAGAAACCCCACGGTCCACACATCATGACATTAAACTATGTTCACCATTCCTTTATTGGATTACCTATCATATAATCATAACTATTTGGATATATAACCATTTATTCATATCATGTTTTCTATTACCCAGTTATATAGGTTTTCTCTCACCTTTGGACCATGCATCATGATATTACACTATGTTTATTCTATTCTAAAGATGTTAGTTTGACATTGGTTGTCTTATAACCTCCCATTACATCAAGTTTGAATTATTTTACCACCTTTCTGGCCTCATGAACCCCCTTTTAACACCCCTTGTTCATGTTATATGAACGTAAACTATGAACTATCACATTAGTTGAATATTCATGATAATAAACCACATAAAAATATCTCTTGGTTCAATATATATAGACAATATCTTCAATTCATCCCTATAGTCCATGAATATTTACCTTAAAAAAAATTTATACCACATTGAGGATGCTTATTTAGCATTGGGAACTTTCGATATCCATTTAGAAATGATATGTTCTCCAATTTGTGCTACAAAAATTACCTCACTCTCCTTTTTATCCTCATGATATGAAATCAAACCAATTATTCAATTTCCTTACCATGTGGTGTAAAATTATATTTTTTCATTCCTCTTAAATTAACATAGACTACATGATACATTGAATCATAACCGAAGATCATTCTATTTATAGTGATGTTCTTCTACCTAATCATCTTTTCAATCCTTATTTTTTTCATTCCCACTTCACTTGAGAAAATGTTGTTCCTATATATCTTATGTTAGGACCGACTAAATATCTTACCTCACCTAACATGTTTCTCAGTACTTTATTATCCTTTGATTGATATTATTCCCTACCTATGAATTAGGGTGGTGTTTCACCCAGATGAAAGTGGTCTATGCTATATGATCCATATACATCTGATTCACTATATACCATGCATCATGACATTAAACTATTAACACATCATCTAGGATTAATCTATAATTGAATTATAATTACATTCACATCTAGTTTCCTCTATTCATTACCATGCAAACAACCCCACATGGTCCCAAACACCATGACTTAAAATTTCATCCCTTATCCTCTTGAGATCATATATATTAGAATTGGGACCACCAATTTCTATAGGGTTTTGTTTTACATGGTATAATATAGACCATCATCTACTTTGGTTAATGATCCAAAAGTATAATTTAGTACCACCGAATGGTCTGGGAAATTTGAATTTATACTCTACAACATTAGAGACAAAACTGGTTTCCCCGTGGAATAGGTGAGATTGTCTAGGACACTTCATAGTATGACACTCCACTATTCCCGGTGCAACTTGTTGACATGCCTAATGCAAGATGGTCTAGTTCCATGGTGGGTAGAATTTATTTGTTTATTTTCTATCATCCACATGCATCATGATCATATTTTTTGAATTTACCCATAATATTCCATGTCATAACTGTATCCCATATAGTTATGACACACCTCCAGGAATTCCCACCTAATGTATAGGGTATGTACCCTTGAGGATTTCCAAAGGCAATATGATAGTCTTCGTATGTCGATAATGGTCCACAATCAATCTGATTGTTTTCATCTACTATAGAAGATGTTGAAGTGGAATCCATGTTCCAAATAATCCCAATGGTCATCCAAAACCTAATCATAACCCCCTTTTCAAGTCATATTATTTATTTCACCATTTAACTTTTTCCAATCCCTTTTTATTATGTGGAATCTTATCATTCTTGTTTTTTTCCATGAATACATTTTGGTATGTTGGTAGGTTGAATTGGGTCTATGGAACCAAGCCAAACATGTCCTTCCGTTAAGAATGGTTATTTTTGTGGTTGATGCATCATTTTGATCATGAATAATTATTCCAAATCATGATTTTGTGGCATGAGTAGGCATATATTATTTTTTATCTCATTGATCTTAGAAAAGGTGGGATTAAGGATTATTATAAGAATATATCAATAACATGATTGAGGTTCCCTCTATTTAAACATAACTGTATGATGTTAAAATACATGTTCAAAATCATTTATGTATAACATTAAACTACATTGTGTTTTCCTAATCTAATAACTTATAAATATATCATTCCTCAGTCCTCACATGAGTGGACAACCCACATGCGGTATCTGGACCCCTATCCTGGACCTATCCAAAAGATCAAATTTCTTATCATAATAATATTTTGAATTTTTTAAGATGTAGTTCAGGTATTTAAGATCTATGATGAATCCCCACAAACCACAAACATGCCAAATATATGAAATTACATCTCATGGTTATGAAATAGTGATGTGATCATGCCTCAAATCATGTTGAGTATTCATTTCATGTTGTGAATGTACCTTTCTCCTACACCTGAGATATATCATTATATATATATATATAACTAATATATGCATCGTAAGAAAAAAATTATTTCCCACACATTTTTTATATGATCTATGCTTGTCTAGGGTTCCCATGTGTCCTTTCATTTATGTCGGTGTTGTTTTTATCTAGACAATAAATTTGTCTCAACTTCATGTGGTCCTAGTTGCAATAACATTAAAGGGATACCCATGTACATGACTGCATGAAATTAATAGGAATTCGTGTTGTCCTTGTTTCATGACCTTAAATGGAACACCCATGTTCATAAGTGCACAAATATGAATGGAAAAGTCATGGTATCCATTTCATGACTGTGAAAGGAAAACTCATGGTTAAAAGTGGAATCCCTTAAATGATAGACCCATGGTCCTATGAAAAAGATATTAGAAAAAATTAACACTCCATGACCTTGATTTAATGAGATTAAAATTCACTCCTCAAGGTATACGTTACGTTACCTTAATCAAGTACCCACATTTTTCCCATAATTATATTACTTTAAATTAAGAAAGATAAAATATAATCAATAATCAATTTTAATAAATATGAAATGATATTCCCATCTATCACTTGTTTGGAACCAGTGTTCACCCCATTGAGATACATTACTTCCATCTCTTGGACATTCCCTATCAATGTGCTCAATGCTTGACAATAAAACGTAGTGTTTCACTAAACACTATTTAAATGTCCTCCTCCTCTAAACATAAACACTATGTCCCCTTCATTTGGATTGAAATCCATCCTTAATTTTGGAACATGATCCCCAATAGTGTTGAAACATTTCCTAATGTACCAAACTATCATATGGGGAACATGCCCTAGCGGATCCACCCTCATCTTTAAAAGGGACTTCCCTATAGTTATGAAATGAGACCAAAATATACTCAACCCCCATATAGGGAATTTATCTATGAGGGGATATTCCCTGAAATAAAATAATTTATTATCTTTCTCAAATATAGTTAATAGTCCTTCATAGTCCATCTACCTCACCACATAATCAGTACTGACTCTAAAATTCACAATTTACCAGTTTCTATGATTTTTTCTATGGTGGATGTCATTCACCCCTGATATTATACATAGATGTTTCATTCCCATTTAAATAGAAATGAAACACAAATAATCACACAAACCTAGTTCCTGAAACATTTTGGGTTTACAACATTGATCGATGAAATATTCTAATATTGACTCATCTATGATGTTCAACATTCTGTTATTGTGTAATAACACTCTATTTTCCCTTTTCTCTCACCAAACATGACTCACATAGGCATAGATATTTATAGTTTATTATTTTATCATCACAATTGTGTCATGATTTTAGACATTTGGAATTTTGATATGTGATATATATGTTAATAAAAATAAAAAAGGGTCATCCACACATTGAAGACCATACCCTTTTATAATATTTAGAACCCTTATGTCTTGACTAGGGATAAAACATTCTCTAGTGTGGCTAGACATTTCCAGGATTATTTGATTTCATTACATGACTTTGATAAATTTTTTGTTTTTTAAAACACTCAGGGTTGAACCACTTTAGACCAAATTTGAACACTACCATTCTTGGATCTACATTATTCCTCCATAGATTCATCCCAAGTTTTCGTCTCCCCAAAATCTACCAAATTTTCCATTGTATTTTTTATAGTTTCCTCCCTGGTAGTGATGATGACATCATTTCAGCGCGATTTCAATTACAGTATGTTGAATTCTTATTCGGTTGCCCAAATTTTCATGATTCCAATACAAAGATACTCATATTGAGCTATGATTAACTATTTAGACTATATTTTAACATACTAAACTATGAGGTTTTATGTCAATATGTGGAATGAATGGTAACTGAATTTTCTAATGCATAGGTTGTAACAACCCAAACATTTGTTAATGAAAATCCCTCTTGATCTAATTAAGTGTCTTAATATGTGAAACGGTTATACAGCATATTCACTTCATTTGTTTTATGTTTTTGGAGTTTAAAATACCATTAATAATTGATACTATTGTAAATTTATTCGTTTAACAGTGATAACATGATTTGTATAAATATAGGCTTTAACAAATACAATTTACTCAGATAAAGGAAGTGATGGCCTCATCCAGAAGACTTGCCCCGTATGAAGCCCATTTGTCGGAGATTGGAAAGGAGGTGGAATCATTGGTCTTCTATCTTGACCAAGCTCAATAGAAGCTTTAACACATTATGCTTGAGCAAAATCACCTACACGAGAAGTTGAAGTTAATAAAGATTACCATCAGAGCAATGTTATCCGAGCCACCCCAAGAGTCTGTCACCATCGAACACCTCACCCTTCAGTCTTATGTGGGTGTTTTAAGGGGTTACGTAACAAGAACCTAATAATATGGTTATGTACATTATTTTTGAATAAAATAATAAATATACTTTCATTTTATTATTGTTACCTTGTAAATGAATTTTAAAGCACAAATTGTATTTTTAGTTAAAATTCAACTAAGAAATCTATTTTGAGAAATTAATGAATTTTTTAATTAAATAATATTTTAATAAAATATTTTTATTCTTATTTAATTATTTTTTATTAAATATAAATGGTCGTATAATTTTATTAATTCAATTTTAATTTTTATTAATGTTTAAAATCCATTTTTTTCAAAACCCATGAATTTTCGATAAATGTTGGTTCTTATTTTAAAAGTGAAAATTAACATATTTAGAAAATTATTTAGATAATATGAATGTTATTTCTAGAATCAGGATGTTCAAATTATCCAACAGTGAATTTTTCATAATTTTATGAGAGAGTAAAGTTTTTGGGAAAAAATTAAATACCATTTAAATATATAATGTGTTTTATGACATCATAATGTCCCAATAGTGATGTAATAAAATACTGTAAACTTTATGTTCATCCAATATATGTTTTAACATTAAAATAATGTGATTTTGGGTTTTTTTATTTATTTTAAAAATATTTAGTGGACCCTTCAAGACTTAATAAACATTTTGTCATTTTATATTGTTTTCCATGGGACTGTGACTCACCTCCACACAAGAAACCATATTATTTTAAGAATTTAGGTCTTTGGAATTATAAAATATTGTATTCCACTCCCCTTTGGCAAAAAATGGGCAAAAATCATGGGATGGTTTGTGGTTTTGATTAGTTTATTTTGAGGTGTCACAAACCTAAATAAAAAAATTCTCTCTCATTTCCTATATAAACCCACCCTAGCTCCCACTTCCTCCTCACTAAAAGCCTTTGGAGTTAGTCCAACCTCTGCCCTCCCATCTCTATAATCCTCCCAAGGTTCCCCAACCTCCCAAGAATCCTCTCTCGGGCCTCTCTCAAGACTTTAGAAGCACACTTCCAAGTAAGGGTTTTCTTCCTTTCTAATTTTTTTCCAATATTCTATAAGTTATGACCTTTTAATTTATATTATAAATATTTCGGTATGGTTTCTCACCACCCCCATACTGACCTCTTTATGTTTGAATGATGGGATACCCCTTCTCTTTCATTAAATGCCTCCCGTGTACACCCGTTACTATACCAAAATTCCGAAAACAATTTATCTCTCATCATTTACATTCACGAAATTATTTTCTATTATGAACATAAATTCCATTAAATTTTTGGGGACATTTATCTATATGACCCCCTTACTTTCCATGTCATGTAAATATGATGATACACCCCTTTTTCTCTCATCAGTCATTTTTTGAATTCTTATGTCACGTCGTTATGCTGCCGAAATCGCACCGCATTTTTTCAAGCCAAAGTCATTGTATAATGAATACCATTCCCATTTCTATATCAAGGTAATTCACCTTTATTCACATTCACTTATTGTTTAAATAGTTTCATGTATTTATTCCACATTCATTTATCGTGGGATAAATGATTATGTTGAATGATTCAATGTTTTATGAACCATGTGGCACACTTATCATGAAGAGAAATGTTTAAAAAGGGTGCACCCTGATAGCACTACAATGCATTAGGTAAAGTATAGTATCATGATACGTCATTTTGAATGGGTGTTGACTCATTTTAATTCAAGTTCAACTAGGGTTTACTCATTCTTCTTGTGAAATGAGGGTTTACTCATGTTCCATGTGCAATGATCCTTGGATCATTATAATTCCATGTTAAGTGTTGTTGCCACATTTACATCTTATGATTATAATTATTTATCATTCTTTTATGTTTATGCTTCTATTGTGCTCTATTGACAGGCCTATTGCCTAACATGTATTTTATTCCTCATGTTATTCAATTTTTATTCCCTCACTGGGCTTTATACCTCACCTTTTTCTTATGAATGTCCTTAGGTTATCTCATTCAATGCTAAGTACGAGGGAATGTAGTGGTCATGTAAAGGATGTTTTCAATAAAGATTGTGTATTTCATGTTTTAAGTTGTTATGTAATGATCTTAATTCCCAAAGACACTAGACCTTTCAATCTTCTCTGTTGTATCAAGTGATGTGTATGTAATAAATTATGTTTAATTGTGTAATAAAAAGCTGTTTTTTTATAGTTGGTATCATAGGATAGGATTAGTTATTTTGGGATTAGGAATAAAAAACCTTAAGGAATCCTTAGATACAAGACTAATAAAAACATCCCTATATTTTGGTGAGTATTGAGTAAGTGGTTTATCAATAAAATGCCTCCCTGTCTGGATATGACACTCCTTGGGGATATGCTTTGGTTGATTCATGAGCTTAGTACAAACCATTTTTAAGAGACAAAAAAGTCCCCTAAGACTATATGTAAAGAAATAGATTGAGTATAACCTAGATTTAAACCTAATAAATCACAAGTTAGGATATACTTATTCTTTATAAGTTTATACTTTTATGTTCAATGTTTCCTTTTTAGACTCAATGTCTAAGTATTTAAGACCTATATTTATACATTATTTTTCTTAGTTAATGGTGGGAAATAGAAGAACATGATCCAACAACCAATGAGATAGGAAATGTGAAGATTTCCCTAATGATATTCCTGATAGATAGGAGCGGGTGCTCAAAACATCATGATATAACTTGCTCAGCTGGCTTGAGTTATGAATAATAACTTTAATTGGGAGGAATTCCCACCTCCTCCATGGAAAGCGAAAGTTTTCATAGAATCCTTCATGCGGAAAAGGACTCCCATGTTTAGTGGATCATCTGATCCCCTCCTCACGGTACAATAGATTAACTCCATTGAAAATATATTCTCCATCATCCATTGCTCTGAAGAGGAAAAATTTGTAATGGTTGTCTATCATTTTGATGGGGAAGTTGATTAGTGGTGGACACTGATCAAGAATACAAAGTCCCAAGAGGAAATTTTTTCAATGAATTAGGAGGAATTAAAGAGGATGTTTTCAAAAAATATTTTCCTCGAATGCTCTAGCTCAAGATGGAAAGAGAGTTCCTCAGACTCAAGAATTAGGAATAATATTCCATCATGGAGTATGAAGTAAACATTACAATGCTTACAAGGTATGCCTCTGGCTTTGTCATGAGCACAGAAAGCAAGGTGGATCGCTTCTTTAGAAGACTGAAGACGAGTCTACGAAAATCGTTGAGATTCTAGACTTCGAAAGTTATGAGGATATTGTCCATTGTTCCCTCGAGGTTTAAATGGAGATTTGAGACTTTCAGTGGTCTTGAGGGCCTAGTGAAAAGAAGAGGAAAATGGAGAACAACATGGGTGGTCCATCAAACTAATCCCACAATGGAAAGAAGCTTGACTTTTCCCCTTGCGAAAATTGTGGGAAGAAACATCCTGGTAACTGTCCCAAGGGAATCATGAATTGCTTCAAATATGGAAAGTTTGGCCATATGGCCAAGAACATATGAAGGGATATGAAAAATAACACTAATGTTTTAGAAGAATGGATGGTTTAGATCAACACTCATCCGACAGTTCATTGTTACAACTACAAGGATCTTGGGCATTATGCAAAAAATTTTCCTAGGGCGAGGGTTTTCAGAGTCAATCAACAAAAACCTCCGAGGAAACAAGGAAGGGAATATTCTATCACTACCACAGAGGTGGAGCAAGACAATGATGTGGTGAAAGGTACGCTAGTTATTCATTCAAGAATAGTGAATGTACTATTTTATTCTGGTTCTACGCATTCTTTCCTATCTTGAAAGTTTAGTAGATCAATTTAAACACCACCTCAAAATATAGAGGAAAAGTTATCTATGAGAACATCTAATGGGGCAGTCATTGCTTCCATTGTTTATAACTCCTCCCCGATTAACGTTTGTGGACTGAACCTCCCTTTAAATCTCATCATACTTCCTTTAGTAGAGTTTAATGCAATCTTTGGCATTGATTGGCAATTTTATAAAAGCCACTATCAAATTCCATGAAAGGGAGATCAATCTTCACATCCTAAAGCATCCTCCAATTCATTACAAGTTCCGGGAGGAAGATGAATCCCATTTCGAATAATCATCTCAAGTGTGGATATTTCTGCCTTATGAGCAATAATATCTAGCTCATATGATTGAGACAAAGGAGGGAATCATTCTTGAAGACATTCCCATCATGTGGGATTACACTAATGTATTCCCTGAAGAGTTTCCAAGTATTCCTCCAGACCGAGAGGTTGAGTTCTCAATTGAACTTATCCCTGGATCTCTGCCAATCTCAAAGACACCTTACAGAATGACCACCATAGACCTGGAAGAGTTGAAAAAGAAGTTACATGAGAATATGGAGAAGGGTTTTATAAGCACGAGTTCTTAACTATGGGGTGCGCCAGTCCTCTTTGTCAAGAATAAGGATGGATCAATGTGCCTCCTCATTGATTATCGTGAGCTCAATAAAATCATGATAAAGAACAAGTATCCCCTACCATAGATATATGACTGGTTCGATCAGATTCACAATGAAATTTATTTCTCTAAAGTAGACCTTCGGTCGAGATATCACCAATTAAAGGTGAGGAAGGAGATATTCCCAAGACTGCCTTTCAAACAAGGTATAGACACTATGAGTTCATAGTAATTCCCTTCGGACTCACTAATTATCCGGAAGTTTTCATGGATTTAATGAATAGATTATTTAGAAATTACCTCAAAAAATTTGAGGTAGTATTTATTAATGATATTCTAATATACTCCAAGAGCAAGGAGGAACATGAGTAGTATTTGAAAACTGTGTTAAAGTCCTTGAAATGGGGGAAGTTTTATGAAAAGTACTATAAATGTGAGTTCTGGATGGAGGAAATATCATTATTGGTTCATGTTATCACCAGCAAATGGATATTTGTGGACCCTATAAAGATGAAGGAAATTGAAGAGTGGCCCATGCCAACTTCTATAACGGAGATCCGCAGCTTTTTGGGTCTATCTGGGAATTATCAACGATTTCTGAAGAAATTTTCACGATTGTCAAACCCAATGACCATGTTGACATGGAAGAGAGTAAAGTTTTTCTGGACACAAGAATGTGATGATTATTTCAAGGAGTTGAAAATGGCTTATCACTGCGCCAGTACTCACACTCCCTACAAGTTGAGAACTTTTTATGGTGTATAGTGATTCTTCTAAGATGGTATTTGGATATGTGATGATTCAAAATGATAAAGTGATAGCCTATTCCTCAAGGAAGATAAAAATACATGAGCAAAACTATCCAATGCATGATCTGGAGTTGGCGACTATGATCTTTTCCTTGAAAAGTTAGCAGCATTATCTCAATAGGGAGAAATGTGAGATATATACTGACCATAAGAGTCTCAAATATATATTCACACAGAAATAGATTAATATGTTCTGGTGAAGATGGATAGATCTCATCAAAAATTATGACTGCTCAATCCACTACCATCCCGGTAGGGCAAATAAGGTGGTTATGCTTTAAGTAGAAAAAATCCTGCATCTTTATCAATGATGAGAATTGAAAAGGATTTGATCTTCATAGATTTTCAAATTATGGACATGGGAATCATTAAGTTAGGAAAATAATCAATAATTTCTTAAATTATTTCTCAATTATCCCTCTTTGAGAGAATAAATCTTCCTCAAAGAATAGATGTGGAATTTCAGAAAAGTGTTGTAGCTGTTAAAAATGGGAAATCCTATGATTTAAAAGTTGATGAGGAAGGATTTGTATGATTTGGGATGTGATTATGTGTACCATCTGATCCAGATATAAAGAAGGAGCTATTGAATGTTTCACATAGTTGGGCCTTCTCTATCCACCTAGGGAGCACAAATATGTATCTAGATCTCCGAAAAAAACATTTAGTGGGACAATATGAAAAGGGAGATTTCCGAATATACATCAAAGTGTCTGGTTTGTCAGTAAGTGAAGGCTGAGAGACAAAAGTATAAGGGGATAATGCAACCACTACCCATACCAGTATGGAAGTGGGAGAACATTACCATTGACTTTGTCACTGGACTTCCAAGGACATCTAGAGGAAATAATTCTAAGTGGTTCGTTGTGGATCATCTTACAAAGATAGCTCACTTTATCATAGTTTGAGAGGACTTTCAATGGATCAACTTGTGTGGATTATGTCAAAAAAGTGGTAAGGCTGCAAGGAGTGCCACTATCTATTGTGTCCGATTCAGATCCAAGATTCACCTTTATGTTTTTGAAGAGCCTTCAACATGCTCTAGATACTGAGATGAAATTCATTATGGCTTATCATCCTAAAACTGATTTCCAATCTGAGAGGACTATGAAAACACTTGAGGACATGTTGAGAACATGCTCAATTGACTTCGAAGGAGGATGGGACCAACATATTCCTCTGGTTGAGTTCTCATATAACACTAGTTTCAACTCAAGAATCTGAATGGAACCATATGAAGTCCTGTATGGGAAGATGTGCAGAACACCATCATGTTGGGATGAAGTCAGTGAACATAAGATACTAGGACCAGAAATGGTCGATGAAATAGTGGAGAAGGTGAAAAACATTCAACAGCATACCAAGGCAGCTCATAGTCGACAGAAGTGTTATGAAAATAACCGTCGACGAGACATTGATTTTAAGGTTGGAGACATGGTATTTCTACATATATCTTTGTGGAAGAAGGTCATGAGGTTTATAAATAAAGGGAAGTTAAGTCCTAGGTTCATCAGACCCTTTGAGATTCTTGATCATGTTGGGGATGTGGCCTAACAACTAGAACTTCCACCTACCATGTCCAAACTACATGATGTCTTTCATGTATCCCTCTTAAGGAAGTAAATACTAGACCCTTCACATGTACTCTCTTCTGAGGTGGTACAGTTGGAGGATGATCTTTCCTATGAGGAGAACCCAGTGAAGATCTTGGATCGTAGAGACAAAGTTCTATGAAACAAGACTACTCATCTGGTCATGGTACTATGGAAAAAGTACTCACATTTTTTTGTGGCCTAGAATGTAAAATGAAATTTCAAGGGAGGAATTTCTTAAGAGGGGAATATTGTAACGAATCAAACTTTTGTTAATGAAAATATCTATTTATCTAATTAAATGTCTTAATATGTGAAATGGTTATACATCATATGCACTTCTTCTGTTTTATGTTTTTTGATTTTAAAATACCATTAAGAATTACGATCGTTGTTAATGTAACTGTTGAACAGTGAACAAATGATTAGTATAAATATGGAATTTAACAAATCCAGTTTACTCAGAAAAAGGAAGTGATGTCCTCATCCAGTAGACTTTCCCCATATGAAGCCCATTTTTCTGAGCTCATAATGGAGGTGACGTCATTGGGATTCACTCTTGACCAAGATCAAGTCGATCTTTAACACGTTAAGCTTGATTGTAACCACATATTAGAGAAGTGGAATTTGATATAGATTACCACCCGAGCGATGTTATCCGAGCCACCCCAAAAGAGTCTGTCACCATCGCAGACCTCACTCTTCGGCCATATGCGGGTGTGTTTCCTCTGCAGTTGGGTATGATCTCATTGATTTAAGATTCAAACATTCCAAGCAGTTTCTAATGGGTTTGTTCGTAGAACCGGAAACATCCAATGATTACATATCCATTTGGACCTACTTTCCAAAGGTAGGTGCTCATTTTTTGTGAACTGATGAGACTTAGGAATTTTCATTGGTTGAGAGGATGGGAGGTCGGACTCATCACACCTTTTTAGGGGAATTATTGACTACTCTGAGACTCTATTTACAGATTTAAGTTATGTTCGTGAATCATTATTACATTACCATGTATAAATTGAGCTTTTCTTTAGATCTTACAATAAATGATTAAATATGTAGGAAATTTAGAGAATCTATTATATGTATTTGAGGTTCTTCATCAATAGAGAATAATCTATATTTGTTATATATTCTTAGTCAATGGTATCCTTCAATAAATAGAAGTCTTTTGGTCATTATGATGACCATACTGGTTTTAAATCCACTCAGTGGGGCACTTGAAGTTTATTGTCATTCAGAAGGACATGGATTATTTCAAAGTTGGGATCGTACCCGCAGATGGGCTACCTAAGTATCCTTTGTTTAGAAAAGGAATCATAACCCACGTAGTTCGAGTAAGGGAGTGTGATGTTTTATGCATGATTTATGGCTCAAAGAATGATTTCATAATTACTTTTATACTCTAAGCTCACGTGAGTCATGCTCAGTGTGAGAAACAAGAGGTATTGGTAAAACCAGACAATTGTGCCATGAAAGATTCAATCATGAGAAATGATGTGGGGCTTATGTATGTATAACTTCCCAAATAGATGAAGATTAAGATTCACTTCAGATAAGAAATACATGAACATGGTCCATAAATGTATATGTACTTTATGGATATTTGGATACTCTAATCTTGGGGATTACTCCTAAGGAAGATGCCCAAGCTATGAGGGGACTTATGATTGGGTTTTAATCCTGAGAAGGAAGCCCAGATAAAAAGTAAATTAGGAATGGTTAGGAGAAATTATGGTTGTGGCTTACTCCTGAGGAGGAGGCCCAGATTTTGGGAACTTTGAGACTGGGGATTACTCCTGAAAAGGAGGCCCAAGTTAAGGTAATTATGACTGGGGATTACTCCTGAAAAGGAAGCCTAGGTTAAGGAACTTATGGTTGGGGCTTACTCCTAAAAAGGAGGCCCGGATTAAGGAACTTGGGGATTACTCCTAAGGAGGATGACCAAATTAATAAGGACTTGGGGCTTACTCCTAAGGAGGATGCCCAGGTTAAGGATTATCTCATCTTAAAGGATGAGGTTGAATGAATGAACTCTCTAACTGTAGTGATGTAAAGATGTGTAAATCATTAGGCTTTGAGAGATGTTCCACAAAATTCCTTTCAGATATGGAATCCAACAAGGAAATCATTCCATAAATGGATTTGGAGAGAGTTCTGAAGACTTAATCCTGAATAGGAGAGGTGTATAGGTGTAAGAGGGGTGAAATGGGCAGGAATAGCACCCAAAAAAGAGAGGGGTGCACAAGTACTATGTGGGCGCGCAACTACTGCATGGGTGTGCAAGTCCTGGTCGCGCAGGTGTACCTGCATGACACATGGGTACTTGCGTGCTGGCCAATCCTTAGGGTAGAACTTGGGAGAGTCTTGGCTCAAGCCTTTAATACTACACCTAGAGACTTCCATAAGAGAGGTGCGCAAGTTATATCAAAGGGGTAAGGCGACGTGCAAGTTTGGCCATTTCCCTTAAGGGCTGGCCACCTAGGCCCGCAAGTGTTGATGAGTTTCAACACTTAGGCCTTCCTCCCCCTCTTTAGATCTTTCGTTCTTGGTAATAAATTACCTTAGAAGTTTTCGGAAGATTTAAGAAGTGACTAGGGTGTCGGGAGCTCAAAATTGAGGTTCTGGAATTTTTTGTCCTTGAAATGGGGGGGGCACAGGGGTATTTATAGGCTAGAGAGACCATGGGAGAAATTTCAAAGAGGGCGTGCAATCCACCTCCGCGACTACTGGGCGGTGCGCAAGTCTACTTGTGCGACCTTGGTGGATCTTGTGCGACCCATGTGTAAATGAATCCTTGTTCATGCCTTTGTCGATTTTTGATTTTTTTTCTTCAAAGGACGAATTACTTTATGCTAAGACATTTCCCTTTTCATTTGTTTAGTCTCTGTGACGAAAAGGATCATCAACAAAAGTCACCCCTCAGAGTTGCATCCGAAAGAAATGAGGATGTTACTCTGAGGAAAATAAGAAAACCAAAGGACATGAGGCGCGCAAGTTTTGAGCGCGCATAGGGTGTCGCACAAGTGATGAGTGCGCAGGCGTTGTCGCGCAAGGGTTCAGGCACGTAGGGGTGCGGCCTGGCCTATATATAGGAGGTCATTCCTCGTGCAAAGCACCAAATTTAAAGCTTTCGAGATCTCGCCGCGCAAGTTTCTTCTATCACCCAAGTTACATGTTTTCTGTTGTTTTACTGTTGTCGTGCTACTTTAGAGGTAATAGGACTTACGTGGTGATAGTTGCGTGCCAAAAACTTGCACGACACATCCATACTTGCGTGCCAAAATTATACTTGAGTTCCTTAATGCCTTAGCCATTTTTTTTTAATCCTTCAAAAATTTTATGAAAAATCAACTTACATAAGAGTTAATTATTCAACTTTTGTGCAGAATCAATGGCTCCCAAGGGAATCAGAACGACTGATGAACTAGAAAGCAAGCGACTTGATGATATGATGTGCATCATTGGTAATGATTATTATACCGTCTCTGACAGCACTCTCCTAGATTTTGCAAAGTATCTGAAGAAGTATCATCGTGACTTCCCCCAGATCATTTATCTGCCTTTGTATGGCTAATGTCATCTGCAAGAAGTTACCATTCCAAAGGCAAAGAACTATCTCCCAATTTCTTGGTTTCATAAATACAACAACTTTGCTTCAGCAAATATTTCATGTGGATGAGAATTTCTAAGTGATGGAACAGTGGAGAAGTCCTATATGATGCATCATAGCCCTGGTACACCATATCTGAAACCTCATAAGCCTGAGCTATAACCACATTGTTATCCCTCAATTTTCCGAAACTCTCACATGGATCAATCCAAAGTCTGGAAGAGAAGTTGGGACTTCCGTCCTGGAGGAGGTGTGAATCCAACTTCAATGTGGGAATACTGGGTGCAACAAACATGTTCATAGTTTGTCAAGGATTTAAAAGGAGTTGAGATATACGAAGCCATCTTGGTTGGGAAAACATATGTTTATAGGCATGATAACTACATGACAGAGATACTCAGGCATTGGAGCCCAGAAAGTAATTATTTTCATCTGAATCATGGAGAAGTAGGAATCAGCCTGTGGGATGTCTATAAGATCTCAGGGGATCCAATTTTGGGTGATATGTATGATGAATTAATCCCTCCCAAGGTGACTTGGAATGATTCGTAGAAGACTCCAGATTTAGCTCAGGAATTATTTAAAATATTCCACAAGCTCAAGAGTTCAGAGACCTCCTTAACTCATTCTAGAAGGGATATTCTTCCAGAGGAGTGGATGAATATGTTTCTTATAGAGAAGCAGGAGAAGGAGCCAAAGGAGAAGGGATCGAAGGAGAAGGGATCCAAGAAAAAAAAGAAGCCCACTCATCCTACCACCTGCCCCAAAACAGAGAAGAGGGGTGATCCTGGAATATTTTGGCCGACTTTGGAAGCAGGACAATTTGAGAAGTGGGGATATGAGGTATATTAGAGGATCCCAAAGAAGACTCATCTGTCGGGATTTTTGGCCTTGTGGCTCAGCGTTTATCTTCTGCCATTCAGGGACTCGAAGGGAGGCGTCAGGCCAGGGATCTTCATTATTACAGAAAAGTTGGATGAGGGAATAATGGTTGGGTTCGCTACCCCCATTTAGAAAATATTCATAGGATATTACTCCATGTATTCATGGGTAAGTCTCCCTTGAGAATCCTGGGACCATTCCAAGTTTTATGGGGATGGATCGCCACTCACTTCAGGACGTGTAATGTACAGAATGGAGTACAGATTCCTAGATGTTCTTTCAGGCCATCATTACAGGAATTCTCTGGAATTGCTCCATTAGTTATCAATGCTTATGACATCAACGTGAGGCTGAGGATTTATAAGGAATTCAACTTCTTTACTTATGGAAATCTGCCAACCGGGCGGTTTGTTGATGACGGAACTGCCAGCCAGGATTTGAGGGCATACATGCTGGCCTGCAGAGATGGTGTGCTGGTCGCCAGGATTGACGGAGAAATTATATGTAAGCCTATGCTCCATATCTATTTGCACGTCAATTAAAGTGTTTGAAATAGACTTTTGTATCTCCCCTTGTACATGTCAGGTTATAGCAACATCTGATGGTTTCCCGAAAACTATGGTTGCTGACATCTAGGGAGAAGACTGGGGCAGTGTTTGATCTACCGGTTGAAAAAGTGGCATATAACTTGACTACATGGTATGTCGAGCACTGGATAGTATCATACCCTATAGGGGTGTTGAATCATTAGGTTTATCAGGTGGGGAAAAGGAAGAGTCCTGTAGAGAAAGAAACTCTTCCTCGTGAAGGCGATGCTTCCCCACCTGAAGCTGATTCGTCGGATTCCTCATCTAGGAATGACTCACCAAATTCTCAAGATGGGGATGATGAGGCACAAAAAGTGGAAAAGTGACATCATTCCCGATATAATCCTCTGGTCAGAATCAAAAGACCCACTCCATCCACTCCTGGTGAGTTACTTCACTGTGGCAATTTAATCACCATTACTTCATAAAGCAATATGTCTTATTTTCTTATTCTCTAACAATAGTTTCAGGAGTTTGGAAGAAATTGAAGTCCAAGATTGTCGGACCTTCCTCATAGACTTCTGGTGCACATACTGAATATCTACGACTAGAGGCTATCCAGACATGGAAGAGTTTATTGTGGTGCTGAAACTGCTTGGCTGGATTTGTGTGAGGGGCTACATCTCCCTAGAATAGGGACTCTTCTAGCTTCTAAAAAAATATGTTTCAAGAATAACCCCAATAAAGCGTGGGCGTACATCATAGAGGTGTAAATTCTCATATATTCCACTGAAGATTCCATTCTTTTCACCAAGCGGGTGAAGGAAATGATAGATTGTTGTGCCGCTGAGGGGACTAATGCTTTCGGGGAGGAGGAGTGGCACAATTATGTGGCTCCTGAAGATGTAAGTTTTCTTTCCTTATTTGCTTTGCAACTTGATTTCAATCAAATATTTGTTAATCAAGGAAATTATTTTCTTCATCCTACAGTTTGCAAATAAAGGAACTAGTGAAGTTCCTTCGCCATAGTATAGCCCCGGTGGTACTTCCATCGGGGCTGCTACTGAATCTCCTCACAAGTCAGGTGAGATATCTCTAGGCCAGTAGGCCATGGATGAGGAGTTGGACATGGCCTTCCATTCTCCAATTCAGGTACCTATAAGGGAGACTGCTGACACTCCCAAAAAACCAAAGAAGCAAAAGCAACGAAGGAGGAAGTCCACAGCTAAATGCTTCATTAGTAGTGGTAAGTCCTTTGGGTAATCATGAGTCTTAAACCATGAAAAAGATTGATCATTTTCCTTGGGATTTCATGGACTTCCTCAATTTCCCCTATGAGGGAGAGGAATTATCCTCCTTTGAGGACCACAAAGGGTGCAGTGGAACAATCGCAAGTTCAGGCTGACTTGGCTGCTCCTGGAGAAGAGCCAGCAATTGTTCCCAGTATCCCTCCGGCAACTGTTTCAAGAAGAGAAGAACCTACTTATGGTAAGTTAACAATGCTTCATAAAATTTTGAATGAAACATCGACTGAATTCCATTATGTGATACTTCAGGTTCAACCCCTGCATTAGAGATTTTGGCGGCTATTGCAACTGATGCCATGATTTTATCTCAAGATGCAGTCTAGGGTCAGGGACCGTAGGATGAAGGTCAACAAGAAGACACATCAAATGATCCCACTGGGGAGATTAACCAGGACTCGGAGATGAAATTAGATGAAATGATGGAACTTGGTGCATCTTTCGAAGATTTTATAAATCATGTTAAATTACCATGTAATTTTTAAGATTATGGATGTGAGTGTTATCCTTCATCCTATTAAAAATAACTTCTTATTACATGTCTAATCATGATCGGTTCAAATGTGAAGTTCTATCTGAGCAAGCTATTGAACTACCCATGCCTGAATGGGGTATAGAAAACACTACTATTATAGAAACATTAGCATAAGTGGAGCTGATCCCAGCAGATCTTCCTCAAACTCATCCTAAAAATCCTGTTGAAGCTAGGAAAGGCAAGGAGGAGGCTTCTCAAGTTACTGATCTACCATTGGGTAATGTATAACAATATTTGAGACTATACTTAATTTGGAAGATAGCCAATTAACTTTTTTTACCCATTGAAACTAACCAAAGCTTACAATTGATTATGCATGGCCATCAATTTCAGTGGTTAGATCTGGAGGTGAAGCTTCAGCCTCTACCCCAATGGGAACTGAAAGTGAAGAAGCACATGTCAGGGGGTTAGGTGTAGAACATGGCACTTCCATAAGTGCATTAATCCCAGATTACATTCCCCCCTGTGACAGTGATGCAGAGTCGGACCCGAAAGTTCAAAAAGGCGTTCCAATTTTCATGACGTAAGGTATGGAAGATCATATGGAATATCATATTTGAAGTGACTCTAGAGGAGATATCATCGAAGATTCCCCGGTTGTCATCCCTATTTGTCATATTGGTACTTGGCGGTTTTGGATATGAAAAGATACATGCCGCGGTGAAACAGGTCATCTTAAAGAGAGAGCAGGAGCAAAAGTGTCGTGAGGATCTAACCAGGGTGAAGCTGTCAGCCAACATTAGTGAATTTGAGGCTGTAGTATCCCGAGCTGAGGCTGACTATACTACAAAAATGAAGGATATAAAGCATAAGATCAAAGATAAAGTCATCCAGTAGATGCACCTTCATCAACAGTTAGATGCTATTACTAGGGAACTTGACCAACTCAATAATTCATTGGAGGGATCTCAAACAAATGGGATGAAAGCCATCACGGATTCCAAGAAAGCTCTCCATCAGGTTGAAAAGATTAAAGTTGGTCATGTTCATGAGCTTTACGTGGCTGATGATGAAGCTCGGGGTGTTGTACATCAAATGAAGACTTATGTTGATCACCTCTTGTAATTTCTTAGAAAAGAGAAGAGACTCCAGTCTGTGGACATCCTTCTAACTTTTATGCATCAAATGGAAAGAACGCTTTCATCTTCAATCATTTGTGCACGTATTTTCCTACTACCTACTTTAAATTTTTACCTAATATAATGGTCCTAGTAAGCATAGTTTGATTTTTACTAGGATTATTATAAATAACCCTACAAACTTTGAATCTTTTAATTGCTCAATATTACCTAAATCATACAAAATGTATGTTTAGTGAGCTAGAACATGACTTTTGTTCAGAGTTCCCTTGTCTTTTGTGGGTAGTTTAGAGTCATTCATGTCGGACATAAAAAGGATAATGTTTAAGGTCAAAATAGCTTTGACCGAAATGGATTAAAATCTACTCAATTCCTTTACAATTTATCTGAAACCATATTACCACACTGAAGTATGAGGGAAAAAATGTAAACCATGACTTAAGAAATTTTGAATCTGGGGAATGATATGAAAAAGGGCTAAAATGCATTAAAAAAATTAGTTCCTAGGAATGAAGTTTCCATTATTTAACAAACCCTTTAGGGGGTTGAATTATACAGGGCCACCTAAGGGCATTGGATGCCTAGTCAAATAATAGCATCTTTTGGCTGACAGGTCTGTTATGTAGACTACTTATACAAGGCCTCCTAAGGGGACGTGCTGCATAGTCATGAAAAAGAACTCTCAGAAATTTACTTTTCTTCTGCTAAAAAGCCAGTGGAAGTTTATGAGGATTCAAATTTTCCAAAGCATAGAGTTTGTTGTATGGAGAGAGGTACTTGAATAAGGAGAAGATATTTCCATACAAGATTGTCCAAGAATTGGATGAATGTCACTACTACGAAGGTCTGACCCAAACGTAGGGAAGGGAAATATAAACTATAGACTTGAATACATTCAAATCATGAAAACAGACATGAAAAAAATATGTTAAGTACGGATATTTTTTTTGCGGATCCTTACATATTTTTGATAAGACCAATAAGGACAAAAGAGATTTTCTTCCCAAGAATGAAGTTACCATTATATGAAAAACCCGTTAGGGGGTTGAATTATGCAAAACCACCTAAGGGAATTGGCTGCATAGTCAAATAATAGTATCTTTTGGCTGACAAGTCTGATATGTAGACAATTTATGCAGGGCCACCTAAGGGAACGTGTTGCACAATCAGGAAAAAGAACTCTAAAAAATTGTGACAATTTCGTGACTAGAAGTCAAGAAAAGGGTTATGAAGATCTGAAAATATTTAAGATTATTATTATTATACATAAAGATGGTTATTGTCCAATGTATACAGAGATACAAAGATCAATGCTAACCATAATCATGTTGTGGCAGGGTCCTGAATTGAAATTTTGGACTTCACTACGTATCCCATAAGGATGGGAATCAAACCATACGTAGTTCTTGAAATACAGTTTAACATCGTGTGGGACGAGAGTATAAAAGATCTTAGTTTAGGGTCATAGAACTCGGACCATTATAAGAAATCCACAGTGTGTGTTTTCACGGGGACTTTTCAGCTTGGGGACTGAAAGTGGAATTTTGGGTTAGGCCCAAAAGACTTGGGGTTGGATTAGAGGGACACTTGAATGTTCCTACGTATCCCATAAATATGGGAATCAAGCCCACGTAGTTCTATAAATACCCTCTGTACAAATTTGGTTCGTACATGTGAAGTGTGAAAGGGGACTTTTGTGCAATGATGGTTTAACCAAAGATAAAAGGTTCATGTATTTCCATGTATGCACATTGTATTTGGAATACAACATGATTAAAAATCAATGTAAATAATGATTCCCTCTCAGGTGAGGGTATCAAATAATATTGTAGTTTATTTTCATACAGGACAAATGTGTTATATAGTTTAACGTTGTATAGCAAGGACAAAGGTGAACCAATGTAAAGATATTGATTCTGGGGGCGGTTTCACGAATCAACATCGTATGAGATGGAGGTGAACCGATATGAAGATATTGGTTTTGGGCTTGATCCTTGGGAGGTTGTCTACGTACCTAGCCTGGAAGGCAAGGATCAAAGTCCGCGTAGTTCAATTAAAGAATGAATTAGTGATCAAGTTGTTCTTGGGGAAAATGACCTAAAAATGTTGTTGGGACTTATGCGTGGTTAATGTCCCAGAGAGGGTGTTATGGTTGATGTTTTCTCTAAGCTCAAGTGAGTCATACTCGGTGTGAGAAACAAGAGGTCGCAACAAGATTAACAATGCATAGTTTAATTTCATATAAGACATATGAAGGGACTATGTAATTTAAAGTCTTACAGTGAGGACTATTGGTGCTACAGAGTTTAGTGTCATGTATCAGGGACAAAATACAGTTTAACGTCATGTAGGATGTATTAAGGAATTTCTATATAGTTTAACATCATGTAGTTAGGACGATGGGGACAATACAGTTTAATGTCATGTTGGAAAAAAAGGGGACTGTGCAGTTTAATGTCAGGTATAAAGGACAAAAGAGGACACAGTTTAACATCATGTTGGTCATATTAGGGAATTTTTCACAGTTTAACGTCATTTTGGATGAAAAGGGGATGATACAGTTTAGCGTCATGTTGGACGATGGTGCGAATAGTTTAAGGTCATATGCATGGACCATTGCTGTATAGTTTAACGTCGTATAGGACGATGAAAGGGACACAATTTAACGTCATGTTGGAGGAAAGTGCGAATAGTTTAAGGTCATATACATGGACCATATATGGTGCATTTTAATGTCTTGTGGGAGGAAAGTAATACAAATAGTTTAAGGTCATATGCATGGACCGTTGGTTATGCAGTTTAACATCTTGCTGGATGTAAGGGACTTCTTTACTGTTTAACGTCATGTTGGACGTAAGTGCTAATAGTTTAAAGTCGTATGCTTGGAACCTTGGTTTTGAAGTTTAACGTCTTACTGAACTAAAGTAATACAAATAGTTTAAGGTCATATGCATGGATCGTTGGTTATGCAGTTAAACATCTTGCTGGACATAAGGGACTTCTGTACATTTTAACATCATGTAGTTAGGACGTCCCAATTTAACGTCATGTTGGTCGTAAGTACTAATAGTTTAAATTCGTATGCATGGACCCTTGGTTATGCAATTTAACGTCTTGCTGGATTAAAGTAATACAAATAGTTTAAGGTCATATGCATGGACCCTTGGTGTATTTTGTGTTCATACAAAATATTTCTTCATAAATATATCATTGGTTGGAGTAGTGATGAGTTCTCCATCCCTTGTGATTAAGGACTAAGCTCCATTGGAGTAGACCTTATGTATTGAATAAGGTCCATCCCATTTTAGGATCAAGATTGGGAGGTTTCTTTCCTGGTATCATTGTAGTTCTGAGAACTAATACGAATTCTCCCTGAACGAATGAACGAAGATGAACTTTTTTGTTGAAAGATCGTGCTATTCGATTCTGATAGACTTTCAAGTGGTGTAGGGTGCACAATCTTTTCTCATCTAACCGTTCCAATTCATTCAATCGCTTTTGAGATTGTTCATCTGTAGATGACTGATCACAAATGGATACTATGAGCGAAGGTAATTGAACTTCAATGGGAAATACTACTTCCGTTCCATATACCAGTGAATATGGAGTTGACTGCGTTGTAGTGTGGGTGGTGGTCTGATAAGCCCATAAAGCATGAAAGATTTTATCAGGCCATGACCTCTTATCTTTATCCACCATCTTTTGCAGTATGTTTGAAAGAGTCTTTTTGAAGGCTTCTATCTGGCCATTGGCCGCTACATGATACCAAGATGAATGGTTGGATTTGATGTTGTATTCTTGATACAACTTCTTCACCTCGGATGAACAGAAGTTGGTGCCATTGTCCGTCAATATGGTATGAGGGATAGAAAATCTGGTAATGATGTTAGACTTGATGAACCTAACAATTCATTTAGAACTGACTTCTTTGAGAGGTATTTGCTCTGCCCATTTGGAAAAAAAGTTAGTAGCAGTAAGAATATACTTAAACTGCATGGATGTAGCTGAAGGATAAGGCCCCACCACATCCATTCCCCATGTGGCAACTAGCCATGAGTATTCAGTTGTATGAAGCAACTCTGGGGGTTGATAAATGAAGTTGGCATGTACATGGCACAAATGACACTTCTTTGTGAAATCAACACAATCTTGTATCATTGAAGTCCAAAAGTTTCCAAGCCTTCGAATTTGATCAGACAGTTTGTGTCCAGACTAGTGGGCACCACAAACTCCTGCATGCACTTCTTTCATGAAAACCATTTTCTCTTCACCATCAATACTTCTGAAGAGAACTCCATCAAAACCACGCTTGTAGAGAATTTTCTCTAGGTGATCTGGGCTATCATAAAGAGTAAAATTGACCACACGTCTCTGGATTTGTTCTTTCCCAGCTCTATCAGGTGGAATTATTCCATTTTGAAGGTATTCCCTGATAAGTGTCATCCCTCATGTAGTATGACAATATGGTTCAATAATGGGACTAATTTCATTTATTTCCTCTATTCTGATTTGAACATAAGGTGAAATTGTACGACGGCGATCAATACTGATGGTTATCTCGTCCCGATTTGGATCTGCCAGAGTTGTGGCTATATTAGCCAGTGCATCAGCTTGGCCATTTTGTGATCTTGGGACATAAGAAAATGTCAGTTCCGAAGGGAATTTCGCCATTAATTCTCTGAAGTAATCATACAAAGGGATTATTTCTTCTTTTCTGATGGCATAATCCCCATTGACTTGTTTGATTACCAGGTCTAAATCACCTTTCACCTTTAAGTGATTCACTTGTTCTTGAAGCGCCAACTCTAAGCCTGCGATGAGAGCTTGGTATTCTGCTTCATTATTTGTACCACCTACCAACAATGATAAGGAATAAGGTAACACTGTCTTTTCTGGATAAATGAGCACAATTCCTAAGCCAAATTTATTGAATTTAGGATTTTCCATTTTCCTCCCTGTTGGAATTCTTAAAGCACCATCAAAGTACATTTCCCAAGTTTGAATACTTTCTTGAATAGAGAAGAATTCCTAATCAGGGAGTTCAATATCTGAAGATGTGTCTTCCACTGAAGGTTGTTCATCCAGGAAATTAGCCAGAGCTTGGCCCTTTATTTCCTTTTGAGACACATATTGAATATCAAATTGCTGCAAGATAACTACCCACATTTCCAGACATCCTGTAAGCATTGGACGAATAAGGATGAATTTGAGAGGGTTATTGCGAGATACCGATTAGACTTTGTGATGTTGCAGGTAGTGTCTCAACTTCTGAACTACAAAGATTAATGCTAGTCATCACTTCTCAATACTTGAATATCGGTTTTCTACTTCAATCATAGTCTGACTGAGATAGTAGAGGTGGTTTTCATTCCCAACATCATTCTTCTAAGCAAGAAATGAACCCAATGATTTCTCTAGAACTGTCACACAGAGGATAAGTGGTCTTCCATCAATAGGTGGCATTAACACTGGTGGACTCAAGAGATAATTTTTGAGAATATCGAATGCTTCTTGACATTCTTCAGTCCACTGGTAAGTGACTCCCTTCTTCATCAATATGGTGAAGGGTAAACTTTTTCATGCCAAATTGGCGATGAAATGCCGAATATAGGCTAAGTTTCCTTGAAGTCCTCTTAATTCTTTCAAATTTTGAGGAGGTGACATACCAAGGATTGACTTTGTCTTCTCAGGATCGACTTCGATACTATGATGGTGTACAACAATGATGAGAAATTTTCCTGAGGTTACCCCAAAAGCACATTTTAAGGGGTTCATCTTCAAATTATGTTGCCTAAGTTTGTGGAATATGATTTCCAAATCAGCTAAGTGATTAGGAAGTTTCCTGGATTTGACCACCAAATATTCCATGTAACATTCAATGAACTTCCCTAAAAAGTGTTTGAAGATACGATGCATGGAACGATGACATGTTGTGCCTGCATTCTTTAGGCTAAAGGGCATTACCCGATAGAAAAACACACCTTGAGGGGCTCTGAAGGCTGTAGATTCCTCGTCTTATAGAGCCATTCAGATTTTATTATACCGGTAAATCCATCCATTAAGGAGAGTGATTTATAGCCAGATGTTGCATCAATTAAGAGTTCTGTAATCGGAACTGTAAAATCATCCTTAGGACAATGCTGATAAAGATCTCTGAAATCAATGCAAACTCTAATTTTCACATTATTCTTTTTCACTGGAACAATATTAGCCAACCAATTGGGATATTGAACTTCTCTGACGAAGTTAGCTTTGATAATCTTATCCACTTCAGCCTCAATTTTGGAAGCATAGGTTGGGTGTGTTCTTCTAGCAGCGTGTCTGAATCCTCAATGTTCTTCTGTAAAAACCAAACGATGAGCGGCAACATCAGGATAAAGCCCTAGAATCTCTGTATAGTTCCAAGAAAATATATCTCGATTTTGCTTTAGAAAGGAAATATACATCTCTTGCTCTTCAAGAGTCATAGCCACACTAATTAAAGTGGGGCGTGGATCTTCTTTTGTACCCAGATTTATTTCTCTGAGTTCATTGATGGTGGTAGAGATACCCTCTTCAAATTCTAGTGGAGAATCTCTAAGATATTACTGTTCTTCTTCAATATGTGTTATTTCTTCTGTTTCTACTTGAATAGTAGATGATGAAGCATAATTTTCATGATCAGAAGAGATGCTAAAATTTGCACATCTTGAAGAAGAAGCTTCCATTTCCGACCCGATTAATGATGAAGGGTCTTATTTGGGTAATAAAGAGGAGATGATGGATTGATAATCGACATCATCATTATCCTCTAACATTTCTATAACTTCTTCTGGCCTGGTTGGTGAAGTATAGACTTGCTGGACTTCAGCAGATAAAATGAATACATCTCCATTTGAGATTTCATCATTTCTTGGTGAATCACTGCTTTCTTCTATGCTGTCTGGCTTAATTTCTGTAATTGAAATTATGGAAGTTTCCATAAGAGTATTTTTATTTGGATCTATCCTGTCAATTTTACTGATAGGCAATACATAATCTGTACTCACATGTGCTAATGGGTTTACTGGAATCTTTTCCAAACCATATGGAGCATTAACTTTGGTAATCTCCTTTGTTGTGGATTCCTCCTTTCCCCTCATGTGATAGAATTACGCCTCAATGTATTGAGATTCACATATCTTGAACGGGGCCTTATCACCATACAATGTCCCAACTTGGCCATCGAAACAATATTTTAGACATTGATGATATGATGAAGGGATAGCCGCATGTTGATGTAGCCAGGTTCTTCTAAGAAAGATGTTGAAGGCTGAGTCTTGGTCAACAACCATGAAATATGAATTGGATACAAGATCTCCAAACTGAGTTCTGAGTGTAATATCATCCAGTGGTTCTTGTTCATTTTTATCATATCCTTGTAACATCATAGTAGAAGGAGATAAATCATATTTCTTGAGGCCCAATTGACGAAGTGTACGAATGAGAATGAGGTTGACTCCTGAACAATTATCAATGAAATCTCTTCGGATGTCTACAACATTGAACTTTCTAGATAAATACAAAGGTCTAATATGTCCATGTACGACATCTTCTTCATCTTCATCTGTGAAAGATATCACTGCATGGCATTATACAAGATTATTCACTACAAGGTAGGATTCAGCTGTAGAAATTTCAGTTTCAAACTCTTGAGGACTTGACAAAGCCTCAATGAGTGCCTCCCAAAGATCCTTTGATAAATTCAAGGCATCCAGAATTGATAACATGGCTGGTACATGGGCCAGGTGTTTCAATACATCATACTTTTGATCCAAAGCTCTGAGTTTCCCAACTAGAACATATGGTTTAGCAGGTGCCATAAAACTTGATGATTTGGAAGTTGATGCATCTTGTACCGGGATAGGAGTTGGTAATACTCTTGAATTTGGATGATTATACCGATTAAGTATATTTACTTGCTGAGAGGAAGAAGGTGGAACCTCCAACCGATATTTTAGAATAATTATGCCAGGACTGAATCTTCCTTGTGTAGAAGAACTTTCTTGTTCTTGTTGAGCTCGTTGAAGGGATCTACCATGATTTTCTGCCGCATACACAGTTCTAGCAGGGGTAGAATTGGAATAGTGGCCTCTAAAAGATCCAAGTCTTCCCCTATACCCTGAGCCTTTGGAACTTCCTCTGATTCCTCTGTTTGATATGGGAAACCTAGGTTCATCGAATTTGAAACTGTGATTGGCATAAGAATCTATTGTGTGAATCATATTAATAGAATCAAATATCAACTCTTCATCCGATGAAGACTCTGCATGATTAGCCTGTTTAAGTTGTGTCGTTTGGTGGGGCGGTGCCCGATGCTTCGATGTTGATGGCATAAAATCTTCCAAAGTCAAGGAAGACTTGGGCTTTAGAACATACTCATCTTCTTCTCATTCTTTTTCTTTCTTTAAATTATGCCGTTTCTTTGAGGATTTTCCCTCTGATGAATAGGGTTTTGCTACGGCATTCATGGCAGAAGACACAATTGGTTTCTTCAATTGTGTTTTCAAAATAGCATGAGTTCGGTTGATCGTCTTTCTAACAATCCAATCATCTTATTTTTGTGAATTTTTGTTCTTGACTTCTTGACACTCGCCTTCCTCTTATGGATTTATAGTAGTTACACAGGTTACATGAGCTGAAGAACCTTTCAGTTTGACTTGTCCTAAGTTGACCATTTTTTGCAGAAGGTCCTTGAAAACAAAACACTCTGGAATGGGATTCCCCAACATTTGATGAAATGGTCAATAGTTGGGAGGGTCTTCATCTCCTTCTTTGTTTGGCCTTTTGGGACTTGGAAATTGAACCAAATTATTTTCCAGAGCCAAAATGAAGTAACCAGGAACTTGTTCATTTCGGAAAGAGTAAACTTTGATTTTAAAATCCTCAAATAGTTTTTATCTTTGATCTCTTTGATCATCTTGACGAAATGGCCTCTATTGCTGACGTTCAGGAGGTGGATCCCTTCAAGAAGATGAAGGTTTTGAAGTAGAAGCAGGTACAAGTGTTTGTTTAAGAATAACTATAGCAGTCTCTACTTTACCCATTCTTCTTCCTGGAGCATATGGAATTACACGAGCTTTATCCTTAGTCTTTATAAGATAATCTTCAATCTGTTGAGCGATTGAAGTAAGGTCTCGAAACCCTTCTGTGTATTTCACAGGGATCAGCGGTGTGCGCAACTCATCACGTAAATTTTCCACAAAAATCGGCAACAATTCCTCTTGAGGGAGTGATAAGCTCAGGATTAATTTAATCCCTTCCAGCAAGCAATAAAATCTGAGACCCTTTCATTCTCCCTTTTCTTACCATTTGTAAGATCAAAAACTATTGTCTTTGGCAACGTTGAGCTGAACTGATGAAGTAATTTTTAGCGAAGATCCTCCCATCCAGTAATTGACCGAGATTGCAATCTTGTGTACCAAACAAAAGCAGGTCCTTTTAATGACTGTACAAAACACCTGATCTTAACTGCTTCTTGTTGCTGAAGGGTTCCCATTATAGGATTGAAACAATAAACAAAATGTGTTAAGTGTTTCCCTGGGTCTCCTGAACCATTAAAGATTGGGAATGTGGTACTTGAAAAATTTGATGGGGGAGGAATTGCATCAACCCATTCAGGGTAAACTCTCTTTTCTGGTTGAATTTGAGAACTCTTTCCCTCCATAGATTCCAATCGAGCTGTTAATGACTCAATAATAGTTATTAACTTTTGAGAAACATCCATTTGAGCTTGGACCTGAACATGTTCAATGACTGGAGCTGGTACAGATGTGGTGCCTGATTATGCAACTGATGGTAGAATTGCCAATTATTATTGCACTTGACCCATAGGATTAGACCTGTGATGGTGTACTGATAAAGGAGGGTATTCCTGATCCATCTCAGTAGCCACAACAAATTCCTTTGACTGACTGACTCCATCATGCTTAGGAGGAAGACTACCCTGAAGTAGTTCTGCATTAATCCTCCTCAATTCCTTTATTTCTTCCTCTTGTTGTGAAAATATTTTCTCTAGTGAGAGCGATTGGACTTCTCCAGAGGAAGGGTATGTAACCTGATTCTTTCCTTTCCCCTTGTTGGATCCCTTTTGGAGAGGGGGAATTGGGTTACTTGAAGGAATACCCAGATTCTGGGTAAGCCTTTGATTTCATGTACACACACCTTCTTCATTTGTGTCTGTGCGTACAACTTATTGAGCAAGAACCCCTTCTTTTGACCCCTATGAGTGAACCTCATCTGGTGGATCAGCAACAATGGCATTGATGACATTAATTGATTTATAATGCATTGCATCCCTTCTATAGGCATTTCTGTGATATTGTTTTCTTCCATGTCTTTGATAAAACATTGCCTTTTTTTAATTCGATCCCTCGGGAACTTCTTGATGAACCGTAATTTAGAGGGAATCTCCTGATAATTTGACTCTTCGTTCCTCTTGAGGATTCTTCCCTAATCGAGAGAAGACTGAATTTCTCTGAGGAAGAGATTGATAATTTGAAAAAGTCCCCAGTCTGGTGGATTGGGGCCGTTCCTTCTCAACTCCTTGAATCTTATCTGTTGATTCTAAGGGTTAAGTTAAAAGAGTCCCCAGTCTGGAAAGATAGGGTGTCTCTTGAGATGTTATATTTGAGACCTTCTTGAAATATCTTTTGATCTTGCAGAACTTAGTCCTAAAATTAGCTGGATGCATCAACCTGCATCCACTTTTATCACCTGGCTCAAAAGACCGTTGGATGATTTCTGACACTTTTGTCACTTGGTGATGTTCTTTCTCCAAACGATAGGCCTATTCAATATTCTCATTTTCTTGATGCAGGAGTAATTCAACAACTTGTTCTCTATATTCTTGATTTTGAGAGGAACTAGTTGAATCATGTTCTTGGGAAAGCTTTTGATTACAAAAAACCTCATTGACTATGGCCGGCCATGGGCAATAACATTGCATGAAACCATTTTCGGCGGGCTTTGCTGACTGTAGAGCACAGTGAAATGTAGTGCTCCATGAACACCCCATCCCCTGATATGAATGCCAGATGGGGAATTGGCAATTAACTGGCACAAATTTCTTAGTGAACCAAGGAATGAATGCTGAAGGGCTCTTTGCTACTTTTCAGCCTTCAGATATCGAGAAACTGAGAGAGATTGCAAGTCAATTTGGCATTGTAACCCTTCTATTATCTTGATATGATTTTCATATTCATCATAAGATAAAAAAATCAACTGACAAAGATTTTTCCATATTTCAAGATGAATATCATGAATTCCATCTTCCATCAACATCTCTGGAATTCATACTGAGAGTTGGCCGAAGGCCAAAACATGACTGGAACTTCACCTTTTTCCAGTTTTTTTCTCATATTCAGTACTTCCTCTTTATCATTCAATGAAGATTCTTCTACCTGATTAGACCAGAGATGGTGCTTCCTTGTTGCTTCATCGGATTCAACAATACTGGTAAAGAATTCACTAATCAAACTAGAAGATGAACGAACTAGGGGTGGTTCAGAGAATGACCTACACCCCGGGCAATCTTCTGAATGAGAAAGTGTATAACTTGTTAATGTTAAAGCATCATACATGACTGGCTTCACATTTTCATGTGCCTCAAGATAAGAGGGATTTCTCTTCACTGGATTTTCCTCTAAAGAATTTTCCAGACAATGTGAATTACTACTGCGGAGAGGACTTTTGTAGCTAAATTCATCATCATGGGGAGGACAACCATGATGGGTTACAGCAAAAGATTAAACATTTTTATCCTTGGTATTCTAACCACACAGAGGGTTCATGTGGCTCTCATCTAAATATGAAACTACGAGATCGACCAAATCGTCATGAAGAAAGCCTTCATAAGGAAGTATCTGATGCAGGCCTTCAGAATTAATTGTCCCACTATTGGGAACTGAGGGAGTAGAATCTTGAATTCCAACATATAATTGTCTGAGGGCTTCAAGAACTCCGGTATTGAGTAAGGCCTTGTTACATATTGTCCCTTGATTTCTTAACTGTGTTGGGCGGTTCTTCTTCTTCGGCACCTTTTTACTCAATTTGGTAGGTGTATGTGCCTGCTCAAGAGAAATGATAATGTTAGGCTGATTATCTATGCTCAAACCAGGTGCATGTGCCTGACTTGTTTGTCCGTATGATATGGGGGAGTACGCCCCACAACCCTCTTGGATTGGAACAGGGATGTGTGTCTATTCCGGAGTGAACTGTTGATGTTTCACTCCATTGGTAGGGAGAGATTTATGTGTCTTTCCCCGAGATGATGCTAAAGCTGTTATAATATCCTGGTAGGCAAAAAGAATATGAGCAGGGATTTTCTTCTTCTCTTTCACCTTTGATAGAATATGCTTGGTGAATTTAGCTGCCGGAAGGGGGATATACGTCCATTCTGTGCTTGGATTAGGTGTTTGTTCTTGCTCTTTTCCTCCTTTTCCTGTCAGTGAATCCTGACAGTACTCAAGTGTGGGGGTAGAGAGTTGAGTCTGCCTCCTGTTTGTCGCTGGAGATTTCCGACTAACTTATCTGAATCATACCAACCGAGACTGTTGGTAAGATTGATCAATACTAGCAGGTGTATGTGCCTGCTGATTGCACTCCGCTGAACGTATTTGACGAGCCTCCTTCAACACTAACAGACAAGGCTTCTGGAAGGATTGATGAGTGTAAGCAGATGTATGTGCCTGTTTACCAGTTTTCAACACATTGGGTTGGTGGGCTTCATCGTATGTAGTCAGATGAGCCCGGTGACTAGCTGATGATTTATAAATATGTGTATGTTCCTGTCTATAGTACTCCACCATAATTTCCTGGAGGGATTGGAATAATGCTGCCAGACGAGTCTGCTGGATAGTGGAATTAAAATGGACGGGTGTATGTGCCCGTTCGTTTCTTTCCACCAAGTTAGGTTGGTGGACTTCTCCGGATATGGAAGAGATGATAACATACTCACTGTTAACCGGTTTTCCCCTATAGTGGTTCGTCTTTCCTGCTCGGGTTCGAGGAACCTGAGCCGAACGCTTAGAGATGACACCCTCATCATGTTGAGGGCACACTGTCGCACGAGTCTGGCGGCGATTGCTAGTGGGAACCCTTGGGAAAGACTCATGTCTTCTTGAATTAAGGCCCTGAGGGACCTTCTCATTCACCTCCTCGGAATATGGGAGTGAATGGTGATTGCGTTCCGGGGATAACGACCCGAAATGGTTGGAGATGGTGGTTGGAACCACCTGCTTCCTGATCACTGGTCGTCGCTGTCCGGATGACCAGGGTGGGTTGTTCACTTTGAGGGCTTGTCGAGTAGCCTCTATAGTTGGAATGGTACCGTGTTGACGGTACTCCTTAACCATTGCATTTGATACCCAGCGTTGAAGACGCTGAGTAGGTGATGTCATCCTAAGAGAGGACAACGATCCAGTAGGAGCATCGGCAGATGAATTCACAGTAGAGGTTTTCATAGCAGAGGTATTCATAGACGTGAGCTTAAGAAAATCCATTCTCGTAATGTAGATGATCTTGGAAAAGAGTTCGTGTTTTATATAACAGACGTAATCAAGATAAATCCGGCCACTACATCTTTTGGATAAGCACATATGTTATTGATTGCTTTGTGGGCCCTCTCATTGAGTTTCAAATAGGGGCCTAACAAATAAGTTAAACATCATTTTAACTTGGTTAAGGATTCATGTCGGGTTCACCATTTTTTTTGTTTCCTCTAGAATTGGGGATGATCTCATTGATTTAATATTCAAACATTCCAAGCGGTTTCTAACTGGTTTGTTCATAGAACTGGAAAAATCCAATGATTCGATATCCATTTGGACCTACATTCTAAAGGTAGGTGATCATTAGTTGTGAACTGATGAGACTTAGGAATTTTCATCGGTCAATAGGATGAGAGGTCGGACTCATCACACATTTTTTTAGGGGAATTATTGTCTACTCTGGGACTCTCTTTATAGATTTAATTTATTTTCATGAATCCTTATTACATTACCAAGTATAAAATGAGATTTTCTTTAGATTTCACAATCAATGATTAAATATGTCGAAAATTTATAGAATCATTTATATGTATTCGAGGTTCTTCATCGATAGAGAATCATCTATATTTGTTAGAGATTCTTAGTCAATGGTATCCTTCAATACATAAAAGTCTCTTGGTCATTATGACGACCATACTAGTTTTAAAGCCAATCAGTGGGGCACTTGAAGTTTATTGTCATTCAGAAGGACATGGATTATTTCAGAGTTGGGATCATACCCGCAGATAGGCTACCTATGTATCCTTTATTTATAAAAAGAATCAGAAACCATGTAGTTTGAGTAAGGGAGTGTGATATTTTATGCATGATTGATGGCTCAAAGAAATATGTCATAATTACTTTTACACTCTAAGCTCACATGAGTCATGATCGGTGTGAGAAACAAGAGGTATTGGTAAAACCAGACAATTGTGCCATGAAATATGCAATCATGAGAAATGATGTGGGGCATATGTATGTATAACTGCCCAAATAGATGAATATTAAGATTCACTTCAGAGAAGAAATCCAGGAACAGGGTCCATAAAGGTATATATACTTGATGAAGATTTGGATACTCTAATATTGGGGATTACTCCTAAGGAATATGCCCAAGTTAGGAGGGGACTTATGATTGGGTTTTACTCCTGAGAAGGAAGCCCAGATCAATATTAAATTAGGACTGGTTAAGAGAAATTATGGTTGGGGCTTTCTCCTGAGGAGGATGCCCAGATTTTGGGAACTTTGAGACTAGGGCTTACTCATTAAAAGGAGGCCCAGGTTAAGGGAATTATGACTGGGGATTACTCTTAAAAAGGAGGCCCAGTATAAGGAACTTATGGCTGGGGATTACTCCTAAAAAGGAGGCCCAGGTTAAGGAACTTGGGGCTTACTCCTAAGGAGGATGCCCAAATTAACGAGGACTTAGGGCTTACTCCTAAAGAGGATGCACAGGATAAGGATTGTCTCATCTTAAAGGATGATGTTGAATGAATGAACTCTCTAACTTTAGTGATGTAAAGATGTGTAAATCATTAGGCTTTGAGAGATGTTCCACATAATTCCTTTCATATAAGGATGCCAACAAGGAAATCATGCCATAAATGTCTTTGGAGAGAGTTCTGAAGACCTAATAATAAATAGGAGAGGTTGATAGGTGTAAGAGGGGTGAAATGGGCAGGAAGGGCACCCAAAAAAGAGTGGGGCGTGCAAGTACTGCGTGGGCGCGCAAGTACTTCGTGGCTGCACAAGTCCTGGTCCCGCAGGTGTACCTGCACGACACATGGGTACTTGCGCGCCGGCCAATCTTTTGGGTAGAAATTGGGCAAGGCTTGACTCAAGCCTTTAATACTACCCCTAGAGACTTCCAAAAGAGATGTGTGCAAGTTATATGGAAGGGGTAAGGCAGCGTGCAAGTGTGGACATTTCCCTTAAGGGCTGGCCACCTAGGCGCACAAGTGTTGATGAGTTTCAACACTTAGGCCTTCCTCCCCCTCTTTAAATCTTCCTTTCTAGGTAACAAATTACCTTAGAATTGTTTAGAAGCTTTAAGAATAGACTAGGGCACTGGGAGCTCAAATTTGAGGTTCTGTAATTTTTCGTCCTCGAAATGGGGGGCCTACAGGGGTATTTTTAGGCTAGATAGACCCTGGGTGAAATTTCAAAGAGGGCACGCAAGTCACCTGCACGACCACTGGGTGGCGCACAAGTCTACTTGTGAGACCATGGTGGAACTTGCACGACCCATGTGTAAATTACTCCATGTTCATGCCTTTGTCGATTTTTTATGTTTTCTTCAAAGGATGAATCACTTTATGCTAAGGCATTTCCCTCTTCATTCGTTTAGACTCTGTGACGAAAAGGAGCGTCAACAAGGTGTTTTAAGGGGTTATGTAACAATACCCTTGTACTATGGTTATGTCCATTATTTTTTTATATAATAATGAATATACTTTCATTTTATTATTGTTACCTTGTAAATAGTTTTTAAAGCACAAATTGCATTTTTAGTTAATATTCAACTAAGAAATAAATTTTGATGAATTAATGGATTTTTTAATTAAATAATATTTTAATAAAAATTATTATTATTATTAAATTAATTTTTATTAAATATAAATGGTCTTATAATTTTATTAATGTAATTCTAATTTTTATTACGGTTTGAATGCCATTTTTGTCGAAACGCATGAATTTTCGATAAATGTAGGGTTTTATTTTAAAAGTGAAAATTAACATATTTCGAAAATTATTTCGATAAAATTTATATTATTTCTCGAATCAGGACGTTGTAATTATCCAATGGTTAATTTTTTATAATTTTCTGAGACAATCAAAGTTTTGGGTAAAAATTAAATACTGTTTAAATATATAATGTGTTTTATGACATCATAATGACCCAATAGTGATGTAATAAAATACTACAAACATTATTCTCGGTCAATATATGTTTTAACATTAAAATAATGTGATTTTGGGTTTGTTTTAATTATTTTACAATTCTTTAGTGGACCCTTCAAGACTTATTAAACATTTTGTCTTTTTAAATTTTTTTCTTGGGAGTGTGACTCACCTCCACATAAGAAACCCCATTATATTAAAATTTTCGGACTTTTGCCTTATCAAATATTTTTTTCCACTCCCCTTTGGCAGAAACCATGGGAAAAAACTATGGTATGGTTAGTGTTTTTTATTATTTTAATGTGAGGTGTCCCAAACCTAAATAATAAACAATTCCCTCTCTTTTCTTATATAAACCCACACAATCTCCCACTTCCTCCTCACTCAAATACCTTTTAGTTCATCCATCCTCTTCCCTCTTCTCTCTATAATCCTCCCAAGTCTCCCCAAGCTCCCAAGAAGCCTTTATCAAGCCTCTCTCAAACCTTTGGAAGCACACTTCCAAGTAAGGGTTTTCTTCCTTTCTCATTTTTTGTCCAATATTCTTTATGTTGTTATGTCCTTTTAATTTCAATTATAAATTTTGGGGTATGGTTTTGAACATCCACCATAATTCCCTATTTATGATTGAATTATAGGAGACCCCTTCTCTATCATTAAATTCCTCCCATGTACACCTGTTACAATGCTGAAATTCCGAAAGGAATTTCTCTCCCCTCATTTACATTCAAACAATTCTATTGTATCATGAATCTAAATTCCATTAAATTTTTGGGACATGTATCTATATGACCCCCTTAATTTCCATGTCATGTAAATATGATGAGACACCCCTTTCACTATCATCAACCATTTTTATGATTTCTTATGTCACGCCATTATGATGCTGAAATAGTTGTGCGTTTTTTCAAGCAAAAGACATTGTGTAGTGAATACCATGTGCATTTCTCTATCAAGGGTATTCACCTTTATGTTCATTCACTTGATGTTTAAATAGTTTCATGTATGTATTCTGTATTCTTTTATCATGGAACAAATGATTAGGTTGAATGATTCAATGTTTTTTGAACCATGTGGCACACTTATGCATGAAGAGAAATGTTTAAGAAGGGTGCGCCCTAATAGCACTCCAATGCTTTGGGTAAAGTATAGTATCATGATATGTCATGTGAAATGGGTGTTGACTCATGATAATTCAAGTGTAACGTGGTTTTAGTCATGCTTTGAATTGAATGAGGGTTTACTAATGCTCTATTTGCAATGAGCCTTGGCTCATGCTAATTCCATGTTAAGTGTTAATGCCACATTTCCATGTTATGAGTATCATGCTTTATCATGACTTTATGTTGATGATTCTCTTATGCTCTATTGATATTCTTATTGTCAAACATGTATTTTATTCTTCATGTTATTCTAGGTTTTTTCCCTTACTGGGCTTTATATCTCACCCTTTTCTTATGCATGTCCTCAGGTTATCCCATGCAATGTTATGTACGAGGGAATTTAGTGGTCATGTACAGAATGTTTTCAATAAATATGTTGTATTTCATGTTTTAAGTTGTTATGTAATGATTCTAATCCCCAAAGACACTAGACCTATCGATCTTCTATGTTGTATAAACTGATGTTTTTGTAATATATTTTGTTTAATTGTGTAATAAAAAGTAGGTTTTTCATATTGTTTTACTAGCTATTATCAACGTGATATCATCCAACCATCCTTATCATCCCCTGATGAAAAGGTGATATAGTTTCAGAAGTTCCACTATACCATATTGTAGCTCACCATATTATCCTCACCAATATTTTATTATTAACAATCCATCCATTCTTGAGTGAGATCAAATATTCTAGTGTCCACATGCCCTATGGTATTGGGATCCTCATATATTAACATCCCAATGGGGATAGTGTCCATGTCTTGACGTGTGCTTGAATTTTAAGGAACCTCAATTAAAACATGCATTTCCAATTTCTCCACATCCATGGGTGTGGTATCAACATGTAACTCAGTTGAATACTCCTTAGTAGTTGGATATAAAGATATTGATCTAACCAAAAAGAAATAAAACGATTCACTAACCCTAGAAAAAGATATCTCAATTACCGTGTTCACCAGTATAATTATCAGGATAAGGGTCGAGGCCTAAGGATAACATATCATACATAATATTGGTTTTTAGAGAAGGGATATAATGGTTCATACTATTAAAGAGAGGTAATATTTAATTTGACTAATGGAAATGTTTATGGTTAATACAATTCATGTGATATATTACATAGGAGTTGTGAAGGTATTGATGATGTTGATTTACATCATCTCTTAAAACACTATATCCCGATCAGTAAAAAGATAGATTGGTCCCTCCAAGAATGGGCCCCAAAATGATGGTTCTACAATAATGGGCCCTTATGATTCACTAAGAACCACAAAAACTATCGTATAATTCTCAAAGGATAATTAAATAGGAACTATAATAAAATAAACAAGAAACAAAGGATTTGATAGTAAAAAAAGTATTTAGTGGGGGGGATAAATATAAAAAAGAAAATATTTACCACTTGGATGTTGGGGGATTTGATGGAACATGCACCATGTATGATGTCCCATACTAAAACGGGCCATTGCATCCAAGATTCATGGGTGTGCCACCCAAAAATAACTATAAGGTCTAGGGAGACAATTTTTTTTCCCCAGTTTTCTATGTGGAATATCCATATAGTTTATTATGGAATATTTATTCGATTCCTCCCCATTATCATAGAGATCCCCCCTATAATTTTCAAAAAGACTATTTTTATTTTCCGGAAAGTTTTTATATAAATTTGGAAATGTGAATTAGTAATTCTCAACCTGTTTTTATGTCATTAAATGTCAAATCTAGAGAATTACCCTACCAGTTATTATTTTAATAGAACTATCACCATGAATGGTTAATCCTCTCTCTAGGAACTACCCTTTTCTATGGTTATCTCCATATATTATTCATCTTTGGGATCTATTGGTTCTACATCATAGTTTGGAACCTATCAGGATACCACCTCACCGTACCACTCTATGTGTATGGGGATCACCATCGAAGTGTAAGGGTATCCAAAAATATATTTTTAGGGTAGAATTTTCAGTTCCCATATGTATAAAAAAGTCACATTGAATATATCCCTCTATTATAGTTTTTCCACACCAATTGTTAGCACATCCATTGTGCCCCTCAAGATACTTCACAACAACTACTACATCATGAGAGTGAGGAGTAGGTCATATAACAAGAACCATATTTATAGAAATATCTAAATCTCCGATATATCGATGAGATAATGAAATCCATTCCCGAGGCTTCATCATTCATACTGGAGATAACCAATGATCCTTAATCTTAATTTCATGGCTTAAACTTTGAGAGACCCTCAACTTTGGGCACTAGTGCCTTATATTCCCAACAAGGGATATGCATTAGAGATATCTGGTCTCCCTCAATTGTTACATCCTCCTAGATATAGACACCCTTCCCACCTAGTAAGATCAACTAATTGAAGACCACCATCTGTATTTTTTTCCCTTGGGATTACTCTAATAGATAAACTCACTTAACTATTCATTGTAGCACTATATAGGGTACACTACCACATAGATATATGAATATCCTTGGGAAAGAGTAATTCTAATGATTCATAGTGCCAAAATAGTCATTTACAAAGATCCCTCATAGAGAAGCATGTCCCAGAACTCACATAAGATATAAAGGATCATATCTAAGTAAACCATCATGTACACCAATGTCATAGAGAGATGAATTCACCAACAACTAGTAGAAAATTACAAGGGTGTATGGACCCCAGTATATGATTCTATAATTCATTATAAAAAAATACACATATATAAAATTTCTATAGTTATGAACATTTTCCAACCATCACGTTTAAGATTATCTCATATGTACTTATTATGTTTAGGGAAAGTTATATAGTTAAAAATATTAAACTTCCTAATATGGGATACCACTTCTAATTTTCTGATTTATGTTAGGCACACCCTAATAATTTCAATACAGATAAATATAGAACTAGTGTTCAGAAGATTTATCACATTTAGGAATTCATAACACTCGAACTACATCACAACCCATCGATGAATAAATTTTCAATGGTCATGGACACACTTGGGAATCTACCCTTTACCGATGATCCCTATCTATTAATACATCTTCCAAAGTACTAGTACATTGAAATTTATATGGTTTATATAATAAAAAACCACTCCTATCTCCAAAGTGACTAACTATGCTCCCATATAAACATCCTAGATCAGTTGATGAAATCCACATAGAAATGATTCTAGGAGTTATAGATATCTAAATTCTAGGAGCTGGTCATTCATATTGTACACCCATTGATAATTGAAATCCTCTTTGAGAATGATCCAAATGACCTAAACTACCCCTACCTTTGAACACCTAGAAAATACACTGGTAATACCATCATGTGACATTAAATATATTAAAGAAAATAATGATCCACGTCTTGAATTTGATATTTGGGTGTAGGGATGGGTGATGTCCCAACATCTCCATCAATGTGTTGATAAAAATATTTTTTACCACCATAATCTGATTCAATATTCAAAATACATCGTTTTTATGAGAAACTCATCATTTCAAAATCCTATTAAAGGTTACCCTGTAATGACATAAGATCCCAAATGATAATTCCTTTCTCTAGATAGTGATGATGAATGTAGCAAGTATCCATTGTCCACCTTATTAGCATCTCTGATAATAAACCTGTTAGATGATTAAAATATAATTGGGATTATTACTATGAATTATACAACCATATATAATAAAACAAAACTCTATATTCAATAAATATATAGAATTCACATTATCATATTCCCACTCCTCTATGAAATTTACTCTTCTACATGGATCCCATTCATCTAACACACCATAATAATTTTTTCTAATTCATACCTAATAAATGATTGAGTATTGTGGTGAGAATACCTCTTTCACCTTTATGTTCATGGTGATAGTTCTATTTTATACACTAAGAGAGATACATATTCCATTGTGTTGGTATGTCAATGCAAGGCCCGTGGAAACTATTATTCAACAATGAATCTTGTTCTAAACTGTAAATTAGTTCCTTAGAGTATAAAATTACATATTCAATAGAATAATGTCATCATGGTTATTCTATTTCACATTTTATATTACCTAAACACTGTACTTAGTAGTATAAATAGTTACTAGTAATTTGGATGGATTATCTTGGAATAGTTAATCTAGGTGTTTTAAAAATTTCATTCCTTATGGAATCATCAATTGAGTCAAAAGTCTCAATATTCTTTTAAACCATTTCTACATTGTTTTTGTGATTAATCAAGTATTTATTTCACAACTAGGGACTTTTTAGAAAAAATATTCATTCCCTGGGAAATGTATTCCAATTTCAGGAAAGATATTTTTTGTACAAATACCATGTCTAGGTCATACCATAATTATTGGAGAAAATAATTCATTTAAGAACATATTTGAATGAACACTAAGAATTATAATATCTGGTGGACTTTTCATATTTGCATTTTAATTCTATGAATGGTTTTATGTTTTTTTTTGAATTTATGATATAGGTACAAGGCCTCCTAAACAATTATATAGAAAAGGGTGGAAACATGATTCTTGAATAAGGTAACCTAGTAATATGACTTATGAAACCAAGTTTCATGACATAGACCAATGTTTCATAATACTGGTTAATCAAGTCAATGATTTGGTTTTATACTAATAATTTGACCTTTCCATTATTCATCAGATCCCATTCTATGGGTGAATTATTATCACTAAAAATTTCATCCCTGAATTCAATAAGAACACCCACACTGATCTAAATGGGTAACATAAACATTTGGGAAATTATAAATCAAAGGGGGTGTTGTCTGAAACACTAAACTAGCGTGAAAACTCCAAAAATGTTGCACAACAACTTGTTTCACAATAAGGATGTAATAAATATCAAAATATCCTTGAATTTTTTAACCATCCTCCCTCAAGTGACAAAAATTTCATCACATAAATCCAATGTAACAAAATTTAGATGATATTTGATGATAAATAATAATTGTTTGAATTAATGCCTCTGGCCATCCGAAATGCTTATAAATAAAGCATATCCCCCATTTTTGGGACTATGTTTTTTATGTTGAAGATTCATTCCCTCATAAGAAACATTATTTTCTTATGTAATTCATATTACTAGAGACTCCCATACATAACTAATGGTGAGAATATTTTAAAAAATTCCTCACATAGATTGTAAAAATATTTGAATTCTATTGGAGATTACTTATATCAACTTTTTGAAAGAAGGATTACTATTCATGAAAGATTTAAATACTTCATATGACTCAAATAATCAAAAATTGCCCTAAATTTCAAAAAACCTTAATTTTTTCATCAATGTAAAAAAATGATTGATCTCGTGGAATTAACACCTTCAGGTGTCTACATAACTCCAAATTTTCACGAACTAGACTCTTGTTCCCCATTGGATGCATCCTTCCAGCCAACATATTTATGCACAATTTGAGTGCTATTGGTCCACACATCCATTTGATTCAATATTACACCTGAATAAACTTTACACAAAACTAGTATCATGGACACTAACACTTGAACCCTCTTCATATTAAATGGAATGTTAAATCAACATTATTAATGCTCCTAAGCATAAGAACACTCAGAGTGGTTCTCCTACTTGATACCTTAAATAGTCAAGTCCCATGCTACATTCCCTAAAAAGGAACCAACATAATGAATGAATAATCCCTGACCCATAAATCATTATGGGTGAATAATATCACACCACTCTATAATAAAATAAAAATCCCCAATATTTTTCTCTCCCACCATTCTAAATGGAATTATACCACTTAAAATGATATCCCCACACATAACGTCTAAGATGAAAACCTTAAAATGTATAACATAACATATAATCAATAGTAAATTAAACTATATTACATAATGTCTATTATGTAAGATATTAGACTATATAACATAATGTATGATCTGTAATACATGAAATAAACAACACTATTTCCAAGATATATTAATTTAAACTACATATCTGACATTTGATCTACGTGACCTCAAACTACATATCATAACATACACCTTTCAATACTTAAAACATTATAATATTATGTCCAAGATGCAAAAAAATTAATCTATATATAATAATGACCAAGTCACGTGACATTAAAATAAAGACAATTACCTCAACATAATATATTATTCTTCAGTATAACCTAGGAGATGATCACATGAAACAATAAGTGATGAACCCATGATGCATTGTAAGATGAGAAAAAATTTACTCAGGTGAAAATATCAGGATGAACACCAACATAATAGTCAAATAACTATCATAAGACCCTTCACATATCATTCACTACAACCTAAGAGAATATGAGAAACACACTAGTTAATATCTAACACATATCCAATAAATTTTAAACTTAGTATTATATCAGTAGCATTGATGATCTTTACCCCAATGCAGCACCAATATGTAGGCCCTACAACATTCCCTTTTTCTCTCCTTCCATGATATAAGCATAACCACCAGACATTAAATTGTGTGGTATAATCCTGTAACATGACTATGAACTATGTAACTTGAACTATGTAGTTTTTTTGAATTTAATTTATCATGGTGTATTGGATTCCTCATTGACTCCCAATCATGAAATTAACATATTTAAATCTCACCCTTGGGTGGAAACAAATCCAATGATTGATGATTATTTTGGATAATATAAAATATATATCCAAATAAATCCAAGGACAACATTTTTTTTTTTTGGAATCACTATGTGATGCTAACCTATGCCTGACCCAGTATATAACAATTGAATATGGGAAGTATCCCACCACTAGTCTGAGAATATATGAGTTCCATCAAATTGATTTAAACTTTGGAACTGGCCTATATGGGATGATAATATTCCAAAACATCCTCACTGGGCTCAAAATATGATATTAACCAAGTACCTATTCAATTTAAACCAATAAACTAACCCATACTTGAAAATAATACGTGGGATTATACCCATGAGACACTAAATAAGTAATTGAACCAATATGTGTCCAGTTTATATATGAATCCACCAGACTAATATTTTAAACATATGATCTACCCACATGTGATATCATTATCTATGACCACCCACACGAGACACTAAATATTTGATTGTCCCAATATGTGATAATGGCATACTGGAAGCTCCCTAACTCGATATTAAACTACTGATCAACCTATATGTGACGAGTTTCTATAGGAACAACCACACTGAACTAAAAATATATATATTCTCTAATACATGATGAATATATACAAGAAGTTCCCCCACTCAGAAATAAACCTTTGATAGGCCCATACATTAAGATAATATGTGGGATCATCCATACTAGAATCTAAATATATGATTTTCCTACTATGGGACTAGTATATATGGGGAATTCCATCACTTATCATTAAATATTTAACCCCATTCAATGCATAAAAAAACCCATCCCTAGGTGATTATCTTAGGGTGACTTAAGTGAAAGGCCTATAAATCCTATGTGATACACATACGACCTATATGCCTATTCAATTTGGTATGTCCCTATATTCTCTACTTATGTGATTATAAAAATATTCCCTAGGTGATGTTTCTAATGAAACTAATGTGAAAACAATATTTTTATGGTGTGATGAACACTAGATACACTATATAATAAAGTAGATCTTTCTTTTGTGAATAAAATAGTATTTTTAAGGAGATTATCCTTTGATGCATTACATAACAAGCATATATTAGTTCATGGTGATCATGGTGTGCCGAATATTTTTTAATAGAGTTTACTTATTTAATTATAATGATATTCACTCACAACCATTTTTTTGATGGTGCATATATATTCAAAACATTCCAAACATCATCCTAAAATCCAACCTTATATATTTTCCCTATTATCATAGTAGGTTGGGTAATTAACTGATTTCCAGTAGAACATGGATTTACGAATGAGATTTATGAACATGTTTTAGACCTATTAAGGATACCCATACTAGTGAATAAAATTTAAGGAGAATTCCATGGTTGTATGATACGACATTCCATTATCCCATTTCAACCATGGATCCAACATCATCAACTCAGATGATGAAGGTTTCCCACTATTGGATAGTGGGAATACTGGTTTATAGGGGTGGAAATTTGTCTATGTATTCAATACCATGTATATTCATTTCTCAGTGAATGTATTTAAAATATACACCATAAGTATTAAAACTAGAATAAACACAATGTTTTAATAAATAAAGATAATATAAACACAGAATATATTAAAGTAAAATAAGAATGTATAGAGAAAAATATATATGATATAATTTCATAAATCTTTTATAAAATGGAATACATAAAATAAATAAAAAACAAATTAAACTTTTTTATCATGGAGTAAATTATTAAAAAATGGATTATTGATTCAAAAAAGAAGTACATATTAACAAATATTATATAGTTTACTTTTACCCAATTAAAAAAGGGTATTCTAAAACATGATTCATGGTATAATCAAATTTTAAATGTTGAAATTTATATCAAAAAATACCATATAATACATTTAATATAATTATTATAAGGTTTCAAACACATCTGAAAATAGTAATTTTGACTCAATATTCAAAAAATGTAATCCCCTAATTATCTTGATCAATAACAACCCTTATTTATCACACTAATATATCCATGTTCCTACTCAAAATATATTGGTCATAGAGAGAAAAAATATCAAAATTATACTGAAATATTAATATTTTTTTCCAAAAAACTCTTAATTTATCTCTTAATAAAAAACCTAATAACAAAATATAATTATAATCTCTCTCACAACAACATGATTTTGTAAAATTCAATTGATTATGGGGAAAATTGAATTCTATTTCATCCGGACATAAAATCTATGGTCCTTTTTATAAGAAATTCTCTTATGGTTGGATTACAAATTCTCCAAGATTTGTTATAACATCATCAATAGAATATTTTTCATCCTTATATAATCTCCATAATGATTTCATGGATTTTAATAAATTTAGTTCCATACCACTATAGTTCTTTTAAATCCTTATAAAATAATTTAGAATGAAAAAATATAACTATTTAATTTCATAAAAATTATTTTGAATTAAGGTTACATGATTTTGATTATACATAACATAAAAATCAAGTTAGGATAACTAAAAAAAGTTTTATGTGATTTAAACATATTGGAGAAAAGTTATTCTATGACTCAGTGTATTATTAATTTTACTATTAATTGACATTTTAAACAATTTTGGGTGGGACTAAAATTTTAAATCGTTATAATTTATTTTGTAATGATTAATATTTCATGATTTCAAAAAAACAGGTATGGTGTTTATAACCTTACACATAATTTAATTCATGAACATGATACTAATTTATTTATGATATATATAGTGATATTTTTATACATTTGAAATGATTTTACATGATGCTAAATTTTTTCACATTCAATATGTGGAATTTATCAAAAATAATTTTTGTGGTGCCCCAAGAATCCATCAGTGATACATTCTTGATGTCTTTGATTTTATATTTGGGATTTCTAAAAAAAATTTGATATCAAATGTAAAATATTTTCATGGTCATTTAAATGATTAATTATTGGTATTTTAAATAATATTTCATGTTTTACTTTCATATCATCTCCCATAAAATTTATTTCATTTATAAACCTTAATAAAATATTTTATCCCATATTTTCAAATTAATTTTTTCTATTTTGAATTTGGAGTAATATTTATGAATCCAATGTTTCAGTAACAATGTATACAATTTGAATGAATCTAAATCATTATTTAAGGTGTTTGTTTTGGTGGAAATAATGTCCATTTGGTAGGAAATTATAGGTTTTCAATATTCCCTAATTTTTAAAAATATAATCTTAAAAGGTATTTATAATGTATGTGTTGTAATTCATATTTATAGAATTTTAATTATGTGATTCTTATTTTCAATATTTTATAATATTGGTCAAAAAGCTATGTATTCCTAAATAATTGAATATTGAGGGGTGGAATATTTTTGAAATGTTAGTTTTCTTAAAATTGATATTTATGGAATTACGATTTTATAGCTTACTTTATTTTTTTGGTTCATGTTTTTTTCAATTAGATAAATATTGAATGAATTATAGTTTTTTAATGCATTTTGTGATTTCCTTTATAACGCAAAAACTGGTAGTAATTTTATACCTAATTTCATCTTTCCTTATTATGGGATTATGAAGGAATTTGTTTCATTTCCCAACATAAAATATAAAAATTAAAGATATAAAAAATCTTATAAGTTTGGGCATAAATTTATCTTTTCGTGGTGACATGTGGTGAGAAATGGATAAATATTTATAATTGTTTTTAGTGAAATTTAGCCACTACTAAGGTAATATGAGACAAAAAAATGGAATGTTTTCATACATATAATGAGATATTATACATATATCTGTATATAAAAGTACCACCTAATATTACATTTTTTATTCAAAATAGTACAAATAATAAATAATAATTGATCTTGAGGTTTTAAGGGAATATATATGTGGTTATATTTTATATTTTGGTTTTTCTTTCATTTTATCATGTCAAACCTAGATTAATATACTATATTTTGTTAAATCAAGAGTGAGGGGAGAATTCTTGGGCCCCATTTTCTAATAATAGTTTATTGAATAGTTTTTTTATTTGGGGTTCAACATTGAATGTTATCAGGTAATTAATTTATCAATTATATATATATATATATATATATATATATATATTATTTTTTATCATTCCCATAAAAAATGTGATTGATTAATTTCCATTCAATTCACTACTAGTTCATATATTAATTCATGGAAAAAATGAATTTAATTGTTAAATTTAAAAATAATTTTACCTAACTTAATTATTGAATTTATTTAATCACTTGAAAATAATAAAATTATTTATTCTTTGTTTAGAATGATTGTTGGAAGACCATGGGTTTTCACAGATATAATTCTAATTAATACAAAATCACTAATTTGTTTATTTTGAAATTAAATTATCTTACAGAACCAACTTCATAGAAATTAGTATATTTATCATTGAATATTATTTGATATAGATTTATATTTTATTTAGGAAAATTTTAAATTAATAATATTAACTTTTGAACTACGGTTTTTAGGATAGGGGTAACTAGTAGTTTTGGGTTTGGCTTTTAAATGTGAAATAATAACCTTTATAAGTTTTAGTATTAAGAAATTATAAGGTTTATGTTATGTTACTTTGGACTTGAATATTAGTAGTTTATTTGGTTCAATAGACTAGGACACATAAATTTTCTTATCTATTTATGATTTATAACATTATTATATTTTTTATGTTCATAGATATTTTGGATTTGATGGTAGGTGCTTAATTGGACACGAGTGAATACAAACATTTTTATTGACATTCTTTTGATCATAGAAATCAAATCAACATACTCACATTGAAGATAAAGAGGAAAGGATACGACTCCACACTAAACCCATGGTACATGGAGATAATCCTATATAGAATAGAGAATATTAATAATTCTTTTTAATATTCTTATGATAATGCTAACAAAGGAAAATAAATTATTGAATGTACCTAATTATAAATAAAAATTTCATAGAAATCATGATGAGAAATATGATGGAGATTCTATGGTTTAGGTTGAATCTATGGTGATTTATAATAATGAAGCTGAATATGAGATAGTACATTGGGAGGGAGACTCTATCAAATGTGATGAAAATAAAGAGAATTTAGAATATGGAGAATCATTAAAATATATTAAAAGGTATAATATAAAGATAAGTTTTCTAAAATAAATAAGTACATTAGCGAATTTAAAGAATAAAAATGAGATGATGTTTTAACAAATGAACATTAAAAATGTTATATAATATATTCTTTACATGTAAAATCTTTAAATTGTTACAAAACATTGTTCTTACCACAATAGAGTTTCAAGATATATTCAATGAAATATAAGTAAAATTATATATCTCAATGAGTAAAAATTTAATTCATTTTAAAATTTAGATTATCAAAATCATATCCATTCATTCATTACATGATTTACTATAGGTTTCATTTTTATATAAAAACATTTAATAAAATATCTTTTCAGATGGAAATAATTTATTTATAATTAAATATTTATTTGGATCTTCAAGAAGTGTTTTTAGTGTAAAATTTAAATGTTTATCATAATATTTTAATGGTTATATAAGTTAAATAAAATTTTATTTTTTATATTTTATGGAATTATTCACCATATGTATTATATTTTCTTTAGTATAAAGTTAATAATTTATGAATGAGATAAGGGGTTTTTTTCCCACAGATATATAGAGCTAGTCTTAAGCTTCAATTTAATATGTGTTAGGCACAAAACGGACTCCATGAGAAAAAGTTATGGCTGTTTTGGAGGGATTAGGGACATTTGTGGGCCTTAAAGGATGTTAGATGAGAAGGCATGAGGAAAAAATAAGATGGACGGTAATGATATATAATTTATATGATAGTATTATTATAAATTACATGCATCATTTAATTTCCATATATATTTTGAATGAATTTTAAATTTAGGAATTTCATGCCACACTTAGTTATATTTATAAAAATTGTAACTAAGATACAAGAAGTTTATTAAGAATGCTATAATAATTTGTTTTAAATATTATAATTAATAGGATTGAATGAGTTATATTATGGGTGAATGAGTAATGATAAGTTTGATAATAAATATTTATTGTAATGGTCGTGACCCTAGAACACTAGTGTCAGTGATTACATTACTTTATTTGCATTAGATACCAGGAATGGAATCCTGAAGGACAATATATTTTAGTAATCTTGTTAAACTATCTACATACTTGAATCTTACACAATAACTGAAATCATAAAAAAACATAGTATTTTAATTGAATGAATAGGTATTTTCTATTGATACCAATACAAATCAATATTTTTAAAATTATTGCATCCTTGGGAAAAATAAGAATTGGGTTAGCTCAAATAATCACTATGGGTATGGATATAGTTGAATATATGATAAATAAATAATCACAATCAATATTGGATGTTAGCTAACTGAGACACATTTCATTCAATCAATTACTTGAGGATAATATGGAATCAATAAATGATGATATAATATTCCATATAAATAATAATATGAGTTTGAAACATAACCGTGAATATTCTAACTAATAGAATAATCACATGGAACATATAAAACTAATATCATAATGTCGGAATGAATAATTCTTAACATCATTACCATACCATCAATTGCTCATCCGAATATATCTCATATAAATTGGTATGGCCTTCACTGAAAAAATCCAAGCTTGTTTTTCTCATAAGACCTACCATTTCATTAAGGTTTTATAGAGGGCCCCAACTTCCGCATATTAATTCTAATGAAATTACCATATTAAATGGGTGAAACATAATGAATATAAACATTTTCCTGAGAAAACTACCATATGGAATGTTAATAATTTCCCACATAAATAAACAAAATCATAAACAATTCAGAGTAATGTGAATAAAATCAAACCGGTACATCTCCATTCGAAATGATCATACAAAATTCTGAAAAATAATAAAGATGGTATCATTACAACTTATCCAAATTAAAGAATAATTAAAATAAAGGGTTGAGGTCGTTGTTTATTTTAAATACTATTAAAATTTAATTTAAAGATTTCATTAATAAAATAATCTTTTTTATTTTAAAATATTTTTTAATATAAATATTCCCAAAATATTTTGAAAAAATATTTATTTGAAAATAACCTTTGAAACATATAAATTAATCCATAAAATATTGAGTGTTCATGATGAAGAAAATAACGTACATATTGTACAAGTTAAAGAAAATATTCCCTTCATATTTTTGGTAAAAACTAAATGGGCATTGACTGGAAAACATCATGATGTAAAATTTCAAATTACATCTTTAAAAAATTTCAAACATGGGTAAAAATTAGTTTAATAAATTATTTTGAAAATTATTTTTTTTAGAAAACATTGTTTTGTAATAAAATTGTATTTTCAATCTAAGGGAGAAATAATGTTGGATTTTCATTAAAAAAAATTCACAACCATTTTAATTAAACAAAAGAGGAAAAATGAATCTATTAATTTAAAAATATCATGAATAACTAGCTGATAATAATAATAAAAATGTAAAACACAAATTTCAAATAATTCACCAAAGGGAGACTTAAACATAAAAAATCCAAAATAATGATTATATTGTGAAATAAACCACTTAGAATTTGGTAAATTTTTAATCATAAGACCCAATAAATAAATAACATCAAATAAAACCTTAAATTCAATTAATTGAAATATATATGTGATATATAATATCAAAATAGGCAGTGTTTACACCAAAGAAAATAAATATGTGGTTAATAAGTAATATTTCTCACTGAAGTTAAAGTGAGATGTGAAGCCCTTACCTCAGGATAAAATTCATTCATATATTTCTAAATCACTAGTATAATAAATATAAATTTATATTAGTTATATTATATAACAATAATAATAAATATTTTACAATATATTTTTTATGTATTCTTATTTAGCACCCTTTTATTAACAGTTGTTTGTTAACATCATTAATTTTGGTAACAAAAACTTTGCTTTTTAATATTTGTTATTATTTGGTATTTTTGATCCTATAACATTGATCAATGTTCCTTCATATCGATAATTCTAAAAATTAAATAAATATAATATATATTCATTATAAATTTATTTAGAGTAATCTATAAATTATATATAAAAAAATGGATCACACAATTCGTAGAGATGGTAGGTCATATGTATGCATAAATGTTGTTGCCATTTTTTTCTCAAAGTATGGGATGAAAGGAAAATAAAGTAAAATAACCTTTTAATATTCATTGTTATATAATTTATAGCATTTATATTATTCAAATATATCATAACTTCCATCAATGTAAAAATATTATTTTAAAATTTTCACATTGTTATGTGGAAGAGATAGTCCACACATATGAACATGTGAAGTTATTATTTCCAAAGGATTTAAAGAAAAGAAGATATTACTGATATTTTATTTCTAAAAGATTTTCAGGTCATAAATATCAAATATATTAACTAATCTTCTCCATACTCAATTAAATATAAAGAGTAATAAAAAAACATTTCACATTGCTTCGTGAGGCAGTAGTTCACCATACACATAAGCGACATTATCTTATCCCCCCAAAGAATTAAAATATATAAGTTATATTTGAGATAATAACATCAGAAGTATAATAATTTAATAATTATTATATAAATATTTTTCACACATAATTATATCTACCCTTGAAGGGTGATGATGAAAAATGAATTACATCGGTTCGTGAGGTAGTAGTACGTGGTACTCACAATCGATGGTTTTTTTACCTATTGATAGAAGAGTAAATGGTTATAGGTAATTACCATAACATAATTTCATGTATGTATATTTGATAAACTATAGTTGTTATATTATGATGTATTATGAATATTATAATGAGTTAGAAGAAGTATTAATATTAAAATGCATTGTTAAAATATTACATCTTCTTTCATAAACCTTTTTAGGTTTATCCTAAAGACATCCTAGATTGGATTTATGATCTAAAAAATTCACAGGGGATGTGTTTGGGGAAGTATGTAATCTATTTAGATATATATTGGCTGAACCAATGTGTTTTGGATTTGTGAATATGGGAGGAGATGGGGGAAAGATAAAAATTGTTTTGAAAATAATTATTTATTCCCCTATTTATCACAATACACATGGCCAACAAAATTGATCATTCTCAAGCCTTAGAGATTATATGGTAACCATAGGTCACTAAAATTTGTTTTGGAGATTTGTTAGGACATTTTTGACCCTTATATTCTTAGATTATCCCCCTGGTAAACCCATTTTTTCCATGACCATTATAATTAATTTTTATAGTTTTTACAATTAAATATGGTCAAAAATTTAGGTTAACATATTATATAATATAAATTGTGAAAATGGAAAATATGTAATACTTTTTTTCATATTCGTTAAAATAAGTGGTGGAATTAAATTTAAAACTAAACTTACATATGCATCGAAAAATGATTTTTTTACCATTGAAAAACATTCAAATGTATAAAAAATTTAATATTATAATTCCTTTTGAATTTTTTTAAAATAAAATAAATTAGTAATATTTTAATAAAATTAGGCTATTTTTATATTAAAAACAATTAAAAATATAGTTATTCATTATAAATAATTTAATTGAAATGGTTGTTTTTAATACAAAATAGTATTTTTCAATATTCATGGAAAAATAATCTTTTTAGACAAATAAAAAAAATCACCCAAATAAAACATTGAAATAATGGTTTTAAAAAATATTTTCTAAATAAATATTCTAAATGTTGTAAATAATTAATTTTATATTTTGTTCACATAGAACTATATTACTACCACATAAACCGTTTTTGGGAAAATGTTTCATTTTCATTAAAATGGTTTTTATTTTATTTATATTAAATAGATAATAACTGAATTAATTTTTATAAATGCGTAAATCTTATAATTTTCATAATTCAGTTATTCCTATTAATAACTTTTTATTTATTATCTAGGTTATAATGGTCATGTTAAAAATATAATTTGTTAATAGTGTGTCATGTTTTATTCGAACCTGGTGTTTTATTCATCACAAGCTATCGAAGATATTGAAATTATTAAAAAATTAATTACATCATGAGGATTAATATTGTCATTTTAAATTTTAATCATGGTGTTTTGTATTTCACATTCTATCAAACATAATTTCCCTCTTTCAAAATCATGGGGGTGTTATATTCTACACCGTGAAATAAATTATGCCTCACGATTTAATCTTGATCTAAAACATATAGGGTTTTTATTTGAAAAAATATTTTTTGGAGACAAACATTGTAAAAATGGTTTAAAATATCTTCTTGATTAGATTGAAATTTATGTACAATTATAATGTCTAATAAAATATAAATAGGTTTCCAAGAAAGAGAATATTAGGGGGAATTGAAGATATGGACATGGATAAAAAATTAAGTAATTATAGACAGTGATAGATATCATTGATCATAGGAATGTGATTTATAAATGGAATGTTATGGACCTAAAAACCATAAATCTATGATGATTTAATAGACCATTTGATTCATCAAGTATTAAGATAATATAATAATATTTTTGTTTCAATAACCTTTTCCTAAAGATAAGGAATTATTTTACCATATAAGATTATAATGAAATATACCTACATTATATTATTATATTTTATTTTCACACTCTCATCATTTTCTTTGCTTCTATCAATTTCCACTATTTCTCTTACTCTAAGAAATTAATATCCAATTATTTTAGTCTTGAAGAACTAAAATTAACTTTTATCGAATCATAAGATCCCAAGATGAGTGGATTGTTATCCATCCTATATTTACTAAATGAAAAATGATAGAAAAAGTTATCAATATTATAAAATAGTAACTAAAAATTAATAGTATCTATAAAAATTAAATATATACCATTTCATAATTTTTTAGCCATTATACACTCCCAAAATATTGCAGATGAAATTTGATGTGAATAAATTTTTAAGGAATGCCACAAAATTTACAATATCATATTAACATTATATTCCATAGAAAAAATAAACTAACACTTAATGTCTCATTACAAATATTTTATTACTTTTATCACCAAAAACTATTAATTAAAAAATTCATGGTTCAAAAAATAAAATCACATGTTTCCTAGTATATTCCATAATTAAAAACTGTGGTAAACTCCTAAAAAAGTTAACCTAAAAATTAGATCACTAAAAAATTTCAAGGTAACCAATAATAACACCTAAACTTAAATTTAAAATTTTTATCTCAACATTATAATACATTAATTGTTATATTCCATAAAGCACGTGTTTCCATGAAGATCAACTTTACCATGAATCGATTTTTGTGGTATTATCCAACACATGCTTTCAAATCCTTAAAGAAATAGTTATATGATTAAATCCATATGTGCCTCATGATATGTGTAATAATAATATAATAGATAAAAGACTTATATAAAATATTTCATGATTCCATATACAAGTACATTAATCATTCACAAAAGCAATATCAATAGAATTTTCCGAACCTTTAGTTTTCATCATCTTATGGGGTATATTACCTTGATATTTTGTGAATTTATTTATGCAGTGACACTTATCCCTATTTTTTAAGTATTTAACATTTGAAAAGAAATTATATTCCTTTATTCAAGTTCCTGGTGATATTTCTCTCCACAGTTGAGGAAATATCCCATTCCCTTCAAGATTGTACTATGTTTTTCATTCCATAGTTCTCCCATGTGGGAAAATACTTCCTTCCATTCTTTAATTTGTCTATCATTTGCTCTAATATCCACTTATTATCATTATTCTCATAAAAAACATAAGTCTTAGAAAATTAATTTTCTATCATTATAGCAAATAATATAATGTCCTAATGTAATAATATTGATTGGGAGACTATTCCCCTTGAAATTAATGTCTTAATTAAATAAAATAAATGTATAATATGTACCATTGGATTGCGTATATAGTCTGAATAATGACATGTTAATGTATTAAAGATCGATTAATACATAGAAATAATTTCATCTTACTTTTGTCTTAGTCTCCAGAATAGTCTCTCTATATCTTCTCATTTCTCAGGAGGAAAATATTATTCCACAAATATTACCTTAAAATTATTCTATTCCTGGTTTTCTATTTCTTCTACAACCTTAGTTTTTTGAATCAATGAACACCATTGATATACATCTCTAAAGAGATGATATGATTCCATGTAAAAATTCACCCTTTTATTTCTTCCTATAGAAATAATAATATTCTCTAAGGAACATATCATTTTTCTCATCTAAAAATTGATTTATAGTCTAATAGAATGATGGAGATGATATAACATAATGTATTCTAAAATTATTGCATCTTGTGGTGGATCAGTAGGATGATCCATATGGAAAATGTCATTTCTCATATCATGAGTGACTTACCCCAATTTTGTTATAATATGATTAATTTCAGATGTAGATCTAGCTCAAGATTCATTATTTTCCCCATGAAATAAAATCCTACATGGTTAATATGAATTGATATGTCATTAATTACTTATTCTAGGATTTATTTATAAAAATTTAATAAAGTAGACTATATCATAACATTATGAAACATAATTTTATCATTAAAAAACCAGGGAGACACTTAATAGAAATTGAAAACTTATTCATGGATAATCTCAAAATCTGAAACATGTTTTTTTTCAAATTTTTTAAATTAATAATAATATTTTCAAATAATTAAAATTTTATTTCAATGAAAACATGAATTATCCAAGGAATATTACTCAACAGTGTCAAACTAGGTGCAGAGTAAGTCTTATTATCTTGTGCGAGCTAATGCTTAAGTCAAGCTTGAAATACGTTTCTTGAATTTATTACCCCAATGTACATTTATTATAGAACCACAACCACTTTTAGTATCTAGACATAGATCTATTTTTGGGTAAAAAAATAATAATATATTCATCACCAAAACATTAGGATGTTATTTTATACTTTCAAATAAAGTAAATCTTATTCATTTGTTATATATCCTATTATTCTCTTAAATATTTTTCCTAGTATTTCTACTAAAATTCCTCTAATACCAATTGTAATTTCACAAACCCTAGTATCCTATATTCAGTGGTCACTTTATTAAATTAGCATAATATGTAAGTAATCAAATCCTAAAGGACCATATAGTTTAATTGTCCTTGAAAAATAGATTCATAGTTTATTATCACATTATAATTGAAAATATAAAATAAAACATATTATTTTTATCAAGTGGGAAAATATTTACACTACCATAACCCTATATATCAATAATAAAACCTATCATGGAATCATTAATAAAAAATCATAAGAAATAGGTGAGCTCAAATGATTAGTAAGGTTATGTACATAGTGAAACCTCTCTAGAATAAATAAGTATAATCAATATGACAAGGTGAATAACTTAAACACACACTATTCACTCAATTATTTGAGCATAATATGGAAGGATAAAATGATTATAAAATGATACCATATTAATAATAACATGTGATTGAAAATAACCATTGATGTTATAACTATTCAAATAATCACCCGGAAAATCCAAAAATTAATCTTTTCAATGAAATCCAATAAACTCTACCATATATAACATTGAAATTCATAGTTCAATGGTGATTTATATTTTTTCATATAAATTCCATAAATTTTTTAAAAATTGAATTTTCATTATTAATGAAAATAACGACTAATCCAAATTTTAAAAAACTATTATTTTTCAGAAAACATTTTTTTTAAATGATTATTATTTTATTTCTAATCAATAGATAAACATTGAATTTATTTTTTAAATTTTAAAATTATATATTTTTTTCAATTTATTTAGTCATATTCATACCTACAAATTAAATCTATTGTTCATAGTGGTAACATTTAAATAAAAATATTTTAATAGAGTATGGTTTATCATTCAATCACAGTGTTATGTTCATCACAATCTATCAAAGAGATTGATTTTTTAAATAGATATTAAATTAATATGGGGTTTATTTTCTTATAATAAGGTTTTTGTGTGTCCTACATGCAATCAAATGCAATTTTCTTCTTTTAAAATCACAGGTCATTACATTTATTGAATATTTATTATGGAATATTAGTTTATTTTTTTTAATTAAATTCCTGAAGCAGTTTTATAAATATATTTTCAAATGTTTTATTCAATCGATATATTATTCTCATTCATGAGATGGGTGATATTGTGATATTTTAATTACCATACTTTAGGGTTATTCAAAACCATTATTAATATATTCTATGAAATACTATATTTCTTTATAAACTCTCAGGATATGCTTCAATATTACAAATTAACTTTTAATATATTCAATTTATAATTATTTTGATCCACATTAATTCGACTAAGGATGTAAATTGATTAAAATTTATATCCTTATCTATATATGAAAAACTTCTATTTTTTCTCTAGGTGAGATTTATAAAACATGAATTCTGTTATTAGAAAGTGGCATTGTTGTCTTTTGTATCCATCTAGTAATATTTTTTTTTGTTTTTTCATGATTTACATAAACATTTCTGTGGGGGAGGAGCAGTTTCAAGATTTTTATTTCTATTTTATGTATTAAATATGCTAAAATTTATGAAGTTAACAATGTTAGTTTAGGTAAATGGTTCATAAATAACTTATTTTTACACAATATAGCATACCATATATTTAAAAAGCTGAAAAAGTAAAAATGATCATGAGTAAAAAATATTTTGAAAAGAGGATGTATATTTCATTATGCATATTTTCAAGACCATTGAGCCTTTATGTAATTAACAATGGAGTTTATTGATATTTAATATTAATGTTTCATTTTTAATGATGCGGTTTTCATTATGTTTTCTATTACAATAAATTGCACTTGAGACTTATGGATAATCTTTAAACCTAAATTCTGAATCATCATAACAACTACCTACTAATAATTAACCTTAGACACACTAGAACCATCATTAATAACTTTATAATATTTTTATATTAATTAATAATTGTATATTTATATATTTTTCATGTATATGGATGGAGTGAATAAACATGATACTAATCATAACATCAAATTAAATAAAATTTATAGATAATAAGAGTATTGTTCCATTAATTTTGGTCACAAGTGAGTATAAATAATGAAAATGAATTAAAATACACCAATATATGTGAAGATAATTTTAATCAATTCAAGAGGTAAAGTTAATGCATATTCCTCATTGATAATAGTTTGGTCTTATTAATAACTTTTCTGTGCATTTATTTGATGAGTTTTTTTGGGATGATGTTGATATGTATGAATGTATAATATAAAAAAATAAATTATATGGTCCATTTATAACTATATATATATATATACATTTTTTTGATTAATTTCTTTTTACATGAATTTCAATATCTGAATTTTCATTTTTTTCAATGATCTGGGATAAAAGTATGATTAAAAATTAATTATTAATATTTAAAAAATAAATAAATGTTGAAATAAAATAAATATTACCACAACTTATGGGTGTTGTTCCATAACAAACTACAGGAGAGTTAAAAATAAAATCATTTGGAAAACTATTATCACAATAATACTATATAAAACTTACTATTGTGTGATAGTTAAACTAAGAAAAAGTGGAAGAATATTTGTTGAGAATTATGTATAGGTTAAAGAGAAATACATATCATGTCACTGTCATAATAACACATTTTATAGAATCTATCATGAGAAAGCACCAATACACTTAAACAATACAAATTTCATGAATATGGTGTGTTCTACAAGTCTTATAATGTAAGAAGAAGGCTGAAAGAAATTTTTGATGGAGACTTCAAAAAACAAACCTATTACATCATTAATAGATAAATCAGGTATGACCATTTTATTTTTGATGAACATAGGAGACACAATTTCTTCATGAGGTAATGGTTTATCTATTCTTAATAGCATTATTATGTGATTAATTAAAAAAATCATGTTAATTGAGAATGAAGAGAAATATTTAAAAATAATAATATAACACTTCAATTGTAATAATCATTACATTCTTACCCATTGTTTCTTGCTCACTTATGATGGGTCCTTTTCCACTGGGGTTAGTTTGGTGAACTAGAAACACCTAATGGATTTCATATTCATTAAAACACATGGACCTACTTCATAAAGGTAAGCATTCATTGGGGAAACATGTGTAAAAAACTTATGAACTCGCACTATTTGAGAGGACGGGAGGTTAGGCTAGTCACACCATTTTGGGGGGAATTATTGTATATTCTAGGACTATATTATTGTTTTCATTTAATACATGTTCATAAATCCTTTAACAATTTCCAAGTGTGACATGGGACACCCTTGAAATAACAATCAATTATTAGAATGCATGGATTTAGAATTAGTTGTATATATCTGAGGATCCTCATTTATAGAGATATCTTTATGAATCTGAGATTCTACATCAATTGAACCATTTAGATGTGGATTTGGAACTCTTATATCATTTCTCATCATGATGATAGTTTTAGTCCATATTATAGGATACTCTAGAAATTATTTTCCACTATGAAGACATGATTTCTCTTTATCTCAGGATCATGCCCCTAAAATGGGCCTCATATGTAACTTTGATAATTTAAATGAAACCACATAGTTTGGTGCCACTTAATTTGAAATTACATTCCTTTTAATATCATCTTATAAGGACCAAACATTGCAGTTTAACGTCATGCGAAATGGAAACTTATGAGGAAGGCTCCTTGTCCATGGTTTATGTTATAGTTATATTAAAGTGGCCCAGTGGACCTATATTGGCTGTGGTCTCCTTTTTTTAATATGATACGCTACTGAGAATATATCCCAGATAAGAGTAGGGTAAATTTTTTGTATTGTAATTATACATTAGGGAGGATTCCAACATATTATAGTTGTAGAGGATTCAAATTCTATGTAGTTAGGTAATTTGGGGAACACACCTTTATGTTGGCCCACTTTTTCAGGGTTGTGTAGTTTTGATGATCACCACTAACCTCTATGGCCAAATAATTCAATATCTGTGTGAGAAACAAAAGGAATCGGCTGATATGGAAACCACACAATCTCATTTTTCCTTTGGTTGATGTGGTTGGGCACCAAATTGAGAGGTAAAGGGAGTTCTCTAGAACCTACCACCTATATTGATTTCATACCATAGGCAGATGAAGAAGGGTAGGTATTATTCCCCTTCTAAGTGATTTCTCCATGAGAGATTAGTGGTAAAAATGCCCCCCCCCCCCCCTTCATCCACTTTCTACAGGTTTAATAGAGGAAGAGGATGGTTCTATAGACCACAGATGTAGGTTCTTATCCTGGGTATCCATCTAGCACAATAATTTATTTTTAGACCCTCATTACCATTAGAGTGTATGTTTGTAAGCATTCCAATTATCCCCTTGTAATGTAGGTTAATAATGAGACTCAATTTACCATTAGTATCTGTGATCTAGAGGACACATTGGTGTGCCTAGTGAGTTGATAGTACATATCTAGTATCATTATCAAAGGGCATAGCCTAGTACCTCGTAAGGAGGGCCGTAAAGAGTTAGGAATCCCCAAAAATGTTGGTTATGATGATGTTCATTAGGAATGTTCATGGATGGTCCAAGTTGTGGAGAATCACTATAAAAAGGATGGAAATGACAATACGAAAGTGGAGAAAGCCAATATTTCCCCTTAATCATAGAATTTTACCATACAAAATGGGGTTTCATATGCGAAATGTTTTTCAATATAGGTCAGTTTTCCTTTTATGTAGTGATTTTCTACAAGGATTTCAGTTCCTCCAGCATAGTATCTTGCTACAAGGGGAATGTATCCATCAGCATATTAGTTTTCTATGTGTGGTGGTGGAATGAAAAGAGGACATCTATTTAGGCTTTTTAGAATGAAATCCAAAAATTACTTTTGGGTATTCATATGGTCAGTTGATTTCCTTTTCTACCTTTACATTATGATTTAAATTTTCCTTATAAAATGTGATGGATCTAGCACATCATTTAACTATTTCCATCCATCATCTTCCGTATATACCTTTTGGATTTTATAGAGGAACAAATATAACCACTTTTCTGTATAGCTGGGTGTCCATGGTCAACCCTAGATATTTTTTTAGGGGATACAAAGAAGGTCATATTGGGCCCCAAATGATTTCTCATTTGGGAAATCCCAAAAAAATGATTTCGTGGAATGGAAAATGAATTATTTTTTGTGGGATCCAAAAAACATCGTCATGGATACACTAACAAATTTTCATTTTTTGGAGCTAGAAAAATCCTTCAAGCCCCCACATATGTGTTTTCCTTCATGGGAGACTAAAAATACCATCAGAGACCTGGAAAATAAGTTTTCATTTGTAAGGGCCAGCAAATACCATTAATGACCACAAATTATTTTTCTTTTTTTGGATCCAAAAAATAGGATAAATTCCTAGAAATTATTGTTCATTTGTGGGGTTCCATAAAGAGTGGTGGTATGCATTGATAGATTTCTATGCCGAATCATGCTTTCCATTGAGACCTTTCAACCTTTAAATAATTTTCAAATCATATGTTTGTTTTCTAGGTCAATTTTAGGCTTAAAAATTTCATAAAATCCTTTTCATATTCCATAATGAAATTTTAAAGGAAAAAAATGTTCCCCCCATCGGAATGTTCCATGATTGGGATGGAGAGGAGTTGATTATGATGAAGAATTTGGTTCACTTTGAATTAAATTGTTGTGTGTAGAAGGGCCCATAATAGGGACCACACCAGTTAAAACGGGTTAGAACCAATTTTTATATACCAAACCTCTCACACTGCACTAGTCCATGAATATATTCCACCAAGTGAGGGAGATTCTAAAGTGGATTAGCAGATTCTAGAAAATATTCACATTACCTCTCAGAATACTTGGAATAATATTTGTAATATGGTTTCTCTAACAACTTGGAAGACATTACAATGAAAACAACCATATTACATCAAATGTTTTCATTTCTCAAATATGGGGGGTTTTATTATTATACCACACATGACATGGAAAAACACATGATCGTGACTTGGGAGAGGTCCAATGAGCTATAGTCTCATTTAAATATTAGGAAGTCCATGAAAAATCATTATATAGGTAGGAATATCATTTGAAATAAATATTGTGAGTATGATTGTGTGGATGTGAGGCAATTGGATCTGTATGTGGTGAAGATATCCTTGGTAGAATGACTTTATCATAAATTGAATCAGCATAAACAAGAACTGGATCATGCTAAGTTGTATTTTGATGAAGGAACTAATCTATTGGAAGGGGTGAAGAAGGAATGAATATATGCTATTGAGATGTTAAAGTAATTTCAGGGTGGCATTGATATAGATATTGGAGAATACATTGATATTTTCTAAGCCGTAGATGATTCCGATGAGGCATTGATTCATATTTAGGAATCCAGCAACTGGGATTTGTAATTGAAATATTTTATTCAAACAAAGAGACTCCAAGATGTGGATGTTACTCTTTTATGTACATCCAACAAAAAATCAAAAATTTATTTTCCCTCAACCACATATCATTTATCTTATCCCATTATACAAACCAATCATTACATTCTAGGTTTTGAAATATAATATTCCATATAACCATAATGGTTTTATCACTGGATATCAATCATGATCATGAAGAAGGATAATATGGTTAAATATCTATTCAAGAGAATTTCTCAGGGAAAGGAATAACAATAATCACTATCACCATCACACTGGAGTACGATCATTTGGTAAAAATATCATGTAATGCTCTAATTTTTTCCAGAGCTAAGGGATGAAACAAAAATAGTTTTAAATGTGTCTAGGGTTTATTGGAAAACCCCAAAAACCTTTCATCTTTTCTATAAGTAACCTAACATTTTATTATATATAATTTTGTTTGAACTTAGTGGGAATGACTCAAATTTTTTCCAGGGTTCCCATTGTAGATTTTCTTCCTAGTGAGTACTATATCTCCTTGCATGTGATGTTTAGAGTCTTAAAATCCATACTAACATGAATATTTTTGTATGTATAACATCTCTGACTATGAGTTATGTAATGATTAACTAAGTGGGGTTGACTGTAGAAACGTTTTCTAATATTATTTAGCAATATAAAGGATAGTTTTTAGGAATTTATTTTTTGATTTTAAAATCCCATGCATGAAATGGGAAAAATATGCAAGGAATGGCCATTGAAAATTATCTTGAATTTTGTTCCAACATAAATTTGTTTTAGGATTATGAAGATAGAGGTAGTGTATCCTGAAAAATAATTTCCCCTTGGTTGATAGACCTTTTGAGGGTGTCTGATACAGAGAAAAACTGAGGAATATTATTCATAGAAACAATAAATATTTTTATAGGAATATGAAATTATACTTAATATGAATATGGAAAGCTTATTGAGATTCATATTTTTCATGAACTTGTAGGATGGATTATAAAGGGTAATGTGTTTGAAAATTAATGGATCAATTGTGTAGGCACTAAACATTAATTTGAAACCACTCCTAGATATATTTTGGTTGTGCAAAAGATGGGACATGGATTTTAGTTTCATGAAACCATAAAATAGACCATGTGTTTTACTATCTTATGAAGATTAAATTGGGGGATACAATTTATGGTCACATATCTTTGACTGATATATTATTAATTTATCATTCCATAGTCATCTGACTGAGAATGATTCCCCATCATATTGAATTCAGGTGGAAGATTTTAAGATGATATCTAGGGAATTCTTAATACAAATAGTGATATGGGAATATTATGTAAAGAGTTCTTGTGGTCAAAATTAAAAAATAGCATTCTAGAATAATGTGGTTGGGTCTAATTGAGAAAAAAGATGTATCATCTGAGAAATAATTTTCCACTAGGTGAAATTCCATTTGAGGTATTATTATGTAGATCTTAAATGGGGAATATTATGAATATTCCAAAAAGGATTCGCCTAGAATCTAGCATATTGTTACTAAAGGAATAATAAAGCTTATGGAGATCCATATTTACCTAGACCTAGAGTTTGGTTTGTGGAATGGATGTTCCATAATATGGGAGGATCATTTCATTTCAAAATTACCTGAGAATTGGTAGTAATGTTTTCCATTATGTTGGTCTGATGCAGATGAAGGGATAGATATTTTTTAGGTTTTGTAATTATATAGATTTTCCAAGAATCTATACATATATAATCGAAGTGATAATCAATTCATATATTTATTTAGGAAAGATTCTGCACACTGATAGAGAACTTTTATGTGGAGGGGGAATTTTTTTAATATAATCTCACAAATGAGGTGAGAACCCATACTGGAAACTCCATTGTTGATTATTCACATACATAGAATAGTGGGTAAATTTTATATCATGGATGGATAATGATGTAAGATCTAGGAATACCTAAATATCATGTTAACACGTGAATCAAGAAATAGGATGTTATTGGATTTACATCATGAAAGAGACATCAATTGTGCAGTTTAACGTTAGGATGAAAGGACTTTTGGTGTTCCTTATAATTTATTTAATCTAGGACTAGATTAACCATGATATGGATTGGTAATCCTTGATTATTCATGAAAGACCCTTACAAAAATTCCCAATCCCATGATAATTGTGCTTGGTGTGGGAAATAAGGAGTTATAAACGATTACTTAAACAAACAGAAAAGATTAAAAGGAAGAAAAATCTCATTTTTTTATTTTGGTGTCTATATTGTGTTGTAGGGTCTTGCCAACAATATCTATCTTATGGGAACAAGAATAAAGTTGTATATAGTTCAGGGATTTTTACATATAGTAAGAGGGACATTAAGCATGAAATTTAGCATCATGAATTAAGGAAGAATGTTACTTGGTATGAAAAATAAGGAATGAATCCATCTATATTCAATTCAAAAATTCAAGGAGTCTCCTTAAGAGTGACATGTCATGTTTGTGACATGAGGATTCTGGAACTGGTTTGCTATGGAATCCCATTCATGGTACATTACGTAAGACAACATTTAAACACCATGTTCTCAAGATGTTTTCATATAGTTGAACATATTGTGACTAGGAAGACATGGTTTCTTTCTTTTTAGATTATACAACTGGGACTATACATCATGGAAGAAATGGGTAATAAAATGATTTTTGGGGAGAGATATTTTGAGGTTACTCGGTCATGAATATTGAAATTTAAGATCACAATATTATGTTTTCTCAAATAAGTATAAATGGTATTTTCAAAAATATCATGTAATGATCATGTATAGTGTTCAAAATTAGGTTTCTAGAGTCAATTTTTAAGGGGATTATAGAAACTGAAGAGGTCTATCCTGAGGAAGAATTTTCCTTTGGTTGATAGACCATTTTGAGGGAGGTATATATAGAGCCAAATTGGGGAATATTATGCATTGTCAAACGTGGGTGTCACCTAGAATATTACATCATAGTATTTCTAGACAAGGAATATTTTTGTAGATCATTAATGTCCATGAACATGGAGTTGGGTATGTTGTGGGATGTTTTTTAGCATACAAGAAGCACTCATACAAGTAGTAAACATTATGTGTGCAATTCCATACATAGATCATTCATATATTTTTGGAAGGGGAGGTTTTTTCTTTTAATTTGTGTCTAGGAAATAAAAAAATGGTCTTGGCGTCTCAATTTATCCTATGTGGATAGGAATAAATCCACATGTATCTATAAAAGACATCATAGTAGAAGAATGATACTGACAATGTGGGTGTTATCTCTAAAGAGGACATTGAGGTATCCCATGACTATCATGAGGCAACTTGTATTTATGGGACTAGGTATGGGTACCATTTATCATTGTGTGATGAGGAAATTTTCATTTTTTATTCTCATAATCATTATCCTAAGGCATCCACTGTTTTTCATGAGGAAATACTAAAATTTATCATTTTATATCTTCGACCATGATTGGGTGATAATTATTTAAATGGTTTTTTTGGCTAAAAATTTGATGAACTGAAGTGGAAGGTGGGAATGTTGACCCTCTACCACACAAATTCTCAGGACATATTAAAAAGGGGTCACCATTACAACGATGAATGGAAGGGACTTTGTGATAATTTGATGATAATTTTAGACCGATACTATAGGATTCAAGCATCACTACATGTCCCATGAGGCTGTGAATCAAGCTATATGTAGTTTTGGAATATGGTACGGTAGTGGACCGATACCATTGGTGGTTTCCACTCTTTTAGGTACATTGAAACAACCAAAAATTATGAAAAATGTGTCACATGATTATTACATAAGGAAATAATATAGTTTATCATCAGGATCTTGTGAAATTTTACAATGTTGTTTAACATCATGTGGAAAGGTATTTTACCATGCAGTTTTATGTCATCCAATCAGGATGATTTTGGTGTGAATACATGAAACACTTATTTAGGAACCTCACATTCATGGGGGGTGTGGTATGTTTACCATCCATCAAATTCAAAGATTAAGATCCATTTGAGTAGTATACGTTGATGTAATAAGGTCCCTTCCAATATTGCTCCATCTTTGGGTATTTATTTTTGGGTATCATTGGAGTCATATGGACCAAAACCATATAACCCTCATGGAATGACTAGATGTGAATATTATTTTTAAATATTCTTGAAATCTTATTTTGGGGTACTTCCATGTGATGCAGGGTGTGAAATATCTACTCATATGGACACAAAAATTCTTCAAGATGCTTTTGGGAATACTCCTCTATGGAATACTACTCGTAGATGGAAATGAAAAGAGATGGAAATTGAACCTAAATGGGAAAGGACACCTCTTTTCTATATACCATTGAATATGGATTTTCATGTGTTGTAGTGTGTGTTATATTTACGTAATCCCACAATAAATTCTGGATCATTACTAGTAAAGTATTTTTATCATTATATAATATATTTTGGTGTATATTTGATAAAGACTTGTTAAAGGCCTAAAAATTTCCATTTTCCTCTGGGTGAGAGATAAATTAATAGTTTGACTTGATGATATACTTGTGATATAGTCTTCATAAATCATCAAAGAAAAAATTGGTTCTATTATCAGTCAATATCATATGGGGGATACCAATTCTATTAAACATACTGGCTCTCGCGATGTTAAAAATATTCCTTTCCCGAATTTATTTTAGGGGTACTACATCACCCTACATGTAGAAGAATCCAATTATAGTGATAATTTACTTAAACAACATAGTTGTGTCAAGGGGATATGGTCCCATGATATTTATTCCCCATATGGGAATTTCTAGGATTATTTAGAAGGGTGAAACAACTCCAGGGGTTACTGAATGAAGTTTGAATATGCCATGAAGGAATGTAAATTTTTTTGAATTTCATGAAATCCTACATCATTGTGGGCCTATAGCCATAAGATTTTGGATTTTATAAGAAATCATGAACCCTTATAGTTTGGATATGTATGTTCTAACATGCACTACTTTGATTATAACAATGCTATCTTCCCCAAAATTTCACATAATAAGGACCCCATCAAGGCCCCTCTTATACAATAAGTTTTAATTATTTCTATCATCATAAAGAAAAATGTTAATCTCTTTACATTATATTTTATCTATCCTAACTCTATTCGATGGGACTCATATATTTTCAAGGTAGTCCATAATGGGTTTCATCTATATGGTAGAACAACCCTCAGGTTTGGGGAAGGGAGTGACCTCATTGATCTCCTACATGTTTTCACAAACAAAAGGAACCACTATTTAGCAGTGCACAATGATGATGAATATTTCATCCTAGATTTAATATGGAAAATTAATAAAAAAATATAGGAAAACTTTTGGACATTTTGAGTGTGTGGGATATAAACTAATGGTATCTCTGACAGAAATTATTCGATTATTCCTCATACGTAGACTATAAGAGGGATTATATCTTCTTTTTTAATGGGAAAATCATATTTGAACTTCTTGATGATTCAATTATGATTCAACTTATACTGTTAAATGGTTTACTAGTACTTGAAGATCCAATTATATCTTTACAATGAGGGACACATTTTCAACCTCATGTTTCATGAACCCTTCTAACAAGAAGATGTACTAATGTATAACATTCTTTTCTAGGGAAATGAGTATGACTCTTAATTTATATTTTTTGGGCTTGGGGTATTTCATCCTTTTCACTAACAGAATTTTGGACACACCATATAAATAAATATACCATATATGGGGGCTATCTAGGATAGAGAAGATTTATATATCTAGTAATTTAGTATACAATGAATTATTAATGTTGAGGGTTTCTCTAAAAGGACGTCTACAAAATCCAAGCCTATTACTGGATTATATTGCATAAATTGAATATCAAACTGTTATAGGATGACTACCCATCATGACATGTGTCTGGTAAAAATGGGACATCTGAGAATGTATATTATTTGGTTTCGAAGATAGACAAAATGGACGTCGTGATGCTATATGTAATGCCTCAGTTTTTGGACTAAAAATATTAGTGACAGACAGTTATTCTAAATATTTTAATAATGACTCTTCTCATTGATCATTTTCAAACTGAGGTAATAAAGGGTATTTATGCTACCAATGACATTTTTTGTAATAAATTTTCCCATTTACCACTCAAGTGGTGCCACATATAAAATTAGTAGTATTCCTTCAATGAGATTCATTAGAACCAGTGGGTTAAAAAGTTATTTCTTGATATTTCTAGAATATTCATGATATTCATTAGTCTATTGATATGTAATAACCTCTATTATCAACTTAAAGAAAGGTAGTAATTTTTTTACAAGGTTGTATATAAAATTCCATGTTTAGAACAAGTGTCATTGAATTCTTCTCAAATCCCCAATTTTTCTAGGGTGTGACACTTTAAAGATATCATTTTTTTCAGGGTTGACTTTGATGTCATGATGGCGTATGTAATGACCCAAAATTATATCAAGGAAATTTACCTTCTTATAATTATTTCATATAGATTAATTATCAAAAAAAACACATAGGGAGAATGATAAAAATAATATAAATAATGAATAAAAGAAATAAAAAGTAATTATAGAAATTAAAGAACCAAAACCAATAGAATAGTAATATGAATTTCAAAATAGTAATATAACCATTAAGAATGTTAAACCAACGAAAAAATAGTTCCCTCGCATATGAATGTATAAATAAAATTTTTAAATCATATAGATGAAAATATGATATATTTATATCATGATATGTAAATATTTTTTGTAAAAATAGAAAAATTAATTATTGGTATTTTTGTAAAATGTAAATATGTATTTATAGTTTTATAATTAATAAAATTATTTAAATTAAAATTTATTTACATAAAATAGATTCATAAATTAATTTTTTGATGTCTTATGATTATAAGATAATTTTATCATGCCCTAATTAATTTTTTCATAGTGATAAAAAATAATTTATAATTTTAAAAATAGATGTTTATGAATAAATGAGGATTTTAATTAAAAATTAATTTTCTCATTTTTATAAAATAATTTTCATAAAATATATTACATTTATTTATTTGATATGTCAAAATTGGTTAGGGTGATTTTTTGGGATTTTCCAATAATAGTTGATTTTTTTTGAGTAGTGATATACTATAATTTTCTCCACCACCCACAGGTGGTTTAGGCCATGCTTATGGAGCTGGAGGACAATGGAGGGGACAACTGCATGCCATCAAGGCTTATGATCCTGGGTCTTCGGGAATAATTCGATGTAAGATCTTTTATTTTTCTACTTATGGTGTAGTACTGATGGACACAAGTTCTAGTCATTCAATTCTTGACATATATCATATTTGAGACCTAGAGATTCTGGGTGAACCATTGAATCAAAACTTATGAATAAAGACACTCACTAGAAAAGATTCATTGATCACACATCTATACTGATAATGTAAAATGACCCTTGGAGGTGAGAGTTTCGGTTGGAACATCTTCGTGACCGTGTTAAAGCATTATGATGTCATTATTGGTATGGATTGGTTATCTAATGTCCATGCCTAGATTGACTATTTCAGATTAAGGGTGTGGTGTGTCCGCAATAATGGAACAAGGTTTTACTTTGCTGGAAAAAATAAACCCATGATATATAGGATGGACTCATGCATATGAGGGTGTATCTGATTACTCAATACATAGCTTGCATGACCCTCAGTGTAGCAAATGTTATGAGTTTTTTGTTCCTAGCAGTAGTGGTGGAGTATGATGATTTCTTTCTAGATGTTGTTCAAGGTTTACTTCCCCATTGGTAGATAGAATTTAGCATTGACTTAAACCTTGAGATGAAATGATATCTTTACCAACATATTTGATGGCTCCCACAGATCTTTGCGAGCCGAGGGTGCAGTTTGAGGACTTGGAGAGGAAGGGCTTCGTGAGACCCAGTGTTTCACCATGGGAGGCCCCAGTTTAGTTTTCCAAAAAGGTATAACGGATCTTGAGGTTGTGTGTGGACTACCATAACTTGAACCAAGTGAATTTGAATAAAAAGTTTCCACTACCAAGAATATATGAACACTTTGATTAGTTGAGATGGGCATGATGGTTCTCTAAGGTTGGCCTTCAATCAGGCCATCCCCATTTGTGAGTACGGGATGAGGAAATAATGATGACGAATTCTAGATGTCTCTATAGTCACAATGAGTACATGGTGATTCCATTTGGTATGAGTAATTCCCCTATAGTGTTCATGGGACTCATAAACCATATATTTCATCCTTACTTAAACTAGTTAGTGGTAGTCTTCATCGACGATATCATTGTGTACTCGGCGTCTGAGGAGGAGCATGCAAGACAATTCAATGTGTGTATAGGGTTCTTGGTCTTATGAATTCCTAAAATATCATTTGGGGAATCAATATGTTTTAGGAGTTCTATAATTTTTTATGTAAGTGATGTTCTATAAGGTATCTTATGATCAGAGTTTTTTTTAGTTTCCAACATTAAAATTTCTTATTGAATGCTCTATCAATCCATTTTATGCTATTTGGTTGTTAGTTGAATTATTATATTTGATATTATACTCCAAACACAACTTATTCGATTCAAACAAACAAAACATGGTTCAATTATTTTGTATGAATTGTTTAAGAAACAATAAATATAGTGATGATACTGGACATTAAAAAGTGCATCACATATTTTATTTCAATTTCCTATAAGGGTATCCACATAGAGAATAAATTATTGTTAGATACTATGAGTGTGAATTGTTGAATGGTGATAGTTTTGTTTCGACCCATAACATTTATCCCCCAAATAGTGAATATTTAGGAGTATTTGGTCTTATATAGTAATTTTGGGTGCCCATGAATGAATTTTTCATGTATTTGAGATGTAAAACACTTAATTTTCAATTGAATAAAGTCATATATATTAGATGTATTGAAATATCCATGTATACTGATTTGGTTAAAGATCATGGTCCCCATTTTATGTGATCTATCAGTGGAGCATGGAAATTTTCCATGAAAATTTGGGAAGCTCATCATTAAATGAATTTGAGAAGGATACCCATCAAATTCACATTTATAAATAAATTCCTATGATTTTATTCTATTGTAGGGAAAATATTGATTTAAATCGATGGATTTTTTTCATTCTTATTTTTACTCTTGTTATGATCCTATTTTGAAAAAATTATATAATTAAAGATATTCAGTAATCCACCATATTAGTCAGTTAGGGAGAGGAATTATATTATTGATTATTGGTATTAAAATAATTGATTTAGTCTATATATTTATTAAAAAATGGACAAAATAACCTTTGGTGGTAAATATGGATGACTGTTTGATCCTAGTATAGATATAAAAGAGTTGTAACTAAATAAGTTGGAGAATATGCAATAGAATTCTGTAGACATGTAGTTTTAGATAATACAATATCTTTGGGAAATTGATCCATAATTTTGAGATTATAGTCCATAAAAGTTATCAACCCCACTTGCTTAGTAGAATACTCCTCCTTAATTTATTTGATTACTAGTTCAAAATCACATTTGATGTTCAGTTAGGTAACAGGTATTTTCTTGACTTACTCCCTATGTAACACCCCAGAATGATAAAGGGATAAAATGAATAAATGATATGACTCATGTCAATAAGGTGAACCTTCCATTTTTGGGATCTTGCCTGATTATAACTCCACGGTTAAGCATGTTTGGGATAGAGTAGTGATCAGTATGGGTGGACTTATTGGAAGTTTCTTAGAGTGTGTGTGAGTTAGGACAAAGCACACTAAAAAGGACATGTGTTAGCTTGTAGGGACTATCATTAGTCAGATGACCCTTTCAGGCATGTGGGCGGGCCACAAGGTGGGGACCACAAGTCTGAGGGACAACTGGTGGTACATGGAGGGCCAGGACCTGACGACCATGTTAAGCCAATGTGTTTGTGCTGTCACCGGGATGCAGTTGTTACATTTGGTATCAGAGGTGGTATGCAGCCTTAAGTGTGGTGCACTACCTAGGTTGAGATGTAGAGCCCATAATGAAGACATTTTTTCTAATGGGGGTGATTGTAACACCCTAGAATGATAAATGGTTAAAATTACTAAATGATATGACTCATGTCAATAAGGTGAACCTTTATTTTTGGGAGCCTTCCTGATTAGAACTAAACAGTTAAGCTTGCTTGCGCTGGAGTAGTTATCAGGATGGGTGACCTTCTGGGACGTTTCCCAGGGTGTGTGTGAGTAAGGAAAAAGCACAGTGGAAAGGACTTGTGTTGGATTATGGGGACTATCATTAGTAAGATGACCCATTCAGGCACATGGGTGGGCCCCATTGTGGTAACCAAGTGTCTGCGGGGCAACTGGTGGTACCTGGCGGGCCAGGACCCGACGGTCATGTTAAGGCGGGGTGTTTGTGCTGTCACCATGACACATAAAGAGTTTCATCTTGGGGTCTAGGTTTTGTTATGGCTTCCTAAGGGCGGAAAGCGTGATGGTGTGCAGAATTTTCACACCCCGACCTATCAGATATTTTTATTTTATTATTTTATTTTGTTTTAATTTTTTTGTCGAGTTTCAGGTAGAATCCAGAACAAGATTTTGAGTTTTGTCAAAAAAAATGTATGTTTTTGAGTTGACGTCATTGAGGACATGGGCAGAGCGCATTTTGGAAACCCCGCACAGCTTTTCCCAGGCATCGGCGTGACCCACCTTTCTTTGGAAAAATTAAAATGAATAAATTTTGTAATTTAATGCGTTATTTAAAATTTTCATGGTTAATAATTTTAATTATTATTATTAAAATAAAATGGGTACTTTTATTATTTTTACTTTTATTGATATGATGATGATGATGATGATTATTATTATTATTATTATTATTATTATATTATTATTATTATTTTTTTTTATTTTTTTATTTCTTCCTTTTTCTTTCTTCTTTCTTTTCTTATCTTTTTTCTTGTGTTCCACACTGCTATCTCCCCTGTCTACTTCTTCTGTGAAGCACCAGCACATTACCTCCCTCCTTCTCCCTTGAAGTGCGCCAGCCCAGTCTGACACCCTCCTATTGGCCAAGCACCCTCTATGACCTTCCTCATTCTCCCTTGCAGCACGCAAGCCTGGTATGGCACCCTCCTGCTGGCTAGGCACCCTATGTAGCATCCCTCCTTCTCCCTTGCAGCGCGCCAGCCCATGCCCCTCCTACTTCTCCTGTCCTGCTCGGCTCGCCCGTGCGACACATCCGCTTGTTCATCCTCTCTCATCGTCTCCCTGATATAGTCCACCAGCAGATGACACCCCTTTCCGACTCATTATTTGGCAACATAGTGTCGCACTGGATCTCCAGCGCTGCACCGAAGGATTCCCCTAATTCAGCTACAACACCATAAAACTCTGACCCTCCTACCCTTCACTCTCAATGCTCTAGCCTTAGAGTGACGCCCCCCTGGTCTCAACGCCCCAGCAATGCAACAACACCCCCTCAGCCTTAGCACCTTCATACACTAGTGACCCCCCTGATTCACTGAGCACATCAGCACTGCACTGAGGTCCCTAGCCTCGACCTCTGGCCTTCCACTATCTAGAACCCCCCTAACCAGATTTTCTCCCCGACCAGTTCCCTCTTAGGCGCTCTCCCATTCATGCCCCATGCTGGCCATCCAAACTGTGCCCTCACCGGCTCTTGTCTGACCACCATGATCTTCGGCCAGACTTCCTTTAATTGGTGACCCCACTCACCATCCCCTCTCTGGATGACCATCGCACACATGCCTCCGATATATGGGAATTCTCTCCGGCCATGAAATCCCCCTGTGTGATACCCCTGCTAAATTTTTTTTCGGACACCCTTCAGCATCCCCTGAAGAGGTCCCCTTCATTGCTCTGGCCGGCTAGCAGTGGTGTAGCTCCCCGACGACATCCCCCTTTACTTATTCAACTGCAGCCTTTTCCCACTATCACCCACCATCCGTCTCTTCCATTCACACCTCTAGAATATCCTCCTTTCATCCACCGCCTAGCTCCAACTATCCAGTTCCCTCCGGTCGTGCGCCTTCTATCCTGTCACGGGTCCTCCGACCTGCCACGCACCCTTCCTAGCCGTGTTCCCCCCTCTACCAGTGAAATTTTTGGTTCCTTGCAGCCCCTCACTGGCCTTTCAGGGTGGAATGACCAACTCCATTAGCTCATGTGTCACCTCTTTTCATGGGACTAGTCGCGCAGCTGGTTTGTAATTAAGAACGCGACGATCACCACCACCAAAGGCGACCAGTTTGGGTTCAACCCATTGTGCCTGCTCCATTGTTGATGTGAGATTTTGGGATATTTATTAATATTGATCATTTTATTTTTGTGCTTCTTGGGTCTTATTGTTTTTATGATTGTTGTGACGTGTTTGCAGGTAATTCCGTGAAATTTCGCTCATCAGCTTGCACGTGCTTGCGCCCCCGCTCGAGGCGTGTCGTGTCATCGTGCTTGGACTGCGAGTCGAGGAAAGTACCCCACTACACTCACCTTTAAATTTAGAATTTATTAATTGTTTTATATTTTATTAATTTTAATAAATGGGAAATAGTATTAGATAATGAATTTTTAAATAATTACTCGATGTAGAAATAGTTGTCTATTTTATACACGACACTTGAAATATTTTCATGATGAACGGACACACAATAGTGAAAGAATTCTCATTTAAAATTTGAACATAATACATGGAATTTCAAGTGTAGTTCAAGTTTAATGATAAATTATTTCTTATGAAGTGTGAGCAAGTGTTTTGGTTCTCTTGAGAAATGAGGTTTTTCTTTAAAGTTGGAGAAGTCATGTTTGGCACTTTAATAAATTAAATTATTTTGGAAAAATATCTTTGGGGTAACTAAGGGGTGATATTTTTTCTACGTTGATTTCATGAGTTGTTTTTGATGTTTTTCTAATGTGATTGGTTACTTGATTGACATTGTTTACTCCCCCTTTTTGTTGCATGTATTAACATGAGAACCTGGCATAGTAAGTGAATCTTCTGAGAATGATTGTTGCACTAGTTTAGACTACGCACTAGCTATTGGCCCATAGTAGAGAGGGGTTTAGTTATTAGTGTTATAGGATTGGGCCCCTTAGTTAGTCCATGTAGGTAAACCCTAGGCGTTTGGGAATTATGACATCATTGAGTAGGGAATGCCTTCAGGATGAGTCACATGTATAGTATATTCTGGATTGTTCACGAGCTCCTAGGTTTGACCCATGTTTCCTTTAGTGTTTATTTGTATGTAGTGTATGATTGATAGGTCTAGTTCATTTTTTGTCCCCTGTTTACCACTTTTCACATTTCCTTTATTGTGTTTCGTGTGTTATGTGTGGTTTTCCTTTTGGCTAATAACTAAAATTTGGGTTTTTAAATTGTTCGCTAAGATGTTTTCAAAATGCAATGCACCTTCCCCTTCCAAACATTAAACTTTTATTTAAATTAAAAAGGGAAATGTACTATTACTTGTTTTAGAAATGAATGTGTGTGTGTGGAACCCATATTTTGTATAATCTAGTTCAAACCTGAAATTGGCAATTTCATAATTTAAATATATTACTGTGGGGATTGTTTTTTGGGAACTCCTACTGAGTTTTTATACTCACGCCTATAGTGTTTTCCTATTTTTAGTTTTGTTTAAGGTTTGACTCGAGCTTTCTCTTCGTGGGTGAGAGATGGTTTTGGTTTGGATAGTCACTCTCGAGGTCATGAGGATTTTTTGGTCGATATCAGGTTAGTGTGTTTTGTTGGTCGTTATTTTTTTTCAGCATCATTTATTTACTTTGAGTTATTATAACTTTTTCACTCCATTATTTATTTTCTCTAGGAGAAATTGTTCCCAATTGAACTCTATTGAATCCATGGCACTTTTCGCCAGCCTAGGAGGATTGGGAACGCCTCTCGGGCCATGTCACAGACCGGCTCGGGTGATCAGTTCAGGTTTGTCCTGGGTTCATTCGTGACACCTGACCAATGATAAGGGCCTGATACTCTACCTCAATGACTATAAATCAATCTAATATGGAAATATATTAGGGTATGTCTACCATGGTGTTGATATCACATTATGTGTGTTGTATTTGTTTTTAATAATTTTTAATGAATATAAACTTCATTATAAATATATAAAATAAGAAGTATATTAGAAGTTATATGGATAATCCATATCTTATTGAAGAAGATAATTTATAAAGTGTTGTGATATTTTATATTCAGTTCTCGAGGATTGGAAGGAACATATTTGATGCGATTTTGGGAGTTAATTTTGAAAAATCATTATGTTCTTGGTATAGAAGATCTTATATGAATCATTTATGTAGAAGGAAAAACGTGTTAGTAGATATGAGTTTCATGGAGGATTTATAATGATAAATTGTATATCTATATGATAAATAATTTATAAGAAACATCCTTGTTTATCAGATGAATAAAATAACATTGATGAATTTTAAAAGGAAGAAATTATGTTTTGGAAGGGATATTATGTGGTTATCTCTAATGTGTTGTCTTATATATTCAATGCACAAATCACATTAAAAATTATATGAAATAATGGTTCTCTTGTTTGGTTAATGTTTTTAGGAGTGTTTAAAGTTGATTAGAATTTTATTGTAGCATTTTTCAATATATCTAGATTGGTTTGGTTGAAATTGAATTTATTAGCTTGATGTTGGATTTAGAATATTGGAAAATTCATTGAGTATATGACTTTAGAATATGGATTAAGAAACGTTGTATGGATTTTCTATTGGGAGTGTATATAATTATATTTTTTATTATTTAAAAGGTGTTACGAAAATTGAATGTTGTGATAAATTAAATTAGTATGTGTCATAAGACAACCATAGTGGGTGAATGGAATTTACAAAATTATATATTCTAAAGAAAAATCAAATTTTTTGATAAACAGTGATTTTTTATGCATAGATAAAATCACAATAAAGTATTATGATTATTAATTTCATTTAAAAATTATATGATACAGGGAGAATCAGTATGTATTGAATCATGGAAACTTGAAAAGTATATTCATATAGAGTAATAAAGTGGTATTTCATAGAGGTCTAGTGGAAATAAAAGATGGGGACTTCAAAAGTGTAAGGAGTTTAGATAATATATTGTTGGGAGAAGATCCATTAAAATATATGGACACTCTAAGTACATGAGAGGAAGTTTAACTCATCAAATGGAAAATGTTTTTAGAAATTATGATTATAAATTGTTTATATTTGAAGAAGGACTGGGGGTTGGGATCTTAAGGTAAGGTGTGTAAAACTGATATAGATTCGGTGTATGATAAAACTCATATTTTGTATGAGTCATCACAGTCAACATATGTTTCATAATAAACTAAATATGTGTTTTTATGTGTATAATTTTAATATATCTTTGACAGTTTCTAAAGTTCATCTGATTTATTTGATGTTATTGTGTAAGAGTCATATTTATAGAACATGTGATTCATTCAACTCCTTGGATAAGACTATTAAAACTAGAATTTATAAGTCATCTGACACTCATTCAATGATATTGTAATCCTTTTGATTCTAGTTAATAAGTTATACATTAAATAATTTTCATGATTTATTAATCATGCGTCATTAATAATAATGATGTTGGAAGAGGGAATGTATTAACATGATCATTCCATTCCATGGAAAGATATATCGCTATCAAAAATAATTCATTCATGTATAAACAATGATTTTAAATGTATATAGATATATTGGATTGAAGGTATATAATTATAATATTTTTTATGGAATAAATATTCACTAATTTTACCCACTTTACTGAATATGGTTGATGTATGATCATAATTAGTTACATGTAGTTTTTTAAGTAGTGGGAATAAGCAATGTAGATAGAATATTTCAAGTGTTTTGAATATACAAAGAATGATAATACAAAAGTTTTGAAATGTTGAGAAATTTTTATATTTTAATTTATGTATTTATTTAGTATTATGATGATAATGAATCTAAAAAGAATATATATGCAATAAACCAATTATACTGGGTAATATTTTATTGTGTGTGTGTGTTCATAGGTCAACAACAAATATTGTGTGACAATTTACTGACAATATATTCTCTAAGGATTTTAATATTGACAAATAAAATAAATGACACTACTCTATATGGAAAATAATTTTTTGAAGATAATAAGAGATCCAACTCTCTTATCATTAAAATTTTTTGGAGTGATAAGAGAAAAATAAGATAACAGGTTCATTTTGTTGGTCAATAATGGAGATGAAAAATATGAAAACAGGGAAGTGAAGATGCATTCTTTGTGCATGTAGTGAGATTAAGAAGTCATGCTTCCTTGCAAGAAATCTTTCTTGTGGGATTTCTATTGTGATGGTAAAGAATATGTTTTGAGCATCATTATTTGAAAAAAAATAGAAATACTTGTATGATACTATGAAATTAAGAGAATAAGAAGAAGACCAAAGAATAAAATCAATGACAATGTAGAGTCTATATTCATGAATGGATAATTTTTGTTACTAAACTCAATTTTAAAATATAGATATGATTATGTAATAAAAAATAATGAATCTGAATGATACAAGGATACATAAAGAACTATAGAGAGACTAAAGTGAAACATGATTTATTAGATAAACCCTACTTATTATAGTGTCATGTTTTTTATAGTTTTTACTATGATATTAGAGGAATCCATATCACACCAAGTATAATAATTATCATATAGGGATGTAATCATTATAAAAATAGGTTATTCCTCTTATTTACTTGATTTTAGATGTGTTTCATGAAAGATACATAGTAATAGGATAGAACAATAGAAATATTCACCACAGAAAATGATAGATGTAAAAAAGGAAAAGGTATAAAAACTTAGGAATGGTTTAATGGTAAAAAACCCGGTTTCAAAGTCCTTTTTAGTGTTGAATACAACATAAAATGGTCACCTCTATTGGTATCAATGTCAGGTAGAAATATGATTTGATTAAATATTTTTTATGTTTTTTTATTTTTAATATTTGAGTTTTAATTGAAAAATTTATAAAGAGGATTAGTTTTGGAAATGATACATCCGATCTACATCATAATTAAATTTCCTCCAAAACTATGATGTCCTGGAGAAATAATGAGATGGATATATTGAAGATATTATTCCTCTTATCTAAAGAAGACTAATTCTCATTTCCTAAGTGAATTAATGCTCAAGAAGATAAATCTAGTATTAAAGGAGAATAAATGGTGGTTTCCTCCAACACCAAAGAAGTGGTAAAAAATTCTTCGGAAAATGTTTCAAGATACTCAAGTGATTATTAGGTATGTGAAAAATATTTTTTAAACATCCCTCAAGAAGAACCAAACCACAGTGGTGATGAAAACATATATACATGTTCATAATGAATATCATTAACTAATTTAAAATATATAAAATAATGTTTTCTTAATGAACTAGTTTTGTTGTTTTACATAATTTTTGAACGAAACTAAGAAGTGATCTCCCAAATCGAGGAGGGGTTATAGAAAATGGGGAAGTATTTGGATGAAAATAATCTATCATTTGTTAATATATATATGAAATATGTAGATAAAAATTTTGTGAATGTGTTTCTTGGATAAATTTTATCTATATTTAAAAACTAATATAAATACACCATTCATTAAAAAGAAGAAATGGAGAAGGAATTTAAAAATAATATCCATTATTTATAAGAAAATATAAAAAAAATTATTGTCATGAATTGAAAACCAAATTTTAAATTCAAGCCAATCAAATAAATTGACACAATTGTAAAATAATGTCTCAAGATGGATGGTGATTATGTTTAAATAATAAGGAATGATTATGTTTTAATATTGATAGTTATTTAAAATGAGAAGAAAATTATCAATTTAAAGTGTCTTAAATTATAAAATAAAAGTGGAAAATATGGAAACTACTCCATCAAAGTATTCAAATTAAATTGAGGGAAAACTGGATTCCAACAAACAAACCACATGGGATGATTCATATTCAAAAAATTATACATATGTTGAAAATGAAAAATTGATATCATGTTATTATCAATCCTAAGCAAGATCAAATATAAAATTACCATCAATACCTAAATAAAATATTGTACTAATATTTTTATAAAAACATCAGTTTTGAATAGAAAATATAGAAATATATGGATTAAAAGAAGAGATTAAGACCATATCAACAAACCTATGGTGGATAAAATAATTTTTATGAGTTTTAGTTAACCAAGAATATCCCAACTAGTGGTGGAGGATTCCCAAAAATAGCAATATTTAAAAACTGGACAACATGCATTAAATAATAAAATGTCATGATTTATAGTCCATTGTTAGTGGTGAAATAGATTTGGACATAGGTCATTTGATCATTGGTAGAATCAATTTTATTAATAAGAACAATTTAATTTAATTCAAAGGTGATGAAATCCATAAAAGAAGAAATATCTATAGATTAAATAATGTTATATATATTTTTTATGTTTCTTATAGGTGTGGTCATATAAATGGTTTATTCCCATCACTAAATTTATGAAAATAAAATGACAAGAAAAGTACACAAAACATGGATAAGTATTATAATAAAATATTAGTAATAGTATATATAAGTTTTAAAATTTGAATATTCTGAAGATGTTTCAAAATAACAATGAATAAAATTTGAATGATAAATTAAAACAATATTATATTAAAACAACTTTCATGAAGCTCAAAAGGATTGTTACATATAAGAAGTCTGATTTCGTGAAAACCCTAAAAAATAATACATTGGGAATATATAAAATTTATATCAATATACCTATAGAATGTTTAGTGATTTTTACAGTATACTTAGATAATGAAAGGAAAAAAGAGGAAGCCCAAGTGAAAACTCAAACATATGGAAAATAAGTGATTCAACATGATGATCCATAATTTCATGAGATCTCATTGATAAATGACTACCCTAGTGGATCTGAAGAACTATATGTATGATAAAAATAATTAGTACCTAATGAAAAACATGTTTAAACATTATTCTAGTACAATAATAATATTTGAGAATGATAAACACTACACGAGTTATAAAGGCATATGAAAATAAAAAGTTTCCATATAGAGAAGAAGATAATGTGATGAGTACTATGTTTCTTCAAGAAAAATTATATTTAAATATAGAATGTGGAAGCATGAATAATAGAGAAATTTGGTTCCTAAAAAATTATGAACACTATTGTTCACATTGAGGAACAAAAAGTTACAGGTTATTCCCTTACCATTGTTTTTTGTAATCATGATTACAATGTAGGGGATTGAATGTGAAGCATAGTCTTAGGTTTAGAACCAGATGTGAACTCTATGATATAATAAAATGATGTATAAATGAATAATCCAACATATAATATTGGTCCCTCAAATTTCATCCTAAATTAAATATGATAAAATTGTCATCATTTGGGAAGATGAAGTGATTTTTTGTAAACAATGAATAGAAAAATGAAGAAGTTACTATCCTGAACTGATATATAAACTATTAGAAATAGTATTTATTAAATAATATCATCATTGGTTTATATTTGGACGTTTTCAAATACCAATATACACATGAAGCAATCTGTTATGGTTCATTCTAAATATGTTACATCATGGGGTCAATATTTAGAAAAGTTCCACCATGATGATGATTTTTTAGAGTGTATCCTTGTGGGGGTGAAAGGTGAATAATTAATTATAAGCTGACAAAGTTTTTATTTATTAAAAATATGAATATTTTGGATATTTAGTGGTCAAATTTCATCCCAAAGGTATACTTTTTTCTATTCTCTCAACAATATTAAAAAATTATATTGTAATATTATTGGGAATATATTTATTTAATCAATGATATAAATTTAAATTTTTTTGAAGAATATTCAGAGATATCATATGAAACTAAATATTGTAATCATTCATTTATTTGTTTTAATTGTGTGTTGAAGTGTTCCTGGGAATTCAAGGTAATTTATTTTAGGATAAATATGTTTCACAATAGATATCTCAGTTGGTATCAAGTAATTATATCTACCTAAAATAGTCAGACAAATTCTAAGAATGGTAAAAAGTGTCTCATCTCAGTTGGTATAATATTATATATAATAATGGATTGATTTTTTACCTTGATCAAAATCCATTTATATATATATATATAACATGACTCACATAGACTTAGAATGGAATTGTTGATGAAACATTACATAAGTGTGAATTTAAACCACTCTCACAATTACCTTTATTTTGTTTTCAATAACGAGGAGAGTGTAACATGAAATGAATGATTGATGGGAAATGAGAGAAAAGGAACAGATTATGAAATCATATATTAACAATTTATTTTTATGTGGTTATTGAGAATATATAAAATTTGAGTTATTTTTTAACCCACTTAGGTTGTGTTTTATTTTTGTCAATTTCTTCCATTGAATACAATTTTTGATGACTATGAAAAATAAAAAGTTGCTTACATGTTGGAAGGAGAATCCCAAGACTATAGAATAAGAGAAGTTACTATATATATTATTATTTTATATTGGGTGATTAATGATTTTTATAAACTTATTTGAATTTAATTTTTATGTTACTTATAAAAAATGAAAAATTTCATTCCTTAGACTCTCTTGGAATATTCATATATACTGATGGAAAAATGTCTTTAAAAATTTGTTTTTTTTGGAGGAACTATAATGATAAATTCTACATCTCTATAATGAAGACTTTAGAATAACCATCATTGTTTATCAGAAGAATAATATTACTTTTATGATGTCAAAAATGAATAAATAATGATTTGGGGTGAAATTAATGTGTGTATGGTTAATACATTATCTTTTATTGAACACACAAATCATAATAAATCATTCTTTAAAAAATGGTTCTACAATTAGTCTATGGTTTTTTGAATTTTTAATGGTGACCAGAATTGTCTTGTAGTGGTTTTGAATTAATCTATAGCCGTTTTTATCAAATATGGTGTTTTGGGACTTGAATATGGATTTTGAAAATTTGTAAAATCCTTGAGAAAATCAACTCAATATATGACTATAGGATCTTATTATGACTTTTATCTTAGTAGCATATGGATGTTGATTTTCTATAAATTATTAAATATTATGAAAAACATTATTCTTATAAAATGATTCAACATTTAATCATAATACTTTAACAGTGGGTGTACCGAATTTTCATAATTACATATTTTGAAGAAATTTTAAACCTAATTATACAAAGTCATTTTTTCTTCATTGAACTAAAACAACTCAATAATGTATTTTGATTTTTACTACCATTAGAGGATTATTTGCTTCATGGAGTAATTCTATGTATGGATTCATTGAATTTTGATAGGAATATATTAATGGGGTAACCATAGTAGTATTTGGTTAACAATTATTGAAAAAGGAATATTGTGGACATCGGAAGTTTAAGGAGTTGATACTATCAAAATTCATTAGAAATTCCATCCAAATATATTGAAATTATATGTCCATTGGAGGAAGGAGATGTTATTGAGTAAAGAAGTTTGTTTTGAACAAAAATCTTAATTATATTGAGTTTACGAAAACCAAAGTCTTTGGAATTAAATGTAATGTATTTATATGTGGTCTGGATTATGTGTATGACTAAACTCATATTGTGTATGAAGCATCACAATCCACATATAATTCACCATGAATAGAATTTGAGTATTCATTGGACTATTTTGAATTATAAATTAAATTCCTTCTAAAGTGTGTATGATTCAAGGGATTCTACAATGGATGATTCATAATGAATAAATACACGAGTCATTAGACTCCTAATGTAAGAGTGATCTATATAGAACATATGAGTTATCTGACACTGATTCAATGATTTTGTAAACCCAGAAGATGTATGGATTGTATTTTTTAAATGAAATAATAATAATGATCTATATATCATGATTTATAGTGAATAATTAAGATGGAAGAGAATAATTATTCCTGGGTTCATTCAATGAAATGAATAGAGATTCCCCAATCAAAACTGATGCATGCATGCATGAATTCATACATAGTTATTTTAAATTCTTATGTATATTGTGGAATTATATAAGAATATTTATAAGATCATTTAAGGAATAAATCTTTGAAAATTGTTACCATTTGAATACATTTTCTTCATGTATGATCTTAGGAATTTATATAATTTTCTTTAAAGAGTAGCAGTATGAAATCTAGATCTAATATTCTGGGTGTCTCAAATATTCAAATTCCAAGAATAAAGGAGTCTTGAAATGATGATAGATATAAGTATTTTATTTTACATATTTACAAGTTATTATGAATATATTAATGAAAAATTTAATGAAAAAGGAATAATGCAATGCTTATTTCATAATATTCATTTATATATATCTGTGTGTGTGTGTGTGTTTGTCCATACTGGACAATGAAAGAGGATATGTGAAGAATTACCAACCCCATATTTTCTGAATACCTGAGTGTTGGGGATGAAAAATATTTATATCGTTATCTATATAAAATCACATGGCATTGGAGAATAGAATAGGTATTAATCTATTATCCATAACATTTATGAGAGTTAATGGAATAAAGAGGAAGATAACTAGTTCAGTAAATCATGCACATAAGAAGAAGAATAATAGGGAATGAAAGATTCTTGTATTATTCATGCATTTAGAAGAAGAATGTTTTTTATTTTGTAATTAAGGTTACATTCATATATTCTATTGTGTAAGGATAGAATATGTTTTAGGAATCTCGGTTTTTATACACATTTATGTAAGGAATAAAATTCAATTGTAAAATTAGTAGAAGTGAATGATGACATAGAAAACACATCAATGAAAAGGTAGAGTAAATATTGGTGAAATGACTATGTTTTTACCAAAATTAATTTTAAACTGCTAGTATAGAATCGTAATGAACAAGTGAGATACACCAAGAACTATGTAGAGACTAAAGTATGACATGATTTCAAGGATAACCCTTTCCAACTGTACCCATAGGTTGATTATAGTGGGTAGTGTGATCTTAGAGTAATTTGTATCATTACAATTACTATCATTCTCTTATTTAGAGGTGAATATTTTATAAATATAATCATCCTATTGTGTGGGTGTGCTCAGATGTATTTTATGAAAGAGTGAAAATAATATTAAAAAAAGTTAACCATTCACCTTAAAAAGTGATAGTGGAAAAAATGAAAGGAGATAAAGTTAAAAATTAGTTGAAAAGTCATTAACATTAATTATACCCCTCTAAATGTTGAATACATTCCAAAAATACCCCAAAATGTTCTTATAAAATAAACTCAATTCCTAAAGTAACCTAAGTGATTCTCAGGTCTCACATGATCTTTCCACTCGTAATTCAAGAAATAGTGTTGAACAATATTTTCCAACTTCATTAATTAACAAAAAAAATAAAAATCTCATTATTATGGAGTTCTATGTCTAAATATTACTCTTCTATGGAAGTGTATTTCATTAATAAATACGATAGCACTTATCCTTTGATCACCCTTTTCGATACAAAAATATATATTTTTAAATGGTAAAGGCTGTTGAAAATCTATCTACTGTCCATTAAGAATGGTATTCCCAATGATATACTTAAGTTTATCAATATAGGATATCACATGGATTTCATAATGTTACATATATTGACATAACAACTTCACTATAATGATTAATGTGAGATTTTTTTTTGTCAAATTCATCCTATCAACTCTCACTTTCTATTAATGTTTAAATGAGATATTTGAATATTATTTATTTTATTGGGTCATTTTTTGGCTTAGAAGGGATATAATTAATTTATCCATGGACTCCAAATATTGGTTAAGTGGTTTTCCTTCCACACGTGGCATAAAAACTAGAGGATATAATATAAGTTTCATAATATCATCAAAGGATTTGTAGAAATATTTATCCCAATGATTAGTTGATCATTTTTTCATTAGTTTCATGAGTTTAAAACATATTTTTTTGAGCTTTATGATAAATTTTATAATATATATGATACCCTGTAATTTTTTTAACTTTTAGTGTTTATGGGGTTTTATAATATCAATTATTTTGATGATTTTTTAATGATCAATCTTGATTCCATGATGAAAAACTATGAAACAAATAAACTTTTTGATGTCACACTGAAGAAAAATTTCGTAGTATTCAACATTAGTATATGTGGTTCAATTTTATATAATACAACAATTAAATTTATTAACTTATCCATACATTAGTTTTATTTAACAATCAGGTCGTCCAAATAGTATTCCACAGTTTTACAAATTAAGGAATTCAAAATTCATTGCATTTCCATTTAATAAGTAGATCATACATTTTTATATATTAATGGAATCACGTTGTATTAGTATACACCTCAAGGTGCTCCATATTTATTGGATTATTTTTTTCAGAGCCATTAAGATTATATTAGACATATAATATCCATCCATGAAGGACGCAGTTCAAAAACTATATTTTCAGTTAATCGATGGTTTAATAATTTGAACTTGGAAATATTCTATTATGTAGTAGATATTTAAAATATTTATGTTATTATAGATTATGAGTTTTCCATTTTAATAATAATAATTTCAATTTTATAAGTCCATTTCAGGTATTAGACATATCAAATGAAACATTCTCTAATAAACATGGAGAATTAGGCTTCCTCTTATATACAATGAGTGGGATGAATCCTTATCACTACTTTATTTGGATCCATGTTTATTATCTGTTATTCCTAAAAAATAATATAACAATGGATTTTTTCCTGAATTCTTTATAAAATTCTATAAAGCCGCATTATGGCCTCTTTTTAGAAAAGTGATGTGTTGTTCTTACCCCTCTATTTTGATGAATTTATTGATTTTGTGTCATCTATGTGTCCTCTTTACTACCTAGATTCACTTATTCTAATCAAATTTTATCAAAACATTCCCTTAAAAAGCTAGTATAACATCTCTAATTTCTTCTATGTTTCTTCCATTATTAATGTGAAATATAAATTCTCCCTGAGTTTGAAGACATTTTATAAATGTATTATCATCCCATCTAGGATGACATTGATCTGATGTAGGTTAGAATTCATCAAGTTTGGAAGAAACTATGTGGATAAAGGTGAAGGAACCTAATCCCTGCGTTCCCTTTTTATGGTGTATTTCCATCTTATAAAAATAAATTAACTACATAGATTAGATATCAGTCAAAAATATATTATGATAATTATGATTGGGGCCAATATTAACACACAATAGCTATATGTGATCCTTTAACATTGATAATGGAGATTACTTAGTAAATAAATTATTTTTTCTATCAAATGAGAAGAGTGTGATTTGTGGAAGCATTCCTTCTGTCACTAAGATTCTATAATTTGTAAAATTTAGAATCGTTACCTCCATGTGATTTAAAAAAATGCAAAGACACCTATTTTGAATCGTTTTGTGGCTAAATATCAGTATAATATAGTCTATTTAGAGCAATTTCATGTTCTATTTCATACATAAAATGATGTTTTCCTTCCCTTTTATAATTCCCAATGTTGATATATTAGGCCTCAAAAGATAAAAGAGGTGAATTATCATCCCAAATTAACAAAATTTTTCTATTAACTGAATAATTTATACATTGGTAGTTAGAATATGAAACTATGAGAAGTAAATGAATCCATATTCATCTAAATAAAGAATTGCATTTGGCATCTTGAAAAAGCACTATGAACTTGAAATATCATATGAGGTCCTAAAATTGGGTGTATAATATAATTTCCCCAAAGGGATTCTATTCAAAAATTTTATTATAAGACCCTAATAGGGCAAGTTATCTTTATTATACCCAAAAAATGGCGATTTTGAGTTATAATGAGGTTAATCCTAAAACTGTAATTCATTGGGGATCAATGGATGTTAATTTCATTCTTGTTTTGTATATATGTACAATGTTATGACATACCCCAGCATGCTTATGCCTTAATCTTGTTCCAGGAAGGATATGCTGGTGCGACACTCAATAGGCTCAGTTTGGGCCTTGTATTTTCAATGGTGTACAAATTGATTTCAAACTATTAATGATTTTACAGTTCCTCAATAAGGGAATTCATGATTTCATCAGAGATATTAATAGAATCAACAATATAAATCAAATCTAGGATGAATGAGTGATGTAAAAACCACAACTTATATGAATATTTTTTCTGTCAATTAGAAGTATTAAAAATAGAAGACAAGTATAGGTTCAACAAAATAGATATTAATGAAATATTAGTGAATATATATTATCTTTATTTCCTTATTATTCAGTTTTTAGAACAACCTTGGATATGATTGGATGGGTTTTGGAATTATCCTGAATAATTATAGAAGAATCTAGTTTCAAAATAATTCATAGAGTGTGACAATGTCCTAGTATTTCCTCTGTTACATAAAATAATAGAGTGGTGAAAATGGAAAATAACCAACTATTATAGTTATGAATAAAAAAATTAAGTGATTCATTATAATATTGAGTTTCATGTGTATAATATTGAGATTTACATAATATCATTGGACGATTTATAATATGTTTTTAAATATTGCAATGAGGAAGGGTTTTGAATATCACCCTATGTGTATAACATATTCATGGATAATTATTTTTTTGAAAGATATAAATCTGATTAAGTCATAGAGTTTTCCTTGTATGGGTAATATTCTTAGGAATATGCATAACATATTTTTTTAATTTCAAAATACACAATAAAGGAATTAATCTTGGTATATGTAAGATAATTTATTTGGTAGTTCTTGATAAAATGAATGAACAGTGTAGTATATAATATGTAATGGACCGGTCCTCTCGGGTCCATTACTTTGAAAAAATTTGAGGTGGTCAAACACGATGCGTGTTATAATAATAATTTTGATAATAATAATTGTTGACGAGTTAATAAATTTTAATTAGGGATTTTTTATAATTATTATACTAAATAATTATAATAATAATTTTGGCTTAAATTCTGAAAGATCCGTCAATACATATTTAATGAGATTTAAACTTTGAATTCAATGCAATGTGATTTGAGATAAAATAATAGACGAGAGATGCTATTATTTATGATAATTGTGTTAAAAAAATAATGATAAAGGTTTAAGATGGGGCGTTATGGGTATGGAATAAAAGGGGAGGTGCCAATTTAGGTTGGGGTGTGATAAAATTTTGGAATAATAAATGAGATTGGAGAGAGAAAGAGTAAAAGGAAATAAAGATTTAAAATTTAATGCAATAAAATAAATAAGTTAAATTTAAAAGGAAATCAATCAAGGGGTGGGGAGTGGTTGAAATGGATTCAAAGAGGTGCCTTTTGTTTTGGTGGTTCATGGATTTTGGATATGAGAAATTAAATTAAATAAAATAATATAATAATGTAATTATTAATTTTTTTGGGAAAACCATGTTTAGTCCATAACTTCTTCGTGCGACCTCGGTTTCACAAACCATCAGTGGTAGTGCGACCAAGACTTCGAGACGGAAATTATGAGTCCAATATTGTATATCTTTTTCAGGTTTTTGGATCGGGTACCCAAAATGCTTGTGAATTAATAGATTTAATATTATTATTAAATCTTTGACCAGTCATAACTCCCGCGTGCGACGTCCGATTGACTTCTCGTCAGTGGCGATGTGATCCTGTCACTAATAGGATCGTTTCAAGTCTAAGGTTAGATATTAAATTATGGTTCGTGATTTGGTTCCAAGAAACACCCAATAATAATAATATTGTTATTATTACTAGATCTTGTATCCAATGTATCTCCCTCATACAGTGTTGGAATGATGAACCTTCTGTGACGTTCGAACCCTGAAATTATTATGGTCATTTCAAGACCAATGATGAATACCTTTTTATGACTCATGTCTCGGGTAAATAAATCACCTATTATTAATTGAATTTATTATTATCATTAAATGCATGGAAACTGCATGACATGTCATGTGTTGACCAGTCAAACAATGTAATAGTTGTATGGTCATGTCGTGTATTCATTAATACACATTGCTTACCGTTTTACCTTTTCGTTTCCTATATAAGATAGGGTTACATGTTATTTACGGACCCCTCTTCTTCTCCGCACGGTGACGCTCCTGGATGACCCATAAGCCTTCCTCCTATATTCTTCATCCGGACTCTAATCGTCGATATGTCGGTGGTTGCGGGATCATGTCGACGAGGAGAACATCATGCACCTCGTTCCCTTCCCTCTTCTTCGACTTCCTCTTCACAGTTTCCTACTGAGTAGATTGCTTATATTTGACGGGAACGACGCTCTTCGACGAACGTCATCTTAATGGTATGTTCCACCCCGTTATTATTCCTTCCTCTATCCCCTCTTTCTGTTCCTCCTTGCCATGCAATGACAAGTGACATCTTAAACCTTAATGGAGTCTCTCTTTGTTGTTAGTGCAGTTGTGCTGCAACATCCATGGGAGGACGTAGTCATCGGGAGGAGTGATTGAAATCCTCATGGTGGTTATTCTCACATAAGGACATCAAAACCTGTTCAAGTAGGGATCTTACCTTCCTCTCTCTCTCTCTCTCTTTTGTGCATCATGTGGGGTGGGTATCCTCTTGTTTTCATGAGATACGGTTGAACCAATAAATAAAGATAATAACTGGTTAAAGAACAGGTTTGGGGAAATTCTATTGATATTGTTGTTTTATTTTCCATCAATTCTTATCCTTTTATTGTGTTATGAACTGAATAGGATTATGCCTACTGAAAATCACAGACGTTGGAGGCCTTTTCTTTCACAATTAAATGTTTCCCTATTTTTTCTAGATTGTTTTGTGGATGAAATTTCACAGAATGTAAAAATTGGTTAATCATGTAAAGTTGGCTGATTAAATGAATATGTGGAACCCTTGTATGATCACCCCGATTGAACTAAATGAAAGAATGAATTTTTGGGGGTTGGTTGGAGTTTAATTGTGTGAAGGGGTGTTTCGTGGGTTGTTGTGGAATGGGTGAGCAGCAGGGCTGCGGTTGGCTGGGTTGTGGGTTGGCGTGTATGATATGGTTGTGATGGGCAGCAGAGCTGTGGTAAAAGGTATCAAAGGGATGATGATGTGGTATGGGTTTTGTTTCCGATGTGTTGTGGTTATGGTGGTTTTCAGCAGGGCTGCAGGGATGGGTTGTGCATATGAATAAAAGTGGAAGAGTTAACTAATGAATTATGGGGCATGGTAGTTGATTAAATACGGAAAATCAATGGAATTGATTGGATGATAAAAGAAAATGGTATTGTGTTGCTTGTGTTTTCTCTAACTTTATTTGTGGTTGACAGGGATATGTTTTACGAACGTTTGATCTGGTTTGGTTGTTGTTAGTTTCTCAGTTGTTAAGGAATTGATAAACTAAAACTGTTGAAACATGAAAAGATAAATGGGGTTTGGGGCTGTTTATTATGTGAATACTATCGAGGTAGCAGTGTCGAGGCATGTGCTCAGATCTTTTGTGTAGAATCCTTAGGATGGGCTGAGTGGTTGATATAATTATATAAATGTGTACTTTTTATGTTTTCTTATGCACCCCACCCATGTTGAGCACTATGTTCCGAACACCCATGGGACGGGAGGGTGAGATTCTCAAACATCTAAAGTATGGTTGGTTACTGATCTTCCATGTGCTCCCTCTTCCAGGTTATATACCTAATATCCTTCGGGTACGTTACGACAGATGTTTCCCAAGAGTCTTAGGGATGAGGATGTGATGTGGTTCACTGGTGTCTTCGGGATGATATGTGGTTATGGCCAAGGATTGAGTACTAGCAGGATACTATGATGGCTGAGTATTGAGTGCTGGAGGGATATTATGATATTCGTATGGCCAGGTTCAGGCACTAGCTCGAGCTTCATATGGCCAGGTTGCGGTACTAGCTTAGGAAGAGGGGGAAGCATCAGAGCGTTAGGCATGAGGGCTTGAGCAATATTCAGTGGGAAGGTGGTGTGGGGTACCCATACATTGATAATATTACTATACTACTCTATTAACTTGAGATATTTGGTGAGTGTGGCTTGTAAGTTTGGGTGGATAGATTCCTTTCTAGGCTTTGGTTCCTTATATTTTTTCACAGGGCATTAGGATGTCTCCCCACCTGTGCACCAGAGCATTAGGTTTTCCTATTGAGTATACTTGTATGCTCTCCCTATGTTTACTTGCAGGTTTTCAGGAGTACTTTAGGGACCGTGTGGGACCTTGGTAGTTGGGCGTTGGAGTTTGTTGTTTGCAGTTTTTGCTTTCTTTTTTTTTGGTATCGTACTTTGGAGCTTTTCTTGTACTTGTACTTTTGTTTCCGTATTGTATAAAACATGCATATGGGTTTGGTTTTGGGTTTATTTTCATTTACTTGTTCCTTTTTCTTTTGGTGTTTGACTCATCCTATTTCCCGATATTAAATTATAAAAAGGGTAATGCCTCCCATATTTGTGAAAACTCATACCCTTGGTGCCAGTCTCCACTCCGAGGCCTAATGGTGGCGGGACTCGGGGGTCATTATCTCCCTTTCACCATTGCTAGCTCAGGAGGGGCATCTTTGGTGGGAGGGGGTCGTGACAGAATAGTATCAGAGGTGATGGTTGAGAGATAGGATGAAGTCTGGAGTTAGGCACAGTGAGGATTGCATGGGATGGTAGGGAAAAAGTGTTGGCTGATCTTGGTGCATGTCATAGGCCAGGGAAGACTGGCTAGGACACGAGATTTTAGGTCCCCCCGTGATCCAATGCAAGGACTCTAAGATTACTGAACGACCAAGTAAGACTACATTTATTGTAGGGTAGAGACCCTAGGAAAGGTGAATGCATCATCATGATTTGTGTTTTACTTGATTTGGGTGTTCTGGGAAAGAAATCGAAATAAAATTATAAAATGAAACCTTGAGAAAATTTCCTTGCTACTTGGTCTTAGGTGTTCTTTGTTTACTATACAGCTATGGCACCTGGACGTCATTCCCAGGTGACTCGGGCAGTCGAGGCCCAGTATATTCAGATGGTCGATCAGCTAAGAATTGACCGAGAGGAGGAAGACGACTTGTGGAAGCGCATGTTTCATGCTTTCCAGCGACAGAGCTTGAAGAAGTATGAAGGCACAACTTCGGATACGGAATCCTAGAGTTGGTTGGAGGAACTCGAGATCACCTTTGAGTTGATCAGGGCTCCATCAGAGTACTGGGTTCCTCTAGTAGTAAGCCAGCTGCGAGGAGCGGTGCGTCAGTGGTGGATGCTTTACCTTGGGGATGGGAAGGATACAGAAGTTCTATGGGCCAACTTCGAGAAGGAGTTCCGTGAAGAATTTCATTCCTCGACGAGGAAGGCCGAGAATAGGCAGGAGTTGTTGTATCTCCAACAAGGAAGCATGTTAGTGCGGTAACTAGGGGTCAAGTTCAAGGATCTCCTCCATTTTTTCCCGAATCTCTTTCCAGATGAGGATTCTCGAGCCAGACATTTAGAGAAGGAACTTCACCCCTCTATTCGGTGCAGGGTGACCCCTTTCACCTTACCAACGTACCTGGAAGTACAGAAGAAGAAATAGATAATCGAGCGGATGCGCTCGCAAGTAGTTCCACCGCGAGAGAGGAGTCACCCAAGTTCATCCAAGGATGCGGTCAGCAGTAGATCCCCAGCAATATGACCTTCTAAGTTTCGACTGGCAGGGAGCAGACTTCAGCAGGTCCCATACAAATCTCACTATTTCTACCTGTTTTCTATGGGACAGGGACCGAGGTGCTTTGCATGTGGGAATCGTGGGCATCTTGGCAGACATTTCCCTTTTCAGACTCAGTATGGAGGGACTGGCCAGGTTCAGCCCCATCCCCAGCAATAGTTCCAAGACCGACCCTTCCAGCAACAACAGGCTCCAGTCCCTCTAAGGGGAGCTGGAGCAGGTGGTGTCCAACCATAGGGAGTTCCTCAAGGACCCCAACCGGGACATGGTTGTGGAGGTGGATGTCAACAGAGAGGCATAGGAGTGGGATGTGGACAGTTGCATGCAACAGAAGAGGAAACCCTAGCCAGGCTAGAGATCGAGAGATATGTTTTCGGTTTTACTTAAATGCTCTCATTTTTTTTCGTTTAAATTCAGGAGCATCACACTCCTTTGTTGAAACTCATTCTCGCCAATTCATGGGCCTGGACCTTGTTTTTCATGAGTCTATAATTCTAAGTTGTTTCCATCATTACTTTAAATGTGTGTGAATAGTCCTAACATGTGGGGAGAGGAGGTCCTAATCCCTAATCAAGACGCATTAATGTGTATGCGATTAAACCCGTGCAGTTGAGTCAGTGCCGCCTAAAGCGGATAATATCTCGATATGGGGGAAGGTATTCCCTGACTCATATAATTAGGATAGTGGTTGGATTCCTGTTATGATGAGAGCCCTGAGAGGTATCTTGCGGGGTGGTTGTTCGGACCATTCCCCTTTTTATGGGTTGGTTTTTAATTCTCGATGACAAGAATGTTTTGAGAGGTATCTGATGTAATGGCCTAGTCCTCTTCGGTCCATTACTTTGTAAAATTTTGATGTGGTCAAACATGCCGCGTGTTACAATAATAATTTTTGATAATAATAATTGGTGACGATTTAATAAATTTTAATTGGGGGTTTTTTATAATTATTATACTAAATAATTATAATAATAATGTTGGATTAAATTCTGAAAGATTCATCAATAAAGATTTAATGAGATTTAAACTTTGAATTCAATGCAATGAGATTTGAGATATGAGAATAGATGATAGATGTTATTATTTATGACAATTGTGTTAAAAAATAATAATGATAAAGGTTTAATATGGGCATGATGGGTGTGGAATAAAAGGGGAGGCACCACTTTAGGTTGGGGCATGATAAAATTTTGTAAGAATAAATGAGAATGGAGAGAGAAAGAGTTAATGGAAATAAAGATTTGAAATTTAATGAAATAAAATAAATAAGTTAAATTAAAAAGGAAATCAATCAAGGGGTGAGGTGTGGTTGACATGGATTAAAATAGGCGCCTTTTTTTTGGTGGTGCATGGATTTTGGATATGAGAAATTAAATTAAATTAAATAATATAATAATGTAATTATTAATTTTGTTGGGAAAACCATGTTTAGACCAAAACTTCTTCGTGCGACAACATTTTTACGAACCGTTAGCGGCAGTGTGACCCTGACTTCGAGACAAAAATTATGAGTCCAATATTGGATGTATTTTTCAGGTTTTCAGATCGGGTACCTGAAACACTCGTGAATTAATAGATTTAATATTATTATTAAATCTTCGACCCGTCATAACTCCAACGTACGACGTCCGATTGACTTCTGATCAGTGGCGATGTGATCCTATCATTAATACGATCATTTCAAGTCTAAGGTTGGATATTAAATTATTATTTATAGACTGGTTCCAACAAACACCCAATAATAATAATATTGTTATTATTACGGGATCTTGTATCCAACGTATCTCCCTCATACTATGTTCGAATGGCGAACCGTATGTGACGTTGCAACCCTGAAATTATGACGGTCATTTCACGACCAATGTTGAATACCTTTTTATGACTCATGTCTCAGGTTAATAAAACTCCTATTATTAATTGAAGTTATTATTATCATTAAATGCATGGAAACTGCATGACATGTCATGTGTTGACCAGTAAAACTACGTAATAGTTGTACGGTCACGTCATGTATTTATTAATACACACTGCGTACTGTTTTACCTTTTAGTTTCCTATATAAGAGAGGGTCACGTGTTATTTACGGACCCCTCTTCTTCTCCACATGGTGACACTCCCGTATTACCCAAAATCCTTCCTCCTATCTTCTTCATCCGGACTCAGATCATCGATCTGTCGGTGGCTGCGGGATCGTGTTGACGAGGCGAAAATCATACACCTCATTCCTTTCCATCTTCTTCGACTTCCTCTTCACAGTTTCCTACCGAGGAGATTACTGATATTTGAAGAGTACGACGCTCTTCGACGAACGTCATCTTAATGGTATGTTCCACCCCGTTATCATTCCTTCATCGATCCCCTATTTCCATTCCTTCTTTCCATGCTATGACAAGTGACATCTTAAAACTTAATGGAGTCTCTCTTGGTTGTTAGTGCGGTTGTGCTGCAACATCCATGGGAGGATGTAGTCTTCGGGAGGAGTGATTGAAATCCTCGTGGTGATTGTTCTCGTAGAAGGACATCAAAACCTGTTCAAGTAGGGATCTTACCTTCATCTCTCTCTCTTTTGTGCATTATGCGGGGTGGGTATCCTCTTGTTTTCATGAGATACGGTTGAACCAATAAATTAATATAATAACTGATTAAGAACGGGTTTGGGGAAATTCTATTGATATTGTAATTTTATTTTCCATCATTGCTTATCCTTTGATTTTGTTATGAATTGAATAAGCTTATGTCTACTAAAAATCACGGTTGTTGGGGGCCTTTGCTTGCACAATTAAATTTTTCCCTATTTTTTTATGGATTGTCTTGTGGATGACATTTCATAGAATGTGAAAATTGGTTAATCATGTAAAGTTGGTTGATTAAATGAATATGTGTAACCCTTGTATGATCACCCCGGTTGAACTAAATGAAAGAATGAATTTGGGGGTGCTGGTGGGGGTTTAATTATGTGAAGGGGTGTTTCATGGGTTGTTTTGGAACGAGTGATCAATGGGGCTGTGGTTGGATGGTTTATGGGTTGGTGTGTATGATATGGTTGTGATGGGTAGCCTAGCTACGGTAAAAGGTATCAAAGGGATGATGATGTGGTACGAGTTTTGTTTCTGATGTGTTTTGTTTATGGTGGTTGGTAGCAGGGATGTAGGGATGGGTTGTGCATATGAATAAAAGTGGAAGAGTTAACTAATGAATTGTGGGGAATGGCAGTTGATTAAATACGGAAAATCAATGGAATTGATTGGATGATAAAAGAAAATGGTATTGTGTTGATTGTGTTTTCTCTAACTTTATTTGTGCTTGGAAGGAATATGTTTTACGAACATTTGATCTGGTTTGGTTGTTGTTAGTTGCTCAGTAGTTAAGGAACTGATAAACTAAAACTGTTGAAACATGAAAAGCTTAATGGGGTTTGGGGCTTTTTATTGTGTGAAAACATTCAAGGTAGCAGTGCCAAGGCATGTTCTCAGATCTTTTGTGTAGAAGCCTTAGGTTGCACTGAGTAGTTGATATAATTATATAAATTTGTACTTTTTTTGTTTCCTTACGCACCCCAACCATGTTGAGCACTACGTGTCAAACACCCGTGGGACGGGAGGGTGAGATTCTCAAACATCTAAAGGATGGCTGGTTACTGCTCTTCCCTGTGATCTCTCTTCCATGTTATATAGCCCAAGATCTTTCGGGCAGGTTACGATAGATGTTTCCCAAGAGTATTCGGGATGAGTATGTGATGTGGTTCCCAGGTGTCTTTTGGATGATATGTGGTTATGGACAAGGATTGAGTACCGGTGGGATACTATGATGGCTGAGGATTGAGTGCCGGCGGGATATTATGGGCTTTGTATGACCAGGTTGCGGCACTAGCTCGAGCTTCGTATGGCCAGGTTGCGACACTAGCTCCGGAATAGGAGGAATAATCAGAGCGTTAGGCGTGAGGGTTTGAGTTGTATTTAGTTGGAAGTTGGCTCAGGGTACCCATACTTTGATAATATTACTATAATACTCTATTGACTTATGATATTTGGTGGGTGTGGCTTGTATGGTTGGGTGGATAGATTCCTTGCAGGATTTGATTCCTTCTATTTTCTCATGGGGCATTAGGATGTCTCCCCACCTGTGCACTAGAGCATTAGGTTTTCCTACTGAGTATACTTGTATTCTCGCCCTAAGTTTACATTCAGGTTTTCAGGAGGACTTCAGGGACCATGCGGGACCTTTCTAGTTGGGCGTTGGAGTTTGCTGGTTTTAGTTTTTTCTTTTTTTTGTATCGTACTTTGGAGCTTTTCTTGTACTTGTACTTTTGTTTTAGTATTGTATAAAACAGGCATATGGGTTTGGTTTTGGGTTTATTTTTATTTACTTTTTCCTTTTTCTTTTGGTGTTTGACTCATCCTATTTCCCGATCTTAAATAATAAAAAAGGTAATGCCTCCCATATTTGTGAAAACTCAAACCCTTGGTGCTAGTTCCCACTCTCGGGCCTACTTGAGGTGGGACTCGAGGGTCATTATCTCCCTTTCACCATTTCCAGCTCAGGAGGGGCATCTTTAGTGGGAGGGGGTCGTGAAATAATATTTTTCTCCCCATATGTGATATATTTTTTGTCTTAAATATGTTTCTTTTGTATATTAATAATAAAAACTATGGAGAGGTGAAATGTAGACAAGGGAAAAATATTATTCATCATATAAGAGTTTTCAAAGTAGAACATAGTATTTTCTATTGAGATCGTAATATTTTATCCTTTGGTGTTTTGAGAATTATATTTTATGATTTCATATAAATAGTATCCACAGTATGATGAATATTGAATAAATTTTAGTTTTACTTGTTATTCATTGATTCCAATATCATGAAAGAGTTTCATGTTGTAACCTATCAAGAGTAATAAGTGGATCGTTTCATGAATTGAAGCCTCACACCATCTCTTCTCATTCAGGGGTATATTACTAATAATATTTTATGATTGATAATTGAATCATATGAGATAAAAGTATATTTTGGATTTTTATAGGAGTAAATACCACATCAATTTGAAGATATATCAAAGGATTTGAAGAATTGAATAGTAAGATTTGTCGGTACTAATTACATCATTCACATATTAAGAAGTATAAAAAATATCACATGTGCTTAATTTATGGAAATATAGATATTAAAAAATATATATGGATTGTATTTAAATAAATATATCATTATATGAATTTTATTTATATTACATATTCAGAACATAGAAAACATATAATTTGATAATTTAGTGACTAAAATAATATTAATAATAATAATGTGTTTTGGTTTTTAACTGATAATGTTATGAAGGTAAAAAGGATTTCTTGATCCACCTTTTAGAATGTGGTGAAGAAAACCCTTTGTTAATCCATTATACATCAGGAATTCTGAAATAAATAGAAGTATAGTTCAAAAACACATTGGAGTATGAATTTTTTCTATTATGAAAGAATGTACTAGTTACCTACATGTTTTAAGTCACTCACATTTCACTCATTTAGAATTAGTTTGTATTAAGACAAGATGAGGATGTTCTCTTAGTCTATATAGTGAGTCATTTATAAATTCTTATTACACATATAATGAATTGTGTCTTGTCTAGCATGATGACACAATGTCAATATATGTACCTTGGATTATCGCTTAGTGAGGAACAAACTAAAAATAGTACACCCCTATAATTATTTTCATACACTTGGATATTGAATTTATGATTGAGTGATGATAGGTTAAACCTTCTCATGCTAACATGAGAGTACGATTTGGTAGGGAATAATAATTATACACCCTAATATACCCCCTTCTTGTGGTTTGTTTTTATTAGGTTGTAAAATTTGGAATCAATGCCCCAAGATTCATCTCAAGAATCTATCATCAATGATATTATTCTATAGATAACAAATTTAATGCTAAAGGAGTCCTATTATGTGTGGGTTAAAATGAAAAAATCAAGAAGTAATGAATGAGATATCACTTACGGTATCTTGTAATCAAGTTCATTTATAACGTTATACATGGGATCCATGTGAATGATTCTTTTGAATTATCCTTTATTTAATCACAAATAAAACTAATTGATTCTAATTTCAAATCGCATCATACATTTTATCGATGCACTCTAAAACTAGATCTATATTAAAGTGATTCATTTTCCTATGGATAAGGTGATGTGGGATAATAAGTACAATATATTTAATGGCGATAGAAAATTTAAAGAGGAAAATTTTTAAATTCTTTCATAATAAATGTGATTATTTAATGAATTATTTTGATTAGAAAATTGATTGATTTTTCAATCATATTTCTTGTATAGGATAAATATTCTAGATGAATTGATGAAGTGATAATGAATGTGAATATTTTTTAAAAAAATATTGAGGTGGTTTCCACCTCTATATAACCCAAAATTATCTACTCTCAAAGATCAAAATATGGAAACAAATATCACAAAATTATATTAATATCAGTTTGGTTGGTAATGAAATACATGTAAAGTAGGAGGGAGAAACAAATCCCAAAAATAAAGTGATGGAATTTAAATCCATATAGAAACATTCATCATTGGATATAGATATGAGAAAAATGATAAGTTTTATGAATTTATATCTCTTATGGAAAATAAATTCAAAAAAGGAAAAGAAATGTTTAAAAATAGGCATCAATTGGTTTAATATTGGTGTAGAAAAGTTGGAAATATTATATAATAGTGTCCTAAAATATTTTATGGTGATTAAGGTTATGTGGATATTATATAAAAACCATGAAATAAATTTCCCCCAAAAAGTGATGTTAAAATATGAATTTCAACAAGAAATAAGTTATGAAGAATTTTTATTTTAATAAAGGTAAATGATGTTGATGGAGAATATTTAGAGTAATAAGAACCTTAATTAAAATATGATACAAAATATTTCATGATGTCTAAGGGTTTGAGAGAGCGGTTAAAAATTAATCTGATGGTATTATTTATTTCAAAGAGGAATATGAGCGGGATCTTCAAGAGATTGATATTTAAATGAATAAAAACTGAATTGGTTCATTGTTTAAATTATCATCTAAATACATAGATCAATGTTAGGTTGAGAGAGATTAAATATAGATTAAATCAATTAGTCAAATATCTAATATTAAAAACTCTAGAGAAGTATTAGTGTTCAAATTAGAAATTTCTAAAAAAGATAACGAGATTAATGATCTTAATTCTTGTTTATAAGAGAATTAAATTGGGTTATAAACCTTGAAGAATAATTGGTTGTCTTGAGAAACAGTATTTAGATTTAAAAAAATTAGGGGATCCAAAAAAGTAAAACTCTGAGACACTCTATGATGTTGAACAATCAGAAATATCTAAACAAGGCTCAAAATTTGTTGATGGGATTTGGAATGAATAATGAGTTAGATACATGGATAAAGGTGGATTTGAATATCATTTTTAGTCATAAAAAATAGTATTAGTTGAATTTAAAAATAATGGGGAGCATAAGGTAGTATAAAATCCCTTTTTTAGTGTTGACCAAAAATTTAACACCCCACACCTCCTCATTGGGTTCATTCAAGGTGGAATTGCTACTCATCCAAAGATTCATTCCCATGATTCCAAAGGATAGAAATAAATGCTGAGGGCTTCATGAACAATTGGTGAATGATTTTCCCTTGAAATTGAAATAAACATCCCAATGTTATTTTATCCAAAACTCACTACATGATGCATGTCAAAACTTTTACCCAATAAAACAACAACAAAATCCAGTAGAACCAAACCACAAAAAACATAATTAGAGTACTAAGTGGAATACTAGTCAAAAACATTCAGGTATTCTTTGATATAAATCCATATAACCACATCATGATCCATGCTCCAAAAACCAAAAGAGCACCCACGTATCATGATGTACCACTACAGAAATGAGATGTCTTACCCTTACTGTTGTGTTAGAATAAAACATCTGAAAAGTAACCAATGTTCCAAAGAAAGGGTGAGTACAAATACTCAGTAGGATAACCCAAAATTACTTCCCTACAAAATCTACTATGATATAACTTGTTAGAACATTTATATAAGTCAATTTATATAAAACCATGAAACAAGGAAAACATTTTCCTACAAGCCGAACACATCCTTACCAACCATTTTACTTGAATCAACATAAAACCAAGGAATAAAACCAGAAAAGACATTAAAAATTTTCCCAATATATCTTGGCATAATCCATTCCACCTTCCACAGACGCACACATGTTTCAATAATATTCACATGTTACAAACCCACACTCTTGATCATGGGGTAACCATGATGGCAGAACATCATGTCCAAACCCTTACACCATTAATTATAGTGGTACTTCACACCCAATTATCCTTGAATTGGTCCTTCACACCCACAATCCATCCACTTTATAGAGTGGTACTTCATTCCACTCATCATCCCCATATCATAAATGTATTCTCATCTCCTTCTTTCATATGATCATTGATTGAAATCTTCCATGTTTACCCTTACAGAGCATTTTACCTCACCCTTTATTATGTTTACTTTCCCTGGGTTTTGAAGAAAGATTTTTAGTAGGGAATTTTAATGAATACTACTAAATAGGGAAGATATTTATGGGATATTTTGAATATATTTCATGAATTAATAACATTTTATATCTAATATCCAAAGACACTAATCTATCATGGTCCTCAAGAAATAAGTTGTGAAAATTATTGAATACTCATATCAGAAGATGTAATATCTATGTTTGTAAAGCATGGGTTGTTATAGTTAGTTTAAGAGGAAATATTAAATTAAACTCTAGATTCTAGGATTATAAAACATTATTGATATTCCTAGATATATTATTAAGGATAAGTCTAGAGATAAGTCTATATATAGAAAAATATAATGGAATTTAGATGAAGGATAGAATAATGGATTTTTGAGAAATTGAATCCCTGTGTGGATATTAAAAGAGGATGTGGCTATAGAAGATTTGTACCAAGGGGTAATAACATAAAAAATGAATCATTTATATATAATTTATCATCATCTGGTGCATGATAATGGATGTTGCTGCACACCTAGTTTGAAACTCCCAAGGGATATGATTTGTAAAAGCTTATACTCTGTACAAACCATTATAAAGGTTTCGACAAAGTGTTGACCATGAATTACCTTCATAAAACCTAAGGTGTCTTAAATTCAAAATAAGGTGTCATGATATAGATATAATATGAATGATTGATAACATTGATTAAATATTCTTAATTGTCATGATATCCATTTTTACTATGTGATTGATGATAGAATGCTAAAGATGAGGTGGTGATTGGTATCCTCAAGTATTTATGCATCCTATTTGATCATAGTTATATGAGTTCATGTAAATAATGAAATGTATCTATTGATTTTCATTATTATCATCAATGATTATCTATTGAATCAGTAGTGAATCCCCTAATAGTACGATGATCACATATTAAGTCCATGATTCTTCTCTAGATAAAGTTTGTCAGAATTTGATTCATGTAAACCTTATTATTTCCCATCTGGTCTAATTTTTTGTTATCATATGCATGGATTGGATTTATCTACTTAAATTCCACATTAATTTGTGATTATGTGAAGTTAGATATGATATTCCAAACAGACCTATGATATTCAATCTATGTGATGATAAATATGAACTCTTAATGGAAATTGAACCCATTGTATGGGTCTTGATTCCTATTCTAAAGGGTTGTTTATCTCATATTTTTGGGGTGAAAATAAACATCAATTATATTCCTATATTAGGGGATTTTGTTTATATATATTCATAAGAGCTTCCTGGTCTTCCATTGAATCATGAAGTTGATTTTTTAATAGAATTTATACATCTTTTGGTGTATATTTAGAACAATTACTATATAATGGGCCACACATAATTGTAGGAATTGAGGGAAAATCCAATAGAATATTTATCAGGGATTTATTCAGCCTACTATGTCACCATGTGGGTTCACATGTTCTTTCTTGAGATGAATAATGGATCGATGCAATATCTCATTTATTATTAGGAACAAAACAAGATCAAAATTAATAAAAAAATATCCCATACCCCATATTGATGAATGTTTTGATCGAATACGCAACGATAAATACCTTTACAATATTTACATTAATTATGGATATCATAAATTAAAGGATAATAAGGGGATATACCAAATATGAAAAATCCATACAAGGTCTGGACACTATAAGTATATTGTGATTCCATTTGGTGTTACTAATTAACCCTCTTTAATCATGGATTTAATGAATATAGTCTTTATAGATTACCTTGATCAATTATCATTGGTCATATAGAAAATATTATATATTAAAAGATAAAGGTAGAGTATGATGATCAAATTTGGATTGTGGAAAAGACCCTATGGAAAGAGAAAATATATGAAAATTTTTCAAAATGGGAACTGTTTAAGGAATAATTTACTTTTGGGGTTATATAATCTCAAGAGATGGTATATGGGTGGATCTAGCAAAGATTGAGGCTATTAAAGTTCAGCTTAGTCCAACCACTGTGACATAGATATGATGATTTCTATGTTTGTGTGGATTTATTTGATATTTTGTGAATAATTTAAAACAACTATTTAATCCACTCACCATGTTAATGTGGAAGGGAGCCAAGATTATATGGATAAATGAATTCTATGAAAATTTCAAATAAACTAAGAGAAGGAAAATTAGTGGACATGTTATTACACTTCCCTATAATGTATAATGGTTTGTAGTCTATATTGATTAATCAAATAATGTATTGGGATTCATTCTTATGTAGAACAATATGGTGATAGAATATGTGTCCTGAAAAAATAAGGTTTATGATAAACATTTACCAACTCATAATTTGGAGTTAGTTGTGGTAATTGTTTCATTAAATATATGGATTCATTACCATTATAGAGAAACATGTGATATATATTGTTCATAAACATTTAAGTATATATTCACATAGATGGAGTTGAATAAGAACCTGAGGATGTGGTTGGATCTGATTATAGATTATGACTACTCAATACATTATGACCTTAGGAAAGTGAACAAGGTGGCCGACACTTTGAGTCAAAAGGATCATAATACATTATCTATGATAATGATAAAAAAGATCCATAATTTATGGAATTTAAAAGGAAGGATCTATAAATCATGAAGGAAGAGGGAAAATTTATCCTTTTCACATAGGTGTTCAACCATCCATCCATTTCATGATTAAAGAGGTGTGGAAGGAAGATGTAGATCTATAGAATTATGGGAGAAATGTTCTTGAGTTTATCCTTGATCATGATGGAATGAGTGGATTTAAGAACCATGTATCTATCCTATCCATACTATATTTGTATAGGTAACTGTAAGAGGAAGCTCATGGTTCTTCATTCCCTATTCATCTAGGAGTTAATATGATGAATAGATTTTATAATGAGTATTTATAGCATGATGACAAAATGAAAGATATTGTATAGTTTGTATCCCTATAAATGGTATGTAATAAAGTAACAGTTGAAAAGATAAATTCAAAGGGGATTTCATTACAATTACTCATACCAGAATCGGAATCGAAAACTATCACTATGTATTTTTCATTCAGACTCCCCAAAATGTCTAAAGGGAACAATTTTATATGGGTTATAATCATTCACCTTATTATGTACGCACACATCATCAATATTATAGATTATTTCTCACTAGATTAACATTCTAGGATATACATTAATTAAGAGGTTAATTTTTAGGGAGTATGAAATTATATTATTTCTAAATAGGATTTGAGGATTACTTCATTTTATGGAGATATCTTTTGTAGGCCTTGGATACCGAGCTAATTTTCTCCATTGTGTATCATCATCCGATAGATAATCAGTTTGAGAGAAAAAATTAATCCCAAGGGGATATTCTTAGTTATTTATCTATGGATTTAAAATCTATTTGGGATTAACACCTTCCTCTAGTATAATGTTCATACAATAATAGATTTCAATCGAGAATTTAGATTCCTCCTTATAAAGATCTCTATTTAGACATGTATAGAACTCCCATATATTGGGATTCTGTTGGATAAACAAAGTTATTGGGGGCTAACAAATATTATTAAATGGAAAATAAGGTTATATTCATTTAGTAATACGTACGGGTAGCATAAGGTTTACATAAGAGTTTTGTGGATAATTGTTAATGTGATTTGGAATTTCATGTTGGTGAGAATGTGTTTTTGAAAAATTATCCATGGAATAATTTTATGATATTTAGAAAAAAATGTAATGTTGACCCTTATGTATATTTCCCATTTAAATATTCTTGATTGATTATAGAATATTTCTTATTTCTTTTTGGTTCTCATAAACCTATCTATATCCCATGTTGTTTTCCATGTCTCTCTCTCAAGGAATTGCATAATTAATATTTAAAATGTATTGAACCCACATGTCTTACCACTAAATCATTATAATTCTTATAAAGGGAAACCTATGGAGATTATGGATCATAGAAAAAAATTCTATTAATCAATACCACTCACATGGTCAAAGTTTTATAGAAAAACAACCATCCTCAAGAACCCACATGAGAACTTGATGATATAATTACGTGGAGGTGTCATCAATTTTTTGATTCAATGTGAATGAATTTTGAGGGAATAATTCATTTTAAGGAGGTAGAATGTAACACCCAGTGAACTTATGAAATATGTTTTTCAAATATATTTAATTTCTTTGAAAGCTTATGTTACATGTAACATCGAGTTTTAACGAACCATGATATATTATTAATATTATAATTTAAACATTACCATTATAACGTAGAAATTAAACCTATATTTACGAATAGTAATAACTTTTTAAAAAAAATTATTTATGAATAATTTATATCAATAAAATATTTTGATAAAAATATCAATTTTTTATAGATTCATTATATACATCAAATATACACATTTTCTCAAAAACAATTATGTATTATCTTTTATAAACATATAATAATTAGTTTTTCAAATTTTCAAAATTTATTAAAAAAAACAATATTTATTTTCAGAATCAAATATTTAATATTATTTTTGGGTGATGTTTGGATATTTTTCTGAAAAGATTCATTTTTCTATGAATAGAGAAAATAGTTGTTTTTATTAAAAACTACCATTTATTTTAACGAATTTACAATGGTCCATATTTTATATATTTTTTAAAAGTTAAATTAGTAAAAATATGTTATTATTAATATTATTTAGTTATTTGAAGTCAAAGAAACACTTGTATTTTGTGATAAATGTTTCTATACTAGTGGAAAAAAATTCTCTAGAAATATACTTTTTTGTCGGGTTTGTGCGTTTAATTTTAAAATAAATTTTACCATTTGTGTGAATTAAATTTTTTAAAATTGAATTTATATTTTATTTCATAATAATTAAAATTATATATCAAATTTGTCTTAATTTTTTTCATAATGAATAGTAAAAAAGAAAAAAATAATTATCGTGGATAAGGTTAAAACGTGTTTAACGCATGAGGGTGGGGTTAAACAAAAAGATAAGGGTATTTTTTTAAAATATAACATCTCTAAATCCTATTGGATGGACATATTAAAACCTTATCATACCCCAAGTTAAAACATATGTTCATTTATAATCATTTTCCTTAGAAATTACTTTATCATTTTGGATTCTTTTAGGAAATTTCCATGTGGTTTCAAAGTGGGTGTCGTTCCACACATAAAAAATGAAATCCCCTATACTATCATATTAACACATCCAAATCCCTTTAGATTAAAAAAAATCCAAAATATACTTTCCTTACTTCCCTCTTCATAAATTATAGTATTATTTTCATTATGAAACCCTCTCCAAAGTAAAGGAGGTCCGAACATGCATGAAGAATTTCATGACTTGAGGTATGGTGTTTTTGTATAAAATTGTCTTCTCTAGGACATATGTTATATTTTTCACCTATATTATTATATTAGGTGTCCATAAAACCCATATGACAGTTATATCATGGATTTATTTATTATATTGATATATAAATTTTCATTTAATATTATTCTTTCAAGTGGATTATGATTTTAATGTTATTAGCTCATATAATATATTTTTGTCTCCCTTTTATTTTAGTGAGATACATTCCATATTGACCACAAGATTATTTTTTGTTTTTATTATACTACCCATGAATTTATTTTATGAATCTTCTAATGAGAATAATGTGGATTTAAATATCAATTTACTGTTCTTTCTTTCATGGGGACTGTGATTAAAAAGTTACCATAGTGGTAATGGTTTTACATTACAATGTCATTATTTATCAGAATAATAAATTATTACATTTCATATGATGTCATATTGTGATCTATTTCTCAAGAAACACATTTATTTTATTTCCATGTAGTTATATTTTTTAGAAAGAATTTTTTTCTTTAATTTCCATAAATTTAAGTACTAAGGAGATAAAAATAATATTTTTAAGAAAAAAGAGAATTTATTTCTCTCTTCAGTCAAAAAACTATTTTCTTCCAGATCCATGTTTTATATAAATGAATTAAAGATAGTTTATATTTTAATAAAATTATTTTTTGAAGACATTTTTAACCATGGTTTTATGTCTCCAAAAATGGTTTGAAATGATTCTTTATTTTAACATGCACAATTTGAATAGATTTTTCTACCGACATGGTCGGTCAATGATTTAAAGATTCCATTATAAGATTCAAATGATCCTTTAAAAGAATTGTGTTCATTAATGTATGAAAAAAATACTTTTTAATTATGTTATTCCAAAAAGTAAATAATATTTTCCTCAAGAATGTTTTAATTATATTTTATTGAATTTTTATTCATCAATGACAAAAACCATTGGTGTTGCTTATGTTTTACTGAGGATATGATTCAATTGTACAATCCTTATTATTTCTCTATATGGTTTTTGATTATGATTAAAATATTTTTAGGAAACCCAATTATTTTCATGGGTTCTGTTATGCTGAATTGATGAAATATTTATAAAATCTATTATCTTTTCATATGTTGTGATATAATGTTATGATAATTTTATTATTATCATAGAGAACACATATGTATGGTTTTATTTATGTAGTGGGTTTTTTCATTATAAACCAAGGATGGTGGTTAAGTAATAACCACTGATTTGGGTTATTTTATAACTAATAATGGTGGTTACATTATATACAAGGAATTATGTTACATTATTGTTTTTGATGCTTATGTCGGGGCACACGCTCGTCCGTCCGATTGAGTATGAAAAGCGAAGATTTTATTTCCCCACATTCCCTCTTTCAAATGGTAGGCGACATTTGTTCCTCATTCAGGGGTGTTTCCTCTTTGATCGAAAGAGGATGATGGTATGTCAGTTCTTCCTTCTGTGGAATCATCCTCGAAACTCGTCACCTAGTCTGGGACTCCCTTATATATTAATACGTAGTTCGTGAAACTCTTCCTGGTGCCATGCTTTGATGAATGTCTATTAATTACGCTGCTTCTATCAGGATATTCCAAGGGGTCTGGCCATGGAATCAACCTTTAGTTGGGGGAGTAGTCACGTTGAGACATCATTGGCGTGTCAGGATGCTGGAACACTGGAGCTTATAGGATTCTTCTCCTTAATATAGGGCTTCTTGAGGGCGCAGAAGCCTAATTCATCCCACATAGAGTGTGGGGAATTATATTTCATAGGAATGTATCTAAGTTTTTCCTCAGCTTCCTATTTTTAACCCAGGGTATGCCGCAAGTTTAACATTCAGTAGAGATGGATCAGATTGATCGAAACACTGACTTGAGTGTATCAGATAGGTGTAATCCACTGAGGGAACACCGATGTCAGGTCTAACTTGTGGTTAGTTACCCGGTTACTGTAAGGAGCTGCAAAGAGTTGAATTGGCATGATCTCACCAGAATGTGGCAGCCCGGGTGAGAATTAGGGGGTGATGGTGAGTTGAATGAATTGGAGGGAGAATTATATGGAACAGACATGGGGACATTGGTTATTTGATGGGACCCGGAGTAAGTGGAACCTCCGACTTGGGGCATGAAGTCAAGTTCTGCACGGGGAACAATGACCTGATAACCTACGAGGCTTATGCGTGATTAGTAGTCCGGGTTGGTCTGAAGCTTGAGGTGAATACCCGAGATGTAGTTCCCAACAGGGAGGGACACCAATGTTTAACAATGTTTGGGTCGGACCTCGGGGAGGCTTCCTACATACCCTGTCTTGGAGACAGGGATCAAACATACGTAGTTCATCTAATGAGTAGTTACCATCGGATAGGATTCAATGGCTTACCATCGAATAGGGGGCGTGACGGATTACCGTTGAATAGAGGGGTTACAACGGCTTACTGTTGGATAGGGTCACAACGGCTTACCGCTAGGTGGGGTCGCAACAGCTTACTTCTGGATGGGGTCAAAACGGATTACCGTTGGATGGGGTCCCAACGGTTCACGGCTGGATGGGGTCACAATGGCTTACTACTATATGGGGTTGCAATGGATTACCATTGGATGGGGTTGAACCTCATGGAGGCTTCCAATATACCTTGTCTGGGAGACAGGGGTCAAACCCATGTTGTTCATCTCAATACATTTTAACGTCATGCGGGACGGAAAGGGGGCACACTGTTTAATGTCATGCGGGACAATGGTGGACTAACGTGAAAGAGGGTCAAAGCCAATGGTTGTTGGGATTGAACCTCAATGAGGATTCCTACGTACCTTACCTTGGCAAGGATCATAGTCCATGTAGTTCAGAATGGGGGTTGGAACACCGACGTAAAGATGGTTGGGATCAATTGTATGTTGGTCTTGAACCTTAGGGAGACTTCCTACATACCTTGCCTTGGCAAGGATAAAAGTCCACGTAGTTCGGGAAGGCATGGGCGAACTGACGTGAAGGGGGCCAGAAGGACCGGGTGTTGGTCTTGAACCTCAGGGAGGCTTCCTACGTACCTTGCCTTGGCAAGGGTCAAAGTCCCCGTAGTTCGGGGTGGGTTTGGGGAACCGACGTGAAGGAGGTTGGAACGACCGGGTGATGGGATTGAACCTCAGGGGGGTTTATTACGTACCTTTTCTTGGAAAGGATCAAAGTCCCCGTAGTTAGGGATGGTGTGGGAGAACATATGTGAAGGGGTTCAGAATGACCAGGTGTTGGCCTTGAACCTCAGGGAGGCTTCCAATGTACCTTGCCTTGGCAAAGATCAAATTCCACGTAGTTAGGGATTGGTTTGGTGAAATGATGTGAAGGAGGTCTGAATGACCGAGGTGGTGGGATTGAACCTCATGGAGGCTTCATACAAACCTTTCTTTGGAATGGATCGAAGTCCCCGTAGTTCGAAATGGTGTGGTCGAACTGACGTGAAGGGGGTCGAAACGACTGGGTGTTGGGCTTGAATCTCATGGAGGCTTCCAACGTACCTTGCCTCGGCATGGATCAAAGTCCCCGTAGTTTGGGATGGTGTGGGGCTTACACTCTAGGTTGCCTAAGGTGTTGGTTCACCGACGTGAAGATGATCGGAGCGACCGGGTGTTGGGCTTGAACCTCAGGGAGGCTTCCTACGTACCTTTCCTTGGAAGGGATCAAAGTCCGCTTAGTATGGGATGGGTGTGGGGCTTATACTCTAGGATTCCTGGGGATTGGATTCCTTGTTCAATGTTTACTCTAATCCCATGTGAGTCATGCTCGGTTTGATAAACAAGAAGCAACAAATACCTGATGATCAAGTCGCGAAAGGTGCGTCCGTGGGAAGTGAAATGGTGATTAGGCTCTAGGCTGCCCAGGGAGAAGAAGACTGGGACCTACGCATGTTTATTAGCCCAGGGAGATGGAGACTGGGACTTACTCCAGGTAGGAGGCCCAAGTGGTGACAAATCCCAGCAGGAGTGGGATTCAGCACAGAAGAGAGGAGGATCATCGTTCCCCATCACGCCCTTCGCTGACTTTGGGTGTCGGCCATGAAAGGAGGAGCAGCGGTGCTTCCTCCTACAAGAAAGGCTAGGGGCTTACACCAATATGGTTTTCATTTCCCCATGGACAAACTCCACTCCGATAAGGAGGATATCATCCCTTGTCAGGGATGATCTCATCCCCGTGGAGACCAGTGGGTGTAGAGAATGTCCGAGCCAGGGAACCCCACATAGGATGCATGGGGGGAAGGTCATAGTTTAACATTATGTGTTGAGGATAATGGAGCTTGGTAGTTTAACATCCTGCAGCTCAGATGAGGTGGATTTACTCGGAACCCCTAGGACTTACATAACTGATACCCGCTACTCCTTGGTGAAGTGATGGGACCGGTAATGCCGTGGTGAGGGGGTGTTATGGAGTTATCCAATGGGAGGTCCATGTTAGCATGGATATGCGAAGAAGTAATAGGTGTTAGCGTGCCTATGAGAATAAGAATGAGGATAAGCAACGCAATGGGAGATAATGTCCATGGGACATTGAAATCACTTCGTGCAAACCTGGAGGGTCGCACAGAAAAATAAGTCGCAAAGAAAAGGGGTTTATAGGCAAGGGCCTCATGAATCTATGGTGCTCCATGTAGTGGAGGGTACTTGCAAAGGGGTGTTCTTCACGAAGTGGAGTATCCCAAACTAAGAATAGGGCGTAAGTGTATATATGAAGAGCTTCACGAAGTGTATAGGCACTCACGGAGCACTTCCTCGTGAAGAAAAGGTCCATCGTGAAGTAGGGTGTTGTGAAACAATGTGCATTGCGAAGTACAGTGACCCTAACCTGGCATGCGGATCACATGTACATGAGGGGTGCCTCAGGAATCATAAATTATCTGAGACAAACTGGGTCCCCTTGGGGATCCCCTTCCTTTGTGAAGGCTCATGGGCTTCGCGAAAGGTATACCTCTCGAAATAGGGGGTTAAAACAGGGAAAAGTGAAGGCACTTCACAGAGAAAAAGTACCTCATGTAGCTCATGGTTTTCCGAGCAGAGGGCTTTGCAATTCGGGAGCTAGGAAGTCAAGAGGTCAGACTGTCCGTCTTCAGGGCTCGGGGGGGAGAACGATATCTATAGGAAAGAGGCATTGTGAAGCAGATCTCACTCGACATGAAGATAGAGCCTGCTCTGCGGTGGGCTCACGAACTTCAAAGGGTCTCGCAAAGCATTCCGCTTTCTTACTACGCGACGGGCTCGTGAATGTCAAAGCCATTTGCGGAGCCTCCAACCACCTTGCTCTGTAGTTGGCTCATGAAGTCAAACCCATTTGTGGAGCCTCCTGCCTCCTTTCTCTTTGTAGGCCTCGCAAAAGTCAAAACTGTTCATGGAGCCTCCCTCCTCCTTGCTTCACGGAAGGCTCATGAACGTCAATCCCGTTCATGGAGCGTCCCTCTTCCTCACTCCCCGGTGGGTGCCAGGCTATAAGGACTCTGCAAGCGGCCTTAGTGAAGCAGCCTTTTTAGCCTTTCCATTTCTTCTTCTTCTTCCCACATTTTGGTGCAAAAAATGCCCCCCCCCCCCCTCTAACTTGGAGTTGCGAAGAAATAAATGGTTGATGTATGAGGGTCAATCATCAAATTCTTTTGTCATTCACGAAGTTGTATCGCAAAGAGGGACCGTGATGAAGATATGCAGCGCGTAGGCTGAGTGCACCATGATATGTACATTCTGCGAAGCTCCGAAGGTTGTCTCCTATAAATAGGGGATCTGACTTCTCTTTTTTCCTTTCCCTTATCTGTGAAATTGTCTTTGTGTGTTCTCGATTCGTGAATCTCTGCGTACTCCATGATTTCTCTCCACAAATCAGGTCTTTGCTTCTCGGCTCACAACAGGTCTTTGACTATGCGACAACACTTCGTGATATTGTGCTTCAAGGCCTAGGCAGGGCTCCGCAAATAGGCTTCATGAACTATCTCCGAAAATGTTATTTTCAAACCAACCGAAATATCTTCATTTAAAAAAAACTGAATGGATCATCAAGAAGCTGAAAAGGGGGTCCTTGCGGATGCTGCCTGGAGGGATGATATGACAAACAGTCTGGGTCTAGGGGAGTTAATTCAAAGCCACATTGACTATGGTTCCTTAGTGGTGCTGCTATTGGAGAGCCCGAAGAACAACCCACTGTGTAAGAGGTTTCATTTTTACAGCTTTAGGCTGAGGGATTATTTCTTCATCCTTGATGAAAATAGGGACGGGCGAGCTTACTGGTTTAGGAGCACACCGTACCAGCGCCAGTGGTTCAGGGCGACAGACGGTCACGCCCAAGAATACTTCACACCTTTCATTGATGACTTCTTATACAAAAACCTGAATAATGTAGACGAGAAGGAATTACAACCGGAGACGTCCCCCACTTTGTACCAGATGATCCTAAATACAGCCCTGAGGAATCCGGCGAAGCGATGGTCTGAAGAGTGGGACCCGCGCCAAGGCAGAAACTTTACAGATGATTAGGCCTGGGCCTACTGGGTAGGCACCTCATGTGAGGATATTGGGGCATATCTGTGGAGAGTGGGTTTTTAGGAGGCTTCTTGGGCCTCACAATTCCATATCTATCACCCGAAATAGTTAATTCCAGATCTATTGAGCAGATGGTCGTTGAGGACCAAAACCTTCCTTTCACATTACGGGGAGGTCGGTATCATCTTGTGGGATGTCCACCAGATTTCGGGTGTCCCAATAATGGGGGATATGTATGATGATTTCCTACCCATCATGAGTGTGTGTGAGGATCCATAGCAGATGTCGCGGCTAGCGATGGCATTGATGGAGCTGGTGCTGGGTGAGGACAAAGAAGCAGTGAGGGATGTCTACATCAAGAGGTGGTTCAAGCACTTCATGAACTTCCTGGTGGACCGACAGTTATTTTCGAGGCCTCGGAATTTCCCGAAGGTGGGTCAATGGGGAAAAGACCACTCGTACTGGCGGCTCTTGGAGGACAGCCAGTGGAAGACCTAAGGGTTTAGCATCAGCACCGAGTAGTAGCCAATAGTCAAGTTGGCAGCATTCATCGCAAATCTTATATGTGGTTGGATCCTACCAATGAGGGATACCAACATGGGAGTGCGACCAAGAACATTTATCATGGAATCCACATTGTTGACAGGAGGGAGGGTCAACCTAGGGATCATGATGCTCGCCAAATTGTATAATATGTTGTGGAACCTCAGCGAGGGGAAGAGGCCACAGAGGATATGCGGACCATTCCACCGCTTGTATGGGTGGATAGCGGCGCACATCATGGGGGTTTATGAGTACCTAAAACCCATATCTCCTCCAGGATCAAACTTCTGCCCATTGATCCTGAATTCCATGGGAATCTTTCCAGCCAAGTTGAGCACACCGTTTATATTGAACCAGGTGTGGAAGGTAGAAGAGTTCAACTTTCACCCGTTCCCACTGCCAAAATGGGTATTTACTAATGATGGATAGGGAATGGAAGAGCATCAGGCCTATATACTAGCCTTTTATGGTGGAGTCTTGGTGGCTAGGGTGGACCGTGAGCCTCTCTGCGAGCTGTTCACGCCGCACCGGTTTGCATGTCAATTCTGGTGCATGCAGAGACTGACCCCGTAAGTCTATTTAGAGGTGCGCCATGAGAAACAACTATGTGTGATGAGATAGATATAATTCATTCTCATATAGAAAGATGAGAAGATGCAGAATGATCTGCCTCCTCCTACCGTTGTCTTCGGGCTGGTGAAAGAGAAAGCCATAAGTTGGGAGGCGGCATATCCCAGGAAGATTCTAAATTAGCCAACCATTCGGTTCGGTGAAGTAGAGGCTTCCCAGCCTTAGGGTCGGATCCATAAGGATACAAGGTCATCTCATGGTGGTGGGGATGTTGTGGCCGAGCGACCTACACCGGTTGCAGGTGAGGTAGTGGACCCGGTTGTCCTAGAAGAACAGAGTCATCCCGAGGGGAGGCCACTGAGGGGATTCCGTAGAATACCTACTCAAGCTCTATGGAAACGACTACACCACATCAACATTCCAGAGAAAATTTCCTTCCCAAACGCCTGGGATATCTGGGAAGTCAATTGACAATTCTTCGGACCTGCTGAGTTGTGGAAGCACCTAAACCATCTTGGGATGGAATTTCCGGGGATATGCCCTATCTAGGATGGCTTTGCGGTGCCGCAGGAGGAGGCGGAGTAGTACCTGGATGAGATGGAGGACTTTGTGCATTCACGGGGTGCCCCGCGTCCAATGGTGGACCTTTTCAAGGTGCTTCTGGACTGGAGGATCCCTCCGCAATTTTCGGCTACTGATCTGAGAGAGTGCCTCCCTCTTCCAGAAGAAACGGATGAGTCCTCCTAGGGGGACGAAGCCGGTAGGGGTAGAATGTTGTAGGAGGTTGTTGTCAGGGATTAGGACTCAAACCTTGAAGTGTCGTAGAGGTCCTTGAGGTAAAAATTCGTAACCCTTTCATCAGGGCTTGCTTCCAGGTCATTCTGAACTCCTTATAAACATCTGAACTGCGCAGGAGGACATCATACACAGATCCTGATATCGTCCCACGACGAATGATGATGTGGGGCCTTTAATATATACACCTACAGTTACATCAATTTTCGAGTTCAGTGGGTCCAAGACACCTGAGGTGGATCATTCAGAGATTTCAGACCTTCCGATCATATATGGGGGCCACGTCTCGGGGTCTCAACTGCGTCAACTCAAGAACGAGACCCAGAATTCGATATCTATAAGTCTCCCCCACCAAATTAGTTACTATCATCCCCTGACCATGTTAACTGATATTCATGTCCCTTTTTGGTGTGTACAGTTCTTCAATTGGCATGGGCTACTACAGTGAGGTTGGTCAGGATTTCTGGCGGCACCCTTCCTAGGGGAATGCCGGTGATCGTGGAGGCGGATATCCAACCCGACCGAACAACAACGCTCCATATCAGTGGTATGAATGTTATCAGGGCCATGCCTGATTTTATCGAGGTGGGATCCGATGATTTGGATCGATCAGATAGCCCGAGTCCCGTCGTGCATGATTAGACACCTGATGTGGATCCTACTGATGAGTTCCTGGGGGAATTCCCTACGTATGAGCCTACCAATCACGATGACTGGGACGACACGACCTCTTATGAAGAGGACAAAAAAGTAGTCCTTTTTTTGATCATGGAATCTGATCATGTGCTTTAACAACAACACCCCCAAGCACTATGGCTAGATTAGATGGACATAATTTTCTCGTGACTGCGTGAACTGTGTGCTGGGAGAGTGGATTCTCGGTGTCCTCACATGCTCGTCAAAGATATGATGTCGAAGAAGTTTCGGGAGTATGACCATGGCCTCATTGTGGGTTGGTAGTGGAGGAAAGCTCTGAACATCAAGAAACTCCTGGAGGCTGAAAGTGAAGTCCAACAACTACTGGTTCGGGCATATGATCACTCAGCCTCCCTCCATGCGCAATCAAAGCTAATATTGTGATTGAAGGCCTAGATGGCAGAGGCTGAAGCAGGTAGGAGGCATGCTTCTGAAGAAATGACCATCATCCAGGCTAACATGGAGCGGGCCTAGGCTGCGGCTGATGAGCTTCACCCCATCGCTACTAAGGAAGAGTGGGAGCTGAGCAGGCGGTGGAAACTTCTGTACGCCGGAAGCCAGAGGGTGGTGGAACTGCAACTTTCTTTTGATGGGATCGACTCGTCCATGGTAGGGGTAAACCCTCGGGTGCTGTAATGCACATGACTTTTGAACGTACTTTCATGATTTGATTATTCCATGCTAGCCGCATGAATGAGTTCCATTATTTGTGTTGGTTTATTGCATTCCTATGACATTTGTAGAGTGTCCACCGATCATTCCCTAAGATCATGCGGGGTCAGGCCCGATGTGACAAACAAAGGGTGACAACCTTTTTACTCCATTCAAATGTGGGAGTGAAAACCAATCTTCAGGCATCCAGGGGCTTGGAAAACTGATTCGGATTTCTGAAAATAAATGGGAGATGCTCTATTAGAGAATTAGGATCTCGGAACAATTGATGTGCCATTATTCCAATGTGCTCTAGCGCACGAGTGGGGTAACACTAGCGGTGTTATAGATCAATCCGAACATAAGGGGATGGAATGTGTGATTCACGATACTCAAAAATCAAAACCCTATGGGGGTGGCATGAAAATGAAGGAAAACTATTGACCATGTTCTAAACACAGTATCCTAATTGCATTATCCTAAAATGGGGATAACAAATGAGGGTCTACCGCTGACCATGTTTGAAACACGGGGCCTGACACAAAATTTTATCCATTATTCTTACGGAATGTTATACCAGGACAGTAGGCGAGCCATAGGTCGAGCATCCATACTGTTAGGGGGTTCCTGCAGACGTAAAAGGGGATAAGGGTCTGAATAAGGGGCACACAAAGCATGTAGGTTGGAGTGATGGGTTGTTCGAATGGATTCCAACACTCTAGAAATTACACTGATGTGGTGAAGACACATTGGGTGGGCACATTGGTTTGATCAGGGATCAATCATAATTCCAAACAGGACCTCTCTGGTAAGGACCTGGAATAATCAATAGTTTTACGTCATACTAATAAGGATGATGGAAATGTAGTTTAACATAATACGGTGAGGACATGGCATGAAAGGGGATGTCCCAGAAAGGGAGTATGCGGTGCAGTAACTACAAACACGCTGTGAATGTGGACATAAATCTAAATCACCCCACTTATCCCCATAAGAGGTTCCTTTAGGTCAATGGACCTAAAGTGGATATTAGGTTGGGCCTGAAATGGAGTGGTCGGGCGATCCTACATACCCCATTAGGATGGGAATCAAGTTGCACGTAGTTCTGTGAGTGCAGTTTAACGTCATGCGAGACGAGGTTCATGATTGTGCCAGTAAACATACTACCAAAACTACTAAGCTCATGTGAGTCGTGCTCGATTTGGGAAACAAGAAGTAGTGGTGGTAATTTCCTAACATAGTAGGGAACATGGTAGGGGTGAAGGTATTCTTGGTGAATGTTGTCCCAATAATGATGAGATGTCCATGTAACGCACCTAGATGCGTGAAGAAGTAAAGCCGGGTATTTCAGAGTTCCACATGAACACAAGGAAGTGGAAATATGTGAATCATGGTGCTAGAGATCTGGACCACAATGATGGTGACGTGACAATAGCGGATAACTATTGACCATGTTCGAAACACAGCATTTGTGTTGCCTTATCCTGGTATGGATATAGACATATGAGTTTTGACCGCTAACCATGTTCGAAACACGGGACCTGTCACAAATGTTGTCTGAGGTACTTAGGGAGGTTGGCCCGAGACGGTAGGTGAGCCGAAGCGGCATGAGACCAGGCCGTGAAGGGGGTCCCTTCTGATGTGGAGGAAGACAAGGATCCAAATAATGTGCTCACAAATCTTGTACATGGAATGAGGGGAATGTCCCCGTGAAAATTCCACACTCCAGGATCTGTCAAAATGCATCTGAGTAAGATAATGAGATGTATCTGATCAAGGGATTCGAGTCCCTTCCCAATGAAAAGGGTACTTGGATTTCAAGATTTCAACCTAAGGTCCTAGGGTGGACCATAAAGGATGGCTTGATATAGTTTATTGTGCAATGTGTGGTGAAATAGCCAAACGTGACGCGCAGTTACCATAGGGAGATCTTGGTTTTGGGTCATAGAACTCATACCATGATGGGAAAAGATATGGGAAGCACATGGTGGGTTTATTGAGAAGCCCAATGTGGACGGGGACGAGATTCCAAATCTCGTGTTCTCGTATAAATTTGGTCCAAGGGTCCAAAGAAGAAGGGACGGGATTGTAGATTCCTGGGGCCGGACCTGGAGACAAAATTTCTGGGCGTTCCTACTTGTCCCATGAGGAAGGGAATCAAGAAAAACGTAGTTCTGGGAAGATGTATTGCAGTTTAACGTCTTGCAGAAAGGATGTGGAGTGGTCTTAGTTTATGTTCATACTTCTCGGACCACAGATGGAAGGAAATACAGGAGACACACAGTGATGTAATTACACAATCCAGCGTGAGTGGGAACCTGGGGTTCTGACCACCATGTTCTCCATGGGGAGGTTTTAGGTAGAGGGACCGAAAACAAAGGTTAGGTTGGGCCTGAGAAAAATGCACGACCTTTCCTATGTACCCCATGAGTATGGGTATCAATCCATACATAGTTATGAGGATGGAACAGTAAGATACCAATGAAAGGGGTAATAAGTTTGCATGGGTCTAGCCCTTGCACTGAAAGGAGAGGTATTTGATATATCTCATTTTTCCTTTAGGATGAATGGGTGTGTGTTTTTTTGAAGTTATAAAACTGAGGACTTGGGGATCCCCATATCACATAAGGAATCAAGCTAGATGTTGGCATTGAAAAATGGTATGGTAGATGACCAATACCCAACATGATGTCCCCTATGGTGAGGTCATCACAATGTAGTTTTTATTTTTCTTCATGCAGCCAGGATGATAATATCATGGCTTAAGGTCATGTGATGGTACTGGTCATGCATTTTAACGTCGTACAATAATGACACAACAGGTTAAAGTCATGTGGGACAAGGCAGCATAGTTTAAAGTCATATGGCTTGGACGTGAAGGAACGCACATGACATGAAAAATCATACTCGATGTGAATGAGGACATGGTCCACATCACACCATGTGCAGTTCCATGAGAGAAACCTCGGGCTGAGGGGCCAGGAAAGATTAATAGAAAAGTGGCAGGATAAACTATTTCCCAATTGGGTTGGACCCGGAGATGAGATGTCCGGGTGTTCCTAATTATCCCATGAGAATGAGAATCAAGCCATATGTAGTTCTTGAGGGTACCTTTTAACATCATGTAGGACAAGGAACATCATATAGTTTAATGTCATGTGGGAAAAAAAGTAGGAGGGACCCAATCCTAGGAAGGGGCGTACATGGTGTGACTAATGCAAACCCGACGTGAATGAGGACATAAGCCCATACCACACCATGTAGACCTTTAAGAGTTACATCCCCAAAGGTAGAGCAGAAGAAATACATTAGTGGAACTCGAGATGGACCCAATGAAAAGATCCATAGGCATTCCTACGTATCCCATGATAATGATAATAATGTGATACGTAGTTCTAGAAATGATCTTAGTTTTTGGTCTTAGAGATCAGACCATAGAGAAGAAGAATCCTTCAAAATAGGCGCAGACCTTAGTACAATCCCTAAGCCTATGTGAGTTGATCTCGGTGTAGGAAACAGGATAAGAGGAGATCCTTGTAAAACATGGAATACGCTTAAAGGGGATGTCGGTGCGAAGTCCTGAAGAACACCGTACCACGACTTTGTACTCCTAACGTGCGAATGTGAATTGAGGGGTAGCACCTGGAGTGTCGAGATTCATCTTGGACATAATGGGGAGGAAAGTGGTGTGAATCATGTGACCAATATTTTGGGATTAATGGGGTTGATGTGATGATGGAGGATAATTGTTGACTGTGTTTGAAACACAGTATCCATATTGTGTGACATGAAATGAGAAAAACAAATGAGCATTGACCGCTGATTGTATTCACAATGCGGGACTTGTATCAATTTGTTGTCTGAAACCCTCAAAGACGTTATCTCATGATTAATGGAAGACCCTTGGGCCGAGAATCCATTCCATGTGGGTGGTCCCTTCGGCTGTAAAAGATGATGGAATCCCTAGTAAAGGGGAACACGAATCCTAGAAGATGAGTGGAGACATATTTGGGTGATGACTAACACTCCAGGAGCTGAACCAGAGTACTCTTGGGCACATTGGTGAATCACCATAGAGGGTCAAGGGGAACAACTTGAGAGAAACCAAATTAAAGATATGAGTATAGAATAGAGGTACAGAGAACACTCTAGAGAAAGAGTCATATGGAGTGGTTTCTACAAACCTGATGTGAACGAGGACATAAGCCCATACCAGACCATGTAACCCTCTCATGGATGAACACAGGCCAACGGGCCTGGGTAACAGGGAGATTTCTAAGAGATAGGGCTGGGCCTACAGACAAAATGTCTGGGCGGTACTATGTATCCCATGATGATGGGAATCAAACCATACGTAGTTCTGAAGTGGTGTCGTGTAGTTTAACGTCTTGTGACAAGGACGAAGGGTTGCGACAAGATACCCCAACAAGGGATGTGTACGCCATGGCAAGTAACCCAACATGAATGGGAACACATGTTCATACCACACTGTATAATCCTACATGGGGGCCCGGGCCAGGGGCCTGAGAAGGTCAAGGGACCTAGAGATTAGCCACAAACAAGATGTTTTAGCTAGCTTTCAGTTTAATGTCTTGTAGTGTGCACGATAGTGATCTTAGTTTATGGTCATAGAGCTCGGACCATAAATTCTTAGTTTAATGTCATACGCATAGGATAGTTGAATGGAAAGGGTGGTTTATCAAGCCTATGGAAGACCATTGGGTGGAAACGTTGATAAAGGACATATTTTGACCAACTTCACAACACAACATCCCTCCCCCCTTGCGTGACCGAGGAAATCAATTGGGCGTCAACCATTGACCGTATTCGCAACACAGGACTTGTACCAACTTTTCTCCCAAAATCCTCAAGGTCATTGGACTAAAATGGTAGGATAAACCTTAGGCTAAATATCCATGTCATTCGAGAGTCTTTTGGATATGAAATATAATGGAAACCCAAGTGATGGGGCTTGCGAAACATGGCAGTGCCTATGTTCGTAGAAGGGAATATATGATGGGAGGAATGTGTCATGGGGATGTGGTGTGGAAAAATAGCCTAACGTGAATGAGGACGTTAGTCCAAACCACACTGCACATTCCCTAATGAGGACTAGGGCCACGGGGAAAGAAGGGTCAAGGGACCAAAAAGGGTCAAGGGACCCGAGGGGAGATTCTAAAGTTTGGGCCGGGAGAACATAAAAAATGTCTGGGCGGTCCTACATATCCCATAAAGATGGGAATCAAGACACACGTAGTTCAGGAAGGCCAGGCAGTTTAGAATCATGTGGTGAGGACATGGGAGGATTAGAAGAACGAAGAGGGGCACATGGTGAGACCTTCATAACTTTACTACCAATGGGGTTGAAGAGGAGCATGTTGCTTCACATGGGATCCTCCAAGGGAACTACACCCAGGAGGGGTACCCAAGTGAGAAGAGCATGGGGATGGACTCAAGACAAGGCGTATTAGTGTTCTTATGTATCCCATTATGATGGGAATTAGGCAATACATAGTTTTTAATGTGTTGTTTAACGTCTCGCAGGATGACATACAGTTAAATGTCATGTGGGACATTTCACAGTTAAAGTTCATGTAGGACCTAACAATTTAGGATCATGCAGGACCGTATAGTGTAAAGTCATATTGGACTATACAGTTAAAGTCATGCTGGACTCTACAACTCAGGAAAATTATTTCTTGAAGAGCATGGCATTAGTGGGAGGAGTTACCCACTCACCATCTATTGTAACTAGGGAGTATGCTCCATTAGAGTAAACCTTCTGAACAATGTAAGGTCCTTCCCATTTGTGTTCCAACATGGGTGGTTTCTTGCAAGGTATCATTGGTGTCCTGAGGGCCAGTACCAGATCGCCTTTCAATAAGGATTGGAGGCGAACTTTCTTGTTGAAAGATCTGGCCATCTTGTTCTGGTGCCTTTCCAGATTGTGCAGGGCACTAAGCATGTTCTTGTTGAGTGATTAAAGATCATCCAGATGGATTTCAGATACTTTATCTGTCTCTAGCTTGTCATCGACCATCGTGCGCAATGAGGGAAACTTAATTTCAATGGGCAGGATGGCTTCAGTTCCTTACACTAGGGAATATGTAGTCATCTGGGTGGAATTATGAGCTGTTTTCCGATAATCCCAGAGGGAATTGGGGAGCTTTTCTGGCCAACACTTCTTGTTCTGGCCAACAATTTTCTGCAAAATGTTAGAGAGTGTCTTGTTGAACACCTTGATCTGTCCATTTTCTTGAGTATGGTAGCAGGAGGTGGGGTTAGAAAGGATGTTTTACATATCTTACAGTTTCTTCAGCTCAACTGCCCAGAAGTTAGTGTCGTTATCAGTGAGGATGGAGTGAGGGACTATAAATTGGTAGATGATGTTGGAGCTCAAAAATTCAACAATTTCTTGGGTCTTGACTTCCTTGAGCAGAACTGCCTCTACCCACTTGGAGAAGAAATCAATAGCAGTCAGGATGAACCTGCACTGGCGAGCTGTCTTCAGTGGGTATGGTCCCACGACATCCAGTCCCCAGACTGCGAAGGGCCAAGACTACATTGTTTTGTGGAGAGGCTCTGGTGGCCGATGCATGATGTTAGAAAGAACATGGAATGAATTGAACCTATTGGAAAACTCGATGCAGTCATGGATCATGGAGGGCCAGAAATACCCCAGTCTCTAGATGAGGTGAGATAACATCAGCCTAGTCTGATGAGCCCCGCATGAACCGGCATGGATGCAGCCTAAGTAGACTCCTGTGATGTCGTGACCATAGCGACAAAGGTTGTAGATCGAATCCCATTTGGCCTTCGGCATAAGGGGACACACTTGATGATGTCAAAGCAGTGGTGGCACGTCGACTTGAGCCGGTTTATCCCAGATCGGTGAAACAATCAAGTATGATGTATTGTCGTTGCCATAGGGTGGACATACCGATATTATATGGGAGTAGGGGGCTCCAGGATCACCTGTTCCTGATTCGTGTAGGAGTTTGAGGTGATTTTCTGCTATCTCTAAAAATTGGGAATGTGTTTCCCCATCGTTCTAGACATGACGAAGCATTGTCCCATATCCGGGGATGTTGCCTCCAGTCGGTGGATTGGAAAGACATAAGCATCATCCAGATCTATCCACTAGTCGGTCGCAGTCATGGTGTGCTCAACCTCATTTGTCTGAATCTACTTTTCCTTGCTCTTGTAGTAGTTGGAATCCAGATAGAGGTATTCACAAGAGGAAAAAGGAGATGAGTGACCTTGGAGCATGCCCAGTCGACCGTTAAGGGAGTACTTGAGGCACTGGTGATATGATGAGGGAACTGTCGCATGCTAGTAGAGACACGACCTTCCTAACAATTCATTCTAGGCAGTGTCATGGGAGATAACCATAAATTTAGTGCTAGCGACTAGGCCACCGAACTATATCGTCAAGTGGTCTTTCCAACTAGTATGTATTTCGTCCTGTTATAACCCTGGATTCTTAGGTCGTAGGGAGTTAAATCATCCTCGTACAGCCCCATTTTCCACCGTGTTAGAGTCAGGATTAGGTTAATCCTGAAGGCCATGTCAATAAGACAACGGCAGACCTCCACACTATTGAACTTTCTGGTAATGTACACTGGGTGAATGTGCCCTATTATGGGGGAGCCTTCATCTTCTTTAGAGAATGAGATAATGGAATGACATTCAACATTCTCAATTGACTCATCAGGGAAGGCTTCTGCAGATGCTACCTCCGTCTCAAATTAGAGTGGGATTATTAAAGCCTCGGCGAGGGCCTCACGCATATCTGGCGACAAGGAGAAGAGCCTCAAGGATTGAGAGACTTGCGGGAATGTTGTCAAGGTGTTTAAGGATGTCATACTTCCATGACATTTGTGAACTTCTACTTATAGGAGGTATCCCTATAACAGAAGGTATGGTGGGCCCTTTCAACTGGATCTACGGCTGACTGGTGATGGGAATGTCCCATTACTCACTAGTCGAAGTATGCAGAGTTACTGCTGAAGGGGGACCCAACGATAGTAATTGGTCTGTGGGGAAGCGCGCCTCATCGTGGAGAGGTATCGGTGGCTCTGCCTAATCTAGTAGCACGAATGGCGAGGAAGGAGGACCTGATGTCACCAGATGAGAAGGTTGTTTTTGTTGACCTCTGTGCTAAGCCAACTGCCTGGTTTTAGTTGCATGTACAACCTTGCTAGATGTGCTGACCGAAGCAGTTCAACAGCCCATATTGCCACGGTTCCGCCGATTCTGACGATGGTTGGGGATGTTGAGAAGGTCTGTCTGACGCTCCTCATTGTCGATAGTCATATAGGGGTTAACATCTCGATAGTATTAACAGAGGCATGCCCTTTACAATCACTTGAATAGTCATCCACTACAGGGAAGATTCTGGGAGTAATCGCTATCTCCGGGGGCATGAAGTCGCTGAGAGTATGGGATGATGATGGAATCAGTGGGGGACTTTTTTTCCCTTGATCCATCGATGCTTGATCTTATGGGAAGAGGATGGCCGAGAAGACAGTGCAGAGGTTGTGGCTGCATCATCTGAAGGCTCTGAACGATTCAGGAATGTAAGGATGACACCATGGGCACGGGAAACCATTTTGCGATCCATTGAGTCCTCGTGATTATGAGAACCCTAGTTAGAAATCTACTGTCACTCGTTGTCTCTATCACTGTTGTTGTCCAGCCTCAAAAGGATGCACGCTACCTATGCTGGGGTAAGTCCCAACTGGACTATGTTGTTGTCGACCTATTCATAGATCTAGTATTTGAACACATGGCACTGTTTGAGAGTGTTCCCTAGGATCTGGTGATAAGGTCAGTAGTTAGGGTGATCCGTGAGGTTCGTCTCTTCTAGCCTCCTACATTCAGGCAGTCATACAATCACCTGCTCTATGGAGTTGTGGAAGTTACCGGGGACCTGAGACTCATTGAACTAGTAGGTATGGTTCCTTATTTCCAAAAAGGGGGCTCTAGGATCATGGCCCTGACGAGGGACTGGAGGAGCTTGACGAGGAGGTAGGACCCGATTATCTTACCGAGGTGGTGGCGGCACATTGCACAGGGGTGCCTGCCGATTCTGAGGCGGACGTAGCTGGGCCTGAGGCTACGCCTGATGTGGAGGGCCTATACAGGGCTACGGAGCTATCACCGCTCGTATAAATTCTAGTTTACTCGGGGGCCTATATTTGGGCCACTACGGTAGGCTCAGCTCTGGCGGCCCTTCTCACAGGTATCACAGGAGACAGCGTACCTGCTAGGCTAGCCTGTAGCAGGGCTTCCTCTATGCATTGGGCCTTATCAGAGAAGTCCTGAAATCCCCCGGGGTAGTTCTGGGTGATCAAGAAGGGGACTAGTTCCGTCCTGACATAACCTACACACATCTTCAGTAGTTTCTCCAGAGTCAATGTCATGTCAAGATGGTAAGTGAGTCCTTACCACTGGCCGAAAAAGTATGCAATACGCTCATCAGGCCTCTGTTTTTACTTGAATTGGTATGAGATACTCATATTCCAGGTGGTAGAACTGAACAGGTAGAGGAATTGACTCCTGAGGTCTTCCCAACTAGCTACTGATCTGATTGGGAGCTGGCTATACCAGACGAATGTCACTCCATCCATAATGTGCACAAAACACAGGATCTTGGTGGCTTCCTACTGTGCTGGAGTCCCTAACATGGGACCATACCTTGAGATGAAGTGGGAAAAGTGATGTGGCGGGTCCCCTGTCCTATTGAAATGGGAAAACGTGGGATTCCCAAAACCCTAGGGTGATGGAATGTCATCCACCCATGCCGGATATGGCTTACCATAATGTGGGAGCACCTCCTGTCGTGTCTCCAACGCCTCATGGAGGGAAACGAGTGCCACTATTGGATCATCTGGGTGGGGTTCCCTGTCTTGAAGAGGGTCCTTGACCACCACTACGTTGACGGGTTCTTTAGCATGGTAAGTAGGCCCGGTGGCTAGTGGAGCGGCTGGCAGAATGTTCTGTGGTGCAGCTGGTGTAACCTAAGCAGGGCCTTGGGGGTTATTACGCTGCTCAGAAGGATTTGGTGAGACATACCGCGCCCTCTTACCCTAAGATCCGGAATAAACCTTGTTTTTGTGGGAAGGATGATCCAGGTCGCCCGGGGGTATTTCACCGAAAGTTGGTTGTGACTTCCCCTACTGTCCTGGTTGAGGATCACCGTAGTCTCATCGTCGCTCCGCATCACATTCAGCCAGGAGGTCGTTGACCATATTCTTCTATTCAATGAGTTTCTGACGCAGTAGTCACTAACGTTGGCGGTGGCTCAGGCCACAGTAGTCGCTGACGCCAAAGACCATTGGCGGGCATCTTCCTCGGTTATTGCCAGACGCTGGCATCGGGTCAGCCAGACCGGTGTCGGTAGCACATGTAGGTGACTTACCTTCTCTTCAATTCAGGGAACCGGGTGGCGGCGCTGGCATGGCCTGGTGGGGGCCCTCCTTGGGGGTCCCATAAATGGGATCCTGACTGGGCCTACCCATACATCCCCTACCTCATTGGCCTTAGGGATGGAGTCGTCGAGGCATTCCAGGGAAAGGCTCCCGAAATGATCGTACGTGGGGTGGGGAGCACCGGATCCCTGAGCGGCCCATGGGGGCAGCGGTGGTGACGAGGCGTAGACACCTCTAGATCCTGGTGGGCCATATCCCTAGTTAGGATAATTCCCTCCTCCTCGTATTGGCATACAAGGTCATTAATCACCCTCTGCTGAACGGATTTAGATGGGGATATGGGGCATGGGTGTCCAGTAGCTGTGGTGATAGAGGTCTTTGCAGAAGAATAGGGTACATGCAGGGTTACTGCATTGGTGTTTCCCTGCCCCTACGTCGGTGGGAAGGTGATGATCTATTTCTCGGTGCAGCGGCTTGGTTCCTGAAAAAGTAGAGAGATTAAGCCATTAATGCTAAAACAAAGAAATCGACATCCAGTTCCCCAGTGCCATTCTGTCTTCAATGGATGGTTAGAGGGATCCACGCTCCCAACATCGCAGACTGAGATTCCCAATGTTTTGACTTCCCCAAATTCTGGTGAGTTTCACGCCAAGCCCACTATTTACTTCATGGGACCCAGCACCGGATAACTGGATCTAGTGACATGTTAATCCATTGATTCCTCGAAGACCACTAGTCTTCATATTGAGGAGAATAATTTTATGTCGGGTTCACCATTTCTATTTCTGATGCTTTTTCCGGGGTGCGGGCTTGTCTATCCAATTGAGTATGAAAGGTTCAGATTTTTTTGCCCTGAATTCCCACATTTTGAATGCGGGAGGCATCCATTCCTTGTTCAGGGACATTTTCTCATTGATCGAAACCGGATGTTGTGATGTCAGTTCGTCCTTCTGTGGATTCCTCCTCAAAACTCATCACCAAGTCTGTGTATCCCTTATATATTAAGACGTAGTTCATGAAACTCTTTTAGGTTCCATGATTTGATGAATGTAGGTTAATTATGTTTCTTTTTTTCAAGACATTCGAAGGGGTTGAACCAGGGAAGCAACCTTCGGTTGAGGGATTATTCATGTTGAGACATCACTGGCATGTCAGGACACTGGAACACTGAAGCGTATAGGTTTTTTCTCATTACTATAGGGATTCTCGAGGCCTCAAAAGACCAAGGCATACCATGTAAATTGTGGGTAATTATACGATATTGGAATGAATATAAGGTTTTACTTAACTTCTTATGTTTAACACAGGGTATGCTGCAAGTTTAACATCCATTAGAGACAGATTAGATTGATCATAACACTGTCTAGAGTGGGTCAGATTGGTGTAATCCCCTGAGGGAACACTGATGTCAGGTCTAACACGTGGTCAGTTACCCAGTTACTGCTAGGAGTAACAAATAGGTGAATTGACATGATCTCACCGGAATGTGGAGGCCCATGTGAGAATTAGGGGGGATGATGGAGAGTTGAATTAAGTGGAGGTAGAATGATATGGAACCGACATGAGGAAATCGGAGAGTTGATGGGACTAAGAGGAAGTGGAACCTCCAGCTTGGGGCACGAATTCAGGGTGTGCACGGGGAACAACAACCCAACAACCGGTGGGGCTTATGCGTGATTAGAAACCTGGGATGGTCTGACACTCGAGGGGTAGACCAGAGATGCAGGTCCCAACAGGGAGGGACGCCTACATTTAGAAATGTTTAGGTTGGACCTCGGGGAGTCTTCCTACATACCCTGTCTAGGAGACAGGGATCAAACCTACGTAGTTTATCTGTTGACGAATTACCCTTAGATAGGCTTCAACGGCTTACCATTGAATAGCGGTCGTGATGGATTGCCATCGAATGGAGGGGTTACAATGGCTTACCGCTAGATGGGGTCACAATGGATTACCGTTGGGTGGGGTCACAACGGCTTACTGCTGGATGGGGTCACAACGACTTACCATTGGTGTGGTCACAACGGCTTACCGCTGGATGGGGTCACAGTGGCTTACCGCTAGATGGGGTTGCAACGGCTTACCACTGGATGAGGTTGAACCTCATGGGGACTTCCTACGTACCATGTCTGGGAGATAGGGTTCAAACCCATTTAGTTCATCTGAATACAGTTAAACGTCATGTGGGACGAAAAGGGGGAACGTAGTTTAACGTCCTATGTGACGAAGGTGGACAGATGTGAAAGGGTGTCGGATCCAATGGTTTTCGGTCTTGAACCTCAGGGAGGCTTCCTACGTACATTACCATGGCAAGGATCAATGTCCACGTAGTTCAGAATGGGGTTTGGTACACCAATGTGAAGATGGTCAGGATCAATTGGTTTTTGGGCTTGAACCTCATAGAGGCTTCCTACGTACCTTGCCCTGGAAAGGATCAAAGTCTACTTAGTTTGGGATGCTTTGGGAGAACTGACATGAAGGGGGTCGGAAGGACAGGGTGTTGGGCTTGAACCTCAAGGAGGAATCCTATTTACCTTTCCTTGGTAAGGATCAAAGTCCACATAGATCGGGATGGTTTTGGTGAACTGACGTGAAGGAGGTCGGAACGATCGGGGTGGTGGGATTGATCCTCAGGGATGCTTCTTATGTACCTTTCCTTGGTAAGGATCAAAGTCCCCGTAATTCAGGATGGTATGGGGGAAACAACATGAAGGGGGTCAGAATGATCGGGTGTTGGGCTTGAACCTCATGGAGGCTTCCTACGTACCTTACCTTGGAAAGGATCAGAGTCCATGTAGTTCGGGATGGGTTTGGTGAACCGATGTGAAGGAGGTCGGAATGACTGGGGTGGTGGGATTGAATCTCATGGTGGCTTAAAACATACCTTGCCTTGGAAAAGATCAAAGTTTCCGTAGTCTAGGATGGTGTGGGTGAACCAATGTGAAGGGGGTCGGAACGATCGGGTGTTGGGCTTGAGGCTCAGTGAGGATTATTACATACCTTTCCTTGGCAAGGATCAAAGCCCCAATAATTCGGGATGGTTTGGGGCTTACACTCTAGGTTGCCCAAGGTGTTGGTGCGCTGACGTGAAGATGGTTAGAGCGACCGAGTGTTGGGTTTGAACCTCATGGAGGCTTCCTACATACCTTCCCTTGGAAAGGATCAAAGTCCACGTAGTTCAGGATGAATTTGGGGATTACACTCTAGGATGATCGGGGATTGGATGTCATGGTCAATTCTAACTCTATGCCCACATGAGTCATTATTGGTGTGAAAAACAAGAGGCAGCAAAGACCTGACGATCATGTCATGAAAGGTGCATCAGTGGGAAGTGAAATGGTGCTTAGGCTCTAGGCAGCTCAGGGAGAGGAATATTGGGACATACGCGTGGTCAGTGGCCTAGGGAGATGGATACTGGGACTTTCTCTAGGGTGGAGGACCAGGTGGCGACAAAGCCCAGTAAGAGAGGGATTCGGCATGAAATAGAGGAGAAGCACCATTCCCCATCATGCCCTTCACCGAATTTGGGAACCGGAAAAGAAAGGAGCATAAGCGGTGCTACCTCTTGCAAGAAAGGCTAGGGGATTACACCAAGATGCTCTCCCTTTCCCCAAGGAAAAATACCACTCCGATAAGGATGATATCACCCCTGTGAGGGATAAACTCATCACCGTGGAGACCAGTGGGTGTAGAGAATGTCCGATCCGGGGAACCCCGCGTAATATGAATGGGTGGAAGGTCACAGTTTAACATCATGTGTTGAGGATGATGGCACTTGTCTATTTAACGTCCTGCAGCTTAGACAATGTGGATTCACTCTGCACCCTAAGGACTTACATAACCGGTACCCGCAACACCTTGGTGATGGGAAGGGATAGACAATGTCATGGTGAGGGGGTGTTATGGAGTGATCCAATGGGAGGTCCACGTTAGCGTGGCTATGCGAAAAGAAATAGTCATTAGTGTGCCTATGAGAAGAATCATGAGGCGAAGAAACTAAACGAAAGGTAATGTACAATGGACTTTGAAATCACTTCGTGAAAACCTGGAGGGTCGCACGGGAAAAGAAATCACAAAGTTAAGGGGTTCAAAGGCAAGGGCCTTGTGAAGATCTTGTGCTCCATGTAGTGGAGGGTACTTGCGAAGGGGTGTGATTCTTGAAGTTGAGTGTCCCAACCTAATAATAAGGAGTAGGTGCATATAGGAGGTGCTTCGCAAAGTTGAAAGGCACTCGCAGAGCACTGCCTCACGAAGCAAAGGTGAACCGCGAAGCAGGGAGTTTTGATGAAATGTGTGTCGTGAAGTACAGTGACTCTACCTTGGCATGTGGAACATGTGTACATGAGGGGTACTTCATGAAGCATAAACGCTCCACGATGACCTGGGTTCCCTTGGGGATCCTCTTCCTTCACAAAGGCCAGTGGGCTTCGCAAAAGGCATCCCTATCGAAAGAGGGAGTTAAAATAAGGAAAAGAAAGGAACTTCGTAGAGAGAAAGTACCTCACGTAGCTCATGGTTTGCAAAGCAGAGAGTGCTTCGCGATTCGGGAGCTAAGAAGTTGAAAGGTCAGACTATCCTTTTTCTGGGATCAAGGGGGGGAGATCGATGTTTATAGGAAAGAGACTTCGTGAAACATATCTCTCTCGGTGAAAAGATGGATCTTGCTCTGCGGCGAGCTCACAGATGTCAAAGGGGCTCGCGGAGCATCCCACCTTCTTGCTGCGCGGCGGGCTCATGAACAACAAAGCCATTCATGGAGCCTCCCTCCACCTTTCTCTGTGGTGGGCTCGCGAATTTCAAACCTATTCGCGGAGCCTCCAGCATCCTTGTGCCGCGGCGTTCTCAGGAATGTCAAAACCATTCGCAGAGGCTCTCGCCTCCTTGCTCCGCATCGGGCTCACGAACATCAAACTCATTTGTAGATCATCCCTCCACCTTGCTCCCTGGTGGGTGTCGGAATATAGGGGATTCGTGAGCGGTCTTCGTGAAGCAGCCCTTTGAGGATTTCCATCTATTCTTCATCTTCCCACATTTTGAAGCCAACAATTATAACCAAGGACAGTGTATTAATTGTAACTATGTACGTTTGTTACATTAAAACCAAGCATGTTGGTCATGTAATATCCGTGGACGATGGTAACATTATAACTAAGTATAGGTGGTTACGTTATAAATCATTATTGGTGGGACATGATTTATATATCCCTTTAATGCATTAGGTTGAGTATTATATGAGATGATATAATTATATGAAATAATCTAATCAGCTTGATCAACAATGGGAAACATGTGATGATGCATGATCTGTTATGATATGGGAAACAGGTGATGTTGACTGATCCATTATGATATGAGAAACATAAATTGATAACTGATCCACTATGTTTTTATGGTCTCATAGGTTATCCTTGAAATATGAAATTTTTACGATGGTTCCACACTCATAGGAAATACACTTATGTTTCATGATTGAATTATAATGATTTCTCAATCTTATGGTACATGACATTGAAATGATAATTAGTTATTAAATGTAGAATATTTATGATCCATGATATACTGGGTATGGAATTTTTATTTTTTATTCATAATATCCTACCCTTATGGACATATTATGATTTTCCATGATCAATGATTTATATATCCCATGTTTAACCTTACTAAGTATCTTAGCTCACCATTTCTTATGATTCCATACCCTACATTATAAAGAAGGGTTTTAAGTAGGTTATGGACCATAATTGTTCTAAAAGGAAAGATATTTTTGGTATATGTTGAAGATAGTTCATGATGTAAGAATATTGTGTATGTAGTCTAAGAAGAGACTAAACCTTTATTTTCCTCGAGTGAGAATTTATGAAACATAATAAATATTCATTAAAAAATATGTAATATCTATGTATGATAATCCTAGGTTGTTATAATGTATCTATAGTGAGAGGAACTATTGACAATTAAATGGTTCTATAACAAAATAAATAGGTTTATGGGATCTCAAGTTTAATAGAATGAGTCTTTTTTTGTAGCCATGTCAATCTCCCCTAGTTAAAGGGGAATAATTGGAGGGGTAAGATTACTTGAACCTGAATGTCACACTCATGGGGTATGTTTATATTGAGAATCAAAACATTGACTTTCATCAATTTCCTTATCATGGAATCATATTGGTTATACCATTTTTTATCATAGAGGATCTCAATATCTTTAAATGGTGGGAGGGAGGTTGTTATAGATACACCTTTTCCTTTCTTCTATCCACTAGCTCAGCTAGTGTATGGTATTGTGTTATTTGAAGGAGATCCCAAATCATGATCCTATATCAGTGGTTACGTATTCACACCCTCTTCAAATATTTATATTCAAATAAAATTTTCATAAATTTCCTCCTCATTTTCCCATATGTTCTTAATATCATGTTTTAAGGAATCTGTAATGTTATTTCTAATTACATTTAATAATTCACACCATGGGACATCAACCAAGTCATTATCAATTTCTGTTAAACATTGGGCCACATCTACAATATAATAATCATAAATTTTTATGTCACCAACCACTTTTACATATATTTTAGAATAATTTAATTTTTGGATTTTCCCCCTCAATGATGTTTCCATTTCTCCTTTTGGTGAACCCATTATGTTGAAGTGAGAGGTTATTCCTGAACAATGATTCTGATATAACAAACTCTAACATCAAAAAAAATAATCTTGGTGGAGAAAAATATTATATATTCTTTAATAGAGTATATCATATGGTATCTACCATAAAGCAACAATCAGTCTTGATTATATATAATTTTATGTGGGGGTCCATTTTCCACTTGAGAATAACTATATGAAATCAATGACTCTATGAGTGGTGGTATGAAAAAAATACTCACATCCCTAGATAATGGCCCTACCCCTATAGACCAAGCCTACACGAAAATGTTCATAACTATCATTACTTCCCTCTTTACATTTAGAAATCACATTCTAGTGTTTACAAGATTTAGTGCATTCTCAAATTACTATACTGAAAAAATATTTATGCAAATAGACACATCCTAATTAGGAAAATGGGTACGCCATGGATTCTCTATATGATTCAATTTAAGGTAACATAATATTGAATATATTCAATTTCTCACACTCCTCAATCATGAGGTTTACATGTTCTGGAGATAATGGAGTTTTTTTTTGGGATTGACCTACTCAAATAGCCAAATATTGAATCCGAAGAGTGACTTGATGCAATAATTCCATAACATTACCAAAAATATATACTCTATTAACATGTGAGTGGGATGAAATAAAATATATCAAATTAATATTATCCTATGATGTGTACATGGGTTGAAATTTCATTGATTATTTGGTGGATTATATGAAAGATATTTAAATAGGACCATTAGAGATGCTCACATTGTTTTATTAACTTGGGGTTCTTGGTTACTCAGAGGGTATCCATAACATTCTGGTGATATTGTTCTTCTAATCCTATGAGATAATTTGTATACCTTCCATAAAGATTGTGTTTATACTTATGGTATTTTAATATCACCAAAATATTTAATTGAAGGATGGGTATTCATAACTATTTTAGAATTATTTGAATGAAATTTGTAGAATTAGTTATTGGATAGAAAATAATTAGTATATTTTCTACTAAAAACACTATCCACATGATGCTTGATCCATCTTCATTTTCATTGAATGGTTCATTAACATGATCCAATAATAAAGTTCATATTCTGAATACATTATTGATCATATAGAGATACTTTTGAATGTTATAAACAACCTATAGTCATGCACGATATATTAGAGGTACTAATGGTGACAGTTTCCATAGCTCACTGATTGGTTGGGATGAACATGAGTAGTTAGTGGTGGGTTATAAGGTGTAGCTAGTTTTGGTTTTTAAATTAACTTCTTATAAAATGGAATCCTTAGGACTCTTATGGATTAGTGAAGACCTCTATTTCAAGGAAAATGTTTTCATTGCTAGGACATTCATACTATGTTGCATCATCACCACAATGAGGAAGTTTGTGGTTTCTAATATAATAATTTCTATTAGGAGGACATCCACTTTATATGGTTACCTGATCATCATGGGGTATACATATGTGGTTATTTATGATTCATTTATCATCCTATGGTGGATCTATACTTCCAATAGTTTCTTGATCACTATGGGTAATACCATAATAGTTATTGATTTGTTTACCACCATCATGGGGATGACCTACACATAACCGGGTTTCTTAAACACAATTTTGTGGACATTTGTGGTTTCTAATTTATTGATTTTCACCTGGAGTAATATTTCTACTTTGATTGGTAAATTGACCAGCATGGGAAAGGACAACAGTGCTACTAATATATTTATTTTCACTATGGGGTGGACTACTAATTTGGGTAGTTATTGATTTTTTTGAAATATTATCACCTCATCATTGATTGAATATTGTTTTATGGAGTGTAAATTCTTGTCATTGTATTTGGAGAGAACCCTTAGAGTCACATGATTATTTTTGAACATGGGGATGTCATGAAATAGAATAATATATTAAAGTATTTTATGATTATAAACTCTATGATTAATAGATATATTATTAAAGGGAGGATCTCTATTATGTGTTCAATGGAGGACCCATGTAGTTGATTAATTTTTCTATATTAAGAGGGCCTTTATAATAGTTTTTGTCATCACTTATTGATAAGGGGTTGGTTGAAGCATTCACCTATTCTTTTATCATTTAAATCATTGTATTTTCCCTGATGGTGATATGAAATTACCCATGGGAAAATATATTGATATTCTAGTGTGTTTTATAGATGTAGGAAGTAATAGAAATATAAACCTATCCTTGAAAATTGGTGGTTGATTTTCCCACATGGGATCTCCTTCTCGGTTCATTTATCTAAGAAGATAGTGTTGAATTTTTAAGGAAAACTTATTATGAGATTGGGGCTGTATCATTGTGATGATGGTCCTACATAATAGGGACCCTATTTGGATGATATAGGGTATTCATTCAGATATAAGAAACATATTCTCTGACCAATTATAAATATCAATGGCGACGATTGTATAATTCCAAAAAAAGGGCTCCCAAGGCATTTTAAAGTGATGATGGGTGATACCTCTCCTTTGTTATCTTTTCATCAAGGTAATGATCGTCATGAACTTAACTCCTCTAGACTATCATGTGTATCCTCCACGTTTGGGATGATTTTATTATGGAGTAAGTCATTACCCATGGAATTCATCAAGTATTGTTAAAGGCATTGAGTGTGTGAAAACATTTTATAGAGGTTTGGAGTTGAGGCAGTCATAAAAGGATACCCAATATCTCTATTGTATCATTGAGTACCAATTCATCGCAACCTATGTTATCTCATAATTTCCATCAGCATGAATGGGGAGCATGAGACCTTATATTATTTCAACCAATGACACCATTTTCATACTAACGGAGAAAAATAAGAAATATACATGTAGAAACTAAATTGTTTTCCTTTTAAAATAGTGGAATATTTTTGATGAGTTTTTTTCATCTAGGAACAAAGATAGAAAGTTATTTTGGGCCCTAGGTAGGATCAATATTGATATAATAAAAATATTAAATATGATATATCATGCACTCATATTATTATAAAATAATGTAATAACTCACAAACTGTGTCTCTGATGGGAAATATGAGACTACCATTTAACCTAGATTTCATGTTTTACACTAGGTGTGACATAATCCTTGTCTGTGTTAGGTGTTTGGGTTAACCGTCTTCAAGGGTGGATTTGTAATTAATAAATTAAGTTAATTAATTTTTTATTTATTATATATCTAGACCTAATGTTCTCTATTTAAACCCACTTATGGAGAAACCCTATGGTTAGTCATAAAACCCTAGTGATTTGAGAGAAGTTGTTGGAGGAGAGTTCTAGGATGAACAACAATAGATCACTAATTGACATTCAGTGGGCCAATGGATTTCATGGATCTAACCAATTATTTATGAAATAGAACCATTATTAATCTATTATTGACCCAAACTCAATGTATGGAATTGGTTTTTTTTTGGAATAATCCCATTTTTATCCCATGTCAATTGTGAGTTAATTAACATAACATGAATTGATTCTCCAATTGATTCTTTATTACAGTTGATGATTTCATCATCCTATCTTTCAGAATTTATATTTCAAGGATTATTCCATGAATTTTTATATTTCTTTATCAATAAATTAAATCCAACATGAACAATGACAAAGGTTTATTCCAAATGTTTGTATTTTGTGGATTCCGCACCTTGTTCTTTATAAGTTCATTGTTGTTATTCCTCTTGGATGACGAGTTAAAAAATACTTGATAAATGATCATTGAAAAATCATTCCTTGGAACCATGGATCATTATCACAATCTTGAGATCAATGATACGGTCTAGGTTTGATGATGATGAATATAGATTCGATGATGGATCAGAGTAGGCATGTTCATATGTTGGTGATGAAGAGCGATGAAAAATGATCCACGAGCTAATTCAATGGCCAAAATATGTCCATAAATAATGGTTAGGATCCATCAATCCCATATCCTTGTTAATTTGAAAACATTGTGGTGGAATTGAGGTATGATGCATCACATGTGAGATGTGATAAGCCTTATAGAGTTTCTGTGAAATTCTGAAGTACACAACGTGTAGTTCAGATACACACAAACCATGTTGGATGCTAGATGTTGGAGATAGGGTTTTAGAAAAATTAAATATCTCACACCATGTGGGGAATATGAAATTTAGTGAAACCCATTACATTCCTTGTAACCCATAACTAGTGAATCAGCTTGTCCCCTAGAATATATATGTACAGACATGTCTAGGAACACATACCTAACTAGATTACATGTCTATGACACTATACTCGAACAAAAATAGGGTCCTCAAGCAGGGCTATAAAAATGGGCACAACCAATGTACATGAGAAAATCGATAGTACAAAATAATGGGATATTTAACATGATAATGGACACCAGATGATACAAACATAGTTATAAATGATTGTACTCCAATTTCACATCATGTACTTTTTCTAGGTTAGTTTGAGGCCCTCATTCTCTTGAGCATAGACCTGGATCTATAGGGTGTGTTTCCATGGTCCATACCTATGGAAGTACAGGGATGCATCATATCCTATGAATATGATGTGATCCCATCTATGGGATTAGTCTCATATGGAGTTTAGGAATCCCTTATTGTGGCATGAGGTGTGGTCCTATTCCATTTTTCTTCCTGACGTTGGGTCATGAACCACATATCGACTTACAGGGTGTGTAATCACCATCTTTGACAGTTTACTCTAGGTAGGGTTAGGAATCCGCATAGTCCACAGGTGAGATCCCATCCCTCTGTATCAACATCTTCTGAGATATACGTAATACAAATTCCTAGTGAGCCTCAATAATCATGACTTCTTAGATGAGAACTATCAGTGTTATCAGACTTGTGGTATGATTTCATAGGGATGAGATTTACATTGAAACCTAGAGTGGGATCCCAGACTGGTTTTATAGTAATTTCATCTACCTTGAAACATAGTTTCAATCTTGAGTATATCTAGATTACTATTTTTTTCTCCCGCATCTTGATTGACATGTATTTTTATGATGAGATAACCACTATCTTTATGCTTTATATTTGGATATTTTGGCATGTCCTGCTAGGTATGTATATAAAAACAAACATATATGGTCTATTACCATACATGTAATGTCTTATGAATATGAAGGGACTTTAAATAAATTCCTAGGTTGAATAGGATTAGGTGAAACTTAGTTGATCTATAAATATGGTGGTTTGTATGAGGTGTTTATTTTGTAGCAGTCCTCTCCCTCCATGCAGTCTGGACTCTTTTTATAGCTTTTATGAGATTCTATTTTCCCTTTATCCTTTCCAGTACGTGTTTCATACTATTATGTGAGATATAGATTTATTCAATCATTATGGTATCATTATTGATACACCTATTAGAACTTTATGTGTATTTAGAGATGTGCATGTGTGTGTAAAGGTACCTTTGGATAAGGTCTCCCGTGTGTGTCATGTGCCTACTCAACATTAGTCCTTATCCTATAGCCTATTGGAGGTGGGATTGCAGTGACACATTTAGTTTACCACCATCTAGGTGAGCATCAGTGATTCGGGTCATAACACACTTGTATTATAGGTGGTTTCCTTATTAGACTAGAGTTTTTAGTTTTTATAGCAGCGAGGATTCATTTGGAAACTAGGGAAATAATGTTAATGTGTTTCTAGATTCAGATCTCAATCTATGGAACCCACTGTTAGTGTGGTGGGTTTCATATCCACTCAACATAACACTAATAAACCACTTCATTATTTGGTACATATAGGAATTGGTTACATGGACAACACTGCTAAATAAATCAAATATGAATTGTTAGGGTTTCTATATCCATCACGATCCATCTCCCCACCTATTCTTATTAAACACAATGCAACTTTTCTATTATAGGATTCTTATTTGATGATATCTAATTAGGTTCTAATAGAAGGATTTTGAGTATAATCTACCTAGTGGTGAGGCTTTGGTATAGGGTTCTATTCAGGAGGTGGTACATTTGAGTGTTTCTCCAGTCATACTATCATCCATTGAGAAATATGTTGCACTAGAATTATTGACTGAGTATATGCACAAGATGAGAATGCATCATGAGTTTCAGAGATAGAGTCCTCTAATTTTTTGTTTCAATCTATACCCCTAGTAGTTGATGACTATCTTGAGGTAGTTATGCATGTTTTATTCTATTTTGGGACCCCTCAATACAAGTTTTTTAACCTAGTGGTGTGCCTTATTCAAGGTTTTGTAGGGATATGGATGAGTTTGGTGACTCAGACTCATGAAGAGGCATCCCTCATCTAGACTGAGTTTGAACATCTACTTGGAGAGGATTTTTTTTGTATCCAAATTATAAGAATTACGAATCTAGGAGCTTCTAGTGCTCCAATATGGTAGAATGAAAGTTGTAGAGTATTCATCTAGGTTCACTAACCTCTTAAGATACTCCATGGATATGGTTCGCGATGTGTAATTCTGAGCATGGTCCTTAGATCATGGTATTTACAATTATATATAGGCTACTTTGATATATATTTTCATTTCTAATTAGGATTGAGTGCTCAATATATCCTTGGTAGTTTAGATATTCATTGTGGATTAGTCACTAACAGTTTGTACCAGTGGTGGTTGCTATAGAGCAGAGACTTCGGTAGCAAGAATAGGATGTTAGACTTAGGGTATCAGATGAGCTATGAAATACCATGAATGACTTATAGATAAGGGTCTACAGGTCAAGTATCACAAGAATGTTATAATAAACCAAGGGAGAGGTTTTGTTACTCCTTTTATGGATAGGTACATCTCATGTGGGATGGTAGACCCGTCCTACAACTGATAAGAAGATAGTAGATGGGCCACCTAGATAGAGGTAGTGTCTAGAGAAGGGATTTCAAAGAGGTTGAGTAAATTGTAGAAGAGTTGGGAGAGTATCAGTAGGTGGCCAACAATTTGATCTACTATCAAAAACCCCCTAGGTAGTCCACACTAAGCTTAGGGAGTTGGTGATAAAGGATCAGGGAAACTAAAGTCTCTTGAATCTTATGACCTAGAGGATCCACAGATTATCAATTATTCGATCGATTTATTTTATAATTTGGATATAGTATTGGTAGAAAATAGTATGAGTTAATCTTTTCATTACACATCCCCTCTTGGATATATAGAGATTCCAATTGATCCCTTCGCTCAACCCTTTCACTTAGAGACTCCTAACAGAGAATTTTTTGTGATCAAACACTACATCTAATATTGTGGTCTAACACGTGTGTGAGAGATCTTCCTTTCAGATCTTTTCATATCCATGTTGAGGCCTTATGATGTCATCTTAGGAAGGTACCTACTATCTATATATCATTCATTGATTGGCAGTTTAAGGCATATGATGTGGTGTTTCTTCATAGATGGGGTCATGTTTTTCTTCATTGGTGGGAAGGAAACCTAGTAAAATCAATATGATCTCATAATAGGATGATATGGATGATTACTCATCAGGTGACTAGTATAACTCATAGGGAGTCAGATGCTATGATCATTTAGCTTCCAACAGTGGTTGCGGACTATAAGGAAGTCTTTCCTAGGGACATGTTAGGCTTATCTTTCCATCAGATGATTGAATTCTATATATACTTGAACCTGAGGACTTCTTCGGTATCTACACGATCATATCAAATGACTCTTGTAGAGCCTCTAAATCCAAAGGTGAAGTTGGAGTAGTTGTAGATGAAGGGATTTGTTACACCTTTTGTTTCCCCTAGAAATCCCCAGTTTTGTTCACCAAGAAGGTGGATCTGAGATTGAGGTTATGTGTGTATTACCATATCCTAGATCCAATGACCATAAATAATAATTATTCACTACCATGAAGTTAATAGATCTTCTTCTTGTTGAAAGGGGTATTATGGTTATCAAAGATTAACATCATGTTAGGCAATCAACTTCTACGAGTTTAGGATGAAGGTATTCCAAATATGGAATTCTGATGTCTCTATTGTCATTATGAGTGCATGGTGTTTCAGTTTGTCCTGAAAAATTCATATTCATTTTTAATGGGACTCATGAACCAGATCATTCAACCCATCTTGAATCATTTCATTGTAGTCTTCATCGAAGAAATCATGGTTTACTCATTTTCTGTGGAGGATCACACAAGGATCTTGAGGATAGTCCTAGATATACATTGAGAGAACCTTCTTTACTAGAAGCACTCAAAGTGTCTATTACTGATTGAAGATGTCCAAATGCAAGGATATTTCATCTAAAATAGGGATTAACATTGGATCTAGAGAAGGAAGAGGCTATTATAGCTTTAGAGCCACCAAAGAGTGTGACTGATCTCTATAGCATCCTTGTATTGGTAGGATACTATTAGAGATTAATTCTTGATTTATATTGAATTTCATCACTCATGACTTATTATATCCAAAAGGAAAAGTCATTATTTTGAAATGAGATGTGAAATTAGTCTTTTTAGTATTTATGGTATATGTTAATGATAACCCCCATCATGAGACTTCTAGAGGAGGGTGTAGATTAGGTAGTGTTATGCGATTCCTTCAGAACAAGAGCATTTTGTATTCTAATGTGGAGGTAAGTGGTGGTATCCAATGGTTCCCAAAATCTAGTACCACATTATAAAAACTAAAAACCCATGATCTAGTTATGACAATAGTGTTGTTCAATAAGAAAGTGTGGAATCCCTATCTTATCAGCATGTAGTTTATCACATATTTTTTCCACTAGAGTATCAAGTGTATCATTTCACAAAAGTATCAAAACATAAGATAGAGGTAGTGGCTAGTGTTTCTTAGATATTGTGGATTTGAGATAATCTATACTCCTAATAAGGGGAAAGGTGTAGTTGATTTTCCTAGCATGAGAACTAATTCGTAGATGTTGATCAAGGAATCAGAGTAGTTCGTCCTGTTATGGTTTTCCATAGTGGATGAGGATAGTGCGGTTTACCTCCAGTTGATGGTTTTTACCCCTCCACTTCTATAATATGTTGGGGAGGATTATCTAATAGATACCAATAGTGAGACCATACATGTTCAAATATCCATTTGGTTGTGATCCTAATAGATTTTATGAAGGTAGGGTGCACATCAATCTTTATGAAGGATGGAAAATAGAACTAGTAAGTCTACTAGTGGAGGTTTTTAGAGTGTTTCATACATCCCCTTAGTGGTACATATATTAGTGGGGATGATGTACAAGGGCCTTAGACATCAATTATGTGTCTATGTATGAAAAAGTGTGTATAATAGATTGTCTCTTGATGCCTCACTTTTTAGTAGGTGAAGGCGGAGTACTTGGTTCCAACAGGGTTGTCTTGAGACCTGGAGATACCAAACTGGAAGTTGGATGTTATATCTAGGAAATTTATAATGGTAATTCCATGATCTTCAAGAGTAAATGATTCTATCTAGGTTATCATAGAATGAATCACCATGTCAACCTATTTATAATCCAACTAACAGTAATGTTGATTAGAAATCTTCTGATGAATTTACCTATAGTGGATTGTTTGGCAGCACAATGTTCCCTTGACGATCATTTAAGATTGTGATTCTCATATAATTTCTTGAATTTAGAGGGGATTACAAAATCCCTTTGAGACTTGGTATCATTTTAGCACAATTTATCACACCACGATAGAAGTCCAAACTAAGTGGACCATTTAGGTTCTAGAGGAAATACATCAAATGTGCATGTTATAATTTTTCTATAGTTGGGAAGATCACCTACCCCTGGTGGAGTTTTCCTATATCAACTTTTACCACTCAATAATTAGTATTTAACTCTTCGACACCTTGTATGGGAGTCCATGTTGGTCACCACTATGTTGTATTTGTCAAAGAAATTCAGCACTCATGGGCGTAGAGTTGGTGTAAGTGATGTCAAAAAAGGTGAAAATCATCCAGGAGTAGATTATGACTTAACAAAGCCTTCATAATCCTTATACAGACAGATGATGGAGGAAATTGGAGTTTTATGAGGTATTCCATGTGTTCTCGAAGGTATCATCTTGTCGATGATTGAAGATATTTGGCTAGAGTGGAGCGCTTTCTCTATGATTCATTGGACCATTCTAAAGATTTTGTAGGGTTAGTGAGGTGATGTTCCACTTGGACCTACCTCCATAGCTAAAAATGGTATATGATATATTCTATGTTTCACAGTGAAGGAGTAGTATTCATGGCCCATAGAATCTCATCGATTATGGTAATCTAGAAAATGAGGATAGATCTACCTTCTCAGAGTACCTAGTAGTTATCGAGGATCATTAGGATATGATTCTTAATTAGTGATAAATTCCATTGATGTGTGTCTATTGGCTACATAGGAATCTTCAGTAGAGAACCTAGGATTGGGAGAACCATATGTGATATTAGTATCATCATCATTTTGAGTAGGCTATTTTATTTTTTTGATGAAAATCCTTGAGGTGGGGAGAATGTAAAGAATCTATTTATTCCTTGTAAAAAAAATTGGAATGTTTTGAAGAATATTTTTGATATTATGCACAGAGTTAGCGAAGGATTATACGGATTGGGGAGGCTCGATAATTATCTAATAAAAGTATTAAATATATTATTTCATACATGAATATGTTTTCTAAAATAATGAAATCACGTCATAATAAAGTATCATCTAAGAAATCTATGATCTCTATTTGATACCAAATATGAGTTTTTCCCTTGGTATGAAAAAATCATTATGTGGGTTGGGTGTTACAATTATGTGCTCTCATGGGAGGATTAGTAATTTAACAAATGTATATAATAATTCTATTATTTTTTTTATCACTAGAACTAGTCTTATAAATTTAAACCCGTTTATGGAAAATCCATAGGGATATCAATATAACCCTATGTATTTGAGAGGACTTTTTAAAGGATTGTTCTAGGATGACTGACAATGGATCACATATTGAAAATAGGTTAGCCGAAGGAGTTCATGGATCTCACAAATGACCGATGATGTGGAACCATTCATTTTCAATGACTGATCCAATCTTGAGATAGGTAATTGGTTTTATTTGGATTAATCTTTTTTTTTATCACATGTCAAATGTGAGTCAATTATCCTAACTATATTAGATTCATGAATCAATGGTCGAATAAGTATGATTTTTTTGTCTTCCTATAATTTGGAATTGATATTACATTGAATGTTTCATGCATTCATAAATTTTATCATCAATTAATTTAATCCAACCTGAATATTGGACGAGGTTTCTTCCTCACTTTTTCTGTGGCTTCCTTCCCCATTATTCATGTGTTTATTTTTTATATTACTTGTGGTCAAGGAATCAAAAAATATGCGATGAAATTTTATTTATAAATCATTCTTGTGTGAAATAGATCATAACCATATGTTTGGGTTTGGGATACATGGTATGATAAATGTTTGACGATAGTGTATGGAAATATAGTGATTGATCGAAGGAGGTAGGTTTAGAGAATTGGAGTTTTTGAGATTCTAAGTGACAAAATATGAATCCCATGTGGATTGGGTGGCCATAATCTAGTGACCAATTATAGTGAGGCTTAGACATGAATGGATTCATGTTGATCAATAGATTTTCTGATGAAATTAATGGAGAGATAGGGGTAAGTGAGACAAGTGATCCATTATTGTGTTATCAAAAAGTTCAAAAGTTCATGGTTTGTAGTTAAGATGTGAAAATAACATGTGGTACACTAGATGAGGTGGGTAGGGTTGTAGAAAAATGAAATATCACACACCATTAGCGACCTAGTACACGTCATGTGACCCAAGACTTCTGTGATGGCTTATAACCATAGAGTGGATGGGAATTGACATGGTCAGATACATAGTAATGACCATAGTACATGGGAATTACCATATACTTAGAAATGAGTTGGGTACTCTGACATGACTAGCTACAATGGCATAAGTAGTGTACTAAGGCACACCAAGAGTACATGGGAAAAAGTTTTTGGAAAATATAATATACATGGGTAAGTATGAACATAACCGGAAACACTCTGCACTTTCATTACATTCCACATAATTTTTTTGGGGCAGTTTGAGGCCCTCTTTATCATCAGTGTATACCAGTATATCTAAGATATGTCCCCTTGGTGAATCCTTATAAGGGTAAAGTGATCCATCAATTCCAAAGCATATTATGTGATACCCTCTATAGGATTAGTCTCATTTATTGTTCATAAATACATACGTGTGGCCTCAGGTGTGACCATCAGTCATATATCTTCTCTAGGTTGATTCGACAATCTCATACTAACTTCCAATTAATGTGATCCCTATCTTAATAGGTTTACATCAAGTAGGGTCAACAATCCCCCAAAGACCCAGGGTGACATACTCAACCTGTGTATTAAAATCTACTTATATTTAGGTTAATTACTTCATAGTGAAGACTGATGAGAATGGATTCTCAAATGGGAACCATTAGTGTTATCAAACTCGTGGAGTGAGTTCTCTAGGATGAGTGTTACCTTGATGCCTCCATTAGTATCCTATAATAGCGGTATGGTTGTAACCCATACATTGAGACTTAATTTCTATCTTGAGTATATAAGGGTTACTGTTTTTATGTAACATAACATTATAATCATGCCTTTGTGACGATGAGCTAACAAGTCTCTTGATAATTTATGTTTGGTTATTTTAGGGTGTCCTAATTGGTATGTATATACACACCCCCAACGTGGGATATGTTTACACATGTCATGTATTTTATAGATGACATGACTTTCAACAAATATATAGATAGACCAGCACTATGAGGAGCATTGTTTAGCTAGATATATTTTGGTTCACACTAGGTGTTTCATTTGATAGCATCCCCTACCCTCGTAGCTTGTAGGGATATTTTTTTCGTTTTAGTGGGATTATATTTGGTCCTCTATTCTTTTTAGTACATCTTTTATACTATAATGTGTGATATAGATGTTTTCATGCACTATCATATCAATTATGTTTTACATTTCAACATTAAATGGGTATTTGGATATGTGAGTGTGTGTACTCGTACCTTAGGTTAAGGCATCCCATGTTTATGATATGCCTTCTCAATGTTAGTCATCAACCACTGACCAATTTTTTATTGAATAAAAACAGAAATCATTAATAACTAAGATCAGCAGAAGTACATGTGTAAATCCATAAAGGGAAATTGTCCAACCAGAGCTGGTTGGAATTGAATGGGCCTGAGGCCGCCAGCTGATGGGCCGCGTTGTTTCCTTCCCTTTTGGTAAAGGAGAAGGTGCATAAAGAGAAGCATTGACAAAGTGAGAGAAATCTCCTAATGATGATGCCAAAAGATTAGAGCCCACCATCGTTGTGTTTAATAGCATCAAATACGGTAAGGCATTCAGACTCAACAATGATATTGTTGGAACCAGGGTCTTCAAAGCATGATTTGGTGTATGGTTTGTGTTTGTTGTCAATCCTCAGTGGAAGTTCAGGATTTGTACCAACAAAGAGATCATACTGTTCAAGCAGAAAACAGTAGTGAAGGTGGCGTCGTTTCCCAGTGTTTGCCAAGTTTTGGGCCTAAAAATCATCCAATAAAGATAAGTGTTTTTGGCAAAGGTACTTGCGCGTCGAGGACTTGGAGGATAGAAGAATTGCGCGCCATATGTTTTTGAGAATCAGAACATAAAAAATTGGCCAAGGAAATAAGGTCACGCAAGTATTGGTTGGGTCGCGCAAGTGAGTTGCGTGATAGAGGTTACTGGAGACAAGACTTGCGCGTCATCGAGGGACTTGCGCGCCGCCGCGCAGGGGGTCCAGTTTGCCTATAAATACTGGACCACCCCTTCTCATTTCTTACGGAGCTCAAGACTTCGAGATTGTTCGAGCTCTCGTCGTGCAGGTGGTCGAGTCGTGCAGGTGGTAATTTTGTCGCGCAAGTAGAGCTTGCGCGCTGGTTGTTGGTTGTGCACCCAAGGCGGTTTGGAAGAGAAAGGAAGTGGACCGCGCAAGTTTGAAGTCGGGGAAGGAAGCGTCGTGCAGGTGCGTTGATGACACTTGCGCGCCAGTTTGGACTTGCGCGCCGTAGTGGGACTTGCGCGACTGTCTTGGAGAAGCACGCCTGGTTTTGCTGAAGCCCACCGGCCTGTTTGGAGCTGCATGAAAGCCGAGAGACTACCCGATACTTTCGAGGAAAAGTGATATTCTTCTTCTGGTGAGAATCGGACTTCAATAGAGCATCTACATACAACAAAGGATGCATTCTTATGCAAATGATGAAGGGACCTTCATGTCTATAAACTGAGTGGGACTTCACCAACGGCAGTGAGCCAGGGGGAGTCAACGGGAGTGACCCGAGGGAAGCAGTGAGCTATCCCTGAACCTTTGTAAAGGCAGTGAGCCTGGGACAGAGTGACTGTACCCGAACCTTTGTAATCTACAGCTAGTGAAGCATAGTGGATTTAGGTACGACCGACAACCTGTCGGCGTATGCTCCTTGGACGTAGCCCTTAGTGGTGAACCAAGTAAAAAGGGTCGTGTCTTCTCTGTGCATGTGAATGTTTGCTTTCTAATCATAATCATCATACAGGTTCAACAAGTTCCTACCAACGTGGGAACAAGATCCATCACTTTAAAAGAAAAAGTGGTCACCCTGATTCACCTCTCCCCTCTCAGGGTGTCCCGGGGTCCTACAGATATCACCCCATCCACATTCCAGGGTGAGAAACATAACGGTAAGGATGGCCATGGCCTCAGCAACTGCAGGTTCCCAGAAAGTCTGATGTGGTTCTTATTTTGCAGCAAGGATTTTCCCCAGATGATTTCAGGCCAGGAGGTCGAGGTCAATAAGCCCATCCTTTGGAAGAGACGTGTCCACGTTGATCTTAAGAGTCCCATACTCTGGGGGATTCCAATGAGAGTGATAGGGGGAACACCTGGCATATAATTTCCATTGTGGTCTTTCCAGCCTTCAATCCAAGAAGTGGCACGTTCAATCCAGAACATGGGGGGTTTGTGAGCTTGATGAAAAACAACATCGTTATGCTGGACCCAAATCATCCAGGCCAAAGAGAAAAGTGAACATGAAAGAGCCGAAAATAGAAAGGAGAACCAATGCATCAGAAGATTGGGAAGGTCAGAGGCCAATGCCAGTGAAGCGACAAAAGTTGGGGCCCATTTATTCCAAATTTACTTCTCTCCAGGGAAGTGAATGATGGCGTGCAAATGAGTTTCTGGAATGTTCGGGCAGAAAGGGAAAAAAGCAGTACTGGACATATGTCAGTAAGCGAGAAGGCTCATGGTTGGGAGAGTACCCGTGCAAATCTTCCACCAAAATTGGCATATTTTAGGGGGGGGGCGTTGAGCGTCCAAATCGATTTCCATTGTCCCTCATCCCATCCAACTGAGTGGCTGCCAAGAGCCAGTCTGTAGCTGGATCTCACCGTGTAATCTCCCGATATGTCATTGATCCAGAAAATATGGTCGAGGCCTACTTCAAGGACCCATATAATGCTTAGGATAATTCTTTGATCCATTTCGTTGAACCAATCAAGGACCTTTTCCAAACACCACCCATGTCCTCAGTCAGAAAGGAGGTAACTGACAGTGGCGTCTTCAAGACCTGGTTGGATGGGGGATGTATCCCGCATACCCTCCTTATCGATAAGTCATGGATCAGTCCAGTTATTGACAGATGAGCCAGAACCAATCCTCCAGCGCAGTCCTTTTTCCAGGAGCTTTTTAACCCCCCAAATGCTTCTTCAGAGGAAGCTAGGACGGGGACCAAGAGAGGAAGCATGGAAGTCCGTGTGGGGAAAGTACTTAGCTCAGAGAAACTGTGCACATAGAGATAATGGACGGTTAACAAGGCGCCATCTTTGCTTGGCCAGCAGTGCATCATTTAAGAGAAGAAGATTGTGGAATCACATCCCTCCCTCTGATTTGGGTTTGTAGAGTTTCTCCCAGGCCATCCAGTGGGGTCGGTTCCTTCCATCATTCATCCCATACCAGAAATTGGAAGTACATGGGTGTATCTGGTCGACGATGATTTTTGGGAGCTTAAATAGGGACATAATGTAGTTGGGGATGGACTGGATGAAAGCTTTGATAAGGGTCGCTTTGCCAGCTTTAGAAATTCCTTTAGGGGACCAGCCTAGAATTTTTTTTCTTGATCTTGTCCACAAGAGATGCGAAGATTTCTTATTTGGATCGGCCAATCACCGTGGGAATCCCAAGATACAACTAATGTTTCACAACCATATGGAAACCAGATGAAGCGCATAGCTCATCCCTTTTATAGAGAGGCACTCTTGCACTGAATGAAATTTCATATTTTCCATGATTGATTGACTGGACAGACGCCCTCTCATACTGATGGATCGCTTTGCTGATCACCCAGCATTCATTGATTGTTGCTCTGGAAAAAAGGAGACAGTCGTCAGCGAAGAAAAGATGCGACACTGGTGGGATAACACGACAAAACTTTTCCCCATGAATAGATTTAGAGGATGCAACCCTAGAAATAATATTAGAAAACACGTCATCCACCAGTATGAAGAGAAAAGGGGAGAGGGGATCTCCCTGGCGAAGGTCATGGGATGGGGTGAATCCTCTAGTGAGCTCCCCATTGATCTTGATTTTTAAGGAGACTGTCGAGATGTAGTCCATGACCATATCTGTCCATTTAGCACAAAAACCAATTTTTAGCATAACGAAATGAAGGAAGTGTCATTCCACTCTATCGTAGGCTTTGGTCATATCCAATTTTCAAGCCATGGTTCCTCTTTTTGTGGTGGAGCATGATTTCATAGAATGGAACACTTCATGGGTCACAATCGCATTATCAGTTATCAGTATCTTTGCCACGAAAACGCTCTGATTTTCAGAGATAATATCAGGTAGCCAAGGTCGCAACCGATTGACAAGGATCTTTGAGAAGATCTTGTAAGAGACATTGCAAAGGATGATAGGTCTAAAATCAGGGATCGCCAGAGGTTTATTAATTTTGGGTATGAGGACAAGGACATTTTCATTGATGGCAGCAATGCTAGAATTCACAGCCCAGATATGTTTTATCATGTTGCATATGTCAGGACCGATTATGTTCCAGTACTGTTTAAAAAAAGTGCGTGGAACCCATCCGGTCCCGGGGCCTTAGTGGGATGAAGATGTTTCAGAGCCAGGAGTATCTCGTCATCTGTCATATCTTTGGTGAGATGCCTATTGATATCATCGATAATCACAGGCCTGATACAATCTTCTACCTCAGTGGATATGAAAGGGGTTCTCGCAGCAAATATGTTCTGGAAATAGTATTTCAAGGCCTCGTGGATACCATTGGTGTCAGAAACTTTTCTTTCATCAGGTTGTAAGATGCAAGTAATAGATTTTTTTCAATGACTGTTGGAAGCTTTCTGGTGAAAAAACCGTGTATTAGCGTCCCCTTCTTTAATGTGGTTATCCCGCACCCGCATAGCCCAAAAACTTTCCTTGACACCCAGGGTCGTGTCCAGCTCTCTTTGTGTGGCTCCAATCTTAGAGAGAATGCAATTGGATGTGGGTTGTTGGAGGAGATCGTTCAATCTCTTTTCAAGGACACCACAGTGCCAGTGGGGGTGGCCGAATTTCTTATTGCTCCAAGATCTCAGATCGGATGCGACCTGTTGGAGATTGAGGCTAACATCCTAGTTAGTGCTTTTCCAGCTTAATAGGATCACCTCTTCACATTCCTGGTCTTTTGACCAGAAGCTCTCAAATCTGAAGGGTCTGCTGATTTGTCTATTTCGTTCGTCTTGCGTACAATCAATGACAACAGGACAGTGGTCAGAACAGTTAAAGGCCATGTGGCTCATATGAAACATGCTGAACAGATTAATCCAATCAAAAGACCCTAGAAATCTATCAAGATGCTCAGCGATGTGGGTGCCTTCAGTATTGCCACAGAACCAGGTAAAAGGATTACATGTGTACCCCAGGTCGACCAGGTCCGCCCTAGAGAGTACGTCCTTGAAGTTTGACATCGAAGCTGGGGGTCAGATGATTCCACCCCTCTTTTCCTTATGGATCATAATCTCATTGAAATATCCTCCAAAGAAGATTGGGCTCGGTAAGTCATGTCGCAGCTTGTATAGAAGATCTCATGACATCATCTTATCATTATGGGATGACCAGCCATAGAATCCCACAAAAGTTCAGGGTAGGTGAAAGTTTGTTTGAATAGTCGCCGCCACATAGTGCGAGGAGAAAGACAAAATTTTTGCATCGATATTGCCCTTCCAAATGAGACAGAGGCCCTCATAATGGCCTTGAATGGACACCGGGAAGTAGCCTTGGAAGCTGCACTTCAGAGCAATACCATTGGTGTCCTTGTTTTCCAGTATGGATTCGGACAGAAAAACCATATCGGGGCGACTTTGAGTGCAATTGCACTGGATCATGCTAACCGTTCATGGGTTTCCAAGCCCACGAAAGTTCCATCATAAAGCAATCATTGCTCTAGGCGGGGCTGGGTCTCGCCCGCCGCCGCCTTTGGTTCCTCCGGACTTGTTTCTCCACTTGTTGTTTTCCATCTTTTGGTGGGATTCCTCCATGATTGGCATGTTTCATTTTTCCTTTTCCTGACCATGGGTTTAGGGTCATCTATGTGACCATCACTCTCTCCTCGTTTCACCCTTTTCCACGTTCGATGAGTCATTGGGTGTAGAATTGGAGATCCCATCATTTCATGGGCCTCCATTGTTAGAATGTCTGTTGCGGTCGATTGTGGGCCAGGGTCCAGATATGGTGGTTCGATGTGCATCAGCATTGGCTTTGAGCAATGTGTTGGTGGTTCTTTTTGCTTCGTCACCAACTTTGTAGATGTTTGAGTATTGCCCTTCAGGGGGATAGGATGAATTCCAGCTTCTCTCTGAGTGGGAGGGCCGACAATAGGGAAATCCAATAGTCCTAGAATTAGGGTTTTTTCAGATATGGGTTCCGCCTGACTGGTATGTGCAAACATGAGATGGTCACGGTCCCTTTGTTTTTCCGTCTCAGGGATGAAAGCATATTTATTCATTTTGGCACAGAGCCAAGGGCCATATTGGAGGATAATGTTATCTAATACACTCTTATGTTTTGTGGTGCACGTTCTTTCCAGATGGCCAAGGTGACCACAGAAAAAGCATAAGATTGAGAGTTTCTCGAACTCGAATGAAATCCAAGTGTTGGTGTCTTCGATTTTCAAGAACATTCCCCTCATTAGTGGCTCTAAAACTTCAATTTTCACCTTGATCCGAACCTCGGGGCCCCATTATATTGGGTTAGAGAAATCTCAGTCAAGAAAGTGACCTAAATAGTCCCCAATTTCTCTCATGATTTATCATGTTCTTGCATGGAAGGGGATTCCTTTAACTCGTATCCAGAAGGGGGAGCGGGTTAAGTTCACTCGCTGGATATCGCTCCCCCCTTTCGTATTCTTCCATGTGGAGGAGTTGATTATCGAAGGACCACGGTCTGCCACGCAGGATGTTGTCTCTATCTCTCTCGTTAAATAACTCAAAGACGAAGCGATTGATCCCCGCTTCCCAAATATCTACTCCTGCATCAAGTTTCCAAATGTTCTGTAGAGTGTTTTTGAGAGCCCCCTGATTTATCGATATGTTTTCCATGAACTTTCCCACCACAAGCACGGACATGCGTTTTTCCAAGAGTGTCTTCATTTCTCTGTACCTCAATCATCGCCTTTTCTTTGTCCACCAGGGAAAACCTTTTCCATTGATTTACAAATTCCACATCCATAGAGAAAAACCTAAATGCTGATTTTGCTATCCTCAATGATCGACGCCCTAGTTGTCCCCACGGCCCTCGAACACCTTACTTAGGAACTTGGTAAAAGCTTCTGAAATGCCCTGTGTGCTATGCTGACCCAGTCCAACCTCACTTTAGTCAAGTCCCAGTTCAACAAGTCACTGGACTGGAAACCCCTTAGCGGCCTCTAAACGCTGGTCCACTCAATTGAGGCAGGCACCACGGCCTTCGCGATCAACCCTGCCCCTTGAATGGCCGCGCCCATGAAACCCGCACCGTGGAGCACACCATTCTTCACAGAGCAACACCCCATGGTAGAATCTTCTCGACTTAATCAACGCCACTGTTGCTTCGCGAAGGCACAACGCGAAACAGACTCGAAACGACCACTTCACGGTCACTCAACGCATCCAAACAACACGGAAGGTGATTTTCGAATCAAACCACTTCGCAGCGGAGCTTCGCAAAATCGTGGATATGGCCCACCGCCCACAGGTCAACGCCGTCGTCACAGCGCACACCACTTATTCGCAAATCAACACCCCAGGGCAGGAACTTCGCGGCGGCCACTTCGCGCTCTCTCAACATGGTGAAAGCTTCGCGAAACAAACCACATCGCGTCGGAGCATCGCAACATCGTGGAAATGGCGTACCGCCCACAGGTCATCGTCATCCTCACAGCACACTCCAAATCTTCGCGGATCAACACCCCACAGCAGGAACTTCATGGCGGCTACTTCGCGATCACAAAACGCGGTGAATCATCGCGGATGGTGCTTCTCAATCAAACCACTTCGCGGCTGGAACTTCGCAAAACGTGGAATCGACAAACCGCCCACAGGTCACTGCCTTTCATCACGGAAGCAAGAAGAAAATGCGAACAGGGTAATGATTTCCTCAAAGTCTGGTTTTTGATTCAAGACTCTGAGCACTCGGATTGGAATGCTGAAAGGGGATATGGGATTAGGGTTTATGCTTTCCCCGAAATCTGGTATTAGTCTCGAGACTAAGATCCCTCAGATCTGTATTGCAGATGGAGTTTGGGATTTTGAGATCTGGAGTCGCCCGCCCTCTCCCAGATCTAGCACCGACATAGGATGACGGCGACGGAAAGACGTCAAGACCACGGGGGAGGCTGGAACTACGCCTGAAGGTGATTTCGAGAAGATGAAGAAGAAGCCCGACTCCCTCCGAAACACAGAAATCAGGGTCCGGGAACAGGCGGAGAAGAACAGGTGGCAAAAGGAAAAAATTTTCCTCACCGCAGATGGGTCGGGGAGTGGCACCGAAATGGGAAAAACGACTTACTGGCACCGAAACTGAAGAAAGAGCGGCGAAAAGCAGAGCTGAAGCGGGGTTCACGGAGGGAGACGGAGCCGCCGTAAAACGAACGGACAAGGAAACTCAAAACCTAGAAAGCGCTAGGAGAGAACTCTCTCAAGCGGGAGAGACTTTTTCATCTCAACCCCCGACCTATTAGACGCATGCTTGGGGTGTCATATTCATATTACTACTACCTATATGGTAAATGATGAGTCAGGACATGGCAATACCATTAGTAAACATCAAAAATAAGAATTACATGTCAATCAATCTTTTTCCAAATTAATGGAAGACACATCTTAATATTTCTTCAGGTTAATGCAGATTAGACTTTAAGGGATATTAGGTTAACTCGTCTTATAGAGGATTTTATTATCTACTACAAGACACTCTTATATATCTAAGAGTATTCATCAAAGTCGTCCCATTAACAATACTGGTTAACCATTCCATTCTAGTGACTGAATGAAATGATGAATTTATAATAACATTATATGATATGTTCATTTAAATTCCTTACTGATTATTTATGCTCTAGTTAATATATATAAATTAGGGAACTCTTGAATTTACCAACATCCATGGAAGCACAAGCTGTTGTGGAATTGGGAATTGGACTCTTTGAGGGGATTCCTATGTATTCCAATGAGGGGAATCCAAAACATGTTGTTTGATGAAATTTTGAGAGGTACTTAATACATTTTAAGGTTATATAATAAGGACCAATGTGGTGGTTTTGGGTTTCAATTCCATGATCAAGAATAATTACATTTAGGGTTATGAAACCAAGACCATAATGTCATGTAGTCTATGCTGTTATGATTAGGACCAATTTCAATAATTTTAATGTAATGTTGAATAAACTACTAGGAAAATACATACTAATGGTTTTATGTGTAGCTAATTCAAGAGAATCTTGCAGGTAATCACTTCCTAAATTTGGTAACAAGGCATAAGGATTAATGATTTTACGAGGGGTGAAAAATTGTGGAATAAGAGTTGTACTTACACAAATTTAAATAACCATGAGTAATTAACTGGAGTCGGATAGGTTGAATGGGTTCTTGGTGTATGTGGTCAATGATTCAATGAATCCATGATTGGTAGGCTAGGAAATCAACTCTAGGGAACGTTCCCACTATTCTCTGAGAGGATATAACCACATTATAATGGGAATACATGACTAACTATAATCTAAGGACCCTACCACTTATCGAGATAAACCATAGTATATCCCATTATAAAAGGAATATAAGATCAAAATAGAAACCTGGATGTATTAAATTACCAATTCATGTATATTTGATGGATGTGCAATAGGCCTACTTAGGTAGAAACTTTTGGGTTTCGCCCAATATTTAAGGGTTCTATGATGGTAATTTATGCCTCTAGGGAAAATGTATAACTTTTATCCCAAGTAGGTTACTTATGTGAATGTGGAAACCAAGTAGGAAAATTTTAGGTTAGGCGTGACTTATTTGAATAGGAAATCCAAGGCGTTATGCTTCGATGCACTTTGGAGGATAAATACACCCTAGAAAGGATGATGTACAGGAATGGGTGCCCTGATAAATCCTAAGAGAGTTGGGTGCAACAATAAAAATAGTGATCCGTGGTATAGCATGGATTATTACATATTTATAGAGGTCTATTATTAAATAGAGTCATTTACCATATCCCAATGAAACACCTAGGTGAAGTTATTAATCATGTTAGTTCTACATGTAGAATAAATTAAATGACCCAAATACCCCATTTTCCAATTAATACCCCATGGGTTTTTATATTAATATAATATAAGTAAGAGTGTTAGTGTGTGTGGGAATTTATTCATGTGATATGAGTCTTGATAGAGCTATTGGGTAGCACTTGGTCTCATATTCATCAAACCATGATGTTAGGGATTAGTTTAGAGGTCTGAGGAGGCATGGGACACCAATCTTTCATATAGATCACCCATAACCACCTGGTTTTTATATGAATTGGTATAAATTTTTTTTAGTAAATCAGGCAGCATGAGAATTAGGATGAGTCGTGGAGTGTATGTATGCAGTAAGGATGGTGAATGATAGGGCATGATAAGGCATGCGTACACAACCCGGGAAAGGGACATGTGTGATGAAAATAACAGGGTAAAAATATGAAGGTATGAAATCAAGAAAAGGAATTGGGATTTTTGTGTGTGTTGGGTAAATCAGAAGGATTTATTACCACTCTCTTACATTTAGAGTGTTCAAAATCTGGACTCTTCTATGTGGAGTTATCTTTGAAAAAAGTTGATTGCCAACAATAGGTAATTAAATTGATAGTCTAATAGTATTAAATTTGGAGTTCAATGTGTATATTATGAATTCAATTATGAATATGTGTTTTTCACATTCACACAGTAGTAAATATGTGGTTGATACTTGAATAATAGTGGTCTTCTTGTTTTATATTACTCCAGGTGACAGTGATGGCGTTCATGGTGATAGTGATCATGGCAGTGACTGGTTGGGAGGTGATCATGGGGATGATGTTATTGGAGATGATTTACCTCATAATGATTTTAATAATGAAGATACTTCTACAATAGATGTTAGTAATTACCCAATGATAACCTATTTTATTGAGAAAATTATCAACTATGTTTTTAGTGGTTTTGTTTGACACTGAAAGGTCTTTGTGTTATCAGTTTTAGAGTTTTTGAACAAATATTTGTTTTCTATTTAAACTATCAAATAAAATCTATGTTACAAACTATATAAATTTTAATTATATTTATTTTTGAGAATGTATTATTCTTCATATTGATGATTTTTTTTAATTTTAAGATTTTTTTCAAATTTAGTAATTAGTGTTTGAAGGTTCTGTAATTATTTATAGGTGCGGGATTTAAAGGGTGGGATACATGTGTTTGGGGGCCCTCTAAACATAGTGAGTTATAATTTATTATATCCATGGTTATAAAATAATGAATATAGACCTTTATATAGACAGTTTTCCAAAATTATTGGTTTATAATAATACTGATAGCGGTATTTTCCACTGGTCAAAATACAATGGTAATAACATGCAGCCACACTTTTGGTAGTTGAATCCACATTTTAATTTTTTTATAGGACTAATATTATGGTCCAAATAAAATATCCTCCACCCAATGATATTATATTTTATGACCATATTGATTGAATTTATTCCATTGAAAAGATCTCATAACTCAAATCATCTTAGCTAAACCTTAGTATTCCCAATCATTGTTACTTTATGTCATTGGTCGACACCAAGAATAGTGGTGGTGTTCCAGGTGATTAGTTTTAAATTCAATCAATGTCCATGGTGGTGATTGGTGGTTTCCATGTTAATATCCATTATAATTGGGTGATGGATGGTAAAAAAAATTATTCAGTTCATTTATAAAAGATATTTCACTTATCATAATTAAATAATAAATTGTATCCAAAAAAAGGAACTAATATTTCATATTTTCATTCATGGTATTTTAATTAAACTACAATGATTAAAAGTAATAAATAGAATTTACATGTTTTTTTTGAGATTCTACACATGGGGGCACCAAATCCTCCTTTATTATATGAATTCTATACCTTAATTTATATAGGTATGAAGGATTATTGTGTGTAATTTGATTATTATAAACTAATGGGTCCAGGACTCGCCCTCAGCCCATGATCAAATTATATATCTACCAAATGAACCATTTTGTTTTAAAAAGACTATATTGGTATAATATTTATCCAGAATTATATTTTAAATATATCCCTATTTTTCACCAAACACTAATAATTATGACTCCCCATTTAATTAATTAAACAATTATTATCTAATAAATCATATTGGATGTATGAAAAACTTCTGACCAAGGGTTAACATCACATCCTTATATCAACATAAGATTCAAATTTTCAATCTAAGTCCATTTACTAGGTTAAAATGTCCATATTATGCATATTGAGAGAAATGAAACAAATTACCTTTCGGACTTCATAAAAAAAGGAATTGAATTTTTGAGACCCTTAAAACTATCATATATTGATTCCTCACAATCTAAAAAACCATTCATTAGGTTATTTTATCACATTCTTCATAGCATTTTATAGGTAGGACACTCCTTGGGATGACCCAATTGAATAATGATGTGGCTTCCATATATTATCTTAATATGATGGGTTATCTTCAAATAATTTCACATGACCACTCATATTTTGATTTCTAGTTTTACTTCTACTAGATGTGGGTAAGATGTCAAATCCATTCACTTTCCTTCATTAACTTTTATTTCATCTAAATAAATGGTTTGAAACTTTCGCTTCTGACTGGTCTTGTATGGTATAGTATTTTGATATTGGATGAATAATTTATTTACATATAACCTATACTTGACACATGTAATAAGAAGCACCAATGTCCATAAAGTTTTAGTATATTGTGAACACATGTAGAAAATTATACTCATAGCCTAGTTTATAGAATGTTTATCCTATATATTAGATGGTCAAATGGTCAACATGAGGGTAAATTGAATAAATTTGGAAATAGTAAAATTTATTTTAGATTTAAACAATTTAAACTAATAAAATATAATAGATAGGAAAATAATGGATTTTTATAGTTTTTTAAATAAATGTAGTCCTACATCTTGTCTTTACACTCTTTACCTAAGAGTACGAAACCCAATATAATGTGGACTTACTTTTAAAGGGGAGGCACAACCTGTTACAAATGACTCATATACACCTGGCTTCACAACACGAATTTCCATATCTTTTTTTTCATTGAGGCACAACCTAAATAGTTCTACCATTTTCTACCTATAGGAACAACCAAAGACCAGACTATTCTTCATAGATTCGCATCCCAAGATGTACCTTTATGAGGGTTATAACTCAACTCTAAGTTCCTTCAATATACTAAAAAATCATAAAATAAAAAAAGAATATAAAAGGATAGGATAAATAAAACACTATAATAATGAAATTATAATGAATAAGTATCTTAATTTTAATACATCCCTATATCATTTTAGGAGTAGTGAATTTTAAAACATTGAATTACAGAGAGGAAGATTAAAACAAAAGTGATTGTAAATGTAAAAAACACCACATTGAGTACATATCCTCTATTTTTCTTATCACCTTGTCTGTGTATGTCTCATATTTCCTCGGATATTTCATGAATAATACTTACTATTTCTATTAAAATCTTTTTATAGAGTATCTTCATGCATGATAAATCCTAAATTTTTTGGCATTTTCACAAAAAATTAAATATTTTATACATTATAGTTTTTTTTTCAAAATACCAACAAGAATTAATCACTTAATGATAATGAACTACATAATGGTTGGAAGAAACACAAATATTATATTAAATTTCTGAAAAAAATGTAGAAAAAATAGTAGAATAATTAGTCAAATAATAGATATTTTTTAATGGTAAATCCTAAATAACTTGTAGTTCCAAGATAATCATATATAACAACTTGATTCAAAAATATAATAATTTCAAATTCACCATTGTAATTATGAAATATGAATATTATAACATGCTTTATCCTTCATGGTTTTAATTAAATTCTCTATAAAAAACTTCAAAATTATATTCTTATAGCTTTAAAATAATTATTACTTAATAATAGAGCAATTGAAATAGTAAAAAATAAAACCATGGTTGAAAAGTGTGTCAAAATACAAAAAGATAATCAAATCATGAAATAATTTGAGTTTTTGAAAAAAAAACTACTGGGTCATAAAAATTATGTAGGACCCTTTGAATCTTATAATATAAATTTTTCTTTAAGAGATGAATTTAAGTTAGATAGGATTTTCATATGGCACATGATCATTGTTGGATAATAAAATGCATTAGATACATTTTTATAAGTTACAATTATCATTTCATATAGGATTTTCATAAGGTTCCTGATTTTCATAATTTTCACTAATCTTGTAAGGGTGAATAACCATAGAATGATAACCAATTTCCCAAAAATCTCAAAAGGTTCAACTTTTATGGTTGTGAAAACCTCATCATAAGGTAAATAAAAACTTAAAAGGTTCATATAATCAACCCATAACGATTATACATATAGAGTATAAGGTTTATAAATTTACAAAAAAATGTTCAGATATTTTGAACATAAGGTTTATATATATGCTTATAATATTAATACAAATATATATAAGGTCCAGATATGTTGACCATAAGGTGGAGTAATAATCTATAAAGTTTAGGATATAATTTTAGTAATATGATTAAAAAAATCTATGAACAATATAATCAGAATGAATGTAATTTTTAGAATAAGAATAAATAAATAATAATCAATAAGAAACCATTAATAAGTGTTTTTTAATTAATTTATTATGTGTCTGAGTCATAACCCAACTCACAATGATTGTAATTTGTCTCCAAAATTGTTTCAGAAGGAGCACAATAACTGTGAATACCTAAAAAAATAAGGAAAAATAACTGATAAAAATTAAATATTAATAATTCTTTTCTTCTAAAATTAGTGCAATATTCACTTATGGATGACCTTTGGATTCATTTCAAAGCACATGTTAGAGGGAATAACCGAAAATAATAATTTTGTAATTATAAAAAAATGAATTTCCAAGGATCGACTCTAAAATCCACCCCTTTTAGATAATTACAAGAGAGAATTTAATTTTCACTAATTATCCCCCATTTGATGTTATCAAAAATATCAAATAGAAAATATGAAAACATTTCTCTCTTCTTTTTTTAAACTAAAATAATGTATTTTCTTTCAATATAAAAGGAAACTCTAATTTTTTTTAAAAAATTTGATAATTTTAATACTTATATAAATAATATATTTATAAAAATTTATAAGTTAAATTATATAAAACCTAAAGGAAATTTGTCATGAATAAATATATTTCAAGCTTAAATAAAAAAACTTATCATTAAAATATATTCAAAGAAGATTTCATTTTTAATTATTTAATGCATCAAGAATATATTAACCCCATGATTTATTTAACCTAAAAATAGATATCAATTCGGTAATTGACTAAAGTAGGAGGATGGAACATAAAAATAGTAGATCACTGTATAATTTCAGTATCTTCTCCTTCTTGATAATATAACATCATAAAAAATATATGTATATCTCAAACCGATTTTATTGACATTTAAATACCTTCCTTATTAAAATAGTGATAAATACTCATGAAAAATACTATAAAAATATAGAAATTTACAAATATATGTTAGTATTTTCAAGGAATTATGAAAGTAACCAATAGTGATTAAACTTGCTGATAATAAAATCACTAAAACTTATTTTCATGATTAATTTTTAGGAAACGTATTCAAATAGATTCATTAAAAATTTTATATTAAACATCCATCATTCGATGTTAAAAACTTAAATTTCTCAAACACAAATAAATCCAAAGGCTTAATAGAAATATTACGTAATGATCATTGGTAGAAACATATGTCAAATATATTTCACATTTTTTAACAAGATCTATTATAAAATGATATATAACCTCAATATGTTTTAATAGTGTAATGATATTTTAGAAATATAAATACTTGATGTTTTATCACATAAGATTTGTAACCTTTCAAAATTGAATCCTTTTCATTTAATGTTTTTTAATCCTTAAATATTGAACAAACAAGCATACAAAATCTTTAAATTTTCCTCTATAATATATAACAAAACAAAAAATTATTTCTATGAACTCCAAAAGATTAAATTTTTTATTAGAAAGAGAAACATTTTAATTGAAATTTTCATAAGTATCATCAATGGGATGGTTGTACTGGGAGAGGGAAAAGAAAACATAGTGTTTGTTGAAAGGGTTTGGTGGTCACTTACAATAATGTATCATTTAAAGAAGGTTGAAGTAAGTAGGGTATAAGAATTTAAAGAGTACACCTTGGATGAATTAATTTGTTCACTACATCTGTATCAACTGATGTTAAATTAAATTTAAAATGAGGAAACATCATTGATGAAATGTATTGAATCTAAAAAAAATTGAAATGTTTCATCCATATCTTATTATTATGATACCTAGAAAATTGATAAATTATATATAGCTAATATAATCTATGAATTTAATAATATAATGAAAACAAATGATATTTGAAGTGACCCAGAAAGTATCATCTGATGTATAGAAGAATGTGATTTTGTAATGGTAACAGTAGTAAAAATAATAGTGCATCAAAATTAATATACTATGAGTATAAAAAGAAGGGATACCTCAAGTCTGAAAGTATGAAATTTGGGCAAGAAGGGAAGGATAAAAAATAAATTTAGAGAGTGAATCATGAGTCTATGATAACATTGATATGCAAAAAGGAGTAAAATTTGAGTAATGATTCATTTATTGACAAAGAACCATCTTACCAATTTTTAATGGAAACAAATCTGAATAAGTTAATTATTGATTCAAATTCTAGTTCTGGTATTGATTTTAATTATAAATGATATATATTTGAATAATTACATAATGAAATTAAAAAAATTAATATATATATATATATATATTTATGGGTTCTGAATTATATTAAATGTAATAAAGGTAAAATTAGAGACTTGATAAAAATAATAATAATTTTAATTAGGAAAATGAGAATCATAAAATTAAATCCTCATTTTTAATGATTTTTTTGGTTTATTATATTTTAAATATGGAAATTAAGAAAGATAAATATTCTAATTATATGATCAATGATTTTATTTCTAACAATAATAACGTGGAATAAAATAAATTCAATACATTTTTGGAGGATATGTCTCATATAATGAAATAATATAAAATATTAAAGGGTAAAATAATGGATAATTTAATAAAACTTCTTCTTCTAATTCCCATGTTTATAAATATTTATTGTTTTGATAAAAAGATAAAAAAATAAAAAAAATATTTAGCATTAAAGAGTATTTTTTTTCTTTTTTATATAGTTAATGATTACTTTGAAAATTTAATAGCGATGAATAAAAAATATAGCTAGGTATGGTTTTGGATATAATAAATAAATACCTATTTTTTGTATAGAAAAATATAAATATTTTAAAATTAATTGTCTTTAATATTAAATTATTTAGGTGTAATATGCACAAACAACATCGTAATAAATATTAATTACGAATTACTCAATATTTAGGGCATAATATGAATTTTTAAAGGGATTTATCTTATATATTACCCAATAATAAATGTTTTAAACATATTTTGAAACCTAACAACTCTGATAATAATTCTATTGGATCCAGGATATCATGGGTACCAAAATTATATAAAAAATTGTTTTTTTTTGGAAACCGACATCAACTGTTTCAAGGACACATGATAATTGGAGAATCACTACTATAGACATATGATTAAATTTTCATCAATTTTATTTTTATAATCAATGTGATGGAAATTCGGTCATAATTAGGGATAAATCTAATACTAAGGACATAGGTTTTAGAAAAGTGGTGGTATTTAAAACAATTATAATTTCCAAGGTTTCTTATGTTGAAGTTTTATATAACAACATAATTATTAACACATTTATTTATGAAGATGGAATCGTTCTTATGTTTAAAGATAATAAATATTTACATTTAAGAGATAATTTGATATTATTTTATGAAACTAGAAAAAATGATTTTTATTCAATTTTTCTTTCTAATATATTCAAGAATATTTTTATTTTTATTAATTATATAGAAACATATGATGCACTTTGAAAAAGAAGGATTATATAGGTATATTTATGTATACTATACAAAATGGATAATAATAAAAGAATTTTGGAACTACCTGAGATTAGGATTGGATATGTATATTTATGTATATTGTAAAAACTAGACAAGAATAAAAAATATTTGGAACTACCTGAGATTAAGGTTATTAAGTACTTTGGTTTTGATTCTTGTTTAAGATGAAAAAATATAAATAAAAATTTAAACATGGAAATGATGTCAATATAGTTAAACTATTATAACTATTACACACTGATCTATTTAGAACTATGAAAACTAGTGGTAATTGAGGAAATAATTTTTTTTATAATGGTTTATAATTTTTGTAGGATTACATGGGATTATTTTATGGAAAATAAAAGTGCAACTTTGACTAACTTTATTACCTTTGGAAAATTGAATCAAAATAAAAAATCACCACATAGTAATTTCACTTAGAATTGATAAAAGAGGTGATATTTATAATCTATATTTTGAAAAATTATTGGATGATAATGATTTCTTAAAAAAAACCTAGGAGAATATTGAAAAATGGTATTGTATAAGGGAATAATAGGGTTATTGTAGAATTGGTAATGACAATTCTTAAGGAATTAAATATATAGAAATTATTTTGGATGAATAAATTAATATTAATTTTTATATAATAAATATATCATTTATTAGAACCTTGATAATGAAATTCCAATAGGGATTTCTTAAGAGAAGTAAACCTATGGTTATCTATTTTAGATTATTTGTTTGTAAGTACTTTTTCTCAATGCTAAGGATAACTTTGATAAATTTTATGCTAAAATTTATTTGGGTGATTTTTGGGATATTCTAATAAGAGTAAGTATTATACAATATATAATAATAGTACTATGATTCCTTAAAATAAGTGAATGTAGTGTTTTATGAAAATAATGTCAAAAATAAATAAAATTGAGTGAATTATGAAGGAGATTTTAGAGATTTTAATTTTCATAAATATGAATATCAAGGAAATAATGTATTAATTTAGGTTGGATACACATTATTAATGTGATAAAAAATATTTAGAGTATATATATATATATAATTTTTTAGAAAACAATATGTGAAAATGTTGAATCTAGAAATAAAAATATATTATATTATGAATTTTTTGGTTAATATGACTTTTGTATCTGAATTTGTCTATAATTATAATAAAACAACTCTTTATTAAACATTAATACATGATTTAATACACTTAATAAAACCCTTAAGATCGGTAGGACTAAGATATTTTTAAAATTAAGTATATTACATAACAACATAAAATATGAAACCAACATGTTTATTAAAAACAAATTTGACATGACCAAAATGTTCATTCATACTTAACACATGATGGGATAACCTGAGGAAATACATATGAAATGGGTGAGGTATAAAGCCCACTAAGGGAATAAATTGGGAAAACATGATGATAATAATACATGTTATATAAGGCATATCAATGAGGTATAATGGAAATGAATAATAAGGAATGATATATCATGATAATAAAATCATGGGAAATGTTAAATCAACATAAAAAACTGCATCATAAACAATGATCAAGGATAAACCCACAAATATATCATGGTGGAAAAGTACCATAATGGAATTAGTTAAAACCTCTATCCCAAAATGAAATATTATGATACAAACCGTTACCCAATGCATTGGAGCGCTATATAATTTTGGGTGCACCCATCACATTAATTTCATTCTCATGCTTAACTATGCCATATAGATCATACAACATGGATTCATTCATCAAAATAATTTATTCCACTCTTAAATATTTTTAATTCCCAAAAAATTATATGGGCATAAAATTGAACACCCTCTAGAGGAAATGGTTATGGTATTCATACACAATTGGTTTGGCATGGAAAATCATGGTGAAAATTCGGCAGCATGACGACGTAATTTAAAAACCCATAAAATTGGTTGATGAGAGATAAATGTGTCACTAATAATTTGGAAATTATTTTTAGTATAATAGGAACATGGAAGTAATTTTCCACACATATATATTTAGTAAAATAAGTTATTCGATAATAAATGATCTTGAATAAAAAGAGAAAGGAAAGGATGCCCACAAAATTTTAGTATAGTAACAGGAGTGCATAGGAGGGATTAATGAAAGATAAAGGGGTTGATCATCATTTATACATAATAAGGTCACTATGTGGGATGTTATAAAAGAAACACCATCATTTGGGATTGAAAATAAAAGGGAATAAAAGATAAATAAACTTGGAAAAAGATGATATAGGAACGAACCCTTACCAAAATTTAGCATAGTAACGAGTGTGCATAAAGGTTCAGAGGAGGGATAAATAAGAGTGAAAGGGTATATAATCATTTATAAGTAAAATTGAAATTAAGGGTGATTTTAAATAACATATCCGAATATAAGAAAATATAAATTATAAGACATAACATTAAAAGGATTTCCTGATAAAAGAGGAGGGTGGAGGATGAGCTTCCCTTACTTGAGTGTGTGACACCAAAGGAATGGGAAGGGATTTGTGAAATAAAGTGGGAGACTGGGGAGGCATATATTGAGTAGATTGAAGAGTTTGGTCATTATCCAAGGAGTTTCAGTCATGATAAATTGGAGCTTGGGAGAGTTTATGTAGGAAAAGAAGGGTATTTTTTTATTATTTTGGTTTTAGACACTACATAAAAAATATCAACACCAAAAACAATCATAGGGTTTTCCCCATTTTTTATACCAACGGGGAGTGGTTGAAATTATATTATAATTACAAGGGACTTATATAATACAGTAATTATAAGGACCCTCAAATTCTCATTGGCTTGAGAGTACGACGAGTAATTACTAGGCCTTAAGAGACATCCCCAAGATGCCAAAGGATGGCAATAATTGCGAAAGGGTTTCAAATAAACGAGGGGGATGATTTACCATTTAATAAATATACCAAAAAACCTATAAACCCTAACAAAAAATTCACTATAATATTCACGAATAAATGAAAGAAAACTCAATAACCTCATGTATCTCAAAATCACATCAACGTAAGAAACAAGGGAAGAATAACCAAGCATCAAAGTACATAGTGGATAGACTACAAAAGACTCTCCAAAGACCTAAAGACTCCATGATCCACAAGCTCCATGCTCCAACATATCTGAACAACCCAAACATCACGAGGTAGTTCTAAACACATGTGAAACATTACCTTTTCCCTTGTCCTAGAAGATAACATCTTGAAAAGTAGTAAAGTTCCAAAGAGGGGTGAGTATAAAACTTAGTAGGTTTTTCAAAATGACTTCCCTACTCATGCCACTATTATCGAAGAGTTATCAAAAATTATATAATTTTTTTTATATAAAACAATTTCTCAATAATAGTTTATAACTAAATATAAACAAGTTTCCAAAACCATTCATTACCAAAAGAAAACAAGTGCAATTGAGACCAATTTTTCCAACAAGATATTTTTCTAGAAAAATAACTAAACAATCTTTACAACCATTTCACATTATCCCTTTATCGGAATACCCAAACATTAATAAAACCATTGAAACAAAACATCCATTATATGTTATGACAGTTCCATACTCATGAGTGGTTTCTCGTCGATCTACCAAGTCGTCACATGGTAATTGTTTCCCATGTTCCACTATCCCTTTGGCACCGAGGACAAGGTTATATTTCAACCAAGCCCCGTGTATGTAATTCTCATTTTCCAATATCCATTTGGCACTGAACACAGAGTAATATTTCAACCAATCCCAATATATGAAACAAGAACACACACCACATATTCCCAACGATCAAGAAAAAACAAACCTTTCAATAAAAACACCTTTTTATTGAAAACAATTTCCGTCAAAACCATTTCATTGCCAATCCATTTCAATTCCAAACCATTTCAATTTATCTACATTTTTTTTAAACCATTTCTATTGAAAACCCCCTTTTCATCAACAATTTATAAATTCATGAAAATCCATTATTTAAAATCATCATTTTAAATTCATGAAACTAAACCCTCTTTGCACAACTATTCACCAAGATCATGTAATTTCACAAAAACCATTAATTATCACAAATGAATATTTTTCAATGAATTTCACTATCAATAAACCAATTTAAATCTAAGACAATCAATTCTTGTAATAGGAGATGATAGAGAATCCACCTACCTCAAAGGTTTTGATGAAACTTTGACAACAGACAAAGAACACATAAAAAAGTGGGTCGATTCTCCAAGAATGGACTTAGTTCTCTTATCCTAACAAGATCACAAATCAAAATTGAATTATTTGGCATCCAAATATATAGATAAACCCACTATTGGTTTAGATCTGAGAAATAATGGAGATCAGAGAAGTAGATCTAAGTATATATAAGAAAACATGAAAATCAGGAAAGAATGGGGTCATACCACAGGAATCAGACTCAAAATCACCAAGGTAAGGCTCTAGGTTGATTCAAACTCATGTGGGTAGGGTTTTAAATCCATCTAGAGAGATTAATCTAGAAATAGGGATGTTTTGAAGCCAAAATTAAATATATAGAGCAAAAAATACTATGCTCTTAGAAAATAGGATCTAGATTTAACCTCAACGCAAGGTTTGACCACATGGTTTGGGCCAACCGTGTAGGGATCGTGTTACCTTCCTTTTAGTCCCAACACTCCTTAAAAAAACCCAAAATCTCCCATGCTTAACCTTTACCCTTTTATGGAAACACATTGTTTATGGAAACATCCAACTTTATAGAAACACCCCACTTTATGGAAATAACCCACTATATGGAAACATCCCCCTTTATGGAAAGAAAACCACTTTATGTAAACAACCAACATTATGAAAACACCCAAATTTATAGAAAATAAATTTATTATGGAAACTCTATATTTTATAGAAAATATACATTTTATGGAAACCCTTTATTTTATAGAAACTCTCTATTTTATGGAAACTCTCTATTTTATGGTAACCCAATCAAAGACACACCAATTAAAAAAACACGAGGAAAGGTGTTATGTACAAGAAACCAGGGTTACTACATTTTCCCCATCATTGGTTTCTCTATCCTTGGATAATAGAAAACCCTCTCTGGCCAAAAAGTGATCTAACCACTGTTCTTTCACTTCCTTCTCACGTTCCTAAGTCTCATCCTCAATTGGACCGTGTTTCCACAAAACCCTCATTAGGATGTTGATTTTCCCACACAAGACTTTCTCTTGTCTATCAATGATCCGCACTGGGATATGTACCAATGATGTTTCCGGTTCTAGGTCAACGTGATCCCATCTGATCACATGGTATGGATCAGGGTGATAATTTTTGAGCTAGGATACATGGAACACATTATGTACCGAGTTGAATCGTGGGGGTAATTCAAATAGATTTGAAACCTCTACAACCCATTACAGTATCTCAAAAGGGCCAATGTATCTAAAATATAACTTTACCTGCTTCCCAAAATGATGATGTCCAAGCCTTAGAGAGATCCTCAAAAAGACGTGATCACCCATATCAAACGACAACGATCTTCAATGGTGATCTGAATAGAATTTCTGATGACTCTGAGCCATCTTCATCTTTTTTCAAATCAACTAGATCTTATCCATTGTTTTGTGGATAATTCTTGCCCCGAATAGTGATGTTTCACTCGTTTCCACCAAGCATAGTAGAGAACGACAATGAAACTGATAAAATGTTTGAAATGGAGCCACGCGTATCGAGGATTGATAGTTTTTATTGTATGAGAACTCCACTAAGGGTATATGCTCCTCCAATGATCCAACAAAATCCATTACAAAATCCAGAAACATGTATTCCAACATTTTTATCGTTTGCTTGGATTTCCCATCTATATGAGGATGATACGCCATGCTCATTGTCAACTGAGTCCCAAGGTCTTTCTGTAAGGATTTATAGAAACGAGATGTGAACCTCATATATCTATCTAAGACTATTGACACTGGTACACCATGCCTCTTTACCACATCTCAAATATAGATTTTTGAAATATCCTCCACCGTATGTCTTTCACGAATAGGGATGAAATAGACCGACTTGGTTATATGATCGACTATCACCCAAATGGAATCAGGTTTCTGAACCATTCATGGAATACATGTAACAAAATCCATTTCTATCTGATCCCATTTGCACACTTGGATGGGAAAATATTGTAACATACGAGCTAGTATCTGATGCAATTCTCTTAACCTGTTGACAAGTTAAGCACAATGAGATGAACTCAGCCACATTCCTTTTCATGCCACTCCACCAAAATTTTTCCTTCAATGCCCTATACATATTCTGTTCACCAGGATGTACAACCCATCTTGAATGGAGGTAAACATGAAGGAGTTGTTCCTGAAAAACAATAAGTACAACCATATGATCTCTGAAACCCAAAATTGAACCCCCATCAAGTTTCTTTCCCTCAGTGGTCTCCCCACCATTGAGTTTTGAAATAACAACCAGACATTCTGCATCAGATGTTTGTACCTCTTTGATCATTTTTACTAAATCAGAAACAAGCATAAATGAAAAAGAAAACATCAATATCACCTTAGTCTTCACATTCCATATGCATTTCGGCTAAGACCGACATCAACTGCTATTGATATGAATATTATTTCACCAAATGAGCATATGAATTTCTACTCAATGCATTCTCTATCGAATTTCCTTTCCCTGGTGTGTACATCAAGTCAAATTCAAACATTTGTAGATTTTCCATCCATCTCCTTTTCCTCAGATTCAAATATCTCTAAGAGAAAATGTGTTTCAAGCTTTTGTGATCCATAAACATAGTAAATTTATCACCAAAGAGATAATGTATCAATGTTTTCAAAGCATGGAAGACTGAAACTAACTCCAAATCATGTGTTGGGTAATTGTTTTCATGCCACCTCAACTGCCTTGAAACAAAAGCAACCTCATAATCTATTTGTATGCAAAAATAGCCCAACCCTGATCCCAAAGCATCACAATACACTACATACCCCTATCCTAATTCTGGGAAGATCAAGATAGGTGAAAATGTAAGCTGAACATTCAGTTCCTAGAAATACTTCTAACATTCCTCTGTCCATTGGAATGGATCATTTTTCTTTGTCAGAGCTACCATTGGTGAATCTAGTCGTGATAAATCACTTACAAAGTGTCGGTAGTAACCAACTAGACCAAGAAAATATCATATCTCGAAAACATTATTCGGTGGAAGCCAAGAGATAACGACTTCTATCTTTTCGGGTTCAATAGAAACACCTTTCTCAGAAATGACATGGCCAAGAAAACATACTTCCTGTATCTAGAAATAACACTTTGATAATTTGGAATACAAAGGACGATCTCTCAAGACTTGTAACACTATTTCCAGGTGCACCTCATGGTCAACCCTTTTATTTGAATAGACCAAAATGTCGTCCACAAACACCACAAAAATAGAATACAGATATTGTTGAAATATATGATTCATCAATGCCATTAATACCGTTGGTGAATTCATTAGAACTAAAGGCATGACTAAATATTCATAGTGGAAATATCTACTTTTGAAAGATGTATTTGGAATATCCTCTTTCTGAAATCTCAATTGGTGATATCCTGATCGCAAGTCAATCATGGAGAACCACTAAGCCCCCCTTAATTGATCAAATAGATCATAAATACATGGAAGTGGATATCTGTTATTTATCATTACATGTTTAAGCTTACAATAATCAACAAATACCCAAAGAGTTCTATCTGCCATCTTCATTAACAAAACTGGTGCTTCCCATGGAGACGTACTTGGTCAAATGAAACCCTTGCTTTCCATCACCTCTAACTGTACATTCAATTCTTGTAACTCTTTTGGTTCCATCATATAAGACTAAATGGAAATAGGAATTGTCCCTGTAAGGAGATCAATCGTAAACTCCACTTCCCTTAGAGGTGGTAACCCTAAGATGTTCTTTAGAAATACATTTGGAAAATTTATCCACAATAGATAGAAAAATATTTTTCACATTCTATTCCATTGATTCCAAAGTCTATGGTGCGAACTGGTAAGAGATAGTTCCCACCATTGGTGCTAACAAGCTCTTTGAACTCTTCTTTACAATCCTCCCTCCTCTAAAGATATTCTTGATGTCATCCTTAGTCATGAAAATAATTGATCTCCTATAACTGTCAATTTGAGTCTGGAACATTATCGGCCAATCAATACCTCAGATTACATCATAAACCTACATATCCAACATCGAGAAGTCCCATTTCAACTTAACTCCCTCCAATAGTTATAGAACAATATCTACACACGAAGGCTCAACGTTCTCTTTCAGCAAGAGGAGTTTGGAGGTTTATCATAGAAGGCATCATTTCAAGTATGAAACATAGTGAATTGGTGCCCTGCTTCCTCTTAATCTTAGTGTTAGATTTCTCATCTCCTCTAGTGAAGACAACCGTACTTCCTCCACAAGGATTTTTAGCAGCGATAGATATCATTAATATAGTATCTGGTTGCAGTCCCAACTCAATGGTTTGAAAAGCCCGAGTGATGCTTTGGACCAATTATTAGTTCACCTATGGCTTGGGTGTAACCAAATTCACAACAGCCTTTTCTGACTTGTTCCAATGACACCTATCATGTGCTATTTTCTAAACCAACAACAAACTTCATCAATCTCACTCTCTAGAAACTGATGTCTTAGCATTTCAAATTCTATCGCTTAAACTATCACAACATTATTTTCCAAAACCATCATTTTTCCACATTCAACCATTTTTTAAAAATCATTATTGCTTTTGAAAACAAAACCAATTTTAAAATATATCGACCATATTTTTTCAAAGTCTTTCATTTGAAAAAAAATCCTGCATTTTTCAAAAATTTACACCTTTCCACAAAATCATAAATCATTACTCCAAATGAAATATGAAATACTAGTGGGAATTAATTCCTCTACAATTCATGTCATTCTCATATCATTGGTTAAACCCATGACAATGAGATTTCAAAATCCTAGCAGAGTCTCCAAACACTTATTTACCCAACTCCCTGGAAACACGAGGTTCATCATAAAAGGGTTATCTACATTCTGTTATGCTATACATTTCATGTTCCAAAAATCCTACTCCTTCTAAGATTCCCACCCAAGGAATTGACAAGAAAATATTTATTATCCAAAACTAGGAACATCGATGACTACTTGTTAGGATAGGACCAAAAAATATGATACCATTTGTAATGACCCTCCAATTCACATTAGCTTGAGAGTACAAGGAGTCATTACTAGGACTTAAGCAACACCCCCAAGATTCCAAAGGCTGAAAATAATTGCCAAAGGGTTTAAAATACAAGTGGGGTATGATTTACCCTTTAATAAATAAACCAATAAACCTACCAACCATAACCAAACATTCACTGTATTATGCATGAAAAAAATGAAAGACAACTCAGCACCTTCATGTATCTCAAAATCAAATCAAAGTAAGCAACAACGGAAGAATAACCAAGTATCGAAGTATAAAGTGGATAGACAACACAAGACTCTCCAAATACCTCAAGAATCCATGCTACACAAGCTCCAAGAACCAAAATATCCGAACATCCCAAACATCAAGAGGTAGTGCTAAACACGTGTGAAACATTTCCTTTTTCCTTGTCCTAAAAGATAGCACCTACAGAAGCACCAAAGTGACAAAGTAGGGGTGAGTATAAAAATCAGTAGGTTTTCCCCAATGACTTCCCCACTCACACCACTAGGATTGAAGAGTTATAAACAGTTATATAAAATATTTTATACATAAAAATTTCTCAAAAATAGTTTATAACTAAATATAAACAATTTTCCAAAACCATTCATTACCAAAATCATACAAGTGAAATTGAAACCAATTTTCACTGCAAGCTATTTTTCTAGAAAAATAACTCAAAACTAATTCAACCATTTCACAATATCCCTTTATCAGCATACGCAATCATTCCTCAAACCCATGTAACCAACCATGCATGATACATTATGAAAGTTCCATACTCATTAGCAGTTTCTCGTCGATCTACAAAGTCTTCACAAGGTAATTGTTTCCCATGTTCCATTAACCCTTTGGTACCGAGTACAAGGTTGTATTTCAACCAAGCCCCGTGTATGAAATTCCCAAGTTCCATTAACACTATGGAACTGAGAACAAGGCCATATTTCAACCAAGCCCCGTATATGAAACCTGAACACACACCACATATACCCAATGATCAAGCCAAAACAAACCTTTCAATAAAAACACCTTTTTGTTGAAAAACATATCCGTCAAAACCATTTCAATGAAAAACTATTACAATTAAAAACCATTTCAATAAAACAATATTTTTATTGAAAACCATTTCAATTGAAAACCCCTTTTACATCAACCATTTTGAAATTCTAGAAAATCCATAATTTAAAATCGTCATTTTAAATTCATGAAAGTAAACCCCCTTTGAATAACTATTCACCAAGAACACACAATTTCACAAAAAGCATAAAACATCACAAATAATGATTTTCCATGAATTTCACAACCAATAAACCAATTTGAATCTAATAAAATCAATCCATGCAAGAGGATATGAGAGTGAATCCACCTACCTCGAAGGTTTTGAAGAAACATTGACAACAGATGAAGAACGCACTTGAAAGTGGGTCAATTATCCAAGAAGGTCCATAGTTCTCTTATACAAGAAAGATCACAAATAAACACTTAATAATTTGGAATCCAAAAACATAGATCTACCCGCTATAGGTTGATATCTGAGAAATATTAGATATCAAAGAAGCATATCTAAGAAGATCTAAGAAAACATGAAAAATCAGGAATGAATGGTGACATACCTCAAGAATCAGACTTGACATCACCAAGGTAATGATCTAGGTTGTCTCTAACTCATGTGGGGAGGGTTCTCCAACCTTCAAGGGAGAAAAATATCAAAATAGGGGCGTTTTGAATCCAAAAAGAAATATATAAAGCAAAAACGAGTAATCTCTTAGAAAATAAGATCTAGATTTGACCTCTGCACAAGGTTTGACCACATGGTTTGGGTCAACCGTGTATGGATCATGCGAAATTCCTTTTGGTCCCAAAACTCCTTATAAAACCCAAAAACTCTCCCATCCTTCACCTTTACCCTTTTTATGGAAACACATTTTTCATGGAAACACCACACTTTATGAAAACACCCCACTTTATGGAAACACACCACTTTATGGAAACACCATCTTTTATGGAAAGAAACCACATTATGGAAACCATCTACATTATGGAAACACCCGGCTTTTTGGAAACTCTCTATACTATGGAAACTCTCTATTTTATGGAAACTCTCTATTTTATGAAAACTCTCTTTTTTATGGAAGCTCTATATTTTATTAAAACCCAATCAAAGACATACCAATTGAAAAAAAATGTGAGGAAAGGGTTAGGAACCAGAGATCAGGGGTACTATAATAATTCCCTTTCTTAGGTGGAGGTGAGTCACACTCTCAATTAAATGATTTTAAAATCATAAAATATATTATATGTCTTGGATGATTCATTAAGGATTTATGAAATAAATAAAATTAACGTAAAATAAAATTATTTTAAAATGAAAACATATATTAGGATGATTATACATTTTACAGTATATATTACCTCACTATTGGTCCATTATAATGTCATAAAACACACTATATATTTATATGGTATTTAGTTTTTACCCAAAATATCAAATGTCCTGAAAAATTATGAAAAAATAACAGTTAGATAAATTAAAAATCTTAATTATAAATATCATATTATTTTTATCTAATTAATTATATTAATATTTGAATATTCACTTTTAAAAAAATAAACCGAAATTTATTAAAAATGATTTGTTTTGATAATAACATTTTTTTAATCCTTAGAAAAATGATATCTAAATTCATAAAAAATATATGATCATTTATATTAAATAAATGTTATTTAATGACAATATTTTAGTAAAATATTTTTTTTTCATATATCATGTAATTAATTAATTGAGTTTGAATATTAACCATAAATATAATATTTGATTTATTGAATCAAAAATAAGAAAAAAATTTAAAGTAACAATAATATGATAAAAATATATTCATTATTCTATAAAAAATAATGTTCATATTCCTATTATAGGGGTCTTTACCCATATCCTATTAATACACTACGATACACCCTAAGAGTAATGTGCACAATGGTGGGGATTTCATGGTTCCATTCGATGAAAATGGTTTGGGAAGTTATCTTTATGAGCTTGACCTTCTCCCATAAATGGTTACGATCATTCTTAAGTTTTTAGATCTTAGCTTGGACTTAGTCTTGGGAAAATCCTAGAAATTAAATATCCTAAGGAATACTTAATAAATGGGATTCTTAGGGTACTTCATGTAGCCTTAACACATTTTTGATGTATATTCATTCCAATTGATCAAGTGAGAAAACCTCTCAAATTGCGATTTTGTGTGAAATCTTTGTAAAATGATCCATAGAAACCCAAAGAGCATTGCTTCCCTTGGATGTCTTTGAAAGTCCAATGGAAAATTCCATGAAGATATTTTCCCATTTCCATATCAATACGGGTAATGGTTACATCATACCCTTAGACTTATTACTTTAGGCCTCCACTTACTGATATACCTGTAACTTTCATATATACTCAACGATCTCCTTCTTCATGTTATCCCACCAATAGTTCTCTTGAAGATATCGATAAATCATTGTGTTTCCAAGGTGAATGGATAATGTCAAACTATGTTCATCACCCAATAGTTCCCTTATTAACTTGGGATTTTATGAAATACATAATTTTGAAGCAAATATCACAATTCCTTCCTCATTAACATTGAAATCCCAGGATTTTCATATTCTTATTATTTCCACATTATTTTTAATTCCTATATCATATTTTTCAGAATACATTAACATTTATAGTAGGGATGGTCAAGAATTAATTTGTGAAAGGATTGATGATGTTCCTTTCTTTATGATTCCCATGTCCGTCTTCTTTAAATCTAAGAAGATCATATCCTTCTCAATTATCATTAATGATTTAATTGCAGGATCATTTCTATATAGATAATCTTCCACTTTTTTCACTTTCCTAGGATGGTAGTGGGTTGAACAATCAAAATGCATGATGAGATTTAACCATATTCTTTGGATCATATTATTCACTTTTTGTGTGAATATATATTTTAGACTTTTGTGATCCGTGTATATTTAACTCTTCAACCCAAATAGTTACTGCTGCCAAATTTTCAAAGTGAAGATCACCACTTCCTACTCTAGATCCTATGTGGGATAAATTTTTTCATGAATTTCCTAATCCCTTGAATCATAGGCTAATAATTTTTCATTTTACATCAACACACATCCCAACCCCTTCATCGAAGATTCATTGAAAATTATGAAATGTTCCCTACTTTTGGGAAGTGTGAGCATAAGGGATGTGATATGCCTCATTTTCAACTCTAAAAACCATTCTTCACATTCTTCATTCTATGAAATGTTTGACTCTATTCTTATTTACCTTGGTAAGATAGTTTGAAATTCGTGAGAAATTTCTCACAAATCAGTGATAATATCAAGTTATCCCATGAAAACTATGAATATACATCATATTTTTTGGCCTCATCGATCATTAAATTGTCTTTTTCTTTGAAGTATAAACTTATATACCATTTTTTGTGATGAAATTCCCCATGAATGAGACTTTGTTCATCAAAACTCACTCTTTTTGAACTTTTCATAGAGATTCTCCTTTCACAAGGTCTTTATGATAGAGTTCAGATGGTCATCATAGTACTCCATGGTTTTGGAATATATTAGAATATAATAAATAAATACAGCAAAAAATTTGTCTAGATAATCTCTAAAGAATCAATTCCTCAAGTCCATGAAGATTTATAGAGGATTAGTGAATATGAATGACATAAATATGAACTCATAGTTTCTATAACTCGTACGAAAAGTAGTCTTCAGTATATACTCCTTCTTTACCCAAACATGGTAATATCCCAACTGAAAATCAACCATATATAGGTTTTTTGATCCACATAGATGATCGAACGTGTCATCTATCAGTGGAAAAACATACTTTTTATTTATCATGATCTTCTTGAGCTCATAATAACCAATGCAAAGACACATTTTCCCATCCTTCTTCTTGATTAAGTGGATTGGTGCAACCCATGGTGAAGCACTTGAGCATATGAATCCTTTATCAAGATTATTCTATTATTGTTGCTTCAGTTCCACAAAATTCACAACAAACATCCTATATAGAGCCTCAAATTTTATCAATTCCCTAGGTATAAGTTCGATTGAAAATTTGACCTCTCGGCTAGGAGAAAGACAAGAAAATTCCTCAAGAAACACATCATCATATTCCCTCATAATAGGAATGTATTCCGGGGTTATAATATCCTTATACTCAATCATTTGATCTAAAAATGCATGCTCATAGTGAAATAATATCAATTCTTGAGATGATGGTGCTAAAGAAGATTCATTAGCCTCATTTCACATGTATAGATTTGGTGGTTGATTCGCCATATAGAGAGTGATTTTCTTCTCATAGCAATTTATGTTATCTTTATATAAGGAAATCCAATCCATGCCTATGATTGCATAAACTTTCACCAAGGGGATTATATAAAGGTTTTTTGGAATTTTAGCCAAGAAATGTTAATAGGGGAGGAATTATATACTTGAGATTCTATAATTTCTCCATTTTATATTTTTCACTAACATCTTTACTTCCATGATTTGTGGTGGTGTTTGAATAGTTCTACTAAAGTTTAATGATATGAAGGAATGCATAGAGCTATGGATGATAACCCTATCTTTCAATTTTTTTATTCAGGTTCTACCCATTTACTTTATCCAAAATATACACAGGGATGACTATTTTTAATCTATTAAACACATAAAGGAAAATATAATGAAATTAAATGAAAAACATATAAATTACATTTATTTCCTTAACTTATAAATTAATTTTCTTCAATCTATGTTACCCACGATCAATTTCTTAAGATATATTATTATAGATTTTTTGTTCCCTTTAATTATGGTTCGTAATAAGCTTATTAATTTACCAAATAATATCCCCATAGAGTGTAAAAATTGGTGTGCGGTAAGGCCCATTTTTGTGTATTAAATTACCAAAAAATCAGGTTGAGAACATCTTCTCAGAGTTCTTACCCCAAGGTACATATGTGCTAGAACCATGTACACTATTTTATCCAAATAGATATATATTTCCTTGATAAAAAACATACTCTATACTTTCCAAAATATAGTGAAATATTATTATGATTAGTATTATACATAAGGAATTCACTAGAGTTTTTTAATCCTATGGCTTTAACTCGAGTTTTCTAATCCAAATCTCAAAAATAACTCAACCCATCCTTTGATACCAACTATAACAACCCAAATATTTATTAAAAATTAAAAAATGTTATATTAAACATTATAAAACCAAGAAGATAGAGAGTTCTCGTGTATTTGGTAAATTAGATACATTACATAACAACTTAAACATGAAACTAAACATCTTCATTGAAATCATCTTTAATATGACCAAAATGTTTTTTCATACTTAACACTTCATGGGATAACCTGAGGATATGCATTAGAAATGGGTGATATATATATCATAGTGACAGAATAAAAATGGAATAAAATGAAGATAATAATGTATATTATACATGGAATATAAATGAGGAATAAAAGAACATGAATAATAAGGCATGATATAGAATTATAATCATAACATGGGAAATGAGCAACAACTTAAATCACCGCCTTATAAAAATAGGTTATGGCTAAACCCGCAAAGAAAAAACGGTAGGAAAATTATCACAAATGTATCAGGTAAAACCCTAACCCAATGTAACTTATCATGATAACAACCATTACCCAATTCATTAGATCACTATATAATTTTGGGAGAACCCATCACTTTTATTTTATTCTTGTGCTTAAGAGTTATATATAGACCATAAAACATGGATTCATTCATCATCATAATTTATTTCGCGATCAAGGAGCCCAAAATAAATACATGTAAGTACCCAATAAAAACATATATGTAAGTAAAAGTGAACACCATCGATAGGAAATGGGTATGATATTCAATACATAATTGCTTTGTCATGGAAAATTGTGGTGAAAAATCACCAGCATAACGATGTCACGTAAAAATTCATAAAATAGGTTGATGAGAGAAAAATGGGTATCTCATAATTTTTAAATGAATTTTATGGTAATAGGGACATGTAATGACAAGAAAATAAATATATAATTAGAAAAATAAGGCATATGTTAATAAATAAACTTGAATAAAAAGAGAAAGGAAATGATACTCACGAAATTTCAACATTGTAACGGGTGTAAATGGGAGTGATTAATGAGATAGAAAGGGGTATGTCATCATTTTTACACAATAAGATCAGTATGGGGGAGTCTGGAAAACATAAACCATCATTTTAAATTGAAAATAAAAGTTCATAACTGGAAAAAGAGACTTGGATAAATATGAGAATGAAAATAACCCTTACACAATTTCGGCATGGTAACAGGTATGAAAAAAGGTTCGTAGGAGGAATAAATTGGAGTTATAGGGGAAATAATCATTTATATGTAAAATGTAATGTAATTGGAATATGTAATAAGATATCCCAATATAATAAAATTTATATTAAAAGACATAACATTAAGAGGATTACTTGATAAAAGGGGAGAGTGTATGATAAGGGTCCCTCACTTGAGTGTGTGACTCCAAAGGATTGAGAGGGGATTATTTAATGATTGGGGGTGCCTTGGGAGGAATATATGGAGTAGCGGGTTGAGTGTGTTATTTCTCAAAGGTGTTTGAGTGAAGAGAAATGGGAGTTTGGGTGAGTTTATATAGGAAAATAGGGTGATTTCTTTATTATTTTTGTTTTGGACACTACATAATAAAATATTCAAAACAAAAAACTATCGCATGGTATTTGCCATGGATTATGAAAATGGAGAGTGATTTTAATTATTTTATATGTCTGAGGGATGAAGATAATAAAATAATGTCATTTCTAATGTGGAGGTGAGTCACACTCTCAATGAAATGGTTTTGAAACCATAAAATATATTATATGTCTTGGAGGATTCATTAAAGCTTAATAAATTCAATCAAAGAAACAAAAAATTAAATTATTTTAAAAGGAAGAAATATATTTCTCTAAGGATAACTTTTATTGTATACATTAAATCATTATTTGGCCATTATGATGTCCTAAATCACACAGTGTATTTATACAGTATTTAATTTTTACCCAAAAATTCAACTCTGTCAAAGAAGTTTAAAAAATTATCCATTTGATAAATGAGAAATCTTGATTACAATAATAATATTCATTTTATATAATTAAATTTTAAAATATGTTAATTTTATATATGAAAAAAATACTAACCTTAATTAAAAATGATGGGTTTTTGATAATAACATTTTATTGAACCCTTATAAAAATTACATTTGAATACATAAAAATTAAATGATATTTTATATTCAATAAATTTTTTAATGATAATATTTTATGAAAATATTAATTATTTAATAAATACAATAATTATTTATCTAAACTTTATTATTAAGAAAAAATACATTTTATGATTTTTTGAATAAAAAATCATATATAAAGTAACAACAATAAGATAAAAATATATTCATTATTCAATAAAACGTAATGTAAATATTCATATTTAGAGGGTCTTGATAAATATACCTTTAATAGACCCTCATATTCCCAAAGAGAAATACGTGTGATGGTGGGGCTTTCATGGGGTCATTCAGTGAACATGGTTTTGGTCTTGATCTCGATGAGCTTGAACTGCTTCCGTAAACGGATTTGATCATTCTTATGTTTTTTTATATTAGCTTGTGCTTGGCTTTGGGAAAAGCTAAGAAATGATATCTCCCATGGTATATATTATAAATGGGCTTCATAGGGAATTATATTGCTTGTTGAGGTAATCACTTCCTTTGTATGTTCCAAAAGGATTAGTTAAAACCCTATATGTATACTAGTCATGTGATCACTGTTACACCACTATATTATCCATGGTAAATATAAATAATTGTATTTTAAATCCAATTGGATATAGTGAAACAAAATTAGTGCAGGTGTTTTCTATTACCATAATATATTTAATTAAATAAAAAAGGGTAATTTTATTCAAAATAGTTCATGTCGTTATAGTAATGATATTGATGTTGTTTTCAAAGATAACTGGATAATATCTATAAAATAGTAACTTCATAAATTTACTAGAAATATTTTATGTAATCTCTTTGAACCCTAATAAATAAAAATATTATAGAATATAAATTAATTTATAGAAATAAGATGGTTTAATTTTGTAAAATTATTATGAATAAAACTTCAATTATTTACCAAGGTTTTTACCAAGAGGAAGGAATATATTTTTAATGAATCTTATTACCTTATTTCTAGGATTGAAGGTATTAATATTCTGTTAATTATTAACTATTTATATGGATTTAAATATTTCATATGGATTTTTATAGTGAATTCTTAAATGATGTAATTTCAAAAGAGGTATATGTTAAACAACCCCATGATTTGGAAATGAATAATTTCCAAATAACAGTTATAAACTATCAAAAGATTTTTATGTTCTAAAGAGAGATCACATATATTTATATAAAATAATATCTTTTTTTATTAAAATATAGTTTTAATAAATGTAAATTTTATCCAAAATTAGTTATTAATAGTATTTATAATGATATTTTGATTGTGAAAACATATGATGATGATATTGATTTTGGTTCCTCAAGTTATTTTTTGGGTAATGATTGATCTAAATTTATTGATTTTAAATTTGAGATGATATTAATAGCTGAATTAAAATAATTTTTTTTCTGTAGACAATATTTTAAAGACATTATAGAATATTTTCAAATTAATCAAATTATGTAGGATATATAATAAAGATATTTAATCTTGATTCCTGTAAAAGTGTAAGAACATATATTATTACTAATTTTAAATTATATTTAGATGAATCTAGAAATCCTCTAGATATTAAACTATTTATAGTAATGATTATAAGTTTATTATTTTTTACCATTTCTTGACCTAATATTTTTTTAAATGTATATATGTTTTATAGGTTTCAATCTATTTCTAAATAAATTAATTTAATGGATTTTAATATAATTACAAGATATATTAATGTAACTATTAATCCTGGTTGATTTTATTCTAGAAATATTTCTTTGTGTTAATGTTTTATTCTGACTCTCATTTTGGATATTATAGTATTGATAAAAATTATATTTTAGGTATGTTTCATTTACATACTAAAATCTTAATATGATGGATTTATATGAAGAGATTATTATTTTCGTTATCGATAACAAAAGATGATTATATTGTTATTATTAATTGTTATGCTCATTGTTTATGTATAAAATATATATATAATTTTGACACTTATTTTAATAATATGTATATTTAACTTGATAATACATGTACTATTTACATTTTAAATAACACTTTTTAGTATTCAAGGAAAAAATAATATAATGTCCAGATTACATTTTATTAGAGATCATGCTATTAAAGGAGTTGTTATTTGGGGATTTATTTCTACTGATGATAAACTTTCTGATAAAATTACTAAACCATTGGATGTAGTAAAGTTTGATAAATTAATATTTGAACTTGGAATATTGGAATTTTAGTGGAAATCAACATGTTTTATTTTTTAATATCATTACTATATATTTAAACATCTATAATGATTTTTTTATGTTTTAGTACTTCAGGTTTATATAATTAGATAACTATTCGATTTGGAGAACACTATGATAGATGAAATATCATGAAAGAAATATAAAATATTTTTATGATTTAGTTTTTAATACTAATATTTTAAATGTTATATTTTTTACTGTGTTTCTAAATAATCTTTTTCACTAAATATGTTATTAGAAACAGATTTTCTATATTGAAGTCTACTTGATATATTCCTATTAAATTTGTTGGTAGGTATCAAATTTATGTTTATGTTTGTGTATTTTGGATAATATGTATTTATTTTGGTGTACTTATACAATTTTTATTTCTATTTTAATCATGAATTTTATTAAAATCAATTTTTAACATAAATAAATCATCAAGTGTGAATTTCTTTTTTAATTGATTTAAAACTATATACCATTCTATCATTTTGCTAAATTTTATTTTATAATCAAAATTTTATGATTTAAGTATGTAATTTTGATAGTTTGATAATTATATTAAATATTTATTGAGTAAAATGGGGAGACTTTTGATAAATAAGTTACTTATGTGAAGTAATATTAAATAAAAGAGTGTTAATTGAATTTTTTTAAATTTATTGAAATTTTTCCAAGTTGGGGAGATTATTTTAAAAATTATTATTTGGTTTTTTAATTTGTTAAAAGGGTGAGATTTTTAGTGATAATATTGAGTTTATTATAATCGAGAGACTATTATTTCGATGTTTTTATTTTAGTAGGTTTTTGTTTTGATTATTACAATACCTCACATGTTTTTATCAAGTAAAAATTTCAATATTAGGAAATTATAATTGACCAAATAATTTTTTACTCATTTATTATCTTTTATATAATCATATTTGTTTTTTTCATTGTTGTTATAAAATTTTTAATATATTTTATATTTTATAGTTTGTATTGTTATGGTGTTTTTTACAATATATGAAAAAATTAATCATAGAATACAAAAATTCACTCATACATGATTAAAAATTACTGTTAACCATGTTTATATGATCCAATTAAAAAATGAAAATTAAAACATATTTTGTTTTGTAAATGACTCGTAAAAAAAAATTTAGATGGCTCATATACAATATGTGATTCATGTTTAGATAACTGAATTAATTTTTACAAATATACAAAAATAATTTTTAAAATCAAGCTTATGTGTGTATCAAATGAAATATACAGAGAATATCAATTGGATGTTTATACAAATTCCCAAAATCATGTTTACATATATTGTTAAAATGGAACCTAGGATGTTTTAAAATTATCTTTATGAACTAATTATTCAAATATATAATGTTATTATTTTGACATGAAATATATTTTTTATTTTACTATTATTACATTGTTTTTAGGATTCTTTTAGATATTTTGTATAGGATGATGTGAGTTTTGAATATTCATTTAACATTCCAAAAGATAAATCAAAATATTTAAAATCACATGCAATGAAGATCATAATGATGGAATATATGACCATTGGTGTAATATTATTTAAATATGGAATTAGGGTACTCACTGGAGTGATACGATCGTGGTACAAGAATTGAGAAACAAATAGTTTAAAATTTTTTGAAGCTACTACTTTTATTTTTATACCAGCATATAAAAAATCATCATGAAATATTTTGTTTAACTCATCAAATAGCCAAAATGAAATGTGGTTCTTTGTTTCATTGTGGTTTTAACACAGTATCATTTTTATTTTATGTTTGTGCTTAAGTTATCAGTTTATTATTTCCCTATAAATGATTTTTTTTATTTTACCTCTTCATCAAATGGTAAAAATTTATTATTTTGATTCTTATTATTGTTTCAGTTGTTACCTTTTTTGTAGAATGGTTGGTTAGAATTTTTTTGGGTTGTTCCTCTCATTGGGAAAATGGTATGGCATTATTAAATGTTGTCACATTTTTTCAAAAGTGAGTGTGTTGTTTTAGTGAGTTTTATCCCTATAATGGAGAATATTAGAGTAAATAGTCAATTTAAGATCAAATTTATGTGAAATAATATTAAAATATAGTGTTCATTATTTTAATTTTCAACAACATATTTTCATTACATTATTCGTTTTGCTGCATATATTAAAATATTTATTGACTGACAGCATTATATTAATTTACATGAACTTTTACTCTGATATCGAACACTATTTTAATAATTTATATAAATTTTAAGAAGTTGTTCCCCCCTATAGATTTATTTTATATCCTACAATGGGCCAATAGGATGTTTATTAAGGAATCCATCTATCATAATACTTTCCCCTGCTATCTCGAAATATCTATTCCTTATAAAGTTAAATCTATGATATGATAAGAAATATATACATATATACATATACATATATATAACCATAATTATCCTTACATGGTCCAAGATATGATAGTAATATTTTATCCTATCTATTAGATAGTTGAATGGTCCATAGGGGGGATGAATAGACCAATTTAGAATATAAAAAAATGATTTCAAATTTGAAATTACATAAGAATAAAAATAAAAATATTAATGAACACAATGGATTTTTAGATTATTTCAAATTTAAGTAATCATATGTATACACTTCATACTCTCAACATAAAAGTTTGGAACCCACCATAATTTTACCCACTTTTTAAAATATAGTCGCAACCTATTACAACTGAATTTTCCCACCTGTAGTCACACCCCAAATAACCCTTAATTTGTCTCCTTGGTGGAACTACCAGAATAGAAACACCTTTTCCTATGTAGACGTACAAACCGAAACACTACCTTTTCAACCTTGAGGTATAAACCTATATGTACCTTTTAATGGCCACTATAATTTGACACTAAGGTCCTACTTTTAAATTAAAAATAATAAGCCAAAAAAAATTAGAAATGAATAGGAATAATACACCACAACATAATGAGAAGTAAAAGTAATAAAGAAAAAAATTCAATGTATCCTTAGATCACTTCAGGAGTTGTGAAGTTTTTCACAATAAAGTCCAACAAGGAATATTATGTCATAAATTATCACAAATGTGTATATCACCATGTAAATTAGATCACCAATTTTATTTCCTTGTTTCTATATTAGTATATGTCTTCCCTAGTTCATATTTCCTTGAGACATATTAGAATAATTTATATATTTTCTATCAAAATCTATTTATAATGTTTCTTCATACACAACAACTCCCAAAATGATTTTCTCATATAGAACAACATCAAATATGTTTGTCATTTTAGTTTTTCTTTACCTAAATTTAGGAAACAATTTTCTCTCACAATAATAGTAATCTAATTTAGTGTTGGAAGTTTCATCGACACTCTATAAAAAAATATAAAAAGATATACATGGAAAAAATTTAGAATAAATAATAAAAAAAATAATAAATCATAATAATAAATATTAAATAACTTTAATAGTTCTAAGATAATCACACACAAAAACATGCTTCAAAAAACAAGAAGATTTACATTTTTAATTATAAATTGTAAATATACTGTTTCAATATTAAAAAATGATTTATAATTCGTGTTTTTATTTAATTATACATAAAAATTTATTTTTTTTGTATAGAATAAAAAAACCCAATAAGTAATTATATAATATTAAAAAAATAATTGAAAAAGAATCATGAATAAATACTTATTCAAAATTCAAAAATATTAGGAAAAAAAATCCTATTTTGGGGTTTTAAATGAAAACTATTTAGTCATAAAATTATTATATGTCTTTCTAAATCTGTATGTAATGGCCCAGACCTCTCCGGCCCATTCCTTTGTCAAAAGAAGGTCAAGAAGTGTTCTGGAGGGTAAAATGGACTTTTCCCACACTTTCCAGAATTTTGAAACTACACGCCATGTAGTTTGAGTACACACCGTGTACCCCCTTTCCGGGTATACCCCATGTTGCAGGTCGTGTTCTTGCCGTGTGCAATAAATGGATACACGTCGTGTGTCAAAACTACACACCGTGTAGTCCTTCCCCGCGTACGCGTTACCAGTCAATGGCCGTGTGCCGTTTTGGAGTCGTGTACTTGCTGTGTGCAATAAATGAGTACACGCCGTGTGTCTAAACTACACGCCGTGTAGTCTTTCCCCGCGTATGCGTTACCCTCAAACCGTGTGTTGACCAGTCAATGGCCGCGGAGCCGTGTTGGAAGCCGCGTGGAGACCGTGTAAAATAACCGAGTACATGCCGTGTACCATAAAGTACATGCCTTGTACTTTTCCTTTTCTCGCCTATAAAAGGAGGGGTCCCCTCCTTTTCAATCCACTACTCTCCTCCCCTTTCCTCTGAGCAGAGCTCTCCCAAGAGACTCGAAGGCTCTTTTTCTTCCATAACTTCTTCGTCCGAGCTCCGATTTACGATCCGTCAGCGGAAACAGGATCGTAACGACGAGGCAGAACTTCCGAGCCTAGGTCTGTTGTCTTTAATTTGGCCTTTCCTTTCCGACTTCCACTCGAGGAGGTTTTTCCGGGACCCGAAAAAAGTGACGGACGCCAACATACTTCTTCAAAAGTTGATCCGGGGGAGCATTGTGATCAGAACCTGTCGAGGTAGGGATCTTACCTTTGTCTCTCTCTCTTTTTTGCATCATGCGGGGTGGGTATCCTCTTGTTTTCATGAGAAACAGTTGAACCATTAAATAAAGATAATAACTGGTTAAAGAACGGGGTTGGGATGTTTGTGATTGCTGTTACTTTATATCCTGTGATATTATGTTGTGAATTGAATGAGCTTCTACCTACTGAAAATCATGGTCGTTGGGGGCCTTTGCTTATGCAATTAAATGTTTCCCTCTCCTTCTGGAATTTCTTATGGATGGAAACTTTGTGGAATGTATAATTGGTTAATCACGTAAAGTTGGCTGTTTAAAATCTGGAACCCTTGTGTGATCACCCCGGTTAAACAAAATGGAATAATGAACATGTGGGTGTTGGCTTGGATACGTGGCATGTGATAGGGGTGTTTTGTGGGTTTTTGTGTTGGTGATGAGCAGCGGGGCTACGATTGACTTGGTTGTGGGTTTGTGTGAATGTTGTGTTAGTGATGGGCAACAGGGCTGCAATAAATGGTATTAAAGGTATAATGATGTACGGGTTTTGGTGCGGTTGTGGTGATGGTGGTTGGAAGAGGGGCTGCGAGGATGGGTTGAATGTGAACGAAATTTGGGTTGTGAATAAATAAAGTAGAAGAGTTAATGAATGGTGGGGCGTGGTAATGAAACGGAGTTAATAATCAATGGGTTAGTTGGCTGATAAGAAGGGACTTGGTTGCGTTGCTTGTGTTTTCCTAACTTGATTTGTGGATGGCAGGGTTATGCTTTACGAACGATCGATGTGGTTGGTTGTGGATAGTTTCCCAGTAGTTAAGGAACTAAATAAACTAATTCTGCTGAAACGTGAAAACCTAAATGGGGTTGGGGTTGTTTGTTGTATGCATGCTTCGTAGTAGTAGTGCCGAGGCACGTGCTCAGTTTCTCTGTTTAGAAGCCATAGGTTGGGCTGTGTGGTTGGTATATATATATATATCTATATGTTTTGTGTTTTATCGCACCCCACCCACGTTGAGCACTTAGTGACGAACACTCCCATTTGATGGGAGAGGGTGTTTTTCCCTTAGTTACTAGCTCCTTCCTTCTCCTTATCCCCTAGGCTGTGATGGATTGAGGCAACCTTACACCTAAGACTCTTCAGGTAGGTTTCAATTGGGGTGACTTTAGCCCAAGACTCTTCGAGCAGAATCTACTGTTTCCCAAGAATCTTCGGTATGAGGCCCAGGTGTGTGCGGGCGGGATACATGGTTGTGAGGTCCAGGTGTGTGTGGGCGAGATACGTGGTTGTGAGGCCCAGGTGTGTGCGGGCGGGATACATGGTTGTGAGGTCCAGGTGTGTGTGGGCGAGATACGTGGTTGTGAGTCCCAGGTGTGTGCGGGCGGGATACATGGTAGTGAGGCCCAGGTGTGTGCGGGCGGGGAGAGTGTGGCAGCGTTAGGACGTTCACCGTTAGGAAGAGCAGCTAATTAAAGGGAAATGGTGCGGGGTACCCAATAATCTTGTTTCTTATATACTACTACCTGTTGTTCTTGTTTTTTGGTGAGTGTGACTGGTGAGGTTGGATGGATAGAATTCCTTGCTAGGTTTCTTCTGTTGTTCTCATGGGACATTAGGATGTCTCCCCACTTGTGAACGAGAGCTTTAGGTTTCCCTACTGAGTATACTTGTATGCTCACCCTACATTTACTTTCAGGTTTTCAGGAGGACTACCAGGTCCGTGCGGGACCCTACTAGTCGGACAGTTGGAGTTGTTGCAGTTGCTGTTCTCTTGTTTTCTTTTGGTATTGTACGTTGAGATTTCTTGTACTTTTAACTTGTTATAAAATTGTTTAAACATGCATGTGGGCTTGGTTTGGGTTTATTTATATACACTTGTTCTTTTCCTTTTGGTGGTTGACTTGTCCTATTTCTTGATCCTAAATAATAAAAGGGTAATTCCTCCCATATTTGTGAAAACTCATACCGTTGGTGCTAGTCGCCACCCCGGGGCCTACTGGAGGCGGGACTCGGGGGTCATTATCTCCCTTTCACCATTGCCAGCTCAGGAGGGGCATCTTTGGTGGGAGGGGGTAATGACAGAATGGTATCAGAGCTGATGGTTGAGAGATAGGATGGAGTCTGAAGTTAGGCACAGTGAGGATTGCATGGGATGGTAGGGCAACAGTTTTAGTTAATCTTGGTGCGTGACATAGGCCAGGGAAGACCGGCTAGGACATGAGATTTTAGGATCCCCTGTGATCCGATGCAAGGACTCTGAGCCTACCGAACGACCAAGTGAGACTACATTGATTGCAGGGTAGAGACCCTAGGGAAGGTACATGCATCCTCATGATTGTGTTTTACTTGATTTGGGTGTTCTAGGAAAGAAATTGAAATAAAATGATAAAATAAAACCTTGAGTTTTCCTTACTACTTGGGCTTAGGCGATCCTTCTTTACCGTACAGCTATGGCACATGGACGTCATCCCCGGGTGGCTCAGAAAGCCAAGGCCCAGTAGATTCATGTGGTCGATCAGCTGATGATTGACCGAGAGGAGGAAGATAGCCAGTGGAAGAAGACTCTCCGTTCTTTCCAGCGGCAGACCCTCAAGAAGTACGAGGGTAGTACTTCGGATACGGAGACGGAGGGGTGGCTTGAGGAGCTGGGGATCGCTTTTACCTTGATCCGTGCTCCGAGGGAGTACTGGGTTCCCATAGCAGTCAGTCAGCTAAGAGGTGCGGCACGACAGTGGTGGACACTCTACCTCGGAGAGATGATAGAGGCAGAGGTTCCATGGGCTGACTTTGAGAAGGAATTCCAAGAGGAATTCCTTTCTTCCATGATCAAGGTGGAAAAGCAGCAGGAGTTACTCTCCCTTCAGCAGGGGAGTATGTCAGTACGAGAGCTGGGGATCAAGTTCAAGGATCTCCTGTGCTTTTCTCCAGATCTCTTTCTGGATGAGGAGTCTCGGGCGAGACATTTGGAGGAGGCGCTTCGTCCTTCGCTCCAGTATGTTGTCACCCCCTTCACCCTTCCGACTTACTTGGCGGTACAGAAGAATGCAGAGGTTGTAGATAGGATGCACTCACTGGGAGGTTCACCCCGAGAGGGGATCCAGCCAGGCTCATCGAAGGGTAAGGCAGTCAGTAGCAGGTCTCCTGCGACAGGACCTTCCAGGTTCAGGCTAGTGGGGAGCAGGCCCCAGAAGTCCCAGTTCAGATCTTCGGGTCCTCATACCTTTTTCACGAGCCCTAGAACGAGGTGTTTTTCTTTTGGAGGTTTTGGGAACGTCCAGAGTCGGTGCCCAACCTGAGCTCATTACGGTGGAGGTGGGAAGGTTCAACGCCGTCCTCAGAAGCATCAGTTTCTAGCGAGGCCCTTCCAGCAGCAGCAGGACCATGCTCCTCCAAGGGAAGACTTTGTGGGAGGAGGCCGACCTCAGGGTGCTCCTCAGGGACCTCGAACAGGGCGTGTTCGGGGAGGTGGACAACAACAGAGAGGCAGAGGAGCAAGGCATGGACAGTTGCACACAGTAGAGTTGACAGCTCCAGTAGGACCAGAGGTGGTACGAGGTACGATTTGTTTGTTCAGCACTCTTGTTTCTGCTTTGTTCGATTCAGGAGCTTCACACTCCTTCATTACACCTGGTATAGCCCATGCTTTGGGACTAGACATAGAGACACTTTCCATACCACTGGTGCTGAGTACACTAGTTGGAGGCCAGACCAGCGTATCTTGTGTTTTCCGGGGATGTGGGCTGACGTTGGGACCACATCAATCTAGTGGGGACTTTCTTATGTTACAGATGCAACCATACGATGTCATCCTAGGCATCAACTGGTTGTTTTCTATTAGTGCCGTTATCGACTACTTAAGGAGAATAGTCGTGTTCTCTAACGTGGATGGGATGCGTGTAGATTTTTTTGGCGAGAGGAGCTATCAGGTGGGAAGATGGCGTGTGGAGCCTCTCCTTTCCTTGTTAGGTGGGCTATCAGTGGTTCCAGCTGATATAGAGATGATGGATGTCCCGGAGGTTATTGGGGAGTTCCTCCATGTTTTTCCTAAGGAGTTTGTGACTCTACCCCCCTGACATGACGTTGAGTTTGGGATAGACTTACAACCTGGTGCTTGTCCGATTTCGATGGCCCCTTATCGGATGGCACCTTCGGAGTTTCCAGAGTTGCAGATTAATATTGACAATCTGATGGAGAAGGGTTTTGTTTGACCCAGCGTATCACTATGGGGTTCTCCAGTATTGTTCGTTAATAAGGCAGATGGTGGTCTTAGGCTATGCATAGACTACCGAAGGTTGAACCAGGTGACAGTCAAGAACCGTTACCCCCTTCCAAGGATAGATGATCTCTTGGACCAACTGAGGGGATCAGGTTGGTTTTCCAAGATTGATCTATGATCTGGATATCATCAGTTGAGGGTAAAGGATAGTGACATCTCGAAGATGGATTTCAGGTGCAGGTATGGGCACTTCAAGTTTGTGGTGATTCCGTTTGGAGTTACGAATGCACCGGCTGTGTTCATGGGACTTATGAACTTTGTCTTCAGGGAGTTTCTGGACCGGTTCGTCGTTGTGTTTATCGATTACATCCTGATCTACTCAAGGTCAGAGTAGGAGCACGTTGAGCATCTCAGGGCAGTCTTGGAATTCCTTTGACACCACCAAATTTACGGGAAATTGTCGAAGTGTAAGTTCTTGATGCAAGAAGTACACTTCCTTGGGCACGTGGTGTCTCAACATGGAGTGTCAGTGGACCCGTCGAAGGTGGAGGAAGTTGTTTCTTGGGCAGAACCCAATAGCGTGGCAGAAGATCATAGTTTTTTGGGGTTACTAGGTTACTATCGTAGGTTCGTTTCAGACTTCTCTGGAGTTACTGCTCCATTGACAGCTTTGATAAGGAATAACCAGGTCTTCTTATGGAGTGAGCAGTGCCAGAAATATTTCAACTACCTGAAGGAGAAGTTGGTTAGTGCTCCCGTACTCAGGTTTCCAGAGGAAGGGTTGTTGTATGAGGTGTTTTTTGATGCTTCTGGCCTTGGTCTGGGGTGCGTGCTGATGCAGAAGAAGGGAGTGATCTGTTATGGGTCTAGGCAGTTACGCCCTCACGAGCGTAACTATGCCACCCATGACCTAGAGCTTGCAGTAGTAGTGTTCGCACTGAAGTTGTGGCGACATTACCTCTTTGGGGAGCGCTTTGTTGTCTTCTCAGATCACAAGAGCTCACATTATATCTTCTCCCAGCATGACCTGAACTTACAGCAATAGAGATGGGTCGAGTTTCTCCAAGACTATGACTTTGAGATCTCTTATACTGAAGGTAAGGGCAACGTTGTGGCTGATTCCCTGAGCAGGAAGTCGCATCATGAAGTGGTTCGAGAATCCATTGATGCTTTGAAAGCGATGGGAGAGTTGGCCGCCTTGCACTTGGATGCCAGGGTAGAAGGTGTTAGAGGTTTTTTTTAGATGATGATACAGTCCTCCTTGTTGTAGCAGGTGGAAGAGTCCCAGTGGGGGGACTCCGAGGCAGAAGTGATGCGGGATCGTGTCGATCAGGGGAATGCTCCAGAGGGATGGTCAGAGGAGATCCGACATCAGATCCTTTCCCATTGAAGGTTGTTTGTCCTGGAGACAATGCGCGAGGGAGTTCTCCATGAGTTCTATAGCTCAGCCTTGAAAGTACATCCAGGAGTTTCGAAAATGTACCGAGGCCTGAGGGAACAGTTTTGGTGGCCCGGGGTGAAACGGGCAGTGGCAGAGTTTATAGCTAAATTCCTAGTGTTTCAGCAAGTGAAGTCTGAACACCGTGTTCCCAGTGGTTTGTTGCATCCTTTAGATGTCCCTGAGTGGAAGTGGGATGACATCTTAATGGACATCATCACAGGACTACCCAGAGCTCAGGGTGGTTATGATGCTATCTGGGTAGTGGTGGATCGACTGACAAAATCAGCTCACTTCTTAGCAATTAAGGAGTCAGGACCAGTGATTACCTTAGAAAAGAGGTATGTAGAAGAGGTGGTATGTTTACATGGAGTTCAAAAGACTATCATCACAGATCGGGATACTCAGTTTACCTCACGATTCTAGAGGGGGTTACAACATGCTTTTGGCACCCAGCTACACCTTAGCACTGCTTTCCACCCCCAGACTGATGGGCAGATGGAGCGGACTATCCAGACGTTGGAGGAAATGATGTGAGCATGCGTTTTGGATTTCAGAGGATCATGGGTACGTCACTTGCCTTTAGTAGAGTTTTCCTACAACAACAACATCCACTCTACTATTGGCATGGAACCGTATGAGGATTTGTATGGAAGGCCATGTCGTTCACCCATTTTCTAGGCATAGGTTGGTGAGACAGGTGCTCTTGGGCCAGAGGTAGTGCAGAGCACCACAGAGAAAGTCCAGCTTGTACGTGAGAGGATGAAAGCGGCTCAGGACCGAAAAAAGTCTTATGCTGATCGTCAGAGGAGGCCCTTGGAGTTCGAGGTGGGAGATCATGTGTTCTTGAAGGTTTCCCCTCGATGGGGGAATCAGATGTTTGGGAAAGGGAGAAAGCTCTCACCTAGGTTCATCGGACCTTTTGAGGTGTTGAGGCGAGTTGGAGAGGTGGCATATCAGCTAGCCCTGCCACCTAAGTTGGAGAAGGTTCATGAAATATTCCACGTCTCCCAGCTTCGTCGGTACCTACACGAATACTCCCACGTTATTGATTGGGGAGAGTTAGATATGGGAGACTATGCGACCTTTGAGGAACGACCTATCAGGATCGAAGATCGTAAAGAGAAGGTGCTCCGTGGATTAACCATTTTGTTGGTTCGTGTGTTGTGGAGGCATGGTGGCCTCGAGGAGAGCACTTGGGAGCGGGAGACCCAGATGCACGCTCAGTACCCGGAGTTGTTTTGACTTGTGTTTTCCCTTGTTCTTCTGAGCTTTGTGTTGATGTTGTACTCTGTACCTTTGATATATGGAATGCTTGGCTTGTTGGTTGTGAGACCTTTTTCTTCCTTGTTCCCTGGTAATGTGTAGCATGTCCGGATGTGTGGGGAAAGGGAAAAACCTGATCCTTAATCGAGATGTATTAATATAGATGCGATTGAACCCGTGCGGGCGAGTCAGTGCCACCTAAAGAGGATAATATCTCGACATAGGAGAAGGAATTTCCCAAAACCACATGTTCGGGTAGTGTGTTGGTTGTGTGGTGTTGGGGGTAGTACAAGTTGAAAAATACTAATTTATGAAAGTGGGAAGACCCAATTCTTAATCGAGACGCATTAATGAGGATGCAATTAAACCCGTGCAGGCGAGTCAGTGCCACCTAAAGTGGATAATATCTCAACATAGGAGAAGGAATTCCTAACACATATGATTAGGGTTGTTGGTTGGGTTCCTGTTATAATGAGAACCCTAAGAGGTATCTTGTTGGGTTTCCTCTGGGTTGGTTTTTGAATTCTCGGGGACGAGAATGTTTTAAGAGGTATCTGATGTAATGGCCCGGACCTCTCTGTCCCATTCCTTTGTCAAAAGAAGGTCAAGAAGTGTTCTGGAGGGTAAAATGGACTTTTCCCACACTTTCCAGAATTTTGAAACTACACGCCGTGTAGTTTGAGTACACGCTGTGTACCCCCTTTCCGGGTATACCCCATGTTGTAGGCCGTGTCCTTGCCATGTGCAATAAATGGATACACGCCGTGTGTCCAAACTACACGCCGTGTAGTCCCTCCCCGCGTACGCGTTACCAGTCAACAACCATGTGCCGTGTTGGAGATGTGTCCTTGCCATGTGAAATAAATGAGTACACGCCGTGGGTCTAAACTACATGCCGTGTAGTCTTTCCCCACGTATGCATTACCCTCAAACTGCGTGTTGACCAGTCAACGGCCGCAGAGCCATGTTGGAAGCCGCGTGGAGACCGTGTAAAATAACCGAGTACACTCCGTGTACCATAAAGTACATGCCATGTACTTTTCCTTTTCTCACCTATAAAAGGAGGGGTCCCCTCCTCCTTTTCAATCCACTCCTCTCCTCCCCTTTCCTTTGAGCAGAGCTCTCCCAAGAGACTCGAAGGCTCCTTTTCTTACATAACTTCTTCGTCTGAGCTCTGATTTACGATCCGTCAGTGGCCACAGGATCGTAACGATGAGGCGGAACTTCCGAGCCTGGGTCCGTTGTCTTTCCTTCGGACTTTACTTTCCAACTTCCACCCGAGTAGGTTTTTTCGGGACACGACAGAAGTGACGAACGCCAACAGACTTCTTCTAAAGTTGATCTGGGGGAGTGTTGCGATCAGAACCTGTCGAGGTAGGGATCTTACCTTTGTCTATCTCTCCTTTGTGTATCATGCGAGGTGGGTATCCTCTTGTTTTAATGATAAATAGTTGAACCATTAAATAAAGATAATAACTGGTTAAAGAACGGGGTTGGGAAGTTTGTGATTGCTGTTACTTTATATCCTGTGATATTATGTTGTGAATTGAATGAGCTTCTACCTACTGAAAATCATGGTCGTTGGGGGCATTTTCTTACGAAATTAAATGTTTCCCTCTCCTTCTGGATTTTATTATGGATGGAAACTTTGTGGAATGTGGAATTGGTTAATCACGTAAAGTTGGCTGTTTAAAATCTGGAACCCTTGTGTGATCACCCCGGTTAAACAAAATGGAATAATGAACATGTGGGTGTTGGCTTGGATACGTGGCATGTGATGGGGGTGTTTTGTGGGTTGTTGTGTTAGTGATGAGCAGCGGGGCTAAGATTGACTTGGTTGTGGGTTGGTGTGAATGTTGTGTTAGTGATAGGCAGCGGGGATGCAATAAATGGTATTAAAAGGATAATGATGTACGGGTTTCGATGCGGTTGTGGTGATGGTGGTTGGCAGCGTGGCTACAGGGATGGGTTGAATGTGAATGGACTTTGGATTGTGAATAAATAAAGTGGAAGAGTTAATGAATGGTGGGGCGTGGTAATGAAACAGAGTTAATAATCAATAGGTTGGTTGGCTGATAAGAAGGGACTTGGTTGTGTTGCTTGTGTTTTCCTAACTTGATTTGTGGATGGAAGGGTTATTCTTTATGAACGATCGATGTGGTTGGTTGTGGATAGTTGCCCAGTAGTTAAGGAACTAAATAAACTAATTTTGCTGAAACGTGAAAACCTAAATGGGGTTGGGGTTGTTTGTTGTATGCATGCTTTGTAGTAGCAGTGCCGAGGCACGTGCTCAGTTTCTCTATTTAGAAGCCATAGGTTGGGATGTGTGGTTGGTATATATATATATATATATATGTATCTTTTGTGTTTTATCGCACCCCACCCACATTGAGCACTTAGTTCCGAACACTCCCATTTCATGGGAGAGGGTGTTTTTCCCTTAGTTACTAGCTCCTTTCTGCTCCTCCCCTAGGCTGTGATGGTTTGAGGTGACCTTACACCTAAGACTCTTCAGGTAGGTTTCGATTGGGGTGGCTTTAGCCCAAGACTCTTCGGGCAGAATCTACTGTTTCCCAAGAATCTTCGGGATGAGGCCCAGGTGTGTGCAGGCGGGATACATGGTTTTGAGGCCCAGGTGTGTGCGTGTGGGAGACGTGGTTGTGAGGCCCACGTGTATGCGGTCGGGATACGTGGTTGTGAGGCCCAGGTGTGTGCGGGCGAGATACATGGTTGTGAGGCCCAGGTGTGTGCGGGCGGGATACGTGGTTGTGAGTCCCAGGTGTGTGTGGGCGGGATACATGGTTGTGAGGCCCAGGTGTGTTGGGGTGGGGAGAGTGTGGTAGCGTCAGGACGTTCACCGTTAGGAAGAGCAGCTAATTAAAGGGAAATGCTGTGGGGTTCCCAATACTCTTGTTTCTTATATACTACTACCTGTTGTGCTTGTGTTTTGGTGAGTGTGGGTGGTGAGGTTGGGTGGATATAATTCCTTGCTAGTTTTCTTCTGTTGTTCTCATGGGACTTTAGGATGTCTCCCCACTTGTGCACGAGAGCTTTAGGTTTCCCTACTGAGTATACTTGTATTCTCACCCTACGTTTACTTTCATGTTTTCAGGAGGACTACCAGGGCCGTGCGAGACCCTACTAGTCGGACAGTTGGAGTTGTTTCAGTTGTTATTCTCTTGTTTTCTTTTGGTATTGTACTTTGATCTTTCTTGTACTTGTACCTTATTATAAAATTGTTTAAACATGCATGTGGAATTGGTTTGGGTTTATTTATATACACTTTTTCTTTTCCTTTTGGTGGTTGACTTGTCCTATTTCCCGATCCTAAATAATAAAAAGGGTAATGCCTCCCATATTTGTGAAAACTCATACCCTTGGTGCTTGTCTCCACCCCGGGGCCTACTGGAGGTGGGACTCAGTGGTCATTATCTACCTTTCACCATTGCCAGCTCAGGAGGGGCATCTTTGGTAGGAGGGGGTCGTGACACTGTAAGTGATAGTTTTCAGTAAGAGGAAATTATATCTAATAGTATTTTGGTGTTATATAATGACTTTGTAAGAAAAAAAATAAAAAATATGAATTTTTAAAAGATACAATGTTCATGTAATATATTTAAATGCATAAGATAAAATTCTCATAGAGTTGATGATTTTTAAGGTTCAATAACCTCATAAAGATTAATAAAATTATAAGGTTCAAACCTTTCAAAAAAATCTCATTAATTTTATCTCTTAAGGTTGATAAAACATCATTATAAGGTTATTAAAAACACATATTTTTTATAAAATTAGTATTTAAGTTTCAAACATATGAAATTTAAGGTTTAGAAAAATAGATGTAAGGGTCAGGAAACTAGCCATAATGTTCATACATGAAAACTACGAGGTTGAAACAAATAGTTCTAAGGTTAATACATATGGATATAAATTAAAAAAATTCTAACCATATGGTTTATAAAAACTCTAATAAGGTTAGGATATGCATTCTATAAGATTCGTAAAACTAGGGATGAAAAGGAGGCGAGTACCCACCCATTTAGGGTTACACAACCTCAAACCCAATCTAATGATTCAATACCTAAACCCATCAGTTTTCTAATAGGATATTATTACTTTGTAGTGGAAAAAAAAATCCAGATTTGGAATACAATCCAAGGCACAAGGATTTATCATATTGGGAGATCTTTATACCATTTGTTAGCAAATGATTTTCTGAGAGGACAAAATTCATCCACATTATGTTGCTTATAGAACAATGTAATAGTATTAGTATATGTTAAATTTTTTAACATATAAAGAAAATATGTTCGGTTTTTTGTGTGGACTATCATGTATAGCTAAAGCTGATTTAAGGATACCTGGTCACTATATTGTATATTAGTGTAGGAAAAAATATTGATTTTTGGGTACCCATTTCCATCACAATTTAAAAAAGTTCAAGAAATTTTTATCTAGAATAAACTTTATTATACAACTTATAACCCCACTCACACTTATTTGAATTTTCCTATAAAATCATTTCACAAGATTCATATGAAACATGAAGCACGTATTAAAATAATTAAAAAATAAACGATAAACAATTAAAAATTAATCATTATTTTCTTCGATAATAAGTTATAGATTAAATCATGGATAACCCCTTTTTCTTTAAAATGACAATTGGGTTTTTAATTACCCAACAAAAACAAATGAAGTGACATGTATTCACTCAACATGCGCAAATTTAATTTTTTTTTAATTTATTATCCACACACTATCCAATGTAAGAATTATATCCACATTCATTATCCTAATAGGTGAAATGTTATAACTAGAACAATTATTATCCTTTAATATGTCTCTATTTTAATAGAGAAATACATACTTTTTGTTGGTTATCTAAATAATAAAAAAATTATATATATTAGTAAAACATATTATTTAATCTACACCCCCCGGAATTTGATGAATAATAATAATAGTAATAGTAATAATAATATTAATATTAATAACTAACACTTAAAAATAATTTGAATGTATTTATTTTTCTAATTATTATATTAGAGAATAATATATTTCCACAAATATTTTATAATGTCCATTTTATGTTTCATAATTATATATATAATATAAATCATTTCTAAAATATTATAAACATAAATGTGTAGTTTAAATAAAAACTAAAAAAACCAATTTCATATAAACATATATAAATAATTAAATATGATATTTTTTTATAAAATTTATATATCACAATATACCATATATAATTTTTTTGTACGTACAAAAATTATTACACATTGTTGTGGAATGGGATCTATAAAGCATAAAACAAACATGAAAACACACACACCCATGCAGAAACGCAGGGAGACTCATACCCAAGACCACCTTAACAACCCACATGACTTTTTTCCAGTAGGATAAGACCTGGGGGTAACTAAAAAAAATAATTGTATCTCATTTTTTTATGAATGTTAGTCATTATATTATAATTAAAATAATAAATCAACAATGCACACATAAATATAATCATATTTTAAATTTATTTAATTTGTATATCACAAAAAAACATAAATTACTTCCATGAAAGTAAAAAAAGAACTATTAACCCACATATATTTATTAATATTATTTGTCATTTATTATCCTAGAAATGAATAATATTTCACACATAAATATTATAATATAGTACATTTAATAAATTTCAATTTTATAAAATTTCTAGAAATAATTTTTTTACAGAATCCTAAACATCAAAAACCATTACTGATCTACTATCATTGTCCAAAAAATTATATTCATCATTAGGGAAAATGAATACCATCATTGAGAAAGAACGACAGTTCACATGTAGTGATACAGATGTGGGGACAAGATGGTGTGGCCTCTAGTCTTCATAGGGGAACGTTGATAGATTTTATCTTTCGAGGCATCTCATTTGGGGCCTATGGGAATCATGTACAATGATATATCTACTTAAAGGGGTTAGGCCCACAAACCACCATAAAAATGTATTATATGTCAATTTTTTTAAGTTTATTTGTTTTTTTATTAAAAACATTTTAAAACATATTAATACACATATATATTAAAATAAAATTAACTTATAAAATTTTATTGTCAAAATACATAATTCAAAATTTTACATAAATACACATTAAAGTTTTTATAATATTAAACAAAAAATCATAAAAATACTAATATTACTTAAATGGAAGAATATTTGAGGTAATAATTTGGGGGCATACTTGAGAATAAATAACAAGGGGAAATTTTATAACAACATTAAATGAATTAATTTTTTTTACAAATTGTTCATTATTGAGAAGATGAAGGAACTGTAGACTTTTGTATCTTTAATAAGGTGTGAGGGAGTGTGTTAAAGAACAATGAATTGATGGAGGGAGGGTACGTATAGGAAAATATTCCCAAAGTGTACATAATTTTGAGGGGTCTACGATCTCAGATTAAGAAGATGGACTTATGGGTTGATATATTTAAAATAATACCCCATCTATGAGGTTGTGATAAAAATTATAGTGGATAGTAAGATGACCCATAATCACATACATGGATGTTATGTCATTTTTTTAAACAAATTATATAACAATTCAATTTTAAAACACATACCTATAACCCAATGATTTAGCATCTTTGGAGATTTTTTATATATACAACAATTTTTTGAGGAAACTAAATATTTTGATAATGAGGAAAAAAATTATCTTCTGTAAATGTTAAATAATAAAGATGCATTTATTATACATAATAATGAACCATTTATTACAAAAAATGATCTTCTACAGACCCATCATATACATATCAATCCACATAAATCCTTAGGAATATAAATGTAAAATAAAAGGGGAGATACCATCATATTAAGGTAAAACATGAGGAAATTAAATCAGATTGGCATGAGTGACTATAAATAATATCCTAATCAATTGAGCATTTGAAAAACATTTTGGTATAAACACTTAAGAATGAAATATTACATGAGAATTTATAAATTTTAATGTAATGATCAAGAAACATGAAAATATAAACATGATAAATAGCATATGGGTGCAACAAGATCATAAAAGTGAAAATGGCCCGATCAACCACAACTAATGGAGTTGTGTCGACTGAGTCTATCTCAACGGATGAAGACACCGGAGAGGCTTCACAATTCTTGGATCTAGAGGACAACTCAGTAGTATTCTAATTCATTGGTCAAGGATTAGAATAGATAGAAGCATTAGAAATAACAAATATGGCCATAAAGGCTAGAATTTCCTATGTGGAGAAACATAAATATGGGGATTCAACTTTGTATTCTCAAAACCGGTTTTCAATTTTTGGGGAATAGGATTTCCATGTTAATGATGAAGTTTGAGGGATGGATAATGGAGATGACCCCTTTGTGGTTATAGAAGCATCTCAAGAAAAAATGGATGAGGCCTCGGACTTCGCTGAGTCAAAGGAACGGATCATAGAGGAGGACTACATTAGATCCTCCTCGCGGAAGGGAAAGAACAAAATTATGGATTTAGAATGATTCATTATGAAATATTGGAGGGCGCAAAATAGGAATTATTACTCCAATATACAAATTCCTCAAGTTATGGGATCCGAATTAAAGATTATGTTTCCTTCGAAGGCTCCTACAATTGGTGACTCCACCCCCTCGAACAAACAAAAATGTTCTGACAAGCATGAGGGGGCCGACATCTCCAAGGACCTGGTGGATGCAGGAGACAAGGCTACAACTCCTGTCATTCTCATGGGTGATAAGGGGCTGCTTGATCCTGGGAAGAAACATAATGCATGCTCAAGAGAAGACCCTCACTGATAGGTGTCATCAGTGCTGGATCACATGGACCTTCTAATGCATTCAAATGAAATGGTAGAGGATGATCTGGATATTATGACATCAAAGAAGACGAGACCATTTCAGGTGACCACTACCAAATAGAAAAGTAACTATATTGAAAATAAGGACAAAATTTTTCTTAGTGGACACAAAATGGGAGAGATCAACAGGGAGGAATACTGAAAAGCATGAGACAACATGGATCATCTATATGAAGGAACCTTAAACTACTACCCTAACTTCCAGGTAAATTCTATCTCTTGGATATTGTTTAGGGAGATTAGTTCCAACCAACTCAAACTATTTTTCCAAGAATCTATTGTGTCATTTGGTGACGAAACTTTTAAGATGTGAGGGTTCTGAATTTTCTCTTAAAAGTGTTTGGAAAATAAAAATTTAACATTGGATTAATGATAATAAATCAAATCATAGTTGAATAAGATCATGACTTGAGTATTATATATAAAATACCAATAAATGAATGATTAATAAAATGGATTATATATTTTTTAAGTATGGGGCCACCGTCACATAATAATATATTCATACATATATGTGACACAAAAAATTGAAAACAATCATATATCAATCAAATGGAATAGCCCAATTGGATCATTAAAATAAAACAAGTTATATAAAAATATTTAAGATGTATAAAAAATGAATTATGATTTAAGGAAGATGATACAATTGTTATATATATATATATATATAGAAATAATATAAAAAAAGAGATATAATTTAGGTGAATGATCATTGTAGATACTCAGATTTCAAAAGACCTTATCATTGTGGTTTGTAAGTGTTGATGATTTTGGAGTTAACCTCAAAGGTGGTTTGGTGGAAAATATATGTGTTCTAAAATTATGAGGGACACCACGATGTACTCATGTCCCCATTATCCCATGATAAGTCTAGGGGTTTCCATGGTGAAATTGTGGATAGGGTTTCTGGGTTGGGTTCTAGGTTTTCAGAGTTTATGTTGATTTAATCATTTTGGTTGAGTTTATGCCATTTCCAAATTATATGAAATTATTGTAGTTGTTTTGATAGTTATGGTTGGTGAATGAAATCCTTATATCCTATCTATAATGAATAAATGAAAATTTTAATTCCTATGTGGATTCAATTTATTCCTAAGAGAACATATTTCTATAGAAGTATAACAGGATCTTCAAGAAAATTAAAAGATCCATTGGTGTTATTCCATGGAAAAATATAATTCAATTCATGAAATGGGATGAACAAAAACATACCAAAAGAATTATTATATGGTGGGGATGAAATAAACCATTAATAAAGGAAACATCTTTTGATAAATAAGGTGGATGACCATTTTGGAAGATGTAATTATCAGATATTGGTTGAACATGATTCATTATTATGTGTTGTAGCCTACAACATGTCACGGTGATGTCACTTTATTTATTAGGAATTATGATGGAGTTAGTTCCCTATAACGAACTTCTATGTTCTTTATGACAACCTATATGCATTTGTTTTAATATTAATAAAAATCTTATAACATCACGATTATTCTTCTTCATAACGTACTATGAAATAATGTCTTAATAGTAACTATTACATTTAATGTTTATTGCAGTTCCCCAATATAATGAGAACCTAGAAGTTCCATGACATTACTCATAAAATATATGTTTTTATAGAAGGATGATATCATTTGAAATGAAAACATTTATATAGGATATCAGGGTTAGGGACTCATTGGACTTTCAAGAACATTATCACGGTGTACTCCCATTTTAAATTCCAGTGTATGAGATTTGGCGAACATTGCCTACGAGTTGTAAATCTACATTTATATCTAAAATTGGATGTTCTTATCTTTAGATGTTTTTATTGGACATTAGATATTAATATAATTACTAATGTACATTATCATTCATGTTTCCCACATGCTTGGTTGGGGTGGTAGGGTGGGAATGGGTTTGGAGAGTGGTTGTGGGGTCAAGTCTTTGGGCCATAAGTTTAAATGTATTTTCTTCTTGGCGTCATGTTCCTCTTTCATAGTTGAACCCAATTTTATTATATATATAATTAGTCACATGCTTTTATGTGTTGATGGAAACTATGAAGACATACATTTACTGCAAATTAGGAAAAATTGGGTGCCTCAAGAGTGATATTTCATTAATGATGAATTCAAGAAAATATTTCTCATATCTCTCATTTAGGAGACGTTTATTTCTTAGGACCTTTGATTTTAATTGAACTCCTTAAATCTATACATGACCATAGAGTTCCATGGTCAGGTTCATTTTTGGAATGTCAAAGAAAGATTTATCAAACACAAAAATATATATGGAACCAACATCAAACCTAATTGACTAAAGATATCATGATAATGATATTATATTATATAGTAAGCATTCATTTAAGGTTTTATGTCATTACGACATTAAATTAATTCTTTATGGGTGACTTTGCACTTTTCTAGATGTTATCCTTAGACATTGTGTGGCTCCATAAAATGCCACTAAAAAAAGAATAATCTGTCAAATACTATCTGTATCCAAACCCTTAGTTTAATATTATTATTTAACATATAGAATAAATATTAGTCACTTACATATTTTAATAATTATTCATGTCTGTTTGATTACATATATCTAGTAACTTGTCATTCATGGGAATATTTGTGAACATACTTTTTAATAAATATATTGTTTCTATAAAATAAATAAATAAAATAAAATAAATAAAATAAATAAAATATTTATTAATTTATTGGTTAATAATCTAGTGATAATATTATATTACATAAATAATCATTTTTCAAGTAATGATCAAAACAATGGGTGAATGAAGAATCAAGTTGAAAATGCATAGGGGAAATAATATATATTAGTTATTATTTTAATAAATTCTATGGAATTTATTTGAGAAATAATATTTAATTTATCATATAGTTTTGTGCATATCAATCAAAATAATAATAATATTTTTATTATTTAGAAATGGGGTTTCCATGGATTATGAAAAAAATAAAGGAATATTTGCAATTAATAATTTATATCCCTTTAACTATTTAAAACCAATTATATTATCTCTAACCATAACACTAGAAATTTGTTTTTTCACAACAACATCTGGTGAATACTCCAAATATCTAAAGATATTTTCTCCAATTACCTTCTCAATCACTAATAGTGATCCCAATCCACCAGCCACCCTGATTCAAGAGGGAACATGGAGCATCCTTTGAAGCGATTCTCATGGATATCAATGATGAATGATGCAAGCGTTATGATCATCCACACTAGCTCTTAGATAATCATATGAAATCACTTGGAGGTCTGATTTCAACATTTGGATACCTAGAATCTGGGATATACACTTCATTACTATTACACATTAATGGTACAAGGTTTATATGTTTTTGGATTTATCAAAATCGAAATAATTCATCATAATTTAAAAGTTTAACTAATTAAAATAATTATAAAATATCAATCGATGATCCTACATTTTGGTTTGTAGGTTATTTTATCAATTAATCTTTGAATTATTATTTTTAGTCATGATATTCTACAGCATGTACTTCTCATAACAATCATTAATTATAACAAAAATCTGAGTTGGGAATTACCAATTTGTGATTCCACTAAACCCCAGTTCCTACAAGTGGTTTGAGAGGGGTCAATTAATAATTTATAATTACATAAATATATTTGATTGATTTATATATTTTTCATTAGTTTTCAATTTTGTTTTAACCATTAATTAAATATAAATCATGTGATCACCTATTCCACTTCTTAGTTCATGCGAATATAATAAATAAAATGATTAATTATGAATGAATATCATTTGAAGAACACATATATAGGTTCTATGGAGTCTTGATTGATATCACAAGAATAAAAAATGTGTAGTCCATACGTACACATCATGTACCATTTTTTACTGAACCTGGAATAATCATGAATAAAATCATAGAGTAATGTATTTTTTTATGCAGTAATAATTAATAAACACCATGTGTCAGCTAGACTATCCCGACACATAGTTAGCTGGACTACATGGTATGTAACTACTGTACATCACATGTAGTTCATTTGTCAAAGATGATCTGTGTGTTTAATACACAACACATGTGACTGATAACTTTCTAACCCAGAAACCATGTCACAAGTAGCTCATGCATATGGCATGTACTCCATTAATATCTAGGGTAGAACAACACACGTAGTCCCTAGGTTTCTACAATATATAGGCAATATTTAACTATACACGATAGGTATCTATATTGTACACATCAATTATAATAAAATTTTCCATGGATTTTTAGGTTAATTTATTATAATCCTTAACACTTACCAGTATGTGTTACGTCTGTCATTAGTTGACTCAAACTTCCCATGTGATGGGTTCTATATATATTAAATTTTTAGTCAATTTATGTATAATATTTAGAACTAAAAATCATGTATATGTCATAATACACTCATTACTATTCACACATTAAAATCAAACAACACTATGTAAATAACATGTATCTTTTAATAATTTATTTTAAAGTACAAGCCTTGAAATTATGTGAAAAGTCATGTATGAAACATTCTGTATAAGTAAAGAGTATATGACCATCATAACCACAATCTAGTTCAGACGGGTAATAATCGTGTTTCCTGCATTGGTATATATTTTTATACTTATCCAGTTTTAAATAAATAAATTAATTTGTTTTAGATAATGATAGATGAGAATCTCAAGAATTTCAAATAAGAATTATGACTAAATAAATAAATAATTAAATACTATAGTTAATTGATTTGATCATGATTTATATTAAATAAGAATTTTTTATTGCAATGGTAGTTTAATAAATACATAATTCGCTACATGTATGTGGAGAATCATGAGAATATACCAAACCTTGGTATGTCATTTGGTTTCTTTAAAATTATTATTTTTATTAAATTAACGTGATAGATTAGATGTCATCCCCCCTCCCATTGTGTAAGATCCTGCATGACCATATTTTATATAAAACCCCTAAACTAATAATTTAGTTCCCCTGACTGACATGTAAGAAAAAGCTTATGTATTGTATGGAACTCCCTCAAATGCAGAGGAGGTTCAAATTTTTTATTCGGGGAAAAAATCTAACATGTACATAGGAGGATAGTTTGAAAGCTTTAACATTTACCAAATAATGGATCAAGGTGTTTTACCCTTTGGTTGAGTGTTATTTTACCATTTTATAGATAAACTAACCCTTAGTAAAGTTTTATTATTATACCATGTATTATTATTTTATTTCTGTCAAGTTGCGTAGTTAATTTAAATATGGATGTATTATTACAATCAAATAGTTTAATGATTTAACAAGCATTCAAAATAAAACTAAAATAATTTATATTATTTTTAAACTTTATTCAATACATGGTTTATCAAATACGTAAATCTAGTAAATATTTAAAATCTTTTAATAAAGATAAAATAGGATATTAATTCATAATTATAATAATAACTAAATTATATATATTAAATATGTATATCCTTCCACTACAAAATTTAGAATCAATCCACAGTTCAAAGTGATTTACTATCCAAATTTGAGTTCTTTCAATTACATTAGAATTCAAACATGTGTTTTGGGTCAAAATAATTTAGTTCACATAAATGGTTGGCTGCTAAGGTGTAACTAATAGGCAAGAGTTAAGGATTTCTATTATGTGGATTTCAGGATTGGGGATTCCACTCAACTGATTGAGGAACTGTTATTTAATTGCTTTATAAAATTATTGTTACCTAAAACACATTAAATAACTTTTTAGGAAATATTTTGGGTTTTGGGAAGGGGAATATGTGTCCTTGGCACTAAGATATCTACACAACAAGATATTCTGAGACCAATGGGTATGGATAATTTGAATTATTAAAATCGTGGGAGTATAATAAAAATAAAATTCATTATAAAATTTTATAAATAAGATATATTAAAAATATTATTCTCTTCATAATTATATAAATGAAAACACAAATGAAATCAACTATATCATTGCAATCCATACATGATAATGATAAAATTATCCCTAGCACTAATTGCTAAAATTTGAAAATAAAATTTTGAATTATTTTTCTTCATGAAACGAAATTATATTTATTAAAAAACAATATATCTAAAGTCCCTTAACAAGAGTCCAGTTAGGATGAATTGTCTCTATATATGAAGCATTTTAATGTTACCAAAAATATCCCACGATTCATGATATAATCTTTTTCCAATGATCTTATAAAGTAACATGTAGTTATTGATGTGAATTGAATATTGTCTCAACTTCATGATCTCAATCAAGATGTAGAGTGAAAAGTGATATATTATATCTATAATGATCTATTCAAATGAAATCTTTGAGTGTTTTTTCCATATGGGACAAACATCGTTATGATGATTGACTAGATAGAGTGATTAGTAATCTTAGTCTTAAGGTTACAGATGATATACACAAAGATATTATCATTTCCACAATTCCTAAATCATTTTCTAGTATTTTTTAAACATTAGGAAAAATGAGAAGACTATATTTTGTTATTTTTTCTCCCATCCAAAATGTTTACAAGGACAAGGTTCATGAAAAACCAGTAATCATTATTGTGATCAAGAAAAACAAGAACAAAAAAAACGGTACAAAGTCCCATAATAAGTCTAAATATCTCAATATACATCCTTCCATGAATAATAAGATCCAATGTTAGGCTATTTAAAGATATGAAGTAGGTTTTCTTATGGAAAGCTAGGCCACTGGAATAAGAACAACACCCAGAAGAAAGGGATGATAAAGGTGTATTTGTTATCGAGTGTCATTTTTCTATACATACACAATGGATATTATATACAACTTGTGGTATATCTACATTCAAATAAATGAACTAGTTATATTTCAAGATATTTATAGAGGAGATTTAGATCTTCGAGCAACTAATTGACCATGAATTCCTGATTGGGCAATATAAAAATACAACCTTCCATTTCAAACTAGAAATGTATTAGTTTTAATGAACTATTATTTTGTACCAAGTTTAACTAAGAACACCATCCATGTTTCTTGAATTTAAATTGATGGATTTATTTTCAATTTTGAAATAATGAATTCTTATTTTATAGAGTAATCATTTGTTATGGTTTGTAATTAATAAATAAAAATATTTATGTGTTATGTTTTGGAAATAGAATATTTTCAATTTATAAATAATTATGTGTTCATGACTAATATAAACACCCAACTGTGGCATCTCTATATTCATCACATAAATGAGAAGCCTCTGAAAAATATCTATTAATATGGATCTTTAGACTCTTTTGAGCAAATAGAACTTGAAATATGATCGTCTTGTTTAAAAGGAAAAATGACCATACCGCCATTTCGTGTATATTGTGAAATGGACACATATATTCTCTAATAATTACATGATGATGTATATATACCTTTTCTTTTAGAATTTGTTGGTGGATATTATTATTTTATATATTTTATTAATGACTTGTGTAGATATGGATACGTTTACGTGATGTTGTATTATTCTAAGACATTTTAGAAAATCAATGATCTTAAAAATTAGGTAGAAAATAAACAAGGTAATAATATAGAGAAAAATTTATCTGATCTAGGTGGTTCATATATTAACCAATAGTTTATAAACATTTTTTGGGAGTTTAGGATTATTTATCAACTCACACCACCTTAAACAACATGTTGGAGTGGTGTTAGTGAAATGAGGAACTGTACCATTCTATAAAAGATAAGGTTGATTATCAGTCATGTACATCTTCCATTATCCTTTTCGGGACATCTATTCAAAAGAGTGGTATACACATGAAACTTAGTACTAGCTAAAGTGGTAAAATATATTCACATTAGGTTTTGGGGTAGAATGAAACCCTTTTTCACATACATTTGTATGGGGATGTGATGTGTTTGTTAAGTGTACCTTTGGAAACAATAAATCACTCTAAGGAATAAAGTGTATATTTATAGGTTATCCCAAGAAAACAAAGGGATATTATATATATAATCCCTCAGACAAGAAAGTGACTATCAGAAGACAATAAATCATCCATGAGTGGGAGAACATCCTAAAGAAATATAGTGGGAGCAAGATTTACTTCAAAGAAGTTGATGATCACGATACACAATAGATGATATAGGAATAAATTCTTTAAGTCCACATAGAAGAACATTTTCATGAGACCGAAGTACTATGTAGGATCACAAGATAGGTAAGAGAACTAAAAAGGTATAATTTTATAGATACTGAAGATGGAGACTCATTATTGATTGGTAATGATAATCCTCTTATTTTATCTCTCCATATTATAGAGTTTTCATGATCACAAACATTGAATTATATGTCAAAGATTTTTATTTAAGTGTGTGATAGTTATATTGTTAAAATAATGATGTGTTGGATAGAATGGATAAATTTAATGGTTCTTACTAAATCATGATGCATCAAGATGAAATCTAAAATGATATTTAATGAAACATGTTGAAGGTAGATGTTGGATATTAACATGTATTGATATAATGGAAGGAAGTATGAGGATAAAATGAATGCTTGAAATGATGTTTAGGAGGTAGAAACTGAATAATGGATCACTAAAGGATGAATGGTCTACCTGGTACAAGGTAACAACTTTTCGATTCTATATAGACATAAGGACAAACTAGTAGGATGTCCACTGACCAGCTAGTGGATATGCGACAACGAGCGAGTAGATCATTCCCAAATCCTTATATCTACTAGAAGTCCATCAGAAAATCATTTTTTAATAAATTATGGATTGTGGGGTTTTCCGTAACATGTCGTGCCTAGGAAGACCAAGGTTACTCATTAGTAGTTATTTACTATTCAGTAGGCATTGAACTGAATGTAAAAGGGGTAATTTTTAGTGGTCTCTATGGAACTTAATAGGTAATTGATGATTCTTAATGAAGTAAATGGATTAAAAAAATGTTCCAATTACTTTTAGAGGATAATATTAGGACTATAGAGTCTTATACCTTTACGGTGGATTGAAAAATAAAATCAGATCATGCCATGATGAATTAAAGTGACAATCTTCATCAATCTCAATATCCTCGTTAAAAGATACAATTTCATTTATCAATCATTTGGGATATCTTATAAATTTTATATTTATCATTATACTCAATTTTTTTCTATTATTCTTAATAGATAAGGGAGTATATATGTAATAGTATATTTATTAATAAAATCATGGTTTTCGTACTACTACTTCTACAAAGGGTGATCACAACTGCAAAGTGTGGGACAATTTCGTACTATCATGAAAGTAAGGGAGGATGAGTTTCTAATAATGAACAAGAAAAGTAAAGGGAGGATCTTGGGTACTTAATAAAAATTAAAACCAATGTAGTTTTAATAATATAAAAATATTAACCCAATGGGAGGTGAATATACTGTACTCAACTGAGAGCCACTAAATTTGTGCCCAAATCTAATGCATCAGATGGCCTCAAGCATGCATCCCCATATGCCAGAGGATGCCAATTAGAAGCGATGGTCAATGGTGGGGTAGTGGAGAGACTATACCATCATATCTGAGTGGGAAAACATATATAATTAATAAATAATAAATAGTGCAATCGTAATATAATAGTTTTCATTTTAGATACAAATACAATAATCAACTATAAAAGCATAAACAACCAAAAAACCTGAAAACCACTAAAACACAATGATTTAGTCATATATAAATGATTTCATATGATGATGATATATAAGATGGTGAAACATGGGATACGATAGATTGAAATACATAACATGCTATAAAAAAAATAAAAAAATTCTAAAATAAAGCTCTTCTAACATTAAGAGATATGATATGTCATATACTCCCATGCTACAAGATATAAGTAAAACATATCAAGAATATATAGCACAAAATTCTCCCTTATCCATACCTATAGTCATGAAGTTCACTCAAGTACCAAATCCAGCTTAGTAGGGGTGAAATTTTCTCATTAGGCCACCGCCATTAGTATCTAGATATATTATAGCCTGTGTAAATATTAAAAGAAGTGTGTATGTAATGAAAACATAATTAATTCAAAAGAATAAATACCATATGGATTAGCATTATACAGGACACTGGGATTTCTCTACCTAATATAAATTGGTTGAAATGAGTCTGATCATTACTATATAAATATATAGTATTCACATATATATACATAATATATTAAAATGTATATGAACACTATACGTGAAATGAAATTACATGGAAATTAAGTACTAGAAAGACCTTAGGTGTAACTCAAGAATCCATAAATGCCCTAATTATCCAATGGCTCCAGCAACGGTAAAATCCCTGGATCACATATTAATGTGATACATACTTCTAATCACTTGAGATGGCGGGGTGAGTCATCATTCCCAACACTCGAAGCATATGAATGTGGAGCATCCTAACCATATTCCAGATAGAATTATAATGGTGTGAGACATCATGGACAACACCCAATGTAAGGGAGTGTGAAACACCATGCTCTTCAAAATCATTAACCGTTGTTCACCAGCTAATTGTAATGGATACACATAACAATAAGAACGACATGATGGATCACCTTTAAGGAATTTGTAAACATTTAACACAATATCCTATGGTTCACACTTCATGTAACTCATTTTCAGTATTATGTGAAATTTTGTGTGGCCATTGTACCCATTATTATTCATTTAAATCAATCCAGTCAATTTACAAGGAAAGAAGGATACCAATTCAGGGTCACGCCGAACACCTAGAAGGTATTTGGTCATTTAGAAATATATATAAGGATGATTTTAGATTTGGAACACAAAAGGGGTGAAAATAATGTGGTTTGAATACTCGAATAAATTAATAGAGGTCTGTGGGAGTATCACATCACGACTTAATTAATTAAAGAAGGAAGAATACAACTTATAGAATTTCATATAATTTTCTGAAATGTAATACAACATAAAAACTATAAAAACACCTAAAATTTTGGAAAATATTACAACATAGCCTACTGAAGTGCCCAGATCAGTGTGAATCACTGAGAGGGGGAGGGGGTGAATCAGTGATCCCTTAAAACTTTTTACTAATTGATTCTTAATCAATTAAACCTCTATGGCTTGTTAAGGCCTCGATCCACTCTTCTTGTATCTCTCAACCTTTCCCGAATAATGCAGTAATGAAAAGGCACAGGACACAAGGATTTACAAGGTTCGGCACCAAAGGCCTACATCCTTGCCATGCTCTCCAAGCATGGATTCTTCCATTATAATCGATTAGTATTACAATGGTCGATACAGCTTCCCACCGTATCTCTCCTGAGTCCCACAGGAGGGTCTTTATACTGCGTCCCACAGTGTTACCAGAGTCCCACTGGCCTGCTCCAGAATCCCACTGAAGACTTCTTCTCCCTGAGTCCCACAGGGTCTTCTCCTGGCTCCTCGAGTCACACGAGTAGCTCTTCTTCACTTCAAGTTCTTCAAGTAACTTCAGCAGCCTGGGATAAAGGCTGCTGGCCTTGCTCTTCTCTTCTGATCACTTGTGGTTGATCAGGGCTTCTCGTCTAGCTCGGGCTTTATCTCCTTCTTCTCAGGATGACCTGGCTTGTCTCTCCAACTACTGAATGCTCAGACAACTGATAGCTTTATCTTCAGTCTGGTCCAGTCTCACTTAACTTCAACTTCATGCACTGAATGCATGGCATCACAATATCTTCAAGATCTTCTGGTCTTGGAATTCTCAAATGCACACAAGCTGATTCAGACTTGTTCACGTGTGCACGTGCATGCATGCATGCATGCACTCCTCCTTTCTTCTTCTTGGTGCAGTAGACCCACAAAGGGTGTAATCTCTTTTAGCACACACCTTCTTTGAACTTCACACAATTAATTCAATTTGTTTACACACATAAATGTGTGTTCTACTTTAGTGTGAGTATTCTCCTTCTTCTCCTTCTTAGTGTGTATACACCACTTAGTACACACTAAGGTTCGGCCTTCACTTGATTTGCACACACAATTTGTTCCACGTTTTGCACACACTTAAACCATAGGTGGTTCTTCAATTTTTCACACACACACTAAGGTGTGGTCTTCACTTCACCCAAACAAGGCTACGGCCTCTTTGTTTTCTTTTTGCACACAAAGGCACAAATGTGGTGGCCTTCCTCCTTATGCACACACACGACCACGGCTTGGGTTCTCCTTGTACACACACACAAGGTGTGTTATACACTTCACATGCAAGTGTTCAAGCCTTGGCCTCCTACTTCTTCTTGCACACACACTGCCCGTAGGGTGTATTTGCACTTTGCACACACAATCTCGTAGGGTCTTCTTGTTTCACACACACCCAAGGTTGCGGCCTTTTTATTTCTTTTGTGCACACACACACAAGCCGTAGGGTGTTCTCACTTGAACCCTTTCTTCAAGGAGGCGCACAAGATGTCTTGGTGCAAGGGGCAGCCGCGCAAGGTGCCACTGGCCATGGGTCGCGCAAGCACCTGGGTGCAAGGCAGCACGGGCTTCAACCGTGGGCGCGCAAGATGCCGCGGCCCCGGGTTCTTCCTGCCGCGCAAGGGGAAGGCGCGCAGGGTTCTTCTCCAACCTCTTTCGCGCAAGGAGTGCGCAAAAGGAACACCGCGGAGCAAGGGATGCTCCTGGCTTCACTGCCACGCAAGTGTGCGCGCAGGGCTTCGACTTCGTGAGGCACAGAGTGCTTCTCACGGGACTTCAAATACTCAGCGGATCAGCAAGCTAAAACGAGGTCTCGGACTCTCTTTTTATAGGCAGAGATGCCTCATATCTTCCGCGGAGAGATAACTTGAATCCCCGAGATTTTCGGGTATTTCAAGATTCTGCAAATCTTGATATCTTCCTCTGTTTCACACGCGGGTTCTCCCTTTTTTATTTTCCTTCGATCTTCCTCCTCGTGCATGCGATTTAGAACGCATGCACGGCCTCTGTTTAGGTCTATCCATGCAAAACATGAACACCCGAGTGGCCTCGCACCTTTGCTTCGGCCTTCATCGAATTTCTCCATACATTGCATGCATGTATATTTTTAAGCATGGTTCGGTTCGTTATGGCCAGACGAGCATGAGGGTGGCTTTACATCGATCAGCGGTGGCCGGGAGCTCGAAATCCATCTTCGGGAGGCCTCTGGTTCGAAGGAGGTACGCGGGAGGCTTCGGCTCGAGCTCGAGGAGGAAGACGGATTCGCAGCCGTTGGATCGGGCGTTTGAATAATCTCGAACGGCCTGGATTAGATCGCGAGCGGCGCGATGCATCGGGCAGCCGTGATCTGCCGCGAGATCGCTCGGACGGCCAGGATCAGATCCCGGGATAAAAATCCCGCCCCACATCGAATCGGCCAGCGTTTTTATCGCGGCTTATCAAATAAGCGCTGGGGGAAAGCGCTCAGTTGAACTTCCCCCCTCCCGGTGCCGCCCCGCACCGGGTTCTCTCTGCGGGCGCGCTCTGCGCCCACTCTGCCTCCTGCGGGCGCGCTTCAAGCGCCCACTATGCTCCCTGCGCTCCTCCGGGCGTGCCCCTGGCGCCCTTGCGGTGTCCTTGGGTGCGCCCTGCCGCCTTGGCTCGCCCCACGGGGTTCCCCCGGGCGTGGTGCCCTAGCGCCCCATGCCTTGGGGTTGAACCCCCCAAGGTGCCTCGGCTGGCCTAATTTTTTGGCAAAGTCTTCAAATAAGACTTTGTAAAAACAAAGTCCTCCTCTATGTAAAACATGCCAAGTGCCAAGCCACTTCTTCCATTCTTCTTCTCAATTTCTTCCCTTCTCTACTTCTTAAGAATTCCTTAATCCTCCTCAACATATAATCTTCACTTAGGATATGGAATTCAAAAGGTTTCTTCATCTTCAACCGAGCTCCTGAATCAAATATTTCTTCAATAAACTTCATTGATCTAATCAGAGATCAATTGGATCAACTTCAAATTCACATGCACTAAGTGATAGTGCATGGACTTCATTAATGCACATCATCCACTTAGTAGTTGTGGATGGAACTCCTTTCAACTCCTCATGCATTGTCACTACAATGCATGGTCTTCAATCAATGTTGTGACTTTGTATCCAATTGATAAAAGTTCTATGAACTTAAAGATCAGCTCAACAATCGTCAGATGTTGCTTAGAGAATGTTTCAACCATCATCTCCTATGTCACTTAGTGAATCTCCTAAGTGACATGCCTCTTAGTACTATGGTCATTCTCATTTCATCACCAACACCATCACAACCTTTGGCATTCACATCTTGACACCTTGACATCCATTCATTTCAAGACAACTTCATGCCTCATTGACAACAAATGCAACACAATGCACTTCAATCTCCCCCTTTGTATTTGTTGTCAATACACTCCTTTAGCACATATGAATGGGTCAATATGTGTGCCAATATTTTCTCCCCCTTATTGGCAATCAAATGCAAAGGTGTGGTGTGGTACTCTTTCAAAGATCTCTTCCTCCCTTGTAAAAAGTATCTACTTGAAAATCACTAAGAGAGGGATGATGCCACATGTTCTCTTTAGCAAAGAACCTTTAGTACATCAGCTCTAAGTCTACTTGGGCTAACCCGGTGTAGAAAACAAGAGTGATATAACCAAGGAATTCAAAGCTGTCCATAATTCTCTATACATGTGAGATCATGCTTCAAGGGTTTGAAATTTTTCAGATATAACAATGATTTGCTAAATCCTGCACATACTTCACAAAACTCATTAGAAAGTTCAGTGCAATGATAAAGCTCCCCCTTTCATCCATTTGTCTTCAATCCATACTCCCCCTTAATTGACAAGATAAACTCAATTAAGAAACAAGGGATGAAAGTATGATTGGAATACCTTCAGCTTTTCTCAAGATGGAATTAAATATCAGAATCCCATCTTCTCCAGATTGGCTCCCCCTCAAGGGGTGCACTCCATTCCTTCCAAACCATCCTCCAGCTGAGAATGATCATCATCTTCAATTCCCTGCAATGTCAGCACATGTATATACCAAGAGTATAAGGGAATAAGATGGAACCTCCTTGGTTCATCAATGTGAACAACAAGGTTGAGAAGATTCTCTCAACCGAGATGTCCCATTTTCACCAGTCTTCACACTTGCACATTTGATTTTCAATGATGTTGGTGCTGGTGTGGATCTCAATACATCTTCATGTGAAATATTTTTCTTCCCTTTTGCCTTAGCAATTGCCAGAACTTCATCTTCAGCTCTCTGTAGATCTTTGGCAAGTTGCAACTGATTTGGCCATATGACTAGTAAGTCACTTGAAATTGTGGCCTCAGTTCTGGACATTCCACATGGTTCCTTTGATTCTGTCAAGCTACCTCTCTTAGGCAACTTGTTTTCAATCAATCCCTTCTGCTTCTTTTGGATTGATTGTCTGTTTGAGTTCAGTTGGCTTCTATTGATTTCCATGGCTTCTTTACAAAGATCCATGGTATGACCATTCCTTCCACAGTAGAAGCACTTCTTCTTGGTGGTCCTTCTGGATGACTCACCCTTCTTGGATTTAGAATCCAAGGACTTCTCTTCATTTCTCAATCTCTTCTTGGGAGCATTTTCAATTTTCTTCTTGCTTCCCAAGGATTCTTTCTGAGCCAGGTTCTGTGATCTTTTCTTCTTTTGAGCTCTGGATACAGTTGGAGATTGACATGTATCTTTTTGACCACTTTTGCAATCATCCCAGATGTTGTCAAGTAATCCAAATCTATTTGCAGTAAACAGATGTCTCTGGACCTGTGGATGTTGCTTCTTTCCTTCTGGCTTGCTCCCCCTTGGCATGGGCTTCCTCTGTGCTTTGGCATTCAGTGGATTGTACCAACAATCCTTTGCACAATGCCCATACTTGTTACAACACCAGCATTGTCCCACGAATCTTGACCTCTTCAGTCCTTCTGATTGTAGGGTACTTTTCTTGACCTGTTGTGCTGTTTCAGGAGAGCTTTCTTTCTTCATTGTCTTCATCCATACTTGTTTGGAATTATTTTTCCATCCTGCACTTTTTGTGGAAACACAATTAGAAGCATCAGTACAAGATGGGATGGATGGTACCTTCCTTTTAGAAGTTGTTGCACTTTCACTAGAGGATGTCTTTCTTTTAGAATCATCCGTCTCAAAGCATACTTGTGTAGCAACATTTCTTCTATCAGCTGACTGGGAGGATTCAGCTTTAGGTGATTGCAGATTTTTCAATATCACCTCCAGTTCTAAACACTTCATGTTGAGGGAGTTCTTCTCATCCTCAACTGTTTTTAGCCTTCCTTCCCATTTCTCTTCCATCTGTTTCATCTGGTCTTCATGCACTTGCTTCATTTCAAGCAATGAGTTGTCAAGCTCCTTCACCCTTTTGACTTTGTCTTCTAGTTGAGCATCTCTGACAACCATTGACACTTTGTTCCTCTTTTCCAGTGCATGGAAAACATCTTTGACTAATATCATAAAGAATTCTTTCTCAGAAAGGCTTCTTTGCAATTCTTCACAAGTGTCTTCATATCTTTCATTGCAAAGAGATACTGTTTCATCTTTGGCATTTACCAGCTTTCTGAGAGTGTTGGTTATGCCAACCCTTTTAGCCAGCTGATCTTCCATAGCATTGGCTTCTTCTTCTAACTGTGATTTTTCTTCATGAAGATCATGGATGCCTGTAGCTATACACTTTGCCACTTCCATGGGAACTGTCTTCTGAAGATATTTGAGTGCACTCTGAAGATCATTCATTGTTTCAACTTCATCACAGCTAGGACAGGCTTTCTTCATCTTCTTGGCCTGTTTCTTCTTTCTATTTTTCTGAGTCTTGGCAGATATCTCCATTTGAGGCTGGTCACTCATTTCCTCAAATCTGCACTTCATAAAGACTCTCTTGGATCTTTTAGAGGTAACCTCGCTCTGATACCAATTGAAGTGCCCAGATCAGTGTGAATCACTGAGAGGGGGAGGGGGTGAATCAGTGATCCCTTAAAACTTTTTACTAATTGATTCTTAATCAATTAAACCTCTATGGCTTGTTAAGGCCTCGATCCACTCTTCTTGTATCTCTCAACCTTTCCCGAATAATGCAGTAATGAAAAGGCACAGGACACAAGGATTTACAAGGTTCGGCACCAAAGGCCTACATCCTTGCCATGCTCTCCAAGCATGGATTCTTCCATTATAATCGATTAGTATTACAATGGTCGATACAGCTTCCCACCGTATCTCTCCTGAGTCCCACAGGAGGGTCTTTATACTGCGTCCCACAGTGTTACCAGAGTCCCACTGGCCTGCTCCAGAATCCCACTGAAGACTTCTTCTCCCTGAGTCCCACAGGGTCTTCTCCTGGCTCCTCGAGTCACACGAGTAGCTCTTCTTCACTTCAAGTTCTTCAAGTAACTTCAGCAGCCTGGGATAAAGGCTGCTGGCCTTGCTCTTCTCTTCTGATCACTTGTGGTTGATCAGGGCTTCTCGTCTAGCTCGGGCTTTATCTCCTTCTTCTCAGGATGACCTGGCTTGTCTCTCCAACTACTGAATGCTCAGACAACTGATAGCTTTATCTTCAGTCTGGTCCAGTCTCACTTAACTTCAACTTCATGCACTGAATGCATGGCATCACAATATCTTCAAGATCTTCTGGTCTTGGAATTCTCAAATGCACACAAGCTGATTCAGACTTGTTCACGTGTGCACGTGCATGCATGCATGCATGCACTCCTCCTTTCTTCTTCTTGGTGCAGTAGACCCACAAAGGGTGTAATCTCTTTTAGCACACACCTTCTTTGAACTTCACACAATTAATTCAATTTGTTTACACACATAAATGTGTGTTCTACTTTAGTGTGAGTATTCTCCTTCTTCTCCTTCTTAGTGTGTATACACCACTTAGTACACACTAAGGTTCGGCCTTCACTTGATTTGCACACACAATTTGTTCCACGTTTTGCACACACTTAAACCATAGGTGGTTCTTCAATTTTTCACACACACACTAAGGTGTGGTCTTCACTTCACCCAAACAAGGCTACGACCTCTTTGTTTTCTTTTTGCACACAAAGGCACAAATGTGGTGGCCTTCCTCCTTATGCACACACACGGCCACGGCTTGGGTTCTCCTTGTACACACACACAAGGTGTGTTATACACTTCACATGCAAGTGTTCAAGCCTTGGCCTCCTACTTCTTCTTGCACACACACTTCCCGTAGGGTGTATTTGCACTTTGCACACACAATCTCGTAGGGTCTTCTTGTTTCACACACACCCAAGGTTGCGGCCTTTTTATTTCTTTTGTGCACACACACACAAGCCGTAGGGTGTTCTCACTTGAACCCTTTCTTCAAGGAGGCGCACAAGATGTCTTGGTGCAAGGGGCAGCCGCGCAAGGTGCCACTGGCCATGGGTCGCGCAAGCACCTGGGTGCAAGGCAGCACGGGCTTCAACCGTGGGCGCGCAAGATGCCGCGGCCCCGGGTTCTTCCTGCCGCGCAAGGGGAAGGCGCGCAGGGTTCTTCTCCAACCTCTTTCGCGCAAGGAGTGCGCAAAAGGAACACCGCGGAGCAAGGGATGCTCCTGGCTTCACTGCCGCGCAAGTGTGCGCGCAGGGCTTCGACTTCGTGAGGCACAGAGTGCTTCTCACGGGACTTCAAATACTCAGCGGATCAGCAAGCTAAAACGAGGTCTCGGACTCTCTTTTTATAGGCAGAGATGCCTCATATCTTCCGCGGAGAGATAACTTGAATCCCCGAGATTTTCGGGTATTTCAAGATTCTGCAAATCTTGATATCTTCCTCTGTTTCACACGCGGGTTCTCCCTTTTTTATTTTCCTTCGATCTTCCTCCTCGTGCATGCGATTTAGAACGCATGCACGGCCTCTGTTTAGGTCTATCCATGCAAAACATGAACACCCGAGTGGCCTCGCACCTTTGCTTCGGCCTTCATCGAATTTCTCCATACATTGCATGCATGTATATTTTTAAGCATGGTTCGGTTCGTTATGGCCAGACGAGCATGAGGGTGGCTTTACATCGATCAGCGGTGGCCGGGAGCTCGAAATCCATCTTCGGGAGGCCTCTGGTTCGAAGGAGGTACGCGGGAGGCTTCGGCTCGAGCTCGAGGAGGAAGACGGATTCGCAGCCGTTGGATCGGGCGTTTGAATAATCTCGAACGGCCTGGATTAGATCGCGAGCGGCGCGATGCATCGGGCGGCCGTGATCTGCCGCGAGATCGCTCGGACGGCCAGGATCAGATCCCGGGATAAAAATACCGTCCCACATCGAATCGGCCAGCGTTTTTATCGCGGCTTATCAAATAAGCGCTGGGGGAAAGCGCTCAGTTGAACTTCCCCCCTCCCGGTGCCGCCCCGCACCGGGTTCTCTCTGCGGGCGCGCTCTGCGCCCACTCTGCCTCCTGCGGGCGCGCTTCAAGCGCCCACTATGCTCCCTGCGCTCCTCCGGGCGTGCCCCTGGCGCCCTTGCGGTGTCCTTGGGTGCGCCCTGCCGCCCTGGCTCGCCCCACGGGGTTCCCCCGGGCGTGGTTCCCTAGCGCCCCATGCCTTGGGGTTGAACCCCCCAAGGTGCCTCGACTGGCCTAATTTTTTGGCAAAGTCTTCAAATAAGACTTTGTAAAAACAAAGTCCTCCTCTATGTAAAACATGCCAAGTGCCAAGCCACTTCTTCCATTCTTCTTCTCAATTTCTTCCCTTCTCTACTTCTTAAGAATTCCTTAATCCTCCTCAACATATAATCTTCACTTAGGATATGGAATTCAAAAGGTTTCTTCATCTTCAACCGAGCTCCTGAATCAAATATTTCTTCAATAAACTTCATTGATCTAATCAGAGATCAATTGGATCAACTTCAAATTCACATGCACTAAGTGATAGTGCATGGACTTCATTAATGCACATCATCCACTTAGTAGTTGTGGATGGAAATCCTTTCAACTCCTCATGCATTGTCACTACAATGCATGGTCTTCAATCAATGTTGTGACTTTGTATCCAATTGATACAAGTTCTATGAACTTAAAGATCAGCTCAACAATCGTCAGATGTTTCTTAGAGAATGTTTCAACCATCATCTCCTATGTCACTTAGTGAATCTCCTAAGTGACATGCCTCTTAGTACTATGGTCATTCTCATTTCATCACCAACACCATCACAACCTTTGGCATTCACATCTTGACACCTTGACATCCATTCATTTCAAGACAACTTCATGCCTCATTGACAACAAATGCAACACAATGCACTTCACCTACCTTGGGCCTGTAGATGGGAACTCATCAGTTATCATCCTTTCAATCATATAATAATGAAAGATTACAGAAGAAAAGACCAATTCCCTAAATATAGGGCTTATTATATTTCAACAAAATATTGCAATAGAAGGTGAGAATAAAATAATGAAATAAGTAAATGGATGAAATATCATTTAGATATGGATCCCACATTAGATATGGAAGCTCAATTGAGAATCAAATAAAGAAGAATCATGGAATCTTAGGTTGAGGTGGAGATGGAGCCCCCAGGAGACTCCTATTATGTGAGAGAGGGGAGGAGGTATTCTATAAAAATATGGTTCCCTACCTCCTATTTAAAAAAATGACTTGGTAATTTTCAATAAATTTAATTTTTTACACATGATGTACTTTTTAGGGTATTCCCACTGGTAAAAACCCTTTATAAGTTGTGAGTGAGGTCTGTATAGTCAAATACACATCGTGTATTTAAAAACACTCTTTGTATTTGGTCTATAGGTAGGTTCTAACTCCTCTACAAAGTTCTTCCAAAAAGAAAACTGACCCACATTCAGACTCTATCTATGGGTTAAGAGAAACTGAAAAAGAAAACCTAGACTGCTGAAAATCGGGGTCATTACAACCACTTACCATTAAATAATCTCATCCTTGAGATGGTCTTATGAAGGTAAATAGGTATCATCTCAGAAAATATATATACATTGGGAACATATGTTGGCCTCCCACTAACAGTTCTAATATTATAGTTGTCCATGCTTCCATAGAACTCATACTAAAGGAACTAACCTAACTCGATGAGTTTTCATGCTCTGATCCACAATATGCACTAAATACCAATCAAAGGAAGAATCCATATTTAACTCAACCTCTTCGGGTTATAAAACATGTGATTGTTCTAGATAATATCAGTGGAGATTAGATATATGTAATACATCATTCATATACTTGTATCTCTAAAGAAGTGTTATTTACAAAGACACTAGTCCAATTATATTCAAGACCTGAAATGGATTGATGAATCTAGGAAATAGATTACCATGCCACTAAATATATTGATGTAACATCCTATGTGAAACTCACAAGAAAACGTATCCCCTCGTCCTCAACATTAAGAGGTCATCTATATTGATTGGCATATGATTTATGTCTGGACGGAGCAGTCAACATATGCTTCCTAATTAAATGAAGTTGATCTAAAGTATACTGAATGAGGCATGGTCCAATTAGTGATGTGTCCCCAAGGTAAAATTAGTACAGAGGTGATCTACATGGCCAACCATATATGGCACCATAATGATCCATCTTGATGGTATATTTAAAAATTTTATTATAAGAGAAATCAATTAGGGGAATTTTTTTATCCCGAGAACCCCCAATGTTAAGGAAACAAGCACAAAAAATTTCCTATAACACCTTAATCAGATGCTATTTATATCGATCAGTATGAGTGTGGTAGGTTGTGTACATAACCACCTATACACCAAAGGGCTTCTGTAACCCATTCCATAACAAATATTTGAAGCGGGAAGACCCATCAGATATGATAGAATATTGTGTATATAAGCACAAGTAACTACCAATATAAGGGGCCAAAGGGGTTATTAATCCATCAAGCCTCCCACCTGGATGTTTTGGAAAACACACCCCAGGGCTTAGAATCCCCAGGGTATCAGTTTCCCTAACTAATAGGGTGGAGTAGCATATATGAACACAAAAATATAAGATATAATATAGATCACAATCACAGTATGGGAATAACCTAGTGTAAGACTCAACTGTAGCTAAAGTCTCCTGAAAAAATATCCATGCCCTCTAGGCATAAGTAAATTGAGTCCACGACTTCTCATAATTTCAACCATATCATTGCATCCCAGAAATATAAAACCCCATCGGATAAAAATTTATTAATTTATTTAACAAAATTAATTTCCCTATTACTAGATGATCATTGAAAACATTCTATGATCCCCAATCACAAGGTGCTCAACATGGTGAGTATATGAACTACCAGATGATTATTTACAACCTATAGAATCAGAGTAAACTCATACAACCATGAGGATCTAATCACAGAAAGCACATGGAATACCCCATGCACCATTTCCTCCCATTAAAATAGTGTAACCAAACACATCTGTCTACCTCAAAAAGTGGATAAATTATAAAAGATAAACCAAATACCTAGCCACCAACTAAACAACATATTCAACAAGAACCCATCTCTCATAAAAATGGGTAATCCTTGTTTTAACTCGTTTTTTCACCTCTTGTGCCATCCCTGACACCCTCATGCACAAACTGATGCATATCACCACTCTAAGCATCAACTAATGCAATAATAACCAGGCCTCCCAACCACACACACCACTAGAGCCTTCCAGGCACATCCATCCTAGGTTTAGGACACATCCAGACCTCCCCGTCCAACATACCACAATATCCCTCTAGGATCATCCATCCCAAGATCACATCACACCATAAATAAGAGGAAAAAACATAGAAACTGAACTCTTCACCCTAAAACAAGGCACCCAGCCTTCACACACAACGATCTCTCATGACTCTAAATCACAAGGAACTCATCCCTTACTAGAAAGCAGGAAACATAGGCACTAAAAAAGAATTATATTTTATCACAAAATCATTTCTATTCCATATTGAATTAACCAATTCATTATTCACAGGTTCCACCTACAAACAACCTAAGAAACAATATATCAAGAATTAATTAAAAAACTAATTTTACATTCCTTTAATTATGTTATAAAAAAGAATCATCATGCATCAGGTTCATAAAACAATTCAATTGAACATGATTTCTTGCAATTATTTTATTAATGTCAAATTAAAACAACAACAAGATTCATTCAACATGAATCTTTAATGTTTTATCCAATCTATAATGAATTAATTATGGATTTACATTCTTTACCAATTTCCATCAAGAATAAAATTTTAAACCAAGCACATCATAGATATAACACAATCTAGAAAATTAAAAGGCAAACCTCTATAATGATACAAATAAAGAACATCGCTATGTGACCGACATTAATTCTTTAATCTTGTTTAAGTATTTAATTAGGCCAATTTCAATGTGATCTCAGGGGAAACCATGATACCTATCTGATTGCATGTAACTAAATATATGATAAATGAATCCCTTATATAAAAAGTCCATCAACCTTCCTCACATGAGAATGGACCACACTAAGAATCTCTAATCACCTATCGTGCAAAGAATGACATCCAACCGAGGACACCACGACACCACCAACAACGAAGAAGATCCCCATTAGAACCATGGGTATGCTACCTCCATAGAATTAAAATAATAAATGAGATGTAATGAGACCAATACCGAGAGAATCATCTATAAAATGGTGTAAAAACACAACTTGGGTCAAGCCGTGTCACCACAGATTGAAGATGGAAGCCTGAGATCGATTCCCATAAAAGGGATCTACAAAATTCCAAAGAGGAGACTATCAAGTCATATAGAATAAGAGATTGGGAAGCTAAAACCATAGGGTTTTACAATTCAAGCAGTTGGAAATTGTTTTAAAACCTATAGGATGGTAGATTAAATGACATGTAATCCACTTTCATGTCATGTAATGCCTTGAGGTTCATTTTTAGTGAAAAAACTATCACCTTTCGATTTTATTTTATTATTGAAACCCCTAAATTTTAGACTATGTGGATCCCACTTTCGCATTGTGAAATTATTCTACATGGTGTGAAACCCACTTTAACGCAATGAAGGTTCCCTACTCCAAGTTCTCAACACTCGAGTCCCTCCAGAATTCCTCTAAGCCTCATCTGAGCTCTATAGGAATTGAGAACATGAAAAGGGTCGATCCATGTTAATCCAATCCATTAAATTATATACCTATCAAAATATTCTCATCCTAGAGAATCTAAAACCAAAAAATGGAGGAAACAAAAAGGGGGTCATCTGAACACCCCCCCATGAGATACATATAATGGTTGTAGTCACCACAGGAGCTAACCACCTCACTAGAGAAACAATCAAAATCCACAAGACAACCACAACGATCTCCTATACACTCTCCCATGGGAGAAACATATGAAAAGAGAGTTATCCACAACAAGAAAAAGAGAAATTCGTCTCCCAACCATAAATGGTCTAAAACCATAAAACAAAAAATGTTACAAGGGAAGAGATAGACATCAAAAAAATTGAGGTAATGAGCATGTATCTCAGACTCACATTCTCAGGTACTCCACTCCACGCCACAATGCCCCCACAAGACATAAACCAACGGGATATCACCCCCATGCAACACCTTATCCTGACACTCTGAGTTCTCAAAAGGCTGATCCTTACAGGTTTTATCATCATAAAAATTGATACTTCCCCAATCGATGATCTGAGAGTTATCATGAAGATACTTATGGATCTATAACATGTAAAAAACATAGTCTATCTATCTCATTTGTGGGGGAAGAACTATATGATACACTATGATTCCAACATGAGATAACACCTCAAAAATACCAAGAAAATAGTGGAAAGCCTACTCCCATGACCAAACCTTTGCTGAACACGATTGGGATCCACCTTCAGTAACACATAATACCCAAAACAAACTCTAGAGGTCTCGTCATATGTTAATTCCATGATTTCTAATGATCATGTATTGCATTCATTATCTCAAAAATCACCTAAACCATCTCTATCATATAATGCACTGCATTCATTCTCCATTGATGGTATCCCCTTATTCACTGATTAAAGACCCTTTATTTGTTATTACGATGATGTTGATTTTATATCCACACAGTGGGGAACTCTATAGTGTATCATCATCCACATATATGGGAGTCAGTTTGATGTTGGGATAAAAACCATTAATGGGGTTCCAATGTGTAGTTGTAAAATGAATTAGAAACCATGTAGTTTATCACATCTAAATGGGGAACGTCATTCCTTTTATGTTTTTCCTGACCTAACCATGTAGTTTACCATGATGTGGTAAGTATACCTAGAGGGAAGGTGTCAAGTCAATGTTTAGTGGGGGGATTATGTCAAATTTCCAAGGAAACATAGAAGGGATATGTATTCCTAGGATGAAGTATACCCTACTGGGAATTTAGACTAGAGATAATAGGGTTGATTTTGGGTGTTGGGTTTCCACCTTAGTGAGTCTTCCTATGTATCCCATTTGGATGGGAATCAATTCCCATGTAGTTCAATCGTGATGGAGCACTCCTATATCAGAACTCATATTTTTCTCGCAGGGGAGTATGACCTACTGGGGGGATTAATTTGGGGATTATACCAAGTGGTAGTCCCAAACGGTAAGATATCTGGACTTATAACTAATGATTATTACCTTGCAGATTTGGGGGATTGGTTGGGACTTACACTTGAGAATGATGCACATTGATCATAGGCCTTAGGTAGATGTCCAACATATCCTAGTTATAACAAGAATTAGTGTTCTTGTAGTTCAGTAGTCCAGGTCATACACATTAAGGTTTCCTTGGGGAATGGGGTTATTATTGGGGGATACTACTAAGGAGTAATACCAAGTATTTCTACAATTTGGGGCTTACCACTATAGAGGGTGACCATAGGTTTGTTTGTGGATTACTCTTGATGAGTATACCCTTGATTGGATGGGGATTATAGTAGTAATAAACCCCATGGTATTTAATTCACATGGATGTTATGATAACCGTTGACCTGTAGGGCCACATGAATCATGCTCGATGTGAGAAACAAGAGGAAATAGAAGATTCAAGAAATCAAACATTTCTCCTTCTTTGCATGTGGAAGAGTACTAGGAGAAGGTGGAAGAGGGTAATGCGATGAGAGATGGGGGGATCTGGTGCCAATATTCTCTCTAATATGTGAATCCAGTATAGTCTTGTCTGACTACCCATATGGACATGACCCTTAGGGTGTTATGGGGAGAAATAGAGAAATCTCCTAAAAGATATTATAGGGGCTTACTCCATGAGGGATTCCCAGAAATTGGTTCTGTAGTAAGGGAGGAGGATCACATTCCATGTTGAATGGAAAAGAAAGTGTAATCCTTACCTTTCCTACCTGGAACTAGAGGATGCATGTCCTAGATATGATAAGGGTCAGAAATTTTCCTAACCCATGTATCTGAGACTAGGAAATCCATGACATCGTTCCTAGGGTCGAGATCCTCGTGACCTTGGGAGTACAAATCCACACACATCCTGAGGATCCTAGCCATCTGGTATGACATGTTTGGGAAACCTCTGACCGTAGGAATTCAAATCCACATGGTTGAAAAACAAGTGTTACTTTTCATAAGATTTTAAAGGTCATGAGGATTTGGTGGGGTTTTCAACAAGGACCCTTTATGAAAAGGTATATAAAGGAATACATGAATTTCCATTGGATAATTGGAATATGAACTAACTAGAAGATCACATAGGGTAGAGACTTGGTAAATCCAAGGGAGGATCATACATGTAGTCTTATGTGAGACAATAGAGTCTTGGAAAAGGGGTGATTCATGCATGTTGTATCTGAGAAAGGTGGAGGTAACTTGAGAGATAACCCATCTTGGAAAAAAACATGGGTTAAGATTTGCCTAAGACTTCAAAGGTATCCATAGGTGTTCCCATAAGTGGATCATGCAGGTTACTAGTTAATGAAGGGGATATCACAGTAGTGTTTGAAATACATAGTGGAGATAATTCCCTTAGAAGGTGTTGTGTGTTATAAAAACATAGAGGAATTTTAGTTTCACTCCCCCTCTTTAATTCCATCTTCTTAATGTTTTTGTAAACTACCTAGAAGGTTTAATAGGGATTATATGAAAGACTAGAGCGAGCAGAGTGATGAGAGGTATTTGTGAAATTTCATCCATGCAAATGAATACTATTTTAACCTATATATAGGGAAATATGTGAGCCTGGGTAAAGGGTCTCCCTCACTTTGGTGCACTGTGCTAGTTTTTCATGTTTTTGTTCCCCGACGGCTGATGCATAAGCTAGTCACGTAAGACAATGCATAGGTACTCTGCACACTGATGATCATTGAGGGTACCTATGAGAATGGTATTTTTTATGGTTTATGTCCCTTAGACTTCTTAATTACTATTATTATCATTCCTTTAAGATATATTCCTTTGAAACCTTTTCACCCATCTAGAAAAATGGTGTATTGACAACATGTATGGATGATTATTATAGGATGGTTTGTATTAGTTAAATACCTAAGATGGTTTGGGTTTTATAAAGCTCTGTGATAGTTTGGGTTTAGAAAATCCCTGAGATATATTGGGTCTGATAAATTCCTAATGATGTTTGGGTCTATTAAAAACCTCCATTGTATTGGTTAAGGTTTATCTCATGTGAGATAATGAATCATGGAATGACTTGGATTTTGTCACAACATAAGGGTGGACCACCTTAAAGAAACTCATAATAAAAAGGTTGTACTTCAAAGAAATTATTACAACATAATCAGCAATCCTTCTTGGATATACTCATAATATAAAGGGTTGTACATCATGTATATTCTCACTACATGATGGTTCCATGTTCTTATATTTTATGCCACACTTTTTTTTATGTTTCAATGAGATGTTACATTTCTATGTCATAGGCTAATTATTATTTTACCTGTATTATATTTATTAATAGATTTGATAGTACATAATTATTCATTTAACACTAAATATCCTTCTTTCATGATATATTTAAAAATTTTGTTGTTGCATATTCTTTCTAATACGATATTTCTACCCTCGTCATGTTTTCTCATATGATTATGATCAAAAACATGTCTGCATAATGATAAACTTTCCCTTACAATGAATTTCAGCTCACCACTTTCTTATATTTCTATTCCCAAGGTCATGAAGATGATTAAATCCTTTTGGAGTATAGAAGGGGGTCTATTATGGTTCGATTATGAAGAAATGTTTCAGAGTATCATAAAATAAGTATATTATGTAGATGATCCACAAAGATACTAATCTTTTGGATTATGTTATTGAGTGATTATTTTATTATTTAGTGTTTAGGATATGTTAATGATATAAAATAAAGATAGATCCATCTCACTTTTATCATAGATATTGATTATGTAAAGTATTTTTAGCACCAGATACATGAGTGTAGGTATAGTGTGCTTTATTTAAGGACTTTCACCTTCATTGGATGTGTTTTTTTGAAAAGGGGATGGACTACACATTGATTAAATGTTATTCTATGGGGAGTACCTCTGAATCAATGGATTTTAGAAGGACCCCAATATTTATAGTTATGTGTTTAACCATAGGTAGGACCTCAGAGGGTAGTGAAATTTTTGTAGTTAATATGGGAAGAACCTCCATGATTAATATTCAAATATTCTTGGAGAGGGACTACGTGAGCGGTTATCTTGGTATACTAGTAGTTATTTTTCAGATATCAATGTAGATATGACCTTTATAGTGGTTATTATTCTCCTTTATTGGTAGGGATTCTTTGATATAGTCACCAATGCCTACCGTGAGGAAGCAAATGATTTTTTTGCTAAAATAGATATAAAATTTCCCATGGGAAACTAAATGAACATTACAAACAGTCTCAAAAATTTTGGAAACATAAGGTACATGAACCAATTCATAAATATTAGTAGTTATTTTTCTCCTATGGGCTCTCCTTATGGGTTTTTTTATCTGAGTGAACAATATTGATGATTCTATGATATATTTTGAAGATATTCTGGTCATAAAATTGTAATAAAACCCATTCCTAATAGGAAACATCTTGGGAATATCTGGGATAACTATTTTGACAGTTGAAACAACCTCTGTATCTTTTTTAAAATATTTATATTGGACATTGTCCCAATTTTAACGGGGACTCCAAAATCAATTTTAAGTGGTGATGGGGAAAACTTTAACCTAGTCGAAATTTCTTCTAGGTGATAACTAATATGACCATAACTACTATATGATGGAATGAAATACCTCCAAGGTAGGGATTATGAAATTATGGTGGTACTATCATAATGTATAATTTGTCACTCTATATTTAATCCATTGACACAACATTCACCGGAGGTTTGTATAATGAATTCTTATTGGTTATATCATTTTCATGAAATATCTTAGATTTGTGGTTCATTATTTCTCAAGTTATCCAATGGTTTCCCCCAATCAGGTTGGGGATAGTAATGCCATATATTATATTGATTAATAATTACTTTTGGATTACAACCTAGAAAAACAAGTATAATTCCAATAAATGAAATATCATAAATTATAATTCATGGTCTATCATCTACTTTTAAAAGTATAACACTTCACTTGAGGATTAAATTTTTTTATATGATTTATTATTATGGGATAGTTTGAAGATTTCCATTAGTTCATGAATATCAAAATTGTAAATATTAGAGGTCTAATATTAAAATATAGGAGCTTATTGTATACTCTTGGACTCTCATATAGACTAAATATTATATATGAAATCATTCCGAATATGAAAACCATTTACCCTTATCCTAAAAACAATTGATTAAAACCCTGAATTTATTAATAAAATATATGAGAGGTTCTTCATTGTCCCCTTTGCTTCCAATTATTCTATATTTTAATCTCATATGTCAATGTAAAAAAGAATATATCTTCTTATATAGAGGTGAAATGTATCATGGAGTTATGATTGGTCTAGTGAGAGGGGCTTACTATATATACCTATAAAGTAAATCAAATCCTACACAGTTTAGTGCTATTTATCAAATAATTTTATAAATTTCATGGGCCTGTCACAAGGAATAATATAGTGGATTTTTGGAGAATATTTTCAGAGAGGTTGTTGATGTTGTATTGATTTTTTAGATCATAAATCCTTTACAAATATTTCTTGAAATCATAATAGATTTCCTATGTGACTTGGATATACCATTAAGTATTACTTTTTAGTTTTTGTGTCATTTGATAAAAAACATTTAAACTGAATTTTACACCAAAATTAATGTCACTAAATGTACAACCATTATAGTGGTGTAGGATTAACTTCCCCAGAAGATGTAAAGATATAATATGTTCATAAAAATATGAATAATATTCTTCAAATGTTGATACAAATGAATATAAATCAGATGGGTTTCATAAATTATAGTTTTTCTAAAAATTCTCCTATAAAAATTACAACAACATGATGCATTAGAAAATTTAATAACATCATTTATAATGTCTATGATCATATTTAACTTAGGATACATCTTATTTTTGAGAGTTCATATTTTTATTGTACTTGTTTTACCTCTAATTCTTTTTGTTAAGAACTATGTTGTTTGAGATTTTCCATTGGAAACATTTTTATCAATTTACATTCATATTCATTCTATTTTTTATCGTTGTGATAGAGGGATTCTAAAGAAAAGAAGATAGATCTAGTTTCCAATCATGTGTTATAGAGGGATTATAGGGATTATAAGAGAGATTATTCTTCGATCATTTTAATCAAGGGATTTTGGGAAAAGGAATACTGACCTTTAGATGTGTTTAAGTAGAGGTATTTTGGGGATATAAAGATTTGTACTTTGGATAAGGCTGAAATATCATACCTACACTTTGTGTAAAAGTGTGTATTTATAATATCTTATAAATGAGTACTTATATTGTAATATCATAATTTTTATTTTCTTAATTTTTCATTGTGAATATAATTTTTACATTTAAATTTTTCAGATTTTACTAATGTGATGCAAAATTGAATTTCTTCTATATATTATATTTTAATATATATTTATGTTTCTTTTACATTTATAAAAATTAATTTAACTGAAATATTATAATTCATGTCGTCTTTATCCTTAATGTGGAAATTTTGTAATTCATTTTTTAGGGTACACTTCACACCCTCTTATAGTTTTTTTCTCATCTATATTTGCGAAAACACTTGGTATTTAAGCCTTAATATACAAGTTTGTTATTTAGAATTAAATAAGAGTGTATTAACCATAATATTTCATCCAAATATATAATATTAATAATATATTAGTATATTATATATAATTATATCTTTTTTAGAAAATAAAATTTCATCATACAAACCACTTTATTGAATTCCCTCTAAATTTTAATTTTTTAAAAAATTATGGAAAAACAATTTTATTTTTATAATGGAATTAAACATTATGTTACTAGGCCTTTGAAACATTACCCATTATAACACCCTTATATGACCTAAGGGTAACATTTTCGATGGTGATAAATTAACAGGGTGGATCTACTAATGTTGGATGAGTGGTAATTTTCACTAACTTGAACTTATCCCATAGGAAATTTCGTTCAAATTTCAATTGTTGAATATCATCTTGGACATGGTCAAGATAGAAGCCTAGTGACGCTACTTCCCTCCCATGTATTGAAAAAAGGGATTTGTATGGTGTAAATATACTAGTTGAGGTCATCACGAGTCCTTTATGCATTAATTATCCTTTGTCATTTATACTTATAAAAATTAATTATAAAATTAAATTTTATATAAAAAATATTTTTTTCAAAAGGTTGTATTGAACAACAGTCATATTTAATAAATGGTTATATGATGTTCAAAACTGGATGGTCTCATTTCCCTTTATATTCACTGCATTATGAAAAATAGATTTTTTATTGTGAATAAAAAAAAAATATTATACACATTTTCAAGAAGCCATTATCATTCAAAAAGTTGGGGTCATCACACTATTCCTCCTTATGGAATTTCATTCCCTAAATTTATAATCATTCTTTGAGTTGAGAAAAGGTTTGGATATTTTTGCATCCTTTTCTCCTCTAGTTCCCATTTTACTTCCTCATATTTATGGTTCCTCTAAAAAACTTTTATGAGGTGGTTAGTATAGTTTTGCATAAACTCATCTTTATGGTCAAATATATCCATCGAAAGCTCCTTATAAGGGAAGTCATGCTGTAATTATTCTAAATTTGGATTCAGTATATGTGAAGGGTCATTTATGTACTTTCTGAAGATAGACATGTAAAATTAATCATTAAATTGCGCTATATTTTGTAGAAGTACTACCATATAGGTATCTAATCCTATGCGATCAAGGATTTTATATGGGCCAATGCACCAAGGGAAGATCATTCCTTTCTTCCCAAACCACATGAATCTCTTCTATAGAGATTTTCAATGGAACATTTTGTTACCAACACCAAACTCCACATCCCTTTGATGGATTTCAACATAGCTCTTCTTACGACTCTAAGCAGCCTTTATTATTTTGGATGGCATGACCATTTTCTATCATCTCTTACATAGGATTCAGAACAAGAAATTTTCTGTCACCAACTTCATACCAACAATAAGTACATCTATATAATTTCACATCTAGAGTTTAGAGGGTTACATTTGAATACGAAAATGGAATCTATCATTGAATGAGAAATGAAATAATTGGATATGTTGATCCCATGCACCTTTAAATTCCATTGATCATGTTCTAAACATGTCAATGAGTGTTTAAATAGTCATTTCATATTTTTCATCACTTGTAGGGTGATTGGGCATACTGAAAATCAATTTGGTACTCATAGAATGTGGAATACTTATCCAGAATTTTGATGTGAACCTTGAATCATGATCAAATATGATAGAGAGTGGTACCCCATACAACATTACCACTTACTTCACATATATATTATCATGTCGGTCAAGAGAAAAATCTTCATGAATAGTGATGAAATGGGAAGTCTTGGTGAGATGATATACTATAAAAAAAATAGCTTGGTTTATTTGGATGTTTTTAGGAGACCAGTGAAAAATTCCATAGTGATATTATCTCACATCAGTGTGTAATGGGTACTGGATATAATACCCCTTTAGGAATTTGTCTCTCTCCCTTCACATTTTGACCCCACAAGGGCTTTTTAGTGTAGTCATTCGTCTCCCTTTTCAGGTTATCCCAAAAATAATGACCATGAGGGTCCCTATTCATTTCAGTGCATCCATGTTGTATAGATAATTTTAGATCTATAAACATCATCCATCTTCCCCTTATCTATTTATTGAATATATGGTGCATATAGCTTTTTATGAAATTTAATTACACGTTCGTGATCAATATTGGACTCAAGAAAAATTTCATTCTTCACATACTCTATCTTTTTCTATAACAAATGATATTCTATTAAATATTTTTTTATCTTCCATAGTAATGATGGTTGGGAAATAATTTGGTATAGGGTTGATGACATCCATTCCATTATGGTTCCCATGTCTAGTTTTTTTGGGTCATTGATCAATGGATCTCCTTGAATCCTTCTCATTTCCAGCACAACATGGTATTTCCTACTTAATGCACCACCTACCTTGCTTGCTCAATCAGGATGAAAATGAATTGAAAAATAATAATCTTTAAGAATTTTTAACCATCTAATATTTCTCTTGTTCAATTCATTTTGTGTGAAAATATACTTCAACCAATGGTGTTCTGTGTATATATCACATTTCATCCCATAATGATAATGCCTCCATATCTTTATATAAAAAATTACCGCAGCTAGACCCAGGTCATTAAAGGGATAATTCTTATGATGAGGCTTCAACTATAGAGATGTATATGCAATGTTTTTTCACTTTTCATGAGGAAACACCCAATACTGTTCAGAGATGCATCACAAAAAATAAACTATCCTTCTCCGGTAAAGGGAAGAGTTAACATAAGTGTAGAAACCAATCAATACAACATCTCTTGGAAATATTTTTCACACTCCTTTGTCCAGATAAACTTGGCCCCTTCATGTTAACTTGTTTAGTGTATTGTAAATTCATTAATGAAATTTCACAAACCTCCTATAATATCTGAATAAATAAATGAAACTAAAAATATCAATTACTATTATTGAATGAGGCAACTCATTGGAAATATCTTTCTTGGCAGGGTCCACTAAGATTCCTTCATTGGTAACAATTTTCCCCAACAAAGAATTTTTTTTAAACAAAATTCACATTTTCAGAACATTCAAAATAGCCTATCCTTCCACATAGTTTGAAATATAACCCTTATATGATCCTCATCATCATCGTGAATTTTATATTATATCATAATGTCATCAATAAAATCCACCACAAAATTATCAAGGAATTCTATAATTACTCTCTTCATCAAATCCATAAATATAGAAGGAGCATTAGTTAAGATGAAGGGAATAAAAACAAAATCATAATTCTCATATCTTGATAGAAAGGCAGGTCTTATAATAACATCATTTCACCCTCAATTGATGATAACAAGATCAAATATCAATCATGGAGATGAATTAATCCCCATAGAGATGGTCAAATAAATAACCAATCCTTGGAACATGGTACTTTTTCATCACTATGATCTCGTTAAGTTCTCTATAATCAATTCAGAGCTGTATTGATCCATCCTTATTATTTACAGAGAGACCATGTCCTCCCCATAGTGAAACACTTGGTCGAATAAACTCCTTCTCTAAAAGATCATGAAGTCATTTCTTTAATTCCTCAAGATCCACATTTTCCCTTATATATGAGGTATTTGATATCATCTTGGATCCAATCATGAGTTCAATGGAGAACACTAACTCTCTTTATGTGGTAGGTATAGGTAGAACCTAAGGAAATACGTCAAATATTTATGAGTAATGGGGACATTTTTTTATTCATATAATTTCATTTCCTTATGTATATTCACTGGTCATTTCCCTAATGAAGGATATGTAATGCCATTCTAGACAAAGATCATGTCACGATATATCTTCTTTGAAGAAAACTATAGGAAATTGATTCAAGACTATTGATATTTCCTTACTTCGGTAGTTGATCATACCGTTATACTTTGAGAGCCAGTCCACCCCTAGTATAATGTCGAATTCCATCATGACTGGATCAAAGATGATATCAAATACCTCATATAGAATGGGAAATGTGGATCTTGAGGAATTAAATAAAGGAATTCAAGATATTTTAGAGAAGGGGTTTATCTGACTAAGTGTTTCACTTTGGGGAGAACATGTTCTCTTTGTGAATAATAAGGATGGATCAATGCAGATATGAATTTATTATAGAGAACTTAATGAGATCACAATGATGAAAAAGTACCATGTTCCAAGGATTGATGATTTATTTGACCATCTTCATGGGGATCAATTATTCTCTAAGATTGATATTCGATCTTGTTATCATCAATTGATAGTGAAAAAGAAGGTATTATAAGGATTTTCATTTCTATCAAGATATTTGAATTTTGATTTTGATTTTATTCCCTTCATCTTAACTAATTCCACTTCTGTATTTATGGATTTGATGAAGAGAGTAATTAGGGAATACCTTGATAATTTTGTGGTGGATTTTATTGTTGACATTATGATATAATCTAAAATTCACGATGATGATTTGGATCATATAAGGGTTATATTTCAAACTATGGGGAAGGACCTAATATTTGAAATTTTCAGAAAATGTTAATTTTGATTAAAAAAATCTCTTTGTTGGGGCACATTGTATCCAATAAAGGAATGTCAATGGACCCTTCCAAGAAAAATATTTCTGATGAGTTACCCCATCCAATAATAGTAACTGATATTTTTAGATTACTTAGTTTATTAATATATTATAATAGGTTTTTGAAAAAAATTAATGAATTTAAAATACACTAACAAAGTTAACACGAAGGGGCCAAGTTCATCTGGAAAAAGGATTGTGAAGAAAGTTTCCAACAAATGATGAAGTGATTGGTTTCTACACCTATTTTAATCTTCCCTCTATCAGAGAAGGATATTTTTTTTTGCATCTCTGAATATTATTGGGTGTTTTCTCATGAAAAAGGAAAAGGATTTTTCATATATATCTCTATAGTTGAAGCCTCATCAGAAGAATTTTCTTTTTAATGACCTGAAACTGGCTACGGTTTTTTTTCTATAAATATATAGAGGCACTATCATATGGTATGAAATGTGATGTATACATAGACAACCATTGTTTAAAGTATATTTTAATAAAAAATTAATTTAAAAATATATAGATTATATGGTTGGAACTTTATAAAGATTATGATACTTCAATTCATTGTCATCCTGAATGAGCAAGCAAGGTAGGTTATGCATTAAGTAGGAAATACCATGTTGTGCTGTAAATAAGAAGGATTCAAGTATATCCATTGATCAATGACCCAATAAAACTAGATCTGGGAATCATAATGGAAGGGATATCGTCAACCCTATACCAAATTATTTCTAAACCATCATTAATAGAGAATATCACAAAATATGTAATAGAATGTCATTTGTTATAGAATAAGCTAGAGGATGGGAAGAATGGTATGTCTCGTGAGTTAAATATTTATCAAGAAGGTGTAATGAAATTTCATACAAGGATATATGTTCTGTATTTTCAAAAAATAGATATGGGGATGATGGATGCTGTTTATAGCTATTAAAGTATCTTTAAAACTTGGAATCACTAAAAATAATAGGAACCCTCATGGTCATTATTGGTGGGATAACATGAAAATGGAGACAATTTACAACACTACAAAGACATTCTTGTGTCAAAATGTGAAGACAAGGAGTCAAATTCCTAAAGGGGTATTATATCTAGTAACCATTCTAACATGGATGTGAGATAATATCACTATGGAATTTTTCACGGGTATCCTAAAAACATCCAAAGAAACCAAGTTATTTCAGTTATAGTAGATTATCTCACCAAGACATCCCATTTCATCACTATTCATGAAGATTTTTCTTGTTGACCTACATGACAAGATATATGTGAAGAAATTTGTAATGTTTTATGGGGTACCACTCTCTATAATATTTTATCATGATACAAGGTCCACATAAAAATTATGGAGAAGTAATCAACATTATATGAGTGGCAAATTGAATTTTAGTATGACCAATCACCCTACAAGTGATGGTCAATCTAAAAGGAATATTTGGACACTCATGGAAATGTTTATAACATGATCAATGGAATTTATTGGTGGATGGGATCATCATCTCCCATTATTTGTGTTCTAATTCAATGAAATATTCCATTTGAGTATTCAAATGAAACCCTATGAACTGTAGATGGGAAATGATATAGAAGTACTTATTTTTGGGATGATGCTGGTGACAGAACATTTCTTGGTCCTGATCCTGTGTAAGAGATGACAGAAAGGGGTGATTGCATCCAAAATAATAAAGGTAGCTTAGAGTATAAAGGAGATCTACATTGACATCCATCAAATGGACTTGGAGTTTGGTGTTGGTAACAAAGTGTTCTATTGAGGATCTCCTTGGAAGAGAGTCACGTGGTTTGGGATGAAAGGAATGATCTTCCTTTGGTGCATTGAACCATATGAAATCCTTGATCGAATAGGAGTAGTGACCTATTGGGTAGTACATCCACCAAATATAGCTCAATTTCATGATGAATTTGACATGCCTCTCTTCAGGAAGAACATAAATTCCTTTTCACATATACTAAATCCAAATATGGTATAATTTCAGCATGCCCTGCCTTATAAGGAGAAACCCGTGGATATCTTTGACCATAGAGATAAGGTTATACACAACAAGAATACCCACCTAATACAATTGTGGTAGAGGAACCATAAATATGATAAAGTGACATGAGAACTAGAGGAGAAAAGAGGCATAAATACCAACACCTTTTCTCAACTTAGAGAATGATTAGAAAATTTTGGAATGAAATTTCATAAGGGGGAATAAGGTGATGACCCTGGAATTTTGAATGATAATGGATTCTTGAATATGGGTGTAATATTTTTTTATTCACAATAAAACCTTATATTTTTCATAATTAAGTGAATATAATGGGAAATGCGAGCATCCATTATTAAATTTTATATGACCATTTGTCAAATATGACTGTTGTTCAATATAATAGTTTGAACACATACTTTTGATAAAAAAATTTAATTTTATAATTAGTGTTTATAAGTAGAAATGAAAAGGTATAATTAATGTATAAAGAAGTCATGATGAAATCAACTATTAGATTCATACCATATTAATCCTGTTTTTAATACTTGGGAGGGATGTAGTGTCACCAGGCTTCTCTCTTGACCATGTGCAAGATGAGCTTAATTAATTGAAATTTTAACGAAATCGCCTATCGGATAAGATCAAGTTAGTAAAAAGTACCACTTGGCCAATGTTAGTAGAGCCACCCTGTCAATTAATCACAATCGAAAATGTTACCCTAAGGTCATATGTGGGTGTTATAAGGGATAATGTTTCAAGGGTCCAATAATAAAATGTTTAATTGTATTATAAAAATAAAATTGTTTTTCCTTAAATTGTTTTTTAAAACTAAAATTTAGAGGGAATTTAATAAATTGATTTTTAGTAAGAAATTTTATGTTTGCAAAAAGATATAATTATATATAATATACTAAGATATTATGAATATTTTATATTTTGATGAAATATTATGATTAAGACACTCTTATTTAATTATGAATATTCTTTTTTTTGGCACTCCTCGTGGCTTGATTAGTGACTTAAGAACCCATTTTTGTAATAGAACCGTGGGATAAATTTTGAAAAATATTGGGGTTATACATAAAACATCAACTTATTATCACCCAAAAAAAATGGCATAGATGAACATTCTAATAACGAAGTCAAAAGAGCGCTTGAGATAATTGTTAAGCCCACCAGAAAAAAATTGGCCGGAGAGACATGGTGAAGCACTTTGGCCTTATCAAACAACATATAAAACACCCATTAGGATGTCTCCTTTTAGGCTAGTTTTTGGTAAGTCATGTCATTTTCTAGTTTAAATCCAACATATGTCATTTTGGGCTGTTAAAACTTGTTATTTTGATTGTGAAAAATATGGTGAAGAATGATTGTTGCTATTGACTGAATTGGCAGAGCTTTTACTTGATTACAATGAAAATTCCAATATCTAAAAAGTAAAGTCTATGTTACTCCATGAAAAAAACATTCTATGAAAGGTATTTCATGATGGGGAAAAGGTAATGATGTTAAATTATTGATTTTTTACTTCAACTAGGTAATTTTTAATTCTCGTTGGGAAGGTCCTTTTATTGTTTATAATTATTACCTATTTGGTGTAGTGCAAGTCCAGCACCCCACTACCAAAACGACATTCATGGTTAATGGACATTAGTTAAATCATCACAATGAGAGAACACACATCTCAGGAACCACATCATCGTTCATCAGATACACAACTTCTATAGTTGACCAACCACTAGATGGAGAGGATGACCCACCAAATACAAACTAGGTGGAACATCTTTCCATTTAACTCCTTTTATCTATATCTTCCTCTCTCTCCCTCTTTATTATTCTTCCTCTCTCTTTCATGTTTTTAACCACTTTCTTAATCAAACCCTTTATTTTATATTTATCTTTTTTGCTATTGCGTATTTTAAAAACACAAGATAAACTACAAAAAATAAAAAAATAATAAAAAACATAAAGAGTCATACATACCCACCATAAAATTTTGATATTTTGTATGACCATTTTAAGGATATTAAATAAATGTTTTCATCTCAAAAATTTTACATTTTCATCATAAACATGGATAAAGAATCTTGTGTCAAAACCAACAAATTTTGAATGCTCAGTTGTTTATTTGGAATGTGATTTTCCCCAACCATGAGGACCATCATTATCATTCATGAAAAGGCCACCTACGTCTATCTTTTCAAAATTTCAGTTTTTACTCCCTATTGTGAGTCTTGATTTTTAGGAACTTTGAGATTAATTTACTACTCTAGTGTGTATTAATATGAGAGAGGCATTTTCCTGATGACATGAGCATCAAAATTGACAAATAGCCTCCCATTTCCCTTACATTAATACTACTTTTAGAATCCCCATAGAGCCTATGAAAACCATTTATTTGATATCCACATTACAATTCTAATACCATGTCCCACCCAATATCTAAATGGATTTACATAGATTAATTTATTGAAATTTAAGTATGGGGGGAATGTAATTCATTTTGGGTATCCTTTTCTTATTTTTTCAGTGTGTTATCATATGCTTGAAGGAATGTATCCATTTTATTTTGTGGGGGGGAGGTTTTCATTTAGTTTGTTTTGGAAATGTATATATGTTTATGAAATCTTGTACAAATTTTATTGAAAAGTGTTAAAATGAAAAAAAACAACATAACATTGAAAAAATAGATTGTTTCTTTAACAGGTTAAAACACACTATTATTTAACCTTTAATATTTTTATAGATATTAAAATTATTGTCATGAGTAGATTATTCATGGGTTGGGAGATGAGTGTGAGATTTTTTTCAAGTTCAACTTTCAAAAAAAAAACATAATAGAAAAAAATGAAAAGAAGAACAATTGAATTATATATTCATGTGTCATTGGGAGATGTTTTGTGTCTTGTACATTTATAATCTTTGCATACCCTCCATATTTTATTCATATTATTTTTCTTGATTCACACAATCATTCCCTTTTAAATATGTTATTCCATTTCCAACTATGTTCCATTTCAAAAAAATGTGCATTGTTTTACCTATTTTGGTGTTTTACCCCGCTTTCCCACTCTTTTGGATATTAAATTCCTACCATCCCATAGCCACAGAACAACCCCTAAAAAATTATATTGGTTCTTACGCACATTAGAATGGGGAATTGAAACTGGGATATCTTTCAAACTCTAGTATTTTCAACTTTGGTTGGTGAATGAGTGAACCTCCATAAATATATTTTTATCAACATGAGAGGAGTGAGTTTTGAGTGACTATATTCTCTATTTCTAAATTTGAGAAAGAAAAATTAATTGTTTTCAGAACATTTATTCTATAATTTTTTTGGTGTAATTCAACAGGGTTGAGTGATGTGGTCTAAATCTCCCCTGATTGGGGAAAACAAAATTTTAATATTTTTTGTCGAGTGAGAATGATGTCGTTATGTTTTTATATTTGTTTCACATGAGGACATGAACAAGAATACGTGTCAGGGAGTTGAGGTTATTAATATATTCATGATTTTTTGTTTACTCCCTTCACTTATTTTCTATGAAAAGTCCTTAATTTGTGTGAAATAATGTTGTTTTAATATTAAATATTATTTTTAAGCATTATTTGAATTAATCTATATTCATGTAAGTTTAATGTTTTACTCATAACACTCATAAAATTTATTAAAATTTTGTGATTATTGTTTTTTAGGGTTCCTTATTCTATATCCAACATATCATTTGAAGGAATGTTTTTCCAATTCGTCCATTTGAAGGGTCATATGGTCCACAAAATAAATCCCACGGAATATGTGATGAAACTGGACCATCCATGGAAATTGAATTGTTGTGCTCAATCAAGAAGTCCAAATTAATTTATTTTCCTCTAATGGTATTGGGACTGTACAAGGAATCTTGGATAAATATTTGTAGTCCCAATTCTACCAAAAATGGCCTAAATGATGTTTTAAATTCCATTCCACCATTATGTCCAGGAAATGAAATCAGTACACAAAACCTGACTTTGTCAGGATCTAGACATCCAATTGAGATAAGAATTTGTAGTGTGAAAGAGGAGATTTACTTGGTAGAATTTTTAGAATAAAGTGATCATATTTGAAGGAATATTACTATTAAAAAACTCATTCACATTTCGGCCATCGAAAAAGCATGGATAGAAATGGATAGTTTAACATTGATTATTAAAACCGCCATAAAATCAGCTCCATAATCCCAAGTTCCCCCCAAACATGATAGTAGAATTTCAACATTAATATATACAACTTTTAATAAGAATAGTTCTCCAGATTTGGGAGTCTAATTTATCAAATTGGCGATGCAAGTTGAGGGGCATATTTGAAAAACAAATAGTCCACCTCCTTGGGATATAAATTCATCCCACTATTCTCCTTGATAGGGGTTGGTATTTAAGAATATATAATGATACATTGGCATGACCTAATACTTTATAAATTCCTGAGAGGACCTTCCAAACTCATTTTATCACTAGATACACCCTTCCTTTACTCTTGGATTTCAACATCTTTAGGGATCTTCTTATTTGTAATCATGTATGTATGTTTTCATTTCAATAGAATTTTAATGGATGATTCTTCTTCTTAATCTCTTATTCACTTAAAAATTATATTTTTTAATATTAATTTTCTTTAAATAGTTTTATAACAAGTTGAAAATCATTCTCTCATTCTCTTTATCATTTAATCTAAATTCTGTATCTAAGATTAACTTCACCATTTTTGTGTGTGTTCGGTGCACAACTCTTATCTTGTCCCTTAATTTTTATTCTCATTATAATTTATCATCATAAAAATTACAACCATATTATTGACCAAAATAATTGATTAGTGAATCTACCATTGGTGTGAGTTTTAATTTGGTTATGTTAAGTGATTGAGAGATTTTTCTTGATAAATACTCATTAAATTAGCATTGTGTATGTTAAAAATAAAATGTCATGGATTAATGACATTATTTGTTTAATGTGTGGTTTTTATGGATTATTAGAACCATAAATATCATACAATAAACAATATCTAATTAATATTAGAACTCTAAGTTACGTTAAGTCTTGAATTAAATCCTTAACACTTGGGGATTCAGATTAATTTAATCTTGTGAACTGGGTGTTAATTTAATGCTATATATTGTAAATCTCCAGGATATCACAAGATTAACTCCCAAATAATGAAATCACCCAAATATTTTTCAAATTGGTACATCAAACACTATCCATAAATAAATTCATTTATTCCTTGAAAACAAACCCCCAATCAAAATACAACCAATTAAAACAATCGACTATAAAAAGTATCATCGATGAGGTTTCAACCTGAGTGCTTCTAGACACATTAGTAGAGCACCAAAACCTTGAATAGTCTATAGGTGAAAATCTTCTACACTTTAGTTGGAATGGAGGGAAAATGAGTGAAATTGAAATAATGATTGTTTGCAATAGTGTCATGTTAGGTGCCAAGTAGTCTGTATAACCACTTAAATTACATTAATATATTCCACATTAACATTGAAACTTCAATGATTAGTTTTTTAATAAATTAAGCTATATGAGGGGGGAAAATTGTTAGGGAAGGGGTATCAATAAATTAATTAGATCAACGAGAGGTTAATGAATGTTATGAGAAATATGTTTCTATCACATTTACCAAAGAGTTATGAGTTTTATGATACTTTCATGATAAGGATGCACATGTATAATTATTATTTGGTTGATAGTGATGATATTACTGGTGATGGTGATTATGGTGATGAATTTCATCATGTTTATTGTAATAATTATTTTATTAGATATTATGCTCTCTATGATGATGTTTATAATGAAAATATGTTTGGTTATGAAGTTAGTAGTGACCAAGATGATTATGGTTTATATCATGATAGAGATCCACTAAATATTTTCCTTATTTTCTGAAACTAATGAGTCTTGGTGATTTAAGTATCTGATTTATTAAATAAAATTTTACTTTGTATAAACAATAAAATAATATTTAGTTTCAAAACTATAAAAATGTAAACTATATTATTATTTTTCTATAAGAATGTATTATTATTGATACAGATAATTTTGGACATGGTTTTATTTGGATTGAATTTTTTTATTAATGTTTTTATGTTTTGTAATTTTTTCTTGTATTAGGTGTAAAGGTTGGGTTACAAGTGTTTAATGAAAATATATCCATGTTTTGTTGAGTTTTTGATAGAAACAATTAGAAAATTGGATCTATTGTCATCTATATGAATGGTTTTCTAAAACTAGTGGTATGTACTAATATTAAGGTGATATTTTCTCCATTCACTACAAAATTGGTATAAAAAATATTTATTGTTTTGGTAGTGGTATCCATAGTTTTGAATCAAGGATTAACACCTAATTTCAGTACCAGTTCCTTTCAATCCATACTTTTTTTCATCGATTTGATGAAACTATTGAGTGGATATCGTCTATTATAGGGGTCTCTTCATCTAAAATCATTAAGGGACTATTTATAATGAAAACATTTATTTAATAATTTTTTGGGGGATTGGAGATTATTGAGATGGGGATGTAAGAGTGGATGTGGTGTTGAGCTAAAATTTTAGTTATTAAGGGGATCTTGTGGTATGGTCCCTTGGTTTAGGGTATGGTGGGTTTTAGGAAATGAGATAATGATGTATCCAAGATCCTTATGTAATGGGGGATCAAAATACTGTGTTTCAATGTCTCTTTAAATCAGGAGGTGTTTGAATCTTGGGTTTAGGCTACGATGTGGAACTTGAGATATCTTGTTCCCCCTTTCTACCTTGTGGATAATTATTGTAGTGTGCGATAGGTTTTTTACCATGGAATGATAATATGTTTTTAGGATCTGGGAGAGATATGTGGAGTTTGGGGAATAAATTTTAGAGTTTGGTTTTATATTCAAACCCCTATGGAATGACCTTCCTTTGAGAATTGTATATTTGGTGAGAACCCTAAGGGTTGTGATGTTGTCAAGGAATATGTGTCGTGGTTCTATTAAATTACATCTAATATGAATTCTTATGATCCTTGGAAACTTTCTTATTTTATCCCCTATATTTCAAACCCTTGAAAACTAGAGGTCTTTTTTCAATGACTTGATTCCACCCTTTCTAGGATTTAACCCCCAAATTCTAGATATTTTCCCATGGAGATCATATGTTATTTTATTATTTTTTTTTGGGTTATCTCCCTCTAGTTCTTCCATTCAATATTATGGTTGTTGATTTTCCATTGGTTTTTTGGGAATTATTTTTTATTTATGTCTGATTATTTGTTTTAAGATTCCCTTAGATACTATTAGTGATATTTTTTTGGAGAATTTGATCAGACATCTTAATTTTCCATTCCCTTCTTTCCCCATGAAATTTGAAAGTTCCATATTTATTAAGGGGATTCATGAAATTACATTTTTTATATAAATTTTTTTATTTCCATGATTATGTTTATTTTTGGTTATTATGGAATTTACCTTAATAAATATGATAATTAGTATTAATAGTTAATTTAAAAGGTTTTTGATCGCATGTGGTGATGACATATTGATGAATCCTAATTTTATTTTATGGATGTTTTTTTGTGATTATTGTTTAAGATACCATGATATATATATATATATACATTAAAATATTTGAACAATTTAAATATTCTAAATATGTATTAAAAATTGAAGGAGGAATGTAAATTTAATTACAGTTCTTCTTTAAAATTGTTTAATATGGTAGTATTTCTTGATGAATATTTATGGTTGTTTTATAGATGTTATTAACTAATTAAAATATATTTTTTTGTTTCCTAATACTTTTTTATAATCAATTTTATAATTCAATATGGTAGTAAAAAAAATTAAGTAGAGATACATTTTCGCGTTTTATGAGCCCAAGCGTTTTTAAAAGGATTTTACACCTTGGTGTGATTCCCAGGAATTCCCTGTGATTTTTCATTTTGAAAATAAATTTTGAAAATGTATGTATGATCTATGGTGGTAATTTGTTTTTGTGCTTTTTTGTGTGCATGTTTTAATTGGGACCTTTGATAGAAGTTGGATGGAATAAGTTGATAGTAGGAATTTATTGCTTTCTTTTCATTGAGTAATGTTCATGTTGGGATAGATGGAAAAATATGAGAATAAAACATGACCATTAACTAGATAATTGTTTTGGGTTTGAGATTTATTATTGGGTATTTGTTGATATATGAGTTTACCCATGTTTCTTGATGCTTTCCTTCATAGATAGTTGTTAAATAGTTGTTTTTTGTTCTTTTCAACTTCTTGTTATTGTTTTACTCTGTACAGAAATTGAATTTATTGATTGTGGCACCAAAGATTGAGTCTTACAATAAAATATTTCTATAATAGCAAATTTATGAATGACTAACTAATGGGATAATTTTTTATTATTAACATTCAATAAAAGGAAACTTGTGCTGGTTTAAAGGGATCCTCTGAGATGCATGTGACAAGAATCTGGAATTGTAAAATAAATTATAAAACATATTATCTTATAATAGAATAATTGATGAACCAGAATTTGTAATGGGTTTAACTGCTTAATGAATAATAATTTCATAATTAATATTCTAATTGGTTTAATCTATATATTAGTGTGGGTGTGATTGGGTTAAATCTTCATTCATAGACCTTTGAGGTAGTAGTTGAGTATTATATGCGACGATAACTAAAATTGAGGAAATGGATTGGTAGTTTCCCTTAGTTAGGTTCTGTCTTATAACCATTATTATATTTTATGATTTTATACACTCCACCAACAAATTTTGGAGTGTTATTTTTAGAAAAATGTTTTGGGTATGGGTCCTTTCCCCAATATAATAGTTGGTAAGGTAATAATGTAGGACCGAAATGTATAAGTAGATTTCTAAATTATAAGATGGGGAAAATTGTAGGTTTAAAATTTTTTTTTCTATCCTTAATAAAATATATGTTTAAAAATGTTAAACAATATGGATTCACAATCCATATTTAGATCACAACAATTAAACTAACTTACTTAGGATCTGATAAGATGGATCCAATATATAATGTAAAGATAAGTTTACCTAATGAAATATTCTACCATAATGTATATAAAATATTATTTATTTCAGAGTACATGAGTATTTGAAAGTGTAAGAAAGTTACACTTACTAAAGTTAACAAAATTAATTAGCATTAAATATTGTAACAAAAAAGGACAAGTATAAGAAATATTTTTTCCCAAAGAGAATGGTACACAATAACCTTGGATAATGGTCGTTGGATTTATACATTCAACAAAGTCTGTCTTACCCACACTAGGGGAAGCCCTCATTACAAAGAACATAATTTTTCAGGTTATCCCCACAAGACCTTGATCTATAAGGTGATCTGTACCTCTGTCATCCTATCCATATAATCCCTCTATTGTACAACAACAATCAGAATCACACAAAGAGGCTGAAAAAGATGTTATAAGCTTGAACAACTTTTTCAAATCATTCACACAAAGAAGAATGATAAGAATTTTTAGCTACAACATAGATCTCTATGAAATAAACTCTTGATTCACAACTCTATTTAAAAACTATAGCTTTATTTTTTGGCTCATTCAAATGGATCGGTATTTAAAGGAAGAAATCCCAATAGTCAGTTCCTCCTCAAACTGTCAAATTTTTTCTTGAAAATTGGAGGGACCAGAATAGGTGTCACACAACCAACTGTTAGTTAATAACATATTGTACGACATCGTTTCAAGTAAGAAAACATGGGAAACATTATCATGTGTAAGAAACAATAATATGTAATACAAACATTCTCATGTTTTAGAAAATAAAAAATAATAGGTTCAGATAATATTAGAACAATATATTAAGGATGAAATGTAACATTAACAAATATGAATATTCATATTCTAAATAAAATGAGATATCAGAGTCAAAATTTATATGAAAATAGAGTTTTAAAATATGAGTATTCAGAGTCAATAATTATGATGAATCAGAGTCTATAATTCCATGAAATTTGATTCAAGAATTCTATGAAACCAGAGATTAGATTTTGTTGAAATCAGAGTCTAGATTTTGATAAAATCAGAGTCTAGATTTTTATGATAAAGGAGTCTATATTTCAATGAAATTATAATTTTATTTTTGTGAAAAAAAGAGTCAAATTCCAGAGTAAATCATATTCTTAAAAATAGAAATAATCAGATTCTCAAAATACAGATAATCAGATTATAAAGAAATATATGGTTCTAAGATTTAGATAAGGATCCAATTAATCTTAAAAGAATTCAGTCTTGAAGAAAATACAGTTAAGCATAGATAAATAAAATTAAGTAGAACATATAAAAACATGATAATGGTTAAGAATAATAATTTCATTAGAGAAAGATTATAATATTTAACTAGAAAGTGTTTTTTTTATTTTCAAAATATATGGAATAGAAAATTCATAAGGATCTTATTGACTTAATAATCCCCCATTTTTGGAAAGAAAAAAACACTTATTAAAAATATTATTAATTTTGGGATACTTGAATGAAAATAATATCTCTCATATGTCTGTGACTAATGGTGAATAATACTAACTCCACCTTAGGTTATGTAACCTTAAGTATTGTTTTCAGTTTCTTAAGAAGCTTACTTGAAATAAAATTACTTTTGATATGAAATTATTATTTAAGTTAATATCCCCCTTTCTTAAGAATTTTTTCCTTGAGTAATCTCCCCTTAAAATGATATTCATTATGAATAATCATTTCTCCACCGTTGTGATTTTCAAAAAGGAATGTAGGGTTATATTTTTTTACCATAACATTTATGAAATATTCATAAGATAAAAATTGATGTAAGGAAATTTCATTAAATGTGAATAAAGATGTTTTAGTACAAAAAATGATCAATGTTAAGAAAATAATTAATCATTTTTCTTCTCTGAAATAATTTACTTTATAATGGATTTAATCTTATTTATCTCCTTAGGATAATCTTAATACTTCTTTAGTAAGTCTTCTTGAACCTGGATCTTCATTTAAAGGGTTTGAATCCTCTATTCTTTTGTCTTGATCACATATTCTTAAGAATAAACCTTCCCTTCCAATTTTTATCTAGTTTTCTTTCCCTATTTAGGCTATGGGAAATGGAATTGATCTTGACATTAATATATTTGTCCTCTTGGATCCATGTATATTTCTCTTGATTCAGATTCTACGAAAAATTCTTGATATTTTCATTTTCTTTGTTAAAAGAATATTTAACTGATTCTATATAATCATAAACTATTTTAATATCACCAATAACTGACTTCAACCATCATTCTATATTTGTGAAGGAATTTCTGTTGGATTCATAATTGATCATGAATGTTATGAAGTAATATTATGACTTTATGAGATTCTCTATCAAATGATTTATAGATTCCATTTTCAAATCAAATAACTGTTGAATCAGTTAGCACTATGATTCAATGTTTGAAAAAAATAGAATAGAATCTACAAGTTTTTTCAAATATTTTCTAACAAAATCATGTCCTATCGATAAGGATGAATTAGAGAACAAGGCATCTTTCCCTAGAGAAGTATCTTTTTCTTCTTCAGAATTTTTTAACTCAGATGTTCCAACTATATCTTTCTGAGGAGTATCAAGAATTTATATCTTTCCTTTAGTATCAACTTTTTCAAAAAAAATTGGCCACCTCATGTTCTTTTTATCTAACATTAACTTCTTATTCATCATCATAAACAATTTCATCATTGACTTCACTTTCTTCATTAGAATGGATTTTTTTATCTTCATGTTCTCTAGAATTTCCTTTCACCACATCTGAAGCAATTTTTATGGACGATTCATGGGAAGTACGTATAGAAAGTATTTTAGAGGGTCTCTCCTTTTATTGATATTCTTCAACTATTATTATAACATCAAAACTTTATTTTTCTTATTCTTATTTATGTTCAATGTTTTAATTTTCAAAAATCTATTATGGAATTAAATAATCGTTCAAGAAGGTTTCCAGTACCTGAATATATTCTTAATCTTTATCTAAATCATTCAATAAATACTGAACAACTTGATCTTGCAAATATTTTTCTCTTAGATTATTCTCTTTAGCTTATTTCTGAGAATTTTCTACTTCAATTATCTTTAAGTAATTAACCTAAGCAGATTCAATTCCAAAAACTGCATCTCCCTCTTTTTCTTCTTCTTATACACTTTACTTTTTTCTAACAATTCATCAGAAAATTTCTTTTTCTTCTTTGTTTTATGGGTTTCTAATTGAGATTTCAGGATTGGTCAAGGTTACTAGGGTTCTAGTTCATTGACTTTTCTTTTCATAGGGTTAGGTGTTTAGTTCTCTGTAGCTCAACCTTTCTTAGCTTGATCATCCTTATCAGGAAGATCAATGAATTCACTAGTATTATCATTGAAATAAATATTCATTATCCTTAATGTATCATCAATGATAAATATAATCATAAATTTCCTAGCCTTTGAAGTACATGGTATTTTGAAGGATTATATGGATAATATTATGATCTATGAAAAAATCGCAACATACATCACAATTTGAGATTTGATATTGACCTTCGTAATGTTGATAACTATAAAAAGAATGTGATTCACCAAATTTATCTTCTTTACATTCACACGAAAATCCAATAGAATGATATCACAATTCTTAATATAATCCTTTTCTCCCTTTCTCGTAATTAATAAGTATCTTCATCTGTAAGGAAACTAATATATGGTTAGTAAAAAGATGAGATATCATAGGTTTCTTCACTCCATTAAAAAAACTCTACAACCTTATATTTCTCAAAGAAACCTTCCTTATCTAGAAATATGTTAGATCAAAGTATTTCCCCCCCTTCATAAGGTATGACTAAAATACATGAAACATTGTTGAAAGATAAGGAGTAATACTTTCCATAACTTTTGGAAATGAACATTTCTTATCCACCATGCTCATTGAATTGAACAGAATCATAAAATTCTATAACAAGATCCACATAATCTAGGTCCTTATTTTCTTCCTTAGGAACACATAAGGTTTCCCATCCCATTAACTTGATGATATTTGATATCAAATAACCATACATGGTGAATAAAATTTGGTATACTAACCTTTCCCTAAACATTATCTAGTCCTTTGGTTCCTCGCATTACTGAGACTACATCGGATTCTGAGAGGAAATATCAAGAGAAATATAGAGGTTAAGGAATAATGAAAAAAATAAAAATATAGACATGAAGAAGGGCAGAGGTTCAGTGCAAAAAAAATGAGAAAACTAATGTGGCATGTGTATAGGGGAATACTTTATATAGGCTTCATATCAATGGTTCATATTCCCGAATCAATCCAACAATTGATATTATCTTGATTTGATCCAACCGTTGATATCAATGACGAAGAAGGATTATAGGTTCTAATATTTTTAGGTTTTATGGAAAAATCGGATTTATAGAAATTGAATCTGATAAGGTTTTCTTAAAAAAAGAGTGAAAATACCATTAAAAAAAATGCTATTATGATGATATAAGTTAGGAGATGTACCTTCCAGCTTGATTAGAAATATTTTTCAGTATTTATAAGGTTCCTATTATAAAAATTATATTCCGGATAGATTTTTTAGGGAAAGAAAACATTTTAGGTTCTGAAATTTTAGGTTCTGATTTTTTTGGAAAAAGGAAATATAATGCAGTAAACATATGTACTCACCATATGAAAAATAAGCATCATAATGTTAGGAGATGATTTAAACAAAAAATTAATATAGAAAATTACCATATGGTTATCATTATTTTTTTATGTATTAAAATCTATCGGATGATAAAGGTTTTGTAAATAGTTCAGAAAGTTGATCTTTCATTCTAATGAATTAAAGAGTGATATCTACTTTTAGTGTGTGATCCCTAAGAAAGTGATTCCGGATATCTATGTTCTTTTCTTGATATTAATGTGCATGGTTTTTACTTCGGGAAATGGCACGATTATTAACACACACTATCTATATTTTGGTAAGACTTATTCCATAGTTAGTGAGTGTGTGTTGTATCCACCACACTTTACCATAACAACTTCCAACTACTACATATTCAGCTTCTACAATGGAAAGCACTACTGAGTGGTTTTTATTGCATGAAAAAGAAACTAATGAATCTCCTATGAAATGATAACTTATGGATTTACCTTTTCTGTAACACTCTGACCCTAGTTACCCAGAGTTAGTGCATTATTACACAACATTGGTATAATAAAAAAAGATCAAGTCTCAATAGACCAATTAGTTTAGTAGCCTTATAAATACTAGATACATTCATATGTTTTACATTAAATTATAAAATGAAAATCTAAAACAACATAATCTCCATAGTAAACACTCATATCCCTTAGATAATCCCTATAGGTCAGTCATAATATACTTCTATGCAGCTTGTGAAAAATAAAACATAGAAAGTGGTGAGCTCAGATGGTTAGTAAGGATAACAATATAGCGGAAACATTCATAAATAAGCATAAACATTTAAGGAAATGTATAAAGATAAAACAAAAGCCTTTTAAACTTGAACATCAGTATAATATGGCAAAGATAAAATCAAATAATTCTATTTACTTATTCAAATGGATATTCCAATAGTTGAATAATCACATGCAATATCAATAGACACTTTTATAATGATGCAATGTATAATGCCACACTTCATAACCACATAGTCAAGGCCTTTTTCCATGACTACAAATAATATTTTTTCAAGGCCTTGTTCCAAGACACTAGTTTGTCTCATTAGACCTATCGATGCATCGAGGAGCTATAGAGGGCTCTACCCGTTACATACTAAGTACATTGCATTCCTCATATGAAAAAGGTTTAAAATAATATAAACATTCTAATTAAAACTATCATATGAAATGTAAATACTTTATACATAAATCATTAATGGTATGAAATAACATATCCATAGTCAAATATATCACAAAACCTTCAATATAATATGGAAGATTTGTAACATAATAAATAAACTTCAACCAAGTTTAAAATCCATCAAATGATATTGACATAGATGAAATGAAAAATATTTGAAATAAATACCTATTTCTATTTCAAACCCATTTAAAATAAAACATTTATCTTAGAAATATTCTTATATTCTTTTAAGGGAAGCTTCGATGATGTTATAATGGCGGAAAATAGCCGCACCTGCCGTATAAGTTAAAAAAAACATTCTTACCTTAATTTTGTCGAAAATGTCATAAAGTACCTTGTTTGGAAAACGACAGAAATATTCATTTATAAAAATATTATAAAAATTAAATTAAGGGTATAAAAGACTTTAGCCCATAGTCTAGTAAATATTAAAAATGTTTTGAAATACATTTTTAGAAACATTGATGTGGATGATAAAGAGGTCTCAGTAGATACTTACATAAAAACAACCTCGGATAATAAAGAGATTGTGAAATTAACCCTTAACCGGTACTTTTCCTTGGTCAAGGGTATGTTAACATCCTATATAATAGTGAAATAATTGTTAATAAATTATACAAGAACCATATGATATCATATATGATCTTCTAATATTGTTTTGTTAATGATATTTCAGTAGTATCATCGTTTCGGGTGTTAACTGATTTTTTTTCCTTTATAATATTTGTTAAGTAAGTAATGTTTCTTATGGATAGGATGTATATTATTCATATTAAGACTTATATTAAGTCTTTATGAATTATTTTTAATCATAAAATTAAAATAACTCTTGAATGGATACGATGGGGAAGGAATCTCATCGTGTTCATGGAGATGATAATATGTAAGTATGCACAAGAGACAATATAATTGTTTTGATATTGAAATAATATATAAAGGGATGTTATATAATTAATACAGAATCATTATCATGTTATATTTATTATTTATTTCATTTATTGTCATTATTATACCCATCCAAATGATGAAGTGTTTGAACAACATACTACACCACGACCTGGAGATGGTAATCCGTACGTACGCACATATGGTGACTTTATCATTTATAGGATGGATAAAATAAAAAATAGAGTTGTACAATTTTTATAATAACATCATAGTACATAAAATATACTGGAGTTAATATTTTATAATGGAAACAATAATGAAAGAGGAAGTGTAAGAAGAAAAGAACTTGAAAGAGGTGATGAAATATTTACCTCTTCTTCGGGTTCTTCCATTTGATTTGATCAAAAGGGCTCCTAAGATTGGAATTATGACTAAAGTAAAGCTTCTAGGATTAAGGGATGATAGTTTAGAAGAAATTAGTACAGGGGTTTTCTGAACCAAATGGCTTTGAAGGTGTGAATTTGAGAGAAGGGAAATTGACCTTTTATAAGAGAGGTGAGGGTAACTTTAGGAAAAGCTTGAAATACTATTTTATAATAAAATCATTTTCATTTTATAATTGTTCAAAAATGATTTATTTTGAGTCTAAGGTGGGTATGGGTAGAAAAAAACACAAAAAATAGGTTTTAGATAGGTTTGGGTCACTATATTAACCTTATCCTCTATATTTAACTCTTAGTTAAATAGTTTGACATTTACCATGTCTCTTTGTATTTTTGTATTATATGGTTAGTAAACTTACTATAAACCTCCAAATGAACCTAAAGTGGTTCAATAATGTCATATATAATATTATTTAATCCCTTTTTCTAAACCTCATATTTTTAGGAATATAATATCAATTAATAATATAATATTTTTTTTAGAAATTCTTTTATGTCAATTTTGACACTATTTGGTATTTTGTTTTTTTTTAAATTTATAACAAAATTATTACTTGGAAAAAAATTCATTTAATAAACCCTAACATGTAATATTAACCTAGATAATTATTTTAATTCATTAAAAGTATCAAATTAGATTGTTTGGGATATTTATAATATCAATTATTTTAATATTTCATTAATAAGGTAAATACTGCATCATAATTGTGTCATAAATAAATTTAAGTATTTAATGTCTAAAAAATATAAATATAAAACAATTATGTGGGAAATATTTTTATCTTTCTAATGAATATTTATAGTCATATTTATATTATGTACAACCCTATAGTAAAAATGTTTTAGTTATTAAGCATCGAATTTAACACTTTTAACTCTTCTTTAAATAAAGTAATAATACATGTCCTAATCTAATCCAATTGGAACTAAATGATCATATATTATTATAAGGTTGTTTTTGGTCTAAATAAACTTATCCAATAGAATTAGGACATGTGTTAGGGTAATAATAAAATCATTTTTACCTCTAATTACCCTATTTACTTTTAACCGTGGTAAATAAATGTCAGAAGTTACTATTCACCAAAAATTATTTTCATATTAATGAGCCACATTTTACTTATTGATATCAAAAGTGTCTCTCAGATTTTTGAAATTCAACTCACAGAAGTGGTAAAATTATATTTTATGCAAATTTGCAAATGCTCATAGGAGGTAGGTAAAAGAAAGGTAAAAAGTTCAATAACATTTTATACATCTAATTTTATTATCATAATGACTTCAACAAATTACATTGAACTTATATAGGTATTATGTATCAATTTTGACTTAAAATAAATTTAAATAAAATAAATAATTATTTAAATAAAAAGTCAGTTTTAAATAATAACTCAGTGTTTTTCACTATTCATCAAAAATTGAAAGTTTTTCGAAAAATACCTAAAAATCACCGTAATATAATTTCAATATTATGAGTCCAAAAATTAAGTCCATTTGGAATGATAAATTTTATAAAATTTCAAAAAGTGGGTATTAATATTCATAACGGCTACTTTGATTGGTTGTGGTGTGTTAAAACTCTATGTTGCGTACAATGCAAACTATTGAATTATTCAAAGGGAAACATACTATGGAAGCTTGGGGTGTTATCTTGTCCCCTCCTAAAATTAAATTTGCCCTCGAAATTTCTAGAATACTACCACACAAAAAGATTTGGGTGGTTCTTTGTCCTAAGTTCCTCAGGTTCCCACATTTCATCTTCCATATTATGGGCTCTCTATAGAACTTTTACCAGACGAGTCATCTAGTTTCTCAACACTTGTTCTTTTGTATCAAGAATCATGATAGGCTCTTCGCAATAAGACAGATTGGGTTCCAGTTCAAATTCCTCATAGGTGAGTACGTGCGTTGGGTCATGCATGTATTTTCTAAATAGAGATATGTGGAACACATCATGATATTTTGAGAGTATTAGATGAATTTACAACCGGTAAGCTACAACCCTAATTATTTCTAGAATTTTGAAATATCTGATCTACCTGGGACTCAATTTAACCTGCATATCGAATCGTATAACTCCCTTCCATGGAGATACCTTCAAGAAAACATTATCTCCTACCTGAAATTCCAAATCCTTCCTTCGGTTATCAGCATAGATTTTCTGTCTACTTTGAGCTGCATTGATGTGGGTTTGGATTACCATCACCTTTTCCATAATTTCCTCAACATGTTCTTGGCCCATGTGTATTCTTTCACTAAAATCATCCCAACAGGTTAGTGTGCAACATCCCTTTCCGTATAACGCTTCATATTGTGCCATATGAATACTTGAATGGAAGCTATTGTAATAGGAAAATTCTACCAAAGGTAAATATTGATCCCACATACCTTGAAAGTCAAGTGAGCACGATCTCAACATTTCTTCAAAGGTTTTAATAGTCTATTCTAATTGTCCATCAGTTTGAGTGTGGTAGGCAGTGTTCAAATGTAGTTTAGTATCTAGGTCTTCCTAAAGAATTTTCCATAATCTTGATGTAAAATGGGGATCACGATCAGAAACAATCGATAGGGGTAATCCATGAAGTCTTATAACTTCATTACTATAAAGTCTTGCTAAACATTCAAGTGGTAAATCTTTTCTTATAGCAGGAAAAGGTTCTAACTAGGTAAGACGATCAACAATGACCCATATTGCATCATTCCTTCTAGGAGGCTTTTGTAGTCACATGAAAAAGTTCATCGAAATATTATTGCATTTCCACACAGGTATGGGAAGAGGTTTCATGACTACTCTATGATTTTTTCTTCTATATTTCACTTGTTAACAAACCATAAATCTTGACACATAATCAGCAATCTCCCTCTTCATGTTGTCCCACCAAAAATGTTCCTTCAAATCTCTATACACCTTGGTGCTACAAGGGTGTATATAGAAATTGGAGCTATGAGAATCATCAAAAAATTTCTATTTTATATCTAGTATGTTAAGAACACAAATTATCTTCCCAAATTTCAAAATTCCATCTTCATATACGAAGTCGATCAATCTCCCATCGTTCAGATATTTAATCTTCTTTTGAAATTATTCATCATCAGTCTGTTAACTTTTTATCCTTTCAACTAAAGATGGTTCGGAAACCATTTGAAAAAGTATTTATGTTTCAAATTCCATGATTATTCTATCCATTTTCACCAGATCTATGAAAATATGATCCCATTCACCTCTCATCTTGTTAAAAAATCCATGATCTTTTCTCCTCAATGCATTTTCCACCTTATTTTCCTTCCCTGTGTGGTAGTGTATTATGAAATCATAATCCTTGAGTAGTTCAAGCCATCTCCTTTGCCTCATGTTGAGTTATTTATATGAGAAAATATAATTGAAACTCTTCTTATTGGTATATATCTCACATTTTTCACCATAGAGATAATGTATCCATATCTTCAAAGCAATGATTACAGCTGATAACTCAAGATCATGTGTGGGATATTTTTTCTCATCATTTTTAGCTGTCGTGATGCATAGGAAATAACCATATAATTCTTCATGAGGACACAACCAAGTCCTTTATTTTATGCATCAATATAAATAACAAACCCATCATTCCCCAATGGTAAAGTCATGATAGGAGAATTGACTAATCTTATATTTAATTCTTCAAAACATTCTTCACACTCTTTTGTACAAAAAAAATTAACCCCTTTACCTGTGATATTGGCTAATGGATTAGCCAATCAGGAAACATTCTAGACGAAACACTATTAATAACCTGCTAATCCAAAAAAACTGCATACCTCAGTTATACTCCTCGATGCTGGCTATTCTTGGATTTATCTAGTCTTATAAGGATCAATGAATATTCTATCCCTAGAGACAATATGGCCAAGAAAATAAATCTCATGAAGCCATAATTTACACTTGCTAAACTTGCTGTATAATTCATTTCTTCTGAGGGTTTTCAGAATTGTGAGAAAGTGATTTTCATGATCTTCACATCTTTTGGAGTATACCTGGATATCATCAATAAATACCACTAAAAAATCATCAATATATTCCTTGAAAACTCTGTTAATTAGATCCATTAATATAGAGGGTGCATTAGTCATCCCAATAGGCATTACTGTAAATTCGTAATGCGCATACCTATTTCGTAATGTTTTTTTTGAAATGTTTTCCTTCTTCACACACAATTGATGATATCCAGATCGTAGGTAAATGTTTGAAAAATATTGAGCTCCATGTAGTTGGTTGAATATATATTCAATGCGCGGTAGGGGATACTTGTTCTTTATTTTTATAGCATCAATATTTCTCTAGTCAATACACAACATCATAGATCAGTCTTTGTTTTTAACAAAAAGGACAATGGATCCCCATTGAGAAACACTAGGGTGAATAAATCCCTTATTACTCAATTACTCTAATTGTTTCTTTAGTTAAACTAATTTCATAGTGGCCATTCTATAAGGGGTCTTAGATATGGGCCTTGAACCAGGAATTAAATCAATGGAAAACTCAATTTCTCATTCTGGAGGATGTCTAGGTAAATACTCTGGAAACACATCAACATATTATTGCACAATAGGTACATCCTCTATTTGAATATTCCTTTCCTCGCCCATAGTTATTTCATTCTCTTCCTCTCCAATAATTGTATTTAGTTGAGCTACTGGTGGTGGATCAATATATTATCTGATGGTGATGTTTATGATCTAAATATAAGGTACTCCTTATCATCAAAGAAAATTGTAACCTCCTTATTATTACTATAAATTTGTGAGTCATTGTCTGAAATCCAATCCATATCTAGGAGTATATCAAATTCAATCATAGGTATGATGATGAGATAAGAAGATAAATAACGTTTATATGCCTTAATGGGAAATGATTCACAAAACATTGTTGCAAAGATAATTCCCTTAGGAGTTTTGACTGACAACTCCCTTGTTATGTCAAATTGAAAATATCTAATTTTCTTAGCAAAAAGGAATGATATGAAGCAATGAGATGATCCAGAATCAATTAAAGCATTTTATAAACTTGAGGAAACCATTAAATTACATGCCACCACGTCTTTTGTAACTTCAACCTCATCAGTAGTGATAGAATAAGCTTGGCCTTGATCCCTTGGCCTTTTCTGAGGTATGTTTCCTTATCACTTAAGACATTCATTTTCCAAATTACACCTTTCTCTAAAATTTTAGCATTCAACATGGACAAACTCTTTCTTCCCCTTGCAATCACGAGCTTGGTGGCCTTTTTCACCACACTTGTAACCGACTCCCATTCCCTTCAGGCATATTCCAGGGTGTTTCTTCCCATATTTACTGCAGGATGGACATTCAACTTTTCCCTTCTTCTCCTTATTTCCATTTCCAGAGTTTTCAGCTGATCTCTTCTTCTCCTGCTTTTCTTTAAAGTCATAAGACTTAGATAATTCCTTTTCTATCTTGATAGCACATGATACAATGTCTTCGTATAACGATAAGGATTGTGAGACTAATGCTCAATTGAGAAATTGTTTTATCCCATCAAAGAAATGATCAATCTTATATCTTGGGTTACGTATATAATCTGCAACATGCCTTGATAACCATGTAATTTTAGCCTCATAATTTCTGACATTCTCATCCTCTTTTTACCACAAACTCAGAAATTGTCTCTCCATATCCACTCTATGGTCATGAGGAAAGTATTTTTATAAGAAAATATCTTTAAACTCCCTACATTCCATACCTGATACTTATTCATCCTCCTTTGTGTTTTGAATCAATGACCACCATTGATCAATATCTCTAGTGAGGCGATAAACTTCCATGACAACCTTTTCCCTTTCGCTACTCCCCAAAGCCTAAAGTATTTTTTCTAAGGAATTTATCCATTGCTCAGATACTAATGGATTTTTAATCCCATTGAATGTTGGTAGTTGTTGTCTCATGAAACGGTCTAACATTGATCTTCAACATTGTGGATTAGGGTGCTCCATATGGGTAAGGTTATTATTCGTAACCTGAGTGAGTTGACCCAGTATGGTGATAATCTGATTAGCACCAATTGCTTCACCAGATCCACTATAATTATCTTGAGTGTGAGGTGAATCCCTACATGGATTACGTGCATTGATACTATTTCCATTCCTTCCACTATGCACCATTTCTTATCAATGGAATACACTAGATTAGTTTATGAATCACAACACATAATCCAAAACATGTAAAACACTTAACATAAATTGAAAAGTTTATGGATATAATCCATAATCATAAAAAAAAATTCTTTGAGGAAGTATATACTCATAAAACCTTTATAATGGATTGTAAATAAAATGATAGTTATCCTAAGCATATCCCCCATGATTGTCGTAACTAAGAGTGCTTTAAGGCCCGTTGTCGTGCACCAGTTCCCATTCGATTCTAGATCAAAGTGGTGTTCTCAGGTTTTACCCCTAGGTACATCTGTGCCAGAGCCGCCTCTACCTGCTCATATTTAGACATGGATGTATTTCATGGAAAACTCACAAAATCTCTACAGTGCCAAAATTCTAAGAAGTTATTATATACTAATCCTCAAAGTCTATCTTAGGGCAATGTTCTCTAATCAGAGATTTTCTAAATCTGGCATCCACAGTTTATACTAAACTTCCTTTGATTGCAACAGTAACACCTCGATCCATGTTACCCAGAGTCAGTGCATTATTACATAACATTGGAATGATCACAAAACATCACGTCTCGAAAGACCGATTAGTTTAGTAGCCTTGGAAATACTAGATACATTCATTTGTTTTACATTACATTATAAAATAAAAAACTAAAAAAACATAATCTCTATTGGACACACTCATATCCTTTACACTATCCCTGCAGGTCAGTCATAATATACTTCTTCACATCCTGGGAAAAATAAAACATAGAAAGGGGTGAGCTCAGATGCTCAGTAAGGATAACAATATAACAGAAAGTTTGGAAAATAGTCATAAACATTTAAGGCAATGTATAAGGCTAAAACAAAAGCCTTTTGAACTTGAACTTCAACATAATATTTAAAAGATAAAATCAACTAATTACATTTACATATTCAAATGTATATTCTACTTTTAGAAAAATCACATGAAATATCAATAGCCACATTAATAATGATGAAATGCATAATGCGAGACTTCAAAACCACATAGTAAAGGCCTTATGACAAGACTACTAAAAATATTCTGTCAAGGCCTTGTTCCAAGACACTAGTTGGCCTCATGAGACATACCGATGCATCATAGAGCTATATCGAGCTCCACCCACCACTTACTAAGTCCAATGGACTTCTCATATGAATAGGTTTAAACATAACATAAACATTCATATTAATACTAGAATACGAAATATCAATAATTTATCTATAAACCATGAATGGTATGAAATAAAACAACCATAATCAAACATATCACAAAAACTTTAATATAATATGGAAGATTTGTTTCATAATAAATCAACTTCAAACAAGTTTAAAATCCATCAAAGGATTTTGACATAGATGAAATGAAAACTATTTGAAATAAATACCTATTTATATTTTGAAACCATTTAAAACATAACATTTATCTTATAAATATTCTTATAATAATGTAAGTGAATCTTTTAAAATTTCATAATGGCGGAAAATAGCCTCACCCACCGTATAAGATAAAAAACACTTTTACCTTAATTTTTTCGAAAAATTCATAAAGTACCATATTTGGAAAACGACAGAAAGATTAATTTATAAAAATAATATAAAAAGTCAAATAAGGCTATAAATTACTTTAACACATAGTCTAGTAAATATTATAAATGTTTTGAAATATATTTTTAGAAAAATGGATGTGGATGATAAAGAGGTCCCAGCAGATACTTATGTAAAAACAACCTCAGATTATAAAGAGATTGTGAAATTAACCCTTACATTGTACTTTAACTTAGTCTATGGTTTTTAAACTCCATTATAATGGTGAAATAATTAACATTAAATTATACAAGAACCATGTGATATCATATATGATCTTCTAATATTTCATTGTTAATGATATTTCAGTTTTATCATCGTTTCAGGTGTTAACTGATTTGTTTTACTTCATATGATTTGTTACGTAAGTAATGATTGTTATTGATTGGATGTATCTTATTAATATTCAGAATTATATTATGTCTTTAAAAATTATTTTTAATCTTAAATAAAAATTAGTCTTTAATGGATATGATGGGGGAATGAATCTCATCATGTTTGTGGAGACAGTAATCCGTACGAATGCACGAGCGACAATATCATTCTTTTGATATTAAAATAGTATATAATGGGATGGTATTTCATATATACAGAATAATTATCATGTTATATTTATTATTTACATCATTTATACTCGTTATTATACCCATCCAAATGATGAAGTGTTTGAACAATAAACTACACCTCGATGTGGAGACAATAATCTGTACGTACGCTCGTATAATGACCTTGTCATTTATAAGATGGATAGAATAATGAATTAAGTTGTACCATTTTTGTAATAAAATTACAGTATATATAATATACTAGATTTATTATTTTATAATGGAAACAACAATGAAATAGGAAGGGGAAGAAGAAAAGAACTTGAAATTGGTGATGAAATATTTTTATCTCTTCTTTAGGTTCTACCTTTTAATTTGATCAAAAGGGATCCTTAGGTTGGATTTCAGACTAAAGGAAGGCCTCTTAGATTAAGGGAGGAAATTTGAGAGTATATTTGGGAAGGGATTGACAGAACCAAATGGATTTTATGGTGTGAATTTGAGAGAAGGGAAAGTGCCCTTTTATAAGAGAGGTGAGGGTCACTTTAGGAAAATCTTGAAATATTATTTTATAATAAAACCATTTTCGGATTATAATGGATCCAAAATGATTTATTTCGAGGATAAGGTGGGTATGAGTCTAAAACCACTCAATCAATAGGTTTTAGACAGGTTTGATTCACTATATTATCCTTATCTTTTAGATTTAACACTTAGTTAAAAAGTTAGACATTTACCATGTCTCTTTTTATTTTTATATTATATGGTTAATAGACTTGCTATAAACATCCAAGATAACCTCAAGTGATTCATTAATGAAATATAAAATATTATTTAATGCATTTGTCCGAACCGTAGATTTTTAGGAATAGAATATCAATTAATAATATAATATTTGTTTTAAAAACTTTCTTATGTCAATTTTGATACTATTTGGTATTTTGTTTTTGTTGAATTCATAACAGCATTATTACAATCAATTTGTTTTATTTAATCAATCCTAACATGTCATATTAACCTATAAAATTAGTGGAATTCATTAAAAGTCTCAAATTATATTTTTTTGTATATTTATAATATCAACTATTTTAATCATTCATTAATAATGTAATTACTATATCATAATTGTGTCATAAATAAATTTAATTATTTAATGTATAAAAATTATAAATATATTACCATTATGTAGAAAATATTTTTTTTATTTTTAATGAATATTTATAGTCGTATTTGTATTATGTATAACCCAATATTAGAAATGGTTTAGTTATTAAATGTTGAATTTATCACTTTTAACTCTTCTTTAAATAAATTTATAATAAATGTCATAATCTAATCCAAGTGGACCTAAAGGATCATATTTTATTCCTAAGGTTGTTTTTGGTCCAAATACACTTATCTAATAGAATTATGGAATGTGTTAGGGTAATAATAAAATCATTTTTATCATTAATTACCCTATTTACTTTTAATAGTGGTAAATAAAAGTCCAAAGTTACTATTCAAAAAAATTATTTTCATCTTATTGAACCACATATTACTTACTGTTATCAACCGTGTGTCTCAAATTTTTGAAATTAAACTCACAGAAGCAGTAAAATTATGTTTTATGCAACTTTTCAAATGCTCCTAAGAGGTGGGTAAAAGACGGTAAAAAGTTCAATAAAATTGTATACATCTAATTTTATTATAAAAATTACTCCAATGAATTAAACTAAACTTATATAGATACTATGTATCTATTTTGACCTAAAATAAATTTAAATAAAATAAATAATTATTTAAATAAAAAGTCGGTTTTAAACAACAACTCATTGTTTTTCACTATTCATCAAAATTGAAATATTTCAGAAAAATACCAAAAATTCACCCTAAGATAATTTTGATATTCAAAATCCAAAAATGAAGTCCATTTTGAAAGATAAAATTTATAAAATTTCAAAAAGTGGGTATTACTATTCATAACGTCTAGTTTAATTTGTCGTGGTGTGTTAAAAATCCAAGTTGCGTACAACGCAAGCAATTTCATTATTCAAAGGGAAATGTACCATGGAAGCTAGGGGTGTTACATTTTCAATCCATTATACATCCACCAAAGTCAGCATCTAAAAAAGGTTTTAAAACAAATTCATTTATAGAGGAATATTAAAGTCTTAAATCTATGGTTCCTCTTAAATAACAAGAAATCATTTTCACTTCATTTAAATGAGATTCTTTTTGATTAGATTTATATATTGCACATAAGAATACTGAAAACAACCTAATGAATATCTGTTAAGTATAATTAGCTCCCTATCATACCCCTAAAAGATGTTTGATCTACTGGTTTCTCAGCTTCATCAAGATCAAGAGTATTTGAGGTACCTTTTTGGGTACATATACTTTTAGTTTTTTCATACCCATAATTCTTAAGAATATATTTTATATAATTCTGTTGAGATATATATGTTCCTTCTGGTTTAGAGAAATTTTAAAACCATGAAAAAGTGTTAACTCACCCAACATAATCATTTCAAACTAAGATTTAATGAGATTCCCAAATGAAACTGATAATGATTGCTGGGTTTATTTGAATATAATGTCAACAAAATAAATTGTAACAATCAAAACATTTTTCTTACATTTCTTTATAAAAAGGGTTAGATAAGCAGTTCCCTCAATATAATTATTTTTTATCAATAACCATGTGACTATGTCATACCAAGCTCTAGGGGTTGTTTAAGTATGTATAAAGTGTTGGGAAGTTTATAAAAATGTTAAGGATATTTTGTGTCTTCAAAACCATGAGTATTTTTAACATAAACTTCCACTTGAACATATATTTTAATGAAATCACACTTCATATCCATTTCATAAAGTTTTAAATTGAAAAATGCTACAAATGATAGAAGAATAATAATATATTCTTGTCTATCTACATGAGCATAGGTTTATTCATAGTATATTACTTCTCGTGGATTATAGCATTTAGTAACTAATCCTGATTTATTTATTATAATGATTCCATTTCCATCACATTTATTTATAAAGACCCACTTTACTCCAATCACATAAGATTATTTAGGAAATTCAACCAAGGTTAATAAATTGTTCCATTTGAATTCATTTATTTCACCTTTCATAGATTTAATCCAATCATCACAACCTAAAGCTTCATCAATTCTTTTTTATCTTAATTGGTAATGAAATTCTAGATGCTCTACTTCATTTATTAAAGATATTATTGTATTTAAAGGATGATTTAAATCCACAGTGATACTATCATAGGGATGATTCTTGAGAAACACCTAATTTGGGTTTTGTAAATATTGTTCATCAACATAAGGTAAAAATTATTCTTGGTTAAATATTTTAGAAATAATTTCTTGAGTATTTTTCTTTATTAGAAGAATATTCCAAAAAAATGTTGATAATTAGTTTTTCAAAACACATACAAAGATGTAGGTTTGGGTTTTTAAAAAACCAAATGATCAGTTTCATAAAATTTATCATTTACTGTTTCGTCAATAGTACAATAATTTTCATTAAAAACTCTATAAGCCTTATAAAATGTTGAATATCCAATGAAAATTTCTTCATCATATTTGGGTGAGAATTTATGTGTGTTATCGACAATATTCAATATTAATAATTTTCATCCAAATACTTTGAAATAAGAAAGATTTCATTTTTGACCAGTCCATTACTCATAAGGTCATTTATTAAATAATGGTCTGATTAAAAATTGATTTATAGTATAGATTGTAGTACTTAAAACTCCAGCCCAAAAGTGTTTTGAAATAGAATATTTAATCAACATGTTTCTAGTTATCTCATGAATAATTCAGTTTCTTCTTTCAAAAACACCATTTTTGGAGTTTATAGAGATAAAGAGGTTGGAGTAATGGCTTTCTTACAACAAAAAGTTTCAAAATCTGAATTTTCAAATTCTATCCCATGATCACTATGAATTGTTATCAATGGAAGGTTTTTCTCATTTTTAAAATTGGCTAAAAAAAAATTTAAATAAGAAAAAGCTTCAGATTTATTTTTTAGAAAATAGACCAATGTAAATCTAGTGTAATGATCAACTAAAAAAATACATAGAATTTTCCTCTAATACTTATAGTATGTTCAGGACTGAAAGGATACATATGAACTAGTTTTAAATCATTAGGAGTTGAGAATTTAATGATTAATTTAAATCATTACTTATGTTTCTTCCCATATTGATAAGGATCACAAACTTTGGAAGAATAAAATCTATGTTCCGATAGATTCTTAACAAGTCTTTTCTTTGAGGGTTTAAATTGGTTCCTAAGGTTATAATATATTAGTATTCTATTTAATAACAAAGATTGATCTTCCATTTCACTTCGGAATGGGAGGTCTCCAATCCTAATGTCTTCTATGTTATGTTTATAAACATTATCATGTCTATGGGTAGAGATAATAAAATATTTATTGGAATTGTGTCCCAGAAATTTATCATTCCTAAATTTCAGAAGGTAACCATAATCACATAATTGGATTATTCTTATAAGGTTGTGCTTAAGACCTTTAACAAATAAAACACTTGTAATTAATGTTTTTCCAAGAAGAACAATGTTACCTATAAAAAAAATTTCTCCTAGAGCATTATATCCAAATGTTACTTTTCCACCTTCCATTATAATAAAATTTTCAAAGAAGTTTTTGATACAAGTCATGTGACAAGAACATCCACTATTCATGTACCATTTATTGTTATTGGCTCTTCCTTTATTTTCCTAAAAATTAAAAGGTTAAAATTTCGGAATCCAAAATTTCTAGGATCTGAAAATGTTATAATGTAAAATCTTTGGGATCCAAATTTATTTATAAAAGTAATCTTAATGAAAATATAAGGAATGATTTTTTTAAGAAAAAAGTTTCTCCCAATGTCCACTACATAGACACTTGGTGAAAAAAAAGAAATTTTTGGAAAACAATAGTTATTACTAAAAACTTGTTATGAATGGGAATAACCATATACATAACTATTTCTATGTGGAAGAAATTGGGAATGTATTTTATCAAATTATTTCCTTCTAAAAGTGAAATTTGATAATAGTTTCTTTAAGGAAAAAATTCCAAATTTTAGTGTCACTACTAAATCCTTATCCTCATAGTCGTTACACATAGAAGTTGAGTAAGTATCTAAAACATTATTCTTGGAAATAACATTTTCAAGATCCTTATAATGTTTATCCTTATCAGAATTAATTTCTATAATGTTTTTGGAAACATTTTCAAAATCATGGATTTTATGATCAAGATCTTTCGAAAGATCTGATATTTGTTTTTTTAAAATAAAAAATCTAGAATTTGACTTATCAAGTTTCATATTGATCCTACCATTTTTATTTTCAACTAGCATGGAAAACCAAGATACTTCTTCAAAAGAAGGGAACATATTATATTCAGATGAGAAAGATTCTTCACCAGAATATTCATAATACTCGTTATTAGGAAAATTGTTATTTAAATAAATATTGGTTAATGATTCAGCAGTATTTACCATAGCCTTAAGAAATTGGTCTTTAGTGGTAATTCTGGCTATTAGAATAATATTCTTCTGTCCATAAGATTCAATATAGGAAGATTCATAATAATAATCACCACCACTATCACTCCATCTGTCATTATATTTTATTACTTTATTATACTTAGACTAGTAGTACTTCTTCTTATTTCTTTCTGAATTCATAACCTTTATTTTCTTTTGAGCATAGGACAGTTTGGTCTTATATGAACTTCTCTCTTACATTCATAATAGGTCAGTTATGAATCATTCATATCCGTTATGTCTTTATTCTTATATCTATATTGGAAATCTTTCATTACCACAATCTTGTTCATTCATCAAGCAAGATGGGAATATTAATTCTCAGTATGATAACTATCAGTTGATTCAGATATAACAATAATGGAATTTCATTGAATTCTAGAATCCTAATTAATCGAAATCTATTATCTGATATCATCAAAATATAGACTTTGTTTTCATCGAATTCTAGAATCCGATCCCTTAGAATTATAGGCTCTGATTGCAAATATTTTCTGACTCCTTTTTTACATATTATCAGAATCCGTTTCCATATTAATTTAGACTCTAATTTCTCATTATCCATAGAATTCAATTATTCATATTTGATAAAGTTTCATTTCTTCCTTAACATATTGTTCCAATATTATCATATCCTATTATTCTTAAGCTTCTTAATCATGATAATTTAGGTCTTACATATTGTTGTTTCTTACACATGATAACATGTATCCATGTTTTCTTACAAGAAACGATGTGGTACAATCTTTTATTAACTAACCATTGGCAGATTGAAACCTATCAAAGTCACTTCAATTTTCAAGGAAACAATATGACCATTGGTGGGGGAGCCGATCATAGGTCTTTTCACCTATAAATACCCACCCATTTTTATGAGCCAAAAAATGAATATAGTGTATTTACTACGAGCTGTGAGTTAAGAGTTGATTTCTTGGATCTCTATGTTGATGATGCGAAGACTCTTCTCAATATGTTATGTGTGAAACGTATGAAAAAATTGTTCAATTGGAGAACATCTTATTCAGCCTTCTTAGTGAGATTATGATTTTTGTTTTACCATCGATGGTTTCCTGGGATATGAAGACAGAGGTACCGATCACCTTAGAGATTAAGGGCCTCCGAGGATATAAAGACATGTTTCAATATTTTTATTGAGGGATTACCATATTGTGGATAATATAGACATTCATGAAAGTATAAATCAAGGGACCTTTATCAAAGTTTGTTGGATACCCTTATATTTGGGTCAAAATATTTCTTATACTTATCCTATTTTGTTATAAGTTTTAATTCCACTGCATTATTTTAAATTTAGGATGTGTAACATTTTTAAACTTTCTTATAATTTTATAATATGATATAAATAATATTCTACACGCTTTAAGGTAGAATTATTCCCTAAGTAAACTTGACCTATGTTTCTTTATCGGATCCATATTATCGGATCCTAGGAATGTTACTTTCTTGTTATGGAATCTTGTAGTATCTAGTGAACATAAAAATGTTATCCACACTAGTATTGATAATAAAATATTCCATCCTATCTATCCAGTATTCATTGTCAATTACATCAATAATTGGTATTCTTTTAAGATTTAGATTGTCTATAGAACCAACATTCATTCCTAACATTCTAAAAAGAAATTCTTTTCCATAAAACGGATTAGTAATAAAATTTATAAGATAATAGTTTATAAAGAAAATATGAAGAAAAACCTTAATAACTAATTTTAATCAAGAATAGATGAGAAACAAATTATATATAAGTATAAGCATTTTAGAGACCTACTCAAATACCAATTGTAGGATCAAAATGTATATGTATATTGCTCAAATAAAGGCGGGGTGAATTTTTGGTTTTAAAACTATCACTTTTATCCTTAAGAATATATATTTTTAATAATGTTAAAGAATATGGATTCACAAAACCTCATTAGTTCTTAAAAAATAAACTATCGTTCAGAGGATCTGATAAGATGGATATGATAAAGAAACTTAAGAAAAGTTTAGTTTGTGGAAGATTCTACCTTAATGAAAATAGAATCTTTTTTATATCAGAGTATACAAGTTTAAGAAAGTGTATGAAGGTTACAATTCCAATCATTAACAGAATTCATCAGAATTAAAACTCATAACAAAACCAAACATGTATAAGAAATATTTTGACAATACAATAATGGTATCCAAAAACCTTGGATAATGGTCCCTCGATTTATAATTTCATGAAAGTCTATCTTACCCCAACTAGTGTAAGACCTCAATGTGAAGACCAAAATCTATCTTACTGTACCCGCAAGACCTATATATCTATGTTGATCGGTACCTATGTCTTCCCATCCCCAGAATCCATTGATTATACAACAAAAATCAGAATCCCACTAATCACGTTGAACAAGATGTTCTCATCTTGAACAAGTTGTTCACAACATTCACACAATGTAGATTGAGAAGAGTTTTTGCAGCTTCCACATAGAGCTCGATGAAATCAACTATTGATTCGTAGCTCACAGTAACAAATCTGGATTCATTTTTTGGCTCATTCAAATGGCTTGGTATTTATAGGATAAATTCCCAACTGTCAGCTCCTCCTCCAATGGTCATCTATTTCATTTAAATTTATAGGGACATGGACATGTTTCACTCAGCCAATAGTTAGTTAATAATAGATTGTATGACATCATTACATGTAAGAAAACATGGGAAACATTATCATGTGTAATCTTCAATATTTTTTAATACAAACATTTTCAATATTAAGAAACATAAGCATAATAGAATTTTATAATATTTGAAAAATATGTTATAAAAGAAATTTAACTTTAAAAAATATGGATAATTGGATTCTGAGGATAATGAGATGTATGAGTCTAAATTAATATTGAAAGGGAGTGTGAAAATATGTAAAAAATGAGTCTAGAATTTTGAGGAATAAAATTCTGGAATTTGATAAAGTTAGAGTCTATATTTTGATTCAATTGGAGTCTATATTTCGATGTAATCAGAGTCTATATTGTAATGAAATCATAGTCTAGATTTCGATGAAATCATAGTCTATCTTTTGATGAAATCAAAATCATATTTTTGTGAAAAAATGAGTAAAATTCTAGAGTGAATTAGAGTCTAAAAAATAGAGAAAATGGGATTCTAAAAACTGAGAGAATCATATTCTAAAAAACTACATGGTTCTGAGATTTAGATAAGGATCCGATTAATCTTAAGGGAATTTGGTCTTAAAGAAAATGTAGTTAAGTTTAGATAAATAACATTAATAATAACATATAAAAACATGATAAAGGTTAAGAATATAAATTTTCGTAGAAAATAAAATAATCCTTAAGGGAAGAGTGTTTTTTATTTTCAAAATAAAAAGAATGGAAAATTCTTATTGAACTTATTGACATAATAAATAAATGGTTGAATTTTTCCTCTTTCTCACTCTCCCTTCTGTAAAGCATGATGTTTATGTGTATCTATTATATTATGGCTTAAGGTATAGGGTATGTATCAATACAAGCTATGATATCTCTCATTTTTACAATGCATGTATGTGTGGTATATAACATCTTGAGTTTATATCACATACATGTACTCTATCTACAGTGATTGTACTTTCCTACAAGTGTATTTGTTTGGGTTGTGGTGGGTTATGTTATAATTCAAGATACATGGGATATTTTTCCTATCAAACATACTAAATGGTTATGAAATGAGGTTTTATTGAGATACATGGGATGAACGATGAGATAATGTAATGGTTTTTATATATATGTACGAGGTCCAAGGAAACTTATAGAAGGGATCGTAGCATAGAATGCTTGGCCTTGGTACATGAGGAAAAAAACTAGTGCATAAGTAGATGTGGTGTAAAATTATTATATACACATGGTTTTGAAATAGAATGACTTAATTTTATGTGTTACTTGGTGGGGGATCCTTGGTAATGACGGGACATAGATTTTCCTTCTTAGGTAAAAAGTTGCTTAAATTTACTTATTCACTAGGATTTAGTATGCTTCTTTAACATGTACATGAGGGGATTTAGGGGTATCCTTATATGTATACATGTATTGACACTCCATTTATTTATATAACTACTTTTTAGGTTTATAAGAGCTATTTAGTGATTAATATGGATATTACTGGATCATGGTGTGGTTCAGAAGTTGTTGCGGTTTTGTGGTCACTTCTTTGACCTTATTTTGGCACATAAAGTCATTTTACAATTTTTATGACATTACATTCATGTATTAGGGTGATTTATTTACCTATTTGATGGTATTTGTTGTCATATGTCATCTTATTTCTTATATCTAAATTATATAAAGTTGATAAAGCCACCCATTTACCGGCATTCCATACCATTGGTCCTAGTTTCCAACTTGTGGCCAATTGGAGGTATGATTTTGGTGTAATATGCATTTTTAATACTTCCCCAGGAGGGGTACCAATGGATTGGGTTCGCGATACAGTGTTATAAGAGATTATTATTGTGGGATATTATAGAATTAGAAGATAGAAACCAATGAGAATTAATTACGTAGGTATGGAAAACATATTATCTTGGATTTGTATATGATGTAAACATGGTAGATGAGGTAGGACATGAGTATTTAGGGTTTATTATTATGAGACAAAATGATATTTATGTTTACTTAACATGATAATAAAATTATTATTTCCTGAATGGTATAGACCTGGTTAGGGATCATATATTGTGACTATTTATATCTGTGTTTGAATTGGATATATAATGGGAGTTGGTTTCAAAATAAATAATGAAATTAATCTTAATTATTACTTGTTCTTATTTCAAGATTCCCTACCATTTATTATTTTTCAATAATGGATCCAGGACAACATACTCATAAATTTAACACTAATTATTCCAATTTGGAATTGATGATAAATAATAAAATAGTTAAGGTCAATGAAAATGATTCCCAATGGAGGAAAATTTTGGAGTTTCAGCTCCTGGTTCTATATAATAATGTGGAATTAATTATAGATTTGAGGACTAGGGAGTGGTTGGGTGAGGTATAGATATCACTATATTCTAAAAGTTATGATAGGGAGAACATGTTTTCCTAGGTTTTGATGATATTTTGGGGGGTAGCTCAGTAATGGTTGTTCCTGTTCCTCAAGGATCATAAGGAGTTCAATGTTTCATGGGAGAAGATTCATGATTTATTTGATTCCATGTTTCTTTCTTTGACCATGAAGTGGGATTATAAAAAATAGATTCATAGTCTCTTCAAAAATAAGTCAAGTATGTTTTAATTGAGTATATAGTATAAGAACTTCTTTTGTGATGATTTAATCCTTCTAAAAGATGATAAGGCCATGCTAAGGCATTTCAAGGAGGTTTTAAATACAAAAATCCAACACTAGGTAACCCTGTTAATTATTTATGATATATCTTATGGTGCTACTGATTGTAGTGGTTTTGGAGAGGGTGTTGTCTAAGAAAAGATCATCATAATAAGGGAGTGTCCAGGAATATATGATGAGTACATCGATGGCTAGAAGTTATCAGTTTCTTGGTCGATAGAAGATTCAGATAGTGGGGAGTCATTTTTATCCTTCATCAACTAATTTCACAATGTAAGGTAGTTATCAAAACCCTATCAAGGGATCAGTAATGGTTTATTTTAAATGTATACATCATGGATATTATAATATTTTATGACCAAATTTCACTAAAAGCTAGAGTGATCTAGTATCCCTCTTCAGGCTTAGCTAATGTAGTTTTATTCTAAGAGACATTAGTAATTACAAGATATATCATTTTATTAATAGAGATGGGGTGGGTAATGAAGAGGTAAACACCAGGTTTTCCTTCATATTTTGGGACAACAAGTATAAAACCACTATTTTAGAGGTCTCCATCATGTCTAGCGAAACAATTGAGCTGAGAGAGGTCATATGTATGCCTTAAAGTTTCTGAAATCGATCAATCTAGGCATCATGTGTGGAATTATATTCTTTTTTTTCTACTTGGGTTTATGCCTTGTTTGATTCAGGATATATACACTCATTTGTAAAAACATACCTAGTCCATGATTTGGGACGTGAGGTGGAGAGTATTATACTACCATTGGAATTAAATATGCTAGTTGGTGTTTGAGATAGCTGGTATGTTATGTGTGGAGATTATTAGTTGTTGTTATGGTAGAAAATTTCATGGATGAATTTCTTCTCTTTATAGATATAGTCACATGATAACATCCTCACAATGGAATGCTTCTATTCAATGCACGATATTTTGAATTTCTGTAGGAGGTATATTGCATGATACGACATTTATGTGGATAAGCTATGATTTTTGGAAATAGATTCCCTCATATGGGTTAAGGGCGCATCGAGTTCATAATGTTTTTGATTTTCATGCTTCAGTTTATTTTGGTTGAGGACCAACCATTTCGATTTCAAAGGGTTTTCAAAGAGTACCATGATTTATTTATAAAAATTGGTGTAACAAAACCCTATTAGTGTGATATCGATATTAAAATAAAGTCACATCATAATATTTCTCCTATATTGATTTCCCTAAATATGGTGACACCTTATGTGTTTTTAAGGCTAAATATTCAAATTTATCATCTTATAGAGAAGATTCATTCAGCGTAGTTTTCCACAGTGTGGTGATCTAGTCTTGTTTTCAAATAATGTAGATGAAATATTTTATTTTTTATTGACAAAAATTGCTTAAATTAGATGAAAGTTAATAACCACTATCCTTTTCTACAGATTTATGATATTTGATTAGTTTAGGGGAGATAACTTGTTCTAAATGATTAGTTTTAACTGATGATACCATTATATATTGGTAAAGGATGAGGATATTCCAAAGACTTATTTGAGAAGTTGTTATGTTAATTATGTGTTCATTTAAGTGATTTCTAGTGTCACAAATGCTTCATCTATGTTCATAGGATTGATGGTTACAATATTTTGTGAGTTTCTGGATTGCTTTTTGGGGATTTTTATTAACAATATATATATGTTTTTTATGTGTTAGATAAGGATAATGCACATAATATCTGAGATATTTTTGTATTTAATTAGAATCATTGGGTGTTTATTATGTTTTAAAAATGTAAATTTTCAGCCTATGAAGTCCATTTCATACGGAATGTTGTGTCTCGGTTTGGATTAGTTTTGGATCCATTGGAGGTTGTGTCAGTTAATTCCTGGGAATCACATAGGATTATTATGAAGGTATGAATTTTTATTAATCTTTATAGTCATTAAAAGATATTCATGAATGATTTATCTAAGATTCTGAGTCCGTTGACTACTTTTTCCATAAAGGATTAGTCTTTCATGTGTACTGGAAAATGTCAGGTTGCATTCAATTATTTAAAGGAGAAGTTTTTCAGTTCTTGTCAAAATTGTTTTTCAAAATTTGGAACTATATTTTAGTATTGTCTCAATGCTTCACATCATGAGTTAACTCTTGTTTTGAGTTATTATAAAGAAGTAATATATTAAATGTCTTTATAGTTATGGAATCATGGGTGTAACTATTAAACCCTTGGTGTTGAGCATGTTTTAGTAGAGTTTTCTCTAATTTTATGGTGGAAATAACTCATTGGTGAATATTTTCTACTCTTTATAAATAATAATATTTTGAGGTATAACTTCTCGTATTGTGATTTATTTTTTTTATAGTGATAGTGGATGTAATTATTGTGTTGTTATGAAAATATGAGTTTATATACAACTTGGAAATAGATTTGTATACTTGGTTCATTGAGTAGGATGTCATAAAGTGATGTTTTACATTAGTTTAGTGATGTTTGGAAGGTGATAGAGGAGATTTTTGTGATGTAGCATGACTTGGGGAAGCTGAGGGTAGAGGGTGTCTTCACCAGATGATGGTTTAATCATATGTAGTGCATCATGTAACACCACGATAGTATAAAGTAAGAACATTTTATTCGATAGTGTATATAAAACAGAACACCATGTGTCTAAGGGAATATAATATTATGATAATTTAAAATTTATTTACTATTTTTAATATATTTTATATATTTTAAGGCATGGGAAACTGAGTTAGTGTACATCGCACACAACAACGAGTTTCTTCAATGGATTGTGTTACACGTAAGACCGAGTCTTACTAAATAATAATATATTATTAAAATATTATTATTGAATATAATAAGAAATAAACTAGTCATTATCAATGCTATTAACTAAAGTTTGGAAATTTTATATTTTTTTAAAAAAATTCAGTAGTCGAAAATTAATTATAAATGATTATAAGATCAAATTTAATAAAAAAAGAATGTTTTTATAAAAAAATATGTTTATGCTCGCAAAGTTATTTTACACTAACAAATTAATTAAATTAAAATTATTGGGTGATATTAATGTATATATATATATATATTATATTCTTGAAAATATTTTTTATGTTCATCCAATAAATTTGATAATCATAAGATAAGAGGAAATCCAATTTTACACATGAAAACCTATATTTTTATTAAGTCATTTTTCAGGATTTTAATAAAGAACCTATTTTTAATCCAATTTTTGGAAAATTTATAGATAATATATGTCCAAGTATTCTTTATATTTGAAATAAAAAAAATTTGGTTTGGGTTAGATTTGAATATTTTTGTGTGAAGTTTCATTTTTTAATGAGTACTAAAAAATAATGAATTTTAATTCAAATGTACTCTTTCATATAATTTTTTATAGGGTTAAATAACATTTTAATTTTTTTTGAAGTTTAAATAAATAATTTTTTATCATATAATCAAATTTCAGTCATTGTAGTAAATTTCTTATTGAAATTGACTATAAAAACATAGTAATCTTTCATAGGTTTTAACTTTCAAAACTCGTATTATCGTCTGATTTATGGGATTAAATTTAAATTAATTTATGCCACTTATATGATAGGAATTTAGAAAAAATGTTTTAAATAATTTTAATCATAACTAATTATAATATATAATGCGGTAAACTTATTTTTTGGCCAGAAATATTAGTGAATGTAATTAAAAATAATTGTAATGATTAAGGTAAAATTATGCATAATAAGAAACTAAACCTTAATATTAAGGGACCAAATGACCTATAAACTTCTCCAAAATCAATTGTATGGAAATATTTCTACAATATACCCACTAGTTTCTAAGATTTACCATTATAAAAGAAATGTGAAATGTTAAAAATGTGCATGGAATTCCATTGTCATCATCAGCATCAAATTATTTTATTCAAGAAGAAAAAGGAAAAAAACAACGAAGACGAAAAAACAAAACAAGATACATGAAACAAGGCACACATAGACTAAGGGGTTCTAATATAATGTAAACTGGGAGCATCTCCTCTTATCAAATTAACCCCCTCGGGTTTCAACAAATTGATCGAAGAGAGGAAAGTGATGTTGGAGACCGATCTCGCTATTGACTCAAGATGATCCGCAACTTTGTTCCCCTACCACCAGGTGTTGGTCACCCTGACATTGTGGAGGAGGGTTTTGAATTTATTAGCAGTTTAAGATATTGACGAAGGTGTATGACCTTTTCCATTCAGAGAATTTAGATGAATTAAAGAATCGGTCTGCACTTAAGTAATCATAATTTCCCCCTGTTCGCAAAGGGATAGTCTTGTAAGAAGAGCTTTGGCCTCTACCAGAAGTGGGGTGACCTTCCCATATAAAGCAGTGAACGCCAGCACAACACTGCCACACATGTCCCGAGCCACACCCACTCCTCTCATATCGCCTAGCAGACATGAACCATCCGAGTTGATATTGTAGCTCAAGACCAGAGGGCACCGGCATATCCATTTCCATTCTGGCATGTTATGAGGAGGATTAACCAGAGGAGCAGTTACCTACTGAAGATTCAACTAGGGTTCCTCCCAACAGTTTTGGATGAGCATGACCAGGTCCAACAGCAGATTCCGCATGCTCGTGATAATAGAAATTGTAGTAGGAATGGCACCTTTAAAGCGGTCTTGGTTCCTGTCATGCCACATGAACCAACACCCTTCACTGAAAATGATAGACTGCTCCATCTTTTACATGTTTGAAAGATTCATCCCGTGGAACCACCTGTCCAGGAAGGAAACATCACCTTGCGAACCAAAGGAGAATGACATGAGGGTTCCAAAAAAAGTTTAGACACTGTGGGCCCACTCACTTTTGAAGAACAGGTGGATCATGATCTCTTCTTGCTGGATGCGACAGTAGTGACATCTGGTGGCCAGACTAATATCTTCCTTCTAACAGGGCTTGGAATTAAATTGTCAAAATATTACAGGAGTATCAGTCCTCCTCCACTATAAAAAGGTCTCCTTTCCTACCACTTACTCACACATCTCAATACACATTGGATCAAAAAATATCTACTAAAATGTTTGTAAAAATGATTCCCCTAATCCTTGAATCCTCACCTTTTGTGGAAATCAGTCCATGAAATCCCTTTGGTGTAAACCAAAGGGAGTTACCCGATTAAGAGGTAATATCTTTCCTTAAAATTTTTATTTTTATTTCCATTATCCACTCCCTAAACTCTAATTAATACATTTTTATATAAAAAAAGTTTTTTTAAAAATTCAAGGATGTATATATTCTATTGGTTTGACTTACAATTAAATACACATCTATCTAATGGGTAATGAACATATTATTTCTGTGTACGGTGAACCACTGCTTCACGAAACATTAATTATTAATTTTTCCTTTACCAGCTTCCATGGTTTGAAAATATGATTGGTAATCTATTTATATATTATATATATGATATTTATTATGTATTTAATCCTTTTAAGTTATTTTACAACACATACAATTACAATTCCCATTTTGTGTAAATATGATAACATAATTTGTGGAAGTGAGGACTACCACCTCCAAAAAGAAATGTGATTTTACCACACAATTTATGGAATTTATATATGATGACTTTAATTAAAAACACGTGACATATAAAAAAATTATATGATATTAATGAAAAAATTACCTTTCTATAAATATAATATATATCATTTTCTTATTAACCTTTTTCACGCACTTAAAAAGTGATAGTGTTGTTCATGTACGTGTGGACTACTGCATCCTTGACAAGATGTGATTCATTTTCCATCATAAGAAATATATTTGTAATTAAATATGACTAAATAACATGTTATTTATGATATCATTATAATTATGGAAAGATATAATTATACTTACCTTATTTCCATAAAGATCATTGAAAAATTATAATGTTACAAATGCGCTTGTATGACCTACCATCTCAATGATTGTAACATTGGTTCATTTAAAATAAAACTATTTAATTACTAGTTTCAAAAGTATTTTTTATTTATAAATAGCATAACTATTTCATGATTATTTTTAAGGATATATTATATAATAGTCCCTTTTACCATATTTGACCTACCAACGCAATTTTTGACACAAAAACTGAATTTGCTGAAAACAACTACCGTAAACATAATTGTTCAAGTAATTATATACAATATAGTAATAAATAAAATCAAATTATTATAAAAATGAAAATGGTTCTCAAAAAAGTAAATAATTAACATAAGTATGTTATTATAGAATATAAAGACTCATTAAAAATTAGGCGCTAGATAAGGGATTTTATCTCAATTTATATTCTATTAAGATATATTCATTGTTCTGAATTTACATTCCTTTATATACTATATATATGACTATTTGAAATGTTATATCATGAATCTATTTATTATCATGATAATATATGTTTGATTTATTTTTATTCTTTTAAGTGTAATATTATCTGAATATTTCAATGTGGTGTGGGAAACATTGTAATGTTTAATGATTATTCTCCTCAAGAACATTGTTAATGATTGTCTTTGAAATCTCATTTCCTTTTCTAATTCTTAACATTCTCTGCAAACAATAAAATTATTGTTGTGAACCTAATTTCTTATGTTTGGTTCATATACTACCAATTTTTCATGTAATATCATGATTCATTCATTCTTCAGGATTTTTTGATTTTCAATTTTAATTATTCTATCTAAGGGGATTTTAGAGAAAATTTACCTAGTGGAAAAGAATATCATAACCCTATTTATTTTTATTAGGTCATATTAATTCCTCATTGTTTTCAAAATTATTTTATTATGTGTATAATTAATTTTACTATCTATTGATGTATTTTCTCTTCTATATTTTGATTTAAAATTGATACACATAATATACACATTTATTGATTCTCACTAGAACATTATAATATTTTCAATGGTTTACTTTACAATATCATTTTATTCAGGATTTATTAAACTTGAATTCCTATCAGAGGAAATTATTTGATTATTGTCTAATATCCCCTTTAATTTTCACCTAATATTGTTATTCAAGACCTTTATTAACAAATATGTATCATTTCTTCCACTTGTGGATACTCAAAATGTTTTTTTGAAATTTAGACTTCATTTCTCTCTTTAGTTGTAGAACCTATTTTCATCTTAATAACCTATTTTAAAAAGGTATTTTCAATATAAAAGATTTTTCAAAAGGATTTTAAAAACAATGGATTATTTTCTTGAGTATTTTTTTGAAAGATATTTTTTATTTCTATTTTTCAATTATAAAAAACCGTTATTTTAATAACTTTACGATATATTTTATTAATTCCATACATATTCTTCCTCTGGATGGTTTATGATTAATTTGGACAATGATAATATTCAAATTAACTTCCTTGTTTTATTTGTTAGTCCCCATGAAATATTTTACCTCATATGATCATTGATCAATGAATTTCCACTAAATTATACATTTCATTTATCATGGATATTACTATTCCTTAAACTGTATACAACTTTACATAAGGTTTCCAATTTGAAAGGTATTTGATTAGTTGGGGAAATATAAATAATTTCATATTCTTTATTCAATAAAAATATTTTATAGGGCATATTATTTATTTCAAATATTAGATATGAGGAATGATTTGTGCATGTAAGGGAGAGAGGATCCCATAATTTATATATCTCCTCAATGCATTCTTAGGTTCTCATGAGAAAAATAAGTTATATAAATTAAATCAGTTTTTATATGTAGTTTTAAACCATCTTGTGAAAGGTTTTGATGGTATTGGTTTTCATGAGCCTCAATCCTGAATTCCAATAAAAAATCAACTCCATCATTTAGTTTCAATTATTATTCATCTATTAGATTTTATGTTGATATATCAATGGATACATTTCATTTTCATTTCATTGATAAAATTGCATGTGTTTCAGTTTCTTACCATTCTATATTGATTTTCGATTATCTAGTTATTTTAATGGATTGTGTTTTTAGTTATTTACCTTCCCATATTATTTAATTTATAGATTCTCAGTTATTGATTCCCCGACATGTGTTCTCATTTATTTACATTTCCATATTGATTATTCTCAATGATTCGTCATTACATCCACTATAATTTTCCCCTACTGAGAATTTGATCTCAGCCTTTTTATGTTTTCTTTCCCCATGAACTCAATAAATATAATGAGAATATAATCCAATAGTAAAACTTATGGAATAAAGTTTTTATCCTAAAAATAATTTATTTAAAATATAAAATATATGTTGTAATTAGTGTATTAATTTTTAATACAAGACTCATTTATGTATCTGGTTTACCAAGACTACTAAATTTATTATTCCATTAGGATTTGATTCCATGTAATCATGAAAATGTAATGGATATCAGATAGTGGATTTGGGATTTTTGGGTTTAGGTCACTATAGTGGGTATCAGAGGATGTCTAATAACAACTACAAGGATTTTTTTTAGGAAAACATAGATTAAAAATCATTTCCCTGATGTTTATTTTTTGATAAGTATAAAATAACATCATAAAAATTTTAATATATAGAGATTATGTTGTTTATATATAAATATATCCCTATTTGGATACTATAAGGGGACGTGGTTGTGAAACAGATGTACCTAGGAGTAACAAATTTGACAAGGTGTGTTGATCCTGACATGATGTACCCTAGTACACGATAGCGGGCCTTATTGTGGACCTGGTTTGACACCCTCGGTTGTTATTCTTATGAATATTAAATTTATTTTTACAAACCACTATGAAGGATATGGACAATGAATAACCTAGGTCAAACCTAATAAGTTAAAGATTGAAAATATAGTGTCATGACTTAGAAATCCTATCAATGATATTATGGATAAACCATAGACCAAGGAAAGACCTATGTGGAAATAGATGGATGTTATATTTATGTACCGATGTTATATTAAAAAACTCAATTTAAAATATATTTAGTGATTTAGTTAATGTTATGGTTGTACATCATATTTTATATTGAAATAATATTAATATGGTTTTAGAAAAGGGCAACCATTAATTTGGGTGACAACCAATTAATTCCGGCAAGGCCATATGACATGAACCCATGAACGAAGGACGATTAGTGTTTAACACTAACCACTAACCTATGTAATGTCATGGTAAAAATTAAATTGTTTTAGTGGAACAATGTAAAAATAGATCCTAATGATGAACCATTAGTGTAACTTTTTTGGGATTAGATACTAATATATAAACCATATTATTTTTTGAAAAATATATTGAGATATATAGTCATACTTGACACTCTTTTATGGGCCCTAATATCCTTTATAAATGCATTTTAGTGCTTTATTAATCAATATTAACTTTTGGATGAATTGTAATTTGATAAAAGCACAACCAAAGTATGGAATTTTTCAGATGAATGTATAATGTAAGTAAATATTTACATATTCAATGGTAATAAATGAATTTCCCAATATAAGGAAAATGAGCTGAAAAAATGGTGTTCCAATACCTAATTGTTTTTTAACCAATGGTATTCTAAATCATCAAAAATTTATGTATTTGAGGTCCTAAACATTATATTGATATTAGACTTGTTTGTGATTTATGACCTCAATCACTCCCTTTAAATATTTATGCCCTTCCTCGAATTACATATCTTTACTTTCCACTAAAGATCTCTTACTTAGATACCAAATTATATATTATTCCATGTGACATTTTTAATTACCATTGTCTTTTTTATAAAGGATGTTTTATGAATACTTCTCATGATGTGATATTTCAAACCCAGTAAATATCAGAAAATTTATCACCAAGATCGATTTGAAATTGCGAGGACACAATTTAATTAATGTGGGGAGAATTTAACACCCCTAAAATCCAAAGTAGAATCATTTTATTTGATAACATTTATAACATAAAACACCAAGTTAATAACAGAATATAATATTCCAAAAATTTTAAAAAATATTTACTATTTTCAATATACTTTATAGCTTAAAATTTAAACGACATTGAGTTATTGTATGTTACTTGTAACAATGATATTCTTCAATGGTGCATGTTACACGCAATACCGAGTTTTACCGAACAACAATATATTATTAAAAATATTATTTAAAATAATGACATATAAACTATCCATTATCAAAAAAAAATAATATTATGGAAATATATGGTCTAAAAAACTAATTTATTGGTTAAAAATTAATTATTAATGATTATAAGAACCAATTTAATATTAAAAGAATATTTTTATACAAAACCTTTTTATGCTCGAAAATCGTTTTTACCCAAATAAATTAAATTATTTACTATTAGGGAATTATATTAATGTATTATATTTTATATATTCAAAATATATATGTTTTATGATTATTAAATATATTTGATAAGAATAAGATAATATCAATCCCAATTTTACACATAAAAACACATATTTTTATTAAGGCATTTTAACCACCTTTTAAAGAAGAATTTTTTTTAAATATAATTTTTGGGAATTTTATAGATTATATATGTCCAAATAAACTAAATATTTCAAATGGAAACATAAAAATTTGTATATGTAGAAATTTTGAAATTTTTTATGAAGTTTCGTTTATTAACGAATACTGAAAATTGTGAATTTTAATTCAAAACTACTTTTTCATATAATTTATTTATAAGGTTAAATAATATTTCAATTTTGATTTAATTTTTAATTTGATAATATTTTTATCAATTAATACAATTTTGGTAATTGGAATAAATTCAACTTTAAAATTGTCTATAAAAACATAACAAACATTCATATATTTTTACTCTAAAATCCTACATTGTTATCCCTTCTGCGGGATTAAATTTAAATTAACTTCTACAAAATTTGTGATTAAAATTTGAAGAAATAGATTAAATATTTGGAATAATAATACAATATAATTTCTAAAAATTTAAAATTATTTTTGAAAAAAATAGTAAATGTAATTAAAATTAATTCCAATTATTAATGTAATATTATGCTTATAAGGGATGAAACATTAATCTTAAGGGAAAAAATAACCTAGAAACTTTTCCAAAATCAATTTTTTGGCCATATTTAAACCCTATACCCACTTTTTAGAAATTTTAACAGTATTAGTTTCACTTGAAATGTGAAAAACGTGTATGGAATTCATTTTACATAATGTTACAAGAGTGCCACTCCCCCTCCACAATAAAAATCCATATTCTCCTCCCAATTCCTAACACTTCTAAAGACACTTTTTCTAGAAAAATATATACCATAGTAGATCCTATCATACCTCTAATAGACCTATAGGCCTAACCTTGCTAAGAAATAAATCCATGGAAGCCCTTTGGTTCAAACCCAAAGGAGTTGCCCGATTAAGAGGTAACATCATTCCTTAAGAATTTTAGATTTATTTCCATTATCAACTCCCAAAACTATCCTTGTTCAATTACTATATATATGGAAAAGTAACATAAATATACTAGGATGTTTTTATGCTATGTTTTGATCATAAAATTACACAAAGATCCATTTAATGGGTAATGAACATACTCATTTTGTGTACGCCCATCTATCGTCTCATGAATCGATGATTGGTCATTATTATTTTACAAACATTCATTGCATGAAATTTTGATAGAAACTATATTTATATATGATATATATTATATTTTTGAGTATTTAATATAATTATATATTTTACAACATATACCCTTATATTTTCCATTTTTTGTAAATATGATAACATTGTTTGGGGAAGTGTTGACTACTGCCTCCTCAAGTGATGTGATTCGATCAAATGATTCATGGAATTTCTAAAGGATTATTCTAATTAAACTTATTTTAAATATAATACATCTATATGATATTCATAGCACAATTAACTTTCTATAAATATATTATATATAATTTTCGTTTTTACACTTTTCACACACTTAAAAAGTGATAACATTGTTTGTGGACATGTGGATTACATCCTCCTCGACAATGTGTGATTCCTTTTATATGAATAGAATTATATATATATATATATATATATATATATTATATTATTAAATAAAGTTTTATTAATTTAATAACAATTATTCTGTAATTATATAATTCAACTTTCCTTCATTCCATAATGAAAATTGAAAAAATGGGAACGTTACTCATCCATACATACGACCTACTTTCTCCATGATTGTAATGTTGGTTCATTTTTCATAACTATATTTAATGGTTGGTTTTAAAATTATTATTGATATATAAATAAAATAATTATGTCATTATTTTTATTTTGGAGATGTTATATAATGTCCCCTAATACCATAATTGACCAACCAATGACGTTTTGGACACATGTACCAAATTTGGTCAAAACAACCAACATAAATATAATTTTTTAAGTAGTTGTATATAACATAGTAATAAGTGATATAAAAATTATGATAAAAAGGTATATTTTATCAAGAAATTAAATAATTAATAAAATTTTGTTATTCAGTAATATAAAGATGCAACACCCCAAGCTTCCAAAGTACGCTTCTCTTTCAATAATGCAATATCTTGCATTGTACGCAAGTTTGAGATTCGAACACACTATGTCCAATCAAATTAGCTGTTATTAATAGTAATAACCACTTTTTGAATTATGTAAATTTTATATTTCAAAAATGTCCTTCTTTTTTGGATTCGGAATATCGAAATTATCCTAAGTGGATTTTTTGGTATTTTTCTGAGAACATCCAATTTTAGATGAATAGTGAAAAATACTTAAAAACAAAATTTTTAATAAAAATAATTTATAGAGATAAATTATACTATTGAGTGGTTCTAAAGTATAATTAGAATATAATTTTACCATTTTATCCAATTTTGGTCCTTATAATTAATATTAATTTTAAATTGGACATAAAAAATTGCCAATCTTTTGATTGATATTGTTTCTTAAAAACAAGCTATTTGTCTTGAAAACGGAAATTAATTATAAAATTAATTAATGAAACTTATATTTTTTGAATTTTTTAAAATAGAAATCATTTTTTAATTTATAATATCAATTAATTCTTAGGGATAATTTTTGGTATTGTTCTGAAAAACTTTAATTTTTGATGAATAGTGAAACCACTAAATGGTAGTTAAAAAAACTGATTTTTATTTAAATGAAAATTTACCGCTTCTATGAATAGAATTTCAAAAATCCAACATACATGGTTGTCATTATTAAGTAAAATGTGGTTCAATGGGTTGAAAATAATTTTTGGTGAATAGTAACTTTTGAGTTTTATTAACCACGATTAGAGGCAATTAGGGTAATTTAAGGTAAAAATGATATTATAAGAATATAAAAATATCTTTCCACATGTCCTACTATTATTGTATGAGTCATTGCCATCCAAGAAAAACCATGGGACGATTTTTGGGATCCCATGGAGCCACTTGGGTAAGATAATGACATTGATACCTTTTATTTAAAGTTAAAATAAAAATGTCACAAACATGTATTGTTTTATTAATAAAATTTTTAGAAAGGGTTATACAAGTTATATTTTTGACTATAAATATTAACTGAAAAGATAAAAATAATTCCTACATCATGGTATTTGTTTTATAATTTTTCGACATTAAATAAATAAATTTATTTATTTATGAAACCATGATGATGCATCAATTACCTCATTAATGAAAGATTTAAATAAAATGAAATGATAAGGTAAACTTAAGACATAAACTTGTAAAAAACTTATTGGATGGGTGGATTTATAACCCTTATCACCTTATCTTAGAAATATATCATTTTGGGACAATTATAATTTGAAAACCATTTTATAATAAAATAATATTTTCAATCTTTCTAAAAGAGCCCCTCATCTCCTCTTATAAAAGGCCCGCACCTCTACCACCTTATTCACACCTTCAAAGCCATTTGACTTGGAAAAACTCTGCCCAAATACACTCTCAAATTTACTCCCTTCATCCTAGAAGCCTTACCTTAGGAATAAGGCACTTCAAGATTCCTTTTGGTTCAAACCAAAGGGAGTTACCCAAACTAAAGGTAACAGTTTCTCTTAACTTCTTTTATTTTATTTTACTTCTAAAAACCATAAAATCTTTTTATTATTTTATTTTGTAACAAAAACAGTATCCTCAATATACTTGGATGTTTTTATGAGAATAATTCAAACTACACTTACACACACCTCCATCTAATGGTTAACGAACATACTGTTTCCGTGGGTGGCGAATTACTGGCTCATGAAACGATGATTATTCAATATTCGTTTAACACATCTCATGGTGGAAATTAAGATTTCACTATATTTATATATGATATATATTATGTTTATTTTTTCCTTATTCTTCTATATTTTTCATTTATGGCATACCTTTATGATTTTCATTATGGGAAAACGTGATAATTTCATTTTAGGAAGTGCGGACTACCACCCCCTCAAAGTGATTTGAATCGTTAACGCCATATGTGGGACATATAAAGGATAGAGTTAATGATATTATATATGATATTATATTGTAATTATAATATACCTTTATATAATTTTTATTTCATTCCATTAAATACGAAATAGAAATGAAAGTAGCGTTCATGCGTACGTACGACTTACCGTCTCCATCAACGGTGCATTTCATTTCTTACCTCTAAATGTTATGTAATAATATAAATGAATTTATATACTGGATATATATGATATATATGATATCTACATCATGAATATAATTATGTATATAATGGATATTTTACCACATAAACAACTTGTAAGTATAAGAAGTTTATTTTTGACTCAAGTACCAAGGATCGACAAAATCACCGTTATTAAATTAAATGATTACATAATGTTCATAACATGGTAATAAGTGATGTAAAATGAACAATGAACTTGAAAAGGGTTCTTTTGAAAATAGAAATTAACTATAGTCTATTATTCAAGAGATTAAAGAACGATCGAGTCAAGTCAGACATGAGGTAAGGGACTTCATCTCAATCTCCTTTCATTGAGGCGTATTTTATTTTATACACAACATTATTTTATACGGCGTATAAACCCCTCTGAAATTTACATTTATTTTAAAGGAATATTTTTATAAAAAGAGTTTTACTAAATGACAAAAGGAATTTTTTTTACGTATGCGGCGACACTGACTTCTCTACCACCGTGACAATTATTTGAGTTTCGGCCTCCTCTACAAGTCATAACTTTTTTTAAAATGAAAAATAAATACCATGTTTTACTTTTATTTTATTTTCGTATTGAAAATAGTTGTGATAAATGTTTTGATTATATCAATGTGTTTTATTGATATGTTGTGATTGAAATGTGGAAATGTTATGTTTCCTTTATACTTGTTTTATGTGATACGATTATGTTATGGTTCTTAGGAATTGTTTATGATATGTTTAAAATTTTTCATATAAGGAATGAATTGGACTTAGTAAGTTACAGGTGGAGCCCGAAATAGCTCCTCGATGCATCGGTAGGTCTCATAAGACAAACTAGTGTCATGGCACAAGGCCTTGAAAAAATCTTAATTGTAGTATTGGCACAAGGCCTTGACTATGTGGTTATGATAGTCTGGAATTATGCATTCCATCATTATGAAAGTGGTTATTGATATTACATGTGTTTATTTGACAAATAGAATATCCATGTGAATAAGTAAATGTAATTATTTCATTTTATTTTTTCCATGTTATTCTGATTTTCAAGTTTAAAAGGATTTTGTTTTAGTTATACAATAGCCTAAAATGTTTATGCTTTTTTATAAATGTTTCCGCTATATTTTTATCCTTACTGACCATCTGAGCTCACCCCTTTCTATGTTATATTTTTCCCAAGATGTGAAGAATTATATTATGTTTGACCAGTAAGGATAGTCTAAGAGATAAGTGCGTTCAAATGGGACAATATGTTGTTGTTTTTATTTCATGAGGTAATGTAAGACTTATGAATGTATCTAGTGTTTCCAAGGATAATAAACTAATCGGTCTTTCGAGACATGATCTTTTGTGATCATGCCAATGTTATGTAATAATGCACCAAATTTGGGTAACTAGGTTTGGGGTGTTAAAATTGGTATGAGAGGCAGTTTAGTACTAACCTTGGAAACTAGATTTAGGTAAACTCTGATTTGAGCACATAGCCCTAAGATTGTCTTTGAGGATTATTATAGAATAACATCCCAGAATTTTGGTAAAATAAAAGTTTTGTGTATTTTTCGAGCAATACATCCCTGTCCGGATATGAGCAGGTAGAGGCGGCTCTAGCACAAATGTACCTAGGAGTGAAAACTCTGACAAGAAGTTTCGGGCTTGACCCAGGGTATCCTAGTGCACGACAACGGGCCTTACTGCACTCTTGGTTATGACACTCCCGGGGGAGATGCTTAAGATAATTCACGATTTCTTTAAAAACCATTATGAAGGGTTTATGAGTATATACTTCCTCAAAAAAACATTTTTATGATTATGGTTTATATCCATAAACTGTTCAATTTATGTTAAGTGTTTTGAAAGTTTGTTATTATGTATTTCTATTCATAAACTAATCTAGTTTATGACATTGTTTAGAAAGGGCTCCTAGTGGAAGGAATAGAAACCGTATCAATGCACGCACTCTATGTAGGGATTTCCCTCCTACTCAAGATAATTATAGTGGAGCTGGTGATAGAACTGGTGCTGATTAGCTTATCACCGTACTGGGACAACTCACTCTTGTTATGAATAATAACCTTACTCGTATGGAGCACCCTGATCCACAACGTGGAGGATCAATGTTAGACCGCTTCCTGAGGAAACAACCACCAACATTAAATGGGAGTAAAAATCCATTAGAAGCTGAGCAATAGATAAATTACTTAGAGAAAATATTCCACGCCTTGGGGAGTAGAGAAGGGGAAAAAGTTATCATGGCAGTTTACTGCCTCACTGGAGATGCTGATCAATGGTGGTAATTGATTCAAAACATGAAAAAAGATGATGAAGTATCAAATATGGAATGGAGGGAGTTTAAAGATATTTTCTTAGAAAAATACTTTCCTCGTGACCATAGAGCGGATATGGAAAGACAATTTCTCAGTCTAAGGCAAAAGGAGGACGAGAATGTTGCAAAGTATGAGTCTATCTTTACAAGGTTATCAAGGCATGCTACAGATTATATACATAACCCAAGAGGTAAGATTGATCATTTCTTTTATGGGATAAAACCATTTCTCTGTCGAGCTTTAGTATCACAATCCTTCTCATCGTACGAAGATATTGTCTCGTGTGCTATCAAGACAGAAAAGGAATTCTCTAGGTCTTATCACAAAAAAGTAAAGCAAGCGAAGAAGAGAAGGGTGGAACAAGAGACCGATAAAGGGAAAAAGGGAAAGAATGATTTTCCATTATGTGATAACTGTGGGAAGAAACTCCATGGTAATTGCTTAAAAGTAATGGGAGTTTGTTACAAATGTGGAGAAAAAGGTCACCAGACTCGTGATTTCAAGGGAAAGAAAGATGATGTCAATGTTGAATGCTATAATTGTATAGAAATGGGGAATTATGAAAATGAATGCCCTAATCACCAAAGAAACATAACTCAGAAAAGGCCAAGGGAGAAAGGCCAAGCTTATGCTGTTACTACAGATGAAGTTGAATAATTGTTGTATTTGTGTTTTTGGACTCAAGAACTATATTATGGTTATAAGAATAATGTGATATATATATGGATTTCTCTATAGTACTTGTTGTTTTCATTAAGGTTTTAATATGATTATGGTAATCATATTTTTAGTATGTTACAATAAGAGAAACTTTACTTTGTTTGGGTAATCTGATGTTATAATGGATTTTGGAATTGAGAGACCTTTTAGAGAGAGTCTGGATAGAGGTATTTTGGATAACTATAAATGTTGGAATGGATTAAGTTGAACTTTGGATAGTATTGTTTAATGTTAAAACATTTCTGAAGATTATTTTTGGAATATTATAATACTATAGTTTTAGGAAAAGGACAACCTTCAGGTCGGGGGATAACCCATCACGTCGGACAAAGCTGCAGTAATCGAACCCAAAACCATAGTGAGACATGCCTTTATTACCTACCACTAGCCTATAGGATGTCCCTAGTTATTTCAAAATAGTTTTCCTAATCTAAATAGTATGTGTTAATATTTAGAACCTTATAAGATTATGATAATTATAATGTTTTTGAGTTCTATTATCTTTTTGAGTGAAATATGAGTTTGTGGTATAAATTAGTTAAAGGTTGAAACTCTACTTTTCAAGTATATATATATACCTCTTTCTTATTCTATGACTAAATTAATTTTTAAACTTTATGAAAAAGATATTAAAACAAAAAAATTTCTATCCTAATACCTTATGTTTTGTTGAACTGATGATATTTTAAATCACCATAGATTGAAGTCTTTGAGGCCCATAATTTTACACTTGTTTTCGATTGATGAACTCAATTACTCCCTACAAATATTTACATTTTCCCTACAATTATGTGTCCCTAATTTCCAGCAATGTTCTCCTAATCGAGATCATAATTTGCTGGTGAATTTTTCATTTCCCTTTCCCTCTTATTAAGACTAAATTTTATTAACCTTATTTCCGATGTGGGTTTTCCACAAAGGTATTTTCTATTTTGAACCTTTTATTTTCTAAGAAAAATTTCAAATTGAGAGGATGTAATTTATATAAGGAGAGAAGAATGTAACACCCCAATATTCCACGGTATGCTTCTCTTTCAAGAATGCAATAACTTGCATTGTACACCAGTTCGATATTCTAACACAATGCGACCAATCAAAGTATCCGTTATGAATAGTAATACCCACTTTTGGAATTATATAAACTATATATTTCAAAAACGGACTTCATTTTTGGATTCTGAATATCGAAATTAGCCTAAGTTGAATTTTTGGTATTTTTCTAAGAACATCCAATTTTCAATGAATAGTGGAAAATACTTAAATACAAATTTTCTAATCAAAATAATTTATAGTGATAAATTATACTATTGAGTGGTTTTAAAGTATAATTAGAATATAAATTTACCATTTTATCCAATGGTGGTCATTAGAATTAATTTCACTTTGAAATTGGACATAAACAATTGTCAATATTTTGATTGATATTGTTTCTTAAAAACATGCTATTTGTTTTAACAATTGGAATTAATTATAAAATTAATTAATGAAACTTATATGTTTTGAATTTTGTAAAATATACATCATTTTTGAATCCAGAATATCAATTATAGCTTAGGGTGAATTTTTTGTATTGTTCTGAAAAACTTCAATTTTTGATGAATAGTGAAACCACTAAGTGGTAGTTAAGTGAACTGATTTTTCGTTTAAATGAAACTTTACGGCTTCTATGAATTTAATTTAAAAAATCCAACATACATGGTTGTCATTAGTAAGTAAAATGTGGTTCAATGGTATGAAAATAATTTTTGGTCAATAGTAACTTCTGAGTTTTATTAACCGCGGTTAGAGGTAATTAGGGTAATTTAAGGTAAAAATGATATTATAAGAATATAAAAATATCTTTCCACATGTCCTACTCTTACTGGATGTGTCATGGACGACCAAGGAAAACCATGGGACGATTTTTGGGACCCCATGGTGCCACTTGGGTAAGATAATGATATTAATACCTTTTATTTAAAGTAAAAATAAAAATGTCACAAACATGAATTGTTTTACTAAAACAATTTTTAGAAGCTGTTATACATGTTATCTTTTTGACTATAAATATTAATTGGAATTATAAAAATATTTCCTATATCATGGTATTTTTTTATAATTTTTAGACATTAAATAAATCTATATATTTATGACACCATGATGATGCAATGATTACCTCATTAATGAACGATTTAAATAAAATGAAAAGATAAGGTAAAATATATGACTTAAACTTGTCAAAAACCTTTTTTATGGGTGGATTTCGAACCCTTATCACCTTATCTTTTAAATATATCATTGTGGGACCTTAATAATCCAAAAACCATTTTATAATAAAATAATATTTTCAATCTTTCCAAAAGAGCCCCTCCTCTCCTCTTATAAAAGGCCCCAACATCTACCACATTATTCAAACCTTCAAATCCATTTGGATCAGCACAAATTGTTTCAAATACCCTCTAAAATTTACTCCCTTCATCTTATAAGCCTTACCTTAGGCATAAGGCACTTCAAGAGTCATTTTGGTTCAAACCAAAGAGAGTTACCCAAACTAAAGGTAACAATTTCTCTTAACTTCTTTTATTTTATTTTACTTCTAAAACACCTAAACTATTTTTTTCATTTATTTTGTAACAACACTAGTATCCTAAATATACTTGGATGGTTTTATGAGAAGGATTCGAACTACACTTACACACACCCCCATCTAATGGTTAAATAACATACTGTTTCTGTGGGTGGTGAATTACTGCCTCATGAAATGATGATTGTTCAATATTCTTTCAACACCTCTCATGGTTTCCATTAAGATGAAACTATATTTAAATATGATATATATTATTTTTATATTTTCCTTATGCTTCTGTATTTTTAATTTATGGCATACCTTTATGATTTCTATTATGGGTAAACGCGATAATTTCATTTTAGGAAGTGCGGACTACCGCCCCCTCAAAGTGATTTGAATCATTAATGCCATATGTGGGAAGTATAAAGGATGGAGTTAATGATATTATATATTATATTATACTATAATTATAATATACCTTTATATCATTATGATTTCATTCCGTTAAATATGAAATACAAATGAAAGTAGCGTTCATTCGTACGCACGACTTATCGTCTCTATGAACGGTGCATTTCATTTCTTACCTCTAAATATTATGTAATAATATAAATACGTGTATATAATGGATATATATGATATATATGATATCTACATCATGAGTATAATTCTGGATATAATGGATATTTTACCACAAAAACAACTTGTAATTATAAGAAGTTTATTTTTGACTCAAGTACCCAGGATCGACAAAACGACCGTTATTAAATTAAATGATTACAAAATGTTTATAAAAAGGTAATAAGTGATGTAAAAGAAATAATTAAATTGAAAAATGTTGTTAAGAAAATAGAAATTAACTATAGTTTATTATTCAGGAGATTAAAGAATGATCGATTCAAGTCAGACACGAGGTAAGGGACTTCGTCTCAATCTTCTTTCATTGAGGCATATTTTGTTTTATACACAAATTTCTTTTATACGATGTATAAACCCCTTTGACATTTAATTTTATTTAAAAGGAATATTTTTATACGAATCATTTTACTAAATTACAAAAGTAATGTTTTGTTTTATGTATGCGGCGACAACGACTTCTCCGCCGCCGTGACCATTATTTGAGTTTCGACTTCCTCTACAAGACATAACTTTTTTTAAATGAAAAATAAATACCATGTTTTACTTTTATTTTATTTTGGTATTGAAAATGGTTTTGATAAATGTTTTGATTATATAAATGTGTTGTATTGATATCTTGTGATTGAAATGTGGAAATATTATGTTTCCTTTATGCCTGTTTTATGTGATACGATTATGTTATGGTTCTTGGGCATTGTTTATGATATGTTTAAACCTTTTCATATAAGGAATGAATTGGACTTAGTAAGTGACGTGTGGATCCCTCTATAGCTCCTCGATGCATAGGTATGTCTCATTAGACAAACTAGTGTCTTGGCACAAGGCCTTGGCAAAATTATATTTGTAGTCTTGGCACAAGTCCTTGACTATGTGGTTATGATAGTCTGGTATTATGCATTCCATCATTATGAAAGAGTTTATTGATATTGAATGTGATTATTCGACTAGTAGAATATCCATTTGAATTAGTAAATGGCATTATTTCATTCTTTTCCTTGTAATTCTGAAGTTCAATTTTAAAAGGATTTTTTTAGTTATACAATTTCCTTAAATGTTCATGCTTGTTTATAAATGTTTCTGCTATATTGTTATCCTTACCGAGCATCTGAGCTCACCCCTTTCTATGTTTTATTTTTCCCAGGATGTGAAAAGTATATTATGATTGACCTAGAGGGATATTCTAAGGGATAAGTGTGTTCAAAGGGGACAAGATGTTGTTGTTGTTTTTATTTCATGATATAATGTAAGACTTAGGAATGTATCTAGTGTTTCCAAGGCTACTAAACTAATTGGTCTTTCGAGACTCAATCTTTTGTGATCATGCCAATGTTATGTAATAATGCACCGACTTTGGGTAACTAGGGTCGGGACATTACAAAAGATACACAAGACAAATTAGACACAATGTAGGGAATTTTTTCTCAATTTATATCCCATTGAGACTTATTTTTGGTTATGCATATCCTTACTTTTATATGGTGTATATATTTCCATTTGAAAAGTTATATCATTAAAATATTTATTATCATGATATTATAATTATAATTTTATGTTATTCCTTCAGGTATAATATGATTCAAATGTTTCAAAGTGGTATGTAACACTTTGTAATGCTTAAAGATTATTAACCTCAAGATCTTTTTTAAATATTATCTTTAAAATCTCACTTACCTTTGTGATTTTTAAGTTTCTCTTAAAATAACGGATAAATTTACCGCGCACCTAAATTCATATATATGGTGTAAATACTGCCACTTTTTCATTTGATATCATTATTCATTCAGTCTTCTTGATATTTTGAGTCTCAATTTCAACTATTTTATCTTACAGGATTTGAGTTAAAAGTTACCAAGTGGAAAAACCCATTCTATTTTCATTGGGTTATATTACCTCTTAGTCATCGTTAATATTATTTGATTATGTGTATAATTTATTTTACTATCTATTTATGTATTTCATCTTTTATATGTGGATTTATAATTGACACATAACCAATTAATTGATTTATTTTCAATCCAACATTATAATATTTTCTAGGGCTTACTTTTCAATATTAATTTATTTAGGATTATTTATAAATGAATTAAAATCATAGAAAATTAATTTATCTTTTTCTAATAGTCCCTTTTATTTTATCCTCCTCTATTTATTAATGAACTTTATTAAGTAATATCAGCATTTCTTCACATTCTGGAACTCAAAATGTTTTAGAAAATGTTTTAATGAAAATATGACTTCATTTATCTCTTTAGTTGAAAAACTTGTTTTCTTCTAAAAACCCTATTTTCAAAAGGTATTTTTCAAATGAAAAGGTTTTTCAGAAGGATTATCAAAACAATATATATTTCTATCTAGAATTATATTAAAAGATCTTTTTATTTCTATTCATCAATGAAAACTGTAACACCCCGACCCCAGTTGCCTAGAGTCAGTGAATTATTTTAATACATTGTCATGATTATAAGGAATCAAGTCTCGAAAGACCGATCAGTTTAGTAGTCTTGGAAAATAGATTACATACATGAACGTTACATTACACATTAAAAAATAAAACACAACATAAATGATCCTTTTAGAAGTTCATTAATCCCCAAGATTAACCATGCTTATCAATCATAATACACTTCTTGGAATCCTGAGAAAATAAAAACATAGATATGGGTGAGCTCAGATTCTTAGTAAGGATAAAAATATAGAAGAAACATTTGTAAATAAGCATAAACATTTAAAGAGATGTATAAGACTAAAACAAAAGTCTTTTAAACTTACACTTCAACATAATATGGAAAAGATACAATAAAATAATGGAATATACTTATTCAAATGGATATTATACTAGTCGAATAATCACATGCAATATCAGAAGCCAATTTCATAAGGATGGAATGCATAATGCCAGACTTCATAACCACATATTCAATGACTTGTTCCAAGACTACAAATAAGATTTTTTCAAGGACTTGTGCCAAGACACTATTTTGTCTCATGAGACTTACCGACACATCGAGGATCTATAGTAGGCTCCACCCTTCAATTACTAAGTCTATTGCATTCTTCCTATGAAAAGGTTTAAACATAACATAAACATTCTTATTTGAACTAGTATAAGAAATGTCAATACTTTCTCCATAAACCATGAATGGTATAAAATAACACATCCATAGTCAAACATATCACAAAACCTTTAATAAAATACTAGAAGATTTGTATCATGATAAATAAACTTCAAACAAGATTAAAATCCTTCAAAGAATATTTACATGGATTAAAGAAAAAACTTTTTAGAAAAATATCTCTTTCTATATGGAAATAGTTTAAAAGTCACATAATTATAAAATATGACATTTATTATGAAAATATTCTTAAAATATTGTAAGGGAAGCTTCAACGATGTTATAATGGAAGAAAATATCCGCACCCGCTGTATAAGTTAAAAAAACATTCTTACCTTAATTTTGTCTAAAAGGTCATAAAGTACCTTGTTTAAAAAATGACAGAAAGATTCCCTTAAAAACACATAATTCAAATAAGTTTATAAATGAAATTAACCCACTATTTAGTAAATAGTAAAAATGTTTTCAAATACATTTTTAAGAAACATGTATGTGGATGATAAAGAGGTCACAATAGATAATTACGTATAAACAACCTCAGATAATGAAGAGATTGTAGAATTAACCATTACCTTGTACTTTTCCTTGGTCGAGGGTAGGTTAAACTCCTTTTTAATTGTGATATAATTGTTATTAAATTATACAAGAATCATATACATTAATATTATATCATATATGATATTTTAACTTTTCTTTGTTAATAATATCTTAGTATTATCGTTGTTTCGAGTGTTAACTGATTCATTTTCCTTTATATTATTTGTTACATAAGTAATATTTTTCATGTATAGGATGTATATTATTCATATTCAGAATTATATAAAGTATTCAAACATTATTTTTAATCATCTAATGAAAATTAGTCTTGAATGGATATGATGGGGAATGAATCTCATCGTGTTCGTGGAGACGGTAATCCTCACGTACGCACGAGTGACAATATTATTCTTTTGATATTAAAATAATATATAATTGGATGGTATATCATATATAAAAAATAATTATAATATTATATTTATTTTTTACCTCATTTATACTCATTATTATACCCATCGAAATGATGAAATGTTTGAGCAAAAAACTACACCAAGACGTGGAGATGGTAAGCTGTACGTACACACGTGTGGTGACTTTTTCATTCATAGGATGGATAAAATAATGAATATGGTTGTAAAATTTTTATAATAAAATCATATTATATATAATATATTGGATTTATTATTTTATAATCTAATCAACAAAGAAAGGGGATGTAGAAGAAGAAAAGAACTTGAAAGAGGTGATGAAATATTTATCTTTTCTTCGGGTTGTTCCTTTTGATTTGATCAGAAGGTCTCCTTAGGTTGGATTTCTGGCTAATGTAAGGCCTCTAAAATAAATTTAGGACATTTTATAGGATATTTGGGTAGGTTTTCGCTGATCCAAATGGCTTTGATGGTGTGAATTTGTGAGAAGGGTGAGTTCCCTTTTATAAGAGGGGTGGGGGGCACCTTACGAAAAGATAGAAATATTATTTTATAATAACTTTATATTGGGTTTATAATGACTCCAAATTGATTAATTTAGAAGATAATGTGGTTATGGGTCTAAATAATCTCAAATAATAGGTTTTAGACAAGTTTAGGTCACCATTTTAACCTTATCTTTTAGATTTAACTCTAAGTTAAATAATTTAACTTTTACCATGTCTTCTTATATTCTTACACTATATGGTTATTAAACATACTATAAACTCCCAATAAAACCTCAATTGGTTCATTAATGACATATATAATATTATTTAAGACCTTTGGGTGAACCTTAGATTTTCAGGAATAGAATATCAATTAATAATATAATATTTGTTTTAAAAACTCTTCAATGTCAATTTTGAAACTATTTGGTATTTTGTTTTTGTTAAATCCATCAAAACATTATAACATTGAAGAAAATTTATTTAATCAACCCTAACATATCATATTGACCTATAAAATTAGTTTTACTCATTAAAAGTCTCAAATTAGATTTATTTTGATATTTATAATATAAATTCTTTTAATCGTTCATTAGTTAGGTAGTTACTGCATCATCGTTGTGTCATAAATAAATTTAATTATTTAATTTTGAAAAATTATAAATAAAATAAAATTATTTAGGAAATAATTTTATATTTATAATAAATATTTATAGTCTAATTTATTTTATGTATAATCATATATTAAAAATGTTTGAGTTATTAAATATTGATTTTAACTCTTTTAACTCTTCTTTAAATAAAATTATAATAAATGTATTAATCTAATCCAACTGGACCTAAAGGTTCATATTTTATTCCTATGGTTGTTTTTGGTTGAAATATACTCATCCAATAGAATTAGTACATGTGTTAGGGTAATAATAATATCATTTTTACCTTTAATTACCCTATTTACTTTTAACTATGGTAAATAAAAGTCAAAAGTTACTTTTCACCAAAAATTATTTTTATCTTATTGAACCAAATTTTACTTACATATATCAACTGTGTCTCTAATATTTTTGAAATTCCACACACAGAATTGGTAAAATTATGTTTTATGCAAAATTTTAAATTCTCTTATGAGATGGGTAAAAGATGGTAAAAAGTTTAATAAAATTTTATATATCTAAACATATAATAAAATAAATCCAATGAATTACAATGAACTTATATAGGTATTATGTATCTATTTTCACCAAATATAATTTTAAAAATAATAATTAATTATTTAAATAAAAATACGGTTTTAACCGATAAAGCAGTGTTTTTCATTATTCATCAAGAATTGAAATTTTTCAGAAAAATATCAAAAATTCATCCTAGTCTAATTTTGATATTACAAATTCAAAAATGAATTATATTTTACCAACTTTAAAAAATAGAATTTTCATTAATTAATTTAAAAGTAATTCTCATTGTGAAAACCAAAAAGCGTATTTTTAAGAAATAATAATTATCAAAAGATTGACACTTGTTTATTTCTAATTTCAAAGTGAAATTAATTACAATGAACAGCATTGGATTAAATGGTAAAAATATAATCTAATTATAATTACAAACCATTAAAATTTATAAATGAACACTATAAATTGTTTTGATTAAAAAAGTTGTTTTCAGTTAAAATATAGTATTTTTCACTATTCACCCAAATATGAAAGTTGTCAGAAAAACACCAAAAATTATTGAAACAAAATTTTTATGTCCCAATTCTAAATAAGAAGTTTATCTTGTCAAATTTAATGTATAAAAGTTTCAAATATTTTATTTAAAAAAGTTCTCCATTAAAATGTGGTAAAATTTCAATTTTTTTAAAATACTTATTTTATTTAAAAAATGAATTTTTTATTACATTATGTATAAGAAACTCATAATATGGATTCAAAAATTACAAGGATTATATAAAGTTTAAAATTTAGTTAATACTATTAATAACTGCTTTTGAACGGCTAATTTTGTAAGTCGTAGTGCGCTTGAACTCGGTGTTGCGTGTAGTGCTTGTTATTGAATTACTTTGAAGAAATAACGTACTATGAAATCATGGGGTGTTATATTTTCCCCTCCTTTAATAAATTGCATCCTTGTAATTTGAAATTGTTCTCTGAAAATAAAAGGTTGAAAATAGAAAATACCTTTGTGGAAAACCCACATCGGAAATTGGGTTAATACAATTTATTCTTAATAAGAGTAAAAGGGAAATAAAAGTGTCACCACCAAATTTTGATCTCAATTAAGAGAACATTGGTGGAAATCAAAGACACATAATTAGAGGAAAAACATAAATATTTATAAGGAGTGATTGAGGTCATCAATCACAAACAAGTGTAAAATTGAGGGCCTCAAATCCATCAATCTGTGATGATTTAAAATAGCATTGGTTCAACAAAACATAAGGTATTAGGATAAAAAATTTATGGTTTTAAGATCCATTACCTATGTATTAATAATTAATTTACCCATAGAATAAGAGGAAAAATATGTACGTATATACATACCTGACTAGTATAGTTTCATCCTTCAACTAATTCATTCCACAAACTCATCTTTCACTCTAAAAGATTTCGAAAAAAATTATCCTAATCATATAGGGTTCCAAAAATAATGATTTTATAATTCAAATATCTGACCCTTTCAGAAAAGAAACTACATTATACAATCCAGGGACTTAACGTAGTCCAGTGGTAGGTGATAAATCCCAATAGCACTATGGTTGTGGGTTCGATTTCCGCAGCTTTTTCTGACACAACGGGTTGTAACATGGTCTGCGAGTTGTCATTTTATAAAAATCCAAAAATAACCTTTCAAACTTAATCCATTCCAACATTTAGACTTATCCAAAATACTTCTATCCAAACTCACAGTCCAAAATTTACAAGGAAGTTAAACATAATGAAGATCCTTTGTGCCACGTAATAACATGTGAACACCTTCATCATGTATTATTTTAAAACATGGTAACACCTTGAATTACCATAAAAACTTATTGCTTACATTCATGATCCCTAATTCGTTATAGAATACTGGATATACTTATTCGATCCAAAAATGTTGTAGACTCCAACAAAGATGGAATATACAAATCGTTAATCAGTTTCAAGGTAGTAAAAAATATCCAATATAATTTTTCCAAATCAAAAATGTATTATACCAAAATTACTACCTCAGTATCAGAACCATATTATGGTTTATGTTTCTCTCATACATATATTTTCAAAAAATGTTACCTGCTATTGAGTCACTTTTCTTGGTTCGACACAATCTCAAATCCTTAATAAAATAGTACTGTAGTACAATCCTTATATACTCCATAATTATTATAACCAGTACATCGTTGATACAACACTAAAATGACATAATTATTTAATAACAACATAAGAACTCTAAACATTCATCCTCGTATGTGGTAGTGTCATAACTTGATTAATATCCAATAGCATCATTTGGGGTATACTCTGATGATTTGGATATTGGTTCGCGTAGTGTCCTAACTCCTTGAAGATGAAGAATTTTACATTTGAAACTTTTTTCTTACCCTTGCAGTCACATACATGGTGTCCTTTTTCTCCACACTAATAACAAACTCTCATTATCTTTAGAAATGTTCCTGGGTGTTTCTTCCAACATTTATCACATATAGGAAAATTCTTTTTTTCCCTCTTCACTTTATCCATATTTCTCTCTTCGATCCTTTTCTTCTCTTGCTTCCCTTCAAAGCCATATGACTAAGAGAATTCCTTACTTATCTTATTAACACATGATACTATTTATTTATATGTTGAGAATACATGGGTGACTATTTACCTTATAAATATTGGCTTAATACCATGAAATATATGATCATTCTTACTCTTTGGATCATACGTATTGCTGGAGTTTACATTTCTTCTACTGGGCGCCATTTCTATACAATGGCATACACTAAGTCATTTCAGGAATTGCAATGAATAATTCTGAACTTGTGAAATACCTAACGTAAATTGGAAAGTTTATGGATATAATTCATAATCATAAAAATAATTTTCTTTGAGGAAGTATATACTCATAAACCTTTCATAATGGTTTGTAAAGAAAATTAGAATTATCCTAAGCATATCCCACGGTAGTGTTGTAACCAATAGTGCAACAAGACCCATTGTCGTGCACCAGTTCCTGTTTGAGTCTAGCTCAAATTGGTGTTTTTGGGTTTTACACCTAGGTACATCTGTGCCAGAGCTGCCTCTACCTTCTCGTATCCAGACATGGATGCATTCTATATAAAACTCACAAAATCACTACAATACCAAAATTCTAAGAAGTTATTCTATAGTAATCCTCAATGTCTATCTTAGGGTAATGTTCTCTAATCAGAGTTTATCTAAATATAGTTTCCAAGGTTATTTCTAAACCTCATCTGATACAAAATGTAACACCCCGACCCCAATTACCCAGAGTCAGTGCATTATTTTAATACATTGGCATGATTACAAGGAATCAAGTCCAGGAAGACCAATCAGTTAAGCAGTCTTGGAAAATATATTACATACATGAACATTAAATTACACATTAGAAAATAAAACACAACATAAATTATCCTTTGAGAACGCCATTAATCCCCTAGCTTAACCCATCTTATCAATCAAAATACACTTCTTGGAATCCTGAGAAAATTAAAACAGAGAAAGGGATGAGATCAGATGCTCCATAAGGATAACAATATTGCGGTAACTTTCATAAACCAGCGTAAACATTTATGGAAATGTATAAGACTAAATCAAAAGCCTTTTAAAGTTAAACATCAGAATAATATAGAAAATATACAATAAAATAATGCCATTTACTTATTCACATGGATATTCTACTAGTCTAATAATCACATTCAATATCAAAAGCCACTTTAATAATGATGGAATGCATAATGCCAGACTTCATAACCACATAGTCAAGGCCTTGTGCCAAGACTAGAAATAAGATTTTTTCATGGACTTATGATAAAACACTAGTTTCTCTCATGAGACCCACCGATGCATCGAGGAGCTATAGCGGGCTCCCCCAGTCACTTACTAAGTCCAATGCATTCTTCATATGAAAAGGTTTAAACATTGCATAAACATTCGTGTTATAACTAACATACAAAATGTCAATACTTTGTCCATAAACCATGAATGGTATAAAATAACACATCCACAGTCAAACATATCTCAAAACCATCAATAAAATATGGAATATTTGTATCACAATAAATCAACATCCAACAAGTTTTAAATCCATCAAAGGATATTGACATGGATGAAATAAAAACCTTTTTAGAAAAATATCGCTTTCTATTTGGAAATAATTTAAAAGTCACATAATTAAAAAATAAAATATTTATTTTGAAAATATTCTTATAAGATTGTAAGGGAAGCTTTGACGATGTTATAACCATGGAAAATATCCACACCTTCCATATAAGTTAAAAAACACCGTTTCCTTAATTTTGTCGAAATGGTCATAAAGTACCTTGTTTGGAAAACGACAGAATGATTCCTTTAAAAACACATAAGTTCAAATAAGGGTATAAATGACTTTAACCCACTGTCTAGTAAATAGTAAAAATGTTTTGAAACAATTTTTTAAGAAACATGGATGTGGATGATAAAGAGGTCCGATTAGATAATTACGTATAAACAACCTCAGATAATGAAGAGATTGTAGAATTAAACCTTACCAAGTACTTTTCCTTGATTAAGGGTAGGTTAACCTCCAGTATAATGGTGAATTTTTTTTTATTAAATTATATAAGAATCATATACATTAATATGATATCATATATGATATTTTAATATTTCTTTGTTAATAATATCTTATTATTATCATCGTTTCGGGTGTTAACTGATTCATTTTCCTTTATATGCTTTTTACGTAAGTAATGTTTATCATTTATAGAATGTATCATATTCATATTAAGAATGATATTAAGTATTTAAACATTATTTTTAATCATCTAATGAAAATTTGTCTTGAATGGATACGATGGGGAATTAATCTCATCGCGTTCGTGGAGACGGTAATCCCTACGTACGCACGAGCGACAATATCATTTTTTTGATGTTAAAATAATATATAATTGGATGTTATATCATATATACAGATTCATTACAATGTTATATTTATTTTTTATATCATTTATACTCATTATTATACCCATCCAAATGATGAAATGTTTGAATAACAAACTACACCACGACGTGGAAACGACATGCCGTACGTACGCACGTGTGGTGACCTTTTCATTCATAGGATGGATAAAATAAAGAATATCATTGTACCATATTTATAATAACATCAATTTATATATAATATACTAGATTTATTATTTTATAATGGAAACAACAATGAATGAGGACGTGGAAGAAGAAAGGAACTTGAAAGAGATGATGAAATATTTACCTCTTCTTCGGGTTCTTACTTTTGATTTGATCAAAAGGGATCCTTTGGTTGGCTTTCTGGCTAATGTAAGGCCTCTAGGATGAAGGGAGGACAATGTAGAGGATATTTGGGCAGGTGTTGTCCGAGCCAAATGGATTTTATGGTGTGAATTTGAGAGAAGGGGGAGTGCCTTTTTATAAGAGGGGTGAGTTGCACCTTAGGAATAGATTGAAATATTATTTTATAATAAACACATATTCGGTTTATAATGACACCATATTGATTTATTTTGAAGATAAAGTGGGTAGGGGTATAAATAATCTCAACCAATATGTTTTAGACAAGTTTAGGTTACCATTGTAACCTTATCTTTTAGATTTAACTCTATGTTAAATAATATAACTTTTACCGTGCCTTCTTGTATTCTTACACTATATGGTTAATAAACTGATTATAAATATACAAGAGTACCTAAAATGGTTCATTAATGAAATATATACTATTATTTAATCCCTTTGGACAAAACAGATATTTTTAGGAATAAAATATCAATTAATAATATAATATATGTTTTAAAAACTCTTTTATGTCAATTTTGATACTATTTGGTATTTTGTTTTTGTTAAATCCATGAAAACATTATTTCTTTGAAACAAATTTATTAAATAAACCATAACATATATTATTAACCTAGAAAATTAGTGGAATTCATTAATAGTCTCAAATTATATTTATTTGGATATTTATAATATCAATTGTTTTAATCATTCATTAATAAGGTAATTACTGCATCATCATTGTGTCATAAATAAATTTAATTATTTAATGTCTAAAAATTATAAATAAAATACCATTAGTATGAAATTTATTTTTCTTTATAATTAATAATTACAGTCGAATTTATATTATGTATAACCATATACTAAAAATTTCTTAGTTATTAAACTTTGATTTTAACTCTTCTTTAAATAAACTAATAATAAATGCCCTTATCTAATCCAAGTGTTCCTAAAGGATCATATTTTATTAATAAGGATGTTTTTGGTAGAAATACAGTAATCCAATATAATTAGGACCTTTTTAGGGTAATAATAATATCATTTTTACCTTTAAATACCCTATTTACTTTTAACTGTGGTAAATAAAACTCAAAAGTTACTATTCAAAAAAAAATTATTTTTATCTTATTGAACTGCATTTTAATTACTGATATCTACTATGTCTCTATTATTTTTGAAATTCCACTAATATAAGTTGTAAATTAATTTTTTATGCAAATTTGTAAATGCTAATAAGAGGTGGGTAAAGACGGAAAAAAGTTCAATAAAATTTCATATATCTAAACTTATTATAAAATGACTCCAATGAATTACATTGAACATATATAGGTATTATGTATCTATTTTCACATAATATAAATTTAAATAAAATAACTAATTATTTAAATAAAAATTTGATTTTAACTAATAACGCAGTGTTTTTCACTAATCATTAAAAATTGAAAGTTTTCAGAAAAATACCAAAAATTCACCCTAGGTTAATTTTGATATTCCAAATTCAAAACTGAAATCTATTTTACCAAATTAAAAATATATAAGTTCCATTAATTAATTTAAAATTAATTCCCGTTGTCAAAACCAAAAAGTGTATTTTTAAGAAATAATAATTATCAAAATATTGACACTTGTTTATGTCCAATTTGAAAATGAAATTAATTACAATGACCAATACTAGATTAAATGGTAAAAATATAATATAATTATACTTTCAAACCATTAAAATTTATAATTTAACACTATATATTATTTTGATTAAAAAAGTTGTTTTCAGTTAAAATATAGTATTTTTCACTATTCCCCCAAATATGAAAGTTATCAGAAAACACAAAAAATTTATTGAAACTAAATTTTTATGTCCCGATTCTCAAGAAGAAGTTTATCTTGTAAAATGGAATATATAAAAGTTTCAATTATTCGATTTTAAAAAAATTTCTCCATTAAAAGGCGGTAAAATTTCATTTTTTTAAAAATACTTCTTTTATTTGAAAAAATGAATTTTTTCTTACATTATGTCTAAGAATCACATAATATGGATTCTAAAATTATAAAGATTATATAAAGTTCAAAATTCAGTTAATACTATTCATAACTTCTTTTGAACGACTAGTTTGGTAAGTCGTGGTGTGCTTGAACTTGGTGTTGCGTGTTGTGCAAGTTATTGAATTACTTTGAAGAAATAACGTATTAATAAATCTTGGGGTGTTACCACAACAACCATTTATTTTAATTTACTTGGGATATATTTTATTAACACCATACATATTCTTATTCTCGATGGTTTATCAATTATTTGGCCAAGGATAGAAATCAAATTCACTTCCTTGATTTATTTGTTTGTCCCCTTGAAATATTAAATCTCCAATGATCATTAAACCTTGAATTTATCCAAAATTATCCACTTAATTTATCATGAATATTACTATTTCCTAAAATATATACCATTTTACATATGGTGACTACTTTTATAGTTATTTTATTATTTGCGGAAATATTGATAATTCATCATTCTTTATTCAATAAATATATTTGATTAGGAATATTATTTATTTATAATATTTGATTTGAGGAAAACTTCATACAAGAAATGACAAGAGGATCTCATAAATTATATAGCTCCATGATGCATCAACATGTTTTTTTGAGACAAATAAGATTTATAGATTAAAACATTTTCTATCCATTGTTTTAAACTGTCTGGTGAAATGTATTGATGGTATATATTTTCATGTTCCTCTGACAAGATATCTATTAGGAAATAATATCCCTAATTTATTTTCATTTATTATTCATCCATGATATTTTTCATTGACATATATATGGATACATATCATTTTTAGTTCTTTTATTAAATGATATGTGTTTTAGTTTCTTACTTTTCAATATTGATTTTGACTGATCTAGTTATTTGAATATATATTTTTAAGTTATTTACATTTACATATTATTTATTCATTTTATTCTTATTTATTTATTACAACGCATTTGTTCTCAGTTATTTACCTTTTAATTTTGATTATTATCATTTATTCATCATTACTTCTGTTATACTTTGTCCTTTCTGAGCATTTCATCTCACTTGTTCTATGTTTTATTTTCTTAAGAACTCAATAAGTATAATGAGATAGTTATGTAATGATAATCTATGTGGATAAATTTTTTATCCTTAATGTTATTTATTTAGAAAAAATATTTTGTAATTAATGTATTCATTTATAATAAAGGAAACATTTATGTGTCTACTTTACCAAGACTACTAAAAAGATCAGTCATTTAGGAATTTATTCTCTATAATCATGCCAATGTAATGTATAACATATACTACCATTGGTATTTCTAGGTTCGGGTTACTACTTATTATATGGATGAGTCCTTGCTATGGGATTCTGAGGTGGAGGTATGGCGAGTCCATGTTGTTTATGGCAATTATCTTGAGGGATGGTCTGTGTAAAGTCATCATCAATAATTTTTTCCAAGGAGGATCTATGTTCCTTCTATGATTCATGATATTGTTCTATGTGATTTCCACAATTAATTCTTGTTGTTATATAATGGAGTGTAAAATACATATCACACCTTATGTGATATGTTTTGGAGGTCTGAAATAAATTATTCAGTTGTGGTGCTTGTGCCTTGGTGTTCGGTTTTCCCAAGGGTGAATGGTTCGCATCATATTCTTGATGATGTCCTTTATCCACTTGATATTCCCCAGAAGAAGGTTAAGGGAATAACTTTAGACATATTAACTTGTTATCTCAGATCATAGGGTGGTTGTGATGTTACATGGCTGATTATGAACCATTTTATGAAGTCATATCACTTATTTGTAGTTAAAGAGTCATACTCAGTGGGGTTTTCTTAAGTTAGTATCTAGAGGTGGTTGTGAAGATTCATGGGGTTATCAAGATTATCATCAATGGTTGTGATCATGATTTTATCTATAGGGTTTGTATAGTTCTATGATATACTATTGGATCTTAGTTATCACTTACCACTTATTTCCATCCACAAATGGCCGGTAAGACATAGTGAATGATCAAGACTATATAACAAATTTTTTGTGAATACATAAATGATTTTTGAGTTTTTTATTTAAGGAACATTCCCTTGGTAGGGTTTTTTTATATTAAAAATTAATACACATCTAAGGGTAAATGTCTATTTGAAGTGTTTTATGGTCAACATTTATAATCATCATTTTGTTGGACCAATGTTATGGGGTCAATAATTATAATATTGGATTTTATATAGAGATTGAAAAAGACGGTGCATGGGATTTTTGATTCGATGAAGTATACCATGATCTCTATATATCCCATGTTGATCATATGACGAGTCCTATAGAGTTTCATATTATAGATGATATCATCTTGAAGATATCCCCTTGTCATGGGTAGCATAGGTTCGGTCAAGGGGGAAATATTTCTCCCTAATTTTCTATACCATTAGAGGTGTTGGAATGACTTATTGTTGTTGTGTATTGGTTAGCACTACCCCTATAGACAAGTCAGATCTATGAAATATTTAATGTGTCATAGCTTCTCAAGTAAATTATTTTTTATTCTCAATTCATTTAATAGGGAATATAGGAAGTTGAAGATTATTAATCCTTTTATTAGTGGCTTGTTGTGATTCATAATTTTTGTAATATGGTGGTTCGTAGGAGTGATATTCCCTTGGTTCATGGTCTATGGTATGACAGTTGATTGAGGGAGTGTACTTAGTATTGGATATTATAGAATAACACTCAATATCTTGATTTTTTATATTCCTTCATTATTAAGATGCTTTGAATTACCATCATGGTTTTAAGTGTTGATGGATGATGTTGAATGTTTAAGAACCTTTTTCCTCTGATGAGTTGATTGTGTTGTTATTATTATAGAGGGAGCCTCGATAGTTATCTTATAGGGTGTTTTTTTCCATCCCCTTTCTTTTCCTTCCGATGTATGGTTTAAAATCTCTAGGATATGGATTTTTTGTTAGGTATCTGATGTAAGGTATTAATTTTTCTCAAACCAATCTACTATTTTTTGGGGGATTATAGAAGTTTGGGTAAAGGACAGAAGAGTGAATGTAGTTTTGGGATGAATTTATAGCTATATGGGAGATATTATGAATTGGTCCCTTAGTTTGTGGTATAGTGCTGTTCTTGTAATGGTATGATGGAGTATCCACAGTGTCAGGTCTAAGACTAAGGGATTTTGATATCTCCATCAGTACATAGGATATTAAATCTTGGGTAAATTTTCTGTTTTAGATCCACTGGGGTTGGGTTCCCCATTCGCTACCTCCTAACAGGTCATTTAACCATGGTCATGGGGTCATGCCCAAGTGTTTCCTTAGGTTTTTAAGATTTGGGAGATATATATAAGGTTTAGGTTGTGGATTTCATAGGGTGGGTTTTTTATTTGAATAGTTTTTGTGTGGCCTTCCTCGATACATCATTGTTTAGGTGAAACCCCTAAGGGTTGATACATTTAAAATGTGTTTGTGAAATGGGAATTTTAATTTATTCTATGAATAAATTATTTGGGGAACATGGGATATAAATATAGAATAGTAATATAAATTATTTAGAATATTTTATTATTATAAAAATAATTGATTAAACTATAATTTATAATGGTTTTGACTGATTAATGAATATTAAATACTAAATTACTATGTGAATTGGTCTATTCAGGATTTTGTTTCTTGTATGAATGTGTAAAATATAGTTTCCTTGAACCTAACTATGGTATTTTTGTAACACGAGGGATGATAACTATAATCGATTCGATGGATAGGTAGTTTCCCTTACTTATTTTGTGTGTTATATTTATTCTTATATTTTATGATTTTATATACTACACCACCCAATTTGGGTGGGAATAAAATATCTGAAGGTGTTGGGTTTGGGCTTTTCACCCAATTTCCAAGATTGTGATGGAATATATAGTTGACTTCTCCCTTGTCTCTTCTATCCCATTAGCATTCCATGATGTGTAGTTGTATATGATTTGTAATGGTTCATGTTATATGGTATGTGTCTACATGGGATGTTTTTGTTCTCAATATTACTATTAATATCTGTGTAAGCTATATTAATTTATGGTTATAGAAAATAATTGTATTCCAGGAATAATGAATCTGGTTTCCTATAGGTGTACTTGAAAGGGGAGTGATGGATGAAGGAATAATTCATTATAAAAAAGATATATTGGATTAAGAAGAAAATAAATTTTTATGAGAAGATGTTTTGATGAGTTTGATAGGATTAATGGTGAAATGATGTTATGGATGTGGTATTTATGCATGTAGTTCATGAGGACTTCTAGAAAAGGTTGTTGCACAGGATGTGTGGAGTTGAGACATAACAACGATAAACCACTGGGGGGTGAATGAGATGTACCTATATTATATATATATATATATGTCTGTGTGTGTGTGGTTTTGATATATAATGAATTTATTCTATGAATTATTTCGCGATAGATCATTGGTAAGGATGGTTTATAGATTTACATATATAGATAACAAGTCCATTTTATTAGTTTGTTCAGTGTTATTTAGTATGATTATTTCTTATATTCATGAGAAGTTTTAGATAGGATCCTATAGAGTATACCTATATACTCAACCCATGTATTTATATAACTATTTTTCAAGTTCACATGAGCTATTAAGGGATTAAGACGAGTAATACTTTCTTATGTGGTTTTCCATGAGTTGTTACAGTTTCATGGTCACCACCTAGGACATGTTTTAGTAGATTCTTTCATTTATCATTTTATATGAAATTTCATTCATGTATTAGGATGGATTACTTACCTATGTGATTGTTTTTTTGTTTAACTTATCTTATCCCTTTTTATAAAATTTATTTAAAGAGGGAACAACCTCCGATTTGAATGCATTCCATACCCTTGGTGTTTTTTATCAACCCTTGTCCAATTATTGGCGGGGTTCAAGGGCCATTACCATCTTTACTTCCCACCTAATAGGATTACCAATAGAGGGGGTTCATGATAAAACCTCTCATCAAAACCTCCTCAGTCCCTATCATCATCACGTAATTTCACTGGTCACTTCCAAGAATAGTAGCGTTGTTCCATTTCATCAATGATAGTTATTATCAAATGTTGTCATAGTGATTAATGGTGGTCGTGAAAATAACCATGATAATAGGATGGGGAGTGGTTGAATGATGGATATTTTTCAATCACAGATTCTGAAAAAATAACCAGAATAAAATATTAAATCTATTACTTACAAAACTGAACACCAAATTCACAATTTGAAACAACGAATTATAAAATAACTAAAATGATCAAAATGAATAAAAAGGATTGAAGAGGTGGTTGGAGATCCTTTGTATATTGTCCTTCAATTCCTTTATAATTCTCTTAGTTCTTCATATTTATTCGTATAATAATTAAAAAAAATAATGAGTGTATTTATCTATTCATATAAAATTTTTAGGATATGATAGAAACCCATGATAAAATTATATCACTACTTAAAGAAACATGGTGTCTCAATAAATACTACATAGATAATATTTTAATCTTATATCACATTTTCAAGATTTCTTCATTTCTACTATACTCAAATAATTACGATTTTCCATTAAAATAATTATATATTTATAATTAATAATATTTCTGAGAAATAAAAATACAAAATATAATTACAATATTATAGACAAGGGTAATCATTATATACACATCTAGGTAGAATATTAAATAAAATTATCAGAGATCATTTACTAGGATAAAATCTCATTTTTAAAAATTTATTTTGAAATGGATAAAATACCCTTGGTGACTTTGGAAATAACTAGATTGTAAATTTTGGGTCATTTACAACTACCATATGTTGAATATTAACCATATAAAAACCATTATTCAGGTTTTCTATAAGAATCATTATAACTTTTTATTGGGTTTACCTTTCTTGATATGACCCAATTTGTGAAGGCTGCATCCTTCTTATATTATCTTGATCATAGGGGTAGAAATCCTATAAACTCACAAGACCTCTCACATTACTAGTCATATCTCTCCAAGAAAATGATATTTTTATATATAAATCCATAAAAATAGTATTCACATATTTGTTGAATAACTGTTGTATGTTTAACTTGTTCTAATATTTTGTCACAAGATGTTTTACATACTATAAGTTTATAGTATAATTTTTATTCTAGTGAGAATTAACCTCATAAATTAATTTATAAAAAAAATTGACATGTCAGTTTTTTTATATTCACACAATCCAATGTCAGACATCCATATTAATGTTTTGTTCTCAAAGGTGGAATATTATAACTAGAACCATTTTCATTATCTATTATGTATGCATTATAATATATTGACACACTCATATTTTGTGTTATCTAGATAGCAATAAATAATAATAACTTAATATTTTTAATATAATTATTTTTCTATAGGTTTCCATCATTATTATTAGTAGTAATAATAATAATCCTATAATTTATATGTAGTGGGAAAATAAATCTAATGTTGATCATATTTATAATAAAATATATAAGTTAGAAAAAGTTGATTAATGTATGTGTAGAAATAACTCATGGAATTGAAAAAGTTAAAATTTAAAATGACATCATGAATCATAAAGGATCATGATTAAAATCCATATTGAATAGATTACTTTTCAAGTGAATTAGTGATCATATTATCTTCCAAATAAATGTCATCAACCAAGAACTGAATACTTTCTATGTAGTCAATACAATCCACCCACTCCTTACAAATATTCAAAGGATCCATGGTTTATTTTACCCTTATACCATTGATCACCTAGTTGGTATCACTTTCATAGAACAAATTTTCCTAGTTATATTACATGGAATAGTTAACCAAAAAATTCAATTCCCATAGTTACTGTTAAAAAGAAATAAAATTATAAAGGGATATATAGAAATAACCATTATTGATGGATCTACAATATCTGAAATAACCACCACAACCTACAAGACCATGAGTCCATGAGGCTATACCATTGATGTTAACTTTGATCCACAATTGAATGGGAGGTATCTATATTAAGGATTTTGGTTACTTGGGATTATTAGGTACACTAAATACCACTACTATTTTGGTAATAATAAGGTCATCAAATGAATTTCTTATTCATCCAAACATCAAGTTGTTTGACATTCAGATATCCCTCATTATATTAGTAATAGTATATTTTTTGGGTGGATTCATTTCCTAGAAATTTATGGAGTGTATTTATTAAAAACTATGATCAATATTAGAGGTAATAACAATAGAAAAGTTGATTTTTCATGATCACTCATGTATAAATTGATCACACTTTCCCTGAATTCATTAATGTCACCATTAATTTGTAGATTTTTATGAAACATGACATTAATATGTTTCAAAATCATCACCGAATAGTTGTATATTAATATAAAATTACTATAGTCCTATGAATGTTAATGTCAAAATTAGAAGACATATGTAATTGGTAGGCCTCCTAGTTGCAGTCTCTCATAGGTGGGGAGTCATTTAAGCAATGTTATGTACAATAGTAGCTTTATTTAGGGTGTAATATCAGTAATATTGAAGAGATTAAATGAAATTAATAGATCAATATAAGATCCATAATGTATTTTTAGCTTAGTCTAGGGGTGATGTATCTATGACAAGCAGAGAACTAGCATGCTTTGTCCAACTCAAATATATTTATGGAAAATATTTCTTTTTGGAGTGGTCTATGAATGAATTGTTCAATCTTATCAAAATCATCAAGGCCATAAATTATTGAGAAATTATTTAGGATAGTTGAGGGAGGGTTGATCTCCAATATTAGAGTGTTGATCCATTTAAAATTGAAAAAGTGAAGGTTAGAGTTCCATTGGGAGTACCAATGAGTGTGTCTCATGGTATAATTTTCTCCATCCCTTACTTATAGTCACATAGAAGATGTGAAGTGAAAATGATTTCCCATATGAATCTTATCAATGAGTATCATTCTTATTAAATATATATAGGGACTCCTTGAATTAATCATGGTCCAAACATAGCTATAAATAAAGACCATGTTGAAAAGTATAATATTTCTTTTACCAATGCATCCTATGTCAAGTGGTATGACACATTTGTTTCAAGACACAATGACCAACTTCCATTCATGAATGAATCCCACCCAGATGAAGTTTCTAATTTGAATATCAATCCTTTTTATCCACTCTCTAGGATACTTATATATGTAGAATGAATAAACAGACATAGAGGCAATGACTGCATGGACAAGAAAAATCCTTCAAGTTCGAGATATGATCTTCCCATTCGAGATATCAAGTAGTAATGAGATCTTTTCAAATACCATTGAACTATTTGGTCTTAATTTTAACAAAAAATAGTGGTACACTAAGGTCTTTAAAGGGATTTCCCCCTAATAAAATTCAATAAGTTTATAACAAATATATCTTTCTTTTAGATATCACATTCAATCATATAACAATGAATTTCACCCATAATATTTATTTTACTGAGACCTATTCATAGTGTAGGAAGATATATCTAATTGTTTTAAGAGATACATTTTTTTCAAGGATTAATAGAAATATGTCATCCTTATATAAGTGGAGTGTAGGGACATTGATATTTTATACAATTGTGATAAGTTTGATCCTCCCCTTGTCCACACCATTCATAATACACATGATGAGATAATACTTCATCTGTTTAAATAGAAGGGAAGAGAAGATAGCATGTCTACTGTAACACCCAAGACTTTTATGTTATCATCAAAGGAATCTTTTTCTACACAACACTTGCTTGGCTTGGTTTACACGAAATCGTGACCTTCCTCGATAGCTTGCGTCGTACACAATATCGAGTTTCACTAAACAACGATATGCTATAAAACTAGCCGTTATGAATAGTAAAAACCACTTTTTAAAATTTTATAAATTTTATTTTTCAAAATGGACTTCATTTTTGGATTTGGAATATCGAAATTAGCCTAGGGTGAAATTTTTGTATTTTTCTGAAAACTTTCAATTTTTGATGAATAGTGAAACCACTAAGTGGTAGGTTAAAAACTGAATTTTGCATAAAACTTAATTTTACCGCTTCTGTGAATGGAATTTCGAAAATCCGACAGACATGGTTAATATCAAGGACTAAAATGTGGTTCAATGAGATGAAAATATTTTTTGGTGAATAGTAACTTTTTACTTTTTTTTACCACAGTTAATAGTAAATAGGGTAACTAAGGGTAAATATTATATTACTATTACCCTAACACATGTCCTAATTCTATTGGATAAGTGTAATTCGACCAAAAACAACCTTATGAATATAATATGACCATTTAGGTCCACTTAGATTAGATTATGACATTTAATATTATTTTATTTAATGAATAGTTAAAATAGTTAAAATCAAAGTTTAATAACTAAAACATTTTTAATATGGGGTTATACATAAGATAAATTCGACTATAAATATTCATTAGAAAGATAAAAAGATTTCCTACATAATGGAATTTTATTTGAAATTTTTAGACATTAAAAAAGTTAATTTATTTATGACACAATGATGATGCAGTAATTATCTTATTAATGAAATAGTGACATAATTGATGTTATAAACACCAAAATAAATGTAATTTGAGACTTTTTATGAATTACACTAATTTTATAGGTTACTATGATATATTAGTGTTGATTTAATCAGCTTGGTTCGAACATATAATTCTGTTATGACTTTCACAAAAATCATATATCAAATAGTGTCAAAATTGACACAAAATAGTTTTTAAATCAAATATTATATTATTAATTGTTATTTTATTCCTAAAAATCTAAGGTTCGGCCAAATGACTTAGATAAGGATATATATATTAATAATAAACAATTTAGGGTTCTTTTGGCATGTTATAGTAAGTGTATTAACCATATAGTGAAAGAAAACAAAAAGACACGGTAAAAGTTAAATTATTTAACTTAGAGTTAAATCTAATTGATAAGGTTAAAATAATATCCTAAACTTGTCTAAATCCTATTGGTTTATAGGATTTCTACCCATCCCCACATTAGCTTCGAAATAAGACCCTTTGGAACCATTATAAACCGATTTTTACTTTAATATAAAATAATATTTTGAGATATTCCTAAGGTGCCCCTCTCCTCCCTTATAAAAGGGCACCTCCTCCCCCTCCTCCTCAAACCAATTTGAGCACTCAAGCTCTTCCAAACCCTGCCATTTTCTCCTATCCACTTCCATAGAATAATCCTAGAGGTCCTGGTCTTCTTCAAATACCAATCTTAGTTCCATAAGTGGAGGATTTAAAGAAGCGTTCCAAAGAAGAGGTAATATCCATTACCGATCTTTTCAATTTCTTTCTTCTTCAACTTCTTCTTATTTAGTTGTTTCATGATAAAGTAATAACATCAGTATTACTTACATACTGATATGTTATTATAAATATGAAACAACCCTAATTCACCTTCTATCCATCCTATGGAAAAATGAAATCACCGCGCGTGCGTACGTACGGAATACCGTCTCCACGCCGTGGTGTAATCTATTTTCCACCATCACCTTACAAGGATGGGTATAATGGCGTAATGAGTAAATATTTATGATTATTATAAAGTAATATTGATACTAAAATAATATATATATACTCCAATACAATTCCACGATCATAGGAACGATATCATCACTCGTGCGTACGTACGGAATACCGTCTCCACGATGTGATGCGACTCGTTCTACATGATCATCATTACATAGTAATTATATAAATGAATTGAATGAATAAATACAATATATGTTACACTAATACCATTCTGTATATAAGGTATCTATAACCTTAAAAGAAGAATAAGAATTTATTCGGCAAAACACGCATAAGAGCAAAAGGCAATAAAGACTCGAGTAACAAGTAACAATGAAATATTACTAACACGAAGCTAAGAATATGACAATATATGATATCATATCAATATGTATGATTCTGGAATAAGTCAATAACATTATTTAAACCATTATACAGGAGCTTCGGACACGTACAAAGCAAATCGGACCAAAGGTAAGGGAAATATCACAATCTCATTTTTATCCGAGATTGTTTATTCGTAAGTATTTACTGGGGTGTATTTTATCATCCACATCCATGTTTCATCAATATGTAATATTATTTCCATCCAACTAAAATTTTTTAAATCCATTTTTACCCTGCGGTGAGTTTTTAGTAATATGTATGAAAGGAATCTTTTGTCGTTTTTCATACGAGGTACTTTTTGACTTTTCCGACAAAAGTACGAAGAATGTTTTTTTAACTTATACGACATGAATGGATTTTTAAAACTTTATTTCCAAGAAGCTTCCATTACAAGTTTTCATGTTTATTTTTAATCAGCTTCTTTTAGTTTATAATTGTATGACATTTTAAGAAAATAAAAGTGTTTTTTTGAAGTAGAAAGGATATTTTCCTCAAGAATGGAGTTCAAATGTTTTATCAAAATTATTTTCCATCTAAGATAATATAGGGTTCTGTTTTTATCCCTATTATTACATTGATTTGATTATGTTTTGAGGGAATTATTTTTATGAAGTCATTTACCTTATATGATTTGTTTTATGATGTCATGATGTTTCAAGAATCACATTTTTTGTTATATGTGTTATGCGATGATGTATGATTTATGATTATGTGGCACACATAAGAAAGGATTCATTATAAGATGGGTGGGACCTATATCTCCCTCCAATGCATTGGGTAAATATTTTATATCTCATGAGATAGACATGGCTGGAATGGTAGGTTATACCGGTTCAGTGAAACAGGACTGGAACGAGGGTGACTCGGTTCAGAAAGGGACTTTGTCCACTAAGATAGTCTTGGCAATGAGTCATGAATAACAAGAAATGATTTTACATGATTATGTGTGCATGCCACAAAGTTTCAAGTTTCATGTTATGATTATGGGGATCTCATTTTCACTTCTATGATTTGTTCCATGTTAAGATATTATGATCTCTTTTGCAGGTTATGATTTTCAAAAAGATATGATATGATTTTTATTTCCTTTATTTGCCCTTGCTGAGCATTTGAGCTCACCCTTTTATGTTTTCTTTTCCCCAGGTCAGGAAGATGGATATTAAGTAGAATATGCTAAAGGGACCCTATATATGATGAAATAAATGGGATACACTGTAGAATATTTATGAACCAGTTGTTTATGTTTCCCAGTTTCTAAAGACACTATACCTATACGGTCCTTTGTGGTTTTGTCATATGTTGTAATAAGTGTGCTTCAATTTTGAAGTATTAACAATGTATGTAAAGTATGGGTCGTTATAGTTGGTATCAGAGGGAGTTTTAGTCAACCTTTGGAAACTAGGATGCAAAAACGTTAGTGAGATCCCTAGAGATATTTCTAAGGTATGTCTAGGGATGTCCCTAAGGTTAAGTATACGTATAGGTTATAGTACTAGAATTACGCTAACAATCATAGAATTAAACCTAAGATGTTAGATATTAAAGGTACTCCCCCTTTATTATGTTGTTTTCCCTAGCACGATTTTTGCCTCTCACACTATTCTTTTTGGGTTTTAGACGATGGCTAGAACCCGAAGGAACCGTGTTGATCAATGCAATGGAAAATGCAATGATTGTCCTCTTGAACAAACAAATGTTATGGGAGATGGAGTGCAAAATCTTATTGCTATACTTACACAAGCTATGAATCATTCTGGACTTCCAAATGAGCAGAGAAGGGAACAATATTCTATTGAGTCCTTCACGAGGCAACGTCCACCATCTTTCAGTGGGTCTTCTGATCCACTTGTTGCTGAACAATGGATCAGTACCACTGAAAAGATATTTTCAGTTCTTCAATGTTCTGAGCATGATAAAGTCATGTTAGCAGTATATCGTTTGGAAGGTGAAGCTGATCAATGGTGGAATCTTATCAAGAATACGAGGCAAAGAGATGAAATTGAGTCCATGGAATGGGATGAGTTCAAGAACTTGTTTTTCAGTAAGTACTTACCTTGTATTCTTCGAACAAAGATGGAAAAGGAGTTTCTTGAGCTGAAGCAGAAGGATGATGAATCTGTTGGTATATACGAAGCAAATTTTACAAGACTTGCAAGGTACGCTTCTGGTATTATCATCCAACCTGAAAGTAAAGTTGATCGATTTTTCAGTGGCTTAAAACCAAGTCTTCGAAGGGCATTATCTATAAGAGACTTCATTAGCTATGAAGAAATTGTGTGTTGTGCTATCAAGGTAGAAATGGAAGTTGGTGTTACATATCCATCTCATGGTTTTGACAAGAAACGAAAGATGGAGTTCAAGGAGAAATCTCAGAATAATGGTGAAAAGAAAATAAATGTTTCCTTATGCACAAAGTGTGGAAAGAAGCATGGTGGAGATTGTCTTAAAGGGACTAGAAAATGTTTTAAGTGTGGAAAAGAAGGTCATCGAGCAGCTGAGTGTCGAAGTAATGGAAAAAGGTTTTCTAATGATGTGAATAAAGCAAACACTGCAGAGAACGCACCACCAACATTTCAATGTTTCAAGTGCAAGGAGATGGGGCATTATTCCAATCAATGCCCAAATCCAAGGGTTGATGATGATGGTCGACGTCAACAAAATCTTAAGGCTAAAGACAACGGAAAGTCACATGCAATTTCTATCAGTGATGTGGAGTACGATAACGAAGTGGTGAAAGGTACACTTACCATCCACTCTAAAGTAGAAAATGTTTTATTTGATTCTGGATCCACCCACTCTTTTATTTCTGAAAAACTTTCTAACGGTATCACCGTACTACCTCAAAAATTAGATGTTGAGTTAGCTGTGACAACACCTAATGGCACAACAGTCGCATTAAAAGTTTATAATTCTTCTCTGATCGAAGTTTGTGGGAAAGTGCTTCCTGCAAATCTTGTGATTCTTCCTTTAGTGGAATTTGATGTGATTCTTGGCATGGATTGGCTTTCTCTACATGGATCTCATATCAATTGCCAAGGAAGGGAATTCACATTTCATATTCCAGATCAATCTACGATCGTCTATCAATGCAAGGATGAATATAACCTTCCAGTGGAAATTTCTTCCATCTTATGGGTCTTGATTCCACTAAATGAAGGTTATTTATCTCAAATGGTTGGTGAGAAACTCACGATTAAGAATATTAACATTGTACGGGAGTTTGATGATGTCTTTCCGGAGGAATTACCGGGTCTTCCACCAAATCGTGAAGTTGAGTTTTCAATAAAACTCGTACCGGGTGCTTTTCCTATTTCAAAGAAACCTTATATAATGGACCCAATTGAGTTGCAGGAATTGAAGAAGCAACTCCAAGAGAATCTTGATAAGGGATTCATACGCCCTAGTGCATCACCTTGGGGAGCACCTGTTCAATTTGTTAAGAAGAAAGATGGATCAATGAGACTCTGCATTGATTATCGAGAACTTAACAAGATCACTATCAAGAACAAATATCCTCTCCCACGCATTGATGACTTATTTGACCAACTACGCGGAGCTCAATACTTTTCCAAGATTGATCTTCGTTCAGGGTATCATCAATTAAGGGTCAAAAGGGAGGATATACCAAAGACGACTTTCCGTACAAGGTATGGACACTATGAATTTATAGTGATTCCATTTGGTCTTACTAATGCCCCAGCTATCTTCATGGATCTAATGAATAGAGTCTTTAGAGACTATCTTGATCAATTTGTGGTAGTCTTTATAGACGATATTCTTGTCTATTCAAAGAGCAAGGAAGAGCATGAAGATCACTTGAGAATTATATTGAAGACCCAGAGAAAGGAGAAGCTTTATGCCAAATTTACCAAGTGTGAATTTTGGCTTCAAAAAGTTGCATTTTTGGGTCACATAATCTCAAAAGTGGGGATATCTGTGGATCCAGCAAAAACAGAGGTTATCGAAAGATGGTCAAGAACAACAACAGTAACTGAGATCCGGAGTTTTCTTGGTTTGGCTGGATATTATCGACGTTTTGTAAAGCATTTTTCACGATTATCTAATCCACTCACCAAGTTGACCCGGAAAAGAGTTAAGTTTGTCTGGACGGAAGAATGTGAAGAGAATTTCAAGGAGTTGAAAAGAAGGTTATCCAGTGCACCTATGCTCACACTGCCTTGTAGTGGAGAAAGGTTTGTGATCTACAGTGATGCATCCAAGAAGGGATTGGGGTGTGTTCTTATGCAAAATGATATGGTGATAGCTTATGCCTCACGACAGTTGAAAATCCATGAGCAAAATTACCCAACTCATGATTTGGAGTTGGCTGCGGTAATCTTTGCATTAAATATTTGGAGGCATTACCTTTATGGTGAAAGGTGTGATATTTATACTGATCATAAAAGTTTAAAGTATATTTTCACACAAAAGGAGCTGAATATGCGTCAAAGAAGATGGTTGGAGCTGATTAAGGATTATGACTGCTCAATCCATTACCACCCTGGGAAAGCAAACAAGGTGGCAGATGCATTAAGTCGACAAGACCATGCTAGTTTATCCATGATGTGGATCACAAAGGATCCAATATTTATGGATTTACAAAGGATGGATCTTGGAATTATAATGGAAGGGGAAAAATCTTATCTTTCTCAAATGAATGTTCAACCATCTATACATGTGTTGATTAAAGAGGCACAGAAAGAAGATGTCGAGTTACAAAAGAAGGTGAGAAATGTTCCTGAATTCAACCTTGATTGTGATGGGATAATAAAGTTCAGGAATCGGGTTTGTGTTCCTCCCATCCCCGAATTAAAGAAGGAGCTGCTGGATGAGGCTCATAGTTCATCGTTCTCTATTCATCCTGGAAGCACGAAGATGTATAGGGACCTGAAAGAGTACTTCTGGTGGGATGGCATGAAAAGAGATGTTGCTGAATATATCTCTCGATGCTTGGTTTGTCAACAAGTTAAATCTGAGAGACAAAAGTCTAAGGGGATGTTACAACCATTACCCATACCCGAATGGAAATGGGAAAACATCACTATGGACTTTGTCACATGACTTCCTAAAACATCCAAAGTAAATAATGCTATTTGGGTCATAGTTGATCGTCTTACAAAGTCTGCACACTTCATTACTATTAGAGAGGATTTCTCTCTAGATCAGCTTGCCAGGATATATGTAAAGGAAGTGGTAAGATTGCATGGAGTACCACTTTCTATTATATCTGATCGGGATCCGAGATTTACCTCGAAGTTCTGGCGAAGTCTTCAGCATACTCTGGATACAGAGTTGAGTTTCAGCACTGCTTATCATCCTCAGACAGACGGTCAGTCTGAGAGAACAATTCAAACCCTAGAAGATATGTTGAGAGCTTGCTCCATGTATTTAAAAGGAGGTTGGGATCAACACCTACCTTTGGTGGAATTTTCTTATAATAATAGCTTTCACTCCAGTATTCAGATGGCTCCTTATGAATCTCTCTATGGAAAGAAATGCAGGACTCCAACTTTCTGGGATGAAGTTGGGGAAAGAAAGCTGTTAGGACCTGATCTCGTTGATGAAATGGCAGAAAAGGTCAGATCTATTCAACAACACATAAGAGCAGCTAAGAGTCGACAGAAAAGTTATGCCGACAACCGAAGAAAAGACCTAGAGTTTGAAGTGGGTGATAAAGTGTTCTTACGAATATCTCCCTGGAAGAGGGTTATGAGATTTGGAAAGAAGGGGAAGTTGAGCCCTAGATATATCGGTCCTTTCGAAATACTGGATCGTGTTGGAAAGGTAGCTTACCGATTGGCACTTCCACCGAATCTTTCTCAAGTTCACGATGTGTTCCATGTATCTCTCCTGAGAAAGTACATACCTGATCCTTCACATGTACTCCGCTCAGAAGTTGTACCGCTGGAGCAAGATCTTTCTTATGAAGAACAACTGATAGAGATTCTGGATCGTAGCGAAAAAGTCTTATGAAACAAGACCACTCGCTTGTTGAAAGTTTTATGGAGGAACCACCAATTAGAAGAAGCTACATGAGAGCTTGAGGATATGATGAGGGAGAAGTATCCTCATCTGTTTGTTACAAAGTGACGAATTTCGAGGGCGAAATTCATTTTAAGGGGGGTAGAATGTAACACCTGAGACTTTTATGTTATCATCAAAGGAATCTTTTTCTACACAACACTTGCTTGGCTTGCTTTACACGAAATCGTGACCTTCCTCGATAGCTTGCGTCGTACGTAATATCGAGTTTCACTAAACAATGATATGCTATAAAACTAGCCGTTATGAATAGTAAAAACCACTTTTTAAAATTTTTAAAATTTTATTTTTCAAAATGGACTTCATTTTTGGATTCGGAATATCGAAATTAGCCTAGGGTGAAATTTTGGTATTTTTCTGAAAACTTTCAATTTTTGATGAATAGTGAAACCACTAAGTGGTAGGTTAAAAACTGAATTTTACCGCTTAAGTGAATGGAATTTCGAAAATCCGACAGACACGGTTAATATCAAGGACTAAAATGTGGTTTAATGAGATGAAAATAATTTTTGGTGAATAGTAACTTTTTACTTTTTTTTACAACGGTTAATAGTAAATAGGGTAACTAAGGGTAAATATGATATTACTATTACCCTTACACATGTCTTAATTCTATTGGATAAGTGTAATTCGACCAAAAACAACCTTATGAATATAATATGACCATTTAGGTCCACTTAGATTAGATTATGACATTTAATATTATTTTATTTAATGAATAGTTAAAATAGTTAAAATCAAAGTTTAATAACTAAAACATTTTTAATATGGGGTTATACATAAGATAAATTCGACTATAAATATTCATTAGAAAGATAAAAAAGATTTCCTACATAATGGAATTTTATTTGAAATTTTTAGACATTAAATAATTTAATTTATTTATGACACAATGATGATGCAGTAATTATCTTATTAATGAAATATTGACATAATTGATGTTATAAACACCGAAATAAATGTAATTTGAGACTTTTTATGAATTCCACTAATTTTCTAGGTTACTATGATATATTAGTGTTGATTGAATCAGATTGGTTCGAACATATAATTCTGTTATGACTTTCACAAAAATCATATATCAAATAGTGTCAAAATTGACACAAAATAGTTTTTAAATCAAATATTATATTATTAATTGTTATTTTGTTCCTAAAAATCTAAGGTTCGGACAAATGACTTAGATAAGGATATATATATTAATAACAAACAATTTAGGGTTCGTTTGGCATGTTATAGTAAGTGTATTAACCATATAGTGAAAGAAAACAAAAAGACACAGTAAAAGTTAAATTATTTAACTTAGAGTTAAATCTAATTGATAAGGTTAAAATAATATCCTAAACTTGTCTATATCCTATTGGTTGATAGGATTTCGACCCATCCCCACTTTAGATTCGAAATAAGACCATTTGGAACCATTATAAACCGATTTTGACTTTAATATAAAATAATATTTTGAGATATTCCTAAGGTGCCCCTCTCCTCCCTTATAAAAGGGCACCTCCTCCCCCTCCTCCTCACACCAATTTGAGAACTCAAGCTCGGACAACCCCTGCCATTTTCTCCTCTACACTTCCCTAGAATAATCCTAGAGGTCCTGGTCTTCTTCAAAGACCAATCTTAGTTCCCTAAGTGGAGGATTCAAAGAAGCGTTCCAAAGAAGAGGTAATATCCATTACCGATCTTTTCAATTTCTTTCTTCTTCAACTTCTTCTTCTTTAGTTGTTTCATGATAAATTAATAACATAAGTATTACTTACATACTAATATGTTATTATAAATATTAAACAACCCTAATTCACCTTCTATCCATCCTATGGAAAAATGAAATCACCGCGCGTGCGTACGTACGAAATACCGTCTCCACGCCGTGGTGTAATCTATTTTCCACCATCACCTTACAAGGATGGGTATAATGGTGTAATGAGTAACTATTTATGATTATTATAAAGTAATATTGATTCTTAAATAATATATATATACTCCAATACAATTCCACGATCATAGGAACGATATCATCACTCGTGCGTACGCACGGAATACCGTCTCCACGATGTGATGCGACTCGTTCTACATGATCATCATTACATAGTAATTATATAAATGAATTGAATGAATAAATATAATATATGTTACACTAATACCATTCTGGATATAAGGTATCTATAACCTTAAAAGAAGAATAATAATTTATTCGGCAAAACATGCATAAGAACAAAAGGCAATAAAGACCCGAGTAACAAGTAACAATGAAATATTACTAACAAGAAGCTAAGAATATGACCATATATGATATGATATCAATATGTATGATTCTGGAATAAGTCAATAACATTATTTAAACCATTATACAGGAGCTTCGGACACGTACAAAGCAAATCGGACCTAAGGTTAGAGAAATATCACAATCTCATTTTTATCCGAGATTGTTTATTTGTAAGTATTTACTGGGGTGTATTTTATCATCCACATCCATGTTTCATCAATATGTAATATTATTTCCATCCACCTGAAATTGTTTAAATCCATTTTTACCCTTCGGTGCGTTTTTAGTAATATGTATGAAAGGAATCTTTTATCGTTTTTCGTACGAGGTACTTTTTGACTTTTCCGACAAAAGTACGAAGAATGTTTTTTAACTTATACGGCATGAATGGATTTTTAATACTTTATTTCCAAGAAGCTTCCTTTACAAGTTTTCAAGTTTATTTTTAATCAGCTTCTTTTAGTTTATAATTTTATGACATTTTAAGAAAAGAAAAGTGTTTTTTTGAAGTAGAAAGGATATTTTCCTCAAGAATGGAGTTCAAATGTTTTATCAAAATTATTTTCCATCTAAGATAATATAGGGTTCTGTTTTTATCCCTATTATTACATTGATTTGATTATGTTTTGAGGGAATTATTTTTATGAAGTCATTTACCTTATATGATTTGTTTTATGATGTCATGATGTTTCAAGAATCCCATTTGTTGTTATATGTGTTATGCGATGATGTATGATTTATGATTATGTGGCACACATAAGAAAGGATTCATTATAAGATGGGTGGGACCTATATCTCCCTCCAATGCATTAGGTAAAGATTTTATATCTCATAAGATAGACATGGCTGGAACGGTAGGTTATACCGGTTCAGTGAAACAGGACTGGAACGAGGGTGACTCGGTTCAGAAAGGGACTTTGTCCACTAAGATAGTCTTGACAATGAGTCATGAATAACAAGTAATGATTTTCCACGATTATGTGTGCATGCCACAAAGTTTCAAGTTTCATGTTATGATTATGGGGATCTCATTTTCACTTCTATGATTTGTTCCATGTTAATATATTATGATCTCTTTTGCAGGTTATGATTTTCAAAAAGATATGATATGATTTTTATTTCCTTTATTTGCCCTTGTTGAGCATTTGAGCTCACCCTTTTATGTTTTCTTTTCCCCAGGTCAGGAAGATGGATATTAAGTAGAATATGCTAAAGGGACCCTAGATATGATGAAATAAATGGGAGACACTGTAGATGATTTATGAACCAGTTGTTTATGTTTCCCAGTTTCTAAAGTCACTATACCTATATGGTCCTTTGTGGTTTTGTCATATGTTGTAATAAGTGTGCTTCAATTTTGAAGTATTAACAATGTATGTAAAGTATGGGTCGTTATATCTACTTTGTTCAAACCCCTCAAGTAGAAAAAGTAACCTCTGGTGTGCCATTTAAATATATTGGGAGCCTTTTTATCATGATAATGGAGAAAACTATTAAGATAAATCTTCATTAGAAGCTGTAGGATTGAAAGACAACAAAAATAATGTCCCACATAAGGATATAAAATGAATTAATGATATTCAGATTTAATGAAATGATTCCATAAATACTCTGGAAACTAAAGAGAATAACCCATTTAGAGGTAGTATACAAAAATTTATATATTTTATTTCCAAGAATAAATATGCACTATTTGGGGGACACAACCTCATTGGAAATAACACATAGCCTTAATGTAATGATTTCCCCCCATAATCATGGGAAGAGTATTTTCAATCAAAATATTCAAATAATCCTTCACACCCATTGAATGATTCGTCTTTATAATTAAATTAATAATTTTGTAGTTGAAAACTTGGATATATATATTAAATAATGAAGAAATCCCTAAAAGTATATGTAACCTCCTAGCCCATGATATCCTAATAATTCATGAAATATTTTTTGGGGAGACTATATGGTTTTGTAACACTGTCATAGTTCAGTGTGAATATAGAATATTTAATTTCATAATCAAGAGGACAAGTAATGAGGAAGTCATTTCAATGAAACTATACAATTTTTTATTACATTTTCTTTATCAAGGGATGAGCTGATGGTGATCTCATAAATAAATTTCCCTGTGAAATATCTCACCAAGGATTCACTAATTTAATTTTCATTACTATGGATAACACCATTGACACTAAAGTAGTGATAGACTTTTTCATTTTTCTCTCTATGAATATTGAGATATAACATAAATTTCATTCCTCCCTCTTTAAACCATATAAATTTAAATTTATCCATCAATATTAGATCTTCTATGTTATTAAATATATATTAAGGTTTCACCTTTTAATTTTTTCCATTGTTGTTAATTCCTATATTTTAATTATATTTTTTCACTCATGAATCTCTCGCTCATCTTGTATGATTTTAGAATCAAGAGAACTGAAATTGTGTTTACTCTATTTTCTCACATCCTTCTTATTTCACTTCATTTTCTTGTAAATGTATAGATTGAATATCCATATTCTAAATTAGCACATTCATTCACAAAGACATTCCTACTTTCTTCAAGATAAATCTTTGAATTATTAAATTGATAGAAGAAGGTAGTATATTACCTATATCCATTAGTGAAATAATAATTTGAGTATTGTTTGAATGAATTCTAGGAAGGGATTTACAATATAAGTTAGTAATGGGATCCCACCATAATATAGGTGATGTAATGAAATTTTTTTAGATTTATTCTCATTTAATGTGAGGAGAGGCCTACTAAACTCAGTACCAACTGGTCTGATTTTCAATTATAAGAAAAGATGAAGGAATATTTTAAACTTCCTAGAAGCCACATGAATAAAGTTACTCTCTGTATTCTTCTACATAATCAACACATATTTGAATTCCCCTATGATAACGAAATTATCATTGACTTGGGAAGTGATCATACACAAATCCTTCCATTGGTATCTTATTTTAATGTTGTAGTTTGAGGTATAAATAAAAAAAACCAGACAATAAGAGGTTCCAAAGTGAATCTTAAGAGTTTCATACTGAGACCCAAAATCATAAATGGTATAATGAACATCCTTCCTCTTCGAAACCTATAGTTTTCATCCTTTGTATATTTGATGTTATGTGTGATATAGGCATAAATAGTTTTTCTAAAATCAAAGAATTTATCGAATAAAATCCTTACAAGAGGCTCTATAATGACAATAAACATAGGATTGATTTCTAATATGATGTATATAAGTTTCTAAGGAGTCCTTGGGTAGTTATTCCTTTAGCTATTGTACAAGAGGATACTCATTTTGAAGAGGATCTCCCCCTTTTTGGGGAATTGTTTTCTTACCATCCTCTATGGATGGATCCTTACCTTTTCCCTTTATATTTTTTTGGATTAGAGGTGGTTGTGACTTTTTTATCCTCAGTTTAATCAAAATTATCAAAATATAATACCCCATTATTACCACTATAGGGGCTAAATTGTTTCCTAGATTCCTTTGGCTAAGGTGTAGATTGTTGGTGTTTATTCCCTAGAACAAATTATGTTTAATAAAATTTCATGTATATTCATGAATCTGAATATTAATATACAATTTAAAACATATTTATTATTCTTATAAATAAAATTATTGTGAAATCTATCACATCAAAATAGGAAATAATAATTCTCTACTATAATGAAAATATGAGATTCTTGGACGATATATCTTAAATATCAGTTATACGATCAGAATGATTAATTATGATGGGGAACATAATTTTTCCAATATTATGTGAGAGTGGAGATAAGAGGATGTGGCCTTGTCTCATGATGTTCCCTGTTAGTGATCTCTAATATGGGAGATTATGTGAATATACTAGCTAGTAGGAATTGAACAGGTTATGTGTCATCATATATTCATATCTGTGATTTTGTGTAATGGTACTCAAACTTTAAGATTATTATTAATGCATGTCAAGATTTGCGTACTTGGATTTACTAACTAAAGCTAGGACACCACATGTTTACGAGAAGTGGAGTTTTTTTGGGTGCATCACGAATGACATATTTTTAATGAAAAATTAAATTAAGGATTTATCCCTTCTATATTAATTTATGTTGATATCAAAACCGTTTGATTGATATTGATATGTCACATTAAATTTCATAATCATGGTGTATCAAAATTTTTATTTTAGATTGTCCATGAAATATGTATCAAGAATATAGGTTGATGTCTGATGTGTGAAACCTACATAATGAGATATTGAGACAAAGTGTTTTTATTACATAGTGAGCCCTCATATGTGATTTTCATCATTCTAACATTAACTTTTTTCACCTGGGTTCCATTATCCATTACTGGAGAGTAATCTTGGACACTAAGAAACCCATTTTAATCCCAATGAGAAATAATTCTAGAGGGCTAATATTTAACTATTTAGGAGGATCTCAATTAAATTGTATTTTAATTTATCTACTGAATAAAAATTTATTTTCAAGAATAAGTAATAATTTTGTTCAGGATTTATTGATAAAAAATATAAAATAAATATGTATTCATAAGTTAATTTTTTAATTACACCAATTTATAATATTTATATATTTATTATTTTTCATAAGCTAATATATAATTATTTATTCATGAATAAATAATTTATTTATTAAAATAAATATTTAATAAATATATATTACCTAGAATGTAAATAAAAAATTTATTTTATTTATTGAATGAATAAATATTTAATTAAATAATTATTTGGATATTTGATAACTGGTGAGGTGGATGAGCAAGAAAATATAATTTCTGGTGATATATATTAATTTATAATCTGGTCAAATATTTTTTATTGGTGCAGCAATTTGTCCATGCCAAAAGAAAAATAATAGTAATAATAATATTGTTATTATTACATTCCCGGTGTTCATATGAGGATTAATACAATTCTGAAAGATTTTTGTGGAATTAAATAATATTTTAACCTAAACCCTGAATCTATAAATAGATGAATGTGACTCTTTTTTAGTGGTTCATCGAGATAGAACAAGATTGATAATTTTTGTGAATAAAAAATTCAAAAGACCTCTCTCAAGACAGAATAATGATTGATAGATTATTCTCCCATCTCAACCCTCTCATTAACATTCATGAAATGATGATACATAAAACCCGAATGAATCATTTAATTGATTAATATAAATACCATAATGTGCTCAATCTACCATGCTAATACCAAAAAATCCATTAGTGTTGTTCAGAGATAAAATGAGTACATATGGATCATTGATAGGGGATTCTATAAATCAATCCTACAAATGAAATGATTACAGACCAATAAGGGTTTAAGATGATCAATATATTCATCTAAGAAATATTTTACTATCGGGGTATTATTTCTTATAGACTAATTAAATTAATTATAAATTTATCATGAAAATATATTCTTATGGATCTGAATAACATTATTTACAATATTAATTGGAAAAATTTATTGTTCATAACATTTAGATATTATAAAATATTTTAATAATTATTCAAATCTAACAATTACTGAGTTAGGATCAGTCCTGATATGAACTTCTATTTTGATCAAAACCATCAAGTGTTAAAAAATAGGTAATGTTTAAATTAATAATAATTAAATTTTTTGTTTTATAATTTGATGTTTTGGTTAGTTTTTTATATATAGTTTATATTTTATTTAATTTTATGTTTAATTAACAAGATTTCAACTTATTAATCATAATTATTCTAGTTTAAAATTTTGTGGAGTATCTCAATATTCAGATGAAGAATGATTGATGATGCCACTGGGAGTTGTTTGTGATTCTGGATTATAGAAAGGATTGCTTGATGTGTGACCAGAGTATACATCATATAACCAAGTGCACGGTACTTATATATATAACATAATATATAATGTTCTCATAAGTAATAACACATGGGTAATTTAATATACACAGTTTGTTGATTGATCAATCCTGGTATATGATTTTTAGGGAACGCGGTGTGTTGATGACATATATATCATGTAGTCTATAAGGTTTAGTAGTAATCTATTCACAAACCATGTGGTTAGAAAAATGGTTTACACCACGTGAGACTTATAGTGTATATAATTAATGAGATACATGGTATGTAGATGGAATAAACATCATTTGATCCAATAATTTCCCCCATCCAAAGAACATGCCCAGTTAATCAGTGGGTTACAAGGACACATGGAAAGAGAAATACATGGAATTTATCTCCTTATTAAACATCATGTAATCCAGTTGAGATACACACACAATATATCTAGGTATTCTCCCTATATACTTGGAATGTTTTTAACAAAACATGTATCTCAATAGTATATGTCATTAATCTCCAAGTAAATAAAAAAATTAAATTATAATAAATAATAATTAATTAGAGATTCAAAAACCAAATTATACTATTAGAACCAAATATGTTTACTATGTAATAATTTTTTAAAGAATTAATAATTTAATTATTAATTTTATGTAATTATCTTTGCTTATTGGTGATGTCGTTTATTTTGGATGAATTCACTTATGATGGGAACCTCTTAGAGAATTTGGATGGTCATTATGATAAAGGTAATTAATTTAATCAATTATTATATCTTTAAATTATTAATAAATAATGAATTGAATTGAATTTTTCGCAGTTTAATTTTTATAATTTTTTATGTGTATGACTGAGCATGAGATTTTATAGGACATGTGTATGTTTTTTTAATTTAACTATATCTCATTGGTTTCCAATTACATTTTCAAAAAATAATAAATATGACTTCCTGCATTTTATCCCACCCACCATTATTATATAGGACCTATGTGGGAATTGTTATTTTTTTATTAGTGACATACTTTACAAAAGCTTAAGGGGAGGGGGGGGGGTAATTGATTTTTTGAAATTTTATTCACATGGGAAACCACTGTCTTTATAAAAATAATTATTTTTTATATTTTTAATAGAATAATTATAATAAAATAAAATCACATAGAAAAATATCATCATAGATATATATAGTTGTTCATGAACAAAAATCCCACAGTCTACTATACCAACACTCTTCTTCGCGAGTTTGAATATTCTCACTAGACCAGTCATTTTTTCATGGAATACCAGTACTTTTTCATGGACTTCATGACCGAATAAAAGAACATGATACATGTTACAATAACCAAATATACATCAACCAGCGTCTAGAAAACCTTTACAACCAATAAAAACCAAGGATATTTTTCCAGGAACCTTCACAATAAAAGAGAGAAAATAAATAGTGTTTGAAGACTAAGTTCATAGTTTTAAAATATAACAGACAAGAGATAATTGTTCTCCACGAGATATGATAAAAAAATATGCAAATCGATGAGGGTCTTATGAACAATATAAATGATGATAATGTTTTCATAGTTATATATTAGAAATATATTTCTTATTTTTAAGTTACATATAACAGTGTAATAGAGATTAAAGAGTTATTTATAGGATGATAGAGTAGGTACTTATTTTCTACTCGATATTCTTTATTTCATAATTGATAGAACTTGATAAATACATGAGATTGTTTTCTAACAAATTCACTACATCTGATCGTTAAAATTTGAATTTGTTTTTTTAAATCCATGAATCCTTTTCATGGAAATACAATGAAAAAAATATTTTCCACTAAAATGTATTTATATATATATATATATTATTAGTACTTTCATCTTATTATAATATTTTTTACCATAAATAGGCAATCAAACAACCAATGAATGCATGATAACATTAAATACCACTAAAAATATTCCAAAAATAATTAATACCATGTTATAGAATGATGAAGTATGTTATATACCACCACATATCCAAATTTTATACATTTGAATTCATATAGATGAATTGATCCATATATCCATTTTTCATGTATCCAAATTTTTAAAGGCCTTATTCATGTATTAAATTTAGTTCATGTAGAAAATTTTTCTATATAGATAAAATGCTTCATGTAGAAAACTGATTCATATTGGATTTTATTCACATATCCAAATTGGACATAACTGAATTGAATTAAAAATATATTTGAAACCACATAGAATATTTCACCATGTATCTGATTTACATGACCAATTACACCACAAAACTGATTTATGTAGCTGGTTAATCTACGTATATGGTTTCACATGTAGCTGATTAATCGAGAGAATATATTTCCATGTATCTAATTATGTGAGATAGCTATGTCACATAAGTTAATCATTCAAGTAGTCAAATTATGTAGCTAAATTCATGACATATCTGTTAACCCACTTAGGAAAATGCCTCACGTAGCCAATTTTTGAGACATTGGAAAATGTCAACCAATGTGTCCAGAATTTAAGACCTAAAGGATTAACTGTTGAATGACATAAAATAATGATAAACATTGATGAATGCACTGACAAAAAACATTAGTAATATATTAAGTACATTTGTGATCATAAAAACCTAAATTGAATGGGATAAGTTTCAGCAACATAAGTTGTCCAACAGTATTCCCAAATTGATGATCAGAAAAACCATATGATATGAAAAATGAAATTTCAAAGAAATATAATAGATTTTGTAGAGAACTAAATAATATATATTTTGATTTTGAAAATACAGTGTTTCTCATTTATTTCTCTCTGTTAATTAGACACTTCTATCGAAAATGGTATTCTCCCCCTTAATGTAATATTTGGGATCTCCCCCAAAATGTAACATTTGGTTAAATTTATCCCCCTTTTGTGCCATTAAAATATAATGGTAAAGATAATATAAACACTATTAATATAACACCATAAATAATGAACTTTTGGAATATTATTTATATATTAAATGCGGAATTTTGGAATGAATGGAATCCATTAATAAAAAATAGATTAAAAAACATTAAATGAAAATATTCACTAAGAAAAACATAATAAATGAATAATATAAAGTGAAAACAATCTCAATTAAAAATATAAATTTTTTAAAATATGTATTTCATTAATTGTTAATATATTTACCAAATAAATATACTCAACACCCACAAAAACACATATATAAGAAACTAGTCATAAGTACTTGGATTATGATATGGTTCAAAATGATAAGTTGGTTTGTGTGGAGGTAAGTTAAAGGTAGGTTCAATTATAGAGGATGTGAGAGGGTCTACTACTGATGGGTGATAATTCTTCCAAGATCTAAAATAATAGAATTTTCACTAACAACAATTGACTTGTATTGAAGATTTCTAACATGAAGACCAAGAATATCATCATGATTCACTTCAGTGATACTAAAATCATATGATCCAGTAAAAAAAGTGAACTTTCTTTAGAGGGGAACATGATGAGGTTCCTTCCCCAGAATAATCAATTGGTAGGGATGTATCCAATTTAGATAATAATTTATAATAGATCTATAGGGAATCAAAATAATAATATATTATCTATCTGAAACCTCTAAATATATCTAGAGAAGTTGGGCCTATAGTTATTCTACCTATTCATCAAAAATGGAATCAACAGACATGTTAATTCTTTTGACAATATATGACTTGAATAATTCAAGGATAATACATGTTTCATGTTTATGCATTTAGGAAATATAGCAAAGGCCATTTATAATAATAAACATACAAGATTTGTTTAGTCCATTTGAAAAATATTGAGTTTCCCCAAGAAAGGGATTAAGATTAGCATTAGATGGACAAGATGAATGTTCTAAAAATAATATATTCATAATACAATACATTGATCCTTTCATATTGACCACTCTTAGATTCATTAATTGGACCTATATTATCTATTTTCTATATTTAAAATTTAATCACTTATATAATAGCACTAGATTGAGTATAGGAAATAGTGCCACTAGGAGAAGTAGTAGGATAAAGAAAAATATGAATAGGTAAGCCAAGAACTTGTGAAACAGGTTATAAAATATGAATAGTACTTAGTGGTCACTATATAAGAAGTTACTTCAGTGTTGAAGAAACTAATATTGAAGGTACCTTATCATAACCTAAAATCTATTACTTTTCTAAAGATTCAGCCTTTAGTCCTTAAAATTATTTATAAAATTTGTACATCAAATTCAAGAAACATTTATCATTCCTAAAATCTAGATTAAGAGGCCTAAATTTCATCTAATGAATATCTTTATAACCATCCATGATACCTAATGAATTAACATTAGATTCCTCATATTAGCCTATAATTTCATTTAAGGACACATCAGTTCCAATACCAAGCTTTCTTATAGATTCTCTAGAATCATGAAACCCTGTAGAAATATCACTCTTTAAATCCAAAAAAGGATCTCCTGTGAACATATCATAATAAAAATATTGAATTTTTGAGGAAAAAAATTCATTTAAAAAATAAATTGATCTACTCCATTTTGAAAATTTAGAATAGATGATGATTCTGAGAGGAAAGATACAAATATTTCAAACATCATAATGAACTAAAAATGTCTTATCACAAGACATCGCAAATGGTGATATTGTTCCTTCATTTCTGTTCTAAAGGACATAATCTCATCAACAACATATTGAGACATACCATATTACTTTTTTGGAAGATTTTGGAAAATTTCTCTCTGAGATGAAAATAACACTCCATGTTCATTGAACTCTAATTTGGTAGGACATACATCTTTTATATCTATTACTATATATTTATTCTCTTAAATATCTATTTCACATACTTTAGAAAAATATTTTCCTATAGGAAGAAATATCTGAATATTCTTGATCAATTCAATTTGGGTTTCCAATATACCAACCAATTAATCAAAATAATCTTTTGATACAAAATTCCCCTTAAGTTCTCTGATCGTTACCTTAGATGAAATTGACTCATGTTTCAACTCATTATAATCTCACTCAAGAATACCAAACTCACTCAATATAATAGATATGAATGATTGAATTTCAAAACCATTTGCACTCTTACATGTTGAATATTATTCTTCATGGATAGAAGGTGATGATGGAATAGGTGGTGTATGATAATGGTCAATATTCACCATAACCACATCACCAACTCTATCATTTCCAACAAGTGATCTTGGATAGAATGGATCAAATATTTGATGCTCTTATTTGGATTTAGGTCTTTATTCATCAATAGATACTCTCAGAACAGTGTTAGTTTCCCTATCTTCCTGAGAAAGAACATTTTTCTCAAAAATTACTTCATCATGGTGAACTTCTGCAACATCCTAAATAATTTAATCTTATCTTATTTGAGCATCCTCTTCCACTACATATGTAATCTCTAAAAATTGAGTATTTGTTATAGCCACTTTTATCTCGTATTACTCCATAGAAGGAACCATATCTCTAGGTGCTAAATCCATAGGTGATGATATTTGGGTTGGATCCCCCTAAGATACAATCTATTTACTAATGGTGTTCAAAGAATTGTAAGATGATTAAAAAAATACAATTTTCTTCAACAAAATAGCAGAAATATTATTATTCTTATTAAATTTTACTTCATCTCCCACATTTAGATACACATCTTTTTTTTGAACTTGAAAGATCATCCTACCAAAGGGATTATAATTCAGTTTACCTTTTCCCTTACAACAATTATGCATAAACCAAATCATTTACCATGTAATGATTATCTTCATATTGTTTATCAGGATTTATAAGACATAAATATACTGAATCACAAATTTTTCCATCTCTCCATCTCTCTAGGAAATCTAGTTTTAATGATCTTCTAATGAACCTTCATCACTGGTGGTAAATAATTTAATGGATTCTTCTTGAAAGTAGAGGTTACAAAAAAACATGAATACTTTTTTTGTCCATATAAAACATGTAGAAACCAAAATCATGATAAATTTATAGTCCCCTCCAAAGGGATGATGATGAATTTCATCCAACTCCGTTAATGAAAACAATACATATATCTGATTTACATATGATGAAAGAACATCAACTATTGTGGAAAATGGGAAGATATAATTTATAATAAACTTATTGACATATTCCTAAAATATGAAACCTCATTTATTTCCATCAAAAATAAATTCCCTACATTGAAACTAATAGACCTTATTTAAAATCCTATTAGTAGATATCAACCAGCTCATATTTACTTCCTTCTAAACTAGAACTCTGCATAGTGAACCAGTATCTTTATCCTTCGTAGAAGAACTAGAGATTACATCAACTTCATTGTTTGATTTTCCCTTGGAAAAAAGGCCAGTTATAGTTTGAGAGATGGTCAAGAGGTTTAGGGAGATACTTTGTATTCTGTAGTAAGGGATGTAGTGTGAAATGAAAATGGGTTGAGGGTTGATTAGAAATTAGGCCCTAAATACCAATCCCAAAATGAATATGTATGCAATTTTGTTTTGGTTTGATTCCTTAAATTTATATTTTTCATTCTAGGATAAGCTATTAGATTATTTGAAATTTTAAAATCACTTTTTTTATCACATTTTATTGCTAATTGATAATAATTTAATACAAAAATACATTAAGCTGTGTTTTATCCACAATAAATGTTCACAACATCTACCAGTAAAAATATATTATTCTTTAGAAGTAGATATTGAAACAGAGTGTTGTTTCATACTAGACAAGGGTACTAGGGACATAACTATAAAATATAGGGTTCCTAATGTACTATTATTATCCAATATATACCAACCAAATTCAGGATATGAATACATAGAATGATTAAAATTTTTAGTTTTTTGAAAAATTAAAGAAATAGAAATTGTTCTTTTTAAATATCTTAAAATTATTTTGGCAGTGTTAAAATGATATTCCTTATGAGTTTCGTGAGATATAGAACCTAATAATATAGAAAACATAATATCTAGTCTACTAAAATTAAAATATAATAAACTTGAAACTATTCCCCTATATGCAGGTTGTTAATATGTTTCTTTGCTTCATCTAGGTCAATATTTTAATTAAAACTCATAAGAGTTGTATACACTTTACCACTTTTGAGTCCCAATATTTCATTTAAGTCAATCATGAATTTTATTTATTTATAACATTTCCAAATTCTTTTTTTATAATTATAAAATCCTAAAAAATTATTGACTCGCACACCATGCTCATATCAATGAAAAGGTTCTTGTTTAATTCAATAAATATCTTTCTAAATATTAAAAAATTAATTTGGAATATGAGGATTTTCAAAAATAGGTGATTGTTCAACATAAATTTCCTCCCTAAAAATCCATTTTATAAATTAGACTTTATATCCATTATATATAATTTGAAATTCATGTGTGATGAATAATATATGATATTACTTATAGCTTCTAATATGGATACATGAGTAAATGTTTGTTCATAATATATACCTTCTTCTGGATTATAAACTATTTAAACTAGTCTATCCTCATTCTTAGTGATCACACCATGATGATCTTGTTTATCTCAAAAATACAATTTTTTTTCTATAATAGGATGGTCAAAGGGTATATCAACTAATTATTATACATTGTTCCCCTTGAACTAGTGTAATTCATCTTTCATATATAAAACCCAACTCTAATCCACTAAGGCTTACTATATAGTCTTAGGTTCTAGTTGAGATAGAAAGGTAGAAAATTCAACATGATTTCATACAATCCTTAAAGTCTTAATCCATTCATTTGAACATCCAAAAATAGTTTCTAAGGCATGGTTATTATAGGTTTTAGGATTTCTAGGAAGCCAAAATTTTAGATTATAGGAATCCATCCTTTCAAGATTTTGTTCTGGAAAATTAATTTATATAACATCATCCTTTTTATTTTTAAATAGAGGTTTAGATATGATGTTTTCAGAACAATCACATAGCTCATCAATTTGAGCTACTTTTTGATCAAAAGTATAACTTTCCTCAAATTTCACATGATTTGATTCTTCGAAAAAATTTTATATTTTGTTTAAAACACTGTATAACATAGAATCAGTGTAGTATCCAATGAATATTCCATTATTAGCCTTTTGATCAAATTTATCATGATTATACTTTATATTTAGAATATAAACCTAGCATATAAATACTTTAATGTATCCAACTTTTTCATTTCAATCATTCCATAGATCCTTGGATTTTTCCTCAAATTAAATTTTATTATAAATATGTTTAGAACATAACATGTTGTATATAAATCTTCATCCCAAAAAATGAGTAGGAATGTTACACTCACATAACATTATTCTAGAAATTTCTTACAATGTTCCATCACATTTTTCAACAACACCATTCTATTACGGTTTCTTGTGGGTAGGAAAAGTGTGTTTGATACCCTGTTTTCAACAATGTGAATTGAACTCATGGTTTTTTTAATTCTATAACATTATCACATCATAAATTTATTATTTTGGTATCTTTATATTTTTTATCCAACTTGAAAAAAGTTATAAAAATATAATTTGTTTCACTCTTTGAATATAAAAATTAAATCCCTTTTAAATATAGAAATATCATCAACTAATATATAAAAAATTATTTTCATTTTATTAAGTCAATTAAATATGGACCAAAAAAATCATTATGAATTAGATATAGGGCTATAGAATTAGAAACCACTTTAACATGTTTAAAATATTCTTATGTTGCTTTATAATTTTTCATTCATTATATAGTTTATTTTTAATAAATTTATATTGATGTAAATTTGAAAGTAAATTCGATTTGGAAAATTTTCACAATAAATAGACATTATGACGTCCTAGAGTTTTATTATATATCCAAGATTCATTTGTTTAGAAATTTAATAGTTCCATTTTTTATACTCAATAAGTTAAGATCTGGGGTATAGATTTTGCTTTTCGAGCTACCATGAATATATGATTTTTATATTTAAAAATATAATATAAATTATTTGAAAAAACAAAAAAATAACCTTCATCATTATTTTTTGAAAAACTTATCAGATTTTAATTTAATACTTCTATATAAAGTACTTTTTTAATGAGGACTGATATTTGATTTCCAAACCATCCAACTCCTATAATGTTTCTTTAGAATTGTTACCAAAACTCACATAGCCTCCCTAAATTTTTGATAGTCAATTGTAATTAGTGAAATATACACTCATGTGTCTTGATAATACACTATCTATATAACATTTTTTTGATTCTTTTATATCTTTTTCCATTCAATGAAAAATTTAATATGGAATTGTTTTGGTACACATATTCTCTTTGGTCCAGCAATGCTGGAAAAAAAAAATTTAGGAACCCATGTCTGTTTATTATATAAAAAAAATCAAGAAAAAGATTTTTAAATTATATTTAAAGAAATATTTTTTGACTCAATATAATTCAGTAGTTCTCAAACAAAAATTATTGGAAAAATTCGCTAACTCTCTATGGTGAAAAGAAGGAAATGTTGAGAGGTTATTATTATTAGATATATACACAAAATAGTTTAAAAAAAAAATAGTCTCCTATCCTTGGATTAAAATTCAAAAATATTTTTATGATCCTTTTTATTTCTAAGGATTTTATTTAAATAAGTTTACCTTTTTGAAAAAATTATCACCATCTTTGAAGTATTGAACTTCTTTTTGTAATTTTCCAATCTTATTTCCATGTCCATCACAATATTCATCAAAATATTCCATGTTGATTTTGGAAATATAAAATTTGATTATTTAAGTCTTCTTTTTCGTTATAAATAACATCATAAGAGTTTTTGAGCGTATTATTATTAATTAAATATTTATACATATATTTACATATGTTAAAATATTTATTTAGTTCCTCATAATTTAAATTTTCATTTTTAGATTGGGCATTATTCGTAGAAGAAGAATATGAATGTACAACATTATGGTGTTCCCTAAAACACATGTTATCCATATTATTATTATGTTTATTATATAATTTTGAAGATTTAATTTCACTAAAATATTCTAAATCACACCATGTATATTTCATGGCCTTATTTTGTTTCTTCTTGTCGTTAATATTCTAGATGTACTTGATCACTAACTTTTATTTATCATGATAATATAAATAATCTGGGTTGATATATCCAATATTCCCTCATTGATTGCATCTCACCTATTTAGATCTTCTATATGATTTATTATAAATATTAAATGGTTTCATAAAACCACATAACATGTAATTTAACTTCTTTCACTCCCTAGAAAAGTGATAAATATCATTTTATAAAGAAAATATCTTTTACATATATTCATTAGATGACTCAAATATTTGTATATGTTTTATTTTGTTGTCATCCTATGAAGTTGGTACCTTTAAGGAGGAATTATATATCTAAAAATTTACATTATCTATAATTTGAAATTAAAATATACCTCATACAGCATAAGAGTTCTAATAAAATACTTTATTTTGAAATTCTTGATCTCTGTAGATCGCCTAATGTTAGTTGAGATCCCAATCCATCTAGGTGGTATAATTATGAGGATTTTCAATGATTTATCTGTTTTATCAACATATTATCCTAATGCACCAACCTTTTTTATAATCTCAGTGTGTCTTAAATTAAATTAGGCAATTCTATCACCTTCAAACGATTTGAACATATCAAGATTCATCTTGGAAGATTATATTTGGGATCCTACACATTTTATGTAATTTCATAATCATATGTTATAGTAATTCACATTTCACTAGGTTTTTGACATTTAGAAACTCAATTTAACTCATTTGGACCTAGTCCAAATATTATTTCCTAAATTTCATTTGAGTCCAAATCATAGTTGGATTCAATGCCAGTATCTCATGTTTCAAGTTGCATCTTTGGAATTTAATATGGCTTTATCGATTTGAGATAAACATTTAGAAAAAGTTTCTTTAGATAGATGATAATATTAGTCATATAGAAACCATAATTATAATCATTAAAATAGGAATATCTTACCATTGACACACTTTTCATGTTTTTTTGATGTGATCTATTTTGAGGAAGAAATTTTTTCTTCAACCTTTGATTACTAAGAACACAGAAGTGACTTCATCTTATACCAATTATTGTTAGAGTCATACATTACAAATACTCAAGTGGGTGGGCAATTTGTGTTATTGGATTTTTTTTCACATAAAAAAATGCACTATTATCGATAAGTATAACTAATAATCCATTCTTTAAAAAAAGTAAAAAAAATAAAATCATAGATAAAAATATTAGAAATATATATTTATACTAGTCTAGGGAACAAAAGTCCATTAGTCAAATCCACCCACTCTCTTGACCATTAGTTTGGAGATTTTCACTAGACCAGCACTTTTTTCGAACCGATGATCTGTTTTCTATAGACATCACAACTATTTTCAAGAATCCAATAACTGTTACAATTATACATTATCTATTAATCAGGATTTAGTATGTATTTACAACCAATAACCATTAAGGTTCATTTATTAAGAACCTTTATAACAAAAGAGAGAGTATAAATAGATTTATTTCTAGTGAAGCACACAATTTTTTAATAAAATTAATAAAATAGAAGAAATATATAGGAGATAAGATAATATTGAGATATGGATTGAGGATAGAATTTTGAAAAATAAAAAATATGATCGAGGTAAACCAATAGTAGATCACGAAAATTCTCCCTCTATTTTTTTGTGAAACAGAGTAGCACACCATATCATCGAGAGAGATTGTCCCAGGTGATAGTAGTGACACTTATTTTCTTCTCAATATTCAATATTTCTTACTTGAGAGAACATAAAAAATCCATGAATCAATTTTCTTTTAAATTTACTACAATGGATCCTTACAATCCAGAATTGTAGTTTTAAATCCATGGGACTTTTTCTTGGAAATACCATACAAATAGTAATGCCCATTAAATTATACTTGTGATTGTTTAATTTATTATTAATTGACTCTTATAGTAATTTTTTTACCATAAATATGAAATCCCAAAATTAACAATTTCATGGTAGCATTGAATCTCACTAAATGTACACCAATAATAATAAATACTAATTTATAGAATGACATAGTAGGTTGTGGGTCACCACATATAAAAATTATTAACATTTGAATTAACATAGAATAATTCATCCACATTTCCTTTTTCTATGTATCCATATTATCTCGATATCTAAATTTCCATTGGCATTCCTCACATAACAAGTTTACATCACAATTCCAATTTTTCCATGTACTTTAAATACTTCAGGTATGAAAATTTCTTCATATAGGGTTTTATACATATACCCAATTTTTTTAATGTATTGAATTATGTAGACATTTTAAATCACATTGAATATTTCACCATGTATCATATTCAAATAAATTATTACTCCATGTAGCCTATTTACATAGCTAATTGATCTACATAGTTAACTGATCACTTTCAAAATTGATCAACATGGGTGATTTCCATGTAGCCGGTTCTACGACATAGATGTTTTATATTGGTTATTACCTCATATAAGTGATTTACATAACCTAATGCATGAAATAGATATTTAACCACATATCCATATTCATCACATATCCAATTTTCCATTAAAAGGAAAATTTCATCCAAAGTGTGCATAATTGTAGTATAAAAGGTTTAACAGCCAAATCACATACTATAATGATAAAACATTATGAACACAATTATTGAAAAAAATAAGTAAAATATTAAAGTAATATGAGATAATTAAATCCTAAAGTACATGGGATATTCTCGAGAAACATTAGTAGTCCAACCGTTGTATGAAATTCTCATTAACCAATCCTTTGGATCCCCTCACTTACATGTAAGTTATAAAACATATGTAAACAAATGTGTATCAAAATTGGTTTGGAGGTGATTCAAGTTGGAATCAAGATGAAACAAATCTAGATGATACATAGGTGGATAGATAGAATGCTTCTAATCATACGAAGACCAACACAATAATTTTATGTTAAGGGTCATAGGCTCATTTATAGTCCACTCAAAAAATAAATAATTAGATAAGATTATGATCATGTGATTTATTTATTTATTTTATTTATGTCTCATGTATCATTTATTTAATGGATGAAAGACTATAATTATCTAATTAAATGTACTAATTTTAAAATATGTAATTTAAATAAATTTATTATCCCTAAAAGTTTATATAAATATGGTTTATACCTAAATAAAAATTTACTTTATAATAAAAATATATGTAATGTATTAAAATAGAAAATTTTATGCATAATAAATAAAGTATCTCAACTCAATATTAGGCCATAATAATAATTCCATTACATGATTGGGAATGAATACAAAGAAATTAGTGTTTAACCAACCCTTGATCGGAAACTTACTTTTATCATGTAATTTTTCATAAAAGTTTTGGGTAGACTTATTCATTTCACATCAATGGGAGTATCCCTTGATGGACCTGATGTGACATGTATGCAATTTTTGAGGAAACCAAAGCAATGTTTTTTGGATTATGGATTCCACTCAAAGGATCAAGGATCTTTAATCACAATATTTGAAAATACCCTCCAGCCTAAATACCTTTAAGAAATTGATGAACGCATTGATTGTCTTATAAGAAGGGTGATATAAGTCCTTTACAGTAGAATTTCTATGCAACAAGAAAATATGTGTTCAATTTTGAGGGCTATTGAGACTTGATAAAATAGTGGGGTAGTTAATAAAATAAAAATTATTAGGCCTCACATAGTGGATCGTCTAGATAAAACAAAAATGTAACATTAAATATTATAGGAAGAATTTAACATGAAATGATGAAAAATGTTTATATGATTAATTATCTTATAGTATTTCCTTACAGATAAAGTTTATTTGGATATGGTATAATCATTTATATGATGCATTAATATAATAAATTTTTTATTGTGTATCGAAATCCCCAATGGTGGTTATACCACCCTATTAAGTGAGAAAACGTTAAAAGGATTCTTACAAGAGATATGTACAAAATGATTCATTTATTCATTGTATTATATTATTAGCTCTTCCTATAGATTCTATGATATATCATAAACACATTGATAATTAGATAATAGTATCTCATGTTCTTTTTCATGAAAAAGAAACGAAAAGGATTAAAATAAATAAGAATTTCAATTCACTATACCAATTAAAAATGGAAGAAGGTAAACTAGTTATTGATCATGGGTTATAAATGATGAGGTATATTGATCATTTAGAATAATTTGTATTCTAATTGGATATTAAATTATCCATTAATCTTATTTTATTATCCTTACATATATGTTTATCCTTAATAATCTAATCTCTGATACATGAAATGGATAAGTCTCTCATGAATATTTTTACCATACATCACCTAGCATATAAGGATATGTTGAAATACCTTTCTCTACCCTGTATGGTGAAAAGTTCGAAAGGAAATGTTGAAGATCCCTTGGATCATAGAAATCCAAAATATCCTTTATAAAATCCTTTAAGTAGAAAATGTATTCAGAGGAAATACTATGGATATGAGGTTATTTGATTCTTATATGGAAATAATGTACACTATAAAAGAAATTGTAATGAATTAAAAAATAGAGAATTTTCATCCACTTTATGTATATTAATTAAGTTTCTATTCAATAATTGTGTATTGAAATACAACATGATTACAACATGAATAAATTTAAATGCGAGAAATGTGGAAGAATTGAAATTTTATAAAGTGAAATAAAACACATATGAGAAAGATAGATTCCTATATTATCAAATGAGAGGTCAATAATTATAAATTTCATAATGTAATGATTCATATTTTTAATAAGTTTTAGAAAACAATTTCTCACTCTATCCATGTAGAGATAACTAGACATTATTTCACATTTTTAATAAATGTAGTTATGATACTTCAATAATAAACTAAAAGTCCATTAAATATTCAATCATATATATCCTTCACAATGAAAAATGAATGTGAAATATAATACTCTTACCCAGTTTTGGGAAATAAATTTTTTGTCCAATAAAACTGAAAGTAATTGACTTTTTGATACTCATGAAAGTATTTTAGACTCAATTGAGATAAGATATTTGGTATATGAAAAATTACATATCATGATTAGATAAAGAATCCATTAAAAATAAATTTACACCACAGATATTTTAGAACTAGTTCAACATGGAATTTTTACTATTCTAAAGATAAATGTAACATTATAAACATCATGAGGTTCTTTTAATGAATTTGTGAAATTATAAATGAATAAAATGAGTCCACTTAGTAGATAATGTGTAATATATGATCTAGATTTTTAAAGAACATCACAACCAAACGATAATTAATAATACCTACTTATTAATGGTATAAAAAATTTTAAATTCTCTTATATACATCAATATAATGCTAGTAGTGGAACAAAGATCAATGATAACTCTTACATATATTGAACATTTTCCATAATTTTTTCTAGTGCATGTTTTGAAAATAGATGTTCAAAAACTATCAATATTCAAAATAAATTTACTAATGGATATCATATAAATTTTAATATGATAAGAATATATTTTGTCACAACCAGAAGTGTTTGTTGAAAACAATTTGTTAAATGTTCACATTAGCTAAAAAACATCACACACTATTTGCATCTCAGCTAATAATACTATATCTAGTAAATATATTAATGTTTAGTTGATACTAACTATATTTATATAAAGGAAACTTATCAATTTAATGATAATGGGAGAATATTTTACTCTAATGGGTTACGAGTACAGATTCACATGAGTTGGCATATGAATACTGCACTCTACATAGCTTAGTGTAAGGAGTAGTTCTAGAGAAACATATTGCATAGTAAATCACAACCAAAGTGTTGTTTTATGTTCATCAGGGTGGGATATACATATATATTTATTTCAAAATAAATATTAATACAAATAATAAGTAGAAAATACTAAGTATGAAAATTATGTATTAATTGAAGTAATAGACTCCATGTATCAAGATTCAGGGACTCCATATTTTGAACGTTTCAAATCCATAGTACAAATGGTGAATATTAAAGATATACTAGATAGTGATTGTATAATATGGTACCAATAAAGCGTGATTCATTATTTAAGGTTCTAGTTGATGAAAATCCTATGCACAAATCATGAATAAAATTCCTTTGAATTCAAAATGTCAAAGAATAATTTTTTGATCATCAGATTGTACTTTTAATTTTCAAGACAACAAAATTTGGATGAAACCATATGAAATATATCTATATGACACGACCAAAAGGACACCCTATTTTATATGTCTATGAGGCATAACTAAAAGGGTCGATGATTTGAATAAATGTTAATAATAAATGTATAGTATATAATTTTAATTATAAATATAACATACATAATGATCATAGAATATTTATTTGGAAATGGATGAAATACATGTGTATAAAACTAGTTAATGGGAGAGATATAAGTTTTCAAGATATATATGTTGATACCATATGGAAAACCAATGTCGTGTCTTACTAGTTTGTTCAGATTGATAAATGAAAATTTTCTAACTATGACATAAAGTAGAAATTGTGTTCTAGGGAACAATATCTATAAAATAGATCCATTGTTTTATAAATCAATTCATGGTACATGTATTAAAAAATTATTGACAAATATGGGATGAAAAAATTCAATATTGAATTTATATTGGCATAAAATCCTTCTTGCAGAACGTGTTTGGGAATAGTAATATATTATTGATATTAAAAATAATTTCACAAGATTAGGTGTTAGAATTTTTTCGTCATATTACATGATATTTTTTTATGTTTGATAATATTGATGCATAATGCATGGTACATGAATGTAAAATAGATCCTACATAACTGCATCAACATGAAATTAAAATTGTTCAATGGTACTTGGAAAAAGTAGAAATGGATGAGTTCCTATTGTCTAAAAAAGTTGGAAAACTAGTGATCAATGGAATTTAATAGCTGTCATCACTTAGTAAAACTTGATATAGTTTCACAGTAAAAGCTAAGGTAATATGAAATAAAAACATATTACAACAACCTGTTATTATATCTACAAGATATGAGTATGTTTGGGATTATGATACAACTTAAGTAGTTTTATAAAATACCCTGTACCAAATTTTGGCTATACCAGAAGAAATATTTTTAGTGTTATTGTGATAATATTTTATTATGGACTTAGTCATGATGTTTGGACTTTATTATTTTAATTAGAGGTTGATGCTTGGTCGTATCACTAGATGAGGGATTTTCTCAAGTAATAATGTTTCGGTAAGTCGATATTACACAAAGAGAAGTGTACTTAGTTACCATATAAATGGAAATGTTGTAGGCCAAGAATATATAGAAATAATTAATAGAAGTTTATTTAACCTCTCAGAACTAACAAGTCATTATTATTTGGATCTAGTTTAAATTGGATTCTATTAGAGTTTGTTCCCTATAATTTACTACTTTATACATTAAATATCACATATATTCATAAATATGAATATTTATAAATACCTTATCACTTATTTATTATTATTCTATATAATGTTAATGTCGTAATGTCCTAGGGAATATATCCCAGCTAAAGGTTTCATAATAGTACCTCGCTATGATTAGATCCCTAAGATCCCATAACGATATCTATTAAATATCATTTCTAATGTCAAAATGAACAACATTGAAGGGTCATATAGTTTACCAATTATTATCTATGAGTTCTCATAAGAGGATCATGATTTATCTAATGGAGTTTTCACTTGGTGATATCCTAGATGGGAGATTATAAGATCATACCAGCTAATAGAAATTCCACATGTTTTTATATCATCATTTATTCATATCATTGAGTGTGTGTGTGTAATGGTCCTTACACATTAAGATTATTATTAATGCCAATAATGACTTTATCACTTAGATTTACTAACCAAAACTATGATTCCAAATCTTCATGATTTGTAGGGTACATTGGGTGAATCACGATTCACATGTTATTAATGAATATGTTGATGAATGATTTATCATTTCCATATTAATAGATGATGATATCACATCATTTTGATTAATATTGAACAATGATTTTAAATTCAATGGTTATGCTGTAACAATGAGTTTATTTTATATTGTCGAAGAAATTTGTATCTGGAATATAGTTTGATGACATGAGTTTGTGACATGATCCATGTGGTATTGATTAAAAGGGATTATATTACACGGTGATCACTAAAAAGTGGTTTTTGACGATGCAAAAGTAAATTATTTATATTGGGTGCCTTGAATTTTTTTTGATAGTAATCTTGGATATTGGAAAAGCAAGACTACTGGCAATGTGAATGAATCCTATAGTATTACTAACGAAGTATTTTTGTTGATATCAATTAAATATTCTTTGATTTTTATTATTGTAATAAATATTACTCTCAAGAAATATGAATAATTTTTACCTCTGGATTTAATCATTACAAATATTAAATAAATATTTTTTTTCAAGGTAATTGTTTAATTATGCAGATTTGTAATATTTATTTATTATTTTTATTATTAGGTTAATAGATAACTATTTATTAGTAAATGAATAATTCTTATAATAATGTGAATATTTAATAAAGATTTATTCATTAGAATGTGAATAAAATATTAATTTATTTATTGAATGAATAAAAATTCAATAAAATATTTATTTGTGTATACGATAAATGTCGGGGAAGAAGAGTGGACCAAGAGTGTGTTTGGTGATAAATATTAATTTAGAAGATAATAAAATAATATTTATCATTGTTCTACTTTTCACATTCCATGAGAAAATTAATATTAATATTAGTATTAAAATGCATTTGGTCAAATGAGGATTAATATATAATTTAAGAATAATTGTGATTTTTTTTAATTTTTAACCATACTAATAAATCTATAAATAAATGACTAGATCTATTTTTTAGTGGTTTACTGAGATAGGTAAATATTGAGAATTGTTGGGCACAAAAAAATTATAGAGCCCTCCCTAAATTTTGAAGAATGATATAGATATTCTCCCACTCCTCCTCCCTCTAAAAAATGATATTGCAAGGACAATACTTCGTGTATGGGGGAATAGTCACATCAATTAAGACTAACAACATAAGATGATTGATCCACCATTCTAGCATCCAACAATTCCTCTATATTGTTCATATATAAAAGGGGAATGTGTGGATAACCATTGGAGGGTTTCTACACATGGATCCTATATGCATAATGATGACTGATAAAAATGTATTTCGGATGATCAATATCTTCATTAAAGTGAGATTTAAATATCAGGGTATACTTTATTAGGATCTATTTAAATTAATTTTAAATTGGGCATGAAAATATATTCTTTTTGTTTTGGAAGCATTTATTGTCAATATTATTTGGAAATTTTTCATTGGTAGTGATGTTTATGTATTGTAGACTATGTGAATGATCCATCAAATACAACAACATCTTAGTCAGGATAAACCACGATAATAACTTCTCCTATGATAAGAACCATCATAGATCAGATAATGGTTGAATTCTTCGAAACCATGTTATATTTGACCATCTTAAAATCATCTCCAATATTATACATTTTATCACGGAAAACATGGGTAGTTATTCATTTTTCCTTTTCAATATTCTCAAGGGATTCTAGGTTGTTTTCAATCTTACCAATTATATTCTTCTCAAGATTATCTGTTTTAGGTTTCAGGGTATGAAGAATTAACTCATCACCCCTACCAGTATAATCATTCAAACACTCATAAATGGAAACACCATGTAGGGATATTTTTTTTGAGAGATACTATTGATTCATATGGGTTCAAATTTATCACCAATATCAACCATAATTATATCATACATTTTATAAATGGTATGCTCATTATTTATAAGAACTAAATTAGTGGTGTTAGGGTCTTTAACATTATCTTTTCCCTAATCTATATTTTTTCTACATATTGCAGCGTTATGTCCTATAATATTCATAAATCTTAATACTTATCTATTCTACATTAAAATGGGTAATGCCCAATGATTCTTCAATATATGAAAATTTTGGTTCATGATTCATATTTGATTTTAATATTAATTTAAGGGTGTAAATTCGGACAAATAGCCTGAAAAAACACTTTACCCAACCCAAAGCTCAACATGGATGAAACTGAAAAACCTTATATTGTGTTGGGTTGGACTTTAGCCTTATATTTGTTGGGACAAACCTAGGAAACTATATTTTGGAATGGTGTATAACAATATCATGACATATAGGGTTGGCCCAAAATCCTATAATGATGGTAAGCCTTGTTATCCCAGATCATGACCAATAGAATAAAAAATGATACAAAAATCCTTGAGATAGGGGATTCTCAAACCCCCTTTCCCTTATCATACAAGGATATGTGTAAATAAACTATTTCTTGAATTAGACCTATCATATTTGAATCAAATAATTAATTACTTATCTATTTTATAAAAGAAATAATTATAATGACAATTTATTTAAAACAATATCATTTTTTACTTTGATATTTAATGCACAATCAATCCAGGCTCATAGAACCACCTAGAAAAACCGACATGACATAAAGAATCAAGATCGACTTGGGTCGGTCTTAGTCCAAGCTATAGGACAATTCATGATTTTCCATCCTAATCTGAATTGTTCCTTCAAACCAGATGTTTTTAGGGTCAAGTGGGACTCAGCCTAGCCTAACTAGACTCAGGGATTGCTGGGTTGGTTCATTATTAGTCCATTAGTCTAATGTTTTCCTCCATTTGGTAGTTTTGACCCCTTATTCCACAAGCGTATCAAGAAAGTCTAGCACAGGTAAAACCCTATCAAATTGCCCAAATATTTTATCAGCAGTTTCTTTATCTATTTTGGTTGGAGTGACTATAGAAGATTCAATGTCTCATATAATTCAAGGATACCAATACAACCAAACCTTTAGATGTGAATACAAAATTGTGTGTGCATATTGTTGACATCCATGGGGTCAAAAAATTTATTCCATTTTTTTATTATAAGGTTGTCTACCTTTAGAGGTATAGATCCAGATATCTACATCTTCCTTTTTAGATAATTGGTGTGGAAGACAATGTTATACCTTCCCCGACGCATTGTTATCATCTTCCACTCACTAAAAACCTAGATCTCGGTAATTATCTTTGCTAGATAATTAAATGTTTATAGTTTGAAAACTTTTAGAGTATGAACCAAAACTATAGATCAGGAGAAATTATATGTTATTCTTTATCATCACTTTTTATAATAACTGATAAAGTAGTTTCATTTATCATTTCTAGCAAAAAATACTGATAAAGGTTCCATTTATCAGTGATAAAAATGTTCTGACAAAGGGAAATTTTTATAAATGTTTTAAGAGCTGATAAATGGTGTCCATTATCAGAACTAAAAAAAGAAATCATAAAAATTCCCCATTTCCAGTTTTTTTATCACTGATAATGGGAAAATTTGTTAACTCATTTTTTCACATTGATAAGGGGTGTCCTTTAGCAGAACTGTTTTTATTAGTATTGATGGAAGTTTTAATTGATAAAAAAATTATATATCATTAAAAATCATATATTAATATGTAAATATTTTTTATTCATATGAATATAATATATTTTTGAAAATATTATTTATATACGATTAAATATGAATTTACATTTAATATATAGGATATTTTGTAAAAATTGGATTATAAAACAATACAAAATAATATTAATTAATAATTTTCAAATTCTTGAGTAATATAAATTTAATAAGAATTGGATGAAATAAATAAATAAATTAATTATTAACTAAGATATGTAGAAAACATTACCTGAACATAAAATTTCTATAACATTTCATTCAGGTGTCTTTTTGCGCTCTACCACATTACAAATCAAAGCATGTGAAGATGTCTATGCTGTGTTATCTTGAATATGGTCTTTTGTTACTCTTTTTTGTTCAAAAAAACTCTGGAAGGGTTCCAAAATGGATTTTTTATTTGGGATACATTGATTTTCTAATATTCTATGGGATTTTAGCTTGGTTTAAGAGGTTCTTTATAACATTTTGGAGGATATTAAATTTATTATAAAGGATTACATTCAAATTGATATTATAGCCTTGGAATTTTATTATTTTTTAAACATTAGTTTTATTTATAAGTAAATATATTCATATTTTCTTCTATTAACATATAATATATCAATTTAATAAATTAATATATAAATTGTTTTACAAAAAAGTTCTTTTTAAATATATAAACCATATGAAAATAAATATTCATTATTCAATATGTTTAAAATAAAAAATATGTCAATTTATTTACTTTATAAAAATTCATTTATATATATACATATTTAATTAATCATTATATATAAATATGTGTCTTTTAATAAGCGATTATATATTTATGTGTATATTGTAATATATGTAAATAAATACACACATGTAAATATTTGTGTGCCTATATGACAACTATAAATGTGTATCAATGTGTGTAAATATGTTTAATGTTTTGTGTGTCAATATTGTATAAATACATCATATATAATTGAATTTTTATAAATATATAATTGTCATTAAATTTATTATATATTCATTTTTACTATAAATATTTATAAATAGATTATAAAAAAATTTATCTAAAAATATCCTTAAATGTAAATATGTATAAAATATATATGTAAATATATAGAAATATAAATATATATCTAATGTATAAATATATATCAAATTATTCAATATATATATATTTTAAAAATTAATTTCAAAAACATTATATAAATCATATAGAAATAATTGTTATCAATTTTATTTAAAATAGTATCTAAACTTTTTTTACATCTTAAAAATATATAAATTTATATATACTTTTGATATATATATATATGTTTGTGTATTAATAAACACACATATATTTATATTTATATTTATACTCTAATATATTTAAATGAATATTAATATATAATATATTTAAATAATATAAGTATATATATATCACAAACATATATTTCAAAAGAGTATTTAAAAATAATTATATAAATATATGAGTAGAAACAATTTATGTGAATATAAATAAATAAATAGAAATATCATAAAATATAGAATAAAACAAGATTTTGGGAGGTCATAGGACCAAGTCTATGTGCCCCAATGGGTGAACAGGTAGATGGAAAGTGAAAAGGTACTAATAAAGAGTTGTTGCGAGTGCTGAAAAAAGTAGGCCCCTAAGAGGAGGATGGGGGATTTAAGAGCTAACACAGTGGGGGTGGTAAATAAATATATTGTTTTCCAATTTTATCACATCCAAAAAAATCCGATAATGTCCACTTTGATTAGTGCTTTGGTTTTAGCACTGATAAAACATCCCTTTATAAATTTTTTTTATTGCCCATAAAATGTGCCTTTTATGATTACTAAAAAACAGTAATAATGTGGAATTTATCAAGAACAAAAAAAAAGATAAAAGTGTTCTTTATCATTTAATTTTTCTCCCTGATAAATAAAAACTTTATTAACATTTTTTAGCATGGATAAAGACCTCCACATTTAAGGGTGATTAGCATGTCCCCGATTTTTTACCACAGGAAAAGGATATTTTTAAATCTTTTATAATAAATATATGTAGTAGTGAACACATGAAATAATGTATAACTTAATAAAAATAGACTTTTTTTGAACACATCTTGGTTAGAATTGACATCAATTATCGATCCCATTCTAATAACCCTTCAACTAGAGGATTAATTATGATCAAAGACAGAGTGTACCTGATTTTGCACAATCCAATGAATTTCTCATTATTCCATCCTCTTATAGTTGCATTGTGATTGTGTTGGATAAGATTTTTGGGAACATAATGTTAGTAGATATACTTATTTCCAAAGACATCATATTAAAAAATGAAGGTATTATTATTGATCATAATTACGTTTTTTGAATAACAAACAAAACATTATAATGTATTTCCATAAACATGTGATAAAATTAATTTTATGTTTTATAATTTAATTTCTGTAACAAAATAATTTTATTATTTTAATTACATGGTGAAATATATTAAATAAACCTAATTCCTAGCCCATGCATATTCACAACATAACCATTTAATTAAAAATTCATATAGACACTAATAATTTAGTGTTATTAAATACTTTATATAGATACAATAAATGATTATAAGGAAATGTAAATTAAAATAATTGATGATACATAATAAATAATTGAATAAATTTTTTTTGATCATTTTAATTGACTTTTATCCAGCCTATTCCACTTTTCTTTTCATATTATATTGATTTTCATTGAAATACTTTTTAATATCCTTTGATGTTGAACCATCCCTATTGATTTCTGTGTTGACTTATTCAACTATATCTAATATTTCATGACTTAATTCACATTCTAAATGTCTCGAAAAATAACATGTCAAGTAAAATATAATATAAAGTGCATCGACTAAAAGTTGATAAATTAAAATAGTTTTAAATTCAAAATTCAAATCATATTCATCAACTGTCTTCATAATGTTAGGTCATATTTCATTAGAATGTACATAAATTCAAATAGAAATGAATCCTATAAAATCTATTAAAAATATCAAAGTATCCCATTTTATATTCTACAATTTCATATAAAATCACCCATTATAATAAAAAATTCATTTCGGTATCTCATTTGTTTATTCTTATCAATAATTGAGCTATAGAGTGACGAGGAGAAATTATTCCATTAGAAAAAATGTGTCTAATTTCATATTCAATCCTAGGTGTTGAATAATTATTATGCATATATATTTATATTTATTATATCTAATAGGATCTTCTATGATTCACCTTCAAAATCTCCCAGCACCACCACCACCAAGATTATCTCTCCCCCTATAATTTTCCACTTGTTTTTACTTCCCTCTATATAGTAATGAAATGAATGTTCCATGTTTAATCATGATATGTTTTAAGAATAATTACATCATTGAAAGAAAAAAAACAAATATAATGTTGTTGATATGGTTTTGATTTGTATAGTACATCAGAAGTTATAGCATGTTATATTTAGAAAACACATACTTGATGATTCCCAGAAGAGTTTCATGGAAAATAATAAAATAATCCACTCATAAGGTTTTTATAAAATATATTTTTAGTCATGGTTAAATGGTGAAGAGAGGAACACAATTAGATAATTTGATGAAGCCTCAAAAAGATCCCACAAGATCTATCTAAATCAAAAATCATATTGAATAGTAAATAGTGCATAGAAGATTATCTAATATCCTATAGCATATATAATAGAGGTATAAAATTCAAGGTAAAATATTATATAAAATTTTCGAAGAGAGAATGTACATACTTGAGTTGAAATAGTGAAAACATATTGATCATACATTGTCAAACATTCGATTTAAAATGATCAACTTAGTTCTCAAATCCATCAAGTCAATGATGAGTTTACAACCATTTTTTTGAAAATGAAGCCTAAAAAAACATATCAATTCATCTAATCAATTGAATTTGACCACAAAACATTGTGAACATATTATATGCATGTAAATATTAACATTAGTATGGTTGGTTTGGTGTGAAAAATTAAAAATGTGATTAATTTTGATTATTCTAATTTTGGTTCATGGGATTATTTATTCTAGAAAGAAACATCAAAAAACCCAAAGAATACTAATAAAAGATAAACTTTTCTTCAAAATAGACATAGACATGTTATTATTATTCAATGTGGAGACTATTCAAATAAAATATTCATAAGAAGAAATTAATTATGTCTCCATCATGGGAAAAAGTAAATAAATTATATTTATTACATGATGATATATGTGAGATATATATGAAGCATAAACCTAGGTTTAAATGGGTTTAAAAATTTTATAATGTTGATAAAATCCAATGATTTATATGATCCATAATATGAGAAACATTAACTATTTTATTATAGTAACATCTTTGGTTTTCATTTATCTCAAATCATAACACATATAAGTTGTAACATTAATGTTTTTGAATGTTTTGGAATACTAATTAATGAAATTGATTTTTAGATCAAGAGATATTTTTTAATCATGTTTTTTAATAAATTTTTCTACTATAATAGATTCTTAACATGATTCCTTGAAAATAAAAATGTAATATTTTAAAGCACTTATATTTTTTTCCCAATATATTAATTAAAATAGATATATACATTATAATTAAGGAAACCAAAATAATTTAAACATTAATTAATGAAAATAAATCAACTATGTTATCTCGAATAAAGTAAACATTGTGTGCTGAATGAATAGAATCTTCCAATGAAGTTATCATGTATTTAGATTATATATTATGTAAATTATATAGGATATTATATTAGGGAGGTTTTGATAATCAAATTATTTATGTGCATGGAATATTTTAAATCTAATTCAAAAGTAAGAACCATTATAGTATAAAGAAGAAATAAATAGTACATTGTTATATCTAATAAGAGAATGAAAATAATAAGAAATAAAAACAAGGAGATATTTTATGGCCATCCATTAAAAAAATATTTATAAGGTACATAAATAAACAATATTTATAAAAAAAGTCTTCTGTGATAAATATAAAATAATTAGAATCATAATAATAAAAATAGTATAAATCTCATGAGATTTCATAGAAATTTATTCTTTTTGGTTGTTCTGGAGTAAAAATCATCCTAATATGATTATCAAGTGATAGGAAATAACACTAAAAGAAGTATCTATAGGAAAAAAATAAATTGATAGAATTTTGAAGGTATATCACCATATTAAGAAGGTTTCATCTGGATAATAGAATTTAATATTAATTTCATGTCATTAAAAATCAAACACTATAATATAAAATTAATTTAGTAAAAAAATGAAATTCATACTGTAAATTTTATTTAAAGAAATTATAAAAAAATAAATACATGAAACAAAGTCATTAGAAACATAATTATGATATGCAACATTGTAAGAAGATAATATGTTATTAAATTAGAAAATAATAAAACAATTATAATATTAATCATAATATTTGAAGTTAATAGAAAATGTAACTATGTTTGTTGTAGAAAAATCTCATGGTAGTTGTATAAAAAGGATTTGGAATTTTATTTAATGATACTGAGAAAATACAAATATGAAATATATATTTAGATATGATTAAATACAAATTAAAATGAATATCGATTAACAGGGTCCAATGCCTACAAAAAAAACTACTTAATGATCAAAAAGGATTTGGTATTGTGTTATTGCGATGGGGTTATGAATGTAAAAAATTAAATTCCATTTTAACTTTTATTGTGGTATAAATAATTCTCAAATTTGAACCAATAAACTCATTAGAATACGACATATAGAAAATATTGATTGTATAATGAATTTGGAAATAGGTAATTATTAATCAGTTTTTAAATAGTGAGAAACACATAGAAAATTATCTTAATGTTTTTAAACTTGTATAATAACATCTACCAGAAATATGTATTAAAAGACAAGGAAATTGACCTTTATAACTTTAAAGTAGAAAAATAAATGGTGTATTGAATACAATAACGAAAATGAAGTTCCTGTTGGAATGCTACAAATCTAAAAGGGTAAATAAATCAATAAATATAATACATGAAATCCAAAATTATTATAAATGATAAAATTTTATAATTTATGTTTTAAAATATTCATATGGATACTGATAGGAAGAAAACATACATCAGAAAACCTATTACACTATATATATTTAGTTTTTTAGAGGAATCATAGAACATGAAATTTACAGAAGGACTTTTTGAAAACACTATAGGAAGTAGAATGTAGATAAAATAACAAGAAATAGGTGGTTCAGAAATATGGAATGGATTGAAATGTAGAGAGATTACTTAGATATACTAGTATTTTTAAACCATGATGTAAAAATTTGAAGGAGAGAAATCATACTTGTAATACTAAGGAAGACTTAATATTATAAAGGAAAGTTAAAACATTGTAAGGAACTATAAGAATTATAGGAATCTAGGTCAACCCATTTTATAAGCTTTTATAAAGCATATGATCAAATTTATAATTTTTTAAATGGGGTTTATGAAATGAAATAATTCAATTTTTAGATCATTGTGTGGTACAAATAACTCTAAATGTAGGTCCTCTAAACTAATTGAAATACACAATAGAATAAATATTGAATATACATTTAATTGAGAAACATATAATTATTAATTATTTATTGGAATAGTGAGAAACACATGGAAGAATATCTGAATGTTTATAATAATGTCCAATAACATCTACATAAACGTTTATCATATGACTAAGAAATTAACATTTGTAACTCCAAAAAGAAACAAATGTACTATATATATCTAAAATGATAAATAAATTAATATATATAATACATTAAATACAATATTATAATGAAGGAATGGATTTCATAATCTCCATGTTGTATTATTCATATCAATGGTTTGTGGAAGAAGACCTAACTAAGCATGCCTATTTTGTTTTATAGATTCTCTTGTAAAATGAAATCAAAGAATATGAAATCTATTAATGTTCTGGTAAAAAAAAAGGACTGAAATAATACATATAATATTGAGTAAGACATTATATTAAAGGAAAAGATGAAACATTATAAGGACTTATAGAGACTATAAGAAGTTGATCCATACCATTTAATAATATTTTATAACATTATTCCCCATTTCTTTAGGAAAATCTATTCTATTCTATTTTTTCATCCTTTCTATATATTCTTCAAGTAATGATATGAAAAAATACCAAAAAAATTAGGAATGATGTAAAACATGAACATTCTTAATAAAAACCCATAAATCATGGTGAAGTTAAAATGTAGTAAATGTTTGATGATAAGAATAAAATATGTATTCAAGTTAAAAAAAATATATTCAACTATTGTTGATTAGTTTTTCGAATTATACATGCATAATCAATATAGATGATTAGAACGATGATGAATATGATATGATAATGAAGGAAATAAAAATTTAATAGGAAGAATCATTTTTTCAATCTTGATGAATTCAAGACAGTGTCCATGATTCTTGAAGTCTTATAATTATCAGGTACTTGGAAGATGACATTATACTTACCTACAGTGTAAGATAATATCTATAAATATATGGATTGATGTGAGTGGGTTTATAGGTAAAGGATATTGATTTTTGGTGAGACTTCATATTATAAATTATATAGAAACATCAAATATCTTTAGAGGAGACCAATTCCTTATTGAAGTGAAAATAAGAGAACTACATGTATAAATGGTAAATATACCTCATGGGAAAAATATATCGTTCATTATATAAGTTACATAACTTTATGGTAAATAAACTAGATGATAACATTTTTAAATAAGATCTGAATACGCCTGAATCCAACAGATCATCATCCTAATGGAACATTTAAAAATAATCATTTAAATTTTAGAATGTAAATAAATAATGGATATCTAAAAAAATAAAATCGTATTTTAAAGGATAAATTTTAAATTACACAAGTTACTCAGGGAATTAAAATTTATATTTCTAAAAAAATTATTTTGAATCAAAGTGTAAAAAAATATGATACATAGACCACAAATCAAGGCCAATAATTTCAAAATTCCCTCACATTCAATATAAAGTGTTAATATCTTAGTGCCTCACCAGGTGTATGTTGCAACCATGGTCATTCTCTACTGAAATTGGAGTATGGTTTTTGTTTGTTGTCAATCCTCATTAGACATTCAGAATGTTTTCCAGGAATGGGAGTTGCGTTCAAGTTTAAATGGTGTTTAGAAAGTTGCGCGCAAGGCCTAATTTGGGATCCGAATGTCAAAATATGGAAAAGGGAAATAGTGCACACAAAACATAAATGTTCATGAAAGATGAGGTTACACTAAATAATATTATGTTCCCAATACGACGTCAAAAAGGGTATTGTGTGCTCATGAAGAATATTTTTTTCACCAAAAAAGTTGCATCAGAAACATGCACGCAGGGTCATTGTAGCCTATAAATTGGCAGCTACCCCCTTGGAAGACATAAAAAATTTCATTGAAAATATGGTTTCTCTACCACGTGAAAAATTTCCCCACGAAATGTTGGAAGAGAGTTAATATTCTACGTTAGGTGTTCCTTTAGTCAGAAAAGACCAAGTAAACCATTTTGTGTAGTTGCGTAGAAGATAAGGGCTATGTGAAAAGTAGGTGTTGTACAAAAGTCAACATGTGCCACAAATCCCAAGTCTTTCATGACAGTTTAGGTATTGCGCGTAATCATTTTGTTAAGATTATTAAAGGCTTTTGAATATCCAGTTCAGTGGTTCAGCAATTTCAATTGCAACAATTAGTGACTTCAATGTAAGTAGTGTGTCATACTGAATGAAGATAAAGACTTAAATGCAAATATATTGAAGTGACCTTCAAGTCAATAAAATAAATTAGACTTCTCTCAAGATAATGAGTTAGGTGGAGTCGACAGAAGTGATCCGAGGGTTGTAGTGAGCTATCCCGGAACCTTTGTAAAGGTAGTGTGCTTGGAATAGAGTGACTGTGACCTAATCTTGTAATCCTCAAAGAAGTGATGATAAGTGGATTTTGGTATGACCGACACACTATTGGTGTATGTTCCTTGGACATAGCCCTTAGTGGTGAACCATGTCAAAGTGTTGTGTGGTCTCCATGCAAGTAATTGTTTTCATTCTGATCTCATCAGCCTTACATGTATAAAGAGTTCTTACCAACATGGGAAGAAGATCATTTTTTAAAAATAAAAAGTTGACACCTTGATTCACCCCTCCCCTATCATGGTGTCATAGGGTCCTACAGTGTCCACAAACATCCGCATGAAATTTCATAATGCACTTGAGGACTCCAAATGACCTATAGGACGTTAAAATACACAGAAATTATTATATAAATTGAAATTGTCAATATTAATTAGTAAGGATTCTTTTGTTGGATAAAAATTATTTAAAACAAACAGAAATTGAAACTTTAATTAAATTAAATCAAAATTTATTTACAAAAAAATTGAATATTAGCTGTTATTACTAAAAAATATTGAATCACCTAATGGAAAATAAACTAAAAATAGTGGAACATTGATAAAATAAAGGATTATGACATTGAAATTTATGAAAATAACTTGAAAGTCACATTTCCTTATAAATTATGTCAATTAAAATTCAAAAAAAAATTTAAACAAAAAAACATATTGGTTTCCCAATTATTTGTAACAAAACCATAATTCAATTGATAAGATCATAATAGAAGATATAAAAAATAAAATTTCAGAATAGAAAATATAATTAATAAAATGTAAATTAATATAAAATATATTTTACGGTCAATGAAATTCAATTAGAGAAAAATTAAGCTGATATCATGAATTGTCTGGAAATTTTCCCCCTCGATACTCTATGAATAACATCCATTGACCTATGATAATACAGAGAGCAATGAGAAATCACAAACAAATGGGTGAGAAAAGTGTAAGTATATATCTATTAAATCTTTGGATTGTTGTGAGTGGGTTTTCAGGTAAAGGGGATGGAGTTTGGGTGAGACTACACATTAAGAAATATAGAGAAGCACGAAATCTATTTAAAGATGTCTGATTCATGTTTTTAGTGAAAAACAAAGAGTATTATGTGGAGAATATTGCCTATGATTGATGATAAATCAACTACTGATTATTATAGATAGATTTATGTCAAAGGCATTGCCCATATTTGATCTAGCACATCAAGAGTTAAAAATTTAGTGAAATTTAGAAAGTACCATGAGTTCCATAATAAGAAATATTTTGAGACCGCAAGAAGGTTATGGTGGAAGATGACATGCTCTAGTCCAAATTTTTATGAGTGAAATCATATGTTAGCCGACAGAGATGGGCTCCTGAAATAAATAGGGTTTCCTATTGAGAGATGGGATGAGGTGTCTTTGAATACACAAACAAAGAATCTGATAGGGCTAGAAAAGTAGGACGAGAAAACATAGCTGTAATCATAATCATGAATACATGGAGTAAAAAATAGAGGTGGAGAGTCAGAAATAAGAATAGTTATATCGGGAAGACGCAGGAATGCAGAGGTAGAGGGGAAGGTGATGGTGGAGGCAAAAGGAATAGTTAGAGGTGGGAGGAGAAGGTGGGTGAGGGAGGAGGCTGGAAGGTAGAGGTAAATGTGGGAGGTGAAGTCTACGACAGGGAGAAGCCTGAAAGGTAGAGGAGAAAGAGGATGCAGGTAGGTGAAGGTGATGATATAAGGATGTAATTAAATATGATATAAAAGTTATCATAGGGAGGGTGTTAGGGAAAATGGGTTGTATGGTTTTGAGTGTATTAGGAGAGACTAACACATACTGAAGAAAGTATATGGAAGATTCATGTGTCGTGTGAGGCACAGACTACTGTTTATATAATGGAATTAAAAAATATTTTTTTCCTAAATATATATATAAAATAATTGCATCTCATATATTTTTAATCAATTTATTTACCCAAATATACTCTATCCAAATTTCTTTTCAACTAAACATAAATTAATATCTTACATATTTAATTAATTTTTTTTATTACCAACACAAAAAGTTAATAATAAACACATAACTATATTAATATATTAAATTTAATACAGACATATATCATGATACAACTTTAATTAGTTTTTTAAATCTAAAAAAGATATTAACTTCAATTTATTTTCTAATTTTTTTTAATTTTTTATAGAAAAAAATTAAATTAATAACACACATAAATATAAGAATATAGTAAATTTATTAAATTATTATATGAAAACATAGCTTAATTTAACTTTTTCATAATATAAAAATTAATTAACTTCCATACATTTTATTATCACTATTTATTTCTTATTAAAAAAACTAAAATTAATAATACACACATTAATATAATAATTTATTAAATTTATATATAATATTATAACGTTAATTAATTCATTCATACATAAAAAAAGTTAATAACTCACATATTTATCTATTCATGATATTAAATTTGTATAATAAAAATGAAAAATCAAAAAATTCCTATAAAAATAAAATTTTAATTAATATAAATAAATTATATATGATAATATACCATATTTTAATTTCCTTATGACAATAATTAATTCATTAATTCTCATATATTTTTTTATGAATATTAATTATATTTTATTGGGAAAACAAAATTCTAATAATAATAATATAAATATTATAATGTTACAAATTTGTTAAATTTATATTTTTCAATATAAATTAAATTAGAATTTCACCACATAAAAAAGTTATTAACTATGGCATTTTTTATTAAAGTTTATTTTAATTATGAAAAAAAAATTAATAATAGACACATTAATATAAAAATATCATAAGTTTTTAAAACTTATACACAAAAATATAACTTAAATTACAATCTTGATAAATAAAAAAATTATCAACTCTAGCAGATTTATTAAAACTATTTTTTTCTATCTATATTTATTATAAAAAATAAAATTAATAATAAATATATAAATATAATAATATAGTAAATTTAATTAATAAGTATTTCATAATATATCATCAATGATTAAACATAAAAATTGAAAAAAATAAATAATTTATATATGAAAATATTAGATTACTTTTTCTTCATAATTAAAAAATATCATTTTCTTTCATATTTTTTACAATTTTAATTTATTTTTTATTAATACGTCAAAAAAATAATAATACAAAAGAAAATTATAAAAAAAATAAAAATTTTATATATCATAAAAAAAATATTCTTCACAAATAAAAAATTATCATATATGAATTTTTATAAGTGTAATATATTTTTTATTAACAAAACCAAAAATTCTAAATACACACATAATAATGCTGGAAAAATTATAGTATATGGGGTATAAGATATCAGACTAAGAAAAAGAAATTATGGTTATGTTTTAAAAAAATACCATCAATAATGATGAGGGAAAAAATATAGTAGATAGTATGACGACCCCATAAATCACACACATTTTAAGACGTTTTCTTAAAAATGCAAATAACAGCTCAATGTTAAAACATACACCCAGAATCCATTGATTTAGTCACTTAATTGATTAGATATTTTTTAAATCATTTTAAACAATACTATATTTTAAGATCCATATGAAATAAAATTATCTTCCAAAAAACATTACACATTTAGTATAGATTGATTATACCTATTAAACATCCATTTTCCCACAAAAATAGTTTATAAATGTTACTATATTATCTCATGTATTATCATTTAATTCATAAGATAAATATATATAATTTATTTTGTGGAACCCAAATTTTTGGAGGTTTGGATTGATGAGGTGGGAAAAAAGATTTGAATCCCACATCGAAAATGAGGGTGAAATTCTAAATACTCTTCCCATATAAAAAGGGGGTTTGATAAATCAATCATTAAAAATAGTGAGGATATTTCTTAGAATAAATGAAGTTTCTTCTTGAGGATTTGAAGATATTTTACATCCCAGAAACAATCCTTCCTCCCATTCCTAATGAGCCCGGTCCAAATTATGATGTCACACCCATTAATGTGACATAAGTAGAACACATTCGGAAATAAGTAATATACGTGATGAAGATGAGATTTTGTGTTGAGTAAATATTCTTAACACATTATCAAATCATCTATATGGATATTTTTGGAAATTGAATTCTACTCATGAGATATGAGATGCACTCTAATTGAAGTACAAAGCCTAGGAAGAAGGTATTAATAAATTTCTAATTTCAAATTTTCTTAAATTCAAGATGGTTGAAAACAATTCAGTGTTAAAGAAAGTTCATCACCTCCATGTTTTGGGAAACATAATTCTTTCTATTAAAATAAATATACCATAAACCTTCAAAGTCATTGAAACAATTAATAAATTGACACAAATGGGGAATGAATTTTCAAAATCACAATCTAGAAATAGTGATGATATTTCCTTAGAACGATTTAAAAACGTTATTCTCATTAAAGAAGAATACATGTTGAGAGATATAGGTATAACTTCAAAATATGATAATACGACTAATATCATTGAGAGTATAGAACCATCAAGCACTTCTATACATGTCAATAAGGAAATTAAATAATTCCATAATAAATGTAGTCCTTCCAATAATAAAAGATAATACTTTTTGAAACTCAAACAATTTTAATGGAATACCTCTATCGAAATAAAGTAGGAAAACATATACAAAATATGATGAATGAAGAAATGTTTTTTTCAAGGATATAAAAAGTCAATTTTATTTTGGATAATATGGGATGGTGGATTGATTCTAGATCAATAGTGTATGTGTGGAAGGATTGTTAAATGTTAAAAATATTTGATGAAAGTATGATCGCCATGGTAATACACTTATGAAATAATGTATGCATCAATGTCACTGGGAATAGAATCATGAAAATAAACTTTACTTTGGGGAATCGGTCGACTCTTCAAATCATGTTTTATGTATATAGTATTCTATATAATTTATACTCTATTAAACTTTAATGTAAGAGGGGCTTTTGGTGTTAGTAATCCCAAAAGGTTATATTTTTGAAGGGTGGTATGTTTTTGAGGAAAGGGTGATAAAATGATTACATGTATCTCCTATTTATTAATAATGTGATTGAATCTTATATTTTCATGATTGAGCCCTCTAATTTATGGCATTATTGTTTGTCACATGTTAGTTATATTCCACTAAAAGTGTAGAAGAATTTAAACTCCATAAAATTTGATAATGAATTTATCAAATGAGACACATTAATGGACTCTAAAATACTTAGAAACCATTTCAAATCATTGAGATAAATTATGGTATATCTAAATCATGAAATGGTGAAATTTTTGAATTAAATGGTTCGTTACCTCGTGGATGAAAAATGAATTTTATTACTTTTGTAGATGACTAAATTAGATATTTATATATATATCTACCAAGAGAAATAGATGAAACCATTAATATGTTTAATAATTATACTATTGAAGATGAAAACCAATTTAAAATAGGATTAAAGTATTAATCTTAGATAGAGGTGGTGAATAATTTATGAATGAATTTAATGTGTTCTGTAAATAAAATATTATAATTCATAAATGTACTTCTCCTTACACACCAAAGTAAAATAACTTATCTTAAAGGCAAAATCATACTTTAGATGAAATGGTAAATTTTAAGGTTAATGAATCAAAGTTACAATTATATTTATTAGGAAAAAATTTATTGGCTTCATGTTATAATAATAATATGATTTATTTTAGGAAAACTATGTTATCCCCTTATGAAATTTGGAAATGGATAATAAATAATTTTTTACAATTGAAAGTGTGGGTCTTATTATCTTAGTATAGAGTTCCTGGTCCTAAATGAACTAAAATCAGTCTTATAGTGATTAAAGATTTTATTCTTGGATATAAAGAAATTGGGAAAACGTATAAAGTTATTCATTTGGATGCTAATTTCATATTTTTATCATGTTACATTTAAAATAAATTTTATAAATATTATATGCTGGAGGTTATTCCTCATACCGCCATCAATTGTACATTATCTAGTTTAAATATGATTGTAGAGAATGATGATTATTTTGAGTTGAACCTAAATGGATTTTAAGGCTTAGTATGGAGAAACATCTACATCCATATTTTAATTCCCATGATTTTATTGTTATACTTATTGAGGGAGGTCAAAATATTTATATTCCTAATATGTATCATATGGTATTCACTATAGATGATGAACCAAAGTCATATAAATAAGTTATGACTTCTAGAGATGTTACATTATTGGAATAAGAAATTAATAAAAAAATAAATTGACTTATAGAGAATAATACTTGGGTAATTATAGATTTACTAGGAGGTTCAAAACCTATTGTTTTCAAATGGTGTTTCATAAAAAAGTATTATTCTAATGGTAATATTAATTCTTTTAAATAAATATAAGTTGGAAAAGGATTTAGAAATAAATAGTGGATTTATTATTTTGATAATTATACTTCCATAGCTTGGATTACTTCGATATAGATTTTATATTCATTATCACTAATGAATCATTTTCTTTTCCATAAATGGATGTTAAAATTACTATATTAGATAGAGACTTAAACAATTAAATTTATATGGAATAACTATATGGGTTTGTTTTACATGGTAATGCAAAGAATATACGAATTTTTTTTAAATATCTACACAACCTTAAACAATATCCCAAGTAGTGCAATGAAAAAATTTATTATATTATTTAATCTAGTTTATTTAATAATAACAATGTGGATAAAAGTGTTTATTCATATTTTACAAAATAAAATAAGTTATTGTGTCTATATGTTTGGATGATCTGTTAAATTTTTGATTTCATATGATTATTGTTAATGAGAAAATGAATTATTTCTCCTATGAGTTAAAAATTAAGATTATTGTAATAGTTAATTTTATTCTAGGTGTTGTAGTTAGAACACATAGTGGGGGTTATTCATTAAGTTAGTATCATTACATAGAAAAAATATTAAAAAAATTTGACCATCACGGATTCAAGGATTCTAATACTTTATTTTATTCTAGTGTTAAATGGTTTATGATTATTGATAGATCCATAAAACAAATAGAGTATTCTAGTTTAATTGTTTGCATAATGTATTCAATGAATTTTACTAAACTATATGTTTCTCTTTTAGTATTTAAAATGAGTTGATATAGTAGTAATAATGATGTGGATAATTGGAAATATGTTACCAGAATATTTGGATACTAGAGAAAGAGAAAATATGTAATTCCTCGACCCTAGTTACACAGAGTTGGTGCATTATTACGTATCATTGGCATGATCACAAAAGATCAAGTCTTGAAAGATTGATTAATTTAGTAGCCTTTGAAGTACTAGATGCATTCATAAGGATTACATTACATAATAAAATGGAAAACTACAACAACAATATTTCCATAGAAAACACTGAGATCTCATATACTATCCCTACATGTCAGTCATAATATAATTCTTCACATCATGGAAAAAATAAAACATAGAAAGGGGTGAGCTCAGATGATTAGTAAGGATGACAATATATTGGAAAATTTCATAAATAAGAATAAACATTTATATCTATGTATAAAAATAAAACAAAAGCCTTTTCAACATACACTTCATCATAATATGGAAAATATAAATCAAAATAATTCTATTTACTTAATCACATGGATATTCTACTAGTCGAATAATCACATGGAAAATCAATAGCCACTTTCATAATGATGGAATGAATAATGCCAAATATTTATAACCACATTGTCAAGGCCGTGTGCCAAGACTACAAATAAGATTTTTTCAAGGCCTTGTGCCTAGTCACTAGTTTATCTCATGAGACCTACCGATGCATCGAGGAGCTATAGCGGGCTCCACCCATCAGTAACTAAGTCCAATGCATTCCTCATATGTACAGGTTTAAACATAACATCAACATTTGTATTAAAACTAGCATACGAAATTTCAATACTTTCTCCATAAACCATGAATGCAATAAAAATAACACATCCACAGTCAAAAATATCACAAAACCTTCAATACATTATGGACGTTTTGTATCATAATAAATCAACTTCAAATAAGCTTAAAATCCATCAAAGGATGTTGACACAGATGAAATCAAAACTATTTGAGAGAAATATCAATTTTTTGAAATCATTTAAAAATCAAATAATTATAAAAGATAAAATTTTCTTTTAAAATATTCTTATAATATTTTAAGGGAAGCTTCGACTATTTTATAATGGAAGAAAATAGCTGCACCCACCGTATAACTTAAAAAAAGACATTCTTACCTTAATTTTGTCGAAAAGGTTAAAAAGGACCTTGTTTGGAAAATGAAAGAAATATTCCTTTATAAAAATCTTATAAAATTAAAACAATGGTATAAATGACTTTAACACATAGTCTGTAAGATAGTAATAATGTTTCGAATTGCATTTTTAAGAAACATGGATGTGGATGAGAAAGAGGACCCTGTAGATAATTATGTATAAACAACCATAGATAATGAAGATATTGTGAAATAAACCCTTACCTTTTACTTTTCCTTGGTCGATGGTAGGTTAAACTCTTGTATAATAGTTAAATCATTGTTATTAAATTATAAAAGAATCATATACATAAATACGATATCATATATGATATTCTAATATTTCATTGTTAATAATATTTTTGTATTATCGTCGTTTCAGGTGTTCACTTACTCATTTTCTTTTATATTTTTGTCACATATGACATGTTTTTTATGGATAGGATGTATATTATTAATATCCAGATTTATATAAAGTCCTAAAAATTATTTTTAATCCTCAAATGAAAATTATTTTTGAATGGATACGATGGGGACTGAATCTCATCGCGTTCGTGGAGACGATAATCCATACGTATGCATGAGAGACAGTATCATTATTTTGATATTAAAATATTATATACTTGAATGGTATATAATATATACCGAATCATTATCATGTTATATTTATTATTCACATTAATTATACATCATTATTATAACCATACAAATAGTATTGTATTGAATAACAACTACACCACAATGTGGAGACGGTAAGCCGTACGTACTCACGTATGGTGACATGTCATTCAAATGATGGATAGAATAATGAATATGGTTATACCATATTTATAATAAAATCACATTATATAGAAGATACTGGAGTTATTATTCTAGAATGGAAACAACAACGAAAGAAGAAATGGATGAAGAAAATAACTTGAAAGCTGTGAGAAAATATTTACCTCTTCTTCGGGTTCTTTATATTAATTTGATCAAAAGGGCTCCTTAATTTGGCTTTATGACTAAATGAGTTCCATTATGATGAAGGTAGGATAGCTTAGAGGGTATTTTTGCAGGTCTTGGCCAATACAAAAGGCTTTGAATGTGTGAATTTGAGGGAAGGGGAAGTACCCTTTTATAAGAGGGGTGAGGGGTACCTTAGGAAAATCATAAAATATTATTTTATAATAAATTCATTATCGGTTTCTAGTGGCTAAAAAATGGATTATTTAAAGACAAAGGTGGGTATGGGTTGAACACCACTCAACCAATAGGTTTTAGATAGGTTTGTGTCACTATATTAACCTTATCTTTTAGATTTAACTCTTTGTTAAATAGTTTGATATTTACCATGCCTCTTTGTATTTTTATATTATATGGTTGATAAACTTAAAATATACTTCCAAGAGAACTTCAAGTGGTTCATTAATGATACAACTATCATAATATAAGTCTTTTCTCCAAACCTTAGTATTTTAGGAATAGAATATCAATTAATAATATAATACTTGTTTTAAAAACTCTTTTATGTCAGTTTTGACTCTATTTTGTATTTTGTTTTTGTTAAATTTATAACTAAAGTATTACTTCTCAAAAAATTCATTTAATCAACCCAAAAATTTCATATTAAACTATAAAATTAGTTTAATTCATTAATATTCTAATATTACATTTATTTGGGTATTTAAATTATCAATTATATTAATATTTCATTAATAAGGTAATTACTGAATTACCATTGTGTTATAAATAAATTAACTTATTCAATGTCTAAAAATTATAAATAAAATCCCATTATGTATAAAATCTTTTTATATTTATAATGAATATTTATAATCTAATTTATCTAATGTATAACCCAATATTAAAAATGTTTTAGTTATAAAACATTGATTTTAACTCTTTTAACTCTTCTTTAAATAAAATAATAATAAATGTCATAATCTAATCCTAGTGGATAAAATAGGTTCATATTTTTTAATAAGGTTGTTTTGGGTCGGATTATATTTATCCCATAGAATTAGGAAATGTGTTTGGGTAATATTAATATCATTTTTACCTTTAATTACCATATTTACTTTTAAACGTGGTAAATAAAAGTAAAAAGTTACTATTCACCAAAAAATATTTTCTTATTATTGAACCACATTTTACTTACTGATATCAACCATATCTATCATATTTTTGGAATTGAACTCACAGAAGCAGTAAAATTAATTTTTATGCAAATTTGAAAAAGTTCCTAGGAGGTGGGTAAAAGATGGTTAAAAGTTCAATAAAATTTTCATATATCTAGACTTATTATAAAATGACTCCAATGAATTAAATTGAACATATATAGGTATTATGTATCTATTTTGACCTAAAATAATTTAAAAAAAATAACTAATTATTTAAATAAAAACTCGGTTTTAACAAATAACTCAGTGTTTTTCACTATTCATCAAAAATTGAATGTTTTGAGAAAAATACCAAAAATTCACCCTAAGATAATATCAATATTAAGAATCCAAAAATTAAGTCCATTTTGAAAGATAAAATTTATAAAATTTTAAAAAGTGGGCATTACTATTCATAATGGCTAGTTTGATTGGTTGTGGTGTGTTAGAACTCAAAGTTGAGTACAACACACGCTATTGTATTATTCAAAGAGAAGCGTACCGTGGAATCTTGGGGTGTTACAATATATTTATGTTTATTCTATAATTATTATCTAGTGGTATAATAATTATACACTAATGCATGTTCGATTCCCAATATTGGTGGAAATGAAACCACATTTGAATTTTTCTTTAGTCTTGGAGGTTCTGTTATTTCTCAGGTGAGCAAGAAACAATCATGTATTTCATATTCAATAATGAAGTTCGAGTTCATGTCCTTAGAGGCATGTGGAAAGGGAAAAATGGATTATGAATATATAATTAGATATTAGATTGTGTAATAGTCTATTACCTCCTATATATACCAATTTTAATATTGATAAAGCTTTTTGAAAGTTTATATATTAATGTAAAATGGAAAGTATAGACATATATGTTCGAGACATGAATATGTGAGACAATTTTTATAAATAGAACCATAACATTTGGCTTTTTGAGATCATGTAAAGACCTTATGGACCTGTTTAAAAAATATATAAGAAGAGAACTCTTTTTTATAAATAACTAATAAATTTGGTTAAAACCCACATAGTAAATCATTTTTATAGTAGAAACCCAAAAATCAATTTAGGTAGATCCTAATAAAAGATTTTAGTGGGAATAAAAAATTTACAAAGATGATTATTGATATTGACAATTATAACCCCAACTTCATGGTTTCAATATCATCCATTATGGCTAGAGGTTGAGTTATAAACTCATAAAAAATATTAAGACTCAATTAGTACGTGTTCTAATAATGGAATAATATTGTAATATTTTTCATATGTGAACATAAAAGTGGATTCTCATATTACAAGAGTTAATGGTATTACTCTATTAAGAGTTAATGAAAATTATTTAAGCACAAGGCTATAAATGTGTTAAAAAATGATACTTTGGATGAATAGATCCATGGATGTATAATACCTCTTGTTTTTCATAATTATTAACAATTTTAATTTTTCAAAAACATGTATATTTGATAATACATGGAGATAGTGTTTAAATAAAAAGACACCTTTATTATTTATAATTATTCACATGTGATCTAGAGAGTTAATATTTATGATGAAAAGAGGGGGATTGTTATAATTTTAGTTATTAAATAAGTAAATAAATGTGTTATTTGGGGGACCCATATTTTTAGAGGTTTGGATTAATGAGGTGGAAAAAACATGTGGAATCCCACATTAGAAATATGGGTAAAATCATTAAATATCTTTCAATATAAAAAGAAGCATTGGGAAATGGATTTTTCATAAAAAATATATATTCCAAATTAAAAAGTACTCTGAAAATATATATTTTTAGTAAAATGTTTATATATATATATTATATAAAAAAAATAAAAAAAATAAGGAAAACAATATTTTATAAAAAAATGACTAATGATGAGATTAGTCATAAAGTTTGGATTAAAAAAATTTCAAAAATACGATTAGTTTCCTCCCTCCAGATAATTTATTATTTTGATCAAATGAAAGTGTCCTTTAATTGATGTAATGAGATTAACTAGTTTATCATCACACTGATTTTGATATAAAAATAATGGGATGATGAGATTAATCATTATTTAATCTATTTAATATGAAATTCTCCACATACGTTTTCCCAACATCAGTGTTGCGAGGCTTCTAGAAATTAGTGTTTTTATTTCCTAAAATATTGTTGAAATCCTCTAGGATATTTAAGAACCATACACTACCAAATTGGGGTAGGTCAAACCTTTTAGATATTGATTGAATGTCACGCTTCATGATTTGAAATTTCTTATATCTTGTCCATATTCATTAATATTTTCCAACACCATAATATATATATTTATATCACTTAATAGAATTCATGGGAAACATATATAAGTAATGAAAATTATGAGATACCATCCTATTAAGGGTAAAACATATAGGATATAGATCAAATAAGAATGATTGATGATAAATAATTTCATAAATGGATAATCATATACAAATCATTTAAGAATATACACATAAACAAGATATATGATATAAGAATACTAAAATCACAATAGAATGATCATGAACCATTAAAACATAAATAAGATATTTACATTTATTATATAATATATCATTAGAATGTGAAACATAAATAATCATATGAAACTATAATCATTAGTGAAGGCAAAATTCTAATACATCATAATATATTAGACTAGACTCATAACTCAATTACTATAGTAAATATAATTTGATATAATATTTATTCAGTCCATTATAAATTTGAATTGTATTTCAATTAATGACATAAATATATATTAAAAAAAAGATATTCCATAAAATTTGGAAGCAATCATATATTCATCAAAAGGCATAATGTATTTACCTTGTGAAAATTAAATGATTTATATTAGAATATTAATGGGATATAAAAAACAACATAGGAAAATTTGGTTTAGTGTTTGTAGTAGGACTAAGGCCTTATGTCACCCCATAATATCATTCATTTATATTGACATTGATGATTGAAATCAACTAGTGGAACTAATATTGGATAAAATTAATGAGTAGTACTGGTTTTGTTCAGCATTTCATTTCATGTCTTAGTTTTATTATTGTTATTTTTTATAATCAGTTGGAAAAAATCCCCTAGGTTTGTCACCAAGGCCCTATGAGGAAATTAGAATTGATAAATGATGGTTCACTAAATTATTTTAATTCTGGAAGATATAGAACCAAATTTAGATTGATTTAATTCCAAATGTTTTTATCATTTAATCTAATAGTACGATATATTCCTCTTGTTGGGGGATATGTTTTTATGGTAAGGGAATTCATGTTGAATGATATGTATTCAATATTAGTGAAGTTTGTAGATTATTCTATTTTTATTCTATCCTATATGATGATAGTTCATCCTTTCATAACTCCATATTAAAGACGAAATGTGGGTGTTGAGGCATCCATCCCATGAATTGAGTCTCACTCTAGTCATTAAGTGTTCAAAACATATGATGAATTGACCCCCAAAAAAATGTACGAGGATATAGAAGAAGGAAAAATTGAAAATATCATATTATATTAGATGCTTATAAATCTAGTGTTGGTGAATAATTTTATTCAATCGGGTGGATTAGATACTACATCAAATCATAATCTGAGGGATCAAAATCATTAATATGTTTATTAGAGGATATTCATGATTTGTTTCAACATCACATGGTTAGTTTGGATTATAGAGAATCATGTGTGAGTCATCCAGGTATAAGATGGGATTCTGCCAATAGGATGATTTGGAACTAATTTTAAGAACTAATAGAGAACATATTAGGCCAAAAAAATGGGGAATGAAATGTTTCAGTTTTTGGGAATAACAAAACATTTCAAGATGTAATCTCAATGAAAAACATAGAATATGTAGATTTTCATGATACGGAAGTTGATACATCCTATAAGGTAGGTGATGATACTTCCTTAATGATTTCATTATATAATTAATATGAATTCATGGTGGGAAAGTAATACCAATAAAGAATAAAAAATGGTATTTTCGGTACCCTCAATACATGAGTTTATTTAGTGTCTATAGGGAATAAATCTAGAGGATATAAAGGTTATTACTAATTTACTGCACCCATTATGACAACATTAATGAGGAAGTTTATGGGAATCAAGGTGTACTGTCAAAAAATCAATGAAAGGTAACATGTAGATAATCAAATCCACCCAAATAAAAAATGATGGTTCAAAGGAATTATAAAATACCTTTAAATAAGAATGAAATCTAGGTAATATAGTTGTCGGTCAAAGGGATGATGGAGAACAAAACTAAAAAATCACTCTAAATAGACTTACATCTATACTCTAAGGACATGGAAGAATATGAATTTACAATAGATTCAATGAAAGAAGATACAGAAAGAATATGTAAAATACATATACAATTAATAACCAATCAAAACCAAATAGCATGGATCAACACTAAAGATTTTATTTTTATCCATGTATTTAAGGAAGGTATGATTAATTTGGAAGAGTATATGTAAACATAGGAAAATATGGCTTCTCTATTTGAGGATCTCATCCATAAAGAGCCTAAATGGGATAAGTTTCAACATAATTGTCTATGAAATGGAAACTTGATTCCATTATTTTAGGGAATGTTTTTAATTTTTTGATGTCTTGCATAATGTTATAATTTGTTTAATTTTGTTTTAGGTTTATACGGTTCCCTTTAAACACATAAAAAATAGACCCCTTTACCCTTTTCAAAAATACAAAAATTATAATTTTGGGACGGTGGCCTTGGATGGAACCAATAATTTGAATCCTCAGAGTTTGAGATAAAATTTAATATAACACATTTCCAATGGGATAATGATAAATAGATAGTCTCAAATATAAAAGGGTCTATAATGTGTGTTTTTTAGTTTATAAACATGTTAAATTTGACCTCAAAGCTTGTATTATGGAAATTATATGTTTTCTATTAATATGATGAGGACCACGATGTGGTCATGGCCCCATTATTACATAGTGAGTCAATAGGTGATCATAATCAAACTACGGTCATAGTGGAATTGAATTTTTTATATTTTTTGGAGTTGAGGTTGATTTTATATTTCTTAAATGGGTTTTATGACTTATTCTAAATCTATGGAACCCTAGTAATCATTTTTTTGATAATGGTTGTATGTTAAAATCCAATTCTTCTATACAGATGTAAGAAATAGATATTTTTATATCCATGGTGGATTTATGCCATGTTATGGAGAACATTATTTTGTGGTGTTTTCAGGGTTTTTTTGGGAAAATGATAAGGATATTGGGAATTATCTTGTTTGGGCCTAAGATTTTAGTTGAGAAATGGGAAAACCATGACCTAATCCATAGCACTATATTGTGGTGCTGGTCGATGAAATTTTTAATGAAGTGAATGGAAAGGAAAAGGGTTATATAAATATTTTTATGGACTCAAATATCATATATTGGTTTTCTAGGACTCATTATGATGTGTTATATCCTAAACCATGTCAAGGATAAGTCCCATGAATTGTTTTTCTAAATTTGAGGTGTACCTCACTCTTTCTTTGATTATTTTTTCCTATAAATTCTAAAAAAATGTTTTATTTTTTGTTTATTATTAGTCATTAATTAAGGGATATATATCCATGAAATCATATTTTAAAATTTTTGGTTCCATTAACTTATTTTTCTCTAGTTATTCTTATTTTATTTTCTTGGGGAATTTGAGGAAAGGGTTTTTGTTAAGTTTTGTTACATTTTAACCAAATTAGTGATTATTGTGGATGAATTATTGGGTGTTAAAGGTTTCTCATGGGATCATGGGTATTTAATCATTAATATTTTCTTATATTATTGAAGTTATATTGATAAATATCTATTCTAGGTAAGGGATTTACAAACATTCTACATTTATTATGTTAAATGATGAATTTTATTTTTTTCTTTTAGTAATGAGATGAGATTAAAAAAATGATGATAATGAATCAGATTAAGGAAATTTATTTGAAAAAGAACCAACCATGTTGTATATATTATCCATAATATTGATTATTTCATGCATATGTGGTGGTATTTAGTGTGATATTACGATATTGGGGTTGTTATTGATATGTTGAAGCATATTAATATTGGTTAAGTGAATTTATGATGCCTATATAATAAATAATACAGACATCCATGATGATTTTTTAATGTTATTACAATAAAAATGAGTCGATATTTCAATGATAATTCATTTTAAGTAAATATTTATTAGTATTTTGATTATATTATTATTATTATTCTTTAATTATGTTATATATATTTCTTAATAGTATTGGTTTTTGTGTGGGAGTCTTAATTTGAAAAAAGAAGGGATATAAATTTGTTTTGTTAAAATGGTAGTTTGATGTGGTTGATGTTGAATAGATATTTGTTTATAATGGATGTGGTAAAAATGATGTTTTCAAATATTGACACGGTTTAATGATATTTTGGTGTGGTTAGGTTTTTTTGTTTAGTAGGAAATAATTTTCCAAATATGTATCTGAAATTGTTTAATAGACTAATTAAAAGGTATAATTTAAAAAGGGGTTTTTATAATTTAAATGTGTTGTGTAGAGAAAATTATGTGTGAAATATATTTATAGAACTCATAATGTAGTCTTCCAGTAACAAAAAACAGGTGGTAAAGTAATATATAATAATTGAAATAGGAACATTGTGAATTGGTAATGGAGTGGATGATATAGTTTATAAAATTATTATAGTCAATTGATTTTAGTGGTTAATGAATTTAATGGATATGAAATGGGAATGGGGTGTTCTCAATTAAACATATGACTAAAAAATGTGAAAGAAATATGATTTTTAAATGATATGTGAAAAAAATAATTATGAATGATGATAATTAATGATATGAATATTTTTTTTGTTTTAAATTGGAAGGTAATTTTTTTGATTATATGGTTGTATGGTTTTATGATTTCAATTTATAGTTTAAAATTGTTTTTTATTTGGTGGTGATGTTATGTCATTTGGGAATGATGATGATTGGTTCATTAAGGAATTGGGTATGAGCTGCCTTCTCATATATTTCTAGGATTATTATATTAATCTACTAGTGTGAGAATATAGTGAGTGAGATTTAGTGAGGTTAGGGGGTAGTTGATTTATTTAGGTAATGACTTGGTTCATTATGTATCCATGGTTGTAAGAGAGTTTAAAGGGAGAATACTTTCGATTATACATGTACCATTACAATTCATTTCTACATAGTTTTATGTATTTTCATAAAAGAATTTGTGATTGGGATGAACATTACCAACTTGTGATGTGGTGATCATGGGAGTTGTAGTCTCTTCAATGGATTCCAATTTATCATTGATAAAATATGTTTTGAATAATATTTCATTAATTTTTTGTGATCAAGGATTTTATTTTTTACTGAGTTGGATTTAATTAAATGGTTATTCTTATTGTTCTTGCACTTTATGAGGGTAATGAAGCCCATTATGTGTTTTTTACCCCTAATTATAGTTAACAAATCCTAACCATTTAGGGGTGGGTATTGGAGGTTCCACCTATATTCAATATCAACTCAAGAGGGGTTCATGTAGAGACAGGTGTTGAAATAAAAGAGTTTTCAAATAATTAAGAAATATATTATATGAATAAAATAAATTATAACGAAGCTAAGAAAGTATTTATTTTAAATTTTCACTATATATAAATAGTAAAAAAAGAGAATAGGTAAATTTAAATATGAAGTATAATTTTTTAAAAAAATAATTGTATATATTATTATTAATAAGTTATACATATGATTAATACAACAAATAAAACATATAATGTGTATTTAAAATTAAAAGAGTGAATTATATGAATATTAAAAACAATATTTTAGAAATTTAATGATTCATTGAACAATGAGAAGATGACAAAATAAAATATAAAAGAAGAATAAAAACACTAAAAGGTAAATAAAGAAAATTAAAAACATCTAAATCATGTTACAAAATGAAAATATAAGATAATTTGTGTGAAATAGAGATATAAGTATATAGGGAAGATATGTCTGAAAGATAAGGGAAGAAAGATGTAGATCCACCTTCTAATTTCATAAAGTAAAAATAAGAAAAATATGATAAATAATTATAAAATATATCATTCCATATTAAAATTATTATGATAGTGGATTCCCAAGACCTAAATTTAGTAATAAATTTTTATAACTACACTATATATATAGTTCGAGTTATTCTTGATTTGTTCTTACCATAATAGTGTTATTACTTCTACATAAATAATTTACATAAAAATTTCCTTAGATTATTTACCATATCAAAGGGTTATAACAGGTCCCAACTATTATGAGATCCACATGATATTATTACATAAATATAAAACATAATTCATATGGCCTAGATACATCAATATGATGAGGCATAGATTATATATTAGTATCAGGTGCTATAGGATTATATTCATTGATATATTTTTCTCATAGTGTTAACACATGAAGTTATTAGGTAATACAGATCATGAGGACTACTAATAGAAAAAAACATGTTTTGGATGATATTAGATACTATTATCTATGAGTATGTGTATTAGTTTCTCCTCTTTATATCATTATCAACACAAGTGATTCAACCACACACACTCATACATTATGAAAACAATGAATATTTGTGTTTATGGAATTGTATCCTTTTTTTCCATGTAATTTATGGTATGGAATTGATTAAATTACGATGATAACTTTTATCTCTTCATGTAATAGAAGAAGATATATCTCACCCTTTTATTGGGTGGTAGTTCTTTGACAAAATCCATACAAATAATATATAAATAAAATTCTATCCAAAAAAGTCAAAGATAAATAAGTAAATAATAAAAGGATAATAGCAAAAGTTATGAATCCTTCTTTATGAGATATCGAGAGATAAAGATATTATATTATATAGTATGTATTAGAATGTGATTGTTTTACATTTTACTAATACTTATCTACATAGGGGCTAAAATGTGTTTCTATATACCATTATTCTATTATAATTAGGAATTAAATTCATCGAGAAAAAGAACTGAAATGTTCAAACAAAAAATGCATCTAGAAGATCCACTAATTCTGGTGAATTAGAGTTTAGGAATATATGGGACCCACATCTATCCTTTTTTGAATGTATGATTTAAAACAGTTGAAAGTAAATGAATTAATAAATTAAATTATGTGATTAAAGTTTATAATAATTATAATTATAACTGAATTTATTTTTGTAATTATTCCTAAGTTATTTAAATATAAAATTAGAAAATTGGAAAATTATCATTTCCAAAAATATTATATTTTCAATGAACATTAAATATATTCAAGAGGAATGAACTATGTTAATGGTTTTTATTTTTTCACATGAAATGTTAGAGTGTTACATGTTTGTTATTAAGTACTCATTTCACTTATTTTTTCTGACGCTTTCATCAGGGTCACATGTCGTCGGCGTTCGTTGGCCCATTTTTTCACATTCCAATGGTGAGAATATTTATTCACTTTCATCGAAGATGTCAGCTTCTTGATCGAAATGGGATTATGGGATATTTATTCCTCCTTCCATGGATTCCATATTGCATCTCATTTCCTAGTTCGGGTATGCCTTGTATATTTGGTTCATGTTCATGAAAATCAATTGTGGTGCCATCTCATTATGGATTCTGGTTAATTACACTACTTCTTTCTTGATAGGGTAGAAACATTTGGTCAGGAAGGTAGTAATTCTTGGAATCATAGTGTATGTCTGACATTGGATACATTGGGAACCTGTAAAACATTATCATTGGAGAGAATATCATATGCTACGTCATAGAAAAAAACCCCATGGGTCCTATAACGATCATGCAGTAATTGACAATAGGGGAACGAGTCTTTCATGGATTTTTACCTCAAGCATATGAATTTTATTTACTTGGGTAGGTATTATGGGTCAGGGCATTAGTATAACATCTTGCAGAGATAGTTACGGGGTTAATGTATTGTAGGGACAGGTTGGCACATGTTTAATTTCATGTGAGGATAAGTTGAGAGATTTGAATTCCCTATTGAGGTGAATCAAAGGGTGATTTCATAGGAGGGAAATTGTCACTCCTTTGTTGTATGGATCATAACTCCATAGAGAGGAGGATCTAGATCCCTGTCCCTTGGAGGGAAGTTGTCACACTAGGGCTGGATGGATCAGAATTCCCCATTGAGGTAGGTCGGGGAGGTGTTCCCCTAGAATGTAACCTGTCACACATAAGTTGGATTGATCAGAACACCCCCATTGAGTTGTTTTCAAAGGTGAGTCCCTTGGAAGGAAGATGTCACACGTGGGAGGGATGGATTAAAATTCTCCATGGAGGCATATATGAGAGTTGCTTCCCTAGTAGGGAATATGTCACACCTGGGTTGGATGGATCAAAATACTTCATGAAGGTGGATTTGGGATGTGTGTCCCTAAGAGGGAAGATGTCACACCTAGGATGGATGGATCATAATGCCTAATAGAGGTAGATCTGGGAGGTGCATACCTATGAGGGAATATATCACACCTATGTTTTATAATGAATCTGAAATCCCTAGGGAGGTAGATCCGTAGGTGCATCCCTCTGAGGTAAGATGTCACACATGAATTTACCGATGAATCACAACTGCTCGTGGAGGATTATTCATAGCTTAGTTTATAAGAGGGAAGATGTCACACATGAGTTTACAAATGTTGAGATTGATCATCAAGGAGGTGTCCTATGTCACATGTTTAAGCGATAGGGAAAAAAACCCACGTAGTTTGATATTATTGTTTAAGGCCATGTGATAGGGACAATCCATGGAGTTTAATGTCAAGATGCAAGGACACTCATGTCACATAAGGAGTGATGATGAGGGATGGTGTATATATTATGCATAGAGGATTATTAATGTAAGAAAAAATCTTCCCATAGTGGGGGAGAAGGTTTTATCCCATGTGATTCGTACACTAGGAATCCCTTTTTCATTACACAGGGTAAGAGGTCTATGGTCATCCCATGCCAATCATACACAAGGAATCCGTTTCCCATCAAACACGGTAAGTTTATTATTTTACATCATGTCCTTAGGATTTTGTAAAGAAGCTTAAATTCATAGGACTATGATGTGGAGCTAGGATGTTTTATCTCATGCATCTTGCATGTGGAATTATAAAGTTGTATAGAATGCACGTCAAACCTAGCTGGACTTACTCCCCAAGGGGACCATGTCAATGTGAGAGGAAGATAAAACATGGGGACCCTCAATTTATATAGATGAATAGTTTCCCTTGAAGATACCACCCCTGGGACTACCATGCCAATTGCTCAAACACCTTTGGAAAGGAAATGGTGTTGGTACTATCATAGAGTAGTTTTCAATCAGGAGACCGTCATTATGTCCCCTACATTTATGAGTAATAAGAATTAGAGTACATATCATTAGTATAAACATGTAGGATAAAAGTTGTACTAGAAAAAAATTGAACACCAGGTTGGGGATCAAATAAGTTAATGTGCAAAAATTTATTAGGTTGCATGAAAATATTTCATGATTAGGGTGTTCTATCACAAGGGAAATTAATGGATTCAAGTGGCATAATTGCAAACAATTTTTGGAGTTGCGCACTGATCAAAGTTGTTCAAGTGAAACATCACATTGCACATACTCAACCATCCTTATTAGTGGTTGTATAAGGATCATACTACCCCAGGCCATGTCATGTTTGGGACCACATGAGGTATTTCAAAAAAATTATCTTCCTTCGAGGGTCTCTGATCTTTGGTGGTGTGCACTAACATAGAATAGAATGAGTTGTGAAAAGAAGAGCATCACTTCACCTTATGGAGGGCCTCCATATGTGGTGGGGGTAAGATACAATTTATATATGAAATCATCAGCTCTAGGTACACACCTTCTTGGGTATGGAACTGAGTTGCGGACATCCCCATCCTTTATAGCAGGGTCTTTGGACACACAAAAATCATTGTTTGACAACATCATTGGAGCACAACTATATTCTTACACACTATGTTTCACAGAATAATAATTTCATGAATGCACAAATTATTTCTTGAGAAAATTGTACTTCAGAGTGTGTTTTGTTTAAGTGGACTCCACAAAACATCTCATCATCTTAAGCATGCATGTTGGTTGTGCACATAACTGTACCTTTGAGTTCATGGACTTAATCTTGTGAACAACTCAGTAATACACCCTTAAATGGTCTTTTGGGTTGGACGAATACTAATTGCATTCAAAACTATCTGTTTCTAGTCTATAGTGAGATTTAAATGCCAAAAAATGACCACACACTAAATCTGAACTAATAGGGGGCGAGAGGGATGGGTTCCAAAGGAAATTCCTTAGATAGTGGTTCATTTTTTATGAGTGTACAATGTTTTCCATTGGTCCTAAAATCTGTTTGTGTTCTATGTACAACCCATCAATTAGGTCCTATAAATAGTAGGGGGTCACCCTTGTACAATATTCGACTTCTCATATTATAGTCCTTTTCTATTATATGTGAAAAAATACATTTTTGTGAAAACCCTAGGGTCGACTGTGTCTTTCATGTAGCTCCATCTTCCATAAAGCTACTCTTGTGATTGTGTTTCCCTTTTTCATGAACTCTACCAAAGTTTCATGCCAACATGTCCTTTGTGTACAATGAACATGATGTTTCTCTCACATTTTTTTGGAACTCCAAGTATATTTTCAAATGGAGAATCAACCAAACCACGATCTGATCTATTCTTCCACATCTTCTGCTTGATGGGATGAAATGGAGTGAAGCAATGAGATCATTTGATCTAGGTGGGTTGTTTCTGACAAATAGGTGATTTTGGACATGTTTAATGTGTCTCAAAAGAACTATACTCAAATAAACCACATCTTATTGTACAAAATCATGTTGATCGATAATGTGGGTATCCCCAACATTGAAGTTAACATGCTTCAGTATTGGTTCACATGAAATGAAGAGATCAACCATTGAAACATCACTGTTAAAGGCCACACTCATTGGTATCATGGGGAATTTTCCATCGACACATTGGGAAAAATGATAAGGATAGTTACTAGGGTGAAACAAGAGGAAAAAGGGTTCCTAACACACTATGCCAACATCTTCTAGAGCAGTATCCCAGATAGCAGTAAATGATGACATAACGATTGTGATTTTTCTGAAGTAGGAAACATTATTGATGAATGGGACTAGGACTACGAGGTACACTACCCATACCTAGATTATAAGTCCAAAATCATTCATTTCAATTTATTTGAGGTACTATGGAAATCCCAATTCCACACTTACTATTAACATGACCTGTTTATAGATAACCACAACTATTGGTCTCCCGAAAACAATATTTTACACCTTACACATGGTGTGGTGGAAATTTTCTTATAGTATGTTCATTTTATCAGTGGAATCCTACTGAATGGGTTTTAATATGATGAGTTTATTTTTGTTCCAAACATTTGGTTGTACAGGAAACATACACATCTCCCAGTGAAACATCATATGGAAACATTGAAGGTGGATCCAGATCACACTCACCCTTCTAAAATGATATAGCTTTGAAGGCATGGATGGGACTGTTTTTTAATAAGGATCCAAATGTGAAAATTAATGAGTGAAAAAATTAATGTCTTGAAGTGATGTAGAGGAGGAGTTTGTAGCCATATTAGATCATTTGGGATGAAGGGAAATATGTGTAGTGGGTGTATAGAATGGTGGAAGAATGAAATATTTTAGTCCTTTTCAAGAAATTTATGGCCACAATTCCTAGAGGTTAGTTACTTTTAATTAGATAAAATCAGTTGGGACATCACTTAGATACACTAGTGATTCCAATTATTATGTTGTTTGAAAATAGGGTGGATTTAGAGGTACTTGTTCTGGCTTGGATCTATAGATTTCTAGGCCATGTGGAAAGGGGAGGCATGTCTAGGTGGATTTGTATCTTGTTCCATTTCCTATATGGTTGGGTTGTGGAAAACTTTAGATGATATGGTTTTCTAAATTCTATCACCCCTCCAAATACAAGCCTATGGCTATCATTTATCAACATCACTGGGATCTAGCTAGTTTATCTCAGGAAGACCGGGGTCATGATTGGGATAAAAATCATGAAAAAATTTCAACATCCACCCATTCTTATCCCCAGTTGGTGTAATGTTGTACAACCTAAAGTGGACATTATATTATATGGAGTACCTATAGACCATTTGGGATGGAGTGTTAGTGGATAGACTCTATTGAAACACCTAATGTGAGCCATAAACATCATCTCAGTTAACCCTACAGTTTATATGTATCCAATATCCAATGAGAGGAGTCTACACAGGGGTTCATGAAAAGAGGAATCCATGTATCCTTAGTAAGGCATGGTAGATTATTATTGTTGATGGCTCAGGGGAGATGATCATACAATCAATGACTAAAATAAATGTTGGCCTTTCTCATGACTATTCCAACAATTAGTTGGTGGTGTACCTGGGTGGGATATTGCATTAACACCAAAGAGTGATTGTGATGGTGAGTGAGGTGCCAGAGAATAAAGGAGGCAAGTAGGATAATTTATGAGGGGAAAGTGAGGCATCAAGGGTAGCTCATGATGGAGCTGTAGGGAGGGTGGTGCAAGGTGTTGTCGCGACCCCACCTCATGATGGGGAGGGACTTCCCCAGACGACACTGTGGGAGCAAGCAAGGGTTTCTTAGGTTTGAAGCAGTAAAGCCTGGGAGGACCCAAGGGAGAATTTTGTGGAATCTGTTAGAGCTGAAACTAATGATAAATTCCCCATGCAATGTGAATCTTGTGGAATGTTGAAGATGAACATAATGGGGGAGAAGATGTGGAAGATGATAACCCATAATGGGATTCATGTACGAAATGTGGGGAATACTAGGATCACTAATAAGGTTTCCTTACATAGGAGGATAGAATACCATGTTGCTTTGAATTCCTTCTCATACTAATGAGGGGAGCCTGATCTTTTTCATGGCCTATTGTGGGTATTTTTTGACATTGTGCAAGAACATTAGGGGATTCCACTTGAATAATCATCCATAGAGGCTTTATTTAGAGATGAAACTTATGGATTCCATGATACAGAATCTTGGGGGTTATCTTATGAGCATGAGAGTCCCTGATAGAGTGATGAAGTAACTCATATTAATTATTTGTACATGGTCAACTTCCTTGGTGTAAGCATGTTAACTCACTAATATCTTCTAGTATTTTCCCTATTATTGTTTTATAGGTTCTAACTGATGTTTTTCTTGTATAAGATAATGTCAAGAATTGTCTAGTGGAATTTACTAAAGGGGGTTAGGGTAATCTAATGGGTTCTAAAGAGATATTTCTAGAACCTTTTCTTGAGGTGACCATAAGTAGTGGGACCATCTATGAGGTTGAAGTGGAAGTTTCAGAGCCTCTGGTTTTCTAAATCATTTATGGGGGACCACGTCCAAGCATCCCAAAGGTGGATCCCACTTATGGTGACGAAGGTCATGCAGGGTTGCTCAATATCGAGATCCCTCTACCTCAAGGTATGACTAAATATCAATCCACCTAGTTATTTTCAATTGTTCACAAATCTTTTTAATCAAAGTTGTTTTATTCTCACACAGCTCCTGATCAACCAACATTGTGGGGTTTGGTGCCAACCATTGAAGTGTCCACTTGAATCGATGAGTATTTTGTGGTGGATCTTCTTATCAATGATATGGGACCATGTCCCACCCAATCACTCTTCCTCTCTATGTCTATTTCCTCTATATAAGTCATGTTTACGGAACATTTCATTATTGATCAAATTAACTGACGTGCTATTATTTAAAATATTTCTCCAGAGGGTATGCTCCCAATAGACAGATGTGTATTTTGGGGTAGCTTACATAATATATTTTCCTGATATTGAGGTGATAGCCATCCATGTTGATCATATTTTTTTCTTGGTCGAACAACCTAATGTGGTCTTGGGTTATGCCACTGGTGGGGAGGTGCTTGATGCTAGGGGAGGTGATGATGAAGAAGAATGTTTGGATGAATGTGACTGACCACTCGACATGGATCTAAACCCATGTGTGAGCATCCCATAGGAATACCCTACTGCTATTGTCCTTGAAAATTTCCTTGAATACGATCCCACACATCTAGAGGAGATAGAAGACTCTAGGTCTGACTTTTATAAGTAGAACCACATTGTATAATGTAGGGAATAAAGGATCATTCATAGTTTCATCACATAAAATGTCGAGCTCAAACTGGGGAGTCAAATGGGGTCCATTCACTAATAGGTGTGTAATTTGAGAACCAATGGGGTGGACACATGTGATTCCCATGAACCGGTTTACAAATACCATGTTGACTGGGTTCATTTTGGGAGCCATCATCTATATGTCTCTTGCAATAAGTAAAATTGTAATAGCACCAAGAAGCTCCATGAGTCTAATTAAGAAATACAACATCTGGAGGATCAGTGGAATGATCATGACACATTCGTCAATTTTCATGAAGTGGTTGTCAGCCAAATATAGGCTCACTTGGTGGTGGTTGAGGATAAATTGTAGGAGGTGATATCTCAAATAATTGAGTGTCTTGATGCATTGGATCGGGTGCAGATCAGGTTTTATGAGATTCTTCCTTTGGATGAAGAAGAGGACGCAGAAATTGGGATGTGGAAGTCGGTACATGGTGCCACATGCTAGAGGCTGGAAGGACGGGACCATTCAATTTTCAGGGTGGGGCATAGGGGGATTTTTTTCTTGGACATAAGATAGGCTTAGTATGTAGATGAACCTCTCCAACTACCAACATTAGAAAAATCCATTCAAGGAAATATTTATTTCATCAAATTTTAGTATCACACTATAAGCATCCATGTGATAAAACCAATACCAATTCATAATCTCAAGTGAGTTTTACCTGATTATAGAAACAAGGGATGATGATGTTATCACTCATTTTTATAAGTGTGTTAGAAAATATTCACTTGGGGTCTATATCAACTGATTGGCCATTGAGAGGGGATATGGATGTGGAATGGGGTTATATGAACAACTTACTTGCTTTTATAATGTGCGAAAGTTCATGAATGAGGTAATGTGAGGGGAATTGAATTATACCTAGATAATAGGGAATAGAAGGTGTGAACCACATAGAATAAGATCTGGAACATATATGGAGTTTAGTATAAATATCGAGGATAACAAGTGACCATGTTTGAAACACACTCTCTGTTATCATTTTACCAGGTATGGGGACGAAACAATTGAGTATCAACCATTGACCATGTTTAATATTTTGGTACATATCTCAAAATTTCATACGATGTCTTTAGGGGAAAGTACACATGAAGGAAGGTGATCCATTATGGCCAGTAATCATTGATATTAGGGGGGATATTTCAGATATTGAATTTGTTGAGGATCCAAATAAAGGGGTACTCGAAGTATAGAGATGAAGGGATGGAATGTTTGAATGGATTTCAACACTATTGGAATCAATATAACATGACTTTGTGTACATTGGTGTAGGAATATTTTTTTAAAAGGTAATTCTTTGGTCAAAGACCAAAGAAAAATTTATTGATAAGCAAAAAGATTACAAAAGTCAGAAGGATGGGGTTTTTTTACAATATCTATCAAAAAAATATAATAAGTCAGCTGGTAGTGTGTCTAGCCAAGTCATGCTCTGATGTACTCCTTTTTTATCAAGAGCGTCTGTAATAGCATTCGCTTCATGGTAGGCATGAGTAGCTATGTAATCAATTCCATGGAGCGAGTTCAGACAATTCATCCAAAGAGTGTTAAGTGGCCAGGCAAGTTGAATGTTGCCATTCCAGATGGTATGAATGATAGTGGTAGAATCACTTTCAATCCAAAGCCTTATCCAACCTCTTTGAAGCGCAAAATCAACTGCATGGATGACCCCTAGCATTTCATCCTCCAGAGATGAAGAATGTCCACATCCAAAATATAAAAAACCCTGACACTGGACAGCTGACTCTCTGAAGATGGCACCACAACTGGTAGGGCCTGGATTGCCTTTAGAAGCACCATCAACATTCACTTTGATCCATCTTGGCATCAGTGATTTACAGAATACTTCAAAAGAACATTTTGGCTTTGGGTATATTCCAGGAACACAGAGATGATGAAGGATCTCAAAGTCACCAACCGAGTTGTTGCAACAGTCTTTTTGAATTGAAGAAACTTCATGAATCACAATAAGAATCCAAGATTTTATTTCATTGAGACTAAATGAGTGTTTATTATGAATAAGGTCATTTCTAACATACCAAATCTCATGCAGGAGTTCCACCACCGCCACAAGAAAAATATTTTTAACCTGTAGAGAGGCTTCATATCTAATGCATTTTTTTAAAACAAACAAATAGAGTCAAATAAGGGCCATCTGCAATTAAATAATTCAAGAATATAATTCCATAAAGCAGAGGCCGTCACACAAGACAAAAAAAGATGATCATCATCCTCCCTATTCTGGTTACAAAAGTGGCATTTAGAGCAGAGTTGTATTCTAAAAGTTAGCAGTCTGGCTTTAGTGGGAAATCTATTGTGAGCAATGCGCCAAATAATGGTGAGCCTATAAGGTTTGATACAAGGATTGTTAAATTGACTCACCCATTGATAATTAGTTTCATTTCCAGAAAAGTTATTCTTACAGTAGTTTTAGAGTCTAGGATGCCATTTGATGCAGGTTCCCAAAAAAGGAAGACACTATTAGAAGAAAAAGGGTGATTATCAATGATCTGTGCAATATTCTCAGGGAGGTCATGTCTATGAAACTACAAGACATACTTTATAGAATGACTAGTATCTTCAAAAATAATATTAAGTGATAAAAATGATATCAGGGGGTTACCACACCATTTTTCACACCAAAAATTAATGGAAGAATCAGCACTAACCATCCATCTAGAATTTTCCATGATCTTGTTATACGAGTCCCTAATAGAAGGCCAGATCGAAGAGTTGATGAAATTAAAATTCCCATTTAAGAGTTTAAAGAGGATTCTATGGTTCAAGAATTTGGAAGATTTAGTAGTATAATTAATAATACTCCAAGTAAGATGAGCTTGAAGAGCATTATTGAGCATCGTTAAATTTTTTATACCAATGCCACCTTTATCAAGGGGTTTACAACAGGATTTCCAAGGGATAGTGACAAGTTTCTTTTCAAAAATACATCCCGTACAAATGAAGTTTTTAATATAAGTATTAATTTTCCTGAACATGCCGATAGGCCATTTATAAATCATAAGAGGGTAGACCATTTTAGAGACAATGGTTGATTTGACCAAACATATTCTTCCATCCATGGAGAGAGATTTCCCTTTCCAAGTAGGGAGTTGGTTTATGATTTGATCAATGATATTAGAAAAGTATCTTTCTTTAGGATGACCCCAAAATATTGGGATGCCCAAATAAGTGAAAGGTAAGAAGCCTTATTTAATTCTAAGATAAGTGGTAATGCTAGATTTCCTTCTGACAGGAAATCTCTTTCCAAAAAAAATATATGATTTATTCCAGGAAATCGCTTGTCCTGAGAATTCATCATAGTGATTATGAGCTTGCATGAGGACATGAATATTTTTTTGATCCCCATTGAGAAATAGGATGATATCATCTGTATATAAAAGGTGGGTAAGGGTATTTAGGTTTCTGGAAACTTGTATAGGCTTAATCTTACTTTGATCAACCAGATTATTGAGAAGTCTACTTAAGTAATCCTCAGCAATAACAAAGAGGATGGCAGAAAATGGTTTCCCTTCCTGACACCTTTAGAGCATTTGAAAAAACCTATAGGGGTGCCATTAATTAGAATATAAATAAAAGTTGAGAAAAATAAATTTTTAAGTCTTCCAATGAATGAATCATGAAATCCAAAGTTTTTTAAGACTTTGAAAATAATATTTCAGTCTATGGTGTTAGAAGACTTTCTGATATCAAGTTTGATGGCCACACACCCCCTCTAGTGTTTTCATTTAAACTATTGGTACATTAGGAGGCAAGCCAAATATAGTCTTAGATGGACCATCCTTTAATAAAACCAAACTGATTCCATGAGACTATTTTATTGAAAATAGGTGCAAGTCTATTTGCAATAATTTTGGAAATGATCTTATAATGTGTGTTAATTAGAGAAATAGGTCTGAATTGATGGATCTCTGAGGCATTTTAAACCTCAGGTATTAAAGTTAGAAATTGAGCATTGATTCCATGAGGAAGAGATCCATGAATAAAAAAGGTATTAACAAGGTTACAAACATCATTGTGGATTATCTCCCAATGCTTTTAGTAGAAACCATTATTGAACCCATCCGGACCAGGCACACTGTCTGGATTAAGGAAAAAAATGTATCTTTAATTTCATGATCAATTGGAGTGCTTAAAAGAGACACATTGTCTCTTTCATCTTCCATTAAGGGAATAATATCAGATCTGAGATCAATATTTATCTCTGGACCATTATAGATGTTGTAAAAGTACGAGATAATAGATCTGTTATGACCTCTTCAGAATCTATGATCAAATCATTATGAATAATCTTAGAAAGAGGACGATTGGCCTTTATGATTCTTTGAAGGGAATTATAAAATTTAGTACCATGATCACCACATGTAAGCCATTTAGTCCTAAACATTTTCTTATGAATATTATCCTTAAATGTAAGAAAGGAATTAAGTTTAATAGAGATATTTTCTTCCAATTGAGGATCCATATTAAAATCTTAATTAGTGCTTTGTGTTTGGACGCGGCTATGTTCATTTTCAAGAGAGGAAATATCTAGGTCTATTTGAGAATTTTTAGTTTTACACCATCCATTAAGGGCATGTTTTAGGATTTTCAACTTGTACATACATGCAATGGAATCCTTATGGTGTTTCATGGAGTTCCAAGTGTTATGAATAAACATGACACAATCAGGATTCGAAGACCAAGAATTATTAAATTTAAAAGGAAGAACAAGCTTACGATCATTCATAAGGATACTAACTAGAATAGGATGATGGTCAGAGTTAAGTCTAGGTAGAGTTACACTGGATATATTATCCCAAATGTCAAGAGCCTTCATGTTAACAAAAGCCCCGTCGAGCTTACTGGAAACCGTTTTTTATAGTGTTTTCTGTACCAAGTATATTTGGAACCAGTAAGAGTGACTTCAAAAAGGCTACAGTCTTCAATAGTAGACCTGAATTCCCTTGAGGATATAGAATGATGTGAGGGACCAATTTTTTCACAAGAGTTAAGAATGGAATTGAAGTCTCCCATAACAACCCAAGGATATTGAATGGAATTGGCCATATCAAAAAGTTCATGCCATAAAACTCTTTTATCTTGATATATATTATTGGCATAAACCATAGTGCAAAACGTATTCCAACCATTCCACAAGAAATCACAGGTAAGTTTTTGCTCAATATTTTTAAAGATGTTGATATTTTGTAAGGTATTGTGATAAAATATCCACAGAGAGTTAGTTTGAGGACCATTTTTACAAGATCTTAGAAAACTGTAATTAAGAGAACCAAATCTCATGAAGTTCATATTGAAGTTGACTTTAGGTTCTGAAATGGAAAAGAGATGAGGCTTATGAGTGTTTAAGAACCTCCTAAGTGTTGTGGAGGTATTGTTGTTGGCCAATACTTGGAAATTACAATCGAGAGAATTCATTTCTATTTTCATTTTGGGTTAGAACCCTTATTTTTTTTTAAGATTTTCCAGATCCTGTCTTCCTTTGGGATCTCCTAACCACAGGGGAGGACGAAAGTTTTTGTTTGCTCTCATAAGTTTTAAAACATGGAGAATCATCTATTTTCAAAGTAAAATTTAAATTAGGGTCAGAAAATGGAGTACGTAAAATGTCAGTTCTATATACAGAATGATCCTTCATAGCTATATGAACAGGGGTCAGTTCTATTAGAGGAGGATTATCAATTCTAACCAGAGTATCTTTAGACTTTGGTGAGAACTGATCTAGGATTATGGATAGGGCAGTAGGGGAAACATTTATGGAGTCAAGTGGCAGGACAGTACAGTCCTGAGGGGTGTGTGAAATGATGTGTGTAATAAAAGTAGTAGTAGTGTTAACATTAGCAGCATGTGTAGAAATTTCAGAAACTGGAATAATAACTTTGCAAGTAGATATGGGAATAGAATTTGTATAATGAGGCTGTAACAATTCAGAATTCTGTCTGTCAATAGGAGGGATGAACACCACCCTGTTAACAGGACAAATAGTAGGAGTTTGGGCAGACTCCGAGTGTGAAACAGAGACAGAAACAGGGGTGTGTGAAATGATGTGTGCAATATTAGTAGCCTCCGTGTCAACATTAGCAGCATGAGTGACCATAACAGAAATTTCCGCAACAGGAGTAATAATTTTATCAGCAGATATGGGTTGCACATAAATACTTGGTTCAGAAGTTTTTTCCATATCACCTTGTGTCTTATTAAAAGCATCAGAGGTACCATTCAAATCCATAGGAACCGAGGTAGATTTCTCTAAGTCCCTACAAACATGCTCATTTTAAGTTGATGTACCATAGGTAGAAGCAATAGTAGCTGAATTGGGAATAGTGGTAGGATTTTTCCTGTCCAGATTATTTTTATCACATTCAGCAATTATTATTTCTATGCCAGTGACAATGTTATCATTATTTTGAAGATCCTCTTATTCCTCAACCAAATATCCCCAAGATTTACCTTATAGGGATGTAAATACATTGTATTTTTTAACCCAAATATCTTGTTTTTTTGGGGAGCTCAGGTTTGTCTATAATATTTAACCCCTTTTTACCATGTTTCACTTCCTACCAATCATTAGTGATTGGTGGATCCATTTGTTTCCTAACCACCCTAAAATTTGAGAGGTTGTGCCCAATCAATTTGAACACCTCACAAAAGGGTGGTTTCTTTTCATATTCAATTCTAAGATCGATTATATAATCATGCGCATTGAAGAATATGTTAGATGGGAGTTATCTGTCCATATTAACCTTAACCATTATTCTAGAACATAGGCCAAGATCTCCATTCAAAGTCCTATAATCAATTTTAATGGGGGTCCCTATGAAGGAAGCAATGTCCTTAAGTATATTTGGATGCCAATAGAACCAATTGAGTCCATGAATTCAAACCCAAACATGTGCCATATAGTTTTTGTGTGTGTATGGATTAAATGCAGCATCCCAATCCAAAATTCTATGAAATCCTGGATTAAGCTGCAAGTTCCCAAGTTTCCATACCTGATCATGATCTCCTTGAGAGCTGAAGAGTATATGATAATAGCCCTTGCCTATGGGAACCATCTTCCATTTTGATGAGCCCCAACAGTGATCAATCTGGTTCTTTAGTTAAAATAGAGGCCAGGGCCGGTCACCTGTGTTGTATGAAACTCAGCCAAGAACCGAGTATTTGCACAGCTGCTCTCTTTGGTTCAAGGATTCCGGATCTGCATCAACCATGTAAACTCCATCTTCAATATTTTTAAAGAGCGAATTTTTTCACTCCTTCACGCTACTGAGATCAGTTCCTTGAAAAGTGTCACGGAAGGAGATAGGTAGGGTACGAAGGGGGATTTCAAGATTTCTCACTTTGATTTTTGAAGAACCAGGATCAGAATATGCAAGAGCATGAGGGGTGAGTTCCCAGGCCGGATCAAAGTTGTCCATCAGCGAATCTTAGGGAGAATCATCGAAGAATTTTAGGATTTCCAATCACCCGTTAGAGAGCGCTTCAAGAGCTCACATTGGTGTAGGAATATTGATTTAATAAAATGTTTAAAATGTATTCCAGGTGGTGTATCATCTTCGATGCCAAGAAATGGTTGAAGAACATGAATAATGTGGTTGGTGACCAATACCAAAGAGAGGGATTCTCGGGAAAGTAACTAAGTTCATCTTAGTGTAACAACATGTAATGAGGACATTGGACATAATGTTTTACATCTTATTGTGAGGATGTTAGAAATGTATTTTAACATCATATGGTGAGGAAATTGGACACATAGATTAACGTCATATGGTGAGGAAACTTCATTGAATAGTTTAAAATCTTGTGATTGGGACATTAATGTGTGGGGGTTTTGGGATGAACTGCCAATCATTTAGTCATTTGTCAGGTCAAGAGGGAATCCCATGCCAATTTTATAGGGTAGGGTTAGAGTTTAACTGCTTGTGAAATGATGGGTGTAACCCAACTTGAATGACACCCGTTCGACCAAAGTGGAATTGGGAGTAGGAGGGTAGTATATTTGGGGAACTACCTAGAGGGGGATATATGGTAAAGTTGTATTGGATGACTCTTCACCAAATAGTAAGATCTTGGTAGAGTCCCACACATATTAATGGAATGATTCTTGGAATGAATGTTTTTTCTCATAGGTGATACGAGAAGTGTACAGTTGATGTAACCATATGGGAATAGTGGGTATTAGGAGGCCATACTATATGTAGATATTCTAGAGACATCATGCATACATATAGTTTAATGTCATGTTTCCTGTACCATCAAGTGGGAATCCCGAAAATGTCATGTGTATCATGGCAGAGTTACTAATCGATGTGAATGAGGGTGGTAGGAGGAAATTACACCATATAACACATTCCTAGAGAGGCTTTGAAAAGGCTTAAAGTCGTGATTATTGGACTTGGACACCCAGGTTATGGTTTTAGTGTTCAAACCATGGGCTCTTAGCTCTTAGTTTATAAATATAGAGTTTAGAACAATGTTTACCCTAAAGTGTTGGGCATGGAACAATGGAGTAGTAACCTAACATGAAATTAGGTCCAATGGAAAACTTGTGCCACATAAAAGGAATGAAAAATTATATAAATAGTTTAAGGTGATGAATCTTGTGCTTGAGAACTTACCTCTTTGTCATAGATTTTGGAATGTGTAAAATAGTTTAACATCGTAATACTTAGACCAAAAGGCTTTGGGTATCGAAGGAATGTATTCTGTATTGAAAAGGTTTCCCAAGATGAATGGAGGGGCCTAGAAGGCCACCTAATGCTACATAAAAAATAATTGATATGAAATTCACACAGTTTAATTTTATGATTCATGGACCATGATTATTAGTTTAAGGTCATAGAGTTCATACTATTGGATTCAATTCCCTAAAAGGACATGTTGTCATGTGGAAGAGTGAACACAAAATGCGAATGAGAATCCTATGATTCCTTTATACCACAAAAAAAATTCATGGGATAGTACAGATATAGTTTTTAGGTCTTGATGCATGCACCATGACTGTTAGTTTGAGATCGTATAGTTCATACAGTGGATGTTTGTGTTTCTCAACCTTACATGAGAAACCCCCCCTTCAGACTCCTAACCTAGTGTGAGCCATGCTTAGTGTGAGAAACAATGAGTGAAACAAGGTTCATGTTTTATGTATGTGATAATATAACCAGGATAGCAGGTGATAAAAAAATCCCATGAAGGAGATTGTGACTTTTACACCTGGATAATGAGGGAGGGGACTAAACAATGGACGCAGAACAACTATTGACCATATTGGAAACACAGGTTCAATAGATGCATCAGTTAATGATGGGGAGAATAATTATAGAAATGACATTTGAATGAGTTATAAACATGGGATATGCTATTTGTTAGTGAATATCCTTCGATGAATGCATCCAAGATGATATGTGAGCCAGTGTGGGATGAGACTATTCTATTAGGGAGCGTATTTTGACTGTGTGGATGATGATTATGCAAACTGGATAAATTGTGAAGCGATGAAGAATGAATCGGAAATCCCTCAAAAACTATTCAATGGTTGGGATGGGCCTGAAAAAAATATCATGGTGTTGCCACATATCCAATGAGGATGGGAATTAATCCATATTTAGTTCTAGGTATTGGTGTGGTAGACTACTAATGGGGGTGTAGTGACATACTCTATAGAGAGGGCACATAACTATCCCATACTATAATATGAGGCATCCTATTTTTATATGGTGTATTCCCAACATATCTTACTTTTCATATGAGGTGTCATAAATTTGTTTCATAGGGAATGAATGATGTTTAATGTCGTGCATTGTGGAAGTTGGGATTGATAGTTTAATTTCATAAAAATCATACTATAGGTATGCTATTATTTAAAACTTATATATCTCTAAAAATAGGGATACTATTAGTTTTATTCCATATATCTCATATCATTTGTACAATTTATAGTTTATGGTCACATAACTTTAACCAAAGGGGGAACATGTGTCAAAAGATAGTGAAATCCCAATGTGAATATAGGGTCTAAGGGACCATTTCCCACAGAAGACTCGACAAACCATACCACATGTCCATATGATTCCATTGGGAAGGAAAGGTTATATATTAAGTCCCTTAAGGGGGTTGGGCTATGGAGGAGATATTTGGAAATCACTATGTATCCCATAAAGATGGTAATCATGCTTCACATAGTTTTGGAACACAATGTGTGAGGATATTAATGCTAGATAGGGATAGCCTATCGAAAGAGGATATTGAATCTTCTCATACTGGGGAATGATGAATCCTAAATTTATATGGGTTAGGTTAAATGTTATGTTCATGTGATGAGGGAATTGTTTTCCTTTCATTGCATTCTTGTCATATGGGGCATGTTGCATTCATATGAGCTAAATCATCTCACATTAAGAGCCATCCCAATTTTTATATGGAGTAAGAATATAGTTTAACATCATGTGTTGCAGACATTGTGGGTGGGGCTTATGAATTGATATTATCATTCCATTATGACTCATATAAGTTTATGAGGGAATCTCATCCCACTAACTAGTCAAGGAAAATTAATTGGTCTTATACGTAAAAAGGATTCCCAAAGGAAAATTTTGGGGTGATATCACCATACGTTATAGTTGATTTTTTGGTCAATCCATGCTTGATAATGAAGATAAAAATTCTAGTAATCACTACTTATCCCATTAGGATGAACATCAATGCATATATAGTTCTATAATATAGGTAGAGGCATAGGCTTTCTAAAACACCAAGGATGGGGAAAACAATGTGAATGTTGGGTGAATTGTTACATTTTTGCGTAATAATTCTTTGAAAATAGATCCTAGTTTTAGGGGACATATCATGGACCTATAAGAATTCATTTGTGGTCATAATGATTATACCATCAGATGATATATAGTTTATTTCCATGATTCATGGACTTAGGAAAGTGTTTTTAGGGTATTTGAATGCAACAAAATAGGTTGAACCTGACATGGAAGGAGGAAGTATACGAAAAAATTCCACAAAATTATCGAGAATCAAACATCACATAGTTTAGGGTATTAATTATTAGACCATAAATGGGGTCACAAAGATGAAGGGTTGATAAGTTTGTGGTTAGGCCTAAATATAGACAGTCTGGGTGACACTACCTATCCCATGAGAATGTGAATTAAGCCACATGTTTATCAAGAACATTGTGTGGTATGATACTAATTCTAGAAGTGGGGTCAGTCCTCTTTGGTGTGGGTTGTTAGGCATTCAATGGTTTCTATGGGGCATCCTGTTCTTATGAAATAGGGTAAGGATATAGTTTAACATTCCATGTTGAGGACGCTTGTTTTATTCAAACCATGTCCTATGAGGAATCCCAATTTTACACAGAGAAGATTTTCGACCATCTCATACTTATCACATGAGGAATCGAGGATTTATATAAGGTATGACTTCTTGGATCATCCCATAGTTATCTTGTGAGGCATCCCAACTTTATATGTGGTAATATCATCTCTCACTAAGAGGAATCATGTTCTTATAAGAGGGAATATTGTAGTATTAAATCATGAGATGAGGAAACCAAAATTTGTAGTTTAAATTCATAAAAATTAGACTATAGGTTCTACGAACACATTAAGGTTATAATGATTGGTCAAATTTTGAAAAATATAATATCATAATTTCATGTCAAATTAAAAATTGTTTAATGTCCTATTTCTTGGAACATCGTTCAGAATCTTAAATAAATACATGTAGCGTGGTGAAGTGACAAGCTCAACTGAATTGAGGTCTAAGGAGGACCAACACCACACAAAACATTTAGAGAATGAATTATGCACAGTTTGATGTAATTATTATTATAATTAGAATTGTAGTGTAATAACATTGATTTTGGATGAATTATAAACAACATAAGATCATACTACCCGGACTGTGGGGTTGATGTTATTTTAAGGTCCTAATGCTTGGACTGTAGGGCTTCCAACATGAAGTAGTTCTAGAAAAACATGTCATTGGTGGGAGGTGTGATACGCTCCATGTCTATGGTGATAAAATAGTATGCTCAATTGGAATATACCTTATAAATGACGCAACATCCTTCCATTTGGGCTTCATCATTGGTGTCTTCCTCCCAGGTATCATCGATGTTTTGAGAGCCAGTATTGTGTCACCCTATTGGAATGAGAGCAGGTTAACCTTGTTTTTTAATGATCACTCTATCATGTTCTGGTTCCTATCTATACTGTGCAAGGCATAGAGATTGTTCTCCTCAAGGGATTCCAACTCATCTTGACAGACTTAATCAATTCTTTATTAATTTTTTTAGTCATAGACAATGATTCAGAGTGATGAATACTAAACATAGATGACCATTAATTCCTCTATTCAATTTAATAGAGAGTATGATGTTATGTGGTAAAAATTATGAGTCATCATCTGATAGGCCTAGAGGGCATTAGAGAGCTTATTCATACAATTCTCCTTGTTCAGGGCCACCATCATCTGTAGAATGTTGGAGAGAATGTTTTTTTAAAATTGATCTTTCTATTTTCCAACACATTGTACAGAAAATTATGGTTTGAGGGGATGTCATAATTGGAGTAAAATTTATTCCTCTTTTATGTATGGATATTGGTTCTATTTTAGTTGAGAATATTTTGAGGAAATATGAATCTATAGATGATGTTGGACCTCACAAACTCAATCACATATTAGGATTTGAATTCCTTGAGGGGAATCACTTCATACCATGTGGAGAATTAGTATATTTCAATTAGTATAAACCTACACCTGTAAGATTTAACTAGTGTGTATGTCCCCACAACGTTGAATCCAAATACTATAAAGGGAAAAAATAATTGGTGGTGTGGTGAAGTTATAATAGTAAATTTAAAAAGTTTTCATAGATATGACACACATGAAACCTCTAGGAAAACATTATTCAGTCATGGAACATGGTGGTACATAAGTATCCAATCCATCAAGTCTAGTGGGAGAGCTTCGACCCCATGGAGTGGGGTTTATAGGAGCTGACATGGAATTCCTTAATAACCTAAGGTACCTCATATCTTGCGATTCAAAATAGGATAATTCAATAAAACCATCATCTATGGAGAATTTGTTTACGGTTCATCCCACTCTAGAGGGTTAAATTTGTTGCACAATGATGAGTTCACTCACCCTAAACATATTCTGATGGGATAAGTACATTCTAAAGATACCCAATGAATGAAGTTTTCTAATCGACCAATTTCTATATTATGGGGGACCTGAGGGTCCTAGAATAGAAGTACTGATAACTAGTCAGTTTACATGTTCTCTTCCATCATCGTTTGAAATTGAATGGGTAATGACGATACAATGTTACATATGGATGATCAAGTCATCTTAGCTAGGATCATCAAGAGATGTGGATATGATAGCCAAGGTGTCGGCTAGACCATTCTACAACTATGGTATGTGAGTCACCTCTGGATGATAAGAGAACTGCGCCATCATCTGGTGGTTGTGCTCTAGCAATGGCATGAGCTCTTTTGTTATGATGATGTAGTCTCCCATCATTTGTTTGATGACTAAATCAGTGTCTCCATTCACTTTAAAGTGGGATAAATCAATCATATGTACTAGATCAAGACCACTAATGAGTGCCTGATTCTCTTTCTAATTAATGGTGAATCCTTCTATCAACATGAATGAGTATGTTTGGATGTCCTTTGATACAATGATGAAAATGACCCCCAGACAACTCTGTTGAGCATGGGGATATTGATCCTTCAACTGTTCGACCATTGAGAGGCACCATTGAAATGCATATGCCAATACAACACAACCCAATCCAATGAGGATAGCCTCATCTATGAAATTAATATCTAGTGGAATTTCTACAGGCACTGGATTGATGGATAAGAAATCATCAAATTCTTTACCTTTTATGAATTTCTTTGGATCAAACCTAATTTTGAATTATAATAGTATCACTTCTAAGCTTGTCAATAATCCCATTATCATGGGGAAATTAAGAATATAATTCATCATATCTACTTGAGACACTAGATATATCCCATGATTCTATAAATAATTCTATAACTTCTACACTTCAAAAACATGTGTGAGATATATCTCATCAATATGGGATTATCTAGTCTTCATATCGAGGGGAATGCAACTAAGATAGGATAAACTCTTTTCTCTTTCATTGTTATTCCTCTGGGAGATAAGGTCACCGAGGAACCATTAGAGGCAAGTAACATAGAGGAATAGAGACTTCCTAAAGATAAGTGGCATTAGAATAAGAGTTTGAAGAAAATACTACATAATATCCTTGAACGCAGTCTACCACTCCTCATCCCTTTGGTAATAAATTCCTTTAGCCATTATCCTCAATAAGGTCTTACACTATTCGTCTAGATTTTTCATAAATCAAAGAATGTAGGATAAGTGGACTTGAAGGACACACAACACCTATAAGTTTCTTGAGGTTGGTATATGATTAATAGATTTAATCTAATTCACATCGATCCCTATATCTCTATATAATGAAAAGAATCCAAGAAAATTCCCATATGTATCCTTGAATACACACTTCATGGGGTTTATTATCAAATTTCAGGAGTAGAGGAAGCAGAAAAATCTCTCAAGGTCTTTAAGATAGTCCTGACACTAGAAATTATTGACCCCCAGGTCATCCACGTAACATTCCATTAATTTCCTAATAATTTTTTATGAGATGGTCTGTGGATCATTGATATGTTGTTCTTCTATTTTTTAGGTCAAAATCCATCACCTAATCGAGGAAATTACCTTACGATTCCATGATGGTGGTGGAAAGCTCATCCTCATGGGCCATCCAGATCTAGTTATACCTATAGTATCCATCTAGGATGGAGAGTTATAGGATCCTTGATATCACATAGATCAAAAAAATTGTCATTGGAATGGGAAGATCATCCTTAGTATAGTGGTGGTTGATGTCCCAAAAGTTGATAAAAACTTATATCTTCCCATTCTTCTTCCTGACTGGAACGATGTTGGATATCCATCTTGGATACTATAATTTTCCAATAAAGTTGTCTTTGATGATATTTTTAACCCTATCCCCAACCATGGAACTATTAGAGGGGTGAATCTTTCTTAGAGGATTTCTGAACTCATGATGGCTCACTGGGAGGTCGATATGATGAATAGAAACATGATTTTCTAGTCCTACCATCACATCATAGTTCCAAGTGAATACATCATGATACTATTTTAGAATGTCAATGTACTTTTTCTTCTCCTTCAAAGACATGGATTCACTAATGAGCATTGGCATATGCTTTTCATCGGTACCAAAGTTCACCTGAATTAACACATCGACGATGGCAGAGACACCCACTTCAAATATAAGAGTGGTGTACTCTAAATCCTCTTCATCATATGAGATAGGAAAATGAGTGAGAGGATATAACTAATCTAATCCTTTCAATTCTATGGAATCACTTGTGCCTTCTTGGTCTCATACATAATCCTCTCTTTGTGGTTCATGCTCTATGGAACTATGGTGATAGATGCTGTTGAAAAAATTACATTTGGCCTTCGAACATGAGTTCTATTCATGATTTCATATTAGTGGTGATGATTCAACTTCCATTGGTTAGACCATTATATTCTAAACATTTTGTAATTCCAAAAACTGGTAGTCATAAGGTGATCCTCTTGACACATCATAGGATTGGGGGCTTCTGGTATCACCTGGGCCTATCCTATGTAAGAGTATGACGTAATCTATGGGTGTTAATTTTTATTAAGGATTATAGAACCATTTTTTATTCTATAAAAAATGAAAACACCAAGTTTCATCGTCGTAGCCTCTAACTGAGGAATCAAAAGAATGAATGTGTTTTTAGTGTCTTCATAAGGATAGACTACAACGACCATCATATCATTGGAAGCATTGATGTGCTCAACCTCATTGGTCTGGAACTTCTTCCCTTCTCTATTGTAGTAGAAGAAATCCATATAAAAATCTTCACTAGTGTCATAGGGGTACATATCACCCTATAGAACCCCTACCCAACCCTTGATGGAGTACATGAGGAACTAGGGATTCGAGGATGATACCTCTGCATGAAAATGGATCAAGGGTCCTCCCAGAATCATGTTATAGGTAGTATCATATGAGACTACCTTGAATGTGTTGCTTGATATCATCATCCAAACCTTACTAGGAAGTTTTTTGTCACACTTATCAAAACTATAAATCATCAGGTTTGAAGGATTCAATTCTGTGTCTATCATCCCTAGCTCATGGAGCGTCTTGTTTAGAATAAGGTTGATCATGGAACCACTGTCTACGAGTTAATGATGGATCATCATGACATTAAACTGGATAGAGGTGTATAGATAACATATTTACCCTAGATGATGACGTCATCATATTCACCAAAAATTGAAATGATGGCTTGGGACCCCCTTGATCAGTTTCCTTTGCATAATAGGCCTCAACAAATCTACATAAACATCACACTAAAGAGGAAATTTCAAGGAAACTCCATGGGAATCACACATTTCTTTTCAAAATTAAAGGCTCCATTGAATCAAAATCCTCAAGCGAATTACAATGAGGTTCTTGAAGACATCATATTTCTATTTGAATGGAATATTATTACCCCTAGAGGGAAGAAAATTGGAAGAGGGGACATTTGATTCTATTAGATGAACCAATGCGGTGGGAATAGTGATGGTAATACTTTCCTACTGACTTATTGATCTTCTCTGCACAACTTTAGACTGACTGTCTGCAGACATTGGTCTAGCTCTAACTAGGCACGACTAATCACAGTGTGGCCTCGACTGAGCTACATGGTCAACTAACAAGTTAATAAACAGAGGCATATTTTATGGTGTTTACTGAGAGGAAATTTTCTACTTATTTCTATAAAAAACTATTTTCTAGTATTAGTTGCAAGAACAACCCAATTTGAGGGACTGGTGTGACCATTTTGGAAAATCACATGTCCTCTTCCTCTCCCTCAATGACATCAGCCAGTGAAACCTAAAGGGTTTTCATGGTATTCCTCAAAATAGTGAATTGTAAAGAATTCTAGTTTCTTAACAACATTCATAGAGGTTTAATCCAACTAATCAATAGTGATTTCATCTTCAACTAGGAAGACATTGGGTATAACTCCCAATTTAGGGGATGTGAAATCTCTGAGAGTGCGAGATAGCTTCCACACTTGGAGGGGAATATGATTTCCCTTGAACCATAGATTCCTATTATTCTGAGATTTGGAAGGTTTTGATATGAATATGAAGGTAGTGGTCAGTGAGGGTCCTACCTAAGAGGGCACAGATGATATAGTAAATGATATAAACTACCTTTAACATAATCTATTTGTCATATTTACTTGTCCTACAATTAAGAGCCTGATTATATTCACCATATCCTTCACTATCAATTTCATGGTTGGTGGAGACATTGTTTACTTGTGCAATAATGTCTCCAACTTGACTAGGCCATGATCCACTTGGTCTTGGATCCAATAATTGAACACATAAAATTAATTGATGATGTGTCCAAGGATTCTATGGAATAGGAAAGGATTTGGATGAACATTGAGTTAGGCCTCCTAGGTCCTCTACATTATGGAATATTTAGAACTAACTTCTTCACTACACATATAAAATACCTCATGACCTATGAATCCTTGAAGACATAGTTTCAATATCTTCTTTTGGGGAATGGTTTTTTGGGAACCTGGAATTGATGGATGATAGAGCCACATTTTCTCATCTATGTGATACCTGATGGTTTTTTTGGGGTAGGAAATGTTTAATATATATTCTTCACATAGAGAGTCTCCTTCAGTAGAGGGTCCAATAACACTACCATATCAAGGGACTCAACAAGAAAGACAGTGAAAATATCTAATTTTGAAGATCTTCTCATGAGAGATTAAAGGGGAAACATGTGTGACTATTTTCTAGCCTGTTATAAGGATTCCTCTAGACAATACAATTTTTTTGAAAACTCTTTGAATCCAAATGGGAAGTTCTAGGGGTTGAGTTCGGGACCATCTCACTCTTCACGTTTCCAAAAAACAACATAATAAGTTGTTGTTAGGACATTAATATGTAGAGTGAACACATAAGGCCTTTCCATTGGGAGAAAATTTCCACAACTCACTCATAATACCTCTTTCAGAACATAAAGTGTTTATAAATAAATGTCTTTCACGTGGTGTAGCTAAACTAATAGTGGAAATACCTATGAAGTTCCTCCAAACCAGTAATGGACCCTATGGGAAGCTATCTATTCCAGAAAAAAATGGGACATTCTAGTGGTCAAATAATGAACCAGGTCTTGGTGGCCTACTAAAATTTTGGGGTTACTAAAATAGCTCCACACATTGAAATAAAGTAGTCCAGGTGCAACAATAGGTCCCCCATTCCATTCAATGGGGTGAATCTAGGATTTAAAAATTATGGGGGTGATCTTATGTTTTCTATCCATGCAAGGTATGACATTCCATTAGGTGAGATCACCACTTTTTGAGTTTCTATGGCCTTGAGGTGAGTGTTGAGAGTATCAATCAAGTCCTTTTCGTGAGAATATATGGAACTAATGTATAATTTCCCAACCAGAATCCCATAAAATGGTTCCCTGATCTAGTTTGCCACATGGCCTCTAGTGTACCTCCCTATAATGTCCCAACATTGATGCCACTAAAACGGTTCCCTGATCTGATTGTTTATGATTCCCCATGCACACCTCCCCATACACTAAAGGTTGTTTACTAGCATCAAAGGCCTAGGATATTATAGTGGGGAGAATATTCCCTCTTATAGGAGTATGAAAAGAATGAAAATACCTATGTTTCATAAAAATCAATTAATAAATAGAGTGAAGAAGCAATAAATAAAATAAATAAGAAAATGTAATAATAAAAATTAAAATACTAAAAAACCCCCGACCAATTCTGACATATATAAAAAACATCTCACCTACTCATCCAACAATAAAAATAGAAGAGTAAAAAATAAACTAAAATAAAAGTATAGGGATATACTACTATGTAAAGACCCGTAAATTTTAAGGATTTTTTTTAATAAATACTTTGGAATTTTACGAGTCTCTGGCTTTTGACAGAATATGATTCCGAGGACCGGTGTTCCTAGAATCAATTTCCGAAGTATTAGCTCGGATACGTTCAGTAAACGAACAAGGGGGTTTTTCTATCTTTTGAACCGGTGCTCGGAATTTAAATCTGAGGACACCGATGAACTCGCAAATCCGTTAATTGCTTATGGGGACCTTTACCGTAGTTGCGTTTGCACAGGAGTAGAAGTTAATTATTGGGGTTTAATTAAGAAGTAAATAAGATTTTTGGAACAATTTTGTTTTATATCTAAGGAGGTTAATTCCACCCATGGGAAGTTGCTGGTGGGGCCCACACCCGCCCAACATCCCTTGGGTGGATATATGAGATATGGGGCCCACACGAGCCCCAACCTTTCATTTTCCCCAAACCCCCTTAAAACCCCTTCATTAATTTGTTAACTTCTCTTAATTATGTAACTCTTATTCTTCTCCCTCTTCCTCTTTAACTCTTTCCATCACACCTTAATTAATTAATGGAACCTATTCAATTAATTAATTAAGTGATTTAAATTTTGAATTTTGAATGCTTTCCAAGATTAATTAAAATAATGGGAAGCCTTATTTTAATTTGGTTGGCACTTGTTTTGTTGGGGAAACTTTTGAGAGAGAGCTTTCGTGAAGGAAGAGGGGATTTTCTCCTTTGTGGAAGAACACCAAACCACTGGTGAAGAACGACACTCCCTACCATGAAGAATGACGACACACCCTCTTTTCTCTTCTCCACGACAAGAGAGGAGATGTCAATTCTTCTTCGGGTGCACTCCTACTACGACGGAAATGACACCGTCATCCACGACGCTGGTCAACCACGAACCTTAATCATGGTAGGGGTTTATTCTTTGAAGTGAATGTTTTCATACCCCATTATTTATTGGAAATCGTTGTTTATATACGACCAACTGCAACCTCCTAAAGCGGAGGGCGCGGGCCGAACACACACAGCCTGACGACCCTCCGTAGACTCTTGTTTGCGATTGAGTTACATTGGAAGATGCGACTATGGGAAAGAAGGATGTGCGCCGACCGCGTACGTAAGAACTGCGGCCCACAACCACGGGCCACTCAACCGAGGAAGAACCGGGCCGAAGGATGAAACCACGGAGCCCCACGGCGCCGCGCTGCGGGAGACTACGACCTGCCAGAGTGGTTCGCTTCGGCAGAAGAACCGTCCGGCGCATCGGCCGGCCGGGCAGAGGTGAGCCGCGACACCAGGAGGGCGCCGCGCTGGAGAACCGGCCGCACATCGGCCGGCTGAGTGGCGCCTAACCGCGACGCCAGGAGGGCACCGCGCTGAAGAAACTCATAGCCCGCATGGGTCGGCCACTTGCGCCAGAAGGCCGGCCGGTTTGGGAGGGTAGAACCACTTGGCACCGCCGGTTCAGGCAGCCAGGTCCGCGCCACCGCCTCAGACCACTCTGACTTCTGGCCGAGCCACTCGGCCCACTGGTCGGGCCGCACCCGGCCGGTTCGCACCCAGCCGAGCCACGCCGGGCCGAGCCGAGCCGAGCCGCGCCGCGCCGCGGTGCGTTAGACCGGGATGGGTCGTGCCATACGGGGTCGGGCCACGCCCTGTAGGGCAGGCCCGAGCCGGTCCGGGATGGGTCGAGCCACTTCGGGCTGGGCCACACCCTCTTCGGGCCGGTCCGCGCCCTCTTCGGTCCTGGCCGTGCCCCTTAGGCTCAGCCACACAAATCTTTGGGCCGGTCCGACACCCCTATCGGGTCGGACCCAAGAAAACTGTGTGACCTGACCCGCCAAACCACTGGGCTTAACGGGCCGAGCCCGTTATTCACATAAATGTGAATAACGTAAAGATTGTGCGTCCGATCGACACGCCGTCTACGACACTGGGATCCTATCAACAAGGAAGTCCTTTTATGATACTCTATTGAGTTCTGGACAACTTTGGTAAACATCCAGGTTTGGAATGACCATATTTCCAACCAGGCCCCTAGAACGAAAACGCCAATATCACTCAGACTGGGCATCCGTTCGACGCACCGTCTGTCATGCTGAGTTCATTTTAACATGACAGAACTTTGGGATACATCATCTCTGGACTTAGTGACAGTTGATGTATCGACCCTCTTCACTCGAGGAGCAGACACTCCCAGAATTGAGTATGCTGTGTGCGGGAACCCCAGAGCTGGCTGCGATTGTACTTGGATCCTATATGGGTTCGGCAGCGAAGAAGACTGTACTTGGATCCTCCGTGGGTTCGGCAGTGATGGAGACTGTAGTTCGATCCTACATGGGTTCAGCAGTGATAGTTACTGTACTTGGATCCTATGTGGGTTCGGTAGCGACGACTTCTCTACTTGGATCCTACGTGGTTTCGGTAGAGGAGATGATACAGAGACTACATCTAATCAACTCCACCTTTCTTCGTGAGAATTATACCTATGTGAGCTAAGTCTTGACTTTCAATCATTACCCTCGGTGTGATTGACTTCTTTCTTGTGTGGACTGGGTTGTTCTTGGGCTCAGAAGTTGGATCCGAACTGAGATTGATGACTTAGGTATATGGATGGGCATATACCTAAGTATTTTTTTGATACTTCATGTTTGTATCATTCCTTTGTGTTTTATCATTCGTGGATTCTGGGAGACCTTCGAGGGTCTCAGGGTCCCTACTAAGTAATGTATACTCACCTCTGCACGGGCTATACCCACACTACATTGTGTTGGATGCCGACGATGGACCACACTGATCGAGGTGGAAGATTGTGGAGCTAGACGGTACTCGGAGGTGGACACTTGGCGGGACATACACGGAGTGGACGACCGGACCTGAGGAGCTGAGGAGACCATATGTACCCACCCTTCAGGTGGAATATCTGAAGGATGACACGGCAGTTGCTTCTTTACTTTACTACTGTTGTACTTTCATTTCAGTTGTACTGTACTTTCAGTTGGGTTTGTATACTGGCCCATTTACTTTTCAGCACCTACTTTTTTAATCAGTTTTACTTAGTGCTTACTTCACTTGTGTACTCTGTTGTGTTTGTATAATTATATAAAGGCAATGCCTTCCCTTTTTAACGGGATTTACAACTTTGGTGCTAGTCTCCAGGCCCTGGCCTATGGGAGATGGGCTTGGGGTAGTCACGACATGGGCCCCGAGGACGGGTCGTGACAAATTGGTATCAGAGGAGTTGGTTCTACCATCGAACTCAGGACACTGATAATTTCTTCTCTGTGAAGAAATAGTGTTAAGAGTATTGAGTGTGGTTTTCAGTCTAGGGAGTCCAGGGTTGCTGCAACGGCCGACATATCCATACACCAGGCCCTGAATTCTGATTTTCCGACTCAGTGCACGAAAACATTGATTGCATGTGTGTTTCAAGAGTCTTCTTTGTGATTAGTTTGTGTCAGCTCACCAGGTATACGACATTAACCGTGGACCACCTGTTACTTTTTAGGATGGCCCCATGTAGGCAACCAGCTAGGGTTCCGAGCTACGTGCGAGATGGAAGCCCACTGAGCGACGAGGCCTCGGTGTAGGGCCCCATTACAGCAGAGGCACTAGCAGTACCATCACCCACTGAGCCACCGATGCCACCAGCCCCAGTAGCAGAGAGTGCACGCCGTCTGAGTGGGTTTCATGAGTTTCAGCGATAGAGTCTGCCCAGGTTCTGTGGGGAGACAGACCCTCAGGTAGCAAAGGATTGGCTGGATACTATTGTCAGAGTCTTCAGATTGGTAGGGACACTAGCAGACCTTATGGTGATCATTTCTGTGATTATCCTGCGCACAACAGTAGGTAGATGGTGGAGCCTGATAATCTAGGTGCACGATGAGACATCACTACTTTGTACGGACTTCGAGAGCCTCTTCCACTTGGAGTTTGTTCCAGCCACCCTCTGTGTGGTGCGGATCCAGGAGTTACTACATCTGCGGCCGGGCAACATGATAGTAGCCCAATACTAGGTGAGATTTCCCGACCTCTCGCGCTACTCCACGGACATGGTACAAGACCCATTCTTTTGGTCCTGGACATTTGAGTAGGTACTGAGGCATGGGATTAGGGCTTCGATGGTCTCCCTCAGTATTCTGACGTAGGTAGGAGTACTAGAGCGAGCCCTTCTTCTAGAGAGATTTATTGCTGAGCCGGTGCCAGCAGTGAGACCCACAGAAGGGCGACACGTAGCAGAGTCTTCTGCAACTGGTAGTAGATAGATGTCGCAGAGGTCTAAGTGGACCAATCCATCAAGTGGGCGACCTCAGGATACTTGTTCGGATCTGTGCGGAACATGCAGTAGAGCCATCCATACGAGGGGCAGACAATGTTATGCATGTGGCGAGCAGGGCCACATGGCTCGTGACTGCCTGACCCACCATGCAAAGGAGCAGCAGACAGTAGAGGGACCTCCCAGGCAGAGGCAGAGGTTCGAATATGGCAGTCTGCAGGGAGCTAGAGGACGAGGTAGAGGAGCTGGTCGAGCAGTAGGTGGTGGATGACGCTTCGAGGCTCTACCACCACCACCACCAGCAGGACCACCCCGACCACTGGTAGTTGGCAGACAGGGGCAGGCTCAGCTTCATGTAGTCGAGGCCTATGACCACGGTGCACCTAAGATGATTCAAGGTACTATATATGTCTAGTCCACCCTTGCAACAGTTCTTATAGACACAGAAGCGAGTCATTCTTTTATTGTCGCTGCCCTTGTTCGGAGCTTGGAGATTCCTACGGAGCCGTTGGCTCGATCCTTATGACTAGAGACTCTTACTGGAGTAGACTTGACGATTAAAAACCGGTGCCGACAGTGTGAGCTTATTCTAGGAGGCGAGATATTTGGCTGGGATATTCTTGTAGCAGCATCGAGCCCTTATGACGTCATCTTGGGTATGCATTAGTTATCTACATCCATTCCCAGATCGGCTGTATTAGGCGCAAAGTGCGGTGTGTCCGCATGGATGAGACCAGGTTCACCTTCACCAGTGAGAAGGTAGCCTTTGCAGTGTAAGATGGGCTTGAACAAAGGAGAGGGTATCTGATCAAACATCAGTTGGATAGTCTCATCCTCGGAGCAGTTGATGTGCAGAGTCTGAGTTTTCCTGCTGTGGTGGATCAGTATGCGGACATTTTCTATGACGACGTTCCAGGACTACCTCCTCGCAGAGAGGTAGACTTCTACATAGACCTGTACCCCGGGACAACACTGATATCATCTCCAGCATATCGGATGGCTCCCGCTGAGCTTTGTGAGCTGTGGGTGCAGCTGGAGGACTTGCAGGGAAAGGGATTCATCCGACCTAGTGTTTCACCATGGGCATCTCTGATTCTGTTCGCCCAGAAGGTGGATGGGAGCTTATGACTATGTGTCGACTACCGTCTCCTGAATCAGGTGACTGTAAATAACAAGTACCCACTCCCGAGGATTGATGACCTCTTTGATCAGCTCAAGGGAGGATGATGGTTCTCGAAGATAGACCTCAGGTCAGGCTATCATCAGCTCAGAGTTTGAGACGAGGATGTGCAGAAGACGGCCTTCAGGTGTCGGTATGGCCACTACGAGTTCTTGGTTATGCCCTTCGATGTAACCAACGCAACATTAGTGTTCATGAGTCTCATTAACCGGATCTTCCAGCCTTACCTCAATCATTTTGTCATAGTATTAATCGATGACATACTAATTTACTCGATTACTATGGATGAGCATGCCTACCACTTACAGGTTGTACTGGACACACTCCGAGAGCACCAGATTTATGGAAAGGTCTCGAAGTGTCAGTTCTGGATTCGAGAGGTTTACTTCTTGGGGCATGTCATCTCAGAGGTGGGAGTTGCAGTGGATCCTGTGAAGATCAAGGCAGTACTTTCTTGGGAGCCACCCAGGAGCGTGACGAAGGTGCGGAGTTTCCTAGGCCTGGATGGGTACTACCGAAGATTTGTACTAGAATTCTCCAGAGTTGCAGCACTGCTTTTATCATTGACGAAGGATGTGAAACCCTTCGTGTGGTCAAATAGATGCCAACAACTCTTTCAGGAGCTGAGACAGAGATTGACCAGTGCACCCTTCTTGAGGCTATTGGAGGAGGGCGTAGGGTATGTAGTTTGCTGCGATGCATCAAGGACTGGACTCGAGTGTGTCCTGATGCAGGAACGGGTAGTGATTGCCTATGGTTCACGACAGTTGAGGCTGAATGAGCCGAACTACGCTACCCCTGACCTAGAGTTAGCAGCAGTGGTCTTCACCTTGAAGATGTGGCAGCACTATATGATGGGTGATCACTTTATAGTCTACTCTGACCACCAATGTCTCAGGAACAACTTCTCACAGAAGGTCCTAAACCTAAGACAGTGGTGGTGGCTCGTGTTTCTCTAGGAATATGACTTTGAGATAGTCAATACTCTTGGGAAGGGGAACATTGTGGCTGATGTTCTTAGCAGGAGATCGGGAATTTATCTATTTGGAGAGGCGATAGAGCAGTTAGCCTCTTTGAAGATATCTTTCATGGATAGAGATGGGTAGGCCTTTATACAGTCCCTCACAATCACTCCTCCACAACTTCAGCAGGTTAGAGAGACACAGCATGGGGACGTTGACTGTGAGACGCGACATGCTCAGATTTCCACAAGGCCGGCTCCTGATTGATTTTCTGAAGGAGGAGAGCACGTCATCCTCTTCATGGGACGTACCATGGTTTTTGTTGCATTGTAGGAGGATGTGCTGAGGGAGTTCCACACTTCCCCTCTAGCGGTATATCCAAGAGTGGAGAAGATGTACCAAGACCTCAGACGACAGCACTGGTGGCCGGGTATGAAGAAGGTTGTAGTAGAGTTTGTTTCACGATGCCTCACTTTCCAGCAAGTGAAGGAAGTTACCCAGGTACCGGCAGGTTTGGTACATCCCTTGGAGGTTCCGGAGTGGAAGTGGTATGGAATATCCATGTATTTTGTGACTGGGCTTCCATGTACTTCCAGAGGGCATGACTCCATCTGGGTGATCGTAGACCGACTCACCATGTCGGCCCACTTCCTACTGATCAGAGAGCAGGGCTCAGTAGAGAGCTTGGGACGCCTCTACGTTCAGGAGATCATATGGCTTCATGGTTTGCCATCGTCTATCGTCTCCGATCGAGATGCTCTCTTTACTTCCTGGCTTTGGAATGTGTCGCAGTAGGCATTTGGGATGTAGGTACGCCTGGGCACATCCTTTCATCCTTAGACGGATGGCCAGATGGATAGGACCATTCAGACACACGAGGACATGCTCTGTGAATGTGTCATTGACTTTGGTCATAGTTGGGAGGATCACCTACCCTTGGTGGAGTTTGCGTACAACAGCAGCTACCACTCCACCATCAAGATGGCACCTTATGAGGAACTATACGACTGACCTTGTAGACCACCTCTGTGCTGGACTGACCTGAGAGAGTCCACACTCATAGGACCGGAGATGGTTCAGGCTATGACGGAGAAGGTGCAGATCATCTGGAAGCGGATGAGGACTGCACAGAGCAGACAGAAGTCCTATGCGGATAGGAGACAGAGACCACTGGAGTTCGAAGATGGTGACCATGTTTTCTTACGGGTCTCACCTCGACGTGGATTACAGAGATTTGGATGGGGCAGCAAGTTATCTCTGCACTTCATTGGACCATTCCAGGTCCTCAGCAGGGTAGGCGAGGTGGCATACCGCCTGGCTCTTCCACCTCAGTTGCACCGAGTGCATGATGTCTTCCACATATCTCAGCTGAGGAGATACATGCATGACCCGGCCCACATCATCAACCACAGGGAGATGGACATCGATAATGGGGCTACATTCACGGAGGCCCCGATGGAGATCGAGGATTGATAGGAGCAGGTGCTACGTGGATGGTCAATTTCTCTGGTGCGCATTCTTTGGCAGCACAGGAACCTCTAAGAGAGCACATGGGAGTGGGAGGCTCAGATTCATGCCCAGTACCCTCATTTGTTTCCCTAGATTATGTTGTAGCTTTATGCGGACGTAAATAACTAATGTGGGAGTAATTTAAAGACCTGAAAATTTCAAGGAAACTTTTTTCTTAAATACTTTGGAATTTTATGAGTCTGTGGCCTCTGACGGTACTTGATTCCAAAGCCTGGTGTGCCCAAGATCAATTTTCGAAGTATTAGCTTGGGTAAGTTCAGTAAATGAACGAGCGGGTTTTACTATCTTTTGAAATGGTGCTCGGAATTGAAATTTGAGGGCACTGATGAACTGGGAACTCCGGTAATTGCTTAAGGGGACCTTTACTGTAGTTGCATTTGCATGGGAGGATAATTTAATTATTGGGGTTTAATTAAGAAGTAAATAAAATTGTTGGAACAATTTTATTTTATATCTAAGGAGGTTAATTCCTTCCATGGGAAGTTATTGGTGGGGCCCACCCCCACCCAACTTCCCATGTGTGGATATATGAGATGTGGGGCCCACAAGATCCCTAACCTTTCGTTTTCCCACGAACCCCTTAAACCCCCTTTATTAATTTGTTAACTTCTCTTAAATACGTAAATCTTCCTCTTCTCTCCCTTCTTCTTTAACTCTTTCCAACACACCTTAATTAATTACTGGAACCTATTCAATTAATTAATTATGTGATTTAAATTTTTAATTTTGAATGCTTGGACAGTTTAATTAAAATAAGGGGAAGCCTTATTGTAATTGGGTTGGCACTTGTTTTGTTGGGGGAACTTTTGATAGAGAGATTTTGTGAAGGAAGAGGGGATTTTATCCTTTGTGTAAGAACACCAAACCTCCGGCAAAGAACGGAACTACCTACCATGAAGAATGACGACGTGACCTCTTTTCTATTTTCCACGACAAGAGAGGAGATATCAATTATTCTTCAGGTGAACTCCTATGACAACGAAAACGACGCTTGTCAACCGCGAACCTTATTTGAGGTAGGGGTTTATTCTTTGAAGTAAATGTTTTCGTACCCTGTTCTTCATTGGAAATCATTGTTTATATATGGCCAACTGCTACCACCTAACGCGAAGGTCACGGGCCGAACGTACACGGCCTGACGACCCTCCATAGACTCTTGTTTGTGATTGAGTTACGTTGGAATATGTGGCGACGAGAGTGACAGTCGTGCGCCGGATGCGTACCGAAGAACAGCGACACGAAACCGCGGGCCGCTCAACCGAGGAAGAACCGGGCCGAAGGAGGAAACCGACCCCCCCTGGCGCCGCGCTGTGGGAGATTGAATCCCACCCGAAAAGGGCCACTTTGGCGGAAGAACCAGCCGGCCCATCGGCCATCCAGGAGGATGCAAGCCGCGACGCTAGGAGGGCGCCGCGCTGGAGAACCGGCCGGCCTTTCGGCCGGCCGGGTGGATCCGAAGCATGGTGCCAGAAGGCCGCAACACTAAAGAAAACCGTGGCTCGCATAGGCGGACTTCTTTCACCAGAATGACAGTCGGTTTGGGAGGGCGGCACCGCTTGGCGTCGCCGGTTCGGGCAGTCGGGGGCCGCGCCCCCGTCTCGGACCACTCGACCTGCTGGCCGGGCCATCCGGGCCACGCCTGGCCGGGTCGCGCCCCGCCAGGCCAGCCGGGCCGCGCCCCTCAGGCAGGGCTGCACAAATCGTCTGGCCGGTCTGATACCCCTATCGGGTTAGACACTCCAAAACTGGGTGACCCGACCCACCAGCCCACTGGGCTTAACGGGCCAGGACCGTTATTCACTTAAACATGAATAACTTAAAGACCGCGCGTATGATCGATGCGCCATCTGTAGCACTAAGATCCTATCGACGAGGTGGTCCTTTTGCGATACTCTAGTGAGTTTAGGACAACTTTGGTAAACGGCCAGTTTTGGAACGAGCATATTTCCAACCAGGCCCCTGGAAGAAAAAGGCCAATATCTCTCAGACTGGGCGTCCGTTCGACGCACCATCTATCGCATTGAGTTCATATTGACGAGACGTAACTTCTGGATACATCAAATCTGGAATTCATGACAGTTGATGTATCAAACCTCTTCACTCGAGGAGTGGACCCTCCCAGAATCGAGTATACTATGTGCGGAAACCCTAGAGCTAGCTACGACTGTGACGACTACCGTGCGTGGATCCTCCGTGGGTTTGACGACTAAGATGACTGTACATAGATCCTATGTGGGATCGGTAGTGAGGACAAATGTACTTTGATCCTCCATGTTTCCGGCAGTGATGGTGATTGTACTTGGACCTTACATGGGTTCAGCAACGATGATTGCTGTACTTGGATCCTACGTGGGTTCGGCAGCGATGACTTCTGTACTGGGATCCTACGTGGGTTCAGCAGAGGATATGATATAGAGACTACATCTAATCATCTCCACCTTTCTTCATGAGAAGTATACCTATGTGATCTGAGTCTTGACTTTCAATCATTACCATTGGTGTGACCGACTTATTTTTTATGTGGACTGGGTTGTGCTTAGGCTCGGAAGTTGGAGCCGAACTGAGATTGATGACTTAGGTATATGTGTGGGAACATACCTAAGTAGAGTTTATTGATACTTCTTGTTTGTATCATTCCTCTATGGTTTATCATTCTTGGATTCGGGGAGAACTTCGGGGGTCTCGGGGTCCCTATTGAGTAATGTATAATCACCCCTACACAGGCTATGCCCGCACTACATTGTGTTGGATGCAGACGATGGACAACACTGATCGAGGTGGAGGCTTGTGGAGCTGGACGGTTCCTGGAGGTGGACCACTTGGTGAGACATAAATGGAGTGGATGGACGAACCCAAGGAGCTGAGGATACCATCTATACCCACCCTTCAGGTAGAATATCCGGAGGATGACTAGGCGGTTGCTACTTTACTTTACTGTTATTGTACTTTATTTTCAGTTGTACTTCACTTTCAGTTGTGTTTTTATACTGGCACATTTACTTTTCAACACATACTTTTGTACTCAGTTTTACTTAGTGCTTACTTCACTTGCATAATCTATTGTGTTTTTTTACTTATATAAAGGCAATGCCTTCCCTTTTGAACTGTATTTACGTCTTTGGTGCTAGTCTCCAGCCCCGAGCCTATGGGAGGCGGGCTTGGGGTAGTCATGGCACGGGCCCTGTAGTTTTCAGACACTATTGAACTACACCACCCTAATCATAATAATCCATATAGGTATATTTTCTCGATCATGAAACTCAGGGCCTCATCCATATCCACCGTGCAACTATGATCTACCAAAAAAAAGATATTTGATCTAAAGATACTCCAAGGTGCATGTGATGGGGTGAGAAATAATATCTGTAGGACACCCCAATTAGGATCCTATAAAATACACTACCATAAGTGCATTAAAAAGAAATCCACAAACTCAGCCTAACTGAGACATAATAGAAAGGATATGTAAAACTAGTAAACGTGTAACCATGGTCGAACACTAAGTCCATGATCCCAGACAACTGGGAAAGTGAAGCCATGGATTTACATTTGGGTATAAGTATAAATTTATTTTACCAAAACTATACATATATAAATAAATATGAATATTATGGATTATGTGAAGGAAATAACATGAAACCAAACAAAAGTCGATTATTGGGTCAGTAATCACAATCTCATGGATATCCAATGAAATGGTATTGACCAAGATGTAGTACCACTCATGCCTTGTGTCATGAAGTATATCTATTGGTTTGTAATCCCAACTAAGATATACCCACATTGTACAATGGTGTAATTATCTATAACCAGCAATGCCACAATAGGGGGATAGACATCCTACCCACTGGTTCACCTGTACTCACCTCTAATCACGGTAACAATGGATTCCAATGAATTACATCTTGAAATACTTTAAATGGTCACTGAGATAGATTTATTACTACACAGTCCATGTAAATACAGTCCAATGTATGAGCCCCAGGTCCTAGTCTGTAGGCTGTCATGACATTCAAAACATGGATAACCCCTAAGGTTCGGACCCTTAGGGGATCTGTAAGGACAACTCACTGGTGAGATGTCATACCCACCCATGTAGTCTCTATGGGAGAGTGTAATCATCCCAATCCTATAGAACAGTGTAATCATTTTGGGTATCCAATGATGTGAGATGCCATTCTTAAAACCATGGTCAAGTATGTGATCATGGAGAGAATAATCACCATTATCCATTGGGAGATTGTAATCATCCATGAGTATAATTAGATAAAGGAGAGAATAACCATCCTCATTATATATCAAATTGTCATACTAGGGACACCTGCTACCAAATATACCCCATCCTAACAAACTAAATTAGGGTCGATGAAACATCGGGGCATGCACTTGGTCCCTCAAGTAAAAACACAGAAGATTCATCCTATATGGGATCCATGAGTACATGTGACAGAATCCTATTTGGGATCCATGGATGAAATGATAAAAGGATGAATCCTATAGGGGATCCTCGAATGGTATGAAATTATAAAGAATCATACAAGGTATTATCAGATGATAAGAAAGACTAAGGAATCCTACACGGGATCCGTGAAATAGTACATAAGCGATGGAATCAAATAGGGTAACCTCTATAACCTTATAAGAATGAAGAGACATCCTACATGGGGTCCTCAGAACCACTAGTCTAATGGACCCACATGCCATAAGGAAACATCTCCAAAGGGAAAAATTATAAAAGTAAAGTCTTAAAAAGGAAACAACCAAGAGAGACATCTCATAAACCATCTCATATCAGGGTCTCAATCTAGGTTTGTCCAAAAACCCAAATGACCATTTTCACATCAATTCATTGTTAGGAGGTAACTAAAAAGGATTACTAATAAAATAACCTCTCCATTCAAGAAACACCAAAAACGCCACACAAGTGTCCTCAAAATAGATAATGGGTTCTGCCACTGAAATCTACTCAAGATGATACTTAAAATTGACTACTAGTGGGTCAAATTTTGACTCTTGGTAAAAAAATATGAAAAAATCCCAAGAAAGGTTGCAAAAGGGTCAGTACACAACATGTCATCATGAGCACATGACATGTACTCCAAAAGTACCACTTGGGCATGTACAACCCAAGTACACAGTGTTTAATATAGGTACAAAGCATTTACCCTAAATTGGTAACTTTATATTCCCCTAAAACATAATATCCATGTAATTATCCTAGATTTGTAATTCTTTATGATTTGAGACTCACATGGGGTCTGTTTATATTCTATAAATGACCATGTACCCCTACTTGGGTAGTCTGGCTGGGTACTCTGCTACATGGATGAGTCCTAGTACATGGTGTTTACACCCTAGTACCTAGAATATACTTAGAAAATGTCATCTTCCTCAAATAATAAGAACACATGACTTGTGTTCCCCAAACCACACACCATGTAAGCGGGTTTTCCCAAACAAAAACACTTTGAATCACCCTGAAACCACCCGTTTTCACCCCAAAGTAGTTGATCTACCCACTAAGGGCACCAAGAAAGTATAATAGGGGATTAGAACATAAACACGACTAAACTATGGGGGTTTATGAAAAAATTTAAAAACAGACTAACTTTAGTTGGAATCCGCCAATGCTTCCCCCGTTTCTATGATCCATGGTTGTCACATGATGATCCGGCCCATATTGATACCCATGGTGGATCCTATATTACCATATATCATTATTTATCTCTCCACATCTCTTATATTCTATCTCAGTAATGTGATAAATAATATCTACATGGGGAATCTAGGAGAACCTAGAAGGGAAAGGATGAAAATAAAAAGAAAAGAAATAAATTGAAGAAGAAAGAAAAAAATGAAAGGGGGCATAGGAAGGAACTTGTGCCTAACTATAATTTATGCCCTTACTATAACAAGATCACCCATCCAGACTCAATAGAGTAGAAAAAATAGCAATCTGATGATATGTTCAAAAGATATAGATCAATTAACCTTCGTGAATAAATTAATCTATAATTTATTAAATCTTTAATTTAATTATTCTCCTAGAATTAAAACGAATTAAAAAATATCTAACTCCTATACTATTGTAATAACCCTATTATAGGACCAACTTAGTGGAGAGAAAAATTATCTAAGATCATATGCTATTGGAAAAAAATATTTTACCACTTACAAGAGTGTGAAATCCAAAATTAAAATTTCCCACAACAAATTAGTCCAGAAAAACTTGGGTCATTATAATCTCCCCAGCATAAACCTTCTCATCCCAAGAAGCCTGGTGGTATGACTGGTAGAAGTTATCTCAACCTGATCGTATTCACAACCAGGCTATATAGACTATCCAATGACTAGTCTCATAGAATCAACAACTATCTCTTACATGGTAGACACTTAACTACAACCGATTTGGTACTCCCCACCTTAGGAATAACCTTAACATCATTTCAAAACCAAACTATGAACCCAAATACTCATAAAAAATTCATATCTCAACCAAAATGAGGTTCCCCACCCAAATACATCCAACAGTGGTCTCCTTACCAAATGGATTACCATACACCTCTCCTCGAGCGTAACCTCAACATTTTTCTTTTATCCACCAAGGGAAATAATTTAAAATAAATGAATCTTAACATAGGTATGATTCCCTCTCAGTGTACTCAATATGATGTTAAGATATACCATGATCATATATAACTCTAAGTACACTATGAGTCAACAAGAATTTAATGTACAACTATCTTCGTTCTAATCTCGTCATCTTGTCACCACCTGATAATGATTTTAAAATATTTCAACCATTAAGAGGCACCAACTTAATCCTTGATTCCACCCATATCATGGAGGATTATTTTTCTTTTTGGCCAAAAGGTTTGGTAAAAAGGCCCCAAAAATGTCTTACAAACATCGGTCCTCAGATCGCTACAACCAACTTAGTGGTATATGATTAAATGGTACCATGTGAACCGGCGTATAATTTTATCATCTGGCTCATGATCTTAAAGGTATTCCAATATAATGTTATATTAATAGTGACACATGACAAATTATTCTAATTAACCCAGAAGCTCCCTTTAAACTCGTATTCAAAATTGAGTAGCTCACATGTTCCATAATGTATTCTACAACCACCCATTACATGATATCGTTGCATTCACAAGATGCTACCCAAACTCTCACTAAATTAGAAATAAGTAAAATATTGGTATAATTTTCTAGGAGCTCAACCAGTCCTTCCCATAAAATACATTCTTGATAGTGATTCACCCATTGTTCTAGTCACAAGGTGAAGGAATCAATATGACTCGAGCACATATTGCGACTTTATTGCAAAATGAGTGTATAACCAAGATCACTGCATAAAAAGAAATTGAAAAGAACTCTCCAACCTCTCTCAAAAGTTTCACTTAAATAAATATGTGGTCATACTATAATGTTTCAATTCAAATCTAAGGGCCTATAGGTCTCCCACCAAGCCCTACATAACAAACCTCAAAACTGGGTCTCAAGGTCTATCCACCTCGCCCAAATATCAAACCAATCTAAATAAGGTAATGATCACAATGACTTATGAGGGTCTAAACTAAAAACACAACCTACAAGGTATACATCCTCATCAAGAATAATCATAAGTAACTAATCCCTGGAGGTCACGATACCAATGCCATAGAGAGACTGAACTCATACTCACTAGGCATCCGTATATGGTAATACCCCATGGAGGTCCATCTCCTATGAATGGTTCAGGTATCCATCAACATCATACTCAACAATCTGATTAAATAAACATGACCAAAGAAACAACACCATAATAGGGGTACCAAATAAGGGCATCAAGTTCCATATAAACTTACTAGGGTCACTGTAGCTCATATGCATGAGGGTTACATCCTCATCCTCCCAACAACACTTGAACATAGACCCACATAATCCTCCATCAAGAGGATATATATATATATATATATGTAATAATGTTAGTAGACACAATTAAATATTCCTCGTTCATCAGTATAAACACACAATAGAAGGCCTATATGATGTGAATCATATATTCCAAATATGATGAAGGGGATTCCTCTTAAAGTTTCCCTCCAAGAGTCAAAATCCATATCTAGCCTCTTTCTAATGACCTATAGCCAAAGATCCATAGTAAATCATAACATCCACAAAAAATGTGCATCAATCAAGGAGAAAATCATATAAAACTATAACATCATTGATCAGAATAGAAATCCAATACCCCATGAAACCAAAAATTATAACTTGAGAAAGTGTTATTGAGACACCGTTCTGATATCCATCATTGGTTCTCATACATTCCTAGTACTCGTATCTACCATATCCAAAAAAAGTATGAAGGAAAGAAAAATCTCAGATACCACTTTGAAACATCCTAAACTAGATTCCACAAAAACAGTTCCCTCAGTCGGTTGGTTATGTGGCCTTAATTTTGCCTCCACAAATGCTAGTGGATAGTAATTAGCAGTGACGGACTAGACTGTGACAGTGGGGAGGCTGTTCCCTCATATCAACGTAATAAAATTGAAGAAATAGTTATGTACCATACACATCATTAAATAAAAATAGTGTGGAAGCAGTAAATAAACATAAATAGAACATTTTGTAGTAATGAATGGAAAGTATATAAATTCAAGAATAATTATACCATACCTACAACTCTGTTTACCAACTAGGCTGACCATATAAATACATGAGTACAAAACAAACCAAAACAATTTATGGGGTTCTAATACTAAATCCAAGCTCGACCACATACCTAGTCTCCAAATACTAACAAACTCCACTATCATGATCAAAAAACATTACAGGAGCATCTCTTCTGGATCATGAAACTTAGTTCTTCTTCCCTATACACCATGAAATGATGATTGAATAGAAAAGTAGGCTTATGATCCAAATGTACACTAAAGTGAACATAAAGGGGTGAGAAATAATCATAGTTGGCCACCATTATGAGGAACCTATAATATACGCTTCTATAAATGTATGAAAAATAAATAAATTTTTTTAGTTTATATAGGAAAAATTGAAATGATATGTAAAACCAAAAAACATGTAACCACATTCGAACACTGCTTCTATGATCCGGATCAACTGGGAAACATCATCAATGGATCCATATATATATACATAAAAATGGATTTTCCCATAACAAGACATATATACATAAATATGAATATTCATGAGTAATTGAAGTAAATAACATGAAACCAAATATTAGTTGATCATTGGGTCCGTTATCTTGATAGAATGAACATCATGTGCATGGGAATTGAGTTGGATGTCATACCACTCAATCCATGTATCATTAAGTTGATCTCTATGTCTGAAATCCAAATTGAGATAAACTTGGTTTTTCCAATGCCAAAATTATCTATGACCAATCTATGTCACCATAGGGGGATACTGGTCCAACACCTGGGTTCACCCATACTTATTTCCAATCACTGTAATGATGGATTACAAGGATGTAAGTGTATACGTCTTGTAAATGGTCACTGATCTAGACATCATGTTTCTTAGAACATGTAAATATCATCCTATTTCTGATCCCTAGGTCCCAGTTTGTAGGCAGAAACATCATTCTAATCATGGATAATCCCCAAGGCTCTGACACTTAGGAGATCTATAAGGAGAACTCACCGGTGAGATGTCATACCCACCCAGGAGTCTCTAATAAGGGAGATTTTAATGATACATATAAAACAAAAAAGTGAAATCATTCTAGGTATCCAATGATGTTATACACTATGATCAACACCATTGTCATGTAACTGATCTAGGGGAGTTTAATCATCTATATCCCTAGGGAGAGTGTAATCATCCACAAGAATAATATGATCGAGGAGGGCGTAATCATCCTCATCATATATCAAAATTATTAGAGAGGAATAATTCTCATAACATATCATATTGAGGAGTTTTGAACCATCCTCATCACTCATGGGAGAATAATCATCCACGAGTAGATTTACAAGGGACGCCATTCCTGAATACCATATTAGTAGGCTCAATAGCTAGATTCCAAGAAACATCTCTGACTTCCCAATAATATAAAAATTGAATATATGGACTCAAAATCCAAATCCCATGTAGTAACTATTGGAATACTAGTAAAAATAATAAATAATATGTCTCCAAATCTAGATCCTTGGAAGAACATATGAGAATTCCAAAGATAAAGGAAGATTCCTCGCATCATACACAATAAAAAGCAACTAAGAAGCAACTTTTGTTAACATTGTTACAAAAGCAATAAATATGTTAAATCATAAAAAAATAGTGGGGGTGTATTAACACATAACCCAACACTACTACCAGAAACCAAGTGATTATAACATTGGAACATGGTCTATGGGGACACCTGCTACCACCTCTACCCAAACCTGACGTACTAACTTAGGTTCGACCAAACATCAGGGAACCCACTGAGTCCCTTCGGTCAAAATACTGAATATGAATCCTTTTAGGGATCCTTTATGTCTAAACACAAGAAAATGTGTCATATTTGGGATCATTTCCTGAAAAGGTAAAATCATGAATCCTATAGGGGGTCCTCCAATGGTAATAAATACAGAGGAATCCTATAAGGGATCCTTGGAAGGAAATAATGACTGGGGCAACCAACATGGGATCCTGGAAACAAAACATTGGTGTAATAATTATAAATATGACCCTATATAAACATATAAGAAACCCAAGGAATCATACATGGGATCCTCAAAAGAACTAGTCTAATATTCCCATAGTCATGTAGGTCACATCTCTCAAGGGATATGTCCTTAAAGGAAAATAATACAAAGGAAACATCCAAGGGAGAAATCTTATAACCCATCACAAATCACAGTCTCAAAATATGTTGGTTAGAACACCCAACCGATCAATATCACATTAAATATCTCTTAGGAGATAACTGAAAATGATTGATGCACACCATTCATAGGGAATAGAAAAAAGAAAATTTTGGTTCCTAATGCAACAAAGAGGCTGATCAGTGTCGTCTCACATGAGGAGTGTTGTATTCGGTTATATCATTGAATCTAGTTCACCTATTCTAATTCCGTTTGGATTTTTATATTATTAATAAGAATGACTGTTTGATTTTTTTTAAAATGATTAATTAAAATAATTAAATGTAAAAAATAAATCTAAATGCAGATGAAAATATAGAATAAATGAAATCAGAAATGAAAGAACATGGTCCTAGGGTTTAATACCAAGGGTTCATTCATTATTAATTAATTTTTTAAATTCAATTAGATAATTAATTTTATGAAACAATATTAATGAATTAATTTTTATTGATTTATTAACTGTGTAATTTTAGTATGTCTTCAGCACACAAAACCACACCTCTTTCAATAGTCTAATAATGTGACACCTAAAACGATGATGTCAATCCTAAAAGACTCAGCACCACCATATTCTATTTCAACACTTAATGAAATCCAAAATCCAATTTATAAAGGGTTTTCCCAAGAGAATTGTGGGACAAAAATGGAATCACGGAAAAGGAATAGATTTAGAAATAGTTTTGTGGTGGATGATTGCGGCACCTGTGACATATTCTCACATCCACCACAAATAGATTAAAAACATTTTAAATTTAAGTGAAATAAAAAATAATTCCATGAACCCCCCCCCCCAACAAGGTATAAGTAAAGGGTTATTCAATTTAAATTTTAATGGAAAAATAGATCACGGTGGAATGATAGAAGAGATGGTGAATGAGATTAGGGTTTGGAGAGAAAGTGGAATGGAATAAGAAAATGGGAACAATAAAAAATGTTTCACACATTACATGGGAAAAGATAACTAAAGTAAAAAAGAATATATAACATAAATCCTAATAATTAGTCAACCACCCACCATAGAGATCTCTTTTGTTCTTTTATGGTTTGGAAAGGAGAGATTCACCACATTTTATAGGTGATGAAAGAGATTTTTGGTTCTAGAATATTCACTTGTATAGTTTTCATGTTTTCTACCCATTAGACGAACGATTCACGTGTACAATTTTTCATTAAAGTTGTTAATAAATGTATTACACTTCCTTCCTAAAAATTTCAGAATATTTGGACATGTTTTGAGATATTTATTCATGTTTCACCTAGAGAATTTAATCTTCCCAAACAGACTCTCCACATTCCATGTCTCTCAGTTTCTATGAATTAATGGTTTTGATCAAGGATAGTTAATTCATGGAAGCCTTAATGAAAGATGTTAAAAAATTATTTCACCTATATCCTCCAAATTGTATGGTATTTGGGTGTCCAATCAAGAGATATGATCCTAGATAAAAAATGTCTATATTTACAAACAATTTTCATGTACCAACTTGTATGCTGGTTTTGAGGTTCAATATGATGGATTTAGCATTTCAACCAGAAGAATTAAATGATTCCCAGGATGTATAGAATCTTAAAAAATATTCATAATTTATATAACTATAACAAATTTTATGGCTTAAATACTGAAATAATTTAAAACAATTAAAATACAAATTAGGACATTTTTCATCTTAATATCAAAATAAAATTAAAATCCAAAAATGTAACAGTTTTCCATAAAATAATAAATAGGTGAGATTAATTTTTTTAAAATTTAGTGTAAAATTAGTGATAATTATATTTCATTCATTTTTTCCAAACATAAATCATGATTTTCCTCAATCATAAAATCTCATCATGGAATTAAAAGGGATCCATTGTTACTAATATTAAAATGTCAAAGAAATAAAATTTAACAATCATAATTGTCAAATAAAATTATAAAATTTTACATACAATACAAATTATATTTCCCATTTTTAAAATAAAAAATTAATTCATGTATTTTATTTTTTCCCTTTTAAAAATAATGACTGTTTCCTTTTATTAATTCAAGATCCTCAATTAATTATTATTAAACAAGTCAATTCATGATATATATCACAATGGATTCATTAACCTCATAACTCATGATAAAGTAGAGTAATGACCATATCATGAGAACATGATCCTTATCCATAGTCATGTAAATAAACAACTTTCTCTACATTGTAATGAAATAAAGTCACATAAAATCCTAAGGGATTTCATTAATGGTTCAAATTAATATGAGGGTTATAGTTGGTAGTATTGATTCCTAAAAATTTTATGTTTAATTTATAATGGTTATATATTAAGTAAACTTTATGATATCAAAAATAAAAGTGTAATGAAATTATCGCATTCAATGTAAAAACTCTTACTTCACCCAAACTAAATGAAACGATCATGATCAAATAAGGTATAATCAATGATATATGAACCCTTGTGAATATGTTTCTTTTACTTTAATATTTTTTTTTAAATTCTCAACGATAATTTTCAACTTTTTATTTATTTTTTTCAAAATTTATGATTATATTAACCCTAAGATCCACCGCATAACCACATATGATAAAAATTATCGGTCTAGTGATGGTGATTTTTTATTTTTCTAAGTAATAACCCATTTGCCTCATTTTTTTGGTTCTTTTTATATTTACTTTTCATTTTATTAATTCAGTAATGGAAAATAATGATGTATCATGAATGAATCAACAACCTTAATTTAGTCCCACAATAAGCACCCCAAAACGTTTTCCTAATAATGTATATCATCCCTTTCACCATGAAGACCTTCACCACAACACTTCAATTTTAAAATATAATGAATATATTATGAGGAGGGTGTTAATGGATTAGAATGGATTGAAACATGGCTTATCCAAATATGTTCATTAATGGTCTATGTGGGATAAAGAATGATTTATGTAAAGGAATATTAATAAGGATAAAAGGTTTATTAAAAGTTTCCTCAATCATTTTAAATTGGGTTTTCATAGTCACATATTAGAAAATATCAAATAAAATTTCTGGTCAGAGTCATGTCCCATGGTCACTCAAGAAATGTTCTCAAGAATAAATAGGAAGTAATTGGTTTTTAAATCATCTCTATAATGGTAAATATGTTTTTGGATAGTCACTCATGGAATGAATAAAAAAAATTAACATTAATTTTAGATATTAAATGTATTAAAAATTGAAGGGAAATTTCATTTACATGAATCTACTCATTCCCAAAATCATGATTCCTCATTTCAATATCCACGATTCACTTTAAACATTCAATTCTCCATTTTACTCATTAAATTTCCTTAACGTTGAAATATAAAACATCGAATCACTGGATTCCTAAGAATATCATGTCCCCTATATAAGTCAAGTAAATCATAAATCAATGTGGATGAATCCAATTTCTTTTAAAACCCCAAAAACTGATTGGGAAAAAATTTAATAAGTTTAAAAAATAAAAACTAAAAGTGAACTCCCTTTTGCAATAAATATTATTCCTTTTCATAAATTTTTTTCGGTCTTGCCTTCTTCCATCATTAATCTGCAAAATAGAATTACTAAATTTATAACAAGGATGATGTCATTAAAGGTAAAAAATATAATAGATTATTGGATGCATGTTGGACTAATAAAAAAATTGCTATTGAAATCTAAATTTCTAGAAATCATATAAAGATAAATATTGGTATGATCGCACAAGGGGGTCTTGGGTTTTTACTGCCTCCAGAAAGAAATTATAGTGGTTATCCAATGCATGATGGTGGTTGATGGTTCTTGTATTTGAACCACCACATGTGGTTCCTTACAACTTTCAATTCATTGTTATTTTTTTTGATAATTAGATATATATTGTACACCAGATCCCCCCCTATGAAATTTGGTTAAACATACATTACGTGGATAGGATGAAGTATGGAACAACCTTCACATTTATTTCTAGTTGAAAAATATTCTCTTTCTCTTCTTGTACTCCCACTCGTTAATATTTATTGTCTTCTTGGAGATCTAGGTGTTACTCAATAGCTGCAATTTATTGTTCCTCGTCATCGTACAAAAGATTATAAGAGTCATACAATTCTGAAAATTCAAAATATTTGGGGTTAAAAATTAAATTAGTTTCAACGTTCTGAAATTACTTTTAGTTTAAGAATGTAACATCTACATGAGTTTGTTCGACTTGAATATCTTCTTTTATGGAAAGTTCCTTTGGACTTGATCATCACTGGATGGAAGTAGGTAGTAAGGTTCATCCATTTTGAGTTCAACCTCAACTTCTGATATGTCCCCAGTGAAATTCGGTAAATACAATGACACTTCTTTCTTTGCCTTGGAAATTTTCAAGTCATTTTATAGTTCATCGATCATTCTCATCAAACCTTGTGTTAAGATCCATGTCACTTGGCCACTCTGAAACTATTTGAAAATTATCATAAGAGAAAAACCCCATCATTGGAGTTCCTCATGAGTATAATCTATTTATTTTTTATGAACGTATGAGTAATCTTCCCATGAAAAATAATTTGAATTTGAATAAATCATTGAAAAAGGTATTTTTTGGTTTTTTAATATAGAAAACAATGATTTTATTCTAAAATAAATTCCTTTCAAAAATGTGATGAAAATAACAATCTAACTTCCATGAAACGGTACTAGTTTTGATGCATGACTATCTTAGGTCTTGGAATAGAAGAATTTTATTCCTAATACAACATAGAGACCTACTAGGGCCGTCTCACTTGATTAGCATCGCATTCGGTTCAATCACTAATTCTAGTTCACATATTCTAATTATTTTTTGTTTTTTTATATTATTTATGAAAATTATTGTTTTGGGTTATTTGAAGATTTCAAATTAAAATAATGAAATTAAAATATTAAATCTAAAAGCATATGTAGATGTAGGCATAATAAAATTTGTGAAAAATGAACTTGGACCTACTGTTAGATAATGAAAGTTCACTAATTATTAATTTATTGTTTAAATTCAATTTGATATATCATTTAATGAAAGATAATTAATGAATTAATTTTCATCAATTTATTGAGTGTGTGATTTTATTATAAGATTGTTGCACCAAACCACACCTCCTCTAATAGTCAAATAGGTCAACACATCAACCGAGAATTTTATTCCTAAAATAATTGGCTCCACCATATGTGATTTCAATATATAAGGCAAACACAACTCCAATGTCTAAAGTGTTTTTCTGAGTGAAGGGAGGTAAGAATAAGTAATCAAATAAAATGAATGAGTTTAGAAATAGTGTGGTGGTGGATTACTGTCGTACTAAAGCAATACACCAGCATCCATAACAACTAGTTTAAAAACATTTTGATTTGAAGTGCAATAAAAAAGTACGCCATGCCCCCCCAAGAAAAGAATTGGGTTCGTCACTTACCATTTCAAAGTAAAAAATGTTATCATGATGGAAGGATAAAGATAGAGAAGATGAGATTATGTATGGAAGATAAAGTGGGATGGAATAATAAAAGGGAAACACTTTAATAAAAAAATATTCATGCATTACATGGGAAAAGAAAACTAAAATAAAATGAAAATAAAAGAGAAACACAAAGATGTATTCATCCCCCTTCTTTGGTTATATCCACCTTGGTGCCATATATTTTTTGGAATGGAGGGGTTCTCCTCCTTTTATAGGTGAGGAGGTATATTTTTTGTTTTATAATATACCCTTTGAACATTTATGCATTTGACCCTCTAAATGGATGAATAATGGGTAGAATTGTTCATGAAAGTGGTTATGAAATGATTTGTGCATCCCTACCACAAATTTTATTGTATTAGGAAATGTGTCGAGAGAGTTATGCTGGTTTCACTCCAAGATTTTAATCTATATAGATAGACACTCCATATTCCATGTATATGGTTTTTCATTAATTAATGGCCCTGAACATAGCCAATTTATGTGTGGAATCATTAATGAAATATGTTAAAGAGTAAATTTCATGTGTATCCTCTAAATTCTAGTGTATTTGGTATATCCAATCACGAGATATGGTCCTAGAATAAAAAATCACCAGATCCGTGATCAAATTTCAAGGACCAAATTGTGTGCTAGTTTTGAGCTTCAAGATAGTAGATTTAGCATTGGGTCCATAAGAATTAAATGAATCCTAGGATGTACTGAATCCTAAACATATATAATTTCATGGTACATATATCTATTGAAATGTTAATGGAATAAATATAGAAATATTTTAAAATAGATAAAATCTAAAATAGGCCATTTTTTCGAATAAGCTCAAAATACCACTAAAATATTAAAATGTGATAGTTTCCCTTAAAATAACACTTTTCTAGGAATAAATTTTTTATATTAATGGTAAAATTATTGAAAATATTAGTTCGTTCGATGATTTACGGAGTAACAACCTCCACATTTAAGAAACACTCGAAATTACACCTAGGAGTCCTCAAAACACCTCAAGGGTTTTACCATCACGAAATACTCGAAAAGATATATATAATGGAAAAACCATGTTTTACAATATGAATGATGGGAAAAAAGATATGAAAACCCAAGAATAGTTGAAAAAGATGTAGCAGACAATGTGTCTCCATGAGCACACAACATGTACTCTTTAATTCCCACAATGGCATGTACATATGCTTGTACGTGGTGTGTAAACCACAAGTACATAGTAAGTAAGATGGGTAAAAGTATTGTACCCTACATGAGTTACCTATATATGTCCCACAAAGGGAATGGACATGTACATGGCATGGCTATGTACTTCTATATAGCTTGCATCCCACAGAGGGTGTGGTCGTGTGCTCAACACAGCCATGTGCACATACACGCGTAGCCAAGACAAGTACTTGGATACATTATAGAATCTTATTACCTATCATGTACAACATAGTACATGGAACGTACTTCAAAAACATCATCGTCCTCAAAAAGGAAGAACACAAGATGTGGGTTTCCTTAACCACATTCTTTTTTGACGGGTTTTCCCGAATGGAAAACCTATGAATAGCCTTTAAACCCCCATTTTCACGACAAAAGTAGTAGAGCATCCCAATTACTTCCCCAAGAAAGTATAAAAATGGATTGAATAATAAAAATTACTAAACTATGGGCATTTATCACAAAACAAAAAAATGGCCTACCATTGGGTGGAATCTCCTGAAGCTCTTCCAATTTCGACGGTCCACAGTTATCACAAGAGGATTTGGCACATTTAGAGCTCCGTGAAGGTACCTCCCTTCCCATATTTCCCTTTCTCTCTATACCCCTATCTATTTTTACATCTCAGTCATGTGATGAAAGAGATCCACATGGACAATTCATGATAATCCAGAGGAGAAAGGAGGAAAATAAAAATAAAATAACGAAAAAAGAAAAGAAAAGGGGGATTAGGCCGACCCCAATGCCCAACATGAGTTTAATCCACATATAGGATGAAATAATTTTTATAGATGTAGTGAAAGAGAAAAACTATAAATCCAATAATCTATTAAAAAATATAGAAGAACGAACCTGTGTGAATAAATTAAAATTTACTCTATTAAATATTAATTATTAATTATCCTACTCAAATTAAAACAATTCAAAAAACTACCCAACTCCTTTACCAGGATAAAAACCCTATTCTAAGACTAGAAGAGTTGTCGAAAATTTTATCCATGCTCATGATCTATGGGGAAAATACCATTTCATCTATTCCAATAATCCAAAATAAAAAATTATAAATTTATTCTAAAAAATTAAGTCTTAAAAAATCCAAGTCATTACAATCCCCATATTACAATGGATTCCAACGAGCATTGGAGGACTAGGGTGTATTAATGGGGAGAATATTACCTCATGTTAGACTGTATCATAATATTTTTAAAATTGAAGTTAATAGAGGAAGAATAAAATCAACCGGAAATAAGATAAACATCCAAGATATGAATAAAAAAATTCCCAAATTTATCTCGTATATAAAATGATGTGTCATGTAATATGTCTAAAAATCATGAAATTATGTATATAAGGATCCATTAAAATACATATATCAGAATACCAAAAATACCACAAATAAAAATCCCATCTATCATCATGAGCATAGATTGGTCCCATTCTCTCCAACTCCTATGTAAAAAAGAAAATCGGATATCATTCTATGGGAATTTTTATTTTATTTTATTTTTTTTAATAAAGAAGGATTATATTAATGGAGAATATCAGTAGTCATACATAAGTAGAGCCAAGAAGGGAAGTTTTCCAGCCATAGTTGGTTGGTGTCGAAGGGGCCTGAGGCCGCTAGCTGATGGGCCGCATTGTTTCCTTCCCTTTTGGTAAAGGAGAAGGTGCAGCAAGAGAAGCCTTGGTGCAGCGAGCATATTCTTCTGACGATAAAGCCAAATGCCTAGAGTCTGGCGTCACTGTGGATAATAGCATTGATGACTGAAAGGAAGTTAGAATCGATGATGATATCAGCCCATCCACATTCCACAACGAGCATCATCCTAGCCAGTATGGAATAGGCCTCAACAACTGCAGGTTCCCAGAAGGCATGATGTGGTTCATATTTTGCAGCAATGATCTTCCCCAGATGATTTCGAGCTAGGAGGCCGAGAGCAATATGCCATCCTTGGGGATAGAAGCGTCCACGTTAAGCTTAAGACCCCCTTCCTTTAGGGGGGGTCTAGTGAGGGGAATAGGAGGGGGAAACGCATGGCAAAAATTTTCCTTTGTGGTCCTTCCAGCCCTCAATCCATGAAGCGGCTCTTTCAATCCAGAACTCGGGAGGCTGATGAACATGGTGGAAAACCGAATTATTATGCTAAACCCAAATGATCCAGGCCAGGGTGCAATGTGAGCTTGCATTCGACAATGAAATAGAGGAACACAAGGGCATTAGAATATCGGGGAGGTCAGAGGCAATGTCCAGTGAAGCGTCTGAAGCCGAGCCCCATTTATTCCAAATTTCCTTGGCTCCCGGGCAGTGAATGATGGAATTCCAAGGGGTTTCAGGAATGTTCAGGAAAAAGGGCAGGATTTAACACTGGATGTATGTCAGTAAACAAGGAGGCTCATGGTAGGGAGGGTGCCCGTGCACACCTGCCACCAAAATTGGAAAAAAATTTGGGGGATGTTAAGCTTCCAAAGCACTTTCCATGGTCCCTCATCACGGTCACGAGAGTGAATTCCAAGAGCCAGTCTGTACCCAAATCTCACCATGAACTCGCCTGAAGACTCATTGGTCCCTAAAAGATGGTCGGGGCCAGCATCAGGGACCTAAGGGATGCTCAGAATAATTCTTTGGTCTCTTTCATTAAACCATTCCGGGATTTTTTCCACACACCATCCCAGGCCCTAGTCAGAAAAGAGGAAGTTGACCATGGCGTCTTCAAGACCTGGTTGAATGGGGGATGTGGCCCACACACCATTCTTATCGAGAAGCCAGAGATCAGTCCAGATGTTGACAGATGAGCCATTTCCAATCCTCCAGCCCAGTCCTTTTTCCAAGAGATTTAGGGCCCCCCAAATACTTCTCCAGAGGAAGCTGGGGCGGGGTCCAAGGACGGAGCCACATAAGTCCGTGTGGGGAAAGTATTTGGCCCATAGTACCCGCGCACATAAAGATGAAGGATGGTTAAGAAGGCTCCATCCTTTCTTGGCCAGCAGTGCATCATTGAACAGAAGAAGATTCCGGAATCCCGTCCCTCCCTCCGACTTGGGTTTGCAGAGTTTCTCCTAGGCTAACCCGTGGGGTCGATTTCTGCCATCATTTTCCCCCACCAGAAGTTGGAAGCATGTGAATGGATTAGGTTTACGATGGACGTCGGGAGCTTAAACATCGACATGAAGTAGCTGGGGATAGACTAAATGACAGATTTAATGAGGGTTCCTTTTCCAGCTTTGGAGATGATTTTTGGGGTCCATCCTTGAATTGTTTTCTCAATCCTGTCCATCAGAGCTACACAAATTTCTTTTTTGGACCATCCAATCACCGTAAGGATTCCGAGATACTTCTGGTATTTATTAACCAAATAGATGAAGACATATGCACAAAGCTCATCTCTCTTGGAAGAAGGCACCCCTGCACTGAATGAGATTTCCGATTTTCCGTGGTTAAAAGATGGTCCGGATGTCTGCTCATATTGCTGGATCGCTTGGCTGATCACCCGACATTCATTAACAGTGGATCTGGAGAAAAGGAGCCAGTCGTCAGCAAAGAAGATATGTGACACTTGTGGGCTCTCATGGAAAACCTTTGCACCATGAATATCCTTAGAGGATGCAGCCCTGGAAATGAGGTTAGAGAAAACATCAGCCACCAAAATGAAGAGAAAAGGAGAGATAGGGTCTCCCTGACACAAGCCTTGGGTTGGGGTGAATTCTCTGGTGAGCTCCCCATTGACCTTGATTTGGAACGAGACAATCGAGATATAGTGCATGACAATTTCTGTCCATTTAGTCCAGAAGCCCATTCTCAGCATCACAGCTCTAAGGAACTTCCATTCCACTTTATCATAGGCTTTGGTCATATCTAGTTTCCAGTCCATGGTTCATCTTTTTGCAGTGGAGCATGTTTTCATAGAGTGAAACACTTCATGGGCCACAATTGCATTGTTAGTAATCAGTCGCTTGTCCATGAAGGGGCTCTGGTTTTCGGTGATAATATCAGGAAGCCAAGGATGCAACCGATTGACAAGGATTTTTGATAAGATCTTATAAGAAACATTGCAGAGGCTAATAGGTCTAAAATCAGGGATCGCCTGAGGTTTCTTGATTTTGGGGATAAGGAAAAGGACCGTTTCGTTGATGGCGGAAATTCTTGTATTCCCACCCAGATGTTTTTTTATCATTTTTCAGATGTCAGGACCGATGATGTGCCAATATTGATTAAAAAAAGAGCATGAAAAACATCCGGTACAGGGGATTTAGTAGGGTGGATATGCTATAGAGCCAGGTAAATCTCATCATTAGTCACATCTTTTTTAAGCTGCTGGTTAATCTCCTCAGTGATCACAGGTTTGATGCATTCTTCCACTTCAGCAGACATGAAAGGAGTCCACATGGAGAAGAGGTTCTGGAAATAGCCGACCAAAGCTTCGTGAATGCCATAGGTGTCAGCAACCTTTCTTCCATCAGGTTGTGAGAGGCTCCTGATAGAGTTTTTTCGGCGCCTAGTAGAATCTTTCAGGTGGAAATACCTTATATTAGTGTCGCCATCTTTAATATGGGGGTCATGCGCCCACATAGCCCAAAAGATTTCCTTAACATGAAGGCCCCCATCTAGCTCTCTTTGAGTGGATCCAATCTTGGAAATGTTGCCATTAGATGGGGGTTTCCTGAGTATGTTGTGCAACTTCTTTTCAGGGAAGTCACAATGCCTATCAGGTTGGTGGAATTTCTTGTTGCTCCACAATCTTAGGCCGGAAGCAACCTGTTGGAGATTGAGGCCAACATATTCTTGGGAACTCTTCCATCTTGATCGGACCACCTCTTCGCATTCCTAGTAATTTTCCCAGAAGTTCTCAAATCTGAAGGGTCTGCTGAGTTGTCTATTTCGTTCGCCTTACAAACAATCAATGAGAATTGGGCAGTGATCTGAACAGTTAAGGGCCATGTGGACAACATGAAACATATTGAACAGATTGATCCAATCAGTGGAGCCCAGAAATCTATCAAGATGCTCAGCGATGTGAGTACCTTAAGTATTGTCACGGAACTAAGTAAAAGGATTACCTATGAACACCAGATCAACCAGGTTCGCCTTAGTTACCGCATATTTGAAGTAATACATCGAGGATGGGTGTTGAAAACTACCGTCACTTTTTTTCCTTATGGAACATGATCTCATTGAAATCACCTCCGAAAAGAATAGGTCTAGGTAAATCATGTCACAGATTGCAAAGAAGGTCCCATGACTTCCCCTTATTAGAATGGGATGGCCAGCCATAGAATCCCACAAAGGTCCAGGGTGGGTGCGAGTCAGTTTGAATAGTCGCAGCCACGCGGTGCATGGAGAAAGACAAAATTTTAATGTCAATATTTCCCTTCCAGAGGAGATAGAGGACCCCGGAATGGACTTGTCTGGGCACCGGAAAACAGCCTTGGAAACCACACTTCTGAACAATACCAGTGATTTCCTTGTTTTCCAGTATGGTTACGGACAGGAAAACCATATTAGGGCGACTTTGAGCACAATTACATTGAAGCATTCGAACTATTCGTGGGTTGCCAAGCCCACGACAGTTCCATCATAACACAATCATTGCTCTAGGCGGGGCTGGGTATCTCCCACCGCCGCCTTAGGTTCCTCTGGACTTGTTTCTCTACGTGAGGTTTTCCATCTTTTGGTTGGATTTTTCTCTAATTGGCCTGTTTCATTTTGTCTTTTCATGACCTCGGGTTTAGGGACTTCCGTGTGACCATAAATGTCTCCTCTTTGCACCCTTCTCCACGTTCGACGGGTAATTGGGCCCCATATTGGAATTCCCATCAATCCATGGGCCTCCATTGTTATAGTGCCTGTTGCGGCAGATTGTTGGTCAGGGTCCGTATCTGGTTGTTCAGTGTGCATCGGCATACCCCTTGCGTACTGTCTTGGCAGTTATTTTTTGCTCCGTTGCTGACTGCGTGGATGATTGAGTATTGTCCTTGGGGGGGGGGGTAAGGATTGACTCCAGATTCTCTCTAATTGGGAAGGTCAGCATTAGGGAAATCCAATGGTCTAAGCATAAGGGCTTTTTTAGGTGTGGGTTCCGCCTGCCTGGCATGTGCCAACATAAGACGGTCATGGTCCTTTTGTTTTTCTATCTCAGAGATGAAAGCATATTTATTTGATTTGGCATGGAGCCAAGGACCATATTGGAGAATGATGTTACCCGATTCACTCTTCTGTTTTGTGGTGCATGTACTTTCCAGATGGCCCAGGCGACCACAGAAGAAACAGAAGATTGGGAGTTTCTCGAACTCGAATGATATCCAAGTGTTGGATTCTTAAATTTTTAGGAACATTCCCCTCATCAGGGCCTCTGACACAACAATTTCCGCCCTGATCCGAAACTCGGGACCCCAGTGAATTGGGTCTGAGCAATCCCATTCAAGAAAGTGACCTAAATTTTTCCCTATTTCCCTCATGATTCGTTCCGTTCTTGCATGGAAGGGGATACCATTAATACGTATCCAGAAGGGGGAGCGGCTTAAATTCACTCGCTGGATATCATCCCCCCTTTATATTCTTCCATGAGGAGGAGTTGATTATCAAAGGACCATGGTCTGCCCCGCAAGATTCTGTCTCTATATTTCTTGTTGAAGAACTCAAAGATGAGGCGGTTGATCCCTGCTTCCTGGACATCAACTCCTGCATCAATTTTCCAGATATTCTGAAGGGTGTTTTTGAGAGCCCCATGATTTACCAATATGTTTTCAATGAACTTTTCAACAATGAGCAGAGACATTCGTTTTTCCAGCAATGTGTATTCGTTTCTCCGAGCCTTGATCGCTGCCTTTTCTTTGTCCGTCAGGGAAAACCTCTTCCATTGATTAACCAAGTCAGCATCCATAGGGAAAACCTGAAGTTGAATTAGAAAACCTCCTAAAGGACCGACTCCTTGGAAATCCCCCGCGTCCCTGGGACACTAAATTGATTCATGTCCTGGTCAAGCAGTGTAGTACCAAGAACGAAAACCTCTTCGCGGCTCCCTTACGCGGTCCACACAGCTGAGACAGGCACCTCAGCCTTTGCGATCAACACTTCCTCTTAAGTGGTTATGTCCAACAAACCCACATAGCGCGCCCTCCAGTCTTCGCCGATCAACACCCCATGGCAGAACCTTCGCAGCTTCACAATGCATCAGATGATTTGCGACAACACAAACCAGAAGCAGATGCGAAGCGACATCCACTTCGTAGACCCACAATGCCTTAAGACTTCGCAGGAGGATTTTCGCGAATCACCAGCTTCGCGGCGGAACAACGCCAAATGTGATAATCGGCCAATCGGCCACCGGCCACCGCCGGCCTTCACTGTTCCCACCTAGTCCATCTGGAGCAAACCCCTCGACAGGGAAACGCAGCAACACAACACGGTGGAGGATCCCCGCCGGCACAACCAGAAACACAAGTCTCAGACCTCAGACCACTTCACGAACCCACAAACCTCATACCTTCGAAGATGGATCTTCGCGAATTACCCCCTTCACGGCGAATCACCCCCTTCGCAGAAAATCACCCCCTTCGCAGTGAATCACGCCCTTTGCGGTGAAACACCACCTTCGCGGCGGGACAAAATAAGGTATGAAAAAAGGAAAATTGGCCACAGGTCACCACTGGCCTTCACAATTTCCACCGATTCATCGCGGTGCAACACCCCCATATAGGAAAACGCGGAACCTCAACGCGGTGGGGCCTTCGCGATGGAACAATGTGGATCGAACACATTGCTGCGTCCACAACGTGACCTCACAACGCAGTGACTTCTCGTGTCAGGTGCTGCGCGAACCAGACTTCCCTACGATGGAATCTTCGTAGAGCCGTGAGTCCGGAAACCGCCCAAAAACAACCGCAAACCTTCGCGAAGCAGATACAGTAGGCGATTAGGGTTAGGAATTCTCAGATCACCTGGGAGAGACACCGGACTATGACCTCTTGGGTCAAGAAGCCGAAGAAGATTTGCGAAACGGGTTATGATCTCCATGGAATCTAGTGAGAGTCTCAGACTGAGAAACCACAGATCTATAAATCAAATGGGGCTTGACAACTTGAGATTTGGAACCGCCCACCCTGTTCCAGATCTGGCACCAACGAAGAGAGATGGCGACAAGCAGGATTTCAAGCCCCTGTGGAACGCCTGAGCTGCGCCGTGATGGTTCTTGGATTGGCACCGAGAAGAGGGAACGATCCACAAACACTGAAAAGGAGTGATAGTGGTAAATCACAGAACTGGCGCGGGGGTATGGAGGGAGAGGAGCCGCTGTGAACCGAGCTGCCAAGGAAACTCAAAACCCAGGAAAACCCTAGGAGAGGATGATCTCAAGCGGAGAGACTTCTATAGGTTCTGTGGGAATTTTTATCATTCTCTACCTATATCCATGAATTTTTTCTGGGTACCGAATGGTGTCCTAAACTGGGTGTGAGATAAGACTCTGTAGTCCATCACCAACTGTGTTTATAATGAATCTAGTCTGTGTATGACAAGATAAAGAAGTGTACAATATATATCCCATGTATATCAGTATATAATGTAATGTGAGAAATTCAAATGGTACCATCCATCCTACCAAGGATCCCTGTAAACAAGAGTCAACATCCAATATACAACTGCAGAAAAAATGCATAAATCAACAAATCCACAACATTTATTCCATGTAATCTATTATAAATGAACTTCCATGACCATGTTGTATCATCCTTTATATAATAATCCCCATGGAAATGTCATATAATCAATGTCCATGATATTTACAATGGCCATGATGTATAATCAATATAATCTAACATTCCATTTCTATTTAATCAAAAGTGTCATTCCACAAAGGACTAAATCCAAGGTATTGATGAATAAGAAATCCACTTTATGTCCTATGAGAATCTTGATGGAAACTCGATAACAACATGGTCGAAGCCCAAGGATCATGTCAATAGGCCATGTCCACTATGATTCTAAGAAATCTAAATCTAAGGGGTAGAAAGACCCAATTCACCCTACAGAATAAGGATCCAAGGAGGAAACAAGTCAAGGGAATCCACTACAATAAAGAAGAACATGGATTTGAAATGCCCATTAAATCCTATAGAATAAGTATATAAGGTATAACAATAAAGGAATCCACTACCATAATAATGTCATCATCTCATTTCATTCATAGTCTATAAATATTCAATGAGTTCATTCAAATTATATAACAATTCAATTTAAACAATTAAGTCAATTCACCTCATGTAACAATAATGAAAAAGAGGCATAACTAATCCAAAACATCTCAATTAAATTATCATTCAGTTTAAAAGGGATTACTCTCACTAGAAATTGGAACACACACCACATAGGAGGTATAAAAAAAGGAAGATACAAATGAAATCCCCATGGATGGACTAGGTTGGAGAAACAAACTCCATCAAAACCAAAAGTACCAGTGGGAAAACCAAACATGTTCCAAATCATTCAATTAAACCATTTAATAAATTAAAGGGACGGAAATCGAATGTTTGATGTGTGGAACAACTACAACTTGTCATAAAAAACACAAAACCTCATGGTAAAGGTATATACCACCAATATTAGGTCCACAGTAGATAAATCATCTAGTATCGATCTCTAATTCAGTCAAGATAGGAAGAAAAATGAAGAATAGATGAAAAGACAAAAAATCTGGCATATTAGTTTACACATAAACTTCATATCTGAAACAGATTCAAGAAAATTCAAGCAAAGATCAACTGAACAATAATGATGAAATCATTGGTTCCAATCCAACAAGAATTATATCATTTGAATCTAATTTCATATCTAGAAATGGTGGAAACGCCTAAACTTCGAGCTCTAAAGGGAGCTCCAAAAAATATCATTATTTGATGGAATGAAAAATAGAAATAGGATTAGGTTTTAAAAAATTACAATATAGAAACATCCATTTACTATCTAATTCTTAGGAATCCTAGTTTTCATGCACATTTGGCCAAACTGTGTTCCCACCATGCACCCTTCACTGCCTAAAGGGAGACCCCACAAGGTTTCATGTTCATGATTTTCCAAACTATACCCATGTTGGGAAAAAACCATATTCTAAAAGTCCATAGTTTTCTCTTCTTCATGAGTCCTTAGATTCATGGTTTCCTCAAACTATGCAGACTCTTGAAACCCACTATCCAACTACAAAAAGTTACTCCTGATAACATGGATTTGGTCACACAGTTTCACCAAATCATGTGGCCCAATTGTTTTTCTCCAATATTCAAACTCCAGGATCCAAAATGGAACTAGAATCCCCTTACTCTATTAATATCATTAGGCACTTAACTGAGTCCAAAAACAAGGAGTTAAACCATTAATATTATTTGGTCCTAGGAAAACCTAGTATCTTAAAATATTCAACCCTTAATGAAAATTTTCCTTGAATTTACATTCCATGGGTGGTCAAGAATTTCATGAGAATAAATCTTCGTACTGAGCATGTACATCATCCTATCATTCCCAAGTCTCTTCCTATTAATGATTGTACTTCCATAGCACCCATATTAAAGGAATAAACTGACCTTGAAGAACATTTTTTCTCTTATCAAAAACATGTATAAGATTATCCTCAATGGATGCATATATGTATAACTCCGGCTCATCTAGATGAAGAGTTTGAAATGGATTTGAGTGATAACAGTGTATTGGAGTTGTATGGATATTGTTGTACATGTCTCGATACATATGAGGTAACTGAAAATGATAGATTACTAGCCCAAATCTCTCTTGAATATCAAATTTCCTAAAATATCATGGTGAAATATTCAGCTATATCCTAATCTCTTTATGTCCCATCCTCAGTGAGATGCATAAAATTACTTGATCCCTGACCAAAAACTCTAGAGGTCACCTATGGTGATCGACATAAGATTTATTTCTAGATTATGTAGTATCCATATATTTCTAAATCAAATATACATACTCAAAATTCTCCTATAGTAGACAAGGTCCGAGAAATTATATATCACCTACCTTGATACAACACCGAGGTGATTGACATGGCCCATTGTTCAAAGCCTCATAAGCTTCTATATATATCATCTAATGATAACTATTAATGTATGTGAACTAAACTAGTGGTAAATGACTATACCAGGAGATCTCAAAATCTATTATGAAAACTCTAAGAATTCCCTCAAGCACCAAAATCATGCGCACTGAATTTCAATCAGTTTTAGTGTGCTATTCCATGCTCATAGAAAACTATGCACAAAACTCCCTCTATAAACTCTACTATAAATGAGACATAAAATAGGAATCCCTATCAGATTCCAAAATATGAGGAACCCCATGAAGTCATACTATTTCACATATATACATCCTCCCATGCCCATCAGCAGATAAGGTTTCCTTAATCATAAATAAAAGGGAAACCTCCATGATCCTATAAAAAACCCATGTTTCATAACTACATCGATGTGCCCATGTAAAAATAGCCAAGAAATACATTACGACATATTTCCATTTCCACTCATGAATGGGTAACTTCTATTAATGTATGGCTAGTAGATGATGTTTCACCATCCCCTTCATACATGTGTAACACCTCATAACAAAACTACTTTTTTCATGATTCATTCTAAGCCAAAAATATTTTTGAGGCAAGTCTTGATACATCTTGGAAAAACCATGATGTACTATCAAAACCAAGGCGTGAAACTCTCCCATAATCTCATCATGTATGTCTTCTAGAACCCAAATGTGACCATGAATATAAAGAATTTTATCATCACCAATAGAAAAAACATGAGGCATGTCATCACCTACCACACTCTCCCATAGAATCAATACCTAAGAATATAATAGATTCCACATCTTCACACTTTCCACAATGGTACATTTCACATCTTAATAAGAAATTAAGGTATTTCCATGAAATTATTGCACCTTTAAGTGAATTTCTAAAACCAAATCAATAACTGTCTACTCATTGGTACCCTCATGAACATCATGTATCCAATTCCCCCTTCATAGTGAATTATCCATTACTATATCCTTTCTAGTCATATAGGCATCTTAAATGTCAAAATACTATTGGAACTCAGTCCCCCTTCTTTGTCTCAGATTTTGATCACACTGTGTAAATATATATTGGAAGATTTTGTAGCCTACATACATCACAAATTAATATCCCAAAAAATATAATCCCCAACATCACAAAGCATGAACAATTTCAAACCACTCAAGATCGTACGTCTGGTAATTCTTCTCATGTGGCCTTAGATGATGAGACTTGTGTATCATGTATCAATTCTCATGTATCAAAACTACTCATAGACTAATACCGGATGCATAAAAATAAAAAGTGTAGCTCCCACCCTTCACTTGAATTTTCAGGATCATTGTTGAAGCCAGTCTACCTTTTATCTCATGAAAAAGGCATTTCATAGGTATCTATCCCAAAAACATTCACATGCTTCTTAGTAAAGGCTTTAAATTTCGACTCAAAGCATGAGAGGCCTGGTATGGAACACATATAATCTCTATATATCCCCAAGAGTATCCATGTATCAATGAATGTTTTAGGATGCTCCTAGGAAACAAAAGATCTCATGTTATATGGATCAATTGATACTCGAGTATCTAAGATAATATGACACATGAAGTGAACCTTATCCATCTAGAAGTGGCACTTTTTGATCTGAGCATATATTCGATTCTCTCTCAGTGTATCCAAAACGATATGAAGATGTTTGGAATGGTAATGTTGATCATGAGAATACACAATGATATCATCCACGAATATAAGTATAAAAAATCATGATAAGGATGGAAATATCAATTCATCAGTGCAATGAAAACTTCTGGCACATTCTTGAGACTGAATGACATTACCATAAACTCATATAGGTTATACATGATATTAAAAAATGTATGAGGTATCTATGTTGGTCAAACATGTACTTAGTGATAGCATGGAATCAAATCATTTTTAAGAATACACAAGATCCTAAGAGATGGAAAAAAGGTCATCTATCTATAGTAGAGGATACTGGTTCTTAACCATCAATTGATTCAATTTATGAGAATCAAAAAATAGATTTTGGGCACCATCATCCTTTTTCTAAAAAAGGATTGGTGAACCCCATACATAATTATTGGATGGTATAAACAACTTTTTCTCCAATTTCTCTAACTGCCTATTGTGGTCCTACATCTCCATAGTAGCCATCCTATAAAGAGGAAGGATACCAATGAAACTCGTGGAAGTAGATTGATGGAGAAATCCACCACTCTATCTAGAGGTAAACCAGAATAGAAATATGAGATTAAATACAAAAAATAATAAACCACTGAGGTAAATTTTTCTAATGTGATCCTTGATCATCAAGATATAAACTAGGTATCTGGGCTATCATTCCACCCATCTCATGATACTTTGTTCCAACATGGCTAGCATAGACATCCCATTCAAACTTGTGAATAAAAACTCTTCCTTATGGTGATGTGAAATTCACCCTCTAGAAATAGAAATCAACATGGTCTCGATTAGAAATCAACTGGTCCATTTTGAGTATGATGTAAAACCTGGACATCTCAAGGAGTATAAGATTCCTTACAATGTGAAAATCACTAATATCTAGGAGGTAGTCACTGCACTAGTGTATACCCTCTGTTCTAATTCCAATAAAAGTGTCAAAGGTCATAAATCCATCATGAAATTGAGAAATGAGCCTAAGGATCTACCCCACATGTAAAAATATGAAACTATGTGATGCACCTATATAAAATCACATTGATACTAAAGTATAGGCTACTAAGATCATATAAATAATTGTAGACGGTATGAATCTCTTAACCTCTAGTTCAGGATATACACAAAACATATGGCCTTAAATGAAGCCCTATGAAATAAACTCACTACCCATAGTAAGACCACTCTATTGTCTAGGTACAACTAGTGCTCAAATTCCGTAGCCACAAACACTACCTCACCCTAAACAACAGAAACTACACCAGATCCCCAACTAATTGGAATTTGTGAATCAAAATCTGAAACATTTATTTTGAGTTGATCCCATTCCAATGAATTATAGAGGGAAGGGCCTATGAAAATGAAACATGTGCCCATCCGGCTATAATCTCAACTCTCTACTAGGTCCCAATCACACTTATTACTGATACATTTCCATATTCAACACTGATTATATAAAAAAATATACAAAAACAAACATCCGGGTTGGTACTCACCTCACAAGAATCCTTAAAATGATACTTCAAACCATTGGAAGCAGAACAACTAGTTCAATAGGCTAAACTTCCTTCATCTACACCCTCAATTTCCCTCAAGATTCACTATATAATCGGTTCATGATTCACTATATCAGTAATATTCATCAACCTAAACATTTTGGCATGGGATCGAATGGAATGCATAAGACATTCATCAAAGAATATTTCCCTCGATAGGTCATCATCAAGATAAATCATCACAAAATGTGGAGGCTCTATAATTCCATCTGAATATTCCATAATAGTCATTGTACCCTACTCCAGATGCGTAAAATCAATAGAGTACACTACTCCATGAGTATAATGGATAACATTATCACAAAACCTAGATTATAAATCTATCCAAACCATATATCATAATGTGTGAGAATAGTTAATAATATCCCACCAGTGCTTAGATCATCCTTGAAGCATATAAGTCACGAGTTTCACTCTCCTCTCAGGATGTTTCTCCTGATGCTTAAACATCAAAAATGTAGACTCCATCCATAGATAAGTATCATGTGGAGCTCTATCTTCCAGAAATTTGAGGAATGTTGTTGTTGGAAGACATGCATTATATATTCCATAGATGAGGTAGGCTACGTTGGTCTATGAAAAGTATGAATATAGTGTAGAAAACCCTCATATAATTGTTCTTCCTCAGCCATATCTAGAATAACTACTGGAACATTAGATGTAATTATAATAGGATATGCTAGTTTCCCATGGATCTTTACCTACAGAGCATGGTGGTTTCTACCCTCCTGCCATATAACTGGAGGTCATCATGGAGAAATGTATCTAAAATTACAAAAACATGGCTCATAAATGATTGATGACAAGAAGATCATAGTAAATAAAATTAAGATAAGTCAAAATAATAAAATAAACAAGACACACCCCTCTTCCTTGTCCTAAATCGTGTAAAATCTAAAAAGAACTACTATAAAAAGTAACAGAGACCCTACCTAATTTCAAATAAACATCTAGGCCAAGGTGATGTTCTCTATTTAAAAAATACAATTTCATTTCAATTTAAAATGTATTTCACAAATATATTTAAATGGTTCAACCAAATTGTTCATGACTTCTGATCCATAAGGAACCATAATCCACATAAACCAAAACTACTTAATTAATATCATAACATGTTCTAGCCCATGAAACCAATGGTTCATGAATCAATATTCCACACAATAATTCATTATAAATATCTTCTAGGCTATTTAAGAAAAAGCTGTTTTGGTTATGACAGGAAATCTATGTACCTACTAAGTTTCTCACTTCTCTATACAAATCTAGTAGAAAATAATCATTTCACACAAGGGAAATTCAATAATGTCATGCAGTCTAGTGATGTATCCTATATGGAATGACATGAGAATCCTAAAACGTTCAAAAATGATGAATGTTATGTATACCATCATCTAATCATGAAATATTTAAAGAGAACCTCAAACATATCAATAATAACATAACATTTCACGTTCCTCACCCAATGATGGAATCAAAAAATATGTAATAGTCAAAATCCCAAAAAACATGTTCCATTCTAGGCAATTTGGCTTTTTCTGCTTGTTTATTAGCTACTCCCAGGAACATCACCTTACCAAATTCCAATTACATTCTATTAATTATCTATTTCATCAAAATAGTAATGCAACTAAAAAAGGAAACCCCTCTTGTACATCTTATGTAAAATCTTGACTGGGATGCCACAAAACAGTGTCCTTAGTAGGTGGGTTGCATAACACTAAGTACACCTTCCAGTACACCAGAGGCTACTGACTTGTAGACAGGGCCCAGGTCATGTCATTCGGGATACTATTTCCTCATGTCATAGTGTAACACAACCGTATGAAAAATATCATTAAATAGTGGAATTAGTAAATCACATAGAAAAAAGATAAATATCAAATATATGAATAAATAAAATTGATATATGTAATATCATATAAATAATTATGTGTCATTTCATGTCTCTAAAAAGTAAGAAAACATGTATAAAAGCTTCTTGTATAATAAATGTATCATAATACCAAAAATAAAAAAATAATTGTCCAATATAGCGTCACAATTTTCTCTTGGTATCATACTATCTTACTCCCAAATAACAAGAGAATCATACATTGTGCTATGGGAACTTACCATGTTCCCTAACTACATCCATGAAGTTTATCTGTGTACCCAATGATGTCCCAAATTGGATGTGAGACAACACTCAGTAGGTCACGACCAATGGTTTCTATAAAAAATACAATCTTTTTATAAAAAGATAATGTAGTGTGCAATATATATCACCAGTAAAGATGTATTGAATATAACGCGAGACACTCAAATGGTGTCATTCGGCCTACCAAGGCTCCCTATATATAAAAGCAAATTTACTATAAACATGGAAATCTGAAATTCATAAAAACCCAATCCAAAATTATTGTTCCATGTAATTGAGTGTAAATCAACTAAGAAGACCATGATGTAACATCCAATATATAATAAATATCAAGACCATTCCATATAATCAAATATTGAATCATATACCACGAACACATCATATAATCATGATTATCCTAAATGGCCTTGAAATTTAATTAAATGAAACAGAACCCAAAGGGCTATATTGAAGGTATATAAGACAAAGGCATCAACATCCTATCCCAAGAGAATCTCGATGGAAACTTGGTTTCGACATTGTTGGATTCCAAGGAACATGTCAACAGACCATGTCCACTATGAGTCTATGAATTCTAGGTCCATGGGGAATCAATTCCTGAGGCATTCTAGAGAATCGGGATCAAAGGAGGGAATGGGTCCAAGTCATCTAACACTATAAAAAAGTCACATGGAGTATAAATATATATGGAATTATAGGGAACTAGGATTCAATTTATACCAACCAAGGAATGCACTACCATTATCATATCATCATCTCATTCCATTCACATTATATAAATAGTACATGATTTCATTCAATTCATTTAACAATTCCATTTAATAAATTAAATCAATTCATATCATGTAACAACATGGAAAAGGAATCATACCTTTTATTAAACATCTCAATACAATTCTCATTCATCTTAAAATGAATTATTCTAACTAGGAAAGCACATACACATTCCACAGTGGAAAAAAGGGAAGATAAAAAACCACAACACATGGATTTAGTAGGTTGGGGAAAAACTCCACAAAAATCAAAACTACTAGTGGGGAAACCTAACAGGTTCCAAATCATTCGATTTAAACATTTAATAAATTTAAGGGGAACCACTCAATAGTCTAATATGAGACACAAAAGAGACTAGGAATATAAAAACCAAACCTCATGAAAATTGTATAGAGATCCTAACATGAGTATATAGTGGTGAACTTTTCCACTATTGATCTCTAGTTCAGTCTAAATTAAAATAAAAACAAAGAAGTGATGAAAATCATGAAAATATGGAGTATTATCTTGCACCTAAATAACTACATCGATATGAATTCAAATGAAAAACAACAGAAGTGGAAATAATAACCCACCAATATGAATCCAATAGGATTGATGACATTTGAATCATAGTCCAGATCGAGAAACAGTGGAAAATCAATCGCTTTCATCTTCAAGGGGAACTCAAAACAATTGGGTTGTCTTCTAGAATGAAAAATAGAAACTATATTATATTTTAAAACATTTTATGTGTGAAATTGTCATTGGACTTATAATTACTATCTCTGAGGGTTTTCCAACATGGGATGCCAAACCATACACAAATCGTTCTCCCATAACTATCTCATGGTATACCTTTCATAGATTCAGGTGAACAGTTTTCCTAACTATGAAAAAACCATAAGAATTTCCTCTTCTAAAAAGAGTGTAGTTTTCACATTAGAATGGAGATCTAGTTTAATTGTTTCCTTAAAACTATGTGGCCTCAAATATCCCACTCTCCAGCTAAGCATAATTACTCATTAATGTGTATATTTAGGCGCATAGTTTCTCCTAACTGTGTGACCTTAATTGTTTCTCCAAAATTTAGGCTCATGGATTTGAACAAGACCAAGAACTACTTGAAATATTATGATCTCATTAGAAACTCACACTAGATAAAAAAATGATTCAAACCATAATCTAAATGATTCATACCCCCTGGAAAAACTAAGATCTTACAAAAGTGTTAACAAGAACATCAATTCATGGGGTGGGCTCATCGCCTAAATGAGAAACAATACCTAAATCCTGACGAGGATAATCATGATTCATGGGAAGGTTTGATGACTCATATGATAGTCACTTTCCACATACTTTGGATTGTACTCTGACTAGTCATGTGGGGCCACTAAGCACGACATAGGGCATCTGGATAAGAAAGACATGTTGCCCCATTGGAGGAGAGATGGGGTCCCATGGGGAATTTCCATAATCCAGGTGTTGATCAACAATGATATTAGCATGATACTTTTTTGATCTTTGAGATGTTGGAGCAAAGCAGCTACCACTCGTTCCTTCCCATATTTTGGCACAAAACCGAATGGATCGGAGGGCCCAATGTGTCCCTTACGATTTTGGATGTTATGATGGGTAGGAAGCAATTCCATATAGAGGGGACTTTTAAGTCTAGGTTCATGCCTCTTTTTGAGAATGAGGACACCTGATGGTGGGTCTATCTAGTGTTGCATCTCCCCATAAGGCAGGTCCTCTATGTCATACCCTACTTGTGTTCCTCTATTCTTACATTACTTTGGAAGGATAGGTATATCCATGTTTACCGTAATGAAATCTGGAGGTGACATTTCATCATCATCAGAGTGTCCAGTCAATCTCAATATTAGGATGAAGTGAAAAGAAACATACTATCCCCACTATCTAATCTAAACATGTAGAGATAGTTCTTTCATAATTTAACAAATCACATTGAGGATATTGAATCTTGTTTGTTGAATTTTATAGTGGTACACCAAATATGCGGGAGCTGAGTGACACATATCCCCATGATCTCAATGCTTCTACACTTTGAGTTGATGGCGTTGAGGTTCTCTTGACTCCCTTGGTAGGCCAACTAACTATCATATAGGACCTGAAATATCTCCGACATGAATTAGTGGAAAGAAATGTAATTTTCCTCTACGAGGGACATTGGGACTTCAATTTTTGGATTCATGGGAGGAAAAACACCACTGAAAGTTGGACAGTGTCTAGAGCCTCTCAAATTCCCTCTTGATTAGTGGAAGGGTCATACTATTTGTCGAAACAATCCTTGATCGGTGATAGCTGAGATATTGGTGGTGAAATTGATGTAGTCTGGTTATGATTTTATTTTACTAGGAGTGGAGTCATTGCATGATTAAAACATTCTCTATATGCTAGAATGTATCTCAAGGGTAATTCCAACTACATCATCACATCCCAGTAGGATGGGTTGTTCAATACCATCTTGTGTGTGATGGAGGTGATGTCCATCTATTACTTAGTGGAATAATCACCAAATTATGTTCTTAACCCATACCCAGAAATCTACCCATCTTCTTAAATAGATGTAGGGAGGAGGAAAATTGGTGGTGAGGGAGATAGACAAACAGATAGCCCTTGGAAGGGAGCCAGAACGTCCTCTAACTACATGTACATAAAAAGGGACCTAGGGATCTAATGGACATCAAATTTTAGAATAGTGAATCCCAACATTATGGATTCTTCTATTGACTCTAGTAGATGGGGTGAAAGATCCATTATTGAGTTTTCCATCACCTCAAAATTTTAGTGGCCAAAGAGTTCGATGCAGACATGTCTTTTCCTAGTGTTTTCCTTTGATAGAGTGTATTTTCACTTCTTCCCTGAGAATGTTCTTCAAGAGAGGTTATTTATTTTTCATAGGGATAAACTCTGAATTATTTGGTTTTATAATGGGTAGGACCTCCGATTTGATCCAATGGAGGATGGGGAGGGCCTCTGTGGTGGTTGGTTGGAATACATGTAGGTCTTCCATACTATATGTCGATTGGGTAGGGAGGACCTCTGCTCTGGTTGTTGAAAGAGTTGGGATAATGTTATCTTTGACTAGTAATGAAATGGAGAGTACCTCCATCTTAACTGGTAATGGTAGCATAGATAGGACCTTCACACTTACTAGTAAATAAGTGGGGATGGTATTCACATTAATAATTGGTGGGACAGGGAAGTCCTCCATGGTGAACAATAATGGTGCAGGATGGAACTCTGTTTTGATTCTAGTCATCTAGGTCTATCCATTAACAGTTTTTGATGGTGCTAATTATTGAAAGTGTCATCTTGGATTTAGGTTTAGGCAGATGGGGTCTCGAAACCAATTGAGAAAAGAAAAATCCATGTTCACTGGTAGTAGGTGTCTAGATGGATGCAATGATGGTGGTAGGGTCCACATGAGCCACAAAAGATTACCCTTATAGAGAATTATCTAGGTTCTTACCCTAACATCTATGTTGGGTGCTCTAGAATAGGGTGGGTAGAGCATGGATGAAGTCCGCCTACTCTTAGGCCTATGGGAACGATCAATGATAATGTTGTCAAGGATTGAGAGGATCCCATCAGGGTGGTTCCTAGGTTTTAGTCTCTACTGGTGTGACTCAAACATCACCAAACTCCTTTTTTATACTGGATACAATCATTATATATTCCTTAGGAGATAATCGTGGAGTGGGTTGTCATCGGGTAAAGGATAGGTTTCCCCCTACGTGGCCCCTGAGGAAGGTGATGTCGGAAAAGAAACAATGCCTCTAGTTACTGGATGGCCATATCCTTAGTAGTATTGACCCATTCTTACTCATAACATAGCATGAGGGAATCTATAACCCACCTCTGTATAATTTTAGAGGGTGAGACATGGTATGGGAACCGCATAGCTGAAGACGATGTGGAAGTTGTTGTAGAAGTGAGGATGAGTGGGATTTTAGCATCAATGATTCTCCTACCTTGGTTCTCATGAGAACCAGGTTTCTAGTTTCCTTAATATTGATTCTTATAAGGCATATACAATTCAGTCATTAGTACATTTACATGAAAATAAATTCTCAATTCCCTAACATCATTCATTCTTATGAAGATAGATGGGTATCTATGTTAATTATGACACAGACCAAGGATCCCAAGTAATAAATTCCCTAAAACACAGGTGAGTTTCATGTTGGGTCTACCATTTTCTTTATGGGACCTAGTGTAACACCCTGAGATTTTAAAATAAAACTAAGTTTTATATCTTTCTTCTCACAGAATAATGAGCTTCAACAAACACCAAAATAACATTATTTTAACCCGATCATTATAAACTAGTCATTATATTGGAAGGAATAAATATTATTAACCAAATTGGGAAATATATATTTTTCTTACCCATTTTTTATATATTAGTTTATTATTATGAAGCAAACACATAATTTTTAGTATAGTCATTATGTTCTTCAAATATATGTTTTCATCAAAAATCATTTTTTATTTCATTCAATGAGAAAAAAAATATAATTAATTTTTTAAAATTTTAGAAAATGTGTTCCATAACATTAAAAACATTTTTGGATTTATCATTCAAAAATAATCTTATGAATAATTCTTAATAATCTTATGGAAGGATTAATTTTTCAGTGAATAGTGAAAATATAGATATTTGTAAAAATGTCATTTCATTTTAATAAATTAATCAATTTAAAAGTCTCATTATGTTATGAAAACTGTTTCTAGTAACATAATTATTATTTATTCATAATTGAGAAAAAATAAATTATTTTTAATCTACAATATATTTTATTTTAGAATAATTTTATTATTGGGTGTAAAAAATGATTTTTCTAAAAAATGTTTTACATTATATAATTTTTATCCATTTTAAGTAATAAAAATTATACATAATGTGGAATTTTTTAAATTAAATATAAATATATATATATATATTATATTTAAATATTAATTTATTTTCATAAAATGATAATTATTATTCATATAGTTAATACAAAATTAACTTTTTTCTTGGAAATTATACTTCCTCAAAACCCGTTTTTCGTCTCATCTGCAGGTTTTGATATAAATATAAATTTTTCAATTATATAAATTAACTTTGGTAAAATGGATTCAATATTTTGAATCATATTTTCTATATTATTTTTCATGTTTTTTTTATTTTTATGCATATAAAATATAATGTGGTAAAAAAATATTTACCATAGTATATGTAAAATAATGAAACATGTTATTGTTAGAATGTAAAAACATAAAATAACCCAGAAATAAAACATTAAAGCAAAGGTTGATGTGTGTTTAGAACATAAATATCCTTTAAAACAATAATTATCAATATATTTCATTGGAATTAATGCCACCTAAATGTGGTTGGCTATAAAATTAAATTATCATTATGTAATCACTTAAAACCACCCCTCCTCATGTTTAAACACCACCCTCATGCCCAAATTTCATCGAAAAATCATTGAATATTTTAAAATATATGAATAATAACCTCCTAAAAAATCCCCCAACATCTAATTTCTTATGGTATATACAAATGATCAATTCCATGTTCCTCAAGTGGTCCTTCATGGAGTTGATATTGAAGATGTAATATTCTCACACCACCACTCATATTTTCTTTTCTTCTTCAACCTTGTCCTCAACCCTTTCAACCATAAATGAATAATAACTACATAATGATATATATAATATAAGATTATGTTTCTAATGGATTATCTTATCTTCATCCTTTTATTACCTCCTCTTATTCAAAGAAATGAAACTATTGTCTAAATTATGGTGGTTATATGTCTGTATGAGTACTTATTTTTTGTTTTCCATTACTGAATTATAGGATGGTCATAAAAGTATTATTATAGTATATAATATAATTATAGTTATATTATATCCAATTTCATGTTCTAGAAATAATATATATTCATAATACTATTGAAAACAAAACTTGTTCTGGATGGTCAGAAAAAACCACCGAAATAAACTAAACATTTATCATTATATTTAATAAAGTAAATCCACCCTATTTTAGAATAAAAAATTATGTATATATCCATTTAAACATATGATAGTTAATTTATTAAATTTAATTTAATTTCTATTCTTTTATTTAAATTAAAAAAAACTATAATTATACAGAAATGAGCTAACCATGAAACCATGAATGGAACAGACCTGAAATAATTAAAATAATGAAATATTATTAATTAATCGGTGGTAAGATGTTATAAAATAATCATATAAGGTATTTTAAATATAAATATAATACTTAAATCAATTAACAAAGTTTATTTAAACCATTATACATTAGTTAAAAGTACACAAAACTTAAGGTATGTGTGGGGTAAGGGTTTCTTGTCTCACTTTTAAATCTATGAGATATATGCCTTACCACCATCACAACATCATAATTCATTAAATATTCCATTACAAGTTTACATTGTAATTTTAAAATGAAATGTATTATTTTATAATTTCCCAATGTTTTGAACATTAGTGATTTCAAAGTGAATAAGAGTAATTTCCTCAAGAATTCTTAAATGATCTCATTTAATGTATTTAAATAAAAGTGAAAATCATTTGATGAATATTTTGAATCACTTAGGTTTATATATTATTATTCCATCTTTAATATTTTTTTAAATGGTTTATGATCAGTTAGACTGGGGATGTACAATTTTGATAGCATTCACCACATTACTCATCATAGTTTGTGATTATGTTTAGAAATTATAGAATGTTATTTACATTCTGAATTATATTGTCAATAAAAATGTATATGTTTACTGTGTTTCAATAATTTCATATGAGTAATGAACAATACTTTGTAAATCATGGGATGGGACCTCTATATCCCCTTGATGCATTGGCATGTCTCATGAGACAATCTTGTATGGGTATTGGCTTATGTCTTACCTGTTTATGTATGGTGTCTTGGACGAATCCTAGATGGTACGTTTAGATGTATGACATTATATATTCCACAAATATTAAATTATATGTTTATTTCCATGTGTTTATTCTATTATTAGAATAACCGTGGTTATGTTTTTTTTTAAATCTTGTGTTTATTTATAATGTATTGTTTGATTATATTTTATTCCATCCATATTATACACAAGTTATTGATTAAATGTCTTTTGTTTCTATTATTTCTATAATTATTTATTCATATTTTTGGTAGCTTCTTCTGTATATAACCTTTACTGAGCATCTTATCTCACCCCTTTATTATGTTTTATTCTTTTTCAAGGATGGAAAAAAGATTATTATGATTGATATGCAGTGTTAATCTATGATAATTTTGGTGTTCTCAAATGATTAACTATATTTGATTTTATATATTCAATTATAATATAAGGTTCATGTATGTATATAGTTTTCCAAAACTACTAAACTATTCAGTCATTCTTGATTTGATTCCTTATACATTATGCTAGTGTAATAATGTAACCAACAACTCTTGAGTGATTTCAGAACTAACAACTTACATATGTTACGTAAGCCATTATGGTCCAAGAAAGTTTTTTTTGGGTTTATGTTTCATAAGGGAAAAAATTGAAATGGATAGACCTAAAACATTGGTATAAAATCAATTTTAGACTTTTAGAATTGTATAAGTAATCACTTTCATGAATTTCAATCATCCCATAAATTTTCTCAAAATTTTAGAGATAGAAAGTGCCTAAATTATCTGATTCTTTCTTTGTTGGTTATATTTTTCTTGTTTGGGATAATTTATAGGGATCTTAATGAACATGATTCTCTCATGTTCTCATATGAATCCTATAATATTATTAAACATGATATTAAATTCATGTCTACATGATATAGAGGGGTTATTTAATGGATCATTTGAGAAAAAGATAATAGAATATGAGCGGAGCATTTCGAGATTGTATCATTCCAATGAGGGATCATTATACGGTTTAATTTTATTTATTTATGCATAAGTTGTATCTTATAAAGATAAATGGGAGAATTTATGAACTGTTATTCCCGATCTTGTGTAATGATATAGATATAATAAAAAATTTGATAATACTGATCTCTAAAACTTATTCTATGCATGAGTTAATGATAGAGTTAATATTTTCATAATTATTCCTATTTTTTAAATTATTTAATCCTATCCCATTAGTCAATTTGATCTTACTTGTATAATTTTACTAATTTTTTATTAGTTTTGATCTTAAGTGTGAAAATTGGTTAATTCTAGATAGTTGGTGGTTTTCTATTGCCTATGTATTTCAAGAATAACACCTACAATTGGGATCCAATTCATGTGATTCATTTTTAGGATTTATATGTTTGTGGGATATAAATTATTCTTCTAGAATAATATTCCATTCTAACTACCACATGCCTAAAAAATAGTTCAATGTGAAAATGTATTCTGTTGGCAGAAAGAACCCTACCTCATTCAATGAGATATATCTCAAGCTATCGACCTTAAAATTGGATGATTATAAATGGGTTCGGAAGCCAACTATAATGGAAAGAGTAAAATTAAATGTAAAATCCCGTAAAATTAAAGGGAATTTTTTTCTTAATTTTCTTTGGGATTTTACAAGAATGCAGTTTCTGACGGCACCTGATTCCGAGGCCTGGTGCGCCTGGAATAATTTTCCGAAGTTTAGCTCGGGTACGTTCAATGAAAGAATGAGCGGGATTTCCTATCTTTTGAACCAGTGCTCGGAATTGAAATCTGAGGACACCGATGGAACTGCAATGCCGGTAATTTCTTAGGAAGACATTTACTGGGGCAGTGTTTGCTCGGGAGGAGTTTTTTAAAAAAAAAACTGTGGATTGGATGAAAAGTAAAATAAAATTGAGCTACAATTTTATTTCTTTTTACTAAGTGGTTATATCCTATGAAAGGGAGTTGGAGTGGGACCCAATGATAACCTAACTCCTAGGTAGGATATTAGTGAGGTGGGGCCCACACGAACCCCACCCCTTCATATTCCCTTACTCCCTTAACTCTCCATTTAATTTTTCAACATAAGTTTAATTAATTAAGTGGTTTCGTTTTTGAATTTTGTAATTTTGAAAAGCATGGAATAAACAATTAAAATAATGGGTGACCTTATTTTAATTGGGTTAGCTTTTTGAGAGAGGATTGGGGGAAGAAAGCTCTAAGTCTTGAAGTTCTTCTTCCTCGTCGAAGAACGTGAAGAACGCCGAGCCTTCGACGAAGAACCCCATCACCGCAAAGGGGAGTTCGTCTGTAACAACCCAGGTAAATAAAGAATAAAATATTTTCATATGTATTAATATTTACTAATTAAATATTAATTTTACTTTAAAGGTATTTCTATGTTTGATAGCGTACCCGATACGCAACAAAGAGTTTCTTTGAAATCTTACGTTGCACACTAGTAATAAAATAATATTATTTAAAATGTTAGTTAACACGTAGCCGTTGTATTGGCGGGAATGAATATAAATAACTAAAATATTATTATATATGTTTGTTAAATGTTTTTAAATTTACCCAATAAAGGATACAGGCTTAAAATATGAAAAGAATTCAATTTTAGGCATATATACTCTAATTTTCACTAAAGGTCCACTTATCGCCATTTGATGGCGAACCATCATTAAATATATTTTTGGTCACTCTTATAAATTCTATTGGACCAAATAAAATTCTTCTTTAGAATCGGGACATCAAAATTTACTTTGTGTAAAGTTTTGGTATTTTTTCGATAAAGATCATTTTTTAGTGAATAGTAAAAAATGATGTATTTTAATTCAAAACCTCTTTTTAATATAATTTATATATATGATTAGATTATCTTTTGAATTGCTTTTAAAGTGAAATTAGAATATATTTTTACCATTTAATCCAATTTTGGTCATTTGAATTAATTTCACATTGAAATTGGACTTAAAATAGTGTCAATCTTTTGATATATATTGTTTCCTAAAAACACGCTATTTGTCATGACAATGAGAATTAATTACTAAATTAATTAATGTAACTTATATGATTTTAATTTTTTAAAATAGAAATAATTTTTGAATTCGGAATATCAAATATATATTAGGGTGAAGTTTGTGTATTTTTCTGAAAAACTTCAATTTTTGATGAATAGTGAAACCACTTAGTGGTACTTATAAAAACTGATTTTTTGGTTTAAATGAAATTTTAACACCTCTATGTTTTGAATTTAAAAAATCCTACATACATGGTTGTCATTAAGAAGTAAAATTTGGTTCAATGGGACTATAATAATTTTTTAGTGAATAGTAACTTTTAAGTTTTTTAATCGCAATTAGAGGTAATTAGTGTAGTTTAAGGTAAAAATAATGTTTTAATAATATGAAATGACCTAGAAACATGTTCTACCATTATTTTATGTGTCATGGCCGACCAAGAAAATCCATGGGTCAACATGGGGACCCCATGGAGCCACTTTGTAAGGAAAATGACATTAAAAACTTTTTATTTAATGTTAAAATAAAAATGCAACAAACATGAGTTGTTTTACTAAAACAATTTTTTAATGGGGTTATACAAGTCATATTTTTGACTATAAATATTAATTAGAAAACTAAAAAGATTTCCTACATCCTGATAGTTTTTTTTATAATTTTTAGACATTAAATAAATTAAATTATTTATGGCACCATGATGATGCAGTGATTACCTCATTATTTAACGATTAAAAAAATGAAAAGATAATGTAAAATCTAAGACCTACACATGTCAGAAACCTATTGGATGTGTGGATTTATAACCCTTATCACCTTATCCTCTAAATTTATAGTTGTGGGACCTTTTTTATTCGAAAATCAGTTTATAATAAAGTAACCTTTTATAACTTTCCACGAGTTCCCCTCCTCTCCTCTTATAAAAGCCCCTCTTATAAAAGCCCCCCCACCTCTACCTCCTTACCAACACCTCTAAAGGATTTGGTTCGGCAAAGCTATGATATTTTTGCCTCTCCACATCTCTCTCTTACTCCTAGAAGCCTAAATTTGGGCAGAAGTCTTCCCAAGGAAGCCTTTGAGCTCAACTCTAAGAGAGTTACCCGATTTTAAGGTAATGTCTTCACTTGTGTTCTTTTGTTTTATTTTGCTTCTCCAGCCCCCTAAACTCTTTATATTCATTTCTTTTGTAAAAAATCCAGTATATCCAATATACTAGGATGTTGTTATAAGAATCATTATAGCTACACTTACACACACCTACATTTAATGGATAAAGAACATACTGTTTCTGTGGATGGCGAATTTCTGCCTCACGAAACGATGATTGTTCAATATTCTTCTAACACCTTCAAAGGTGGCCATTAAGATGTCACTATATTTATATATGATATATAATATGTTTATGTTTTCCTTAATCTTCTGTAATTTTCATTTATGTCATACCTTTATGGATTCCATTATGGGTATACGCGATATCTTCATTTTTGGAAGTGCAGACTACCGCCCCCTCAAAGTGATTTGATTCTTTAATGCCATATGTGGTACGTATAAAGGATAGATTGAATGATATTATATATGATACAATACTTTAATTATAATACTATTACGTATCATTTTTTTTAATTCCATTAAATATGAAATAGAAATAGAAGTAGCGTTCATGCATGCGTATGGCTTACCGTCTCCATGAATGGTGCATTTCATTTCTTACCTCTAAATGATTATGAAATACTATAAATACATGTATATGCTGGATATATATGATATATATGATATCCAAATCATGAATATAATTCTATATATAATGAACCTTTGACCACACGAACAACATGTAATTGTAAGAAGTCCACTTTCAACTTAAGAACCAAATATCGACAAAACAAACATTATTAACCTAAATAATTATATAGTGTTTATAACATGGTAATAAGTGATATAAAAGGAATAATGAACTTGAAAAAGGTTCTTAAGAAAGTATAAATTAACTCAGGTTTATTATTCAGGACGTTAAAGAACGATCGAGTCAAGTCAGACCCGAGGTAAGGGACTTCGTCTCAATCTCCTTTCATTGAGAAATATTTTGTTCTAATACAAGACCTAATTTTATATGCTGTATAAAACACCTTGGACTTTTCATTTCATTAAAAGGGAATATTTTTCAACGAATCATTTTAATAAACGAAAAAAGGAATGTTTATTTTAACGTATGCGGTGACAATGACCTTTTCCGCCGCCATGAGTATTATTTGGTCTTTGGCTTCCTCAACAAGACGTAATGTTTTTAAAATGAAATAAATACCATATACTCTTTTATGTATTTTGGTATTGAAAATGGTTTTTATAATGGATTTTTTATGTCAATATATTTAAGTGATATATTTTGATCAAAGTGTGGAAATGTTTTCTTTCCATTATATTTGTTGTATATATTATGATTTTATAATGGTACTTGGACATTTGATGGGTGGTTACGTGATAGACCATATGACGGGTGGTGCCGTGAATACCAGGACAGGTGGTTACGTTATAACCTCCAATGCATTGGGTATGGAAGTCGGCCGTATGCCTATTCCATTAAGTGATATGTGTGGAAGTCGACCGTATGGTTATTCCATTTAAGTATGTTTATGTCCCAAGTTACCTTTATTTGTTATGTGATATTATATGGGTTTTATGGTAAAATTTTGGTTACAAAAGGGTAAGTAATGATATTTTATTCAGTGAATAGTTTTTACTAATTCATAAAGGTGAAAATTATTACGTTGATAAAGTATGTTGTACCTCTCGTACCCCTCGTGGTTTTATTTTCATGATCACAATCACTCAATTATTTATCTAATATTGTTTTAAGTGTTTTTGGTTGATAGGCATAATTTCATATTTCCAAGGAATTGGGCCAAGAAGGCCAAGAAGGCAAAAAGCCATAAGTGGACTGTTTTTCAGTCCACCGGCCAACCGATGGAAGAGCACCGGCCAGCCGATAGAGGCCTGGACAGAAGGCATCCCTCTGTCCAGACCACCGGCCAACTGGTGTCACACCAGCGGCCAACCGGTGGCACCCAGACAGAAGGATGAGCTACTGCCTCAGCACCGGCCAACCGGTGGCCACAGCACCGGCCAGCCGGTGGAACCCAGCCAGAACAGTGTCAGCCACTGCCTAAGCACCGGCCAACCGGTGGCCTCCTCACCGACCAGCCGGTGGAGCCTGGACAGAAGCCCTCCTCCTTTTTGCACACACCGGCCAACCGGTGGCTCTGCACCGGTCAGCCGGTGGAGCCAGTCAAACTAGCCGTTGGGCCTTTGACCAGGCTAGTCCACTTGCCTCCCAACGGTTCCGAAAGCCTCTCCAACAGCTCCAAAGGCCTCTAACGGCCATATGAGGGTTCCCCCTCTATAAATAATGGACCAGGAAGCCCCGGAAACTCATCCAAGCCATACGGAAGCCAGCGGACACATTCTTGATCATTTGGCGAACCTCCGGCGGATTCCTCCAAGGAACTCCAATAGCTCCAACACACTTCCACATCCAAGGAGCACCACCAAAGAAGCTTGGGAGCGCCCTTCATCAGCTCCATCAATTCATTGGCGCCCAAGACTTCCCCATTACGGTTTTTCATTGTTTTATTTATTTTGAGCATCAAATTGGGTTTGTGCCTACAAACCCCATCTCTTTCTCTTAACCATTCTTTTGGGTTTTCACATCACCTTTAAGGTGTGAAGAGGTTAGTCAAGCCTTTCCTTTTAAAAGGCTTGTGACATAGGTGAGCTAGCCTTCACCTGTAAGAAGGCTAGTGGGTTCTTGCTCAACCATTAAAAGCAAGTGGGTTCTTGCATAACCAACAAAAGAAAGCTGTAATAAGTTCTAGACTAACCTGTAAAGTCTAGTGGGTTTCTTGCTAAAACCATTAAAAAGCAAGCGGTAGTAAATCTCTCAACGGTTGAGTTGGGAGCGGAGACGTAGGCCGGGTTTTAGGCCGAACTCCGTTATCAATTCTTGTGTCTTGCCTTTTTATTTCCGCTGCACTTTCACTTTGATTTTTAAATTGTTAATTTTCTTTTAAAAGGCAATTCACCCCCCTCTTGCCATCACATCTCCTTTTCTCCGCCCAACAATTGGTATCAGAGGGAAAATTTGAGTAATACCTTCATCGGTTTCAAATTTAAGATCCATTGTGATGGCATCAACCTCTTTCGCCCCCGAAGGCTATTCTTTGGGTCGTGCTCCATTTTTTGATGGAACCGACTATAATTATTGGAAAACCCGCATGACCACTTTTCTTATAAGTATAGGTTATCCTATTTACAAAATTGTCATGCATGGTTACACTCTCTCCTCTCCCGATGAATCCAAATGGACCCAAGCCGATATTAAAAATTTCGACCTTGATGGCAAATCCATGAACGCTCTACATTGCGGCCTTGATCGTAATGAGTTCAATCGAGTTTCCACATGCACCTCATCACATGAAATCTGGAAACTTTTGGAAGTTACCCATGAGGGGACTAACAAAGTAAAGGATACTCGATTGGACATGTACCGTCAGGATTTTGAGTCTTTTTCAATGCATCCTTCTGAAAATATTTCTGATATGTTTACTCATTTTACTGACGTTTGCAATGTTAGAAAATCTCTTGGAGATAATATTTTTGCAGAAACAATGGTCAAGAAGATCCTATGGATCCTACCAAGCTCATGGGCTCTAAAAGTCACGGCAATCCAAGAAGCGAAGGACATCAAGAACATGCCGGTCGAAGAGCTCATCGGATCCCTCATGACCTATGAGATCACAATGAGGAGGCAAGCTGAAGAGGAAGGCAAACCAATCAAAGTTCCAAAGAACATCGCCTTCAAAGTTCAACAAGAAGAAAGCTCTTCCTCCTCATCCTATTCCTCTTCAAGCAGTGATTCGGAAATGGAGAATCTTGCCCGCAAGATGCAAAAATTCATGAAGAAGCACAAGAAGAAGAAATCCCACAAGGCTCAACCCAAGGGAAAATCCGAGCCCAAGGTAACATGCTATGGGTGCGGCGAGAAAGGCCATTACAAGCCCGATTGCCCACTAAACAAGAAAAAGGCCAAGCAAAAGGAGAAGAAGAAGGCATTCAAGGCCACATGGAGTGATAGCTCCACATCATCCTCCTCCTCCTCCTCAAGCGACAATGGTAATAAATGCCTAATGGCATATAATGAGGTAACATCTTCCTCCTCCTCCTCCTCTTGTTCTTCAAATTCAAATTCTTTCAATCACATGTCTTATGAGGATCTCCAATTTGCTAGAGATCAATTGGAGGAAGGTTTTCACGAACTTTCTTTCAAATTTGTTTCTTTAAAAAATAATTTCAAAAAACTTTCTTCCGAAAAGGAACAACTTCTCAAAGAAAAGGAGGAGTTGTCCCTCAAAATCCAAAACCTTCCCGATGTTGATTCCATGGAATCAAAAATCAAAGATTTAAGGGAATCCTTAGCCAAGTTCACCCAAGGTGAACAAAATTTCACCAAACTCCTCGGTTCCCAACGCATATCTAGAACCACCGAAGGGCTTGGCTATTCCAAGCAAGCTTCCTCTTCCCATGCTCCAACTTTTTTTGTAAGGGGGAGCTCTCAATTTAAATTTTGTAATTATTGCAAAAAACCCGGGCACTTAATTTATGAGTGCGATTGAAAAAATGCCCGGTATGGTAGGCCCAAAACTATTTTCTTCAGCGATTAATTTTATAGGAGAAGACCCGCCACTAGACAAGTATGGATTGAAAAATCCCTTTTAGCGAGTCTCACCGGACCGGAATTTGTCTCGGTTTCAAACACCTCTCCCCGGCGATTTGTTGTTTTATTTAGGGGGAGTTAGGTTTGTTTAAGCTTTTTGTTTTATTCAAAACTTTCTTTCAATTTCAACACTTGGTATCAAATTTTTCAATTCAAAATTTTCAATTCAATTTTCATTCAAAACTTTCAATTCAAACTGTTATTCAATTTTTCATTTCAAAATTTTCGATTCAAAACTTTCAATTCAAAATTTTCATTTCAAAGTTTTCGATTCAAAATTTTCAATTCAAAATTCTCAATTCAAAATTTTCATTTCAAAATTTTTGATTCAAAACTTTCAATTCAAATTTCAAATTTCAATTGGTTTAAAATCTCTATTTGTTTTTCAATCTTTTCCCTCAATCAAGTTTTATGCCCCATGCTATTTTGATAATCACAAAGGGGGAGAAATTCTTGATTGATTGGGGGAGAAATCTGTTTAAGCATGCTTTCATTTCAATCTTTTACATTGTTTGTTTTGGTGATTGTGATCATCAAAATAGGGGGAGATTGTTGTACCTCTCGTACCCCTCGTGGTTTTATTTTCATGATCACAATCACTCAATTATTTATCTAATATTGTTTTAAGTGTTTTTGGTTGATAGGCATAATTTCAGATTGCCAAGGAATTGGGCCAAGAAGGCCAAGAAGGCAAAAAGCCATAAGTGGACTGTTTTTCAGTCCACCGGCCAACCGATGGAAGAGCACCGGCCAGCCGATAGAGGCCTGGACAGAAGGCATCCCTCTGTCCAGACCACCGGCCAACCGGTGTCACACCAGCGGCCGACCGGTGGCACCCAGACAGAAGGCTGAGCTACTGCCTCCGCACCGGCCAACCGGTGGCCTCAGCACCGGCCAGCCGGTGGAACCCAGCCAGAAGAGTGTCAGCCACTGCCTAAGCACCGGCCAACCGGTGGCCTCCTCACCGGCCAGCCGGTGGAGCTTGGACAGAAGCCCTCCTCCTTTTTGCACACACCGGCCAACCGGTGGCTCTGCACCGGTCAGCCGGTGGAGCCAATCAAACTAGCCGTTGGGCCTTTGACCAGGCTGGTCCACTTGCCTCCCAACGGCTCCGAAAGCCTCTCCAACGGCTCCAAAGGCCTCCAACGGCCATATGAGGGTTCCCCCTCTATAAATAAAGGACCAGGAAGCCCCGGAAACTCATCCAAGCCATACGGAAGCCAACGGACACATTCTTGATCATTTGGCGAACCTCCGGCGGATTCCTCCAAGGAACTCCAATAGCTCCAACACACTTCCACATCCAAGGAGCACCACTAAAGAAGCTTGGGAGCGCCCTTCATCAGCTCCATCAATTCATTGGCGCCCAAGACTTCCCCATTACGGTTTTTCATTGTTTTATTTATTTTGAGCATCAAATTGGGTTTGTGCCTACAAACCCCATCTCTTTCTCTTATCCATTCTTTTGGGTTTTCACATCACCTTTAAGGTGTGAAGAGGTTAGTCAAGCCTTTCCTTTTAAAAGGCTTGTGACATAGGTGAGCTAGCCTTCACCTGTAAGAAGGCTAGTGGGTTCTTGCTCAACCATTAAAAGCAAGTGGGTTCTTGCATAACCAACAAAAGCAAGCTGTAATAGGTTCTAGACTAACCTGTAAAGTCTAGTGGGTTTCTTGCTAAAACCATTAAAAAGCAAGCGGTAGTAAATCTCTCAACGGTTGAGTTGGGAGCGGAGACGTAGGCCGGGTTTTAGGCCGAACTCCGTTATCAATTCTTGTGTCTTGCCTCTTTATTTCCGCTGCACTTTCACTTTTATTTTTAAATTGTTAATTTTCTTTTAAAAGGCAATTCACCCCCCCTCTTGCCATCACTTCTCCTTTTCTCCGCCCAACAAAGTATACATGGTTTACTTGTTGTTTTGATAAACTAACAGTTTTCATTCTTTATGTATCCCTTACTGATCTTTTTATGATCATCTCAAATTCTGAAATGTTTTTTTATAGGTCAAGGGAATGGTACATGATATGATGATAGTGTCAAGGAAGTGTCAAGAAAGAATCCATGTTTTATTTTAAATATGTTTCCGTTGATGGGAAAAATTAATACTATCTTTTATGTAACCACTCTGTTTAAATGTGGAATGTAATGCATGTTTTATGATCTAATTCTCTAAAACTATAAACCTGAAAAGATCTTCAATGTGAATTATTAATTTAATTCAATATTAAGTGATGTTTATGGTCGGGGCCTTATATCGTCGTACCGTCTTCTTCCCTCTCCGCAGCTGGTGAGAGACGCCATCCTCAGAGATCGACAACGCGACGCTGTGTACCGCGATGCCGACGATTCTCTTCTCCGTGACGCAGGCGATCCTACTTCCGTGATGCCATCTTCCGCGACATCCCTTCCCCGTGACGAACCTTCATTCAATAATGCTCAAGATAGGGGATTAATTGTTTTTGTTCGTGAATACTTTCATCGCCGTTCATCGTTTTCTAAATTGGGCAGCCTGTTATCGCAATAACGGGAGGAGGTCGGACTGCATGAACACGGCCGACTCTCCTGCCCCCTTGATGTTTGAACTTGTTGCGGCACGAGAAAAGGCAGCGCGGTGCTGTTGCACCGAGTGGAAACAATAAATAATGGACGATGAAGCGAGGTGTCGTCGCGCCGCGCCATTGAAGTCGAACAAGCCGCGACGCCGTCGTGCCGCTCCAGAGAACCTCGAAGAGGCCGCGATCGGAGCGGGATCGCGGTGGTGGGGTGCGGCGCCGTCACGCCACGCCGATCGGAAAAGGCCGTGACCTATGGTTGCGGTGGTGTGGGGAGCGGCGGTCGGAACCGCCGTCTACCGGAGTAGGAGGGCAGGACCGTGGCGGTCCCGCGGCGGCTGCAACCGGCCAGCTGGACCGGGCCGACGGTTTCAGGGGGAGACCCGGGGTTTGTAACGCCCGGTTAAAATGAAGAGCATCCCCCACGTGGGGGGGGGGGGGTTACACAAATAGGGGGGCATCGCCCCCCCCCTTCCGCTCAGCTCGGCGTGGCCGATCTGGCCACACGGGCCACGCGCAGCGCGCCTGGCCGGGAAGCCCGGGCCGGGCCGGGCCGTGCCCAGGCCTAGCCGGGCCACGCCGGTGGGGTCGGGCCACACCCACCAGGTCGGGCCGCGCCCTAATGGGCCAGACCCATACCCAGTTCGGGTCGACCCGGATCGGGCCGACCTAGGGGGTCTCGGGCCGGGTCGGTCCGGGCCCAAAACCCCCATTTTCAGACCTCTTTCAGTCTTTTCCCATAACTTGGGATACTAACCTCCGATTGACGCACCGCCAGTTGCGATGCGATCCTTGGATCGAGACGGTCGTTTCGGTATATTAAAATTATGGTTTTGGAGAACTTTCGTTTCGGCCGGGTTGGTTCGAACCCAAAATCAATCGGGCCCTCGGAGCGGAAACGCTTATAACTTGAGCTCCGGAAGTCCGATTGACATGTCGTCGACTTTGTTGGATTCCTATTAGTGAGATGGACCTTTTGGATTACTCCTCTGGAGGTTTGGATGTAGATGGACTGCGGTTGGGTTGGTTTTGACTTAAAAAACCAACCGGGCCCCTGGAACGAAAAAGCCAATAACTCTCAGACCGGGCGTCCGATTAACACGCCGTCTATCATGTTGAGTTTCTTTCGACGATACTGAACTTTGAGATACATCAAATCCAGACTTCGTGTCAGTTGATTTATCATCCCCTCGGCTCGTGGAGCGGAACCTCCCCGAACGAGCTTGCTGTGTGCGGAAACCCTAGAGCTAGCTGCGACTACGACAATGATGACGACTATACTGAAATCCTCCGTGTGTTCGACAGCGATGACTACAACACTCAACAATCCTGTGTGGATCAGTGCTTACCGGTCCTGTGTGGGTCAGCACTCAGTGGTCCTGTGTGGGCCAGCACATACCGATCTTGTGTGGGCCAGATCTTGTGTGGATCATTGCGGGGGTTAGTACCTATCAATCCCGTGTGGGTCCGACGACTTAGATGAATCAGTGGCTAGATATGATCATCTCTATCATCTTACGAAGAAGTATTCCTGTGTGAGATGAGTTTTGAATTCAATCAATATCTTCGATATGGTTAAATTGCCTTCCTATGTGGATTGAGTTGTGTTATCCTGTGTGGACTGGGTTGTACTTGGGCTTGGATGTTGTAGCCGAACTGGAATTGATGAATTAGGTATATGTATGGGCATATACCTAAGCAATGACGGATGTTACTTTGTGACTGTATCTTTCCTTCTTCGATTATCCTTTGTGGATTCTGGGATACCTTCGGGGGTCTCGGGTCCCTACTGAGTAGCGTATACTCACCCCTGCACGGGCAATGCCCGCACTACATTGTGTTGGATGTAGATGACGGACAACGCTAATCGTGGTTGAGGCTCGTGGAGCGAGACAGTACCTGGAGGAGGACCACAGGGAGGGACATACACTGAGCGGATGGCTGGACCCGTGGAGCTTTTGAGACTATCTGTACCCACCCTTCAGGTGGGACTTCTATTGGATGGCTCGACGTTGCGGATTTACTTTTCAGTTGTTGTACTTCCTTTCCAGTTGTACTTTACTTTCAGTTTGGGTTTGTATTCTTGCCCACTTAGTTTTCCGCACTTACTATTGTACCTAGTATTACATAGTGTTTACTTCTTCTTGCTTACTCTGTGTGTTTGTTTACTTAGTAAAGGCAATGCCTTCCCTTTTTATCGGGAATTAGGCCTTGGTGCTAATCGCCAGCCCCTGGCTTATAGAAGGCGGACTTGGGGTAGTCACGGCACGGGCCCCGAGGACAGGTTGTGAAAAATTGGTATCAGAGGAGTTCGGTTCTACTGCAGAACTTAGGACTCTGAGCATTTTCTATGTGAAGCAATAGTGTTAAGAGTATTGAGTGTGGTTATCAGTCCAGGGAGTCCAGTGTTGGTGCGGCGAATGACGTATCCGTACACCAGGACCCTGACTTCTGATTTCCGACTTAGTGCACGAAAACATTGATTGCATGTGTGTTTCAATTTTTCTTTGTGATTACTTTGTGTCAGCTCACCAGGTATACTGTATTGACCGTGGAACACCTGTCTCTTTTCAGGATGGCCCCACAACGGCAGCCAGCTAGGGTTCTGAGTTTTGTACGTGGTGACATCCCACCGAGCGACGAGGCCTCGGTGTAGGGCCCTATTACTGCGGAGGCACCAGCGGTACCACTACCCGCCGAGCCACCGATGCTACTAGCCCCAGCCGCTGAGAGTGCATGTCGCCTTGGTGCACTGCACGAGTTTCAGCATCAGAGACCACCGATGTTCTTCGGGGATACGGACCCTTAGGCAGCCGAGGATTGGCTAGAGGCAGTTGTACGAGTTTTCCGATTGGTAAGGACACCAACAGACCTAATGGAGATCCTTGCAGCGAGTCTCATGCACGCGGTAGCAGGCAGATGGTGGAGCTTGATGCTCCAGTTGAATGACAAGGCATCTATCCTCTGAACATACTTTGAGAGCCTCTTCCACTCGGAGTTCGTCCCAGCCACCCTCTGTGCGGTGCGCATCCAAGAGCTACTAAAGCTGCGGTAGGGCAGCTTGACGGTCACCCAGTACTCGGCGAGATTTACCGATCCCTCGTGCTATTCGATGGACATGGTACGGGACCCATTCTTCCAGGCCCGAACCTTTGAGAAGGGATTGAGGCATGAGATTAGGGCATCACTGATCTCCCTTAGCATTCCGACACAGGCCAGGGTACTGAAGCAAGCCCTTCTCATTGAAAGCTTTCTTGCTGAACCTACACCAGCAGTGAGACCTACCGCAGGGCGACACGTAGCAGAGTCTTATGAATATGGTAGTCGACGGATGAAAAATGGGTCCAGGAGGACCTGGCCCTCAGGAGGATGACCTCACGACACTGGATTAGAGGTGCGGGGCACACAGTACAGAGTCAGTCTTTCGAGAGGCAGACAGTGCTACGCATGCAGCGGGCAGGGCCACCTGGCTCATGACTGCCCGACCCGCCGTGCGAAGGAGCAGCATATGGTTGAGGGACCACCCAGGTAGAGGCAGTGGGTTGACCGTGGTGGTCCGCAGGGAGAAGGCGGACAAGGCAGAGGAGCTAGCCGAGCAGCAGGTGGTGGGCGACGCTTTGAGGCTCTACCACCACCACCACCAGGAGGTCCACCCCGACCATAGGGAGATGGCGGGCAGAGGCAGGCACAACTTCATGCAGTGGAGGCCTACGACCACGGCGCGCCCATGATGATTCGAGGTACTATCTGTGTCTACTCCACCATTTATGCAGTTCTTATAGACACATGAGTGAGTCATTATTTCATTTATACTGCCCTTGTTCGGATCTCGGAGATTCCGACGGAGCCGTTGGATCGATCCTTACGGCTAGAGACTCATATGGGAGCAGACTCGATGATTAAGAACTGGTTCCAGTTGTGTGAGCTTACTCTAGGAGGCGAGAGCTTCAGATGGGATCTTCTTGTAGCAGCGTCGAGGCCTTACGACGTCATCTTGGGAATGGATTGGTTATCTACAATCCATGCTCAGATCGACTGCATTAGGCACAAGGTACGATGTGTTCGCACCAATGGGAGCATGTTCACCTTCACCAGAGAGAAGGGAGCCTTTGCAGCGCAGGATGGACTCACGTAGAGGAGAGGATAGCCCATCACTCATCAGTTGGCTAGCCTCATCCTAGGAGCAGTTGACGTGCGGAGTCCGAGCTTACCTGCAGTGGTGTATCAGTATGCAGACGTTTTTCCCGATGATGTTCCGGGACTACCTCCTCACAGAGAGGTAGACTTTTATATTGACCTATACCTCGGGACAACCCCAATATTCACCCCGTCATATCGGATGGATCCCACCGAGCTTAGGGTGCTACGGGTACAACTGGAGGACTTGCAGGGCAAGGGATTCATCCGACCCAGTGTTTCACCCTGGGCTTCCCCGATTTTGTTCGCCAAGAAGGCGGACGGGAGTCTGCGACTGTGTGTCTACTATTGTCGCCTGAACTAGGTGACTGTGAGGATCAAGTATCCACTTCCGAGGATTGACGACCTCTTCGATCAGATCAAGGGAGCACAGTGGTTCTCGAAGATTGACCTCAGGTCAGGCTATCATCAGCTCAGAGTTCGAGACGAGGATGTGCAGAAGACGGCCTTCAGGTGTCGGTATGGCCACTATGAGTTCTTGGTTATGGCTTTCGGCAAAACCAATGCTATAGCAGTGTTCATGGGCCTCATGAACATGATCTTTCAGCCTTACCTCGATCGATTTTTCATGGTCTTCATCGATGAAATATTGATATACTCGACGATTGAGGAGGAGCATGCCTACCACTTGCGGGTTGTACTAGACACACTCCGAGAGCACCGGATTTATGGTAAGCTCTCGAAGTTTTGGTTCTGGATACGTGAGGTCCACTTCTTGGGACACGTCATCTCTGAGGCATGAGTTGCGGTTGATCCCACGAAGATCGAGGCAGTGCTAGCTTGGGAGCCACCAAGGAGCGTGACGGAGGTGAGGAGTTTCTTGGGACTAGTTGGGTACTATCGGAGATTTATGCCAGACTTCCCCAGAGTTGCGGCACCACTTTCAGCTTTGACGAATAAGGGGAAACCCTTTGTGTGGTCAGACAGATGTCAGCAGATCTTCTAGGAGCTGAGATAGATATTGACCAGTGCACCTATCTTGAGGCTACCGGTGAAGGGAGTAGGGTACGTAGTTTACTGCGATGCATCCGGGACCGGACTCAGATGTGTCCTAATGTAGGAGCGGGCAGTGATCACCTATGGATCACGTCAGTTGAGGCAGCATGAACAGAACTATGCTACCCATGACATGGAGTTAGTAGTTGTGGTCTTCGCTCTGAAGATGTGGTGACACTATCTGATGGGAGAGTGCTTTACAGTCTATTCTGACCACCAGAGTCTCAGGTATATCTTCTCGCAGAAGGACCTGAACCTAAGACAGCGGCGATGGCTCGAGTTCCTCCAGGACTATGACTTTGAGATAGTCTATACTATTAGAAAGGGGAACGTATTAGCTGATGCTCTCAATAGGAGGACGGGCATTCAACTACTTGGGGAGGCAACAGAGCAGCTAGCCACTTTGTAGATTTCCTTAATAGATAGTGATAGAGCAGCCTTTCTACAATCACTCACAGTCACTCCTCCACTTCTTCAGTGGGTCAGAGAGGCACAACGTGGGGACTTTGACTGTCAGATGTGGCGTGCACAGATATACTCAGGACAGGCACCTAATGGATTCTCTGTGGGAGGAGAGCACGTCATCCTTTTCAGAGGACGTACCATGGTACCAGTTTCTTTACAGGAGGAGGTGCTGAGGGAGTTTCACACTTCCCCTTTAGCGATACATCCGGGAGTGGCGAAGATGTACTAGGACCTCAAACGACAGCACTAGTGGCCGGGTATGAAGAAGGTTGTAGCAGAGTTCATTTCTTGATGCCTCACCTGCTAGCAGGTGAAGGCAGAGCAACAGGTACCAGCAGGATTGGTACAACCCTTAGAGGTCCCAAAGTGGAAATGGGTTGGAATATCTATGGACTTCGTGACTTGTATTCCACGTACTTCCAGAGGTCATGGCTCCATTTGGGTAATTGTAGACCGACTCACCAAGTCGGCTCACTTCTTAACCATCAGAGATCAGGGCTCAGTTGAGAGCTTGGGATGTCTTTACATTCAGGAGATTGTACGGCTTCATGGTGTGCCATCATCTATCATCTCTGATCGAGATGTTCGCTTTACTTCCCATCTTTGTAAGGGGTTGCAGGAGGCATTGGGGACACAGCTACGTCTAAGCACCGCCTTTGAACCTCAGACGGATGGTCAGATGGAGAGGACCATTCAGACCCACTAGGACATGCTCCGTGCATGTGTCCTTGACTTTGGTCGCAGCTGGGAGGATCACCTACCCTTGGTGGAGTTAGCATACAACAACAGCTACCACTCCACCATCGGGATGACACTATACGAGGCGTTGTATGACCGACCTTGCAGATCACTACTTTGCTGGACAAACCCTGGGGAGTCTGCACTTGTGGGACCAGAGATGGTCCAGGCCATGATAGAGAAGGTCTAGGTCATCCAGGAGTAGATGAGGATAGCTCAGAGTCGGCAGAAGTCTTATGCTGATAGGATGTGAAGACCACTAGAGTTCGAGGATGGAAACCACACCTTCTTGTAGGTTTCACCCCGAAGTGGATTACAAAGATATGGCCGAGGTGGCAAGTTGTCTCCGCGCTTCATTGGACCATTCCAGGTCCTCAACAGGATTGGAGAGGTGGCTTATCGCCTGGCTCTACCACCTCAGTTGCACCGGGTGCACGACGTCTTCCACGTATCTCAGCTAAGGACATACGTGCATGAACCGACACATATCATCGACCATGGGGAACTGGATATTGATGATGGGGCGACTTTTGCGGAGGTCCCAGTGGAGATCGAGGAATGATAAGAGCGGGTCCTACCTGGACGGTCGATTCCTCTAGTGTGCATCAGGTGCCAGCACGGGAACCTCCAGGAGAGCACTTGGGAGTGGGAGGCTCAGATGTGTTCTCAGTATCCACATTTGTTTCCCTAGTTTATGATGTATCTTTATGGGGACGTAAAGCCCTAAGGTGGGAGTAATGTAAAAACCCAAAAAAATCAAGGGAAATTTTTTCTTAATTTTTTTTTGGGATTTTACAAGAACACAGTTTCTAAAAGCACCTGATTCCAAGGTCCGGTGCACCCAGAATAAATTTACGAAGTTTAGCTGGGGTACGTTCAATGAACGAACGAGCGGGATTTTCTAACTTTTGAACCAGTGCTCGAAATCAAAATCTGAGGACACCGATGGAACTATAATGCCAGTAATTTCTTAAGAAGACCTTTACTAGGGCTGTATTTGCTCGGGAGGATTTGTTAAAAAAAATTGTGGATTAGATGAAAAGTAAAATAAAATTGAGCTACAATTTTATTTCTTTTTACTAAGTGGTTATATCCTATGAAAGGGAGTTGGAGTGGGACCCACTGATAACCTAACTCCTAGGTAGGATATTAGTGAGGTGGGGCCCACACGAACCCCACCCCTTCATATTCCCTAACTCCCTTAACTCTCCATTTAATTTTTCAACATAAGTTTAATTAATTAAGTGGTTTCGTTTTTGAATTTTGTAATTTTGAAAAGAATGGAATAAACAATTAAAATAATGGGTGACCTTATTTTAATTGGGTTAGCTTGTTGAGAGAGGATTGGGGGAAGAATTCTCTAAGTCTTAAAGTTCTTTTTCCTCGTCGAAGAACGCCAAGAACACCGAGGATTCGACGAAGAACTCCGTCACCGCAAAGGGGAGTTCGTCGTACCGTCTTCTTCCCTCTCCGAAGCTAGTGAGAGACATCATCCTCAGAGATCGACGATGCGACGCCATGTACCACGACGCCGACGATTCTCTTCTCCGCGACGCCAACGATCCTCCTTCCACGACGCCATCTTCCACGACGTCCCTTCCCCACGACGAACCTTCATTCAACAACGCTCGAGATAGGGGATTAATTTTTTTTGTTCGTGAATACTTTCATCGCCATTCATCGTTTTCTAAATTGGGCCGCCTGTTATCGCAATAATGGGAGGAGGTCGTACCGCACGAACATGGTCGACTCTCCTCCCCCCTTGATATTTGAACTTGTTGCGGCACGAGTAAAGGCAGCGCGGTGCCGTTGTACCACGTGGAAACATTGAAGAATGGGCGAAGAAGCGCGGAGCCGTCGCACCGCGCCGTCGCGCCGTGCCGATCGGACAAGGCCGCGGCCTATGGTCACGGTGGTGAGGGGAGTGGCGGCCGGAACCGCCGGCCGCCGGAGCAGGAGGGCGGGACCGTGGCGGCAGCAACCGGCCAGCCAGACTGGGCCGGCCGTTTCAGGGGGAGACCGGGGGTTTGTAACCCCCGGTTGGAACGAAGAGCGGCCCCCACGTGGGGGGGCCGCGGTTACACAAACATGGGGGTATCACGCCCCCCCTTCCGCTCAGCTCGGCGTGGCCGAGCTGGCCACGCGGGCCACACGCAGTGCGCCAGGCCGGGTCGGGCCGCTTCGGCCGTGCTGGGCCGCGCCCACCCATCCAGGCCGCGCCCTAATGGGCTGGACCCAGACCCATTTCGGGTCGACCCAGATCGGGCCGACCCAGGGGGTCTCGGGCCGGGTCGGTCTTGGCACAAAACCCCCATTTTCGGTCCTCTTTCGGTCTTTTTCCCATAACGTGTGCTACAGACCTCCGATTGATGCACCGTCAGTTGCGATGCGATCCTAGGATCGATACGGTCATTTCGGTATATTACACTCAAGGGTTTGGAGAACTTTGGGTTCGGCCGAGTTGGTTCGAACACGAAATCAACCGGGCCCTCGGAGCGGAAACACTTATAACATGAGCTCCAGACGTCCGATTGACGTGATGTAGACTTTTTTGGATTCCTCTAAGAGAGGAAGACCTTTTGGATTACTTAGATCGAGGTTTGGATGCATATGGAGTGCGGTCAGGTTGGTTTTGACTTAAAAAACCAACCGGGACCCTAGAACGAAAAATCCAATAACTCTCAGACCGGACGTCTGATTGACGCGCCGTCTGTCACGTTGAATTCTTTTTGGTGATACAAGAAATTTGGGACACATCAACTCCAGAATTCTTGTTAGTTGATGTATCAGCCCCTCAGCTCGTGGAGCGGACACTCTCTGAATGAGTTTGCTGTGTTCGAAAACCCTAGAGTTGGCTGTGACTACGACGACGATGATGACTGTACTAAAATCCTCCATGGGTTCGACAGTGACGACTACAGCACTCAGCGATCCTGTGTGGATTAGTGCTTACCGATCCTATGTGGGTCATCACTCAACGATCCTGTGTGGGCCAGTGCATACCTATCCTGTGTGGGTCAGATCCTGTGTGGGTCATTGTGGGGGTTAGTACCTATCGATCCTGTGTGGGTCATTACGGGGGTTAGAACCTACCGATCATGTGTGTTTTCGACAGATTAGATGAATCAGTGGCTACATCTGATCATCTCTATAGTCTTATGAAGAATTATTACTGTGTGAGCTGAGTCTTGACTTCAATTAATATCTTCGATATAATTGACTTGCCTTCCTATGTGGATTGAGTTGTGTTATCCTGTGTGGAATGGGTTTTACTTGGGCTCGGATGTTGCAGCCGAACTGGAATTGATGAATTAGGTATATGTATGGGCATATACCTAAGTAATGTCGGATGTTACTTTGTGAATTTATCTTTCCTTTGTGGATTCTGGGAGACCTTCGGGGGTCTCGGGGTCCCTACTGAGTAGCATATACTCACCCCGGCACGGGCAATGCCCGCACTACGTTGTGTTGGATGCAGACGACGGGCAGTGCTGATCACGGTTGAGGCTCGTGGAGCGAGACAGTACCTGGAGGAGGACCACAGGGTGGGACGTACACGGAGCGGATGGCTGAACCCATGGAGCTATTGAGACTATCTATACCCACCCTTCAGGTGGGATTTCCAGTGGACGGCTCGACGTTGCAGCTTTACTTTTCAGTTGTTGTACTTCTTTTCCAGTTGTACTTTACTTTCAGTTTGGGTTTGTATTCTGGACCACTTACTTTTCCGCACTTACTATTGTACCCAGTATTACTTACTGTTTACTTCTGCTTGCTTACTCTGTGTGTTTGTTTACTTAGTAAAGGAAATTCCTTCCCTTTTTATTGGGAATTATGCCTTGGTGCTAGTCGCCGGCCCCTGGCCTATAGAAGGCGGGCTTGGGGTAGTCACGATACGGGCCCCGAGGATGGTTTATGGTATTAAATTTCATGGAGAAACATATTAATTGATTCCTACCTTGAACCGGTCAAAATGGTGTTGTTGGAATTGTGATGAGCGGGCAAAAAAGTTGGTTTATTAAGGTATCCATAATAGCTGTGAAACAGATCCAAATTATTTGAAATTTCATGGATATATTACTAGAACAATTCCTCACATCTTATAAAAAGGGACCATGGAATTATCCGACCATTTAGATAGAATAACCAATGAAAACTTCTGGTGGAGAGATTCTGGAGGAGAAATTTTATGTTCTTTCTTTGGTCTCTTTTGTTCTTCCTAATATTGCAATTCCTTATTCTTCCCCCTTATTCACAATTAAACATAACATGGTGGGGTAATAATATGTGTGATTGTGGAAGGATTGGTTTTCCACTTTTTTTTTCTTGAGTTATTGAATTAGTGTTTTAATATCCTTTTCCATTTTATGCGAAGATGGTTTCAAATTCTGATAATGGATATTATTATCTTGTTAGACTGACTGAAAATAAAATTTTTATTGATTTGAAACAATCCCCGACTAAATTTCTCACGGTGGTCTAAAGTAATGCAGAACCATAGTATCATTAGTAACAAATATCATCCCCTCTTTAGGAAAATATCCCATGTTAATGAAAGAAACCACACTTCGATTCGCGGGTGCCACCGATGCTAGAAAAGCGGCCACCATATTCCCTTCCTACCACGTATGAGAGATCTCCATATGGTTCCCCATTAACATCTTTCACCTCCGGACAATATAAACAATATTCCAAGGAAAACAATCTTGACCAAGCAACGCTTTGTATAAGATCATAGAGTCTGTCTCCACCATCTTCAGAATAATCTGCCTTTGTTTGCATACCTCCAATCCTGTAACCAAGGCCAAAGCCTCCGCCTGCAGCACATCTCCTCTACCATAAGATGTCATGAAATCCGCATGAACCGACCCCTCCTGATCTCTGACAATACTGCCCCCATACATCTCCCCAGCAAGTAGCGAACCATCTGCATTAAGCTTTAGCCCCTGGCTGGGAGCTCGCCAGAAAACCCATCGACCCTGTCCCAAGCTCCTTTTCTGGTTGTCGCAGCCCCGGTTCAGCATAGCAGCGCTCATAGATGTATAATTTCAAATGTTAAATATCTCCCTCTACTAGGTATTGGTTTATATAGAATGGAATAGACCATTTATTGGTGGTTATGTACTCGGCGATCTCCAGTACATGTAGGAAGGATAATTTCCATTTGTTATTGTTTGGGATAAACAATACCTAATTGGGGAATTTCCCCTGATAATTCAGGGTATTCACTACTATTATATCACACATTATAAGGAGTTTATACCAAGATAATATTTTTTTGAGGATTATTCTTTTCATTTCCATTTTAACAAATGAGTGAGATGAAGTGATTGTGGAATCTCACTTTTATCAACATAACATATAATAATTGGATAAATTATAATTATGATAGATTTACAATTGGATACTGATCCTAACCTGATCATCATTATCATATAGTTTTAAATCACCTTTTTAATATAATTTTTCTCAATATTATTCTTAAAATCCTTACCTTTGTTTAAATTATTTTCTTTTCCAAATCAATCTATTTCTTAAAAATCACCACTTCATTCTCTAAATTTAAATTTAAAAAACTGATTTTTGTGCGCTTTTCTATATTGAAAACCAAGGATGACCACTATAAATAATTTAAACATAGGAAATAATTAATTTTGTTACACCCAAAGATAGTCACATGTCAAAACATGGTGCTATTTACGGGGAGGTAGTGCCAATATTTTTTCTCTCCCTTATATCGCATGACTAGAATTACAAACACTGAATCTTGCCCCCTTGATCCTGAAATTGAATGAAACATGTTTAATAGACTTAGAAACCATAATATAAAATCTTTATTTGATGAAATTTCTATTGTAGGCTCAAGTTAAAATTCAAGAGTTTACTCTGTCTCTATCATCATGGCTATAAATCAAAACTAAACACTTGGAGACCTCTGTGCACCATAATTCTTTAATCAAAACAATAAAATTTCCATGACAGTGTTAAAAAATGATTTTGAGATGAAACCTAACATGATTCTAGTACTTACAATGATTCATGTCTTGGTAAGTGAGGATCCAAAAAACATATTAAATATTTCACACATTCCTTCTCTACTTTCAGACCGAGAGGAGTAACTAAGGAGTATGTATAGTTGAAGGCATTTCCATTTTCATTGGAAGGATCTTCCAACCAATGGTAGTATGACCTACAAATAGGATATTTGAATGATGGGAATTAATTGGTAATATGTTTCATGAAAATATTCTTCTCGAACTCCTAGAGCATAGCCATCAGAATGGAAATCTATGGCATCATACAGTCATTTGGAGAAACTCTCTATGATTACTGGGAGAGATTTAAGAAGCTATGTTCCAGCATCCCACAACAGGAAATTGATATGCATCAATTTCATATTTTGTTTTATCAAGGATTATTGGACAATGATATAATACATCTGGATGTATCATTTAGAGGTGCATTGATTGAAAAGTAACCAGAATATGCCAAGGGTTTGATTGAGAAAATTTCATAGAACTTGCAATAATTTGGTAAAAGAGGTACCAGATTAAGAGGTATTCTTGAGGTAAGAACTTCTCATACATTGAAATTATTATAAACTAAAATGGAAGAACTAAATGGTTTGGTGAGACAGATGACCTTGAAAAAAGTTGGTAACCATCAAGCACCAGCTATGGTATGTGTTTTATTCTCATCAGATGATCATTTCACTGCCTAGTGTGCTAAAATATAGGGAAATTTAACTTGATTGGTATCCTTTTAAGAAAGGTAGTTCCCAAAAAATAAATAATGGAGAGATCCTAACCATGTTCAATATGGATTTGTAAATCATTAGAATCAAGCTTGACCCTCATTCCACAATCAATTCCAAAACACACCCCCATTTCAAAAAAATAAATATTATAACCAGCCTCCTTACCCACAACCACCCACCTTCAAGAGACCCTATCAGTAACCATCCACCAGTTCACAACCTCTAATTCAAAACCAACAACATAAATATGAGTATGAAGTGTCGAATCAAACTATTAATGATTTTTTCAAGAAGTTTAAAATTATTGTGGGCTTTCTAACAAAATATCCAGCCAAACTCCCTTACCAAACAATCCCAAACCCAAAAGAGATTATCAAGAATGATAACATAAAGAAGAGGAAAATAACTCCCACCACCATTAACTATTGAACCTGAAACAAGAATACTTGAACTAAGGGATAATGATGTTGAGAATTCTAAAAATTCATTGTTAATGTATTGGGAAGAATAAATGAAAGAGGAGGAGAATGAGAGTCCATGTAATAAGAGACAAGAAATAAAATTTCAATGGAAACAAAGGGAGAATAAAGACTTACCCCCACTATTTCCATCATGGATGATTGCATTAAAGAGTTTTTCAAGAAGAAACACTTCAAAAAGAAATACTAGACAGCTTCATGAAAGTGGAATTCAATATCCCCTTTCTTGAAGAACTCAAAAAAAAATCCATTGTATGGTAAATTTTTGAAGTTTCTTTTCTTCAAGAAGATGATACTTCAAGGTAATGAGAGAATAAACTTGAGAAGAAGTGTATCAACGCTTATCACACCATAGTTTTAAACCAAATGTCATGATATAGGGATTTTTTCAATTCAATGCACCATTGGTTCTTTAAAATTCTCTAATTCTCTATGTTATCTAGGTGCTTTATTTAATGTATTTACTCACTAAGTATAAACTTATTTGTATATGGGAGACTTTAATCCAACAAGATTGGTGGTTGAGCATGCTTGAAGATCCATAGTTTTCCTATATGGTGTATTGGAATATGTCCTTGTGAAATTAAAATATCTCTTATTCCCCACTGACTACTATATGATGAATATGGAAGATGATAAGATCCCATAAAAATCACCCATCATTCTAGGGAGACATTTTCTAAATATATCTAAAACAATCATTTATTTCCATGAAGGGACCCTCACCATGGAGTTTGGAGATAACACTATCCTATTCAATATTATTGAATCAATGAGGCACCCATTAGATGATCACTCACTATTTTCACTCTCCCATGATGTGGGTCCTAAACACATTTAATTATATGGTATGTTCCATGAATTAATTTCCTTAGGAGAGACTTTATCCTTTTAAAATATCATTGAACATATCGATTCCCAAACTGATGAAGATTCTAATTTCATGTGTGAGGAAGAGGTAAAGTCAACTTTCATTTATGATTTGTTGAATGATGAAGATAATGATATGATTTCTTGTGTGTATTATTCCCATACTTTGGAAGTGGGTGGCCTCAAATTAATTTCATCTATTTATTATCCCCTTGATTTTAAATTAAAACCACTCCCCACTTATATAAAATATGTTTACCTTATAGAGGGAGAGAAATTACCAGTGATAATTGATAATAATTTGTCAGAATCCCAAAAAATATATTTGATTCAGATTTTAAGACATTATGTATATGAAATGGGGTGTATCATTGGTGATATCTGAGGAATCAACCCAAAAATATGCTCACATGTAATTCTTATTGAGGGAGATTCCAAACCCGTCAGACAACCCTAAAGGAGGCTGAAACCCACCCTGATGGAGTTTGTGAAGAATGATATTGAGAGGCTCTTAGAAGCAATGATCATATATCATATCTCAAATTCACAATGGATTATCCCCATTTATGTAGTTCTAAAAAAACCTGGCCTAACCATTGTGAGGAATGAGACGAATGAATTAACTGCATTGAGAATTTAGAATAGCTATATAGTGTGTATAAATTTTAGGATGTTGAATCAGGTCACTCAAAAATATCATTTTTTCATCCCCTTAATTGACTATTTGATAGAGAGATTAGCAGGGAAAAGTCATTATTGTTCTTTGGAGGGGTTTTCATGTAATTTATAGGTAACTATTTCTTTTGAGGACCAAGATAAGACTACCTTTACCCATCCATTTTGAATTATTTCAAACATAAGGATTCGATTTAGATTGATTAATTCCCCATATACATTTCTTAAGTAAGTGATGAGTATATATTTTTATCTTATTGAAGATTTCTTGGAGGTCTTCATTGATAATTCCATAGTTTCTCAAAATTCATTTGATGATTTTTTTTAAAAATCTGGAAAAGGTTTGAAGAACTGTATTGAAAAGAAACTTGTTTTGAATTTTGAAATGTTCTATTTCATGGTTGATAGTGGAATTTTCATTAGTCATGTAATTTTCAAAAATGGGTTAAATATTCATAAATTAAAAATTTAAGTGATAAATTGATTTCTTTATCCAACTTCCATGAAGCATGATAGATCATTTTTAGGAAATGAAAAAATCTACAAGAGGTTTATCAATGATTTTAGTAATATTTATCTCCTTATATATATATTAATTTTTAATGATGATGATTTTGATTAAAAATAGTGCATCCAGGTAATCCTTTGATGATTTGAAGAAGAGACTGATTACACCACTAGTGATGCAACCACTAAATTGGGAAGAACCATTCGAGCTGCTTTATGATGCTTCTAACCCAGTTGTTAGTGCACTATATTCTTAGTGAATTAAGGTTAGGCCACATGTCATTTCCTAAGCTTCAAGAACCTTTGATGCGGCTTAATATAATTAAAAAACCACAGAAAAAAAGTTTTTAATAGTTGTATTTGATTTGGAAATATTTAGATCATATCTACTTAGAACTAAAGTCATTGTGTTTTCTGATCATATTGATCTTCAGTGCTAGATGATGAAGGAAGAAGCTAAACTGAGTATAGTAAGTTAGACGCTATTACTTCAGGAGTTCAACATATAAATCAATGAAAATAAGGGACCTGAGAACCATGTTGTGATTACTTTAGTAAACATCCCAATACCACTGAAGTTGAAATTCCAGATAGAGAACCACTGAATTATCAACTTCCAGGAGAGAAGTTGTACCAATATTCTAGATAAGTGACATTGTATACATGTTATGAAAATTATCTTGTAAAATCTCAGATCCCATCTCATTTAAATTCCCAAAAAATTCAAACCATGAAATTTGAATCTAGATATTACATCTGGGATGATCCATTTATTTAGAATATTTTCAATGACCATGTGACAAGAATATGTTTCCCAGAAATTGAAATTGATTCTGTCCTTATGTTTTGTCACACTTTAGCTTATAAAGGCCGCATTGGACCTCAAAGGATATCATGGATGGTTTTAGAATCTGGACCTTATTGGCCACCCTTTTTAAAGATACTCATGAATATTGTAGGTTGTGTAAAAATGTTTGTTATTTTTGAAATATTTCAAAGAGAAAATAAATTCTTCAAAATACATTGATTTTTTGGGAAATTTTATGTTTTGGGGATATAATTTATGGTCCCCTTCCAAATTTAATTTGGAAATTATTATATCTTTCTTGCATCGGATTATGATTCCAAAAGGGTGGAAGAAAAATCCACCAGGACTATTGATGCTAATATGTTTGTGATTTTGTTAAGGATAACATATTTTATAGGTTTGGAGTTCATAGAGAAATCATTAGGGGTCAAAGGACTCACTATTTCAATCGGATAATGGAGGATTTACTGAAGAAGTATGGGGTGAATCATAAAACATCAATTTCCTTTCATCCACAAACCAATGGGAAAGCCGAAGTGTCCAACAAGGAAATCAAAGGAACATTTGAAAGGATTATTAATCCATGTAAGAATGATTAGATAAAAATATTGGAAGATACATTATGGGATTATAGGAAATCCTAAAAACCACCAATTGGATTGAATCTATATCGGTTGATTAATAATAAAAGTTGTTATGTGCTATTGGAATTGGAGAATAATGCATATTAGGTTGTGGGAAAGATGAATTTGGATCATGAAAGTGATGGAAAAAAGAGAATATTGTAGTTATAAGAGTGGGATGAAATTAGAAGGGATAATTTTAAAAATTCCATGATTTAAAAAGAGATAACAAGAGTGGATCATGATAATTTCATCCAACAGAAAGACATCCATATTGGAGACACTGTGTTGTTATTCAACTCAAGAATCAATTTGATGGCCAGTAATCTTCGTTCTAGGTGGGATGGTCTATTTATAGTTACTCATGTATATAATTTTGTTGTTATGATGATTGTTAAGGATGATGCGCTGGATCCTACCACTGTTAATGGAAATAGGTTGAAGAAACTCTATGAGAATATTCTATCAGATCCAGCAGAGGAGATCACACTCCTCCAACCTATTTGTCAACAAAATCCTCCATGTCATATATCTCATTTAGACTTTATTGTTTTCTGTGATTTAATTTTCAATTTTTATTATATTTTATATCCATTTGAATGAATTAAGGAAACTGCATCATTTTAATGCGGGGGAGGGAACCTTGGTATTTTAGTATTTTCATTTTTTGTTTTTTTCTTGTTTTCAAAAAAAATTGTGTGTTTTTAAATTTTTGTGTTTTTCTAAAACATTTGAACTAAAATGATTATCATTTCGATTTTTTAAACCCTAGTCTATGATTTAAAAAATTTTTCCCATGAAACTGAGCATAAATGAATGCTGAAAATGACTTTTTTTAAAGTTCATATCTTTTGGAATTTCATGAAAAGCACTCTGATTTTTGAATATCATGCCATATCTCACTATATTTCTATTTTCAATCACATTCTTATGAGGATTATAATCTAATTTTTCCACATTTAATACATTCACTTCACTTATTAAGAAAACCATACTATGCTTGATTTAACCAGAATTTGATTTATTTCTATCAAAACATTAGGGCTTCAGGTACTTGTAATTTAAATTATTGAGGCATTTCATTGGTTTTATAAACCACTTTCTATAAATTATTTTTATAATGTCCAACCATGAACATTTAATTCTATTAGACCTTATAATCCACAAATAGACTGTTAGGTTAGCCACATTACAATCCTATTTTCCCTATCCAACCATCTCTCAAAGTGAAATTTCATAATTTAGTTGAACTTGTGTCAGGGAAAAGATATCTTGTATTATGATACCTCATTTTGGGATACATTGGGTGGAAAACTAAATTATGAATATATGTGTTTTATACTTAAAAAACTCATTCTTTCAAAAGTTGTTCAATTCTAAAGCTTCCATGATAAAAGAAGCTGTGCCATTCTGGAACTTCTAATGGAGGAAGAAAATTGTGCCTGTCTGCAGATTTTATGAAAAATTTTGTTTGAGAATATTGAAATTTTATTTTATAAATTTATTAATGTTGTGATCATTTCTTTACTTTTAATGTATTTTTAGAACATAATTTATGCTAAAGTGAGTAAGGAGGATACCATAATTGAGAGAAAATTATAATATTGCAATTTTTCTTCAAAAAGAGCCAAGCCCTTATCATTCAGACTCATACTTTTTCTAATAACAATCCATCGACCAAAAGCCACAGAATAGCCCAGAAAATTTCTCATGAATAAAATATTTTCTTGACACACATTTGGTGGAGATTTAGAACTTTATCAAGACTATAGTGACCCTAGTGTGAGTTTGGATGACAAAGACATTGTTGAAAAATTAACATTTGTGTGATATGTGAAAATGCAAGTAATGTATGTGTTTTTTATAAATGAGAGGATAAATGATGTGGAAATATGTTGAATCTTATGAATGAGTAACATGAGATAATGTTTATTTATGGGACATTGTATATTTTTTTCTTGGTGTCATATTCTTGGACCTCATAGATATGTGTTTTAAAATTTTCATTTATTTGATATTGATGTTTACTTTCCGAAGAGTCCAAGTGCTATGTGTGGGGGAATTGATAGTGTTAAATTTTTCATAATTATTCGTATGTTTTTAAATTATTTATTCCCTTCCCATTAGTAAATTTTATCTTTTTTTCATCATTTTATGACTTTTGGTGGGTTTTGAGATTAAGTGTGAAAATTGATTAATTCTAGATATTTAGAAGTTTTTTGTTGCCTCTATATTTAGTACATAACTCCTAGAATTGGAATGAAATTAATTTTTTTGAGTATTTATATGTTCTTGGGATACAAATTATTCTTCTAGAACAATATACCTTATGAACTACAACATGCCTAAACAAATAGTTCAATTTTAAAAGCTATTCTTGTTGGTAGAATAGACCCTACCTCATTCAATGAGGTATATCTCAAGCTATGGACCTTCAAATGGGATTAATCTAGTTATGTTCATAATACAACTAGAATTGGATGAATCACATTAAATTTAATGGATAAAATCTTTAATTTAGGCTACCTTTGAACCATTCTATGTGGGTTTGGTGGAATAGTGTTCACCGAAGAGAAAAAGTTGGTTATATTAAGGCAGCCCTAAAATCTTTGAAAAGGATACAAATTATTTTAAATTTCATGTGTATATGGTCAAATAAATTCCTCACATCATATAATATTAGACCATAGAATTATTCGACCATCTTACAAGAAAAAATGAAGCAAAAATCAGGTGGACATATTCTGGAGGAGAAAATTTCTATTCTTTCTCTTCTCTCTTTTGTTCTTCCAATTATTGTAATTTCTTATTATTCCAAATTATTAAAAATTACCCATAAAATTGTGGGGAAATACTATGTGTGATTAGGGAAGTAATTTTTCCCCTTTTTAGTTCCAGATTTCTTTCATTAATGTTTTTTGATACTTTTATCTTCTCTACAGTGTTGGTTTTAGATTCTGTTAACAGATTTTATTATCTTATGTGATTGAATTTTATTTATATTCTATTGTTATTATTGATTTGGTCAATGATAAAAACATCTCTCCACTAGTTACTGTTTATATATTGTAGAATAGATCAGTTCTTTTTGGTGAAGTACTCAATAATCTATAGTACATATAAGAGGGGTAGTGTCAATCCTTGATTCTCTGGGATAAACAATACCCAATAAGGGAATTGAAAAATTTAATTTAGTGAATTATCTATACACCTATTAAACATTGGAAAAATTTTAGTCCAAGCTAATATTATGTTATCATTTATTCTATTCATTTCAATTTGACTAAAGGAGTGAGATGAATCAATTTTGGAATCTCACTTTTATTAACATAACAGAAGAGAATGGGATAAATTAGAACTATGATATAATTAAAATTGGAGAACTGATCCTAACATTATCATCATTATCATATATTTTTAAATCACTTATTTAATCAACTTATTCTCAATATTATTCTTAAATTCCTTTCCTTTGTTTAGATAATTTTTTTTTTCAAAATCAATAAATTTCAAAGTAAATCACTCTTTCGTTCTCTTACTTTAAAGTAAAAAACGTGATTGTTGTGCACTACACTCTGGAGGTAACCTAGGATTATAAAAAAAAATTTAAAATAAGTAAATAATTATTTTTTCCACACCCCATAAAAGGCGTGTTTCAGTTACTACATTTGGTACAAGAAAATTTATATATAATTTTCGTCAAGAATTTAAATTAAATTTAAGGTAATGAAATTTAAAATCATAGATATAGTCTTAGCACCATAAATATATCATCAATTAAATGTTAAATGGATGAAAGATGGTCATATAATGTTAGGAAGGTGGTCAGGAGCATAGGGGATGGGGCGGCACATTAAATATACACGCATGTTTGGATGACATGAAAAATATACAGATTTGAAAAAAAGGAATTTTTTTACTCATGGTTATGACCACTCATAACCCACCTTTTTGACCACCACAATTGTTTGGGAGTGTTTTCCAAGACCCTCTCCTAAAGGCATGAGAAAATTCTTGTGAAAAAAAATTAATTTTTCATAAATGAAATCCTTGTAAAAAGTTTGTCACCATGACTCATCATAACACATTTGTTGAAACGTTATTTAGAATTTTATAATAAGTCATTTTTGACATGGGGCATCACAATCCATGATCCAGGTGACAAGTATAGTTTTCGTGACCCATCTAGCTCACCAAGACATTTTTAAATTTTGGACCCTTGTTTAATTCCCAAATGTTCCAAAGAAAAATCTCTATAAAATTCATAAAAGAAATTAAAATTAATAGAACATTGAAAAAATTATTTTGGGATCCTAGGGAGGTTTAGAATATAAATTAAAAATTATTTAATTATACATTGATACATTAGAAATTGCCTCAAGTGGAATTTTTACTTAATTAATTATTTTTTTGAAATATTTATGAAAATTTACTTATCATTATTTTTTAACTAATCCAAAAATGTTTTATTTATTATTTATTTTATTTTATTGATTTTAATAACTTACATTTTGTAATAATCAAATAAAAAATATTTTATTTTAAATAATTTATGATTTTTTCTTTAATCCATTAATTATATAAGGAAATATGTGTCCACATTTATGTTATAAAATAAATTTCTAAACTTTGAGACCCCATAACCTGTATACAAGTACACATTTTAAAAAATAAAGATATTTATGATGATATGGTTAGGGATGAGGGATTTTGTAACTCCCAAAAACCAAAAAAACATATTTGGGAGATGTGAATTTAAATTTCAGTTAGTAAATGATTCAAGTAGTTTCCCAAAGTTTACAGTTGATCTATTATCAACTCTATGGATCAACTAAAAAATACAAAAAATTATTAAGTCACCATTTATTTATTTTTATGATGACATGTAAATTGATTATTATATGAATCCATCAATTATAAATACCTATACATCTCATACATAGATATCACATCTTAATAGATTAATATTCATTACATTTCAAAAATACACACCCAAGGAACATAATGGTTTAGTGACTTTGGATATGAGGTACACAGTCTTCTTATTTAGTGAATAATCTTCAACATCTCCCATAAATATCAACCCCTTTTTTACTCATTAAAACATATCCTACTTAAAACCTTTCCTCATATCCTAGGAATGGAAACATAAGAAAGGGTGAGATCAGAAGCTCAATAAGGGTAAACATGGTAAATACATAAACATAAAATGGGAATAAATATATCAGAACATGATCATAATGTATGAAAATCATAACTATCACACCAAATATTAAAATCTTATGTCATGGAATAAATATTGGTAGTTCATAAGATATGAATCATAATGATAAAATTATCCATGAGAACATTACATTGTAATAATAAATAGATTTTTGGAATTCACATAAGATTATAAAATTGTGAACATGCATAAATATGTACAGGTTCACTTAGTAAGTTAAGGATATGAAATCATGCCCTCAAATAAACTTATGAACATGCAACCAGGTCCACCCATAACCTTTTTCACACTAAATTTATGTCAACTCATAACCATGTGAACTTGTAATTAGGTTCATGGATAACATTACAAACATTTCATTAGGTCCACGCATACTATTTTGAATATATAACAAGGTTCATTCATAACATGTTTACAGAGGAGTTATAATTGCATACCCAATTAAATGAAGGGATATATAGGCCCCACCCATCACATAATTCATATATCCATGTTCCAAAATATCAAAATAAATCATCATATCCTCACATGTCTAAATAAATCAAGGGTTCATAAACATTTCATCAATTCTATATAGTATACCCTATTAAAAATAAATAGGTTTCATAAATATTCCATAAAAATAGAAAGAAGCCATTCATTGAAAAAATAAGTTTGGCATCATTCAATATTATCCCTAGTAAAACATAAGTTACATCAAAGCATGTTATCATAGATTGAAAATGATTTTTGAATGATCGCATTGGACATTTAGTGAGGAAAATAAACTTTCCACATTGAAAAACAGTTCTAAAAACGAAAAACATTTTCAAAATAAATTTTATTATAAATAATCATGGATACATTTATGACAGTTTAGAAAATAATTTAAAATATGTTTTGAAGAAAATATACTTTCCATTTTGAAAACAACTAAAAATTAATGTGTTATTTTTAAAATCCATTTCATGAAAAATAAAATTTGAAACATATAATTTAATCTTTAAAACAATGAGTTGGTCATGATAGTGGGAAATACCATTCAAGTTATATATATATTCAAATAACGATTCCCTACACATTTTGAATAAAATACAGCAGAGAATTGTTTCGAGAAAGACATGTACATTCCTTTTAATTTTTTATAAAAAAAGTAAAACATTGTTGAATTTTTTTTTAATAAATAGTTTTTTATAATTTAAAAACATGTTTGAATTTTTTTTAGAAAATAATAATTTGGAAGGAAAAGTATTTTTGACCGAAGAAGAAAGAATTTTTGTTTTCTTAAAACCATTTTTTTGAAAAATTGAGTTAATAATGAGAGGAAAATAAAGGGAAAACATAATTCTCCTTAAATAACTAGATGAGAATAAAATTTATGAGATTCCATAGAGGTGAATCATAATATTGTTTCATCTGAATCATAAATACAAACAATCTTGATAATCAATGATATTGTATCATAAAACCATTACCATATTGGTAACATTGATTCATTCGAAAAATTAAATAATTACATAAAAATAAGTTTTTAATGTCAAATAAATAAGGGTATTTATGATATAAAATTTCAATTTGGTAGTATATACACCTCATAGAATAATATAGGTTCATAACAGAACTTATATACCAATGAAGGTAATTTGAGACAAATATCCCATACCAATTTCATAACACTTGATCCATAAACACCCAGAATGATATATAATCAAATGGATATGTAAATCAAAATACTTTTTAAGATAATCATCATAAAAAAAATTCATGGTAATTTTATAAACCATTTTAAAGAAATAGGTGTTGAAAATGGCATATGTCTCAATGAATTAAAAAGTGAGAAGGAAATCCCTTACCTTATGTCCAAAATACTTCATAAACATTAAAATATACTATATAATTAAAATATGTTTATTGTAAATATTTTATAGAACCATAATTATATATATCATACCTTATATGATTTACATATGACCTTTTATTACTTGTTTATTAAAAATTCCATGTTAAAGTCATGTTTCAAAGAATAACTACTGTTCACTTCATATAAGTTTTTCTTTTTAATTTTTTTTATTCTAAAATTAATCATGGTTCAATAATATCCATAATTTTAAAAATGATATAAATATCATATATATTCAGTATATATGTGTTTGGAGTAATCCATAAAAGATAGAGATTGAAAAATAAAATACATAGTTCATGTGGATGGTAGGTTGTACGTACATATTAACATTGTTTCCATTTTCTTGACCTATTGAAATAAAGAAATGTAAATAAAATATTAATATTCCAGAATCAATATTATTTAATATATTTCAAATATTTTCATTAAACTCATCCTAATTACCATTCACGTAAAGCATCAACTAATCACATTGATTCGTGAGATGGTAGTCCGCCATACACATGAGAAAGGTTATCGTATTCCCACATAATGTAATGTAAGGAAGTATATGTTACATCATAATTAAATAATTATAAATATTTAATAAATAACTTATATATTTATTTAATCTTTCCCTATTCCCATACATGTAAAAAATAAATGAAAAACACATCACACCGGATCATGAGGCAGTAGTCCATCGTACACACGAGAAACAATATTATTTTCTAATAGATATGGAACTAAGTTTGTAGATGTGTTATAATAATTATATAGGTAAAATAATATCATAAAAAACTATTAAATACATCATTAAATCTATCCCTAATAGGAGGTTATGGAAAATTAATAACATCGGTTTCGAAGGCTGTAGTCCTCTGTACACACAAGCGATGATTTCGTATCCTATGTGATGGAAGAAGAGGAGGATTTTTGTTATTACATAAAAATAATAAATAATAAATAGATTTTATATGCTATTTTTATTATATCATTTTTATTTAAAAATAAGTTAAGAATGTGTAGGAAGAAATAAAATAATACACTATGTTAGGGACATTTCCTCTCCTTCAGATAACTTCTTTTGATTTTCATCAAACATCTTCTTAAGTTGGATATATACCAAAAAACAGATTATAGGATGATATGATGGAATTATGAAATTTATTTGGGGATGTAATTTTTTATCCAAATTCCATCTATGGTGTGGAGAGGATATGACAGAGGGTGACCTTTTATAAGTGAGGTTACTGGGATGGTTGTAATTTTGGAAAACAAAAAGGTGTACCTGTATTTTTCACATTCCAAAAGGAGCCACATTAATAAATTGTAAAATTTTATAGCTGATAAAATAGATATATTACTATAAAATTGGGTTTGGATAAGTTTATATTTCATTTTACCCCTTATCATTTTTCCTCAACCCCCTTGTAAAGCCATTTTCACCTAAACTATAGTCATTAATTTTAACTACGTTTTCTTTTCAAAATTGTAAAATATTAATTTGACATTATTTGATAAAAAAAATTATGTTGTTTAAAAATATTTAATCTATTGTTTTTAAATTCCATTCACATAGGTGAAAAAGTGTTATTTAAAAATAACCCCATAAATGCAATGAAAATGTTGTTTTCCAAAGAGAAAAGTTGTGAATGTTTAAAACGTTTTTAAAAAAAATTCTATATAAAATTGATTAAAATTAACGCTATTGGATTAAAAGATATAAAATTTCACATGTTTTACCATTAATTCCATTATAATGTATATTTTATGTTTATAAATTCTTTAAAATATATTTAAATTGTTTACAAAACCCGGTATTTTCTCTATTCATAAGAAAATTATCATTTCATAAAATTCTCAAAAATTGACCTAGAGATATTTTTTAAATTATTATTTAAAAAAGGGAGATTATTTTTCAATTATTTTTTTTAAATTGTTCAAAATCAATTTTAAAATAAGTGTGCAGAAGGAAACAAAATTTCATTTTAGAAAAATGTTATTTTTAATTGTAAAATTGGATTTTTTATTATCTACTCTATAGAAAAAACATAAGATGAATGTTAAAATATTGATTGAATATATAATATATAAATTTATTTAAAATCATTCAACAAAATTTATTCCTTTAATATATTTTGGTAAAATATTTTTTTTCATATAAAATAGTAGTTCAAAAAAATCTTACCATTATTATCAAAGTGTTTTTATTTTGATTTATAATTAATTTGTCACTGAATATTTAATTATATATAAATATATAATTGCTATATTTTCATAATTTAGTTAATACTATTCATACACTATATTACAATGGCTAGGTGGTAACGTTCTTATTAAACAATAATATTTCAATTGTATGTGATATTTCATTTTAACTCAATGTTGCGTGTAATACAAGCTAATCTCATTGATCCATGTAAAAAATACTTCAAAATGATTAAATTTATTGAAAATAATTTTCAAATAATCTCTACATGTTACATTGAAAATATTCAATAATATAAGATAATTACCGAGCATGAAATGAAAAAATGATTGAATGTGTGATAAATGGTTTCTATTTATGCATAGTAATGTTTTTTAAAAATAACCACATAGTTTGATTTTAAATAATGATAAAAAGAATTATATTTCATCTTCCATGAATGTAATGTTAAAAATAAATCAAATTAATAATCATCCATAATTCATTCTATAACTTAATTTAGTATAAAACCAAAGCTTAATGTTCTTATCAGTTGTGATATATGTTTTTTCCTTCAATTGGGATGTGATGACAAAAATGATCGATTAACATAACTAAAATTTATATAAAATAAGTATATATTTATATATTAGTGTATGTTTAGGGGAAAATAATTGACAATGTCCAATATTTTTATTTTTATGAGTTACGAATGAACCAAGTTTAAAAACAATTTAAAAGATAACAATGTTGATCATCCAAAATGATACATTAAAATATATATATATATATATATATATATTAAGGATTATACATATATTTTAGCGTAAAGAGAATATTTGGGGATCCTTATCGACTATAATATTCATAAAACTGAATATCTTGAATCTAATGCTTGAGCGATATTAAAAGTTTTATAAAATTGGGTCATAAATTTATGATTAATAAATAAATAATATCAAAATAGCATTTAAACAAGATAAATACACTAATATTATATGTTTTCATTTTATATAATGTCGGTAGTGATATCATAGATTCACTATGTTTAGTGTTAGACAATTAATATTTCCTCACCAGCATAAATTTCTTCGAGTATTACAAGCGATTTTGAAAAATATTATTATATAAAGTTTGTTATATGAATTGGATTCACCAAAACATGAAAAAAACATTAATAAGAAACTGAATATGATAAGGAATCCTACCGGCGAATCATATTTGATACATCTGATATTATTTCATAATTAAATAATAAGGTTTTAGGGAGTTACAAATGAAACATGAGTATAGGGAAGGTTATTCAATGTTGTCTCATCTCAAAGATGTTGAAAAGGAGAAAATAAATTAACAAAGTATGAGATTAAAAATAAATTGTATACATGTATGATAAAATATCGAATTCAGTCTAGTCCTCATGTACTAGATATGATATAGTAAATTAATTACTTTGGAGAGTATATATTCATGTTTAATATTAGTCTATCGATACAGATTATAATTGAATCCTTATAACCCTAGTTTCTCAAGATTTATTTAAAACTACAAAAGGCATATTATATATAAATCACTACAATATTTGATGGATATAGATTTAAAATTTTATAATAATTTAAAGAAAGAAAAATATTCAATCATTATGGAGAAAATGAATAAAAACCTGGAAAACATTCAGTCTAGTTTGACACTAAAGGCCCCTTGGGAATTTTATTTCATGAAACCATATATTATGAGGCAAAGAATCAAATAAAAGCGTGTTTTATTTGATTCTCCTAGAGAATTTTATATTCCTTATATTTTCTTTATTTATATGTATCCCCACCTCTAAGTGGTTGTAATTAAAGATTAATATAATAGAATATTCTATATCAAATATTCATTATTCCATGTGATATTTTTTTTACTTTATTAGAATTAAATACAATCTATGACTCACAAATGTATTTCAAAAAAATAAAAACAATGAAGTTTTGAATGTTTATAATTTTTTAGGTTGATTTTAAGTTTCTAATAGATATTAACTCAAACATCATTTATAAAAGATAACATTCTTTCATTTTTTTAGTGGATGTGTTATTATATTTCAAAACTATTTCTATGTATTATATGTCCCCAAAAAACATTATATCAAAATTATGTTTATAATAAATGATTATTTATTTTAATTTTTAAAATAAATGATCTTATAATGCACCACAGTTGAATAATAGTTTAAAAAATCTTGAATCAATATGTATAATATTTGTAATCAATGAAAAATATGACACATAATAATCAAATAATTCCCAATCATATATTGATAATTTTCATTAAATTAAAAATAAAATCAAATTTTAAGGATAAAAAATAATATTACTATAAACATTTATCTAAAACCCATGGGTTTTTGAAAAAATTTGTATTTTAAGTATAATGAACAATACCCCCTTGGTATTAAAGTTGATAGACCCAAAGATATTCTGGATCTAGTTCAGAGAGATGTTTGTGATCTATTTCAAGTAAAATCTCAAGGTAACTTCTCATAATTCTTGGATTTTGATGAATCCATCAATAAATTTCGACATATCTATTTGATGAAAAAATGATATTCCTTTACTAGATTTAATGAATGAAAAATTTTAGTAGAAAATAACCATGGTAAGACTATTAAATAAGATTTGTTCAATATGATAAAAATAATATCTTAAACAAGTATTCATTCTTGATTAAATATAGAGTGGAGTTTATTCCTAAACATAAATTTCATTTTAGACATTATAGTTTTTTTAAAGTCTGAATTATACATTTCATGTCATAGTTACATCAATTATGAGTATTACAAGTTATCCACTATCCATTTTGGGGAACAATATGAAAATAGTGGCATTGAAACCGGAACATATGATAACTAAAATGAAAAATAGTTCACCATATGTGTTATAATATGAATTAAATTCAATATGAAAATAATTTATATGTTAGGATATGAAGTCTTTTAAAGGATAAATTAATAGAAAACATGCAACAAGAAACCCACAATGCATCTATGTGAATAACCCAAAGTTTACAAATTCTATTATAGAAATATCTTTGATATAAAAGTGATATTTAAGTAAAATACATTTTTTATGATTAAAATCATATATCTATTTGAAATAATGTTATTTAGGTAGAGTTTAATAAATTCATGGCTCCTAATGAACAAGAAGTTGACATAGGCATGACTTCAACAAGTGTTCATGGAAAATAAGGTTCGAAAGGAACATATTTCATTGGAAAGTTATAAAACCTAATAGATATTGTTTTATTACCCCCAATAAAGGTGATATATTATTTACTAAGAATAATAAACCCATACGCAACAAGGAATTAGAAAATGAGAAACCAATAAGAAATTTTCAACTGGAATTGACTTTAAAAAAAGGTTCCATATAGAAAAAAATGTTTTAATTTGGAATTATATCCATCTAAAAATTTCCTCTAGATATAATTGGGTATTTAATCGTGAAATAGGCATATATGTTATTGTGAATTCCTAAAAAAATATTAGTTTTTAAAATTTTAAGATAATAATAAATATTTCTTACAAAAAACCCTTTTCACAAAAAGAGATGGTGAAATCCATTTTAATTTAGATTAATATAATTGATAATAATAATTATTATATTTAATATAAAAGGAAATATTTATTCCTAAATCCAAAACTCATATCATGGGATGATTATTTTTATCTTTGTCTATAAGTGGTTAGTCAAATTAAAATAGTTTTCCAAGTTGAAAATTGTAATGAAAGTAAAAAATAGATTTTATTCATATAGTTTTTTCTAAAATTTATTGAAAATACATCTTCAAGAATAATTTCAAGTAATAATCCAATAAATATGGAATGAGATCTAATAATATTGATCTTTTTGTGTTTTAGACTAAGTCAAAGAACATAATATGCAAAATTAGTGAATGATACTATTTATAATAACTAAATATATATTTTTTCCAATTACATATGATATAGTTTTCTATATAATAATGTGTTAAACATTTATAATATGATTCATAGGATGAGTAGAAATAGATGTTTTTATGTGATGATGTTTGTCAAAAATATTTTCTTATATATACTAGGTTTAATATTTCCTATATATATGAATTTATGAATAAATATTTAACAGATCAAATAATTTTCACTATGATACATTTATTATTTTCCAATGGAACTTACAGAAGTAAAAGGGCTATATTTTTGTATATGGAGATGAAAGAGATATTTTTATTAAGGGGATATAAAATATTTCCTTATGATAGATCAATATTATCTTGATTTACATTTATTCATTAAAAATGGATAAGGGATGCTATTATAACTAGTTGTTTCTAATTTAACTAATTATAAGTATGAAATAACTTTAAATATAATTAAAGAATAAATATAAATCATAGAATGGTTCTAGATATATTCATAGTTATAATAAATTATCATATTGTCACAATAATGAGTATAATGATTATATTATAATGGTGGTACGAGAAGAAATTAAAGTAGTTTATGGGAGTGGAAAAGATAAATACAAGGAAAATGAATATATTTCAATTATAAAAATTCATAAAATGAAGCGTTTAGAAAAATTAATATAATATATTAGCATTAGTGGGTAAAGTCATAACATAATGAAAGCATTAATATCATGTGAGAGATAATTTGTAGATTATTAAAAGATTTGCTATAATGATAGTGGGAGTATTGTGAGAGTGGATTCAATATACAATAACAATATAGTACATTTTGTTTACCACATCATCTATATAGTTTAAGTTATACCTAATTTATTCTTACCCGGAAAATTCTTTTAATTTTATGTAAATTATTTACAAGATAATGTCTCATGATTACTTGCCATATTAAAAGACCATAAAAATTCCCAGCTATAATGATAACTTCTAGATATTATGACAATAATGTTTGATATATATTATAAGGTCTACAAAAATAAATCTGATTGGACACAGTTGATGTCTAAATATCAGGTGATATGGGATCAGAAGCATTTTGACTATTTCTTATGGATTTTATAAATAGAGATCTGATGTAGTAGAGATCAATAGGACTGCCCCGCCATTAGGACCAATGCATGCTTTGGGTGTCATTGGAAATGCTTATCTATAAGATTGTGTTTTAGTATCTCAATATGAAATCATTATCAATGTATACAATCTAATCACATAATTAAATTCAAATAAAAAATAAGGTATATTTATATTTTAGTTACAGTATCTTTCATTATTTGTGCCCTTAGTGGTGTGACATTAATTAAATGATGAAGACATGATCTGTCACTTCTAAATAGTGGAAGAAGATATTTTAATCCCTTTAACTATGGTGGTTCCATGACTAATGGACATTTTATATGAGTTAAATACAATCAAATACCCTAAAAAAGATATATAATGCATGAAATGATGGTGACATTAATTATGAATCCCTCCTTATGAGATATCGAGATATAAAATGATCATATTTCATATTATGTATTTGTAGGAGGTTGTATAGATATGAATTTTCCTTATATTTAGGGTCCCAGATGTTTTTCATGATACTACTATTATATTATGTTTGATAATCACTACTATTAAGAAACATTCTATGTGGGTCACCCAAAATATATATCTAGAATTTCCTTAAATTCAACCGAATTGGAGTTTATAATGAAGTGGAACCCATATTTATGGTCTATCAGGCTTTTATGTTTGAAAAATCATAAGTAAATAAATAAATAAATAATTATATTTTATTAATTTTTAGAATATTACTAATTTAATTTAATTATAAACATATTCATAATTTATTTAAATAGAAAATGTGATGGGAAAAATTAAAATTTTCGAATGAATATTTTTTTATTCATTATTTTTTAACATATTCAATGGAATCAAGTAATATTAATTATTCATATTTCATCTCATTACATGTAGGAGTGTTACATGTGAATATTGAATCATTTATTATAGTTATGGTAATTTAATGAATTCACTAGTGTCTTGATGGATTGGCTGAATGATTATGTTTCCTAAAGGAACAATGTGATGTAAAGAAACCAAAAAATTATGTTTAAAAAAATTAGACCCTATAATAGTATGAGGTATAATTGGAATTAATTTCATATGACCCATATATTCCCCAATGTTCTAATTGTATAAATAACATTAATGATCAAATTAATTCTTCACATATTGTGTTTATCATGTTTAAGAGATCATAAAACCATCCTAAAATACTCAACTATCTCATGATAAATCATAAATGTAGAAAAGTGAAGAGATAATTTATTTCATACATGTTCATATTATCTGTATGGATTTTGTTTTAGATACCTTGACCTAGTATGACCTAAATATTAGTGGAGTTTATCATGAACATGTTTTTTAACTGAATAATCATTTTATGTATTTAATTATTTAATCATTATTAAATTTAATAATTAAAGTATTGAATGTAGAATCTATGTAATGGTATACTAATTTATTTTTTATGAGATAGATCTTATAAATTGTTTTAGAAATTTATAGTTTCAAACTCTTCTACTAAACCCATGTTTCTTTATCAATAACTCTTGGCATAATTGAATTTCATCTACCTACATTTGTGATCAAATTTAGTTTATTAATTCACTCTTTTTGTACGATAATTATATATATTTATTTGAATATAATCCATTTATGTTCATATATTTTTTATTTATTAATCCTTGTTAGTCGATATGATCATTGAATTTAAATCAAAATTTTATTCATACATACTTTGATCTGATGACCAATGAAATTTATACATGTTTACGATTTCCACATATTTAGAGTATTCAAAATAATCAATTCATGATGTTGTAATGAGATCATAAGTATCATTCTTTTCTAAAAAGTTAATATGCCAACGAGCCCGTACCTGGGTGGTAAGGATTCCTTCTTAGAATCCAAGAGACCTAGGTCGAAAACCATGTGGAGGGGAAGTTCTAAGGTACTATAGAAGTATTGTATCAATACAATAGTAAGTACTATTCAGTATTGTAGTAGCCAGAACTATTCACCCGATTTGGGCCTTCGGACCACCGGTTTGGGCCTACGGTTCTCAAGGGACTTTAGGTCATCAATGGCCTTAGGGCCTCCGGCCCATCGGCCCACAGAGACCATGAGGTATCCCTATTAACACAGAGCATGCGAAAGAAGATGATCAGAGAAACAAGAGTAGAAGTCACCAGAAGGAGAGCTAACCCGATTGAAAGAATAAGAGGGTATGACAACCGCCATCTAGATCAGGCACCATGCCGATTTGTACGGGGTAATGCTAGCTGATCAACAATGCAAGGTGGAGAGCTAAGGCAATCAATAATGTAGAAGTTGGGGAGGGGAATTTCTAGTGGGTTGGGCTTAAGGGTCAAGTATTGGGCATAGTATGCCTCTTGGACTTTGGGTCATGTATTGCTAGTCATGTTGGGCCTTGTGCCTTGGGCCTACAGGTCATGTACGAGTTCCCCTTCTTCCCTAAAAGAGGGATTATCCTTAATAAAATAAAAAATAAGATCTTCGGGCCATTCAGGATACATGGTTAATTTGACTATAATTAAAAAAATTCTCAATGATTCGTTCATTCTAAATGATCTTATTAAGCATGAGAATTTATTTTATCGATGGAAGCAAATTTATGTGTTACTAATATGTAACCATAAAAATAATTTAAATTCATAATTAATTTCATTTATAAGTGTTATTTATATTCTTATTAAACCTATATATTTATGATGGTCAATATATTGTAAGATAGTCCATCTATATGGTCAAAATAACCCAAACATGAATGTGTTGCAAAGACTATTAAGAAAATATATTGTTATCATCGGTCAATTTTTCTTATAAATTGGAAAATATAGACATTAATATTGTAAAAATTTTGATCATGTTTTCAAAAATAGTGTATACAATCAATGTTATAAAATTTTAAAAGATATGATTAGAATGAAATCCTTGACATCTATGAACTGATGATCCAATAAGGGGGATGTTGTGTTAGGGTTCCCCGTATTGTTGTCTCTCTTCCACTGCAGATCAACTTCGGAACATCCCTTTGGTTCCCCAGATCAGTGCTTTGTGACCATGGTTCATCTCTCTGGAGTGGCATTTAGGACTTCATGGGCATATCTGTCTTGGTATTTCCCACTATTTTCTTGCCTGCCTTCGCTCCCCCCCTTCATCGCTGGGAAGGTTATTTTTAGCAGTGTTTTAGCAGTAGCTATTATCATTCCCACTTCTCCTAGAGTAGGGTCAGCGCAACGATTCTGTTATGAGTTGGGAGCACGTGTGGTGGGTTGAGGTGTTATTCGGGTGAGAATATGACTGTAGTGAAGAGATATGGTTCTGGTTTGCAGCATGGCCTCACAACTTCCTTTATGGATTTTGATTTTCCCTTGATTTTCAGAAACATTGAATTGGATTTGGCTCTACTTGTGGTTGGTTCATGGTATGAGTTTGCAATTGTGTACTCTGGGTGGCTTCGGTGTGGTTGCAGCGATGGTTTGAATGATATGCATCTTGATAAGTTTTCATCGGTGGTTTTTTATGAGTGATTCAATTTTAATTTGGGATGCGTTTGTTTTTCTATGTTTTTGAGATGGGTTTCTGAATTCGGGAATTGGTTGAAGCTTCGGTGTCCGCTGTTCATTTGGTTACTGGTAATTTTATGCACTGAAGTGCTTATTTTGGATGGAAAGGAGGACGATGATGTTTCTCACTACTTTGGAAATGCTAGAAATGAGGAAACGTTTTGACCTTGGTGGTCTGCGGCTCAAGGGATTATGCATCCATTTGTCTACCAGAAGCTGGTAATGTTCAGAGCAAGGAATTCTCACTATTTATTGTCTTTTAAAAATCGAATGTTTAATAGGGTATGAGTTTTTCCATATGTTCAAGGTCCATTCTATATGGCACGGGACAACTATTCATGCAATTATGAGACAATAGAAGTTGTTTTTAATGTCTTTTGTTTCTAGGAGGAGTTGATATCTTGTAGTGAGGGTTGTTTTTAATCTTGAGTTTTGGTCCGTTGGGGCCCGATTTGTTTTTTAAGTCTTGATGTCCTGGGTTTCCACCTTCTTCACTTAAAATGGGTTTTTATCAAAATAAAATTAGTTGATGGAATTCAGGACGTTGGATGGAATTTTATAAAATTCACTCCATATCTTTTATAATAATAAAAGATGTTTAAATAATCCTCTTGAGTAGTCCAAGAGAGACTTTCCATGATAGTTATGATCAAAATCGATGATAAAATCATCTTTTTTTAGTTAAAAAATGGTGATGATATATATCCTATAGGGGGTGAATATGCTATATTAAAAAAGAAAACAGGGAAAAATTATTATAATTGTTAATTAAAAAATATAATTAGTACCATAAAATAAATTAATGAACATAGGGATTTTTTGTAGAGGTTTGGTCCAAATTGGACCTAGTCAAATCTTATACCCCTCTTCTCCATAGGAGATACGTTGTGCACTAAACTGATTTTTGAAGGGGAATCATAATGAAATTACATCATAATTTTTACTTAGGAAGCATTGTAGCATCCCGACTTTTTAATACCTAACTTTTCATTATATTTTCTATACACAGGATCTTTAAAGTCTTGAGTCTTGGAAATTTGGAACAACAAAACGTGAATACAACATAATACATTCTTCTAAAACACTTGTAGGGCTTCATCATAGGTTAATCCTACACACAACAACTGAATCACATATCCTGGAGACATACTGAAGTTCCCAGTCAGGATCCAAGTATCACTGAGAGGGGGAGGGGGTGAATTAGTGATATCTTTTTCTTTTTAAGTTTACTTCATTTGAAACAACCTTCGCCTCCTGTTAAAGAGTTTCTTCTCTGCTGAACAGACACAACCATAGGAACAAAATATTTACAAGGTTCACTACTCAATAAGAGTAGCTACGTCATTGGTATGGTACAGAGAAAATCTAGTACCACAAAATCCACTAGAAAACAATCCTTTGATGTGGAATACAACGAGTAGGATATACCCTTACACTCCTGTAGCACTTTGAAAACAATCCAATAGTGCGTGTACTCCCTCTTAGAACAAATAGGGTAACAATATAATTTTGTGCTTCTTGATGACCTTTCCTAGATCAAATCTTTGAAAACAATTTTCACTTTCCTACCCAGAAGCTGGTAGAAACCTCCTGGAGAAAACAGATTGCGCGCCTCCTTACACTTGCACACCTCCTTACCACTTGCGCTCCTCCCTACTTATGCGGTCTCTGATTGCACGCCATCTGATTTCAAGTCACTCTGCTTGTGCCTTCCAGCTTACGCACAACACTACGTGTGCACCTTACTGATACCTGCGTTCCTCCCTTCTACTTGCGCGCCTCCTTGTGGATAGCACAACACTTGCGCGCAACCCTGTGGACAACACAACACTTGCGCGTCACCTGAAAATGAGGCTCAACTTGCGCGCCTCAACCACTTGCGCTCCACATATTCTACTTGTGCGCTCATAGATCAAAATATTTCTCTAAGTATTGAGCCTTAAGAAATGATGAGGGTAGTCTCCTATTTATAAGCATTTTGGAAACCTGAGCGTCACATTCACTTGGGAACCTCCTTGGTACTTGCGCACCTTCTTGGCACATGCCTGACTCCCTGGAACTTGTGCACCTCCTTGGTACTTGCGCGCCTTCTTGGTACTTGCGCGCCTTTTTGGTACTTGCACGCCTTCTTGGCACTTGCACGCCTTCTTTCCTTTGCCATATTTTTGAAATAATGCTATTTGAAATATGACTTGCGCACCTCTACATACTTGCTCCCCTACTGCATACTTGAAAGCCTACTGCATACTTGCACGCTTACTTCGTTCTCTCTCCCTTTCCTTTACAAGGCTTGCATCCCAAGTTTCCCAAACTTATGATATTTGTGAAATAAAAATCAGGAAAGCATCATCTGGTTTTCAAGTCTTTTACAAAGTGAATTGATTTAGCTGCTTTGACAACAATAACCAACAATCTGTAATAGAAAACTCTTCTTACTTCCTTATCCATCCAACTTGGTCCCAATAATCTCCTCCTTTGGATTTTGTTGTCAACCAAGATTCATAAATAAATGAACTTTGTAACTTTAAGCAATGGGTTACTTATCAACAATTCAAAACCTACGTGAGCTAACTCATTTTAGGAAACATGAATTATCAACAGCCAAAACCATGATGTCCAAAAGCAGTGACTATGAAGTCAAATGATTGTATCTCCTTATCTTTCATCTCCTCAGCCTTCTTGCAAACATCTTTCAAGCTTTTAATTCAGCATTCATTACTTTTTCAACTTTCCTGGAAAACAACATTGTTTCCTACCACCACTCCAACCAAAAGTTAGAATAGTTCACACACATACATGCTGGATTCACAGCTTACCCACAACTCCCCCTTTATGCATGAATCTTCAAGGATAGATTTATGAAGCAATTATCCCCCTTGACAACACTATCCAAAGGCTATATGAGAGTGGGGACAGAAAAACGTACCTTAACATTGATGAGGAGGTTGGACACCCCTGTTTAACCTCAATTTTGAAAATGGTTCTTTCGGTAAAGGCTTGGTGAATATATCAGCAACTTTTTTAGATATATGAACATATTCCAGCCTTAACACATTCTTCCCTACCTGCTCTTTGATGAAGTGGTACTTAATATCAATGTGTTTTGAATGAGAATGTTGTACCAGATTTCTTGTAAGATTGATTGCGCTGTGATGTCACAACCCAAGAGAAATGGTATATTTACTTCAACAAGTATATCTTTTAATTGCGTCTTCATCCACATCAGTTGGGTTATAGCTTGAGTAGAAGCAACATATTCTTCTTCAGCTGTGCTAAGAGTTACTGAATTCTGTTTCTTGGTATGCCAACTAACACAACTTTTCCCTAGAAATAAAACTCCACCAGATGTGGATCTTCGATCATCCACATTTCCTTCCTAAATAGCATCAGAGTACCTGAATAGATCAATATTTTCTGAGTCATCATACTGTATTCCAAAATTTGTTGTGCCTTTGATATATCTGAGAATTCTTTTTCCAGTAATCAGATGTGATTCTTTAGGAGCACTTTGAAATCTTTCACATAATGTGAGAGCATAGACAATGTCGGGTCATGAGGTAGTCAAATACAACAGACTTCCAACTAGCTTTCGAAACTCTTTCAGATCAACTTCCTTGCCTTCTCCATCTTTAGACAACTTAGTTCCCACTGAGATAGGTTTGGACACTGGTTTGAAATTTTCCATGCCAAACTTCTTCAGAAGTTCATTAGCATATTTCTCTTGAGATATAAAGATATGATTTCATTTTTGTGAGATTTGTAACCCAAGAAAGTATTTCATTTCACCCAGTATGGACATCTCAAATAACTTCTTCATATCCTCCGAAAATCATTCACATGATATTTCATCATTCCTAGAAAAGCTGATGTCATCAACATAAACAGTAACAATCAGTGAAAACTCCTGTCCCTCATTGATGTAAAGATTTCTATCAACTCTACCTTTCTTAAAATTCATCTTCTTCAAGCAAGTATCAAATTTAGAATACCATTCCCTCGGAGCCTGTTTTAGCCCATACAAGGCCTTCTCAAATCTACACACATATCTTTCATCCTTTCCAATAACAAATCTTCTTCAAGAAAGTATCCAATTTAGAATACCATGCCCTTGGAGCCTGTTTTAGCCCATACAAGGCCTTCTCAAATCTACACACATATCTTTCATCCTTTCCAATAACAAATCCACAAGGTTGATCAATGTAAACTTCCTCGTCAAGGTCACCATTTAAGAATGCGGATATTATATCATTTCAATGATTTTGTTACCTCGTTGTACAAAAATGGCAAGAAAGATTCTTATTGTTTCTAATGTTTCTACTGGAGAAAAGGTTTCATCAAAATCAATGCCTTAAATTTGTGAATACCCTTGGAAAACCAATCTTGCTTTGTTTCTTATTAGTTCACCTTCTTCAATTAGCATGTTCTGGATAACCCACATTGTGCCAACAATGTTCTTGTTGTCTAGCTTGGGTACAAGTTCCCAAGTATTGTTCTCCTCTATCTGATATAGCTCTTAGTTCATTGCATAAACCCATTCTGGATTCTCAAATACTTCATTTACATCATTCGGTTCAACTTTTGAATAAAGAGAAGCATGTGATATAGCATTTTTTGTTCTTATTGTTTGAACCCTCTGATCTTTATCTCCAATATTGTTTGGATCCTCCACTTGCTTCCTCAGCTAAGGATGAGTTTTTTTAACTACATCCTCATCACTCGAGATCTCTGAATCAGATTCATCTTCTTCAGTAGAATTAACACAGTCTGCAACATTATCAGAATTGTTAACAATATCTTCTTTATCCTGCTCAACTTCCCCATCAACATATGGATACTTTTCTTTCTCAGTATTTTCAACATCTTTTACAACTGAAGAATCAACAATTCTTCATGTTTCATTATTGAGGCATCTATAACCTCTTCCTTCTGGAGCATAGCCAAGAAACATTCGGTCATCTCCTCTTTGCTCAAACTTTCCCTGGTTTCCACATTTCTTCTTTATAATGCATGGACTCCCAAATACTCTCAAGTGTTTCAGACTTGGAGATTTTTCATAGATCATTTCAAATGGAGTAATATCTAAGTTTGTCCTGTAGAAACATCGGTTCTGAATATGCATTGGAGTTCTCATGGCGTGCCTCCAATAATAATGAGAAAGACTATGTTCAAGTAACATAGTTCTCCCCATTTCCACCAGACGTCGATTCTTTCTTTCAGCAACCCCATTTTGTTGAGGTGTGTATGGTGAACTGAACTCATGCCGAATTCCATGTTTGTCAAGGTATACTTTAAACTCCTCATTCTTATACTCTCCACCAATATCAGTTCTCAACTTCTTCACCGAATACTCACATTCCTTCTCTGCTTTCCTCCTGAAACTATTAAACATTTTCAGAGCATCTGACTTATGTCTCATGTACATAACACAAGTAATGCGAGTAAAGTCGTCAATGAAAGTAATGAAGTACTTATCTCCATTTATAAATTGATTGCTCATTGGTATAAATATATCAGAGTGTATGAGTTACAATGTACTTTTTGAGCCAATTTCAACTCTCTTATGAATAGAGTTTGTAATCTTCACTTTCTCACAATTGGTGCAACACCAATCTCTTTTTCTTGATAAATCTGGCATATCTCGGACACTGTCTCTCTTTGATAACTTGCACATATTTCTCTGATACATATGTCCTAGCCTTTTATTCCATAACTGATTTTCATCCACTACACCCATGTAGAAAGAGCTCTGCACTTCACAAACTTGAAACAAATTCCATTTTGTGCGATGGCCTCTCGTAACTATATTTCCATCATTTTCACTTTTAACAATAAATACATCTTTTCTGAAGATAACTTTGTTTCCTTCATCATATAGTTGTGACACAATAAGCAGGTTATGTTTCAGTCCATCAACATATAATGTTTTCCTGGATTTCATCTTTTCTTTTCCAATGATGGCTGATCCAACACCTTTGATCCTTAGAGATTCATCATTTTCAAATTTCACTGTTCCTTATTTGAAGTCTTTCATATTATTCAGTTGCTTTAAGTCTCCTATCATATGAGATGAACATGCACTATCGAGAATCCATGGACGTTCTCCTTTTATATCATTCAAAGTGGTTTCAACAACAAGAGCTTCTACTTCTTCCTTTTCTTTCTTCACCTCCGGCTTCTGAGAATTTTTAATGAGATTTTGTTGTGCTGGTATCCAAACAAGGCATCCTTTCGCATGATTTCCAGGTTGTTCACATCTTTCACAAATAGTTTCCTGGGGTTGGAACGTATTTTTAATCTTTACTCCAACATTTTCAGGTTTCTTTACAACCAGCTTTTCTGAATTCTTTATTTGAGGAAATTGACTCCCCCTAAAACCTTTCCTTTCATAACTTATGGAATAATAGTAATGTTGTTAGTTGAACCAACACATATTTGCAGTATGTCAGAATCCACCACAATACCAGCAGTATCCATAGTAAGAGTATTTGCCTCTGAAACTTCCATACTGACCAGAATTGAGAACAATTTTCTCATCCACCTTCCTATCTTTCTTTTCTAAGACACCAACCTTTCTGTTATAAATCAAAGTATTGATTTCCATTTCATTTCTATCAAAACAAAAACTGTTGAAAACTTTTCCAGATTCAGAATGTTTTGAATCCTTTTTGAACTCAGGGTTATTTGAAACATCGGAATTCCCGATTTTGTTGGTCTTTACAACATACATGGCTTTCCCAGTATTATTCATTTCAGAACCACTTTTACTTTTCTTTTCAACCATTAAAGGCAACCCTTTTTTATCCTTCTTAGGTTCCTCCTTCAATGAACATTCACCAACTTCAGAGATAGAGTTTTTGAAACATGTATTTCTCTGCTCAGCTTTAGGAAGTTTTTATTGGACAACTTCCAACTCTTCTTGTTTTCCCTTCAGATTTACTTCAAGATGATCATTGCGATTCTTTTAATTTTCAAGATAATTCTTCAGATCATCAATCTCATTTTTCATATTGATTTTCTCATCATCAAAACCCTCTTAATTGTTTACTGTAGAATTTTCATTTGTTAACTTCTTGTTTTCCTTCTCAAGACTTTTGATCTTTCTCAAGAATTCCTTCAACTCTTCTTTAAGATACTATTCATCTTGAGTTTCTTCTTCTTCAGAACTGATGGTCTTATAATTATCATTATTCACAGTTGCAATAATGGTCTTCTCTCTAGCTTTCTCAGCACAATATTTTTCAGATTCAACTTCACTATCTGATTCTTCATCACTTTTCAAAAACAAGCTTCTTCTTTATGATTTGAAGAAATTTTTATCCTTACCTCTTCCAAAATATTTATCTATTACACACTGTTTCCTTGAAGACCTTCTTGGTCATCTGTCTTCTTCATCACTATCTTCACATTTCCCTTTTTGAGGGAAATTAGCTGGAAAGTGGCCAATAGCTCCACATTCAAAACACTTCAAGGGAAGTTTCCCTTTATATTTTCTTGTACCTTTCCTCACATTTTTTAGAAAACAAGGATAAAATTTCATCAAATTTTTCACTTACCTCATTTTTGGAGTCAGAGCCAACAACATCATCTTCCTCAAGATCCTTCTTAGACATTTCTCTTTTGGAGGCTTTAAAAAACATTTCTCTATCAAATTTGGTTTTGTTCTTCATAGTCTTCTCCCTTCAAATTTCATAAGTGATAAGAGTGCTATGAAAATTATACAGAGATAGTTCTTCAGGGTCTCTGTCTTCCAATGAAGAAACTTTAGCATCAAATTTGTCGGGAAGAATTCTTAAGATATTTTCAACAACTGTAAAATCCTCCAGCTTTTAACCAAGACATCTGATAGTGCTGAAAATGTCATTTACCTTGGTAAAGAAGTCCCCAACAGATTCAGTTTCTCCCATTTTCAAGTATTCATACTTCAGTCTCCGGATTTGTAGTTTAGCCTTCTTCACTTTCATATTTACTTCATAGATGTTCTTCAGTATTTCCCAGATTCCATTAGTTGTAGCAACACCTTTCACTCTTAAAAATTCACTCTCGGACACAGATGAGAGTAACACATTTTTAGCTCTTCCATCATTCTCAAGATTCTTATTATCTACAGGAGTAAGAGGAACCTTGTCATAAATAGCAGGAAATCAATCTATTGTAGTTTCAAGAACTTCATATCCAAGAGACATAAGATAAGGCATCATTCCGTCCTTCCATATGTGATAGTTCTTTCCGTAAAAAATCGGAATCCCCTTACTGCTCACATAGTTTAGATTTTCCATCACAACTTCTCTTAAACCACTTCAGCAAAGAATAAACAATGGGAACCTTCCTCTGATACCAATTGAAGCTCCTAGTCAGGATTCAAGTATCACTAAGAGGGGGAGGGGGTGAATCAGTGATATCTTTTTATTTTTAAGTTTCCTTCTTTATGAAACAACCTTCACCTCCCGTTAGAGAGTTTCTTACCTTCTGAACACACACAACCACAAGAACACTAGTTTACAAGGTTCACTACTCAATAAGAGTAGCTACGTCCTTGGTATGGTATGGAAAAAATCCAGTACCACACAATCCACTAGAAAACAATCCTTTGATGTGGAATACAATGAGTAAGATATACCCTCAAACTCGTGTAGCACTTTGAAAACAATCCAATAGTGTGTGTGTTCCCTCTTAGCACAAATAGGGTAATGAAATAATTTTGTTCTTCTTGACGACCTTTCCCAAATCAAATCTTTTAAAAAAATTCTTCACTTTCCTACCCAGAAGATGGTAGAAACCTCCTGGAGAAAATAGCTTGCGTGCCTCCTTACACTTGCGCACCTCCTTACCACTTGCGCTCCTCCCTAATTCCACGGCCTCTGCTTATGCGCCATCTGATTTCAAGCCACTCTGCTTGTGCCTTCTAGCTTACGCACAACTCTACTTGAGCGCCTTACTGATACCTGTGCACCTCCCTTCTACTTGAGCACCTCCTTGTGGATAGCACAACACTTTTTCACCACCTTTTGGACAACACAACACTTGCGCGCCACCTGAAAATGAGGCTCAACTTGCGCGCCTCAACCACTTGCGCGCCACTTCTTCGACTTGCCCACTCAGAGATCAAAATATTTCTCTAAGTCTTGAGCCTTAAGAAATGAGGTGGGTAGTCTCCTATTTATAGTCATTTTGGTAACCTGCATGTCACATTCACTTACGTGCCTCTTTGGTACTTGCGCGCCTTCTTGGCACTTGCACGAATCTCGGGCACTTGCACGCCTCCTTGGTACTTGCACACCTTCTTGGTACTTGCGCACCTTTTTGGTACTTGCACGCCTTCTTGGCACTGGCGCGCCTTCTTTCCTTTGCCATATTTTTGAAATAATGCTATTTTAAATATGACTTGTGTGCCTCAACATACTTGTGCGCCTACTGCATACTTGAGTGCCTACTGCATACTTGCGCGCCTACTTCTTTCTCTATCCCTTTCCTTCATAAGGCTTGCATCATAAGTTCTCCAAACTTATGATATTTGTGAAATAAAAATCAGAAAAGCAACTTCTGGTTTTCAAGTCTTTTACAATGTTAATTGATTTAGCTGCTTTGACAACAATAACCAACAATCTGTAATAGCAAACTCTTCTTACTTCCTTAGCCATCCAACTTGGTCCCACACATACATCAAAGGAAAGGGTGAGCAGAAGACCCGGTAATGGTAAACAAGGGAATAAATGTACTTGTGATATCAATAAGAATTTAATACAAAATAGATACATGAGTAATGAAAGTATAGGAATATCATAATGAAAAGAACCTGAATACAACAAAAAGACATGAGCAATTGAATTATAGGAATATCATAATGAAAAGAACTTGAATACAATAGAAAGACATGAGTAATGAAAGCATAGGAAAATCATAATGAAAATAACTTGAAACATAACTTGAATATGTGGCTACAACATTTCATTTAGACATTCCTGATCATATCACCAAGGTCCATCCCCAAGGTGTCATAAAACTTACCAAGGTTATTCACCAAGGTATCGTGAAACTTGTCATCTATAGAGATTAAATCTTTACCCAATGCATTGGAGAGATATTAGGGTGCAACCTTAATATGTCATTACTTACGTGTGATCCACATATATCATATTCAAACATTTCATAAATAACCCATAGAGAATAAAATAAATGGGTTTCATTTCAAAATTGCGATGTTTTAAAAACTCCTAAAAATAAGATCATTATATCATTTATAACCCATGGAAAGGGGGTGCGGGATATTCGTATGTCCATTCCAGAATAAAATATATAATAATTATATATTTATGAACTCCCATAGAAACGAATTAGTTATGGGTATTCACATAAATAAGCAATGGAATTTCTTGAGAGAAAGAGATTGAAATTTTGTGAAGAAATTTCTATAGCATAACGACTATATAATATTGTTTAAGAAAACATTTAAAAGATACGGGTCAAGGGTAAACCACTCATAAATAATTAATAATATAGTATGGGTATTGAATAAGATCATGGTATGGATATTTTAATGACATACCACATGAAAAGGAAACATGAAAGAAAAAAGAAGATGTGATTTCTTTTACAAGAAATTTGGCAGCCTAACAACGTCACATAAAAATTCAGAAAAAAATTGATGAGAGAGGAAAGGGTCTCTCATTATTTGGAAATGAAATGGGAAGTAATAAGAACATATATGGACATACCCTCAACTTAAAGATATGTAAAATATAAGACACAATATTAAGGAAGTCATGGCTTAAAAGAAGAGGGTGAAAGAACCCCTTACCTTGAAGAGTAACTTAGAATGCTTGAAGGTCGGGACAATGAGAGGATTAAGGGAACCTGGGGAGGACACCATGGGAGGTAAGGAGACCAGAACATTGTTGAGGAGGATTTGGAAATTAAAAGGATGAGGGAAAGGCCTGGTATTTATAGGATAAGTGAGGGTACAAGTCATTAATGGCCAAGGGACACCTCATCGGTGGTATTGGAAAAACCATGGGCCTGCCCGTGGTATTTTCCCATGGTATTGGCCACTTGGTACACCTCATACCTTATATTACTATTCATAATTTGACCAGAATGGTTACTTAATTATTACATCCTTAATGATGTTATTAAACACCCGAAACTAAAAACTGTATTTTCACTATTCACCGAAAATTAATTTTTTTAGAAAAATCCCCAAAAATCACCATAACCTAATATCTATGATCTGAATTAAAAAATTAACTCCATTTAATAAAAATAATTTTCTTAATATATTTAATTTAATTTTTAATTAAAAAACACTATTCACCAAAAAAAATAATAGTCTAATAATTTCTAAAATAGTTATTTAACTATTTTATTGAATCACATTACTTAATCAAGGTGCCTAAAATATACTAATACCTTCTTTAAGTGAGATTACTAATAAATTTGGTCACATTAATAATCCTTATCGTAAAATCACTATTCATAATTTACTATTCACAAAAAAAATTATGTTGATCTTATAAGATTCTAAATTTCTTACTGAACACATTTCCAGAATAAAATTTTTCAAAAATAATTACACATAAATAATTATTTAAGGTTTACATAAATATTTTAAAATATCCCCTTTTTCCAAAATTCATCAATATACATCCTATATTTATTCGAACATCTGAAAAAAACACAAACTTCACCCTAAAAATAAATCCCAATTTTATTTATCTCAAAGGATTACACAGAGTAGCTATGGTCTCGTTACATAGCCCCTTATAACCCAAGCATAATACCTAAGAGTAAGGTGTGTGAAGGAGAAATAATATTAGGGTGGCTCGACCAACATTGCCCAAGAAGCGATTTCTATAAGATTGAACTTCTCCCGATGGTGATTCGGCTCCAGCTTCAGACGATGAAGTTTGGCTTGGGATTGGTCTAGAGCAAAGCCCAATGGTTCTACCTCCTTCCCAAGTTTCGTCAGATGGGCTTCGATCGGCCCGAGACTGCTAGATGAGGACATCAAATCTTCTTTCTGTGTTAATTAACCAAGACCACTTGTATTAAGAGACAACAATCCCAACATTTAGTTTCCAATGGTCATATTGACCAACAGTCATATAACAATTGAAACCCAATGGTAACATTTTAATTATACTCATATCATTAATTAACAAATATTGTTTTGTAGAGTATAAACTAAAATAACACACAAAATTAGCAAACAAAAATTCATTCAAAATTTGAGGTCGTTACATTCTTCACACCTTAAGAAATTTCATCCCCAAAATTTTAAATCATATCCTCAGAAAGGAAAAGGTGTAGGTACGTCTTCCTCATAGACTCCTTTGGTTTCCATGTGGCTTCTTCATATTTTTGGTTTCTCCACAAAACCTTAACAAGTTGGGTATTCTTGTTGCGTAGAACCTTGTCTATATGATCCAAGATCTCCACCGGCTGCTCCTCATAAGAGAGGTCATGTTCCAGTTGTACAACCTCTGGGATTAGTACATGTGAAGGGTCAGGTTTGTACTTCGTCATGAGGGATACATGGAAGACATCATGAACTTGTGCTATATTTGGAGGAAGTGCAAGCCGATAGGCCACTACTCCCACGTGATCAAGGATTTCATAAGGGCCAATGTACCTAGGGCTGAGCTTCTCTTTCTTCCCAAACCTCATGACTCTCTTACAAGGTGAAATTCGAAGAAAGACCTTTTACCTGACATCAAACTCCAAGTCCCTTCGACGGTTGTCGGCATATCTCTTTTTCTGACCCTGAACAGACTTAATGTTTTGTTGGATGGCATGGACTTTTTCTGTCATCTCTTGCACAAGATTAGGCCCAAGAAGCATTCTCTCACCAACTTAAACACAACAAGTAGGAGTTCTACATCACTTTCCATATAGAGCTTCATAGGGAGCCATTTGAATGCTCGAGTGGAAGCTATTGTTGTAAGAGAACTCAACTAAAGATAGGTGTTGATCCCATCCACCTTTAAAATTCCATTGAGTATGTTCTCAGCATTTCCTCGAGTGTTTGAATAGTCCTCTCAGATTGGACATCAGTTTGGGGGTGATAGGTCGTACTGAAATTCAATTCAGTGCTCAGAGATTGTTGAAGACTTCTCCATAATTTTGATATAAACCTTGGATCACGATTAGATACGATGGAAAGTGGAACTCCATGCAACCTTACCACTTCCTTCACATAGATCCTGGTAATTTGATCAAGAGAAAAATCTTCCCAGATAGAGATAAAATGGATAGTCTTGGTGAGATGGTCTACAATAACCCATATCACATTATTTCCTTGGGGAGTTCTCGAAAGACCAGTGATGAAGTCCGTATTGATATTGTCCCACATCCATGCTGGTATGGGTAGTGGTTGCAATACCCCTTTAGGAAGTTTTCTCTCTTCCATCGCTTTCTAACATTCTAGGATCCTTGAATTGTAGTCAGCAATCTCCCTTTTCATATTATCCAACCAATAATGATCACGAAGGTCCCTATACATTTTTGTGCTTCCAGGATGTATAGATAAAGTAGAGCTATGACCTTTATCCATCAGCTCCTTCTTTATTTCCGGAATAGATGGAACACATAGTGTTGCATGAAATCTCAGTACACCTTCTTGATTAATATTGAACTCAGGAAACTTTCCATCCTTTACAGCCACAAAATTCTCTTGTAACAAAGGATCCTCTTTCTAAGGCTTCTTGATCATCTCTAGTAATGACGGTTGAAAAATCATTTGGGTTAGGGTTGATGATGTCCCTTTCCTTATAATTCCCATTTCCAGCTTTACTAGGTCATTGATTAAAGGATATTTTTGAATTCTCATCATGGAAACAACAACTGGGTCTTTCCTACTTAATGCATCATCAACTTTGTTGGATCTTCTAGGGTGATAATGAATTGAACAATCATAGTCTTTAAGAAGTTCCAACCATGTCCTTTGTCTATTTTTAAATTCCTTTTATGTGAAAATATACTTCAAACATTGATGGTCTGTGTATATATAACATTTCTCCCCATAAATATAGTGCCTCTATATCATCAGAGAAAAAACGACTGCAGCTAGCTCCAGATCATGCGTATGATAATTCTTATCATGAATCTTCAACCGTTGAGATGCATAATCATTGACCATGTCATGAAGACACACCCAATCCCTTTTAGAGATGCATCACTAAAAATAATGAATCCTTCTCCACTAGAGGTCAGAGTTAAAACAGGTGCAGTAACCAATCTCTTCTTCATCTCTTGGAAACTTTCCTCACACTCCTTTGTCGAGATGAACTTGACCCCTTTTCGAGTTAACATGGTTAATGGATTAGAAATTTGTGAAAATTCTTTCAAAAGCCTCCTATAATATACTAGTAATCAAAGAAAACTAAGAATATTAGTTATTTTTGTAGGTTGAGGACACTCCTCTACAAATTTTGTCTATGCAGGGTCAACCATGATTCCTTCATCGGTTACAATGTTCCCTAAGGAAGTGTTATTTTATAACCTTAAATCACATTTACTAAACATTCCAAAACGGGTCTCCTTCCGCAGAGTTTGAAAAATAACCCTTAGATGATCTTCATGCTCCATGCGACATTTGGAATATTTCAAAATATCATCAATAAAATTTACCACATATTTTATCAAGGTAGTCCACAAAGACTCTATTAATCAAATCCATAAAAATATCAGGTTCATTAGTCAGTCCGAAGGGCATAACAACAAACTCATTATGCCCATATCTTGATCAAGAGGATGTTTTTGGAATATCTTCTTTATTCACCCTCAATTGATGATAACCAAATCGATCTTCAATCATAGAGATGAATTGATCCCCATAAAGTTGGTCAAATAAGTCATCAATTCTTGGAAGAGGGTATTTGTTCCTCATTGTGATCCCATTCAGTTCTGTATAATCAATGCATAGATGCATCCATACATCCTTCTTCTTCACAAAGAGAACGGGTTCTCCCCAAGGAGAGACACTTGGTCGGATAAACCCCCTCTCCAAAAGATCTTGGAGATGTTTCTTTAATTCCTCCATCTCCACATTTTCCATCCTTTACGGGGTCTTTGATATCGGATGAGATACAGGTATGAGTTCGATGGAGATCTCTACCTCTCTTTACGGGGGAGGTCCAGGAAACTCGTCTGGAAATACATCAACGTATTCCTGGATAATGGGAACATTTTCTATCATCAAACTCTCATCATCATCTTCTTATTCACTGATCTACTCTATAAAGAAGGATATAGGGGGTTCCTTTAGAAAACGATGAGGTTTAGATATATCTTCTTAGAAGACAACTGTAGGTTTTCCATTGAAGACTACTTATATTTCCTTGCTTCTGAAATTGATCTTAAAATTATACTTTGAGAGCTAGTCCATCCCCAGTATAATTTCAAATTCTAACATGGGAATGAATACTAGATTCGTGATAATATTGTGATCAATAAAGTAAATAATTGAGTTTATATACACTGATGATGCTTAGATAGTCCCACCAGGTGTCTTGACTGACAACACTACTTTTAGCAATTCATGGGTTGATTCTAAATTCCTTGCAAACATGATGGAAATAAAGGAATGGGTAGAACCAAAATCCAACAAAGTACTTGCTAGCTTCAAGAGGACAACAAGGGTACCAGCTACCACATCATTCAGAGCATCGACTTCACCTGTCGTGATAGAAAAAGCACAACCTTGATCCCTTGGCCTTTACTGAGGCTGATGGTGCTTCCCCTCCACTGCCCTCAGATTTGGACAGTGATTGGAAAAGTGTCCACGTTGTCCACATGTGAAGCACTGGACATCAGGTAAGGCCTGCACCATCTTCCCCTTATAGTTTGTGTTTTGGAAGTTGAGGTTTCACCTCAACATGAAAATTACTCGCAATGTGGCCATCTTTACCATAGTTGTAGAACTTCCCACTCCCAAGAAGGAAGTTCCCAGAATGCTTCTTCAAACATTTATTAAACGTGGGAAGTTTCACTTTCTTTCCTCCTCTTCCCTGATCAAAATTCCTCCCTATGCAGGGCTCCATAGATCTCTTCTTGTCATTGGATTTATGAGACAACTGCATCTCACCAAACTCTAGCTCAACTTTCATCGCACTCTGCACGATCTCATCATAGATATCTTAATCTCAGTTGGATATATTCTTCCATATATGAGGTCTCATTCCACTGAAGAATCCATCAACCTTGCCATTTGGATCCCTGACAAAGCTAAAGGTTTATCATGAAAGCCTTGTGAAGTTCATCTCATAGCTTCACACAGATTCATTCTCCTTCTACTTCAGCTCAAGAAAATCCTTCTCCATTCATTTTCTCATGGAACGAGGGAAATACTTACCGAAAAAAATATCCATTTGAACTCTTCCCACTCTATATCATCAACTTCCACTCTTTGCCTCGTGTTTTTGATCAGTTCCCACCACTGATAAGCTTCTCCCTCTAAGCAATAAAGGACTCAACAGAATGTTGTTCCCTTCGTGGTGAGATCAGATTCTCAGCTTGATTAAAGTTATTACTCATAACTTGAGTTAGTTGGTTCATCATTAGCATGAATGTTTCCATTCCTACTTCAATCAGAGGGCCATCAGCGCATGGTCCATTGCGGTCACCATTTGCACGGTTCCTCCTTTTTCCCACCATTTTCTAAAATAATAAAATCTTAGTGAGAAACTTGTTTCCTTTATGAATCTTTTAACTATAAAGGATTCTATGTCTTAAAACTTCATGCTTAAACAATTATATTTCTCAATATTTCCTTCATAATGATTCATAAAAAGATTGATATTAACCAAAAAAATCTCCCGGGAGTGTCGTAACCAAGATTGCAACAAGGCCCGTTGTCATGCACCAGTTCCCATTCGAGTCTAGCTCAAAGCGGTGTTTTCTAGTTTTACCCCTATGTAAACCTATGCCAGATCCACTTCTACCTGCTTTTATCTAGACAATGATGTATTTTTTGATAAACCACTTACTCAATACTCACCAAAATACAAGTAAGTTTTCCCCATATTTAAACTTTTTTTATGGTTCTTTATAAATTTTTTATATCCTAATCTCCATAAATAACTAAAATATCCTTTGATACCAACTGTGGAATCCCGCCTTTTTAATACACAACATTTCATTAAATTTTACATAAATATGATCTTTAATTAGAAATCAGAAAACAAACTTTAATACAATATAAAACATTATTCTAAACCGCTTATAGGGATTCATCATAGGTTCATCCTACCTACCACTACTGCATCTCATATCATTGAGACATACATCAAAGGAGAGGGTGAGTAGAAGGCCTAGTAAGGGTAAACAAGGAAATCAATGTACTTGTGATATCAATAAGAATTTTAACAAAAAATAAATACATGAGCTATGGAATTGTAGACATATAATAATGAAAAGAACTTGAATACAACATAAAGATATGATCAATGTAAGTATAGGCATATCATAATGAAAAGAACTTGAATACAACATAAAGACATGAGAAATGGAAGTATAGGCATATCATAATGAAAAGAACATAAAACATAACTTGAATATGTGGCTACAACATTTCATTTAAATATTAATGAACATATCAACAAGGTCCATCCCCAAGGTGTCATAAAAATTACGAAGGTTATTCACCAATGTATCGTGAAACTTGTCATCTCTAGAGATTAAATATTTACCCAATGCATTGGATCACGATCAGGGCACACTATTAATATGTCTTTAATTAAATGTGATCCACATAGATCATAATCAAACATTTCATAAATAACCCATAGGGAATAAAATAAATGGGTTTCATTTCAAAATCGTGACATTTTAAGAGCTCTTAAAAATAAGATCATTATATCATTTATAACCCATGGAAAGTGAGCGAGGGATATATGTATGTCAATTATAGAATCAAATATATCATATTGATATATTTATGAACAACCAATGAAACGAAATAGTTCTGGGTATTCACATAAATAAGCATGGAAATTTCTTGAGAGAAAGAGATAGAAATTTTGAGACGAAATTTCTTCAGCATAACGACTATATGACAAGGTTTTAGAAAACATTAAAAAGAGAGGGGACTGGGTAACTCACTAATAAATAATTCATAATATAGTATGGGTAGTGAATAAAATCATGGAATGAATATTTGAATGAAATACCACATTAAAAGGAAACATGAAATAAAAGAGAAGATGTGATTTCTTTTACAAGAAATTCGGCAGCCTAACAACGTCACATAAAAATTCAGAAAACAAATTGATGGGAGAAGAAAGATTCTCTCATAATTTTAAAATGAAATGGGCAGTAATAAGAAGATATAGGAACATACCATCATCATAAAGATATGTAAAATATAAGACACAACAAAAAGGAAGTCATGGCTTAAAAGAAGAGGGTGAAAGAATCCCTTACCTTCAAGAGTAACTTTGAATTCTTAAAGGTCGGGACCTTGGGAGAATTGAGGGAACCTTGGGACAACTCCTTGTATGATAAGGAGACCATAACATCATTGAGGATAATTTAGAAATGAAAATTATGAGGGAAAGTCTTGGTATTTATAGGAGAAGTGAGGGGACAAGTCATTAATGGCCATGGGACACCTCATCGGTGGTATTGGAAAAACCATTTTCTTTCCCATGGTATTAGCCAATTGGGACACCTAATACCTTATCTTACTATTAATAAGTCTAACATAATTATTAAAAAATTATTACATCCTTAATGTTGTCATTAATCACCTGAAACTAAAAACACTATTTTCACTATTCACCGAAAATTCATTTTTTTTCTTCAGAAAATCCCCAAAAATCACCTTAACCTAATATTGATGCTATGAATTTAAAAATTAACTCCATTTTATAAAAAAAAATTTCTAAATATTTTTAGTTTAATTTTTAATTAAAAAAACTATTCACCCGAAAAAACTAATATTTGACTAATAATTTCTGAAACAGTTATTTACCTATTTTATTGAATCACATTACTTAATCAAGGTGCATAAATTATATTAATACTTTTTTAAGTGATATTACTAATCCATTTGGTCACATTACTAATCCTAAGCATAAAATCACTATTCATAATTTACTATTAACAAAAGAATTAAGTTGATCTTATTAGATTCTAAATTTCTTACTGAACACATTTCCATAAGGCCATTTGTTAAAATCATTACACATCATTAATTATTTATGGTTTAAATAAATATTTTAAAATATCCCCTTTTGCCGAAAATCATCAATATACATCCTATATTTATTCGAACATTTGAAAAAAAACACAAACTTCACCATAGGAAGAAATCACAATTTTATTTATCTCAAAGGATTACACAAAGCAGCTATGGTCTCATTATATAGCCCCTTATAACTTCATCATAGGAATTAAGTGTAAGGTGTGCTAAGGTGAGAGAATTCGAGGGTGGCTCAGACAACATTGCCCGAGTAGTGATTTTTATAATCTTGAACTTCTCCCGATGGCGATTCTGCTCCAGATTTACACGATGAAGTTTGGCTTGGGTTTGGTCTAAAGCAAATCCCAGTGGTGCTAGATCCTTCGCAAGTTTCATCAGATGGGATTCGATCGACCAGAGACTACTGGATGAGGTCATCAAATCTTTTTTCTGTATTAATTAACCAAGACCAATTTTATTTAGAGACAACAATCACAACATTTAGTTTCCAATGGTCATATTGACCTACGTTCATATAACAGTCAAAAAAATGGTCACATTTTAATTATACTGACATCATTAATTAAGGAATATAGTTTTGTTGAGTATAAACTAAAATAACACACAAAATTAGGAAACAAAAATTCATTCAATATTTCGGGTCATTACAAGCATAACCAAGAAAATAAATTTTTTTGAGGGATTTATAACCCAATTACAACACTGGCATTAGACTATGGGAGTAAAAACCCAAAAAATCTGGCATTTAGAATTTTGGATTCCCAATCTAAATAAAAAGAAACAATTCTATTGAATGTGAATGTAAAAATTGAAAGCGAGAGAACATGTGAGATATGGTAATTAGTGTTACAAACACAAGAAACTAAGAGAAATAGAAGATCAATTAAATAATCCCAATTACTAACTCAAATGTAATATATCATGACATTTCTTCAAGTTAGTAATAGAATCCATAAAATTTTCCATTCAGTAGTTGAAAATTATTCCAAAAAATAAAAACAAGATTTAATATAAATTGGTTTGTATATCACATCAATGTTTGGAGTAAATATCATTTGATTCTCAAAATTTAATTTCATTGTAATTGTGCTTTCATTGAATGTGTCCCGAAGCCTTTAAATAAGACCAGTAAAACTAACAATGAATTATCTGACCAGTTAATCTAATTTACATTCAATGTTCATAATTATCCAAGATAGATAAAATTAACATTCCAAAATAACCAAAACATAAAAAAATTTAAATTAAAAAATTATAGTCTAATTCAAACTAATTTGAAATACTCATCAAATAATTCAAATAGCCTCCATAATAATAGGTCTAATCAATTCCATTCATATAATAATAAAAAATAACAATTAAATTTAAATATCAATATACAATCTAATTTTTTATAGTGTGTAATTATTTAAAATTTATTTATGTTAAATTAAATACTAAAAGAAAACTTCTAATAAGTTTGATATCAATAATTATTAATTTAGAAAATAATAATACAATGAAATTTGTGAAAAATATAAAAACCTAAATAATTGAAATATATATTTTTATATATATACAGAAATAATGATTTAATTTATCACCAAATTAATATACATAAAATACATTAAAATTTTATTTTAAAGGCTTCAATATAGTATATATATATTACAAAAAAATAAAATAGATAAAAAATTATTATAAGAATGAATTAAATCAGATTATAAAAAATATTGAAAAACATATCATGTTAAAATTAAATAGATATTCCAAGAAAAAATAAATTAATGATCTTATCATGAATGTCAAGTAACCATGAGGTATATGCCTTATGTTCGGCTAACTAACTGTGACATTAAAGTGTCATGTTAGTTCATCTGATGTGTGTCCATTATAATGGTTTTATATCCTACAGTCACATAAGTTACCATATGGATCATGTTCAGTTGAAAGTTCAACGCATGGTATGTTCACTTAAGATTTCATCATGTAGAATCTTTCTTTCTCACAGAAATTTCTGATATAATATTGTAGTGGTTTTGAAAAAGATTCATGCAATATCTAAAAAACATCATGTGATTAATTAAATAAATAAAAACACGTTCACTTAAAAAAATAATTGGTTTCATAAAAAATATGAAGTCACATAAATTAACACATATGGTCAGTTAAAAACACATGTGGTCACCATATAAAACCCTTGTACTTAATTGACATCATAATATTTTGTGATTATTCAATAATAAATAGGTAGAAATTTCCACCTTCCAAGTGGTTAAATAAAATATAGATAAATTTATTAGCTTTAAATTGTAAAAATATTCTTGAAAACTCATGCTTGTGACCCATGTTATAATTTAATAATGAAATAAAACTGTAAAATGAAAAATTAGCTAGAAAAAAATAGTTCCAAAAATTATGATTAACATATAAAAAATAAACATTTTAATTAATTTTAATGTTAAAAACATAAAATTAACAAAGAACAAAAAACTTGAACTTTTTAAATGTTACAAAATATAAAAATGATTTTATATAATTATCCTTGGTTTTGAATTTTTTTTTCAAAAAGGAAATATTAAGAAATATAAAACTAGAAAATTAGAAATTTATGTAACAAAACATTATATAAAATCATGAATACAAAACCTTAATAAATGTATATAACGATAACTAAAAATGAAATCATAATAATATTTTTAAACCAAATTTATAACATAATAGGTTCAGACTTATTATTTTTTGGAATTTTGTGGAATATAATGATTTTTTACATTTATTAAAATTGCAATATATTCAAGAATAATATAACCATTATTAATATAATTTATAAATGATGATTCCTATATCCCTGAAGGATGGAACCTAAATTACCCATATGCTCTCGAGCTCTTGGCTCGTCTCATAGGGTTTCGGCATTCCCTGGCAGTAATGGTTCCTCTATGCTGGTCCTATTGGGTTCTTCTTCTCTCTCACTTGATTTGGATAAAAATATCTCTTGGCATTTGTTTCTCTGTCACTCGGATCTTCTTACTCTGTTATGGTGATCTATTTTTATCCTTATCCATATCTTTGAGCAATTCTAGTCTGTTCCTTAGCTCCTCTCCAGGCCAGATTTGGAGCACGGGATATACTGAGGGTTTGGCCATGTGGCTTGGCAGACGACATATTCCCAGGAATTACTGGAGTTAGGTCATGTTTCTAGGGTTTCAATAGAAAAATCATTTTATGATGTTTTCCTATTTTCATTTTACTAGTTACAGATCTCCTTCTATGTTCGTATTAGCGTTTCAATCCTATTGTCCTCTTCCTTGTTCCATGGTGAAAGTGATGCGATGATATTCGGTGACGTGACGATCTGTCATTAGGTGAGCATTGTAATGATGGTGGTGTCCTCCTTGAATTTAAATTTTGAAATTTGGATGTGGTTTTGGGTTCAGGTATGGATGTGTAATGGTTTTCTTGTGGGTAATGTGTGAACGTGATATAGAGTTTTGTGAGGTTTCTACTCATACAAAAAGAGGTTTTTTGAATACTATAAAAAAATAGATTTGGATTGGAGTTAATATAATCTATAATAAAATTAGTTCTCATTTCAATATGCTATGTTCAGTAATGAATTACTGGGTTCTTTGAAATATAAATAATTGACAAATTATCAAAATAAATAGGTATCATTTCAAAATAAAGGCCATTGTTAGACATATTATTTTAATCTATAAATATTCACAGAAGTAAGATGAAATAGATATATTCTCACTTTTAACTATTGAAAAATCAGTATTTTCTATTCTCTTTAACTCTGAGAAATAAAATTCTTACCAAGAAACTGACACATAACTGGGATTCTTTTTCTAGCAAATCTACATCATCTAAAATAAAATTAAGAGTATCTAATCAAATAAAAAAAATTATATAGAATAAAAAGATCAATAATTAATAATTATTTAAAATATCTAATTATATTTTTGAAAACTTATAAGTGGGATTCATTAGGATCTTATTGGAATATAGAACAAACAAAAAACACTAAACATTTTATTTGGTCTAGAATTCATTAAATTAAACAATCTTCTATTATTTAGGAATATACAAATATGTACAAGAGGGGGTGAATTGCGTCTTTTCAAAATCATTCAAAATTCTGCCTTTTGATGTCAACTATAGATTATGCGAATAAGTAGTGTTTATCTTCTCTATGAAATTATGAGTAACAGGCAAAAAAAACACAAAACGCAAGTATTTATAGTGGTTCGGGTCATAAATATCCCATAATACATTCCATCATTTACTCTTTTTGTGAGTTTGGTGAATTTCAAAGTCAGATCCTCATATCATAAGATAAATCCACAACGAAGTGCAGGAAGATGACACCTTTACATATAATTCCTAAAAACAGATCCTTCTGGTTCATTAACAGCAAACCAAATAACCACAACTTAGATTGAGAAGCGGATACTCCACTAAAACATAGTAAGAGCTGTTGAAACACTTAATAAAAAGATATTGATTAAATTTGTTCTTGTTGAACTTCCAGTTGAAATAGAAACTGAAAGTAGATGGATGTTCTTCCTCAAGAAAGCGTTTCTTCTTGAAATAGTAGATCCAAAGAGATACAGATACAATAGATCTTTGAAATCAAAATAGCAATGATTGTAAAAAGTATACTTATAGAAAATATGATATTCATATCATTTATATCACCAATGTGGAGCTTCTTCTATTAAAAATAGAGTCTGGTCATTTGTTGTAGTAGGTGTGTAAAAGATCTTCAGAAGAATATAGTTTCAATTGAAAACATGTGTCATAATATATGGCTCAATATATCTAAGATTCTTTTTAATCACACAAACATTGATATTCTATCGTATACAGTGATTGAATAAATATAGAGAGCCTGATTTTCTATTACAGATCCAAGAAAAGCGCCTAATAAATCATGAAAATTAAAATTCATAAGATAGATCAGAGTAATTGATAAGCCCTTAAGAATAGGAGAGAATTTCATTACTTAATATTATTTATTGAATCAATCATAATGAGGTTTTAATCATTTGAAAATGATCTTTCAATCGGATTGTTATTCTGCAAAGGTCATTGCACGAAACATCAATAAAATCATAAATTCAAATCTTTGGTATTGAAAATTCAAACGTAAGATTCCTTCACAAAATGAAAAAACACCTAACATAGTGTTCAACTACGTTGCATTTATTTTCCCAATGTATGGATAAAAATGTAAGGTAGATCAAAAAATTAAGTTTGATGATCCATACATTCGCTTCTTAAAGGTAGGGTTCCTTATATACGTAGTTTTCTTTAACCATACATTTTCACTTTTTTAGACATAAGGTTTCATATATATATAGGTTTCTTATCTATATGTTTCTATCATCGTAGGGTTGATTAACCTTACATGTTGATATCTTATCGTATGATTTAATAAAAATGTAGGCTTTGTTCCTCACATTACCTTCTTCAATGTACGGTATGAACATTGTATCCAAAACATACTTGAGAGAATTTTGAAAACATTAATGAATATTCATAAAAAATAATAAGCTTGAATATAATTCCAAAATAAGGATTATAATGATTATTACTTTCCAGAAATACACTTAATGTAATATCATTAGTAAAACAAAAAAGGGTATTTGTGAGCCTCAAAATGAATAAGATTTTTAGATTACTATTTATACAATACACGACCAATAATCTCCCCCTTTTTATGATCACAAACCCCATAATATTCATAAAAGAATTTATAATTTTTCTAACAATTATAAGAAAATAATAAGAAATTCAATTTGAAAATATGTTTTGATAAAAAAGAAATTTTTTGTTTATCAAAATTTATCCCCCTTTCGTGAGATCAAAAAGAAAGTATATAAATTTATTAAAACATGTTTAATTTTTCACATATTAGTAATTTAATGTTATAATAAATTTATTAAATAAATAAAACTGCATCTTTGTTTGGAGATGTAAACAAAATAGAATATGAAATAAATAACAAAAAAATTAAAATAGTAAAAATATATAGATAAAAAATTTAATAAATACAGTTTTCAGTGTGATTAGGAAATAGTCTTGTCTACTAAAATGGATAGGGTACAAATGGTAGGGTAAGATTTGGCTTGGTTAAGCTTTTGTAGGATTCTGAGAAGCTTCAAACAAGTCATTCAGTAATTCCATCTTTAACATGAACTCTTTCATAAAATTTTCCCCCAACTTCATAATAAAAAATCTATAATCTTGTCCAATATGAAATTTTCAACAATATTTACATTCAAAAAGTCATACAAACTCTCCGCTTGTTGCATAAACTGGTCTAATTTTTCAGTGAATTTGTTCAGTAGAAATATGACACCTGGTTCATTCAGAGTTAATTGGTCAATAAGCAATTTCTGATTGTACAACATAACTAATAGGGGAGCACTATTTGCCTAAATATTTTAAAGATGGTCATTCTTGTCATCATAAATAGAGGTGATTTCCTAAAATCAAGGAATTAGATCAAGACTAGCAGTAGGATTAGATGTTGATGTACTGGTCTGACCAACAATAAACTTTATTGACTCAAATTGACTCCTCTAATAAAACTTTATATTTAAAAAGTATGATTTTGATACAACTTCAGATATAATCATTCCAAATTCATTCAACCTAACTTTGTTGAAAGCATGAAATTCTTTCTTGGAAACATAATTTTCTTTTAGATCCTGTAACTTTTTATTTGCAACTTTGAGCTCTTTCCAAAGATTAATATTTTCTTCCTGAGACTTATTAAACATAATCACATACTCATCATCCTGATTATTCACGAAATTATATATCCCTTCATCTGGATGTTGGGACTTGACAATTACCAAAATTGCTAAAAAACATGAAGAATAATTTTCCACAGACTTCTCCACTAGTTTTTCAAAGTACATTTCTCTTGAAAATGAGACACTGTTAAGAAATTCTATTTTTTCATCAGTCACAGATTGATGTCTTTCATCCACATGATCAAAAACCAAGAAAACTATATTCTCAAAAATTTCCGTAGCTAAGTTTTATTATTTGAGCATTTGTTTCCCTTCCTGAATAACTGTATCATCCACCTAGAAAACTGGTAAATCAATATTCTATAGATCTTAAATCTGGATTTTAACCTATTGATCTTCCTCAAGAAAGGGTTATTCAATATGAATGGACCTAATAGCCTCACCAGAACCCAACACTAGTTAGTTAGCAGGGGGATATACTCTTTTAATTGGTTTTAGAAAAAATTATTCTATCACTAATTTTTCATACCATTATTCTTCAATACATATAAATTTTCATTGGGTTGGTTTAGAAAGTCCTTCACCTTGGGTTTCACCAATTCCTTCATTTCGAATTTCACTATTCTCCCCCTGAGTAAAAGAACCTGATCTTTATTGGTCATTTACACCAATTGGCATGGGCATTACTTTTATTTTAGTCCAGTAGAAACCAAAATTCATTAATGATCTTACATTGAGTATATTTTTGTGATGAAATTTGATTCAGTAATCTATAAAATGAATCATTATTTTCTTAAATATAATTTGATAAATTATCCTTCCATAAAGATAGAAGGTCATCTTTGCATCTGGTTGACATCAGTAGTGAAGATATATGAACATATACCATAGAAAATTCTGCATTATTTCACTCAAAAATAGAAACCTGATATACATATATGGATATATATATTTTTTCCATGGGGACTGATCAAAATTTGGGAAATTTTAGTGAAAGAAATGGAAAAATTACTTCTCTTCTATTCTCAGAAAAAATGTATCCTCAGAATCACCAAAACAAAACATAACACTTTTATTGAGAAATTCCAGTTCTACATCATAAAGGAAATTTGATTTATCTTCATTTAAAATAGATTGAAGGCCTTGATATGTTATCTCTTGTTTTAGGTGAATATTGTTATGATAAAGCCATTCAAAATCTACCACTTTTCCTTGAAGTATCATTCGTCTGGAAACTCGATGTTGGTTCAGATCACTAGATTCACCTTCTTCAGTTCACTTGGTTTTCATCTTTTATAAGAAGCGGAAGCTCTGAGGTTCTCGAGTTCTAGGGTTTCGAATAAAAATAGAGGAAAACAAAGGTAGAATAAGGTAGATTAAAGGTTGGGTATCCAAAAAGAGTTTGAGAAACGAAAAGGTTAGGTATTCGAAAGGTTTTTAATAGTACCTTGTTTCTGTGTCATTATGTAAGATAAATTTGAAAATTTAAAAATCATGTGGCATGAATAAATTTAAGATAAAATAAATTAACTAAAATATATAGAAAAAATATGAAAAAAAATCTTATTTAAATTAATTATTAAATACTTTTAACATAAATAAATTGGAATGAATGAATAAATAAATAAATAATATAAAATAAAATAAAACATTAAAAACATAAAATGATTAACATTTATTTAAAAATTCAATAATCCTAACTTACCCTTTTTCACGTACATCCTTCACCAAGATGATGGAAGGGACAAAAAACTTCCAGAACCATCCATCCCAATGTTTAAGGAGAGATAATGACCCCTCAGTCCCTCCTTTAATAGGTCATAGAGTGGCACTAGCACCAAGGGTATATAATCACACATAATAAGGAAGGCATTGCCATTTTTATTTAGTAGGATCAAGAGACATGATGGTAAAAACCCAAAAAACTCCAAAACTAAAGGTAAAACTAAATCCAAAACCAATTCCCATATGCATGTTCAAAGATAAAGCCGTTCAAGTATAAGAAAAATTCTAAATGGAATGTACCAAAAGAAAGAAAACAACAAAAGAAGTTGTCCCGATGTCTGAGCTAGTATGGTACCGCGTAGTCCCTGAAGCCCTCCTGGAAACCTCAAAGTAGTTTTATATAAATGGGGTGAGTATAAAGGTATAAATAGTAGGGAAAACCAAAACCACTTGTTCATAGGTGGGGAGGAATTCTAATGCCTCGTGATAAAAAGTAGATAACCAAAGCACCTAGAAAGGAAACTATCCACCCAACATCACCAACACAGACTCCACAAATAATGCATGTCATGTAAAATAATAGTAATAGCACATTGATATTTGGGTACCCCACACCACTTTCCCACAGGTTATTGAAGACATCCTATGCATCAGACCTCCACCGCCATTTTCAATGCGGTCCCACTACTTCCCCAACAACAACATTATGGGCCACCACAACCTCGTATCAAGCCCACAGACACTTGGTCCACCACAACCACACATCCCTCCCAAAAACACATGGTCCACCACAACCATACTTAACCACACCCGCAGGCACCAGGGCCAGAAAAACCACAGCCACACCTGAAGATACCTAGGCCTCATCCCAAAACACTTGGAAAACAAACCCGCTCTCACACACCTGGGCCAACCACCACAACCACCATGATTGAAGAATCATTGGATATAATGGACCTCAGGCTATCACACCTTGCTCGAAGAGTCTTGGGCTACTTGATAGAGGGAGTAGAAAATGATCTAATGACCTGTCACTCATAGGAGTGTTGGGAAAAACACCCTCTCCCATGAAAACAGGGTGTTCAGAATGAAGTGCTCAACGTGGGTTGGGTGATAATAAGTAACATAAGAACTATATTTATAAACATAGGTAGGCATGAACTCATCCCAAAATAAGGGTTTTGAAGCCAATCCATACACAAACACCCGTGTTATAATTTATTCATACATAATCACAACAACCACAACCAACACACAACTTATTCATTGGAAAAATATTCCCCATTGAACCCATCCTTGTTATCATATTCATATGATTCCATTTAAATAAATCTTCACTACCAGGAAACTAATAGTAATATTCACAAGCCATGTAATGAAAAATATCCAAGTAGTAGTTTAAGCCTTCACACCCGGTTCTCTTGTAAAGTCACAACAACAAAAGGGATCTGTGGGATCCCTCAAAGAACTAGAACCAAACCAAGACCCATCATATAGCCCAACCTAGCCTTATGTTCATAAACAACAAATCAATAACAGGGGATATCATACCCATTCACATCACCCCACAAGTACCGTGTAGAAAACCATTGCTTATTCGGAGAACAAAACAAGGGAGTTTTCATATTTTACCACACCAGTTATCAGGTTCCTTCCTTTAGTTTAGTTAACTAGGGTGATCACACAAGGATTCTTGTTCATTGGATATCCATTTTATCAACCAAAATTATGTGATAAACTAGTTTCCATGTTATAGACATTCAATCACAAGCTTATACAGAAAAAAGGTTCATTGGTGCGCAATAAAGGGCCACCAACGACCACTATTATTAGTGGTCATAAGACCATAAAATTCACAACACATGAAGGAATATAAAAGAGTACAACATCATCATCATCCACCCCATTCACTCGTTAGAAACCGTTAATAATATTCGTTAAGTATGGGTTTCATCCATCCCTTAAGGAAACATTATCATTCCCACCCTATTTGATATAAAGTAAAGAGAAATGAAGGATGACCCTATATAGATGATCAATGATCGAAGTTTTCTTCCTCACACCAAGAATTGGGGATGCACAGCTTGTAGGGGAAGAACTCCAAGAACACCAAAAGTGACTAGGAAAGGATCCAGTATGGGCGCACACCTAGCCTTGGGAAGGGGGACAGAAAATGCACCAAGGAAAGAAAAAGAGACAGACCATGAAGGAGAAAGAAACCATGTGTGATAAAGGGAGAGATCCTTGGGTTACAGGATATGAAATCTTGAGAATAGATTTAAATTCATATCGTGGTTTCTCGATGTGATTGGGTGGTTACACCTGATTGAATTAACTATTATTTAATAATTATCCTCATATTGGTGGAGATAACTTCTTTGAGTTAAAGGGTTTCATTTAAATGGTGAAAAACCGTGTAATAATGGTGAAGATGAAAAGTAAAGGAAGAAGGGGTAACACTTTGAAAAAAGCCACGTGTTTTGGTAAGTCATGGGTCACCCAGCTCTGGGTGGATTTTAGATATGAATTATGGGTTGAAAATGGATTTTAAAAGGGTATTAAAACACTTTTACGTCAAAAGATACGTTGTGGGAGTGGAACCGAAAAAAGTAGAAAACTGGAAAAAAGGGTGGGACACAATTTGTTGAGACACCATAAGTGGTGCCACCATCCCAGTTCCATTATAATAGTTCCACCGTTTCCATGTGTGACTGCTATGGTGCCACTGGTTTGGAGGAACATCGTAAGTGGTGACACCGTTTTGGTGGGTGTCTGTGATGGTGCGACCGCTACGGTGCCACCGTCTTAGTGCCACCATGACCAGTTCCACCATTTTGGTGGAACTGTTTGTTGGAAACAAGTTTTTTTGAAAACTCATTAATGAATCACCGATCATCCCTAGGATACCCCAAACACTATGAATTTGGAAACGTTATGGACGAGGAGGGTCCATTCCATTACATAAGATACCCCTCAAACTATTATCTTCCTCGATAATCCAAGAGTAAACCTAAAGAAAAGAGTGGGGGACTAAACAACCACCTTGCAAGATACCTATTAAGATTAAACCTCCTTTAAATATAGGAAAACCACTCCCTCATACTGATCAACTGTAGAGGAACTACTGCTCCCATCCCTTAAGCCGCCACACAAACATGTAAAGGTCATACCATCCTATCATATGGATTTGGGAGTCCCTTCCTCCATGTAAATATACTATCTGCTTTGGGCATCACAGACTCACCCGCACAGGTTTAATCACATCCCCCTAAATTCCTCTCAATTATGGATCAGGTCCTCCCCTCCCCATAGTCATGACCATTCACACACATTTATAAAACAAGGGAAACATACTATTTTATAGTTAACAATTTCAATCATTACATCATAGACAAGAAAAAAACAACATAGAACAAAACTCAAAATAGCTCAGTGTACTGGGCACACATATGCACCTCCCTCTCCCAGGTACCCTCATCGAGGCTAACATGCCTCCATAACACACGAACCAAGGGAATGGTTCTCCCATGAGGCACCTTCTCCTCATGATCCACGATCCTAACTAGTAGATCTATGAACATCATGTCGTCCTCGATATCCAACTTCCCCCAATTGAGTGCGTGCGAATCATCCTGTATATACTGACAGAGCTGAGACACATGGATGATGTTGTTCACCCTCAGTAGTGGTGGCGGAAGTGCCAGCTGATAATCCACTTCGCCGACCCACCGCAACACCTCGAAGGGTCCGACAAACCTGGGAGAATGCTTACCTTCCTTGCCAAATCTCCATTTCCCACCCCTATAGGAGAACTTCAAGAACATGTATTCCCCGACCTCGAACACCAAGGGTATCCTCCTATGATCGACATACAAATTCTTCCGGTCCTGAGTCGCCTTCATCCTCTCCCATATAAGGTAAACCTTCTCCATTGTGCTCTACACTACCTCCTTTCCAATAACACTGGATTCCTCGACCTCGGTCCAGCACATAGATGATTGACACGGTCTCCCATATAAGGCTTAGAATGGAGCCATTCCAATGTTAGAGTGATAGATATTGTTTTAATAAAACTATACCAGAGGCAAGTGTCACACCCATGATCCCCTGAAGTCTAAAACACATGTCCGTAGCATATCTTCAAATATCTGGATGGTCGCTCGATCTGCCCATCTATCTGGAGGTGGAAAGTAGTGATGAGCTATAGTTGGTTTCCAAAATCATGTTACAATCCTTTCCAGAACCATGAGGTAAACCGTGTAACCCGATCCGTGACTATGGACCACGTAACTCCCTGAAACTGCACCACCTCGTCGATATACCTTTGTGCTAAGACATCCACTACACTTGACTCCTTGATTTCCCAAAAGTGAGCTGATTTCATTATCCGTTCAACCACTACCCAGATAATATCACATCCTCCTCGAACCCTAGGTAGTATCATGACTAAATCCATTGATTTTTCATCCCAATTACACTCAGAGACATCAATAGTCTGTAACAGACTACCTAGAAAATGATGCTCAGCCTTCACCTGCAGACACATGAGGCACTTGTCCACGAACCCCACCACTATCCATTTCACACTAGGCCACCAAGACTGACTCTTCATGCCTCGGTATATTTTGGAAACTCCTGGGTGTACTTGTCGGGGTGAGTTGTGGAACACAACAAGAACTATCTTCTGCATTTACACCGGGACAGACAAATTTCCAGGAAACAACATTTGATTCTGTCTGTCTTCTGACTAAGACTCATCCACCTTCTATAATAGAGAGGACTACAATGTCATCTGGAACAAACAACCTCTATATTCCATCACCCTTGTATCCAGGTGTAGGCAGCCAAATATTCCATCTCCTTCCACTCATATGCCAATTCTCTAACCACATCATTTTGGGAATTCCTCCTCAAGTCATCAGCCACCATGTTCACATTTCTTGATGTTTTTGAAATCTCGATGTCATACTCTTGAAGAAACTCCATCAACACCACTTCCTCAAGTTCAAGTCCTTCTGGGAGAAGATATAACTAAATCTATTGTGATCTGTGAAGACCATGAAGAATTCCCGATGAGGTAATATGTTCATAAATTTAGTGCTAACATGATGACTACAAGACCCAGATCTTGGGTGGTATAGTTTCACTCATGGGGATCTAACGTCCTAGGCCTATAAGAGATCACCCCTACTATTTCATCAGTACACACCCCATACCTTGTCCTGAAGCATCACAAAAAACCTCAATTTCCACACCTTCTTCTAGAAACCCCTGCACTGGGGAACTAACCAACTTCCCCTTTAGGTAACTTAAGGCTGCCTAGCACTTCAATCTCCATAGAAAATCCTGGCCATTATTGGTCAAGGCTGTCAAATGCTCTGAAACTTGGGAGAAGTTGAGAAAGAATATATGGTAGTAACCAGCTAGACCTAGGAAATGATAAACCTATGGTATGTTCTTGGGTTCTACACAAGAAACAACTAATTTAACCTTCAATGGGTCCACTGCTATTCCCTATTCAGAAACCACGTATCCAAGGAATTGAACCTATCATATCCAGAACTTGCGCATGGATAACTTCCCGCAAAGCTGGTGCTTTCATAGGACCTCTAAAACCATCCTCAGATGCTTGGAATGATCCTCCTATGATCTTTACTAGATCATGATTTCATCAATAAACACGACTACAAACTGGTCCAGATATTCCCAAAAGATGGAGTTCATGAGCCCCATGAACATGGCTGGATCGTTTCGTAAAGCCGAATGTCATGAGAACGAACTCAAAATGCCCATATCTACACCTTAAGGCGGTCTTCAAGATGTCACCCTCCTTCACCTTCAATTGGTGATATCTTGACCACCTGTCAATCTTGGAGAACCATCCTGCCCCCATCAACTAATAAAAATGATCGTCTATCATTGGGATGGGGTAACTGTTCTTGACCATCACCTAGTTCAGCCTCCAGTAGTTTATACACAACCTGAGACCACTATCCGCTTTCTTTTGGAACAAGAATGAAGAACCCCATGATGATGCGCTCAGTTAGACACAACCATTTTTCATCAGATCGTCAATATGAATCTGTAAGTCCCACAACATAGAAGGCACCATCCGATAGAGAGCCCTTGAAATTGGAAGGGTACAAGGTTGCAAGTCTATCCCAAACTCTACAACATCTCGAGGGGGAAGATTCACCACCTCTCTAAGGAAGAAATCTAGGAAATCACCGATGATCCCAAGGACTTCCACCATCTCAGTATCTACCGAATCCATTGACATCTAAGCTATCATGGAAAGAAGGGGCTCCAATCACTGGCTTCCCTCCTGGAAACCGTTCTCGCCAATTGAAGTCATACGTTGTCCACCCATATTTGAAAACACTACCCTTATTCCAAAGCAATTGATAACATCATACATAGAGAATAGTAAGTCAATTTCTAAAGTGACATCGTACAACTGCATCTATAGAAAAAGAAGGTACCCACTGGACTGATGTGGCCCCAACATCAGACTTCATATTTGAAAAACATACCACAAGTTGGTATGACCTCTGACTGGCATACTCAAACCCAGGGGCACTGGAAGTCTTTCTGCGTCTAGATGTAGAGTATGAGCTAGACTGGGAGCAATAAAGGAGTGCAAAGCTGCTGAATCAAACAAGTAGAAGGTAAGAATGATAAACAATATGATCATACCTCGAATGTCATTTGGACCTACTAGAACTGATGCCTCTATGGCGTGCAACTTCCCACACCCATCTCCTCTGCCCCTCAGTTTTCGGCCACCTCCTCGACCACGCCCAGGTCAAGGTCCCTGAGGATCACCCTGAAGTTGGCCTCCTCCTACAATGTTTTCTCTCGGAGGAGAGGGAGATCTATGTCCCTAATGTTTCTGTTGAAAGGGACTCACTGGAAACTACTACTGTTGTGGTGGGAGATGAACATACCCACCCCCACTATACTACACTCGGTCTGGGCACTGATTCCGATGGTTCCCATGTAGGAAAAAGATTAAGAATCTCAGTCCTGTGCCAATAAAGAATGGGAGAGGATCGGGAGATCGAAACTGGACCTACTGGGGCCTTCTCCCCACTACTAGAAACCTGGAAGGCCCTGATAGTAGAGGCCTCCTACTGACAGCCTTCCCCTTTGACGAGCCCAACTGGATTCCCTCTCATGGCACACCTACCTGCATATGCTTCCTCTTATCCACTTTAGCCTTCTTCTTGACCTCCAAGTAAGTTGGTAGGTTAAAGGGAGTAACAACATACTGAAGAGAAGACCTGAGTGCCTCCTCTAAACTTCTCACCCAATACTCTACATCTGAAAAAATGTCCTGAGTAGAATAATAGTGATTCTTGAACTTGATCCCCTGCTCACTCACAGACATAATCCCCTACTGAAGGGAGTGTAACTCCAGTATATTCTCACCCTTCATCAATGAAGAAAACAATTCCTCCCAAAACTACTTCTCAAAGTCATCCCACAAAATCTCACCATCCATCCTCTCTCCAAGGTAGAGCATCCACCACTGACGCACTGCTCCCCTCATCTGACTGAATCCCAATGGAACCTAGTATATAGCTAGAGCCTAGATGAATCTGAAAGCTATCACCAAATCCTCGATCCAGCTTTTGGTATTCATGTCTAAGACACTTCCCTCATACTCCACAAGGGTCTTCCATTAAAATTCATAATGCTTATTTTTTCCATTGGTCATATTCTTCCTCTTGATCAGTCCTCCACTGATCAACCAGATCATCCTCTTGGGCCTCAATCGCCCACACTACTCATGGATGTCATCCGAGTTCCGTAGATGTAAGGTAAATAAAGAATACCTAAGCCCAAGTAGTGTAGAAGATTTATTTTAAATTTTGAATAAACTTGTTATTTATTTAATTCCCAAAACACCCATAACACACAACAACACAAGTCATTATGATTCATGTATATTCCCTAGGGTCTCTAACCTACAATCAGTGTAGCATCACTTGGTTATTCGGTAGGTCCAGATTCCTTGCATCGGATCATAGGGGCCCTAAAATCTCTTGTCCTAGCCAGTCTTCCCTAGCCAATTTCACACACTAAGATTTCCTAACACTGTTTCCCTACCACCGCATACAATCCTTACTGTTCCTAACCTTAAGTTCGATGCTATTTCTCAACCATCACATCTAATACCATTCTGTCAAGACCCACCTTAATGAAGATGAGGGAAGGGACAACAAACTGTCAAACCCTTCCTTACTCAAGTTGAAGGATAAATAATGACCCTCGCGTCCCGCCTTCAATATGCATCAGAGTAGTGACTAGAACCAATGGTATAAAATCACATGTAATATGGAAGGCATTACACTTTTTATTTAGTTGGATCGGGAGATGCAATGGTAAAACCCAAAAAACTCCTAAACTAAAGGTACAAGTAAAGCCAGAACCCATTCCCATATGAATGTTCAAAGATAAACCCATACAAGTATAACAAAAACTCCAAAGGGAAAGTACCACAAGAAATAAAATAACAACAACAATTGTCCCAAAATCTGAACTAGTATGGTCCCACATGGTCTCCAAATTCATCCAAGAACCTTGAATGAAGTTTTATATATGTATGGTGAGTATACATGTATAATCAGTAGGGAAACCCAAAATCTCTCGTGAAAAAGTGGGGAGACATTGTAATGCCTCGTGAGAAAAAAGAGATAACCAAACCACCTAGAATGGAAACTATCCACCCAACATCACCAAGTAACAATCCAAAAATAATTCAAGTCATGTAATACAATAGTAATAGAACATCGATGTTTAGGTACCCTGCACCACTTTCCCATTGGTTATTAAGACATCCTACGTGTCATACCCCCCCTCCATTTTCACTGCAGTCTCACTGCCGCCCAAAAAACAACCTTATGGGCCACCACAACCACTTATCCTGCTCGCAGACACTTGGGCCACCAAAACCATGCATCCCGTATGCAAACACCTGGTCCAACACAACCATACTTAACCATGCCCATAGACACCAAGTCCAGAACGACCATCGCCACACCTAAAGATACATGGGCCTTATCTTGAAGACACTTGGTAAACAAACCCGCCCGCTCACACTTCAGACATCCCCCACAACCACCCTGGATGAAGAATATTAGGCTATAACAGACCTTAGGCCATCACTGCCTGCCTGAAGCATCTTAGCATACTCGGTAGAGGCAGCAGAAAAGGAGATAACAACCATCCAATCGTAGGAGTGTTGAAAAAAACACCCTCCCCCACGAAATGAGTGTTTGGCATGAATTTATCAATGTGGGTGGGGTGAGAATAAGAAACACAAGAACTAAATTTATACACATAGGTAGGAAGTCACTAATCCCAAACAAAGGGGTCTGAAGCCATCCCACACAGAAACACTCTTTTTTACTATTCATTCGAACAACATAATAAAAACAACAACCAAAGAACAACTCATTCATGGAAAACAATTTCCCATTGAACCCATTCTTGTTATCATATTCCAGTGATTCCATTTAAATAAATCTTCCCTACCGGGAAACTAACAAGCATAACCACAATACAAAGAAGGAATGACAAACAAGAAGTGATTTAAGCTTTCACACCCGGTTCTCTTGTAAAGTCACAACAACAAAAGGGCTCCATGAGATCCCTCGAAGTATTGAAACTAGAAAAAACACCATATTATGAACCCACATGGCCTCAGGTCCACAAAAAACAAATAAAAAACATGGGATCCCTTCCCTATTAACATCACTCCAAAAGCATCAAGAAAAAAATTTGTGTTTATTAGCAGAACAAAAATAGGGAGTTTTTAGATTTAACCACAACATTTTTTAGGTCCCTTAATTTTGTTTGGTTAATCAGGGTGATCACACACTGATTCTTGTTCTTTTGAAATCCATTTTATCAACAAACATTACGAGATTAACCATTTTCCATGTTACATCCATTAAATCAAAAGCTTATACAGAAAAACATAGGTTCATTAGTGTGCACGAAATGACCACCAATGACCACTATTTTCCATGGGCATAAGCCCATACAATTCACAACACATGAAGGAAGATGAAATAATATATAATCATCATCAAACACCACCCTTAATTCTTTTGAAACCATTTATTATATTTGTTAAGGTTGGGTTTCATCCATGCCTGGAGGAAAAATTGTCATACCCACCCAGTATAATACACAGTAAATAGAGATGATGGGGGACCCTTCCTGGATGATCAACAATCAAAGTTTTATTCCCCACACCAAGAACTGAGGATTTGAGACTTACAGAGGATGAACACCAAGGACTCCAAGAGTGGGTAGGAAGGGCTCCAACATGGGTGCACAACTAGCCTCAGGAAGAGGGACTCCAAACACCAAGGAAAGGAAAAGAGACCAGCCGAGGAGAAAGAAACTTTATACAATAAAAGGCGAGATCCTGGAGTTACGAGATAAGAAATCATGAATGGAATTAAAAGAGGATTGTGGTTTCTCTAGGAATTTGGTCAGTTACACAGTATGGAATTAATTTTTGTTTAATAATTCCCCTCAGATAGGTGGCGATAAGGACTACGAGTTAAAGGGTTTCCATTAAACAGGGAAAACCCACGTAATAGGGGTAATGATGAAAAGTATGGGAAGAAGGGGTGACACCGAGGACAAATCCACCTGTTTTGGTAAGTCAAGGGTCTCCCAGTTCTTCGGTGATATTATATATCATTTATGGGAATTAAATGTCTTTGAAATAGGTATTAAAACACTTTTACGTCAAAAGATACATTGGGGGAGCAGAACTGAAAATAGTCAGAAACTGAAAAAAAACAAAGGTTAGGACACCATTTGGTGAGACACCATAAGTGGTGCCACCATCACAGGTCCACTAGTTCAGTGTAATACTGTAAGCGGTGCCATAATTTTGGTGTGCGACTGCAACAGTGCCACTGTCACAGTGCCACAATAATAGTGCCACCAGTTTGGTGGAACACCGTTTGTAGTGAAACTATTTCTGCGGGAAACCATGATGGTTTGACCGCTACGGTGCCACCATTTTAGTGGGCGACCTTGACAGTGCGACCACTACAGTTCCACTACCACGGTGCAACCATTTAGGTGGAATGGTTTGGTTGAAATGAGTTTTTTTAAAACTCCATAATGAGTCACTGATGGTCCTGAGGATACCCCAAACACCATAATTTTTCAAATTAATGGACTAGTATGGTCATGGCCATTACACCCTTAATAAAATCAAAACTTATAGTGGGAAGCGGTTTACTAAAAATATAAGTTAGTTGATATTCATTATTTACAAATTCTAAAGATATATCATTTTTTATGAACATGATTTATTAGAAAATGAAGCCTAATATCAATATGATTAGTTCTTGAATGATTTATAGGATTTTTTAAAATATTTATAGCACATAAACTGTCACATAAAATAGGCATACTATTAAAATTTAATCCAAATTTATTTAGTGTGATTTTCATCCACAAAACTTGTGCACAAAAACTACATATAGATACACATTTTTCCTTAGCTATTGATAGGAAAACTTTGTGTTGTTTTATTACTTGACCATGATACTATATATTTTCCTAATATGTGACATGTTCCTGAGGAACTTTTTCTATCTAATCTACAACCCCCCAAATTATCATCTGAATATGATATTAAATTAAAATCATAAGTTTTTTGGTAAAGAAGAAATTGAAAAATGGCTCCCTTTAGATATCTATAAATCATTTTTACAACAATTATATGAGATTATATAGGAATTGTTTTAAATGTAACACATAAACACATAGAAAACATAATATTAGGTCTACTATTAGTCATATATAATAAACTACCAGTAATACCTCTATATAACTTGTTGTCCACTCATTTTCCAGCTTAATCCAAATCATGTTTTATATTTGTACACATGGGAGTTGTATATTTCTTGTTGTTCTCATGAAAAAACTATTTCAATAAATTAGTAATATATTTTCATTGGTTTAAAATATTTGCATAATTTTTTTTTAAATTTTTAAGTCCTAAATAGAAGTTAAATTCTTCCATCATACTCATTTCAAATTCTTTTTGCAAAAGTTCTGAAAAATCATTTCAATGTTTTTCATTAGTTGATCTAAAAATTACATCATCAACATATATTTGAACTAATAATATTTTATAAGAAATGGATTTCATAAAAAGATTTGGATATCCCACTCCAAAATAAAATCCATTTTTAAAAGAAAAGAACATAATATTTTATACCAAGCTATAGGTTCTTATTTAAGTCTATATAGATCTTTAGTATGATTAAAAAAGTAGTCATGTTTTTTAAAATTTTGAAAACTCGGTGTTTGTTCAACATAAGAATCCTCCATTAAATAGATATTTAAAAAGGATGATTTAAGATCTATATGATAAAATTTAATGTTTATATGTGATTCATAAGATTAAATAAATCCAATTTCATCTAATATACCTACAGGGAAAAGGATTCATAATAATTTATACCTTCTTGCTAATTATATCCCATAACTACTAATCTATCATTTTTATAGTTGTAATCCCTTTATGATCTTAATTATTTATAAAGAAACACTTAGTTACTAAAAATGTATAATTTTATTATCTTTTAACTAATTCCAAAAATTCATTACTTTTGAATTGGTTTAGCTCATCTTGCACTGCTAACATCAAGAAATCATCTTCTAAGGCTTCTTCAAAAGATTTACGTTCTAGTTGAGATAGAAATGTAGAGAATTCAATTGGGTTTCCTTTATTTATTCTACTTCATATTCATATGTCTCGGTCTCCTATAACAGGTTCTAGAGGATGATTCTTTAGGGTTCTAGATTATCCAGGTAAAACATGTTTTGGTTATTTAGTATTATATTCTTTTGAGATGGACTGAATTTTATTTACAAAATTTTCAAAATCATTTTTCAGGTTTTCAAGTCTCATGTTTTTAGAAGAGTTAGTAATTTCACCATTTTGATCATTCTATTTAATAAAAGGGTCTGCCTCATCAAAAAGCACATGAACTAATTCCTCAAAAATAATTTAATTTTTATTAAACACTCTATAGGATTTAGAGGTAGAAAAATATCCTAAAAATATTCCTTCATCAATTTTTGGATTAAACTTACTAAGATAATCCTTGGTGTTCGGGATATACACCTTGCATCCAAAAAAATTAAAGTACTTTATCATAGGAATTCTGTTATTCCAAAGTTCATAAGGTGTCTTTGTGAAAATTTATTGAATTAAAACAATATTCATGATATAGCCAGTTGTGGATATAGCTTCTTCCCATAAGTAGGTAGGATGATTATATTCATTTAGCATAGTCCTTACCATTTCTTGAATAGTTATGCTTCTTATTTCAACAATTCAATTTTTTAGAGGTGTTCTTAGTAAATAAAAGATGTTTCTAAAACTAGATTAGAAGAAAATGAATTGAATTATTGATTCTCAAATTCTCTACCATGATCACTTCATAATGAAATTATCATAAATCCTTTTTCAGTTTGAAATTTTTTATAGATTTTTTCAAAAATAGTAATAACATCACTTTTAAATTTTAGTAAATAATCCCATGTACATCTAGAATAATCATAAACTAAAACTTATACAAATAATTTTCCATCCAAACTTTTTACTCTTGATGGTATAAACAAATACATGTGGATAAGTTCTAGAGGTTTTGAAATAGCAATTTTGGTAATAGATTTGAAGGAAGATTCGTGTTGCTTTTCAATTTGGCGTGAATAAATAAATATGTCACCATTGAATTACAAACTATGTATGTCATAAAACTATTGTTTCTTAGATTATTTATAAGTAGACTACATATTAAAATGACCAAGTCTCTTATGCCAGATACATGACTCATTTATCTTAGCAGTTAAACAATTCACATTCTGTTTACACAAGGAATTTAAATTCAAAGTATAAACATTATCAGTTCATGGAGCTATAAACTTAAGGAATTATTCCTTAAACATGGATCATATATTGTTAAAAAATCATCAAAATATCCATCATAATAGAGTTTAGAGATACCTATCTGGTTCTTCTTAGGACCTTGTACATGTAGTACTATTTTGATTGAGTTTGTTTTGGGATCTCCAACAATTCCATGTCCAATTATATTTCATTTTGAATTATCATAAAAAAATGACTAGACCACCATCTATTTGAGTTAGTGGGGTTATGTTTGATGAGTTTCTAGTCATGTGCATGGAGTAGCCACTATCTATATACAAAATAGATTTTCTGTTTCTAGGATTTGTTTCCTGTAAAGGAAGTTTAGACAAATGTTTGTTTTGGTTCCCATATTATTTTAGGTTTAGCATTTCTAGCTATAAATGATTTGGTAATCCAGATCATCTTTATTTTACCTAACTCGTATCATTTTCTTCAGATAAACTTTTTAAAATAATATCCCTTTTAATTCAACTTATTTGAGGATTTCTTAAATAATGGATTTTTGTTATATGTCCTTCTGTTACCCAAAAATGAGAATTAATAGTTTTGGAGTTGGGAACAAAATAATTTGTATATAGTTTAGATTTTTTACCCTGAATTACTATAATAAATCTTTTCTTTATAATGAAATTTTGACCAAGTTTTTCATTTAGGAAATTTTATCATTTTTTAAAGAAGATAGATGAACATTTATAAGATTCTACTTAATCTTGTAATTCTTTAATCATAGTTTCGTGATCAGTACAATTTTTGGAAGATAAGATAATTTTTTCAATTAAATCCTAATTTTGTTTAAGTAAGGTATTCCATTCTCATAAAATAGTGTTGTGAATACTCTTTAAATATTTTTGCTTCATTAAATGTGATATTTTTCATCTAGCATTGTGCAGTATGAAGTCAATTTACTATTTGAATAATTTGAATCAGAATCAGAATTAAAATTAGATGAATAATAGGTTTTCATCTCATCTTCTCCTTTTATGAAGCACATATTTTCTTTTAGATTTGATTCTTATTTTTTTAATCAAATTTTTTTGAGCTTCTGGAGTCTTCAAAAACACTTCGTGTAGCCTTCATTGCATTTTTTTCATTTTTTTCATAATCAAAAAATTTATTATATATCTTTCCATATCATTATCTTTTCACCTTTTGGTTGGGGACAGTCTGGTATTATATGACCTAATTTCTTCCATTCAAAACATATGACAACCCTAGAGTCTTTCTCATCCATTTTAAAGGGTTTTGTGAATCCTTTTTTCTTCTTATAAAACTTGATAAATTTTATGGCTAATTGAGCCAGTTCCATTTCAGAATTAGATGTATCTGAATTCTTTTATTATCTAACTTCATTATTAATTCATTTTATTTTCTACTGATAATTTACCGTTTTATCTGTGTTATATCTTTTCACTATGACTCTATGGTTTTCATTTTCATCTTGCATTTTGGATTTATAAATCATCAGTGTCTCAATTAATTCTTTTACTGTCAAATTTTTGACAGGTGATGATTGTCGAATTGAAGCTGATATAACATTCCATTTAGTAGGTATTACTCTCAGTACTTTCAGAGCATGATATTTTTATTTGATAGGATCACCCAAGGTTGTAATGTTATTGATAATCCTTGTAATACTTCCATTCATCTGAGTGATACTCTCTCTATCTAAAATTCCAAAAGTACCAAATTTCATTTTTTTGTTTCATGCCTCATTTGTCTTATATTTTCTATTCCTTTATAGGGAAATATAATGGTTTGCCACAATTCATAAGGTGTAGGACACTATGAGACATGATTTAATTCATCTGGTCAAAAACCACATATAATAACATTCATATCTTTTGAATTCATGTCATACTCATCCTTTGTAGTATTAGGCCATGTTTTAGGTTTTTTAGGAATTATATAAGGTCTAATGATCTCTGAGTTGACTTTAAATCCAAGATTCATAAAATATAAAGTCATCCATGATTTTCAGTATCCATAATTTTAACCATTTAAATAAAGATCATGAACTATTGACATTATATATATTTGATCATTCATTTCAATCTCTGTATAGACCTTATAATTTTACCTTGTTATTTATTTTTAAAAAATAACTCCTTTGTTACCTATTGATTTGTCAGAATATAAAAATATAATCAAAATGAGGCTGAATTTTTTCTTTTCAAAATATTTCACAATTCCTCATTTTTATTTCAATGATAGGTAATTTGGATAAGCAGTGTTTATCTACTATATCAATGTATGAGTATAGTATAAAATATTAATATAGAACACGACTATTTATAGTGGTCCAGGGCATAAAGATCCCCTATTCCAGTCCACCATTTAATATATCTACGAGTTTTGTAAATTTCACAAGCCATGACCTCATATCATAAGACCAATTAACAGCTCAGTGCAGGTAGTTGACACCTTTACAAATAAGGCTTAAAAATAGATCTTTCTTGTTCATTAACAGAGAACTGAATAACCACAAATGAGTAAGAGTAGTTGTAACCCTCAATAAATATTTATTGTTTAAAAAGGTTTTGGTTGAACATCACAGTTTAAAGAGCTCCTTCATGAAAAGAGTAGATGGATCTTCACACCACAACTGATAGTAGAAGGATATTCTTTTTTAGAAAAGAGTTTCTTCAAGAAAGAGTAGTTCTAAAGTGATATGGTTGCAATATATCATTGAGAAAAATAGTAATTATTAGCAGTAATCGACTTATATAAAATATGAGATTGAAATCATGTATATCTGCAATGTGTAGCTTCTTTTGTAGAAAACAGAGTCTGATTGTTTTTTGTACTGGATTTGTAGAATATCTTCACAAGAATTTAGTTTCAATCCCAAATATGTATTAAAATATGTGGAAGAATATATCGTAGATTCTTTTTAGTCATACATTCAAAGATATTATAACAAATATAGTGATAGAATAAATAACGCAAAGATCCTACTTTTCAATTCTAGATCCAATAAAATCTCTTGATAAATCACGACAATTAAAATTCATCAGATATCTTAGAGTAATTGTAACTTCCTTTAAGAATAAAAGATAATTTCTCTAATTAGTACGATTCTGTGAATAAATCATAAAGTGCTTTGAGTTATTTGAAATCAAGCTTCAAATCAGCCCAATATTACACAAAGTCCGTTGTGTGAAAATCTGATAAAATCATAAATTCAAATATCCGATATTGAAATGTCAATCGTATGGTTCCTTCACAAAATGACAAAATACCAAATGTGGGGTTCATTTTCCAAATTTATGGTGTAAAATTTATGTTTTATCACAAAATTAAGGTTGATGATCCATACGTTTTCTTCTAAATTATAGGTTTCCTTAATTACATAGGGTTCTTTAACCATGATTTTTCTCTTTGTAAATTGTTATGTTCTATACATATGTAGGGTTCTTTATCCATATGTTTCTATCATTGTAACATTGATTAACCATACGTGATGATCATTCAACATAAGGATTAATACAAATGTAGGGTATGTTCCTTACGTTATATTCTTTAACATACGGTACGAATAGTGTTTCCAGAACATGCTTAAGAGCAGTTCAAACACTTTGATGGATATTCCACATGAAAAATAAGAATGAATATAATTCCAAAATTAAGATTATAATGAATATTAATTTCCTGAAATACACTTAAGGTAATATTATTAGTAAAAAATCAAGGGTATTTGTGAGCATCAAAATTGATAATATTTATAGAGTATTGACGAGACAATACATGCCCAATAACATCTAATCATGTCTCTAAATAATTTAGAATCAGTATTTTTATTATAGCATAAAAATATAATTTAAAAATATTAATCATAGGGGTTTTAAATGATTTATAAAAAGGAAGACTAAATTATTTGACCAAATCATTATAACATTTAGATTGGTTAAAAATATTCCATAATTTATTTGAAAAATTTAATGTCCTGGAATGAATATCAATTCTCCGATAAGGCTCATACAAAACTCAATTACTATTAATTTTAAAAACATTTTGCAAATAAATATATTTTAATACAAAAAATGTCATCAACATAAATTTAAATAATTAAAATATCATAATAAATCCCTTTAATAAAAAATCATGATCAACATTACCTTTAGAAAAAACATTTTTAATAAAAATAAATTATGTCTATCATACCAAGCATGAGGAACTTACTTAAAACCGTAGAAATATTTTGATAACACTAAGAAATGATTAAGAAAATTCTCATTTTCATAAGTATTGTGTTTAGAAACATTAAATTCTTCATAAATAAAACCATTTAGGAATACACTTTTCACATCCATTTGAAATAACATAAAACATTGAAAAGTGAAAAAATTTAAACAAATTAATAGATTCTATTATAGAAATAGGTGAAAATATTCACTAATATAAATATCTTCTTCTTTAATTTAACTTTGAGTAACTAGTCAAACTTTATTCTTACCAATCTGTTTGGATTCATCCATATTATTTCTAAAAATTCATTTAGTTCCAATAAAATACTTGTATGAAGGGGGTTAAACTAAATACCAAAAAGTATTATGAAAAAATTGATTGATCACATCATGTATAACAACAACAAAACTAGAATAATTTAATTAATTATTAATGTCATTGAAAAAAATTGATAACAAAAAATTAAACAAAAAATATATAATCAAATTTATTCATATAATACTTGATTCAACATTACCAACAAAAATTTCAATATGAAAATTTGTATGAATATTCTATGATCAAGGATAATGTAGAGGAGTATGCTCCCCCTCAATTAATTATCCTTATGCTGAATATTTTATTCACCAAACATAATGTATTTTAACTCAGCCTCAAAAACATCTTAAAAACATTATTTCTATAAAAAATAAAATGAAAATATTCTTAAAAAATGTTTATTTTATTATAAACTCTGTAATCAATACTGTTTTTATAATTACCTAATAAAATACATTCAATGGGTTTACAGTCAAATTTATCTAAATTATCCTTTGAATTAAAAATCAAAACATTATAACCAATCACTCTAAAATAACCATGTTTATGGATTTTAACATTAATAAAATCATAAATAGTTTTATTCTATAGTGGTACAATAATAATACTATTGGAAAAATAACAAGCATTGAAACATCTTCATCTAAAAATTATCTAGGAAAATTATATTCACATAACATAGTACTAGTCTTTTCAATAAGTTATATACTATTCCATTCTTATAGAAAATTTTATTACAAATTTCATTGATGAAAAAATTATAAAAATAAACAGTATTTTCAATTTTTTCATATTATAAGTTTTGAAAATAACCTCACATTTCAATAGGAATTTAAAAAATATATAATGTTTTTTAGTTTGAACAAAATTAAATAATGAAATCAATATAGATAATATGTTATTTTTATGTCAAAGAAAATAAAAACATGTAAATATACTATAATAATAAATACAAAAAATAAATCACATTTCTTTCCTCTATGGCTAGATATTTGAGCAGGACAAAATAAATCAATATTTACAAATTTAAAAAATTTATTAGTACATATATGATTGATAGGTGTTAATGAAACATTATTTTGTTTTCTTTACATACAAGCGTCACTAAAATGAATGTGTTCTTTCTTCAAAGTCGAAAACTATAGTATGTTCTCATGTTTACATAGATTATATAGAATTATCTAGTTAATAAGAACTAATATTTGATTATAAATAATCTCATCGCCCTACATAACATTTGGTCACTTTACATGTTAAACTATTATTATTGATAAATCATTAGTATAAATATTTCCATTCTATTAAAATAAAATAATAATGAATATTACCTAAAAACAAAACACTAATCATTTTGAAATTTAAATTCTATTATATAATCACATTATTGATATATACTAATTAAATTATGTTTTAAAAATTCAATATAAATTTATTTAGAAATAAAGGTATAATTTAAAATATCAACATTACCAAAATCATTTACATTACCTTTAGAATTATCTCCAAATATTTGATTTCCTCCATTAAATTTGTTTTATGTGATAAAATTTCATGGGTATATGTTCCTATTCCTAGAGCATCTAGTGTCCATGTACTATATGTGTTTCTTGATATATTTAATTCATTTTTTATATAAAAATAAAATTCATGAAAATTTTGGTACCCAATGTACTTTGGGTCCATTTTTATTAGTAAAACAAATTTAGGTACCCACACTGAATTTAACAACGTATTGTATGGTACTATAAAAAATAAGTGTTAAACTATGAACTTTTCTAGATATGTTTTGAGATAGTTTTCAAGTTTAAATTACAAAAGTTTTGTGTAATTTTTGTCTGGATTTAACCTTGGGTTGTGTTAGGGTGAAAAATTGGAAATTTTGGGTGAAAAGACAGTAGCGCACGGTCAGCACACGGTTTTCCCAAATTAGGTACCCTCACCTAGAATATCACACAACCCAGAGTAGCAAGGGTTTACATTACTAGTGAATAGTTTTTTAACCTATGTATCCGAAAAGGTGAACCATTCGCCCCCAGAATAAGCACACAATTCAGGCATAGATTTAGAGAAAATCATGAACCGCTGCCCCACAACCTGTGCATGGGAATTATTTTAATCAGAAAATTATAATTTTAATTACATGAACCTCTATTTTAATAAAAATCAACCCTGATTAGACCCTAGTATCACTTTAAAGGTTTTGGTGGCTCATGGATAGATTCGAAGCCTACATGACCTCCAATATTGGAAAATATTTGGGGGTATAGAAGAACTGGAGAACTTTCAGAAATAGGATTCAATCCACTGTAGTTTCTTACTTATCAAATGTCTCTCTCATGTTTTAGAAGGAAGATATCCTCTAATTTTGATGGATATAGATCAATGATTTTTTATCTGGATATATAATTTTGGGATCATGATTCATATGATCTTGAATTTAGTTTTATGTTGAAGATATCGTTCTACGTCCTTATTCCTCTCAAATTGGGAATTTCTATTTCCAACCGTTCTTTGTCAACATTGAGGTATGAGTTTTATAATTCAAATCTGAAAGAAATGATTTTGATTACATGAATACAATTTTAGAATCATTTTTTAATTATCAAATGATTTTTCCATCATTAAATTAATTATTATGTGTAATAATTAATTTAGGAATTTGTGAGACTAGGGATATTGAATTGAGATAATTAATTGTAGCATTAATTATTGGATATTGAGATTAATAAATAGAGATAATTAGTTGTGTAACTAATTCTGGGACATTGATATTATTGAATTTAGATAATCAGTTGTCGAATTAATTATAACATCTTATGATTATTGAATAGAGGTAATTAATTATTGAATTAGTAGTTTCAATATAGTGTTTATGATAATGAATAATTCACTATGTGGTTAATTATGGGATATTGGGATATTGGATTGATTTATTAATTTTTGAATAAATTAATGAAATTTTTGTGTTCATGTAATTAAAAAAATGTTTAATTGATTATTTATTTAATTAATAGAAGTGATGTGATTAATTAATTGGTGAAATTATTAATGGGATCGATATTATTAATTAATCAGTTAATTGATTAATGGGATTGATATAGTTTATTAACTGTTGAATTAGTACTGAAAATCAGGTGGTTAATTAATTGTAGAATTAAATATTATATTCTGAAATGGCAATAGTAACATGGTCATGCAATTATGAAAATAAGAATGGTAACATGTTCATTAAATTGTGAAATATTAAATGATAACATGACCATTAACATTGGAAAATAAGAATGGTAACATTGAAATTCAATTTTGAAATGGTGAATGGTAACATGGAATTTCACTTATGAGAATATGAATGGTAACACATACATTAAAATGTGAACTGTGATGATGAACGGTGATGCGGAAATTTAAAATAGTGATTTCCATTGGGGATAGTTCAAACTCTGTCACATGTTGAAGAAGGTATTTAGGATCAGGTGTTTGAGGGAACCCAATGGTTTATATGGTTAAAAAATGAATTATTAATAATATGAAAACTATTTACTTTTGAATTTTACTTATTTACTTAGACAACTACATACACTATTATTTAATGGATATTGTTTTAAATGTCATTGGTGGCGTCTTATTGAGTTGTACTCACACTCTACTCGTGCTGCCTGATTGGAATCCTAATAGATTATATGATTATTGGATAGGTTAAGGGAAAATCTCTATATAAGATAGTTTATTTGGGATTGAGCATGGATGAGGGAACCTGATATGGTTTAGGACACTCTTGGGATATTTTAGTGTCATTAATTTTGAGTTTCATTTTGAATCTTGGTACATACTTTGGAAATATATATTTTTTGTTCAGTTTGGAATCTATATTTCCTACTTTGGTTATCATGAGATATTGTTATTGATTTGATTATGTAATATCATTTGGTTATTTTTATTATTTCTATTTGTGATTAAATATTATAATAAGAGGGTATATTGTCTCTATGATCATATTAGTCCTTCACTGCTAGTTGGTAGCCTATAGCATAGTGGGAGGTGAGATTGAGGTCGTGTAGCGAAACGGCTCGGGGCACTGGTGTGTGGAACCTGGGTTGGGACATTACAAAGTGGCATCAATGGTGTTTTATTTTATCTTTTTATTAGTATTTAAGAATGTTTAAAATGATAATAGGAATATTCAATCCTTGTCTATGAGATCATGTATTAGAGTATCTAACTCAGGTATGGGGGACACCCCAAGTACCCTAGGTGGGATTGTTGTTATTGTTGTTATTATCATAGTTGATGTTATTTCACCATCGGGGATGAACTTATTGTGTCATGTGATTTTTTTATATGTTGTTGATAAATGAATCCTGGAATATTATGTCATGATATTTGAGTGTTCTTACATCATTCTAGAAAATCTAGTTTATTTTTGTGACTTGCCTCATTTTAGGCACGCGAATGAAAATTCTTTTTGGGTTAGTTGTGGAAACTGAACTATTTTTCCTTGCTTTTAAGATTTAATTAAAAATGCAGCTAACACGAAATGAATTTTAAAATGATGCATGATGTGAATAAATGGGTTTCTAATAAGAAACATGATATGATAATGAGTCCACCCTTAGATTACATATACCTAAGTGTGTTATGGTTAAGGGTTGTCATAGTACGTCAATTTTGACACTGTAAAGGTTTGAGGAAAAGAAATGTTGTGATTTTTTTATTTTCCCCTTATTTAAATGTGATAAAATGGTGTTATGGGTCTTAATATGTGTTTTTAAATTTTATAGAATATTCCGCAATAACTAATCTTATTGAGAAGTTTAACTTAGGACATGGTAAGGGATGATCTTATAGTAGTGGAATATAAGGTGCCAAAAGTTTTGGTAGAGGAAGTACGAGAGATGTTATAAGAAAACATTTCACTCTTTATAAAGTATATTGAAGGACACCTAGGGAATGTTTTTAAAAACATGTATAACCTTAAAGATGATTTTCAGCTATATCACCCTCTAAATTTTACTTGAGAGGGTGAACCTGAGGGAGATGAGTTTTGGGTTGAATCTCTCTATAATATACTTGACCATTTATAGAATATAGCTAACAAGAATGTTGTGTTTCCCAATTATATGATTCATATATCAAAAAATCACTGGAAGAACAATCTAATGCAGACTAGTAAGGCTAATGGTATTTTATGTAAGGATTTCTTGGAGAAGTTTTCTGGAGAACTTCTATCCAGAGATGCTGATGTATGAGTGATCAATTGAGTTCATGAGGTTGAAACATGGTAGTATTTCCATGATTGAATATGTTGAATTCTATATAGATTTACAACACTTTTATCTAGAACTATAAGTGTATGAGTTGGCTAGAGATCTGTTCTCAAGACTGGATAAAACGTGATATTAAGTCCCAAGTTAACCTCTTTTGTTTAAATAAGATTGATGATGTCATGGATCGGGCTATCATAGCTTAGGAGAACCTAAAGACAGATTCTAGTATATGATAGAGATTTTCTAATGGATGGTATATAGGTATGAATTCAGAGACTAAGAAGTGTCATTCTGAGGATTTTATCCTGGGTGAGAGTAGGAAAAGTGGGCATGGGAATAGATAATTTACTATGGATCCAACCCAACCTATTTTTCACCAGTGTGGTAGGATGAGAAACTATATTAGATACTATCCCACAACAAAATGTAGAGTGTTGATCTTTAATTAATTTGGGACATTCTTTGATGATCTATAAAAAAAATCCAAATACATGTGGTGATAGAGGAGATAGATAGATCTCGGGTCTAGGGAGGGAATCTTCTACTCTATATCAATATGAAAATTATAATTATACTAGCCATGTAGGTAAAGGAAGTGGACATGAAGCTTATAGTCAAGAGTAAACATATTATCATAGTAGTCTATGTTAGCTGACTCAGGAAGTTTCATATGGAATAGTGGTTGGATAGTTTCATATAGTTCATCCTACACTTATGGATAGAGGGGCTGGACCATGGATAATGATATGTGTTATTCTTGTATATTTTACATTATTTAGTTCCTTATTTGATACTGGTTCCTGTAATTAATTTATTTATAAAAAAAATTAGTGTTTTTTTCATGTCAAAGAATAGCGTGAGAGGTGTTATGATAATAGACACACCGTTAGGAGAATGGTCTAGGAAAATCTATTTTTTCAAGGGATTCTCTATTGAAATTGGGGAGTATATTTTTCATGTGGTCTCTATACATACATTTCATGTCAAGCTTAGAAATAATTATGGGTATGGGCTAGTTAGTATAAAATAGTTCCCGCATTGATTTTTACCATAGTAGATTGAAATTTATGTCCCATAATGGTGCAATTTATATCCACTATGGAGAATCGAATATCCAACCTGGCCAGGCATGGACAATTACACAACAACTTAGAGAGATCACATCCCAGGTTTCTAGTCTTTTGCTTGATGATAGAGATGAAAAACATTATGTATTTTTACCAGTAGTGGATCGGTTTAAGGACATGTTTCTTGAAGACTTATCAGGGCTTCCACCTAAGAGAGATGTGGAATTTACTATTGAGATCATTCCAAGAGATGATTTAGTTTCGATTCCTCCATACAGAATCACACCAATAGTGCTTCAAGAGCTCAAATATCAGCTGTATAAATAGGAGGATAAGGGATTTATTCGCTCGAGTACATCCCCTTGTGGATCAACATTTTTTTCAATATGGGTGATGCGACTCTACCATAGTGTGTTGATTTCCAATAATTTAATTGGAATATAGTGAAGAACTGGTATCCTCTTTTGCATATCGATGATCTATTTGAGCAGTTGAGGGGAGCTTGTTTCTTCTCAAAGAATTAATTGAGATCATGGTATCATTAGTTGAGAGTTCAAACTACTGATATACAAGGGACTATATTCAGAAGAAGGTTTGACCTCTATGAGTTCATCATATTGTCGTTTGGATTGATGAACAGACCAGCAGTGTTTATGGCCTTGATGAACAAAATAATACATCCGTGAATGGATTATCTTGCGTTAGTGTATTTGGATTAGATATTGGTGTACTCAAAGACTCATGATGAATATTACCAACATATTGACATCGTCCTGAGTACAATGATAGAGAATTTACTATATTCCAAGCTATCTAGGTGTAAATTTTGTTTGATCAGGTACATTTACTATGAAACATCATCTTGGAGGAAGGTGTTTTAGTGGGCCCATAGAAGGTACAAGAAGTTGTTCTTGGGAAAATCCCAATAATGTATTGGACTTCCATAGATTTCTCGAGTTATCAAGAAATTATCAGAGATTAATCCAATATTTTTTCCATTTGGAAATGCTACATGAAATCTTGAACATGGAGGGGATAAATTTTGAATGGTCAGGAATATACGAGAATTAATTCTAGGAGCAATCGATGCGTTTTACATAAAAATTTATATTAATCCAACATGAGCTATGTGTGGAGTATACAGTGTATTGTGACACTTCATTAATTGGACATGGAGCAGTATTGATGCATGGAGGTCAGGTTGTGGCATCCAGGGTCTCGGTAGTTGAGGCTGCATGAATAGAACCACCCTATGCATTACATCGAGTTAGCTGTAATTTTTTATAAATTGAAGTACATGTGACATTATATGCTTTGGTGAGAAGTTTACCATGTATACAGATCATATGTTCTTGAAGTATGTATTTTCATAGTGATATTTGAATCTATGATAATGGAGGAGGGTTGAGTATATGTAGTTATATGATTTTGAGCAAGCGTGTACACCTGTGAAAGGAAATAGTGTTGTTGATACCCAAAGAATGAATACATATAATGAGATAGTTCAAGAATATAGTTTTGAGTGGACGATTTTGAACATACTCATTGAGATGCATATTGTTCTTTAGAAGAGTCAGGAGAAGATGAATCATGTGTCAGTTTTAGTGGAGTAAACACATTTGAGATGGATTAGGGACAAATAACATGAGGATCTAGAGTAATTATCCATGAGGTAAATCATTGAATGTGTGGATACACCTTTATTTTTCACCATATAGGAGGATGAGAATATCTATGTCAGGAATTGTTTTGTAGTTCCTATGAGTATGCATGAAGAGTAGATGCACTAATTTCATGCTTCGAAGATGGTGATGCATCCAACTGTGAAGGAAATGTATTATGCCTTACGTTGACAGTTTTGGTTTTGTGCATGAAAATGGATATTATAGGATTTGTGACATGATGATACACAGGTCTATTAGTAAAGGAACTAAATCAATGAAATTGAGGTTCTTAAATCCATTACCCATTCTCTATTCCAAGTGGGATGATGTGACCATGATTGTTTTGGAAAGTCTCCTATGTACACTTTGATGAATGACTCTAATTGAGTTATTGTGGACCATATGATAAAGGAAGAACATTTATTACCTATAAAAGAGACTTTTTCAGTTGAGTAACTCAGATATTTTTATGTTTAGGAAATAGTCTATTGGCATAGGGTGTCATAAACTATTGTTTCAGATCATGATTCACTATTTATATCGGGCTTCTGTTTGAGCATACAGATGGTGCTCGACACACATGCCTTACTAAGTACGGAATTCCTCCCACAAACAGATGGGTAGTTGGAGTATTCTATTTAGGTTCTTGAGGATACATTGTAAGCATGTGTCCTAGATTTTGGTATATCTTTGGAAAAACATTTATTCATTGTGGAATTTTTATTATAAATATAGTTAATAAGCTACGATATAGATGGAACCATATGTGGCTGTTTATACTAGGCTATGATGATAACCACTATCCTTGATGGAGGTAGGTGAGTTAGAGTTGTAGGGACCGAGTCTCGTGTAGGAGACATCAGAGCACATTTAGCTGATTCGAAAGCATATGGATATGGTTTAGAGAAGAGATCAGTTATATGCTGATAGAAAACCATGGCCCCTAGTGTTTTTATAGGGTTATAGTTTTTACTTCGAGTGTCTCATATTTTGGGTAACTATAAGATATATAGGTATAGAAAGATGTTGTCGAAACTCATTGGACTATTTGAGGATGTGGAGAGAATCAGGCTGGTGGTGTACTGATTGGATCTTCCACAAAGATATAATGTTATTCATGATGTTTTCCATGTGGTTCAACTTCAGAGGTATCACTCGACCCTTCCCATGTGATGAGGTTGATTATGTGGACATTAAGATAAATTCTTATTTTGAGGATCATCTTATACATGTGTAAGATCATCATGAGAATGTGTTGTAGGAGAAAGACTCTGTCGATTTTTTATCTATTGGGGAAATGTGGGAGTGTAAAAGAGCATCAGGGGAGAGAGAAAAGTATATCCATGATCAATGGACAGATTTTTTGACTTAGAATCTCGAGACACATGGGAGTATAACTCCTGTAAATGATGTTATAATGTGGGGGGTTTTTAGATCCCTAACATTTTATGGAGATGTTTTGGGATCAATTGTAGGTATTATTTAGACTAGTTTTTATGTAATTTTTGTTTGGATTTTAACTTAGGATGAGATTGGGTCAAAAATCGGAAATTTTGGATGACAAGAGGGAAGTGCACTTTGGGGAATGATTTTTCGAATCCATGCACCCTGTCCTAGTAAACTCTGAAACCACGTGTAGTGAGGGATTCCATAGATGGATCATGGTTGGTCTAAATGTTCACCCTAAAAGGAGAAACAGTGTAGCACCCCTAGAATATGTTCATAGTTAAGGAAAATGGTTAGAGTAAACTATGTGCATCTACCAATAAAACATTGTGTGGGGATTAATTTGTTATAAAAATTAGATTTTTCTAATTACATTGACCCTCATATTAATCCAAAATTGAACCAAATTTGACCCTAGGCCCTCTTTCAGAATTTTGGAGCCTCCTGGATAGATTCCTTGTCTTCTCGATCTCCCTTCTTCACGAATCGAAGGGAGAATTGCAAATCTACACACCTACCGATAAGAGGATCTGATATGGTATGGTTTCCTTCTTCTCTATCATTTATCCATCATTTTTTAGAGGGAAGATATCCACTATTTTTTTGGATATTGATCTAGGATTTTGGATATAGATCTATAATTATGAGATCTTGATTCATATGAACTTGAATTTGGGTTTATGATCTGACACTGTTATTCCATTAAAATTATGGATTTCTATTGGTGAGTCTTCTTCATCAATTTTACCATACGTGGTCTATAATTCAAATCCAGATGTATTGAATTTGATTATGTGTATGTAATTGTAGAATAAGGTTTTTGATTAGAAATTTTGTTTTCCTGCATTAAATTAATTGTTGGATAAAGTAATTAATTTAGGGATTTGATAATTGGGGATATTGAATTGAGATAAATAATTATTTAATTAATTATGGAATATTGAGATTATTGATTTGAGATAGTTAATAGTGGTATTAATTATGGGATATTGAGATTATCTAATTTAGAAAATTAATTTGAGAATTAATTACGGTATATTGTGATTGTTGAATAGTGGTAATTAATTGTTCAATTAATTGTTGAAATATAGTGATAGTGAAATTGAATAATTTATTGTGAAATTAATTATGGGATATTGTGATTTTAGATTTATTAATTATTTATTGGAATTGGTAAATTAAAATGGGTATGTTTATGTAATTAAACAAATTGATTAATTAATTATTTATTTATTTAATGGAAGTGAATGGAATAAATAATTAATTAATTAATTAATGATATTTATATGATTAATTAATTAGTGAATTAATTAACGGTATTGGTATCATTATCTAATTATTGAATTATTAATGGAAATCATGTGGTTCATTAATTTTTGAATTAATTATGAAATTGTGAAATGGTGAATGGAAACATCGTTATTCACTTATGAATATAATAATGGTGACATGGTCATTAAATTGTGAATGGTAACATGGTCATTCAATTATGAAAATAAGAGTGGTAACATGTTCAATAAATTGAAAAATGGGGAATAATAACAAGGTCATTCACTTATCAAAATAAGAATGGTAACATGGTTATTCAATTAAAAACTAGTGAATGGTAATATGGTCATTCACAAAAGATATAATGAATGGAAAAATGGGGACTTAAATTTAAAGATTGATGATGAATGGAAACATGGTAATTAAAACATGTTATATCCTATTAGGATAGTCCAGACTCTTGTACATGTCGAAATAGGTATTGAGGTTCGAGTGTCCTTAGGAACACATGGGGATTATATGATTAAATAAAGTATAACTAATAATGTGATAACTATTTAATTATGAATAGTACTTATTTCTTAGTAAAACTGCATACCCTCCTATTGACTGGATATTGTTTTAAATGCCTCTAGTGTTGGTCTACTGAGTTGTACTCACACCCTTCTTGGGCTATCAATTGGTACTAGAAACGATTATATGATTGCAAGACATGTTAATGTAAAATACCCGATAATAGATAGCTAACATCATATATATCACAGATAATGGAACTAGACCAGATTCAAGACCCCCATGAGAGTTTTCAGTGTCTTTACTATTGAGTGGAATTTTAACACGTGGAATGTACTTTGGAATCACATAATTATTATTCAGTTTTGACTTTTTATTTCCATTTTTGGTTTTCATGAGATATTGTTTTTTAATAGATTCTTTCACATATTTTTGTTATTTTTATTAGTTCCACTGATGTATTACTCGGATAAAAAGATTGTATATTTTCCACACGATCGATATTTGACCCTCGCTCCTAGTCGGTAGCCTATGGCATATGGAGAGGAGGGATTGATCTCACATAGAGAACCGACTCAAGGAACATGTTTTTGGAACCCAGTTCAGGATGTTTCAATAAGATTTTTGAAATACAAGTTATCATAAATCCCAAAGACTGTTTAAATGTAAGATAAAAATCATTTTCATAGTATCCATTCAAGACCCATTGAATATGTGTAACAATATATGCAAAACTATTTTTACATTTCAAATAATAAATTTGACAGATTTGAGGTAATATCACGTCACATCCAATTCCATATATATTTTTATTTATTTTATTCATAAAAATCATTCTACGATGATTTTGAAAACCTTCAATAAAATCAGACAATATTTCCTTATGAAATTCATCTTTTTTTTCACAAATTTTCATCCAAATCCAGAGCATATTTAAAATCATCTTATACTCTATAATGAAAATATAACGAATTATACATATTTTCAATTTTATAGTAAGATTACTTTATTTTAAGAAACAAAATTCATCATTTTATTTAGTCTTATTATATAAATCAATATATTTGAAGGCATCATATCTAAATCATTCAATTTGTTTTTTTATCTCCAACATATTTAGATTTTATGAATCATAGTAAAAATCATAACATATATAATAAAATTCAGAATCACTGACCCAATTCATTGAATCCTTCAATCATATGTTTTCTTATTATTTTTCATTTCATGATATTTTAATAGAATCTAATTATTGGGTATAACTCGAACAATTTTTCAAATATCTTATATCCTTATTTTTGTAGTTTTCATTATCCCTCAGTCCTGGGAAGTTTGACATGATATACTCTTCAAATATATATTTAAGACTGGTTAAATTTGAGATATTATAATCTGTATTACTTTCAATACATTCCTTTTTTTACTTTTGAGAGTTCCCTCTAAATTAGATCTTGAATCCTTTTTTCATTGTTCTATAGACACAAGTCAGAAAATGAGCCAGAACCACTTTTTTAATATCATATAGTTTAGAATGAGGAGATTAATTAGAAATAACATTTATATATTTGAATGTGACATATTTATTTTTAATTATGTCCTCTTTGTTAGTGTTCTTCGATTTTAGTTCATACTAAAGAAATAATTCAATAAATTTATCAAGATTGTAATCTTTGAAGTCATTTTTCATTGATGGAGACCTTCTTTAAATTCTATTTATTTGGTAGAACTTTATGTACTCATTCAACAAGTACTAGATTTTACCATGTTTCTCTAAGATAAATAATTATTTTCCCATGTATTATGAATCTATGGATAATTTGGTTCAAATATTTTTCTTTAACCCTCTTGATGCCTTAGTATTGAGCTTGTTATTTTACAAGAATCATCTGAATCAATTTCTCTGAGCCAAGACAAGTAACTTGTAAAATATTCCAAATATCACGAGTTTTCTTACACATCAATGCATGACTAAAAAGACTTATGTTAATATAAAAATATATAATATTTACCAATTTATAATTTAAAACATATTTAGAATTATCTTTTTATATAAGTTTAATTGGGTAAGTTTCTGTTAGTTGGTACGGTTTTACTATTATCGACTTGTGATCCATTCATAACAACTATATTTTCAATTTCAAGTAATGATAAACATTACCATCAATGTGATGTGGCTTCTAAAGAATCCATGCATTAGTAACATTCCATAATTCGATCATAAAGTTAATTTCCAAATACTATAAAGTCTAGGAAAGGGTTATCACAATTAAATATAAACACAAAAGTTATAACGAAGGGGAATATGTTCTTAATAAAATCTGGTTAATTATAGTAAGAGTATAGTAGCACTAATAAGTCATTAACGAGTTCAATTATTTATACCAATTTTTGGCATGATAAAAAAGACAACTAATAACTTCAAATATGTTCATCCATTGATACTAACTGTTATTTCACAGATGATGATGATAGATGGTCTATTGGGGGTGAATAGTTCAGATTAAAAATTTTAACCTAAGAATTTTATTTATCAAAGATAACAATCAAATTTACTTTTTATTGGAAATTAAATTAATGATTTTTTTTATAGAGGATCAATCCAAATTTTACCTACTCCACTCTCATACCTCTGTACTCTATAAGTGATATTTTGTGCATTAATCTAATCATTGAAGGGTAATCAAAACCTAATTATAGAAAATGTTTTCTAGTAGAAGTATTACCAAGACAAATGACTTCTAAATGCGAATCATAAATTAATCAGAATAGTAACATTAGAATACCAGGGTCACAAATCGATTGGTTTTGACATTAAAATCTATGTTTCAAAAAAGAAATAAAACTAAAAAAATATTTTGAATGTAAAATCATAAATATAAAGTGAGAGAATATGTGAGATATGGGAATTAGTGTTAAAGAAACAACAATGTAGGATTAAATAGAAGATAAACAAAAGTATAATAACTTTGGTTCTTTATTAATGTATCAAGACATCTCTTCAAGGTTTTAATAGAAGTCATATATGGTTTTTTAGCACTTTGGGATCTTTCTAGTAGAAAAAAACTTTTCTGAAGAAGACACGATTCTAATAGTACTTTAAAGATAACAGTAATGTTCATTTGATTCTCAAAAGATTCTATTCATTCAATGGTGTGTACATTAAATTTGTCTCATATACACTAAATTGTATTTGAAAATATAACCGTGAAATATATAATTGGGAAATGTAATTTGAATTCACACCACAGAATTATCCTCAGGAGTGATTTTTTCCCAAAATCATCATAACTAAAGTCATTTAAATTCAAAATATATAGAATAATTTAAACTAATTTAAATTACTGATCAAACAATTAAAAGAGTCTTCATAATAATTATTCAATGAAAATTCAAAAAATACAGCACGAAACAATAACTATTAAATTCAAACATCAAAATAAATTATAATTTCATTTAGTCCATAATTAGTAAAAATTTTATAGTGATAAATTAAATACGAAAAATTAATTTTGAGTATGTTTTATGTAAATTAATATTAATTTATGAATGAATAATACAAATAAATCAGCTCAAAATATAATACCCAAATAATCAAAATATATGTTTTATGTATATGTGAATTTAATGATAAATTACAAACCAAATAAATATTTTTAAAATACAAGAAAAAAATTATATATATGGATTATATAGAATATATATACATTTTAAAAATCAATAACATATGTAAAATTATCAATATAAGAATGAAAAAAATCATATTATAAAATTAATGAAAAATAGAGCATACTAAAAAATATAGATTTGAAAAAATAATGTAATGAACTGATTGTGAGTATAATGTGACTATGACGTATTTGTCTTGTGGTAAGTTAACTTATCCTGAAATCATAGTGCATGGTCAGTTGATATAATGCACGATCAATATACTGAAAATATAATGTGCATTCATTAAAGGTATCAAATGAAGCACGGTCGGTTGAATGTTCAATGTGTGGGGTGTTTACATAATATTTCATCATGCGACACTTTTCTTTATAATGGTAGGTTCATATATACTCTTAAATTATGTTTGAAAAATCTTATTGTGGTAACTTCATCATATCATATAGTCACATCATCAAATTCTCATGTAGTACATTTAAAAAACTTATGGTTTCATGAAATAAATGAGGTCACATTAAATAAAACATACCGTCACTTTAAAATAAACACATGATTTTAATTTGAAAAAATCACGTGGTCACTTGACATCATAAGATTAGATTATATTTTTCGGAGTAAATAAATGAAAATTTTATCCTTCCATACAGTTGATGAAATATAGATAAATGTATTATCTTTCTGTCACAATATATTTCATGAAACATTATAATATATAAGTCATGCTATAATTAAATAATATAATAATAAAATTAAATACAAAATTTTCTAGTGAAACAGATTTCCAATAATTTTGATTTACATATAAAAAATAAAATGTTGTGAGGAATTTTGATGTTAAAATCATAAAATAAACAAATAATAACTCCCAAAACATATAACATATATTATAAAAAATAACAACATTAAAAGATTCCATACATGTTAGTTATCATAATAACATATAAGGAAATCTATAAATTGTTTAAACAAAATTTCATTACATAAAAATGCCTCATTCATATATAAAAAAAACAAGACACCAGTAGCAACTGCATAACTAAATTTATTATAGAATAATATTCAAAAATATAGTACATAATTTTAAAATTGTATTAAAAAAATACATATTTAAATATACATCAATAAATTAATCATATAAGAATAATAGTTAGTAAATAATCCTCAGATATGGTTTACTTCATTAAAACAACATTAGTTTGTTTTATAAAAAATATACAAGAATAATTTAAAATATTACCCTATTATCATTAAAACAAAATGATGTAAAACATATGAGTTGTGATAAGATCAAACTAATTACAAAATTTCATTTTTTGGTTGTGATTATCTCATAAATTAATCAAAAAACACTGTAACCATGTTCATAACTTCCGCTTTGACAATGAAAATTTGGTCCAGAATGAAGAATTTAAAAAATAAGAATCTCTATAAATAATTAGAAGAAAAATATTTCATTAACTAAAATAAATTCATTTACTTCACTAGAATAAAAATAATTTTATTTGAACGCTTGTTTAATATGTGAACCATGTGAAACACTATTAAAACCTATTACATTTTAATTTTACAAAAACTTTGTGAAACAGTTCTAAATTAAATAACTATTCAATATACTCAAAAAAATTAATGAAAATTCGCATTGACATTTAATTAAAAAAACCATTAATTCAGGTTGATCACCAAAAAAATTACTGAATATATTTAACATATAATAGCTGCCACATATGTCAATGTCCATAAAAAATTAATAGAGAAAATTTTATCAATATAAAAGTTTTAATCTATACTTTTTAGAGTAATTAGTAAAATCAATTAATATATAATGGTGTTGGTTCTCAAAACTTTTATATATAGTTGAGTGAATATATGGATTTAAGATACTCTTATAGAACATAAATATAATAATTTATTTAAATAATTTTATATAAAAAGTAGATAAAATTATAAAAACAATATATACATCAATCATGAGATAATAAATAATTCTATCTAGAAGGATTTAAAAATGTCATGGACTCTTCAAGAATGTGTCCACCACCTTAGAAAGAATGATAACTAAAGTAGATCAGTCAATAATATCATTTATCATCACTCTTATTTGATTTGACTAAACACACTAATGAAGTAGGTAATACTTTATATATTTTATGATTTTTGTGAAACAATATTGCAGTGGGAATCCCAAACGTGAAACATATACTATATAGTGAGGGATGAACAAGGACATAGAGGAGAATTATAGGTATACTGTATCAATACCAACATATCTACATACAAAGACTATAATGAAAAATAGCTTAAATCAAATTTACTAATTTATCTCATAAATATGAGTCATTAAAAAATTATTTGTCCCTTGTTTGCATCCTCCCTTGATGCACTACATAGATGCCTAAAAACATTATTAATACTAACACCGACCTCATGTATTGTTTTACCACCTAGATCTTTAAGAATTTCCTTCCCAACCATAGGGATTAATGTGCCATATATTTTTTCCCATGATCAATAACCTGAAATGAAATATTGAAACATTATATTTATGTTATAAAATAAAAAAACCATATTTATAAAAAATAATAGGTACATTCTTACAATATTATTTCCACATACTTTGAATGACTAGTATAGTGATTTCCATTTTTATTATTATAACCCCTTTCTATTTTTCATTAGGAGTGCGAGAGAGGGATGTATGAACTAAAACTCATTAGGGATACATGACTTTGATCTTAATTCCTCCAATTGTATGAAATTTATCTTCTCTTGTAGTAACGTATACACTTTGTATGAGAATTTATGAGGGTATATGTATTTCCCATATATCTCATATTGAGATATCCCAGATTCATATTATATATGATTAAATGAATAATTAATTAACTTATCATAAAATAATTGTATAAATAGAATTTATAATAAAAAATTAACAGACCGTAAATGCTTATTCTTGTCATCTTCTGAAAAAATTAGCCCATGTATTTTCATCATTAAACCCATATTTAGGGAAATGATTTTTATTATTGTTCTTTATAAAAATGTTATCTAATAATAATATTGATTCAAAATACCTCCATATAATATCTTTAAAATAAAACCACCACTTATTAATTTCTTTAATGTTTTTAATGTTACATTTTAATGGTGACCGAAGAAATAAAATATTATTATTATGAATTATATTTTATATGAACCATTCAGAAAAAAGATAGTTAAAATATTATAGCATAATACACTCCCAAAACCCATCTTCTTCCATCTAGTCGATGATTCTCTAATGAAGATATAAGATTAAAACATCACCATTACTCTACAGTTTTAAAGAACTACTAAACAACCATTCATTTTTCCTACCTAGTTATTATTGTCATCGAATTAAACTAATACACCACGATCATTCCAATGAACTACAAATTTTTTGTATCTTATTCTATGAAATAGAAGAAAAATAATCATTAGTATAATCTCTAGTAGTAGGATCTATTGGGTTATAATTAACTTCAACATACATTATTTAAATTTTAAAACTAAATTTAATTATCATAGGTATATTTTTTTATGAAGAGGCAGATACATACCATTGTAGATATTTCTACCCCCATGTCTTTAATTTAATATATTACCACTAATATTATGAAATTATATATAATTATATATGATTATAAGTAAATTAATTCTATAATTTCATTTTTTCCTATAGTCTGAAGAAACAAAATGTTACATTATGTAAAATATCTGTACGAAATTAATTTACACTCGAGGGGGATTCATATAATGCATTAACCATGGAAAAATGATGATTTAAATCTTCTTAAATGTGGATTCCTAATATCACTATTAAGAATTTTCATATATATTTTAAAAAGGACGGATCAAACATATATATAATTACTGATATATCCTTATATTTGACACCAAAAAATCATTAGATGAACCATTATATTAAAAAATGATGTTGAAAAATACATATCTAGTCAGAAAAGTTAAATGAAAACTTCATTATATAAAATATTTAATAAATTTATATCCATAACATTATAATAAATACAATTTAAAAAGTAATAGTACATGATCATAACCATTAAAACTAATATTAAAAGTATGTCACATAGTGAATCCGATAGTAGTTGATGCATCAATACGTCCCATATTTGAGATATCATGCAAATTAAATTTGGAAACCTAAATGTCACAAATCATTTCACATTTGTGGAATAATTATTAGGTACATTAATACCATGTAAAAATGAAAAAAATTAATTTTTTCACTATTGGATAATTTATAACACGTCAGATGTACGTTTTTTATTTTTTCTTTTATAGTGTGTTCTTACTACTTCCCCATTACTATAGATATTAAGTCTAATATTTTATTAATTTCATATTTAAAATATCATTATGTATCCAATAGTGTTTGGATTAAACTCTCATAATTTTGTTTTCTAAAAATATATAATTTTAATTCAATTTTTTACCTATAAATATATCTAATAAGGCATATCAAATAAGATTGACTATTTCTTCTAGGTTTTTAGTACCCAATATATTTTCCATTATGAATGAAACGTTTATGTTTTTCACATTTTCATTATATTAATTAGTTAATAAATATTGTGGGGAATCATTCTCTTGTACACCCCAAAATTCTTTTTTTAGTCATTGATAATGGAAATAAATTCAATAAATTTTTTCATGTCCCATGTTGACGATCATTATACCATACTGTAGTTGATGACATAAATTCCTTTTTTTGTAAATTGGATAAGATTTAAATCCATAACCCTTGTATTTAGAAAAGGTTCCATATGTTTTAAAGTTATTTATATGTTAAAATTATCATTTCATGTGGAAGGGAAATATATTTTGGGTTTGTTTGAAATACTTTGAGTCCTTCCTATAATAAAAATTTCAATTCATTAATCAATGCTTCCAAGTAAAAATTAATATAATTTCATGGCTGTTTTTTCCTAAAAAAAACTTATCTAATCATAAAATATTTCAATTTAAAATAGTTATATGGAGACATGTAGTAAAATACCAATATAATTGGCCATGAACTATGTTTTCTAAAGAGGATTCAATAAAATCCATTTTATTGATACTTGATCCCAATATAATATTTCTTAATTCATTTCTAGAAAAAATAAATTGTTAATCAAATTAATTCTATTATGGGGAATTAGTTGGGTGATGTTGGTTTCGAAAAGATATTCTATCACCCCAATTCTCTCTAAACCTATTTATTTCATTTTAATTTTAAAATAATTTCTTCAAATAAGAAATTATTAGAATATACCATATTTTCAAAACATAAGGTTCAGTACCTGGCCTTGGAGATGAATCAAAATTGGATCTATGATCTATAATTTATCACGACAAACTATATTTATGAAATTTAAACAATACTTCATATTCATTATTATAAAACAAAAAATCATTAAGGTAATATTGTACATTATTATACCCTATTTTTATCAGAAATAATGTTTATTAGCATCATAAATGGAATATAGATGTTTATTACCTTCTGGATATATCTATTTTAGTTTCACTAGAAATTAAGTGAAACTCTTATCACTCAAATATTTTCTATTTTTTATATTAATTAATCCTAGTAAAATTTTTAACACTATAAATTCAATAAAGTATAGGTACAATTAGTATATATCATTTCTATACAATCAATCAACCAACCTAGTTTTACCAATGCATTAAACTCCTACATAATTAATTAATTCATCAATATGATCTTTTATATTATTCCAAAAATATTAATCATCATTAGATATTTATTTTTTTTCTTTCATGAAGCCAAATAAAAATAAAATGAACCAAATTAAAACAATATCAAATAAATTGATCATAAAGTTATTTTTATCCAAATATCCCCAGGTTCTAAAAATTAGAAAAAGGAAAATAAAAACATTCCACTCATTTAAACATTTAATTTTTAGAAAATATACGAAAATTCCAAACTTTTTATCATATAAATAAGCTATTATCTATTCATTTATCCAATTATAATATATTAATTATCTAAAAATAAAAATTATTTATGAATATATATGATTTATTCAGAAAAAAATAGAGTTGGATAAGTAAAATGTAATTATTTGTTAAACATATTAGTATTCATTACAATATGTATGCTCATAATAAAAATATTGTTAAAATATTAAAAATATTGATTAATGATTACACAAATAAAAATTGGGATGAAACAGAGTAGAATGTTTAAGAAGCATTTCTTACTCACTAGAATAATGTTGGTGTAAAGTTGGTCCTAGTTTTAAAAGAAAATTTAGTGGGAGGTCATGAATCATAGTGACTAGAGTTTCAAAATCAAGAATCAGGTAAAATGGAGAGACAACAAATAATCACAACATTACTTTATTTAAATTTTTTTAATGTTGTTTTAAAAAACATTAAACCGCAAACAAATATTTATCATTGATTCTATGATAAATTATATGAAAAACATTCATAGAAGGCATTTTGATGTCATTTATATAATATCTTCTGATACAAGTGTTGTCAATATTGATTATTAAATAACAAATATTAAAATCCAATTGTGAATTTTATTTATTTTAAGAGTGAAGGGAAAATATTATCATTATATCATTATATTATTACTATTATATTTTTTGATAATATTAATATTACATCATTTTAGTTTCTTATTATGTTAAATAAGTGTGAAGATGATAAAATAACATAAATAGATAAAAAATAATGTTTTTCCTGCAGTGAAGAATCTAGATATTCATTTATAGAGCTTATATATTTTGAAATATGCAAGACTAAATTTTATCCATAGGTGATCCCATATTAATGGTGGAAGAGTATGGGAGGTAATTTTGTTGGATATTGATATCAAAACAAAACTTTCAGAGTAATTTGGAATGGAAGGGGAAAAACAATTTTTTAGATGACTTTTGGATGACTTTTTCTTCAAATATTCATTACTTACTAGTAAAGGAAAGTGAATGATAAATGGAATAAATGAAGGAATTCACTACATTTACCATCCACACATGTTTCGTTATAATGTTTATTTATTTCATTATTAACATACTTAATAATTTTTATAATAAATATCAAATTTAAAAAATTTATTAATATATCATATTGGCTAATTTAACTTCCTTATTTATAAACATGTAATCTATTTTATTAAAATTAAAATCAAAATCAAAATTTTTAATTTTTAATTTTTAAATACAAAAACATATATTTTTTAAAAGTATTCCTCTTTAAATAAATTTCAAATCACATCATAGTTATTATTTATTTATTTATTTATAAATGTCAGCTATATCATTTTTAATGTATTAGTCACTTATAAATATGTTTTTTATTATTCCAACTAGGTTAAATTCCTTGAGGGGGAGTTGAATCATGGCATGATATATTAAAACAAATATCACGTCTAGATATTTTTTAACTGCTAAACAAAACTATTTTCTCTCTTCTTCCCATAACATAAAATAAATGTGAATTTGTACATGTGTAAGAGAAACAATTTTTTCTTGGTTCACCCTCAATTGGATACATCCATGGAGTGTACAACTATAATTTGTGGATGTACCGAATTCACTAAATCATGTTGTTGCTATGAGGTTTATAGAGGACTCAATTTCCTTCCCAGTTTTCAGATAATCACAATTCTAAATCTCACTACTCACTCAGCTAATTTGTTCATATTTTTCTTCATAAGATTCTTATTTATATTACTTAAATCAATATTTTTTACAAATATTTTTTTATTTCATTAAGCTATACTTTCATCCAACTGATGATTACCATTTTACCATATAATTTTAGGGAATATCCATTCCGATTTTGTAAGTTTTGTTATTTGTAACCATTATACCATCTTTAGTAAGGAAGTATAATATTTTATTAAACCTTCCAATAATTCAGGAAAAATTGCTTTTCATGAAACATAAAACATTTCATGAAGCCCTCTCAAAATTTAAAATTATTTCCTTCTTTCAGAAAATAACATTCTTATTAATCCATTACACAATAAAATTATTTTTGAAAGAACTTTCATGAATTTATAGACCATAGATCTTATTAAAGTAATGGTTACTTTAAATGGAAGGGAGACACCTATTTATTAAAATTTCTTCCTCTTCATAAATCTCTTATTCTCACCACCACCTTATTATGGAACTCTTTAATTTTTACACAATACTCACTAGATTTGTGAAAATGTATGAAGAATTATTGTAGTTGTGAAACATTCTATCTTTTCAAAAACATTCTTCCATGAATAAATAACTTTTCACGAATCATCAATATTTAGTGAAACCCAAAATATTCCCCAATTCATTAGTTTTTTATATTTTCATGTGAATGTTTTAGGAGTACATCTTTCACACAAAGTTTCCCATCCTCCATATAGAAATACAAAAAAAATTGGAAAACATTTTGAGATAACACCACCTTATGCTCGCAATTTTAGTACCACTTACAGATCATTCATACCACTATCATAAAAATTTATCAATATATGTAATAAATAATCAAAATAAACTCCGCAAGTAACCTATTAAACATGATTTATCAAGAAAAAAAATCAACACAAAACACTGTAAAGTAACCTTGAGGTATTTTGTCCCAAAAATACCCCATTTGGGTTTGTTAACAACTCTGCACACTTTGATAATGCATTAAGACTTTACCATCCAATGTGTTGAAAACACATTGTGATCTTCCATTTTTTCCCAAAATTCACTTATTTTGATTTTAGATATAGGTCAAATATTTATTCTACACATAGTTGAATCCCACATAGTCCATGATCATCATGAGATATAATAGTAGCATGCATAATTCATTAATTAGTCACTTCAGTACCAAAAAGGAATCTCCATTCCTCATGCCCCCAACTATCATGATATATAAACTTTGAAAAAACATCTTAAGCATAATTATATATAAAACTACACCTTTATCTTTGTCCCCCTATCAACTTATGCAATTTTCATGATCATCTCATTTTCTAACCCATTGAAATGAATTCAATGGTCACTTATTTGAGGTCTCTAACATGGTTAATAACGAATATTATCACATAGGGAAAACACACCATACCTTAGGGAGATGGGTTCTGGAATAAACACATTTTTCACATTAGGTTATTCAAATGATATCTAAGAGCTAGTCGGTTCCATTCAAAAGCTTATTTAGGTAAGAACATCATCAAGATATATGAAACAAATAGTTATGTGTGTGTATACTAAAACTTTTTGAGCCCATTATCAACCTCCTCCGGGAAAAAATTATTTTTGATTTCAATATGATGGTACCATGTGTGATGTAAGTGAATTTTTAATATATATAGAACTTGAATTGTATAAATTGATTCTGATCAAATAATTCACTTCAACTCCCTTATCTTCAATATGTTAATTCATCCACAATAATTACATGGAATATTGAGTAACCACAACATATTCAACTTCTAAAGTGACCAATAGAATTAAATATTATTTATTTATTAGCTAATAAATCAAATATCAGAAAACAATTTAATACACCACCAGATGTTGATTTTCAATCATCTACTATACTGAACTGATCCACATATAAAAACCTAATAATTATTTTTGTGAATTTTGATTTTACAGAAAACTAAAATACACTATGACCTTGATATATCAAAGTGTTATTTTAATTGAATGTAAGTGGGTTTATTTTTCGTTACATTGATATCATGTTTCTTGGCATGTGGAAAAAACTATATCGACCTGTTTTGCCATTATGTTCAATAGAAAATCATTTATCGGCCTATATTCTGTTACATTATCATGTTTTCCTTCATCATCTCATGAATGTTTCATCTATGTATCCACCAGAGTCATAATCTCCTTATAATTGTCTATTTAAAATGTTATTATAACCTATTTGGAATATTTACATTGATAAATGAATGTTCCATTCCATCCTTGTGTCACTTGTAAAGAATGTGAAATCCTCAGATCTCTAATCATTAACATTTCATACTATCATTTCATGAATTATTAAATCTATTTACATTTAACATTATCTAACACATTAAGGATTATTTCATCAACACACATCAACGCCATCATACTTTGATCACTCTCATTATTAACATAGAGACTGTAATCAACATCAACATATTGAAAATCATATTTCTTAAAAAATTTATCATGTATTGAATATTATTCTCTTGGTTCCTTCTTCAACACATAAAACACATTCCACATAAAAAACATTTTGTTTTAATTTCCATGAACAATAAAATCATATAACATCTTTATATACACATCTTCTTCTTGAACCCCATTTATAAAATCTCACTTGAGATACATGTAGAAAACATAGAACATCTATTATAGTTCCATGTTTAAGAATCGATGGATAGTTTTCATCCTTGCAATAGGTGAAAATTTCTCTTAAATATTGATTTCCTTGATTTTGGATTATCCCTTGAATGCTGACCATTATTTATTTTTAATTATTGATCCTTCATTCAGTTTTTTTAAAAGTCCCATTTAGTATCGATGGAATTCTTATCTGTTGTCCTAAAATAAATCTCTCAAGTTTGGTTCTTTTTATTGTTTTGAAGGTATTAATTTTTATCTTCAACATAATTTTCCCCTAAAATTGATTATTCAATGAACTTTGGATCTACCTATAATATGAAATATTCTTTGTGGAGCTCCCTCATCCTCATTTTCTTCACTGGCGTTGTCTGATCAGAAATTATGTTCTACCGATCAATTTTAGCTCAAATAATCAGATTTTATGTAGATAAAAGTATATTTTCATCCTTTTAAACTTTTAAATCTCATTATTAGTCTACTTAGGGAACATGAACTACCCATGATCTTCTCATATATTCATCACTATAATCCTAAAACTATTCATGGATTTTTGGATTTTGTTTCTCATTTTCCACTTCAGAAACACCATTTCTCATTAACAATATTCCTAAACAATTATAAAATATTATTTATAATTTTATATTCCTTGATTAACCCATAAATATTAATTCATATCTATTAGATTCAACTTCATGTGTTTCTCCTTATTGAGAGTGAAACAATTACTTCTAAAGATTCAAAAGTCCATAAATGTCCGATTCATTCTACACCAAAACTTGTATAGTGTCTTTTCTTTCTTTGGATACATTATGAATCTATTATAAATGTATATTTCCATAAAAAAAATCATTTCAAAACATATATACAAGGTATTTATGAATCACCATCACTCTAGAGTTGTTGTAGAAAATATCGTTTCTTCTCTAAAACACTACTTTTTTAAGAGTTTTTACTTCAAAAATATTGTAACTTATCCCATATTGGATGAGATAATCCTCAAATTGGATTTTTGTGAACTCTATTCCTTTATTTTATAGAATCATTTTTATTTTATGAATTAAAATCATTTCATATTCCCTGTAATAATGATCATTCCAAAACAACACCTCATACTTTGGATGATAATTGATACTCATGCCATGAAATGAAAATCATTAATGAAGAGTACATAATATATATTCCAATCTATATCATTTAGTGAAATAGGTCCATACACATCAATATTCACCTTTTCCATTAATATTTTTCTTCATTACTAATTTTCCAAATATATATTTCGAGTGATCTTCCCTGGTTGGAAATCCTCATGAATGAGTACGATCATGTGATAACCTACAGAGAGCTTTAACAACATCACATTTCATTGGATATTCCATGTATGGTTTTATAGATACAAATGCTTAACATATAGAAATATTACATCATTTTTTATTAATATTAAGAACATTTTGTAAGTACATTCATGGGGACTATAACAGTTTAGTGTATTTAGAAACATGGAACATATTAATTTTATTTGGAGAATGATCATCCATATCTCTATAGATATCTTCTAATTTAGTAATCCAACTTAAAAACTTTTATTTATAACCTAGTGAAGGAAACATACGAAAAGGGTGATATTAGATACTCAGTAAGGGTACTCAAAGAGATATGTATGTGTAATCATGAACATAATGGAATGGGAACATGATAATCTCATTAAAAGAAAATACATAGCATATCAATGCTCATAATCAAGAGTAATGGAATAATGATTGACACATTTTAGACATGAATGAAAATGTTACTATGATTATAAGCCATGAAATAATATCATTGAAATAAGACATGCATGAATGGCCTAAAGGCCTTCATTTTTATTTATTTTTGATAACCCCCTTCCAAAGGAAGAGGGGGAAACCTTACAAGGCCAGTTGGCTCAGAGATTACATGGCCCGTAGGCTTAAAAGATTACATGACCCGAAGGTCTTAGGAAATTTAACTAGACTATATACAAGGATTGACCCCTCCCTAGCATCTACATCCTGATAGTAGCTCTCCGACATTGCATGACCGTCTGGACAGGCTTCTCGTGCAAGCACATGCTCGTACTGATGGTATACCCATACCCTCTCATTCTGAAAATCCATTTTTCTCTGCTCTGGTGAGTGCACCTACTCTGAATCCTCTTCTGGGGTTGCTCCTTTTTTTTAGTGTGTCTGGGGCCTACATTCAGGTGGCCCAAAGGCCTTAGGGTGGCCCTAAGGCCGTAAGGTGGCCTAAAGGCCTTGATAATCAACTGGCCTGAAGGCGTTGGGTGGCCCGAAAGGCTTACAGGACCCGAGGACCAAATAAGTGGCCCGAAGTCCCAGATAGATGAATAGTTCCGGCTGCTACAGTACCGAACGGTTCCTTCTACAGTGACTGCATAACACTGTGAAGGACATGAAACATATTCACTCATTATGTTAAGGACATGAAATTAATCCCCCACATTAACTAATGGACATGAAAAAATGTCCATTCAAAATTTTGTGAATATGTAATCAGTTTCATGCATAACACTGTGAATATGTAATCCGGTTCGTGCATAAACTTGTGGAAATGTAACTAGGTCAATGCATAACATTGTGAACATGTAATTAGGTTCACGAAAAATATTGTGAATAGATATTATGATTCAATCATATCATTGGGAACTTGTAATTAGGTTCTTGAAAATAATTAACAGACATAGAGTTGGGTCCACACAAAAAAATGTGAACATGTAATGGGTTTCAAATATAACAACCTGAACATGTAATCTGGTTCCTTTATAAGATTTTCAACACATAAACGTGTTCACATATTATCTTATGGGAATGAAACTAAGTCCATTCATAACATTTTGATCATGTAATCAGCTTCACACATAACATTGTGAACATGTAATTAGGATCATATGTAAACTTATAAACATAAAACTAGGTCCATACACATCATTGTTAAAATGGAATCAGGTTCATCCATAAAATTATTAATGTGTAATAAGGTCCACACATAACATTGTGAACAAGAAATTGGGTTTGCACATAACATTTATAATCATTATTCATCCATAATTTCCCATTTATATAGAGGGAGATATTGGTCTAACCCATCAGATAATAAAATAATACATACATAATCCCCAAGATTATAAAAATCATTATTTCATATCCATTGAAATGAAATGGGTATTAGGAAAATTTCATCAGAACATTTCCTATGGATAATATATAAGTCTCATAATCATTTAATCAACTAATTACCCATCAAATTATGTGGGTTTCAAACTAATGTATCCCATGGATGAAAATCTGTTGTCATAAACATCATTCCATAAGAACATAACTATTTAAGAATGAATATGAATGTTATTATTGGATCATTTATTAAGTAAAGAATAAACTAAAAAAAATTAATTCATCTTAAATGGAGAAGGATTTTGAAATATCAAATGAAACATTTATTAAGGATAAATAAACATTCTTCTAAAATTAATTACTTTAAAATAATGGTTTGCAATTTCATTTAAAACATTTCTTGTGGAAAAAAGAATTTTCAGTTTTAAATAACCATTTTAAAACACGATGAATTTTGGGAAAAAAATACTTTAATATATTTTTTAAAAAATATAAATAAATCCTGAAATCACCGAAATAATTTTATTTGAATATAACCTTTTGAAAACTTATAATGGGAGCCTGGAAAATTATTTAAATGATTTTAAAAAAATATATAATTGTAAAAAATATTTTCTCTGAAAACTATTTTAAGATAAAAAAATTCCCAAAATATTTTGAAAATATTTTCACTAAATAATACCTTGAAAACATAAAAATTAATCTTTAATGAAATGATGGTCATGATGAGGGTAAGTCTACAGAAGCCGAACATTCATTTTTCCCCTTAAAAAGCTTAGAAATAGCCTTGATCAGATATCAAAAAGAATATTGATTTTAAAACCATTTTGTAAATAAGTAAAACATGGGTAAAAAGTAAAATTATTCATCATAGTTTAATATTAAAAAATTTGAATTCTTTTTTAGAAAAAACAGTGTTGAATGAACATAGATATCTAGTTGAAAGGAGAAATAAAGGTCAATTTTTATAAAAACATTTTCATAATTATATTCAGTAAAAATATGTGGAAAATGGTACTAATACATTTATATATAATGGATAACCATATGAGAATAAAAATTAATAGTTTTATTGTGAGATTTATTATATAATTTCATTAATGGAACCATAATCTTAAATAATCCAGACAAATGATGAGACTATGGATATAAACTATTACTACTTTTGAAACATTGACTCATGGTATACATGGGAAAATAACATTAAATTAATCCTAAAATATCATGAAATATGTGGAATCATGATATAACATGTCAAAGGGTTGTATAAAAACCCCATATATAAATATAGATTCCTAACATGGCATGTTTCTCATTGAAATCAACTTGAGAAAAAACATAATTTATCGATTTAGTATCTTTTGAACCATAAACACCATGAATGAAAGATCATAAAATGGATATTTAAATTCCAATAATTTTATTTATAATAATAATATAATAAATTCATGTAAATTACATACTTGACAAATAAATATATGAATTTGGAATAAGGCTTGTGTCTTATAGATATAAAAAATGAAATGAGAAAACCCTTCACTTAAGTATTGACATCCATCATACCAGTTAAAACCTCATATATATTGAATATATTTTTATTATACATCTTAAACAGAACCATATTCCTCTATAACACACAATATATGAATCACTTATGACTTAACATTACCATTTTATTAACAATTCCACATTAAATGAACATTTCAGGTAATAACTGCTTTGTTTACCGTACAAGTTTTGACATGTCATTATGATCCTCATATATAGATTGTGATTTAATTATTTAGATATTGTAAAACATGATTTATATTTAATATATATTTAGTATAAAAATATTTACAACAATCCTTATATGATAGATAAGTGAAATGTAATAAACCGTATATGGAGACGATATGGCTTACATAAGCTTGAACACTGTTTCTATTTTCCTATAAAATTGAAATAAAAGTAAATTAAATATATATATATATATATATATATAGAATATAATTAAAATTTCTTTATTGTGAAGTATATATCATATAATTTCATTCAAACCATCTTCAATATATTCGATTTAATGTGTGAACGAATCACATCACTTTGAGGAGGCGATAGTCCACACATCCATAGAAGAAGTAATCGCATTATCCAAAAATAGAAATAATGAAGGTATGTGGTATATAGTAATTAAATTAGAATAAATAAATAGTATATATCATATAAAAATATAGTTTCCATATTAATTCCCAACCATGATAGGTGTTAAAGTAAAATTAGACAACATCATTTCTTGAGGTGGTAGTTCACTGTAGATAAGAATGCGAAGTTTATAACACATTAGATAGAATTTTGTGTAATTGTATGTATAAATATTACAATAAGAACATAAATTTACATATTAGGATAAACAGACTAATATATAATCATTTAATAATAATATTTATGTAGGTGGGGAATGAAAAAAAGAGCTTGAGGAAGGATGTTACCTCTTCTTTGGGTAACATCTTTTGATTTGACTCAAAAGGCTTACTTGGATGGATTATATACCAAATAGATATTATAGTACTAATTTATATATTATGGGTGGATATTATGGAATATATGGTCTGAGACAAATGGCTTGATTGGTGTGAATTAGTGGATGCGGTGAGTTCCTTTTTATAGTGGAGGATGAGTGGCATTCTTGTAAATTAGTGATAAGGAAACTCCACCTATATTTTTACCATCTCAATTTCCTATAATAATGGTAAAAATACATTACAAATAATTATAGAGTCTAAATAGTAACATCCAATGGATTTTAAAGAATTTTCTATGTAATTTTGGTCTTTATGTTTAATATTTAGTCATATTTTAAGCTAATTTATCTCTTAATCACTATTATTAATTTAAATCAATTTCACATATTTTTCTTGTCAAAAAATAAGTTGAAATTAATATACATTATAAATTATCTTGATTCAAAATATTGAATCCATTTCTCTAAATTTGAATAAAATAAGTGGTATAAATGAATTTAAATTTTATCATACGTATGAGATGAGAAAGCATATTTTTAACGAAAAAATGTTTAAAATATTGGTCTGTTTTTACATCCAATTTCAAAGTGAAAAGGTTACATTGACAGAAATTAGAGTAATTGTTTTAAAATTAATACAGTAAAACATTAAAACTAAATAGAAATATAATTTATCTATATAAACACAATGTACAAAAATGTTGTTTTGAATTATAATTTATTATGTTTCACTATAAACAAAATGAATCTTCTGAGAAAAATACCAAAATGCTTAACAATGTAAATTTGATATTGCACTTTTAAAATTTAAAGTTATTTTGTTAAATAAAAATTATAATAGTTTGAAAATTTATATTTAAAATGGGTTCTCCATTAAATGGTTGTAAAATTATTTTTTCAGAAAACATAAATCTTTTATTCAAATATTGGATTTATTATGATCATATATCAAAAAAATCTATTGGATGCATATAAAAAATATTGATGAAATATATAAATATATATATATAAATTAGTTTAAATAAGAAATGTTTTTTAATTCATTGAGATGAAATTGTGTTTTTTCATAGAAAATTAGTCCTCTAAGAAAAGTAATTTCTTTATTTTCAAATAGTTCATACATTTATTTTTGGTAATTTAAAACTAATTGATTAATTTTATAAACATTTGTAAATAATATTTCCACAATTTAGTTTATAATATTCATAACTTCCATTCTAATATCTAGGTGGAATCTATATTAATATTTTTGTAATAATATTAATAGTATCATGTACTTTGATTAAACTTGGACTTGCATATAATGAAAAATATCAAAGGTACATAGTATTATGTGTAATAAAATCCCAAAACATTGTTTTGGGTACCATAATCTAATCTATGTGTTGCGTGTAGCGTAATCCTAACTTAGTGTTTTGTGTTACGCAATCCAAACATAGTGTTTTTTATAAAAAAATATATATTTAGAGATATGTGAAATGAAAAAAATATAAAAATATTAACATAGTTTAAAAATAATAATTCACAAAATCATAGATTATTAAATTCTAACACTTTAAAATGAATTTATCCTTTCTTTATTTTACCAATGGTTTAATACATGAAATATTCATTCATTGAAACCCACATTCTAAATTTTTTTATTAAATCCTCTAAAAAATAAATTTTGAAATAAAACGGTTATGGAAAGTAACACATAACTAGGCTTACACATAGGAGAACATTGGTGGAAAGTGAATACATGGAAATTGAAGAAAATAGTAAATAACCATAGATATTGATAAAGATCTTTGACTATATGAAATTGTGTGATCAATAGAAACTTAACAATCAAAAAACCATAAACTAAAGAAGCATGAAAGAGGTCATTGATGTCCTAAAAATGATGATAATAAGAAAAAAATTATTTGATGATTTTTTTCCTAAAGTTGAACAATTTTCATCAGAATATATAAATACATGATTTAATCACAATAATTCCCTTTGTAGTGCCTTGATCAATTTCCACTTCATATTATATTACATAAAATAAAGGTGAATTTTCCATTCTTAAAGCGTTAGCAGAATAATAGATGCATAAATAGAATTATTGGTCATTCTATCAATCATTATTAGAAATGATGTTATCACAAGTTATAAAATATCCATAAAGATTATTATGGAGATATTTAATTTAATTTCTAAAACATCATCCAATGTTTTACATAAACCATTACCTTAATAGTTAACTTTCTAACCATTTTGGATGATTAATGTCAAAAACATTATAAAGATATCCACTAAATCATCTTAATCATTGACCCCCATATGTCATAATGTATCGGTTGGTTGTCACATTCCTAACATGTGAATGCCTTTATCATGAGTTCTCTTGAAACATAGTAATAACCTGAATTACCATACAATGATATTGAAAACATAAAATATTTCTTATTACCAGTATTATTGGATATATTTCTTAAATTTAAAAAGTCTTGAACATAATCCATGATATAATAATCCAATTTTTTTTATCAAAATGTTAATCAGTTTTGAGGCTATAAATACTATAAAATTTACTTTATCCATATAATCATATCATTTTCTATATAAAATATCATTTTCTTATACTCATGAACATGTTAAGGGTTACCTTCCCTTAATGTAAACTTGATATTAAATCAAATTTTTATGTTATCGGTATCATTTAACACATTCATAAAAATAATTAATGAAAATAATTCTACAAACAATTCTTATATACTTCATGATTCATATAACATAATCATTCAATTCCAAAACATATAAATTTCAATTATCAAACTTTATTTTTAAACCAATACAAAAACTTCATCATCTTGTTCTTTAATAATCCTTTACATGAATATGAAATGTGATTCATGTCTTAATGTTCCTCAACCTCAATCTAATCACACTTCTTACATTTAATGTAAAAAGTGTGTTAGAACATCCCATTCCACTCACATGTAATTTTTGTCTCTTTATCATCATTAGAATATCCAATACTTGTACCACCTTCCTGATTCTCTTCATGATATTTACACATAGAACATATATATTCAAAATTCCCATACTTTCAACATCTGAAACATTAAATCACAACCTTGTTCCTTCTAGTTATTGCTTTTTACTAAGACTGGAAAGCATAGTGTGAACAACAATTATTAGGAAAAGAACACATAATCATGAAAATTAACTATAGGATGCCTAAATCATGAAACATACTTTTAAATCTATGAAATTTATCTATATATACATACCAAGACCTATCCTTAGAAATATACCCATTATAACATCCCGAACCAGGGTGAACTTAGATTATGCTATGATTCAGTGGGTCACATGGCTTCAAGCACGCCTCCACATATGCCAGAGGCTAGAAACTAGGAGAAAGTGTATAAAGGTGGTATAATGGGGAGACTATAATTTCATATGAGAGTAGCATAGTGGATAAGACAAAATTATAATAATAACAAAAGAATAATATAAACAATCAGAATCAAAATAATTTAGAATCATAGAAATGTAGCTAAATATGCATAAGAAGATGATAAACATATAAAAAATATATATGTATACAAGGCCTATATGACAGTGTCAATGCATGATTCTTCGCATGATGTAGTACAAAATAAATAAATAGATTCAAATAAATTTTCTAGTAGTACAAAAAGACAAAAGATAAAGACAGGTATAGAAGTATCCCAATTAAATTCCCAGTCCTGTGCTCCAATGATCCAACTATAAGTTAATCTAAAAATTATAGTATGTCTTTTGGCCCTATCAATACATGCTGGATTATAGTATTCTCGTATACCAAAGGAAACCTTGGTAGAGTTCGGGGGAAAAATCTCAAAAGGCCACCACCAATAGTGTCTATGTGTATTCCGAGTGGTGATCAAAACTAAATAGTTTGCAGGTATAAGAAGAATAGTAACACAAGACTGAAAAAAATAAATCTCCCATTCAGGTTTCTAAGGGAACCTGATGGATCTACCCACTTCGACTCATTGCTGGGAGAAGTGTATGATCATGTCACTATATATATAATCAGTAATATATATATATATAACATAGTTCTAAATTGGATCCTCAAATATGAACCAAGTGTGTGCTGATGCATAATGGCCTTATATCTAGAATAATAGTGTGTAAATGGATCAGGGAATAACTTAGAGATCCATAATCATTCTAATGATCCTAAAATATCATAAAATAGGGTACATGACCTACATCTCAATATAGTGAGATAAATCTTGGTACAACACTCGGAATGGTGAGTGGGCCACCATGGAAACACGCTAATAGTGGATCATGATTCCGCAACCCATCATCCATAGAATATCACTGGTGTGAGATTCCATACTCCAAAGTTGTTGTAAGGGAGTGTGAATTCCCTCCTCTCTCATCATGCCTAACCATTATGTCGTAGAATCTATAAAGGGACATAATGAAAATAACTTCCATAGGGCAATACCTCCCATTCATTTCATTCATATAGCCCATATATTTATAAGAGGCACAATAATTCATTATATAAAACCAAAGGAATAACATATTGTGCATTTAATTATACAATACATTAAATATAGAAAGTCATATTCATGATTTAAACCTAACAGATGAGGTGTTACCTCAAACATGTCCCTTTAGTCATGTTTGAAATTACATTCAAGGCAATGAAATTCATTATAAGAATTTAATAAGTTATATTCAAAATACATGTTTTCATCATCCATCAGGTCATTCCAGTTAAACCAATTGATTTATTTAATTCATGGAAGGCATACCATCTTTCATAAGTCATACCAAATGATCAATTCCATTTAACTCATTAAATTTACTAAAACATAGAAAAACCGTTCATATGATCAATTACTTTTTAAAGAGGTGACATGCACAATTATGGAATTTACTACATGGGAAGTTACAAGTCTTAGATTGCCAAACTCAATGAAGGGTCCCTTGGTAAAATTTACCACTCACATTACAATTCATAATTACTATAAGTAATGGAATGACCTTACCATGATTCCAAAACCACTCCATTTAAATAAGACAATGTATTTAAATAAGGGTAACCATCATGAATTGGAAAATCCCATTTACTAAACCATTTAATTCATTAAGACATGGAAATAAATTCATAAGGATCAAGGGGTCACTTAAGAGGTGACATGGCCAACAAGGAAATTACTTACTTGGGTAATTCCAAATATAGTTGACCAATAACTAAGTGGTGATTTGGGTTCTATTAAAAAATAAGTCTCAAGGGAAAATTAATTTAAATGAAAATTTTAACGGTATAAGGAATTCTAGGTATAATTAGGCAATTGACCAAGAAATCCCAGTTTCACTTGGCACACCCATGCGGGGACCATATAAGGTGTATACAACCAATGAACAACCGAAAAATGATCATATGGTTCATAATAAGAAGAAATGGTCAATTTGATATAAAGGAACCAATATAAATGGGATACTCTTATAATGCCAACATGAAACACAATGACTTAATTATAGAACATCAAAACTCAAAGGAAACAAATGTTACAAAAAACCTTGATGTAGCATATGACTCCTCGCTTAATATACTCCTTAGATTCAAAGTACGATGGATGATATATGAGAAATGGTATAGTGCCCACAATATGGGGAAAATTATCCTTCACCTAAATCCACTAATTTATTTAATTGAAGACATAGATAGAAGGTAGGATACCATAAGAGATTATAGAGACAGATCAATTTCTTCCGATAGATTAAATATTAGACCCTAGATGAAGAAAATACAAGGATTCCTAGTTGGAGGGACTTGAGAGCTTAAAATAGGAGAAATCCAAGACTATCCATTAGAGGAAGAATAAAGAAAAGATAAATTGGTATAAGAGTCAAAAGAAGGAAAAAATCGACTTTTCACCCTAATTTAGGGGGGGTCCATAGTTTGTCCGCACAGTGTTTCCCAAACGTCCATAGGTTGTGTTGTAAGCACTGCTTAAGGATTCCACATCATATGATAATGCCACATGGTTTTCCAAAAAATAGCCAATAATTCAATTAATAGTTCTTAGTTACTAGATAATTACCACTAACCATGATGGATAGGTTCACGGTATGGGAATACCATTCGCATCCCGTGTGGGGAACATCTACTTCCCCTACCACTACACAGTTTGTTGTTGTGGGTTCTATGGTTTCAAGAAAACTGTTCACCCTATTTAGAACTTCAAAATTTTATATTTTCTAACCCGACACTCTTAAAACTCAAAAGAACTCGTGAGGGAACCTTGGTTCCTTCATAAAAGTCCAAACACAACACCTAGAAGTATTCTAACTCTAAGAATTATGTTTCGAATCTTAGTTTTTAAAATGACCCATCTAGTAAACAAAAAATTCAAAATTCATTTGGTCTTTTTTCTGGTTAAAAAACATGGGTCGTTATACCCTCCCCACATTAGAACATATCACCATTTATAATCCTTTGAGAATAATAGAAAAATCACTTTACTTACAAGGTCAGTGAAGTCGAATTCAAATGTTCATGTTTCATTTCCAAATTCCCAACGCACATTCAGGAACAACTTTAACATACAACACTTAAGCTATAAGAACGTGATCCAATACCCATTTTTAAACATGAATGTTGTAAAAAAGCATAATTTATTTCACTTAACCAAAGAAATTATAGCTCTTTGACCCCAAATGCTCGAAGCTAGTGCATTATTTTAATACATTGGCAGGATTATAAGAGAGTCATATCCCAAAGGAACGAATTTTTTAGTAGATCTGGTAAACAAAAAATACCCACTTAAGTTCAACAATACAACATGATTTGAAAAACAGTATAAAAGTACTATTAGGAACATCCACCACTCTAAGATCATCTCTACAAGTCAATCATAATATACCTATTAATCTCTTATGAGAAATGAAACATAATAATGGGTGATCTAAGATACTTAGTAAGGGTAAACAATACATCATAATTTATGATAAACATAAATATTAGGCATGGTGAATAATTGAAAACCTTTTACATTAATAATAAACTCGAACATAATATGGAAATAATTTGAGAAAAAAATATTTCCATAATAAAACACAATCATGGTAATTCTACTAGACAAATTAACTTAGTTAATTTGAATTTATATCTTCATAATGAGGGAAATGCATATTTCATACATTCTAAAACATTCCTTCAAGTCCTCGGCCAAGATATCTAAAAATCATTAAGGCCTCGGCCAAAACAATATCTAAAAATGGGAAAGGCCTCTGCCAAGTCCATATCTATTTTTCTCATTAGAACTATAGATACATCGAGAGTATATATCAGGCCCCAACCATCACATAATAAGTCTAATTCATTCCTCATATGAACGGGGATAAACATAAACAACATATATATATATATATATAAGATGTAAAAAACTTTCCCCAATCTGTAACATAATCGCTAACAATTCATAGTGGTATGATAAATGGTATCAAAATAGAACATCCATATTGAAATTTATCCTTAACCACTTATTATAATATGGTATACTATGTCTTAAAATATAATTCCCAATAATAAATAATAATCAACAAGAGTGTTGAAATAGATGAAAATAATCTTATAGAATTGTCGAGTAATTCTTGAGATATATACTCCTTTACTTTGAAAAGAAGAGTTATTTTGGAAAAATATTTTTATAAACCCATAAGTGATGTATCATATTATTTTCATAATAAAATTAGTTATTTTATAAAAATAATTTTTTCTTAAAACAGATAATAGAGTGCCCTTTAAAATAGGTAATAATTTGATAAATACCCTAGAATCGGGCTTGAATTTCGGAATAATTTTTGAATGTTCCTTTTAGAACATGTAACTCCCCAAAAATAAAGAATTATTCTAGTTTGTACACACATAGATAACATTAAAACAGAATTTATGGTAAGTGGATCAGAACAATTAATAAATTAATTAGGATAAACAGAGAAAAATAGTTTCCAGAAATTAAATGAAGGTTAGGGTAGCAAACCCTTTCTTTAAGTCTGATGGTGTTCTTCACATGATATTAGTGTCCTATATAACCAAATTAAATTCAATAATTAAAATTTCTAGAACCTAATATTTATAAAATTGATTTATTATATACTTACTGATTTCATTTATAGCCTTCTGACGGGTTAAGAGATTCAATTTCATTGTTTGGGAGTTTTTTCATCCTTGGTTTTCATGATCAGTTTACTTATATTAAAGTATGAATAAACTTCTAGAATGGAAATGTTTTTCAAAAATAGAAGTTGTAAGTTATTTTTTAACATCCAAAATATTACATGGTTATAAAATTCATTCGGTCATTGGGAGTGAATATGAATCATTATATAAAACTTTAATGATAATTTTTTGGGTTAGTTGGCAGTTTTTGATCACAATGATCTTCTTTTGATTTATAAATTAACATAATGTGTACAAAAATATTACAAAACCTTATATAATATATAATAGATATATTATTTTCCCTTTCAACCATCAATATTGTTTCATGAAAAAAAAATGATGATGGTAATAGAAGTTGAAATAACATCGTCCTTGAATGTGATAACTTAACACATCTCTGATGATCTTTTCATTTCTCGTATAAATTTATGGGAAAGAAGAGATGATGATGAATTATTCCATTATCATAAAAAATTAAAGTTCATTTATGTATGTGGATTTTTTAGATCATTTTGTTGAAATGGGATGAGGAATGAAAAAGAAGAGAAAGGAACTTGAAATAAAAATAAAAGTTGAGAATTCCCTTTTGAAAATTCGATAGCATAACGACGTCACTTAAAAATTCATAAAACATGTTGATGATAAAAAATGGGGATCTCATAATTTTTACATAATATAGACAGTAATGTGGATATGTAATGATAAATCACATCATAATCCAATAGAAATTAAAATGAATAAAATAAAAGGGTGTTCTTGAAAAAGAGAACGGTGGTACATTCCATTACCTTGTAGAGTAACTCCTAAAACATTAAGGTTGTGACCTTAAGGGCTTGATGGAAACTTTTAATGACTCTTATGTAGGTAAAAATTACAATGCTTTGAGGATGACGAGTTTTTAATGAAATGAAAGGAACAAATGGGCGGGTATTTATAGCAGAAGAGAGTGACTTTTTTTTATTAATTCCATAGGACACCTCATTAGTGGTTATTTGAAAAGCCATGGGCTTACCCTTGGTATTTTCCAATTTTATTTTCCCATGGTATTGGCCACATGGGACAACTAATATCATATTTTAATATACAAAAGTGGTCAAGAATTTTATATTAATTAATACATCATTATCTTTCCATTAAATATACTGAAAACTCAAAACTGTATTATTACTATTCATAGAAAAATAAAGTAATTTATAAAATTCTTATAAATTCATTGTAACCTGATATAGACATTCCGAATTTATAATGACATTTTTTATCATAATAATTCTCTAAATATGAAAATTTTTAACTTTTATCTGTGAATTTTTTTTATTAAAAATAATAGCGGATATAAAAATCATTTTAAAACATTGGAAACAAAAAAAAATTATTTTATCATTTATAATTAAAGAGTGCGTTGGTAAGACTATTTAATTATAATAAACATTAATAAATACTTAGTTTTATATAATAATTTATCTCTCTCTGAAATTTACAATTTTTACCTGAAAATTCAATTGATCTGATTCATCATATTATTAAGATAAACTAAACTCAAAATAGAAATGATGGAATAATAATTTTATTTAAACATTATTAGGGAGGTTACAATTTCAATGGAAATATTACTATTCATAAGGTTATCATTGGTATTCCAATGGTCCATGTAACTATTCACAAAAAAATTAAGTTGACCCTATCAGACCCAAAAATCATACTAATCGTAACCGGGTATGTATATTTTTTGAAATTAAAGACACAAAGGGGAAATTTTTTTCATAACGGCTAGATTATAACTATCTCTTATAACAAAGTTTTGTTTTGTAGAGACTCAGTGTTGCATGCGTAATATGCTATCTAATGAATTGAAATTATTTAAGAAAAAACATACCATAAAATCTAAGGGTGTCATATTAATAGTGAATATATTCATAACATAATTTAGTATTTGTCAAAAAATAATAATCACAAATATATATATATTAGTATTAAAATATTTCATTAAATAATATGTTGATAAAGATATTTTTTTTAAAAAATACGTATATAATTATTTTAGACAAAATAATACTGTAAAATAGGTTTTGCTTTTAGAATATTATGTTAAAATTAATTTAAAAGATAAAAATTTGAAATATAATTATTATTAATTAAAACTAATTAGTTTTAATTATTATTTTTCATTACATAAGGTATTAAAAATTATATTACAAACTATAAGGGTGTTACATTATCCCCCCATCAACAGAATTGCATCATCGCAATTCAAAATTGTACTTAGAAAGTTAATGGTTGATACCTGAAAAATACTTAATGGGAAACCCATATCTTAAACAGGTTTAATAAAATGTTCTCCTAAAAAATGGGAAATCAAAATTAATAGATTACCTCAAAACTATGCATTTGAAAAGGGTAAAATTAGTGAAAATTGAATATATGGACATAGAAGAATAATCTGACCATCATATTCAAATGAAAAGTGATATAGAACATGTTCAAATGAAAGTGGCTTACCACAAAACCATAAAATACAATTATGAAAAATATCATTGATATCATTAAATTTTTTGAAATTAGGACTCCCTTTTTTAACCCTTTTCATAGATTTGACAAATTATTCCACTCTATATTAGTATAAATATACAAAAACTTATCTTTTGATTTCACCTTGAACTATATATACTTCATCACATAGCATAGGTTGATCCATGTGGTGACGTAAGACATAAACCTCTAAAAATCATATTATGATCAAATTAAACCCTTCATAAATATTTAATCTTTTCATAATGATCCAACACTTTAGAAAGAAGGTCTCTGTATTTACAAGATGAACTTTTCATTAGACATTAATCAATATGAAGTAGCTCTAAATTTTCAGATTCTAAGCATTTGAATAATGTCACCATGTATCCTTTTGAAATATGATAATAAAATCAATTTCTTTAAAACCTTATTTGAAACATGTATTCTTCTTTATTCATTAAGTAAAATACATGTTATTGGATTTATTCCTTAAATCCAAAAGTTTTGTAAACTCATTAGATGAGAAAATAGACCACTTATCAACAAGTCCATAATCAGTTCTAAGGTAGATACTACTTTTCCAAATTAATAATTTCTTTATCATTATCTCAACATAAATAATATATTTTGGGTTCTCTTTCTATCAATCATGCATTTTCCAAAATGTTTAACATTCCATAGAATATATTTTCTTAGTACGATTCAACTTATGGGTTCAAATTTATAATTAAAATTTATTGTAGTACAATCATCATATATTCCATGATTATTATAACCAGTACATTGCAGAAAAAATATTCAAATGATATGATTTTTGTCTGGGAATATTAATCATTTTACATCATCTTTGAGAAAATCCTATCATGATCATTTTGAAGTAACATTATTTTGGGTATATTCTTTTGATGCATCGTACATTAATTCTCATAGTGTCCCATATTATTTAAGTTGATGCATTATATATTAGAAACCATTTTTTGTACCTTTTAAATAATGAACATTGGCGTTATTTTTTCGATACTTATTAAAAAATCATATTCCCTTCAATAATTTACCAGGATGATTGTTTCCATAGTTATCACATGTGATAAAACCCTTCTTTCCCTACTTCTCTTTACCCAAGTTTTTATCTTCCATCCTCTTCTTCTTTTGCATCCTTTAAAATCTATATGACTCAAGAGAATTATTTATATACCTTGGTAACGTGTGATATTATTTCCTCATATGATAAGGATACATGGGAAACTATCTTCCATTGAAATGATGGCTTAGGGCTATAAGAGATATGATCCTTCATACTCTTTGCATCACGTGCATTGGTGATGTTCTCATTCCTTATTCTAGGCACCATTTTTAATCAACTCCATATAATATATTAGTTTTTAAAATTATGTACTCCCTATAACTATAAACATGGTATAGAACATAGAATAAATTTATGCATCATAAATCCTAGAATGATATACTTTGGTTACTTTGGGGGAACAAAGCTTTCATAATGGTGGGTAAAGATTATGTGAATTATACTATGAATAACCTCTAGAGTGTCAAACATGGAGTGCAATAAGGCCCTTATTCGTGTACTGAGATACCCCGTGTCAAGCCCAAAACTCCTTGTCAAAGTTGTTACTCCTAGGTACATTTGTGTTAGAAACACATCCACTTGTAGTATCCCAACATGGATTTATTTTTTATAAAGGTCGACATAATATATTCCTTCCCAAAGTACTAGGACATTATTGTATGTTTATCCTCAATGTATATCTTAGGTTTTTGTCCCTAATCTATATTTTCTAAATCTAGTTTCCCTGATTTCTACTAAACATTCATTGATATCAACTATAACTCCCTGAACCTAGAAGCCCGAAGTCGGTGCATTATTTTAATACCTTATCATGATTACTGGAAAGTTGTATCCTGAAGGAGTGAATATTTTAGTAGATTTGGAAAACTAGAAACATATGTAAGTTCAACATTACAATTTTAAATTAAAAACAACATATAAGTTCAATTGTGAACATCCACCACACTAAGATTATCCCTATAAGTAAATCATAATATAACTCTTGATTTCCATGTAAAAATGAAACATGTGAATGGGTGAGCTCAGATTATCAGTATGGGTAAACAATACATTGGAATATATCATATACAAAAATATTAGGCATAGTGAATAATTAAAAAAACATGACTTCTAAATTAAATTTGATCATAATAATAATATAGAAATATGATCTGAGAAAATCTTTCCAAAATAAAACATAATCATGAGTATTTTAATAGTTTAATAACCTCATGAACATAGAATTTTTAGCTTTATAGTGAGGGAAATGAATATTCCAGACATTCTGAAACATACCATCAATGCCTCGGCAAAGGCACTTAAAAATGATTAAGGCCTTGGCCAAAACCATATCTTAAAATGCGCAAGGCCTTGGCCAAGTCCATATCTTTTTGACTCAGGATACCTACTGATGCATCGATTATCTAGATCAGGCCCCACCTATCACTTAAAAATTTCCATTTATTCATCACATTGTTTGGGATAAACATAAACAACATATACAAATGAGATGTAATCAACTTCCCCCAATCTGTAACATAATCTCTAACCATTCTGAGTAGTAATATGAATGGTATCAAAATAGCACACCCATAGTCAAGTTTATCATAAGACATTAAGTATAATATGGTATATGGTGTCAGAAAAAAATATTCCCAATAATACATAAGAGTAAAGAAGAGTGTTGAAATAGATGAAAATACTCTAATAAAATCATTGAGTAGTTCTTGACATAAATAATATTTTACTTTGAAAAGAAGAGTTATTTTAGATAAATGTTTGTATAAAACCAGAAGTTATGTAGGATATTATATTTGTAATATATTTAGTGATTTTAGAAAAATATTGTTTTCTAAAAAAAATTATAGAGTGCTTATGATTATAGGTATGAATTTTAGAAATTCCCTTGAATTGGGCTTCTATTTCAGATATAATTTTTAAAGATCCTTTTAAGACTTGAAACTCCCATAAAATAAAGAATGATTATGTTTTTTACACATACATAGAACATTAACATAGAATTTATCGGCAGTACATAAGAATAATTATGAAATTAATTACAATAAAGTGATACATAGAGTTTCCGAATGAAAATGAAGGTTTGGGTAGGAAACCCTTACCTTATGTCTGATGGTGTTCTTCACATGATCATAGTGTCCTTGATAACCAAATTAAATACATTAATTAATATTTCGATAACCACTTATTTATGTAAATACTTTAGTATATCTTTATTAAGCTCATTCATGGCCTTATGATGGGTTAAAAGATTCAATGTCATTGTTTGGGACCGTTTTCTTCCATGGTTTTCAAGATCGGTTTACTTATATTCATATTCGGATAAAGATGTATAGTGATAATGGTTGTCCCGAATAGAAGTTGAATGTTATTTTTCAACATCGTGAATATTTCAGGAATATATAATCCATTTGGTCATTCGTACTGAAGAAGAATCATTATATAAAACATTAAAGATAAATATTTGGGTTAATTGGTGGTTTTTTATCACAACGATCACATTTTGATTTAAAAATTAATATAATGTGTACAAAAAGATTCTAGAACATTAAATAAGTTATAATAAGTATATTATAGTTAGTTACAATGAAAAAATGATTTCATGTCCAGAATTTATGATTGTAACAGAATTTCAAGACTCATCATCCTCGAATGTGATAAAACAACATTTCTTATATGGTGTTTTCATTTCTAGTATAAAAGAATGGTAAAGGATAGATGATGATGATGAATTATTACATTATCATAATAAAATTAAATTACATTTAAGTTACTGGAGTAATAATAACATTTGGATGAAATAAGGTTAGGAATGAAAATGAAATGAAAGAAACTCAAAATTTAGAAAGAAGTCGAGAAATCCCTTATGAATATTTGGCAACCTAACGACATTGCTTAAAAATTCATAAAACATATTGATAATAGAAAAAAGGGGCCACTCTAAATTTTTATGTAATATAGATAGTAAGGGGGATATTTAATTAAATATACCATCATAAGAAAATTGAAATTAAATAGAATAACATAAAAGGGAGTGCTTGAAAAAGATAAGGGTGATAACTTCCCTTACCATGTAGAATAACTCCAAAAAGATGAAGTTTGGGGCCTTGTTGACTTGAGGGAACCCTAGGAGGGCTCTTAGGGAGGTAAAAATACCATATATGTGAGGATGATGAATTTGTAATGGATGGATATGAAAGCATAGGTGGGTATTTATAGAAAAAGATGGTGATTTTCTTATTAATTTCAAAGGACACCCCATTAGTGGTATTTCAAAAACCATGGGCATTCCCATGGTATTATCCCATGGTATTTTTCACATGGGAAACATAATATCACATTTCAATGTACACAAGTATACCAGTATTAAATATTAATTATTACATCATTATGAAGTCATTAAAAAAACTGAAAAATCAAAACAATATTTTTACTATTAACGAATATCTAATGTATTTTATAAAATTCTCATAAATTCAGAGAAACCTAATATCGATGTTCTTAATTAATAAAATGAATTTTTTTATCATAATAATTTTTTAAATAGTAAAATTTTAAATTTTATCTATGAAAATACTAATTTATTAAAAATAATAGCGGACATTAAATGGACATAAAATGCATAGTAAAATTTTCAACCCTTAAAAACTATTTTATCATTTGTAATTAATGAATAGTGTTTTGATACAACTATTTAATAATAAAAAACATTAATAAAACCATATTTTTATATAATAAATTAAATCTCCTTGAAATGTAAAATTTTTACTTGAAAATTCAATTTTTCAAATTCATCATATTTTAATGATAAACTTAACTCAATATAGAAATGATGGAACAATATTTTTATTTATACTTTCTTCGGTAGGGTTATTATTACATTGGTCATATTACTATTCACAATGGTATCATTACTATTCCAAAGGGTTAAGTCACTATTCACCAAAAAATTAAGTTGATCCTGTGAGACCCTAAAATATTTTACTGATCGAAAATGTGTTTCGCCGTTTTTTTGAAATTCCAAAAACAAAAATGGAAAAAGTATGTACAATGTCTTGGTTATAACTATATCTTATATCAAAGATTTATTCTATAGAGACTTAGTGATGCATGCGTAATAAGCTACCTACTGAATTGAAATCATTTAAGAAGAAACATACCACAAAATACTGGGGTGTCATTTTAAAAGTGAATTTATTCATGAAATAATTTATAATTTGTCAAAATACATATAATAATAAATAGATATATTATTCTTAAAATGAATAATTAAATAATATATTGATGAAAATAAATTTTGAAAAAAATACATATATTATTATGTTACACAAAATAATACTGTAAAATAGTATATTTTTGGAACATTAATATAAAATTAATAGGAAATCTATAAATTTAAAATATAAGTATTATAAATTTAAACACATATGTTCAAATTATTATTTTCATTACATAATGTATTTAAAATTATAAAAAAAATTAATGGTGTGTTACAGACATGACGACATCTTCTTCTCACTGAACATGAGGACAAGGTGCTCCCCACCTTGTGTTTAACATCAGAAAGGGCCAATTCTAAACCATGGAACCTATAACATTAGATTTTCCAAAAAAAATCATCATTCTAATGGTCGTCCTGGTGTGTTTCCTTAACAATTTAAACCCAATTACCCTTGTGGTCTCAAAAGTAAACTCACTAAAAATAAAATGGTCAAACTCATGATTGACCCACAAAACTGTCCACACATGCTTTCCTTGACCAACTGATCCACTTAATAATAAGGATAAAGATTCAATCCCCCTTCGGATGAACTTTTGCAAAATGCTCGACTTATATGGTGGAAGCATTGCAGACTAAACTACAATGTATTCACCCAAGGAATCTAACATCCACAAAAAACACATCCACCTATGTCCATACCCGACTTTAGGTGATGTTCCTTGGTGAACCATCACCTAACCACGATACAACTCCAATTCATAAAGAACAAGGGTGTAATCCAAATCTATTTAAATATAATAATTACCCTTTTTAAACAATAGCTTTGAGACCATCCAAAAGTTCATAGAGAACTCAGATTAAATGAACTAGAGTCCAAGGTAATAATCCATGGTTGTCCTTACTCCATGATTATAAAAGAGAAATTGGTATAATGCTGAAACGTCAACATTAGATCACTGACTAATTCTAAAAAGGAATATTTCTAGAGGTTGATTCTACGGAAATGAGTGGTGTTTAGGAGTCCTCCCAAGGAAGTCCTACATGGAATCCCAAGTATCACTCCGAACTAACCAATACTTGATAAGAACCATGAATCTTGTTTGCATCCAAACAGATATAACATATCAGGACCAGTGACTTTAAAACATTAGTGAAGTGTAAGAATGATGCTTTATTAGTTCATCAAATTCAATTTCATGATAGGGGAAATGATCATATAATAATAGAATACTGTAATAGGGAACTAAGAAAAACAAAACAGGCATGAACAGTCGAACCAATATTGGTCAACTTCTCAGGAGATACTCAGCTTCACCTATCAACACATTAATAACCAATCCATAATGACTTTATCACTAGGGGAATCCTTTTATTATTCAATAATAACTACCAATGATCATCCAAATCCAACAGGGTATCAAAAGGGTCATATGCATGGACCAGTACAACAATATTGTGCTTCCAACAAAACAATGACATGATTCAACACTTGCAATACCCTAGATAATTAAAGAAATCATGACTATTTCACGAGGTCCTTTTTGGTTGTGTTTATTGTACTAGGATTAACACACATTGACAATAACTGACATGACACTATCCACCTTAGGAGTGTCATAGACATTGAAATAAGATATAAGCTATATTATAACAAGTGATCTAGGTCCAAAAAACCTCATATGTACATGTGATACTCCTCCTAGTCATGCTCACATATGTCATGGAACATGGAATGAATCCAAAAACAACCAAATTGATGTGTCAAAACACTCAAGACTCATGATAGTCATCTTTACCATTAGGAAGTATTTATTTTATTTAACAATCACATCACTCTTATATGGAAATGACTGAAGACCATACTTAATAGTACATGTCTTAGAAATTCTACCGAACTCAATAGGTTTGTTATATCATTTTACATCTTGAAGGGTACCACGTATGTAAATTCATACAACCCATATTTTTTCAAAAGAAAGATGACACAACTTCACTAATTTCCATAGGTTATCTTCCCTGTTCATCCAAGTATCTGGTGGTCTATAAAATTGATTTAACCCAAACACATATTTCCCCATTTGACCATTGACATAGATGATGACATACCATGACATCCATCATTAATGAAAATAGATTGTTAATAGGCCACCAATGTGAAATACCTTGCCCAAGGCATTCCTAACGTACTGAAAATGATAATTAATCAATGATTATTCCCACAATAATGGAAAAGAAAAACCATGACCACCCATTTGATCAAGGGTTTCATTATGAAACTAAAAGTCATACTATGTACAATGACACCAAAATGAAACCAAATGTTAGAAAACTCATGATATTAGCATGGAATATAAACTCTAAGGTTTCTACCTACCTCAGGCTATCCCATTATGATTCACAATATCAATCCTCTTACTAGGTCATTAAAAAAAATACTAACCCCATGAACCTATGATTGAATCCATTTATATAAAGAAAAGGCCTATGGAAAATGATCATGGTTCCATTCCAAGGAAACCCTAGTAGAAAATGGTAAAAGTTTAAGTACCCACTTATTATCATTGGCTTGAGAATAAAATGAATCATTACTATTCCTTAAGAGACATCCCCAAGACACCAAAGGCTTGAAATAAATGTTGTAGGGTTTCATATGCAATTAGGGGATGATTTACCCTTGATGAACTAAAACGATTAACCCAAAAAAACCATAACCAAACAACTCACTATATGATGCATGAATAAATAGAAGAAAAATCAGTTAGTTAATTATATTAAAACCACAACAAAGTGTACTATAGATGGAGACAGAACAACTATCAATGTAAAATGTATAAAGGTGACTAATTACCTCAAAGACGACAATAAGACTCCATGCTCCACCAGCTCCATGCTACAATCATCAAACATCCCATGTATCACGAGGTGGTGCTAAATAAGTGAGATAATTTACCATTACCCATGTACTATAAGATATTATCTGAAAAAGAACCTATGCTCCAATGTAGGGGTGATTATAAAACTCAGTACACTTTCCCCAATTACTTCTCTACTCATTCCAGTAGAATAGAATGTTTAGAAACAATTCTATAAAATAGTGTATATAAAACAATTTACCATAATTATTTATAACTAAATATAAACTAGTACTAAAAGAAATTTTAATTAAATGTAAAAAATTTATATTTTTAACTAATTTTCCCAATTTCATACTTCTAGAAGTTCAACTAAGAAAGGAGTAAAAATATTACCCAATATCATTTTGGCATCACAGTTCCATGGTTCACAACACACCCAAACATGCATGATTCATTTCGATAATTCCATACTCATGAGAGGTATCTCATATAATAACATTGTGTCCCACTAACACACGCCCCTAATCTAGGGTCACACACCTTGTACCCCATTGGTACGTGCCCCTTATTCAGGGGAAGACCATACATGAACTCACACAACCCAATGTATGCCAAAACTATTTCAAATAACCATTTAAAACCATTTCAATAAACTATTCCTTCATTGAAAACCATAAAACAAACAAATTCAAATCAACCATTAAATTTCAAAAAAATAATCTCTCTTAATGAAAACCCAACAATTATAGAAATATACCATTTCAAAATATTCATTTTAAAATAATGAATCATTCACATTATTCAAAAGCTCCAATTTTCTATATTTTTGAAATAATCACCAAAAAGGGATTCAATCAATTATAAAGTAGAAAATTAAAAATATAATCCACACAAATAAATCAATTTGAAACCATTCCATTCAGTTCTACTAATAAGAGTCTAGAGTGAATCCTCGTATGTCTATTGTTTTTACGTTAACTGAAAATAGATGAAGAATGATCATGACACCGGGTCGATTCTCCATGAAACTACCTTATATATCTTCTCCTATCATGATAATGACCAAATATCAACATATTTGGAATCTAAAATATTATATCTAACCATAACAGGTGTATATATAAGAAACCAAGAAGAGAGGAAAAGCAGATCTAAGTTTATCTAAGAAACACTTCACGAATGACAAAGAAAGATCACATTCCTCAAGAATCTAGCTTTGAATCACTAAGGGAATATTTCAACCAAAACTCTAGGAAGAGTTCCTCCAACCTTCAAGGAATAGAAATCCCAAGATAGAGCTATCTAGGAGCAAAAATGAGTAGTTTATTGGAAAAAATGTGTGATATCCACTTTTTTAGGATCTCACTTTAACCCCGTGCATAGTAAGTTCGCACTATTAGAAAAACTGTTTGCTAACCATGCTTTAGATACCACCTTGATGATACCCTCACGTGACCTCCCGATGCGGTCTCCCAAACCGTTCCAAGGATACTATCCATAATCTGCAACTTACTATGGTTTCCACTAGGATTTCCACATAGTTTGGACAAACCATGTGTATCCCCTCCACCTCTCCATTAGCCCCAAAAACATATTGAATGTTTTCCCAACTCTCCCATCAATTACCATTACACTTGAATGTCAATGGACTTCGATGATGATCCACATATGATTTAGGACGACTCTAAGCAATCTCCATCTTCTTCTTAATCAACTGAATCTTCTCCATTATTTCATTGATAAGGCTGAGCCCAACTATTGAAGTCTCACCTATTTCCACCCAAAAAAGTGTAGAATGAAAAGTAATCACATATAATGTTTAAAAAGGATCCATATATATTGAGGCATAATACATGTTATTATAAGAGAACTCCACTATGGGTATATTAACTTTCCATGAGACCCCAAAATCCATTACACCAGCCAGTAACATTCCTTCTAATATCTGTATTGTCCTTTCAGATTTCCCATCCATTGGAGGAGATATATTTTACTCATAGAAAACTGAGTCCCAAGGGATTTCTGTAAGGATTTCTAGAAATTAGACATTAAATTTGGATGTTTTTCTTACATGATTGGAACTAGTATTCCATGTATCTTTACCACTTCTTGGATATAGATTTTCGACAGATCCTCTACCATATGAGTTTCATGAATAGGGATGATATGGGCAGAATTCGGAAGATGATCCACTATGTCCCATATGGAATTATGTTTCCAAATTGGTTTTAGGAGGTCTGTAACAAAATCAATTTCTATATACTCCCATTTCCACAATGATGTAGGTATGGACTACAAAATAACCACTCATCTCTAATGTTCTATCTTAATTTACTAACAGGTTATGAACCTTGAAATGAACTTATACACTTTCCTTTTCATGCTTCCCTACCAAAACTATTCCTTTAAAACCTTATACATCTTCTATATACCTGGATGAACAACCCATCTCGAATGGTGGTATGCATGAAGAAGTTGTTCCTAAAAAACCATAGGCACAAACATCTGATGTCTAAACCAAAAAACATAACTACAATCGTGTTTTTAGACCCCAATGTTCTCCCCACTATTGAGATTTGAACTCATAACAAAGCATTATGCATCAAATGTCTGTGTGTGTTTAACTATCTTTAACAAATCAGGAATGATAGAAACTGAAAATAAAAATGCAACATCACCTCAATCTTGACATTCCACATGCATGTTGTTTAGGACCGACATCAACTTCCACTCATCTGAATCCGCTTTCACCAACTACGAATATGAATTTTGACTAAATGCATCGACCATAAAATTTCCTTTTACTGGTGTACACATCAATTCAAAGTCAAACATCTTGAGATATTACCTCAATATCCTTTTCCTCAGATTCTGTATCCATTGTAACGAAATGGTTTTTAAGCTCCTATGATCCGCAATCATGATAAATTTATCCCCAAATATATAACGACCCCATGTTTTCATAGCATGAATGAAAGCAACTAACTCCAAGTCCAGTGTTGGGTAATTATCTTCATGAAATCTCAGTTACCATGACCCATTACCAACAACATGGTCTCCTGGCATGAGAACACATCCTAAACCAGATCTCAGAGCAATATAGTAATCCACTTACCCATATCCAGATTTTGGAAAAATCAATATAGGTGTACATTTAAGACAAACATTTTGATCATGAGAAGACTTTTGAAATTAGTCAGTCCATCGGAATGGAACTTTATTTCTTATCAAAGATGTCGTAGGTGAATGTAGTCATGGGAAGTCATGAACAAAGCATTGTTAATAGCCAGGTATACAAAGAAAAATTTGTATCTCAAATACGTTCATGAGCGGTTACCAACAGATAAAATCTCTTATCTTTTTAGGATTGATAAAAACACCTTGTTCAGAAATTACATGGACGATAAAGCATACCACTTATATCCAAATGTCACACTTTTACAATTTGGAATACAAAATATGCTCTCTCAATATTTCCAACACTAATATCACATGTCTCTAATGATCTTTCCTTGGACTTGAGTACACCAATATGTCATCCTCAAACACCACAATAAAAGAATACTCATATCTATAAAATATATAATTCATCAATGGCATAAATATCATTGATTCATTCGTAAGACTAAAAGGCATGACTACATATTCCTAGTGTATATATCTTTATTTGAAAGCTTTTTCAGAATATCTTCCTTCTGAAATCACGATTGATGATATCCTAATCTAATTTCAATTTTAAAGAACCACTGATCTCTCGTCAATTGATTAAATAGATCATCAATTCTTGGAATTAGATATCTATTCATTATCATAACTTGGTTAATCTTACTATAATCCACACATATCCTTAGAGTTCCATTTTCTATCTTTATGAATAAAACTAGTGCTACCCATAGAGGTTTGCTCGGACAAATGAAACATTTGATTTACATCTCTTCCAACTATACATACAATTCCCTCAGCTCTATTGTTTCCATCCTATAAGATGGAAGATAAATAGTACTAGTCCTAAGATGGATATCAATCGTAAAATACACTTCCATTATAGGTGAAAAACCAATGATGTTTTTGGGAAATAAATCTATAAATTGATCCAAAATTTCAGGATGGCTACTATCATTAGTCTATTCCATCGATGCTAATGTCAATTACTCCAACTGGTAAGAGATCTTCCCCCCTAATGGTTCCAAAAAACCCATTGCACCTATCATTACAACCCATTCTAATTTAAATATATACTTAATGCCATACATTTTTATGAAACTAACCATTATTCTATTGTAGACGATGTGGACCATGAATGTTTTTATCCAATCCATACATAGGAATATATAAAAGGCATACATATCTAACATCAAGAAGTCTCAGTTTATCTTAGCTCCATCATTTGATATAGAACATGTTGTACACATAAAGGATCAACATTATATTTCATCTACAGGGATTGAAGTTTTAATACAGAAGGTATCATTTCGTGTTTTAAACATATAAAAACAATAGTACAAGAATCGATGAAGGAATGAGATGAACCTGTTTAAAAAAACACTTGCATAATGGTATAATTCAATTGAATCATACCTCTCACCATATATGGTCCAACCTGATCATCTACAATCATCTGCTCAGCTCTATATAATTACTTCATTGTTTCACTCTTCTCATTGTTTCCTTACTAAGATTAACCTTTATTAGGAGCTATAGAGTTCCTAGAATCGCATTGGCTATCATGGTTCTATGGATGTGATTGATTCTTCTACCCCCACCTCGTCGAAGCATCTGGTGCATGCGATACCTGAGAAGTGTCTTTAACACCCTAAATTAGAGAAATGAAATTAAAGCACATAAGATGCCCCATCTTGTTACAATTATGGAATGATCTTATTGGTGTGGTACACATCTATTTTATGAAACTCAGTGAACTACATAGAAAATATCCCCAAATTCTCATAGGTATTAGAGGAAGGTTAATTTATCCTATGGTCCAATTTCGATGTTTTCTACTTCCTTGAGAACCGGTGTTCATATTCCTCTTTCTCTTAGTGATAGTGTTCAAAACTCCTCTTGTGAAGACAACCATACATACTCCACTTGAATTTTAAGCAATGATAGATATCATAAACCGATAATAATGTTTTAGTCATGACTCAATAGTTTCAAAAGAATGGGCGATGATTTGGGAAAATTGTTGGTTCACCTATGTCTCAGGTGCGACCACATTCTCACTAGCCTCTTCTGGATTATTTCTATAATGCCTTACAAGTTCCATTTTATAAACCAATATCAGAATTCCTAAGTTTCACTCTCTAGTAACTGATGGATTAGGATTTCAAATTATATCACATCAACTATCCCAACATTTCTTTTCCATAATCAACCTTTTACACATTTAATAATTTTTGAAAAATCCATTCTATCTTTTGAAAATAAAAATATTTTCAATGTTCATAAACCATAATTATTCAATGTCTTAAATTCAAAAACTATTTCTACAATTTTTAAAAAATTTACACAGTTGCACAAAGTCATAAATTATTACTCTAAATGCAACCTGAAATCCAATTGAGAATTAATTCCTCTATAATGCATGTTATTCTTGTCTCATCAACTAAATCCATGAAAATGAGCTTCTAAATTGATATTAGTGTCTCCAAAACACCTATGAACCCAACTCCCTAGTAACTTGATGTTCAACATAAAAAGATTAGCTACGTCTTTTAATGCTCTACATTTCAAGTCCCAACAATCCTACTCTTTTCTATGATCACAAACCATTGAATATATAAGAAGGAATTTCAACTCATGATCAAGAAATTGAAGACACTTGTTAGGAAAGGACCGAACATTTTGATACCATTTGTAATAACCCTCTTATTCTCATTGTCTTAAGAACACAACGAATCATTACTAGGCCTAAAGTGACATCACCAAGACTCGAAAGGATGGGAATAAATGCCTAAGAGATTCATATAGAAGTGGGGGATGATTTACCTTTGTGGAACTAAAATTATAACCCATCAAACCATAACCCAAAAACTAACTATATAATATATGAATAAATGGAAGACAACTCAACCACTTCATTTATATCAAAGACACAGCAATGTGTACTACAATTGAATACAAAGAAACTATCAAATTAAATAGTGGAAAGATAACTAATAAACTCAAAGAATAAAAATTCTCTATGATCTACTAGCTCCATGCTCTATTCACCAAACATCCCAAGCATCACGAGGTGTTTCTAAATACATGTGATACATTAACTTTGACCATGTACCAGAAGATATTATATGGAAAATTACAAAAGTGAAAATTAGGGGTGATTATGAAACTCAGTAGGATTTCCCCAATGACTTCCATAATCACTCTATTAGGATAGAAAGGTTATCATGATTTTTATAAAACAATTTATATAAAACAATTTCTGAAAAAAGTTTATAATTAAATATAATGATGTTCCAAAACCATTTATAACCTAATTTAAACTAGATATATTTTCAACCAATTTTCTAGAATTCATACTTCTATAAAATCCACCAAAAAAGGCCTAAAACATTTCTCAATATCATTTTGGAATCACCATTCCATGGTTCACAACACAACCACACATGCATGATTCATTTCAACAGTTCCACACTCAAAAGTGGTCTCTTGTCTAATCACCTTGTGTACCACTAACACAATCTCTAACCCATAGTCATGCACCATATAACCCATTGGTATAAATACCTTATTCATGGGCATGTAGAAAATGAACTCAAACAACCCAATGTTTACCAAAACCATTTCAAATAACCATTTCAAATCATTTCAATAAAACTGTTCATTTATTGAAAACCCTAAAAAACAAATTCCAATCATTCACTCCATTTCAAAAAATCATTCCTTTTATAAAAAACACATAAATAAAATCCAATCATCACAATTACAGAAATATCCAATTTTAAAATCATTATTTTAAAATCAAGAATCAAACATGTTATTCAAAAGCACCAATTTGCCAGATTTCCACAGCCATAACCAAAAGGGATTTAAATCTATCATAAAGTATACAATTCACAATAAAAACCACACAAATAAATCAATTTGAAACAATGACACTCAGTTCTACTAAGAGGAGTCGATAGTGAATCCACCTACCTCAACTATTTTGACATATACCGAAAATGGATGTTGAACACACGAGAAATCAGGTTGATTCTCACCAAAATTGCCAAGATCTCTACTAATATCATGATCAATAACTAATCTCAACATAATTGGAATCAAAAATCTTATATATACCCATTACACATGATGATAAATGAAAGTTATATGAGAGGGGGAGTATATCTAACTAGATCTTAGAAACTAATCAAGAATGAGAAAAATTATCACAAACCTCAATAATCTGGCTTTGAATCACCTAGGTAAGATTTTTTAATGACTCAAAATCTATTGGGAGAGGTTCTCAAATATTCAAGGAAGAAATATTATGAGTTATAGTTTCATAGTAGAAAACAAAGAGTGATTTAGAGGCAAAATAATGTGAGATACACTTTTTTAGGAACTCACTTTAACCTCACGCGCGATTAGTTCACATGGTTAGACAAACCACACGCTATCTGTGTGTCAGATACATCCTTAAGAAAACCCTCACACGACATCATCGCATGGTTTCTCTAACCATTCCCATACCATGAAGAAGCTACTATCCAGAATCTTTAACTTCACACAATTTCAACTAGGCTTTCCTTATGGTTTTGACAAACCATGAATAGCCCATGCGCCTCTACATTAGCCCCAAAAACTTGTTGAAAGTTAACCAAAATCTCACATCCTTCACCCTTAAACATTATAAACAAAAAAGATCAATCAAGGGTTGCATACCAGAAACTAGGGGTACTACATAAACACTCTTACACATGGGTTCAATGAAGGACACCACCTTGGGTTATATCTTAAAGACATTAAATTGTTTCATAATAAAACATTAAACATTTAAAACCTTTTACAAGTAAGCCTCAAGGAAATTGATATGGATTAAAACCTATTTAATTATCATTGAATGAAAAAACCAGGGAAGGATATCTCCTAAGAAACATTCCCAAATGACCTACATGGTTACAATTGTGAATTTTAAAAATTACCACTTATTCTCAATGGTTTTTTAATGAGTCATGATCCTTTATAGAGCCAACCAATTTTTTACAGATCAAAATTAATGAGATTTTAAATTGATAACCATTTCAAGATACATCATAGTCATATTAAACGGTATAATTATATGGGTTTTAATTATTCAAAACCATTGTACATTAACATTTTACTATATAAGATATCATATATTAAATAGGTTTTTAATATTTTTGAAAATAAAAGATGGCTCGAGTAAACTTGTTAACTTTTCCCATTTGTAAGGTGCCCGTACACCTCACAAATGAAAACTGGTTGCCATTTACTATTTTCATATAATTTCATCCTGTGAATTTTTTTTCAAATAAAATAATTTTTCATGTTTCAATAATAAGTAGATATAGAAATCATGATAATATGGTAATAAGAATGATACATAACAAAACATGCTATGTAATTAGGAAAAAAATTATAAAATTAATTTCACGTTAAAAATCATTTGAATTTAAATTTGTGATGGTTCCAAAAAAACTACACAACTTTAAATGGTTGAATTATATTGTTTACCATTTTCTGATCCATAAGAGACAATACTCTTTATATAGAAAAATTTGGCATCCTGTTGACTCACACCATAACATGTTCCAACCCATGTGACAAATGGTTTATGGCTCAACACTACAAAATTGACTGCGTAAGGAGTCTGCCATAACATATTCAGAAAAACACTTTTATGACAAGGAATAAACATTAAGTACCAATAATATATTAATATTACCTACAAGACTGGTTAGCACAATTCAGTTCATATCCAGGGCAGACACAATATGTGCTGGAAATGCATGCTGAAAACTAAAGATGGCACTGGGAAGATACCTGGCCTATTAATCTTGTTGTTCCTATGATGATGCATGTCGTAATGACAATCCCTCATCTCATCAGGCCTAGGTAATGAAATCATTATTTCAATAATACCAATGACAATAACATTATACATATTCAATTTACCCAATAGTGGAATAGCATCAACCATAAATTGCATTATCTATAAATGTAGTCTCCCATCCAAGGTAATTTGGGTTTCCCATTTACATGGGTTATCTATGTATAAGATCAAGGTCAATTATAAATCCCATTAACTATTAGACTCCTTAATAATACCCAAATAGTAATAATATGTAAAAAAATCTCTCATACAACTTTGTAACATCCCAAACTAGGGTCCATGTAACCCGTTCTATGAGTCTGAGGGTAACATGAACTTATGACCACATCCCAATTTTCCATAGGATTCAAATAGAACTGAGGGTGTAAGGGTGTTACATGGGGAAAATATACCCTCATAAAAAAGTATCAAATGGGATAAAAACAAATAAATCTAACAACATAAGTTTAATATAAACAATCAGAATCAATAGACCGTGGAAGCATAGATGGATAACTAAATAAGTAAGCATATGAATATGATAAATATATAAACTGATATATATATATATATATATATAAAGCCTATATGGAAGTTCCAATATATGTTGCTTGTAATTTTTTAGTATTAAAGAAAAAAATATATTCAAACATGTTGTACAGTAGTATAAAAAGAAAAAAGAACAAAAACCAAAGCATCCTGAGCCTAGGACTCACCCTCCTCTCCTAAGATCTAAATATATTACAATAAACAACCTAACGTAGTATATTTTCCCTTATCACTACCTAAGTGAATGTAGAACTCTTATGTACCAAAGATAGACCAAATATGGTGTGAGATACAAATCTCATGAGGCCACCATCAATGGTTTCTACATGTAATACGAGTAGTGCTCAGAACTAGACTATGTGCGGTTATATGAAGAATAGTAAAACAAGAAAAACATAAATCAATTAATCTCTTCCAAATGATTTAATATTATTGAGATTGATCCATTTCTTCCAAAGTATTGTATATTGGAAACCAAACAATGAACAAAAAAGGATTCATAACTTGAGGGACTTGGGAGCTCAAAGGGGGATGAGAGCTATGAATGGACGTTTGAGGGAGAAGAAAGAAAATATAAATAGGTATATGAGTTAAATGAAAGTAAAAAATGGACTTTTCACCCACATTTAGGTGGGGTGGGGGCACGGGTTGTCTGTAGAGTTTGGAAAAATCATGAAAAAACCTTATTACAACCACTACCAAAGGATTCCACCTCGCATGGTTATGCCGCGTGGTTTTTATAACAGTGTGCCAACCATGTGATGAATAGTGACTAGGTACTGTCTAAGTGGAACTAACCATAAGGGATATACATGTCGTTAGGGAAAACTATGCATAGAATGTGAATGTCACATCTGTTTCCCCTCTACAGCTGCACGGTTTGTTGCTGAGGGCCAAACGGTTTTAGAAAAACTGTGCGCTCTCATCAGAGCTTCAAAGCTAGATATTTTTAAACATGAAACTCTTGAAACAAAATGAAACACCCGAGGAAGCATTAAATACATCAACCAAGTATAAAAATAACAATTATATGTTCTCAACTCCCAAAATGATGTTCTAAAACATGGTTTGTAAAATAATACATCATGTAAAAAATATATTCAATTGTGAGTTTGTCTATTTAAAAAACATGGGTCCTTATACCTAGGTATCTCAGAAACCTTTTCTCATCCTAGTTTACAAAAGTTTACTAAACCTTTCCTTTATAAAAACTATAGAGACCTGGGATTAAAATACATGTATATTACATTATTTTAGATGAATATTCATCACATTAAAAAAGCACATCCACGATGACTATAATAGATTAGTGCCTTTGGAAACATCAAACACATTCTTCTAATTTAGTGAAAGTTATTCAACATCTCCATAAATATCTTTACCTTTAGTATTACTACTACTTAAAAACCATTCTTCGTAATCTAGGTAAAGGAATAACAAGAAAGGGTTGAGCTCAGATGTGTAATAATGGTAAATAAGGATATATGTAAGCATAATCATGATAATATGGGTATGAGAATATGACCGTAACATTATAAGATCATATACTATATAAAAAATATTGTAAGAAAAAGTCATAGAATAAATATTTATAGTTCATAATACATGAATTAAAAGATAATCGAGAGCATATTCCATGAAATAATAACATAAGAATATGACATTTAATTATGGAATACACATCAGCTTATAATATTTTATACATGTATAACTAGAAACCTGTTCATTCATTAAGTTAAGGAAATGAAAGTAGTCCCCCACATAACCTTATGGACATTCAACTAGGTCCACACATAATGTTTTCAAAATTTAATCAGGTTCATTCATAACATTGTGAACATATAATCAGGTTCACAAATAAACTTATGGGCATTTAAACAGGTTCATGCATAACATTGTGAACATCTAATCAGGTTCACATATTACATTGTGAACATGTAACATAGTTCAATTATAAAATTTTGAACATGTAATCAGGTTCACGCATAAACTTATGGAAATGAAACCAGTTCTATGCATAACAATGTGAACAAGTAATCAGGTTCATGCATAATATTGTGAACATGTAATTAGGTTTAAACATAACACTAAGAACATGTAATCATATTCACACATAAACTTATGGACATAAAAACCGAACCATAAAAAATGATTTGAACATGAGACCAGGTTCACACATAACATTGTAAACACATAATATGATTTACTCCTGAAATTGTGAACATGTAGTCGGGTTCATGCGTAAACTTATATAAATGAAACCATGTCCATGTATAACATTGTGAACATATAATCTGGTTCATACATAATAGTGTGAAAATGTAATCTAGTTGACACATGACAGTTTGATCATTTAATCAGGTTCACCCATAACATTTATATTAATGAGGCAACCATAATTACACAATTCATTTAAGGGATATATAGGTCTCATCAACAACATAATAAATCATAAATACACGTGTCACAAGATTATAAATAACCATCTTATCTTAACCCATTAAATTAAATGGATCTCATAATAATTTAATCATATCATTTTTGATGGTTAAGATATAGGGCTCATAATAATTCCTTCAAATCATAACCTATTAAAAGAAGTGGGATTCAAAATAATATAACCCCTATAATAGATACTAGTTTCTAAAACCTCATTCCATTGAAACATAACCATTCAAGAAAGAATATAAATGATATTTTTGGATTATATCACTAGTAAGGAAGAAACTGTAACAATGAATTACATCTTAGAGGGATATGGATTTTTAATGTCCAGATCAAACATTTCATCAAGAAAAATATATTTTCATTGAAATTCCTTTTCATAAAATAATTTATCAAATTATTTTCTTATAAAGGAATATTTACAATTTCATTTAGAACATTTCTTGAGGAAAAACTATTTTCCGATTTATAAAAATATTTTCAAAAACATAACGAATTTTGAAAACCATTTTCCAATAAAATTTCATTGATAACATATAAAGAAAACCGTGAAATCATCTAAATCATTTTATTTGATTTTTTTTTGAAAAAATATAAAAAAATATATGAAAATCATTTTAAACTATTTTTTAATAGAATACAATTTTGAAAAAGAAATTATTTTAAAAAAATTAGAAAAAAAATCTCTAATATTATGAACAAAAATTCTATAAAAATAACACTATAAACAAACAACATATTCATCAAGGAAATTATGATCATGAAAGAGGGTAAATCCATACATGTCTAACATTCATTTTACACCTTCAAAATGTTTACAAAAGTTCCATTATAAGAAAATGAAAAGATGAATCATTTTAAAACAATCTTTTTAGATAGAAAAAATAGGTAAAAATTATTTTAAACATGATAGGATAATAGTAAGACATTTTTGAAGACATTTTTATAAAACATAGTTTTTAAAGAACATAGATTTATAACTTAAAGAAAACATAAATTTATATTTTCATAAAACAAATTATTAATTATCTTAAGTGACAAAGAGTGGAAAATTTTAATAATTTATGAATATATCATGGATAGAAATTGGAGAATAAATTTACTTATTTTTATTGATATATGTATCATAAGATTTCATCAATGGAATCATAATCATAATGAATTCTAATAAATGATAAGATTTTAGCAATAAAATATTACTACTTTGGTAAAATTGGATCATACTCTACGTGAGAAAATAACATCACATGAAGTATAAAATATCATGAAATAAGTATATTAATTATATAACAGGTCAAATTGTATAATATACACCCCATATAAAAATATAGGTTCATAACTTGTCATATATCTCCTAGAAGGCAACTTGACAGAAATATTACTTTACTGATTTGGTATCATTTGATCCGTGAAACCAAGGAAATAAATATAATCAAATAGATATGTAAATACACATAAATTAAATTATAATAACCATAAAATACATTCATCAATAGTATGTACACCACACAAAATAAATGAGTGGTAGATAATTCATGTATCTCATAGATATAAAAAGTGAGATGAGAAACCCTTACTTTAAGTATCTAATTTATTCATACCCATCGAAACATCTTGTATTAAAAATATTATCCTATTGTAAATATACCAAATATATATATTACTATATATAATACCATATATTATTCACCTTTTGACTTTATATTAACCATTTATTATCAATTCAATGATAATAATATGTTTCAGGTAATAACCCTTTGTTTATCATATATGTTTTACCTTTTTATTCTTGATCCTCTAAAATATATCATGATTTAATTATTTAAATATTTTAAATCAGGATTTATATATCATATATATTCCATATATAAATATTTTTAATATCCAATAAAAGTTATATAAATCCAATTGAAAGCCCCGTTTATAGAGACGATTGTCCATATATATGCGTGAATGATGTTTCTTTTTTCTTTTAGTATTTAAAGTAAATTTAATGATATATATATGATATATATTATCATTAAAGTATAATTATTATTTCATATATATCATATATTTTTACTAAATCTATCCTTAATACATTCCATGTAATGTTTTAACGAATCAAATCGCTTTGAGGAGGCGGTTGTCCAAACTTCTGAAAACAAAGTTATCATATTTAGAAAAAATGGAAAGAATGAATGTAAGTATTATAAAATATTGAAGAAAGATAAGTTCATAATTAATTTAATATATTTAATATAATATCCGAGTATCCATCATAACTCCCAACGATGAGATGTGGTAAAGTAAAAACAAACAACATCATTGAATGAGAAGGTAGTTTTCCATACACAAGAATGGTATGTTCGTTACCCATTTGACAGAACTGTGTGTCGGTGTAGGTGGAAAACATATAATGAATACTAATTAGTATATTTATCATACTTATGTTTTTATATAACAATCTAATTTAATTATTTTAGGGGTTAGTTAATGAATATAAAAAATGATCTTGAGAGAGGTTGTTCCCACTTATTTGTGTAACTCTTTTTGGTTTTTCACCAAAGGGCTTCCTTGGATGGATTTTTACACAAATATATCCTTATAGGATAAATTTATGAATTTTTTAAGATATTTAGATATATATTTTTAATGAAAATGGGTTTTATAGTTTTTAATAAGTGTGATGGGTGATATATTTTTTATAACGGAAGAAAAGTGACATTCTTGTGAATTTTTAAATAGGAATTCCACCCACAATTTCCCCATATCAGGTGGATCCGATTATGTTAAAAATCCGATAAAATGTGGTAATGGGTATAAATATGAACATCCATTAGATTATGGAAAATTATCTTGTTCATTTTGGGCCTTAAGAATAAGGTTTAGACCTTTATTAATCTATTTTTTCACTCAATCACTATAATTAATATTAATAAATTCCAATAACATTTTTGGTAAAAAACTATGTTGAAATTATAAGACAATATAAAATTTGTTTATTACAAATGCAGAATAAATTTTTTCAAAATTCAAATTAAAATATTTCTAGAAATTAATTTACATTTAATCCCACAGATGGGACGACAAAGATATTTTTTTAATGAAAATGAAAAATGAATGGAATGTTTTTATATCAATCCTAAATGTGAAATTAATTACAATGATAAAAATTGAATTATATAATTTAAAATTATTTTAATTATAATTTAAAACCAAAATATATATAATTTGACCACATCAATAAATTAGATTAAAAAGTAGTTATGAATTAAATTTCTGTAGGTTTCACAATTCATCAAAAAATGGAACATCTCACAAAAAGACAAAAAATTTAACCAAAGTAAATATTGATATTATGATTTCAGAAATTTTATTTATTTTGTTTAAGAAAAATTATAAAATTTTCAAAATTAATATTTAAAATGGTGTTTCCATTAAAATATTGTAAAATTACCTTTTAGAAAAAATACATCATTTATTTATAAAATCAGATTTATTATTTTCTTGGACCTATAAAATCTATTAGATGAGTAAAAAAATATTGATTGAATATATATATATATATATATATATTATTAAAAACAAAAGTTTTTTTGTTTAATTTCATGATATAAAATTGTGCTTTTACATAAAAAATAGTTTCTTATAAAATCAATTTCTTTATTTTAAAATTGTTCTTACATTCAATTCAACTAATTGAAAAAGAAAGGATTAATTTTATAAACGCGTATAAATAATATTTTCAAAATTTAGTAAATAATATTAATAACATTCATTCTAATAGGTAGGAAATAACTATAATAATATTTTTATAATAATATTAATATTATCTTGTAGTTCTGAGAAACGTTTCCTTGACTGTGACACAAGATATCTAAGGGTCTCAGTTTTGTGTGTAATAGATGCCAAAAATAGCGTGGTGTGTACCTCAAGATAATGTAATTGTTGCATGAAATGGAAGGCTGATTTGTTGTGGTGTATAATACGTGTCACATGTATTTCTTTCGTATAATAAAAAAGCGATATTTAGTGTCGTGTGAAATGAAAAAAATATCAAAGAGAATAAATTAATTCAAAAAAAATAATTCAAAAAATATATGGGTGTTACAGTTCGGAAAAATTATAAAGAAATTTATGCCACAACCTATTTACTATTCCTTATATATAAAGCACATATGTTCCTCTCCCCTCTTAAGGTAGAGATTCCCCTTCGTTCTCTTTCCCTCTGATAAGCTACACCATATTTTCCCTTGATAATGAAAACCCTCTTGATACATCTTATATAATTACATGAGTCACATTATTGAATAACAGTTATTGTGTTTTGACTGGTGCTCTTAATGACCATGAAAATAGTGTGTGTGGAATTTTATATTCGAAAATCCATCATAAAACCACCAGAACACCCACAACCCCAAGACTCCCATATTTTTACCTTGACTTAGGCTTGAAAAATTCTATTTCTTCCCATAGCCTCTCAGAGGGATTCTAAGGTGATCTGAACACTATTCTTCGAGATTAAAATCCAGTAATGATGATCCTCTCTCTTCCCAGTAAGTGGATTTCATCCCGTATATTATCCCGTTCATTCCTCTACATTTCCTTGAACTTTTCATTGAATATTTCTATTGTTTCCATGGATCTAAACCAATGAGTTGAGATCAAGATCTATGATTATGGATCTAGATCTAGATTTTCAATATCTTGATGCCTTTGATCATTATTTTTGGTTTAGGGATTTAGATCTGATGCTTTATCAACAATTTTGTGCTACTCAGATTTTGTGGATTTCCATTGGGATAACATCCTTTTAACCAAGGTAGCTGGTCTAAATTGAACTACCATATTCGGTATTTTTTTATGTGTATGTGAGTTTATGATTTTTAAGATTCCCTTGATAATTGATTTCCTAAATTGGATTAATTAGGAATATGGAATTGACTTATGATTTCCTTTTTGATTAATTGATAATTGAATCATGAGACAAATGAAGGGGGTTTCCAAAAAAGATATTTTCCTTGGATATTTGTTATTGGATGAGATAATGTAATTGAGATATTGAATTTATTGTGTTAAGATAATTAATTTGGGGGAATTAATTATGAAATGATGTCTAGAGAAGTAAATTAATTAATTGTGAGAATTAATAATGTGTCGTGATGTTGAAAAAATGTAATTAATTTTATGAATTATTTATGTGACATGATTTTGATCAAAGTTAATTAATTTTGAGAATTAGTTAAGATAATTTTAGATTTGATATGGATAATTAATTATGAATAATTAATTATTAAATGATAATTATGTTGATTGATAAATTAATTGATGAATTAATTAATGGTTATGTGCATAGTTAATTGTTCAGTTAACTAATCACATATTAAATGTTTAAATAATCATTAGATTATTAATGGAATAATGTGTCTAATTCATGTGAATTTCAGAATGATCAAATGGATGGTATTTTTGTGGTTCTAGGCATGGAGTTCTAGACCTATTAGATGTTGGGACTAAGACAAGGCATTCCTCCCCAATAGTTATCCATGCTTGAGATTATGGGGTGTTAGGCATAGTGACCTACACTCAATGAGAGTTGGGATTCTAGGCATGAAAACCTACCCCAAATTAATAATAATAATGAATGATGATTCCAATGGGAAACATGATTTGAAACTAGGCATAATGATATTATTAATGATTAAATGAAAATGTGATAACTATTTAATTATGCATTGTATCTATTGTTTCATAGAAGTGAATGCACTGTATTTTGACTAGACTCGTTTTAGACACTGTCGGTGGTGTCCTACTGAGTTGTACTCACACCCAATTAGGACTTCTTAATCTGCACTGAAGTAGAATTTTTGTTGCAGGAAAGAATAAGGGAAAGGCCATAGGATAGGTTTCCATTTGGGATTGGAGCGTGGGTGAGGGAACCAGATGAGGTTTGGGACCCACATGTAGTTGTTCTGTCTTTACATTGATTTTCATTGAAGACACTGGACATGTGCATTGGTAGAGAATGTTTCACCTTCCAATTGAGTATTGTATTTTTTTATTTGATTATCAAATGACATGGCATTATTCTGGTTATTTATACGCTCCCACATATTGTTATTTTTGTTTTTGTTCATTGGTATTTTGTTTCTAATAAAAGAGTGTATAATATACCCAAGACTGACTTAGTAGACCCTCGCTACTATTCGACACCCTCTTGTGTATGGGGAGGCATACATTAGGGCTTGTGGAACACCGATTCGGGGCACCGTTCAGTGTCACCCGAGCCGGGATGTCAAAATGTGGTATCGAAAGAGTTTTCTTTTTTTATTCTTCTTATATTATCTTAATGTTTTGGTAAATTAAGATAAGAGACTAAGAAGAGTGGAATAATGGTAATGAGCTCATGCATGGGAGTTACAAACCCATGTGTAGGGGAAATTTTGATTGTTCCAGGTGAGATTATTGCAATTGCTGTTTGTTGTTATAGTTGGATATTATTTCATCTTGGGCGACACACTAGTGTTGTTATATGATATTTGTTTTGAAAATTGTTGAATTTTGATTTGTGTCTTAAAGAGGAACAATGGTTGAGTCTTCATGAATTATCCTAGGAACTCAGGGTTATTATGACATGCATCATTCTAGGCACTCTTGGGAAAAAGGGTTAGGGGTATGTTCATAAACTTGAACTATATTTCCTAATTGTGAGATTGAAATAATGATGAAAAATGACAATAAATGGGTGTCAAATGAGAACAATGATTGATGAACTTATTATGATTAATCAGTTAATTATTGAATTAATTAATTTGATATAATGTGATTAATTAATGGTTGGATTAATTAATGGGTATGTGTGCAACCTTATTAACCATGATCTAGGAGCATTATGGTTACAGGTAGTGATAAGGCCTCAGTGTTGATCGTGTGGAGAGAAAAATGGGGAAAGGACATGTTAAAACTTGTTTTCTTAGTTTCTTCCCTTACGTAAATGTTATAAGGCTGCATTATGAGACATAAGACTTCTGTTTGGATTTGTAGAGATATCCCACCATGACACTTGATGAGGGAGAGACTGATGTGTATATCTCAGAACAAAAATCCTAATAGGTAACTTGAGGCACCATTGGTGCAAGATGAGGAGGAAGGGGAATAGTTCATAGAGAAATTTTCTTGTTTCATGCAATTCATGGAAAGATACACAAGATAGGTTCAGGAAAGCATGTCGGAGTTGACAAGGGAGTTCCAGCTGAAACACCCTCCTACTTTTTCTAGAGAGGGTGGACCTAAGGGATCCGAATTCTGGATTGAATCCATATAGATGAAACTTGAAAATTTGAAGACTCTGACTGAGAGGATGGTCAAGTTGGTTTCATAGATTCTACGGGATTCAGTAAAGCACTAGTGGGACATTCAGTTATGATCTGGACAGGCTAATGATATGTTAGGAAAGGATATTCTGGAGAAGTTCTTGAGGCACTTCTATCTAGAAATGTTGTGAAAAGAGAAGGCTTCATAGTCTATGCATCTAACACATGTATATATGTCTATAATAGATTATTCTAGACGTTTCATAGATTTATAGTGTTTTACTCCATCTTTGGTGGCATATGAGGCTTATTCACAAGAATATTTCACAATGGACTTTGGTACGAATGTACGTCCCAGGTAATTATCTTTTGATGGATGAAATTCCTAGAAGTGGTTAATCAGGCTCTCATTTCAGAGGGGAATCTTGAGGAGGCTTCCAGTATTGAATATGTAGCAGTCACTGGATGATCAGGGAGTGTGAAAACCAAGAGAATGAAGCACCGTTACAATAACCTTATCCAGGACTGTGGAAAGAAAGGTGGATAGTTATGGGGGAAAACTGGACTACATCATACTCATGTGATTTTCCACAAGTGTTGTAGGCATGGAAACTATTATAAATATTTTCCTTGACCACTAGAGGTGTGCTAGTTTTTTTGGAAAGATGGTACACCTACAGATGTTCTATAGGAAACAGCAACAAGCTGGTGATAAGGGAGAAGTTTCTCAGAGTTTGAGTGTGGGAAGGGGTTCATCTAAACCATATAGGGCTGGAAGCTGGAGTTCTACTGGATAAGGGGGTAGAGGTGGTGGACATGGTGATTCATTGTATAAGTTATTTTATCTGTAGGGTGGTGCTACTCAAGGGAGTCAGACGAGGCCACAGGGAAGAGGGGCAAGACAGATACATGTGGTGTATCCAACACTTGTGGAGAGGGAGGCTAGTCAATCAATAGTGAGAGGTACTATTCTAGTTTCTTCTACATTAGTTACTTCATTTTTTGATACTAGTGCCTCTAATTCCTTTATATCTTCTTATCTTGTTAATTGATTGAGATTGGAGGAGGAGTCTATAAGCAGGGAAATGAATATTGATACACCCTTGGGAACATGGTCTAGGGACATCTGCTTGTTCTAGGGATGTTCTATATAGATCAAAGAGTATCATTTTATTTGTTATATCTATGTCCTCCATATAAAGACCATCATCCTGATTATGGGTATGGACTGTCTAGTCACATATCGAGCCTACATAGATTGTTACCATACGATAGTGACCATTGTATCTCCTAAGGTAGACCAGTATGTTCATTGTGGAGAATGGGATATCCATGAATGCTGATCTAGGATAAATACCCACCAACTGGGAGATCTCACAACCAAAGTTTCTATACTTCTACTGAATTATGAGAGTGGTAGGAAAGATATCCTTCCACCAGTAGTATAATTATTTTTGTATGTTTTTTCTGAATACTTTTTAGGGTTTCAACCCAATAGAGATGTGGAATTCACTATTTAACTCATGTCGGGGGCTGATCCAGTATCTATTCAACATTATATAATTTCACCGACTGAGCTTCCTGATCTCAAAATGAATTTGGAGGAATTGTAGGATAAAGGGTTTGCCCATCCATGTAAGTCGCCTTGGGGATATTCTATTTTGTTTGAAATGAATGATGAAGAGAGTTTATGCTTCTGTGTTATTTATCAGGATTTGAATAAAATGTCCATGAAGAACCAATATCCTCTTCTATGTATTGATGATCTATTTGACCCGCTAAAGGGGGATTTTGTGTTATCTAAGATGTATATGAGATTAGGGTATCATCAGGAGAGATTTTGGACTTCTGATTTACCAAGAACTTATTTGAAAAGACGGTAGGTCCTTTAAGAGCTTGTGGTAATCCAATTTGGGTTCAAAAAAGCTCCAGCAATATTCATTACATAAATGAACATGGTCGTTCATCTATACATAGATCAGTTTTTGGTGGCGTTCATGGACAAAATCTTGGTGTACTCTTGGACTCATGATGATCATGTACAAAATCTTGACATCGTCTTGGGTACACAGAGATATCATCGACTATATGCTAAGCTATGCAAATGTTAGTTCTAAATTAACATGGTTCACTTTTTGGTGAACATCATCTCAGTAGAAGGTTTGGTAATGGATGCATAAAGAGTTCATGTAGTGATTTCATAGGAACATCCCAATAATGGTTTTGATTTCCAAATAAATTTTGGATTAGCTGGTTGTTATAAGAGGTTAATCCAAGACTTTTCTTGATTGGAATCACCACTTATAGGTCTAAATAAGAATGGGATAAAGTTTGATTGGATATGAGCCTTCGATAGTTCTTTACAGGAGTGGAATAAGTGCTTGACATCAACACCAATATTGATATTACATAAGTGGGGTGAGGAGTACACGATGTATTGTGACACTTATAGGATTAAACTCAGAGTTGTGTTGATGCAAGGGTATCGAGTAGTTTCTTACGAGTCTCGGTATTTGAGGCCACATGGCCAAAATTACCCTACACATGACATCGAGTTGGAAGTAGTGGTTTATTCTTTTAAGTGTCTGTGAAACTATCGTTTGGTTGAAATGTTTATAGTTTTTATGGATCACAAAAGCTTGAAGTTTATCTTTTCACATCATGAATTGAATCTTCAAAAACAAATGTGGGTACAATATATGTAGTCCTTCGATTTACAGCTCACATATACAACTAGAAAGGGGAATAGTGTGGTTGATGACTTGAGCTGAAAAACACAGACTCAGTTGGTACATGATTTGATTGTATACTAGAAGATGATGACCTTACTGGAAGAAATTCATGTGGTAGTTAAGGAGTTTCAGGAGTGGATGACTCTTGTTTCTGTAACAGTAGAGTCTATAGTCTTGAGATGGATCTGGGATGGGCAGTATGAGGATCCAGAGTGTTTTTCCTTAAAGTGAATCATTAAAGGCCGGGAGACACCTTGATGATGGATAATAGATGAGGATGGGATCATCAATGTGAGAAATCATGTTGTTGTGCCTACGAGTATGCAAGAAGAACTCATGTGAGAATTTTATGCCTCAAAATGGGAAGTACATCCTAGGGTGACAAAAATGTATGGTGACCTACAATGACAGTTTTGGTGGACAAGAACGAAAAAGAAGATAGTAGTGTTCGTAAAAAGATGTTTCACATTTCATTTGGTGAAGGCAGAGCATCAACGACTTGGAGGCCTATTGTAGCCGTTGTCTATTCCAGAATTGTATTGGGAGGAATTTACTATGGATTTTGTATTAGGAATTCCAAATACAATTAGGTAAAATGATTCTATTTGGGTCATTGTGGATAAACTAATAAAGGTAGAACATTTCATATTTATAGTAGAAAAATTGGGAAAATTGTATGTGAGAAATATAGTTCATTTTCATAGGTTTCCACAGACTATAGTTTCTGATCGTGATTCACGCATTACATCATGTTTCTATTAGGTTTTACTGAATGTGCTTGGTACAAAGGTTTTGTCAAGTACGACCTTCCACCCACAGATAGATAGGAAGTAAGAGAGTACCATATAGGTGTTGGAGGATATACTACGAGCAAGTATGAATGAATTTGGTGGTTCTTCGGAGAGGCACTTGGCTTTAGTGGAGTTCTCCAATAACAATAGTTATCAGAAAACTTTACATATGGAATTATATGAGGCACTTTATGGTAGACCTTGTAGATCACCACTTTTTTTGTTAGAGGTGGGTGAGTCCAAGCTATTGGGTCTGAGTCTCATCCAGGAGACATCAGAGCAGTTACAGTTGATTCAGAAACATATGGGTATTTCTCAGAGTTGGCAGAAGTCATATACTGATAGACAGAGATGACCCCTATAGTTTATAGTGGGTGATCATGTATTCAATTGGGTATCACCAAGATTGGGTCACCACATGATATGGAGGTTGGGAAAGTTTGCACCCTTGTTTTTAGGATTGTTTTAGCTGTGGGAGAGAATCTGGTCAGTGGCATGCCTATTAATACTTTCATAGAAATTCATCACCCTTCAGGATGTTTTCCATGTGTCAAAACTATGGAGGTATCACAACAACCCTTCTCATCTGATTGATATGTAAGTGGTTGACCTCGAGATAGATGTTTTCTTTGAGGAGAATCTAATACGTGTGCTGGGTTGCAATGAGAATGTGTTATAGGGAAAGACCATGCCATTTGTTTATGTTTAATGGAAATATGAAAGTGTTAAATAGGAAACCTGGGAACAGGAAGAAGACATGAGGGATCAATGGACTAATCTTTTTGGCTCAGAATCATAGATATGTTAGAGAGTGATACTCGCGGACAATCTGTTATATGGTGGGGAGATTGTAAGTTCCCATCATTTTATGGAGCAATATCTAGAATGTTTTTCGGTAAAGTTTTTGTTTTTATTATCTACCATTGGGTTGGGGTTTGACCTGGGGTGTGTTTAGGTGATATTTTTATGCAACGAGGGAAGACATGGGGTTGTTCACAGTTTGGGCATGGTTTGGCCAAACCATGTGCAAGATAACCATGAAGACAGTTGAGGTCTGCATAGTTGTTTCACAGTTTTACTAACTATGCACCATCTAGCTGTGCGGGTAGTGGAAGACCGCATGGTTGGCACATGGTTTGGACTAATCATTCACCTTTTCCCAGGAAACCGTGCCTGCATAATTTAATATTTGAAAATACTTTTTAAAACCAATCTACCCCCCTAAGATTCCCATATTTTGACCTTGGTCCAGGCTTAAAAAAATTTAGCTGTTCGAAAATCATATTGAAGAGATTCCAAGGTGATATATAAACCATTCTTCAAGATCTAAATCCCATATTGAAGATATTATCACTTCACAGAAAGTGGATTTCATCTTCTTACTTCTCCCGTTCATTCATCTATCATTCCTTATTCTTTTAATGAAAGATTTCTACCATTTAAATTGATATAAACCTATGATGTAACACCCCTAGCTTCCATGATACGCTTCTAATTCAATAATGTAATAGCTTGCATTGTGCACAACATCGAGTTCTAACACACTGAAACTAATCAAAGTAGCCGTTATGAATAGTAATAACCAATTTTTAAAATTATAGAAATTTTATATTTCAAAATGGACTTCATTTTTGTATTCGTAATATCGAAATTATCCAAAGTTGAATTTTTTGTAATTTTCTGAGAACTTCCAATTTTTTATGAATAGTGAAAATTACTTAAAACAACTTTTTTAATAAAAATAATTTATAGTGATAAATTATACTATTTAGTGTTTTTAAAGTATAATTAGAATATATTTTTACCATTTTATCAAATGGTGGTCATTACAATTAATTTAACATTGAAATTGGATATAAACAATTGCCAATCTTTTGATATAAATTGTTTCTTAAAACACGCTATTTGTTGTGACAGCGGGAATTAATTATAAAATTAATTAATGCAACTTATATGTTTTTAATTTTGTAAAATAGACATCATTTCTGAATTCGGAATATCAATTATAGATTAGGGTGAAATTTTGGCATTGTTCTGAAAAACATCAATTTTTGATGAATAGTGAAACCACTAAGTGGTAGTTAAATAACTGATTTTTCATTTAAATGAAATATTACCACTTCTGTGATTTGATTTTCAAAAATCCGACATACATGGTTGTCATTAAGAAGTAAAATGTGGTTCAATGAGATTAAAATAATTTTTTGGTGAATAGTAACTTTTAAGTTCTTAATCGCGATTAGAGGTAATTAGTGTAGTTTAAGGTAAAAATAATGTTTTAATAATATGATATGAGCTTGACACTTGTCCTACTCCGATTGGATGAGTCATGGACGACCAAGAAAACCCATGGGTCAACTTGGGGACCCCATGGAGCCACTTTAGTTGGAAAATGTCATTAATATATATTTTTTTAATGTTAAAATTAAATTGACACAAACATGAGTTATTTTACTAAAACAGTTTTTAAGTGGGGTTACACAAGTCCAAATTTTGACTATAAATGTTCATTAGAAATATAAAAATATTTCCTACATCATAGTAGTTTTTTTATAATTTTTAGACATTAAATAAATTAAATTATTTATGACATCATTATGATGCAGCGATGACCTCATTATTTAAGGATTTAAATAAAATGAGAAGATAATGCATAATACAAGGATTACACTTGTTCAAAGCCTATTGGATGAGGAGATTTCGAATCCTTATCACCTTATCCTCGAATTATATAAGTTTGGTACCTTTAGAATCTGAAAAGCATTGTGAAATAATGTAACATTTCAATCTTTCCAAAAGTGCCCCTCCTCTCCACTTATAAAAGGCCCCCACCTCTCCCACCTCATTTACACTTTCAAGCCATTTGGCTCGGCCAACCTCTGCCCATTTACTCTCCCAAAATCCCCCTCTTACTCCTAGAAGCCTCACTTTGGGAAGAACTCTTTTAAAGGAAGCCTTTGGATCAAATCAAAAAGAGTTACCCGATTTTGAGGTAATGTCTTCTCTAATATTGTTTTGTTTTATTTTTCTTCTCCAACCACCTAAACTCTTTTTATTCATTTATTTTGTAACAACACCAGTATCCTCAATATACTAGGATGTTTTTATAAGAAGGATTCGAGCTACACTTACACACACCTACATCTAATGGTTAAAGAACATACGGTTTCTGTGGATGACGAATTTCTACCTCACGAAACGATGATTGTTCAACACTCATATAACACCTTCAAAGGTGGCCATTAAGATGTCACTATTTTTATATATGATATATAATATGTTTATGTTTTACTTATTCTTCTGTATTTCTCATTTATGGCATACTTTATGATTTCCATTATGGGTAAAACGCGATAATTTCATTTTAGGAAGTGCGGACTACCGCCCCCTCAAAGTGATTTGAATCGTTAATGCCATATGTGGGATGTATAAAGGATGGAGTAAATGGTATTATACACTATATTATACTGTAATTATATTATACATTTATATCATTATGATTTAGTTCCATTAAATATGAAATTGAAATGAAAGTAGCGTTCATGCGTACGTACGGCTTACCGTCTCCATGAACGGTGCATTTCATTTCTTACCTCTAAATGTTACGTAATATTATAAATGAATGTATATACAGGATATATAAGATATATATGACATCTAAATCATGAATATAATTCTGGATATAATGGATATTCTACCACATGAACAACTTGTAATTATAAGAAGATTATTGTCGACTCAAGTACCAAAGATCGACAAAACGATCGTTATTAACTTAAATAATTACATAATGTTCATGACATTGTAACAAGTGATATAAAAAGGATAATGAAATTGAAAATGGTTCTTAATAAGGTAGATATTAAATCTAGTTTATTATTCAGGAGGTTAAAGAACGGTTGAGTCAAGTCGGACACAAGGTAAGGGAATTTCTCAACCCAACATCCATTCTTTGGGTTAATCTCCTACTTTCAAATTATGTCATGATATTATTATGTATTATTTTTTATTTTTACTTGATTTATGTGTACCTATAGTGAATACACATAATAGATCTATTTTATTTTAAAAATTATTTTTTAAGGGACTTCGTCTCAATCTCCATTCATTGAGGCATATTTTGTTTTATACACAAATTTCTTTTGTACATTGTATAAACCCCTTTGACATTTTACGTTTATTCAAAATGAATCTTTTTATACGAAGCGTTTTACTAAACGACAAAAAGGGAATGTTTTTTTTCCGTACATATGCGTCGACAACGACTACTCCGCAGCCGTGACCATTATTTGAATTTCGGCTTCCTCTACAAGCCATCATTTTTTTTAATGAAAAATAAATACAAAGTTTTAACCTTCTTTTATTTTGGTATTGAAAATGGTTTTTAAAGAGTTTTTATTATATCAATGTGTTGTATTGATATCTTGTGATTGAAATGTGGAAATGTTATGTTTCCTTTATGCATGTTTTATGTGATACGATTATGTTATGGTTTATGATATGTTTAAACCTATTCATATGAGGAATGTATTGGACTTAATAAGTGACGGGTGGAGCCCGCTATAGCTCCTCGATGCATCGGTAGGTCTCATGAGACAACTAGACGTGGAATTGGCCGAGGCCCTTTCCCAATTTGATTAATGGTTTTGGCCGAGGCCTTAATCATTTTAGACGTCTTGGCCGAGGCCTTGACAAAATGTTTCAGAATGTCCGGCATTATACATTCCATCATTATGAAAGTGGTTATTGATATTGCATGTGATTATTCGACCAGTAGAATATCCATGTGAAGAAGTAAATGGAATTATCTCCTTTTACTTTTTCCATATTATGTTGAAGTTCATGTTTAAAAGGCTTTTGTTTTAGTTATACATTGCCTTAAATGTTAATGTTTATTTATGAAAGCTTTCGCTATATTGTTAACCTTACTGAGCATCTGAGCTCACCCCTTTCAATGTTTTAATATTTTTCCAGGATGTGAAGAAGTATTTTATGAATGACCTGCAGGGGTAGTCAGAAAGGGATATGATTGTGGACTATGAAGACCATGTTATTGTAGTTTGTTTACTTTTTGATGTAATGGAAGACTTATGAATGTATCTAGTGTTTCCAAGGTTACTAAACTAATCGGTCTTTCGAGACTTGATCTTTTGTGATCATGACAATGTTAAGAAGTAATGCACCGACTCTGGGTAGCTGGGGTCGGGGCGTTACAGTTGGTATCAGAGGCAGTTTAGTACTAACCTTGGAAGCTAGATTTAGACAAACTCTGATTAGAGCACGTAGACCTAAGATGAACTTTGAGGATTGGTATAGAAGAACTTCCTAAAAATTTTGGTATTGTAGAGATTTTGTGAGTTTTCCGAGAAATACATCCCTGTCTGGATACGAGCAGGTAGAGGCGGCTCTGGAACAGATGTACCTAGGGGTAAAACCTGAAAACACCGCTTTGAGCTAGACTCGAACGGGAACTGGTGCACGACAACGAGCCTTGCTGCACTCTTGGTTACGACACTCCCGGGGGATAGGCTTATGATAATTCCCATTTTCTTTACAAACCACTATGAAGGATTACGAGTATATACTTCCTCAAAGAAAACATTTTTTATAATTATGGATTATATCCATAATTAGTTCAATTTATTTTAAGTGTTTTACAATCATGGAATTATGTATTTTGATTCATGAACTAATCTAGTTTATGCCATTATTTAGAAATGGCGCCTAGTGGAAGGAATGGAAACCGTATCAATGCACGCACTCCGTGTAGGGATTGCCCTCCTGCTCAGGATAATTATGGGGGAGCTAGTGATACAACTGGTGCCGATCAGCTTCTCACCGTACTAGGACAACTCACGCAGGTTATGAATAACAACCTTACTCGTATGGAGCACCCTGATCCGCAACGTGGAGGATCAATGCTAGACCGTTTCATGAGGCAACAACCTCCAACCTTCAATGGGAGTACCAATCCTATAGTAGCTGAGCAATGGATAAATTCCTTAGAGAAAGTATTCCATGCCGTGGGGAGTAGTGAAAGGGAGAATGTTGTCATAGCAGTTTACCGCCTCACTGGAGATGTCGATCAATGTGGTCACTAATTCAAAACACAAAGGAAGATGATGAATTAACAAAAATGGAATGGCAGGAGTTCAAAGAGTTGTACTTAGAAAAATACTTTCCTCGAGACCATCGAGCAGATATGGAAAGGCAATTTCTGAGTCTGAGGCAGAAGGAGGATGAGAATGTCGCAAAGTATGAGGCTAACTTTACAAGGTTAGCGAGGCATGCTTACGATTATATACGTAACCCAAGGAGTAAGATTGATCGTTTCTTTGATGGGTTAAAACCATTTCTCCGTCGAGCTTTAGTATCACAAACCTTCTCGTCGTACGAAGACATTGTCTCATGTGCTATCAAGACAGAAAAGGAATTCTCTAAATCTTATGACAATAAAGTAAAGCAAGAGAAGAAGAGAACTGTGGAACAAGAGACAGATAAAGGGAAAAAGGGAAAGAAGGATTTTCCATTATGTGATAATTGTGGGAAGAATCACCCTGGTACTTGCCTAAAAGGAATGAGAGTTTGTTATAAATGTGGAGAAAAAGGTCACCAGGCGCGTGATTGCAAGGTAAAGAAGGAGGCTATCAATGTCGAATGCTACAATTGTAGAGAAATGGGGCATTATGCAAATGAATGTCCTAAGCGTTAGGGAAACTTACCTCAGAAAAGGCCAAGGGATCAAGGACAATCTTATGCTGTTACTACAGTTGAAGCAGAATAACTAATGTAATGGTGCTTTTGGACTCATGGATTATATTCTGGTTATTAGAATAATGTGATATATATATAAGGATTGTACTGCAGTACTTGTTGATTTCAGTAAGGTTTTAATATGATGAAGGTAATTATATTTTTAGTATGTGACAATAAGAGAATCTTTACTTTGTTTGGGGAATCTGATAAATTGATTTTGGAATTAAGAGACCTTTTAGAGAAAGTCTGGACAGAGGTATTTTGGATAACTATAAAGGTTGGAGTGGATTAAGTTGATCTTTGGATAGTATTGTTTAAGGTTAAAAAAATTTATGAAGATTATTTTTGGAATATTATGATATTATAGTTTTAGGAAAAGGACAACCTGCAGGGTGGGGCATAACCCGTCGCGTAGGACAAAGCTGCAGGAATCGAACCCACAATCATAGTGCGACAGGCCTTTATTTCCTACCACTAGCCTACAGGAAGTCCCTAGTTATTACAAAATAATTTTACTAATCTAAATGGTATGTGTTAACATTTGGATCCTTATACAATTAGGATAAGTATAATATTTTTGAGTTCTATTATCCTTTTGAGTGAAAGATGAGTTGAAGGTTGAAACTCTAACTGTCAAGCATAAATATATATATACCTATCACTTATTAAATGAATAAATTAATTCTTAAACATTAGTAAAGGGATATTAAAACAAAAAATGTGTTATCCTAATACCTTATGTCTTGTTGAACTGATGATATTTTAAATCAACAAAGATTGATGTATTTGAGGCCCTCAATTTGACAATTGATTGTGATTGATGACCTCAATCACTCCCTACAAATATTTACGTTTTTCCTCCAATCATATGTCTTTAATTGCCACCAATTTTCTCCTAATCGAGATCATAATTGGGTGGTGACTTTTTCATTTCCCTTCCCCTCTTATTAAGGCTAAATTTTAGTAATATTATTTCTGATGTGGGTTTTCCACAAAGTTATTTTCTCTTTTCAACCTTTTATTTACAAAGAAAATTTTCAAATTGCGAGGACGCAATTTATTGAAGGAGGGGAGAATGTAACACCCCGAGCTTCGATGATACGCTTCTAATTCAATAATGTAATAGCTTGCATTGTACGCAACATCGAGTTCTAACACCCTGCAACTAATCAAAGTAGCCGTTATGAATAGTAATAACCACTTTTTAAAATTATAGAAATTTTATATTTCAAAATGGACTTCATTTTTGTATTCGTAATATCGAAATTATCCAAAGTTGAATTTTTTGTAATTTTCTGAGAACTTCCAATTTTTATGAATAGTGAAAATTACTTAAAAAACATTTTTAATAAAAATAATTTATAGTGATAAATTATACTATTTAGTGGTTTTAAAGTATAATTAGAATATATTGTTACCATTTTATCTAATGGTGGTCATTACAATTAATTTAACATTGAAATTGGGTATAAACAATTGCCATTCTTTTGATAAAAATTGTTTCTTAAAACACGCTATTTGTTGTGACAGCGGGAATTAATTATAAAATTAATTAATTCAACTTATATGTTTGGAATTTTTTAAAATAGACATCATTTTTGAATTCGGAACATCAATTATAGCTTAGGGTGAAATTTTGGCATTGTTCTGAAAAACTTCAATTTTTGATGAATAGTGAAACCACTAAGTGGTAGTTAAATAACTGATTTTTCGTTTAAATGAAATATTACCACTTCTGTGATTTGATTTTCAAAAATCCGACATACATGGTTGTCATTAAGAAGTAAAATGTGGTTCAATGAGATTAAAATAATTTTTTGGTGAATAGTAACTTTTAAGTTCTTAATCGCGATTAGAGGTAATTAGTGTAGTTTAAGGTAAAAATAATGTTTTAATAATATTATATGAGCTTGACACTTGTCCTACTCCTATTGGATGAGTCATGGACGACCAATACAACCCATGGGTAAACTTGGGGACCCCATGGAGCCACTTTAGTTGGAAAATGACATTAATATATATTTATTTAATGTTAAAATTAAATTGACACAAACATGAGTTATTTTACTAAAACAGTTTTTAAGTGGGGTTACACAAGTCCAAATTTTGACTATAAATATTCATTAGAAAGCCATCATAGTATTTTTTTTATAATTTTTAGACATTAAATAAATTAAATTATTTATGACATCATTATGATGCAGCGATGACCACATTATTTAACGATTTAAATAAAATGAGAAGATAATGCATAATAAAAGGCTTACACTTGTCCAAAGCCTATTTGATGAGGAGATTTAGAAACCTTATCACCTTAGCCTAGAATTATATATGTGTGGGACCTTTAGAATCCGAAAAGCATTGTGAAATAATGTAACATTTCAATCATTCCAAAAGTGCCCCTCCTCTCCACTTATAAAAGGCCCCCACCTCTCCCACCTCATTTACACTTTCAAGCCATTTGGCTCGGCCAACCTCTGCCCAAATACTCTCCCTAATTCCCCCTCTTACTCCTAGTAGCCTCACTTTGGGCAGAACTCTTCCCAAGGAAGCCTTTGGCTCAAATAAAAAAGAGTTACACAATTTTGAGGTAATGTCTTCTCTAATGTTGTTTTGTTTTATTTTTCTTCTCCAACCCCCTAAACTCTTTTTATTCATTTCTTTTGTAACAAAACCAGTATCCTCAATATACTAGGATGTTGTTATAATAAGGATTAGAGCTACACTTACACACACCTACATCTCATGGTTAAAGAACATACGGTTTCTGTGGATGGCGAATTTCTGCCTCACGAAACGATGATTGTTCAACACTCATATAACACCTTCAAAGGTGGCCATTAAGATGTCACTATTTTTATATATGATATATAATATGTTTATGTTTTACTTATGCTTCTGTATTTCTCATTTATGTCATACTTTATGATTTCCATTATGGGTAAAACGCGATAATTTCATTTTAGGAAGTGCGGACTACCGCCCCCTCAAAGTGATTTGAATCGTTAATGCCATATGTGGGATGTATAAAGGATGGAGTAAATGGTATTATACACTATATTATACTGGAATTATATTATACATTTATATCATTATGATTTAGTTCCATTAAATATGAAATTGAAATGAAAGTAGCGTTCATGCGTACGTACGGCTTACCGTCTCCATGAACGGTGCATTTCATTTCTTACCTCTAAATGTTACGTAATATTATAAATGAATGTATATACTGGATATATAAGATATATATGACATCTAAATCATGAATATAATTATGGATATAATGGATATTCTACCACATGAACAACTTGTAATTATAAGAAGATTATTGTTGACTCAAGTACCAAAGATCGACAAAACGATCGTTATTAACTTAAATAATTACATAATGTTCATCACATTGTAATAAGTGATATAAAAAGGATAATGAAATTGAAAATGGTTCTTAATAAGGTAGATATTAACTCTAGTTTATTATTCAGGAGGTTAAAGAACGATTGAGTCAAGTCGGACACAAGGTAAGGGAATTTCTCAACCCAACTTCCATTCTTTGGGTTAATCTCCTACTTTCAAATTATGTCCTGATATTATTATGTATTATTTTTTATTTTTACGTGATTTATGTGTACCTATAGTGAATACACATAATAGATCTATTTTATTTTAAAAATGATCTTTTTAAGGGACTTCGTCTCAATCTCCATTCATTGAGGCATATTTTGTTTTATACACAAATTTCTTTTGTACAGTGTATAAACCCCTTTGACATTTTACGTTTATTCAAAATGAATCTTTTTAACCGAAGCGTTTTACTAAACGACAAAAAGGGAATGTTTTTTTCCATACATATGCGTCGACAACGACTACTCCGCCGCCGTGACCATTATTTGAATTTCGGCTTCCTCTACAAGCCATCATTTTTTAATGAAAAATAAATACAAAGTTTTAACCTTCTTTTATTTTGGTATTGAAAATGGTTTTTAAAGAGTTTTGATTATATCAATGTGTTTTATTGATATCTTGTGATTGAAATGTGGTGATGTTATGTTTCCTTTATGCATGTTTTATGTGATACGATTATTTTATGGTTTATGATATGTTTAAACCTATTCATATGAGGAATGTATTGGACTTAATAAGTGACGGGTGGAGCCCGCTATAGCTCCTCGATGCATCGGTAGGTCTCATGAGACAACTAGACGTGGAATTGGCCGAGGCCCTTTCCCAATTTGATTTATGGTTTTGGCCGAGGCCTTAATCATTTTAGACGTCTTGGCCGAGGCCTTGACAAAATGTTTCAGAATGTCCGACATTATAAATTCCATCATTATGAAAGTGGTTACTGATATTGCATGTGATTATTCGACCAGTAGAATATCCATGTGAAGATGTAAATGGCATTATCTCCTTTTACTTTTTCCATATTATGTTGAAGTTCATGTTTAAAAGGCTCTTGTTTTAGTTATACATTTCCTTAAATGTTAATGTTTTTTTATGAAAGCTTTCTCTATATTGTTAACCTTACTGAGCATCTGAGCTCACCCCTTTCAATGTTTTAATATTTTTCCAGGATGTAAAGAAGTATTTTATGAATGACCTGCAGGGGTAGTCAGAAAGGGATATGATTGTGGACTATGAAGACCATGTTATTGTAGTTTGTTTACTTTTTGATGTAATGGAAGACTTATGAATGTATCTAGTGTTTCCAAGGCTACTAAACTAATCGGTCTTTCAAGACATGATCTTTTGTGATCATGCCAATGTTACGAAGTAATGCACCGACTCTGGGTAGCTGGGGTCGGGGCGTTACATATGAGTTGAGATCAAGATATAGTATTTTAGATCTTGATCTATATTTTTCATATCTTGATGCCTTTGATATTGATTTTTTGATAGAGATTTAGATCTGAAGCATGATCGATGACATTGTGCCACTCAGATTATGGAGATTTTCGTTGGGCTAACATCCTTCAATAATATAAGGTAGGTTCTCTAAATCGAACTCTCATAGTATTTATTTTAATATGTGTATGTGATTTTATGATTTTATAGATTATCTTGATAATTTATTTCCTAAATTGGAGTAATTAATAATGTGGAATTTACTTGTGATTTCCATGGTGATTAATTTATAACTGAATCACATTACTATTGATGGGGGTTTCCCAAATAAATATTTGTTTGGGAGATTTGTTTTGGGAATAGATATTGTAATTGAGATATTAAATTTATTGTGTTATGATAATTAATTGGGGGGAATTAATTATGAAATGATGTTTGTCTATGTAAGATAATTAATTGTGAGAATTAATTATTTACCATGATTTTAACCAAACAATTTAATTATAAAAATTATTTAAGTGCCATGATTTTTATCAAAGATAATTAATTGTGAGAATTAATTATGACAAGTTAGGATTTTATATGGATAATTAATTGTGAATAATTAATTATGGAATGAGAATTGTGATGGTTGATTTATTAGTTGATGAATTAATTAAGGGTTATGTGATTGGTTAATTATTGAGTTAACTAATGGACTTTGAAATGTTTAACAAATATTTGTATTAGTAATAGAATCATGTTGCTAATTCATTTGAATTAATGAATGATTAAATGGATGATATTTTTATGTTTATGCACAGCGTTCTAGACTGATTAGAAGTTGGGACATGGACATGGAATTCCTCCCTAATAGTTATCTAAGCTTGTGATTATGGGGTTCTAGGATTGATGACCTATACCAATTGAGATTATGGGGTTCTAGGCATGATTACTTACACTGAATGAGATATAGAGTGATAGGAATGGTGACCTACACATAAAAAGATTTTATGTGCTAGGCATGACGACCTACACTAAATGATTATTAATAATTAATGATGATTCAAATGGGAAACATGAATTGAAACTGGTCCTAATGTGATGTTTAGATATTAAATGGAAATGTGATAACTGGTTAATTATGCATTTTATTCATTTCTCCATTGAATTTCATGAACTATCTTTTGACTAGACTCGTTAAAGACACTATTGGTGGTGGCTTACTAAGTTGTACTCACACCCTATTCTGGCTTCCTGATCAGCAACTGAGTAGACTTTGTTGTTGCAGGATATGATAATGGAAAGGCCCTAGGATATGTTTTTGTTTGGGATTGGATCATGGGTGAGGGAACCCGATAGGTATTGGGACCCTCTTGGAGTTTTTTGTGACTTTACTTTGAGTTGATTTGTAGACACTTGACTTTTGATGTATCATAGTATGTTTTACCTTCCAGTTGAGTATTTTATTTTCTTATTTGACTATAATCTGACATGGTATTATTCTTTTTACTTATTATCTTTTTCATATTTTTTTGTCTTCATTCTTTGATGTTTTGATTTTGACAAATGAGGGTATAGTCTACCCAAGACTAACTTACCAGACCCTCACTCCTAGTTGGAAGCCTCTAGCATATGGGGAGGAGAGCTTGAGGGAATGTGGCCAACTGGCTCGGGGAACCTGGGTTAGAACATAACAATAATAAAACCTTATAGAATCATATTTATGTAAAAAAGGATCTTTAATTTTTAATTATTGAATATATTTTGATTATAGAAGATATTAATGCAATGGAATCTTTTAGATAAAATGTAAGGGTATTTCTCAAACACAACATTATTTATTTGGGGTTTATCTCATCCCCTACATTTTTAATATGGAAATACCTTAAAAATCATTCTTCATCACTATCATAACTTTTCTAGGATTTACATGTTTTTCCCTGTGGATTATGATAAACACAATGCTTTCCAAAAGAACTCTTCTGTAAAAAACACACCTTTTACTTCTCGGTCAAGGTTGATGATTCTTATATCAAGTATGTCATTCCCTATTTCATTTGGGAACATAAAATTGATGAATGTATGATTTATAAAGTTAAACCCATTCCTTTATCTGGGTTTCATTATGTTCGGGATTATTATATATTTCCTATGGAATGTATGATAATGTAAATATTATGATCTGACGAGTGTTCTTGGAATTATAACAAATAATGAAAATGTTATGATGTGGAAGGTGCATAAAGAATTATATAGTGCTCCAATGAATTTTTTATTGTGTAGAAACTCATTCTTAAATTGAAATATTCATTAACATGATGAAATCTCTGTTCACAACTATGTGTGGCTGTTTCCCACTAAGACATAATGTTTCATTTTTATGAATTTCCATGTTTCTTGACTTTATCAAATGTTTAATCTTCTGATTATGATAATATTTCTATGTTATAATGGTATTGATTATGGTCACACCTTGTCATATTGTCTCATGATCTTATCTATCCTCTTACTGGGATTTTTAAGTCACCCATTTTTTATGTATATCCTTAGGTGACAACTTGTACTATGTAGAATTCAGGGGAAAATAAGAATCTAGTGAAAAACGAATTAAATAAATGTTTATGTTTTATGGTGTAATTTTTTTATGGTCCAAGTTTTCAAATTATACCAATCCATTGGATCCTCATTGAGAAATGTTTTTATGTTTTTTTTCATTAAAATGATTAATATTAATGTATTAATAGAAGGGTTTATATATAAACTCTTTTATTTATGATACACAAATTTATAATCATACTTGAAGTTGAAAAGTATTCTTGATATTCCTTAGAGTATGATAGGACAACATCGTCTTCTAGAACTAATAATTGATTTTTCATTTTCATCTCATTCGATGATTCCTTATGTTAATACTTACTACCACATTGGGTCTCCTTTGGGACATTACTTGGTATTGTTATTTAGAATTATTTTTCCATGTTTCTAAATCCTACAAAGAAAAAAATGACCATTAAAGGCATAAATATAATATTAAAATCTGTTCAGATGCCTCTAATTATTTTTCACTCACAAATACATGTTGGATATGGAACAAAAAAAATTATAGTGTCTCATTATTTCACAATAATGGCTCCTAATAAGGCATGTATTTCAATACATCATTAGATAACCACTGATAACCCCCTATGATCAGTGAAACATTTTATTCTGATTCTTACCCAAATATATCGTTAAACTTTAGTGGGTGCTTATGGTATCACATTAATTATTAATTCTATCTATTTGTGAAAGATACCTATACCAACTATTTTATTCTGATGTATCATTATCATCTTCAAACATTCTATTATATATTTTTCTAGATCTCATAATTCTATGTTCTCATTTATGTTTACCATGTAACCAAATTTATCAACATTTTATTTGGATTCAATAGTTTCTGTTGATATTTTACCTTTCTTCATTGGCCAAAATGACCCCCATGTTATTTGATATTTTTGACTCAATCTGTAACTGTGTTGGTTAGACTATTGATATTGTTGGTCTATTATTCAAAATTAATCCTGAAATAAATGACTTTTTCTAATTTTTATGGATTTTCTAATTTGATATTTTCAATTTAAGCATTTAGTGCATAATTTAATTCTTCTTATTACTACATATAATGTTTATAATTAAGAACCACTCTGTTGGATTTCATGATTTTCTCTCTCTAAGAATTTATCTCCCTGAGAGAAGCTTCTAATTCGGTATTCATGTCAAATATTGCACCCTATTACCCCTCATCATTATCTCTTCCTTTCCATGTTTTGGAGTTACGTATAAAGACCATCATATCACCCTCTTCATGATCCATTCCATTTTCAATCTTTTCTACCGGATATTCCCATGAACAATCATTTCCTTGTTAATGAATATTATTTTTTATAATGAAATTTCACTTAGTATATATCATGACATTCATAATAGCAGAATAATTTTTCTTGGGAGTTTCATTATTATCCTCATCCTCATTATCAAACTCATGGGAAACATTTCTAAAATATGTAAAACTATTCTATAATGAAATCAGACAATAGGAAGTTTCTTGTGAAACCTTCATTCACCCATTTTATATTTGAGGAATGAAATGATATCAAATCATTCACATTTCTTTATTCCTGATCATCTTCAATAGTGAGAATCTTAATGTACTTGAATTCCACCTATTTAGATTTCTCCTTTTCTACAGAATAATTTTTATAATCACTCATATCATATGTGGAAATAGTACTGTGTAAGCAATTCAATGTCAGTACCTTTGGATCATTATCTTTTATTAGATGAAATTTTGGATTAAAGTGAGGTTTATGGCTTATCAAGATACGCTTAACGATATTTTCATAATTATGAATTTCTTCAATACCAAGAATGCATTCTACAATAGGATTCACTTGGTTAAATAATTCATATACAGACTCATTGAGGTTAATTCTAATGTCCTCAAACGTTTTCCAAAAATCCCACAATTTTGATTCTCTAACTTTTGAATTGCCTTAAAAAATATTTCGCATCTTTTCCCGCATTGAATGCGATGACTTCCATGGAATAATTTTCATGAATATTTTGTATGATAATGACCTATTAAGATAATTATTCCTTCGATATGTGAATCCAATTATATTAATTATACATATGATAAAAATACACTATACAAACTATCTTAAATTACATTAATCAAAGTTGTAAACACATCCATTTCTAATGGTCATAAGTATTGCTACATCTAATTCTTCTATAGATGAATTTTTTTCCGTTGTTGATTGTAATATGTTTTTGATTAACAATTTTCATTCTTCTTTAGATAGAGAACCTATGACTTTAAACTTTCACTATAATACCAACTGTTATTCCAACTAGGTTAAATATCTTTAGGGGTGAATCAGGGTATCATAGATTAAAACATCTACCCCCTATGGATCTTGTTTCTTAATTAGATAATGCTATTTTATTGCACCTTCCCATAGCACAAAAAATGAAAATTAGAACATGAAAAGGACACAAAAATATTACATGGTTTAAAATACCTAAGAAACATCCAAGGAGAATACAAAAATACTGTTTTGATTTACCAAATCTACTAAATTTCACTATTGTTATGATGTTTGGAGTAGACTCACTATCCCTTCTATTTTACAACCAATCAAAATTTGAAACCTCACTTGTATGTTCCCGGTTTTTGGAAAGGTTTTTTTGTTGTGTTTTGGGTTGAAACCTTTGTTTTTTGGGGCTTCAAAATGTTTCCAGAATGTGTGAGAGGCCTTGAGGTGTTCTGGGGGCTCAGGGCACAGAAGAAAGGAAATCTGGGAAAGATAGGCCAGGGCGCACAGCCTGCGCACAGCCAGGTAAACCATGCGGCCTACCCAGGAAAAACCATGCAACACTTCCTCCTCCGTACAGAAGCTTGTACATGGTTTTCCAAACCATGCGGCTAAACCGTGCGACCCCTCCTCCTCCGGACAGTGTTATGTGCACGGTTTGCGAACGATTTTCCAAACCGTGTGGACAAACCGTGTGTCCACTTAAAGTTGGGAAAAATTTCAAGTTTTCCCCTCCATGCATTAAAACCCCATTCGGGATTTCCTATCATTTCCCCCCTCTCCACCCTAGGAATGAACCAAATCACCCAAAGTCTCCAAGAGACCAATATTCCTCGTTTCAAAGGTGTTTTGGTGCTATTGGTTGTGGATCGAAGCTCTCGGTAAGGCTAATCCCATCCTTGCTAATCTTTTTGGTTTAGGGTTTGTATCTTCTCTCCCTCTCATTCCAAAGTACTTAAACCCTAACTTTTGGGTGAGTTTTAGGTTGAAGCTCAAAAGGCAGGTCGGATCGAGGTCTAAGGAATTGATTGAGAGTGTGTTCAACCGTGGTTTCGAGGTAGGTGGTCTAAAAATCATATCCTATAGTTATTTTCGAATTTGTGCATGTTTAGTTGTGTTCTTGTTTCCACTTGGTTATGTTTTGAATAAACTTGTAATGTTTTTTAATAATGGCATTTAAATTGGAAAATGGGAACCGTCACGATCCTCGTGGAACGTATTGGGATAGTCTTGACCTGATTGGGGCCATCCATGGGATGTTATAGCTTTTCCTGTGTTTAGGGATTATGGTTAAACAAATTACCTTGTGGTAATAAATTATAGATCCCTTAATAAACCTGTTTTCAAGATTGGTTGAACTTGGAATAGAATTTAGGTGATTCACCTAGACCTAGCAACGACCAAATGGTTATTTGGAATGGGTTGAATGGATGATTCATGGAATGATGAACGGGTTAAATGGGTTAATGAGTAAACTGATTTAAGACCATAATGAGATAGGTTATGAGTTTAATGTTCAATGCATAGTGAGATAGGCATAACACCTGGGAATTGGGTAAATGGTTAAATGATGTGAATTGGTAATGTGTTAATGGGTTAAGGCATGATGTGGATTCTCATGGGGGTTGTTGTGAATAATGTTTTCCGAAGGGAAATGGTTTGGATGGTTGATGGTTACTTATATATAATCATGTGCACATGGCTTCGTAGACTAGGGTATGACATGATGATCTACGCCCATGGGTTGAGATAAGACTGAGGTTCTAAACTCCACCCTAAATGCACAGATTAGGAAAGGGGACATAAGTTCTATTCACCTAACGGTTGCATCCACCCATACTGAGGCTTCGAGGTGAGGTTATGGTTGCTATGAGGGGGTTAGTCCTAGTGAGAAAAGATAATGATGTGTTTACCCTCTTGCATGTGATTATTGGCCTTAGAACCATGTGACATAATGTATGTGTTTAACCCATGGAAATGTGACGAAATGGGAGGTGATGATAATTGGTAATAAATGAATGGTAATGGAATGGAAATGGATTGGACTTTGAACTTGTTAATGGTACCTTAATTAATTACTTGGCAGTTATCATTCATATTTTTTTGCATGCACTAACTATTCATACTGGATATTTTGTAGACACCGTTGGTTGTGGCCTACTAAGTTGTACTCACACCCTACTCGGACAACCATTGGGTACCCGAGCAGACTTTATGTTTGCAGGTCAGGAGAAGGGAAAAGGTCCTTCCTAGATAGTAACTTGACATGGGTGGCACTTGGTAGAGGATCTAGAAGTGGAGTCGGGACCATTTTGGGGATTTTGGCCATTGTCTTTATTTTGGGTTTTTGTTCACTCTTACACTTGTAGTATGACATGGCATATTTATTATTGGAAATGGTTGTTATACATGTTCTGTGTTTATTGTTTATTATTTCCGCTATTTGGTTTATTTCTGTTGTGGCTTACTCTGATAAAAAGGGGGTATAGTATCCCCACTTGTCTCCGTAGACCCCCGCTGTTAGTCAGAAGCCTTTGTCGTACGGGGAGGCATGCTTAAGGTCATGTAATCACCTGGCTTGGAGCACCGATTTAGTGGATTCCGGGTCGGGGACGTTACAAAGTGGTATCAGAGGAGGTCTTTCTTCTCCTTCTCTGAGGTCTTGTTATTTGGGATTGGTAGCCAAGGGTTAAGAAGTGTCAGGCCTTGGTAAAAAGCTTGTGCTTGGGAGTAGCTAAACCAGGTACAGGGGAAACCCAAGTCACCCTGGGTGGTGAAATGTTATTCTTGGTTGTGTTATGTTACAGTTGATGATATTTCACCGTTGGGTGATGCACATGTGGTTTGATATGACTGTTTTATGACGTTTGGCTCGTGGCCTTAACGGCATGAGGATTTCCATTCATGCATCATTGTAGGCACCTAGGTAGAGAGATGACATGTTGTAGAGATCCAAAATGTAATGTATAAGGAAATTACATTAATTTTTCGGAATACTTAATACATAACAAAAACCAACACTCAAGGACTGTAATAGTTTATTGTCTTTGGAAACTCATAACATAATCTTCTAATCATGGTGAAAGATCTTCAACATCTCCCATAAATATCTTCCCCTTTTTTCTTACCTAAAAGCGTTCATTATATCCTGGGGAAAAGAAAACATATAAAGGGTGAGCTCAAATGCTCAGTAAGGGTAAGCATGGAGAAAATAAAACAAACCGTATACTTTTGAACTTAAAAACATGAACATAATGTTTAAACATCAAAATCTTGAGAAATGACATAAAACATAGCAGTACGTAAGGCATAGATCATAATGGAAAATCAATCATCATAAAATAGCATGGGAATAAATCATGTAATTGTGGAAAACCATTAAGCACATGATATGATTTCTATAGTAGCCAATGCATTACTGTAAAGACCATCTTAGTGGACAAAGTCCCTTTCTGAATCGAGATCACTCCTTGTTCCAGTCCTGTAACACTGAACCTGATTAACTTACCATTCCGACCATGTATATCTAATGAGATATAAATCTTTATCCAATGAATTAGAGGGAGATATAGGTCCCACCCATCTCATAGTGAAATCATTCTTACTTGTGCCACAACATGAACATAAATCATTCATCATTACCCAAAGTATAAAACGGGTTTCTTAAATATCATCCCATCATAACGTAATCCATACAAAAAAATGGATATCATTTAATCATAAGAAAAGTGAAACCAATAAAATCATAGAGAAATAATACTTGAAACATGAACATACTGAATACTATCATCTTAGATGAAAAATAATTTTGATAAAACACTTGAAATGAATTCTTGTGGAAAATATCCTATCTTCTGCAAAATCATTCTCTTTTCAAAAAATTCCATGAAATTTTAAAAGAAAAAGATTTTGTTTAAAATAGTAATGAAATATTGTAGAGTAAGCTTCATGAAAATAAGGCATTATGAAACCGTAAAAATCCCTTCATTCCATATAAGTTAAAAAACATTCTTCTCGCACTTTTTCCAGAAAAGTAAAAAAGTACCTCGTATGGTAAAAAATAATGATTCCTTACATACCATGTAATAAAAGTCAAAAATGTGTAAAAAGGACTTTAAACGTACCTGAAAACATTTTTAGAAAACATGGACATTAATGATAAATATAACCCCAGTAAATACTTACGAATAAACAATCTCGGATTAGAACAAGATTGGAATAATTATCCCTTACCTTTTTTCCAATTTCTTCCATATGTGTCCGAGAATCCTGTATAGTGGGTTTAAACATATTATTTACTTGTAACTGAACCATAATAATATTTATTATATCATATATGAATCACTTACGACTTTATATTATCCGTTCATTTTTCAATTCCATGTTAAAGCAACGTTTTGGGTAAAATCGTCTCATTTATCATATGTGTTTTGATTTGTAATTATTCCTAGGATTAAATAGATAATTATTACTTAATTACAGAATATAAAACATGATTTATATATAATATATATTCATAATATACATATATATAATAGATCGATAAATGGAAAGAAATACACTGTTCATGGAGACGGTAGGTTGTACGTACTCATGAACGCTATTTTCGTTTCCTTATTAAATTTAATAGATGTAAGTGAATAACATAAACACAAATATAGTATCATTAATATGTCATATATTTCATGATTAACTATTATATATAATTTATAATAATTCTTGAATTTTTAACATGGAAAATGAATCTCATCGCATCGTGGAGACGGTAATCCGTACGTACGCACGAGCGATGAGATTGTTCCCATATTTATTGAATGGAATTGGAGTGGATGATATAATATCATATAATCAGTATGATGTTATAATAATCATATATAGTTATTCGTTACACCATTATACCCATCCAAGTATGGTGGTGGTGGAAAACAGATTACACCACAGTGTGGAGACGGTATTCCATACGTACGCACGCGCAATGATTTTGTTTTCCGTAGGATGTATAGAAGCTGAAATAGACTTGTTTAAAATTTATAATAACATATCAGTATATAATTAATATTTATGTTATTACTTTATAATTAAACAACAAAATAAGAAGAATTAGAAGAAGAAAGAAACTTAAAAGAGTCGGTAGAAGATATTACCTCTTCCTCGACGCACCTCTTTTAAACTTCTTCTTAGGGAACTAGAGTTGGTATTTTGGGAAGACCATACCCACTATGATATAACTAGAGAGTTTTAGAAGAGTATTTGGTAGGGTTTGGCCGAGAATCAAGGCTCAAAAGGGTGTGAAGAGAAGAGGGAATGGTTTCCCTATTTATAAGGGAGGAGAGGGGCACCTTTGGTAACATAAGAAATATTAATTTATAATAAATTCAACCTCAATTAAAAACGTCCAAAAAATGACTCAAATCCAAATATTAGATTCAATAGGGTAGTAATCTCATCAACCAATAAAATTTATACATGTTGGGAATTTATTTTAAACAATATCAACTTGATTTATCCTTATTTAATCTATTTAATTTTATTTGTGTTAATATGATTCTAATTTTTAAATTGTTATATATAATTACTTATGTGTTGTGAATTGTCCACAATTGGATACTTTATGACATTTTAGACCATATAAATTTTAATTTATAATTTTTAAATATTTTTTGTGATTTTCAAACAAATTTATAATATGATATTTTTATAAAATAAGATTAGTTTCAATTTTTTACATTATTTATTTATTTTAATTTAAATAAAATCCACACAGAGGATATATTCTAAATTTTTTTAAATAGATTACTAACATGTAAAATGTTTCTATAAAATTCTTGGAGAACATTAAATAGTTCATATAATATTTATTTTAATATTTTTTAAAACCATTTATTTTGTATATCTCCTAATAAAATAATTAGTACGCCATTTTTGTATAATTATTTATTATACTTATTTTTGCATAAAAATTAAAAATAAAATCATATGATGAAGATAAATCTCATATATTTTATAATAATACTTTTAATCTAATTTATAATCTTAAAATAATAACATGTAAATTGTTATATTTATTAAATTATGAAGGTGATGCCTTTGGAATCATTTGAAATAAAAGAATATAAGTGTCATAATCATCTTTATAAGGATTCAAATGGTCACCAATTCGTCCTTCGGATGATTAGGGTTTATATATAAACTACCAATATTTCTTGGTAAGGTTTTTGGGCCTTTTATGTGTATTATTATTTCGATAAAAACTATATTATTTATTTTTCACTAAATAAATAATTTCTGCATCATTAATGTATAACCTAATAAGGTAAATAAATAATTCTGAAAAATTACAAATAAATTACCATGATAAATAAAAACATTTTATATTTAAAATGAGTACTTATAACCTAATTTATATTTTGTATACCCTTATATTAATAATAGTTTAATTATTAATGTTTGAGTGATACATATTTCACTTTCTTTTAAATAAAATAAATTAAATGTCTTAATCACATCCAAGTGGGTTCCAATGGATTCCATTTCGACCAAAATATTCCATGGGATGAAATATAATCATCCAATTATATTAAGAGATGTGTTAGGGTAATTTTATAATATTACATTTACCCTCAATTACCTGATTTACCTTTAACTATGGTAAATAAAATTTACCATAGTTACTATTTATAGTGCCCAAAAATAAAAAAGTATCCTGTTAACATAATTTGGACATACTAATTCCAAATATTGAATACAGTTTTCCTAATTCAAATCAAATACATTGAAGAAATTAATTTAAAGTTAATCATGTTGTTAAGAAAACGAGCTTTAAAAGTTAAAACATTGCAAAAGACTAAAAGGATTTTACATATGAATTCAATGTAAAATCAATTCTAATGACATATATTATATTAAATGGTAAAAATATATTATATTTATACTTTAAAACCATTCAATATTATAACTTAACCATATAAATTATTATGATGAAAAAGTTGTTTTTAATTAAAATATAGTGTGTTTTTACTATTCATTAAAATAATAAAGTTATCAGAATAACATGAAAAATTTATCCAAAGTAAATTTTTATATCCTGATTCCAAATAAGAATTTTATTTTTTCAAATTTAACTTATAAAAATGTCAAAAACTAGATTTAAGGTGGGTGTTCCATCAAAAGGCGGCAAAACTGCATTTTTTTTGAAAAATACTTATTTTACCTGAAACATTTATTTTGTTCACATAACATGTTCTAGAAAATGTGTAAGATAAATAATAATGTTATAAAATTCAAAATGTAGTTAATACTATTCATAACGGCTAGTCCATAATATTATAACAGTATATTGTTGTTTTAGTGAAACCTGGTATTGCGTACAACACACGCTATCGAGGAAGGTCGTGATTTCATGTAATGCAAGCCAAGTCAGGGTTGCGTGTAGTGGAAGACTCCTTTGTTGTTGAATATAAAAAAATCCACCCATATTTAATTTATAGATTAATATATATATATACACTCAATGTTGTGTTGAATAACTACTATCAAACAAACATGAAAATGTGTTTAACACGATCCAAGATTAGTGTTGCGTATACTGCAAGCTAAGACGATGTTGCGTAGAGTGAAAGATAATCTTGGTGTTGCGTACAACAGAAATATTAAATAAATTAAAAATAATATATCTTATAAAATCTCAGGGTGCTACATTCTACCCCCTTTAAAATGAATTTCCCCCTCGAAATTCATCGGGGTTATAAATGGTTTACTACTTGAAAGTTTCTTTCATAGAAACCCACATCATAAAAAAGAATACTAAAACATAATTTTGAAAATTGAAGTATGAAACATAATAGTTTTTGTAATTAACTCATCACTGGGTTTCCAAACAGGAGAACATAGGTTAAAATATGAATATAGAAGATAAATCTAACCATAATGTTCTAATGGAGAGTGGTAGAGAACATAGCTATGAAAAATCCAACAATCACATAGCCATAAATTTGTGATGATCTATGGTACCATCTGATTCATCGTATATAAGGACACTAGGACAACATTTTTGGTTTTCAAGATCATTTCCCTAAATTTGAAGAATTTGAATTAGAAGAAATACTTACATTATTTCGGTACAATCTCACCGTTGTTCGTGCCTTGAACAATTTCCAATTCATATCTTAATGAAATTAAGTTGAATTTTTCATTCTTGAAGTGTTATATGATCATGTGATATAATGATGGGTCATTCCATCTGTCTCAAACAAAAGTGTAGAAAAAGTTATCAAATATACGTAAGTCCATCTATGGTGAGGTTAATCATATATGATTCCAAAAATGGACTTATACTTCATCAATCATACCTCTTAATAAAATAAAACTAGTTTCTAATAACCAGTGACTTTTTGTAGGCTAGTGGTATGCGATAAAGGTCTGTCGCACTTCGGTTGTGTGTTCGATTCTCACAGCCTTGTCCGACGTGACGAGTTTTCGCCCGTCCTGCAGGTTGTCATTTTTACTAAAACTACATTATTATAGCATCCCATCAATAAAATCGAAAAACGTTCTAGCCTTATACAATAATAACTTATGTCCACCATAATCTATTCCAACCTTTAGGCTTATCTAAAATACTTCTGTCCAAGCCTATATTTTAAAGAAAAAAATAACTAGAAATGTCATCTACCGAGCATGTGAATACCATCATTTATCCCAGATATATTTTTCTGATTGCACTCGAAACATGTGAATACCTTAATCATGTACTCTCTTGAAAAATAAACTACCATAAAACCTTATTGAAAACATGAATGCTATCAAAAGGTAACTCTTTCCACATACCAATATCCAAGAATTTCTATATACTCAATCCCTGATATAAATTTATCTTTATATCAGTCATGAGCTCATGAATACTACCATACATATTATTTTCTCCTTATCCCTTCATTATGCTAATTTCAACTGATTTCCAAATATATTTCAATCACTTTTCATGGTAACCAGTACGATAAAATTATTAAAAATCACAATGATCCAATACATTAATATTCCAATATTCCACGATACTTTAAATGAGAATCCACAAAATTATCTTCGAATCCCATTTCAAAAACAATAATTCATTCCACCACATCATTTTCATACTCAACATCACAAATAGTGATCGCATGTGACTTCCCTTTATCCTTTTCCTTAAGAGGTTTCTCACATCGATCATCATTAACCCTTGGATTAGGGCATTGATTAGCATAATGCCTCATTTCCTTGCACTTGAAGCATTGAAGTGTTGGTTGAGCGTTCTCTGTAGTATTTTCTCTATTCACATCATTAGCTACCTTTTTCCCATTACTTCAACACTCAACTGCTCGATGAACTTATTTTCCACACTGAAAACCTTTTCTAGTACCTTTTAGGAAATCTCTATCATGCTTCTTTCCACACTTTGAGAATAAAGAAACATTCATCTTCTTTTCACCATTGTTCTAAGATTTTTCCTTAAACTCCATCTTTCATTTTTTGACAAAACCATGAGATGGATATGTAACACCAACTTCCAGTTCTACCTTGATAGCACAATGAACATTTTATTCATAGCTACTTAAGTCTCTTATAGCTAATTCCATACAATGACTTGGTTTTAAGCCACTAATGAATTGATCAACTTTTATTTCGGGTTGGATGATAAATCCAGATGCATACCTTGCAAGCCGTGTAAAATTAGCCTCGTATATGCCAACAGATTCATCATCCTTTTGCTTAAGTTCGAGGAACTCCTCTTCCATCTTTATTCGAATAATACGAGGGAACCAATTATTGAAAAACAAGTTCTTGAACTTATCCCATTCCATGGATTCAATTTCATATTGGGGCCTTGTATTCTTAATTAGAGTCCACCACTGGTATGCTTTACCTTATAAATGGTAAACAACCAAAATGACTTTTTTCATGCTCTGAACAGCAATGTATGGAAAATATATTTTCAATGGTAATGATCCATTGTTCAGAAACAAGTGGATTATAAGACCAACTGAAAGAAGGTGTACGTTGCCTCATGAAGGACTCAATAGAATATTGTTCTATTCTATTCTCATTTGGATGTCCCAATTAATTCTTATCTTGTGTAAGTATAACAATAAGATTTTTTACTCTATCTCCCATAAAATTAGTTTGTTCATGAGGACAATCATTGCATTGCCAATTACATTGATCGACATAGTTCCTTTGGGTTCCATCCATCATCTAAACCCCAAAAATAATAGTGTGAGAGGAAAAAATCATGATAGGAAAACAACATAATAAAGGGGGAGTACCTTCAATATCTAACATCTTAGGATTAATTCTATGATCGTTACCGTAATCTTAGGACTATAACCTATAGTTATACTTAACCGTAGGGACATCCCCAGACATACCTTAGAATATCTCTAGGGATCTCACTAACGTTTTCGCATCCTAGTTTCCAAAGGTTGACTAATCCTTTCATTTGATACCAACTGTAGAGACCCACAACATGACGTACATGGACATTACATTACTTTTTCCGAATACTTAATACATAACAAAAACCGACACTCAAGGACCGTAATAGTTTAGTGCCTTTGGAAACTTGGAACATAATCTTCTAATCACGATGAAAGATCTTCAACATCTCCCATAATGATCTTCCCCTTTTGTTTTCTTACCTAAAATCTTTCTATATATCCTGGTGAAAAGAAAACATTTAAAGGGTGAGCTCGAAATCTCTGTAAGGGCAGGCATGGAGAAAATAAAACAAACCATATACATTTGAAGTTAAAAACATGAACATAATGTTTAAACATCAAAATCTTGAGCAATGACATAAAACATAGTAGTATGTATGGAATAGATCATAATGGAACATCAATCATCATAAAATAGAATGGGAATAACTCATGTAATTGTGGAAAACCATTAATCACATGATATGATTTCCATAGTAGCCAAGCCATTTCTGCCAAGACCATCTTAGTTGACAAAGTCCCTTTCTGAATCGAGTTCACTCCTCATTCCGGTCCTGTAACACTGAACCAGATTAACATTCTGTTCCAGCCATATATATCTCATGAGATATAAATCTTTACCCAATGCATTGGAGGTATATATAGGTCCCACCCATCTCATAGTGAAATCATTCTTACTTGTGACACAACATGAACATAAATCATTCCTCATTACCCAAAGTATAAAATTTGTTTCATAAACATCATCCTATCATAACATAATCCATACAAAAAAATGGATATCATTTCATCATAAGAAAAGTGAAACCATGAAAATCACAGAGACATTATACTTGAAACATGAACATACTGAATAATGTCATCTTAGATGGAAAAGAGTTTTGATAAAACACTTGAAATGAATTCTTTAGGAAAATATCCTTACTTCTTCAAAATCATTTTCTTTTCACAAAATTCCAAGATGTTTTAAAAGAAAATTATTTTGTTGAAAATAGTCATGAAATATTCTAGCGTAAGCTTCATGAAAACAAGGCGTTATGAGACCTTAAAAATCTATTCATGTCGTATAAGTTAAAAAAAATTATTCTCACACTTTTTCCGGAAAAGTCAAAAAGTACCTTGTATGGTAAAGAAAAGAAATATTCCTTATATAACATGTAGTAAAAGTAAAAAAATTGGTAAAAATGACTTTGAACATACATGAAAACATTTTTAGAAAACATGAAAATAGATGATAAATATAACCGCAGTAAATACTTACGAATAAACAATCTTGGATAAGAACGATATTGGAATAATTATCCATTACATTTTGTCCAATTTCTTTAATATGTGTCCAAGACTCATGTATATTAGGTTTAAAAATATTATTAACTTGTAACAGAACCATAATAATATTTATGATATCATATACGATTCACTTACGACTTTATATTATCTGTTCATTTGTCAATTCCATGTTAAAGCATCATTTTGGGTAAAATCGTTCCATTTATCATCCGTGTTTTGACTTGTAATTATTCGTATGATTACTTAGATCATGATTACTTAATTCCAGAATAAAAAACAAGATTTATATATAATATATATTCAGAATATACATATATATTATTGATCGATAAATGGAATGAAATACACCGTTCATGGAGATGGTAGGTCGTACATACGCATGAACATTATTTTCATTTCCTTATTAATTAAATAGATGTAAGTAAATAACATATACATAAATACAGTATCATTAATATTTCATATATTTCATGATTACTTATTATATATACTTTATAATCATTCTTGAATTGTTCACATGGAAAATGAATCTCACAGGATCGTGGAGACGGTAATCCGTGCGTACGCACGAGCGATGATATCATTCCCATATTTATTGAATGGAATTGGAGTGGATGGTATAATATCTTAGAATTAGTATGATTTAATAATAAACATATATAGTTATTCGTTACACCATTATACCCTTCCATGTAAGGAGGTGGTGGAAAACAGATTACACCACAGCATGGAGACGGTATTCCGTACATACGCACGCACGGTGATTTTGTTTTCCGTAGGATGGATAAATGGTTAAATATGGTTTTTTCTTATTTATAAAAATATATAAGTACATAATTAATACTGAGGTTATTACTTTATAATGAAACAACTAAAGAAGATAAAGTAGAAGAAGAATGAAACTTAAAAGAGTCGGTAGAAGAGATTACTTCATCCTCGACGCACCTCTTTTAAAATTCTTCTTAGGGCACTAGAGTTGGTCTTTTGAGAAGACCAGAACCTCTATGATATAACTAGAGAATTTGAAAATAGGAATTGGAAGGGGTTGTCCGAGCATAAAGGCTCAAAAGGGTGTGAAGATAAGAGGGAAGGGGTGCCCTTTTTATAACGGAGGAGAGGGGCACCTTTGGTAACATAAGAAATATTAATTTATAATAAATTCAAACTCACTTAAGAAACTCCAAAAATGACTCAAATAAGAATAATAGATGATATAATATTGTAATATCATCAACCAATAAAATTTATACAAGTGTGGAATTTATTTTAAAAATTATCAACTTTATTTATCCTGATTTAATCTATTTAACTTTTTTTGTGGTAATAAGATTATAATTTTTAAATTGGTATAAATAATTACTTATGTGTTGTGAATTGTACATAATTGGATAATTAATGACATTATAGACCATATAAATTTCAATTTATAATTTTTAATTTTTTTTGTGATTTTTAAACAATTTTATAATTTGTTATTTTTATAAAATAACAATAGTGTCAATTTTGACATTATTTGTTTATTTTTATTTAAATAAAATCCACATAGAGGATATATTCTAAAAAAATCTTTAATAGATTTATAACAAGTCAAATTTGCCTACAAAATTCTTGGATCACATTAAATAGTTAATATAATATTTATTTTAATATTTTTTAAAACCATTTATTTGGTATATCTCTTAATAAAATAATTAATACAACATTTTTGTTTAATTATTTAATATACATATTAGTTGAATAAAAATTTAAAATAAAATCCTATGATGAAGATAAATCTCATATATTTTATAATAATACTTTTACTCGAATTTTTCATCTTAAAATCACTACATGTAAATTGTTATATTTATTAAATTATGAAGGTGACAACTTGGGAATCATTTAAAATAATATAATATAAGTGTCATAATATTCTTTATAAGGCTCCAAATGGTCACCAATTCGTCCATTGGATGCTTAGGGTTTATATATACACTAAAAATAAGTCATGGTCAGGTTTTTGGGCCTTTTTATGTGTATTATTATTTCAATAAAAACTATATTGTTTATTTTTCACTAAATAAATAATTTCTGCATCATTAATGTATAAACTATTAAGGTAAATAAATAATTCTTAAAAATTACAAATAAATTACCATGATAAAGAAAACAAATTTATCTTTCAAATGAGTATTTATAACCGAATTTATATTCTATATAGACTTATATTAAAAATACATCAATTATTAAAGTTTGAGTGAGACATATTTCACTTTCTTTTAAATAAAATAAATTAAAGGTCTTAATCACATCCAAGTGGGTTCCAATGGATTAAATTTCGACCAAAATATTCCATAGGATGAAATATAATCATCCAATTATATTAAGACAAGTGTTATGATAATTTTATAATATTATATTTACCCTCAATTACCCGATTTGCCTTTAACTATGGTAAATAAAATTTACCGTAGTAACTATTTATAGTGACCAAAAATAAAAAGAAACCTATTAACATAATTTGGACCTACAGATTTAAAATATGGAATACCGTTTTCCTAATTCAAATCACATAAGTTTCAGAAATTAATTTAAAATTAATCCCATTGTTAAGAAAACGAGTTTTAAAAGATGAAACATTGGAAAAGATTGAAATGATTTTACCTATGAATTCAATGTAAAATCAATGATAATGACATAATTTATATTAAATATTAAAAAAATATTCTATTTATAATTTAAAACCATTAAATATTATAATTTAACCATATAAATTATTATGATGAAAAATTTTGTTTTAAATTAAAATATAGTGTGCTTTTACTATTCATTAAAATATGAAAGTTATCAGAATAATATGAAAAATTTATCCAAAGTAAATTTTTATATCATGATTCCAAAGAAGAATTTTATTTTGTCTAATTGAACTTATAAACATGTCGAAAACTAGATTTATAGTGTGTGTGCCATCAAAAGGCGGAAAAACTGCATTTTTTAAAAAATAGTTATTTTACCTGAAAAATTTATTTTGTTCTCATACCATGTTCTATAAAATGTGTAAGATGAATAATAATGTTATAAAATTCAAAATGTAGTTAATAATATTCATAAAGGCTATCCCATAATAATATTATAAAAATATATCGTTTTTTTATTGAAACCCGATATTGCGTACAACACACGCTATCGAGAAAGGTCGTGATTACGTGTAATGCAAGACAAGTCAGGGTTACGTGTATTGAAAGACTCTTTTTTTGTTGCGTATAAAAAAAATACAACCATATTTCATTTATATATTGAATATATATATATATATACACTCAATGTTGCATTGAATAACTACTATCAATTAAACTTGAAATTGTGTTTAACACGATCCAAGATTAGTGTTGCGTATAATGCAAGCTAATATGGTGTTGTATATAGCGCAAGATAATCTTGGTGTAGCATACAACATAAGATATGAAAGAAATTAAAAATAATATATCTTATAAAATCTCGGGGTGTTACACATGCATTGTGTTATGCACACGCATGGGGTGGGTGTGTGAGTCAGGAAAGTAGGGTGCTTTGTGCAATTCATAAAATCAAGAAATGAAGAGATGAATGAAATTACACAAGTGGGTAATGATGAATGTATGGTAAATGATGTTTAATGGTGTAAAAGGGTTTGAAACAAATTGGATAATGTTGTTGAGTTAGTATATTAAAGGGGATGTTGTAGCTATTAAAGATATTTTGATGGAATCAGGAATGTTTATGGTATGCCTTCTAAAATATCATGCTTGGTATTGTAGAAAAATGCCACCATGAAGTTGGTTACTAGTTGGGAAATGTGAGGATGTTGCTGAGAACACTCCTCCAGTAGAGGAGCAAGAAAATGTGGCGATCAATGAAGGTAGAGAAGGCTAGTTCTGGGAGAACTTGTCTCTTCTTATGCAGATGATGGATTAGGACCCATGGCGGGTTGCACCAAGTATGTTTGAGCTGACCAGGGAGTTCCAACTGCAACACCCTCCAACCTTCACTGGCGAGGTTGGGGAAGATGCATCAGAGTTCTAGTTATAGTCTGTTCAGATGATACTGGACCATCTGAAGACCCCTGTTCAAAAGCGAGTGAAGCCGACCGCTTATATGTTGCGAGGCCAGGCTAGGCGTTAGTGGGAAATTCAGGCTCAAATCGAGCAGGCTGAGGGAATGTCATGGAAGGTTTTTCAAGAAAAGTTTCTGAAGCATTTCTACCCATAGACTTTGAGACCGGAGTGGGCTGCAGAGTTTATGAGCCTGACTCAGGGATTGCTATCGGTGATGGACTATGCTAGTCGCTTCACCGATTTGAGACGCTTTGTCCTAGTCTTAGTAGGGGATGAGGTAGCAGTAGAAAAGAATTTCCAGGAGGGGATGAGACATGAGATCCTGTCTCGAGTAAACATCTTCTTCTTGAAGAGGTTCACAGAGGTAGTAGATCAGGCACTGATCTCAGAAGGAAACCTGAAGGGAGATTTGGGTAGTGGGCTTGTGGTGTTAGTGGGACAGACAAGTGGTGCAGCTACCGAAGGTCAAAAGCGATGCCATGAGAGCTGAAATCATGGTGGAAGTGTGAAAAGTGGATGGAAGAGACGGTCAGCCTCTCAGAGTGGGAATCAAGTGTTTTTCTATAAGTATGGCAGGCCAGTGCATATGCGTGGTCAGTGTCCTTGTCCTCCAGTTGACTTTCGTTCATGTGGCAGGATGGGGAATGTGTAGATGTTATACAGGAACCCTCGATAGGTGGGTGAGTATGATGGTGAAAATAAGGTGTCGGGTACAGGAAGGGGATCAGTTACCCCGTATCAGGCAGGCATTTGGAGCTCCATGGGACGTACGGGCAGGGGCGGTGGACCTGGAACTCTAGGGTAAGATCGCTCATGCCATCAGGGTAGTGCAGCGTAGGGCATTCAAGCTGGGGACCAAGGTATAGGGGATAGTCAGCCTCAGGGAGTTTAGTTTTCACCTAGTGATGTCTATGATGGATCGTCGAATGTTCGAGGTATGGTCCTTGTAGCTCCTAATTTTTCTAGTGCATTTTTTGACACAGGTGCCACACACTCTTTTCTCTCTGCTCAAGTTGTGGTAGTGCTGGGTTTACCTGTGGTGAGGGTGTTTCTAGTTATGTCAATTAACACTCTGTTGGGGGAGCGGGTTGAGGATATCAAGCAATGAAAGGGGTGTGCCTTGGAAGTTTGTGGGTATCATTTTCTATGGGATTTGTCCATTCTCGAGATGTCAGGGTTTGACCTCATCATGGTAATGGATTGATTGGTTATGTATCTGGCGCATATAGACTGTTATCGTCGCAGAGTATTGTTCAGGTCGCTTAAGGGTGATGCTTATGTCCACTGTGGCGAATGGGATGTTTGAGCAGGGCATATAGGACCGTTTGGTCAGTAGTTGAATGGACTCACGGCTCGAGTGGCATGTCTCTTGCTTGATTATAATGAAATATGAGAGCCGTCTATTTTTTCTCCCGTGGTGGATAGGTTTCAGGATGTGTTTCCTGAGGATTTCTCAAGGTTACCACCCGATAGGGATGTCGAGTTCACGATCGAGTTGCTTTTGGGAGCGGAGCCAGTTTCTATTCCTCTATACCGAATGGAACTAGCATAACTCTAGGAACTAATGTTTCATCTTCAAGAGTTGGAGCGTAAGGGGTTTATCTATCCTAGAATGTATCCTTGGGGATCTCCCATGCTTTTTGCAAAGAAGGCCGATGGGTCGTTGAGGCTGTGTGTTGACTATCAAAAGTCAAGTCAGATGACAGTGAAGAATTGATACCCCTTCGTAGAATTTATTACCTGTTTGATCAATTGAGGGTTTCATCAGTGTTTTATAAGATTGATCTGAGGTCGTTTTATCACCAGTTGAGGGCGAGGTCTTCCGACATACTGCGGACAACTTTCCAGAGTCAGTATGGGTTGTTTCAGTTTGTGGTAATGCCATTCAGTTTGACCAATGCACTAGCATTGTTTATGGTTTTGATGAACCATATCTTTCATCCCTATCTAGATCAGTTTGTGGTTGTCTTTGTTAAAGTTAACATAGTGTACTTGAAAACTCACGACGATCATGCCCAACATCTTGACATATTCTTGGGTATGCTAAGAAAGCATAGGCTATACGACAAGCTATCCAACTGTCAATTCTGGATAGGTGGGGTACATTTTTTGGGTCACATCATCTCGAAGGTAGGTGTGTCAGTGGATCCAGAGAAAGTGAAGGAAGTTGTATCTTGGGAGAAGCCCTAGATTGTTTCTGATGTTCGGTGTTTTTTGGGTTTGGATGTGTACTACTGAAGGTTCATTCATGATTTATCTCGCTTAGAAGAACCACTCTCAGGCTTGACCAAGAAATGAATAAGGATCGAGTGGTCTGAGGCTTGTGAGAATGCCTTCCAAAAGGTGAAGAAGCAGTTGAAGACCACACCTATCTTGATCTTACCTGATCCAGGTAAGAAGTACATCGTGTTTTTTGATGCATCCGGAATCAGACATGGGGATGTGTTGATGTCGGGTGAGCGGGTTGTGGATTACAATTCAAGGCAGTTGAGACCCCATGAGCGGAACTATACCACTCATGATCTTGAGTTGGCTGTAGTGGTGTACGCCTTGAAGTGCTGGAGGCACTATCTGTTGGGAGAACGGTTTACTGTGTTCACTGACCATAAGAGTTTAAAGTACATATTCTCACAGTGGGATCTGAATATTTGGAATCAAAGGTGGTTTGAATATCTCTAGTATTTTGAATTTGAGTTGGTGTAAACTCCATGAATGGGAAACCGGGTTGTTGATGCTCTGAGTAGGATGGTTCAGAATTAGTTGGTTCCGGAATCCATCATCGAGTGGAAGGTGATGGATTTGTTTGCTGAGATGAACCTCGAGGTGCAGGAGGAGAATGGTCAGGTCACTCTTGCTTCCTTAACGATGAAGTTGATGCTTTTGAGTCAACTTAAGGAAGTTCATCTTGATGATCCTGAGTGTTTGCTCATGAAGGAAAAGCTTAAAGGTGGGGATCTACCTTCTGGCTGGGCCATCGGCATGGATGGTGTTGTTCGTGATCATGATCGTGTGGTTGTGCCAAAGTGTCTACGAGAAGAGTTGATGCGAGAGTTCCATGCATCAAATTGGGAAGTACATCCTTGTTTGACCAAGATGTACTTTGATCTCTGAAGGTATTTTTGGTGGCCTGGAATTAAGAAGGAAGTTGAGGGCTTTGTGGCATGGTGTCTTACCTGTCAGCAGGTGAAGGCTAAGCATGAAAACCCAGGTGGTTTGTTGCATCCATTTACCATTCCAGAATGGAAGTGGGATGATGTGACAATTGATTTTTTCATGGGTCTTCTGAGGAATCCATATAATAATGATGCAATATCGGTGGTTGTAGATCAGTTAACGAAAGTGGATGATTTCTTACCGATTCAAGAGAACTTTACAGTCGACTTGTTGGGTGAGCTATATGTTCAGGAGATAGTTCTGTTGTATGGGGTGCCAGAGACTATAGTTTCAGACCAAGATCCGCATTTCACATCACCTTTCTGGCAAGGATTTCAGAAAGTGCTTGGTATGCAGGTGTTTTTGAGTACGACATTCCACCCGCAGACGGACGGGACGTCGGAATATACGATCCAAGTGTTGGAAGAAATGTTAAGAGCTTGTCTATTAGAATTTGGTGGTTCTTAGGAGAGGCACCTATCATTAGTTGAGGTTGCCTACAGCAACAGTTTTCAGGCTATGATTCAGATGGAATCGTTTGAGGCGCTTTATGGGAGACCATGTAAATCTCCGTTGTGTGGGCCAGAGGCCGGTGAATCTGAGTTACTGGGGCCAAGTCTCATGCCGGAGACTTCAGAGAGAGTTAAGTTGTCAGGAAGAGAATGTCTATGGATTAGAGTAGGAAGAAGTTGTATGCAGATCGGAGGCGTAGAACTCTTGAGTTTGGGGTGGGTGATAAAGTGTTCCTTCATGTGTCTCCATGGTTGGGTCACCGTCGGATATGAAAGCATGGGAAGTTGGCACCCTGGTATATTGGTCCTTTTGAGATTGTGGAGAGGATAGGACCAGTGGATTACCGATTGGCTCTTCCACAGTGGAATGGTGGAATTCATGATGTGTTTTATGTGTCATAGCTTTGACAGTATCACCCTAACCCATCTCATGTTGTTGATGTTGAGGATGTGGAGCTGGTGGTTGATGCCTCCTTTCAGAAGCATCCGGTTCATGTGGTGTATCGTAGTGAAAAGGTCTTGCGAGGCAAGGTTCTACCATTAGTGCGAGTACTATGACAACATGAGAAAGTTCAGGAAGAAACTTGGGAGATGGAATCGGAAATTCGGCCTCAGTGGCCTGAACTCTTCTCTTTAGTGGATCAATGAGGCTTGGAAACTTAGCTCTAGGACAAGCCATTATAAGATGGGGAGGTTGTAAGATCCCGAAATTTTGGAAAGGTATGTTTTTTTTGTGTTTTGGGTATTTAAAATGTTTCCTGAAAGTGTGAGAGGCCTTGGGGGTGTTCCGGGGGATCGGGGGATGGAAGAAAGAAAATCTGGGCAAGACAGGCAAGGGCGCACAACCTGCGCATAGCCAGGTAAACCGTGCTGCCTGCCCAGGCTAAACCATGCGACCCTTCCTCCTCCAGGCAGAAGCATGCACAGGGTTTGCCAAACCATGTGGCTAAAACGTGCGACCCCTCCTCCTCTAGATAGTGGCATGCACACGGTTTGCGCACGGTTTTCCAAACCATGCGGAAAAACCGTGCGACCACTTAATGTTGGGAAAAATTACAAGTTTTCCACTCCGAGCTATAAAACCCCACTAGGGATTTCCTCTCATTTCCTCCCCCTCTACCCTAGGCAGGAGCCAAATCTCCCAAAGGCTCCAAGAGACCGATCTCCCTCGTTTCTAAGGCGTTTTTGGTGCCGTTGGTTGCAGATAAAAGCTCTGGGTAAGGATAATACCATCCTTTCTTCTCTTTTAAGTTTAGGGTTTGTATCTTCTCGCCCTCTCATTCCGAATCACTAAAACCCTAACTTTTTTGTGAGTTTTATGTTGAAGCTCCAATTTTTAGTCGGATCGAGGTCTAAGGACTTGATTGAGAGTGCGTTCAACCATGGTTTCAAGGTAGGTTGTCTAGAAGTGATATCCCATAGTTATTTGGGGATTTGTGCATGTTTAGTTGTGTTCTTGTTTCCACTTGGTTATTTTTTGAATAACCTTGGCATGTTTGGTAATAATGGCATTTAAAATGGAAAATGGGAACCCTCACGATCCATATGGGATGTGTTGGGATTGTCTTGACCTAATTGGGGCCATCCATGGGATGTGCCAACTTTTCCCGGGTTTAGGGATTGTTATTAAACAAGTGACCTTGTCGTAATAAATTGTAGAGCCCTTGATAAACATGTTGCTATGATTGGTTGAACTTGCAATATAAGTTAGGTGATGCACCTAGACTTAGCAATGACCAAAGGGTTATTTGGAATGGGTTGAATGGTTGATTCATTGAATGATGAACGAGTAATATGGGTTAATGAGTAATCTCATTTAAGACCATAATGAGATAGGTTATGGGTTTAATGTTCAATGCCTAGTGAGATAGGCATAACACATGGGAATTTGGTAAATGGTTAAATGATGTGAAATTGTAATATGTTAATGGGTTAAGTCATGATGTGGATTATCATGTGGGTTGTTCTGAATAGTGTTTTCCAAAGGGCAATGGTTTGGATGGTTGATGGTTACTTATATATAAGCATGTGAACATGGCTTAATATAGTGGGGTATGACATGAGGATCTATGCCCATGGGTTGAACTAAGACTAAGGTTCTAGACTCCACCCTAAATGAACAGGTTAGGAAAGGGGATCAGGGGTCTATTCTACTAACGGTTGCATCCACCCTGACTGAGGCTTCGAGGTGAGGTTATGGTTGCTATGAGGGGGTTAGTCCAAGTGAGATAGGATAACGATGTGTTTACCCTCTTGCGTGTGATTGTTGGCCTTAGACCCATGTAACATAATGTATGTGTTTAACCCATGGAAATGTGACGAAATGGTAGGTGATGATAATTGGTAATGAATGAATGGTAATGGAATGGAAATGGATTTGACTATGAACTTGTTAATGGAGCCTTAATTAATTACTTCTCAGTTATCATTCATATTCCTTTTTCATGCACTACCTGTTCATACTAGATATTTTGTAGACACTGTTGGGGGTGTCCTACTGAGTTATACTCACACCCTGCTCAGGCCGCCGTTGTGTACCCGAGCAGACATCATGTTTGCAGGTTAGGAGAAGGGAAAAGGTCCTTGATAGATAGTGAGTGGACATGGGCAGCACTTGGTGGAGGATCCAGACTTGGAGTCGGGACCATTTTGGAGATTTTGGCCATTGTCTTTATTTTGGGTTTTTGTTCACTCTTTCAATTGTAGTATGACATAAAATATTTATTATTGGAAATGGTTGTTATAAATTTTCCATGTTTATTGGTTATTGGTTCCACAATTTGGTTTATTTCTATTGTGGCTTACTCGGATAAAAAGGAGGTATAGTCTCCCCACTTGACTTCATATGTAACGCCCCGAACCCAGCTACCCAGAGTCGGTGCATTACTTCATAATCATTGGCATGATCACAAAAGATCAAGTCTCGAAAGACCGATTAGTTTAGTAGCCTTGGAAACACTAGATGCATTCGTACATGTTACATTACATCATAAAGTGAAAAACTACAATAACAAAGTCTCCATAGTCCACACTCATATCCTCTTCTCACAATCCCTGCAGGTCATTCATAAAATACTTCTTCACATCCTGGAAAATATTAAAACATTGAAAGGGGTGAGCTTAGATGCTCAGTAAGGATAACAATATTGCGGAAGCTTTCATAAATAAACATAAAAATTTAAGGCAATGTATAACTAAAACAAAAGCCTTTTAAACTTGAACATCAACATAATATGGCAAAAGTAAAATGAGATAATTCCATTCACTTCTTCACATGGATATTCTACTGGTCGAATAATCACATGAAATATCAATAACCACTTTCATAATGAGGGAATGTATAATGCCAGACATTCTGCAACATTTTGTCAAGGCCTCGGCCAAGACGTCTAAAATGATTAAGGCCTCGGCCAAAACCATAAATCAAATTGGGAAAGGGCCTCGGCCAAATCCACGTCTAGTTGTCTCATGAGACCTACTGATGCATCGAGGAGCTATAGCGGGCTCCACCCGTCACTTATTAAGTCCAATACATTCCTCATATGAATAGGTTTAAACATATCATAAACCATAACATAATCGTATCACGTAAAACATGCATAAAGGAAACATAACATGTCCAAATTTCAATCACAAGATATAAATACAACACATTGTTATAATAAAAACGCTTTCAAAACCATTTTCAATACCAAAATAAAAGAAAGTTAAAACTTTGTATTTATTTTTCATTAAAAAAAAGATGGCTTATAGAGGAAGCCGAAACTCAAATAATGGTCACGGCGGCGGAGAAGTCATTGTCGCCGCATAAGTACGGAAAGAAAAACATTCCCTTTTGTCATTTAACAAAACGCTTTGTATAAAAAGATTCCTTTTGAATAACCGTAAAAGTCAAAGGGGTTTATACACCGTATAAAAGAAAATTGTGTATAAAACCAAATATGCCTCAATGAAAGGGGATTGAGACGAAGTCCTTAAAAAGATCATTTTAAAAATAAAATAGATCTATTATGTTTATTCACTATAGGTACACATGAAGAAAGTAAAAATACAAGATAGGACATAATAATATCATGACATAATTTGAAAGTAGGAGATTAACCCAAAGAATGGAAATTGGGTTAAGAAGTTCCCTTACCTTGTGTCCGACTTGACTCAACTGTTCTTTAACCTCTTGAATAATAAACTAGAGTTAATATCTACCTTATTAAGAACCATTTTCAATTTCATTATCCTTTTTATATCACTTGTTACAATGTTATGAACATTATGTAATTATGGTCGTTTTGTCGATCTTTGGTACTTGAGTCAACAATAAACTTCTTATAATTACAAGTTGTTCATGTGGTAGAATATCCATTATATCCAGAATTATATTCATGATTTAGATGTCATATATATCATATATATACAGTATATACATTCATTCATAATGTCACGTAACATTTAGAGGTAAGAAATGAAATGCACCGTTCATGGAGACGGTAAGCCGTACGTACGCATGAACGCTACTTTCATTTCTATTTCGTATTTAATGTAATGAAATCATAATGATATAAATTTATAATATAATTACAGTATAATATAGTGTATAATACCATTTACTCCATCCTTTATACATCTCACATATGGCATTAACGATTCAAATCACTTTGAGGGGGCGGTAGTCCGCACTTCCTAAAATGAAATTATCGCGTTTTACCCATAATGGAAATCATAAAGTATGCCATAAATGAGAAATACAGAAGCATAAGTAAAACATAAACATATTATATATCATATATAAAAATAGTGACATCTTAATGGCCACCTTTGAAGGTGTTATATGAGTGTTGAACAATCATCGTTTCGTGAGGCAGAAATTCGCCATCCACAGAAACCGTATGTTCTTTAACCATTAGATGTAGGTGTGTCTAAGTGTAGCTCGAATACTTCTTATGACAACATCCTAGTATATTTAGGATACTGGTGTTGTTACCAAAGAAATGAATAAAAAGAGTTTAGGGGGTTGTAGAAGAAAAATAAAACAAAAGAACATTAGAAAAGACATTACCTCAAAATCGGGTAACTCTTTTTGATTTGAGCCAAAGGCTTCCTTGGGAAGAGTTCTGCCCAAATTAAGGCTTCTAGGAGTAATAGGGGGAAGTTGGGAGAGTATTTGGGTAGAGGTTGGCTGAGCCAAATGGCTTGAAAGTGTAAATGAGGTGGGAGAGGTGGGGGCCTTTTAATAGTGGAGAGGAGGGGCACTTTTGGAAAGATTGAAATGTTACATTATTTCACAATGCTTTTCGGATTCTAAAGGTCCCACACTTATATAATTCGAGGCTAAGGTGATAAGGTTTCGAAATATCCTCATCCAATAGGCTTTGGACAAGTGTAAGCCTTGGATTTTGCATTATCTTCTCATTTTATTTAAATCGTTAAATAATGAGGTCATCGCTGCATCATAATGATGTCATAAACAATTTAATTAATTTAATGTCTAAAAATTATAAAAAAATACTATGATGTAGGAAATCTTTTTAGATTTCTAATTAATATTTATAGTCAAAATTTGGACTTGTGTAACCACACTTAAAAACTGTTTTAGTAAAACAACTCATGTTTGTGTCAATTTAATTTTATCATTAAATAAATATATATTAATGTCATTTTCCAACTAAAGTGGCTCCATGGTGTCCCCAAGTTGACCCATGGGTTGTCTTGGTCGGCCATGACTCATCCAATAGGAGTAGTACAAGTGTCATGCTCACCTCATATTTTTAAAACATTATTTTTACCTAAAACTACACTAATTACCTCTAATCGCGATTAAAAACTTAAAAGTTACTATTCACCAAAAAATTATTTTAATCTTATTGAACCACATTTTACTTCTTAATGACAACCATGTATGTCGGATTTTTGAAAATCAAATCACAGAAGTGGTAATATTTCATTTAAATGAAAAATCAGTAATTTAACTACCACTTAGTGGTTTCACTATTCATCAAAAATTGAAGTTTTTCAGAACAATGCCAAAATTTCACCCTAATCTATAATTGATATTCCGAATTCAAAAATGATGTCTATTTTACAAAATTCCAAACATATAAGTTGCATTAATTAATTTTATATTTAATTCCCGATGTTACAACAAATAGCGTGTTTTTAAAAAACAATTTATATCAAAAGATTGGCAATTGTTTATATCCAATTTCAATGTTAAATTAATTCTAATGACCACCATTGGATAAAATGGTAAAAATATATTCTAATTATACTTTAAAACCACTAAATATTATAATTTATCACTATAAATTATTTTGATTAAAAAAGTTGTTTTTAAGTATTTTTCACTATTCATAAAAAATAGAAGTTCTCAGAAAAATAACAAAAATTCAACATAGGCTAATTTCAATATTAGGAATACAAAAATAAAGTCCATTTTGAAATATAAAATTCCTATAAATTTAAAAAGTGGTTATTACTATTCATAACGGCTACTTTGATTAGTTGCTGTGTGTTAGAACTCGATGTTGCGTACAATGCAAGCTATTACATTATTGAATGAGAAGCGTATCGTGGAAGCTCGGGGTGTTACATTCTCCCCTCCTTCAATAAATTGCGTCCTCGCAATTTGAAATTTTTCTTTGAAAATAAAAGGTTGAAAAGATAAAATACATTTGAGGAAAACCCACATCGGAAATAAGGTTAATAAATTTATAACATTAAAAGAAAGCAAGATAAGTATAAAGGTCACCCGATATAGCCCATTCTAGGATTCTATGAAAATATGGATATGGAGGAGAAACAAACCATCAAGGACTGATGGAGAGTTATAGAAACAGGATTAGGAGAAAGTTTAACTACAAGAAAATCACAAACTTGTGATTGGTTAAACGGTTATTGAATCCCCAGTTGGAAAAGTTAACCGACAACATTTTTGTTTTAAGTTACCTTTTATAATGTTGAGGAATTTCTTTAGGAGATTTACTAAGAATGTAAGGGAATATAAATACTTGTTATGTATACTTTCATTCGTTAATAAATTTTTACCACAAACCCAACTTTTACTCCAAATAGTAACGGAACTCAAAAATATTCTATTTATCCTAATTGTATAAGGTTCAAAATGTTAACACATACCATTTAGATTAGTAAAACTATTTTGTAATAACCAGGGACTTCCTGTAGGCTAGTGGTAGGAAATAAAGGCTTGTCGCACTATGGTTGTGGGTTCGATTCCTGCAGCTTTGTCCGACGCGACGAGTTATTCCCCACCCTGCAGGTTGTCCTTTTCCTAAAACTATAGTATTATAATATTCCAAAAATAATCTTCAGAAATTCTTTAACCTTAAACAATACTATCCATGGTTCAACTTAATCTATTCCAACCTTAATAGTTATCCAAAATACCTCCGTCTAGACTTTATCTAAAAGGTCTCTAAATTCCAAAATCAATTGTAACATCAGATTCCCCAAACAAAGAAAATTTTCTCTTATTGTCACATACTAAAAATATGATTAACTTAATCATATTAAAACCTTACTGAAATCCACAAGTACTGCAGTACAATCCTTATATATATATCACATTATTCTAATAACCAGAATATAATCCATGAGTCCAAAAGCACCAATACATTAGTTATTCTGCTTCAACTGTAGTAACAGCATAAGATTGTCCTTGATCCCTTGGCCTTTTCTGAGGTAAGTTTCCCTGACGCTTAGGACATTCATTTGCATAATGACCCATTTCTATACAATTGTAGCATTCAACTTTGATAGCCACTTTCTTTCCCTTGCAATCACGAGCCTGGTGACCCTTTTCTCCACATTTATAACAAACTCCCATTCCTTTTAGGCAAGTACCAGGGTGATTCTTCCCACAATTATCACATACTGGAAAATCCTTCTTTCCCTTTTTCCCTTTATCTGTCTCTTGTTCCACCGTTCTCTTCTTATCTTGCTTTACTTTGTTGTCATAAGACTTAGAGAATTCCTTTTCTGTCTTGATAGCACACGAGACAATATCTTCGTATGATGAGAAGGATTGTGATACCAAAGCTCGATGGAGAAATGGTTTTAACCCATCAAAGAAACGATCAATCTTACTCCTTGGGTTACGTATATAATCAGCAGCATTCCTCGCTAGCCTTGTAAAGTTAGCCTCATACTTTGCGACATTCTCATCCTCCTTCTGCCTCAGACTCAAGAAATTGCCTTTCCATATCTGCTCGATGGTCATGAGGAAAGTATTTTTCTAAGAAAATCTCTTTGAACTCCATCCATTCCATATTCGATACGTCATCATCTTCCTTTGTGTTTTGAATCAGCGACCACCACTGATCGGCATCTCCAGTGAGGCGGTAAACTGCCATGACAACCTTCTCCCTTTCACTACTCCCCAAGGCATGTAATATTTTCTCTAAGGAATTTATTCATTGCTCAGCTACTATAGGATTTGTACTCCCATTGAAGGTTGGTGGTTGTTTCCTCATGAAGCGGTCTGACATTGATCCTCCACGTTGCGGATCAGGGTGCTCCATACGTGTAAGGTTATTATTCATAACCTGAGTGAGTTGTCCCGGTATGGTAATAAGTTGATCAGCACCAGTTGTATCTCCAGATCCACAATAATTATCTTGAGCAGGAGGGCAATCCCTACACGGAGTTCGTGCATTGATACAGTTTCCATTCCTTCCACTAGGCGCCATTTCTAAACAATGGCATAAACTAGATTAGTTTATGAATCAAAATACATAATTCCATACTTGTTAAACACTTTACATAAATTGAACTATTTATGGATATAATCCATAATCATAAAAAGAAATGTTTTCTTTGAGGAAGTATGTAATCATAACCCTTCATAGTTGTTTGTAAATAAAATGAGAATTATCCTAAGCATATCCCCCGGGAGTGTCTTAACCAAGAGTGCAGCAAGGCCCGTTGTCGTGCACCAGTTCCCGTTCGAGTCTAACTCAAAGCGGTGTTTTCGGGTTTTACCCCTAGGTACATCTGTGCCAGAGCCGCCTCTACCTGCTCGTATCCAGACAGGGATGTATTTCTCGGAAAACTCATAACATCCCTATAATACCAAAATTCTAGGAAGTTCTTCTATACTAATCCTCAAAGTCTATCTTTGGGCCATGTGCTCTAATCAGAGTTTATCTAAATCTAGCTTCCAAAGTTAGTACTAACTGCCTCTGATACCAACTGTAACGCCCCGACCCCAGCTACCCAGAGTCGGTGCATTACTTCATAACATTGGCATGATCACAAAATATCAAGTCTCTAAAGACCGATTAGTTTAGTAGCCTTGGAAACACTAGATGCATTCGTACACGTTACATTACATCATAAAGTGAAAAACTACAATAACAATTTTTCCATAGTCCACACTCATATCCTCTTCTCACAATCCCATGCAGGTCATTCATAAAATACTTCTTCACATCCTGGAAAATATTAAAACATTGAAAGGGGTGAGCTCAGATGCTCAGTAAGGAAAAAAATATTGCGGAAGCTTTCATAAATAAACATAAAAATTTAAGGCAATGTATAACTAAAACAAAAGCCTTTTAAACTTGAACATCAACATAATATGGAAAAAGTAAAATGAGTTAATGCCATTCACTTCTTCACATGGATATTCTACTGGTCGAATAATCACATGAAATATCAATAACCACTTTCATAATGAGGGAATGTATAATGCCAGACATTCTGCAACATTTTTTCAAGGCCTCGTCCAAGACGTCTAAAACGATTAAGGCCTCGGCCAAAACCATAAATCAAATTGGGAAAGGGCCTCGGCCAAATCCACGTCTAGTTGTCTCATGAGACCTACCGATGCATCGAGGAGCTATAGCGGGCTCCACCCGTCACTTATTAAGTCCAATACATTCCTCATATGAATAGGTTTAATCATATCATAAACCATAACATAATCGTATCACGTAAAACATGCATAAAGGAAACATAACATTTCCACATTTCAATCACAAGATATCAATACAACACATTGTTATAATAAAAACGCTTTCAAAACCATTTTCAATACCAAAATAAAATAAAGTTAAAACTTTGTATTTATTTTTCATTAAAAAAAAGATGGCTTATAGAGGAAGCCGAAACTCAAATAATGGTCACGGCGGCGGAGAAGTCGTTGTCGCTGTATAAGTATGGAAAGAAAAATATTCCCTTTTGTTGTTTAGCAAAACGCTTTGTATAAAAAGATTCCTTTTGAATAACCGTAAAAGACAAAGGGGTTTATACACCGTATAAAAGAAAATTGTGTATAAAACCAAATATGCCTCAATGAAAGTGGATTGAGACGAAGTCCTTAAAAAGATCATTTTTAAAATAAAATAGATCTATTATGTGTATTACCTATAGGTAGTCATGAAGAAAGTAAAAATACAAGATAGGATATAATAATATCATGACATAATTTGAAAGTAGGAGATTAACCCAAAGAATGGAAATTGGGTTAAGAAGTTCCCTTACCTTGTGTCCGACTTGACTCAACCGTTCATTAACCTCCTGAATAATAAACTAGAGTTAATATCTACCTTATTAAGAACCATTTTCAGTTTCATTATCCTTTTTATATCACTTATTACAATGTTATGAACATTATGTAATTATGGTCGTTTTGTCGATCTTTGGTACTTGAGTCAACAATAAACTTCTTATAATTACAAGTTGTTCATGTGGTAGAATATCCATTATATCCAGAATTATATTCATGATTTAGATGTCTTGTATATCATATATGTACAGTATATACATTCATTAATAATGTCACGTAACATTTAGAGATAAGAAATAAAATGCACCGTTCATGGAGACGGTAAGCCGTACGTACGCATCAACGATACTTTCATTTCTATTTAGTATTTAATGGAATGAAATCATAATGATATAAATTTATAATATAATTACAGTATAATATATTGTATAATACCATTTACTCCATCCTTTATACATCCCACATATGGCATTAACGATTCAAATCACTTTGAGGGGGCGGTAGTCCGCACTTCCTAAAATGAAATTATCGCGTTTTACCCATAATGGAAATCATAAAGTATGCCATAAATGAGAAATACAGAAGCATAAGTAAAACATAAATATATTATATATCATATATAAAAATAGTGACATCTTAATGGCCACCTTTGAAGGTGTTATATGAGTGTTGAACAATCATCGTTTCGTGAGGCAGAAATTCGCCATCCACAGAAACCGTATGTTCTTTAACCATTAGATGTAGGGGTGTGTAAGTGTAGCTCGAATACTTCTTATAAAAACATCCTAGTATATTGAGGATACTGGTGTTGTTACCAAAGAAATTAATAAAAAGAGTTTAGGGGGTTGTAGAAGAAAAATAAAACAAAACAACATTAGAAAAGACATTTCCTCAAAATCGGGTAACTCTTTTTGATTTGAGCCAAAGGCTTCCTTGGGGAGAGTTCTGCCCAAAGTAAGGCTTCTATTAGTAAGAGGGAGAAGTTGGGAGAGTATTTGGGCAGAGGTTGGCAGAGCCAAATGGCTTGAAAGTGTAAATGAGGTGGGAGAGGTGGGGGCCTTTTATAAGTGGAGAGGAGGGGCACTTTTGGAAAGATTGAAATGTTACATTATTTCACAATGCTTTTCGGATTATAAAGGTCCCACACTTATATAATTCGAGGCTAAGGTGATAAGGTTTCGAAATATCCTCATCCAACAGGCTTTGGACAAGTGTAAGCCTTGGATTTTGCATTATCTTCTCATTTTATTTAAATCGTTAAATAATGAGGTCATCGCTGCATCATAATGATGTCATAAATAATTTAATTAATTTAATGTCTAAAAATTATAAACAAAATACTATGATGTAGTAAATCTTTTTATCTTTCTAATGAATATTTATAGTCAAAATTTGGACTTGTGTAACCCCACTTAAAAACTGTTTTAGTAAAACAACTCATGTTTGTGTCAATTTAATTTTATCATTAAATAAATATATATTAATGTCATTTTCCAACTAAAGTGCCTCCATGGGGTCCCCAAGTTGACCCATGGGTTTTCTTGGTCGGCCATGACTCATCCAATAGGAGTAGTACAACTGTCATGCTCACCTCATATTATTAAAACATTATTTTTACCTAAAACTACACTAATTACCTCTAATCGCGATTAAGAACTTAAAAGTTACTATTCACCAAAAAATTATTTTAATCTTATTGAACCACATTTTACTTCTTAATGACAACCATGTATGTCGGATTTTTGAAAATCAAATCACAGAAGTGGTAATATTTCATTTAAATGAAAAATCAGTAATTTAACTACCACTTAGTGGTTTCACTATTCATCAAAAATTGAAGTTTTTCAGAACAATGCCAAAATTTCACCCTAAGCTATAATTGATATTCCGAATTCAAAAATGATTTCTATTTTACAAAATTCCAAACGTATAAGTTGCATTAATTAATTTTATAATTAATTCCCGATGTTACAACAAATAGCGTGTTTTTAAAAAACAATTTATATCAAAAGATTGGCAATTGTTTATGTCCAATTTCAATGTTAAATTAATTCTAATGACCACCATTGGATAAAATCGTAAAAATATATTCTAATTATACTTTAAAACCACTAAATAGTATAATTTATCACTATAAATTATTTTGATTAAAAAAGTTGTTTTTAAGTATTTTTCACTATTCATAAAAAATAGAAGTTCTCAGAAAAATACCAAAAATTCAACATAGGCTAATTTCAATATTAGGAATACAAAAATAAAGTCCATTTTGAAATATAAAATTCCTATAAATTTAAAAAGTGGTTATTACTATTCATAACGGCTACTTTGATTAGTTGCAGTGTGTTAGAACTCGATGTTACGTACAATGCAAGCTATTACATTATTGAATGAGAAGCGTATCGTGGAAGCTCGGGGTGTTACATCATAGACCCCCGCTGCTAGTCGGCAGCCTTTGGTGTACGAGGAGGCATGCTTAAGGTTATGTAACCACCTGGCTCAGAGCACCGGTTTAGTGGATTCCGGGTCGGGGACGTTACACCACTACTCTATTAACTAATATATGATAACTGATCATTCAATATATATTTATTTTAATCACTTGAATAAATATTATTTTACAAAATATTTGGAATTTAAAGAATCTCTTCTTTCATCTACTTGAGGAATACATTTTTACATTTGAATTTGTGGGAAAATACATATGGTTTTCATAATATTCACTTTCATGGAACCCTATCCCAAATTTCTATAAAACTTACAATATTTCTTGAAACTTCAGAACCACTGGTGACAATTTTTATTAAACTAAATTCAAAAACCTTCCTGAGGATCTCTCGAAATTTAAGAATATTTCCTTCATATTGAAGATGATATTCATATCAATCCTTCATGCAAGTAAATATTTCTGAAAATACATTCATGAATTCAGAGACTTTGTATATTTGTTAAGGTGAGAATATTTTCGATGTAATCACCTATTCAACAATCGCACTAAAACTCCACAAATGAACTTGTAAAAATTATTTTTTAATTAAAAAATCAACCGTAAAACATTATAATATCACCTTAAGTTATTTTTCCAAACTTGTTTCAAGTTATTTTAAAAACATTTATATTATCATCTTTTATAAGTAAAATTAAGGACTATATATATATATATTCAATAAATATATAGTTATTCCTTTTTAATTTCCATTTTCAATATATTTCCTATCATATTTGTAGTTGAAATATTTTTTTATATACTTTCATAAATTATTCGTAAAATTTGTGATAAATATATGCTTCATAGTTCTATTATACATTGAATGTAATAACACCAGGATTTTTTATTTATTTTATTGTATGTATAAGATAATGTGTTACTAAAAACAAAATTTATTTTATTTGGATTGATATTATATAAATATTATTTTATATTTGAATTTAAATTAGTAAATAATATTTACATCTAATTATGGCAGGAATATAATTGAGGGGTAAAATCCACACTAAATTTTAGAATGTTACATAATTTCATTCTCATAAACTTTTCCCTCTAGATTTTAGTTTTCTGTCATCGGTGATTTTTTTTATTTTATCCATAAAAAAGTAATGATTCTAGATGAATGTTATAATGTGAAATATACCTCACTATCAAGGCGAAGACATGAAAAAACATCGAATAAAACATATTTTTATTCCCTCACAATATTCATGTTTGTAATGTTGTAATTTTTGTTAGTTTTAATTATTTGATAAAATTGTTCTTATTTTTTAGGTAATATGTAATAAACCTTTAAATATGTTTCTAAAGGGGTACCTTTAAAATCATTTGATGTTTTTATTGTAATAACAAATAGATTCATCTATTTTTTTAATAAAATATTTTTTGATGACCAAACCCAAACACAAGACCCTTAAGACCTTATTTAATCCACTAAATTTCCGCAAATGTGTTCACCAATTATTATAGGATATAAACAACTGTCAAGAGATATGAAATAATAATTTTGGTATTATATTCCTTAAAAATAAATGAAATAAATATTTATGGATTGAAAATATAACTTTCATTTAAAAATAAAAAACAAACATTAAAATAAACCATTTTAATGTGAACATGATAAACAAAAAAGTGCAGTAAAAAAATAATGATGCATAGAATGAAACTAATGAAATTTAAATATTTATGAAAAACACCTACCCATAATGGAATATCAAACTCTAAGAATAATTTATGACTTAATTATTCCACATATACTTTGAATCAACTCATAGGATCCATCTCCTATGAATAATGGATAATTTACATTTACAACATCATTTCCTAATTCCTCCACACACACAGACATTGAGATGTGATAGTAGGGGTGAATATAGGAATATTCAGTAATAAATTTTCATATCACACTCATGAATTACATGTATGATTTATACTATAAATAAATTCTACTATAGAAATTTAAGAACCATTTAATAAAAATTTCATAATGAAGTTTAAATTACTCAACCATTAATCCAAAAATAATCATAAAGAGTTTTCTGAAAGTGTTAAACCCTACTCGATTAACCATAAAATAATGTAATTATTTTGAATTATAAATTTTTATTATATGTGAGAGATGTAATAAAAAATTTAAGACCATACATTCTTAAGATAATAACATTCATTAACCATGGATTTTGACATATTTTAGTGTTTTATTATTAACAGGACTCATTATTTCATATCACATACCATGGAACTCCCTATCCATATTAATTATCCATAAATCATATCATTATATGGGAAAAAAATTTATTTATGACATTTCTTGGTCATTTCAATTTCCCAAGGTTCATTAGTTGACCTAAAAAACATTCTTTCCAAAATAATTTTACAAAAAATACATAGAATCTATTTATATTAAATCAAAAACAAAATTAATATTTAAAAAAATTATAAAAAATACCAAATTTAATCTAAATAAAATTCATTTGTTAAAATCATAAACTCTTTGTTTCATAAATATATACATCTCTTATTTTAATTAAATAAATTATTTAATAAATATTTTATAAAATTTCATAATAATAATTTAGCTAAAAAATATCAATTAGACAGTAGTGACTTATAATTTACTGAATAATCAATATTATTAAGCTAAATTTAATATCGAATTCATAAAAATTCAAAAAAAACCTTGATCCAATGATTAAGATCATGAAATTATCTATCAAGACTAATAAAAACATAATTATAATAATTAATATTCTATTAATTATCTAATTCACCACATCCTAATCACTCAAGATATATCCTTTATGATTGATTTATATATAGAGAGAGATGTATGATAATTAGGAAGATCTAGACTACATAAATTATATATGAAATTGATTAATTTAATCCTC